>CP106732.1:62936731-67736731 GCA_025506655.1 Gossypium rotundifolium | reverse complement strand
GGCTTCGCCGTGAATATACGAGACCCAGTTCGCAGATCTTGCTTGTCGGGAAACATATAAGTTTGTAAAGCAGTTTCAAATGTGCTTGTTATGCTTGTTAAAAATCATACTTAAAAACTTTGACTTATTCTTGTTCATAAATCGTTCTTATATAGCATGAAACATGCTCTTAAACTTGTCTTATAAGAATAGTTAAAGAACATAGAACATGTCTTCAACGCTTGTCATAACTTGTCTTATCTTATCTGTTGGATATGCGAATCTCCTTAAAACGCCTCAGAATGACCCAAAGAGTCCTTACATATCCCATAAGTGTAGCATAAGCTAAACACTCTCCTATACACCAATATGTCCATTGAATGGAGCCTAGCTCGACTTCCATTATCACAGAGCTTGTAGGTGAATACTCACAATATTTTGGTATACCAATATATCCAAAAAAAAGCTCACAAAGGAGCTCGCGCAAAATACTTATCACATAGAGCTCACATAGGGAACTTTATTGAAAACACTTATTCTCATAGAGCTCGCAAAAAAGCCCATAAAAACTCGATTTATAAAATCGTACTTTAAAAACATATCTTAAACCATATGCTTGCTTAGGAGCTCGTATAAAACATTCTTTTAAAACGTAACTTGAAAACGTAGTCTTAGAACTTGAAAACAGAGATTTTAAAGAAAAGCTTACTCTTGGAGCTTAGTTTAAAAACTTAAGTTCTTTGGAAAACATAATAGTTCGCATACAAGTAAATAACTCTTTAAAAGCCATGATTTTTGGAAGGTTTAGTGGTTTACACATAAGAATGATGGTTCCAGAACACTCATCGAAAAGCTAAAAATTTTAAATGAATTTTGCTTTTCCTTTATCCTTGTTGGTAAATGGTTCTTACTGGTTCGCAACATACATAAACACGCACACAAATTACTAAACAAATAGAATATACACTAACACATAAGCGAATCTAGCTTTTTGGACAATCAAACCCAGCAGGACGTAGACTTACCTTGGTTGCTACGAACTTGATTCTGAACAGAGACTTGAGAACAAAATATCGATGAGAGAATTTTCATGGAAAAATGACTTATTTATAGGCATTAAGTGTCTTAGTATTCGTAGGATACCCTACTTTACTTAGAAAACCCTAGTCGATTTAGAAGAAGGTTACGTGCACGAAAAGTATCATAGATACACAATATCTTAATTTTTAATTTAATTTTGGCTCAAATTTGATTGGAAAACCCCAGCTCATAATCCAGCTGATGAACCCTAGCCCGTAAAACCAACTGGGGGACACAACTTGCAATGAATCTGGTGAACCTCCTTACCGCATCTTTTGGCATACACTGCTTCGTCGTCTCTCTGGTGTACTTCTTACTGATATTCTTTTAGTGAACCCTTAGCTTACCGATACATTGGTAAACCTTCACTTGTGAGGCTAAAACTTTCAGGCCATATCTCGGGATGTTATAGAACCGGCTCGCCAAACTAGGGTATGACAACTTTCTCCATTTTAAAAATTTTGTCCTTGAAATTTCGTACCTTCGAAGAGATGAAGGTACTTTTCTTTCATTGGGTTTTCTCTTTCCCACGTATCCTTTTTAACTTTATGGTTCCTCTATAACACCTTGACCAAGGGAATTTCTTTATTTCTAAGCATTTTGATTTTTCTATCTAGGATACAAACGGACTCTTCTTCATAAGGCAAATTTGGCTCCACCTCCAATGCATCCAATTGAACCACATGGTTTGGACCAGGGCGATATCTTTGCAACATCGACACATGAAACACAATGTGGATCTTAGACATTTTTGGTGGAAGAGCTAATCGATATGCTACTAGCCTTATGTGCTCCTAAATTTCATAAGGTCTGATGAATCTTAGATTAAGCTTCCCTTTTAACCCAAAGTGAATTATCTTCTTCTAGGGGGAAACCTTAAGAAACACCTTGTCACCAACTTCATAATATACATATTTCCTTCTTCTATTAGCGTATGCTTTTTTACAGTCTTGGGCAATCTTTAAGTGGTTCTTGATGACCATAACTTTTTCTTCTACTTTGTGGACTAGGTCTGGGCTAATCAGTTTCTTCTCACAAGCTCCAACCAATAAATTAGTGATTGACACTTCCCCCCATACAATGCCTCAAAAGGTGACATGCCCAAACCGACGTGATAACTATTGTTGTATACGAACTCCGCCGAAGGTAGGTACTTAATCAGTTCATTCCGAACTCTGCCAATGGGGTTCCTTGCGTGTCCTAGGACAATGATGGGAAAACCTCACATAATGTGAGTTTAGGAAAATCCATATCGTAAAAATGTCAGGAAAGAAAGAATTTGTGGCGTAATATAAAAGAAAGCTTTTGTGGCAAAGAAAGAATTTGTGGCGTAATATAAAAGAAAGCTTTTGTGGTAAACTTTGTAAGGAACACCTTCATGGTGTACTCTTAAGAACCAACCTTATGGCTAACAATGAATCAATAGCCTGTGTAATAAATTCTGATGTGATAGCCTTTGTGGAAAAATCTTGAAAGAACAGTATATACAGCAAAAATTGAAAGTAATGCCCTTGTAGCATATCCTAATAAGCCTCGTAATAATGTAACCTAAAGGGATGATTCTTGGCAATTCTATATTAAATTGCTTTGGCGCGTTCAGCATGACTTGTAAGTGTGATTAGAAATATTAGTAAGGCACAGTACCTCTATGGGCTACGATAAAGTGTTATAAAAGACCATGATTCGACTGCGAATAATGAAGTGATGAGATATAGAAGTGATGGACGTAAAAGAAGCTTATTTTGAATAAGGATTTTTCTAACTGTAAACAGGTACATGTGATCAAAAATGGATTGAAGGCGTTACAAGTTTGGTATCAGAGCACGATTTAGCCAGTTCTCGAATTATGAAGATGAAGAAGCCCTGTATGCATAATACGCAGAACCTGATAGAGTCCATCGCGTATGTTGAAAATTATCTTATCATGAGATTGATGTATTAAAAATGGCTTAATGAAGAGAAATAATAATGAAACAAAAAGATAAGAGAGATAAACGATTGGTTTATTAATATGAACAAAAAAAAAAGATTTACATGAGATAGAGGTAAAAAAAAAAGCAGAATAAAGAGAAATTTAATCCTCTCCTTCAGTATGATGCTCAGTAGATACAACAGGAACCTTCTTTGCTAAGGGGACTACATCTGTTTTCTCCACTTCCCCTAGAGTTTACCTTGAGTCATTTGAGCTTTTCGAGACTCTCATCACCCTCTATTTCAGGCGAGTTAAGGATGAAAAAACCAACAATTTTTTTTCCATTTTGACTGGAAGTCTTCCTACACTTTACCCTTGGGGTTGTAAACATTAAAACCCAATGAATCTTTAGAGATGTCATTTAGGACGTTGAAGTTTACCTGACTCAAGTCTATGGGACCAGCGACCACTTGGGCGTGGAGAATCAAGTTAGCTTGGGCGTGGAGAACCAAGTTAGCCTTTAACTCTGGCAGGGCCTTGGTCAAGTTCTTGGTTATGTCCTCTTAGTTTTTTCAGAAAATTTCATTATTGGATTGGTGAATGCTATCCAATTTGGCCTCATAGTGTAGCTTTTGAGCTTCCAAGCCATGATACATGATACGAGATGTTCAACCTTGTTTTTAAGGACTTGTTCATTGTGTAGCATAGCTCTTCTATCGTCTTACTTTTTGACTTATTCACCTCTTCCAAGCTTACAATCTTGGCCTTATAGTAATTGTAACACCCCAAACTCGGTCAACTCACCATGACCGAATCTGGCATGTTACAGAGGAAAACAGTTTGAAAACTCATTTGCCGTTCAGTTGGATAGAAAACGTCCATGTTTGTTAGAACCCGAATGTATTATTTTTTTAATTATTTAAAAACCGTGTGCATTTGAAATTGAGAAGAACCCTGAATTTGGAAATCATCTAAAGTATCTTTGTTATCATTTCATGAATCTCAGTTTTCGATGGTAACTATTGGAAAACTCGAAACGAGGTAAATTTTGGAAAACTTTGGTTATCAGGTTGTTAAAACAAAACAAGTAATTTACTTTGTCATATTTGAAGATATACCTAAAGCATGCAAAATAATCCAAAAACATAATTTAAAGGCCTTATTACAAACCCAAATAAAATCAAATTTAAAATAATACCCAAAACAAAGTCCATGTAAAACCGAATGTGTTTAATGCATGGCCACCTCGAGTCCATCCGGCTCCTCATCCATGATCTCTGAATCACCTAAAAAGATAAGGAGAACGTAAGTCACCAAGACTCGATGCATAATCCCCTCCGGTTAATGCAACATGCTTACACACAAGTCATAACCAAGCAATATATCATGCACCCAAACCTAGCCATCCATAACTCCGTTTCTACCCCGTGTGGTACAAACCACTGGTGGTGCCAAACCACTGGTAACCCAAAGTCACGATATCCAATAATAATGTGGTGCCAAACCACTGGTGACCCAAAGTCACGATTAATCCATCTGTGGGGCCAACCCACTTTGTGATACCAAATCACTGGCGACAATCCCGTAATATCAAATGTGGGGCCAACCCACCGTGGTGCTAAGCCACTAGGACGAGTCGCTATGAGGTGCCAAACCTCTGGTGACCCAAAGTCACGAAATCAACTGTGGTACCAAACCACTGGTGTCCCAAAGACACGGATATCAAATCTTCCCCCTCTTCTCATTATACCCATAACAATGCAATACATGTACAAATCACGCCAACATGCTTTAATAATAACATATATCGATTGGAACATAGGCCATAGTTTCAAGCATCACATATAACAAAATCATATCGAAATGGACTTACCCGGATCCTTGCTCATACCCATCAAGGTATCATGTCAAGATCTATACAGTTTTCGGCTTTTAACACATTTAGGTTATTAACATATTTACTAGGTTATAAAGTGTGTAAGTTACACACCTGTTACTAACGCAACCACTGAATCCCGAAGACCCGATCTACTGCACTAGATCCCCTTGATCCTACATTCGGCCAACACTTAGGTTATTACCAAAGACCATTCGGCTATACCCATAAATCCCGAAGGATGTGATAACGCATAACTAACACAATCCTTACCTTTCTGCCTTACGAATGCTAATCCCAACACAAGATATGCGAGACTGCTCCTCCCCCTACAATCGGCCAATCATCACAACTTAGTCTCAATAGCCTTCGGCTTTTCAAACATCTAATGGAAAGATTAAATCGGCATAACCCTTACCACTGACTTACCAAATTTGATTGACAGAGAATAGAGGGCTTAGATCTATAGCTTCAAAATCTTGGAGATCCTACAAGAAACCAATCGCATGGTTGATTAAAAGCCAAGACAAATGCCAAAATTCGGCTTTTGTCTACACATGTCGACAGAGAAAAAGAGAAAGTGAGAATAGAGTTTCGGCCAAGACCACTTACCCTTTTCAAAACCGATTGAAGAATAGACCAAAGAAGATCAAGGCTTGATTGATATTCGGCCAACAGTGAGGAAGGAAGAGCTTGAAAACTTTCGACAATGGTGGAGGGCAACAAAGGAGATTCGACACAAGAGAGAATGAAGAGAAAAGAAAGAGATGGAAGGGAATAGGATTACTTTCGGCTTTGAGAGAAAGAAAGAGAGAGAGAGATGGGAGAGAAGGAGATTCGGCCAAGCTCCTAAATTGCCGAAAAAGAGAAGAGCAAAGAAAATGTCAAATGAGGTTTCGATTTCAAATGAGAAAAAGAGAGTTTCCAAATGGTCCTTGTGTAGGTTCGGCTAGATGTTTTAGAGGGGAAAAACGACAAGAGCCTATGGTGGTTTCGACTTTGACACAAAATAAAGAATGAGAGCCTTCCAAGCTTGCCGAAAATATCACCTAGCTAACAAAGGAATTTCGGCACCCCCTTACTCAGCTTTCCAACCGTTTACTCCTCTTCCATCAAGAGTTTAGATTTCGGCAAAACTCCCTGAATCACTCCTGGCCAACCATTCAAATGAGTTTGAATTAATCAAACTCTTAAATCCCCTCTTCTCCATCTTATCTGACAGAGTTTGTGCTGAGCACAACTCCTTCCCCCTTGGCGTCAAAATGGTAAGCAGAAAATAGAATTTCTGCTGCTCGAACCTGAGTTCTCCCACCTGCTTGTGGCGTCATTCTCTAGACACCTTAGTGGCGCCTCCTTTGCCACCTCACCAAGATAGTTCTTATGCTTAACTTCCCCACGAAATATACTTAACCCCTAGCTCCTTCAGCTCCCTTAACTAACACTTAAAAACAAAATTTTTCCTACAGCTCGGGCCTACCTTTGGCTTATAACTAGCCTCTAGAACACCTCAAACAACAACCACACACATGCAAAGAAGTTCAAACACAATAACCCTTATTTAAGGATGTTACAGTAATTGTTGAACTCTTAAAAGGTCTACTCAACAACCCATATTCCATAAATAGAGCTTGGGCAAATTTAGCCATCTTCGAGATAGGAGATGAGTTTGTTTTAGGCACAATGTAAGATCGAAAAGCCTTTTAAAATTATGGAGGGATCATGTTGTATTGTCTCTAAAAGATTGAACTTAAAGAAATAGAGGATAGCCTTGAAGCATAAAGGTTATGTCAAGAAAGAACTCATCACTCTCAACAGAGGAAGGGGGTTGTGCTTCAAGATTTATGGGGATCGCAAGTGGATCCAATGATAAATTTTTTGATAGTGTGTCAACATGAGAAGGATTCGTGTTTTGAGTAGATGAGTCTACAGTATGGGCAAACTCCAGTAGGATTGATGGCACAGTAGATAATAATGGAATAATAGGAGAAGGAACCTTTGGGTCTGAAAGTCCCTTCTTAAGTCTACACCACTTTGGCTGAGGAGGTTTAGTCTTCTTAGTAGATAGAGCATCTTCACTTGTTCTAGGCCTCTTTTGGTACTTCTTTGTAACTAGTTTCTTAGAAAGAGCGGTTGAAGCACTCTTTTTAACACGAGATTTCTCCAAGATAGCTCTGATATCTATATTCGGTGTTGGAATGATTGAAGTGTGAGATTTTGGATTGGGTTTTGCACCATCAATGTGAGTGTTAGCTTCGCTTGAAGAAGAAGAAGTAGGATCATGAATAACAAGAGTAATAAGCCAACTGCTGGGAACGAATCCCACATAATTCATAAAAATAAAGTGCGTGGTTTAAGGACTAAATCACAAGTTTTGAACTAAATCGTATAGGATCCAAAACTTAGGATTTGCGCCCCTAAGGGGAAATTTAGATAAGTGAAACCGAGAAGAGATCTTATCAAACACCAATTTGATTATCCTAGGTTAGTTTGGTAAGGTCAAGAGATAAACTTGACTAATTTGTCTAACATGATAAAATTGAAATCGAGAGGTAAAATTGAGTAGGAGTATTAGCGATTTAGTTCCTTAATTCAAAGGTTAACCACCAACATGGAAATCAACCAACCGCTGTCTGTTATAGAATTTTCTAGTTTCATAGTTTACGTGATTTACAATTTAGTCCTTTTCTATTTTTAGATAATTAATTTGTTTAATTTACCCTCAATTATGATTTATCGTAATATGATGCCTAGTGAGTAGTTAGCTAGACACCCGTATTGCATGTTATAGTTTAGAATCACTTGAGCACAAAACTCTCTTGGGTTCGATCCTTGGAATATTCGTGTGTTCCATTGTAACACTGGAAATATTACAATTGACCTGTCACAGTTGCAGTACACTGTACATAGATTGATTGTTTTAGTGTTGATTCTCTGCCCAAGTATTTGCACACCAGTGGTGGAGGTGGTCAGTAGTAAGTTCCATAAGAACTTACTTTTCAAAACACAAAATGAGTATATTTCTCAAGGCTTATTTCACAATTTTTTTTCCTCTACAAGCTCCACTTTTATCCAATTCCGATTCTATACATATATATATATATATATATATATACCAATCAATATGATATACTAATACATAATAGCCACTAAATGGCTCATAATAATAATTCCATGAGATGCATGATTCAATTTAATCCTTTTTTTTATTATACACATATTTTATATTTTATTCAACTTAGTCCCTAAACTCGCGATAAGCTTATCTTCCGATTCCTAACTTCGAATCAAAGTCCAATTTCACATTCTTTCATTAGGGACCCTATACTTTCTATTTCTAGCAAATTCTCATAATAGATTTTACATTTATTCAATTTAGTCTCTAATGTTACAAAGTTAACAAACAAGCTTAAGTAGCTTTACAATTTAGTTCTTTTCATGATTAAACTCAATTTCTATCAATTTCAAGCATATTTCATCAATTTTTCAACAATGAAAACTTGATAAGAATTCAATAATTAAACAAATTTATACTCGAGCTAGCTAAATCAAGCTCCCATGATAATAAATCTATAAAAATTGTAAGAAAAAAGCTTGGTTTTCATACCTAATTAAAAGCCAAATGCACAAGGAAAGTTTGAACCTCTTTTCAACAATGGAGGATTGTGAGAAATAAGGATGATGATGATGGTGGTGGTGGTTTCATCCACTTACTTGGCTTTATACTTAGATTATATGATAGTTAGCTTTAACTAATTAGTTTAATTAAGTTTTCACACAGTTAGCTTTAACTAATTAGTTTAATTAAGTTTTCACACTTAATGGTTTCCACCATCATCATCCATCAACTCTTAGTTAAAAATAGTTTAATACCCATTTTGACCTTTTGGTTAATTACTATCTAGGCTCTCATGTATTTTCTTAATTAACATTCAATAGTGATTGGACTTTTGCAATTTAGTTTCTAAGCTTTAATTAAGTATTTTATTGGCTAAATTACTTTACTTTTCTTCAATATATTTTTATATTAACTCTGTAAAAATTCCTATTTTATATTTATAGACTCGGTTTACAAAATAGGATTTTGAAATCGTATTTTCAATACCATTGAAAATCAGGCTATTACAATAAGATCTTATAAATAAAATAAAAATATTCCACAACATTGATGGTATCATTTTATAATATTCAACAACATAATTAAGATTTATTATTATTGAGGGGATGTTAGTGTCAGATCCTTAACAAAAGTTATTGTCCCACTCGGAGAGTTGTTTCCTGCACTCCAAGGAGAGTCCAAAGGGTTCACGAAGTATAAGGAATGCCTTGGTTGATGTAGATACGACTTGCAAGCTCATGAGAGAGGTGCCAGTATTAGTAACAATACGGGCACCACTCCTTTGAGTTTGCTAACAATATTGACACTTCTTTCATGAGCTTGTAGGTCGTATCTACTTCAATTGAGTTGCTCCCTACATTCCGTGAACCTGGTTGGGCTCTCGTTGGAAGAAGACTAGACTTGTTCAGGTCGGGCCACCTGGCCCGACCCAAAGGCCCGCTTGAAATGTGGGAGGGTTTGGATAAAAATATAGGCTCAAAAAATGGGCTTGGACAAAAAAAATAAGGCGTTTAAAAAATAGGCCAGGCCTCGAGTAAAGCATTTTTAGCTCGGGTCTGGCCTGGCCCTGCCCGAATTCACTAAAGGACAATTTTTTTATTTTTAATATTATTTTCTTATTGTTTTCTCCCTATTTTGCTAACATTTTCTATTATGTTCTTTGCTATTTTATTGTTATTATTTGGATATTGTATAAAACTTATTTTATTATTAATTTTGTTATTGTTTTAAAGACATTTGTTAATTGTTATTATTTTAGATGCATTTGTGCATTAAGTTGTATCTATCTTAATGTTATTTAAGTTAACATATTTTTTAAAATTTATTTTTAATTTATTGGGAAATATTTATTTTGATGTTTTTAGTATTTTTGATGTATTATATATATTTTAAAATTATATAAAAAATAATATGGGCTGGCAAAGTCGGGCTTAGATTTTAACATTTTTATCCGGGTCGAGTTTATGCAAAATTTTAGACCCATTTTTCGGGTCGGGCCGGGCTCAGGCCTAGCAAATAGGCCTAAAGTTTTAGTTGAGCTCAGTTTGAACCCGACCCAACCCATGTACACCTCTAAAGGAGACAATACCATCTGTTGAAACCTCCTCTCAACAATCAACAATTATGTATATGTATAAAGGTTTTAAATTATCTACAGCCTTCTTTTCATTCTGGCTTTTAGTTACAAGGCTGCGGCTTATCTGAAAAAAAAGTTCAGGATCCGGAAATAATGAAATGCTGCACAAGCCGAAATTTCAACTCAAAGCTGTTACTATATGTGATCTCTTAAATTCCTTTTCATTTCAAGAAAGTGAATGAAACTCTGGAGTACAGCTTCAGGATCGTCACTCTTCATCAGCTGCTGTGCTACTTCGGCTGGAGTGAGGGTGATATTTTGTAAGAGATTATCAATAGTAAGAAAGGAAGGATGGTGTTTGATTCCAAGATATGTGGCTGAAAGCTTTCTAAAAGCAGCAGGAGTGCAATAACCCATGTGAATGTGAACATCCATTCGTCCAGGGCGCAACAGAGCTGGATCCAACTTGTCTTTATGATTTGTGGTGAAGATGATGATCCTCTCATCCCCACAACTCGACCATAACCCATCAAGGAAGTTGAGTAAGCCTGACAACGTCACCTACAAAATCAAATACCACAAACTGAACTTGACTTGTTGCTCAAATACAAGAAAGGGAATGATGCAGAAGATATCATAGTATATATAATAATAACCCCAGGATCAGTAGAAGAAAGGCGATTTGAATTTTGTTGCTCATCATTATCTTCTTGGTCCTTGGCTCGGTCATGAGAGACTTTTGTGCCACAATCTATGTCCTCCATAAGGAGAATGGAACGGTTAGTGGTAGAGGTTAGAATATGCCTTAAGTCAGCATCACTTCGAGCAGTTTGGAGTTGAAGATCGTATATATTGTATCTCAAGTAGTTTGCAATTGCAGCCACAAGTGAAGATTTTCCTGTCCCTGGTGGACCATAAAGAAGGTACCCTCGTTTCCAAGCCCTGCCAACGCCCTCAAAGAAATCCTTTCGTTCAACAAAAGAGTCAAGGTCATCCTTTATCAACTGCTTCACCTCTGGCTCCATAGCTAGAGTCTCAAACGTTGCAGGGTGCTTGAAAACCGTGGGTTCCCATACCGATGATTCTTGATCATAGGTGTAAATATTGAGGGTCTCCCGCTGGTTCAAGATCCACTGTGCTATTGTTGCAATGTGAGGGAAGTAGCATTGCATTACTCTGTCTCTATCTCCTTTCTTACAGTTCAAGCGGAAGTATCTTTTCTCTCGAGGGAAGTACTTGTTGGACTCGACGGAATTACGAAGAGTCCATTCCAAACGCATACCATGGAATTCATCGACGATCTTGCAGTCAACGGGAATGCGTTGTTTGGGCGGCGCTCTGGGGTTTAGGGGTTCATTGGATCCAATCAAGAGACTATCTGTGGAAGGGCCGATCCTGGTTGGCAGATAGGCTTCTACGGCACGAAATGTTTCGTTAAGAACAGCTTGCCAACGTTCCTCAATAATGAAAGTGAATTCAGAGGAAAGGCAAGTTGAAGCTAAGTCCAAAAACTTGGTGGAAATGTAGTTTTGGATTCGTTTGGGGACCATTTCGTTCAAGATGGTACGAATTAGCATGGCCATGGCGGAGAAGGAGGCATACATGGACAAGAGGGTAGTGAAGGAAGGTAGCTGTTCCAACAATGAAGACATTATTACTGTAGCTAGCTATTTAGGCTTTCACAAGTAGAGATTATGGACACAATGTCTGGAGAATGAAACAAGAAGGATGAATTTATAATCGGGGGCCGGTGATCAACAGAAAAGAGTAGCAACTTCACCGTAATTTTCCTACTTCCAAGTGTAATCTAACTTGCAAGACGGGGGGTTCACACACAGAGTCTTTGACGGGTAATGAGAGAAAAATGATTGCAGGCTCTCTTTCTTAAAAAAAAAAGCATTTTTTTTTCTAGATTAAAATTAATTATGGTAGTAAATTATAGCGAAACTGTAAAACCCTTTGGGATGACCATTTCAAACCGAAGTGCAATTCTCTGCCCCTTTCACATAATCAAGTCCATATATTTTTTTTAAATTTCATTAATTGTTTTATCTTTTTAAAATTTAAGGCAGGAAATGATTGAATGAAACAGTGATCTACATCATTCAGTATCACTTTTAATAGATTTATACTACATTAATATTTTTATCTTGAATTTTAACATTTTATCTTGAAAAAATTAAATCCAAATTAAAATCCTAAAATTTAAGATAAAATGCTAAAATTTAGAATAAAAATATTGATGTGGCATAAATCTATTGAAAAAGATACCAATGACATGTGTCATTGTTTCATTCAATTTTTTCTTGTTTTATGTATTTAATTTTTTTAACTTTTAAAATTTACTAGTATTATTTGTTGTTTTACGATGAGCTTTTAATTTTATAAATAATGAGCTTTTAATTTTATAAATAATCTATTTAATTAATAGTAGAAAATTAATTTTGTAAAACTAATTTAAATTAAATTTTATTATACATTAATTTATAATTAATAGACATTTAATTGATTCAAAAGTTACCATGTCTCGTTAAAAAATAAAAAAAACTTTTGTTTTTAATAATAGGATAGAAATACTAAATCAATCTGCAAGTAATTATATCAATTATATTATTAAAAATAATAAAATTATTTAAAATAAAAATAAAAATCATTTAGCTAAAATAAAAATAAAAAAAAATAAAATAAATATTATCTCTAATTTAGTATTTTTAACAATTAATGTTTTTTATTTATATATTTCAGTATCTCACCTTTGCTAAAATTGAATTATTGTAATAATTTAAATAAAATAAGAAATGAATTCAGATAGATATAAAAGCAACCTAAGAAAATAATTAAAACCAAGGTAGTTAATTTCATTCTAGAACCACCTATATTGATTAGAATGTTTCGTTTGGATAGTAAATCGAAATAATACACTCTAAGTTTCATTCTAATACAAATTTCGATCGATATCAATTATATCGTGTGTACTAATTAATTTCACTCGTTCTAATCAAAATATGGTACATTGGTTGATAAAATAATAGTTTTATTATAAATTATAATATTTATTATTTATTTATTGAATTATTGATTGTTATAGGTATGTTAAGGATGATCTTATGGTTCAATTTATGTAATAAATATTTTTACTTATTTAGTTTGTTTTATGATAGGTTGTATTTGTGAACCTTCTTAAATATTTGATATAATTTATGAGTATTTTATATTTAAGATTTATTTAATTTTATAATTGATGAGTATTTTATATTTAAGATTTATTTAATTTCATTATTTTTAATATTTTTATATACATAATGTTTTTAAAAATAACAATAAATTCAAAATATACAATAAAATAAATTAATTTTGATACGTACAAAACTTGTAAAAAAATTATGTCCACAAATGCGGTATGACGCCTTAATTAAAACACTTCATGAAATGAAAATATAAATCCTTCAAAATTTAACTGGTTTTACTCCATTTATAAAAGAATGGGAATTGAAAACAAATCAATTTATGATTAATTAAAATATTTTCTATAAATTAAAATCTCTATTTAATTTCATAAATTAAGAAATTATTAAATTTAATTTAGAATTAATTTTACTACTAAATAAATAAATCGATTAAAGTTTTAACTTTTAATTTACTAAGACAATTAATTTTATTAATTTATTATTTGTGTCCTATTATTTTGAAAAAAAGTTTTTTTCATTTTTAATGATACACATCAACTTTTGAATGAATTTAAAATTTCTATTTAATTATAAATTATTATCATAAATTAATTTTACTATAAAATTTAAATAGTACACATTAATTTTGAATCAATTTAAAATCTCTACCTAATTGTAAATTATTATATAATAAAATTTAATTTAGATTATTTTATAATAAATAATTTCTAATATTAAATAAATAAATAAATTATAAAATTAAAAGTACCCTGTAAAATAACAAATAATACTCATAAATTTTAAAAAGTTAAAACAATTAATGAAAATTAAAAAAGAATTAACGTGAAAAGGGCAAGGAAGGGGCACGAAATATGGGGTAGAGGATTTCTATTCCTTTCAAGCCACTTTTTGCTTTTGGGTTTGGATTAGTACGATAATTCCTTCGAAATTATATATTTTTTGTTAATATTTAATTTTTTTAAAAAAATTGTATTTTTTCCTTACAACAAATTATATGTTAAATCAAATGATGTTTAAAATGCTGACGTGTGGCTGATTAATTAAGTTATATCATCATTTTATATAATAGCATTAGTCAATTAAATTAACTTATTTGGTGAAATAAAATTCAGGTTCCTAATTATAATTTTTTAGTACCAAATTTTTAAATGTACATAATTTCGTAATACTAATTTTGCATAGTATCCGTTTCAGCCTAAGTTAAGGAAACTGTAATTACATTTCTGGCACACTTCCATTCATTATTCAAGTCTTCCAAAGTCTTCGATTACACAAAAAAAAAAAAAAAAATGGAAAAAAAAGTCATCGAAAGTCTTCAGAAGTTGTCCGTACGTCTACGCCTGTCTCACTATTTTTTTTTTTTTTTTTGGAAAAAGAAGATGGTTGACTTGCAGGGTTTTCACGTCACGCCACCTGGAAAATGTTAGTTCAACATCTCAGAAAGTTCCTTTCCACTTCAAAGCAAATTCATCCATCTCAATAAGGGCCAAAATATATATTTCAATATTTTGTAATTAATGAGTTTTAGAGTTTAATTTATTGCATTATCTTTTATTTAATTTTAAAAATATATTTTAAATATGACTTTTAATTTTGTTCAGGTTATCTATTTTATTGCTTTTATTTTTATTTTAAAAATAGAGATTTATTGAGTTTTAACTCGATTGGTATCGATATTATTGTTTATGCAGGATGATATGAGTTCGAGTACATTGAAACATATTTATCTTCCTATTTAAAAATTAAGTTGAAAGGGGATTATAAATAGTTATCAGTAGTTATTTATAAAAAGAAAATATATTTTAATTTAATATATAAAAAACCCTCAAACTACTATATTATGCTTTAACATGCCCTTGTACTTATTTGTATGCTGAAAAGAAGATGCTTCATTCTATTTTTATGTTGTAAGAGATATTATTGATTGATATAAAGTATCTGCCGTAAAAAAAACCAAAGCATTAGAATTACTAACTACTAGACCCCAAGATCACTTAAAACCCTAAATTAAAGACAGCATTTGCCTTTGGCCGCACCGTCACCTCTTGAGTAATGAGAACAACCATCACCATATTTTTTTTCACGGTGTCCACGTCCACTATCTTTCCTCCATGATTTTCATATCCACCGTTATGGGGTTCGCCTTCGTATCCTCCTTGCCGATTGCCATATCTGTCGCCTCCACTACGACTGTAATGCCTAGATGATTTTGGTGTCTTTAATAATACCATTCCGAGTAAGTAGTAAAATTCTAAAGAGAATGAATTAAGATTATTCAATAATAGTAGTGGAATTAGCTAGACACCGGAAACATGTCTTAAATGTGATAAATATATAAATTTAAATTTTGGGTATAGACAAAATTGCAATGAGATAAGAAGGATAGGGACTTGATGAATAAATCTTATAAGTTATAGAGTTAAGTAATTTATAATGGTATGAAATGTTGCAGGACCTCTATGGATATTACACCATGGGTAGTGGAAAATTACCTTATGACCAAAGGATTTTTATTATGTATGAAATATGACAAGGGTCAAAAGTGGACTTTTACAAGTTTAGTGCATTTAAAAGACTTTAAAAACAAATAAAAATCTTTTTGGAGTGGTGTAGGGGTAAATAGAGGTATTCAAGATTCAAAACGAATTTGGAAAAGTCAAAAATTTAAAGTTTAAGATTTAAGATCAAAACAGTGCAATGGCCTAAACTAAATACTGGGTTGCTAGGGAGATGTTGTAACACTTTTCTCTTTGTTTGACTTATTGCGATACTACAAAAGCTAAGTATTGACACTTGAGTCCCTAAACTAAAGTTTAGTTAAAAAAATACTTGAAATCATATATAAACACATCCATATAATTTTCATAGACTAACAAAATGAATTAAGACCCCTTTTTAGCTTAAAATACACATCACACCATATTTAAATTATATGACAAGTCAAAGCACAGATATAACTCGAAAAGGGGTTCAACAATATATTTTGACTCTTCCAATAATTGGAGGTCATGATGGGTTGCTAGATCGATCCTACTTATGATCTACGAATATATTGATTCTTAATTAAATTAAACTGTATTTGTTGCCAATATAATTGGAAGCCTAATGGGTCACACACGTTCATGGAATTAGAAATTTAAAGCGAATAAAACACTAAATTAAATAGGTCAACAAAGTTCAAGGGCTCAAGTGCAATTAATCAAAAATTGATTAAAAATCTATTCTTTATATTTTAACTTAGCCACACATCTCATGGTGTTATTGTTTTTCTTTTTGGTCTCCCTCTATCTCATGTAGAACCAAAAAGAAAATAGAACAAAATTATTTCTTTTTTTTTTTTTTTGATTTTTTGCTTATTGTTTTCTTTATGGTATTGAGATTGAGACTGAAAAGAGTGTGGATCCGCATGATTAAATAGCTAGCACTAGCTTGGCAAAGTGAATCTCGATTTTCTGAATATCTTCTAAATTCCTAGTGTAGATTACTATTAGAGGTCAGACATTTGGATGGCAGCAGGTTTTCGACAATTGAGTTTGGTGTTCGTATGAAAACAAAGAAATAATTGAATGAGGATGGCGACCACCCTTGTTTAAGGTATTAATTCTTTTACTATATTTAGTATGTGATGATGTGATAAAATCATTCAAATTCATCTTTAGTGGAATTTAATGCATTGCATGTTTTCATTTTCCACTGCGTTTTTTATGCTTGTTTCAGTTTTATTTTTTCGACTATAATCGAATTCCAACAGGTCCTTTAATAAGGGGTACTTCCTTACAAGGACACACAATGTTACAAAAATTCTGGTGCAAGAAAACGAAATTGAGGGAAAAAAAAGAAAAGAAGACTTGAAGTGTGATTCACTGTCCTTAAGGTTTTGCCTCTAAGATACAACAAGTCTTAAAACAACAAAACAAAATCGTGAAAATAGTATTATTGAGTTTTAGATATAGGCACATTGTGTTTTTAATCAAAGAATATGCCACTTGGTACATAACTTATGCCACAAGTTCTGTTTTTCTGCAAAATTACAACTTTCTAGAAAATCTATGTTTATATTGGACAAAACATGTTAACGAACAAAATATATAAATATAAATAAAAAATTATTTATATATGTATAAAATAAAATATAAATAGAATAATTTATATTTAAATTGTCAAATACGTGAACTAATAAAAATCGTAATAAAAAGTTGAAATCGAAAAGAAGAATTGAGATTTATTAAACGTTGAGGCCTGTTTAACACAGTTTCCTTAAGATAGATTCGGTCGTTCTTACGGTACTTAGAGAAACGTTGGTCGAATGTCTCCCAAGATACAACAACACAATGATCAAAGCAGTAGCACTTCTACAACGATCAACGAATAAACGTTACCTTTTTCTATCACCAGAACGTTGGAAAATATGGAGAGGAAAAGAAGAATTTTGAGAGCAAAAAATTCAATGAGAGAGAGTATTAGTGTAGGAAAAATTCTACAGAATTCATAGCCTTTTATAGGCATTTAGTATGGTGGAATTTTAGAAATTTCCACAAAATCTTCCATTAAAGGAGCCAATAAATCAATTTGATTAAAATTAAATCAAATTGATTGGAATCAAATAAAATAAGATAAATGTCCTTATATAACAAATTCTGTATGTCTGTTGAGGAAAAAAATAATTTCGTGTTGGGCTAATGTAACACCCCATACCCAAGCCCGAGGCTAGGACTAGATAAGAGATATTACCATGCTTGAACTCATTAAAACATACACTTATGTGCTGTGAAATTTCGTTCGACTTAAAAACTTCTCTATATTAGTCTAATCATACATTACATGGACCTACGAGGCCTTAAGCACATATCTAAAAACTTTCGGAACTTAATCGAAACCTTTCTTTAAAGCAGGGGTCACACGCCCATGTGGCTTGGGACACGCCCG
This sequence comes from Gossypium rotundifolium, assembly GCA_025506655.1. Classification (NCBI taxonomy): domain Eukaryota; kingdom Viridiplantae; phylum Streptophyta; class Magnoliopsida; order Malvales; family Malvaceae; genus Gossypium; species Gossypium rotundifolium. The sequence continues at coordinate 67,718,578 of CP106732.1, read as the reverse complement.
TGTACCCCTTGACATGCCCATGTTATCAACCGTGGGGAGCTACTGACTATTTTCACACGGCCTGAACACGCCCGTGGGCTTAAACCGTATGATAAACCTTGATATACTGACTTGATCCACACGGTATGGGCACACGCCCATGTTCAAACCGTGTATTCTACACGGCTCCTACACACGGCGTGGGGTTGTACCGTGGCCTATCATGATTAATAATAATAAGGTGCGAGGTTTCACGGCCTGACACCTGCCTGTGTGTCAACTGTGTGAGCACTTAGAGGCTATTACCAAGCCATTTACCACCCTAAAATCAAAATCAAACCAATACATTTCAAAAACTATACAACATGCTTCATTGAATACAGCAACATACATATAACCAATTTTGGCTAACCACTTAGCCATATACAAAAGAATAATGGTTTGATAACCTATACAATGGCCCTTCTTAAAACATGTTCTCAAAATGAATGCTTCCTATACATGCCATACTTAGTAAAATAACTTGGCTATACCAAAATAAGGATTGATAGTGTGCTATAAGCTCAAACTCCAACAACCCACAAGTTAGCTTGGCGGGACTACATAGAAAGAAAAGATTAAAGACGTAAGCATTTAGCTTAGTAAGTTTGCATGTAAAACATAGATTAATAAACTTGCTTAATATAAACCATTTGACATAACAATGGTATCATAATTTTAGCTTTAAAGCTTACTTACTCATACTTATTTTCACATATCTCATGATACTTACTATGCTCATACTTGTAAGGTAAACATGGTGTCTGTATCACTTGATCACATTGATCAACATACTTTAATTTAATAATATGATCTCTAATTCATCATTCATAACATAAATAATACTCAATTTCAACTTGGTAATATCTTTGCTTATTTAGCTTTCTTGTTATCTCATTTTAACTTTACTCATTTGCTCGATGAATTTCTATAAATAATCGAGGATACTAAATATCATTCCACGTAACTTAATGCCAAAGCCATATCCTAGATACGGTCTTATGTGATATATCTCTTCTTGAATCAATGCCAAGCTTACCTTGGACTTATATGATAACTTATTCAATGCCAAGCTTGGGTTATTGGACTTACATGATAACTTGTTCAATGTCAAGCTTGGGTCCTTGGACTTACATGATAACTTGTTCAATGCCAAGCTTGGGTCATTGGACTTACATGATAACTTGTTCAATGCCATGCTTGAATCCTTGGATTTACATGATAACTTGTTCAATGCCAAGCTTGGGTCCTTTGACTTACATGATAACTTGTTCAAACTTAATCATATTGATTTATTTATTTAACAAACATTAAGCATTCCATGACAACGATGTACATTATACTAAGCAATTCAATGATAGAAATCATAAAGCTTAGAAATCATACAAACTTATCTCAATATACAAAATGTATGTAGATATGCAATTTAGTCCTCGACTTTGTTCTTACCTCGGTTTCGATCCGGGCTTCATTTTCTTGATCTATAATCATAAATAGACCATTTAATAAGCATATTGACTAAATTGACTCATAACTCATTCTTTGGAAAATTATTATTTTGCCCTTATACTTTCTCATATTTGTATTTTTGCCCCTAGGCTCGTAAAATGATTTTTATACAACTTTCTTAAACTACATGCCTAGCTAATTAATAGTCTCAACTATAGCAATCATCAATTCTCACAAAATCACACATGTATGACCAAACTTAAGATTTTCACAATCAAGTCCCTACATGCATTTTCATGGAAAATCAATTAACAAAAGATGTTTCTACTACATCAAGCTTTCATAATCTTCCATAAAACATCAAAATACATGCATGTCATACATGACCACATTTTTGAACATCCATTATAGCTCATCAAAAAGCTAAAAATAGCTTACTCATGCTACCAGGACTTCAAAAATACGAAGAATATCAAAAACCGAGCTTAGGAGCACTAACTAGTAAGCTTGGAAAACTGAAAGAGCCCTAACAATAGCTATTGGAATTTTCGGCAGCTTGGGGAAGAAGATGAATGGATTTTTGTCACCTTTTTCCCATTTTAATCATTTATTAGGCAAATGACCAAAATGCCCATCTTTTTAAAAATTTCCATAAAACTATCTCATGACCAATTTTGTCCAAAAATTAAATTTTGGGAAAATTGCTATCTAGGGGTTCATAATTATTATTCTAAAGCTATTTCATACAAAAAGCTTCTAGAAATTCATATTTTGCAACTTTTGCAATTTAGTCCTTTTGGACCATTCAATCACAATTTAGCGAAATTGCTTCATGAAACATTCATACTAGCATGCAAACATGACATAAACCTTAAAACTCATAATTTCATCTCGATTTCATGGTCTCGCACCACTATTCCAGCTAGGCCCTAAATTGGACGTTACAATTCTCCCCCTTAGGGATTTTCTTCTTTGAAAATCTTACCAGCAAAAAGGTTTGGATACTGGTTTCTTATATTCTCTTCTGTTTCCCACGTAGCTTCTTCTATTCCATGTCTTTGCCATAATACTTTCACTAGGGCAATACTTTTATTTATCAGTTGTTTGACTTTCCGAGCTAAAATCTTGACTGGTTCTTCACCATAAGTCATGTCGGGACAAATCTCTATCTCTGACGGGATAATTACATGTGAAGGATTTGATCTGTAGCGTCTCAACATTGACACGTGAAACACATCATGTATCTTTTCCAATTCTGATGGCAATGCCAAATGGTAAGCTACCGGCCCAACTCTCTCAGTAATCTCATAAGGTCCAATGAAACGTGGACTCAATTTGCCTTTCCGGCCAAATCTGAGAACTTTTTTCCATGGTGGCACTTTCAAGAACACTTTATCCCCGACTTGGTACTCTATCTCTTTTTTCTTTAAATCCGAATAGGATTTTTGTCTGTCCGAGGCAGCTTTTAAACATTCTCGTATCACTTTCACTTTCTCTTGACTTCTTTAACCGGATCGACCCGTGAATTTGGTTTTCCTTGAGTTCATCCAAAACAAAGGTGTTCGCATTTACGCCCATATAGAGCCTCATAAGGCGCCATCTTTAAGCTCGACTGAAAACTATTATTATAGGCAAATTCTATCAATGGGAGAAACTTTTCCTAACTACCTTGAAATTCTAAACTACAACATCTGAGCATATCCTCGAGTACTTGAATTAACCTTTTCGATGACCATCGGTTTGAGGATGAAAAGTCGTGCTAAAATTCAATCTTGTACCTAAGGCTTCTTGCACCTCTTCCAAAATTTGGATGTGAATCTGGATCTCTATCCGATATAATCGATAAGGGAACTCCGTGAAGCCTTACTATTTTTAAAACATACAAGTTTGCCAATTTGTCGAGGGAGTAATCCACTCATACGGGTATGAAATGGGTGACTTCGTGAGTCTATCAACTACAACCTATATAGCATCTTTCTTGCTTGGTGACAACGGTAACCCCGTTAGAAAATCCATGGTAATATGGTCCTATTTCCACTCGGGAATCAAAATGGGCTGAAGTAAACCCGAAGGTACTTGGTGTTCAGCCTTTACTTGCTGGCAAGTCATGCACTTGGAAATAAATTCTAAAATATCTTTCTTCATTTTCAGCCACCAATACTGTTGCTTTAAATCATTTTACATCTTGGTACTTCTTGGATATACAGACAAACATCTGTTATGTGCTTCATACAAAATTCTCTGATCAACTCTTCTTTTCTCGGTATACAAACTCTATCTTTAAACATCAAGTATCCATCAGGATTAATCCGAAAGTCGGATTCAACATTTGGCTTGCACTGAGCTCTCTTAACTTGCAATTCACTATCTTCTTTCTGAGCTTCCAGGATCTCGTGAAAAAAACATTGGTCTAGCTCTCAACTCGGTTATAATAGAACCATCTTCAGATAAAGATATCCTGGAATTCAATGCCCTTAATGCAAAAAGGGACTTCATACTTAAAGCATCGGCGACTATATTCGCCTTTCCTGGGTGGTAGTCAATGACCAACTCATAGTCTTTTATCAACTCTAACCATCTCCGTTGCCTTAAGTTCAACTCTTTCTGCATCATTAAGTACTTCAGACTTTTATGATCAGTAAAAATTCGACATCTCTTACCATATAAATGGTGTCTCCAAATCTTCAAAGTGAAGACTATGGAAGCTAATTCTAAATCATGCGTTGGATAATTCTTCTCATGAGGTTTCAACTATCTTGAAGCATAAGCAATCACTTTGCCTTCTTGCATGAGTACACAGCCTAATCCGTTTAAGGATGCATCGCTGTAAATCACAAATTCTTTCCCTGACTCAAGTTGTACAAAAACTGGAGCTTCTATCAACATTGCTTTCAACTTCTCAAAACTTTGTTGGCATCGTTCTGACCATTCAAACTTCACATTCTTCTGTAACAGTTTAGTCATCTGGGTTGCAATCAAGGAAAACCCCTTGACAAATCGTTTATAATAGCCAGCTAGGCCTAGAAAACTTCTAATCTTAGAGATGTTCTTCGGTGGCTTCCAATCCATTATGGCCGAGATCTTATTTGGATCTACTTAGACTCCATCTTTCGAGACAATATGTCCAAGAAATCCTACTTCCTTGAGCCAAAATTCGCTTTTACTGAATTTGGCATATAACTGATTTTCTCGAAGAATCTGTAGAACTGTTTGTAGGTGTTCAGCATGATCATTCTCATCTCGAGAATAAATCAGTATGTCATCAATAAAAATGACTACAAACTTGTCGAGGTATGGTCTAAATATGCGGTTCATTAAATCCATGAATACCGCGGGAGCATTGGTCAACCCAAAGGGCATGACTAAAAATTCATAATGCCCATACCTCGTTCAAAAGGAGGTCTTGGATACATCTGAATCCTTCACTCTAAGCTGATAGTACTCTGATCTCAAGTCTATTTTGGAGAACACAGTGGCTCCTTTCAATTGATCGAACAAATCATCGATCCTAGGCAAAGGGTACTTGTTCTTTACTGTCATTTTATTAAGTTGACAGTAATCTATGCACAACCTCATGGTGCCATCTTTCTTTTTCACAAATAAAACCGGAGCACCCCATGGTGAACAACTTGATCTTGCAAAGCCTTTGTCTTTTAACTCTTGCAACTGTGACTTTAGCTCTTTCAACTCTGTTGGAGCCATTTTGTAAGGAGTAATAGATATCGGTACAGTACTGGGAGTTAGCTCAATATTGAACTGAACCTCCCTAACTGGTGGTAGTCCTGGTAATTCCTTGGGAAAAACATCCACGTACTCACGTACTATCGGTACTGGTTCAATCTTCAGTTCTGTTCCTCTATCATTCATCACATAGGTCAGATATGCTTCATACCCTTTTCTTATATATTTCTATGCCGTCATAAGAGAAATCATTGTCGGTGATCTACCTTGTTCATCTGATTCTTCATGAAGAGTATCCCCATCCTCACATCTCATTTCAATATATTTCTTCCCACAATTAACTATTACATCATGGGTAGTCAACCAGTCCATACCAAGAATGAGGTCGAACTCATCAAATGGTAGCAACATAAGATTTGCTTCAAAGCAATGACTTCAAATCATTAATGGACAATCTTTACAAACTTTATCAACTAACACACTCTTGCCTAAAGGATTAGACACTTTAATGATAAATTCTGTAGAATCTATAGGCATACTCAAACCTGATACTAATTTCATGCAAATGTAAGAGTATGTGGATCTGGGATCTATTAAAGTATAACTTTAACATCATGAAGAGAAAAGGTACCCGTAATAACATCATGGAAAGATGCCTCTTCGCGAGTGCAAATGGCATAAGTCCTTGCAGGTGCTCTACCCTCAGGTCTCGCAGCCTGTTCTCTAGGGTTACCTCTTCCATTTGCCCTACTTCCCGAGTTTCTCTACAGTCTGCCTCTGACCATACTCTCGGATCTCAGTTTTTGAGGTCTTGCTTTTTTCATCATCTCTGGACAATCTTTTATATAGTGGTCTTTAAAACCACATCTAAAGCATGCATTTTCATGGGCTCGGCATTCTCCAAGGTGACGTCTGCCACATTGTGGGCATTCAGGTCTGTCAGATCTAATATTCCCAACACTTGCAACTGAAGTAGTTGTGCTTTATTCCCTAAATACTGTTTACTCTTGTCTTTCCTTGAAAGCCCAGTGGAAGTAGCCAATTGGGTAGGAAAATTCTTGACTTTTTGGATGAAGATTGGAATGACTTATTCCATTATCTCTTTTTAGAGTCACGAGACTCCATTTTAGACTTCTTCTCTTTTACTAGTTCTTGGCTTTACAAGCCCTTTCTACTAGCGCAACAAATTCCTTTAATTCCAGGACAGCAACAAACAACTTGATGTTCTCATTTAATCCATCTTCAAATCTTTTACTCATAATGGCTTCAGTGGATACACATTCACGAGCGTATTTGTTGAGTCATATAAACTCTCGCTCATAATCAGTTACTGACATCTTGCCTTGCTTTAGCTCTAGAAATTCCATCCTCTTCTGGTCTACAAATCTTTGGCTGATATACTTTTTCTTGAACTCTTCTTGGAAGAATTCCCATGTGACCCTTTCCCTCGATACTACCGACACAAGGGTGTTCCACCATTGGTAAGTAGAGTATCTTAAAAGAGAGATTACATACTTCATGCATTCTTCAGGGGTGCATGACAGCTCATTAAATACCCTGATGGTATTTTTCAATCAGAATTCAGCTCTTTCTAGATCATCATCTTTTCTAGCCCAGAATTCTTCTGTCCCATGTTTCCTGATCCTATCAATTGGAGGTTTATCTCTTCTTACCACCTCTACTACTTGAGGGGCTATTGGAGTAGGTTGTGGAACAGGCGGGGGTGGAGGGGGTTGTGCATTTAGGTTCACACGAACAAACTCCGTATACCAGGCATTCATCATATGGAGGAAAGCTTCTCTAGCCTCTTCTCCTCCTTCTTGACTCACCGTAGTGGGTCTATTCTCATTCTCGTTTGGCACCATCCCTTCTGCGGGAGCCGGCGTTACTTTCTACATCATTCACCACAACTTCTTCGGGATCCATTTATTATATGTAAAAATATAATTTAAATAGTCAGGAGTCGTCACACTATCATTATTAAAACATTCTTATGTATGTCATGTATAAATAGACTCATGCTCATGCTACGTTAGTCCTAGAACCGACTAAATCGGGGCTCTAATACCACTAAATGTAACACCCCAACACAAGCCCGAGGCTAGGACTGGATAAGAGATATTACCATGCTTGAACTCATTAAAACATACACTTATGGGTTGTGAAATTTAGTTCCAACTTAAAAACTTATCTATATTAGTCTAATCATACATTACATGGGCCTACTAGGCCTTAAGAACATATCTTAAAACTTTCAGAACTTAATCAAAACCTTTCTTTAAAGCAGGGGTCACATGCCCATGTGGCTTGGGACACGCCTGCGTACCCCTTGACATGCCCATGTTATCAACCGTGGGGAGCTACTGACTATTTTCACACGGCTTAAACACGCCCGTGGGCTTAAACCATGTGATAAACCTTGATATACTGACTTGATCCACACGGTATGGGCACACGCCCATGTTCAAACTGTGTATTTTACACGGCTCCTACATACGGCCGTGGGGTTGTACTGTGGCCTATCATGATTAATAATAATAAGGTGCAAGGTTCACACGGCCTAGACACACACCCGTGTGTCTAATCGTGTGAGCACTTAGAGGCTATTTACCAAGCCATTTACCACCCTGAAATCAAAATCAAACCAATACATTTCAAAAACTATACAACATGCTTCATTGAATACAACAACATACATATAACCAATTTTGGCTAACCACTTAGCCATATACAAAAGAATAATGGTTTGGTAACCTATACAATGACCCTTCTTAAAACATGTTCTCAAAATGAATGCTTCCTATACATGCCATACTTAGTAAAATAACTTGGCTATACCAAAATAAGGATTGATAGTGTGCTACGAGCTCAAACTCCAACGATCCACAAGTTAGCTTGGCGGGACTACATAGAAAGAAAAGATTAAAGACGTAAGCATTTAGCTTAGTAAGTTTGCATGTAAAACACAGATTAATAAACTTGCTTAATATAAACCATTTGACATAACAATGGTATCATAATTTCAGCTTTAAAGCTTACTTACTCATACTGATTTTCACATATCTCATGATACATACTATCCTCATACTTGTAAGGTAAACATGGTTATCAGTATCACTTGATCACATTGATCAACATACTTTAATTTAATAATCATGATCTCTAATTCATCATTCATAACATAAATAATACTCAATTTTAACTTGGTAATATCTTTGCTTATTTAGCTTTCTTGTTATCTCATTTTAACTTTACTCATTTGCTCGATGAATTTCTACGAATAATCGAGGATACTAAATCTCATCCCACGTAACTTAATGCCAAAGCCATATCCTAGATACGGTCTTATGTGATATATCTCTTCTTGAATCAATGCCAAGCTTACCTTGGACTTATATGATAACTTATTCAATGCCAAGCTTGGGTCATTGGACATACATGATAACTTGTTCAATGCCAAGCTTGGGTCCTTGGACTTATATGATAACTTGTTCAATGCCAAGCTTGGGTCTTTGGACTTACATGATAACTTGTTCAATGCCAAGCTTGGGTCCTTGGACTTATATGATAACTTGTTCAATGCCAAGCTTGGGTCCTTGGACTTACATGATAACTTGTTCAATGCCAAGCTTGGGTTCTTGGACTTACATGATAACTTGTTCAAACTTAATCATATTGATTTCTTTATTTAACAAACATTAAGCATTCCATGACAACAATGTACATTATACTAAGCAATTCAATGATAGAAATCATAAAGCATAGAAATCATACAAACTTACCTCAATAGACAAAATGTATGTAGATATGCAATTTAGTCCTCGACTTTGTTCTTGCCTCGATTTCGATCCGGGCTTCGTTTTTCTTGATCTATAATGATAAATAGACCATTAGATAAGCATATTGACTCAATTGACTCATAACTCATTCTTTGGAAAAAATACTATTTTGCACCTATACTTTCTCATATTTGCATTCCTTAGCTGATTAATAGTCTCAACTATAGCAATCATCAATTCTCACAAAATCACACATGTATGACCAAACTTAAGATTTTCACAATAAAGTCCCTACATGCATTTTCATGAAAATCACTTAACAAAAGATGTTTCTACTACATCAAGCTTTCATAATCTTCCATAAAACATCAAAATACATGCATGTCATACATGACCACATTTTGAACATCCATTATAGCTCATCAAAAGCTAAAATAGCTTACTCATGCTACGGGACTTCAAAAATACGAAGAATATAAAAACTGGGCTTAGGAGCACTTACTAGTAAGCTTGGAAAATTGAAACGACCCTAACAATGGCTATTGGAATTTTTGGCACTTGGGGAAGAAGATGAATGGATTTTGTCATCTTTTTCCCATTTTAATCATTTATTAGGCAAATGACCAAAATGCCCTCTTTTAAAAATTTCCATAAAACTATCTCATGACCAATTTTGTCCAAAAATTAAATTTTGGGAAAATTGCTATCTAAGGGTTCATAATTATTATTCTAAAGCTATTTCATACAAAAAGCTTCTGTAGATTCATATTTTGCAGCTTTTGCCATTTAGTCCTTTTGGACCATTCAATCACAATTTAGCGAAATTGCTTCATGAAACCTTCATGCTAGCATGCAAACATGACATAAACCTTAAAACTCATAATTTCATCTCGATTTCGTGGTCTCGCACCACTATTCTGACTAGGCCCTAAAACGGTCTGTTACAGCTAAAATATTCGCAGGCCCATTTTAGGCCCGACCAGTCTAGATATTTCGCGTCGCCTACATCGTGCGAGTGCACCCCAACCTTGACGGGTTTGGACCTGCACCCTCCTTCATGCGAGTTAGGGTTCTAAGCTTAGTCATTCAATCACCTTTCAAGAGGGTTCCCATATATATACACATCTCACACTTGGTATTTAACCAATGTGGGATCTAAGCTCTTACTTTTCCTCAACAAATATTTCCTAGTAGCTTACTTTGAGCATCAATTTCTCATTCATCACTCAACCATTTTGAGCATATGATATAGCATTATAAAGGTCTCATGGAGTAGAATATGAAACCATAATTTTATGATTCAACTCTCCTCCTTTAACTATTAAGAATATGCCTCAAAGTTCCCATAAAATATAATTTTTCCAACTGTTTATTCTTTAGTCTTTTCTCAAAGTTATATTTATACTGAATAAATCTCTTTAGATACAAAATAAAAATTATTATTTCAAAAAATAAAAATAATAAATATATATAAAAATGATCTGCACCACTAAATTCAAGCCAAAGTGCCCATCTTTTAACCTTATCCATGTGTACATACAACCTAACAAGTAGGTCTACTTGTTTAAAGAGCTAAACACCCAACTTAATTACTTAAGTTGTAATGAATTCTCTATTGAAATTCTTTGTACTTTACGTATGTTAGTAATGTGGGATTACTAACATTACAAAGCTACATTGCAAACTGCTTCTTCTGAAAAAGCTTTTATGGAAACTGGTAGTTCTCCGAATGCAATAAATTCAATTTCTCACAAAGAAAGGTCAGTGGGTGAAACTCATACAAGCCTTATTTTAAGTACATTAGGAGCGACAACCTATTCTCTCAAACATTGGTAGGTTATGATCTCAACTCCAAATGTTTTTTGAGCGTATAACTCATCCATTAGCACCAAACATGCAAGGCTTAGTGCAACAAGCCATGAGTACTTTCCTACAAGTGGCTTGAAACTAGTGTCATGGGCCACCGATCAAAGCTTGTGACCATTGCTCACAAACACCCAATAGAGGTCAACTAATTAAATGAAGCTTATTTGACCTGCTTGAACTGACCTGACTCTTGGCCCCATGGAGAAACCCATCTACTCAAGGCTTTGGTGGCCTAGTGAAACACTCTAGTAAAACTAGAGTCACTAGGTTAAATAGTGTGAATCCTAAAAGGATAAGATTGTATAGAGTTTAAATTCTTTAGGACTCTCAATTGTAGATAGGCTTTAATCTCAATCATTGATGTAACTAAATCTGTACCATTGGTTTTGGGGGAGCTCAACTATAAAAAGAAGCATTGTTCCTTATTTGTATTCACTCAATTGTAATCCTTCATAATAATTGAATACTATCAAGAACATTTACTCAAACACTTGGTCTGTGCTATTTTTCTGTAGCTTTTTATTCGTTCGTAGCTTCTTTTGTCTTTCAATTTTGCTTCCGCTTTACTTCGGAGCCTTAAAAATTTTTGCAAGAATTCTCATTTTTGAGAGTAGGCTAACTTAGGCAGGATTTGAACCCAAGAAATCACCTAAGGCCATAGTTTGCCAGATTAAATATCTAGTCCCATGATAGTTGGTATCAAAGCTAGTGTTTGAAGGTGCTGATTGAGATGGCAAAATGAGGAAATGAATAAAATGTCCCAATGGAGACCCGTGGGAGGTTTAGGAAAAATAACAAATCAAAGGATATGTTTTCGACTTTAGAAGGTCGAGTGATCAATCTCGAGGAATCTGTAACACCCTTAACCTGATCCGTTTGTTGGATCTGGGTTTGGAGCGTCACAATGGATCGGACTTGTAACATCCTGCTTAGTGAAATCTTGTTGTTCAAATGATGTCTAAGGAAGTAAGGTGTAGAGAGTAAGTGTTGAGCAAGTGTAAGTATAAGAATTTGATTAAGTGTAAAATTCTTTGAATGAGCCAATAATGCCCCTATTTTGGCACTCACATGATCTAGTGTAATCTTTGAAAAGTATGATTGGTAAATTAGTAATTGCCCAAGTGCTTTTTCTGACGTATATGGGGGGAGACATAGTTGTATGTTAAGATATTAAAGACTCTACGCTAGATCATTTTGATTTGTTGGAAGAACGATGTAGTTAGGTAAATAGTTACTGAATGAATGAACCAATGTCAGAAGTAGTACACCCTTTTTCCCCGATACTATACAGGTTGAGTTATAAGGTAAGTTGATTAAGAACTAATCAAACGTGAACCAATATAGCTAAAAGAGTAATAAGAAGTACTCAATTAATTTCATTGGAAGTTTTAGACCCTTGATAAGACAAGTCAAAAGTGATGTGACATTCAAGTTGAAATAAAGAGAGTTCTCTGCTTCTCTCCTAGAAAATATTAAAATCTAAGGCTAGATGAAAATGAGCATTTTTCTTTAAGCTGGATCTGAAACTCAGGATTATTCTAGAAATTTCTCCATGTTGAGGTGAGTTTTATGACTCTAAAAAGTAGATCTACAGGAATGCTTGAAGAAGTAAGGCTTTGTTTATGGGTTATTTGTGTTTAAGATGATGGAAAGGTTATCTGATTGGATTTTTATGGTGTTCTTTTGTTTTAAGAGGCGTTAGTTCTGCGACTCCTAAAAAGACATTGGATTTGGAGCTCAGGCTACTGCATAGTCTTGTCAAGTGAATCCCTAAGCCGGCTCTCATATGCAAGGTAGTATTTTTAATGTTTCTATAGATAATGTTTAGAGTATGAATGCTAAATGAGTATTGCATGTATACTTCGTGAAGAGTTTGATAGGTTAAGCATGAGATGGATGTTTTAATGATGAAATAAGACTATGAATTCTTCTAGAATGTATGGGATGATGTGAAATAAAATGTATGTTAATTTTTGTAAGGTTGTAAAGTATGAAAGATCTGCTAAGTGAGTCTGTGTCCGTCTTTTTGGAGTCGTCTAAAGGAATTTAAACATGATTCTTTGGAAGGAAAAGTTCATGGCACCATATCATGTAAAATCGTAGCTGGTGGGCTATAACGTCATATGGAAAGGCCATATTGTATAAGACCATAATTGGTGGGTTATGGCATCATATGGAAAGAATTAAAGAAAGGTTATAACTGAATGGAGTTTTCTACGTGACCCAATATGATGAGGGGTAAACCTCACGTAATGTGAGTCTAGTCGAATCCCTATCATGAACATGCTGCAGAAATTGAAGCCTTTGTGGCAATCTAAGAAATGGAAGCCTTTGTGTTAATCCAAGAAATCGAAGACTTTGTAGCGATCTATGGAAAGGAACGCCTTCATGGCGCATTCTAAAGGAAGGCCTTAATGGCTATAATTTGAAGGGAACACTCTTGTAGAGTACGTTGAAAGAGAAGAATGGTAAATACAACAAACCCTGAAAGAACGAAACGTGCTCTGAGAGAATGATATGTACGACGAACTCTAAAGGAATAATATGTACAACAAACTCTAAAGGAATAGTACGTATGGTGAACTCTGAAGGATTAGAATGTATGGAAAACTCTACAAGAATGGTTCCGTAGGATATGTTGTGGCATATCTTACAAAGTCTTAAGATATGTACAGAAAAAAGGAAATGCACCAGGGAATATGGTGAATTTATAGTATGAACCAAGTAGACTAAAAGAATAACTTGATCAATAGTGTTTTGTAAGTAGGGGTTCCAAAATGGGAACAATTAAAGAATAAAAAATAGGTTGGGTGAGGAATGTTAGTAAGGCATTGGAGATGCTAAGGGTTATACATAGTCACAAGGTAAGGTATGACGTCTATGGTATAAAGAAGAAAGGTACTCGGCAAAGTCAAGTTGAAGAACGAAGAATAATAATATGATAATAAAATTCCTAGATGCTGATACGAGCTCGATTGTAAATGTCTCGAGTCGTATTGTTTGCCCGATCGTTAAAATTAAATAAGTCTAAACTTTTTGCAAAGATAGGCTTGAAGTTATGAAAGATAGGTTCAAAGGGAATGGTTTTGAAATGGTTATGGAAACAAAGGTATGGTTTCGGTTAAGGCTTAAGGATGAACCAACACAATATGCTGCGTTGACCCGAAACTTAGACAAGCACTTAGGTTGAAAAAGTGATGGAAATAGGAAGGATAAATTGATAAAACCTCAACCCACTATCTAGGAAGATAGGAACCTTGGTATGGTGAACGCCACAATTTAACAAAGTGATAAGTTCGAAAAAGACAGGATTGACGCCACAAGGATTGCTTGATAAGTCAATTCAATCTATGGAGAACAATGAGAGTATGAACACTCACAAAGTAATATATTTTCATAAAAATGATCAAAAAGTTCTTACAAAATGAAATAACCCAAGTATTTATAGCTACGTTATAGGCTAGCCGAATGGTCATTTAATCAGCTAAAAAGTCAGCTTACATTCAGCTCTATGAAGCTTTCTAGTAATTTCCTTGAAGTTTCCTAACAAGTTGGAAATTAATGTTGAGCTGAAAAGGCCTTGGAAAATTCGGCCAAATAAGATGCATGGAATTAAATTTTCTATTTTGATCAGCTGGATAGTCTTGAATATTTTTAATAGCTCCTTGAGTACTCCAATGGTCAATAGCGTAATATGAGCAGCCTCTTAACTTGCTAGTTGATGGAATTAATGTAGGCAACTATTGGCCATTGCACTCCACGAAATAGGCACCTATGGAAGCTCAAAACAACAACTTGGAGTCCATTGAGCTTCACGAAAAATCAACTAAAAGAAAGAGAAAACAGTTCCTTTAATGCCGTCCCATGCATTAGCCAAATGTACGTTTTCTTCTTTAATGCTTTCCTTTGCCATTAAGCTAGATGATTCAGCTGAAAAAATACCAAATAAATTCGGTCAAGACATATTTAACACATTAAAATTAGCAATAACAAGGATAAATTAAAGGCACGTTTGAGCTAAGACACATTAATACCTGCACATTAATTCGGCTAGAACATATTAAAAATATGTAATAGATTAAGACACATTAAAATCATGTACTAATTAAAACATATTTAAGCTTAAATTAAGATGTCCAGAATTTAGACACATTAAAACAAATTAATTTATTTGAGCTAAAATTTAATTAATTAACTAACTTAATTAGTAATTTTATTCCTGCAACTTGAATGCAAGAAATTAAATAAATTGGATTCTAGCTCAATGAGCTAGCATGGTGTCGAATTGAGCTCCATTGAGCTTAGTCGAGCTAAGTCAGCTTGCAAGACGTTGCGAACTAAGCTTGGTGAGCTAGTCCAATAATGATCAGTCACTTCTTCTTTCCAAGCTCGTTCAATGTAGCTTGATATAGCTTCTTGGAACCTCCTAGCTCGGGCTCGGGTGATTGGTCCCAAAGGCAGCTCAAAGGTTCGACCACCAGCTCCTTGGTTAAGCTCGCATCATTCCCCCTCTTGAGGCAATTTGTCCCCAAATCGTCACCTACATCAAAAGGGAAAGATTAGCAACATTAAAGCTAGCACTAACTCCATACTCACTGGGTAAGTCCAACTTGTCGACATTATCATTAATCTGCTCCAAGACTTGAAATGGACCATCACCCCTTAGTAGAAGCTTAGATATTCTTTGTTTGGGAAATCTTTCCTTGCGCATATGGATCCAAACCCAATCATCGGGTTTGAATATGATTTGTTTGCGCCCCTTGTTTGCTCCACGAACATATTACTTGATTCTCCTCTCGATATTTTCTTTGACTTTCTTATGAAGCTGTTTGACAAAATCAGCCTTTCTTTTGCTATCTACATGTACTAATTGGTTAGAAGGCAAATGAACTAAATCAAGAGGGGTTAAAGGGTTGAAATCGTGTACCACTTCAAAAGGAGAGTGCTTAGTAATTAATATATTTAATGTAATT
This sequence comes from Gossypium rotundifolium, assembly GCA_025506655.1. Taxonomy (NCBI): domain Eukaryota; kingdom Viridiplantae; phylum Streptophyta; class Magnoliopsida; order Malvales; family Malvaceae; genus Gossypium; species Gossypium rotundifolium. The sequence goes on along the minus strand of CP106732.1, from coordinate 67,702,812 downwards.
AAAATAAAAAAATTTGAAAGGCATGCATTATGTCCATCCTTCCACCGAAAATAGAAAAGAAAAATAAGGTTTGAGTTCTTCAAACATTCGGCCATTGATGTCTTTGATTTAAGGTTAGTTTTTGATTTGTTTTTGATAATTTCTACATTTTCGTAATCGTTGCTTCGAGTACTTCAAAACCCATGCTTTAATTTTGTGATTTGATGAAGATTTTGAAAAGTTCCATTGATGAATTTACCCCTTAGGTAGAAGTGTCCTGGTTGACAAAGTATGCAAGAACTGTCCATTAATGTTTTGAGATATCTATTTTCCGCTAATCTAATGTTATTACCTTTTGATGAGTTTGATATAATTTTGGGTATGGATTGGTTGATGTTGCATGATGCTGTTGTGAATTGCAAAAGAAAGACTATTTATTTGAGATGTTAGAATAATGAAATAGTTCGAATTGAGTCTAATGATTTGACTGAGTTACCTATTGTTATATCTATATTGAAAGCTCAGAATTATTTGAGAAAGGGTTATGAAGCTTATTTTGCTTATGTAATTGACTCAAAATTATCTAAAAGAAAAGTTGAATCAGTGCCAGATGTCTGTGAATTCCCTGATGTATTTTCTGAAGAATTACTGGGATTACCTCCAATACGGGAAGTTGAATTTGGTATTGATCTATTGACAGGAACAACTCCTATTTCGGTAGCTCCATATAGTATGGCACCAACAGAGCTAAAAGAATTGAAGTCACAGTTGCAAGAGTTGATAGAGAGAGGGTTTGCAAGATCGAGTTTCTCACCTTGGGGTGATCCTGTTCTGTTTCTGAAAAAGAAAGATGGCATGATGAGAATATGTATCGATTATCGTCAGTTGAATAAAGTGACAATAAAAAATAAATATTCTCTACCCAGAATTGATGATTTATTTGATCAGCTAAAAGGAGCCACTGTGTTTTCAAAGATAGATCTGAGATCGAGATACTATCAGTTGCGAGTAAAAGATTCAGACATTCCAAAAATTGCTTTCAGAATGAGGAACGAGCATTATGAGTTTTTAGTTATGCCTTTCGGACTAACGAATGCTCCTATAGTTTTTATGGATCTAATGAACAGAATTTTCAGACCGTATTTAGATCAATTTGTTGTAGTATTCATTGATGGCATATTAATTTATTCACGTGATGAGATTCAACATGCTAAGCATCTGAGGATAGTGTTACAGATTTTGCGGGATAAGCAATTGTATACAAAGTTCAGTAAATGTGAATTCTGGTTAAGAGAAGTTGGTTTTCTGAGACATATTGTATCGATCTCTAGAATACGAGTTGATCCGAGCAAGATTTCTGCTATTCTAGATTGGAAGCCTCCGAAGAATGTGCCTGACGTTCGCAGTTTTCTAGGACTTGTTGGTTATTATCGAAGATTTGTAAAAGGCTTCTCGATGATAGCTACTCCGTTGATGAAATTGCTTCAGAAAGATGTGAGATTCGAATGGTCCGATAAATGTCAGAAAAGCTTTAATCAGTTGAAAACTCTGTTGACTGAAGATCTAGTTTTGGTTCAACCGAAATTGGGTAAAGAATTTGTGATTTATAGTGATGCTTCTTTAAATGTTCTGGGATGTGTTATGATGTAGGAAGGCAAAGTTATAGCTTATGCCTCGAGACAATTGAAGCCACATGAAAAGAATTATCTGACACACGATATTGAGCTAGCTGCGAATGTGTTCGCATTAAAGATTTGGCGTCACTACCTCTTCGGTGAAAAATGTCATGTATTTTCGGATCATAAAAGTCTAAAATATTTGATGACCTAGAAAGATTTGAATCTGCGACAGAGAAGATGGTTAGAGATTTTGAAAGACTATGATCTTGTGATAGATTATCATCCGGGTAAAGCAAATGTCATTGCTGATGCATTGAGTTGGAAATCACTATTTATATTACGTGCAATGAGTGCTCATTTAGACTTGTCCGATGATGGTAAGTTTTAGCTGAATTAAAAGAAAAACTGATGTTTTTACAAAAAATATGTTGTAACATCCCTAACCCATATCCGTCGTTGAATTAGGGTTAAAGGCGTTACCGAATAGATCAAAAACTTTTACAGACATTTCATAATAGAATTCATCAATCGAAATCAAAGTGTCCCTTTTATAGATCAACAAGACCTTAATCATGCTTTACAATAGAGTTAGGACTAAACCAAACACATACTAAAATTCTCAAAAATTTAAAAACTTTTTGAGTTACAAAGGTCACACCCCCGTGTGGGTAGGCCGTGTGCCTTCCACGGCTACCAGACACACCTATGTGTCTTGCCCGTGCCAAAACAGAGCATGTATACTAACTTATCCACACAGCCATCAAACACGCCCATGTGCCATGGCCGTGTAAAATTAGGCTAGCTACTGACTTATTCACACGGCCACCAAGCACGCCCGTGTGCCACGGCTGTGTATGCAAAATAGACTATTTGCAAAGCTAAAGTGCCACCCACACTTGAGTCATATCTACAAGCATATACAAGCTAATCTTTACATTCAATCTCATTTCTCAACATGCCAATTTGCACAATCAATTCACATGTAAATCCAAGCATATTTCATTTCACTAAATCATATAACCATTTCTTTGATCACACATGTATACTCAAATTTCATTCATAAGCTTACCATAAACTTGACTATATCATAGTCATGGGATCATACCAAAACTAACATCATATGACACATTTACAATTGCATATTATCAACATTAAACTAGCCATATCACATGGCTAATTCCATCTCAAACAAATACCAAAATGACTAGCCTATACATGCCATATTTAACTATATACACATTTTCAAAGTACCAAAATGATTTTGAGTAGTGTGATGATGATCCTCGACGGTCCCCGAGCCTCTCGTAACTTTAACGATCCATAAAACAGAGCAAACACACACAAAGTAAGCTTTCAAAAGCTTAGTAAGCCATAAACAAATATACTTAGCATAAAAATGCACATAACCATATTGACACAATGACATTTAAAGTTCTCATAGCAAGTTCATCACATATTGTAACAGTCTGATTTATACCATAGTCAAAATTGTGGTTTCGGGACCACAAATTTGAGTCAGTGAAATATTTTAATTTTATTTTCTGTGCCATTGATGAGTGATTAAGCATGTGTTAAATTTTCGTATGATAAATTTTCTGTTTGTGTGTTTAATTAGATAAAAGGATTGAATTGCATTAAATGCAAAACTAGCATGATATTTGTCAAAGTGTTCATTTGAGATGGCTTATTAATGGGAAGGCCTTCTATGGCAATTAAACCACTATTAAGGTTAGTAGATGGACAAATGACTAAATAACCTTAGAATTTATTTTGTTTTAAATGTTTTAAAAGGGCTAAAATGGTAAAGTGATAATAAAATGTTAATAAACAAAAACAAAAAAAAGTCAAAATTTCATTATCTTTTATGTTCATCCACCGATTGTTAAAAGAGAGAAAGCAAGGGGTTGAGTTTTTCATATTCGGCTACTTTAAGGCTTAAATTCAAGGTATGTTTTGATTTGTTTTTGATAATTTCTACGTTTCTGTAATCGTTGCTTTGTTTACTTCAAAACCCATGCTTAAATTTTTAGAATTGATAATGTTTGTGAAATGAGACTTTGATGAACTCATGTGATTTGTAATGTTTATTAGTGAAATATGAAAGATATGTGTTTAATGAACATATTTTGTTCTTGAATTTTTATGAATTTGGCTAATTAGGGCTAAACTGTGAAAATAGCAATTTGAAGGAATAAATTGTGAATTTGATGAAATGTTTGGACTTGTATGAGTTTTATAGACATTCGGCTAAGCATGGTTAAATGGTGATTTTGTATATTTGATGATTTGAGAAAATGGACTAAATTGTACAAATGTGAGGGATAATTTGTAAATTGCCCTAAATATGTGTATCTGGATTGAATTGGATGAGTCAGTGAATAAAAGAGTTAAATTTGAATATGTATAGATCAAGAGCTGAAGAAATCAGACTTAGATTGCGGGAAAGCGAAAGTAACCAAGTAACCATTTCTGTTTCAGTTAAATCGATTCCAAAGTAAGTCATTATGCAAATAAACGCATTTGTATTGAACTGTGTATGTTCATATGATCATTGACAACGATGAATGTTTACAATATGATGTGTACATGAGTTTCGGGATAAGAATGACATAGTAGCTATGTTCGATAAGTCTCGTGTGAACCTAGGAATAGATAGTATTAGCTATGTCATGACATAGGTATTTGATCTGAGATAGCATGTAAGACCACGTCTGGGACTTAGGCGTTGATTTGAGATTTCGTGTAAGACCACATCTGGGACGTTGACATCGATCGAGATTTACGTGTAAGACCATGTTTGGGACATTGGCATCGTATTGATTTGTGTAAGACCCTATCTGGGACAGTGGCATCAATATTTGAGCACATGTAAGACCTCATCTGGGACGTTGGCATTGTACTATTATTTCGAGCTTTCTGAGTATCCTATTAGATTCTGAACGGTTCAACGGGCAAGTCTGTGACACGAAATGTTATGTAAATTGTAAATCCGTTTTAGGTATGTAACGTCCCAAAAATTAGGGGTTGTAATTTTTGCTTAATTTCATGTTGCGCTTGCTCAGCTGGCTATTTGAGCGTATTTGGGGGTTCCAAGGAGGCTTGGGTTCGAGTCTAAGCCTTGAAAAATTTTAATTTTTGACCCTAAAGTGAAAAGGGTTGTCAGCTGTAGGACTTAAGTATATCTGTGTGCATTTAGGAGTCACAACTTGAACATGGCTTAGTGGTGTAGCATCAATGGAAGAGCAAGGAAGAGGGGGTTTGAATCCCACAGATTGCAATTGGGGACTTTTATTTTGTGGCTTGAGAGTGGTGGAAGTAGAGTTTGGATCAAACTCTACAAGGATGGTGGAGGACTTGGTCAAATAATTCAAACGGAAGGTGGAGAGCTATTCTAGGAGACTTTGGTGGAGGAAATCAAGGGATGCATGTGAGAGGGAGTGTTGGCCAAATGTGGGGAAGTTGAATAGAGAATTTCGGCCAACGGTGATCATTTGGGGGGAGTGCATATTCGGTTTTGTGTTAGTGTGAGAGTGCCAAATTTTTTTGATTTTTTTAAGGGATATGTACATTTTAGGATTTTCTTTAGCATTTCGGGTCTTTTCCTTCTCATTTCACTTTGCCGAATTCTCAGTTCTCTATTTCTTCTCGCTCTGTGGTTCTAGTCTCCCTTCTTTCCTTCTCTTTTGCTACTTGCCGAATTGGTAGGTCTCCTCTATTTTACTTTCTCTTTTTCTTTTCATCTTTACCTTGCTGTCAAATCCTTTTCCTCCTTCGGTTCTTCTTTGGCCGAATGTAACGTTTTTTTTCCTCTTATTTTCTCCTCTCTTTGCATAGAACTTAACCTTGACTCCATATTTTTGTCTCAATTTTGAATCTAGTAGGGCCTATAACCGAAAGCATATACTCTTCTCTTTCCGTAGTCTTTCAATTTCGATTAATGCTAATCTCTTAACCTCGTGGTAAGTAAGCTAGTTTAGTAATGTATTTCAATATTTTGGGTTACCAAAGGTTGAGACTAACTAAGGGTTCAATTGTTATCATAGGTGCCTTGGAAAGTGTCTTAAGCCATAACTCATAACAGTGTGTAATTTTACACCTCTGTTGTTCTGTTAATGTGATGATTTGTGGATCGGCTAAAAGCTAAAATATAGAAAAGCCAGAATATCGACATTTGAGATCACTCGAGTGTGCAAGCACTCGTAGAGATAAATTGAGCCACAAGAGTTGGCGATAGACTGTTGGAAGTGCCACGAACTTTCTTGTGGATGAGGCTGTAATGGGCCTTGTTGAGCTGAAGTGGGCTAAGTGGGCCCAATAGGCTAATGGGTCTACTGGGCAAAATCTATGGTAAGTGCTGGATGATAGATGCGGCTGCAATGTCCACAGAACCATGACCGAAAATGGGCTGAATGGGCCACACGAGCGTGTGGGCCAACTTGGGCCAAAATTGGGCTTTAGGCCCAATTGCACCGTTTTGACCAGAAAAGGAACCTGTGTCACTTGAGGCGACAGTAGGCCTCTGAAAAGACCGTTAGATGACTAATTTATTGGAACACCCTCGAAGGGTAAATTATCGAAATACCTTGAAGGGTAAATTACCAAAATACTCTTGATGGGGAAATTACCGAAATACCCTCAATGGGTGAAATTATTGAACTACCCTCGATGGGTAAAATTACTGGAATACCCTTGAGGGGTGAATTACTATTTTAACCCCAACCGATCGAATGACCATTATACCCTTGAGTGGTAGGATCACTGATGTATGAGTATTAATTGTATGACTGATTTTGATTGTGATGCGTTGCATACATGAATTAATTATGACATGACATACTGCATTGGGTTGGGTTATGGATTTTGGAGGAAGCACTGTACTGGTGGCTCTGCCATGTTATACTGATTTAGTAGCTTTTGTCACATATACTAATTCTGGTGGCTTAGCCACGTATACTAATATTAGCAGTTCGACTGCGTTCTTGGTGTGTAGGGCTGGGTGGGTCGACTTGGTCCCCACATGGTGTGTAGGGTTGGTACTGGTGGTGTGATGGTTGAACTGGGTTAGGTTACATCTTCGTTTTGCATATCGTATGGATTAGGCCCAAACTGTACTGAATAGGGCTTAGGCTCAGATTGCTATCAAATGGACTTGGGCCCACACTGTGATTATACTAAGAGATTTCACACTGAGTTCTCGTAACTCACCCTTTTATTTGACTGTGCAAGTAATCCCCAGCCATAGAGGATTTGGAGCTGCGAGGGACTAGGAGGTGGCCACACGTCTAACATGTTTCAAAGATAAACTTAGCGACTTAATTTTAGTTTATTTTATTTAATTTATTGGGTTAATAATTTTTGTAATAGGGCCATTGGGATTTTTAACTTTCGTATGGTGTTGCTTTTAATTACAATCTGCTAGTCCATTAAACTTGGGTTTATTTTTAAAAAATAATAACTACAGCTTTCAAAATGTCACATTTTCGCAACTGGTTGAATTAATCTTCCGCAACAAACAAGGTTTTAATAAAAATAAAGTTTGATTGAAGTGGTTAAGAAAATGACTTTGAGTAAATCTTGTTTTGATATTAAGTAACAAAATTCGGGATTTTAAATGGTAGAAAGTTTTAAATTGTAGAAGGGTTATCAATGATCGTATAGTTTTCAAACAACACTCTAATGTGACACGTTGGATCCAGTCATAACGTCTAGGCCGAGTTTGGGGTGTTACAAGGTACTTTATTAAGTACACAAGGTGTGTATGAAAGGTAAGTATCTATATAAGTTTACTAACATGAATATGAGCTATGAAATGATGAGATGATATGTGAAATAATGCTATATGAGCTATGTGCATATGTGGTGATGAGATGAAAAATGTGATAAGTTATGGCTAAATAATTGAACCAAACTTTATGAGAGATGTATATGCTATGTGTATTTTAAGATAAGTTTATTTGTATATGACTTACTAAGCTTTTGAAAGCTTACTCTGTGTGTGTGTGCTCTGTTTTATAGATAGTCAAAGCTACTGAAGGCTCAGGGACTGTCGAGGATCATCATCACACTACTCAAGCTCATTTTGGTACATTTTGAGAATGTATATACCTAGATATGGCATGTATAGGCTAGATATTTGGTTAAGAATGAGATGTGATCTTAGCCATGTGATTTGGCTATGTTTTAATGAATATTTTATGTGTTGTATGTTTTGGTATGGCTAAATAGCTTATGAAATGGTTAAAGATATGGTAAGTATATGAATGCATTATGTGTATGTTTGAATTGATCAAAGAAGTAGATATATGAAAGGTATAGATGAAGGAATCATGCTTAATTGCATATGTGTTTAGTTGTATAATTTGGCATGGTTGGAGTTGCAATTGTAGGTGAAGATTTTATGATTACTTTGTTATATTTTGTTGTAAAATATGCATGAAATGATTTGGTAATTTTCTTGTAGAGATTGACCCTATAATGGGTGGTATTTTGGCCTTGCAAATGGCCTATTTTACCAACACGACTATGGCACACGGGCGTGCCTAATGGCCGTGGGAAAAAGACAGTATCTAGCTAAGAGTGCATGGCCTTGGCACATGAACATGCCTGGTAGCCGTGTGATATAGTCAAAATATGGCCTAAGAGCACATGACCATGGGGCGTGCCTAGTGGCCGTGTGGAAAAGTCAATATACATGCCTTGATTTGGCACAGCCAAGACACATGGGGGTGTCTGATGCCCGTGGAAGACATACGGCCTGTCCACACGGGCGTGTGTCCTGTATAACTTAGAAAAGTTTTAAATTTTGAGAAATTTTGTATGTGTTCAGTTTAGTCCCAACCTTACTCTAAAGCATGATTAAGGTCTCGTTGACCTATTTAAGGGACACTTTGGTTGCGGTTGATGAATGGTTGTATTAAATGTTGTAAAAGTTTCTGATCTGTCTGATGACGCCTTTAACCCTAATCCAACAACGAATACGGGATACGGGTATTACATTTTGTTGGTATCAGAGCTACGGTTTAGTTGATTCTTGGACTAACGTAGTGTGTTAGAGTCTAGCTATACATGCCATATATCTAAACTGTGATAGTGTGATTTTTGTAAAGCAATGGATCCCGAAAGAGCCATAGCTGATGACATAGAAAGTAATACGCCTGCTCCCGTGCAAGGGATAGTGTCTTCTAATCCAAGACCAATTACTAGCGGTCAAGAGGAAGAAGCTAAACAAGCTTTCTTCCAGATGATGAGTGAGTGGTTCACTCAATTCATAAGAAATAACCCACTGTTTCGCAACCTCCACCCCGGTTAATCCCCTCAGACATCTGATATGCCTCCGACTATAAATCTGAATCTGTGGAATAAGCCTCTGGTTAACAAAATTCCGTAAGTATAGGGCCAAAGAGTTCAGGGCTACCAGTGACAATGATGCCGAGAAAGCTGAATTTCGATTGGAAAACACTGTTTGGGTATTCGATGAAATGTCTTTGACTCTAGAAGAATGCATAAAATGTGTTGTATCTTTGCTCTGAGATGCAGCTTATCAGTGGTGGAAAATTCTGATTTCTATTATTCCAAAAGAACGGGTCATAAGGGATTTCTTTCAGATTGAGTTTCGTAAGAAATACATTAGTGAGAGATTCATCGATTAGAAATGAAAAGAATTTCTAGAATTGAAACAGGGCCGTATGACTGTTATTGAATACGAATGAGAGTTCATGAGACTAAGTCAGTATGTCTGAGAATGTATATCATCTGAAGTAATAATGTGCAAAAGATTTGAAGACGGCCTTAATGAAGATATCCGTTTGTTAGTCAGAATCTTAGAAATAAAAGAGTTCGTACTACTCATTGATCGAGCATGCAAAGTTGAGGCACTCGGGAAAGATAAAAGAAAAGCTGAGTCTAAAGCTAGAAATGTGAGAAAAATATTTCAGAGTAGATCATTTTAGTCAGCTTCGAAGAAATTCAGAGATGATCAAAGTCGTTCAAGAGATAATATGGGACATTCAAATAGAAATCGAGCTAGATCACAAATGAGCTCCAAAACTCCAACAACTTCAGTAGCAAGTATTGGAAATGTTCGATCCGAGAAACCTGAATGTAAGTATTGTGGAAAAAGGCATCTGGGAAGTTATAGATTAAATGACAGAGCTTGCTTCAGATATGGATCACTTGATCATTTTATTCGTGATTGCCTTGAGTCTGTTGAGCTAGAGACTGTTTAGAATTTGAGGCCGATAATGCACCTGTGAGAGGTAGACCTTCGAAGAATGTAAGAAATGTCAGTGGTAGTTAGAGAACTATGAGAGATACTGTTACGAGATCCGAAGCTAGAGCGCCTGCCAGAGCGTATGCTTTCTGAGCTTGTGAGGAAACTTCATCTCTAGACGTTATAATGGGTACTTTTACTCTTTATGATACTTCTATGATTGCATTGATAGACCTTGGTTCTACACTTTCGTATATATGCATGAATTTAGTATTCAGTAAGATTTTGCCTGTAGAGTCTACTGAGTTTGCTATAAAAGTGTCGAACCCCTTAAGTATAAGTGTTCTGGTTGACAAAGTATGCAAGCACTTTCCATTAATGTTTTAAGATATCTGTTTCCCTCTTGATCTGATGCTTTTTCCATTTGATAAGTTTGATATCATTCTGGGTATGGACTGGTTGACATTGCATGATGCTGTTGTAAATTGTAAAAGAAAGACTATTGATTTGAGATGTTGAATGATGAAATTGTACGGGTTGAGTCTAATGATTTAAATGGATTGCCTGCTGTGATATCTATATTGAAAGCTCAAAGATATGTGAAAAAGGGATATGAGGCATATTTTTGCTTATGTGATTGATTCAAAAGTGTCTAAAAAGAAAGTTGAATTAGTGCCAGTCGTTTGAGTTTTCTGATGTATTCCTTGAAGAATTGTCGGGTTTGCCTCCGATACGTGAAGTTGAATTTTGTATTGATTTGTTGCCTGGTACTACACCTATTTCGATAGCTCCGTATAAAATGGCACCAACAGAGTTGAAAGAGTTAAAGTCACAGTTGCAAGAGTTGACTGACAGAGGGTTCGCTAGACCGAGTTTCTCACCTTGGGGTGCTCTTGTCCTGTTTGTGAAAAAGAAAGATGGCACGATGAGAATGTGCATTGATTATCGTGAGTTTAACAAAGTGACCATAAAGAATAAATATCCGTTGCACAAAATTGATGACTTATTTGATCAGTTAAAAGGAGCTACTGTATTTTCCAAGATTGATCTGAGATCGAGATATTACCAGTTGAGAGTGAAAGATTCAGATATACCAAAAATTACTTTCAGAAAGGTACGGACATTATGAGTTTTTAGTTATGCCATTTGGACTAACTAATGCTCCTTCTAATTTTATGGATATGATGAACAGAATTTTCATATCGTACCTAGATTAATTTTTTGTGGTGTTCATAGATGACATATTGATTTATTCACGCGATGAAAATGAGCATGCTGAACATCTAAAAATTGTGTTGCAAACTCTGAGAGAAAAGCAATTGTATGGAAATTCAACAAATGTGAATTATGGTTACATGAGGTTAGTTTTCTGGGACATATTGTGTCAGCTTCTGGAATTCGAGTTGATCCGAGCAAGATTTCTTCTATTATGGATTGGAAACCTCCAAGGAACGTGTCTGAAATCTGTAGCTTTCTGGGTCTAGCTAGTTATTATCATCGATTTGTAAAACAATTTTCAGTGATAGCTACTCCATTGACTAGACTATTTCAAAAGATGTTAGATTTGAATGGTCTGATAAATGTCAGAAAAGTTTTGATCAGTTGAAAACTTTATTAACAGAAGCTCCAGTGTTAGTACAACCAGAATCGGGTAAAGAATTTGTTATATACAGTGATGCTTCGTTAAACGGTCTGGGGGTGTTCTGATGCAGGAAGGCAAAGTTGTAGCTTATGCCTCGAGACAATTGAAGCCTCATGAAAAGAACTATCCGACACACGACCTTGAGCTAGCCGCGATTGTGTTTGCACTAAAGATCTAGCACCATTATCTATATGGTGAGAAATGTCACGTGTTTTCAGATCATAAAAGTTTGAAATATCTGATGACTTAGAAAAATTTGAACCTGCGTCTAAGAAGATGGTTAGAGTTGTTAAAAGATTATGAGCTTGTGATAGATTATCATCTAGGTAAAGCAACTGTTGTTGCTGATGCACTGAGTCGAAAATCATTATTTGCATTGTGTGCTTTGAATGCTCAGTTAGATTTGTATGATGATAGTTCTGTGATAGCTAAATTAAAAGCAAAACCATTGTTTATACAGTAAATATGTGATGCTTAGAAATTCGATAATGAGTTGTTAACGAAATGAGCTCAGTGTAGTTAGAATTCTGAATCTGAATTTTGAGTTAATTGCTTGAGATTCTGAGATCGTATCTGTGTTCTGAGAAATTCAAAGTTGATTCAGTTGATTTTGAATGAAGCACATAACAGTCGTCTATCTGTTCATCCGGGAAGTACAAAAATGTATCATGATTTGAAGCAACACTATTGGTGGTCTGGTATGAAGCGTGAAATTTCGATTTTGTATCAAAATGTTTAGTCTGTTAGCAAGTTAAAGCTAAACATCAAGTTCCATCTAGTTTGTTACAACCGATAATGATTCCTGAATGGAAATGGGATAGAGTAACAATGGACTTTATTTCGGGGTTGCCTCGACTCCGAGAAAGAAAGATGCAATTTGGGTCGTAGTTGATCGATTGATGAAATCTACCCATTTTATTCCGGTGCGATCTGATTATTCACTTGATAGATTAGCTGAGCTTTACATTTCTGATATTGTAAGATTGCACGGGGTGCCACTATCAATTGTATCGGATAGAGATTTGAGATTTACATCGAGATTCTGGAAGAAGTTGCAAGAAGCTTTAGGAATGAAACTTCATTTCAGTACATCTTTTCATCCACAAACGGATGGTCAATCCGAACGGATCATTCAGATTCTTGAGGATATGTTGAGGTGCTACATTCTTGAATTTGACGGTATGTGGGAACAATACCTGCCATTGGTTGAATTTGCTTATAATAATAGTTTCCAATCGAGCATTAAAATGGCACCATATGAAGCTTTGTGACGTAAAGTCATTCAGTATTGGACCGAGTGAAGGTAAACTCCATGGAAGAAAGTAATCCTTGATAGTCTGAAATCAGCAACTGATCATCAGAAATCCTATGCGGATTTGAAACGAAAAGATATAGAATTTAAAATCAGTGACAAAGTATTTCTGAAAGTGTCTCCGTGGAAGAAAGTACTTCGTTTCGGATGTAAAGGCAAGTTGATTCCGAGGTTAATCGGGCCATATGAAATTATTGAATGTGTTGGGCTGTTGCATATAGACTAAGGTTGCCCTCTGAGCTAGAAAAGATACACTATGTATTCCATGTTTCGATGCTCTGAAGATACTGATCTGATCCGTCACATGTAATTGCTCCGTCTGAAATTAAAATCTGATCTGATATGACATACGAGGAAGAACCAATCCGTATCTTAGCTCGTGAAGTGAAAGAATTAAGAAATAAGAAAATACCATTAGTGAAAGTGTTGTGGAATCGACATAGAATTGAAGAGGCTACGTGGAGCTTGAAGATTCAATGAGACAATAGTATCCGAATATGTTTAACGGTAAGATTTTTGGGGACAAAAATCCCTAAGGGGGGAGAATTGTAACAGTCCGGTTTATACCCTAGTCAAAACTGTGGTTTTGGGACCACAAATCCGAGTCAGTGAAATATTTTAATTTTATTTTCTGTGCCATTAATGAGTGATTAAGCATGTGTTAAATTTTCGCATGATAAATTATCTATCTGTGTATTTAATTTGATAAAAGGATTGAATTGCATTAAATGCAAAACTAGCATGATATTTGTAAAAGTGTTCATTTGAGATGGCTTATTAATGGGAAGGCCTTCTATGGCAATTAAACCACTATTAAGGTTAGTGGATGGACAAATGACTAAATAACCTTAGAATTTATTTTGTTTTATGTGTTTTAAAAGGGCTAAAATGGTAAATGATAATAAAATGTTAATAAACAAAAACAAGAGCCAAAATTTCATTATCTTTTATGTTCATCCACCGATTGTTAAAAGAGAGAAAGAAAAAGTTTGAGTTTTTCATTTCGGCTACTTTAAGGCTTAAATTCAAGGTATGTTTTGATTTGTTTTTGATAATTTCTACATTTCTGTAATCGTTGCTTTGTTTACTTCAAAACCCATGCTTAAATTTTTAGAATTGATAATGTTTGTGCAATGAGACTTTGATGAACTCATGTGATTTGTAATGTTTATTAGTGAAATATGAAAGATATGTGTTTAATGAACATGTTTTGTTCTTGAATTTTGATGAATTTGGCTAATTAGGGCTAAATTGTGAAAATAGCAATTTAAAGGACTAAATTTTGGATTTGATGAAATGTTTGGACTTGTATGAGTTATATGGACATTCTGCTAAGCATGATTAAATGGTGATTTTGTATATTTGATGATTTGAGAAAAATGGACTAAATTGTTAAATATACAAAAATGAGGGCTAATTTGTAAATTGCCCTAAATATGTGTATTTGGATTGAATTGGATGAGTCAGTGAATAAAAGAGTTAAATTTGAATATGTATAAATCAAGAGCTGAAGAAATCAGACTTATATTGCAGGAAAGTGAAAGTAACCGAGTAGCCGTTTCTGTTTCAGTTAAATCGGTTCCGAGGTAAGTCATTATGCAAATAAACGCATTTGTATTGAACTGTGTATGTTCATATGATCATTGGCAATGATGAATGTTCACGAGATGATGTGTACATGAGTTCCGAGATGAGAACAACATAATAGCTATGCTTGATAAGTCCCGTGTGAACTTAGGAATGAATAATATTAGCTATGTCATGACATAGGTATTTGATCTGAGATATCATGTAAGACCACGTCTGGGATGTCGGCGTTGATTTGAGATTTCGTGTAAGACCATGTTTGGGATGTTGGCATCGATACGAGATTTACGTGTAAGACCATGTCTAGGACATTGGCATCGTATTGATTTGTGTAAGACCCTGTTTGGGACAGTGGCATCGATATCTGAGTACATGTAAGACCTCATCTGGGATGTTGGCATTGTACTATTATTCTAAGCTTTCTGAGTATCCTATTAGATTCTGAATGGTTCAATGGGCAAGTCTGCAACACGAAATGTTATGTAAATTTTAAATCCGTTTTAGGTACGTTTATTAAGTACACAAGGTATGTATGAAAGGTAAGTATCTATATGAGTTTACTAACATGAATATGAGCTATGAAATGATGAGATGATATGTGAAATTATGCTATATGAGCTATGTGCATATGTGGTGATGAGATGAAAAATGTGATAAGTTATGGCTAAATAATTGAACCAAACTTTATGAGAGATGTATATGTTATGTGTATTTTAAGATAAGTTTATTTGTATATGACTTACTAAGCTTTTGAAAGCTTACTTTGTGTGTGTGCTCTGTTTTATAGATTGTCAAAGCTACTAAAGGCTCAAGGACTATCGAGGATCGTCATCACACTACTCAAGCTCATTTTGGTACATTTTGAGAATGTATACAACTAGATATGGCATGTATAGGCTAGATATTTGGTTAAGCATGAGATGTGATCTTAGCCATGTGATTTGCCTAGAGATGTGTTGGAAATATGTTTTCATGAATATTTTATATGTTGTATGTTTTGGTATGGCTAAATAGCTTATGAAATGGTTAAAGATATGGTAAGTATATGAATGCATTATGTGTATGTTTGAATTGATCAAAGAAGTAGATATATGAAAGGTATAGATGAAGGAATCATGCTTAATTGCATATGTGTTTAGTTGTACAATTTGACATGGTTGGAGTTGCAATTGTAGGTGAAGGTTTTATGATTACTTTGTTATATTTTGTTGTAAAATATGCATGAAATGATTTGGTAATTTGCTTGTAGAAATTGACCCTATAGTGGGTGGCATTTTGGCCTTGAAAATGGCCTGTTTTGCCAACACGGCTATGGCACACGGGCGTGCCTAATGGCCATGGGAAAATGGTAGTATCTAGCTAAGAGTGCACGGCCTTGGCACAATGACTTGCCTGGTAGCCGTGTGATATAGTCAGAATATGGCCTAAGAGCACACAACCATGGTCCACGGGCGTGCCTAGTGGCTGTGTGGAAAAGTCTGTATACATGCCTTAATTTGGCACGACCAAGACACATGGGGTGTCTGATGCCCGTGGAAGACACACGGCCTGCCTACATGGGCGTGTGTCCTGTATAACTTAGAAAAGTTTTAAATTTTTGAGAAATTTTGTATGTGTTCGGTTTAGTCCCGACCTTACTTTAAAGCATGATTAAGGTCTCGTTGACCTATTTAAGGGACACTTTGGTTGCGATTGATGAATGGTTGTATAGAATGTTGTAAAAGTTTTCGATCTGTCCGATAATGCCTTTAACCCAAATCCGGCAACGGATACGGGATAGGGGTGTTACACATATTCTTTGGCTCACATGCTTAGCCATATCTTACCACATTCTCCAACTCAAATATCACATATACACATAACTCATTCAAGCATATCTTTACATATTATCTCATCATTTCAATACATATATTCATCATAGTAAGTTCATATAGACACTTACATTTCATACACACATAGTGTACCTTTCAAATGTACCTGAAACAGATATACAACTCACATAATCGTTCTTTACTCAGATTTTCCCATTGAACCATTTGGAATGTAATAGGATACTCAAAATGCTCGGAATAGTCGTACAACACCAACATCCCAGATGTGGTCTTACATATAATCAGATATCAATGCCACTGTCCCAGACAGGGTCTTACACGAATTAAATACGATGCCAATGTCCCATACATGGTCTTACACTTAAATGTCATATCGATGCCAACATCCCAGACATGGTCTTACACGAAATCTCGAATCAATGCCAACGTCCCAGACATGGTCTTACATGATATCATATATCGGACACCTATGTCGTGACATATACTATCCTATCTATCCATAGGTTCAATCGGGACTTATCAGACACTGATAACTTGTCAATATAATCATAACTCAGATTTCATATACATTCCATCCTAGTGGATACTCATAGTAATTGATATATCATATATGTACAAATAATTTAACTCAATACATTTATTTGTATATCGACTTACCTCGAATTCAGTTTCACGAAAACGGATACAGCTACTCGACTACTTTTGATTTCCCGCGATCTAAGTCCGTTTTCTTCGGTTCTTGGTCTATACATATATAGATTTAATTGATTCATTAATCAAATCATTCAATTCTATCCAAAACACATATTTAGGGTAATTTACAAATTAACCATCACATTATTACATTTTAACAAGTTAGTCCCTATTAAACAAAATCACAAAATACACCAAATTTGCTTATACTCATGTTTGGCCGAATATACCCTATGATCATATCAATCCATACATTTCATTTATTTTACAATTTAGTCCTAAAATTTATTTTCTCAATTTAATCCAAAATACTCAAAATCACCAAAACTCCAAAGACAAATTATGATAATCAAACACATATCTTTCATTTTTCATCATCAAATATCATAGAACACATGAGTTCATCAAAGGCTTATTTCAAAAACATCATTAATTCTCAAAACTAAGACATAGGTTTCAAAGTTTACGAAGCAACGATTGCAAAAACGTAGAAATGATCAAAAATCGAGTCAAAATCATACCTTAATCATGCTCAAAATCAACCGAAACCTACTTTTCTTTTTCTTTTCTTCTTTTCTTTGAACATTCGGCCAAAGATGATGAATATGGACATTATCATGCTTTTGGCTATATTAAATTATGACTTAATTATTCATTTCCCATTTTATCCTTTTATTAAACATATAAGACAAATAAACAATAAGGTTATTTTGTCATTTAACCTTCCACTATCTTATAATTGGCTTAAGTGCCACATAAGGCATCCCCATTTAAAAGCCATATTAAATAGGTGTCTTTTCATAAAGCATGCAAATTCTGCATTTAATGTAATTTAATCTTTTTATCAAATTTAGCACACAGACAGACAAATTAACTTACGAAACTTTAACACATGCTTAAACATATATTGCAGACACAGAAAATAATATTAAATTATTTTATTGACTCAGATTTATGGTCTTGTAACCACTATTTTGACTAGGGTTTAAACTGGACTGTTACATATGTGATGTTCAAAATGTTGATAATGAAATGTTAGTAAAACAAGCTCAGTGTGATTCGAATTTCGATTTTGAATTTTGAGTTGATAATGATGATTGCTTGAGATTTTGAGATAGAATCTGTGTTCCCAAAATTTGAATTATTACAGTTGATTTTAAATGAAGCTCATAATAGTCACCTATCTGTTCATCTCAGAAGTACAAAGATGTATCATGATCTGAAGCAACATTATTGGTGGTCTGGAATGAAATGAGACATTTCTGACTTTGTTTCAAAATGTTTAGTTTGTCAGCAAGTTATGGCTGAACATCAGGTTTCGTCTGGGTTGTTACAACCGATTCTGATTCCTGAGCGGAAATGGGATTGAGTGACGATGGATTTTATATCTGGATTACCTTTGACTCCGAGGAAGAAAGATGCGATTTTGGTCGTTATTGATCGATTGACAAAATCTGCTCATTTTACTCCAGTACGATCCAATTACTCACTTGATAAGTTAGCTGAGCTGTATATTTCTGAGATTGTAAGATTGCACGGAGTGCCATTGTCTATCATGTCTGACAGAGATCCGAGGTTTACATCACATTTTTGGAAGAAATTGCAAGAGGCTTTAGGTACTAAATTAGACTTCAGTACAGCCTTTCACCCGCAAACAGATGACTAGTCTGAGCGGATCATTTAGATTCTTGAGGATATGCTGAGATGTTGCATACTTGAGTTTAACGATACGTGGGATCAGTATTTACCACTGATTGAATTTGCATATAATAACAGTTTTCAGTCGAGCATCAAAATAACACCATATGAAGCTTTGCACGGACGCAAATGTCGAACACCTTTGTATTGGATTGAGCTCAGTGAAAATAAGATACACGGGATCGATTTGATAAAAGATACAGAACAAAAAGTGAAAGTAGTCTGTGATAGTCTGAAGGCAACAGCTGATCATCAAAAGTCCTATGCAGACTTGAAAATAAAAGACATCAAATTTGAGATTGGGGATAAAGTGTTTTTGAAAGAATCTCCGTGGAAGAAAGTACTCAAATTTGGATGTAAAGGCAAATTGAGTCCGAGGTTCATCGGACCGTATGAAATTATCGAACGAATTGGGACAGTTAGTATAGATTGTTATTGCCACCTAAGCTAGCAAAGATTCATAATGTATTTCACGTGTCAATGTTTCGTAGATATAGACCGATCCATCACATGTGATTCCTCTATCTGAGATTGAAATTCAATCCGATATGACTTATGAGGAAGAACCAATTCGTATCTTAGCTTGTGAAGTGAAAAAGTTGAGAAACAAGAGAATTTTGTTAGTTAAAATATTGTGGCATTGACACGGAGTGGAAGACGCTACATGGGAGCCTGAAGATGCAATGAGACAACAATATCTGAATCTGTTTAATGGTAAGATTTTCAGGGATGAAAATCCCTAAGGGGGAGAATTGTAACAGTCCGGTTTAGACCCTATTCAAAATAATGGTTTCGAGACCACAAATCTGAGTTAGAAAATATTTTAATATTATTTTTCCATGCTTATGATATGTGATTAAGTATGTGTGCAAGTTTCGTGATTTAATTTGATCGTATGTGTGCTCAATTCGCAAAAAGGACTAAATCGCATAAATTGTAAAAGTAGCTTTCTATATGTTAAAGTGCTTATTGCTTTTAGTAATTAATTATGGAGTCCTTATGTGGAAAATTGGCCACTAACTTATAGCATGGCCGGTTTTGGACATGAATTATAAAGTTTACTAATTAATTTTATAAGGTTAAAATAGTAATTAATATATTATAATGTAATAAAAATAAAAAAAATTTGAAAGCCATGCATTATGTCCATCCTTCCATCGAAAATACAAAAGAAAAAATAAGGTTTGAGTTCTTCAAACATTCGGCCGTAGATGTGTTTGATTTAAGGTTAGTTTTTGATCCGTTTTTGATAATTTCTACATTTTTCGAATCGTTACTTCGAGTACTTAAAAATCCATGCTTTAATTTTGTGATTTGATAAAGATTTTGAAAAATGCCATTGATGAATTTATGTGTTTTGTGATGTTTGATGATGAAATATGAAATATATGTGTTAGATTAACATGTTTTGTCTTTGAGGTTTTGATGATTTTGAGTATTTTGGATTTAATTGAGAAAATAATATTTTGAAGGACTAAATTATGAAATAAATGAAATGTAAGGAATTGTATGAGCTACTTGAGCATTCGGCTCTGTATGGGTATATTGAAATTATGTGTATTTTGTTATTTTATGGAATAGGGACTAAAATGTCAAAATATGAAAATGTGAGGGCTAATTTGTAAATTGCCCTAAATATGTGTATTTGGATTGAATTGAATAGTTTGGTGAATAAATGAATTAAATTTGAATATGTATAGATCAAGAACCGAAGAAAGCAGACTTAGATCGCGGGAAATCGAAAGTAATTGAGTAGCCGAGTCCGTTTCTGATAGCTGAATCCGATGTAAGTCGATATACAAATAAATGTATTTGATTTGAACTATTTGTGTATCTATGAGACATAAATTGTATATTAAATGTTTGAAATGGAATGTATATGAAATCCGAGGATATGTCAACAAGTTATCAAGGTCTGAGAAGTCTTGTACGAACCTAGGAATAGATAAGGTTACATATGTCAACACATAGATTTTGATATGTAAGATCATGTAAGACTACGTCCGGACGTTGGTGCTGATTCGAGATTTCATGTAAGACCACATTTGGGACATTGGCATCGATATGAGATTTACGTGTAAGACCATGTCTGGGACATTGGCATCGTATTTGATTCGTGTAAGACCCTGTCTGGGACAGTGGCATTGATATCTGAGTACATGTAAGACCTCGTCTGGGATGTTGGCATTATATGACTATTTTGAGCACTCTGAGTATCCTATTAGATTCTGAAAGGTTCCACGGGCAAGTCTGTAAATGAATGTCTATGTGAGAAGTAATAAAGATTCAGGTACGATTGAAAAGTACACTGTGTGTGTATGAAAGGTAAGTATTTATATAAGCTTACTAAAGTGAATATGTGTTTAGTCATGAGATAATATGTGATTATATGCTTGAATGAGCTATGTGTATATATGATATTGAGTTGAGGAATGTGGCAAGCTATAGCTAAGCAAATGAGCCAAAGAATATGTGATGAATTTGAAATGAGAAATATTAATGTCATTGTGCCTATATGGCTATGTGTATTTTATGTTAATTTTATTTGTATATGACTTACTAAGCTTTTGGAAAGCTTACTCTGTATATGTGTTTACTCTATTTTATAGGTCGTCAAAGCTACAAAAGGCTCGGGGATTGTCAAGGATTGTCATCACACTACTCAATCTTGTTTTGGTACCTTTTTGAAAGTGAAAATAGTAAGCATGGCATGTATAGGCTAGTTACTTTAAGTTTTGTTTAATATGTGTATATATCCATGTGATTTGGCTAGATAAATGCTTGATTTATGAATGACTAGTTATGCCTTATGATGCTAGTTTTGGTATGGTATGATATCAAATGAAATGGTCATATGGATAGTAAGTTTATGGATGAATAACTAGCACATTATTGATGATAAGTTTGTGATGGAATTTGCCTTGGAATGCTTGTGGTTAAGTTGAGTTGAATGGCTATTAAGTTGGTATGGATGTTAAACTCATAAGTGATTAGAAATAATGTATGTTTAGGCATGTTTTGGTTGCCTTGGATGCTTGGATTGGTGCTTAATTGTACTTGTAAGAATGACCCATGTGTGGGTGGCAATTTGGCCTTGAAAATGGCCTATATTTGCCCACATAGTTGAGCACACGGGCACGTGGCTCGACCGTGTACTTCGAGGTTACAATTCAAAACAAGTTAGACTTGACCATGGGTAAGACACACGGGCATGTAACTGGCCATGTGGTGCAAGTTAGGCTCAACCACGGGTGGGGCACGGGCATGTCTCAGGCCGTGTGGTCAAGTTAGTATGTATGCCCTGTTTTGACGCGGCTTAGACGCACGAACGTGTCTAAGGCCATGAGAGGCACACGGCTAGCCCACACGGGCGTGTGGCCTCTGTAACTTTGAAAATTTTTTAAATTTCTGAGAATTTTCGTATGTGTTCCGTTTAGTCTTGACCCTTCTTTAAAGCATGATTAAGGTCTCGTAGACCTATTTAAGGGACACTTTGATATGTTTTGTCAGAATATGTTCTGAAATGTCTGTAAAAGTTTCCAATCAGTCCAGTAACATCTTTAACCTTATCCCGACGACGGTTATGGGTTAGGGGTGTTACATAGGAAGCCCTAGAACAAAGTCTATCGATATATCTACCCATAGTGCATTCGGTATTGGCAAGGGAGTATACAAACTGTGTGGCTTGACTCGCGACTTTGCTTTCTTACAAGTAATACAATGGTCACATTTCCTCATCACATTGCATTTCATCTTAGGCCAATAAAAATGTTCTTAAAGTATGGCTAAGGTTTTGGCTACACCGAAGTGTCCCATAAGTCCTCCGTTGTGGGCTTCGTTAATGAGCACTTCTCGAACAGAACCTTGGGGTGCACACAACTTACCTTCACGAAATAGGTAGCTATCTTGCTGGTAATACTTTTCATGAGCACCTCGCACATAAGACTTATATATCTCACCAAAATCAACATCAGTTTTATAAAGATCTTTCAAGAATTCAAAACCAAGCAATTTGGAATCTAATTGATTGATAAGAGCATACCTTCATGATAATGCATCGGCAACGATGTTTTCTTCACCTTTCTTGTATTTAATCACTAAGGGAAGGATTCCAAAAATTGCACCCACTTGGCATCGCACTTGTTCAGCATGGTTTGTCCCTTAAGATGCTTCAAGGCCTCATGATCCATATGGATGACAAACTCTTTAGGCCAAAGATAATGTTGCCATATCTCTAAGGCCCGAATCAAGGCATACATCTCTTTATCATATGTAGGATAATTGAGAGTAGCTCTGTTGAGTTTCTCGCTAAAGTACACGATGGGTCGTCCGTCTTGAGTCAAAACCACTCCGATTCCGATTCCTGAGGCATCACATTCAACTTCGAATGTTTTGTTAAAATCAGGTAGTGACAACAGAGGAGCGTTAGTTAAATAATCCTTGATTTTATTAAATGACATCTCTTGCTCATCAATCCAATTGAAAGGAGAGTTTTTTTGTATGATACCTGTCAAGGGGGCGGCTAAGGTACTAAAGTTGGGCACAAACCTTCGATAAAAACTTGCTAGCCGTGAAAACTCCATACTTGTCTGATGTTCGTAGGACGTGGCCAATCTCGAATTGCTTGGATTTTCTCTTGATCGACTTCTAGGCCATGGGAACTCACCACAAATCCTAGAAACACAACTTTGTTAGTACAGAAAGAACACTTTTTGAAATTAGCATAGAGTACCTCCTTACGCAGAACTTCTAGTACCACATGCAAATGCTGAACGTGGTCTTCCAAAGACTTGTTGTATATCAAAATATCATCAAAATAAACCACACAAAATTTTCCAATGAAAGCACGTAATACATGATTCATTAATCGCATAAATGTACTAGAAGCAATAGTAAGACCGAATGGCATTACCAACCATTCGTACAAAAGTATTTAGTCTTGAATGTGGTCTTCTAGTTATCCCTCCCGCATTCAAATCTAATGGTAGCCGCTCTTTAAATCGATCTTTGAGAATAGTTGGGCTCCGCTTAGCTTATCGAGTATATCATCGAGACGGGGAATTGGGTGCCTATACTTGATGGTAATCTTATTGATGGCGTGAAAATCAACGCATATTCACCATGATCTATCCTTTTTAGGCACTAGTAAAATGGGCACTGCACACAGACTCAAGCTTTCTCGGATGTATCATTTCTCCATCAATTCAGTAACTTGTTTTTGCAATTCTTTTATCTCCTTGGGATTACTCCGGTATACGTTGGTCAGTTAGGTATTGTTGCTCCAGACATAAAATCAATTTGATGCTCAATGCCTTGGATGGGAGGCAAGCCGCCCGGCACTTCATCTGGGAATACATCTTCAAATTCTTGAAACAAAGAACAACAGAAGATAGCAACGTATTATCGAGTTCATTAGTTTAAAAAAGACACTCTTTGTACATAAGTACAAGAATGGGCTGTCTCATCAAAAATAACTTCCTCACGTCTCTTTTTCTTGCAAAACACTCATTTTGTCACTCTCATTTTCTTTTTGCTTTTCTTTTTCCACTCGTGTTTTTGCCTCACTTTTCTCACTTTTTCCTTTCTTTTTCTCAACTTTCTTTTCTTTTTCTTTTTCATTCTTTTTTTCTTGTTCTTTTTCTTTTGATTTTTCTATAGATTGTTTCATTTTAATTTGATCTTTGCACACTTGTTTTGGGGTAAGGGGTGCTAAAGTGACATTCTTCCCGAGGTGTTTGAACGTGTATCTGTTCGTATACCCATCTTGGATTACACAAAGATTGAATTTCCATGGACGCCCCAATAGAAGGTGTCTCGCGTGCATGGGCACTACATCACATACCACCTCATCTTGGTACTTCCTGATCGAAAACGCCACTACAGCTTGCTTGGTTACTTTGAGTTCACCACCATCGTTTAGCCATTGCAACTAGTAAGGGTTTGGATGTTTTGTTGTTGCTAAGCCAAGTTTTTCTACGAGCATGCTACTCACAACATTGGTGCAACTCCCTCCGTCTATTATCATGCTGCACACTTTGCCTTGAATGTGGCAGCGAGTGGAAAGATATTTTCCCATTGTTGCTCGTCTTCAACAACTTGAATGTTTAAGTTTCTTTTGACAATGAAAATTTTGCCTTTGACTGGATATTCGAGTTCTTCTTCTTCGTCGGTAGGAATTTCTGGCTCCTCCTCTTTTTCTTCTTCGGACTCAATTTCGCATTTTGGTCTAACCACCATCACTCGACGATTGGGACATTGAATGGCAATGTATCCCCTCTCTCGGCACTTGAAACATTTAATATCCCGAGAATGATTAGGAATAGAATCATTCTTACCTTTACTTGCCTCACCACTCGATTGATTGGTTTTGGTGGTCGCAATAGGCTCCTTGGAATGTATAGGGGTTTTACTAGTCCCTTGACTCCACTTGTTGGTAGAAGAGGCAGGATAGGTTTAGGTGGTTCCCTTCCACTTTAGTTGTTTCTCGACTTTAATCGCCATGTGGACCATGTAACATCTTGATTAAGTGGGTCTATGCATTCTGTGTGTTGGTGTTAGCTTGAGATTTAGAGGTGTGAATTGGGCTCAGGTTTGGGATAAGACTTGGGTAATTTTTTAATGAAGAGCTATAGGACATAATTAAAATGGGTATCTGTGTTTAATTTGCAAGGTGGGCTTGTGGCCCAAAATTAGGTGGTGCCGTAAGGGAGTAAGTGGGCGACGTCACTAAGGGAAAGGATTTGGGCCAAGTGTTGGCCACTTGGGGCCCAAGCTTTTGGGCTAAAATTTGGCACTCCAAGTGGAGAAGGGAAGACTGCACAATGGCTTGAAAATAGGAGTTTTAGTTCTTATATTTTGTTGATAATATGAAGGGAGGAGTTGGTGCCAAGGAGGCCTCTCTTGAAGGGAGGATATAGATTAAGATAACAAGAGGGATAAGAGCTATCAGGTGACGGCAGAGTTGGCCAAAAATCAAACTCTGGAGAGGGGGGTGAAATTCGGTTGATATGTCGAAATTAGTAGGCACAAGTGATCATCTTTTGCATCTAGTCAAGCTTAAATTTCCTTTCTCTTATGAGCTCTCTCTCTTTCTTTGTCGCAACTCCCTAGCTCTCCTCTCCTCTTCAATGTTTTCCTAAAAGTTGAACCTTCTTTGCCCATATTTTCTTCTCCTATAGCTGAACCTTTTAGCCACCTTTCAGTAGTGTTTTCTTTATCTCTAAGAACCGAAACCCCTAACCATACAATTAAAGATCTTATTTCCATTTTTGGCTTCTATTTTGGATTCACTCATGTGCCAGCTCTTACCGAATCATCATCTCAGGATTGGTAAGTCACCGTTGTTTTCTTCTTTGCTATCTCTTTCACATTTTCACCATTTTCTCAATATCTCGTTGATTTTCACTCGTTATTCTTAGAAGCCGAATCTCCTCTGTGGTGACTACTTGTGCCAAAACTAGAAGAAGACTAAAGGGATTCAATCATCGTTTTAGCCAAGTTGAAGGCTCCGGATTTGTCAATCTAGGTAAGGGCCATGGCCGTGAACACCGATTTCTTTTAGTTTGTTCTCACTACTTTAATGTGATTTAGTCACCAAGGTATGTTCATGGACTCGAATGCCAGCCAAACGACAGAAAGGGTTGGATCTGTAAACCCAGCCCCTAAGTACAAGAAGTGAGCTGTATCAGGAGTGCGAGATTGGCCACCGGGTTGTGGGCCGACATCGGAGCAA
Source organism: Gossypium rotundifolium (assembly GCA_025506655.1). Lineage (NCBI taxonomy): Eukaryota > Viridiplantae > Streptophyta > Magnoliopsida > Malvales > Malvaceae > Gossypium > Gossypium rotundifolium. Next base: position 67,676,509 of record CP106732.1, on the reverse strand, counting down.
GATCGTAGGCCAGTAGTAGTAGTCTCGAGTGGCGATAGTGTTAAAGTTAAGAGTGCGATAGTACAAGAAATAGGTGTGTAACTCTTACGCACTTCATATGTTGTTATGTTAAATGTTGTGTTTGTTGAAAGCCTAATTAACAGTGGGAAACATTACGTTACCCTTATAAGCAAGAACTCCGGGTAAGTCCAATATGGTGAATAACTTGCTTTATCTATGTGGAAACTGTGTGTGCTATGTTATGTTTGTTTTTATGTATTAAGTATGATCATATTGTAGGGAGAAACATATACACGAAATATGGGTATGATGAGAGGAGGGGGAAGGCATGATTTATCAGACTGTCACCAGTGGTTAGGTACCACATGTGCTCATTTTGTGACTTGTCCCAGTGGTTAGGTACCACAGTGGGTTGGCCCCACATATCGAATTAAGGGATTGTCACTAGTGGTTAGGTACCACAAGTGGGTTGGCCCCACACATGAATATCTATAACTTCGGTTACCAGTGGTTAGGTACCACCAGTGGTTAGGTGCCACTAGTGGCTAGGTGCCACAAGGGGTAGATTTGAGAGTCTCGGATGGATATTTAGGTTGGATGGGTTGCATGACTTATATAATACCATATGAATCTGTGTATGAGTTTAATGTCTTTTGGGATGGGGAATTACACACCGAGTCTCGGTGACTCACCCCTTCCGTTACATTTTGTAGATAATGCTTAGATCGTGGATCCGAAGCCAGGGTGGACTCATGGTGGCCATGCTCAACATCCAATTTCATCATTTATGTTGGACTTAGTTTTCTATACTTTAAGTTTTGGATTTCGGTTCTTGTAATAAGGCCACTTAAACTTCACTTTGGGATTTGTTATTTTTTTCCTCTTTCTTTTTCCTTAAACTATTATTAAATGAAAAAGGCATGCCAAGTAATTTATGATATGAACGTTTTTATAAACTTAAGATAATTTCTTTTTTAGTTTTTCTAAAGATATACACTGAATGAATAATAATCAATAAAGAGATTCTATCACGCTAAATCAAGTTTCAAAATATTTTAACAATTCACCCTATTCAACCATAATTTTCTTAACCACACCAAAAGTTTTCCTTTCAAATCAAGTCGACAAAATAGTTTGAAAAATGTTTTTCTTCCCAGTGACACACCAGATTCGATCGTAGCAGTTAGATCGGGTTTGGGGTGTTACATTTTGGTATCAGAGCCAGGTTCAAAAGCTCGGTTGTGGGTATAAGGCCCAAAATATTTTCAATAAAAGGTCTATAAAATGATTTTTCGGGCGATGCATATCTCAAAAGGCATGGCACTTGAGTCTCCGGCACCGATCCACCCAGGTAAGTATTCTAATCCCAAATGTGATATATATATGTGTGATAGGATTAATGGGTTTATAGGAAGTTGATAGATATGTTAGGGTTTATGGACCTTAGGCCTAGTTACACAAACTCTTACATAAAACTTAACTTCCCTAAATAAACATGTCTATGAGCAAGTCAGAAGGACTAGGGTGTGGTAATAGGCATACGCATGTCTAGGATTGGATTCAGGAAGAGCTTGGCATTTAAGCAGTCCTAGTGACTCACATCCTCTTTTCTGGGATCCTACCTGGTGCGTAGTGACTGTTCACCTTAACCGTGAGGACTTGTATCAGGCCAAAATTTTAACTAAAACCCGAAAGGGACTAGTACCCTATCTTTGCAAAATTACTTATATGACCTTGAATTTTGTAAAATTTTCCACAATGCCCTAGGTTGAGGTAAATGACCAAAATACCCTTGATTTTGTGAAATGACCAAAATAACCCTATTTGGAAAATTACCAAAGCACCTTTGTTTGAGAAATTACCAAATTACCCTCGATTTACGGAAGTTACCATAATTTGCAAAACTACCAAAATACCCCTAGATTGTAAAATTACCAAAATACCCTCGGATTACAAAATTATCTAAATACCCCTATTTTAAAAAATCACCAAGATACCTTATTTTGGAAAATTATGAAAATACCCCCATAGGTTAAAATTACAAAAATACCCCTGGGTAGTGAAATGACAAAAATACCCTTAGGCAATGAATGTGGGTCCATGAAGGTACTGGTGTGTTTGATGCATGTATGTGGTGTTCCGTTGGATGTTGATTGAATAAGAACTCTAGAACTAGGGAATGCCGACTTAAGAACCGAACTATGTAGACATAGTTCAAATTCAAAAGAACCACTGTTAAAAATTTCCTTCCATAAGACAGTTCATTGTTAATCATTGAAAGAAAAAGTTATTAACTCATAAAATTTCTAAATCAAATTAAATCACAAATGGTAGAATGAGCACTCGAGGTCGTGGGCATATTGCGCGTGACCGTGGTAGGGGTAGGACAATTGTGTCAGAACCGATAAGGTCCGATTATGGGTCAGAGAATGAGGTGCCGCCGTTGCTAGCTGTGGGCGCTGAATTTCAAGAGCAGGCAGGTGGTGATGATGCAGTGTCGCAAGCTATGCTGCGATTCCTAGAGAGAGTTGTTGGAGCAAAGCGTAGACTCGAGACTCAAAATCAGGTCCAAACGACTCGAGCTTAATGGAGCCGAGGTATTTAGGGGAATTTTGGGTGTAGCTCTCAACACCGTGGAGTTCTGGTTAGAGGCAACAGAGCGCATAATGGATGACTTGGACTTTATATTTGAGGAGAAGCTAAAAGGGATAGTATCTCTTCTCCGAGATGAGTCTTATCAGTGGTGGCTCACGATTAGGGAAGGTGCGTTGGCCGATGATATCATTTGGGACTTTTTCAAGGTGGCTTATCAGAGGAAGTACATGGGGTCGAGTTATATAGATGTACAACGAAAGGCGTTTCTAAATTTGGTTCAGGGGAGTAAGTCAGTATCCGAGTACGAGGCAAAATTCTTACGGTTAAGCAGGTATTCTTGGGGTATCGTGGGTACGGAGCATGAGCGTTGTGTTATGTTTGAGGATGGACTAAGGGACGAGCTGCGGGTCTTGATTACTCGCAGCGAGAGAGGGAATTCACCGTTCTTATAGAAAAGGCCAAGATTATTGAGGAGGTGAAGCAAACTGAGAAGCAGAAACAAAATAGGAATAGGGATAAAATGAGTTATTGGTCTTCAGGGTCAGCTGGGAGTTCTCAAAAAAGAGCTAGATTTGGTGGACGGGATCAAGCTGCAAGGCGAGCTACTGCTGCTCAATGGCCACCACAGTGTGGCCAATGTGGGAAGTCCCATTAGGGGGAGTGTTGGACAAGTAATAGAGGATGTTTTGAGTGTGGGTCAAGGGATCACCGGATAAGGGATTGTCTGCGGAGGCCGGCTAGAACGCAGACTGAGAATCAAGGGCGTACCCAATTTGGGAGAGATGGTCAGCGACTGCAAAGGGTCGAGGTGCAGTCAGGGGTGGTAATGGAAACAGACGAGGCCGTGTAGCACCGGGTAGGGGTGCTGGAAGTACCCATGCAAGACATCTGGGTTGGTCTATGCAGTGAAGCGTCGAGAGGAGGACGACGCATCGGACGTCATAACTTGTACATTTTTAATTTTTGGGTTGCCTTATACTGCTTTGATTGATGCTGGTTCGACACACTCTTATGTTGCTAGTAGTATAGTGGGAAATTTAAGCTTAGCCTATGAGACTTCTGCTAGGGAGATGACGATAATTAGCCCTCTAGGATACTCTATGGTAGTAGACAAACTATATATGGATATACCCCTAGAACTTCAAAGGGTAGTGTTTCAAGATGATTTGATGGAATTGCCCTTCGAGGAGTTCGATCTAATCTTAGGAATGGATTGGTTGGTAAAGTATCAGGCAGGTCTGGACTGTGTAGCTAAGCGCATGGTGCTGAGAATGGCTGAGGGTGAAGAGGTGGTGATGATGGGTGATAGAAGGAACTACCTATCTAGTGTGGTATCCGCTTTGAAGGCTAAGAAGATGGTGAGGAAGGGATGTGAGGCATTTGTGGCTTATGTTTGTGCCTTGGAAGTTAAGGAATCAGCTTTGGAGAATGTCCGAACGGTGAAAGAATTTGCTGATGTCTTTCCAGAAGAGCTTCTGGGTTTACTTCGGATCACGAAGTAGAGTTTGGTATAGACCTTCTACCAGGAACAGCACTAGTGTCTATTGCCCCATATAGAATGGTGCCGAAGGAGTTGGTGGAGTTGAAAGCGTAGATTCAAGAGTTGTTGGATCGGGGTTTTGTCTGGCCAAGTGTATCAACTTGGGGAGCACCGGTGCTTTTTGTTAAGAAGAAGGATGGATCAATGCGAATGTGCATTGATTACCGTCAGTTGAATAAGTTAACAATTAAGAACAAGTATCCATTACCGAGGATAGACAACTTGTTCGACCAACTTAAGGGAGCCTCGGTCTTTTCCAAGATAGATTTGAGGTCAGGGTAGCATCAGCTTAAGGTTAGGGAGGCGGATATCCATAAAATGGCTTTTCGTACTTGTTACGGTCACTATGAATTTTTGGTGATGCCGTTTGGGTTGACTAACGCCCCAGCAGCATTTATGGATATGATAAACCGGGTGTTTCAACCATATCTTGATCGGTTTGTTGTGGTGTTTATCGATGATATTCTGGTTTATTCCAAGTCTGAGGAGGAGCATGATGTGCATCTTCGTGTGGTGTTGCAAATTCTGAGGGAGAAGCAGTTGTTTGCTAAGTTTAGTAAGTGCAAGTTCTAGTTGAGGGAAGTTACCTTTTTGGGTCATTTGGTGTCGGCTGAGGGGATTAGGGTGGACCCTCGAAAGATTAAAGCTGTGATGGACTGGAAACCACCAAAGTCTGTGGTAGAGATTCAGAGTTTTTTGGATTTAGCAGGGTATTACAGGAGGTTTGTGGAAGGATTTTCTTTGATTGCAGCACCGTTAACAAGTTGCTAAGGAAAGCGGTTCCGTTTGTGTGGTCAGACAAGCAACAAGAAAGTTTTGGGAAGTTAAAAAGGATTTTGATGGAAGCTTTGGTACTGATTCAACTTGAAGCAGGGAAGGAGTTTACGGTTTATTGTGATGCATCGCACACAGTGTTAGGATGTGTGCTGAATCAAAAAGGGAAGGTAGTAGCGTATGCTTCTTGACAATTGACCTCACGAGGTGAATTACCCAATGCATGATCTGGAGTTAGCTGCAGTGGTTTTCACCCTAAAAATTTAGAGACATTACTTATATGGAGAGAAGTCTATCATGTACACAGATCATAAGAGTTTGAAGTACCTCCTTACCCAGAAGGAATTGAATTTAAGGTAGAGGAGGTGGATCGAGCTGCTGAAGGATTATGACTGCTCGATTGAGTACCATCCAGGAAAGGCTAATATGTGGTAGCTGACTCCTTGAGCCGTAAGGTGGTGGCAGATCTAAGAGCCATGTTTGCCCACCTCAGTCTGTATGATGACGGAAGTCTGTTAGCGGAACTGCAAGTGAAGCCTACGCGGGTAAACCAGGTTAAGGAAAAACAACTGGTAGATGAAGTCTTAAAAGCTCAATGCTTGCAAGTACAGAGTGGTGGATTGGAGGGGTATAGCTTGAGCAGTGATGGAGTGTTGTGTTTTCAGGGGAAAGTTTGCATGCCTAAAGATGTGGAGTTAGGCAGAAGATTCTTCAGGAGGCTCATAGCAGTCCGTACGCTATGTATCCTGGAGGTAGGAAGATGTACCGAGATTTTCGGGAGTAGTTATGGTGGCCGGGCCTTAAGCAAGAAGTAACTGAATTTGTGGGTAAGTGTTTGACGTGTCAATAGGTCAAAGCTGAACATCAGTTACCCTCGGGATTGTTGCAACTGATAAAGATTCGCAGTGGAAATGGGAAAGGATCATGATAGATTTTGTTAGTGGGCTATCCCTCACGCCTACTAAGAAAGATTCGGTTTGGGTGATCATTGACCGTTTAACAAAGTTGGCACATTTTATACCGGTTCGGGTTGATTACTCTCTCCAGCGGTTGGGTAAATTATACGTGGCACAAATTGTGAGGTTACATGGGGTGCCAGTGTCGATTATCTCAGACAGGGACCCTAAGTTCACGTCGAGGTTTTGGAAGGCATTGCACCGTGCCTTGGGAACAAAGTTAGATTTCAAGATCGGCATTTCATCCCGGTCGGATGGACGGTCGGAGAGGTAGTTCGTGTCTTGGAGGATATGCTAAGGGTTGTGTCTTGGATTTTGAGGTAGTTGGGAAGAATTTCTATCGCTGGCGAGTTCGCATACAATAATAGTTACGTGTAAGTATCTGGATGGCACCATATGAAGCATTATATTGTCAGAAGTGTTGTACCCCTACGTGTTGGACGGAGTTGGGAGAATGGTCATTGTTGGGTCCAGAGTTGGTGGCTAAAACAGAAGAGAAGGTTAGGCTAATTCGAGCTCATTTGAAGGAAGCTTCGGACAAGCAAAAGTCCTATGCCGATCTTAAGTGGAAGGATATAGAATTTGCAGAAGGTGACAGAGTTTTCTTGAAGGTGTCGCCATGAAAGAAAGTGCTGAGATTTGGTCGGAAAGGCAAGCTGAGCCCTAGGTTTATCGGGCCTTATCAAGTGTTGAAGTGAGTGGGACCAGTAGCTTATCAGTTCGAGTTGCCACCAGAGTTGAATCAAATCCATAATGTGTTTCATGTTTCCATGCTTAGACGCTATCGCTCAGATCCGTCTCATGTTGTGTCGGTGGAAGAAATTGAGGTAAGCCCAGGCTTATCTTTTGAGGAGGAACCAGTGCAGATCCTGGATCGGGATGTCAAAGTATTGCGTAGGAAATCAATCCCTTTGGTGAAGGTATTGTGGCGGAACCATGGATCAGAAGAAGCGAGATGGGAGCCGGAGGATGTGATGCGGCAGCAATACCCTCAACTCTTTTGATCAGGTAAATTTCGAGGCAGAAATTTATCTTAAGGGGGTAGAACTGTAACATCCTGATTAAGTGGGTCTGTGCATTCTGTGTGTAGGTGTTAGCTTGAGATTTAGAGGTGCGAATTGGGCTCGGGTTTGGGCTGAGACCTGGTTAATTTTTTAACGAAGAGCTATAGGACATAATTAAAATGGGTATTTGTGTTTAATTTGCAAGGTGGGCTTATGGCCCAAAATTAGGTGGTGCCGTAAGGGAGCAAGTGGGCGGCATCACTAAGGGAAAGGATTTGGGCCAAGTGTTGGCCGCTTGGGGCCCAAGCTTTTGGGCTAAAATTCGGTACTCAAGGGGAAGGGAGGACGGCACAAAGGCTTGAAAATAGGAGTTTTAATTCTTGTATTTTGTTGATAATATGAAGGGAGGAGTTGGTGCCAAGGAGGCCTCTCTTGAAGGGAGGATATAGATTAAGATAACAAGAGGGATAAGAGCTATTAGGTGACGGTAGAGTTGGCCAAAAATAAAACTCTGGAGAGGGGGTGAAATTCGGTTGATATGCCAAAATTAGTAGGCACAAGTGATCATCTTTTGCATCTAGTCAAGCTGAAATTTCCTTTCTCTTGTGAGCTCTCTCTCCCTTTCTTTGCCACAACTCCCTAGCTCTCCTCTCCTCTTTAATATTTTCCTAAAAGCCGAACCCTCTTTGCCCATACTTTCTTCTCCCATAGCGAACCTTTTAGCCACCTTTCAGTAGTGTTTTCTTTATCTCTCTAAGAATCGAAACCCCTAACCATACAATTAAAGATCTTATTTCCATTTTTGGCTCTATTTTGGATTCACTCCGTGCCAGCTCTTGTCGAATCATAATCTCAGGATTGGTAAGTCACCGTTGTTTTCTTCTTTGCTATCTCTTTCTCATCTTCATCATTTTCTCAATATCTCGTTGATTTTCACTCGTTATTCTTAGACGCCGAATCTCCTCTGTGGTGACTACTTGTGCAAAAACTAGAAGAAGATTGAAGGGATTCAATCATCGTTTTAGCCAAGTTCAAAGCTCCGGGATTTGTCAATCTAGGTAAGAGCCGTGGCCGTGAACACTGATTTCTTTTAGTTAGTTCTCACTACTTTAATGTGATTTAGTGACCAAGGTGTGTTCATAGACTCGAATGCCAGCCAAACGACAGGAAGGGTTGGATCTGTAAACCCAGCCCCTACGTACAAGAAGTGAGCAGTATCAGGAGTGCGAGATTGGCCACCAGGTTGTGGGTCGACATCGGAGCAAGATCGTAGGCCGGTAGTAGTAGTCTCGAGTGGTGATAGTGTTAAAGTCCAGAGTGCGATAGTACGAGAAACAGGTGTGTAACTCTTACGAACATCATATGTTGTTATGTTAAATGTTGTGTTTGTTGAAAGTAATTAACAGTGGGAAACATTATGTTACCCTTATAAGCAAGGACTCCGGGTAAGTCCAATATGGTGAATAACATGCTTTATCTATGTGGAAACTGTGTGTGCTATGTTATGTTTGTTTTTATGTATTAAGCATGATCTTATTGTAGGGAGAAACATATACATGAAATATGGGTATGATGAGAGGAGGGGGAAGGCATGATTTATCAGACTATCACCGGTGGTTAGGTACCACATGTGCTCATTTTGTGACTTGTCCTAGTGGTTAGGTACCACAGTGGGTTGGCCCCACATATCGAATTAAGGGATTGTCACCAGTGGTCAGGTACCAAAAGTGGGTTGGCCCCACACATGAATATCTGTAACTCGGTTACTAGTGGTTACGTACCACCAGTGGCTAGGTGCCAAAAGAGGTAGGATTTGGGAGTCTCGGATGGATATTTAGGTTGGATGGGTTGCATGACTTGCATAATACCATATGAATCTGTGTATGAGTTTAAGGTCTTTTGGGATGGGGAATTACACACTGAGTCTTGGTGACTCACCCCTTCCGTTACATTTTGCAGATAATGCTTAGATCGTGGATCCGATGTTGGGGTGGACTCGTGGTGGCCATGCTCAACATCCAATTTCATCATTTATATTGGACTTAGTTTTCTATACTTTAAGTTTTGGATTTTAGTTCTTGTAATAAGGCCACTTAAACTTCACTTTGGGATTTGCTATTTTTTTTCCTTTTTTTTTTCCTTAAACTATTATTAAACGAAAAAGGCATGCCAAGTAATTTATGATATGAACGTTTTTATAAACTTAAGATAATTTTTTTTTAGTTTTTCTAAAGATATATGCCGAATGAGTAATAATCAACAAAGAGATTCTATCACGCTAAATCAAGTTTCAAAATGTTTTAACAATTCACCCTGTTCAACCATAATTTTCTTAACTACACCAAAAGTTTTCCTTTCAAATCAAGCCGACAAAATAGTTTGAAAAACGTTTTTCTTCCCAGTGACATGCTAGATTCGGTCGTAGCTGTTAGAATGAGTTTGGGGTGTTACAGACCATGTCCATCACTTCGACATAGTGTTGTAATTCCACTATGTTGGTGATGTCACGGTTGAACCCCGCTAAAAATCTAGCCATCGTCGCCTCGCGGTCTTCCTCGACATCGGCTCGTATCATGGCAACCTACATCTCTTTATAACATCATTGACACTCCGGTTGCCTTGAGTGAGGTTTTGTAGCCGCTAATACAAATCTCGGTGATAGTACGATGGAACAAAATGTTTCCTCATAAGTGCCTTCATTTCGGCCCAAGTCGAAATTGGCCTTTCCCCGTTCCTCCTCTGACTCGTCATGAGTTGATCTCACCATACAATTGCATAGTCAAAAAATTATATGGCCGTGAGCTTTACCTTCTTGCTCTCCGAGTAGTTATGGCACCCGAAGACAAGTTCGATTTTCTTCTCCCACTCCAAGTACGCTTCGGGGTCATTCTTCCCTTGGAATGGTGGTATAGTCATTTTGATGTTCTTGAGGTTGTTGTCGAATAGTTAACAAAGTAGCTATCATCGAGAATCCTTTTACAAACCTTCAATAATAACAAACAAGTCCCAGAAAACTACGGACTTCTGACACATTTTTCAGAGGTTTCCATTCCAAAATAGTAGAAATCTTGCTCGGATCAACTCGTATTCCTGATGCTGACACAATATGCCCCAGAAAACTAACTTCACAAAACCAGAAGTCACATTTACTAAATTTCGCATACAATTTCTTATCCCAGAGTTTGCAACACTATTCTTAGATGTTCAGCATGTTGAATTTCATCTCGAGAATAAATTAAAATGTCATCAATGAAAACAACAACAAATCGATCTAGGTACGATTTGAAAATTCTATTAATCAGATCCATAAAGACAACAGGAGCATTTGTTAATTTGAAAGGCATAACTAAAAACTCATAATGCTCATACCTCATTTTGAAAGTAGTTTTTAGAATGTCTGAGTCTTTTACCCTCAACTGCTAGTAACCCGATCTCAGATCTATCTTTGAAAATATGGTGGCTCCTTTTAGCTGATTAAACATATCGTTAATCCTGGGCAACAGATATTTATTCTTTATGGTCACTTTGTTCAACTGACGATAGTCAATGCACATTCTCATTATGCTGTCTTTCTTTTTCACAAACAGAACAGGAGCACCCTAAGGTGAGAAACTCGATCGAGCAAACCCTATGATAGTCAACTCTTGCAACTCTGACTTTAACTCTTTCAACTCTATTGGTTCCATTTTATATGGACCAATCAAAATAGGTGTCATACCAGACAACAGATCCATACCAAATTTAACTTCACGTATCGGAGGCAATCCCGACAATTCTTTAGGGAATACATCAGAAAATTCACAAACAACTGGTACTGACTCAACTTTCTTTTCAAACACTTTCGAATCAATTACATAGGCAAAATAAACTTTGTAACCCTTTTTCATATATCTTTGAGCTTTCAACATAGATATCACAGCAGACAATCCATTCAAATCATTAGACTCAACCCAAACTATTTCATTATTTGGACATCTCAAATCAATAGTATTTCTTTTACAATTCACAACAACATCATGCAATGTCAACCAGTCCATTCCCAAAATGATAACAACTCATCAAATGGTAATAGCATCAGATCAATAGGAAAACAAATATCTCGAAACATTAACAGACAATTATTGCATACTTTGTCAACCGTGACACTTTTACCTAAGGGGTTCGATACTTTTATAACAAACTCAGTAGACTCTACCGACAAAGTCTTCCTAGAAACTAAGTTCATGCATATATATGAGTGTGTAGAACCTGGGTCTATCAATGATTTCACAGAAGTATCATAAAGTGTAAATGTACCCGTTATAACATCTAGAGATGAAGCTTCCACACGAGCTCGGATAGCATACGCTCTGATAGGCGCTCTAGCTTCGGATCTTGCAACAGTATCTCTCGTAGTTCTCTGACTACCACTGACAATTCTTACATTTCGAGAAGGTCTACCTTTCACTGGAGCATTATCGGATCTCAGATTCTGGGCAGTCTATTGCTCAACAGACTTTGGACAACCACGAATAAAATGATCTAATGATCCACATCTGAAGCAGGCTCGATCATTTAATCAACAACTTCCGGATGCATTTTTCCACAATGCTTACATTCAAGTTTCTTAGATCAGACATTTCCAACACTTGCTATCGAAGTTGCTGGAGCTTTAGAACTTGAATGTGATCTAGCTCGATCTCTACTAGAATGTCCCACATTAGCTCTCAGATGACCTTTTTCATCTTTGAATTTCTTCGAAGTAGACTGAAATGATTTACCCAAAAATCTCTTTCTCACATCTCTAGCTTCAGACTCAGCTTTTCTTTTATCTTTCCCGGGTGCCTCAGCTTTGCACGCTCGGTAAACAAGCACAACAAACTCTTTTATCTCTAAAATCCCAACTAATAAGCGAATATCTTCATTAAGGCCATCTTCAAATCTCTTACACATTATTGCTTTAGATGATACACATTCTCAGGCATACTGACTTAGCCTCACGAACTCTCGTTCGTATTTAGTGACAGACATGTGGCACTGTTTCAATTCTAGAAATTCCTTTTATTTTTATCAATGAATCTCTAATTAATGTATTTCTTTCGAAACTTAGACTGGAAGAAATCCCAAGGGACCCGTTCCTTTGGAACAACAAAAACCAGTCTTCCACCACTGATAGGTCGCGTAACAAAGATACAACACATTTAATACTTTCTTTTGGAGTCAAAGACATCTCATTAAATACCTAGATAGTGTTTTCTAACCAAACCTCGGCATTCTCAGCATCGTCATCACTAGTGGCCCTGAACTCTTCGACCCCATACTTACGAATTTTTTCAATCGAAGGCTTATTCAATAGATTCAGATCCGTAGTTTGAGGCATAGCAGATGTCTGAGGGGGATTAAGTGAGGCGGAGGTTGTGAAACATTCGGGTTATTTCTTACAAACTGAGTAAACCATTCACTCATCATTTGGACGAAAGCTTGTTTAGCTTCTCCCTCTTGACTACTCGTAGTCGGTCTCGATTTAAATGGTGCTGTCCCTTGAGCGGAGCAGGCACATTGCTTTCTACATCATCAACTATGGCTATTTCAGGATCCATTACTATACGAAAATCACATTTTAAACTTTAGGATTTATCACACTATCACAGTTCAGATATATGGCATGTATAGCTAGACTCTCACACGCTACGTTAGTCCAAGAATCGGCTAAATCGTAGCTCTGATACCAACTAAATGTAACACCTCTAACCCATATCCGTTGCTAGATTAGGGCTAATGGTGTTACCGAATAGATCAAAAACTTTAACAGATGTTTCATAAAACTATTCATCAATCGCAATCAAAGTGTCCCTTTTATAGGTCAACGAGACCTTAATCATGCTTTAGGAGAGGGTCGAGACTAAATCGAACACATACTAAAATTTCTCAGAAATTTAAAACTTTTATAAGTTACATAGGTCACACGCCTTGTAGGAAAGCCGTGTGCCTCCCACGGCTACCAGACACACCCAAGTGTCATGGCCGTGCCAAAACAGAGCATGTATACTGACTTAATCCACACGGCCACCAGACACGCCCATGTGCCATGGCCATGTAAAATTAGGCTAGCTACTAACTTATTCACATGGCCACCAGGCATGCCCGTGTGCCACAGCCGTGTATGCAAAATAGACTAATTACAAGGCCAAAATGCCACCCACACTAGGGTCAACCTTACAAGCAAACATACCAATTCATTTCATTAACATTTGACAACCAAAAACATGTCAAATAATCAACAAATCTCCATATTCAATTTCATTTCCAATCATGCCAAATTGCACAACTAAAACACATATATGTTCAAGCATGATCCATCCACATTTACCTTTCATATAACCATTTCTTTGATCATACATGCATACTCAAATTTCATCCATATACTTACCAATAACTTGACCATTTTATAATCATGGGGTCATACCAAAACCAACATCATATACCATATTCACAATTGCATATTATCAACATTAAACTAGCCACATCACATCGTTAATACCATATCTCAAACTTATACCAAAATGACTAGCCTATACATGCCATATTTAGCTATATACACATTTTCAAAGTACCAAAATGATTTTGAGTAGTGTGATGACTATCCTCGAAGGTCCCCGAGCCCTTCGTAGCTTTAACGATCTATAAAACAGAGCAAACACACACAGAGTAAGCTTTCAAAAGCTTAGTAAGCCATATACAAATAAACTTAGCATAAAAATGCACATAACCATATTGATACAATGACATTTATAGTTCTCATTACAAGTTCATCACATATTCTTTGGCTCATATGCTTAGCCATATCTTACCTAATCCTTCAACTCAAATATCATATATACACATAACTCATTCAAGCATATATTCACATATTATCTCATCATTTCAATAGACATACCCATCTTAGTAAGTTCATATAGACACTTACCTTTCACACACATAGTGTACTTTTCAAACGTACCTGAAACATATATACAACTCACATAATCGTTCATTTCTCGAATTTGCCCGTTGAACCATTTGGAACTAAATAGGATACTCAGAGTGCTCGGAATAGTCATACAATGCCAACGTCCCAGAAAAGGTCTTACATGTAATCAAATATTGATACCATTATCCCGGATAGGGTCTACACGAATCAAATATGATGCCAATGTCCCAGACATGGTCTTACACGTAAATATCATATCGATGCCAACATCCCAAACATGGTCTTATATGAAATCTCAAATCAATGCCAACGCCCAAACGTGGTCTTACATGATATCACATGACGCACACCTATGTCATGACATAAACTATCCTATCTATTCCTAGGTTCAGACGAAACTTCTTAGACATTAACTATCTCTCGATACTTTCTTGGAATCCATATATTCATCATTTCGAGCATCACTCATACCAATTCAAATTCTATATATTCACAAATAAATCAATTCAAATGTGTTTATTTGTATATCGACTTACCTCGAGTTCGAATATAACTACTCGATTACTTTTAATTTCCCGCGATCTAAGTCCTTTTTCTTTGGTTCTTGATCTATACATATTCAAATTTAACCCTTTTGTTCATAATTCATCCAATTCAATCCAAATACACATATTTAGGGTAATTTGTAAATTATCCTTCATATTTACACATTTGGACATTTTAGTCCCTATTTCAGAAAATCACAAAATACACCAAATTTGCTTTTTCCCATAATTGATCGAATACTCACTATGCTCATATCAATCCATACATTTCATTTATTTTACAAATTAGTCCTTTAAAATTTCATTTTCTCAATTTAGCCATAATTAGCTAAATTCATCAAAAATTCAAGAACAAAACATGTTCATTAAACACATATATTTCATTTAACACCAATATTCATCACAAAGCTCACCATTTCATTAATGGCACATCTCATAAACATACTCAATTCTTCAAATTACAACATGGGTTTTATAGCATATGAAGCAACAATTGCAAAAACGTAGAAATTATCAAAAATCGAAGCAAAACATACATTAAATTTGGATCAAACTTAGCCGAATACCCTAACTTGTTTTCTTCTTTTCTTTTCTTATGAATTTTGGCTAAAAGATGATAGAAATGGCTTATTTTTCATGTTTTATTACATTAAATTAAAC
The DNA here is from genome assembly GCA_025506655.1 of Gossypium rotundifolium. Lineage (NCBI taxonomy): Eukaryota > Viridiplantae > Streptophyta > Magnoliopsida > Malvales > Malvaceae > Gossypium > Gossypium rotundifolium. The sequence continues at coordinate 67,661,486 of CP106732.1, read as the reverse complement.
TTAATAACATAATTCCAACTTTAGCCTTTAAAACAAACATATATATAACATATAATACAAGGTTATTTTTGACCACTGCCATCCACTAACTAAATAGTGGTCTAATTGCCTCAGAAGGCCTCCACTTTTAAAAGCCATTACACATAGGTGCTTTAACAAATAGCTTGCAAATTTTGCTTTTAATGCAATTTAATCCTTTTATCAAATTAAGCACACAGACAGACAAATTAACTTACGAAATTTTAACACATGCTTAATCACATATCAAGGGCACAAAAATAATATTAAAATATTTTACTAACTCAAATTTGTGGTCCCAAAACCACTGTTCCAGCTAGGGTCTAAACTGGACCGTTACAAAGTTGCTACAGAAAGATGTTAAATTCGAGTGCTCAGAAAAATGCCAGTAGAGTTTTGAGCAGTTGAAAGCATTATTGACTGAGGCACCCGTGTTAGTCCAACCTGAATCGGGTAAAGAATTCATAGTTTACAGTGATGCATCATTGAATGGTTTGGGCTGTGTGTTGATTCAAGAAGGCAAAGTCATCGCTTATGCTTCAAGGCAGTTAAAACTGCATGAAAAGAACTATCCGACGCATGATCTTGAAATAGCTGCATTTGTATCTGCATTAAAGCTTTGGCATTGTAAAACCCAAATTTTGCCCGGGCCAAATACAATTAACGCCCATGTTACAAACCAAAACAACAGCCCAACAAACAAACTACCCTAAGCCCATTATCAAAACCCAAAAAAGAAATTAAACAGAAAAACAAAAAGAAAAAACCCTAGCCACTTGCTCTGCCTAGCCGCCGCCCCTCTTCTAACCCACTTGCCCTCTGCACCAGTCTTGTCCACCGCCCTTCCACCACCTCTGACCTGCAAACATTAAACGAGAAGAGACAGAAAGTAGCAAAATGTAAAAAAGGCAAAGGTTATAAAAGCCGATTATTTCTTTGTAAAAGGGGTTCCCCTTTTTTAAATCAATACCACAAAAAACAGAGATGAATACAATAGCAATAAGAGTGTTAAACACTAAAAAGAGCAGAGATTGAGCATTAAAAAACGAGGTGATTTTATTTTTTACTTTTCATTTGTTTCGAATCCTTTTTATTTATTTTTCAACACAAATACATGAATATATACACACACACACATATATATATACTAAAAAAGAAGTAAAAAATATGTTTCTTACCTTTTTTGGCACCACGCACGGTGGCCGACGCGGTGGACGTCGACCGAGCAACGCCGGAGACCCTAGACCTGCAAAGAAAAAAACAACAGAGAGTTATTTTTTTGAGCAAATAGCAGAAATGAAAGAAAAGAAGGAAAATTTTTCTTTTATAAGGGTTCCAAAACGACGCCGTTTAAGGCCTGTTTCAGTGCCCCCAAAACGACGTCATTTTGCTCTTATAACACGCACTCTGACCCGACCTGCTCTAGGATCCACGCGTTTTTTACTAAGGGGATATTTACGCGTTTAGCCCTTCCGCCTTTTTTTGTTCTGCAATCTAGTTTTCAATTTCTTTTAATTCTGCCCCAAAAGTTTAGCGCTGCTTTAAATTTAGTCCATTTAAAACGCTGCGCTTAACTACTCGGGAAAATTGTGCTCCTCGTCTCTCATCATTTCGAGCGCGTTTCAGTTTAGTCCCTATATGATTTATATTATATAATTTGTCCCAAAACTTCCGTTTTTAATGAAATTTAGCCCATTTTTAATTATTTTGCAATTTTATAATTATTATTATTTAATATTTTTATTTTCTACTATTGAGTATTTGTTATTATTATTGTTTTATTATTACTATTGCTATATCACTATTTTTATATATATCTATATATTTTTATTATTACTATATATTATTATCATTATTTTATTATCACTATCACCATTTTATTTATTTATTTACTTATTTTATGTTTTTTTTTTGTGTTTTACTATTGTTTTGCATATTAATGTCTTTATTATATTTAGTATTACTATCATTCCTATTATTATTACTTTATGACCATATTGTTATTATTACTATTATTTATTATTATTATTATTATTAGTATTAGTATTTTTATGCTTACTATATTTATATCTATATTTATTTTCTCGGTTTTATATTATATTATTAAGCAAAATACATTCTGTGAAATTATCATATTTCATCTAAAAGTTTTTAAAAATAAGAAATGTTTTGTATTTAGAAATTCAGGGAATAGTTCCCTAACGTGCTGGGTCGTGATTTTCTGTTTGACTAAATAACTAAACATCCTTTTAAATTTTTTTTGTAAATCATGAGATAACTTTGATTACGAAGGTTTAAAATATCATGTCTTAACGTGCTGGATGTGATGTTTGTATCCTCTCGAAACAAAGAAATCTCAAATTTCAGCCTAAATTATCCAAACATTTTCTAAAGGATCCGTATTTTAAAATCTTTTTAAATTTTCGACATTAAGACACTAATTAATCAATTAGGTACCAAGTTTGGGAGTGACGAGGGCGCTAACCCTTCCTCGCACGTAACCGACTCCCGAACCCATTTTCTAAGTTTCGTAGACCAAAATCGTTGTTTTGATAAATCAAACTGTTTATTAAAAACAACCGTTTTACAAGGTGACCCGATCACACCTCAACAAAAAAGATTGGTGGCGACTCCCACTTTTATTTTCATTTTCAAAACCAAGTCGATCCGTTTTTCCAAAAAAAATGGTTACAACAGCTTGGCGACTCCACTGGGGACTTGAATAAGGGAGTCAAGCCATGAGTTGATTAATTTTTGTCATTTTGTCGAAAATTGAAAATTTGGTTTTAATATACGATCTTTTCATTGCATTTCATCTGTTTTGTGTTAACGGTCTTCATCATTTTTATTCATATTTCCTTATTTGTTTTGAGCTTTGTGTATATCTCTGCACATTGCTTTGCATGACCGTTGTGGTCACACCCTTTTAAGTGGGAGTGAGAAGCTACTCCTTCGTGAGGTTTTCACCTCCATGCATGATAGTGAATCGCTTTCGGGATACATCCGTACTTATGTCTTCGTGAGATTTTCATCTCCGTACAACCATAGGGAAATGTATTCCCCTAAACTAAACTCGATCCGTATGAGCCTATAATGGGTGATGATCGAGGAATCTACTAGTTTAGGTACCTTTACTTTAGAACCGAACCTCATATAGTAAGCCCTAAGAACCCACCTTAGGTAGAGCCATGCCAAACCCTAGTTGTTACTGGATTAGGTATTTTTATTCTTTGCTTACTGTGTATGAAATACTGACTTGCTTCATTTTTATTTTTGCATGGCATATTTATCAAAAAGGTGTTGATTCACATTCGATTGCTAAATAGATAGCTTGTTATGGAAAAGGGGTTTCTTGATAAAGTGGAGGACAATGCGGCCTTCCAAATATGGGTCGAGACAGTGCAGCAAGAGAAAGGTGATAGTCTTATAGAAGGGCACATGTTAGAATTGTGGGACTTCACATGTATCAGCATAACCCAAAATAATCTTCAGGAGATGAAAGAAATATGGAGTCAATAGGATGATGAGATCAAGCAACTATTCTACTATCATTACGGTGATCTACCTTATCTGCTTGACATCAAGATAGACCAGTACTTATTCGAGCTATGCCCAATTTTGGAATCCTGCTTATAGTTGTTTTACTTTCGGGAAAGTGGATCTGGTACCTACTATAGAAGAATACACAGCTTTACTCCGTTGCCCAAAAATTCAAACTGACAAAGTGTATGCAAGACCTATTAATGTCCCCACATTCTTAAAAAAGCTGATGAATATCACAAGGATGAGTGAGCAGTGGGTTACAGCCCAGATAAAACAAAAGGGAGATTGTAAGTGCATCCCTTGGAGAAATTTAAGGGATTTGATCATAGCGCATCTTGATGTGAAGAAAAGGGTTGACATTTTTCCTTGAGCATTTATGGACTGATTATTTTCCCTATAGCTCTAGGGCATGTAGACGAGGTGGTCTCTGACTTATTTGATAGATTGGATAGGAGAGTCACACCCGTTCCTGTAATTCTAGCTGAAACTTTTAGGTCCCTAAGCGCGTGTTGAAGAGCAGGCGAAGGAAGATTCACTGGTTGTGCACAACTCTTACTAGCATGGTTCCACAATCATTTTTGGAAAACGAAAAAGGTATCGTGTCAAATCTTCTCCGATGACTATTCCCCGCTAAAAGAATTAGCAGCCACTCCAAGAGAGATGATCTTATAGAAGAAAAATGGATGATGATTCTGCAAAACCTACAAGAAGAAGATATAGAATGGAAAGATCCTTTAGTGATTCCTGACAAGATCTTATATCAGTGTAGAGATTTTGACTGGGTTCCTCTACTGGGAATATGGGGAGCTGTCGGGTACGCTCCTCTCCTCGTGTTGAGATAGTACAGATCGAGACAGTTTACGCCTACAACACAAGGTTTAATTCAGTGCGAGTTTGAATATAAAGGAGATAATTATAAAAAGAGAGTTCGTGAAATATCGAGTGCTTGGAACCGGACTCACAGAATGAAAAGGTTTGCCACTAACTCGATGACAACCCTCGAATATGATCGATGGTGGAGTCAGAGAATCAACGACAACATCCCCACATCAGGCCAAGAAAATGCCTAATCATTGGAAGAGCATCTGCAGGTAATCCGATTTGAGCTCAAAATTATCAAACAAGATTTTGAGAAAAAAGAATGTGGAATTAGGGAAAAGGATAGAACAATTAGAGGAAGAGAAAATGCAGCTGGGATTGGATGTTGACGTTCAGAAGCTAGAAGCCGAGAAGTTGAGAAAAGGGAAAAATAAGGCTGATGAAGATTTGGACAATTTGAAAACTGACTATAAGAAGTTGCAAAGGTCAATGAAAATTGCTGGATTAGGAAAAACGTCAGAGCAATGGCATCAAGAAATTAGAGAGGAAAAAAATAAAGCCAGTCAATGGGAAAGGAAACTCCAAGATACTCAAGTTCGAGAAGATACTCTGAACAGAAGTTTGGTAGAAAGTCAGAACGAGAAAGAGGAATTAAAGGCTCGGGTGTTATAATTGGAAAGATCATTATATCAGTATCGTAGCAGTAACTTTATAGTCGAATTAAAGGCTAGTCTAAGTAAAATTGAAGAAATGAAAGCAATAATTGAAGATCTAGAGTCTGCTTTACATGGTTGTGAGCTACGGGTGGAGCTTCTTGAAGTCAACGAGGAACGTTGGAAGCAACAACTTCATCACTCTTAAGCCAAGTCAGAGATTGGGATTACGTTATGGGGGAAGTCGTGGCTCAAGTGTGAAAGGTGGAGGATCACTTACAGATCTTAGCAGTCCGAGCTGATGTACTAAGTTTATTTTATGAATCAAAGTCAGAGCAAGGTCAAGAGTTAGCTTGGCTTCTTGAGGAAGTCAAGGCCTTAAGTATTAGGGTGAGGCCTTATATGTAATCCATTTTATGTGAAGAAACTTGTTTTCTAGAAAAGTTATTCTAATGGAAATTGAATCAGAATCAATGCCTTTTTGTTGCATACATTTCATGCATCAGCATTACATTGCATCATGTGCATTAAATCTCACAAAGGAACCTTAAATTATAGCAGTTACCCTAGAACATTGCTACAGTACACGAGGCAAAACAAAAGTAATGGATCAAAGAATAGAAAAGTTAGAGCAGATGTTTTGAACAATTGGACCATGGAAGAGATTCCTGTAACCTTCAAAATTAATTCAGAGTAATGTTCGGAACACACTTGTTGCTCTAAGCTTAGGAGCAATAAGAAACCTTTTGTTAAAATGGCATATGTCCAAATGTCTTTATTTCAATAAAATGAACCTTTTTGTATCATTCCGAGCAAATATTCTTTTCATTCATAACTAGAATATTCTTTACATTTCATTCATAACCAATCATACAAATAGTCATTCTTAGATTCTTTTGTTTTTACACATCTCTTTGTCCCCCTAACAGGTCCATAGATATCAATGATATGAGTGATGCTGTTATTAACTCAGAATCTCCTTTTGAACAAGATACGGGTGTGGAGGATTCTCAGGATTTTGAAGATGACCAGGATCGTAACATATCTATTGATTTGTTAAGAATGGTAAAGCAAGACGAGAAACAAATCTTACCTCACAAAGAATTAGTGGAAACTGTGAGCTTGAGGAAGGAAAAGAGTCGAAGGTTAGAGTTAGCATTACCACAGAAATGAAGTGAGACCTCATTGAGTTACTCCAAGAATTCAAAGACATCTTAACATGGTCATACCAGGACATGCTCGGGTTAAATACAGATATCGTGGTACACCGACTCCCTATAAAGGAGGAGGGTAGGCCAGTTCAACAGAAGCTCCGAAGGATAAGGCCCAATGTTTTGTTAAAAATAAAAGAAGAGGTCAAGAAACAATTTGATGCCGGTTTCCTACAAGTAGTTAAATACTCAAAATGGGTAGCAAACATAGTACCCGTTCCTAAGAAAGATGGGAAGGTACGGATGTGCGTGGACTATAGGGATTTGAACAAGGCCAGCCCAAAAGATAACTTTCCATTGCCTCACATTGATACCTTTGTGGATAACACGGCTGGTTATTCACTTTTCTCTTTCATGGACGGCTTCTCCGGGTACAACCATATCAAGATGCATCTTAAAGATATGGAGAAAACCACATTTGTAACCATGTGGGGAACATCCTATTATAAGGTAATGCCATTTGGACTAAAAAATGCTGGGGTAATGTATCAAAGAGCCATGTTAACTCTTTTCCATGATAGGATGCACAAGGAGATCGAAGTTTATGTTGACGATATGATTGCAAAGTCCATGACTGAGAAAGAGCATGTACAAGTCTTGAGGAAACTGTTCCTTAGGTTGAGAAAATTCCAATTGAAGCTCAATCCAGCAAAATGTACCTTTGGGGCTAGGTCGAGAAAATTGCTAGGATTTGTAGTCAGTGAAAAAAGAATTGAGATTGATCCAGATAAAGTAAGGGCTATACAAGAGCTGTCTCCACCACATACTCAAAATGAAGTTCAAGGTTTCTTATGAAGATTGAATTACATCACCAGTTTCATTGAACAACTATCAGAGAAATGTGACCCTATATTTCGTCTCCTTAGGAAATACAACCCAGGTGTATGGAATGAGGAGTGGTAGAACGCTTTTGATAAAGTCAAGCATTACTTGTCCAAGGCCCCAGTGTTAATGCCACCTTACCCAGATAGACCACTGATATTGTATTTAACGGTATTTGAAAACTTTATGGGATACGTGCTAGGCCAACATGATGAGTCGAGAAGAAAAGAAAGGGCAATATACTATCTCAGCAAGAAGTTCACTGAATGTGAGACAAGATATTTGCCAACTGAGAAACTGTGTTGCACTTTGATTTGGATGACTCGGAGGTTGAGACAGTATATGCTATACCATACAACTTGGCTCATCTCAAAATTGGACCCTCTCAAGTACTTGATGGAGTCGACTGCTTTGAATGGAAGAATGGCCCGATGGTAGATTCTACTTTCTGAGTTCGATATAGTCTACGTAAACCAGAAAGCTGTAAAGGGAAGTGCAATAGCAGACTTTTTAGCCAGTAGAGCCTTAAAAGATTATGAGCCACTGAACTTTAATTTCCCGAATGAGGACCTAATATATGTGGCAACCACCGAAGAAGATACTCAAACGGAAGGTCATCCTTGGAAACTAAACTTTGATGGAGCTTCAACGCAATGGAAAATAGAGTTGGAGCAATCCTAGTACCCCCAAATGGAGATAATTATCCTTTTACTAGCAAATTGAATTTTGATTGCACAAATAACATGGCCGAATATGAAGCATGCATCATGGGTATCCGCCTAGCTATTGAGCATAAAATCAAAGTGTTAGAGGTATATGGCGATTCTGCGCTAGTAATCTACTAGCTCAAAGGTGAATGGGAAACAAGAGATCCCAAGTTGATCAGGTATCGAAAGCTAGTTTTGAAGTTAATTAGGGAGTTTGATGACGTCATTTTCTGTTACCCCCCACGAGAAGAGAACCAGATGGCCGATGCCTTGGCTACCTTAGCTTTTATGATCAAAGTAAACAAACAGGAGGAAGTGAGACCAATCCAGATGAGTATTTATGAGGCTCGACACATTGTTACAACATTGGCGAAGATGGGGAAAAGATGATCATCCTTGGTATCGCGATATATTGTGATATGTGAAGAATCGTGAATACCCCGACCAAACAACCGAGAACGATAAGAAGATGCTAAGAAGACTGGCCATTGATTATGTCTTAGATGGGGAAGGTCCTATACAAAAGAAGGAAGGACCAGGTGCTTTTAAGATGTGTGGATGCTGTTGTGGCCAAGAAAATCTTAGAAGAGGTTTATGATGGTGTTTGTGGAACGTACGCTAATGGTTTTACAATGGCCAGACAGATCATGAGGTTTGGGTATTATTGGTCCACTATGGAAGAGAATTGCATCAGTTATGCCAAGAAGTGCCATAAATGCCAAATTTATGGAGATAAAATTCATGTACCTCCTTCACCTCTTCATGTCATGACTTCCCCATGGCCTTTCTCTATGTGGGGGATGGACGTCATGGGGCCAATATCACCAAAGGCATCTAATGGGCATCGATTCATCTTTGTGGTCATTGATTATTTCACCAAGTGGGTAGAAGCAACTTCATACACAAATGTCACAAAATCGATGGTCAGCAAGTTTTCAAAAAATAAGATTATATGCCGATACGGAATGCCCGAAAGGATCATATCTGACAATGCATTGAATTTGAACAATAGCACCATAGAGGAGGTTTGCAGTCAATTCAAGATCAAACATCATAACTTGTCGCCGTACTCACCCAAAAATGAATGGTGCAGTTGAGGCAGCTAATAAGAATATCAAGAAAATTGTGGGAAAAATGACTGAGACTTACAAAGACTGGCATGAGAAGTTGCCATTTGCTCTTTTTGCTTATCGAACATCAGTCAGAACCTCTACCGAGGCAACACCTTTCTCCTTGGTTTATGGAATAGAGGCGGTACTTCCTATCAAAGTTGAGATCCCTTCTCTTTGAGTATTGTCTGAACTAAAGTTGGATGAAGCAGAATAGATTCAAGCCCGGTATGATCAACTGAACCTAATTGAAGAAAAAAGGCTGAAGGCTATTCGTTATGGTCAAATGTACCAAAAACGAATGATACGAGCTTATAGTGAGAAGGTTCACCGAAGAGAGTTTCATGAGGGAGACCTTATTTTGAAAAAGATCCTTCCCATACAGAAGGACTTCAGAGGAAAATGGATGCTAAATTGGGAAGGACCTTATGTAGTAAAGAAAGCCTTCTCTGGAGGTGTGCTGATTCTGACTGAGATGGATGGCAAAAACTTTCCTAATCCTGTGAATTCAGATTCGGTCAAGAAATACTTTGCCTAAAAAAAAAAGGAGGGGCCAGGGTGAAAACCCGCAAAGGGCATCTTGAGCTCGGGCAATAAAAAAGAAAAAAGAAGAAGAAGAAAATGGAGAGGCCAAGGTGAAAACCCGCAAAGGGCACCTTGAGACCAAAGGGGTTTTGAATTGAAAACCCAAGAATGGGCAATTCAAATTTTTGATTGAAAGGAAGGCATACAGTAGTCTTACTATACCCAAGTTAACAAGAAGGAGAGACGTTACGTCTTGGGACATCAACAAAGTCTTCTAAATCTACCAAACACCTATCAAGTTCAAAAGGTCCTCGAGAAGTTCCGTGCAGAGAAGCTCATGCTATGATATCTGGGGTACCTATTTTCATCTTACTCATTTCATGTTTTGGCACGGTTTGCTATTCTTGATTAAATCATTTTTTGTTTTTTTGGCGAACTTGCAATCTCAACTTATTCTCATTCTACACTTCATCAAAACTTGATCTTTTCAAGCTCGACTCTCAATAAAAATCCATTTGTCCATCCTGATAGTATTTTCAGGCATTTTTTCATTGAAATAACAATTAATGGATCAATAATATTCTAATAAAAGGAGTTTCGCATATTACTCTGAAAACTTTTAAATATTATAGGAACCTAAAGTGGGACCACTATTTAGAACTAATCGAGTTTGGGGATTGGAAACAATTGAGAAAGAATGATCCAAAATTATGACCCTCAAAGATACCGACTAAATAAGAGAGCAGGGTAATGCATTAATAACGAGTAAAGACAATCTAAGCATCAAAAGGAGAATCATTCCAAAAAATCCATGTAAACATCATTCATATACATCCAATTAAGAGCATTTGGTTCATTTTGATCATTACATCCTAATCATTGTACAAAGGATCATTCCCATGACATCATGCATTCATACAAATGTCATCTATAATACATTAGTTAAGAGCATTTGATTCATTCCGATCATAGCATCCTAATTATTTGACATAAGCATAGGCCCAAGAAATCAATTTTATAGCCCATGTCCCTCAGAGAATGATGAAGCAAGATCGATGGAGGCTACAAAACAAACCTTATCTCCCGAAGTTGTAGTGGAATAGGTTGAAGATGCAAGTCTTATCTTCCTGAAGTTGCAGTGGAGCAGACTGAAGATGGCAGATCTTATTTCCTTGAAGTTGTAGTGGAACAGATCGAGGCTATAAATTACAGATCTTATCTCTCTGAAGTTACAGTAGAGCAGATCAATACAAACCTTATCTCCCTGAAGTTATAGTGGAGCAGGTTGGAGATACAAACCTTATCTCCCTGAAGTTGCAGTAAAGCAGGTTAAAGATGCAAGTCTTATCTCCCTGACGTTGCAGTGGAGCAGACTGAAGATAGTAGAACTTATTTCCCTGAAGTTGCAGTGAAATAGATCGAAGATAAATTACAGATCTTATCTCTCTAAAGTTGCAGTGGAGCAGGTAAAAACAAACCTTATCTCCCTGAAGTTGCAGTGGAGCAAGTTGAAGATACAAGTCTTATCTCCTTGACGTTGCAGTGGAGCATACTGAAGATAGCAGATCTTATTTCCATGAAGTTACAGTGGAACATATCAAAGATGAAATTATAGATCTTATCTCTCTAAAGTTGCAGTAGAGCAGATCAAAACAAACCTTATCTCCTTGAAGTTGCAGTGGAGCAGGTTGAAGATACAAGGCTTATCTCCCTGAAGTTGCAGTGGAGCAGACTAAAGATAGCAGATCTTATTTCCCTGAAGTTGCAGTGGAATAGATTGAAGATGAATTACAGATCTTATCTCTTTGAAGTTGTAGTAGAGTAGATCAAAACAAACCTTATCTCCCTGAAGTTGCAGTGGAGCAGGTTGAAAAGCAGATATTATTTCCCTGAAGTTGCAGTGGAACAAATTGAAGATAAATTATAGATCTTATCTCTCTGAAGTTGTAGTATAGCAGATCAAAACAAACCTTATCTCCTTGAAGTTGCAGTTGAGCAGGTTGAAGATACAAGTCTTATCTCCCTGAAGTTGCAGTGGAGCAAACTGAAGATAGCAGATCTTATTTCCCTGAAATTGCAGTGGAATAGATTGAAGATAAATTACAGATCTTATCTCTCTGAAGTTGTAGTAGAGCTGATCAAAACAAACCTTATCTCCACGAAGTTGCGTGGAGCGAGTTGAAGATACAAGTCTTATCCCCGAAGTTGCGGTGGAGCGGTGAATATAGCAGTCTTATTTCCACGAAGTTGCGAGAGACAGATCAAGCTATAAATTACAGATCTTATCTCTCTAAAGTTGCAGTAGAGCAAATTAAAACAAATCTTATCTCACCGAAGTTGCAGCAGGAGCAAATTGAAGATACATGTCCTATCTCTAAAGTGGCGATGGAGTGGATCAAAGAAGCAAGATGCAGTGGACTGGAATGAGGCTACCTGAAGAATAAAAGCACCGAAGAATCAAAACTCAGCGGGACCGGGCGAATTTGGACCTTCTTTATGTCTTTGCTCTATTCCCGTTACACGAAAATGAGCAAAGAGGGGTAGCTGTAAAACCCAAATTTTGCCCGGGCCCAAAATAATTAACGGCCTATGTTACAAACCAAAACAACAGCCCAACAAACAAACTACCCTAAGCCCATTATCAAAACCCAAAATAGAAATTAAATAGAAAAAACAAAAAGAAAAAACCCTAGCCACTTGCTCTGCCTATCCGCCGCCCCTCTTCTGACCCACTTGCCCTCTGCACCGATCTTGTCCACCGCCCTTTCACTGCCTTTGACTTGCAAACATTAAACGAGAAGAGACAGAAAGTAGCAAAATGTAAAAAAGGCAAAGGCTATAAAAGCCGATTATTTCTTTGTAAAAGGGGTTCCCCTTTTTTAAATCAATACCACAAAAAACAGAGATGAATACAATAGCAATAAGAGTGTTAAACACTAAAAAAGAGAGATTGAGCATTAAAAAATGAGGTGATTTTATTTTTTACTCTTTCATTTGTTTGAATCTTTTTTATTTATTATTCAACAAAATACATGTATATATACACATAGATATATATACTAAAAAAGTAGTAAAAAATATGTTTCTTACCTTTTTCGACACCGCGCACGGTGGCTAGAGTGGTGGACGTCGACCAGAGCAACGCCAGAGACCCTAGACCTGCAAAGAAAAAAAACAACATAGAGTTATTTTTTTGAGCAAACAGTAGAAATGAAAGAAAGGAAGGAAAATTTTGTTTTTATAAGGGATCCAAAACGACGCCGTTTAGGGCTTCTTTCAGTGGCCTCAAAATGACGTCGTTTTGCTCTTATAACCCGCACTCTGACCCGGCCCGCTCTTGGATCCATACGTTTTTTACTAAGGGGATATTTACGCATTTAGCCCTTCCCCTTTTTTTATTCTGCAATCAATTTTTCAATTTCTTTTAATTCTTCCCCAAAAGTTTAGCGCAACTTTAAATTTAGTCTATTTAAAACGCTGCGCTTAACTACTCGGGAAAATTGTGCTCCTCGTCCCTCATCATTTTGAGCGCTTGATTCGATCCTGTATTATTTATATTATATAATTTGTCCCAAAACTTCCATTTTTAATGCAATTTAGCCCATTTTAATTATTTTGCAATTTTATCATTATTATTATTTAATATTTTTATTTTCTACTATTGATTATTTATTATTATTATTATTTTTTGTTATTACTATTGCTATATCACTATTTTTATATATATCTATATATTTTTATTATTACTATCTATTATTATTATCATTATTTTATTATCACTATCACCATTTTATTTATTTATTTACTTATTTTATGTTTTTTTGTGTTTTACTATTGTTTTGCATATTATTATCTTTATTATATTTAGTATTACTATCATTCCTATTATTATTACTTTATGACCATACTATTATTATTACTATTATTTGATATTATTATTATTATTATTATTATTATTATTATTATTAGTATTACTATTTTTATGTTTACTATATTTATATCTATATTTATTTTCTCGGTTTTATATTATATTATTAAGCAAAATACATTCTATAAAATTATCAAATTTCATCTAAAAGATTTTAAAAATAAGACAATGTTTTGTATTTAGAAATTCGGGGAATAGTGCCCTAACGTGCTGGGTTGCGATTTTCGTTTGACTAAATAACTAAACATCCTTTTATTTTTTTTTTGTAAATCACGAGATAACTTTGATTACGAAGGTTTAAAATATCATGTCCTAACGTGCTAGATGTGATGTTTGTATCCTCTCGAACAAAGAAATCTTAAATTTCAGCCCAAATTATCCAAACATTTTCTAAAGGATCCGTATTTTAAAATCTTTTCAAATTTTTGACATTAAGACACTAATTAATCAATTAGGTACCAAGTTTGGGCGTGACGAGGGTGCTAACCCTTCCTCGCACATAACCGACTCCCGAACCCATTTTTTGAGTTTCGTAGACCAAAATCGTTGTTTTGATAAATCAAACTGTTTATTAAAAACAACCATTTTACAAGGTGAACCGATCACACCTCAACAAAAAAGATTGGTGGCGACTCTCATTTTTATTTTCATTTTCAAAACCAAGTCGATCCGTTTTTCTAAAAAAAATGGTTACGACAGGCATCACTACCTATTTGGTGAGAAATTTCATATTTATATTAATCACAAGAGCTTGAAGTACTTGATGACTCAGAAAGAATTGAATTTGTGACAAAGAAGATGGTTAGAATTGTTGAAAGACTACGAGCTTATGATTGATTATCATTCGGGTAAAGCTAATGTTGTTGCTGATGCTTTGAGTTAAAAGTCTATATGTGCTTTGTGAGTAATGAGTACTTAGGTAAATATATGTGATGATAGTGTGGTTTTAGCCGAGTTGAAAGTAAAGTCGATGTTTATACGTTAGATTTGTAATGCCTAGAAAATTGATGATGAGATGATAGCAAAATGAGCTCAATGTGATTTGAATTTTGATTCAAAATTTTGAGTTGATAGTGATGATTGTTTGAGATTCAGAGATCGAATTTGTGTTCCAAGGAATTCAGAGTTAATTCAGTTGATTTTCAATGAAGCTCACAGTAGTCGTTTGGTAGTTCACCCGGGGAGTACGAAAATGTATAATGATCTAAATCAGTTTTATTGGTGGCATGGTATGAAACGGGATATCTCAGAGTTTGTTTCGAGATGCTTGGTTTGTTAGCAAGTTAAAGTTGAACATCAGGTCCCATTTGGTTTATTACAACCGGTTATGATTCTGAGTGGAAATGTGAGAGAAATACGATGGACTTTGTGTCGGGATTGTCTTTATCTCCGAGCAAGAAAGATGCGATCTGGGTGATAGTTGATAGATTGACGAAATCAGCTCATTTTGTTCTGGTGAGAACAGATTATTCACTTGACAAGTTAGCCGAATTGTATATTGCTGAGATTGTGAGATTGCACGGGGTGCTACTATCTATTGTGACTGACAGAGATTCGAGATTTACCTCGCAGTTTTGGAAGAAATTGCAAGAGGCTTTAGGCACAAAGTTTCATTTCAGTACTACATTTCATCCGTAAATGGATGGACAATCTGAGTGAGTCATTCAAGTTCTTGAGGATATGTTGAGATGCTGTATTCTCAAATTTGAAAGTACGTGGGAAAAGCATTTACCGTTGATTGAATTCGCATACAATAATAGTTTTCAATCTAGTATCAAAATAGCACTGTATGAGGCTCTTTATGGATAAAATGCCAAACTCCATTGTATTGGACTGAGCTGAATGAGAATAAGATTCACGGGGTTGATTTGATAAAAGAGACTGAGTAGAAAGTGAAAGTAATTCGTGACAGTTTGAAAGCAGCGTCAGATCATCAGAAGTCCTATGCAGACTTAAAACGAAAAGATATTAAATTTTAGGTCGGTGACAAAGTGTTTTTGAAAGTGCCTTCGTGGAAGAAAATACTTCGATTTGGCTAAAAAGGCAAGCTGAGTCCGAGATTCATTAGGCCGTATGACATTATTGAACGAATTAAACCAGTTTCTTATAGATTGTTGTTGCCACGAAACTAGAAAAGATTCATAATGTATTTCAAGTATCGATGCTTCGACGATACAAATCTGATCCTTCGCATGTAATTGTTCCTACTGAGGTTGAGATTCAGTCAGATTTTTCGTATAGTGAGGAATCAATTCGAATTTTGGCACGTGAAATCAAAGAGTTGAGAAATAAGAAGATTTCTTTTGTGAAAGTGTTGTGGCACAAACACGGATTTGAAGAGTCTACGTGGGAGCCCGAAGATGTTATGAAAGAACAATATCCAAACTTATTCAATGGTAAGATTTTTGGGGACGAAAATCCCTAAGGGGGGAGAGTTGTAACAGCCCGATTTAGACCCTAGTCGGAACAGTGGTTTTGAGACCACAAATCCAATGTCAAAAAATATTTTAATATTATTTTTAATGTTTATAATATGTGATTGAGCACGTATGAAAATTTGGTGTGAAAATTTTTTATCATTTGTGTGTCGAATTAGTAAAAAAGGACTTAATCGCATAAAATGCAAAAGTTGTGTACTGATTGTTAAAGTGATAATTTGGCATGGCTTATTAAAGTGAGTGTTCTTATGTTGTTATTAAACCATTGAATGTTTTAAATGACAAGTTTGGACATAGTTAGTGGAAATTTAAATGAATTAACAAAAGGACATTTTAGTAAATGATGAAATATTATGTATTAATTAAAATAAAAACATGAATGAGTGGCATTTTCTTGTTCATCTTGCCGAAAGTGAGAATAGAAATTAGGGATAGGAGCTTTGAACATTTCAGCACCTATCAAGCTTGATTCAAGGTTAGTTTTTGCTCGGTTTTTGATAATTTTATATTTTTGTAATCATTGCTTCGTGTTATATCAAACCCATGTTTAAATTTTAGAAATTGATGGTGACTTTGTGATATGCCATTGATGAATATGTGAGTTTTTTTGTTAGTTGGTGGAATATGAAAGCTTGGTGTTGGGTTAACATAGTTTATATTTGGATTTTTGGTAAAATTGAGTAATTTAGACTAAATTGTGAAAATAAAATTTTAAGGGACTAAAATGTGAAATAAATAAAATATATGGGCTTGTATGAGTATAAGGATAATTTGACCTAAGCATTGTATAGTGAAATTTTGTATATTTTTTGATTTTGTGAAATAGGGACTAAAGTGTCAAAATATGAAAATGTAAGGGCTATTTTGTAAAATGCCCTAAATATGTGTGTTTGGACTAAATTGAATGAATTGGTGATTAAATGAGTTAAATTTGAATATGTATAGGCCAAGAAAGGAGAGATTTGGATCGAGATCAAGGCAAAGACAAAGTACTTGATTGATCGACTAGTTTCGGTATTTCTACGTTCGATGTAAGTTCGGATATAATACAAGTTATTAAATTTATATCTATGTGATGAGAACTGAATGATTGTATAGTTTATGAAATAGCAATGTTGTATATGAAATTGAGCAATGAGGCACTAAGTGTGTGATATTAGAAATGAGATAGACATGGTTAGCACTGTGTATGCGAAGTAATAGAAGCTTGGCGTATTGATTTGGCACTATGTGTACGATACCGAATCAAGTTCGGTTTGATATAGAGGCACTAAGTGTGCGATGTTACTTAAGCTTCGTCTATGATTTGGGCACTAAGTGTGCGATTGAATCGAAGAAATGACGAAGGGTTATTTAAATGAAGTATTGAGTATTGAGTAGTATGTGTGATCTATAACTAAGTGTTAGCTAAGGTACATACGAACACGATGTGGTTGATGAAATCGTAAATGGATTTATGGATGGTTAATTGGGTATGTTAGCCTTGGGATGGTATGGTATATGTGATTGTAAATTGATCTATGTGATGGATTGTCTTTGTATTATTGAATTAAGTGTATTATATTACGAACTTACTAAGCTCTTAAGCTTACTGTGTGATGTGTTTCTCTGTTTTACAGTGTTAGTAAAGCTAGCTCGAATCTGGGGATCGTCAGTGACTCCATCACACTATCGGCTATCTATTACGGTACTTTTGAAAGATGTACATAGTTGGTAAAGGTCTCGTAGACCTCATTAAAGGACTATATGTTTAAATTTGGATATGTTTGATTGATGTTTGACTTTGTGTTGTGAAATGAATTTTAAATGTTCTGGAATGATCGGTAATACCTCTTAACCTTATTATGGTGATAGTTACGGGTTAGGGGTGTTACAGTAACACTATCCCTACAATTATCTTTTTTCCATGTCAAGCAGCGGTATTGCGATACCCATGACAATCTTGAAATGAGGGTTCCTTTGAGACATGGATATCATAACACCCATGCTTGGATATCGCGATACCACTGTGAAAGGCCTCGATCCTCTTCAATTCAGCACTTTTCGGGGTATCATGACTTCCAAGCTTCAATATCACGCTACCCCCTTCTTGGTGATGTTTTCATTCACGTTCGAGCATCCGTTGAATCACAAAACTCAATCAACTGTTAAGTTCCTGATGATGCATTTGGCCATTTTGAGTATCAAAAGTAGCGTAAAATACACTAATTCACTTATCAAAACTATGAACAAAAATTAAGTAAAAACAGGACAAAAACATACAAATTGCTCGGAAACAAGCTCGTTAAGTGTAATGGGAAGCCTAATTTGACACGTCAAATCACAACAGATCAAACAGACAAAACATACACATGAAGACAACCCTTGAAAAATGAATGGATTTGAAAATCAACGAACATATATTTTCAGTGTAAGAAATTCTTTTATATACAACTTAAGAATGATGCATTGTGAACTCACAACTTTCCAAGCAAATTATTTTAGTTCATAAAGTTACAAGGTAAGCAGAATAAAAGTATTCTATAAAAATAATAATCTTTTTGTTATTCCATCATAATAAGATATGTGAATATAATGTATATGCATATGAAAGAATCTAATTTATTCATTTTTTTTTAAGTTTCACAAGTTTCAATTTTATAATAGTTGATGTTAATGTTACATAGGGCTTTTTGTCTTATAACATTCTAAGGCTTTGGTTGGTATGATTTCAAGGAAAATATTAGGTCAAAATGGTTCAAGCACTATTAACAATATAGCACATGAAATTGCTCCCAATTCCCCCCGATATGTGATTGTTAAGCTCACCACATTATTTCTCCTCTATCTACTTCCTTTCCTCTTCAATAATGTGGAAGAAACGACTCGAAATTGGCTAGTATACACAGCTTAACGAGTACTAGTGCACTATGATAGTTAATTTTTTTTGGCTCTTTAATTAATTTCTCATTTTGAGCATATTTTTCAAATTTTTTTACTCTTTTCACTCACAATGCTTTTAACTTTCATAATGCTTTATAACCCTCACCATGCTTTTATTCACACATATTTTTTATTTTATGCCCATTTTATAAGAGTCTATATTGACCATATCGAACAAATATCGCCACTATTTAGTTAATTTCCACCTTCAATGTCTATGGCCTAATGTCTATTTATAGTGCGTTCGCACATGTACATAAAACAAATGATTTTATAAAAATTTTATAATCCCGACTTTATTGCAAGCATATATGTCAGTTGTAATATTTGTAGTGTTACAATGGAACATCGAAGTATTCCAAGGATCGAACCCAAAGGAGATGGCAGTTGAGTGGTAAATAGCATACATGAAAGATTCTAAGTAGTTAATGATACGATTTATAGTACGACAACCCATAACAAACAAATTTTGCAAGAAAATTAAATATGTTAATCTAGGGACTAAATTGCAAAGAGTACAAAACAAAGAAATTAACCAAATAAATAATTAATAGTGGTTAGTTGATTTCAATGTGCTTCACCGATTCTTAAATAAGGGACTTAAATTGCTCAAATTACTAAGTGACTCTATTTTTTCTTTCGATCACAATTTTACTGACTTAGATGAATTAGTCTGATTTATCTCTCGATCTCACCAGTTAATCCGAGACTAATGAATGAGTGTGCAACAAGATTATCTTTCATTCTCATTTGCCTAGATATTCCCTTAGGGGCGCCACTTCCTAATTTTTTAGGTCTATTCAATTTAGTCCAATTTATTACGATTTAGTCCTTTGTCCAAAAATTAGCTTACCCACATCTTCATCAACCCACCCCCTTTTAGGTTTAGGTACTCATGCTAAAAATAAAAAGAATGAACATGTAAATGAAAAAAAAAGAAACCATTAAAGTAAAGCTTAAGGAAAATACAAAAGTTGAGACTTTTATGCAAGGAAACTTAAAGAACATGAAACTAAAAGCATTCAACAAGGAGATCTAAAGCAATAAACATAAAAGGAACTAACTTTAATAGATTTAAAGTAGAAGAAATTGAAATACATTAAACTAAAGCTAAAAATGTCTTACAACCAAGGCACAAGGATTGAAAGTCTAAATAAACTTAAGCTACAATGAAAATTAACTTAACTAATACTAAAAACATCAATAACAAGAAGTAAATGTAGAAAAATAAGCTTTCAGAATAAGAAAGAAGAAAAGTAAATGAAAACCCTAGAAAAGTCGTAGAAAAACCTAAGAAAAACCTAGAGAAAACTAAGGCTAAAACTAAGACTATTTTAGGTTGAATGCTGGTGGATTTTTATTGCCAAAAATGCCCCTACACGAGCCTTGGGTGATTAGTGGACCAAGTGGACAAAGGCTACCTTTTTTGTCCAATTTTGTCCCCCGACGATGCCGGTGTTGCGATAACTAGAAAAGGATATCACGATACCTCGGACTGTAACACCCCTTACCCGTATTTAATGCCGAAACCGAGTATGAGGCATTACCGAACCTAACGCACTTTGACATGCAACTTTGGGCTACCAAATTTCATTCCAATATAAAACTTCACATTCACACTCATAACATTCCTATTATGGGCCTACGAGGCCTTACACATGCAAACGGGTCTCAAGATCAGACCAGGAGCTTTTGTATACTTAGAAAAATTTTTCCTTATCAGGGCCACACGTCTGTGTGAAATGGGACACTCTCGTGTGGGCAGGCCGTGTGGTCACACACGCCCATGTCTCTAGCCCGTGTGGGACTTATTTTCTTTCTGAACCTACAGGGGTTTTCACACGGCCGGGCACACGCCTGTGTCCTTGGCCCGTGTCCTCCACACGGCATAGACACACCGTGTCATCACCCATGTGTGAAAGCCTGGGTATTCTATTTGTGACATCAGCACCCAAATAAAGGGCACACGACCCAGGCACACGCCCGTGTGTCTAGCCCGTGGTCAAAACTGACTTGCAACACTAACATGCAGGGGACACACGGCCTGGTCACACACCCATGGGACTGACCGTGCGTCACACATGGCCTAGACACATGCCCATGTGGACAAGAACAAGGCTATTTTTCCAAGCTCTTTTTATCACCCTAACTCATACAACATCAATCACATTTAACCATTTACCAAGCAACTTAATCATATATTATACACATTCATGAATAACCTCATCTTTTCATATATATAATGATAATGAGCCATTAAATATGGCCATTTACAAAAGTTTCATCTTTAAAAGAGCCAACACACTTGGCCAAAATAACAAAACATTTCACTATGTCTAGCCCCTATACATGCCATACTCAAAATGCTAAGACTAATATGCTGAGATGAGCTGATAGTGTGGGTGATCTTCAAATTATCTTTGTATCCCGAGCTGGCTCTTTGACACTATAAAAATAAGGGAAAAGACAGGGAGTAAGCTTTAAGCTTAGTAAATTTACATGTAAATAATAAGCATCATAACATATGCTAGTCATTAAATAGCATTACATGCTAAGCAAAAATAATCCACATTCCATAATCATGCTTACTTATTTCATTTCTTACCATATTCCAACCATATAACAAGCATAATGCGCACATTAATTAGCATACATCCCATGCACTCTTCACCACAAAGTCGCACGAAACAAATACTTAAACAATTTCTCAATGAACCATTTGGAATAATACCAAACACTCGGTGGTTTCGCACATAGCCCACCATTAATCTATAATAGGGTGGTATCGCACCTAGCCCACCAACAAGAATATTTATGGTGGTATCGCACATAGTCCACCAAATGATAATATAAACGATGGTATCACATACAGCCCACCAAAAGAATAATTACGGATATTTTTCGCACTTACATTTCTATTTCTAGGTTCATACAGGAAATACTCATTATCTATTGAATTCAATCCTTCTCAATCATAAATGATCTCATTCATTCAATGCACCAATAATTTACAACATATATATTCGAGATGTATCGTTTACACATGAACTTACCTCGATGCAAAATGTATTGATCAACGGTTTAGTCCGTAACCTTGCCTTTTCCTTGGTCAAGGTTGATTCCGTGTTTTCTTGATCTATAATAATAAAATTCATTCATTCAATCACTTTATAAATCATAATACACCAAAATTTATACTTAGGCAAGAATGACCATTTTGCCCTTCTACTTTGGCAAAATTACAATTTTGCCCCTAGGCTCATAAATCATTTTTCATCACATTTTCTCATTAAACAAGCCTAGTTGAATATTTAATTCTCTTACAAAAACTCACAAAGCCAATTATTTCATGCATTTATTACACAAATTCAACCTTTACTAATAGGTCCCATTTAAGTGTTTTCATAGTAACACCTTTCACAAAAGTTGTTCCTTAACTCATTAACATTCATTTTATTCCATAAAAACTCAGCAAACAACATAAACACTCTCATGAAAAGTCCCTAAACTTTTAACCATTTTACAAAATAGTCCCCTTATTAGCTAGCTTGGGGGTTCCAAAAGTATAAAAATTTTCAAGAAAGATCTCTAAATCACATACTTGCTAGAGGATATGTTGTGTAACAGCCCAATTTTAGGGTTAGTTGGAATAATGGTTTTGAGACCACTAAATCGAGGTCAAGAAAAATTATTTTGACGTTGTTTTATATGTTGTAGCATAATTATATGGATGCATGAAAATTTTGGTTCTTTAATTTTAATGATTTCATACTTAATCGTGAAAAATGACTAAATCTCATAAAGTGCAAAAGTTGTATTTTTTAAGTTAGAGTTGTCAAATAGCCATAGAATGGTAAATTGGAGATCCTTAAAGTACAAATAGGCCATTAGAAGGGCATGGCCGACCATAGGAATGAAGGGAGACAATAGCATTAAATGTTGGTCAAATTTGGTGGAGATTAGGTGATAAAAAAGACTAAAATAAGACAAAAAGATGAGATATCATCTTTTACTATTCCTTCTTCATCTTCACTAATAATTTCATGCTTAGAGGGGCTTTGAAAGCTTGAAAATTTTAGCAACTTATCTTCTCTACAAGTAGGTGGTTTTTGATGTGTTATTTGATAATTTTTGTACATTTAGAGTCCTCAAAGCTTAATCTAGCTAATGAGAGGACTAATTTGTGATATGGTTGAAAGTCTAGGACTTACCATGAGAATGATTATGTTTTTAGCTGAGTTTTAATGGAAGAAAATGAATGTTAGGAAGATGAGAAATAACTTTTATGAAAGGTGCTAGCATGAAAACACCTAAATAGGACTTAAATGCAAAGAATGAATTTGTGTTATAAATGCATGAAATGGTTGGAATGGTGAGTAGTTGTAAGAGAAATAAATGTTCAACTAGGTTGTTTATTGAGAAAATGTGATGAAAAATGATTTACGAGCCTAGGGGCAAAATCGTAATTTTTCCATAATATAAGGGTAAAATGGTCATTTTTCCTTAGTGTGGATTTTGATGCATTATCATCATAGAATGATCTAAATGAATGAATTTTATTATTATAGATCAAGGAGAGCGACGGAATCAACCTTGACCGTGGAAAAGGCAAGGTGACGGATTAAACCATTAGCTAACACGTTTTTCACTGAGGTAAGTTTATGTGTGAACGATGCATTATAGATATACATTGTTGTTGCTAACTAGTGCATGGCACAATTGAGAACATGTATGATTCAAGTGGGTAGAATGTGGTAGTTATTGAATAACTCTAGTATGAATGATGGAATGGATATGTAAATGTGTTATATCAACATTTGATGGTGGGCTAAGTGCGAAACCACCTTAATACTTAATTATGATAGGCTATGTGCGATACCATCATCTATTTACTAATTGGTGGGCTATGTGCGATACCACTGTAACTAACCTCTTTGGTGGGCTATGTGCGATACCACTCTAATAAAGACTGATGGTGGGCTAAGTGCGGAACCACTGAGTAATTTAATTATGAGTAGTTGATTGTAAGATTGTGATGTGTTGTATTATGTGACATTATGGTGCTAAGTGCAGGGAGGCATGCTAATAAATGTATACATTAAGCTTGTGATATGGTTTGGACGTGGAAATGGAAGAAATGAGTAAGCATGATTATGAATGTGGAATGTTTCTTGTTTAGTATGTAATGCTATTTATTGTTTAGCACATACTATAATGCTAATTGTTTACATGTAAACCTACTAAGCTTAAAGCTTACTTCCCCTTTCTTTTTCCCTTATTTTATAGAGTTTAAGAGCCGAATCGGGATATGCCAATAATTAGAAGATCACCCACACTATCAGTCACCTCCGTATATCTAGACTTAGTAATTTTGTATATGGCATGATAAGGGCTAGACTAGTTAGATTATTTTATTATTTTGGTCAAAAGTGTGTTGGCCCCTTATTAGATAACTATTTTATATATTGCCATGGTTGATGGCTCACCTTATCATTTATGAAAATATGAAGTTATTCATAGAAGTTCATATTGAAATTATGAGTTGTTTATTGGTATGTTGAATGCATTTATGTGGTGTAAGCTAGAGGTGCAAAGAGCTTGGCAAATAGCCTTATTCTCATCCACATAGGTAGGTACATGGGCGTGTGTCTAAGTCGTGTGTGACACACGGCCAGTCCATAGGCGTGTACCCAGGCCGTGTGAAGTCTGCACTTAGGATTTGGAATTTAAATCGCCACATGGTAGAAGCACATGGGCGTGGGACCAACCGTATGGATTAAGTCAGTGTCATCCACGGGCATCGAACACGGATGTGTGAGATGACACATGGGCATCTTTCTAGACCAACACGGGCGTGTGACCCTATTTTGATGAAAAGTTTCTTGGGTTCGTAAAAGTTTCAAGATTAGATTCGAAGCCTCTCGGAGGTATGTTTATGGCCTCGTAGGCCAAGATTGAGCTTTACGATAGGTTTAACAGCGATATTTTATAGCCTGTTCTGAGATGTTAAGTGTGATAAGTTAGGTAATGCCTCAAACCCAGTTCTGACTTCAAATATAGGTAAGGGGGTTACATTTAGTGGTATCAGAGCTGTGATTTAGTCGGTTCTTAAACTATTGTAGCGTGTGTAAAAGTCTATCTATACATGCCATAAGCGTATTATGATAGTGTGATAGCTTTTCATGATTTTAAACTTTGTTTTTATATAGTATATAGATCCCGATCAATCAGTTGCTGATGATGCAGCTAGTAATGCATCGGCTCTCGTGCAAGGGACCGCGCCTATACAGAGTGAACTAGAGACTATGGTTTAGGGAAAAGAGTCTCGAGAAGCATTTCTCCAAATGATAAGTAACTGGTACACAAAATATGTACGAGCAAACCCCAATGCTCAACCTCCTCCACCCCCTCCTATACCTCAGCCAGTCCCTGTGGCTCCCCAAAGTATAGAATTAGTGAGGACAACTAAGGCCCTGGTAGACAAAATTCAGAAGCAAAGAGCTGAGGACTTTAGAGCTAATATAGATGATAACCTAGAGAGGGTAGAGTTCTGGTTGAGAACTCGATGAGAGTATTTGACGAACTCTCCTATACCTATAAGGAGAGCTTAAAATGTACCGTATCTTTGCTGAGGGACTAGGCATACCATTGGTGGAAAATATTGACATCAGTGGTTCTGAAGGAGAGATTGACGTGGGACTTCTTTTTGGAAGAGTTTCGAAAGAAGTAAATAAGTCAGAGGTTTGTAGACCAGAAACGAAAGGAGTTCCTCGAGTTAAAGGAAGGAAAAATAACTGTGGCAGAATATGAGCATGAATTTGTTAGGCTCAGCAAGTATGCGGAAGAGTGCGTGTCTACAAAAGCCATTTTATGCAAGAGGTTCGAAGATGGGCTGAACGAGGATGTCAGACTTTTAGTTGGGATTTTAGAACTAAAAAAATTATGGTATTGGTGGATAGGGCCAGTAAGGCCGAAGAATTGAGTAAGGAAAAGAGGAAGGCTGTAAGTAAGGCCCAAGATGCAAGGAAAAGGCCGATGAGTAAATCCTACCAAGCTCAATCGAAGAGGTCCAAAGAAGTGAACCCTCAGGCGACTACATCAGTCCGGTATTTGCAAGGAGAGTAAGACAACATGTACTCGGGTTCAAGAGTTCAAGCCACTTTGATGGCAATGTGGGCAATCCAAAGTCCAAACCGGAGTGCCCAAGTTGTGGTAGACATCACACTAGGGAGTGTTGGGGAAAAAATTAAATTGTTATAAGCGTGGGTCCCCTGACCATTTCATTTGAAGCTGCCCTGAAAGGGACAACAAGGAGAAGAAGCAGAAAATAAGATCAAATAATTATCTTCTAGGGGTAGGCCGCAAAGGAACCCGGGAAGTGGGGCTAGTAGTAGAGGTACGTCGTGAGACATTACTGTGAGGCTAGAGGGTAGGGCACCTGCAAGGACTTATGCCATTCGCAATCGCGAAGAGGCATCATCACCAAATATAATAACGGGTACTTTTTCTCTTCATGACACCTTTGTTATTGCTTTGATTGATCCGGGGTCTACCCATTCTTATATTTCTATGAAATTGGCATCTCGTATGAGCATGATTGTTGAGTCTATATAATTTGTGGTAAAGGTGTCAAACCCATTAGGTAAACATGTGTTAGTTGACAAGGTGTGTAGGAAGTGTCCTTTGACAATTAGGGGTCATTGTTTTCTGGCAGACCTTATGTTGCTATCATTTGATGAATTTGATTTGATTCTTGGTATGGATTGGTTGACTACCCATAGTGTTTTAGTGAACTATGGTAGTAAATTTATTAAATTGAAATGTGAAAATAGAGATGTTATTCGAGTTGAATTAGGTGGGTCGAATAGTTTACCAATGATAATCTCTTCCTTGGTGGCTGAGAAATATTTGAGAAAAGGATGTGAGTCCTATCTCGCTTTTGTACTAAATACTCAAGAGTCTGAAGTACAGATTGAGACAGTGCCGATGGTATATGAGTATCCAAATGTATTCCCAAAAGAATTACCTAGATTGCCTCCGGTTAGAGAGGTCGAGTTTGGGATTGAGTTAGTTCCGGGAACGACACCTATTTTGGTTACCCCATATAGGATGGCACCATTAGAGTTGAAAGAACTGAAGGTTCAGTTGCAAGAGTTAACGGATAAAGGTTTTGCAAGATCGAGTTATTCACCATAGGGTGCTCTAGTGCTTTTTGTAAAGAAGAAGGATGGGTCGATGCGATTGTGTATAGACTACAAACAGCTCAACAAAGTGACTGTGAAGAACAAGTATCCTTTACCAAGGATAGATGATCTATTTGATCAACTAAAGGGAGCTACGGTATTCTCCAAGATTGGCCTGAAGTCCGGTTATTACTAGTTGAGGGTTAAGGAGCAAGATGTGTCAAAAATAACATTCCAGATGAGGTGTGGCCATTATGAGTTTCTGGTCATGCCGTTCGGTTTAATGAATACCCTGCGGTCTTTATGGACTTAATGAATCGTGCCTTCTGACCATATTTAGACAAGTTTGTAGTTATCTTTATCGACGACATATTGATTTATTCATGGGATGAAAGTGATCATGCACAGCATCTGAGAATTTTTTTGCAGACTTTAAGAGATAAGCAGTTGTATGCTAAATTTAGCATGAGCGAGTTTTGGTTCCGAGAGGTCGGATTCCTAGGACACATCGTGTCGAGTGATGGTTTAGAGTTGACCCAAGTAAAGTCTTATCTATTGTGGAGTGGAAAGCATCGAGAAACGTGTCAAAAGTCATAAGCTTTTTGGGTTTAGCGGGGTACTATAGATAGTTTGTGAAGGGATTTTCCATGATTGCTACTTTGATGATGAGACTGTTGCACAAAGATGTTAAGTTTGAATGGACTGAGAAATGTCAACAGAATATTGAGAGATTGAAAACATTGTTGACGGAGGTGCCAGTTTTGGTTCAACCTAAGTCGGGGAAAGAATTTTTGGTCTACAGTGACGCGTCATTTAATGGTCTTAGTTGTGTGTTGATGTAAGAGGGGTAAGGTAGTCACTTACGCCTCGAGGTAGCTAAAATCACACGAGAGAAATTATCCGACTCATGACTTGGAGTTGGCCACGATTGCGTTCGTTAAAAATTTGGTGACATTATTTGTATGGTGAGAAGTGTCGAATCTTCACAGATCATAAGAGTTTGAAGTACTTGATGGATCAAAAGGAATTGAATTTACGACAAAGACGGTGGCTTAATTTATTGAAGGACTATGAGCTAGTAATCGATTACCACCTAGGGAAAGAGAATGTGGTTATGGATGCCCTGGGTAGGAAATCCTTGTATGCTTTGAGAGCTATGAGCACGAGCTTAGCATGGTCTAACGATGGTGTTGTATTAGCTGAGTTGAGGGCTAGGCCACTATTTTTTCAACAGATATGTGAAGCTCAAAAGAATGATAATGAGATGCAAGCTAAGAGAGCTAATTGTGAATCGAAAGATTATTCTGATTTTCGGATAAGTTTGGATGATTGTTTGATGCTTCATAATAGGATTTGTGTACCTAAGAATGATGAATTTATCGAAAGATATTAAATGAAGCACATAGTGGTTATATGTCAGTATATCCGGGTAGTATGAAATGTACAACGATTTGAAAAAAATTATTAGTGGCCGAGAATGAAAAGAGACATCTCTGAGTTTGTAACAAGATGTCTAATTTGTCGCAAGTGAAAGCTAAACATCAAGTGCCCTTGGGATTGCTTCAGCTAGTGATGGTTCCCGAGTGGAAGTGGGATCAGATCACCATGAATTTTGTGACGGGGGTGCCTATGACTCGAAAAAAAAAGATGTTGTGTGGGTTGTCGTTGATAGATTAATGAAGTCGGCTCACTTTATACCAGTGCATGTTGATTATTCGCTGGATAAGTTAGCCGAGTTGTATATTGTGGAAGTGGTAAGATTACATGGAGTGCCTATGTCCATTATCTCGGGTAGAGACCCGAGATTTACTTCGAGGTTTTGGAAGAAGTTACAAGTGGCCTTGGGTACGAGGTTGAATTTTAGTACTGCATTCCATCCTCAAACTGACGGTAAGTCTGAGAGAGTGATTCAAGTTCTTGAAGATATGCTCGATGCTGTGTGTTGGAATTTGAAGGTAGTTGGGAGATATACCTACCTTTGGTTGAGTTTGCTTACAACAACAATTATCAGTCGAGTATACTGGATGGCACCGTATGAAGCCTTGTATGGCCGTAAGTGTCGGACTCCTTTGTATTGGATCGAGCTTAGTGAAAAGAAAATTCATGGGGTCGACTTGGTTAAAGAGACTGAAGAAAAAGTGAAAGTGATCCGGGATAGTCTCAAAGCTACTTCAGACTGACAAAAGTCATATGCAGACTTGAAAAGAAAAGAAATCGAGTTTAATGTAGGTGACAAGGTATTTTTGAAAGTGTAGTCGTGGAAGAAAATATTGAGGTTTGGTCGAAAAGGGAAATTTCGCGATTCATAGGGCCGTATGAGGTTACTGAAAGAATTGGGCCAGTGGCATACTAGTTGACTTTTCTCGGTAGAATTAAAGAAAATTCACAATGTGTTTCATGTATCGATATTAAGGCGTTATCGCTCCGATCCTTCACATGTGATTCCTCGAACAGAATTTGAGATACTACCGGACACGACATTTGAGGAGGAGCCGATTAAGATTATGGCTCGAGAAGTGAAACAGTTGAGGAATAAAGACATAGCTTTAGTAAAAGTGTTATGGAAAAAACACAATGTAGAATAAGCTATGTGGGAACCAAAAGAAGCCATGAGAGAGCAATATCCAAACCTCTTTACCGATAAGATTTTTGAGGGCGAAAATCCCTAAACGAGGGGAGAGTTGTAACAGCCCGATTTTGGGGCTAGTCGAAATAGTGGTTTCGAGGCCACTAAACCGAGGTCGAGGAAAATTATTTTGACATTTTTTTATGTGTTGTAGCATAATTATATGGATGCATGAAAATTTTGGTGCTTTAATTTTAATGATTTCATACTTAATCGTGAAAAAGGACTAAATCGCATAAAGTGCAAAAGTTCTAATTTTTAAGGTAAAGTTGTCAAATAGCCATAGAATGTTAAATTGGAGATCCTTAAAGTACAAATAGGCCATTAGAAGGACATGGACAGCCATAGGAATGAAGGGAGACAATAGCATTAAATATTGGCCAAATTTGGTGGAGATTAGGTGATAAAAAGATGACTAAAATAAGGCAAAAAGATGAAATATCATCTTTTACTATTCCTTCTTCATCTTCACTAAAAATTTCATGCTTAGAGGGGTTTCAAAAGATTGAAAATTTCAGCAACTTATCTTCTCTACAAGTAAGTGACTTTTGGAGGTGTTATTTGATAATTTTTGTACTTTTATAGTCCCCAAAGCTTAATCCAGCTAATGAGAGGACTAATTTGTGATATGGTTGAAAGTCTAGGGACTTGCCATGAGAATGGTTATATTTTTAGTTGAGTTTTAATGGAAGAAAATGAATGTTAGGAAGATGAGAAATAACTTTTATGAAAGGTGTTAGCATGAAAACACCTAAATAGGACTTAAATGCAAAGAATGAATTTGTGTCATAAATGCATGAAATGGTTGGAATGGTGAGTAGTTGTAAGAGAAATAAATGTTCAACTAGGCTTGTTTATTGAGAAAATGTGATGAAAAATGATTTAAGAACCTAGAGGCAAAATCATAATTTTTGCCATAGTGCAAGGGCAAAATAGTCATTTTTGCCTAAGTGTTAATTTTTATGCATTATGATCATAGAATGATCTAAATGAATGAATTTTATTGTTATAGATCAAGGAGAGTGCGGAATCAACCTTGACCGTGGAAAAGGCACGGTGACGGATTAAACCATTAGCTAACAAGTTTTGCACCGAGGTAAGTTTATGTGTGAACTATGCATTATATATATACATTGTTGTTGCTAACTATGCATGGCACAATTGAGAACATGTACGATTCAAGTGGGTAGAATGTGGTAGTTATTGAATAACTCTAGTATGAATGATGGAATGGATATGTAAATGTGTTATATCAACATTTGATGGTGGACTAAGTGTGAAACCACCTTAATACTTAATTACGATGGGCTATGTGTGATACCATCATCTATTTACTAATTGGTGGGCTATGTGCGATACCACTCTAATAAAGACTGATGGTGGGCTAAGTGTGGAACCACCGAGTAATTTGATTATAAGTAGTTGATTGTAAGATTGTGATATGTTGTATTATGTGACATTGTGGTGCTAACTGCAGGGAGGCATGCTAATAAATGTATACATTAAGCTTGTGTTATGGTTTGGATGTGGAAATGGAAGAAATGAGTAAGCATGATTATGAATGTGGAATGCTTCTTGTTAAGTATGTAATGCTATTTATTGTTTAGCACATACTATAATGCTAATTATTTACATGTAAACTTACTAAGCTTAAAGCTTACTCCCCTTTTCTTTTTCCCTTTATAGAGTTTAAGAGCCGAACTAGGATACGCCGATAATCAGAAGATTACCCACAAAATCAGCTCACCTTGATATATCAAGACTTAGTGATTTTGTATATAGAATGTATAGGGGCTAGACTAGTTAGATTATTTTGTTATTTTGGCCAAAAGTGTGTTGGCCCCTTATTAAGATAACTATTTTGTATATTGCCATGGTTGATGGCTCACCTTATCATTTATGGAAATATGAAGTTATTCATGGAAGTTCATATTGAAATTATGAGTTGTTTATTGGTATGTTGAATAGGTTTATGTGGTGTAAGCTAGAGGGGTGCAAAGAGCTTGGCAAATAGCCTTGTTCTCATCCACATGGGTAGGTACACGGACGTGTGTCTAAGTCGTGTGTGACACATGGCCAGTCAATAGGTGTGTGCCCAGGCTGTGTGAAGTCTGCACTTAGGATTTGGAATTTAAATCCCACATGGTAGAAGCACACGGGCGTGCGACCAATCGTATGGATTAAGTTAGTGTCGTCCACGGCATCGAACACGGACGTGTGAGATGACACATGGGCGTGTTCCTAGACCAACCCGAGCGTGTGACCCATGTTTTGATGAAAAGTTTCATGGGTTTGTAAAAGTTTCAAGATTAGTTTTGAAGCCTCTCAGAGGTATGTTTAGGGCCTCGTAGGCCAAGATTGAGCTTTACGATAGGTTTAACAGAGATATTTTATAGCCCGTTCTGAGATGTTAAGTGTGATAAGTTAGGTAATGCCTCAAACCCAGTTCCACCTTCGGATACGGGTAAGGGGTGTTACATGTTGGCTGAAAGTTTGAGCTTCAAAACCCCTATTTCTTGCTGAAAATTTCGGTAGAAGAAGAAGAGAAATGAAAAAGATGATAGCTTTCTCTTTACTTATCTTATTTTATTCATTTTAGTCACCTAACACCACCAAATTTTTACTCATTTAATACTCTTGTCTTTCTTGGTTCCCTTGGCCGGCTATCATCTTTAGGGGGTTCTAATTTCACTTTAAGGACCTCCAATTTAATATTCCATATCTATTAGACACTCCTAGCTAGTAAAATAGAACTTTTGCACTTTATGCAATTTAGTCCTTTTTCGCAATTAACCATACAATCACTAAAATTAAGGCACCAAAATTTTCATGCATCTTTAAAAACTTGCTATAACACATAAAATAATATTAAAATAATTTTCTTCAACCTCAGATTAGCAGTCCCAAAACCACTATTTTGACTAGCCCCAAAATCGGGCTATTACAACTCTCCTCCCCTTTAGAGATTTTTCTCCCCGAAAATCTTACCGGTAAAAAGGTTTGGGTATTGTTCCCTCATGGCTTCTTCTTGTTCCCATGTAGCCTCTTCCACACCGTGTTTTTTCCATAACACTTTTACCAAGGCTATGATCTTGTTCCTCAGCTGTTTAACCTCTCGAGCCAATATCTTAATTGGTTCATCTTCATAAGTTATGTCCGGTCGTATCTCAATTTCTGTGAGAGGGATGACATGCGAAGGATCAGAACGATATCGCTGTAACATTGACACATGAAACACGTTGTGTATTCTTTCTAACTCTGATGGTAAAGCCAACCGGTACGCTACTGGTCCAATCCTTTCAATAACCTTATATGGCCCTATAAATCATGGACTCAATTTTCCCTTTCGACCAAATCTCAATATTTTCTTCCATAGGGATACTTTTAGAAATACTTTGTCACCCACTTGAAACTCGATTTTTTTCCTTTTTAAATCTGCGTATGACTTTTGTCGTTCTGAAGCCACTTGTAGACTATCATGGATCACTTTCACTTTCTCTTTGGTCTTTTTAACTAGATCGACCGTGAGTTTGCTTCTCACTAAGCTTGGTCCAATACAAGGGAGTTTGACACTTGCGACCATATAAAGCTTCGTACGATGCCACCCGTATACTCGACTGATAACTATTGTTATAGGAAATCTCAACCAAAGGTAGATATTTTTCCCAACTATCTTCAAACTCCAACACACAGCATTGGAGCATATCCTCAAGAACTTGAATCACTCTTTCAGATTGGCCATCGCTTTGAGGATGGAATGCAGTACTAAAATTCAATCTTGTATTCAAGGCTTGTTGCAACTTCTTCCAAAACCTTGAAGTAAATCTTGGGTCTCTATCCAAGATAATAGATATAGGAACCCCATGCAATCTCACTACCTCAGCAATGTATAGCTCAGCCAACTTATCAAGTGAATAATCCACACGCATTGGTATAAAGTGAGTCGACTTCGTTAATCTATCAACAATAACCCATATATCATCTTTCCTTTTCGGAGTCATACTTCTATCTCTTCTACCGACACTACTGCGATGGGTCAGATCGATAACGTCTCAGCATCGAGACATGGAACACATCATGTATCTACTCCAACTCTGAAGGCAACTCCAATCGATAAGCCATTGGGCCCACACATTCTAATACCCGATAAGGCCCAATAAACTATGGACTTAGCTTCCCCTTCCGACCAAACCTCATTATTTTTTTCCCACGGGGATACCTTCAAGAAGACTTGATCACCTACCACGAATTCCACCTCTTTTCGCTTTAGACCCGCGTAAGACTTCTGTCGATCCGACGCTTCCTTTAGCCGAGCCCGTAATAACTTCACTTTCTCCTCGATTTTTGAAACTAATTCTGGACCTAACACCCTACGTTCACCCAACTCTGTCCAACATGTTGGAGTATGACATCTCCTTCCATATAACACTTCATAAGGCGCCATCTGAATGCTAGCTTGATAACTATTATTCTATGCAAATTCTGCCAAGGGCAAATACTCTTCCCAACTGCCCCTAAAGTTAATGATGCAACCCCTTAGCATATCTCCTAAGATTTGAATGACCTTCTCGGACTGACCATCAGTCTGCAGGTGAAAAGCAGTACTAAAGTCTAACCTTGTTCCCATTACTTGATGAAGAGCTTTCCAAAATCATAACGTGAACCTAGGGTCGCTATCTAATATGATTGACACTGGCACACCATGCAATCTTACAATCTTGGCCACATACAATTTAGCCAATTTTCGTAGAGGAAAGTCCACTCGAACCGGTATGAAGTGAGCAGACTTCATCAGTCGGTCAACAATCACCCAAATTGAATCCTTCTTAGTGGGTGTAAGGGGTAACCCACTAACAAAATCCATCGTGATTCTCTCCCATTTCCATTGGGGAATCTTCACCGGCTGCAACAATCCCGATGGCACTTGGTGTTCAACTTTGACCTGCTGACACGTCAAACATTTTCCTACGACTTCTGTTACCTCTTTCTTCAGACCTGGCCACCAAAATTGCTCTCGCAAATCACGGTACATCTTGACTCCTCCAGGATGCATAACATAAGGGCTACTATGCGATTCCCGAAGAATCCTCTGTCTTAACTCATCATCCTTAGGCATGCAAATCTTCCCATGATAACACAGAATTCCATCCTTGTTCAAACTATAGTCCTCTATTCCACAGTCCCTCACTTGCAAATGTCGAGCACTCAGGTCTTTATCTTCTAACTGTTTGTCCTTAACCTGACTTACCCATGTTGGCTTTACTTGCAACTCAGCCAGCAAACTCCCGTTGTCGAACAAACTCAAATGAGCAAACATGGCTCTTTGTTCCGATACTACCTTACGGCTTAATGCATCTGCCACCACATTTACCTTACCAGGATGGTATTCGATCGAACAATCATAATCCTTCAAGAGCTCGATCCACTTACGTTGTCTCAAATTTAGCTCCTTCTGGGTAAGGAGGTACTTCAGACTTTTATGGTCAATATAAATTACTGACTTCTCCCCATATAAGTAGGGCCTCCAAATCTTCAAGGCAAGCACTACTGTCGCCAACTCCAAGTCATGCATAGGGTAGTTCAATTCATGTAATCTCAACTATCGAGACGCATACGCCACCACCTTTCCTTCTTGCATCAGCACACACCCTAAACCTGCAGCGATACATCACAAGAGACAGTAAATTCCTTTCCGCCTCCGGTTGAATTAATCTTTGGTGCTTCGTCAGGATTCTCTTCAACTTCTCAAAGCTCTCTTGCTGCTTATCGGTCCATATAAACAATACTCCCTTCCTCAGCAACTTAGTTAGAGAAGCCGCTATTAGAGAAAACCCTTCAATGAACCTTCGGCAATACCCTGCGAAACCTAAAAAACTCTGAACCTCTGCCACAGACTTTGGTGGTTTCCAATCCAATACAGCTTCTATCTTTCAAGGGTCCACCCTGATTCCCTCGGCCGAAACCACATGTCCTAAGAAAGTCACTTCCTTCAGCCAGAACTCACACTTATTGAACTTTGCAAACAACTGCTTCTCCCTTAAAGTTTGCAACACCACGCGAAGATATTCATCATGCTCCTCCTCTAACCTAGAGTAAACCAAAATATCATCGATAAGCACCAAGACAAATCGATCAAGATAAGGCTGAAACACCTGGTTCATCATATCTATAAAGGCCGTTGGTGTGTTCGTCAACTCAAACGGCATCACTAAGAACTCATAATGTCCGTACCAAGTCTAAAACGTCATCTTATGAATGTCTCCTTCTTTAACCCTTAATTGATGATATCCAGACCGTAGGTCAATCTTAGAAAAGACCGAAGCTCCTTTGAGCTGATCGAGCAGATCGTCGATCCTTGATAATGGGTACTTGTTTTTGATCGTCAACTTGTTCAATTGACGATAGTCCACGCACATATGCATAGATCCATCCTTCTTTTTCACGAACAGGATCGGCGCTCCCCATGGAGACACACTCGGTCGAATGAACCCACGATCCAATAGTTCATAAATCTGAGACTTGAGCTCCACCAACTCTTTCGGTGCCATCCTATAAGGAGCAATAGATACTGGAGCTATACGGAAGTAGGTCTATTCCAAATTCCACCTCGCGATCCGGGGTTAATCCTGGTAATTCCTCCAGAAAGACATTCGCGAAATCCTTGACTGTTCGGACCTCATTAACAATCACCTCCTTAGCATCCAACGCACTAACAAAAGCTAGAAATGCACTACATCCCTTCCGAATCATCTTAATAGCTTTTAAGGAGGATATCACGTTGGACAAGTAATTCCTCATTTCCTCTAACACAACCACCTCCCCGCCTTCCAGGGTACCCAACACCATACGCTTGTTCTCACAGTCCAACTTTGCACGATGCTTAGTTAACCAATCCATTCCCAAGATGAGGTCAAACTCTCCAAATGGCAATTCCATCAAATCATCAGAACACTACCCCTTGAGTCTCTAAAGGTACTTCCCTAAACAACTTGTCCACTACCCTAGATTGTCCTAGAGGACTAACCACGGTCATCTTCCTAGTGGTTATCTCATAATCTATACTTAGAGTCTTAGATACTGAACATACAACATAGGAGTGGGTTGACCCAATATCAATAAAAGCAAGAAAAGGGTTATCAGCGATAAGAAACGTACTAGTTATAACATCCGGTGCGTCACCGTCCTCCCTTCGGGGAGCCGCATAAATTAAACCCGATTTCCTTGTATCCTGTATTACCTGTACCTCTGTCGGATGCTCCATGACCCCGACCGGGTCCATTTCTTCCTCTAGCTGCACTTCTACCCCTTGGTCTAGGCTGATCACCTCTCCTAGCCTGATCAGAACCTCGACCCATTGGTTGCCCACGATCCATCTGAGGACAGTCCCTCATCAAATGTTCTATGGATCCACACCTAAAACATCCACCGATTTTTATTCTACACTCCCCATAATGGGTTCTCCCACATGTAGAGCATGCTTGACTTTGGCCCGATGGAGCACGAGCTGGCCCATCAGTCCTAGGCCTCTTCTGAAAATTTCCAGATGTTCCCGATCGCTCAAAACTTCTCTTATTCTCACCCCGAACCTTATCCCTTTCTTGTCTCTCAGCCCGTTTCACTTCCTCAGCTATTTTGACCTTATCCACCAAAACCGCAAAAATTCTCTCTCGCTGTGGTGCAATTAGAATCCTTAATTCATTCCGTAGGCCATCCTCGAACCGAACGCATCGTTCGTACTCTGTTGTTACTATTCCCTGAGCGTAACGACTCAAGTATAGAAACTCAACCTCATACTCAGCCACAGACTTACTCCCCTGCACCAAGTTCAGGAATGCTTTCCTTTGAGCATCCATATAACTAGCCCCAACGTACTTTCCCTGGAATGACTCCTTAAAGAAATCCCAATCAATCAGGTCCGCGGCCATACCCTCTTTCACCGTGAGCCACCATTGGTAGGCCTCGTCTCGAAGAAGAGAGACACGACCCCTTGACTTCTCATCCACCGTGAAGTCTAGGTCATCCATTATACGCTCCATCGCCTCCAACCAATATTCAACGAAACTCGTGGATACACCGAGACTCCCTAAATACTTGACCCCATTATTCCTCAAATTTCTCTGCAGCAGATTTTGGGCCCTATGCCCATACCAAATTTTAGCCACTCTTTCCAAAACCCTCAAGATTTACCGAGACACCACGTCCTCTCCTCCTGCTTGGTCCTCGAAATTCCCCTCAAGAATTGGTGGAACCCAGATCTCACTTCCGGACCCATGACCCGATCCTACGGGTTCTGACACGGTCATCCTACCTCTACCGCGTCCACGTAGCGGACGTCATCGACCTATTGTACTCATTTTCTAGTTCGCGTTTATTTGATTTAAAAATTTTTATGAGTCATTAGTTGTTTCCACTAATTATCCCCGAACAGTCTTATGAAACATAGTTTTGAAAGTGATTCTTTTGAATTCGAACCTATCTATAGTTTTCAGTCTTCCTATTCTAGGAATTGTGCACACACAACGTTCATACAAGTAACATTCATTACCTAAGGGTATTTTTGTCATTTCGCTACCCAAGGGTATTTTTGTAATTTTATCCTATATGGGTATTTTTGTAATTTTCCAAAATAAGGTTCTAGGTGATTTGGCGAAATAAGGGTATTTTGGTAATTTTCCAACTCGAGGGTATTTCGATAATTTTGCAAATCTGGGGGTACGTCAGTAATTTTACAAATTTAGGGTTATTTCGGTAATTTATAAAATCTGGGGTTATTTGATCAATTTTCAAATCAGGGGTGTTTTGGTTATTTACAACTCAGGGATAATTTGGTAATTTTACAATTCAAGGATATTTTGTTGTTGTTGTTTTTGTTTTCTATGGAAAGATTCTGTTGACTTTGTAAATCGGGGTATATTCGCAAATCATAGGTAATTTTTTTCAAAATAA
This sequence comes from Gossypium rotundifolium, assembly GCA_025506655.1. Taxonomy (NCBI): domain Eukaryota; kingdom Viridiplantae; phylum Streptophyta; class Magnoliopsida; order Malvales; family Malvaceae; genus Gossypium; species Gossypium rotundifolium. The sequence goes on along the minus strand of CP106732.1, from coordinate 67,623,036 downwards.
GGATATTCTAATAATTTTGTGAGAAAAATAGGTGGCTGGTCCCTTTCGGGTTTTAATTATAAGTTTTGGCCTGTCAACACGTACTCATAACTAGGGTGAATAGTTACTATGCACCAAGTAGGATTCTAGTGGAAAGGAGGTGAGTTACTCGGATTGCTTAAATACCAAGCTCTTCCGGATCTATTCCTAGACATGCATATGCTTGTTACCACACTTTAGTCTTATGACTTGTTTACAAGTTTTGTTTAATGAAGTTAAGTCTTATGGATTTTAAGAGTTGTTTGTCTAAACCTAGAGTCCATCAAATTCTAACTTAAATAGTCTACGTCCCATAAGCCCGTTAATCCCACATTTATATCACACAATGGTTTAAAGTACTTACCTGGCGAACTTGGCCGGAGACGCAGGTACCATGCTGAACTAACAAACATTTACTAAGAGAAATCCATGTTTCAAAACCCATTTTAGAAAATCTTTTGGGCCCAAAATCCCAAAGTCGAGTTTTGAACCTGGCTCTGATACCAATTTATAACACCTCAAACCCGGCCCAAACACTACAACCGGATATGGTATGTCACTAAGAAAATTTTCATAAAACAATCGTGTCGACAGAAAGCCCAAATGAGAATTTTGTAAAATGTGCCTTAATAATCAAAAGCCCAAAACTTAATTATATGTCTTAGTTTTAAAATAAATAAAAATAAATAATAAAGGCCTATAATAAAATAAAAATGTAAACTAATGGCCCATCCATAACATAAAATACTTAAAAAAAACTAATATGGGGAACTTTTCACCGGATCCACATTCTTTTGCATGGCCACCTTGCACTCCACTCAGGCCCGGTCCGTTGCACTAATTGTCACCTGAAAGGTTAGATTAATTTGGGTGAGTCGCGAGACTCAATGTGCAACCCTCATGCACCACTAGATTTGGGCCTCATAGAACATAACAACAATTTCATTTACATGGATAAAAAGTAATATGCAAAGCCCAACCCAATTGCCTAGGTTTCCATCCGCTACATGCCCCCCTACCAACCAACACACCATTGGGGATTTCTACAATGAACCCACACCACTACACGCCAAGATAGCAGTCATGCTGCTCATCAACATATATTGGCCGAAGCCCTTATAATAGATCACGGCATTAGCCGCTATAGTAAATCACGGTAAAAACCACTACACATATACATATACATATACTTCTTCCTTTCATCACTCAACCCATGCAAACATGTACAATAATTTAAAAACATGTACAAAAATTTACTTATAACATATAATCAGATTATTTACTAACCTGAGGGTCCGCTGTTTAAATCCGAGATTTCGGCTTTTAACATATACAACTTATGAACATATATATATAATTAATCAGATCTAGTCGGTGGGGAAGTATTACACACCTAATATCGCAAAATCCAATATTCTTAGTCGATGTCCTTACTATCTGGATCTATTATCCTCAATCTATAACTTTGCTTAAAAGTCAAAAAATTGTGAAAATATGCCCTCTCCTATATTCGGCCATGGTTAGTATTCTACCCAATTTTATATATATAAATAAACAAATCCTCTTACCTTGAAATCCCAAAAGTAACACGATTCTATAACTTAGAGATCTATGCGATTGACCTCCTTCTTCAAATCTCGGAATGCCGAAAAGAAGTGTGAAATAAGAGATTAGTTTCTAATAGCCATTCGGCTAAGGACTTTGAAAAGCCAAAAGAATATTGAAATCCCAAAATCAACACTTACCTATTGTTTCTTTTAGATTCCGGCACAAGTAGACTCCATTAAAGAGGATTCGGCTTATATGGACAAAGAGGGAAAATTGACAGGCATTAGTACACAAGATTCGGGTTAGATCTTAGTAAAAGAAAGAGTGAAATCAAATAGAACAAGATCCCAAAACTCACTAGATTACAGAGGAGTATTCGGCTTACGGTGCACCTTTGGGAAACAGAGATCTCACCTAATGATTCGGTTATGGAGGAAGAAGATGTGCACTAAGAGCATTTGGATTTTAGAAGGGTTTTTGAGAAGAGGAGAAACACTTAAGGAGTTTCGGCTATGATGTGTTTTCAGGAAAAAGAAAAGAAAGAAAACTTAGAGAGAATGGAGTGTAAATTTTGGCAAAGAGAAAGAAAAGATGGAGAGAATGGTTAGCGTAAATTTGGCTAGCCTATACTAAATCGATTTCCCTCCTATAGTTGAGTTTCGCCAACTCTCCTCTTCTTTGATAATCTTGAAATCTCATGATAACTCAATCCTTATCTTACCTTTAGGAGAGCCCACACTAAAGCCAACTCCTCCTCTTTAATTATCATCTTTTATCACTTAAATAAAAGAAAAGACTCCTAAAAAGAAGCCTAATTGCCGTCCAACCCCTTCCCTTCTTAGTGCCAAAATTTGGCCCCAAAACTTGGGCTTCGGGTGGCTACAAATTGGGCCTCTTCCCCTTGCCTTTTGACGCCAACCCCCCTTCTTTCTTATGGCATCATTCCCTTCTGGGCCACAAGCCCAAAATGTTCATTAAACTACTTGAATTTTTATTTAACCCAAGTAAGCTTAAACAAAATATTTAATTTGGGCCTCTGTTTTAAACACATGAAACAAGCACCACATATAAATGCACAAGCCCACCTTTAGGATGTTACATAACATCTTTATGCAATAGTTTCGTCATCGGGGTAGTAATCATGGAGAACTCCTTTACGAAACGTCTGTAGTACCCCACTAAACCCAAAAAGCTTCTAATTTTTTATACACATTCCTTGGCGATTTCCACTCCACAATAGCCGAGATCTTACTGGGATCAACTCTAATGCCATCACCGACACAATATGTCCTAAGAATCTAACCTCTCGTAGCCAAAACTCATTCTTGCTGAATTTGAATTTCTTTAAGATATTTCTTTAAAAGAAACATAGAAAACAAATGATTCGTATATTTTGAGATATTTGAATTTCTTTAAGACTGATTCAGAATGATTATGTGATCCCCTGTTCTGCCTTGGAAAAATTATTAAAAATTGTACAAAAATAATTGTGAGATATAATTTATATGCCTGAAATCCTGAATGAGTCTATTTTCAAATTACTTAAATAATAAGGTCATATGAACTCTGTATGAGGAGAAAATTGATTCGTAGTGAAGAGAGGTCAGAATAGTTGAACAGTAAAATAGGGGAATATTTAATGAATAAACTGTATTGATTGGCTAAACAAAAATTCTAGAAATTTTATGGTAAGAAGATATGTGACACTAGTTTCATGGAAAATTAACGGATCTTAATTTGGAGTTTTGTAGCTCTAGATATAAATAATTTAGTGGCTGTGAGTCGAGTAGACAACTTGAGATGAACTCGAATAAAAAGTGGAACTATGTTCAATTATGATTGTATTATCTTGAGAACATATTGTGAAGATTTATAAAAGCCTGTTAATAAATCATTTATTATTTACATACTTACTTACTAAGCTTTGTAGCTTACTTCGCTTCATTTCCCATATCTTATAGGGTTGTATGCTAACTCGAGTTGGAGATCGTCGGAGATGTAATTACACTATCAAGCTATCATTGTGGGGTGAAAGTGAATACAAATCTCTTAAGTTTATGGTATGTATAGGAGACTTAGTCATTTGTATATGTCATAATTGGTTTTATGACTCAGTTTAATACGTTTTCAAGTGTATGCATTTTGGTAATGCCTCGTACCCTATTTCGGCGTTGAATATGGGTAAGGGGTGTTACATTTAGTGGTATCAGAGCTATAGTTTAGTCAATTCTCGGACTAACATAGCATTGGATGGGATATCTTGTGGTTGACGGAGGAGTTCCGTGGACTACCGGTGACATATTAAGTCTGTATTTATATTTAGTTAGTGCACTGCACCTAGAGTACCGAGGGGATTGGCGATTTTATCTCATATTATATGTTATTGACAATTGTATCGCACTATTTTATATCCAATAGATTTTTTGCATTATTGATTATTAGGTGGTTTTACCACATCAAGCTATGCTCACATTTTTTGGAGTTTAACAGATAGGTTATGAGGAATTCGTGATGTATAGCGGATGGTATGGGTAGAAACCGTTTTATATTACATCATGCTCACAACATATTTGAATGTTATTGATTTATGCTACGTATTGTATTGTGTTGCATTAAATGGATCAAAATTAATGATTTTTACTCGAATGACTGATGTCCCATGCTTATATCACTGGTTGACATTAATTTGATAATGGCAATGTAATTATATGAAATTCTAATGATGGTTCTATGTTCTTCTGTTAAAGCTAATATGTTTCACTGTATTCGATATTTTTGTCTATTTAAATAATTGTTCCACTCACACTGAGCTTTCATAAGCTCACCCCCAACAATGTTTAACTTTTCAGGTAAACGTCGAAATTAGGACCGAACTCGGTCAGACGGGGAATCACTTTGGACCTCGGACTATTCTTAATAAGTATTATTAGGTCTTTATTGGTTTTGGTTTGTAATTTTTAATTAGTTATGGTTTGTAGCTTGGTAACTTTTCTTTTGGGGATTTTTGCATGTATGGATTACTCAAGCATAATAATTGAAAAATGCATGATATTGGGCTTAAGTAAAATTTGACATTGTTCCCTAATTTCCGCTACATTACAAAGGAACTATTTTTAAAAAACAAATCGATAAGGCAACAATGTTTCCAAAATGGCTTGAAAAATGGTTTTTCTGCTACATTAGTTTAACATCGAGGTTTTACAAAGAAGAGTGACAAGCAAATGGTTTTTCTAGAAGAACACTATCAATAATAAAATGAATCTTAAGTATAGATTATCTAATAAATTAACTCTTTTAAACTAACTTAAAGTGCAAATACGGTTTTTCTCTACAATGAGTTTATTTAAAGTCTTCAAAAGTAACATAAGTTAGCTTAGCCATTTCGATTGCTAATGTAGCCTTCTCAATCTAGCCATAAAGTATAGGCCGGGTTAGGGAGGCTACATATAACTTCATATCAAACTGATAATACAAGTGACTAAAACGTAATATTTTAAACATAAGTGATTAAAATGTAATCTAAGGGTGACTATTTTTGTAGTTTACCCATGTGTTATTTATATGTATTTTTTATTGTAAATCATTATAATTTTTTATTTTTTGAAAATTATGTATTTATTGTTTTTATATATTTTTATTTTTATAAGAATATGTTTTGAATTTTTATAATTATGTTTTTGAATTTTAGAATTGAGACTAAATTAAAAAAAAGTATAAATATTAAAGTTTAACTTATTAAATCTGAACTAAATTGAAAAAATGTATAAAATTGAGGATTAAATTTATTATTATACCAATAAAAATAGGAAGAAGATGAATTTATTTCACCCAAGAATAAATCAATACAAAAGGAGACTCCAAAGCAAGTTAAAACCCGGGTTTACTTGGGTCAGTAAATTATATATATATTTTTATAAAGTAGAGTAGTGAGAGCATAATGAAAGGAAGGGACTGGCTTGGAGCTTTATAAAGTAGAGATATGAAATAGTTAAAATTAGTTGTTAATGCCATTGATCGCAGGAAAAGGCACTGACACGGTGCTGGTAAAGACGACGACAATGAGGTTTTGGTGAGTAAGAAGAAAGGAAAATTTCAGTGGAAAAGGAAGATATAGGGAGAAAAAGAAAAGAAGAAAAAATGATTGAAAGTTAAACTTATTATGTAATTTTAAAACTATTGCATCATCTCCCAATTACAAAATTAACTACTGTTAACATAATTGAACCAAAATAAGGCAAACACAATTAATTTGACTGTTCATATTATAAATTTTATAGACGAATGAAAAATATACAAGCAAGTTGAATGACATGTGTAGTTTACCCATATTTTAGTTAAAATCTATAATATTATAAGTATAAATCTAGAAAAACTTTTGAACCATTATTATTTATTAGATTGTTGTGTTTGTCATTTAAATATTTTTATTTTTATAATTTTATCACTTTTATAAAAAAATAATTGCACTAAAATATTTGGTTGAATAAATTTATAAAAAATATAATATTTATAAACAATAATTTGATTCAATTAAAAACTTTATTAAAATTTTATTAAATGAAATTATATAAAATATATAACTTAAATTTTATATTGAATTAATTTATATTTAAATTATTAAGTTTTATTAACCAAAAAGGATAAAAATTATATTACTTTAGTTGTAAATAATAAATTATAATTATTTATAAAATAGGTAAGTTTGTATTTCATATATAAAATTTTGTGAATAATATACTTATATAACCTATTCCAATATATTATAATCATATTAATTATATTATGAACTATCATGGTCAATTTATTCATTATTAAGAAAAGAAAAAATGAATAGCGAATAGTTTAATTTATAATATATATTTTTATAGTTCGAGCAAATTGTTTAATAATTATTAGAATTATCTTTGAATAATCAAAATAAATTATATATGTTATTTATGTTCATTATTTATTATTTTGAATAAATTCGTTTTGTATTAATTATATAAAATTATATAGTTGAGATTAAAAATGCTTTAATTATGTTTAAAAGTTTTATTATTACAATATTTAAAGTGTTAAAGAAATTAATATATTTTAATTATGTTAAAAATTTGAATAATAAATTTTACTTTATACTAATTATAGTAATTAAAAACAAGACAAAAAAATATATTATAATCTGTTAAGTATAATTAAAATGCATAAATAAAGTAATAAAGGAATTATTAAATCTATTTTGGAGCAGCTTGGAATCCTTACAAAGGTGCAATTATTGGTGGGTCCAGATTCTTTGAGACGTGATGCGGCTTCTCAGTACAGAAAACTCGATACAAATTACATTGGAAATGGAGATGGTCGAGGAGGCTGATTATATGGATCCCGTGACCCCAAATATTTGGCAGTTGGCCTGCTGCCAAACAAAGCCTCCGCCCTATCAATTCATTGAACCATCCCATATCTCCTGCTCTTTGCTTCATTAAAATAAAATTCACCCTCTTCCTCAACTCTCCCTTGATATCAAATGGGCCCTTCTTTTTTCATTTTCAATATCATTATCTCCCTAGCATTAACCTTACTGAATGGAGATGCTGGTTTGATCCAAAAAACTTGCAAAACCACCAAGTACTATGACCTTTGTGTCTCCTCCCTCAAATCCGATCCGACTAGCGCTAATTCGGACACAAAGGGCTTGGCTAAGATCATGGTGAGAGTCGGAATGGCTAATGCCACGGCCACATCAACCCTCTTATCATCCCAATTACTTACTACCAAAAATGACACAATCATGAGGAAAGTATTGAAAGAATGCTCTGACAAGTATGCCCACGCCGCCGATGCTCTTCAAGCTTCCGTTCAAGATTTCGACTCGGAGTTATATGATTATGTCTACATGCATATAATGGCAGCTGCGGACTATCCAAATGCTTGCCATAACGCGTTTAGAAGGTACCCGAGGTTGGTCTATCCGCAACAAATTGAACGTAGAGAAGATGGTTTGAAGCATATTTGTGATGTGGTATTAGGCATTGTTGATCATCTTGCTTCTTAACTTTTTTGGTTTCTCACAAATTTTCCATGCGAATAACTAGTTTTGTTTTGTTTGTGTTTATTGTTAATGCTTGAACAAAAAAAGTGAGTATTTTTTTTTTTTTTTTTAAATTTGGTTGCTATTCATGGCTTTGAATAATATGGAATCTAGTTTCCCAAAGTATATGGAAGCTAGGTTTTTGATCTCATTATTATCGTTATTGATATATGTTTTCCTGCTTGCAATCTTAGAGGAAAAGAATTCTGGCAAATCCATATTCGTTTGTTGTATCAAATAAAAGATTTGAATTTAGATTGACATATTTAACATCAATTTTAGGTGTCGTAATTCTAAAATTTGAAATTCCGATGTTAATTTCTTTTTCAGGTCACATTTTCCCTTGTCATTTTTTAATTGTACATGATAATCAACCTGAGTTGTGTATATATCTTAGAGAAACATATTAAAATTACCTTTCAATCCTGGATTTTTTTTTTTTTTTGTATTGACTGTCTTAGTTTTTTTTTGTGTTATAATTGAATTAAATGTAACACATATTTATATAACTTTTAAATAATTTGTTTTTATGTAGAATTTCACATTTGTCTATTCATGTAGCGTTTATTTTGTTTAGTGTTTTAACGAGTTCTAATTATTGGAAGTTGAGCTTAAAATATGAGAAAATTTTATTTGAATCCAAGTATAAAATCATAATATTGAATTTGAAGCATTTTATTGTTCCAAATAAAAAATCTATAAAAATATGAATTTAAATTTGAAAATTTTGAAATCTAAATTCAAATTCAAATGTTTTTTTTTCATATATAAATTTAAAAATTGTAAATAACACTTAGGTCTTTTTCAATTTTAAAATGAGAAAATTGATCCTTCTAAAAAAATTTAATTTTTGAAAATTAATTTTAAATTAAAATTATAAAAATTCCATATTTTATAATAAAATTACAATTTTTATTTTGTAAATGATACCATATAACTTATAAATTTTAATAATTTTAATAAAAATTGTCAACTGAAAAAGCACTAAGAAGATATTTAAAAATTAAAATATTAAAAATTAAAAATAGTTAAAATTCCAAATTTTCAAAAATATATAAAATTTTCCAAATTTTTAAAAATTTATATAAAAAACACAAACTAATTATGGAGATTTCATGAAAAATAAATTTCTTTTAATTTTAAAACAACATAAGCATTCAAATATATTAATAATCATTTCACATTTAACCATTATTCTAACTTAAGTAAAGTTTCGTGGGATGTTATTTAACTAGAATAATCTTAAGTGCATAACCATAAACTCAACACCTATCATAAATATGTATTACATATCAGTCATCATATGTTAATCACAACGACTAACATAATGACTAGTTGTCCCTTTAAAAGAAATCTCCTTAGTGAAACCCACATGATATACTTATTGTAGGGTCTAGCCGGGGTAAAACCTGTTGGATTTGTTGTCCTAAGTGTAATATATTCGTTTGTAAATTTGTAATTTTTTCAACAGATTGGTTAATAAAATAATTCATGGATTACATTAATATAATTTGAATAATGTCCTTATGTGGTTTTTGCATGCAAAATAAATATTGGCTCACTAGTTGTCTAATGTTTAAATTAATTATAAGTGGTATTACATGGTTGGATCGTAATATGGAAAGACAACTTATATTAGTCGACGAACCTAAACATGTTCTTAGTCTAATAAAAAATGAGCAAACTAATTGAAAGACTAATATGTCATCTATTAAGTTCAATTAGGGAGATGCATTGTCCTGGGCATCAGAGCGGATGGCTCGCAAAAGATAGAGACATAACTGTGATTGAAGTACATCGGACTAAACCTAAGAAGAATAGATCCTAAATCTGTTTATGGATTTATTCACTTGTGACATTAAAAGTGTGGCATACCTTAATCCGGAGTGGATGATGGATTATGTATGATGACTCGTATACTTTAATGTAAGTAAAAGCCTGAGTTCAAATAAATAAGAAACTAAAAGTTGATGCGTTGTGTATACAATTTCTGTAGTATGTAGCATCATTCACAATAGTGAAATTCATAGCCTAAGATATAGGTAAATGATATTCTCTCATTGTGTCACATCACAAAATTGGTGGATCCAAGAGGAAGGAGAATAAATGTTAATATTACCTATTTTGGTGTACTATGGTAACATAGTCTGCCATTTTATAGACTTCTGGCGAACTAAGGTTGGCGCATAAAGTATCCGCCCATAGAAATATCTCAGGATTTCAGTTTGGGCTATATTTCAACTGGATAAATAGTAAGAAAAACGAAGAGTATACCTTATGAGAGTTACCACTAAAGGTGTAGTGTAACACCCCTTACCCTATTCAACACCAGAATAAGGCTTGAGGCATTATCGGACTTATAACACAAGCATTCACACAATTTCGAGTTATAAATTTGTGTCCAAATTAAAACCATTCATACTCAATCATAAAGTCCCTTATACGAGCCTACGAGGCCCAAAACATGCTTTGGAAGTGGTTCGAGACTAAATCGAGATCTTTAGAAAATTTTACAAAACTTAGAAAATTTTTCATGTTACAGGGGTCACACGCTTGTGTGGTTCAAGGACGCGCCCGTCTGACCCTGAGACACGCCCGTGCTATAGGCCGTGTTCAATTTAGTGTGCTCTCTGACTTGTGCCACATGGCTGTGCCACACTCCTGTGTGCTAGGCCGTGTGGTCAATTTAATTTTCACAAATTTTCATAAAATAGGTGCAGACTTCACACGGTCGGGGCACATACCAGTGTTCAAGGCCGTGTAGTACACACGGCCGAGACACACACCTGTGTCTCTGCCCGTGTGCTCAATTCTTGACATTTTGTTTATCACAATTAAGGTGGAGGGGACACACGCCAATACACATGCCCGTGGGGCAAGCCATGTGTCACACACGGCCTAGACACATGCCCGTGTGGACAAAAAAAGGGTATTTACCAAGCCATTTGCCACTCTCATTTACACCTACACTTACACCAATTAAATGGCACAATTCATGGCATACTTAGGCAACCAAAACATCCACAACCAATGTATTAACATCATATTCACATGCTAACATCTAACATGCATAAACATCATGATCTATCAATACAAGTCATGTAAGTTTCCACATTCATGAATGATATCAACATATAAATATACTTCTACCAACATAAGCCATCATTCATGGCCATATACAAAATGAAATCATTAACCATTATAAGGCAATACATTTGGCCACATAGCAAATGACACGTATAATAAAATGACCAAGTCCCTATATGTAACAGCCCGATTTAGGGGCTAGTCGAAATAGTGATCTCGAGATCACTAACCTGAGATTAGAGAAAAATTGGTTTCATGTTATTTTATGAGTCAAAGCATGATTACATTAATGCATGAAAACTTTGGTGCTTTAATTTTAACGATTTCTTGCTTAATCGCAAAAAAGGACTAAATCGCATAAAGTGCGAAAGTTTCATCCTATAAGCTAAAAGTACCAAATAGTCATAGATTGTTAATTGGAGGTCTTTAAAAGGAAATTAGACCCCCAATATTAGAGTTGCTGGCCATAGGTTATCATGGGAGACAAAGATGGACAAAAATTTCGTCAAAGTTAGTAATAGTTGGTGGCCAATTTGACTAGTATTAATAAAATAAAGAAAAGATGATATCCATATTTCTTTCTCATCTCTCCCACCAAAAATTGGCAGCCAAATAGGGGTTGAAAGCTTCAAAAATTTTAGCACACTCATCTCTTTACAAGTAAGTGTTCTAGTGATCTTCTCTTGAAAATAGTTGTACATTTGATACTCTTAAAGCTTAATCTTTCAAATGAGGGTACTATTATGTAATATGGTGAAAATTTTAGAGTTTTGATATTAGAGCTTTCATTTTTATTTGCTGCATTTTATGGAAGAAATTGAGTCTTGGTTGTTAGATAAACAACTATTGTGAAAGGTGTTATCTTGAAAACACCTAATTGGACCTTGATGAAAAGGTTAAAAAATAGTAGTAAATATGTGAAATGTTGAGTTTTGATGATAGATATAAGAGTATAAAATGTTCACCTAAGCTTGTTGAAGGTAGAAATATGATTAGAATTTATTTCGAGCCTAGGGGCAAAATGGTCATTTTGCCAAAGTCTAAGGGCAAAATAGTAATTTTGCCAAAGCATGTTTATTGAAATGCTTTCATTAATGTGGTGATTAAAATGAGATAAATTGCTATTATAGAGCAAGTAGAACCGATAATCCACCTCGATCGGGGAAAGAACAAAGTTTTAGACTAAACCGACGAACTAGCTCATTTTGAAAACAAGGTAAGTTTGTATGAAATAGATTCAACATTTATGTTAGCATGTTTGAGAATGCTTGGCATTATATTGATGCATGATGCTCTGCTAAATCGAGTAGTTAATGTTGAATGAGATATTGAAGTCTTAGTGGACCATATTGAATACGAAAATGCTATCATCAAGATATGAAATAGATAATGTCTCGTATAAGACCATGTTTGGGACATGGCCTCAGCACCAAGTTGAGATCTCGTATAAGACCATATTTGGGATATGGCTTCGGTAAAGAATATGAAAATCGTATAAGACCATATCTGATATATGGCATCGATACATGATATGAAATTTCATATAAGACCATATCCGGGATATGGCATTGGCATTTTGAGGCGACTCCATGTAAGACCACCTCAGGGATGTGGCATTGGCTTCGTACTATACTAATGATGATGAATATGCATCTTTGATTATCCCTAGCGATTAATAGGATAAGTAGATGAGTTTAGAAGTAGAAATGAGATTGTACTAAAGTCATGTGAATAAGTGAATATAGGTACTCGTGATTGAGTCATGAAGAAACGATTACGATATGTGGCACGGTATGTGCTAAATAAGGGCAAGTGTGAGTAAGTATGGCAAGAAACCTATGACTTGTGTATGGTTAATTAATGCCATGGATGGATTATATTATGAGCTTATTATTGCTATTTATTTCCATGCAAACTTACTAAGCTTTATGTTTACCCCCTTTCATTGCCCTTTTTCCTTGTAGTATTTCCAAGATAACTCGAGGAACGTGACGTAGGATTTCGAAAATCACACTATCGACAACACTTTGGTATAACAATTTAGACTTATTTTTTAGTATGGCATGTATAGGACTTGATTATTTTGTTAAGTTGTAATTGTTAGCCAATGTGATGGCTATGTATGTTACTAAAGTCATTTTGTAAATGGTCTTATAAGTTAGGCCAATACTTGGAAAATTCTATTGCTTAATGAAGATAATTTTGTGAAGTGTATGCCCTTGTGTATGTCTTGATTCTTTGAGTTTCTAGAGATACCTTTTGGTCATCTTTTACATTGGAATGTTTTAAATTGAGTTCTTAGATGTGCCTTTGGGTTATAAGTTGTGTTAACTTGAATTGGAGTTTGTATGTGTGCAACTTAGGGTGGCAAAGGGCTTGGTAGATAGCCATCTAATTGTCCATATGGGTAGACACACGGGCGTGTGTCTAGGCTGTGTGTGATACACGGTCAGCCCTATGGGTATGTGGATCGACCGTGTGTTCCCTTGCATGCTAGAATTGCAAGTCAGTATGCCTTGTAGTTAACACATGGGCAAAGAGATGGCCGTGTTTCTTAGCTGTGTGGGAGGCACGGCCTAGGACATGGGCGTGTGTCCAGGCCATGTGAAGTCTGCACATTAAATGTGGAATTTAATTCGACACACGGGCTAAGGACACGGGCGTGTGCCTTGGCCATGTGACCATAATGAAATGATGACATCATAGTCAGAATGCTAAGGTTTTGGCACACGGGCTAAGACACGAGTGTGTGTCCGGCTGTGTGGATTAAGTCAGTGTTGACCACGGGTGGAAGATACGGGCATGTCTTAAGGGCACACGGGTGTGTCCCTAAATCAACACGTGGCGTGTGGCCCCTATTTTGATGAAAAGTTTTCCAAGTTCGTAAAAGTTCCCGGTTAAATCCCGAAACCTCTCAGAGGTATGTTTAAGGCCTCGTAGGCCGAGAATGAGCTAGAAATGTGTTTAAATGAAGTTCTATAGCCCGTTGTTACATGTTTAAGCAAGGTTTAGCATGGTAATGCCTCGTATCCAGTCCCGATGTCAGACACGAGTAAGGGGTTGTAACACCCCTAACCCGTACCCGTCGCCGGATTAGGGTTATGAGGCATTATCGGACTCAATCCAGATCATTACAGCCATTTATCACAATTCCTATATTTATTAAACTCAAAGAGATTTAATTCATACTTGTACATATCAACCGTTGAATTAAAGATTATATGTCATTTAAATGTTTATCACAAGTTTGAGTTTTGCTTTATCACTTTATGCATGTGTAGTAACATAAATACATCTATCACTTATTCAATTATCACCTTGTCATTTCATAACTCATACGCACATACATATTTAATCATAAATTCTCATATCACTTTATGGTATATCTATGCACATATGAAAGACTCAATCTAGGTTCGCATTAAAACCATGAATTATAAACTTATCATCTTTACCATTTCAAACCTATCATTAAATCAACCACATATTCGAATTCCACATAATACATCCTTATCTCTTTCATTTTGTTTCATAACATTTAAACATACAGTTTCATGCATTTCTAACCCGAACTTACTACTCAGATAATTTATCCGAACATACAATGCATACACATATGCTTTTATCCAACATTCCCATTTATGACAAAGATATCCCAGAACCCATAGATTCATGAAGAATAAATATAAGACTCGATCATCCTATTTTATAACATGCAAGCCGAGACATTTATTCATTTTCACACCCACTCTTCATAAAAAAAAAATACACTCCTATTAAGTTCATATTCATAACCGAGCAACCATAATACTAATTATCACTCGTAACTTATTTATAAACCAAATCGCTTCAAGGATATAAGTCATAAAACTTACCTATTCAGCATGAAACATATATACATATATATATCATCCTCATTCATTTTCCAAACAAACCATACACGATATCACATCAAGGATAAATTTATACCACCAAACATTAACATTAAGAACTAGCCACTTTCGCATGGCTTTTATACATTATCATAATATCATTCGAAAACTTAGCTAGCCTATACATGCCTTTGATTCAAAAACCAAGTATATATATGTACCAAAAAGGAATTGATAGTGTGGTTGATTCCTCTACCGATCCTTAGAGCCCGTAACTTGAACGAAATCTATAAAACAGGGGAAACATATCACACAAGTAAGCTCACTAGCTTAGTAAGTCTTAAGCAACAAGATTAGAACCTATGGTTATTCATATAATTGTGAATTCATAACTAATATTGAAACGTTCTTATAAAAGCTTTGAATTAATATAGTCCCTCAACGCCAAATATATATATTTCACCCATATCGCTTTTAATGCACAACTCATCAAATCCATGCAAAGTTTTAATACAATTTCGCCTATTTGAATTGACTTTATATGTCATGTACATAACAACCACATAATTCCCATCGATTAACTATGCAAACATACTCATAATCCTCACATATTACACTTAACCGAATGGTCAATCTCAATGATGCAACCAAGATTATATACCAATATATGTATAAAACACTTTGTTAATTAGATCATATACACATATCATAACCTTGCACAATGTTTTTCTTATACAATAATTTACCAACATCAAATAGTGGTAGAACAACTTACCTCATTTCTCACAACTATAAAACTTACGCAGACTGACATTTAGTTTCTTAAAGTAAATAATTTCCACCTTGTCGATGGTCTACAAATTATTTCATTTAAAATAAATCACCAAGATTAAGTTCATAGGCACTAAGCCCGAATATATATCACCAAAGACTAAGCCCGCTAGGCACGAAGTTCAATATATATCACCAAGACTAAGCTCGCTAGGCACGAAGTCTAATATATATCATCAAGATTAAGTTCGCTAGGCACGAAGCTTAATATATATCACGCAAGATTAAGCCCGCTAGGCACGGCTCGAATATATATCACCCAAGACTAAGCTCGCTAGGCATGAAGCCCGAATATATATCACTCGCACTAAGCCTCGCTAGGCACGAAGCCCGAATATATCACTCAAGACTAAGCTCGCTAGGCATGGAGCCCGAATATATCACCCAAGACTAAGCTCGCCGCACGGCCCGATATTCAACACCGACAAAGCCCGATATATTTATCAACTCAATCCATCAATTCACATTTCAACACATACATTATTATCCAATCGTATTCACACAATCAATTCATCCGTCATGTCAAGTATACTAATTCACCTTGTATTCGTAAACATTATTCATTCCCAAAATTAAACATTCACATTCGGCTATCTCATGCTATTTACACAAATTAATCACATAATTTGATTTCATACATTTTAATTATCAACTTAACAAACTTTAACTTAAGAACTTACCTCTCGATCGTCGACGGATCACGAGGTCTGCTATTTGATAATTTTGTCTTTCCCGATCCAAATCTGATTTTTTTCGTCCTTGATCTATAATGGTTTCACAAAATAGCTCATTTCAATAAGATCTCATTCTTTCTAGCTAAAATGCAAAAATTGGATAATTTTCCAATTTCTCAATTACTCAAAAATATAACACATTGCACTCTTATAGGCTATGGCCGAATGCTTCTCTTCTTATTCAATTCCCCATATAACATTAAATTCTATAATACTTAAAATTTCTAAATTACCGATATGCCTTAAAATTTTAACCTTTTTATAAATTAATCCCCAAAGCAAAGAACACTCAATAGCATAATTTCTTTGGCTTTATTACAAGAGGGTCGAATCCTCCTCTCCCATTCACGAGACTATACAAACCAAATGTTCAACATTTTGGCCTTCACTCATAAAATTTCTTTCAAAAAAATTCAAGCTACCATACATCCATTTCATCCAAATTTTCTACTCAATCATGTTAATGCCTAACTCATGCTTAACCTACTTCCATCAAACCAACTAAATCCAACACATTTACTCATGGCCGAACCTAAAACATGATTTAAAATCCCAAATCCTTTACATGAGTTAATAGTACTCAAGATGACTAACTTAAAAGTGCTAAGATTCATAAAAAATTTAAGCTTAATTTCTTACCTCATAAACATGCAATGGCTTAATGTAGCAAAGGTTTTGCTTCCCCTTTTTTTTTCATTGTGTTCTACGGTGATGAAAGAAGGAAGATGATGATCTCTCATTCATCTCTTCATTAAATTATTACTTTTAAAGTAATATCACCCTTTTATTATTAGTTTAACATAAAAGTCAAATAAAAATAAAAAATCAATTTTCCCCATGATTACCGGCCCACTACTAGATCTTTTGGGCAATTTGACATGCGAAACCATTCATTTAAGAAGTAATTCAATTAAACCCTTCCACTAAATATTTACTACTTCTACCACCTAACAATTTAGTCCTTTACTAAAATTAGTCAACCAAAAGCACAAATTATTGAATAATATTTTAACACATGGTTATCCACATTACATTAATATCAATTAATAAATAAAATACTTTTCTAATTCGGATTCGTGGTCCCGAAACCACTATTTCGACTAGGATCGTAGTTGGGTCTGTTATAACTCTCCCCTTAGGGATTTTCGTCATGAAAATCGATCGAAAAAGAGGCTCTGATAACGCTCTTTCATCACATCCTCCGATTCCCAAGTTGCTTCTTCGACTCCATGTTTTTTTTTTGCCATAGTACTTTAACTAAGGGAATTCTCTTATTTCTCAATTCTTTTATCTCACGACTGGAAACTCAACATCTTTACGTTTTAAATTAGTATAGAACTTTTGTCGATCCGAGGTAGCTTTCAAAGTATTTCTGATCACAGCCACTTTCTGTTCAATCTCTTCAATCAAATCAACATTTCTCGGAACACATATTCAGCCTTTGATGTTCAACAATCATTTTCATCAATTCGAAACTCTAACTCTGCATTACTTTCACACTGAACTCGTTTTTGCAATCATATCTTTGTCAAATTTCTGTGCCTCACAAATTTGCTGAATAAACAATGGTCTTGCCTTCAACTCGGCTATGATCAAACCATCACCAGATATAACCATATGTGCGTTCAACGCATGAAGAGCAAACAATGATTTTCGACTTAAGGCATCTACAACAACGTTAGCTTTTTCCGGATAGTAATCAATTACCAATTCATAATCTTTTAGCGCTTCTAACCATCTACGTTGTCTCAAGTTCAGGTCTTTCTGAGTTATCGATATTTTACTTTTGTGGTCCGAATAAACATGACATTTTTCATCGAATAAATAATGACGCCAAATTTTTAATACGAAAACAATGGATGCTAATTCCAGATCATGAGTCAGATAAATTCTTTCATGAGGCTTCAACTGTCTTGAAGCATAAGCTACTACCTTGCCTTCCTGCATTAAAACACAACCCAAACCATTCGAAGAAGCATCACTATACACAACAAATTCTTTACCCGATTCAGGCTGAATTAACACTAGAGCTTCGATCAAAAGGGCTTTCAACTGATCAAAACTTTTCTGACACTTTTTCGTCCACTCGAATTTGACATCTTTCTGTAGTAGCTTCGTCAAAGGTGTAGCTATCATGGAAAACCTTTCACAAATCGTCTGTAATATCTCGCAAGTTCCGTAAAGCTTTGAATCTCGTAAACATTCTTCTATGGCTTCTAATCAAGTACAAATTGATATTTTGTTTAGATCAACCCGGACACTGACAACAAACAACATGTCCCAAGAAGTTAACCTCATTCACCCAGAATTCACACTTACTAAACTTTGCATACAACCGTTGATTTCGCAAAGTTTGTAGCACTAATCTCAAATGCTCTAAGATGTTCTGCTTTCATCTTTGGAGTAGATCAATATATCATTAATAAACATTACTACAAACCGATCCAAATAATCGCTTTGAAAACCCAATTCATCAAATCCATAAAAATAGCAAATGCATTAATAAGTCCAAAAGGCATAACCGAAACTCAAAATGTCCGTACTCGCTCAAAATGCGCCTTAGACACATCGAAATCTCGAAGAACTAGTAATAACCCGATCTTAGATCTATTTTTGAAAACACCAAGCCCCTTTTCAATCGGGTCAAACAAATCATCAATTCGAGGCAACGGTATTTATTCTTTATTGTCACTTTATTTAACGCCGATAATCAATACACGTCAAGATAGTCACATCTTTTTTTACAAATGTAATCGCACACCCTGTGGAGAAAAACTCGAGCGTGCAAAGCCTCTATCTCACAATTCTGCAACTATGCTTTCAACTCTTTCAACTCAGTAGGTGCCATCCGATACAGAGCTATCGAAATCGGAGTCATCCTCGGTACTAATTCAATACCAATCTCTCTCTCTCGTACTGGTGGTAAACTCGATAATTCTTCAGGAAACACATCTGGGTATTCACACATAACTAGTACAGATTCAATCGGCTTTTCAGACACTTTATTATCCAACACATAGGCCAAGTAAGCTTCATGTCCTTTTCTCACATACTTTCAGGCTATCATTGAGGATATTACTGTAGGCAACCCACTCATATCATTAGATTCAACCCGAATGATTTCACCGTTCTGACATCTCAAATCAATAATCTTTCTTTTGCAATTCACCAAAGCATCATGCAAAGTTAACTAGTCCATTCCCAAAATTATGTCGAACTCATCGAAGGCAACAACATTAAATCGCCTAGAAAGGTGAATCTCAGATCATCAACGGGCAACCTTTACACACTTTATCAACAAGTACACATCGACCCAAGGGTTAGACACACGGATTATAAACTCAGGAGACTCAATAGGCAGAGTCCTACTGGATACTAGAGTTTCACACACATACGAATAAGTCAAACCAGAATCAATCAATGCAATCATGGTAGTATCATAAAGTGTGGAGGTACCAGTGATAACATCTAGGGAAGAAGCATCCTCTCTGGCATGAATAGCATACGCTCTAGCTGGCACACAAGCCTCCGATCTAACTGCAGTGTCTTTGGTTCCTCTCTGACTGCCACTTACATTTCCCAAATGTCTAGGTGGTTTGCCTCGTACCGACATATTACTCGGTCTGACATTCTGAATTGTATTCTACTCTGCTATCAACGGGCACTCTCTGATAAAATGATCTAATGGTCCACATTTAAAATAGGATCGATCACGGAATCTACAATTCCTGAATGCCATTTACCACAATGCTTGCATTCAACTCGATTCTCACGAGCATTGCCAACGCCTACCATCAAAGTAGTTCAGAGCCCATCGAAGGTGGTCTTGTCCAAGTAGCTTTATGTCGACCAAAGTCATCTCTCGAACTTTTTAGATGCATATTGAAAAGCCTTACTCGATGATCTCTTACGAGTGTCTCTAACTTCCATTTCAACTTTTCTTTCTCTTTCCCAAGCTCTTCACCGCAAGCTCGCTCAACAAGTACCACAAACTTTTGATTTCAAGAATGCCAACTAGAAACTTTATGTCTTCATTCAAACCGCCTTCAATCTTTTGCACATAATGGCTTCGACCGATACACACTCTCGCATACCTACTCAACTCGACAAACTTTCGCTCATATTTCGTCACAGTCATACGACCCTGTTTTAACTCTAGAAATTCTTTTCATTTTCGATCGGTGAATCTCTGACCGATATATTTCTTACGAAACTCAATCTGAAAGAAATCCCATGTCACTTTTTCTTTCTGAACCACTGATACTAGTGTATTCCACCAGTGATATGCAGTGTCTCGTAATAAAGAGATAGCACACTTCAGGCATTCATCTGGAGTGTAGGATAGATCATCAAGTATCCGAATAGTGTTATCAAGCCACATCTCATTTCGCCTGCATCATCATTATCATTAGCTTTAAATTCTTCATTTCATATTTTTTTATCAACAGGGCCTACTAGATCTCATCGGATCTATCATCGAGTGTCAGAGGTACCGGAGTTAGATTATTCGGGGGTGGAGGTTGTGGTACAGCTGGGTTATTCTGAACAAACTAGATAAACCATTCATTCATCATCTGGTAGAAGGCTTGTTTAGCCTCTCCCTCATGGCTACCCGAAATTGGTCATGAGTTTACCGGCACTGATCTGCTTGCGCGATCAGGTGCTACACTCTCTACATCATCTGCTACGGCTCTATCAGAATCAAAATCCATTTACTATATAAAACACAGTTTGAAATGTCAGAAGTCACCACACTATCGTATATACAACAAAGGCATGTATAGCTAGACTCTTACGCACTACGGTAGTCCTAGAATCGACTAAACCGTAGCTCTGATACCAATAAAATGTAACACCCCTAACCCGTACCCGTCGCCGGATTAGGGTTATGAGGCATTACCGGACTCAATCCAGATCATTACAGCCATTTATCACAATTCCTATATTTATTAAACTCAAAGAGATTTAATTCATACTTGTACATATCAACCGTTGAATTAAAGATTATATGTCATTTAAATGTTTATCACAAGTTTGAGTTTGCGCCTATCACTTTATGCATGTGTAGTAACATAAATACATCTATCACTTATTCAATTATCACCTTGTCATTTCATAACTCATACGCACATACATATTTAATCATAAATTCTCATATCACTTTATGGTATATCTATGCACATACGAAAGACTCAATCTAGGTTCGCATTAAAACCATGAATTATAAACTTATCATCTTTACCATTTCAAACCTATTATTAAATCAACCACATATTCGAATTCCACATAATACAACCTTATCTCTTTCATTTTGTTTCATAACATTTAAACATACATTTGTGCATTTCTAACCCGAACTTACTACTCAGATAATTTATCCGAACATACAATGCATACACATATGCTTTTATCCAACATTCCCATTTATGACAAAGATATCCCAGAACCCATAGATTCATGAAGAATAAATATAAGACTCGATCATCCTATTTTATAACATGCAAGCCGAGACATTTATTCATTTTCACACCCACTCTTCATAAAAAATACACTCCTAATAAGTTCATATTCATAACCGAGCAACCATAACACTAATTATCACTCGTAACTTATTTATAAACCAAATCGTTTCAAGGATATAAGTCATAAAACTTACCTATTCAGCATGAAACATATATATATATATATATATATCATCCTCATTCATTTTCCAAACAAATCATACACGATATCACATCAAGGATAAATTTATACCAATTCGAACATTAACATTAAGAACTAGCCACTTTCGCATGGCTTTTATACATTATCATAGTATCATTCAAAACTTAGCTAGCCTATACATGCCTTTGATTCAAAAACCAAGTATATATATGTACCAAAAGGAATTGATAGTGTGGTTGATTCCTCTCACGATCCTTAGAGCCCGTAGCTTGAACAAAATCTATAAAACAGGGAAACATATCACACAAGTAAGCTCACTAGCTTAGTAAGTCTTAAGCAACAAGATTAGAACCTATGGTTATTCATATAATTGTAAATTCATAACTAATATTGAAACGTTCTTATAAAAGCTTTCAGACATTAATATAGTCCTCAATGCCAAATATATATATTTCACCCATATCGCTTTTAATGCACAACTCATCAAATCTCGCAAAGTTTTAATACAATTTACGCCTCTATTTGAATTGACTTTATATGTCATGTACATAACAACCACATAATTCCCATCGATTAACTATGCAAACATACTCATAATCCTCACATATTACACTTAATTGAATGGCCGAATCTCAATGATGCAACCAAGATTATATACCAATATATGTATAAAACACTTTGTTAATTAGATCATATACACATATCATAACCTTGCACAATGTTTTTCTTATACAATAATTTACCAACATCAAATAGTGGTAGAACAACTTACCTCATTTCTCACAACTATAAAACTTACACGCACTGACATTTAGTTTCTTAAAGTAAATAATTTCCACCTTGTCGATGGTCTACAAATTATTTCATTTAAAATAAATCACCCAAGATTAAGCCTCGCTAGGCACGGTTCAATATATATCACCCAGATTAAGTCGCTAGGCACGAAGCTTAATATATATCATCAAGACTAAGCTCAAGCTAGGCACGCCTCGAATATATATCACCGGCATTAAGCTCGCTAGGCACGAAGTCCGAATATATATCACCTAAGACTAAGCTCGCTAGGCACGGTTCTAATGTATATCACCAAGACTAAGCTCGCTAGGCACGAAGCCGAATATATCATCGGCACTAAGCTCGCTAGGCACGGAGTCTTGATATATCCCGAGACTAAGTTCACCGCACGAAGCCCGATATTCAACACCGGCACAAAGCCCGATATATTTATCAACTCAATCGATCAATTCACATTTCTCAACACATACATTATTATCCAATCGTATTCACACAATCAATTCATCTCATGTCAAGTATACTAATTCACCTTGTATTCGTAAACATTAGTCATTCCCAAAATTAAACATTCACATTCGGCTATCTCATGCTATTTACACAAATTAATCACATAATTTGATTTCATACATTTTAATTATCAACTTAACAAACTCTAACTTAAGAACTTGCCTCGATCGTCGACGGATCACGTGAAAAAGCTATTTGATAATTTTTGTCTTTCCCCGATCCAAATCTGATTTTTTTTTTACGTCCTTGATCTATAATGGTTTCACAAAATAGCTCATTTCAATAAGATCTCATTCTTTCTAGCTAAAATGCAAAAAATTGGATAATTTTCCAATTTCTCAATTACTCAAAAATATAACACATTGCACTCTTATAGGCTATGGCCGAATGCTTCTCTTATTATTCAATTCCCCATATAACATTAAATTCTATAATACTTAAAATTTCTAAATTACCGATATGCCTTAAAATTTTAACCTTTTTATAAATTAATCCCCAAAGCAAAGAACACTCAATAGCACAATTTCTTTGGCTTTATTACAAGAGGGTCAATCCTCCTCTCCCATTCATTTAGACTATACAAACCAAATGTTCAACATTTTGGCCTTCACTCATAAAATTTCTTTCAAAAAATTCAAGCTACCATACATCCATTTCATCCAAATTTTCTACTCAATCATGTTAATGCCTAACTCATGCTTAACCTACTTCCATCAAACCAACTAAATCCAACACATTTACTCATGGCCAAACCTAAAACATGATTTAAAATCCCAAATCCTTTACATGAGTTTAATAGTACTCAAGATGACTAACTTAAGAGTGCAAAGATTCATAAAAAAATTTAAGCTTAATTTCTTACCTCATAAACATGCAATGGCCGAATGTAGCAAAGGTTTTTGCTTCCCCTTTTTTTTTTCATTGTGTTCTACGGTGATGGAAGAAGGAAGATGATGATCTCTCCTTCATCTCTTCATTAAATTATTACTTTTAAAGTAATATCACCCTTTTTATTATTAGTTTAACATAAAAGTCAAATAAAAATAAAAAAATCAATTTTCCCCCATGATTACCGTCCACTACTAGATCTTTTGGGCAATTTGACATGCAAAACCATTCATTTAAGAAGTAATTCAACTAAACCCTTCCACTAAATACTTACTACTTCTACCACCTAACAATTTAATACTTTACTAAAATTAGTCGACCAAAAGCACAAATTATTGAATAATATTTTAACACATGGTTATCCACATTACACTAATATCAATTAATAAATAAAAATACTTTTCTAATTCGGATTCGTGGTCCCGAAACCACTATTTTGACTAGGATTGTAGTTGGGCTGTTACAGGGGTGTTACATTTATTGGTATCAGAGCTACGATTTAGTTGATTCTAAGACTAACGTAGCGTAAGTATGAGTCTAGCTATACATGCCATATGTAAGAGTGTCTGAGTAATGATAGTGTGATGGCTTCTGATGTTTAAAAATTGTGTCTTATATAGTATATGGATTCTTGTCCAGATCGAACTGTAGTTGATGATGCTGCGAGTAATGCGCGGCTCTCGCTCAAGGGACTACACAAGTGAATAGTAGACCCAAGACCTTGGGTCAATGATAAGAGGCCCGAGAAGTCGTTCTCCACATGATGAGCAACTGGTATACTGAGTATACCCGAGCAAACCTTAACGCTCAACCCCCTCCACCCCACCTATCCCTGAACCCGCTCTTGTAGCTCCTCAAGTGGTTGAGGTAGTGAGAAGAGAAAGGCCTCCGGTCGATAAGATCCGAAAGCAAAGACCCGAGAAATTCTGGGCTAGTAAGGATGATGATTAGAGAGGGCTAAATTTTGGCTCGAGAATACCATCAAGGTATTCGATGAGTTATCCTACACGCCTGAGGAGTGCTTAAAGTATGCAGTATCTCTTTTGAGAGATTCATCCTACCGGTGGTGGAACACCCTTGTGTCGGTGGTACTAAGGAGAGAGTTAGTTGGGAATTCTTCCAAGAGGAATACCGAAAGAAGTACATCAGCCAGAGGTTCATCGACCATAAGAGGAAGGAGTTCTTGGAATTAAAGCAAGGCCATTTGTTAGTGACTGAATACGAACGAGAGCTCGTAAGGCTTAGTAAGTATGCCAAGGAGTGCATGTCTACCGAGGCAGTCTTGTGGAAGAGATTCGAGGACGGACTGAATGAGGACATCTTTTTATATGTTGGAGTCCTCGAACTAAAATAATTTGTAGTATTGGTGGATAAGGCTTGTAAAGTCAAAGATTTGGATAAAAAGAAGAGAATAGTTGAGAATGAGTCTCGTGACTCGAGAAAAAGGAAATTGAATAAGTCCTACCAGTCCTCTAAGAAATCGAGGGATTTTATCGCTCGATCAGTCACCTCGGTCAAGTTTTTAAACCGGAGTAAGGGCAAACAATTTTGGGGTCTAAAGGACAGACCACATCAGTTACTAGTGTGGGCAACATTCGACCAAGTAGAACAGAATGCCCGTAATGTGGTAGGTGCCATTCTGGTGAGTGTCAAGCAAATAAGAAAGCTTGTTTCAGATGTGGGTCCATAGACCACTTCACCAGAGATTGCTCTGAGGTGGGTGAGAAAGAGAAGCCTTAGAATGCAAGACCGGAAGTATTGCTAAAGGAAGACCACAGAGAAACCCAGGAAATGAGATGGGTAACAAAAATACATCTAGAGAGCAAGTTGCAAGAGTCGAGGGTAGGGCACCGGTGAAAACATATGCCATTCGTGCTCGTGAAGAGGCATCTTCCTCCGACATAATCACGGGTACATTTTCTCTTTATGATACTCGTGCTATAGCTTTAATTGATCCGAGATCTAGTCACTCATACATATGGATGAAATTAGTCTCTAGCATGAGCATGCCTATAGAGTCTATTGAATTCGTCATAAGAGTGTCTAATCCTCTAGGCAAGTATGTGTTGGTTGATAGAGTTTGCAAAGGTTGCCTTTTGATGATTAAAGGGCATTGTTTCCTAGTTGATCTTATGCTATTGTCATTTGATAAGTTTGATGTCATCCTTGGGATGGATTGGTTAGTTACTCATGGGGTAGTTGTGAATTGTGGGAAGAATCATATTGAGTTGAAAAGTGAAAATGGTGATTTTATTCGTGTTGAATCAGATAAGCCAGATAGATCACCAATAGTGATATCAACCTTGTCGACTCAAAAGTATTTGAGGAAGGGGTACGAGGCTTATCTTGCCTTTATGTTGAACACTAAAGAGGCTGAATTGAGAATTGAGTAGGTACCCGTAGTATACGAGTACCTAGATGTTTTCTGGAAGAGTTACCAGGGCTACCTCCGGTTAGAGAGACCAAATTTGGGATTGAGTTAACTCCGGGTACTGCCCCTATTTCTATTGCTCCGTATAGAATGGCTGTAACATCCTCAAAGTGGGCCTACTCATTTATATGATAGTCTAATATGATAAGTTGGGATTGTAAAGGTTGGGCTGACTTTTTGATTAAATATATGGATTAGAGTTTAAATTAATGTTCTAAGTAGTTAAGTGATATTTTGGGCTTTAAAAATATGGGTTAGGTGGCTAATACATAGTGTTAGCTTATAATTTAAGTAGATAGTTAATTAAGTGACAAGCTGGGCTTGTGGCCCAAAGATTTGAGGAGCTTTAAGTGGGCATAAGATGGCATCATAAGGGGGGAGGAGTTTGGGCCTAGTATGACCACTTAGAGCCCAAAATTTTAAGACGAAAATTCGACACTTACAAGCCCTAGGTATGGACGGCACACTAGCTACAAAATAAGGATTTTAATTCTTTTATTTCTTGATAAATATGAAGATAATGAAGAGAAAGATGAGGACTATTTTTTTTGGGAGATAAGGATTGGGTTATCGTGAGATAAAGGCTATCAGAGAAGGGAAGAGTTGGCCAAATTCCAACTCGTGTGTGGATGATATGTCAAATTTCTCTATAAATATGGAGTAGTATTCTTCAATTTTCAGATTTCAAACCCTATTCTTCTCTCATTCTCTCAAATTTCCAAGCCTTCTCTACGCTTTCTCTTTTCTTTTTCTAAGAGTCAATTCCTTTGTTCATACCTCATCTCCCATAGCCGAATCTACAAGTGAGATCTCTTTTCCGAAGGTGCACCATAAGCCACATACTCCTTAGTAATTTGGTAAGTTTCGGATTTTATTCTATGCGATTTCACTATTTCTTTTCATTCAAATCTAACCCAAACACTTATTTAAGGCTCGTCGATTTTCCTCTCTACTTTTAGTAGCGAATCATCTCATTAAAAGTCTCCTGTGCCGACTTGGTGGAAAAGCCAAGGTAGGAAGGTGACGTTTTCTTAGGGATTTTCGGGATTCGACAAATAAGGCTCTACGTTAGGGATAATAGATTTTCGCGGTAACCAGGTGTGTAATACCTCCCCACCATCTAGATCTGCCTATTATTGTATGTTCATGTGTTTTTTTTTATGTTTTGATAAATACCGAAATCTCGGTTTATTGATGCAAGCCCAAAGAGGGAAAAAGTGGATCCCCAGGTTAGTAAATAATCTATTTAAATGTTATAAGCAAAATGCTTGTATATGATTGCATGGGTTGGGTTGATGAAAGGAGGAAGTTATACGTTACATGTGTAGTGGCTAATGCCGTGAACTATTATACGGGCTTTGGCCATTAAATGTTATACGGGCTTCGGCCATTATATGTTATAAGGGCTTCGGCCATCATATGTGGATGAGCAGCATGACTGCCATCATGGTGTGTAGTAGTGTGGGTCGATTGTAGAAATCCCCAATGGTGTGAATGGTTGGTACGGGGGTGTGTAGCGGATGGAAACCTAGGCAAACGGGTTGGGCCTTGCATATTAATTGCTATTAATTTTTATTATGATTATTACACTGTTTATTTTGTTTAATGGGCTTAAGGCCCAAACTCTAGTGGTGCATGAGGGTTGCACACTGAGTCTCGCGACTCACCCTTTAACTAACATTTCAGGTGATACCTAGTGATTCGGACCAGGCTGGAGAGGAACGCAAGGTGGCCATGCAGAAGAATATGTAGATTTGGCAAAAAGAGACTCAAGTTTTATTTTATCTTTTTAATTAATGGACTTCAATCTCGTTATAGTAAGGCCATGGGCTATTATGTTTTATTATGGGCTTCTATTACTTTAAGTCGTTTAAGTTTTTATTTTAATTAAAAAGGCATGTATTTAAGTTTGGATTTTTACTCTACTTAAGCATATTCTATATAAAACATATTTGGGCTTTTCTGAAAATACGACATGTTTCGATAGAATTTTTCTTGGTGACATACCAGATCCAGTTGTAGTGTTTGGGCTGGGTTTGGGGTGTTACAAATTGGTATCAGAGCTAGGTTCAAAACTCGACTCTAGGGGTTTTTGGGCTCAAAACATTTTCTAAAGATGGGCTTTTGTAATATACATGTTTTTAAATAATAACAGTGTCTGTTAGCTCAAGATGGCACTGCGCCTCCTACCAAGTCCGCTGTAAGTACTCAACCATTGTGTGATATTTATATATGTGGGCTTAGTGGGCCAAGTGGGACGAGACTAAGCTAGAATTAGAACTTGATGTACTCTAGGCTTAGCTTAAACCACTTCTTAAAATTAATAAAACTTAATTTCACCGAACAAACCTGTTAACGAGCCACAAGGCTAGGTGTGGTAACCATCATACGCATGTCAGGAAGGATCCCAAGAGCACGGTATTTAAGCAAATCCTAGTGACTCACCTCCTCTTCACTGAATCCTACCAGTGTGTAGTGACTATTCACCTTAGTCGAGTTAGGGTGTGGCAATAGGCACACGCATGTCTAGGAGTGGATTCAGGGAGAGCTTGGTATTTAAGCAGTCCTAGTGACTCACCTCCTCTTCACTAGAATTCTACCTGGTGCGTAGTGACTCTTCACCCTAGTTACGAGGGCTGGTTGATGGGTTAAACCTTATGATTAAAACTCGAAAAGGACCAGCCACATCTTTCTTAAAAAAAAAACCCAAAGTTTTGTAAAATTTTCAAAATACCTTTGTTTTATGAAAAAAAAAATTCCAATCAACCCTGTTTCAAAAAAAAACCATCAACGTTTGAAAAATTACCCTTATTTTGCAAAATGACCAAAATGACCCTGATTTCCAAAATTACCGAAATACCCTCGAATTTCCAAAATTACCGAAATACCCCCAGATTTCCAAAATTATTGAAATACCCCTAAATTTTCAAAATTTCCAAAATACCCCCAGAATTAAAAAAATTACCAAAATACCCTTACTCCACAAAATCACCAAGGACCTTATTTTGAAAAATTACGAAAATACCCCTATAGGACAAAATTACGAAAATACCCCTGGGTAGTAGAAACAACAACAACAGCAACAACGACAACACTTTTTTGTAATGAACGCGAGTTCATGAATGTTGATGATTGAACTTGAGACTGTATTGTGAATGCGAATTCGAAAGAACCACTCTTCAAACTATTATTCATAAGACTGTTAGTGGTTAACTAGTGGAAGAAAACTAATAATCCATAAAATTCTTAATCAGATAAACGTCAATCGGAGGAATGAGTTTAAGGGGTCGAGGACGTCCGCCGCGTGGACGCGGTAGGGGTAGAATGACCGCATCGAGCCAGAGGGTCCGCCACGGTCAGAAACGAGATGCCAAACCGCTTACCGTAGAAGGAGAATTTTAGAATGAGGCGCCCGGAGATGATGCTGTATCTCAAGCGATGTTGAGGGTTTTAGAGAGGGTTGCTGGAGTAGGCAGGGGCACAGGAGCTCAGAAATCTGTGCCGGAACGGCTTAAGGCCAATGGAGCAGGAGTGTTTATGGGGAGTTTCTGGTGTAGCCCCTAACACAGCTGAGTATTGGATGGAAGCGACTGAGCGTATAATGGATGACTTAGATTTTACGGTGGAGGAGAAGCTGAAAGGGGTCGTGTCTCTTCTTCGAGACGAGGCTTACTAGTGGTGGCTCACGGTGAAAGAAGGTACTGCTGCAGATCTGATTGACTGGGATTTCTTTAGGGAGTCATTTCATGGAAAGTATGTCGGGGCCAGCTATATAGATGCCCAAAGGAAGGCATTCCTGAACTTGGTATAGGGAAGTAAGTCTGTGGCTGAGTATGAGGCTGAGTTTCTACTCTTGAGTCGTTACGCTCGAGGAATGGTAGCAACGGAGTATGAACGATGCGTTCGGTTCGAGGATGGGCTAAGAAATGAGCTAAGGGTTTTGATCGCGCCTTAACGAGAGGAATTTTTGCTGTTCTAGTGGATAAAGTCAAAATAGCTGAGGAAGTGAAACAGGCTGAGAGACAAGAAAGGGATAAGGATCGAGGTGAGAATAAGAGAAATTTTGGGCCATCGGGAGTATCTGGGAATTTTCAGAAGAGGCCTAGAACTGATGGGCCAACTCGTGCTCCATCGGGCCAGAGTCAAGCATGTTCCATATGTGGGAGAACCCATCATAGGGAATGCAGAGTGAAGACAGATGGGTGCTTTAAGTGTGGATCCACAGAACACTTGATTAGGGACTGTCCTCAGATGGATCGGGGACAGCCAACGGGCCGAAGTTCTGATCAGGCTAGGAGAGGTGGTCAGCCTGGATCAAGGGGTCGTGGTCAAGCCAGAGGTGGCAATGGCACAAGAGGTGCTTGTGAAGCCCCAGGTGGAGGTGCAGGTTATGTGGAGGCAAGGCAGCCAGCTTTGGTCTATGCAGCACATCGCCAAGGGGATGGAGACACTTCAGATGCGAATAATGGTGTGTACCCTACCACAATATACTAAGTGTTTATTTTAGATTTAGAATTAGAGTGCGCAGCTAAAGTCTAGTGGTGAGACTTAAATAGTATGATTTCTAGTTAGTTGGAAATTTCAAGGATGAAATTTCTTTAAGGGGGTAGAACTGTAACATCCTCAAAGTGGGCCTACTCATTTATATGATAGTCTAATATGATAAGTTGGGATTGTAAAGGTTGGACTGACTTTTTGATTAAATATATGGATTAGAGTTTAAATTAATGTTCTGAGTAGTTAAGTGATATTTTAGGCTTTAAAAATATGGTTAGGTGGCTAATACATGGTGTTAGCTTATAATTTAAGTAGATAGTTAATTAAGTGACAAGCTGGGCTTGTGGCCCAAAGATTTGAGGAGCTTTAAGTGGGCATAAGGTGGCATCATAAGGGGGAGGAGTTTGGGCCTAGTATGGCCACTTAGAGCCCAAAATTTTAAGACGAAAATTCGGCACTTACAAGCCCTAGGTGTGGATGGCACACTAGCTACAAAATAAGGATTTTAATTCTTTTATTTCTTGATAAATAGGAAGATAATGAAGAGAAAGATGAGGACTATTTTTTTAGGAGATAAGGATTGGGTTATAAGGTGAGATAAAGGCTATCAGGAGAAGGGAAGAGTTGGCCGAAATTCCAACTCTGTGTGTGGATGATATGCCGAAATTTCTCTATAAATATGGAGTAGTATTCTTCAATTTTGGTAGTCTGAAACCCTATTCTTTTCTCATTCTCTGCCGAAATTTCCAAGCCTTCTCTAGCTTCTCTTTTCTTTTCTAAGAGCCAATTCCTTTGTTCATACCCTCATCTCCCATAGCCAAATCTACAAGTGAGATCTCTGCTTTTCCGAAGGTGCACCATAAGCCACATACTCCTTAGTAATTTGGTAAGTTTGAGATTTTATTCTATGCGATTTCACTCTTTCTTTTCATTCAAATCTAACCCAAAACACTTATTTAAGGCCTATTGATTTTCCTCTCTACTTTTAGTAGCCGAATCTATCTCATTAAAAGTCTCTTGTACCGACTTGGTGGAAAAGTCAAGGTAGGAATGTGACGTTTTCTTGGGATTTTCGGATTCGACAAATAAGGCTCTACGTTAGGGATAATAGATTTTCGCAGAACTGTGTGTGTAATACCTCCCCACCATCTAGATCGCCTATTATTGTATGTTCATGTGTTTTTTTATGTTTTGATAAATGTGAAATCTTAGTTTATTGATGCAAGCCCAAGGAGGGAAAAGCGGATCCCCGTGTTAGTAAATAACTGCTTAAATGTTATAAGTAAAATGCTTGTATGTGATTGCATGGGTTGGGTTGATGAAAGAAGGAAGTTATACGTTACATGTGTAGTGGCTAATGTTGTAAACTGTTATACGGGCTTCAGCCATTAAATGTTATATGGGCTTCGGCCATTATATGTTATAAGGGCTTCGGCCATCATATGTGGATGAGCAGCATGACTGCCATCATGGTGTGTAGCGGTGTGGGTCGATTGTAGAAATCCCCAATGGTGTGAATGGTTGGTACGGGGGTGTGTAGCGGATGGAAACCTAGGCAAACGGGTTGGGCCTTGCATATTAATTGCTATTAATTTTTATTATGATTATTACACTGTTTATTTTGTTTAATGGGCTTAAGGCCCAAACTCTAGTGGTGCATGAGGGTTGCACATTGAGTCTCGCGACTCACCCTTTAATTAACATTTCATATGATACCTAGTGATTTGGACCAGGCTGGAGAGGAGCGCAAGGTGGCAATGCAGAAGAATATGTAGATTTGGCAAAAAGAGACTCAAGTTTTATTTTATCTTTTTAATTAATGGACTTCAATCTCGTTGTAGTAAGGCCATGGGCTATTATGTTTTATTATGGGCTTCTAATACTTTAAGTCGTTTAAGTTTTTATTTTAATTAAAAAGGCATGTATTTAAGTTTGGATTTTTACTCTACTTAAGCATATTCTATATAAAACATATTTGGGCTTTTTTGAAAATACGACATGTTTCGATAGAATTTTTCTTGGTGACATACCAGATCCGATTGTAGTGTTTGGGCGAGTTTGGGGTGTTACAATGGCACCAACCGAGCTAAAAGAGCTAAAAGAACAATTGCAAGAACTAACGGATAAAGGTTTTGTAAGGCCGAGTTTTTCTCCGTGGGGTGCTTCCATTTTATTTGTGAAGAAGAAAGATGGTTCTATGAGGTTATGCATAGACTATCGGTAATTTAATAAGGTAACTTTGAAGAATATGTACCTATTACCGAGGATCGATGATCTATTTGATCTATTGAAGGGAGTCACGGTATTTTCCAAGACTGATTTGAGGTCCGGGTACTATCAGCTAAGAGTCAAGGATTTGGATGTACCAAAAATCGCATTTAGTACTAGGTATGGCCACTATGAATTTTTGGTCATGCCTTTTGGTCTGACGAATGCCCTTGTGATCTTCATGGATTTGATGAATCGTATTTTTCACCATACTTGGATAAATTTATCGTGGTCTTCATCGACGACATACTAATCTACTCTTGAGATGAGAACGAGCATGCTGAGCATTTAAGTACGATTTTGCAAGTCTTAAGAGAAAAACAATTGTATGCCAAGTTCAGTAAGAGTGAATTTTGGCTTAAGGAAGTAGGATTTTTGGGGCACATTGTCTCGGGAGATGGAATTAGAGTAGACCCGAGTAAGATTTCAGCAATTATATAATGGAAACCGCCAAGGAGTGTAACTGAAGTAAGGAGTTTTCTAGGCCTAGCCAGTTATTATAGGCGTTTTGTCAAAGGGTTTTCCATGATAGCTACCTTGATGTTGAAACTTTTGCAAAAAGATGTAAGGTTTGATTGGACAGAAAAGTGTCAATAGAGTTTCGAGAAACTGAAGACACTATTGATTGGAGCTCCGATTTTGGTGCAAACTAAACCGAAAAGAGAATTTGTGGTTTACAATGATGCATCCCTAAATAGATTGGGTTGTGTACTTATGCAAGAGGGTAAGGTGATTGCATATGCCTCTAGGCAATTGAAGCCATACAAGAAGAATTACCCGACTCATGATTTAGAGTTGGTCACAATTGTGTTTGCATTGAAGATTTGGAGACATCATTTATATGGTGAAAGTTGTCAGATTTTCACCGACCATAAAAGCCTAAAATATTTAATGACTCAAAGGGAGTTGAATTTGAGACAACGAATGTGGTTAAAGCTGATCAAAGATTATGAGTTGGTAATTGACTATCATCCGGGAAAGGCGAATGTAGTCGCAGATGCTTTGAGCAGGAAATTATTGTTCGCACTGAGAGCCATGAGTACTCAGATGGCTTTGTCGGATGATGGTTCGATTCTAGCTGAGTTAAAGGCTAGACCATTATTCCACCAAGAGATTTGTCAAGCTCAGAAAGATGATAACAACTTGCAAGCCAAAAGAGTTTTATGTGAGTCGAATGTTGAGTCAGACTTTCGAGTAAATCTTGATGGATGTCTGATGTTTTGAGATAGGGTCTGTGTACCTAGAGGTGATGAGCTTATTCATAAGATCATGCATGAAATGCATATTAGATGTTTAACTGTACACCCTAGGAGCACGAAGATGTACAATGATTTGAGGAAATGGTATTGGTGGCCTAGTATGAAGAAAGACATTTTCGAGTTTGTATCGAGATGCCTAATTTGTCAGCAAGTGAAGGCTTAACATCAAGTACCTTCTGGTTTACTTCAGCCCATTATGGTTCCTAAGTGGAAATGAGACTATATTACCATGGACTTCGTGACAGGCTTACCATTGACTCCAAAGAAGAAAGATGCAGTATGGGTAGTGGTTGATAGACTCACAAAGTCAGCCCATTTCATACCAGTATGAGTCGATTATTCGCTTGATAAATTAGCGGACTTGTACATGTTAGAGATAGTGAGACTTCATGGTGTGCCGTTGTCAATCATTTCGGATAGAGATCCAATATTTACTTTATGGTTTTGGAAAAAGTTGCAAGAGGTCTTGGGCATAAAATTGAGTTTCAGTAC
This sequence comes from Gossypium rotundifolium, assembly GCA_025506655.1. Taxonomy (NCBI): domain Eukaryota; kingdom Viridiplantae; phylum Streptophyta; class Magnoliopsida; order Malvales; family Malvaceae; genus Gossypium; species Gossypium rotundifolium. The sequence goes on along the minus strand of CP106732.1, from coordinate 67,588,078 downwards.
AACCTTCCATCCACAAGCCGATGGGCAGTCGGAGAGAGTAATTCAGATACTTGAAGACATTCTTTGATGTTGTGTTTTGGAATTTCAAGGTAATTGGGAGAAATACTTATCGTCGGTGGAATTCGCCTACAACAACAGTTTTCAGTCAAGTTTGAAAATGGCGCCTTATGAGGCATTGTATATGCGTAAGTGCCGAACGCCCTTGTATTGGTCAGAACTAAGAGAGAAACAGATACACGAGGTCGATTTGGTTAAGGAAACTGAAGAGAAAGTAAAAGTGATATGTGACTGTCTGAAAGTCACCTCAAATAGACAAAAGTCCTATTCGAATTTGAAAAGAAAGGAGATTGAATTCAAAGTCGGTGATAAAGTGTTCTTGAAAGTATCACCTTGGAGGAAAGTCCTCAGATTTGGCCGGAAGGGCAAATTGAGTCCACGTTTTATCAGACTTATGAAGTTACCGAAAGGATAGGACCGGTAGCTTATCGGTTGGCCTTGTCACCTGAACTAGAAAAGATTCATGATGTCTTTCACGTATCCATGTTACGTCGATACCGTTTGGACCCTTCATATGTCATAGTATAGACAGAGGTATAGATACAACCTGACTTGACTTATGGTGAAGTGCGGTTAAAATTTTGGCTCGAGAGGTCAAGCAGTTAAGAAACAAAAGCATAGCCCTTGTGAAAGTACTATGGAAAAGGCACGGAATAGAGGAGGTTACATGGGAGCCTGAGGAAACGATGAGAAACCAATATCGCAACCTTTTCACCGGTAAGATTTTTGGGGACGAAAATCCTTAAGGAGGAGGATCATAACAGCCCGATTTAGGGGCTAGTCAGAATAATGACCTCGAGATCACTAACCCGAGGTTAGAGAAAAATTGGTTTCATGTTATTTTATGAGTCAAAGCATGATTACATTAGTGCAAAAAAATTTTGGTGCTTTAATTTTAGTGATTTCTTGCTTAATCGCGAAAAAGGACTAAATCATATAAAGTGTGAAAGATTCATCCTATAAGCTAAAAGTACCAAATAGTCATAGATTTTTAATTGGAGGTCTTTAAAAGGCAATTAGACCCCCAAGATTAGAGTGGCTGGCCATAGGTTATCATGGGAGACAAAGATGGACAAAAATTTGGTCAAAGTTAGTAATAGTTGGTGACTAATTTGACTAGTATTAATAAAATAAATAAAAGATGATATCCATCTTTGTTGCTCATCTCTCCCACCAAAAATTGGCAGCCAAATAGGGGTTGAAAGCTTAAAAAATTTCAGCACACTCATCTCTTTACAAGTAAATGTTCTAGTGATCTTTTCTTGAAAATAGTTGTACATTTGAGACCCTGATACAAACCTGGTCGTATTATGTTTCAACACAAACCATAGACAACGAGATGGCCTAAGATCGAGGGCCTAAGTGCAAAATGAAGCTGAGTTCCAGCTCAATTAAAGTTCAATCAAATGCAGTTCAACTCGATTCTAGCTTCTCAAGCTCCGTCCAACTTATTTAGCTTGATTTAGCTCATGCATTTTTATTTTGCTGAATACAAAATTTTAAATATTAGCTTTAAATAAAGGTGTTTATTTTAAATAAATAATTTGTGTTTAATAAGAGGCTTATTTAATTAATCTAGTTACTAGGATAATTTAATGGAGCATTAGTTTAAGTTTGTTTAATTCTGCTTCTATAATTAAACTAGTTGCTTCATTAATTAATGTCTTAACTTTTAGTTCATTTATTAAAGTCAAGTTATTAATGTGTTTGAGTTTATTAGTGTTCAATTGTGTTTAATAAGGTCATTTTATTGTGTTTATTGCAGGTGTCTCTTCAGCTCACAACCATTACATTCAAGGTTGTTATAAATTAATTGAAGTGACTTTTTAGTTGATTTTTGTTACAAATGAAATGGCTGCTACAAGGGATGTTTAATACATCAATTTAAGGAGTTTTAAGGAGCATTTTAACTCCTCTTAAAATCGACAACAACCTCTTCACCTACTAGCAGATTTTTTGGCTAATTTAAAGATGAAAACAAGCATTCAAAACCATTTAATTGCTGGTGACTTTTCAGCTAGCCAAAGGACAACTCAAGAGACATTTTAAGCATTCATTGATGATCAATAAAAGCTGAATTAAAGTGAATTCAAGCATGGAGTAATTTTTTATAAGAATATCAAGAGTCTTGAGTTTAAATTTAGTTTTAATTAGCATATTAAGATGTGACTTTTCAGCTAGTTTTTTTCTATCTCTATAAATATGTGTAACCAGCCATTTTGGAGGGACTTTTGACATTATATTGAATGAAATTATATCATTTTGTGAGATTTGATTCTCTCAAATTTTGTTTGAAGTCTTATTGGCTTATCTACAAAGCTAGTGGCGTCAACCTATTCTTTCTTCTATCCCAAACTTATCACTCCAAAAGAGTGTGGCATTCACCCATTAAAATATACCTTCGGTTCCTACTTTGCTAAGTAGGGGTCAAGGTTTCACTACTTCCATCATCCACCTTGAAGCTTATAGTGTTTGGGTCATTGCTCTTTAGTAGTGGTTCTTACTTGCTTTGAGTTTGTTCCCTTCCATTCCATCACTATCATTTATTTTTGTTGCTAGCCGAATTTTCCATTTCTTCCTTGAACCTAAAATCCATTTCATTCCCATTCCATATACCATTCCTTTTTATTTTCAATAACCGAACCTATATATTATTCATTTCCATAAACCCATCTTTGAATCCTTTTTCATAGCTTCCGCCAATATTTACTTAAAGCATCATTATTAAACAAGTCGAATGATACTTTTTCGTAGACGATCGAGCAAACTCGCATACGACTCGACTCACCCCGAGGCGGATCATATCATTTGGTATCAAAGCTAGAAAATGAGGAGTTTCGATGACGAACGAGATGCCAAAATAGGTTCGTAGTTTAAATTTAAAAAATTTAAGTTGTAATCTCAAGTTCTTCTTGTGTTATTTTGAGCATTTGAAGTGAAAAAAAAAATGAAAATATAAAACAAAATGTTTGAAAGTTTTTGCAAGTAACTATTGTGTATGTTCTTCTCCTCTGTTTTTTGATTTCAAACCAACATACTACTTTCATCATTCTTCTACCTCGAACATCCAAGATCCTTGTTACCATCATTTGGTATTTTTCATTTCATCCAATGCCACACATACCCCAATTCCATTTCTTTCAGCCTACCTTTACCTATAATGATTTTTCTTTGCTTAAACCCTTGAAGCCGACCTTACAAGTTGCTAATAAGTCCAAGGCAACCTTTCAGAATTTTAAGGGGTGGATTCGAGTGGTAAAAGGCACGAGTGAATTCATTAGAGAAAAAGCCGATTTTGAGTGAAACACGAGAGTGAGTGACTTTTTCTTTGTGAGTGATCTTGTAAGAATTTTGTGGTAAGGTACTTAACTATCTTTTTTGTTCTTTTAACACTTTTCTTTTCAGCTAAAAAAAATCATGTCTTGTGAAGAATTTTTGACCGATAACTTCCAATACTTGGTGAAAGAAATGGGCCGAATGCTCGAAAGAAATCTAGGTCCATTACAAAAGTGTTTGGACCGAGTGGAAGAAAAAGCCTGACGGAAGCAAACTCCATCGAGTCAAGAAATAGAGTCACGAAGACACTACTAGAGAAGAGATTTTTACCAAGACTCCTATTTAACAAAGCTTTCGAGGTAATGAGAAGCATACTTCGAGTTTGAGACTTTTCGAAGTGACGAACAAGAAAGTACGAGTTATTCCTCGTATATCTCAAAGAAGTCCCTCTCAGAGAAACGTTCACGAAGAATTAATCAAGAAATCGATGAGAATACTTTCTCTTTCTTTGAGCCAAACGATTATCTTTTTGATTCTTTTGTATTGTCCTCACGATGTAATGAAATAGAAAACGAAGAAAAAGAAAAAGAAATAGAAATAGGAAAAGAAGAAAAAGAAAAAGAGATTGAAAAGAAGAGGAAAAAGAAAAAAAAGGAAGTGAATTTGAAAAAGAAAATGAGTGTGAGGAAAAAGAGAAAATTAAAAAAGAGAGAAAAGCAAGCGAGTTAGAAAAACAAACTAAAGAAAATAGTGAGCAAGAACAAGAAAAAGTGAGGAATTTGTTTACTAACCCAGTTGCAAAATTGCCTTGTTGTGTTTCTTTTTAGGTTTCGACATATCGAGAGATCACTTTCAACTTTAATACCTTCCCGATGAAAGACGCTTTCGTATGCTCAGCAAAGGTAAGGATGAAAATGAAATTCCACCACACGAGCCCGAAGGTAAGTGAGGTAAGGAATTTTTAATAACTGAGTCACGATAATCCGATTTGAAATTTGTCAACAAAATTTTCGATGACTTAGTTTTTAAAAGCCCCCTTATTTTCACCCGATTAATTTCTATTTTTTAATGTGGTTGATATCGTTTGTTCCGATCGACAAACCAAAAATTTGATCTTGCATGAAAACGGATTCGTATGAAAGGTAGATAAATTTTTTGATTATTTTGTACATCCATTACAGTTTTGTGAAAATTTTATGAATTTGTGCAAATTTGATTTGATGAATGTAAAGAGATTTGAATGTTTGTTTCTGTGGATGCAAACATCCCATTGGTTTAACATGTTTGATTTATCAAAACCGTTGCTACATTTTGGCCTAAATAATCAAACACGTGTTTTTAAACTGGGAATATGTTTTGGTACATTTTTGTGAGAAAATCAAGCTTTATCAATTTTGTGCAAATAAATTCTATTGGTTTGATACTTGGTTTTTGAATAAGGACACGAGATATGATAAACTTGATTTCAACTTAAATTCGTTCCTTAATCCATTTCTGTGGTTGCACTTGAAGTTCGTATTTCACTCTGACAAGATTAATTCAACCACGAAGCTTCGATTAGATTACATTCGATGAGAAAAGATTTGTGTTGATCAAAAAAGATAAATTCGATCATTGTTTTCCTGCTCTTGAAGATGAACAAGGTAAGACATTTGAAGACTTTAAAATATCTTTGTTCTCCTTGAATGTTACAAAAATCATGTTGATGAATTCAATTTTGTAAAACATTTAGATCATAATGTGCTTAATTGTTCTATTTTGCTTTATGATGATCTATCTATTTTGGTCATTGATAAAAAGATTCATATTTTTGATCATTGTGATGTTGAAGGATTTGTTAGCGAGTATATGACCAAAGGTCAATTGCAAGATTTGAATGTGTGAGTCTATGAACCATGTGAAACTTTTCAATTATCTGCTTGTGACTAGTATGTCTACCATTTGATTCATTACTCACGATCTAATCATGACTTGTGGAATCTATTTAAGTCATATGCATGCCTGGAAACCTATTCAATTTTGTTTCGAACATTTGACAAGGCATTATTTCGTTTGCATGATAATTTGATTCTGTCCATCCACATACGTCATACTTGTCTTGTTACAATTATGCTTAAGTTGCAAAATTGTTCAGAGTATTATTTGCTAACTCATGGTTATTCTTTTCATATGACTCGATTACCGTCCGCCCTGTTCGACCGAGGAAAGCCAAGTAAAAGGAACTATGCTCTAAAGAACCAATGGCTCAATTTGAGGACGAAACACTTTCAAGAGGGATGGTATGATACGAACCTGGTCATATCATGTTTCAACACAAACCATCGACAACGAGAGTGGCTTAAGCTCGAGGGGCCTAAGTGCAAAATAAAGTCGAGTTCCAGCTCAAATAAAGTTCAATCAAATGCGGTTCAGCTCGATTCCAATTTCTCGAGCTCTATCCAGCTTATTCAGCTTGTGTTTAGCTTGATTTAGCTCATGCATTTTTATTTTGTTGAATACAAACTTTTAAATTAAATATTAGCTTTAAATAAAGGCGTTTAGTTTAAATAAATAAGTTGTGTTTAATAAGAGGCTTATTGTAACAGTCCGTTTTATACCCTAGTCGGAAGAGTGGTTTTGGGACCACAAATCCGAGTCTAAATAATATTTTAATATTATTTTCTATGCTTTTGATATGTGTTTAAACATGTGCTAAATTTTGTGTATTAATTCGTCCGTCTGTGTGCTTAATTTGATAAAAGGACTAAATCGCATAAATTTTAAAAGTGACTTTCATTTGATTAATGACCAAAATGATGTGGCTTTATTATTGTAAAGTTCTTAAAAGGCAAATAGTCCATTTTTACTTATAGTGGACGGCAACATGTGTTTATATATTATGCTTTTATATGTTTATTTTATATGATAATTTATATTATAATAAAAGAAAATGCATTAAACAAGGCCATTCTCATCATCTTGGCTGAAAAATAAAGAAAAGAAGAAAAGAAAAGAAAGTTAGGTTTCAGTTGGTTCCAAGCTTGATTGAGGTATGTTTTGGCTTTAGATTTTAATGATTTTTATGCTTTTGAGATTGTTGCTTGGTCTACTATCAAGCCCATGTTTCAATTTTGTGTATTAATGATGTTCATGAGATGTGCCATTGATGAAATGGTGAGATTTGTGATGAATTTAGTTGTTAAATGAAATATTTGTGCTAGATAAACATATTTTGTTCTTGAATTTTTGATGAATTTAGCTAAATAGGGCTAAATTGAGAAAATAGTAACTTGAGGGACTAAATTGTAAATTTGATGGAAAATATGGGCTTGCATGAGATATATTAACATTCAGCTAAGCATGGTTAAATGATGATTTTGTGAATTTGATGTTTTAAGAAAAATGGACTAAATTGATAAATTGTGCAAATGTGAGGTTATGTTGCAAATAACCCTAAATGTGTGTCTTTGGATTGAATTGAATGAGTTAATCAATAAAAGGGTTAATTCTAAATATGTATAGATCAAGAACTGAGGAAAACGGACTTAGACCGTGAGAAAGTGAAAGTAACCAAGTTGCCGTTTCCATTTTCGTCAAATCGAATCCGAGGTAAGTCATTATGCAAATAAATGTAATTGTATTGAATTGAGCATATTCATATGACTATTAATGATAGTGAATGTTTATGAGATGCTATGCGTATGAATTCTGAGATAAGGATGACTTAGTGGCAACGTCTGAGAAGTCCCGTACGAACCTAGGAATAGATAGGATTAGCTATGACATGACATAGGTATCTGTTCTGTTTATCATGTAAGACCATGTCTGAGACGTTGGCATTGATTAGATATTTTGTGTAAGACCACGTTTGGGACGTTGGCATCGATCTGAGATTTACGTATAAGACCATGTCTGGGACATTGGCATCGTATTAATTCGTGTAAGACCCTGTCTGGGATAGTGGCATCGATATTTGAGTACATGTAAGACCTTATCTGGGACGTTGGCATTGTACAACTATTCCGAGCTTACTGAGTATCCAATTAGGTTCCTAACGGTTCAACGGGTAAATCGAGCTATGAACAATTATGTGAATGTACGTTAGTTTCAGGTACATTTGGTATGTACACTAAGTGTGTATAAAAGGTAAGTACCTATATGAAGTTGCTTTGAAGAATCATATATTTGAACATGAGAATATGAGGGAGATACAAGAATTTTTATGAATGAGCTAAGTACTTATGTGATATATGAATAGAAGTTGTGAGAAGCTTTATGTAAACAAATGTGCCAAAGATCATGGGATGAATCGGTTTTGAGAACTATAATTACCAATATTTTGAATGGGTTGTATCCATTGTATGATATGTTTATTTATATATGACTTACTAAGCTTTTGAAAGCTTACTCTGTGTGTGCGCGCTCTATTTTATAGATCGTCAAAGCTACTGAAGGCTCGGGGACCATCGAGGATCGTTATCGACTCAGCTTGTTTTGGTACATTTTGGAAATGTAAATAGCTATATATGACATGTATAGGCTAGTTATTTATATAAGTGTGAGTTTTGAAGTTAGCCATGTGATTTGGCTAGTTATGTGTTGGTAATATGCTTTAATAATGTTTTATATTATGTATATTTGGTATGGTCTGAAAGCATAAGAAACGATTAAGTTTAAGGTAAGTATATAGATTAAATTTTGAGCTTATATGTTTAACAAAAAGTTGAACTTGTGAATGGTAAGTATGGATAAATTATGCTTGTATATTCATAAGTTTTAGTCTTGTAAACATGGCATGATTAGTATTGGATTGGATTAGAGAAATGGATGATTATTTTGATATGTTTTTGGTTGTCATATGTCCATGAGATGTGTTGGTAATTTGCTTGTAGGAATGACCCTAGTTGGGTCACATTTTGGCCTTACAAATGGCCTATAATGTCACATGGTTGTGGCACACGGGCATGCCTAGTGACCATGGGGCTAAGTCAGTAGCTAGCTTAAGAGGACACGACCATGGTACACGGGCATGTCTAGTAGCCGTGTGAAGAAGTCAATATATGGCCTAAGAGTAAACGACCTTAGCACACGGGGGGGCCTGATAGCCATGGAGCCAAGTCAGTTTTGACCACGGGGAGGACACACGGGTGTGTCTAACAGCCGTGGGAGGCACACGATCTGCTCGCACGGACGTGTAACCCCTGAAACTTTGAAAAGTTTTTAAATTTATGAGAATTTCTGTAAGTGTTTGGTTTAGACCCGACCCTATTTCTAAGCATGTTTTAGGTCTCAATGACCTACAAAGGGGACACTATGGTTGTAATTGTTGATATACTTGATGAATTGTCTAATAAAGTTTCTGATCTGTCAAGTAACGCTCCTAAATCAAATCTAGTGACGGACACGGGATAGGGGTGTTACACTTATTTAATTAATCTAGTTACTAGGATAATTTAATGGAGCATTAGTTTAAGTTTGTTTAATTCTGCTTCTATAATTAAACTAGTTGCTGCATTAATTGATGTCTTAACTTTTAGTTCATTTATTAAAGTTAAGTGATTAATGTGTTTGAGTTTAATTAGTGTTTCATTGTGTTTAATAAGTTCATTTTATTGTGTTTATTACAGGTGTCTCTTCAGCTCACAACCGTTACATTTAAGGCTATTACAAATTAATTGAAGTGACTTTTTAGTTGATTTTTGGTTACAAATGAAGTGGCTATTACAAGGGATGTTTAATACATCAATTTAAGGAGTTTTAAGAAGCATTTTAACTCTTAAAATTGGCAGCAACCTCTTCACCTACCAGCAGATGTTTTGGCTCATTTAAAGATGAAAACAAGCATTCAAAACCATTTAATTGCTGGTGACATTTCAGCTAGCCAAAGGATAACTCAAGAGACATTTTAAGCATTCATGGATGATCAATCAAATCTGAATTAAAGTGAATTCAAGCATGGAGTAATTTGTTATAAGAATATCAATAGTCTTGAGTTTAAATTCAGTTTTAATTAGCACATTAAGATGTGACTTTTCAGCTAGTTTTTTTCTATCCCTATAAATATGTGTAACCAGCCATTTTGGAGGGACTTTTGACATTATATTGAATGAAATTATATCATTTTCTGGGATTTGATTCTCTCAAATTTTGTTTGAAGACTTGTTGACTTATCTACAAAGCTAGTGGCGTCAACTTGTTCTTTCTTCTATCCCGAACTTATCACTCCAAAAGAGTGTGGCGTTCACCCATTAAAACATACCTTCGGTTCCTACTTTGCTAAGTAGCGGTTCGAGGTTTCATTACTTCCATCATCAACCTTAAAGCTTATAAGTATTTGGGTCGTTGCTCTTTAGTAGTGGTTCTTACTTGCTTTGAGTTTGTTCCCTTCCATTCTATCACTATCCTTTATTTTTGTTTCTAGCCTAATTTTCCATTTCTTCCTTGAACCTAAAATCCATTTCATTCCCATTCCATATACCATTCCTTTTTATTTTCAATAAACGAACTTATATATTATTCATTTCCATAAACCCATCTTTGGATCCTTCTTCATAGCTTCTACCAATATTTACTTAAAGCATCATTATTAAACAAGTCGAATATTTTGTTAAGTTGTAATTGTTAGCCAATGTGATGGCTATGTATGTTACTAAAGTCATTTTGTAAATGGTCTTATAAGTTAGGCCAATACTTGGAAAATTCTATTGCTTAATGAAGATAATTTTCATGAAGTGTATGCCCTTGTGTATATCTTGATTATTTGAGTTCCTAGAGATACCTTTTGGTCATCTTTTTCATTGGAATGTTTTGAATTGAGTTCTTGGATGTGCCTTTGGGTTATAAGTTGTGTTTGCTTGAATTGGAGTTTGTGTGTGTGCAACTTAGGGTGGCAAAGAGCTTGGTAGATAGCCATCTAATTGTCCACATGGGTAGACACATAGGGTGTGTGTCTAGGCCGTGTGTGATACACAGTCAGCCCTATAGGCGTGTGGATCGATCATGTGTCCTCTTGCATGCTAGAATTGCAAGTTAGTATGCCTCGTAGTTAACACATGGGTAGAGACACGACCGAGTGTCTCAGCCGTGTGGGAGACATGGCCTAGGACATAGACGTGTGCCTAGGCCGTGTGAAGTCTACACATTAAATGTGGAATTTAATTCGACACATGAGCTAAGGACACGGGCGAGTGCCTTGGCTGTGTGACCATAGTGAAATGATGATGTCATAGTCAGAATGCCAGGGTTTTGGCACACGGGCTAAGACACGGGCGTGTCAAGTCCGTGTGAGAGATACAAGCTAGGGACATGGGCATGTGTCCGACCATGTGGATTAAGTCAGTGTCGACCACGGGTGGAAGACACGGGCATGTCTTATGGGCACACAGGCGTGTCCCTAAATCAACATAGGCATGTGACCCCTATTTTGATGAAAAGTTTTCCAAGTTCGTAAAAGTTCCCGGTTAAATCCTAGAACCTCTCAGAGGTATGTTTAAGGCCTCGTAGGCCAAGAATGAGCTAGAAATGGGTTTAAATGAAGTTCTATAGCCTATTATTACATGTTCAAGCAAGGTTTAGCATGGTAATGCCTCGTATCCGGTCCTGATGTAGGACACGGGTAAAGGGTGTTACCATATACATGCCTGTAACACCCCTAACCTGTAACCGTCACTTGTTTAGGGTTAAAAGGCATTACCGAATAATTGAAAACCTTTTACGGACATTTCATAATTTTATTGAACCATTCAAGTCAAAAAGTCCCTTAACTAGGTCAATGAGACCTTAATCATACTTTAAAATATGACCGGGACTAAACTGAACACATACAAAACTTCTCAAAAATTTAAAAAATTTTCTAAGTTACCGAGGTCACACGCCTATGTGGGTAGGCTGTGTGCCTCCCATTGCCTCGGACACGCCTGTTTGTCTAAGTCGTGCCAAAACAAGGAATACATACTGACTTGTCCCCACGGCCTGAGACACGCCCGTGTGCCCCACCCGTGGTCGATCCTGACTTGCACCACACGGCCAATCACACACCCATGTGTCCAGCCCGTGGTCGAGCCTAGCTTGTTTTGAATTGCAACCTCGAAGGACACGATCGAGCCACACGCCCGTGTTGATGCAATCCTAGTCACATCATGGTTCGACTCCATCCGATGCCATCGAGAGTGGCTAAACTTGAGGGGCCCAAGTACAAGATGAAACATCTCATAAGCCTGATTGATTGTTGGCTAATGTTTTAAGGACTTTTAATTTAATTAAGTTTTATTTAAATTAATAAGTTTGCATATTTTAATTTTAACTTGCACTTTGTGTGTTCTACATTTAATAAAGTAACGCATTATGTAACTTTCATGTTAGTTTAGTATGCATCATAAATAATGACTTGCATTATGAAACTCCCATGTTAGTTTAAGTTTGTGATAAACCGTAAAAGTAACATATTTTAATCCCACATTTAGTATGCTTTTGGATGATTTATCCCTGATTTATGTAAAAAGGTGCTCTTAATCCTTTCTTTTCATGTCTTATACTCAGGAAAGCACCTAAGGATAAAAAGAACGTAAAAAGGTCTTAAAACGAACCAAATTGGGCCAACCCAAGAAATCGACATGGCCTGGACCTCAAGCCACACGGCTGTGCCTTGCCATTTATTTAGAACACGGCCTCAACCCAATTTACACGGCCGTGCCTCGTCACAAAAGTCCAACACGGTCTGGCCACGACTTACACGGGCGTGTGCCATGGGCGTGCCCCTGCCACAGGAATAAGCAATTTCACTCAGATTTGGATGCTTGAAGCCAAATAAACATACTCCTAAGTCTACTTAAACACCTTAATAGTAATTCTACTTGAAGGAGGTACTTAGGAGCCAAGTAAAGCATCTAAAGAGCCTATATAAACAATCCAAGGCAACCATTTTAAGGAAGGAAGTTTTGGGTAGAGTTTTCTACCAAAGCTTTTATTCAGGGAATTACTCGAAGATAGCCAGTTGATCCATCTCAAGAAGCTGGAGTTCTACTCAAGACAAAGGATTTCCTCTTCAATTCCTTCAAGGGGTTTTAGGGACTTCTTATGTTTTGTTTTATCTTTTCTCTTGAGATGTCTTCTTATTTTGTTATGAACTAAACCCTTCAGATACCTGAAAGGGATGAAACCTATGATGGATTTTGTTATTTGATTTCTAAATTATATGATAAATACTTAGTTTGTTCTTAATTATGTTGCTTAATTTAATCTGATGTGCTTAGGTGGAGGAGGAATAGGCCCTACTTAAGAGTAGATCTAGCATAATTAAGCAGAGTTGATCGCACACCTAGAGATAGGGTGACGAGATTTTGCCGAATTAGGGTAAAACCTAATATGAGAGTCCATTGATCGATTTATTGCTTCCTTAGGGGGTTATTATAAGAGAATGAGAGTTCCACTAATTAACCTAAGGTTAGACGTTATTCGCCTCGAGAGAGGGTTTAATATAGGTTAAGGAGTCTCACGGATCAAGCTAAGTAAAGAAGTCATATGAATTAAAAGTTAGATAACAAGAGAAGTCATAGGTGGATTCTTCTTGAGGGTATCGTCGTAATCAACTGAATTTTTCCACTGTCTTTTCCCAAAGTTTCATTCTTTTGTCTTTGCATCTAGTTTAGTTTTTAGATTAATAAACCAATCACTCCATATTTTAGGCTAAATAATTGAAAGAAAGTGAGTAGTAGTACTTTTAGGTTCCTTTGGGTTCGATAAAATAATCTTGCCTAAACTATACTATTGTTTGATAGGTGCACTTGCCTCAATCGTTGTCATAGTTAGTCTACAGGTTCGATCATTCCTTATAAATATTAAAACTCGACTGTTTGACACGATCAGTCTGCATTATTAAATTAAGTTTTGCATTAAGTAACTCATTTATTCATTTAGTTTGCATTTTAAATATTTTCATTTAAGCATCTTAGTTTAATAAATGAGTTGCTAGACATTTATTCAACTCATCTTAGTTTAATTAATAAGTGTTTTTTATAATTTTATTTAATAAGTTTAGCTCTAAATAATCTAGTTACTAGGATTATTTATTGATGCATGAGATAAAGTTCATTTAATAATGCTTCTCTTAATTAAACTAGTTGTTGGAATAAATGATGCATAAGTGTTAGTTCATTTATTTAAGTTAGTTGTTACTTTGTTTTAGGTTTAATCATTGAATAAATATGTTTAATATGACGGTTACATGTGTTAATTGCAGGTGATTTTTCAGCTTACAAACATTAAATTTAAAGGCTGTTACACATTCAATAAGGTGGCTTTTCAAGTGATTCAGTGACTTGTTACAAAGGAGGCTTTATACATCAATAAAAAGAGTTTAAAGGAGCATTACACTTCCTTTAAATTTCAGTAGCAACCCTTCCAACTACTCCAAACATTTTTGCTACTTTAATGGACAATTTTTGCTTTAAAAACTTCATTAAGTTGTTGGAGTCTATTCAACTAGCCAAAGGAGAAACCAAGAGACATTTTCAAAGCATTCTAATTCATTAAATCAGCTCATTTGGAGTCATAAAGTTGCTGTTATTTGGCAACTCAAGAGTTTTTATTTATTGATTAAGGTTTATTTCAGCCATTGAAATGCACATTAAAGCTGAATTCATATGACTCTTCAGCTAACCACAAGTAAACACTATATGTACTTTGTTATTAGCTTGTAGAGGAGACTTTTGAACCTTAATCAAATTTATGAACTTTGAGTTCTTGAGTGAGTTTATTTGCTCTCTATTTTTTGTACAAGTTTCTTAGACTTATCAAGCTTACTTGTGGTGTTTATCACTTGTTCATCCATCTCCTTATACCATCGGGTCGAGGTCCATCTTCAAATTCCATCATCCACCTTAAATCAAATAGAAACTGGGGTGACACCTTCATATAGTGTTGAATCGTTTCTCGTGTTTAAGATCACTTTCCCATTTCCATTTTATTATCCTACAATCTTTATCTACATTTACTATCTCCTACTAAACCGAACCATTTCAATACCCATCTTCTTTGCTTCCTCTTAGCCTAACCTATCCATTTCCTTCTCTAACTTATTTTCCTCATTATCCAACCTCCATTCCTAACTTAAGTCATTTCCAATACAAATATCTTCAAAAGCTTTCGAAAACTCAACCTCAATTTGACTATTTTCTCTGAAACTTAACTACTCCTCGTAGACGATTGGGAATATCACATACGACTCAACTCACCTCGAGGCGGATCGTATCACATGTGCTCAACTGTGTTGGCAATTATAGGCCATTTTCAAGGCCAAAATGCCACCCATACATTGGGATATCCCTACAAGCATCATACCAATTCAATTCCTACCAAAGTAATCAACTTTTCCAAGCATTCAAAAGCCTCTCAAACATACCATTTAATGCAACATTTATCACAACTTATTCACAATCATTTCCAAACATAATTCATTCACAATCTTACCATTACACATAGTCATCATTTATCAAAAATATATTCTCACTTTATATAAATAGGCTTACCATTATTATGACTAATTCATTTTCTATCAAACCATACCACAACTAGCATCATAGTACATAACTAGTCATTCATATCACAAGAATATACCTAACCATATCACATAGCCATATACACATATCAAACCTAACTCAAGGTAACTAGCCTATACATGCCATACTTAACATTTACACTTTCAAAAAGGTACCAAAACAAGATTGAGTAGTGTGATGACGATCCTTGACGGTCCCCGAGCCTTCAGTAGCTTTGACGATCTATAAAATAGAGCAAACACATACAAAGTAAGCTTTCCAAAAGCTTAGTAAGTCATATATAAATAAACTTAATACACTATACACATAGCCACATAAACACAATGACATTAGTGTTTCTCATTTACAAATTCATAATATCATTCTTGGCTCATCATTTAGCCATTACTTACTCATATTTCACAACTCAAATATCGCATATGCTCATAACTCATTTAAGCATATATATCACATATTATTACATCATTTACTAATGTCACATTCATTCATATATCACATTTTGGTTCAATGCATCCATATGCATATTTACTCACCTTCCATGCTTATTCAAAACATATACATCAAACGTACTTGAAGTAGATATAAAAATCACATAGTCATTCATTTTTTGGACTTGCCCATTGAACCTTTCAGAATCTAATAGGATACTCAGAGTGCTCAGAATAGTCATACAATGCCAACGTCCCAGATGAGGTCTTACATGTACTCAGATATCGATGCCACTATCCCAGACAGGGTCTTACACGAATCAAATACGATGCTAACGTCCCAGATGTAGTTTACACGTAAATCTCAGATCGATGCCAACGTCCCAGATGTGGTCTTACACGAAATCTCGAATCAATGCCAACATCCCAGACGTGGTCTTATATGATATCACAAATCAGAACCTATGTCATGACATATGTAACCTATCTATTCCTTGGTTCAAACGTGACTTCTTAGACTTTAATAACTTGTCGACATATCTTCAGATTTCATATACATTCCATTTTGATCATTTACCATGCAAAATATATCTCATAGATACATAAATAATTCAATTCAAATATGTTTATTTGTATATAGACTTACCTCATACGGGAAGAACGGAAACAAACGGCTATTCAATAACTTTCGACTTCCCTCGATCTAAAACCATTTTCTTCAGTTCTTGATCTATACATATTCAAATTTAATCCATCTATTCATCAACTCATTCAATTAAATCCAAAAATACACATTTAGGGCAATTTACAAATTAACCCCCATATTTTCACATTTAGACATTTTAGTTCCTTATTCACAAAATCACCAAAATACACAAAATCTCATGTCACTCATGCCTAGCCAAATTTTCACATGATTCATACTAGTCCATACATTTCATTGATTTCACAATTTAACTCCTCAAAATATTATTCTTTCAATTTAATCCAAATTACTCAAAATCACCAAAACTCCAAAGACAAAATATGTTAATCAAACACATATCTTTCATAATTCACCCTCAAACATCATAAAACTCATGAATTCATCAATGGATCATTTCAAAATAATCATCAAATCACACAATTGAGACATGGGTTTTGAAGTATACGAAGCAACGATTACAAAAACGTAGAAATTATCAAAAATCGAAGCAAAACATACCTTAAATCAAACCAAGTGTGTGCTAAAACCTAGATGAACATGAAAGCTTTTGTTTTCTCTTCTAATTTTGACTAAATATGATAACAATGACTATTTTCATGCTTTTGTTTTATCAAATTAAACTTAATTATTCATTTCCTATTTTACCCATTTATTAATCATATAAGACAAATAAACAATAAGGTTATTATGCCATTTAGCCATCCACTAACCTTGATATTGGATTAATTGCCTCATAAAGCCTCCAAATTTAAAAGACACATCAATTTGGCCATTAAAACATATAGAAAGTTACTTTTACAATTTATGCGATTAAGTCTTTTTTGCGAATTGAGCACACATACGATCAAATTAAATCACGAAACTTGCACACATACTTAATCACATATCATAGGCACGAAAAATAATATTAAAATATTTTTCTATCTCAAATTTATGGTCCCAAAACCATGTTTCGACTAGGGTCTAAATCGGACTGTTAGAATACCATACATTCAAAATGCCAAGATCATCAAATACCCAAACTAAGAGTTTGATAGTGTGATCTGAATCTCCGACGATCTCTAATTCTGAGTTAGCTTAGCGACACTATAAAAAAATGGAAAATAAACAGAGTAAGCTCTATATCTTAGTAAGCTCGTATGCAAGAAATAAGCAACCTTACCATGCACATAACATTCAAATAACATAACATAATTAAATGTGAATTTACCATAGTTTCATAATCACAATCTATCCCATTATAGAACTTACCTCATATTCATCATTTCACACATCGAATAAGCATAAGCTTTACATACATACCTGAGCCATCTCAAAATGAATGTACACATACTTTCATCTTTGACTTATCCGTAAACCACTCCAAATAACTATAACAGCTCGATTTTGGGGCTAGTCAGAACAGTGGTTTCAAGACCACTAATTCAAGGTTGAATAAAACTATTTTAATATTATTTTATGTGTTATGGCATAATTATAGGGATGTATGAAAATTTTGGTGCTTTAATTTTAGCGATTGTATGCTTAATTGCAAAAAAAGACTAAATCGCATAAAGTAAAAAGTTCTATTTTATAGGCTAAAGGTGTCTAATAGCTGTAAAATATTAATTGGAAGCCATAAATGTGCAATTAAACCCTTAAAAAATGAGTGGCCGGCCATAGGGGACAAGAAATGTCAAAATTTGGTCAAAGTGGGTGAATTAGGTGACTAAATTGAAGGAAATAAATAAAATAAAGAAAATATGATATCATCCTTGTTCATATTTTTTCTTCCACCAAAAATTGAAGTGCAAATAGAGGTTTTTGGAGCTCAAACTTTCAGCCAAGCTATTCTTTTGCAAGTAACTGATCTTAGAGGTCTTCCTCGATAATTTTTGTACTTTTGGAACCCCTAAAGCTTAAGCTAGCTAATGAGGGGACTATTTTGCAAAATGGTTGAAAGTTTAGGATTTACCATGAGAGTGTTTATATTTTTTGCTGAGTTTTTATGGAAGAAAATGAATTGTGGTTGTTAAATAAACAACTTTTGTGAAAGGTGTTTCCATGAAAACACCTAAAAAGACCTATTTGTAAAGGTTATTAATTGAGTAGTAAATGCATAAAATGATTGGTATTGTGAATGGTTATAAGAGTAATAAATGTTCCACTAGGTTTGTTTAATGAGAAAATGTGATGAAAAATAATTTACGAGCCTAGGGGCAAAATAGTAATTTTGCCAAAGTATAAGGGTAGAACGGTCATTTTTGCCTAAGTAGAAATTTTGAAGTGTCATGATTCATGTAGTGATTTAATGAGTAAATTTTATTATTATAGATCAAGAAGAATGCGAAACAACCTTGACCGAGGAAAAGGCAAGGTTACGAACTAAGCCGCAAATTAACATATTTTGCACCGAGGTAAGTTTATTTGTAAATGATACATCTTTAATACATATGTTGTTACCTATTGATGCATTGTATGGATGTAAATACTTATTGGTGAAATTGATTGGAAATGATAGAAAATGAGTAATTCTCGAATGAACCTCAAAATAGAAATGTGGGTACAGTCAAATATCCGTAATTATGTAATTGTTGGTGGGCTGTGTGTGATACCACCTTGTTATCTATTCACAATGGGCTATGTGTGATACCATCATTTATATTATCATTTGTTGTGTTATGTGCGATACCACCGTAATTATCATTGTTGGTGGGCTGTGTGCGATACCACCCTATTATTTTTTAATGGTGGGCTGTGTGCGAAACCACCGGATACTTTGTATCATTTCGAAGGGTTCATCAAGAATCTTGTTTTAGTAAACATTTCATGTGGCTTTGTGGTGATAAGTGTAGGGTAAATGTATAAGTAAATGTGAGCAATGTATATGATATGTGGTTGGGGTGTGGTAATAGTTGAGATGAGTAAGCACAATTATGAGAATATGAATTATTTTTACATAGTATGTAATGTTTTTGATTGATTAGCTGATGGTATAATGCTTATTGTTTACATATAGACTTACTAAGCTTAAAGTTTACTCCCTTCTCTTTTCCCTTATTTTATAGTATCAAAGAGCTAGCTCGGGATACGAAGATAATCAGAAGATCACCTATACTATCAGCAAATCTTAATATAGTTAGACTTAGCATTTTGAGTATGGCATGTATAGGGACTAGACTTAGTTGAATGTCATATTGTTTTGGCCAAGTGTGTTGGCTCATTCAAAGATAAACTCTTTTGTATAAGGCCATAGGTGGTGGCTCTTTCTTATTAATCCATGAAAAGATGAGGTTTTGTTCATGAATTGTGCAAGTGCATAATTGATTTACTTAGTTATCTATGCATGAATGGGTTAAAGGTTTGGTATGATTTATGCTTGTATAAGTTGAGGTGATAGGAAGAACTTGGAAAATAGCCTTGTTCTTATCCACACGGGTAGACACAAGGGCGTGTGTCTAGGCCGTGTGTGACATGGTCAGCCTTATGGGCGTGTGGTCAGGCCGTGTGGAAGGCATGGCCATGTACATGGGCATGTGCCCAGGCCGTGTGAAGTCTGCTCCTAAAATTAGGAATTTAATTTGCCACATGGTCGAAGGACACGAGCGTGTGCCTTGGTCGTGTGACATTTATGGGGTGATGACGTCAGAAATAGAATGCCAAGGTTTTAGCACACAGGCTAAGACACGGGCGTGTCAAAGCAGTGTGAGGGACACGGGCATGTGTCCAGCTGTGTGAAAACCCCTGTAGGTTCAAATTGAAAATAATTCCACATGGGTGTGGAACACAAGCATGTGATATGCCACACGGGCGTGTCCCTTCCTCCACATGGGTGTGTGGACTGTTTAGTGAAAATTTTTATAAGTTTTTCTCGAGAGCTTCAAAAGAGTTTGATAGATCCCGAACCATTCCTAAAGTGTGATTGAAGCCTCGTAGGCTGGTTTAAGAGGTGTTATGAAGAGTTTTAAATTAGGGTGGAAAGTCATGTTTCGACATAGCATAATTGTTGCGTATAAGTCTAGTAATGCCTCGTACCCTATTTCGGCATTGAATATGGGTAATAGGTGTTACATTTAGTGGTATCAAAGCTATGGTTTAGTCGGTTCTCAGACTACCATAGTGTGTGTGAGAGTCTAGCTATACATGCCATAAATACATTGATAGTGTGGTGACTCTGACAATATTAAATTGTGTTTTCGTGTAGTAATGGATCCCGATCGAGCTACTGCTGATGACACTACTAGTAACATGCCGGCTCTCACTCAAGAAACTACGCCTCTGGAAAGAAGACCCGAGACCTTGGGTCAAGGAAAAGAGGCTCGAAAGCCTTTCTCCACATGATGAGTAACTAGTACATCGAATTTGTATGAGCAAACCCTAATGCTCAACCTCCTCCACCCCGCCTATTCTTCAGCCAGTCCTCATGGCTCCTCAAGGTATAGATTTGGTAAGAATGACCAAACCCCCGGTCGATAAGAATCAAAAATAAGGGGCCGAGGAATTTAAAGCCAACATAGGTGATGACCCTCAGAGGGTGAAGTTCTAGCTTGATAACTCTATGAGAGTATTCGATGAACTCTCTTGCACGCCTGAGGAGAGCTTAAAAGATGATGTGTCATTGCTGAAGGACTTGGCATATCATTGGTGGAAAATACTGACATCTGTAGTACCGAGGGAGAGGGTGACATGGGACTTCTTCCTAGAGGAGTTCTGAAAGAAGTACATAAGTCAGTGATTTGTTAACTACAAACGGAAGGAGTTTCTTGAATTGAAGCAAGGCAAAATGACTGTGGTAGAGTATGAGTGCGAGTTTGTTAGGCTCAACAAGTATGCTCAAGAGTGCGCGATCTACGAAAGCTATTATGTGTAAGAGGTTCAAAGATGGGTTGAATGAGGATATCAGATTATTAGTTGGGATTTTGGAATTGAAGGAATTTGTGGTTTTGGTGATAGAGCTTGTAAGGTTGAAGAGTTGAATAAGGAAAAGAGAAAAGCCATGATTGAGGCCCAAGATGCAAGGAAGAGGCCAATGAGTAAATCATTCCAAACTCAATCAAAGATGTCCAAAGAAATGAACCCTCGGATGACTGCTTCAGTTGGGTATTCACACCGAGATCGAGGTAATAATATTTGGGCCCGAGAGTTGAAGCCACCTCGATGGAAAGCGTGGGCAATACAAAGTCAAATAAACTAGAGTGTCTGAATCATGGTAGAAAGCATACTGGGGAGTGTTGGGGAAATAATCGTGCTTTCTACAAGTGTGGTTCATTAGACCACTTTATTCGGAACTATCCAAAAAGAGATGAGAAGGATGGAAAACAAGAAGTAAGAGCGAGCAATGTACCTTCGAGGGGTAGACCACAAAGGAACCCGAGGAGTGGGACTAGTAGTATAGGTGCCCCTAGAGACTCTACTTGTGAGATCAGAGGGTAGAGCACCTGCAAGAACTTATGCCATTCACGCTCACAAAGAGGCATCATCTCCAGATGTGATAACGGGTACTTTTTCTCTTCATGATATCTCTGTTGGTGCTTTGATTAATCCAGGGTCTATCCATTCTTATATTTGCATGAAATTGGTATCTAGCATGAGTATGATTGTTGAGTCTACGAAATTTGTGATAAAAGTGTCAAACCCGTTAGGCAAACATGTGCTAGTGGACAAAGTGTGTAGGAGTTGTCCTTTGATAGTTAGGGGTCATTATTTTCCGGCTAATCTCATGTTGTTGCCGTTTGATGAATTTGACCTGATTCTTGGTATGGGTTGCTTGACTGCACATAATGTTTATCAAACTGTGCTAGAAAGTTTATTTAATTGAGATGTGTAAATAGAGATGTCATTCGGGTTGAATCAGGTAAATCGGATAATATGCCTATAGTGATTTCGTCTATGGTAGCTGAGAAATACTTAAGAAAAGGGTATGAATCCTATCTCACCCTTGTATTGAATACTCAAAAGTCAGAAGTAAAGATTGAATCAGTGCCAGTAGTATGTGAGTATCCGGACGTGTTTCTAGAAAAGTTACCCGGATTGCCTCCAGTTAGAGAGGTCGAGTTTGGCATTGAGTTAGTTTCGAGTACAACACCTATTTCGGTTGCCCCATATAGGATGGCACCATTGGAGTTAAAAGAGTTAAAGGTTCAGTAGCAAGAGTTAATGGATAAAGGTTTTGTAAGATTAAGCTTTTCACCGTGGGGTGCTCCAGTACTTTTTGTAAAGAAGAAAAATGGGTCGATGAGATTGTGTATAGACTATAGACAACTCAACAAGGTGATAGTAAAGAATAAGTATCCTTTTCAAGGATCGATGACTTGTTCGACCAATTGAAAGGAGCTACGGTGTTTTCTAAGATAGACCTGAGGTCTGGCTATTACCAGTTGTGAGTTAAGGAGCAAGATGTGTCGAAAACTGCATTTTGGACGAGGTATGACCATTATGAGTTCCGGTCATGCCATTTGGCTTAATAAATTCTCTTGCAATCTTTATGGATTTAATGAACCGTATCTTTTAACCATACTTGGATAAATTTGTGATTGTTTTTATCGATGACATATTAATTTATTCTTGAGATGAGAGTGAGCACGTAGAGCACTTGAGGACTATTTTGTAGACTCTAAGAGACAACCAGTTGTATGCTAAGTTTAGCAAGAGTGATTTCTGGCTCTGAGAGGTCGGATTCTTAGGACACATCGTGTTGGGTGATGGAATTAGAGTTGATCCAAGTAAGATCTTGGATATTGTGGAGTGGAAGCCACCGAGGAATGTGTCAGAGATTAGGAGCTTTTTGGGTTTAGCAGTTACTACCGATGGTTCATTAAAGGGTTCTCCATGATTGCTACATCGATGATGAGATTGTTACATAAAGATGTTAAATTTGAATGGACTGAGAGGTGCCAACAGAGTTTTGAGAGATTGAAGGCATTATTGACGAGGCACCAGTTTTAGTACAACCAAAGTCGGAAAGGAGTTTGTGGTCCACAGTGATGCATCATTAAATGGTCTTGGCTGTGTGTTGATGCAAGAGGGTAAAGTAGTAGTGTATGGCTCGAGATAGTTAAAACCGCATGAAAAGAATTATCCGGCTCATGATTTGGAGCTAGCTGCTATTGTTTTTTCCCTAAAGATTTGGAGTCATTACTTGTATGGTGAGAAATGCCAAATCTTCACCGATCACAAAAGTTTGAAGTACTGATGAACTAAAAGGATTTGAATTTGTGACAACGGCGGTGGCTCAAATTACTGAAGGATTATGAGTTAGTAATCGATTACCACCCAGGGAAAGTGAATGTGGTTGCGGATACCTTGAGATGAAAATCCCTGTATGCTTTGAGAGCTATAAGTACGAGTTTAGCGTTGTTTGATAATGGTGCTATATTGGCCAAGTTAAAGGCTAGACCATTATTTCTTCAGTAGATATGTGAAGCTCAAAAGAATGATAGTGAGATGCAAGTTAAGAGAGCTCAGTGCAAATCGGAGAATAATTCTGATTTTAGATTGGTTCGGAAGATTGTTTGATGCTCCATGATAGAATTTGTATACCTAAAGATGATGAGTTTTCAAAAATTTTACATGAAGCACACAATGGCTGTTTTTCAGTACATCCGGGTAGCACAAAAATGTATAATGATTTGAAGAAGTTGTATTGGTGGCCGGGTATGAAAAGAGATATCTCCAAGTTTGTTACTAAGTGTTTGATCTATCAACAAGTGAAAGTTGAGTATCAAGTACGTTGGGGATTACTTCAGCCAGTGATGGTTCCCGAGTGGAAGTGGGACGAATTACAATGGATTTCGTAATGGGGTTACCTATGACTCTAAAAAGAAAGATGCTGTGTGGGTTGTCGTTGATAGATTAATGAAATCGGCTCATTTTAAACGATGCGTGTGGATTACTCACTTGATAAGTTGGTTGAGCTATATATTACTGAGGTTGTGAGATTGCATGGGGTGCCTATATCCATTATCTCGAATAGGGATGCAAGGTTTACTTAGAGGTTTTGGAAGAAGTTGCAAGATGCCTTGGGTACAAAATTGAATTTTCGTACTGCGTTCCATCCAAAAAAATGATGGCCAATCCGAAAAAGTGATTCAAGTTCTTGAGGATATGCTCCGATGCTGTGTTTTAGAGTTCAAAAGTAGTTGGGAAAAATATCTACCTTTGGTTAAATTTGCCTACAACAACAGTTATCAGTCGAGTATATGGATGGCACCGTACAAAGAATTATATGGTCGCAAATGCCAGACTCCTTTGTATTGGACCGAGCTTGGTGGGAAACAAATTCATGGGGTTGATCTAGTTAGAGAAACAGAGGAGAAAGTGAAAGTGATCCGGGATAGTCTGAAAGATACTTCAGATCGGCAAAAGTCATACACAGACTTAAAGAGAAAAGAAATTGAGTTCCAGGTGGGCGATAAGGTATTCTTGAAAGTATCCCCGTGGAAGAAAATATTGAGATTTGGTCGAAAGGGCAAATCGAGTCCGCGATTCATAGGGCCGTATGAGGTTATTGAGAGGATTGGGCTAGTAGCTTACCAGTTGGCCTTGCTGGCAGAGTTAGAGAGAATACACAACGTGTTTCATGTGTCGATGTTTTGATGATATCATTATAATCC
Source organism: Gossypium rotundifolium (assembly GCA_025506655.1). Lineage (NCBI taxonomy): Eukaryota > Viridiplantae > Streptophyta > Magnoliopsida > Malvales > Malvaceae > Gossypium > Gossypium rotundifolium. Next base: position 67,563,486 of record CP106732.1, on the reverse strand, counting down.
TTCGCATGTGATCTCTCCAACTGAAATTGAGATACGACCGGACAAGACTTATGAAGAGGAACCAATTAAGATTTTGGCTTAGAGGTTACACAGTTGAGGAATAAAAGTATAGCCTTAGTTAAAGTGTTATGGAAAAAACACAGTGTAGAAGAGGCTACGTGGGAACTAGAAGAAGCCACGAGAGAATAGTACCCAAACCTTTTTACGGTAAGATTTTGGGATGAAAATCTCTAAAGGAGGGAGAGTTGTAATAGCCCGATTTTGGGGCTAGTCAGAATAATGGTTTCGAGACCACTAATCCTATTTGAAGAAACTTATTTTAATATTATTTTATGTGTTATGGCATACTTATAGGGGTGTATGAAAATTTTGGTGCTTTAGTTTTAGCGATTGTATGCTTAGTTATGAAAAAGGACTAAATCGCATAAAGTGCAAAAGTTCTATTTTATAGGCTAAAGGAGTCAATAGCTATATAATATTAATTAGAAGCCCTAAATGTGCAATTAGACCTTTAGAAAATGAGTGGCCGGCCATAGGGGACAAGAAATGTCAAAATTTGGTCAAAGTGGGTGAATTAGGTGACTAAATTGAAGGAAATAAATAAAATAAAGAAAAGATGATATCATCCTTGTTCATTTTCTTCTTCCACTGAAAATTGAAGTGAAAATAAAGGTTTTTGGAGCTCAAACTTTGAGTCAAGCTATTCTCTTGCAAGTAAGTGATCTTAGAGGTTTTTCTTGATAACTTTTGTACTTTTGGAACCCCTAAAGTTTAAGCTAGCTAATGAGGGAACTATTTTGCAAAATGGTTGAAAGTTTAGGGATTTTCCATGAGAGTGTTTATATTGTTTGCTGAGTTTTTATGGAAGAAAAGGAATTGTGGTTGTTAAATAAACAACTTTTGTGAAAGGTGTTTCCATGAAAACACCTAAAAGGACCTATTTGTAAAGGTTATAAATTGAGTAGTAAATGCATGAAATGATTGGTATTGTTAATGTTTATAAGAGTAATAAATGTTTAGCTAGGTTTTTTTTAAATGAGAAAATATGATAAAAAAATGATTTACGAGCCTAGGGATAAAATAGTATTTTTGCCAAAGTATAAGGCAAAATGGTCATTTTTGCCTAAGTAGAAATTTTGAAGTGTCATGAGTCATGTAGTGATTAAATGAGTAAATTTTATTACTATAGATCAAGAAGAACGTGAAAACAACCTTGACCGGGGAAAAGGCAAGGTTACGGACTAAGCCGCAAATTAACATATTTTGCACCGAGGTTAAGTTTATGTGTAAAGCGATACATATTTAATACATATATTATTACCTATTGATCCATTGTATGGATGTAAATACTTATTGGTGAGATTGATTGGAAATGATAAAAAAAAGTAATTCTCGAATGAACCTCGGAATAGAAATGTGGGTATGGTCAAATATCCATAATTATGTAATTATTGGTGGGCTATGTGCTATACCACCTTATTATCTATTCACGATGGGCTGTGTGCGATACCATCATTTATATTATCATTTGGTGGGCTATGTGCAATACCACCATAATTATCATTATTGGTGGGTTGTGTGCGATACCACACTGTTATTGTTTAATAGTGGGTTGTGTGTGAAACCACTAGATACTTTGTATCATTCCGAAGGGTTCAACGTGAATCTTGTTTAAGTAAATATTTCATGTGGCTTTGTGGTGATAAGTGTAGGGTAAATGTGCAAGTAAATGTGAGCAATGTATATGATATATGGTTGGGATATGGTAAAAGTTTAGATGAGTAAGCATGATTGTGAGAATATGAATTGTTTTTACATAGTATGTATTGTTTTTGATTGATTAGCTGATGGTATGATGCTTATTATTTACATATAGACTTACTAAGCTTAAAGCTTACTCCCTTCTCTTTTCCCTTGTTTTATAGTGTCAAAGAGCCAGCTCGGGATACGAAGATAATCAGAAGATCACCTACACTATCAGCACATAATGGTATAGTTAGACTTAGCATTTTGAGTATGGCATGTATAGGGACTAGACTTAGTTTAATGTCATATTGTTTTGGGCAAGTGTGTTGGCTCATTCAAAGATAAACTCTTTTGTATAAGGCCATAGTTGGTGGCTCTTTCTTATTAATCTATGAAAAGATGAGGTTATTCATGAATTGTGCAAGTGCATAATTGATTTACTTAGTTATCTATGATGAATGGGTTGAAGGTTTGGTATGATTTATGCTTGCATGAGTTGGGGTGATAAAAAGAACTTGGAAAATAGCCTTGTTTTGGTCCACACAGGTAGACACACGGGCGTGTGTCTAGGCCGTGTGTCCCCTTGCATGCTAGATTTGCAAGTCAGTATGCTTAGTAGTAAACACACGGGTGGAGACACGGCTGTGTGTCTCAGCCGTGTAGAAGGCACAGCCATGGACATGGGCGTGTGCCCAGGCCGTGTGAAGTCTGCACTTGAAATTAGGAATTTAATTAGCCACAAGGCCAAAGGACACGGGCATGTGCCTTGGCCATGTGACATTTATGGGGTGATGACATCAGAAATAGAATGCCAAGGTTTTGGCTCATAGGCTAATACACGGCGTGTCGAGGCCATGTGAGGGACACAAGCGTGTGTTCGGCCGCGTGAAAACCCGTGTAGGTTGGAATTGAAAAATAATTACACACAGGTGTGGAACACGGGCATGTGATATGCCACACGGCGTATCTCTTCCTCCACACGGGCGTGTGGACTGTTTAATGAAAAATTTTCTAAGTTTTTCTAGAGAGGTTCAAAAGAGTTCGATAGATCCCGAACCATTCCCAAAGTGTGATTCAGGCCTCGTAGGTTGGTTTAAGAGGTTTTATGAAAAGTTTTAAATTGGGGTGGAAAGTCATGTTTCGATATAGCATAATTGTTGCGTATAAGTCTAGTAATGCCTCGTACCTTATTCTGGCATTGAATATGAGTAAGGGGTGTTACAATAACAATGTCAGATACTCGGGAAAATTTGCACACTAAGTGCCATATATGTAGCCAAAGCTACCTACGTCTCGTATCACATAATCGCTCACTCTCAAGCTATCGACGGGCCTGCTCACACAAGTTGTCAGTCAAGATGTAGCTACACGGTGCTGCTCACACAAGCTATCAAGTATCCCCAACATATGCGGTATACTCAGCCACCGATAGGACATACGAGACCAGCACCCGGATCACATAATCACATAACACATAATGACCCTAGTGAAATGTCACTTGTATCCTAACCTATTCCTAAGGTTCAAACGGGATTTCTTGCTTGTTGATTCACCTTCGGACTCGTTCATAGGATTATACTCATTCACAAAATCAAACATACAATTCATGCAATATTAAAGCATTTGGATACAATCATTCTAAAGCTTATTTTTAACATACGAACTTACCTCGATACAAAATGGCTAATAGTTCGATTTAGTCCACAAATTTTTTCTTTCCCCGGTCTAGGTCAGAACCTCATCTTTCTTGATCTATAATATCAATTTTAACTTATTCAATTTAATCCCAAAAACACCTTATGGAAAAAATTATATTTTTGCCCCTAACTTTTTAACTTTGTACATTTTGTTCCTTAGGCTCGTAAGATGAAATATAGTCAATTTGTTCAAAACCTAAGCCTAGACGAACCATTTTCATACTCATAACAGCCCACATTTTTCATTTAATCACACTTTTACTACTCATTTTATAACTTTTACAAAAAAGGCCTTTTAGGCATTTTCATCAAAAATCACTTAGTAAAAGTTGTTTATCTAACATCAAACATACATAATATACCATTAGACATCAAAATATGCATATCTAACAAGGGTAAAATTTTAGACTTTAATTTTCTTTCAAATTAGTCCTTGAAATAGCTAGATTAAGTTGCAAGGATCTCAAAAGCATAAAAATCATTAAAACGAGGCTAGAATGGACTTACGATCGAGCTTGGAAGATGAGAAAACCCTAGCTATGGACTCCTCTTATTAATTTTGGCCATGGGGGACTAAACTAATGAAGATGAAAACTTTTATTTAGTTAATTTGGCTTTATTTACTAGATTACCAAAATGCCCTTCACCTAAACTTTGAAATTTTTCACTAACCATGTCCATTTTTGTCCATACTAAAGCATATTGGTCTAATTATCATCTAAGGACCTCCAATTTAAAATTTCATAGCAATTAGACACCTTTAGATTGTAGAACACACATTTTGCACCTTTTGCAATTTAGTCCTTTTAACTAAATTGAGTGCCCAAATGTCAAAATTTTTGAACAAAATTTTCACGATATCATTCCATAAAATTGTAGACCATAAAAATATAATAAAAATAAATTTTACTGTGTCGGACTTGTGGTTCTGAAACCACTATTCTGACTAGACCCAAAATCAGGCTATTACATGTAGTACACCGTTTTGCTTGAACATAGTGCAAAGTGGGTTCTATAATGTGATTTGGTTAGGAGTCAACTAAATGGATTGACTAGTCCAAAAGGCATCTGTACAAGATTCTCATTTATATTTCTCCTGATTTTGTAGGGCATTTAAAGGAAAATTTCTGTATACAATCGACACTTGTCAAGTTCTACTAAGAGGAAATGGGTATATATATGGTAAGAAAGAAACATTTGAGATAGTCTTTCTTTCCTTTTGTTTCAAGTTCTGGACTCTTATTCTTAAAATCTAAGTATTTTCTTCTTTTTCGTTAAATTGAAAGCTAAGGTTTTTGGGTTAATAAATGGATGTTTCAACCTCCTAGTAAGTTTGATAGTTCTGCATGTTATGTTTTTCGAACGAGTAAGGATGTTAAGAAGCATAATAAAAATAGTAGGGTGTGAACAAGAGGTCTTGCATAGGGGTCATTTGTAATCAAGATGTTAGTAAGCTGTCTTTAAATGAGATTTTAATGGAAGTTCCATGTTCTTTTAAGCAGTTTTTGATGGTTCAGGAAGGATGATTAGAATTGGAACTCTACGCTAAAATAAAGGTGATTTTTAGGGAGTCTTTATCCTCACTCATGTATGTTAATTTACAATAGAAATTCATTTGTTGATGTCACCTCGAATAACTGGTAAGTGAGTGTTAAGTATCATAAAGTTGTTGCATGTTCATAAATGATGTATATGAGTTATTGCATAGATAAGATGATGTGTGATATATGCGCATGTGCAATCAAGTGTAAGAGTGTATGAACTGGTCAGGCATGTGAACGAATCTGGGCAAGTGTATTCTGTGTTAGATGAGCAACATATCCATTTTTGATGCCTCCAGTATGCCAGGTACATTTCTAACTGGATAGGTAAATCATAATGATAGGAATAATACTCAAGGTGTAACCTTTGGTAAGATGTAAACTGGATTGAGAGAACACAACATGAAGATCAGTAAAACCATATGGCAAAGACCCATGACATTGTATGAAAATGAAAAATACTCATGGTGTTGACTCGGTGAGATGTAGACTGGACTGACAAATCACAACATGAAAATACGTATAAGACCATATGCGAGAACCCCATGACACTTTCTGAGATAGTCTGCCAGACAGTAAACACGTAATTCTCTATGACACCTTTGTAGAGTATTTTATAAAGCCTTTGTGGCATATTCTATAAATCTTTTTGGCACATTCAGTGATGCCTATGTGCTGTATTCTATGACACTTTGTGGTGTGTTTTGTGATGCCTTCATAGCGAAATCTAGTTAAACAATTTTGTAGTGAGATTTGGGTAAGTTTCAAGACTTCTCCGTTAGATGACTCTATGATAAAGATCAGGTAAGTTTGAAGATATCTTTGTTTGGTTAGCTTTGTGGTGAAATTGAATATGCCTTGGGGACATTTCCTGAAAGAATTCTTAATAGTGTTTTGAAGAAAGAATCCTTCAAAATAGCTAGTTAGAGAACTTGGCATAATCATAGTATGATGGGTGATTTAAGTGTTCATCAAATCTAATTTTGTTTACACTATGTGAGGAGGTTATCTAAATTCTCTAGTATCTGCCCAATCTAAGTAATTTCGGGTTGTGGATAAAGGTTATCTAGAATTTAAGTTGTCCGCCAAATTAGGCGTTCTCATGAGAGGTAATGTGATTATCTAGGGTTCCACGGGATGATTTATAACGTGTCATCCATTAGAATAAGTTGTAATATGGGTCAGTTAAGATATAATCTAATGGTAATTTGATAAATATCAATTCACTATGAGAATCCGCCAAAGCTAAGATCTGTATAAAGTTCATCTTAAAGATCAACTAGTTTAAGTATTCGCCAAGAATAATATCTATGAGTACCCCATCCTGGGAGAAGTATTAAACACCCGTCTGAGTGTAAATCCATCGAAAGTAGGTTCTGTATGGGGAGGTGCATTTCTTTTTCAAAAAAGGTAATAAGATCTGTATTGAGTGGCGAAATATGGAATCTACTCAATGAGTGAATTGTATGTAGGCTGGTCAAGTATGGAAGTTGGTGTATATGTATACAACTGATATTAAGAAAGTATCCGCCAAGGATATAAAGGAAATCTAGAATCTTCAAGATGAAGAATTCAACAACAGATGTTTTAAGGTAATCTAGGTTAAAACTCACTAAGTTGATTTGAACTTACACGTGTTTGTTTATGTTATAGGTTTCGCTTAAAGAGTGGGTACACCAAGAGGGCCAAAACTAGGATTTCACCAAGGTAGCAGTTCGAATTGCAATATTATGCATATAGAGGGCACCATAGGAGTATGGTGTTTAGTCCATTACGTTATGAAGAGTCTATTTTTAACAAAATTTTAAGTGTAACGTCACATGCTATTTTTGAAAGTTTGATGCAAATTTTAAACATTTTCTGTTGTATGTTTTAAAATAGTAAATTTAAAGTTTTGGCTTTAAGAATAGTAAATAAAGAAATAAAAAGTATGTTTTAGAATGACTCTATGCCTGTTGTAAAATTTATACTGAGTATTTATGTGTTGTAACATTTGATATATGGATCCAGTATGTAACACCCTAAACCCAGCCTAAATGTCCAGACCAAGTCTAGAGGGTTACATCAATGATACTAAAACACCACATTTATAACACAGTTAGAATAAACCATTTAACACATAAAATCCAACACAACAATTAAGTGAGTGTAAAATCTTTCCAAACATCATAACATCTTATAATATCGAAATTCCTAATAGTAGTATTTAATTGAAAGATAAAAGCTTGATCGAGCTTCCACAGTGCTGACCCATTCAATTATGAGATCCACTTGAAATTCAGCTCATAACAAGGTGATTTGTGAACTCAATGTGTAAAAGAAGTTTGTTCAACTAAAACACATTTATCAAATAGTTTTTGAATTTGAAGATTCGGTTTGGTAACAGAAGCATTTCCAGTTTAGATTTGAGACAAATTAATTATAGATGTAGAAACAATTTCAGTTTCATGTACGGTATAGATCAAATTCATATGCAGATATTCCTAACCCCCATCTGCTACACACCATCTTTGGCCATTCTAACACACCGTTAAGGGCGTTCAATGCCCAGCCAACCCTACACACCATAGAGTGTATGTCTGACATGTTTATAGAAACGCAGCTTAGTTGCTAGATCATAATGTGACAAAATGCCAGAATTAGAATATACACATGGTGGCTGACCCACTAATTTAGAGCATATTACTTCCTTCTTCACAATATCCCAACCCATGCAGATGCAGAGTACATATATTCACAATAAGTTATTCTAAATTATTTCACAAGTAGATAACACAGTTCAATACCAGATTAAGTATCACAGGACACCTACAATTATGGTATTCATACGTTTCTCAGATAGTCTTAAAGAGTTCTCGTTCAGTCAATTCAGGTCATTCATACAATGGGGAAGTCAATATCAGTCTTTGGCAACATTTACGGCCTCAAAAATGGGTTTTGGGCCCTTTTTACATGCCACATGCCCATGTCCTTATCCATATGGCTCACACAACCTGGGCACACGCCCATGTCCTTGTCCATATGGCTCACACAACCTGGGCACACACCCATGTCCTCTACCGTGTGGTTCTGAAACGTAAGCCACGCTCGTGTCCTTGCCCGTGTGACTCACACAGCCTGGGCACATGCCTATGTGGTTATGGGTGTGGTCCTAAGTCACAAATAGTGAGTTACATGGCCTAGACACACGTCCGTGTCCTTTACCCATGTGAGCCCTGCACTAACATGGCCACACACGACCTAGACACACAACCATGTACATACTAGCCCGATTTAGACCCTAGTCAGAATAGTGGTTTCGAGACCACAAATTTGAGGTCAGAATAATATTTTAATGTTTTTTAGTTTTGATTATATGTGATGTACCTTGTGTGAGAATTTTGTGTGATAATTTTATCGACTGTGTGCCGAATTAGAGAAAGGACTTAATCGCGTAAAGTGTAAAAGCTATGTGCTAATTTATAAGTACCTAAGTGTTGTTGTCCTTATATTGTGGAGGTCTTATGAGGCAAATATGCCAATAATTAGTTAGTGTATGGTTAAATGACATGAATGGCCTTATTATATATGTTTTATATATTAAATGAAAGGTTATTTTTGTAAATGGATTTATATCATAATACTAATAAAAAAAGGCTAATAATAAGCCATTATCATCCATAATAATCAAAATTGAAGAAAGAAAGGAAAGAAAAATTGAGCTAGGGTATTCGGCTAGTTTTGGAATCAATTAAGGTATGTTTTCACTTCAGTTTTTGATGATTTTTATATTTTTGAGATTGTTGCTTAGTCTACTATCAAGCCCATGTTGTAATTTGAAGAATTGATGATGTTTTTGTGATGAACCATTGATGAATGTTTGAGCTATGTGCTAATTGATATTGAAATGTAAAAACCTGGTGTTGAGAAAACATAGTTTGTATTGGGATTTTTAGTGAAATTGAGCATTTTAGGCTGAACTGAGAAAATGAAAAATTGAAGGATTAAAATGTGAAATAAATGAAATGTGTGGACTTGTATGAACACAAGGAAAATTTAGTTAGGCTTGTGTGAAAAGAAATTAGGTGGATTTGATGATTTTGTGAAAAAGGGACTAAAGTGTCGAAATGTGAAAATGTGAGGGATATTTTGTAAAATGCCCTAAATAAGTGTGTGTGGATTAAATTGAATGAATTGCTGATTGAATGGATTAAATTTGAATGTGTATAGACCAAGAAAGGAGAGGTTCGGATCGAGATCGAGGCAAAGATAAAATGCTCGATTAATCGACCATTTCGATAGTTTGACGCCTCGAGGTAAGTTCAGGCATATTACGTGTATTTAAATATATTAACGTTATGAGATAAATGATATGATATTATTGACTTGTGAATGCTATGTGACGGTTCAAGTTATGTGGCACTAAGTGTGTGTATTCGAAAATGTGACCGAGATGATTAGCACTGTTGTGCGAAATAATATAAGCTTTGGCTATGTGGTTGGCTTTGAGTGTGCGATACCAATTTAAGATCGGTTTGATATAGATGCACTATGTGTGCGATGCTAATTAAGCTTCGGGTAACTATTTGGACACTAAGTGTGTGATTGAATAGAAAAAGGGATGGAAGTTGATCGAAATGAAATAGTGAGTATTGAGTAGCAAATGTAATTGACAACTAAGTGTTGGCTGACATACGTTTGGAACCTATGTGGTTGATGAACCTATGAATGAGTTATGGTAGACTAATTGAGCATATTAGTTTTGGATGATATGGGATATGAGATTGTGAAATAATCTATGTGATGATTTGTTTTGGTTAATGTATTCTGTTACGAACTTACTAAGCTTTGGAAAGCTTATTGTGTGATTTGTTTCTCTTCTTTGCAATGTCAGTAAAGCTAGCTCAGATCCGGGGATCGTCAGCATCTCTATCTCACTATTGACAATCTATTTAGGTACTTTTGGAAAGATGTATATAGTTAAAATATGGCATGCATAGGCTAGAAGTTAAGATATGTCTTGAAATGTTTAATCCTTGCCATGTGAGTTGGCTTGGAAGTTGAATGAAGTAGAATTTATGAATGAGCTATGAATGTGGTATATTTCATGATTTTGTGGTTGATGAAAGGTGTGGTTTGAAAATGAATTATGGCATGAATTACCTAATGCTTGATATATGTATGTTTTGTGATATATCATTGTTACTTTGAACGAACTTAAGGTGATGATGTAACACCCCAAACCCGTTCAACACACTACGACCAAATTCGGCATGTCATAGGGTGGAAAACGTTTGAATTGAACACATTGCCAGTTTATTATCGTGGAAAACTACCTTTGAAAATATTTTTGTTTACTGTCTAAAGTTTTTAACCAGAAGAAAAAAAACTCCTTTGAGAAAACCCATTCGTCACCCCTCATTACCAGGAAAATTGTTAAATTTTAAGAACTTTGAGTTTGGATCGTTGTCGTCACTTGTTTGTTACTACCCGATGGTAAAGTTTAGAAAACCCGGTAAGATGTGTAAATTTAGAAACACATTGATTTTATAGGTTATTTAGACATTCCATGTTGCTCAACTTAAGCGATGTATGATAGAACTTAACAAGATTAAACAACCCGAAAAAAAATTAGTTAGTGGCGAATTACAACCCAAATAAAACCAAATTAAAATAAAGTACCCAAAAGAGTGAACAACCTAAAACCAAATGCAATATGCATGGCCACCACAGTATGCGGCTCCACATCCACGAGCTACGAGTCATCGCAAAATGTAAGGAAGAGGTGAGTCACCGAGACTCGGTGTATAATCCCCTCCGATTATAACAACATTCTTGCAGTTTCATAATCAAGTAAGTATGTCATGCAACCCAACCTAGCCATCCAAAACTCCATTTTACCCGTGTGGTACCAAACCACCGGTGGTGCCAAACCACCGGTGACCCAAAGTCACGATCAAGTATATACAAATGTGGTACCAAACCACTTTGGTGGTGCCAAACCCTTTGGTGACCCAAAGTCACAATTATCCATATGTGGGGCCAACCCACTTTGTGGTACCAAACCACTGGTGACAATCCCTTTTAGTGTAATATATGGGGCCAACCCACTGTGGTACTTAGCCACTGGGACGAGTAACTAAAATATCGAATGTGGTGCCAAACTATTGGTAACCCAAAGTCACAAATATCATATGTGGTACCAAACCACTGGTGGTGCCAAACCACTGGTGACCCAAAGTCACAAATATCACATCTTTCCCCTCCTCTTATAATACCCATTTCAGTGCACATGCTTATACATACATTACTTACATGCTTTATCAATTAATGACATACTGCCACATAGCATATACATATTCATCAACAATCAAATATTGTTAACTATCGGAACGGACTTACCCGGAGTCCTCGCTCATACATATAAGGGTAACATATCGATATCCACATTTATTCCGACTTTTAACAGTGTTTAAGTTAATAACATAGCGATACATAGATTATGGAGTGTGTAAGAGATACACACCTGATAATGCACAAAACTACACTTTCTACGTCGGTACTATCATTAATTGACACAACCCCAATTTGTCTACTCTCCTACTTGGATGTTGGTCCACACCTCGGTGGCCAATCACGAACCGCAAACACGACCCTCCTCTTGAATTTGGGGGCTGGGGTCTCAGGTCTGACCCCTTCTACTGTTTTGTTAGCCATAGGGTCCATAAAACCTTTGGTCACCAAATCAGGTTACACAGAGAATAACTAAGAATCAAGAATTAACCCGAAAGAGTAGATCCCTTACCAAGATTGATCAATACCCGAGCCTTTAGGCTTAAACACAAGCCAAGCAAATCCCGGAGATCAACGGAATGTAGCTACACTCCTTCCTATAATTGACCGAACACAATACCATAAATCCCAAAAGCCATTGGACATTAACATAAAGCCTGAAAAGAAAATAACGTGAGAAGTTGATCACCCCTTACCTCAACACTTACCAAAAACGATTAAGAGTGGATGGGTGATGACGATCTACTACCAGATGTGTGTTGAGATTCGGCTTGGAGATCCAGAGAGGAGAGATTGCTTTCAGGACCTAGGTAGACTAAGAGAAAACGCAAGAAGAGAAAAAGAGATATGAGCACAGCTATTCGGTTTTGCCAAAATTAAGAGTGAAAAGAGGATTAGAGAGTTTCGGCCCTTATGACATAATTGAGAGAAAACAACAACTTACCTCAATAAGAAAGCAAGGTTCGGCTCCTTCAAATATCGAAAGAAAAAAAATAGGGAAAAAAATGGTAAGGTGATTCGACTTTAGCAAACAAGAGAAGAAGACTTGTGTATTTCAGCACAAGAAAGGGTTTGAGAGAAGAAAAGTAGTTGGTTGAGACACTTACTATTTGACTATGAAGAACAAGAAGCAACTGGCTTGGGAGATTTGACAATGACCGAAAGAACAAAAAGAGAAGAAACAGAAGGTATTTTGGTTAGGGAGAAGAACAAGTAAACAATGGTGAAAAGAAAATGAGGACACAAGGTTCGGTTGAAGAAAAAGAAAAGTGAAAGGAAGAAAACAAAGAAAGAATAACCAGAGAGAATTGAAGTTTCGATTTTAAGCAAAAGTTGAAATACCAATGCCCAAATTGCAAAGAATAAACTAGATGCCCCTAAAAATTTTTGGCACAATGGGAGAATAGGAAAAAGAGAACAAATATGAGAAAGAAAAACTCAACCAAACTTGCAATAATCGACACACCCACTAAATGACCGAAAGTTCACCCAAGAAAAGAAAAAAAGAAAATGCTTAAACAACTTTTGGCACACCCCTAGATACTGCTAACCCGAATCCAACATCCCCCTAACAAGTTCCCTAACCAGCCAACACCTTTACCAAGTTTCTACATTCGATCAACAAGCTCCCAACAAGCCACCACTCCCTGATTCCCTCCTACAATCACTCCCATTCACCCATTCAAACTGCTTGACTTCTTGAACTCCCCCATCACCTCTCAACCATCCCTTTGAATCCATTTGAACAAGTCAAATCCCACCTTTCTCTCATGGCCTCCCATTCAAATTGTTTGACTTATTCAACTCCCATTCTTTAAGGTCCCAAACCGAAACCATCACCTCTCCATCCCAATGCCAAAATAAACTCCAAAAAGGCAGACTGTGCAAGTCGAACCTGCTCCCACCTCCTCCAAGCTCCCCTTGAGGTGTCACTTCACCGAGCCCTAAGTGGCACCTCCTTGCCACTTTTCCAAGGCACATCTTGTATCAACAAACGCTAACAATGATCCTTAAAGCTTGCCCCCCGCTAGCTCTCCCCTAAAGTGCCCAAATTTGAGATTTTCACCAAGGCTTAAGCTCAACCCCGAGCCTTCCCGGAACCTCAAACATAACAAATTAATACATAGAGCATACCAAACACATAGAAACATAATAAATGCAAAGCCCCTAATTCCCGGATGTTATAGTTCTACCCCCTTAAAGAAATTTTGGCCTCGAAATTACCTGGTCAAAGGAGTTGAGGGTATTGCTGCCGCATCACATCCTCTGGTTCTCACGTGGCCTCTTCCGTACCATGGTTTCGCCATAATACCTTTACCAGTGGAACCGACTTCTTACATAAAACCTTAACATCCCGATCCAGAATCTGCACTAGTTCTTCTTCCATGGTCAAATCTGGGCTCACCTTGATCTCTTCCACTGATACAACATACGATGGATCAGATCGATAGCGCCTAAGCATGGAAACATGAAACACATCGTGAATCTGGCTCAATTCTGCTGGCAACTCAAGCTGATAAGCTACTGGTCCCACCCGTTTCAACACCTTATACGGCCCGATAAATTAGGGCTCAGCTTGCCCTTCCGACCAAACCTCAGCACTTTCTTCCACGGTGAGACCTTCAGAAAAACGTTGTCACCTACTACAAACTCTATATCTCTTCGCTTAAGATTGGCATAAGACTTCTGCCTGTCCAAAGCTTCCTTCAGACGAGCTCGAATCAGCTTAACCTTCTCCTCTATTTCAGCAACCAACTCTGGACCCAACATCTGACGTTCACCTAGTTCTATCCAGCACGTAGGTGTACGACACTTCTGACCATATAATGCCTCATATGGTGCCATCTTAATGCTTGCCTGATAACTATTGTTGTATGCGAATTCTGCCAGCGGTAGGAATTCTTCCCAGCTGCCTCTGAAATCTAAGACACAACCTCTCAACATATCCTCTAGAATTTGTATTACCCTTTCTGAGTGTCCATCTGGCTGCGGATGAAAAGTCGTACTGAAATCCAACCTTGTTCCCAATGCCTGATGCAAAGCTTTCTAGAACCTCGATGTGAATCTGGGATCCCTATCTAAAATAATCGACACCGGCACCCCATGCAACCGTACTATCTTTGCTACATACAACTTAGCCAACCTTTAGAGTGAATAATCGATCCAAACTGGTATAAAATGAGCTGATTTAGTCAAATGATCCACAATCACCCAAACTGAATCCTTCTTGCTAGGTGTAAGGGGTAACCTAGTGACGAAATCCATCGTAATCCTTTCCCACTTCCACTGCGAAATCTTTACCTACCGCAATAAGCTCGACGAGAATCGATGCTCAGCTTTGACTTGTTGGCATGTCAGACACTTACTCACAAACTCAGTTACTTCTCGCTTAAGACCCGACCATCAGAACTCTTCCTGCAAATCCCGATGCATCTTGCTACCTCCAAGGAGCATAGCGTAGGGACTGCTATGTGCCTCCTAAAGAATCTGCTGCCTCAACTCAATGTTCTTTGGCATACAAACCCTTCCTCAGAAACACAATACTCCATCACTAGTCAAGCTGAAACCTTCCAATCCATCACTCTGCACTTGCACCCTCCGAGCACTTAGGACCTCATCCATTAGCTGTTTATCCTTAACTTGACCAACCCATGACGGCTTCAGCTGCAATTCTGCTAATAGACTCCCATCGTCATACAAATTGAGATGAGCAAACATTGCTCTCAAGTCTGACACTACCCTACGGCTCAATGCGTCTACCACTACATTGGCCTTGCCCAGATGATACTCAATCGAACAGTCGTAATCCTTCAACAACTCGATCCACCTCTGCTGCCTCAAATTCAAGTCCTTCTGAGTCAAGAGGTACTTCAGACTCTTGTGATCCGTGTAAACTATTGACTTCTCCCCGTACAAATAGTGCCTCCATATCTTTAGGGTGAAAACCACTACAGCCAATTCTAGATCATGCGTCGGATAGTTAACTTCGTGTGGTCTCAGTTGTCGGATGCATACACCACTACCTTCCCTTCCTGTATCAACACACACCCTAAACCAGTATGCGATGCATCACAATAAACCGTAAATTCCTTTCCTGCCTCAGGCTGGACCAAGATTAGAGCCTCTGTCAGGATTCTCTTTAGCTTGTCACAACTTTCCTGCTGTTTGTCTGCCCACACAAATGGAACCCCTTTCCTCAGTAACTTGGTCAATGGCGCTGCAATCAAAGAAAACCCCTCCACAAATCTTCTATAATATCCTGCCAAACCTAAGAAACTCTGAATTTCGCCATCGACTTGGGTGGTTTCCAATCCAACACCGCTTCAATCTTCCGATGGTCCACTCTAATCCCCTCGACTGACACCACATGACCTAAGAAAGTTACCTCCTCCAACCAGAACTCGCATTTACTAAACTTTGTGAACAACTGCTTCTCCATCAGAATCTGCAGAATTACACGGAGGTGCTCATCATGCTCTTCCTTAGGCTTCGAGTACACCAAGATGTCGTCTATAAAGACTACTACGAATCGGTCCAAGTACGGTTGAAACACCCGATTCATCATGTCCATGAATGCTGCTGGCGCGTTAGTCAACCCAAACGACATTACCAAAAATTCGTAGTGCCCATAATGAGTACGAAATGTTGTTTTATGAATATCAGCCTTCTTCATCTTGAGTTGGTGATACCCTGACCTTCAATCAATCTTGGAGAAGATTGATGCACACTTAAGCTGATCGAACAGATCATCTATCCTCGGCAACGGATACTTGTTCTTGATCGTCAACTTGTTCAGCTGGCGGTAGTCTATACACATCCGCATTGTACCATCCTTCTTTTTAACGAAAAGCATAGGTGCTCCCCAAGGTGAAACACTTGGCCGGATAAAACCTCGATCCAGAAACTCTTGAATCTGTGCCTTCAATTCCACCAATTCCTTCGGTGCCATCCTATATTGGGCAATAGACACTGGCGCGGTTCCTGGTAACAGAAATATCCCAAACTCAACCTCAAGATCTGGGGGTAAACCCAGAAGCTCCTCTGGAAACACATCTGAAAAATCCTTCACCGTTCGGACCTCTTCCACAGTTAATTCATTGGCCTCTAACGCACAAACATGAACCATGAACGCCTCACAACCCTTCCTTACCATTTTTTGGCCTTCAGAGCAGATATAACATTAGATAGATAATCCCTCCTATTACCTATCATTACCAGTTCTTCCCCTTCGACTGTTTTCACTACAATGCGCTTAGCTGTGTAGTCCAAACTCGCTTGATATTTCACCAGCCAGTCCATCCCAAGGATCAGATCGAACTCCCTGAATGGCCGTTCCATGAGATCAGCCACAAACACTACCCTTGAAGTTCTAGGGTACATCCTATATACGCTTTATTTACTTCTACTGAGTGACCTAGAGGGCTTATTCGTCATCTCCTAGAAGTAATCTCAAAGTTTAAGTTCATGGTTTTCATTATGCTACTGGCAACATACGAGTGCGTTGAACCAACATCTATCAAAGCAGTATAAGGTAGTCTAAAAATTAAGAACATACAGATTATGATGTCTAGTGCGTCACTCTCCTCCCGGTGCCTCGCTGCATATACCAGCCCAGGCTACTTTGCTTCAATATTACTCGCACACTCGCCTGGTGCTCACGACTTCGACGTAACTATTACCTCCCAGCGTAACCACGACCCCTATGCGGTTGCTGTCCACTATTTCTGAACTGAGCACGCCCCTGACTCTCAGATTGTATTCTAGCTAGCTTACGTGGACAATCCTTCACACGATGACCCAATGACCCACACTCAAAGTATCCTCTGCCACCAGTCCAACATTCTCCCCAATGGAATTTCCTACATCGAGCACATTATGTTTGGTCCTCGAGTAGCAAAGAACAAGCCTCATGACTTAATTCACCCACCATACCTAGCCCTTTTCTGAGAATTTCCAACTGACCCTGACGGCCCAAAACTCCTATTGTGCCTATTCCTGTCCAAATTCTATTTCATAGAATCCTTCACCCCTTCAGCTATCTTAGCCTTCTCTACTAGCACAGCAAACTCCCTCTCTTGCTGTGGAGCGATCAGCAACTTCAGTTCATCTCTCAGCCCGTCTTCAAACCTGACACAGTGCTTATGTTCCGTAGCCACGATACCCGAGCACAACGGCTCAACCTTAAGAATTCTGCCTCATACTCAGATACAGACCTACTCCCTTGAACTAGCCTTAGAAACATCTTCATCTGAGCATCAATGTAACTGGACCCAATGTATTTCCTCTGATAAGCTGCCTTAAAATAGTCCCAAGTGATATCATCCGCCATTGCTCCATCCCTAACCGTGAGCCACCACTGATATGATTCATCTCAAAGAAGAGATACTATACCCTTCAGCTTCTCCTCAGCTGTAAAATTCAGGTCGTCCATGATACGTTCTCTCGGCTCCAACCAATATTTTGCCGTACTAGGAGCCACATCAGATACACTTATGAATACCTATGCACCATTAGCCCAGAGTCATTTAGACATAGATTTTTGAGCTCCCGTCCCGATGCTTGCACCCACGACTCTTTCTAAAACCCGCAGCATCACCTGCGACACTGCGTCATCCCCAACCGTCTGATCCTGAAATTCTGCGCCCATAACTGGCGGTGGTGGTACCTCGTTCGACCCATGACTAGACCCCATCGATTCGACACTTTCGTCCTACCCCTACCTAATCCACGTATATTACGCCCACGCCCTCGTGCACTCATAACTACCGATACGAATAGATCTGATTTAACAGTATGCGTTAGACTTATTCCACCGTTTATTAAACACAGTCTTATGAATAATTTAATACGAGGATTGTTTCGTAAGTTCACACAATCCTACGGTTGAAGGCTCTAAAGTAATTTCCTATTACTACTAGGCATAACATCATCATTACAAACATACTAACACAAATAAGGGTACTTACCTGGGCAGATCGGTGCCGGAGACTCGGTGCCTGACTTTTCCAATCATACTTTTCCCACAAAAACCTTTCATAACCCACTTTAAAATATTTTTGGGCCTCAGGCCCACAGCCGAGCTTTTGAACTTGGCTCTGATACCAAAAATGTAACACCTCAAACCGGTCAACACACTACGACCAGATTCGGCATGTCCCAAGATGGAAAATGCTTGAATTGAACACATTGCCTATTTATTATCATGGAAAACTATCATTGAAAACATTTTTGTTTGCTATCTAAAGTTTTTAAACAGAAGAAAAAAATCCTTTGAGAAAACCCATTCGTCACCCCTCATTACCAAGAAAATCGTTAAATTTTAAGAAGAACTTTGAGTTTGGATGGTTGTCGTCACTTGTTTGTTACTACCCGATGGTAAAGTTTAGAAAACTCGGTAAGATGTGTAAATTTAGAAACACATTGATTTTATAGGTTATTTAGACATTCCATGTTGTTCAACTTAAGTGATGTATGATAGACCTTAACAAGATTAAATAACCCAGCAAAAAAATTAGTTAGTGGCATTATTATAACCCAAATAAAACCAAATTTAAAATAAAGTAGCCAAAAGAGTGAACAACTTAAAACCAAACGCAATATGCATGGCCACCACGAGTCTGCCCAACTCCACATCTGCGATCTACTAGTCATCTACAAAATGTAAGGGAAGAGGTGAGTGACTGAGACTTGGTGTATAATCCCCCTCCCGATTATAACAACATTCTTGCATAGTTTCATAATCAAGTAAGTATGTCATGCAGCCCAACCTAGCCATCCAAAACTCTATTTTTTACCCCGTGTGGTACCAAACCACTGGTGGTGCCAAACCACTGGTGACCCAAAGTCACGATCAAGTATATACAAATGTGGTACCAAACCACTGATGATCCAAAGTCACAATTATCCATATGTGGGGCCAACCCACTGTTGTACTAAGCCACTGGGACGAGTCACTAAAATATCCAATGTGGTGCCAAACCACTGGTGACCCAAAGTCACAAATATCATATGTGGTACCAAACCACTGGTGGTGCCAAACCACTGGTGACCCAAAGTCACAAATATCACATCTTCCCCCTTCTCTCATAATACACATTTCAGTGCACATGCTTATACATACATTACTTACATGCTTTATCAATTAATGACATACTGCCACATAGCATATACATATTCATCAGTAATCAAATATTGTTAACTATCGGAACGGACTTACCCGAAGTCCTCGCTCATACCCATAAGGGTAACATATCGATATCCACATTTATTTCGGCTTTTAACAGTGTTTAAGTTAATAACATAGCGATACATTGATTATGAAATGTGTAAGAGATACACACCTGATAACGCGCAAAACTACACTTTCTACGTCGGTACTGTCGTTAATTGACACAACCTCGATTTGTCTACTCTCCTGCTCGGATGCTAGTCCACACCCCGGTGGCTAATCATGAACTATAGACACGGCCCTCCTCTTGAATTTAGGGGTTGGGGTTCAGGTTTGACCCCTTCTACTGTTTGGTTAGCCATAGGGTCCATAAAACCTTTAGTCACTGAATCAGGTTACACAGAGAATAACTAAGAATCAAGAATTAACCCGAAAGAGTATATCCCTTACTAAGATTGATTAATACTCGAGCCTTTAGGCTTAAACACAAGCCAAGCAAATCCCGGAGATCAACGGAATGCAGCTACACTCCTTCCTACAATCGACCGAACACAATACCATAAATCCTAAAAGCCATTCGACATTAACATAAAGCCCGAAAAGAAAATAACGCGAGAAGATGATCACCCCTCACCTCAACACTTACCAAAAATGATTAAGAGTGGATGGGTGATGACGATCTACTACCAGATGTGGGTTGAGTTTGGCTTGGAGATCCAGAGAGGAGAGATTGCTTTCGGGACCAAGGTAGACTAAGAGAAAATACAAGAAGAGAAAAAGAGATATGAGCATAGCTATTTGGTTTTGCCAAGAATCAAGAGTGAAAAGAGGATTAGAGAGTTTCGGCCCTTATGACATAATTGAGACAAAACAATAACTTACCTCAACAAGAAAGCAAGGTTCGGCTCCTCCAAATATCGAAAGGAAAAAGAATAGGGAAAAGAATGGTAAGGTGATTCGGCTCACAAGAAAGGGTTTGAGAGAAGAAAAGTAGTCGGTTGAGACACTTACTATTTCAACTATGAAGAATAAGAAGCAACTGGCTTGAGAGATTCGACTATGACCAAAAGAACAAAAAGGGAAGAAACAGAAGGTATTTTGGTTAGGGAGAAGAATAAGTAAACAACGGTGAAAAGAAAATGAGGACACAAGGTTCGGTTGAAGAAAAAAAAAGTTAAAGGAAGAAAACAAAAAGGGAATCACCAGAGAGAGTTGAAGTTTTAGTTTTAAGAAAAAGTTGAAATTCTAATGCCCAAATTGGAAAGAATAAACTAGATGCCCTAAAAATTTTTGGCACAATGGGAGAATAGAAAAAAGAGAACAAATGAGAAAAAGAAAAACTTAACCAAACTTGCAATAATCGGCACACCCACTAAATGACTGAAAGTGCACCCAAGAAAAGAAAAAAAGAACATGCTTAAACAACTTTTGGCACACCCCTAGATACTACTAACCCGAATCCAACATCCCCTAACAAGTTCCCCAACCAGCCAACACCTTTACCAAGCTTCTACATTCGGTCAACAAGCTCTCAACAAGCCACCACTCCCTGATTCCCTCCTACAATCACTCCCTGATTCCCTCCTATAGTCACTTCCATTCACCCATTCAAACATCTTGACTTCTTCAACTCCCCCATCACCTCTCAACCATCCCTTTGAATCCATTTGAACAAGTCAAATCCCACCTTTCTCTCATGGCCTCCCATTCAAATTGTTTGACTTATTCAACTCCCATTCTTGAAGGTCCCAAACCGAAACCATCACCTCTTCATCCCAATGCCAAAATAAACTCCAAAAAGGCAGACTATGCGACTCAAACTGCCCCACCTCCTCCAAGTTCCCTTTAAGGCGTCACTTCTCCAAGCCCTAAGTGGCGCCTCCTTGCCACTTTTCCAAGGTACTTATTGTATCAACAAACACTAACAATGATCCTTAAAGCCCGCCCCCCACTAGCTCTCCCCTAAAGTGCCCAAAATTGAGAATTTCACTAAGGCTTAAGCTCAACCCCGAGCCTTTTGGGAACCCCAAACATAACAAATTAATACATAGAGCATACCAAACACACAAAACATAATAAATGCAAAGCCCCTAATTACCGGATGTTACAGATGATATTAGGTATGGAAGTAGATGGTAATGTTGATGGGTATTGAGTACATGAAATGGTATGTTTGAGTGCATTTAAAAGCATGAATTGGTATTATTTTTAAAGATTGTTGGAAAACCCTTGTGTGGGTGGAAAATTAGCTTTGCAAATAGCCTATTTTGCTTACACAGTTATGGCACACGGGCGTGCCTAATGACTGTGGGATAAAGTCAGTAGCTAGCTCAAGTATGCACGACCATGGTACATGGACGTGCCTAGTAGCCATGTGGATAAGTTAGTATATTGCCTAAGAGTACACGGCCTCAGTACAAGGGCGTGCCTGGTAACCATGTGAATAAGTCAGAATACATGCTCTGCTTTGGCACGGTCCGACATTTGGGGGTGTCTAGTGATCGTGTGAGGCACATGGCCTAATTGTACGGGCGTGTGACCTTAACACTATTGAAGAATATTTAAAATTTTGAAAACTTTCATTAGTGTTCGGTTTAGTCCCAACCTTTTTATAACATGAGTTTAAGGTCTCATAGACCTAAATGAGGGACTGTAAGCTCGTATCTGAGTATGTAGGATTGATGATAGACTTTGTGTCGTGGAATGGTGGTAAACCGTAATATATACATATTTTAATCCCACATTTGGCATACTTTTGGATGATTTATCTCTTGAAGTGTGGAATTCGATGCTCCTAGTCCTTTAATTTCATCTTTTATGCTTAGGTGAGCATAGGAGGCTGAAAAGAACGAGAAAAGGGTAAAAAACAGAGAAATTGGGCCGAAGTGAGAAATCAAAACGGCCTGGAGTTCACCACATGGTTGTGCCACTTTAACAAACTCAAACACGGCCTAGGCTCGATTCACACGAGCATGCCACATGGGCGTGTCCTGTAGTGACCCATTTTAATTCTACGCGAAAAGGTTACTTAGAGGCAAAGAAAGACATTTTGAAGCCTATATAAACACCCTAAGTGTGACCTAAAAAAGAATGGGACAAGGCTTTTGTCTGAGCTAAAGGAGGCAAAGTCAAATAGGGCTGAATACAGGGAATTACTCGAAGAAATCCAGTTGATCCATTTCAAGAAGTTGGAATCACGCTCAAAACTGAGGATATTTCCTTTAATTCCTTCAAGGGTTTGGGGTTTTTCTTTATGTTTTGTTATTTACTTTCCTCTTAGATGTATTTTTTATGAATATGAACTAAACCCCTCAAATACCTAAGGGGGATGAAACCTAAGATGGATCTTGTTATTGTTTTCTGAACTGTATGATAAATACTTGATTTGTTCTTAATTATGTGTTCTTAATTCTTGTTTTAATATTTTAGAATATTGATTCAAGTATTGATGTGCTTATTCAGAGGAGCAAAATTCCCTGTCTAAGACTAGATCTAGCATAATTAAGTGGATTTGATCGCACTCATAGAGATAGGATGATGAAAATCTTTTGGATTAGGGTCAAACCTAGTACGGGAGTCCATAGATCGAGTTAATGCATCACTAGGGTTTTAATTAGAAAGAGATTTCAATTAATCAACCTAGGGTTAGATGTTAGTAGCCTCGAAAGAAGTATTAATATAAATTAGGGAATCCTACAGATCATGTCAAGTGAATAAATAGTTTGGTTCAGAGTTAAATAACAAGTGAAGTCTAGGTGGATTCTTCCTCGGGTATTTTCTTGATCAATTGATTTTCCCAAAAGTAATTTCCCATTTCGTTCTTTGTGTCTTGGCATCCTTAGCTTAGTAATTAGTTAGATAAAATCCCCTTTATTTTAGGCTAGATAATAAAAAGAAAGTCAGTACTAGTACTTTTGGTTCCTTTAGGTTCGACATTTCGGTCTTGCCACAAAACTATACTATTGTTCGATAGGTGCGTGCCTCAATCGTGGTGATAGTTAGTTTCTAGGCTCGATCATTCATTATATAAATATTAAAACTCTCAGATTACGATCAAGTTTTTGGCGCCATTACTGGGGACTAAGATATTAGGAAAACTAAATTTTTATTACTTTAGCCATTTTATTTATTTACAATTTTTATTTTTTAAAATTTTTAACTTTACTAATTTTTCTTTGCTTCTGGTAGGTAATTCTAGTTTATGACTAGGAGGAACCTGTCAGGACCCTTGATTTTTGACAGTGATATAGAAGCTACCGCTTGCAAAAATCGAAGAGAACTAAGGCGAAGCCTACAATACATAGAAGAAAAGCAAGAAGACGAAACCAATACTACCGAAGAGATGACTGATAACAATCTGCTACCTCTTATGGTGGTAGCAAACCCAGTGAATCAAAATCCTGCTCCTCGTACTATGTATGATTATGCTAAACCTAATTTAACAGAAACTTAGTCAGATATTGTTAGACCTACTATTGCTGCAAATAATTTTGAACTGAAACCTAACATTTATACAGATGATTCAACCTTTTGTTCAGTTTGATGGTTTTTAGGATGAGGATCCAAACAATCACTTGGCAACTTTCTTGAGTTTTGCGACACTTTCAAGATTAATGGCATTTTTGATGATGCCATTCGCCTTCGGTTGTTTCCCTTTTCATTGAGGAAAAAAGCTAAACAGTACCACGAGGATCAATCACTACATGGGAACAAATGACCAAAAATTTTTGTTAAAATATTTTTCGCCGACAAAAATGGCTAAGTTGAGGAATGATATTTCTTCTTTTGTGCAGGTGGATCTAGAAACACTCTACGATGCATGGGAGAGATATAAAGATCTACTAAGGAGATGTCCTCACTGTAACAGCTCGAATGTGACCCTGATTGGAATAGTTGTTTCGAGACCACGATCTCCAAAATTGGAAATGTTTGAATAATTTATTTGATACCTGAGTTGTGCGTGTGAGCATGTGTTTTAATGTTGTAAAATTATATGTATGTTGGAGTGACTAATTTAAAAAAAAAAAGATTAAAATTGAACAAATATGAAAATAGCTATTGTGGGAATTAGGTGCCAAATTGATTAGTTCACTTTTTGCATTGGTTTTAAGTGGCAATTTAACCATAATTATTTTCTAGTGGATGGCAATGACTATAGATTTTGTGTGCATGTCATAATTTATATTATTATTATATTTAGATAGTGGGATGACATTCATTAAAGAAATATATGATAATGAAATAATAGTAAAAAAATAAAAACCATTTTCTTTCCACTATCATCATCTTCTCCATGAAAACAAAGGGAAGAAGTGAAGATAGCTAAGCTCCATAGTTCGACCCTTTTGCATGTCTTCATAAGGTGAGTAAACAAGGTTAAATTTTTAAAATTCTTGTATGGTTGTGCTAGTTATCTTGAGTTCTATAAAGTACATGTGGAAATTTTGAGGTTTGGAGCTTTTGTTAAGTTCAGCCATGGGGGATTTCTTTGATACGCATGAGATTTGATGAAAAAGAAATGCTAAGCATGGATTAGACTTCAACGGGTATGAATAGGAATGTAGATTAAATGATTGTGAGAAGGTCTAATTTAGGTGAATAAATAGTTGAGGGCAGAATGCTAAATAAGTGGTTTATATGGGCTCAACTTTGAATAAAGAGAATTTGGCTCTTGAAGGACTTGTCCGAATTTCATGAAATTATTGCGTTTATTGCTTAGGGATTAAATTACAAGAAAGTGAAATTAGAGGGGCAAATCGTAAAATTTGTAAATTGCATGTTATGAATTATTTTTAATATTGAGATGAGATTTGATTAACTTGGGGAGTATTTGGCTTTTGATAAAAGAGTGTATAAATTTTATATTTATTTGTATTGTTCAAATGAATGAAAAGATCCAGTACTAATTTGTAAAAGTTCCAAATTGTGAATGATAGATTGGAAAAATAGTATAGTTAAATGTTTCGAATGGCGATGAATGAAATTCAATTGAATTGGCTCTTTTAAATTCAGTTTTAGATCAAGGAAGGAAAGATTTGGAAATGGATCGAGGGAAAGCTAAAGTACACGAGTAATCGGAAATTCAAAGTATTTGACTTTCGAGGTAAGTCCTTAAGCTGAAATATATCAAAGAATTATTTATGAACATGTTAAATGATGATGTTCAATAAATTTGAGTACATGTTTATGTCATAGCCGAATGTATATAAGTAAATTAGATTGAATGCATAATTTAATAATGTGATATGAATGAGTATCTCGATATGAATTGTGGGTTGTTCAATGATGTAATGATTCTATTTGTGTAATGTGAATAAGCTTAGTTGAATTGGATGTGTGATAAAATTATGAAATGTGTGTTGAATGATTAACTACATTGATACTCGGGCTTAAAGCCTAGCAAGCCTCGTGCTGGTGATATGTTTCGGGCTTTATGCCTAATGTGCCTCGTGTCGGTGATATGTTTCTGCTTTATGCCTAGTAGGCCTCGTACGGTGATATGTTTGAGCTTTATGCCCAGCGTGCCTCGTGCTTGATATGTTTTAGGCTTTATGCCTAGCGTGCCTCGTCTTTGGTGATATGTTTCGTGCTTTATGCCTAGCAGGCCTCATGCTCGATAATATATTTCGGGCTTATTGCCTAGGTGCTTAATTTGGTGTTATGATTTGGACCTCGAGTTCAAAGCGAGGCTTAGTGCTTTGGTGTGTGAGATTCGTGTAATGTTTAGTAGGTTCTAGCTAATGAATTAAGTATGCCTAAGCATTTGGGAGTGAATTTGTAATTGATTGTAAGGTATGTGTTATTCCCACTTAAGTGATCTATGAATATGCATATATGTGTGTATAGATGTATGTATGTTATGTTATTGAGAAAAGGAAGATCAAAGTGATAAGAAAATTGGCTAAATGAAAGCATAAGTAGTTAAAGGTAACCGTAAAGGTATAAAGAAATGTACAAGTTGGTGTTGTATATATATGCATATTCGCCATAATGTATATATATGGATAAGATAAGAAATGTTTATTTAAGGTCATGAGTTGGATGTTTAAATGTTTTACCATTGTATATGATAATGTTTTGCTTAAGACTTACTAAGCTAGCAAGCTTACTATGTGTTCTTGTCTACTTCTATTTTTAGACTTTTGGTTCAAGCTACGGACTCGAAAGATCTTTGAAGAAGTCAACCACACTATCGACTCACTTTTGGTATTGATTAACTTAATTTTTATTCAAAAGGCATGTATAGGCTAGACTAAGTCGTATAACTAATGATGTTTAATCGTATATATACTTAGCCATGCTAAAATGGCTATCTATTTTGGTTAAACTTTGTTCATGTGTTTTGATGAAATAGCTTGCTCATGCTATAAATTATCGCTTGTGTTCGGATGTAGTTTAGGCATTCTTTTGAAATGTGAATGGGTGATCTGAATGTTATGTATTTAGTTGGAGAAAACTTGAATTGGGTTGTTGTTGCTTAATATAGTGATTCGGTTAGGTAATAATAGTGATTTTATAATCAAAGTTTGTGCATGTAAGTTAACTTGTTGGATTCATTGTTAATGATAAGAATAAGTAGTTACAAATTATAGAAATGTTATCATGTATATGGCATGTTCGGGTAAAATGTGAAAGCATAGGTTTGGGTACATGAAATGGTATAATAGGTATATGTCATGATGTATATATATTTCGATAATTGATGGTCAACTTGATAGTTTAAGGTTGGATCTTATTTATGTGTATAAGTGATAGACTAATAAATAGAAATGTGGCTACTTTAATTCGGTTAATTATTAGTGAAGATTTGCTATGCTTAGGTATAAATTCAGTTATAAAATGGTACGATTGGGTTGATCACATGAAAATGTTATAAGCTTATTTATATATGGATAATATTAATATTTGAGTATCTATGTTAAGTATTCAATATTAATATGTTGATATGCATTTGATTTGAATTATGTGCTTTGTAAAGTATGTATAAATTGTATAACTTGTGGCATGTTTATTTGCTTGATAATATGATTAGATACGATATGGTTACGGGCAAAATTTATAGGTACAATCTATATATATATATATGATTTTGACTCGGGTGAATTTTTGAATCTGCACTTATCTTTGGTAATTGTAACACCCCAAACCTGGCCCAAAACACTACAGCCGGATTCGAAATGTCACGGGGAAAAGGTTTGCGATGAGTTTCATTTAAAAAAATAAAATAAAATAAAACACATGTCAAGTCTTTAAGGAAAAACATATATTTAGCTTTTATTGAGTGGTAGTTTGAAAAGAGATCTATCTTCGAGGGTGAAGTTAAGTTTGAAAACGTATATATATAGCTATAAGGGTTTATCGTTTTGAAAATCGTATTTTGCCTGGAAATAAAACTTACCCATTTGTATAAAAGTGGAGTTATTGTTTGGAAGGGATTTTAATAAATGAATTACTATCAAAAGTCCGAATTTGAAATCTTAATTTGCTTTTTAGGTTGCAAGTGTCTCCAATTATTTTTTTTAATCCATAATCCGTTTTAATACCAACTTAAAACCATGATAAAAACTCCAAAATACTTAAAGCGGCCTTATTACAATAAAAATTAACCCAAAAGCAATTAAAAATCTAAAGTGCATGTATAATTAAAACAACTTCTGCATGGCCACCTCGAATCCACTCCAGCCCGGTCTAAAAATCACGTATCACCTGCATTGTTTTTAGGAAAATAGGGTAAGTCAAACCGACTCAGTGTGCAATTATTCCACACGATTCCACAAATGGGCTTGGCCCACATCCACACATATATCCACATACCATGCATGATGATGCAAAATGCTAACCCAACCCCAACCTAGTATCCAACCGCTACACACCCCCATATATCCTGCCACCACACACCAGGGGATTACTAAATCGACCCTCCATCCGCTACACACCTCTTTACCAGTCATGCTGCTCAAAGTCCATTTAGTGGTCTAGCTACTGATCCACGTGATTAAATCACAATATCCACGATGTGACTCAAGGTCATCATCAATCCACGATGAGGCATGAAGCCACCATCAATCCACGATGTAGCTCAAGGCTAACATCAAACCACGTACATAAATGGACACCCTTTCCTTCATTAAACATATATATATATCCCGATCCCCGCACATACAATATATATGATGAAATGACAATATAATCGTTATGAACATATCAGTCATGCATTCATAACATGCCTACCACACATATCACATACATTTAATTAATTTTAAGCAGAGAAACAGTGTAATAACTACACACCTGATAATCTGTAACACCACGTCTCTATGTCGACACTGTCACTGACAACCCAATCCCGAAGATTCTCACTTGCACTAGAAGGCTGTCGAAATCCCTACATACCAATGTCAGATTCGACCTAACATTAATTGACAAAAAGGAGTGGCCTTCAGCCTAAGGTTGTTTCCTGCTTACCTTGTATTGATTAAATCCCGGAAGATCTTTAATCCCCTGACAAAAATCCCGAAACCACCCTTCATGGATTCGGCCACCCCAAGAAATGGAGTTAGACTTCTAACTTTCGGCAACCAAAAAGAGAAAGAAGAGAATTGAATAGAAGAGAACCCTAACCAACTATATTAGAAATCGGTTGAAATAGATCTTGACAGAGGATGAACGACCACTCCACCTACCCAGGCTCTAACAGATTCGAATAAGAGATATAATCGGAGAAATAATGTAATAGAAGAAGAAAGAAAAGGGTGAATGGAGATTCAGCCACAGTGTAGAAGACTGTATTCGGCTATTGAAGACAAACAAATCAGTGAAGAGAAGAAAAAGGAATTGGGGTTTATGGTGTTTTGGCAATGGGAAATAGTGAGGACAGGTGAAAGAAAATGACCTTAATGGTCTCCCAAGATTCGGCTAATAAACAAAAAGAGATGGAGAAAAGAAATTAAGTGAAGTTAGATAGGACATTCAGCTCTTGAAGTTGGAAGAAGACAAAAGAAGGTAAAAGAAAACTAAAAGAATTTGGCAAGACACCAAAAGAAAATCAATGAACAGATGGCTATTTCCTGACACTTTCGGCAGAGACTCAGAGGAAAGAAAAAACAAAAGATGCACACTACCACTATTAAGCAAATTTGGCACTCACTTCCCCCATACATGACCGAAAATGCCACCACCAAGAACCCTTATTTCGGCCAACTCTCACACCCCTCACTTCATCCCTTATTTCCCTCCCAATTTTAATCACATCCACCCATTTGAAAGTGTTTGAATGCTTTAAACTCCATGCTTAACTCTCTGCCACACATTTGAAATGTTTGACCATTTCAAACCTCCTATCTTCAAGTGCCCGCGCCAACACCAATTCCTCCTCCTCCTGACGCAAAAATGAACTCCAAAAATGCTATCTCGCAGCTCGAACCTTGCCCCCTTCTAGCTCCCTAAGGCGTCACTCCCTTGTGCTCTAAGTGGCGCCTCCTTGCCACTTTACCACTTGATTCCTTGTGTCAGCAAACACCACATAAAATCCTTTAAAGCCCAGCTTCCTTAGCTCTCCCCCCTAAAGGCTTAAAATCAAATATTTTTCCTAAGTCCTCTTCTTGCACCCCAAGGTTCCCGAAGCCCCAAACACATACAAACAGACACACAACACACTACCACATGAATATGAATTAAAACAAATAACCCCTAAATCTCG
The DNA here is from genome assembly GCA_025506655.1 of Gossypium rotundifolium. NCBI lineage: Eukaryota > Viridiplantae > Streptophyta > Magnoliopsida > Malvales > Malvaceae > Gossypium > Gossypium rotundifolium. Next base: position 67,533,363 of record CP106732.1, on the reverse strand, counting down.
GATATTACAGTTCTACCCTCCTTAAAAATAATTTTGGCCTCGAAATTACCTGATCAAAATAAGTGAGGGTATTGCTGTCGAATTGCTTCCTTCAACTCCCATGAGGCTTTTTCCGATCCGTGGTTCCGCCACAACACCTTGACTAGGGGAACTGATTTCTTCCAAAGCACCTTCACATCTCGTTCCAAAATCTGTATAGGCTCCTCCTTATAGGACAAGTCTGGCCTCAACTCAACTTCTTCCACTGGCACCACGTGAAACGGATCCGATCGATAATGACGTAGCATTGACACATGGAACACATCATGCATCTGCTTCAATTCTAAAGGCAATTCTAACTGATAAGCCACCGGTCCAACTCGCTTCAAAACCCAGAAGGCCCTATAAACCTGGGACTTAATTTACCCTTGCGCCCAAATCTCATCACCTTCTTCCACGGTAAAAATTTCAAAAAAAACCCGATCACCTACCACAAATTCTATCTCTTTCCGCTTAAGATCTGCATACGACTTTTGTCTGTCAGATGCCTCCTTCAATCGAGCTCGAATTACCTTGACCTTTTCCTCTCGCTTCGCCACTATCTCTCGACCCAACACATGGTGTTCACCCGCTCATCCAACAAATAGAGTCGACACTTTCGTCCATACAAGGTTTCAACGGCGCCATTTGAATACTAGCCTGATAACTATTGTTGTATGCGAACTCTGCTAAGAGCAAGAATTCCTCCCAACTACCCCTGAAGTCGATAACACATCCTCTCAACATATCTTCTAACACCTGAGTCACCTTTCAGACTGGCCATCCATCTGCAAATGAAATGCCGTGCTAAAGTCCAACCTGGTGCCCAAAGCCTGATGCAACGCCCTCCAAAACCTCGACGTAAATCTAGGATCCCTATCTGATATGATTGATATTGGCACCCCATGCGCCTCACAATTTACGCACGCATGACTTCGCCAACCTCTACAGAGAGTAATTAACCCCAACAGGTATGAAATGAGCGGACTTTGTCAGCCGATCTACAATCACCCATACCAAATCCTTCTTAGTCAGCGTAAGAGGAAGCCCACTAACAAAATCCATGGTGATTCTCTCCCACTTCCATCATGAGAATCTTCATTTGGTTGTAGCAACCTCAAGGCACTTGGTGTTCAACTTTGACCGTTGACACGCCAAGCACTTCCCACAAAATTTGTAACTTTCTACTTTAAACCAAAGCCACCAAAACCGATCTCGAGATCCCTATACAACTTACTCCCTCCAGGATGCATAGCGTAAGGGCTACTAAGCGATTCCCGAAGAATCTTTCGCCTCAACTTTATGTCTTTTGGCATACAGACCTTACCACGAAAGCACAAAACCTCGTCGCCATTCACACAGTAGTCCTCTAATCCCCCATTCTGAACTTGTGTGAGCTTAGCACTCAAAACATCATCCACCAATTGTTTCTCTTTTACCTGACTTAACCATGTCGACTTTACCTGCAGCTCAACTAGCAAGCTCCTGTCATCATATAGACTAAGATGCGTGAACATCGCTCTCAGATCCGATACTACTTTTTGACTTAGCGTAGCTACCACCACATTCATTTTACCCGGGTGGTACTCAATCGAACAGTCGTAATCCTTCAACAACTCCACCCACCTTCGCTGTCTCAAGTTCAACTCCTTCTGAGTTAGCAGATACTTCAGGCTCTTGTGGTCCGTGTAGATCACCGACTTCTCTCCATACAAATAAAGCCTCCACACCTTCAACGCGAAAACCACCGCGGCCAACTCCAGATCATGCATCGGGTAGTTAGCTTCATGTGGTCTCAACTGTCGAGACGCATAGGCAACAACTTTCCCTTCCTGCATCAGTACACAACCTAACCTGATATGAGAAGCATCACAATATACCACAAAATCTTTCCCCGCCACAGGTTGAATCAAACGGAGCCTCTATCAAAACCCTCTTTAGCTTCTCGAAGCTTTTCTGCTGCTTATCCGTCCAAACAAAAGGTACCTCATTTCTCAACAACTTAGTCAAAGGTGCTGCTATTCAAGAAAACCCTTCAACAAATCTTCTATAGTAGCCTACTAAGCCCATGAAACTGTGAATCTTTGCCACCGACTTAGGTGGTTTCCAATCCAATAGTGCCTCAATCTTCCGAGGATTCACTCTTATTCCCTCTGCAGATACTACATGACCCAGAAAAGTGAATTCCCTCAACCAAAATTCGCACTTGCTAAACTTGGCGTACAACTTCTTTTCCCTCAAAACCTGTAGCACTACTCGAAGATGTGCATCATGCTCTTCCACTGACTTGGAATATACCAGGATGTCATCTATGAACACCACGAAGAATTGGTCCAAGTAGGGTTGGATGACCCAGTTCATCATATCCATGAACGCAGCTTGGTGCATTCGTTAACCCGAACGACATTACCATGAATTTATAGTGTTCAGACGAGTCCGTAAAGTCGCCTTATGGATATCGCTTCCTTCACCTTTGAGCCGATGATACCCGATCTCGATCTATCTTTGAAAACATCGCAGATTTCTTTAAGTCGATCAAACAAATCATCTATCCTCGGCAGTGGATACTTGTTTTTGATCGTCAGCTTATTCAACTGACAGTAATCTATGCACATACGCATAGACCCATCCTTTTTCTTTACAAACAGAACCAGTGCTCCCCATGGAGACACACTAAGTAGAATGAAATCGCGATCTAACAACTCGTGGATCTGGGCTTTAAGCTCAACCAACTCCTTTGGTGCCATTCTATACGGAGCGATAGACACTGGCGGTACTTGGCAACAGGTCAATTCTAAACTCCACCTCCCGATCCAGAGGCAACCTGGAAGTTCTTTTGGGAAAACATCCACAAATTCCTTCACTGTCCCGACCTCTCCCACAGCTACTTCCTTAGCATCCAAAGCACTAACAAACATCAAGAAAGCCAAGCGCCCCTTCTTCACCATCTTCTCCGCCTTAAGAGCAGACACTATGTTAGACAAGTAGTCTCTCCTCTCACCTATCACCACAACCTTATTGTCCTCAGGAGTCTTCAACGACATGTGTTTAGCAGCACAGTCTAAATTCACATGATACCTTACTAACCAGTCCATGCCTAAGATCAAGTCAAATTCTTCGAACGGCAGCTCCATCAAGTCAGCTGGGAACACTACCCCCTGAACCTCTAAAGGTACATCCCTAAAGAGTTTATCTACCACTACAGATTGCCCTAAAGGACTAAGTAAAGTCATCTTCCTAAGGATGCCTCGAGTTCACATTCAAGGTTCCGGACACCATGCTAGCAATGTAAGAGTGAGTTGACCCAACATCAATCAAAGCAAGAAGGGTAACCCAAGAATGAAAAACGTACCCGTGATAACATCTACTATACCCCCTCCTTATGACGTCTGGCACGCATAAACCAACCTAGGTTGTCTTGCATTTGAGCCCCAAAGACACTCCGCCTGGTGCTCCATGACCTCGCCAAAACTATTCCTTCATGGTTCTGGACCACGACCCTCGACACTGTTGACCACCCCTTCCTTGCTGCACATACCCCTGACCTATTGTCTGAGCCCTATCCATATCGATAATTCTTAACCAAGTGAGCCTTAGACCCACACCTGAAGCACTCCTTACCCCTTCCCCAGCACTCGCCTACATGGGTCCTCCCACACTGAGCACACGGATGGACCTGATTCCCAGCAACTGGCATAGCAATGCAAGCAGAACCCTCAACCCTAGGCTTTTTTTGAAAACCCCTCGAAGACCCTGATCATCCAAAACCCCTCTTATTCCTACCTCTATCCTTATCCCTATTCTGCCTCTTAGTTCGCTTAACCTCCTCTGCTATTCTAGCTTTCTCTACCAAAGTAGCAAAGTCCCTCTCTCATTGAGGAGCTATCAATACCCGTAGTTCATCTCGTAGCCCATCCTCAAATCTCACGCAGTGCTTGTAATCGGTAGCAACCATCCCTCTGGCATACCGACTTAACCGCAAGAACTCTACCTCATATTTCACAACTGACTTACCTGCTTGCACTAGGTTCAAGAATGCTTTCCTCTGTGCGTCCACATAACTAGCTCTGACATACTTCCCCTCAAACTTAATCTTAAAGAAACCCCAATCCACTCGATCCGCCAGAATACCCTCTTTGATAGTAAGTCATCACTAGTAGGCCTCATCCTGGAGTAAAGAAACAGTGCCCTTCAACTTCTCTTTGGCTGTGCAGTCCAGGTCATCCATGATCCTCTCGACTGCTTCTAACCAATACTCCGTCACGTTCGGAGCGACCCCAGAGACACCTCTGAATACCTCAGCTCCGTTCAATCAAAGTTGCTCAGACACGGACTTCCTAGCCCTAGAACCCACGTTTGATCCCGTAACTCTCTCTAAAACCCACAACATGGCCTGAGACACTGCATCGTCTCCACCGGTTTGATCTTGAAACTCAGCTTTCATAGCTGGCGGTGTCGGCACATCATTCTCTAATCCATGGCCAGACCCAACTGGTTCAGATATATTCATTCTACCTCTACCACATCTACATGCATTACGACCACATCCCCTAGAACTCATGTCTATCATCACGTTTTAATCTGATTTAAGAAATTTTATGCATTAGTTTTCTTTCCACTTTGTTGATTAAAGGAAAAATTTTATGACATGAAAATTTCAAGTTATTCTTTCGTAAAGAGCACACATCCCTAAGGTTTCGATCTCTAAAGAGATTGTCCCAATTTCTAATATCCACATCAATATCTACAACAATGCATCATATACCCACTTTCATCCAATTCATTCAACAATTAAAAGACTTACTTGGCAGACCTGGGCCGGAAGATTCGAGTGCCATGCCTTCATAAACCCGTTTCATAAAAAATTTCTTTTAGTTAACTTTCAATACCAATTTTGAAAACGTTGTGGGCCTTAAAACCCAAAGACCAAGTTTAGAAACCTGGGCTCTGATACGAAATTGTAACACTCCAAACCCGGCCCAAAACACTACAGTCAGATTCGAAATGTCACGGGGAAATGGTTTGCGATGAGTTTGATTTTAAAAAAAAAAAAAACACATGTCAAGTCTTTAAGGAAAAACGGATATTCAGCTTTTACTGAGTAGTAGTTTGAAAAGAGATCTGTATTTGAGGGTGAAGTTAAGTTTGGAAACGTATATATATAGCTATAAGGGTTTATCATTTTGAAAATCATATTTTACCGGGAAATAAAACTTACCCATTTGTATAAAAGTTGAGTTATTGCTTGGAAGGGATTTTAATAAACGAATTACTATCAAAAGTCTGAATTTGAAATCCTTAATTTGCTTTTTAGGTTGCAAGTGTCTCCAGTTGTTTTTTTAATCCATAATTCATTTTAATACCAACTTAAAACCATGATAAAAACTCCAAAATACTTAAAGCGGCCTTATTACAATAAAAATTAACCCAAAAGTAATTAAAAATCTAAAGTGCATGTATAATTAAAACAACTTCTGCATGGCCACCTCGAATCTACTCTAGCCCAGTCCAAAAATCACGTGTCACCTGCATTGTTTTTAGGAAAATAGGGTGAGTCAGACCGACTCAGTGCGCAATTATTCCATACGTATTCCATAAATGGGCTTGGCCCACATCCACACATATATCCACATATCATGCATGATGATGCAAAATGCTAACCCAACCCCAACCTAGTATCCAACCGCTACACACCCCCATATATCCTGCCACCACACACCAAGGGATTACTAAATTGACCCTCCATCCGCTACACACCTCTTTAGCAGTCATGCTGCTCAAAGTCCATTTAGTGGTCTAGCCACTGATCCACGTGATTAAATCACAATATCCATGATGTGACTCAAGGTCATCATTAATCCACGATAAGGCACGAAGCCAACATCAATCCATGATGAGGCACAAAGCCACCATCAATCCATGATGTAACTCAAGGCTAACATCAAACCACGTACATAAATGTACACCCTTTCCTTCATTAAACATATATATCCCGATCCCCATGCACATACAATATGTATGATGAAATGACAATATAATCATTATAAATGTATCAGTCATGCATACATAACATGCTTACCAAGTAACACAAATATCCATCCAAAATTTTAATATGAGAAAATTACTAACCTAGTTACCAGATCACCCAATATGGGTAGCCACACCACCACAGCCGTAATTTCTTCCTACCACACATATCACATACATTTAATTAATTTTAAACAGAGAAATAGTGTAATAACTACACACCTGATAATCCGTAACACCACGCCTCTATATATTAATCGTCACTAACAACCCAACTCAAGATTCTCACTTGCACTAGAAGGCTGTCGAAATCCCTACATACCGATGTCAGATTCGACCTAACATTAATTGACAAAAAGGAGTGGCCTTTGGCCTAAAGTTGTTTCCTGCTTACCTCTATCGATTAAATCCTGGAAGATCTTTAATCCCCCTTAATGCTAGGCTGACAAAAATCCCGAAACCACCCTTCATGGATTTGGCCACCCCAAGAAATGGAGTTAGACTTTTAACTTTTGGCAACCAAAAAGAGAAAGAATAAAATTGAATAGAAGAGAACCCTTACCAACTATATTAGAAATCGATTGAAACAGATCTTGACAGTGGATGAATGACCACTTCACCTACCCAGGCTCTGACAGATTCGGCTAAAAGATATAATCGGAGAAATAATGTAATAGAAGAAGAAAGAAAGGGGTGAATGGAGATTCGACCACAATGGAGAAGAGTGTATTTGGCTATTGAAGACAAACAAATCAATGAAGATAAGAAGAATGAATTAGGGTTTATAGTGTTTCGGCAATGGGAAATAGTGAGGAAAGGTGAAAGAAAATGACCTTAATGGTCTCTCAAGATTTGGCTAATAAATTAAAAAGAGATGGAGAAAAGAGATTAAGTGAAGTTTGATAGGATATTCGGCTCTTGAAGTTGAAAGAAGACAAAAGAAGGTAAAAGAAAACTAAAAGAATTTGGCAAGACATCCAAAAGAAAATAAATGAACAGATGGCTATTTCCTGACACTTTCAGTAGAGACTCAGAGAAAAGAAAAAACAAAAGATGCACACTATCACTATTAAGCAAATTCAGCACTCACTTCCCCTATACATGATCGAAAATGCCACCACTAAGAACCCCTATTTCGGCCAACTCTCACACCCCTCACTGCATCCCTTATTTCCCTCCTAATTTTACTTATATCCACCCATTTAAAAGTGCTTGAATGCTTCAAACTCCATGCTTAGCTCTCCACCACACATTTGAAATGTTTGACTATTTCAAACCTTCTATCTTCAAGTGCCCACGCCAATATCAACTCCTCCTCCTCCTGACGCAAAAATAACTCCAAAAATGCTATCTCCGATATCAAACCTTGCCTCCTTCTAGCTCCATGAGGCGTCACTCCCTTGTGCTCTAAGTGGCGCCTCCCTTGCCACTCTACCACTGGATTCCTTGTGTCAGCAAACACCACATAAAATCCTTTAAAGCCCAGCTCCCTTAGCTCTCCCCCCTAAAGGCTTAAAATCAAATTTTTTTCCTAAGTCCTCTACCTACACCCCAAGGTTCCCGAAGCCCCCAAACACATACAAATAGCACACACATTGCACTACCACATGAATATAAATTAAAATGAATAATCCCTAAATCTTGGATATTACAGTAATACCGAGTGACCCTAATCTGATAATGAACTCGAGTTAAGAGTGTTACATTTAATTGGTATCAGAGCTATGATTTAGTCGATTCTAGGACTATCGCAGCGCGTGTGAGTCTAGCTATACATGCCTTTATTGTATATTGGATAGTGTGGTGACTTTTGACATTTCAAATTGTGTTTTATATAGTAAATGGATTCTGATCCTGACAGAGCCGTAGTAGATGATGTAGAGAATGTAGCGCTTGATCGTGCACATGGATCAACGCCGATAGATTCTAGACCTATCTCGAGTAGCCACGAGGGAGAGGCTAAACAAGCCTTCTACCAGATGATGAATGAATGGTTTACCCAGTTTGTTTAGAATAATCCGACTGTACAATAACCTCCACCTCGAATAATTCAACTCGTACCTTCAAGACTTCGATGATAGATCCGATGAGATCTAGTAGGCCTCTTGTTGATAAAATCAAAAATATAAATAAGAATTTAAAGCTAATGATGATGATGATGCCGAGCTAATGAAATGTGGCTTGATAATACCATTCGGGTACTTGATAAGTTATCCTGTACTTCAGAGGAATGCCTAAAGTGTGCTATATCTCTACTTTGAGACTCTGCCTACCACTGGTGGAAAACACTAGTATCAGAAGTTTCGAAAGAACAAGTGGCTTGGGACTTCTTCCATATTGAGTTTCGAAAAAAATATATCAGCCAGAGATTCATTGATCAAAAACGTAGAGAATTTCTTAAACTAAAATAGGGGCGAATGACCGTGACAGAATATGAGCAAAAATTTGTTAGACTCAGCAGATATGCTAGAGAGTGTGTTTCTTCTGAAGTCATTATGTGCAGAAGATTTGAAGACGGTCTGAATGAAGACATAAAGTTACTTGTGGGCATTCTTGAGATTAAAGAGTTTGTGGTGCTGGTCGAGTGAGCTTGTAAAGCTGAAGAGCTCAAAAAAGAGAAAAGAAAGGTAGAGACCGAAGCTAGAGACACTCGTAAAAGATCGTTGAGTAAAACTTTCCATTCAGCATCTAAGAAGTTCAGAAATGACTTTAACCGACATAAGGCTACTCCTGACCTGTCTAGACAAGATCAACCTCCAGTGAGTTCTCGAGCCACTTCGATGGCTAGTGTTGGCAATGTTTAACAGGATCAAATTGAGTGTAAGCATTGTGGAAAATGGCATTCTGGGAGTTGTAGATTCTGTGATCGGTCTTGTTTTAAATGTGGATCGTTAGATCATTTCATTCGAGAGTGTCCGATGCTAGCTGAGCAAAATATAGCTCAGAATAATAAACCGAGCAATGTGTCTGCAAGAGGTAGACCACCCAGACATTCAAGGAATGTAGGTGGCAGTCAGAGAGGAACAAGGGACACGGCAATTCGATCAGAGGCTCGAGCACCAGCTAGAGCTTATACTATACGTGCCAGAGAGGATGCTTCTTCTCCTGATGTTATTACCAGTACTTTCACACTTTATGATACTACCGTAATTGCATTGATTGATCCTGGTTCGACTCATTCGTATGTATGTGAAACTCTAGTGCATAGTACGACTCTGCCTATTGAGTCTACTGAGTTTGTGATTCGTGTGTCCAACCCCTTGGGTAGATCTGTACTCGTTGATAAAGTGTGTAAAAGTTACCCATTGATGATTCGAGATTCTTGCTTTTCGACTGATTTAATGTTGTTACCCTTCGATGAGTTTGATATAATTCTGGGAATGGATTGGTTAACTTTGCACGATTCAGTGGTGAATTGCAAAAGAAAGATCATTGATTTGAGATGTCTGAACGGTGAGGCCATCCGAGTTGAATCTTGTGATTTAAATGGGTTACCTACAGTAATATCCGCAATGCTAGCCCGTAAATATGTGAGAAAAGGATGCGAAACTTACCTGGCTTATGTGCTAGATAATAAAGTGTCTGAAAAGCAGATTGAGTCCCTACCAATTGTGTGTGAATACCTTGAGGTGTTCCCTGATGAATTACTGGGTTTACCGCCAATTCGAGAGATTGAGTTCGGCATTGAATTAGTACCGGGGATAACTCTAATTTTGATAGCTCCGTATCGGATGGCACCTACTGAGTTGAAAGAGTTAAAAGCACTATTGCAAGAGTTAATAGATAGGGGTTTTGCACGACCGATTTTTTCTCCTTGGGGTGCGCCAGTTCTGTTTGTGAAAAAGAAAGATGGAACTATGCGAATGTGTATCGATTATCGGCAGCTAAATAACGTGACTATAAAGAATAAATACCCGCTGCATCAGATTGATGATTTATTTGATCAGTTGAAAGGAGCTTCAGTGTTTTCGAAGATAGATTTGAGATTGGGTTACTATCAGTTGTGAGTCAGAGATTCTGATGTGCCAAAGATTGCATTTCAGACGAGGTACAACCACTTTGAGTTTTGGTTATGCCTTTTGGACTTACTAATGCACCCGCTGTATTTATGGATCTAATGAATCGAGTTTTCAGACAGTTTTTGGATCCGTTTGTAGTAGTGTTCATTGATGATATACTAATCTACTCTAAAGATGAAACCGAACATGCTGAGCACTTGAGATTAGTGTTACAGACTTTACGAGATCAGCAGTTGTATGCAAAGTTCAGTAAGTGTGAATTCTGGATAAAGGAAGTCATCTTTTTGGGTCATGTTATTTCAGCTTTAGGTATTCGGGTTGATCCGAACAAAATATCGGCTATACTTGATTGGAAACCACCAAAGAATGTCTTCGATATTAGAAGTTTTCTGGGACTCGTGAGATATTACAGATGATTCGTCAAAGGTTTTTCCATGATAGCTACACCTTTGACAAAGCTGCTACAGAAAGATGTTAAGTTCGAATGGTCAGAAAAATGTCGAGAAGTTTTGATGAGTTAAAAGCCCTTTTGATCGAAGCTTGGTGTTAGCTCAGCCTGAATCAAGTAAAGAATTTATTATTTATAGTGACACTTCTTTAAATGGTTTGGGTTACGTTTTGATGCAGGAAGGCAAAGTCATAGCCTACACTTCGAGACAATTGAAGCCTCACGAAAGAAATTATCTGACTCATGATATGGAACTTGCAGCTATTGTTTTCGCTTTGAAAATATGGCGTCATTACTTGTTCGGCGAAAAATGTCATGTTTATTCAGATCACAAAAGCTTGAAGTACTTAATGACTCAAAAGGATTTGAATTTGAGACTAAGGCAGATGGTTAGAACTATTGAAAGACTATGAATTAGTAATTGATTACCATCCGGGGAAAGCTAATGTTGTTACATTGCAGATGCATTAAGTCAAAAATCATTGTTTGCTCTTCGTGCTTTGAACATGCATGTGGATATGTCTGATAATGGTTCGATATTAGCCGAGATAAAAGCGAGACTAATGATTATTCAACAAATTTGGGATGCACCAAGATCTGACAAAGACTTGATTGCTAGACGAGTGCAATGTGAAAATGTTGAAGGTCAGAGTTTTGAATCGATGCAAAAGGTTGTTTGAACTTCAATGGCCGAATATGTGTTCCGAAGAATGTGGAATTGATTCAGATGATTTTGAACGATGCTCATAATAGTCGATTATCGGTTCATCCAGGTAGGACAAAAATGTATAATGATTTGAACCAGTTCTATTGGTGGCCTGGCATGAAACGGGATATATTTGAATTTGTTTCAAGGTGCTTAATTTGTCAACAAGTAAAATCCGAGCATCAAGTGCCTTTTAGGTTACTTCAGCCAATCATGATACCTGAGTGGAAATGGGATAGAATTACTATGGATTTTGTATCCGGTTTGCCTACCACACCGAACAAGAAAGATGCAGTTTGGGTTATAGTGGATCGATTGAATAAATCAACTTATTTTGTGCCAGTTTGTGCAAATTATTCACTTGATAAACTTGCTGAATTATATGTATCACAGATAGTGAGGTTACATGGTGTGCCGAGTTCCATTGTTTCAGATAGAGATCCGAGGTTCACATCGCAATTTTGGAAGAAGTTGTAAGATACTTTGGGTACTAAACTCCACTTTAGCACATCTTTTCATCCACAGACAGACGGTCAATCTGAACGAACTATTCAGATACTTGAGGACATGTTAAGATGTTATGTTCTCGAATTTGAAGGTACATGAGAACGATACCTACCTTTGATTGAATTTTCTTACAATAATAGCTTTAAATCTAGTATCAAAATGGTGCCTTTCGAAGCTTTGTACGGCCACAAGTGTCGAATGCCATTATACTAGACCGAGCTTAGTGAGAACAAGGTACACGGGGTCGATTTGATTAAAGAGACAGAACAGAAAGTGGCTATAATCAGAGATAGTTTGAAAGCTGCATCAGATCATCAAAAGTCTTACACCAATTTGAAACGTAAAGACATTGAATTTTAGGTCGGAGATCGGGTATTCTTGAAAGTTTTTCCATGGAAGAAAGTACTCCGATTTGGTAAGAAAGGCAAACTCAGTCCGAGATTCATCGAACCGTATGAAATCATCGAACGTATTGGGCCTATTGCTTATAGATTGAAGTTGCCCTCTAAATTAGAAAAGATACATGACGTATTTCATGTTTTGATGCTTCGTAAGTACAGATCAGATCCATCACATGTGATCACTCCGTCAGAGGTTGAAATCCGATCCGATATGACGTATAAGGAAGAACCAATTCGTATTCTAGCTCGAAAAATGAAAGAATTGAGAAACAAGAGAATTCCAGTAATGAAAGTTTTATGGAATCGGCACGGAGTTGAAGAGGCTACGTGGGAGCCTGAGGATTCTATGAGGCAACAATATCCGACTTTGTTTAACGGTAAGATTTTTGAGGACGAAAATTCCTAAGGGGGAGAGTTGTAACAGCCTGAATGTGACCCCGATTGGAATAGTGGTTTCAAGACCATGATCTCCAAAATTGGAAATGTTTGAATAATTTATTTGATACCTGAGTTGTGCGTGTGAGCATGTGTTTTAATGTTGTAAAATTATATGTATGTTGGAGTGACTAATTTAAAAAAAAAGATTAAAATTGAACAAATATAAAAATAGCTATTGTGGGAATTAGGGGCCAAATTGATTAGTTCACTTTTTGTATGGGTTTTAAGTGGCAATTTAGCCATAATTATTTTCTAGTGGACGTCAATGACTATGGATTTGGTGTGCATGTCATATTTTATATTATTATTATATTTAGATAGTGGGATGACATTCATTAAAGAAATATATGATAATGAAATAATAGTAAAAAAATAAAAACCATTTTCTTTCCACTATCATCATCTTCTCCACGAAAACAAAGGGAAGAAGAGAAGATAGCTAAGCTCCATAGTTTGACCCTTTTTCATGTCTTCCTAAGGTGAGTAAGCAAGGTTAAATTTTTAAAATTCTTGTATGGTTGTGCTAGTTATCTTGAGTTCTATAAAGTACATGTGGAAATTTTGAGGTTTGGAGCTTGTGTTAAGTTCGGCCATGGTGGATTTCTTTGATATGCATGAGATTTGATGAAAAAGAAATGCTAAGCATGGATTAGACTTTAAGGGGTATGAATAAGAATGTAGATTAAATGAATGTGAGAAGGTCTAATTTAGGTGAATAAATAGTTGAGGGTAGAATGCTAAATAAGTGGTTTATATGGACTCAACTTTGAATAAAGAGAATTCGGCTTTTGAAGGACTTGTCCAAATTTCATGAAATTATTGCGTTTATTGCTTAGGGATTAAATTACAAGAAAGTGAAATTAGAGGGGCAAATTGTAAAATTTGTAAATTGCATGTTATGAATTATTTTCAATATTAAGATGAGATTTGATTAACTTGGGGAGTATTCGGCTTTTGATAAAAGAGTGTATAAATTTTTATATTTATTTGTATGTGTTTGAATGAATGGAAAGATCTAGTACTAATTTGTAAAAGTTCCAAATTGTGAATGATAGATTGGAAAAATAGTATAGTTAAATGTTTCGAATGGCAATGAATGAAATTCAATTGAATTGGCTCTTTTAAATTCGGTTTTAGATCAAAGAAGGAAAGATTTAGAAACGAATCGAGGGAAAGCTAAAGTACACGAGTAACTGGGAAATTCAAAGTATTCGACTTTCGAGGTAAGTCCTTAAGCTGAAATATATCAAGGAATTATTTATGAACATGTTAAATGATGATGTTCGATAAATTTGAGTACATGTTTATGTCATAGCCGAATGTATATAAGTAAATTAGATTGAATGCATAATTTAATAATGTGATATGAATGAGTATCTCGATATGAATTGTGGGTTGTACAATAACGTAATGATTCTATTTGTGTAATGTGAATAAGCTTAGTTGAATTGGATATGTGATAAAATTATGAAATGTGTGTGGAATGATTGACTAATTGATACTTGGGCTTAAAGCCTAGCAGGCCTTGTGCCGGTGATATGTTTTGAGCTTTATGCCTAGCAGGCCTCGTGTCGGTGATATGTTTCGGCTTTATCCCTAGTAGGCCTCGTGCCGGTGATATGTGTCGGGCTTTATGCCTAGCAGGCCTCGTGCCAGTGATATGTTTCGGGCTTTATGCCTATCAGGCCTCGTACTGGTGATATGTTTTGGGCTTTATGCCTAGCAGGCCTCTTGCCGGTGATATATTTCAGGCTTATTGCCTAGCAAGCTTAATGACGGTGTTATGATTTCGGACCCCGAGTTCAACAGGCTTAGTGCAAGTGTGTGAGATTTAGGTAATGTTTAGTAGGTTCTAGCTAATGAATTAAGTATGCCTAAGCATTTGGGAGTGAATTTGTAATTCGGTTGTAAGGTATGTGTTATTCCTACTTAAGTGATCTATGAATATGCATATATGTGTATATAGATGTATGTATGTGATGTTATTGAGAAAAAGGAAGATCAAAGTGAGAAGAAAATTGGCTATATGAAAGCATAAGTAGTTAAAGCTAATCGTAAAGGTATAAAGAAATGTACAAGTTGGTGTTGTATATATATGCATATTCGGCCATAATGTATATATATGGATAAGATAAGAAATGTTTATTTAAGGTCATGAGTTGGATGTTTAAATGTTTTACCATTGTATATGATAATGTTTTTGCTTAAGACTTACTAAGCTAGCAAGCTTATTGTGTGTTCTTGTCTACTTCTATTTTATAGATTTTTGGTTCAAGCTACGGACTCGAAGGATCTTTGAAGAAGTCAACCACACTATTGACTCACTTTTGGTATTGATTAACTTAATTATTGATTCGAAAAGGCATGTATAGGCTAGACTAAGCTATATAACTAATGATGTTTAATTGTGTATATATACTTAGCCATGCGAAAATGGCTATCTATTTTGGTTAAACTTTGTTCATGTGTTTTGATGAAATGGCTTTCTCATGCTATAAATTATCGCTTGTGTTGGATGTAGTTTAGGCATTTTTTTTTGAAATGTGAATGGGTGATACTGAATGTTATGTATTTAGTTGGAGAAAAACTTGAATTGGGTTGTTGTTGCTTAATATAGTGATTCGCTTAGGTAATAATAGTGATTTTATAATCAAAGTTTGTGCATGTAAGTTAACTTGTTGGATTCATTGTTAATGATAAGAATAAGTAGTTACAAATTATAAAAGTGTTATCATGTATATGGCATGTTAGGGTTTGGATATATGAAATGGTATAATAGCTATATGTCATGATGTATATATATTTCAATAATTGATGGTCAACTTGATAGTTTAAGGTTGGATCTTATTTATGTATATAAGTGATAGACTAATAAATAGAAATGTGGCTACTTTAATTGGTTAATTATTAGTGAAGATTTGCTATGCTTAGGTATACATTCGATTATAAAATTGTACGATTGGGTTGATGACATGAAAATGTTATAAGCTTATGTATATATGGATAATATTAGTATTTGAGTATCTATGTTAGGTATTCAATATTAATAAGTTGGTATGCATATAATTTGAATTATGTGCTTTGTAAAGTATGTATAAATTGTATAACTTGTGGCATGTTTATTTGCTTGATAATATGATTAGATACGATATGGTTACGGGCAAAACTTATAAGTACGATCTATATATATATGATTTTGACTCAGGTGAATGTTTAAATCTGCACTTATCTTTGGTAATATCGAGTGACCCTAATCCGGTAACGGACTCGGGTTAAAGGTGTTACACTCACCATGGGTTACCTCTGTGGCTACAGGTTCAAACCTTTTACAACAGTGTGAACCCCTCAACTAGGCAGTTAATTAATTTAGCCGTCGGTGGAACCCCGAATAACCAAACCCCTAAAGTGGCTTATGAGTTTATGGAGGAGATGTCACTGAATAACTATTAGTGGCAAGTTATAAGGATAAGGCCAACAAAAGCCGCCAGTGTTTTCAACCTCGACGCAGTAACCATGCTATCAAAACAGGTAAAAATTTTAAGTAAGAAAATTGATGGTTTGTGTGGTTCTTCGTAGGTACATCTGGTTATGCAGTGCGATACAAATGGAGGAGGGATGAGCAATACAAAATATCCATCCTACAACCCTGGCATAGAAAGCGAACAAGTTCACTATATGGGTAACAATTCTAGACCTCAAAATAACCCTTATAGTAACACTTATAATCCAAGTTGGAGGAACCATCCCAACTTTTCATGGGGTGGCCAAGGAAATCAGAGACAACAACCCTTCCGTGCTTTCAACAAAGAACCCCATCAGAATAACCCGATTTAGGGCCTAGTCGGGATAGTGGTGCAAGGCCACGAACCCGATGTGAAATTATGAGTTTTTCAAGTCTAGGCCATGTTTGCACGTTAGTATGAAAGTTTTCTAAAGCAATCTTATTAAGTTGAGGTCAATTGGTCCAAAAAGGACTAAATTGCAAAAGTTCCAAAAGTTCCAATATATGAGTATCTAGAAGCTTTTTGCATGAAATAGCTTTAGAATAATAATTATGATCCCTTAAATAGCAATTTGCCTAAAATTTAATTTTCGGACAAAATTAGCCTTAAGAGACTATTATGGAAATTTTTAAGAGGAAGGGCATTTTGGTCATTTGGCCTCATTAGTGATTAAAATAGGATAAAGATGAGAAAATTTCACTCATCTTCTTCCTTGTTGCTGCCGAAAATTGGGAGACACCATAGCTAGGGTTCTTTATTGTTTTTCAAGCTCATAGTAAGTTCACCTTAGCCCCATTTTTAATATTCTTCGTATTTTTGAAGTTCCCGTATTATGAATTAGCTAATTTTAGCTATAAAATGAGCTAAGATGCATGTTCAAAAAAATCTACCCTTGAATGACATGCTTGTTAAATGATGTTTTATGGAAGTTTAAGAGAGTTTGATGTTAGATAAACATGTTTTCCTTAATGAATTTCATGAAAAATGGTAGTAGGGACCATTTTGTAACAGTTATAAAATTGGTCATACCTATTAGAAATAGTGAGAATTGATGAGTTTTATAGAAGAGAAAATGATTCAGTTGAGCATGAAGTTTAAGAAAGTTGCATGAAAATCATTTTACGAGAATTGGGGCAAAAGTGCAAATATTAGAAAGTATAGGGGTAAAATAGTAATTTTGCCAAAGTATGAGTTATGAGTCAATTTAGTCAATATGGTTTTTAAATGATCTATTTATGATTATAGATCAAGAAAAATGAAGCCCGGATCGAAACCGAGGTAAGAACAAAGTCGAGGACTAAATTGCACATCTATATACATTTTGTATATTGAGGTAAGTTTGTATGATTTCTAAGCTTTATGATTATTATCATTAAATTGCTTAATATAATGTACAATAATTGTATGAAATGATCATGTTATGTTCAAGCAAGAAATCATGATGATAAGTACGAGCAAGTCCCGATGGGAGATGAATTTCCCAGGATAATCGATCTACCACGCAAGATATCATGTAAGTCAAGGCAAGCTTGGCATTGATCAAGATATCACGTAAGTCCAAGGCAAGCTTGGCATTGATCAAGTTAGCAAGCAAGTTATCATGTAAGTCCAAGGCAAGCTTGGCATTGATCAAGTTAGCAAGCAAGAAATCATGTAAGTCCAAGGACTCAAGCGCTTGGCATTGAATATGTTATTAAGAGCAAGAATTCATATAAGTTCATGTCAAGACATGGCCGTGAAACCAAGATGAGATAACCCATGTAAGACCATGTCTAGGATATGGCTTTGGCATCATATTATGTGGGAAGAGATAACCCATGTAAGACCATGTCTAGGATATGGCTTTGGCATCATATTATGTGGGAAGAGATTTAGTATCCCGATTATTCACGTAAATTCATCAGCAATGAGTAAGCTAAAGAAGATAGCAAGAAAGCTAAGAAAGTAAAGTTAGTATCAAGATGAAGTTAGATGAAGTTGAGTATTATTCATGTTGTGAATGAGAAAGTAGATATCATGATTATTGTTACTATAGTATACTGATCAATGTGATCAAGTGATACAGGTATCATGGTTACCTTACAAGTATGATAATAGAAAGTGTCAAGAGACATGTAAGAATCTATATGAGTAAGTAAGCTCTTTAGCTGAAATTCATGATACCATTGTTTATGTGAAATGGTTTATATTAAGTAATGATGATGCTATGAGTTGTTACATGCAAACTTACTAAGCTATATGCTTACGTTATGATTCTTTCTTTCTATGCAGTCCCGCCAAGCTAACTCGTGGATCATTAAAGTCAAAGCTCGCAACACACTATCAACTCTTATTTTGGTATAGACAAGTTACTTTACTAAGTATGGAATGTATAGGAAACATTCATTTTGTAGACATGTTTTAAGAAGGGCCTTTGTAAAGGCTATCAAGTTTATTATTCTTTTATATATGACTAAGTGATTGGCCAAATTTGACTAAGCATGTATGTTTATTGAGATCAATGAAGCATGTAGTATTATTCATAAGATTGGGTTGTTATTGCATTGTTGAATTGTGTATGGATATGATCTTCATTTCTGGGTGGCTAACGGCTTGGTAAATAGCCTGTAAGTTCCCACACGGTTGGACACACGGGCGTGTGTCAAGACCATGTTAACCCTGCACCTTGGTATTATTAATCATAATAGGCCACGGGCAAATCCCATGTACCGTGTGTGTATACCGTGTAAGACACACAGTTTGGACATGGGCGTGTGTCCAGACCATGTTAAATTAGTCAGTATATCAAGGATTAGCACACGGCCTAAGACCACGGGAGTGTCATGGCCGTGTGAAATTAGCCAGTAACCTTCCACGGTGGGTAGATATGGGCGTGTCTAAGTTGTGTGGAAATAGTCAATAGTTCTACACGGTTTGAGGGCATAGATGTGCTTAAGGGTACACGGGCGTGTTCCAAGTCACACGGGCGTGTGAACCCTGCTTCAAAAATGAGTTATTTGATTTTAATTTTGAAAGTTTTCTGACATGAGTTAAAGGCCTCGTAGGCCATTGTTATATGTGTTGACTAAGAAAGTGAAGTTTTTAAGTTGGAACAAAATTTTATAGCCCGTAAGTACATGTTTCAGTGAGTTCAAGCATAGTAATGTCTCGTTCCGCACCCAAGATCGGTCTTGGTGTGGGTGTTACATTTAGTGGTATCGAGCTACGATTTAGTCGATTCTAGAACTAACATAGCACGAGCATGAATCTAGCTATACATGCCATATGTAAGAATGTTTTTATAATGATAGTGTGATGACTCCTAACGACTTAAATTATGTTTATACATATAGTAAATGGATCCCAAAAGAGCTGAGGTGGATGATGTAGAAAGTAATGCACCAGCTCCCGCAGAAGGGACGGTGCCGTATGGGAATGAGAATAGACCCACTACGGTGAGTCAAGAAGGAGGAGAAGAGGCTAGAGAAGCCTTCCTCCATATGATGGATGCCTGGTACATAGAGTTCATTCGAGCAAACCCGAATGCACAACCCCCTCCACCCCCACTGTTCCATAACCTACTCTAGTAGCCCCTCAAGTAGTACAGGTGGTAAGAGGAGGTAAACCTCCAATTCATATGATTATGAAGCATGAGGCAGAAGAATTTCTAGCTAGAAAAGATGATGATCTAGAAAGAGCTGAGTTCTGGTTAGAAAATACCATCAGAGTATTTAACAAATTGTCCTGCACTCCTGATGAATGCATGAAGTGTGTAGTCTCTCTCTTAAGAGATTCTACTTACCAATGGTGGAACACCCTCGTGTCAGTGGTACCAAGGAAAGGATCTCATGGGAATTCTTCTAAAAAGAGTTTAAGAAAAAGTATATCAGCCAGAGGTTTGTGGACCAAAAGAGGAAAGAATTTCTAGAGCTGAAGCAAGGCAAGATGTCAGTAACTAATTATGAGCGAGAGTTCATACGACTCAGCAAGTACGCTCTCGAATGTGTGTCTACTGAGGCCATTATGAGTAAAAAGGTTTGAAGATGGTTTAAATGAGGACATTAAGCTGGTTGTTGTTGTCCTCAAATTAAAAGAATTTGTTGTACTAGTGGAAAGGGCTTGTAAAGTCGAAGAACTGGTAAAAGAGAAGAAGAAATCTAAAATAGAGTCTCGTAATTCTAAAAAGAGATAGTGGAACAAGTCATTCCAATCGTCATCCAAGAAGTCAAGAGATTTTTCTACTCAAACAGCTACTTCCACTGGATTCTCAAGAAAAGACAAGAGTAAGCAGTATTTGGGAAATACAGTTGCAAGTGTTGGAAATTTTAGATCTGACAGACCTAAGTGTCTACAATGTGGTAGACACTATTTGGGAGAATGCCCAGCACATGAAAATGCATGTTTTAGATGTGGTTCCCAAGACCATTTCATGAAGGATTGTCCAGAGATGACTAAAGAAGAGAGAACTCGGAACCCGAGATCCAGGAGTATGGTCAAAGGAGACCGCAAAGGAACCCTGGAAGTGGGTCAAGTGGAAGAGGTAACCCGAGAGAGCAAGCCCCGAGGCCCGAGGGCAGAGCGCCTGCAAGGACTTAAGCTATTTGTACTCCCGCAGAAGCATCTTCCCCTGATGTTATTACGGGTACCTTTTCTCTTTATAATACCAAAGTTATTGCTTTAATAGACCCCGGATCCACACACTCTTACATTTGCATGAAATTAGTACCAAGTTTGGGTGTGCCTATAGATACCATGAATTTTTGATTAAGGTGTCTAATCCTTTAGGCAAGAGTATGTTAGTTGATAAAGTTTGTAAAGATTGTCCATTAATGATTAGAGATCACTGCTTTAAAGAAAATCTTATGTTGTTACCATTTGATAAATTCGACCTCATTCTTGGTATAGACTGGTTGACTACTCATAATGTAATTGTAAATTGTGGGAAGAAATACATTGAGATGAGATGTGAGAATAGGGATACTTTTCATGTAGAATCAGATGAGCAAGGTAGATCGTTGGTATAATTTCTCATATGATGGCGCAGAGATATCTAAGAAAAGGGTATGAGGCATTTTTGGCCTTTGTATTGAATGATAAAGAGATAGAGTTAAATATTGAATTAGTAGAGATAGTATGTGAGTATGTGGATGTTTTTTCGGAGGAATTACCAGGATTACCACCAGTTAGAGAAGTTGAGTTTGGCATTGAGCTAGCTCCTGGTACTGTACCAATATCCATTACTCCTTATAGAATGGCTCCAACAGAGTTGAAAGAGCTGAAGTTACAGTTGCAAGAGTTGACAGACAAAGGCTTTGCAAGATCAAGTTGTTCACCATGAGGTGCTCCGGTTTTGTTTGTGAAAAAGAAAGATGGCACCATGAGATTATGCATTGATTATCGTCAGCTTAATAAAGTGACAGTAAAGAACAAGTATCCATTGCCTAGGATCGACGATTTATTTGACCAATTGAGAGGAGCGACTGTATTCTCCAAAATAGACTTGAGATCAGGGTACTACCAGTTGAGAGTGAAGGATTCAGATGTATCCAAGACTGCCTTTCGAATAAGATATGAGCATTATGAATTTTTAGTCATACCCTTTGGGTTGACCAATGCTCCTACGGTATTCATGGACTTAATGAACCACATTTTTAGACCATACCTTGATAAGTTTGTAGTCTTTTTTATTGATGACATACTGATTTATTCCCGATATGAGAATGAACATGATGATCATCTACGGATAGTTTTATAGACTCTTCGAGAAAATCAGTTGTATACCAAATTCAGTAAAAGTGAATTTTGGCTCAAGGAAGTGGGATTCCTAGGACATTTTGTCTCGAGAGATGGAGTCTGAGTAGATCCAAGTAAGATCTCAACTATAATAGACTGGAAACCACCGAAGAACATCACTGAGATTAGAAGTTTTTTTTGTGCCTAGTCGGCTACTATAGACGATTTGTCAAGGGGTTTTCTATGATTGCAACCCTGATGACTAAATTGTTACAGAAGAACATGAAGTTTGAGTGGTCGGAAAGATGCCAACAAAGTTTTGATAAGTTGAAAGCAATGATGACAGAAGCTCTAGTCTTACTACAACCCGAATCAGGGAAAGAATTTGTAGTCTACAGCGATGCATCCTTAAATGGATTGGGCTATGTACTCATGCAAGGAGGCAAAGTGATTGCTTATGCCTCAAGGCGTTAAAACCTCATGAGAAGAATTATCCAATGCATGACCTAGAATTGACCTCCATAGTCCTCGCATTAAAGATCTGGAGACACCATTTATACGGTGAACGATGTCAGATTTTCACCGATCACAAAAGTTTGAAGTACTTGATGATGCAGAAAGAGTTGAACTTAAGACAAAGAAGATGGTTAGAGTTGATAAAAGACTATGAGTTGGTCATCGACTACCATCCAAGAAAGGCGAATGTAGTCACCGATGCTTTGAGTAGGAAGTCTCTGTTTTTTTTAAGAGCATTGAATTCGAGGATATCCTTATCCGACAATGGCTCCATTTTAGCTAAGTTAAGAGCTAGACCATTGTTTCTTCAAGAGATCTTTGAAGCTCAGAAAGAAGATAGTGAGTTGCAAGTTAAAAGAGCTCAGTACGAGTCAGGTGCTGAATCTGACTTTTGGATTAATTCTGATGGATATTTAATGTTTAGAGATAGAGTTTGTGTGCCAAGAAAAGAGGATTTTATACAGAGAATTTTGTATGAATCACATAACGGGTGTTTATCTGTACATCCGGGTAGCACCAAGGTGTATAATGATCTAAAGCAACAGTATTGGTGGCCAAAAATGAAGAAAAACATTTTAGAATTTGTTACCAAGTACATGATTTGTCAGCAAGTAAAGGCTGAACACCAAGTACCTTCGAGTTTACTTCAACCTATCTTGATTCCCGAGTGGAAATGGGACCGTATCACCATGGATTTTTTAACGGGTTTACCGTTGTCTCCGAGCAAGAAAGATGCTGTTTGGGTAGTGGTTGATAGACTCACGAAGTCGGCCCACTTTATACTTGTACGAGTGGATTACTCCCTACACAAGTTGGCAAACTTGTATGTTTCAGAAATAGTAAGACTTCACAGAGTTCCCTTATCGATCATATCGGATAGAGATTTGAGATTCACATCTAGATTCTGGAAGAAGCTGCAAGAAGCTTTGGGTATAAAATTGAGTTTTAGCACAACTTTTCACCCTTAGACTGACGGTCAGTCAGAAAGGTTAATTCAAGTACTCGAGGACATGCTCAGATACTGTGTTTTGGAATTCCAAAGCAGTTGGGAAAAGTTTCTCCCATTGGTAGAATTTGCCTATAATAATAGCTTTCAGTCAAGCTTAAAGATGGTGCCTTATGAGGCCCTATATGGGCGTAAGTTCAGAACTCCTTTGTTTTGGACTGAACTCAAGGAGAACCAAATTCACGGGGTTGATTTGGTTAAAGAAGCTGAAGAGAACTTGAAAGTAATTCGAGAATGTTTAAAAGCTGCCTCAGACAAACAAAAATCCTATTCGGATTTAAAGAGAAAAAAGATCGAGTACCAAGATGGGGATAAAGTCTTTTTGAAAGTATCACCTTGGAGAAAAGTTCTCAGATTTGGCCGTAAAGGCAAGTTAAGTCCACGTTTCATTGGACCTTACGAGGTTACGGAGAGAATTGGGCCGGTAGCTTACCATTTGGCTTTGCCATCAAAATTAGAGAAGATACATGATGTGTTTCACTTGTCAATGTTACGACGCTACAGATCAAACCCTTCGCATGTAATTTCCCCTTTGAAAATAGAGATTCGTCCCGACATGATGAAGAACCAGTCAAGATTTTGGCTCGAGAAGTTAAGCAACTAAGAAATAAGAGTATTGCCTTAGTAAAGGCATTGTGGCAAAGGCACGGAATCGAAGAAGCTACATGGGAATCAGAAGAGAGTGTGAGAAATTAGTATCCAAACCTTTTTGCTGGTAAGATTTTTGAGGACGAAAATCCCTAAGGGGGAGAATTGTAACAGCTCGATTTAGGGCCTAGTCGGGATAGTGGTGCGAGGCCACGAACTCGAGGAGAAATTATGAGTTTTTAAAGTTTATGCCATGTTTGCACGTTAGTATGAAAGTTTTGTAAATCAATCTTATTAAGTTGAGGTCAATTGGTCCAAAAAGGACTAAATTGCAAAAGTTGCAATATATGAGTTTCTAGAAGCTTTTTGCATGAAATAGCTTTAGAATAATAATTATGAGCCCTTAAATAGCAATTTGCCCAAAATTTAATTTTTGGACAAAATTGGCCTTAAGAGACTATTATGGAAATTTTTAAGAGGAAGGGCATTTTGGTCATTTGGCCTCATTAGTGATTAAAATAGGTTAAAGATGAGAAAAATTCATTCATCTTCATCCTTGTTGATGCCGAAAATTGGGAGACACCATAGCTAGGGTTCTTCATTTTTTTTCAAGCTCATAGTAAGTTCATCTTAGCCTCGTTTTTAATATTCTTCGTATTTTTAAAGCTCCCGTATTATGAATTAGCTAATTTTAGCTATAAAATGAGCTAATATGCATGTTCAAAAAAATCTACCCTTGAATGACATGCTTGTTAAATGATGTTTTATGGAAGTTTAAGAGAGTTTGATGTTAGATAAACATGTTTTCCTTAATGAATTTCATGAAAAATGGTAGTAGGGACCATTATGTAATAGTTATAAAATTGGTCATGCCTACTTGAAATAGTGAGAATTGATGATTGTTATAGAAGATAAAATGATTCAGTTGAGCATGAAGTTTAAGAAAGTTGCATGAAAATCATTTTACGAGAATTGGGGCAAAAGTGCAAATATTAGAAAGTATAGGGGCAAAATAGTAATTTTGCCAAAGTATGAGTTATGAGTCAATTTAGTCAATATGGTTTTTAAATGATCTATTTATGATTATAGATCAAGAAAAATGAAGCCCGGATCGAAATCGAGGCAAGAACAAAGTCGAGGACTAAATTGCACATCTACATACATTTTCTATATTGAGGTAAGTTTGTATGATTTCTAAGCTTTATGATTATTATCATTAAATTGATGTACAATAATTGTATGAAATGATCATGTTATGTTCAAGCAAGAAATCATGATGATAAGTATGAGCAAGTCCCGATCGGAGATGAACTTCCCAAGATACTCGATCTCCCACGCAAGATATCATGTAAGTCCAAGGCAAGCTTGGCATTGATCAAGATATCATGTAAGTCCAAAGCAAGCTTGGCATTGATCATGTTGGAAAGCAAGTTATCATGTAAATCCAAGGTAAGCTTGGCATTGATCAAGTTAGCAAGCAAGTTATCATGTAAGTCCAAGGACTCAAGCTTGGCATTGAGTATGTTATCAAGAGCAAGACTTCATATAAGTCCATGTCAAGACATGGCCGTGAAACCAAGATGAGATAACCCATGTAAGACCATGTCAAGGATATGGCTTTGGCATCATATTATGTGGGAAGAGATTTAGTATCTTCGGTTATTCACAAAAATTCATCGGGCAATGAGTAAGCCAAAAGAAGATAGCAAGAAAGCTAAGAAAGTAAAGTTTGTATCAAGATCAAGTTAGATGAAGTTGAGTATTATTCATGTTGTGAATGAGAAAGTAGATATCATGATTATTGTTATTATAGTATACTGATCAATGAGAAGCCAAATGGTTTATATTAAGCAATGATGATGCTATGAGTTGTTACATGCAAACTTACTAAGCTATATGCTTACGTTATGATTCTTTCTTTCTATGCAGTCCTGCCAAGCTAACTCGTGGATCATTAAAGTCAGAGCTCGCAACACACTATCAACTCTTATTTTGGTATAGCCAAGTTACTTTACAAAGTATGGCATGTATAGGAAACATTCATTTTGTGGACATGTTTTAAGGAGGGCCTTTGTAAAGGCTATCAAGTTTATTATTCTTTTGTATATGACTGAGTGATTGGCCAAATTTGACTAAGCATGTATGTTTATTGAGATCAATGAAGCATGTAGTATTATTCATAAAATTGAGTTGTTATTGCATCGTTGAATTGTGTATGCATATGATCTTCATTTTAGGGTGGCTAACGGCTTGGTAAAAAGCCTGTAAGTACCCATACGGTTGGACACACGGGCGTGTGTCAAGACCGTGTTAACCCTGCACCTTAGTATTATTAATCATAATAGGCCACGTGCAAATCCCACGTACGTGTGTGTGTCTGCTGTAAGACGACGGTTTGGACATGGCCGTGTGTCCGCACCATGTTAAATTAGTCAAGATATCAAGGATTAGCACACGCCTAAGCTTCATGGCGTGTCATGGCCGTGTGAAATTAGTCAGTAACCTCCCACGGTTGGTAGACATGGGCGTGTCTAAGTCGTGTGGAAATAGTTAGTAGTTCTACACGGTTTGAAGGCATAGGCATGCTTAATGGTACACGGGTGTGTTCCAAGTCACACCAAGCGCAGAACCCTACTTCAAAAATGAGTTATTTGATTTTAATTCAAAGTTTTACGGCATGAGTTAAAGGCCTCGAGGCCCTTGTTATATGTGTTGACTAAGAAAGTGAAGTTTTAAGTTGGAACAAAATTTTATAGCCCGTAAGTACATGTTTCAAATGAGTTCAAGCATAGTAATGTCTCGTATCCGCACTCGAAGATTTCTTGGGTGCGGGGTGTTACACCTACCTACAAGAAAAGAAGCTGAATCTTGAGGAGATGCTAACAAAATTTATCGTGGCATCAGAAACCCATTTCCAAAACACTGAAACAACACTCAAAAATCAGCAAGCATCGATTCAAGGGATCAAGAACCAATTAGGACAACTCGTTAAGCTCATATCTGAATGGCCACAAGGCAGCTTGCCAAGCAACACTGGAACTAACCCCAATGAGCAAATTCATGCCATTACCGCTCACGATAGTGAAGGGTTAGATGAACCAAAATTGAGGCAAGAGAATGTGGTAGAGGAAGGTACGGTTGAGGTAAGCCATGATAAACCAAAACCGGTAATTACAGAGTACCAACCTCGTGTGCCATACCCCAAAGCGATGAAGAAAGACAACACAGATGAACAATTCGAGAAATTTCTTAAACTTCTAAAAAATTACATATTAACTTACCGTTTCTTGAAGCTCTTTCGTAGATGCCATATTCAAGGGAAATTTTAAAAGAGCTTTTGACAAATAAACGGAGGTTAGACGATACGTCGCATGTGGAGCTAAATGCAGTGTGCTCAGCAATTTTGCAAAATAAACTACCACGAAAATTAAAAGATCCAGGGAGTTTTACAATTGCGTGCTTAATTGGTAGTTTATCTATTGATAATGCTTTAGCTAACTTAGGGGCAAGCATAAACGTTATGCCTTATAAAATGTTTAAATAGCTAGGTCTAAGGAAACCCAAACAAACTGGGATGAGTATTCAATTAGCTGATAAAACTATTAGAATTCCTAGGGGTATAATTGAGGATGTACTAGTAAAAATTTACAAATTCATATTCCCAGTAGACTTCGTTGTTTTAGATATGAATGAGGATAATGATGTTCCTTTAATATTAGGACGACCCTTTTTAGCAACTGCTAGGACCATTATCGATGTTGATACAGGGGAAGTAACACTTCGTGTAGGTGATGACATGATTAAACTCAAAGCACGTGATTCTGAAAGAATATCTAGCGATCAAGAGAATACAAGTCTTGTTAATATGAATATACTCAACGTTCAATCCTCTTTACAAGAAATCTCTCAAGAAAAGATAACAGAGCCAGGATCTAGTGCGGCATACTGAGAATACAACTTTTCATGAGGAACAGAGGTTACAAATTGATGAGTTAGATGAATGGCGAACGCAGGCAAAGGAAAAATCGAAAAAACCACGAAGAACCAAAGCAAAACCATGTCAAATTTAAAGATGGAACAACCCAGCTTAAGATAGGAGTTCAGGTATTGTTGGATACGAAAGACCCTCGAATCGCCACTTCAAACATTAATACAAACGAAGAGATCCCTTTCACGGTACTGAATGTCTTCCCATACGGAATAGTTGAGGTAACTAATCCTACATTCAAACTTTTAAGGTAAACACCACTCGACTTAAACTATATATCAATAACCGAATTGATAGAAAGAGAAAGGATTTTCAACTCCTCAAACCACCATGAATGTGTGAATGAGGGGTAAGTCTAGCTTAAGGCTTTAAACGAGCGCTTCTCGGGAGGCAACCAAAACATTAACCCTATTAATTTTCATATTTTTATTTTTATTTTTATCTTTACTTTTATCATCCAACTACAAACTAACAATGATAGTAAAATACAGATTTCCCTACCACACGGCCTTGCACACGGGCGTGGCTGTGGCTGTGTGGACACCACGAATAGACACATCGGTGTGGCGGAGACTGTGCGGCCCAAGGATGAAAAATTTCCCCAAAAC
This sequence comes from Gossypium rotundifolium, assembly GCA_025506655.1. Lineage (NCBI taxonomy): Eukaryota > Viridiplantae > Streptophyta > Magnoliopsida > Malvales > Malvaceae > Gossypium > Gossypium rotundifolium. The sequence goes on along the minus strand of CP106732.1, from coordinate 67,504,878 downwards.
ACAGGCTACGATAAAATGCCACGGCCGTGCGATGCGAAAGTGGTCGAAACTACCTAAAGAACACAGGTTGAGATAAATTGACACGGCCGTGTGAGGCGACCGTGGTCGATACTGAAAAAGTCACACAGGCGTACGACACGTGATAAACCGTAAATGTAACATATTTTAGCCCTATATTTAGTATGCTTTTGGATGATTTAGCCCTTGATTTATGTAAAAAAAAAGGTGCTTTTAATCCTTTATTTTCATGTCTTATACTCAGGAAAGCACCCGAGAACGAAAAGAATGAGAAACGGGCTTAAAACGGACCAAATTGGGCCAACCCAACAAATTGGCATGGCCTGGACTTCATGTCACATGGCCGTGCCTTGTCAATCATTCAAAGACACACCCCAAGCACGATTTACATGGCCATGTCCCAATCGATGCACTGAAGCACGGCATGAATCTCGATTTACGGTTGTGTGCTACTACTGCGTTTTAATCAATAGAATCAACACACTACCAAGTCGACTTACACAAAGGTGTGCCATGGCCGTGCCCTCGCCATGTAAATGAGCAATTTCACTCGGATTTGGATGCTTGAAGCCAAAGAAACATACTCCTAAGTTTACTTAAACACCTTAATAGTAATTCTACTTGAAAGAGGTACTTAGGTCGTTGAACTGAATTTGAAGAATACTAGAGAATCAAGCATGATAAGTCTACTTTCTAAAAATAAAAAATTAATAGGTCGTTGAACTAAATTTGAGTACTACCTTGAAATTTGGAATTTATAAGGATTGATGTCAAAAACACCCATAATTTTTGTGAGATTTTGGGCCTTATAGAGCATATATTCTTTTTTGTGCTCACTTTAATAATTATGAGTGTGTCAACTTTGAACTGTTATTCTAGAACTTGCCTCGTTTATACATGTCGGGACCACATTAATGATTTGATATACTGAGATGATAAAGGCACCTAGGTTTAACCCACTTACTCCATAAAAAGCCTACCTTCACAAATTAACCCCTACTGAACCCCGTTGAATCATAACAACCTTTTTATTGACTCACCCACTAATATTAACCCAAAATCCTAGGTTATCACCATTCTTTTGACTACCCTTTAATCGATCTCGATTCTAACCCTCTAATTAAGCCTGTATCCACACCCTTAACCTTAGCCCCATTACAACCCTGATTAAAGACCTTTTGATTTGTGCATCATCTTATATACAGTGGTGGAGATTTGATTTTCAGGCAAGCCTATGGGATTAACTTTCAGGTTCGACTTATTAGTGATTATTCTTGAACCTTAAACACTTCGAGTGATTTGAGTGAATCTTTTGTGTGGATGTCAATCCTTGTCAGTTTTGAATTAAAGGTAATTACTTAGATAAGGGGAGACACCTATGTTTTTGTGCTACAAAGGTATGACTTATCTTGATTGAATCTTTAGGGTTCTTTGAGTTAAATTATCCATGTATAAACTATCTATGAAATATGATGAGACATTGTCGATAGGAATTATGAATTATGGAAAGTTCGTTTTAATTGTAAGTTGAGAATTTTGCTTGAGGACAAGTAAAAGCTTAAGTGTGGAGGTATTTGATAAACTGTAAAAGTAACATATTTTAGCCCCATATTTAGTATGCTTTTGGATGATCTAGCCCTTGATTTATGTAAAAAGGTGCTTTTAATCCTTTCTTTTCATGTCTTATACTCAGAAAAGTACCCGAGAATGAAAAGAATGAGAAATGGGCTTAAAACGGACCAAATTGGGCCAACCCAAGAAATTGGCACGGCTTGGACTTCAAGTCACACAGTCGTGCCTCGCCAATCATTCAAAGACACGCCCCAAGCACGATTTGCATGGTCGTGTCCCAATTGACAGACCTGAAGCACAGCCTGAATCCTGATTTACACGGCCGTGCTTCAATCAACAGAATCAACACACAACCTGAAGTCAACCTACATGGGCGTGTGCCATGGCCGTGCCCTTGCTACGGGAATGAGAAATTTCACTCGGATTTGGATGCTTGAAGCCAAAGAAACATACTTCTAAGTTTACTTAAACACCTTAATAGTAATTCTACTTGAAAGAGGTACTTAGGAGGCAAGTAAAGCATCTAAGGAGCCTATATAAACAACCCAAGGTAGCCGTTCTAAGGGGAGAGAGTTTTTGGGCAGAGTTTTCTGCCAGAACTTTTATTCAGGGAATTACTCGAAGATAGTCAGTTGATCCATCTCAAGAAGCCGGAGTTCTACTCAAGACAGAGGATCTCCTCTTCAATTCCTTCAGGGGGTTTTAGGGATTTCTTATGTTTTGTTTTATCTTTTCTCTTGAGATATTTTCTTATTTTGTTATGAACTAAACCCTTCAAATACCTGAAGGGGATGAAACCTATGATGGAATTTGTTATTTGATTTCTAAATTATATGATAAGTACTTAGTTTATTCTTAACTATGTTGCTTAATTTAATCTTATGTGCTTTGGTGGAGGAGGAATAAACCCTTCCTAAGAGTAGATCTAACATAATTAAATGGAGTTGATCGAGCACCTAGAGATAGGGTTACGAGATTTTGCCAGATTAAGGTGAAACCTAATATGGGAGTTCATTGATCGATTTACTGCTTCCTTAGGGGGTTATTATAAGAGAACGAGAGTTCCACTAATTAACCTAACATTAGACGTTATTCACCTTGAGAGAGGGTTTAATATAGGTTAGGGAGTCTCACGGATCAAGCTAAGTAAAGAAGTCATATGAATTAAAAGTTAGATAACAAGAGAAGTCATAGCTAGATTCTTCCTGAGGGTATCGTCGTAATCAACTATTTTTCCACAGTCTTTTCCCAAAGTTTCGTTCTTTTGTCTTTGCATTTAGTTTAAGTATTTCATTAGTTTTTAGATTAATAAACCAATCAATCCATATTTTAGGCTAAATAATAGAAAGAAAGTGAGTAGTAGTACTTTTAGGTTCCCTTGGGTTCTATAAGATACTCTTGCCTAAACTATACTACTGTTCGATAGGTGCACTTGCCTCTATCGTTGTCATAGTTAGTCTACAGGTTCGATCATTCTTTTTATAAATATTAAAACTCGACTGTTTGACATGATCAAGTTTTTGGCGTCGTTGCCGGGGAGCACTAAAATATTAAGAAAGCTCTATTTCTATTACTTTAGCCATTATTTTATTATATTTTTTTCGCAATTTACTTTTATTTTTAGATTACACTAATTTTCTTTCTTTCTTCTCCTAGCAGGTACCTCTAGTTTATGACTAGAAGGAGCTCGAGAGGACCTTTAGCGTACGAAAGTGACATTGAAGCTACCGCACGCAAAAATCATAGAGAAATTAGACGAACTCTAGACTATCAAAGAGAAGAACAAGACAGATCCACTCCTACTGAAGGGATGGACGAAAACAATCCACCGCCAAATGTGCAAGAACAGAATGCTCCGCATACTATGTATGATTATGCTAAACCTAATTTGACAGGAGCAGAATCTAGTATTGTTAGGCCCGCTATAGCTGCTAATAATTTTTAATTAAAGCCTAATACAATACAAATGATTCAACAGTTTGTTCAATTTGATGGTTTGCAGGACGAAGATCCAAATACTCATATAGCTAATTTCTTAGAGTTCTGTGATACCTTCAAAATAAATGGCGTTTCTAATGATGCCATACATCTTCAGTTATTTCCCTTTTCATTAAGGAACAAAGCAAAGCAGTGGTTGAACTCGTTACCACGAGGGTCAATCACCACATGGGATCAAATGACAGAAAAATTTCTTTTAAAATACTTTTCACCAGCCAAAATGGCCAAATTTAGGAAAAACATATCTTCTTTTGTGCAGAATGACGTAGAAACATTATATGATGCATGGGAAAGATATAAGGATCTCCTAAGAAGATGTCCACACCATGGATTGCCTTTGTGGCTTCAAGTCCAAACTTTTTACAATGGTGTGAATTCTTCAACGAGGCAAATGATTGACTCATCAGCCGATGGAGCTTTGAATAACAAAACTCCTGAAGCGGCTTACGACTTTATTGAAGAGATGTCATTGAATACCTATCAATGGCAAATTACAATGGCTAAACTGACAAAATAAGCCGGAGTTTTTAACATAGACGCGGTAACAATGCCGTCAACATAGGTGGAGATGATGAAGAAAAAGCTTGATAATCTATGTTCTTTGCAGGTACACCCAGTAATGCAATGCGAAGCGAGTGGGAATGTGACGAATCCTGAGTGCCCACCCTATCAACCATGAGCAGAACATGAGCAGACAAACTATATAGGTAACAATTTCAGATCTAATAATAATCCTTATAGACACTTATAACGCATGTTGGAAGAACCACCCAAATTTTTCATGGGGAGGACAAGGAAATTAAAATCAGCAACCTCCTCCAAATTATCAAAATCAGCCATATCCACAAGAAAAGCAATCAAACCTCGAAAGATGCTGACGAAATTCATGGCAACCACGAAATCTCGTTTCCAAAAGACTGAAATAGAACTTGATGAACAACAAAAATCGATCAAAGGGATCGAGAATAAAGTTGGAAAACTTACTAAGTCAGTAGGACATCTCACGAAGCTGATTTCTGAATGTTAACAAAGACGTCTACCAAGCAACACATAAATAAACCCAAAAGAACAGATCCAAGCCATCACAGCTCAAGAGGGTACAAAAGTAGATGAGCACACCACGACACAAGAAACCAAGGAAGAAAATGGTAAAATAGAGGTAGCACGTGAAAAGCCAAAACCAATAATCAAAGAATACAAACCTCGCATACCTTATCTGAAGCATTGAAAGGAGATGATTCAGAGGAACAGTTTGGTAAATTTCTTAAACTTTTAAAGAAATTACATATTAACTTACCCCTTCTTGAAGCTCTTTTCTAGATGCCAGACTCGAGGAAATTTTTAAGACAACCCTTGACAAACAAATGCAAAATGGACGAAGAGCACCACGTGGAACTAAACGCAACATGCTCGACAATGTTACAAAATAGACTACCGCAGAAACAAAAAGATCAAGAGAGTTTTACAATTCCATGCTTAGTTGGTAGTTTAACTATTGATAATGCGTTAGCTGATCTAGGGGCAAGTATAAATGTCATGCCTTATCCATTGTTTAAATGACTAGGTCTAGAGAAGCCCAAACAAACTAGGATGAGTATTCAACTAGTTGATAAAGCATTAGAATTCTAGGGCATTATTGAAGATGTTCTTGTAAAATCGATAAATTTGTGTTCCCGAGAGATTTTGTTGTTTTAGATATGGATGTGGATAATTCAATCCCTTAATTCGAGGAAAACCTTTTCTAAGGCGCCAAGACTAAAATTGATGTTGCCACAAAGTGAGCTCATACCAGCGTAGAAATGAATCAATTAAGCTTCAAGCTCTCGACTCGGCCAGAACAACAGATGATGAAGGTAAGAAAATCACTTCAATAGATAATCAAATTGTTCAACTTTAATCATAGGAAACACCACATAAAGACAACCCTGAGATGACTCATAAGTCCCAAAACAACAAAGAAGAATCCTACAAGGGACAAGACCTTAGGCTAGACAGGTTTGAAGAGCAGAAGATACAAGTCAAAGAAAGCTGGATCCACACGAAATAAAACCAATTGAACCACCAGAAAAGCTCGTAGGGACATCAAATCACTTCAAAATAGGAGACCAGGTACTATTAGACAAAGTCGATCCTCACATCTCTTTAACCGACCTAAGAGCGAAAGGAGAAGTCCTGCTTAAGGTATACGATATCTCCCCACACGGAACAGTCGAGGTAAGCAAATAAATATTCGGAGCTTTTAAAGTAAAAGTTTCTCGACCTAAACTTTGTCAAGAAACTAAAACTGTAAGTATGAGGGAAGATATTCAAACCTTTAAACCTCCCTAAAAATTTAAATACGAGGAAAATCTAACTTAAGACTATAAATGAGCGCTTTCGGGAGGCAACCCGAATACTAACACTTTTTATTTTCAACATTATTTTTAGTTTCTTTCCCTTTCTTCTTTCTTTCTTTTTTTTTTTACTAAACCATGGATGCAGAATCTCAAGGTCACACAGCATTACACACGACCGTGTCCGTGGCCATGTGGACCATCAAAATCCTCGTACTGACATAGCAGAGTCTGTGCAAATCAGGCCAACCACCCTTCAACGTCACGGATCCAACCACCCTCCCCACGGGCATCAAAAAATTAGCACGACCGTGCCCCACGATCGTGCAAGGCCACTGACTTATCGAGCACGAGCACAACACGCCCGTGCATTAGACTCGTGCCCATATATTGACTTCATAAACACGGGTATGATGGGCTAAAACATTGGCGTAGATGAACGACACACTCCACAACACGACCGTGCGATGCGGCCGGGTAATTTGATGCACCCTCGGTCCACGAGCATGGGAATGAGCCAGATTTGAGCACTTATTTAAACCCCACGGTCCTCTCCTTTCCTACCAATTTTTTCTCTCATTCTTTCCTCATTCTTCTTTCAAATTCTCTTATTTCTTTAAGATAGTGTCCAAACTCTTGAGCTACACTAAAATCATGCCGAAGAAGTGTAAGAAGGTAAGCATTGTCTCCTTAAAGAAGACCCCAACACATAAGTACATGTCGGCAGCTTCAGCTATTCGACATGCCAAGGGTCTCCGAAACCATTTCGGTTCTATTTTTTTTCTTTTCTCCTTTATTTTCCTTATCTATACTTATCTTCTGCTTAATTTAATTCCCTTCATCCTAGTTTCTTGGTTGTAGGTTCTAAAGGCTGTTTGGTAGTCATGCACCACAACCTTAGAGGTCACACCCACCTCGCGAACCATCCAACAATAAAGACTCTTTAGTCCATTAGTCTTTTCTTTCAATTTCATTTTTCTTCTTAGTCTCCTTCTCTTTATTTCCTTTGTCTTTAATTATAATATTAGTATATTATTAATGTTTCTTTAGATTTCTTGTCTATATCTTTGTAGGCTACCCAATTTCTTTATCTAGCACAAAGATCATCGATAGACACCCCACCAGACCGATCCCTCCAACTTATATTTCTTTGCCATCTTCCCAAAAATCACCCAAAATTTAGGAAGTGGCACTCTATCCCTCTCTTTTGATCTTATATTAATTATTATTACCTATCTTTGTACATTGAGGGAAATGTACATCTTAAATGTGGGGGGATAAAAGTGCCTAACTTTTTGCATAATTCTCAAATTAATGCCTAATTTATCATTGTTCTCAAAATCCTGAATTTTGAACTTGTTCAAAAGTATTTTTCTCATATTACTAATTAGGATGAAATTTCTAATGATTTATAATTATTATTGATATGTTTTAGAGTAAGTCATAGTTAATTGTGCATTGATGATTGAATTTGAAGAATACTAGAGAATCGAGCATGATAAGTCTACTTTCTAAAAATAAAAAATTAATAGGTCGTTGAATTGAATTTGAATACTACCTTGAAATTTGGAATTTATAAGGATTGATGTCAAAAACACCCATAATTTTTGTGAGATTTTGGGCCTTATAGAGCATATATTCTCTTTCGTGCTCACTTTATTAATTATGAGTGTGTTAACTTTGAACTGTTATTCTAGAACTTGCCTCGTTTATACACGTCGAGACCACATTAATGATTTGATATACTGAGATGATAAAGGCACCTAGGTTTAACCCACTTACTCCATAAAAAGCCTACCTTCACAAATTAACCCCTACTAAACCCCATTGAATCACAACAACCTTTTTATTAACTCACACACTAATATTAACCCAAAATCCCTTTGAATTTGTTATCACCATTCTTTTGACTACCCTTTAATCGATCTCGATTCTAACCCTCTAATTCAGCCTGTATCCACACCCTTAACCTTAGCCCCGTTACAACCCTGATTAAAGACCTTTTGATTTGTGTATCATCTCATATACAGTGGTGGAGATTTGATTTTCAGGCAAGCCTATAGGATTAACTTTTCAGGTTTGACTTATAAGTGATTATTCTTGAACCTTAAACACTTCAAGTGATTTGATTGAATCTTTTGTGAGGATGTCAATCCTTGTCGGTTTTAAATTAAAGGTAATTACTTAGATAATGGGAGACACTTATGTTTTCGTACTACAAAGGCATGACTTATCTTGATTGAATCTTTAGGGTTCTTTGAGTTAAATTATCCATGTATAAACTATCTATGAATTATGATGAGACATTGTCGATAGGAATTATGAATTATGGAAAGTTCGTTTTAATTGTAAGTTGAGAATTTTGCTTGAGGACAAGCAAAAGCTTAAGTGTGGAGGTATTTGATAAACCGTAAAAGTAACATATTTTAGCCCATATTTAGTATGCTTTTGGATGATTTAGCCCTTGATTTATGTCAAAAGGTGCTTTTAATCTTTTCTTTTCATGTCTTATACTCGGGAAAGCACCCGAGAACGAAAAGAATGAGAAACGAGCTTAAAAAGGACCAAATTGGGCCAACCCAAGAAATCGATAAGGCTTGGACTTCAAGTCACATGGCCGTGCCTCGCCAATCATTCAAAGACATGCCCCAAGCACGATTTGCATGGTCGTGTCCCAATCGATAAACTTGAAGCACGGCCTGAATCCTGATTTACACGGACTTGCCTCAATCAACAAAATCAACACACGGCTTGAAGTCGACTTACACAGGCGTGTGCCATGGCGTGCCCCTACTACAGAAATGAGCAATTTCACTCGGATTTGGATGCTTGAAGCCAAAGAAACATACTCCTAAGTTTACTTAAACACCTTAATAGTAATTCTGCTTGAAAGAGGTACTTAGGTCATTGAACTGAATTTGAAGAATACTAGAGAATCGAGCATGATAAGTCTACTTTCTAAAAATAAAAAATTAATAGGTCGTTGAACTGAATTTGAGTACTACCTTGAAATTTTGAATTTATAAGGATTGATGTCAAAAACACCTATAATTTTTGTGAGATTTTGGGCCTTATAGAGCATATATTCTTTTTCGTGCTCACTTTATTAATTATGAGTATGTCAACATTGAACTGTTATTCTAGAACTTGCCTCGTTTATACATGTTGAGACCACATTAATGATTTGATATACTGAGGTGATAAAGGTACCTAGGTTTAACCCACTTACTCCATAAAAAGCCTACCTTCACAAATTAACCCCTACTGAACCCCGTTGAATCATAACAACCTTTTTATTGACTCACCCACTAATATTAACCCAAAATCCTTTTGAATTTGTTATCACCATTCTTTTGACTACCCTTTAATCGATCTTAATTCTAACCCTCTAATTCAGCCTGTATCCACACCCTTAACCTTAGCCCCGTTAGAACCCTGATTAAAGACCTTTTGATTTGTGTATCATCATATATACAGTGGTAGAGATTTGATTTTCAGGCAAGCCTATGGGATTAACTTTTTAGGTTCGACTTATGAGTGATTATTCTTGAACCTTAAACACTTCGAGTGATTTGAGTGAATCTTTTGTGAGGATGTCAATCCTTCTCGGTTTTGAATTAAATGTAATTACTTAGATAATGGGAGACACCTATGTTTTCGTACTACAAAGGTATGACTTATCTTGATTGAATCTTTAGGGTTCTTTGAGTTAAATTATCCATGTATAAACTATATATGAATTATGATAAGACATTGTCGATAGGAATTATGAATTATGGAAAGTTTATTTTAATTATAAGTTGAGAATTTTGCTTGAGGACAAGCAAAAGCTTAAGTGTGGAGGTATTTGATAAACCGTAAAAGTAACATATTTCAGCGCCATATTTAGTATGATTTTGGATGATTTAGCCCTTGATTTATGTAAAAAAGTGCTTTTAATCCTTTCTTTTCATGTCTTATACTCAGGAAAGCACCCGAGAACGAAAAGAATGAGAAACAAGCTTAAAATGGACCAAATTGGGCCAACTCAAGAAATTGGCACGGCTTAGACTTCAAGTCACACGGTCATGCGTCGCCAATCATTCAAAGACACGCCCTAAGCACGATTTGCATGGTTGTGTCCCAGTCGACAGACCTGAAGCACGGCCTGAATCTTGATTTATACGACCATGCCTCAATCAACAGAATCAACACACGGCCTGAAGTCAAATTACACGGGCGTGTGCCATGGCCATGCCTCTACTACGGGAATGAGCAATTTCACTCAGATTTGGATGCTTGAAGCCAAAGAAACATACTCTTAAGTTTACTTAAACACCTTAATAGTAATTTTACTTGAAAGATGTACTTAGGAGCCAAGTAAAGCATCTAAGGAGCCTGTATAAACAACCCAAGGTAGTCGTTCTAAGGGGAGAGAGTTTTTGGGCAGAGTTTTTTGCCAGAACTTTTATTCAGGGAATTACTCGAAGATAGCCAGTTGATCCATCTCAAAGAGCCGAAGTTCTACTTAAGACAGAGGATCTTCTCTTCAATTCCTTCAGAGGGTTTTAGGGATTTCTTATGTTTTATTTTATCTTTTCTCTTGAGATGTTTTCTTATTTTGTTATGAACTAAAACCTTTAGATACCTGAAGGGGATGAAACCTATGACGGAATTTGTTATTTGATTTCTAAATTATATGATATGTACTTAGTTTGTTCTTAACTATGTTGCTTAATTTAATGTTATGTGCTTAGGTGGAGGAGGAATAGACCCTTCCTAAGAGTAGATCTAACATAATTAAGCAAAGTTGATCAAGCGCCTAGAGATAGGGTTACGAGATTTTGCCAGATTAGGGTGAAACCTAATATGGGAGTCCATTGATCGATTTACTACTTCCTTAGAGGGTTATTATAAGAGAACGAGAGTTTCACTAATTAACCTAAGGTTAGAAGTTATTCGCCTCGAGAGAAGGTTTAATATAGGTTAGGGAGTCTCATGGATCAAGCTAAGTAAAGAAGTCATATGAATAAAAAGTTAGATAACAAGAGAAGTTATAAGTGGATTCTTCCTGAGGGTATCGTCGTAATCAACTGAGTTTTTCCACAATCTTTTCCCAAAGTTTCTTTCTTTCGTATTTGCATTTAGTTTAAGTATTTCATTAGTTTTTAGATTAATAAACCAATCACTCCATATTTTGGGCTAAATAATAGAATGAAAGTGAGTAGTAGTACTTTTAGGTTCCCTTGGGTTCGATAAGATACTCTTGCCTAAACTATACTACTATTCGATAGGTGCACTTACCTTTATCATTGTCATAGTTAGTCTATAGGTTCGATCATTCTTTTTATAAATATTAAAACTTGACTGTTTGACATGATCAACACGCCCCGTGCCTTTAGCCCATGTAAGACCACCACGCCCGTGCACCACCACCATGTCCGTGCTGACCGCTTCATTAACTCGACAAGACAAGGACCTTTGAGTCCATTTATTTTTTATTTTTCTTTTATTATTTTTGATTTCTTTACCTTTATCTTTCCTGTCCTTACTTTATATTAGTATATTTTGTTTTCTTTGATTTAGGTTCAAAAGGCTGCTAGGGAATTACCACACCACGACCCTAGTATCCACCTCCACCGGAATAGCCTCATCCAACTTATCTTACACCTCTGAATCAAGTTTCCACACTTCCAACTCAAGGAACCCATCCAAAATTCAAGAAGTTTCACTTCTATCCCTTTCTTATGATTTCTAACTATATTGTTATCATACATTTTTGTACATTGAGGGCAATGTACATCTTAAGTGTGAGGGTGAATTTTATTTAGAAAAGTTCATAACTTTTTGCATTATTCTCAATTTCCTGAATTTTTTCTTTTCTTTCTCATATCACTATTAGAACAAATTCTTATTGATTTATGATTTTTATTGATATGTCTTGAATTAAAACATAGGCAGTTGTGCATTGATTGTTTAAACTTTAAGGCTTTAGAGAATCGAACAAGATAAGTTGATTTGTAAAAAATTAAAAATTTGCTAGGTTATTTTCTCAAGTTTTGGTATTATCTTGAAATTTAAAGTTCACATGGTTGACATCAAAAGCCAATAATTCCTGTGAGATTTTGAGCCTTTAGAGCATACATTCTTTCGTGCTCACTTTATTATTGATTTAAGTGAGTCAATATTGATCTGTTATTCTAGAACTTGCCTCGATTATGCATGTCAAGACCACATCATTGATTTGATATACTAAGATGATAAAGGCACCTAGGATTTAACCCACTTAATTCCCAAAAGGCCTACCTTCATAATTAACCCTTAGTGAACCCCTTCGATCCTAACAAACCATTTCTTTACTTACCCTTTAATATTAACATAAAACTGAATTTTTACTTCCCCTAATCTCTTGATGTCCCTTATGCCGAGATTTGATTTGATCAATTTCTAACTATTTTCTTTATTCTAGGTTAAATTTATCCTATTCATGTATGATAAAAAAGAAGAAAAGAAGAAGTGATGAAAGATTTAGCTTTAGTTCTATGTTTTATGAGTTTAAACAATAAATTTCACATCTTTAGAAGAAGCTCGTGTTATTATTGTAATTATTCAATTTTAGTCCATTTTTCTAGTTAGGTAATTTGTTAATTCGATCTTGATTCTAACCTTCTCTTTCAGCCTATAACCCCACCCCTAACCTAGCCACGTTACAACCCTTCTTAAAGACCTTTTGATCGATGTATCATATAATTTACAGTGGTGGAGACTTGATTTTCATGCAATCCTATGTGATTAACTTTTCATGTTGACTATTGAGTGCTTAATTTTTTTGTCCCTTAAACACATCGAGTGATTTGAGTGAACCCTTAGTGAGGATGTTAACTCTGTGATATTTTGAATCAAAGTTGATTACTTGATAAGGGGAGATACCTATGTTTTCCATAAATAAAATGCTCAACTTGGATTGTTTGAAACTTTGATGTTCTTTTAGTTGAATTCTCAATGTATGATTACCTATGGATTATTTCAAAACATTATTGATAGAAGTTATAAGTTGAGAAGAATGAATTTTAATTGTGAGTTGAAGATTTTGCTTGAGGGCAAGCAAATGCTTAAGTGTGGGGGTATTTGATAAACCGTAATATATGCATATTTCAATCCCACATTTGACACACTTTTGGATGATTTATCCCTTGTATTGTGGAATTCGATGCTCCTAATCCTTTAATTTCATGTTTTATACTTAAGTGAGCATAGGAGGATGAAAAGAACAAGAAACGGGACACAAACGGAGAAATTGGGCCAAAGTGAGAAATCAACACGGCCTGGAGTTCACCACACGACCGTACCACTTTAACAAAATCGAACCCGGCCTGGACTGGATTCACACGGGCGTGCCACACGGGCATGTCCTTGCCGTGACCCGTTTTAATTCTATACGAAAAAGGTTACTTAGAGGCGAAGAAAAACATTTTGAAGCCTATATAAACACTTTAAGTGTGACCTAAAAGAGGGTGGGACAGAAGGCTTCTATCGGAGCCAAAGGAGGCGAAGTCAGAGAGGGCTAAATACAGGGAATTACTCGAAGAAAGCCAGTTGATCCATTCAAAAAGCTAGAATCACTCTCAAGACTAAGGATTTTCCCTTTAATTCCTTTAGGGGTTTAGGGTTTCTTTTTTTTAAGTTTTGTTATTTACTTTCTTCTGAGATGTATTCATTTATGAACATAAACTAAGCCCTCAAATACCTAAGGGGGATGAAACCTAAGACGGATCTTGTTATTATTTTCTGAACTATATGATAAATACTTGATTTGTTTTTAATTATGTGTTCTTAATTCTTGTTTTAATATTTCAGGATATTGATTCAAGTATTGATGTGCTTATTCAGAGGAGCAAAAGTCCCTGTCTAAGAGTAGATCTAACATAATTAAGTAGAGTTGATCGCACTCATAGAGATAGGACGACGAAAATCTACCGGATTAGAGTCAAACCTAATATGGGAGTCCATAGATTGAGTTAATGCAACACTAGCGGTTTTAATTAGAAAGAGATTTCAATTAATCAACCTAGGGTTAGACGTTAGTAGCCTCGAAAGAGGTATTAATATAAATTAGGGAATCCTACGAATTAGGTCAAGTGAATAAATCGTCTGGTTCATAGTTAAATAACAAGTGAAGTCTAAGTGGATTCTTCCTCGGCTATTGTCTTGATCAATTGATTTTCCCAAAAGCAATTTCCCAATTCGTTCTTTGTGTCTTGGCATCCTTAGATTAGTAATTAGTTAGATAAAATCCCATTTATTTTAGGCTAGATAATAAAAAGAAAGTCAGTACTAGTACTTTTGGTTCCTTTGGGTTCGACATTTCGATCTTGCCACTAAACTATACTACTGTTCGATAGGTGCGCTTGTCTCAATCGTGGTGATAGTTAGTTTCTAGGCTCGATCATTCATTATATAAATATTAAAACTCTCAGATCACGATCAAGTGGGTGTGAATTATTATGTTTGTTCAGTAACGCATCTTAACCCTATTCCAGCGATGGTCTCGAGTTAAGGGTGTTATAGTGTACCTTGCCCCTATGGCTCTAAATCGATGAACAGTGAGTTACACGGCCACACACACGACTTGTCACATGGTTGTGTGGTACACACGGCTTACGCACACAACCTTTTGTTTGGCAATGTGGCATCGACAGCCATGTTTTTTGATGATCAAAATTCGTGAAAAATGAATTTTTTTGACACGCACCTAAAGTGATTTGAAGTAACATTAACAAAAAGGATCCTCGAAGCCTAAAACAACCATTCAAATACACAATTCAGCAATTTAACTGACAGAATTTCCCGATTACTCACATAATGCATATGTCGAAAGTTTTGACATGAAACCTTCAACAAACCCAAACTCAGCCAAAATTCAACGACAATCATGAAAATTGTCGTGTTGCAATTCCTTACAGCCAATAATCCGCCTATTAGAGAAACGAATGGTTGTTTATTAGAAATTCCCACATCTCACAAAATACCCAATTCAAACCATATTACAAAAATGAAAAAAGACTGCGGAAACACACAAATGGACAATTACTTACTCGATAGCCTTTCGGCCAACGACTAACAGCAATACTCAGTTAATCCCCTATCACTTATGACCTCGATTAGCAAAAAATAAAGAAATGAGAAAGAACAAAAGAAAAAAAAAACAAAAGTATCAAAGAAGGAATGAAAAGAAAACTAAAAAAAAAAGGAAAAGACTAACGTTAATTAACTTTTTAACTTCCAAGCAGGTTGCTAGCATTTAGCAAAAATTTCTCATCGACCTCTCAGGGATTCGAACACAGAACCTATCAGAATACAAATTATTAACCAATAAACTAGTAGGCTCATTCTTAACACAAATTTATACTAAATTCAACTTAAATAGGCCATTCCAAGATAATAGTTAAATTAAAATAACAAAATTCTTAAGGATGTGACTCGAACTCTTGACCTCAATCACATAAGCAAAGCACAGAACCACAAATATAGAGATTTAATTATGTCGAAGAATAATAGTCAAACCTTAAAATTTTGGGGCGTTACAATTCTATCCCTTAAAAAAATTTCAACCTCGAAATTTACATAACTCAAACAGATACGAATATTGTTGCCAAATTAAATCTTCAGGTTCCCAAGTAGCTTCCTCGGTCCCGTGATTTCACTACAAAACCTTAACCAGAGGAATACTCTACTTCCCCAATACCTTAACGTCATAATCTATGATTTGAATAGGTTCCTTCTCAAATGTTAAATTCGGTCGCAACTCAATCTTGTCGATAGGAACAATATGCGACGGGTCAGATCGATATCTTCTCAACATCAAGACATGAAACACATCATGAATTCGCTCTAACTCTTGCGATAGTTCTAATTGATACGTAATAGGTCTGACACATTTCAAAATGCGATAAGGTCCAACGAACCTCAGGCTCAGCTTACTCTTGCGTCCAAATCGGAGAACCTTTTTCCACGGTGATACCTTCAGAAACACTTGATCACCTACAGAAAATTCAATATCCTTTCTTTTTAGATCAGCATAAGACTTCTATTAATCAGAGGCGGCTTTCAGACTATCAAGAATCACTTTAACAATACTTTCAGTTTTAGAAACCAGCTCAGGACCCAATATCTGATGTTCACTTAATTCAGTCCAATATAGAGTACGACACCTACGACCATACAAGGCCTAATAGGGTGCCATCTGAATACTAGACTGGAAGCTTTTATTATATGCAAACTCGGCCAATGGTAGATAATCTTCCCAATTACCCCAAAAGTCTATTACATAGCCCTGAAGCATATCCTCTAAAATCTAAATAACTCGCTCAAACTGTTTGTCAGTCTAAGGGTGATACACAATGTTAAAATTAAGTCGAGTACCTAAGGCCTCATGAAGTTTCTTCCAGGACCGAGATGTGAATCGCGAATCTCTATTAGAGATAATTAAGACTGGAAACTTGTTTAGTCTTACAATCTTGGCAATATACAATTTAGCTAACTTCTACATAGAATAGTCTGTTCTGATAGGAATGAAATGGGTGGACTTGGTCAACAGAGAAACAATGACCCAAACATAATCTTTCTTAGTAGGGGTTAAAGGCAACCCACTAACAAAATCCATTGTCACCCGCTCCCACTTCCATTGAGGAATCTTAACTGGCTGAAGTAAACCAGAGGGCAATTGATGTTTAGCCATAACCTTTTGGTTTGTCAAACAGTGGGACACAAAAGCGACTACCTTCCATTTCAATCCAGGCTACCAATAGAGTTTGCGGAGGTCCCGATACACTTTGTTCCCACCAGGGTGCATAGCATAAGGACTACCATGTACCTCTTGTAGGATCGACTGCCTCAATTATTTATCATTAGGTATGCAAATATGACCCCTGAAACACAAAATCTTGTCACTGTTCAAGCTAAATTCAAAAGTTTCATTCGAACCAACCTGGTGCAATCGCTGAACTAAAGACTCATCACACAATTATTTAGCTCAAATCTACTCAACCCAAGTCGATTTAACCTGTAATTCAGTTAACAGCCCATCATCCTCAACTTAACATAGATGAGTGAGCATTTCTCTCAAACCAGTCATCGCTCTACGGCTAAGGGCATCAACTACCAATTAGCCTTACCCGGGTGATACTCTATCGTTCAATTATAATCTTTATATAACCCAACCCACCTGCTGTGCCGAAGATTTAACTCTTTTTTAGTTAACAGATACTTGAGGATTTTGTGATCGGTGTAAATGATACACCATTCACCATACAAATAGTTCCTCTAGATCTTTAGAGCAAACACGATCACAACCAGCTCAAGATCATGTGTGGGTAGTTATGCTGTAACACCCCTAACCCGAGACTATCACCGGAAAGGGGTTAAGAGGTATTATCGATCAATCAAAACATTTAACATCTATAATTTACGACACAACGTCAATCACGTTCAATTACAATCATAGTATCCCTTAAATAAGTCATCAAGACCCTAAGCATGCTTATAAACCGAGTCAGGACTAAAACGAAACACATATAAAACTTCATGAAAATTTGAAACTTTTTTAAAATACAGGGGAGACACGATCGTGGGAGGAGACCGTGCTTCAACCATGGCTACTTGACACACTCGTGTGTCCTTTCAGTGGTCATATAATGCCAAAATCAACACGGCCACCAAGCACGCCTATGTGCTAAGGCCGTGTACTACTAGATCATATACTGCCATTTCTCACACGACCACCAAGCATGCCTATGTCGAGGCTGTGTGCTACTAAACTACATTCTGCCAATTCACCCACTGTCTTTAGGCACGCCCGTGTTACAAGGCCAAAATGCCACCCATAAGGGTCAAACCTACAAGCCAAATTAACCAAGGCATCTTATGCACATATTACCACCAAAAACATACCAAAATAGTCATTCAACCCATGCATTCAATTCCAATTCCTACCATGGCAATTTCAATACTAAAATCTATCTCATCACAAGTATAATACATTCAATACCAAACATCATTCCTTCTTAATTTCACTAATTCCTACTAGCATTTTACCAACACAAAGTTACCATTCAATAGTCAATTTCTCAACCCACAAATCATGCCAAAAGATGCATCACATATATCAAACTCATTCATGTTAAGACTAGTGCATATTTAACCACATCTCATGGCTACTTACAAGCATCAAACATGATTCAAATGACCAGCCTATACATGCCATATTTTAACTATGTACATCTTTCCAAAATACCCAAAATAGATTGCCGATAGTGTGACTAAGATGCTGATGATCCCCTGATCTGAGCTAGCTTTGCTGACTACAAAGCAGAGAAAGAAATCACACGTAAGCTTTCTAAAGCTTAGTAAGTTTGATATACAATATAATCGTGTCATTAAACCAAACCAATATAATCAATAACCATCACATAGATCATTGTGCTCTTATCATCCCTAGTCAAGATACTAATTCATCCATCTATAGCTTTATCTATAAATTCATCAACCACAAAGGTTCAAGACATACCTTGGCTAACACATAGTTATTCAATTTCCAAGCTACTCAATGTTGAATATTACCTGTTGATCATCCTTTAATATTCAATCAACTTATTCTCACACTCAATGCTATATACATGGTCGGTACATATTAGTCATCCCACACTTAGTGCCAAATTTTCCAACTGACTTACATTGGTAACGCACACATAGTGCCAATACTATAAGCCGAAGCTTTCATAACATCACACACACAGTGTTATTCTTTTGTGTTTCGATTTTAATACCGCACACTTAGTGCCCTTAACAAAACCCTGCACATAGCATCTCAATTTAATATACATATACACATTCATTTCATAATACAATAACATGTGTTAATAACATGTATTATATCCGAACTTACCTCGGATGTCAAAATACCAAAACGATCGATTAATCGAGCACTTTCTCTTTGCCTTGATCTCGATCTAAACCTCTCCTCTCTTGGTCTATACATATTCAAATTCAGTCTATTTAATCACTAACTCATTCAATTTAGTCCACACACACACACATTTAGGCATTTTACAAAATAGCCCTCACATTTTCACATTTTGACACTTTAGTCCCTATCTCACAAAATCATCAAATACTCAAAATTTCAATATACATGTGCTTGGCCGAATTCTTATACATCACATACAAACCCACATTTTTATCAAATTTTCAATTTAGTCCCTCAATATACCATTTTCTCAATTTAGCCCTATTTAGCTAAATTCATCAAAAATTCAAGAACAAAACATGTTCATCTATTTCATATCTTTCATTTAACACCAAAAATTATCAAAAAGCTTGACATATCATCAATGGCATCTCACAAAAACATCATCATTTCACAAAATCAAAACATGGGTTTTGTAACTCTCAAAGCAATGATTGCAAAAACATAGAAATTATCAAAAATTGATCGAAAACACATATCCGATTTATGCTTGAACCATGGCCGAATGAACAAGCTTAACCTTTTCTTTTTTTTTTCTTTTACTTTTGGCACCCCCAAAGTAAGATGATAATGTTCATCTTTTTCTTTTGTTTATTACAAACATAATAATATTCATTTTACCATACTATCCCTTTTACTAAACATTAATTAACAAATATACATTAATGGCATATTTGTCCATTTAATATCCATTATCATTAAAAAGGTTTCCACCTTTAAAAGCCAACAAAAATTAAGTAATTATAAATTAGCACATAGTTTTTACTCATTACACGATTAAATCCTTTCTCTTAATTCGGCACACAAACGATCAAATTATCACACAGACTATGTCACATACTATTCACACAAAAAATAACATTAAATTATATTTCGATCTCAGATTTGTGGTCTTGAAACCACTTTCTCCGACTAGGGTCTAAATCGGGCTGTTACAGTTACCTTCGTGTGTTTTAAGCTACTGTGACGCGTAAGCAACCACTTTACTTTTTGCATCAATACACATCCTAACCCGACGTGTGACACATCACTATATACTACAAACTCCCGACTCAATTTCGGTTGAACTAAAATAGGGGATTGTGTAGAACTATCTTGAGATTATCGAAACTAGACTGTTGTGCCTCAGACACACAAATGGAGCATTCTTGCATAGAAGCTTCGTTAAAGGTGATGCAATTAGAGAAAATCCCTCAACGAACCTTCGGTAGTAACCGATTAAACCCAGGAAACAACGAAGATCTGATACATTTTTCAATTGCTTCCACTCGACTATAGCTTCTATTTTCTTGGGATCAACTCAAATCATTTCTACAGTTACCACATGACCTAGAAAAATAATTTCCTGTAACCAAAACTCGCACTTTCTGAACTTAGCATACAACTATTTTTCTCAGAATATCTATAGTACAACGTGAAGGTGAGAATCATTCTCAGACTAAGTTTTAGAATATATCAGGATGTTGTCAATAAAAACTACAACAAATTGGTTCAAATACGGTTGAAACACCCGATTCATTAAATCCATAAATGCCATTGGAGCATTTGCCAAATCGAAAGGGATCACCAAGAATCATAGTGTCCATAATGAGTCTTGAAGGTTGTTTTATACACATCAATCTCTTTGACCTTGAGCTCATGGTAACCCGAACGTAGATAAATTTTTGAGAAAAGAGATGCTATAACACCCCTCACCCGTATTCAACGCCAGAATAGGGTTATGAAGCATTACCAGACTTACAAAACATTTAACCATTCAAGTCACATGTAAATTCACATTTCATGCAAACGTTATTCAAACTCAAGCACAATGTCCCTATAATGAGCCTACGAGGCTCTAAACATGCTTTGGGAGTGGTTCGGGACTAAACCGATAACTTTAGAAATTTTCACGAAACATGGAAAAATTTTCTCAAAATAGAGGACATACGCCCGTATGCCCAGGCCATGTGTGACACACGGCCACTATACACACTCGTGTCACAGGCCGTGTGGACATTCAAAATGAGAGTACATGGTCGTGTCCCGGCCGTTCCGACCACGTGTAACTCTCTAACTTGGGTCACACGGCCAATACACATGTCCGTATGGCTAGCCCTTGTGCCCTAAAAGTGGCCATACAAGCCCGTGTGCTAGATCGTGTTCTAGGCCGTGCCAAACCTGTAGGGTATACTGACTTATACCGCACGGCTAAGTCACACACCCGTGTGTGAGGCTGTGTGGAGCATACTGACTTGATTTCTAAAACCACACCAGCAGACACACGACCGTGTAACATAACTGTGTGTCACACACAGCTGAGACACACGCCCGTGTCTCTGCCCACGTGGACAAAAATAGGCTATTTACCAAGCCAATTTGCCACCTAAATTTGTATATGATACGATCCCGGTCTCGAGGAGAAAACGAGATGTATGCTTGGAGTTCGATCGTAAACCAGAGAATCGAAGAAGAAGGTAATTTAAATGTAGTTGGGATATGTTTCGAAGTTAGGTAGGAATGGATGGCTCGGGTTTCGGTTTAAGAAAGAAAAATTAAAGTTTGGAACTTTGGTTTAAGGATGAAAGAAATGTTCGAGTTTCAATTTAGGGCTTTAGGAAACAAGTAAGAACCAATACCGAGAAAGGTATCGACCCGGTTACTTATACATTTCTAAAGGCTTCGGTGTTTAGTAGTTTTAACGGACCTCGACCCACTATCGATGTACGATAGGAACTTTGGTATCGGAATAGAAACAAAGGATGGTTGACGCCACTAGACTCCTAGATAAGCCAACAAATCCTAAGAACGAAATAGGAGAAATTGCTCTCGCAAATTCAACATAATATCGATATAAAATTTGGCAAAAGTCCTTTACAAAGAAAATGTCCAAGTATTTATAAGCTAGTGGAGCTAGCCGAATGGTCATCCTTCAAACCTTAGTGGCTAAGCAAAATTAATGCTAGAACTAGCTAGCAAAATCTAGAAAAGGCTCCTCATGCTCCAAGTCCAAGTTCAATTTGAATGGGAGAGCAATGGGCGCTTCTAGATTGACTAGGTGCAAATTAATCTTCAAGGAAGAAAAATGAGTTGCATGGCCCTTCAATGTTTGGTCAAGGGGCTTGAATGCCTTTAATTTTCCTCATTAATTCCAGCTTTGAATAGCCACTATTCAGGTGATGAATGCATCAAATACCAACGACCATTGGTGTGAAATTTATGGAGCTAAAGCATTCTAAGTGACGCCTCAAGTCTGTGCTGGTGGTTGGCCTCCTTGCATGAACTTAGGTTAGCTGAATGGACACTTTGGGGAACTAAACCAGCAGCTAAGAAGGCCATTAAGCTAACCAAGTCAACTCCTTAAATGAAAGAATGTGCAGCTCCCATGAATCACTTGTGACGTCCCTCTCCATGCACCTACAAAACAAATTAAATTCATTTCACCATTTAATTTAGCTATTTAATTCAACAATTAAAATGACACATTAAATCATTAAATTGAGTGAAACAAATTAAAAGCTAAGCTATTAATGCACTTTAAAAATTTGGTCGTAGCTTAGGACACATTACTAGCTAGTTTGGCTAGACAAATTAAATGACGTAATCTCAATTAATTTGTCCTAAGTAAGACATGTTATAATAGCTATAAATATGTCCTAATTAAAACATCTTAATTACTACTTATTTAATAACAAAGAAATACTTTTAAACAAATTTATAATGTCTCAAATTTATTTAAAGTAAAATTTCACCAAGTTTTTAGCTCAGGGCGAATGGCCAATTGAGCTCATTGAGCTTAAACAAGCTCAACACGAGCTAGGGCTGAGTTCATCGAGGACTAATTGAGCTTGTAGGACGTTGCAAACCGCTCCATTGAATGGCCTTCCATACGCCCAAGTGAGTTAGCCTTGTCACCAATCCACACTTGTCGCACCATAGCTCCAATTGCATCTTTGAATAGCCTAGATCTAGCTCGAGTGATGGGGCCACGAGGTAGCACCAATGGATCATGGCTCGAGCTCGAGTTGACATAAGGCGTGCTTGCATCATCCTCCCCATCTTGAAGATGACTTGTCCTCAAGTCAGAACCTGCATCAAAAGGACTTAAATCACCACATTAAAGGTAGCACTAACATTGTACTCACCTGTAAATCGAGCCGATAGGAGTTTTCGTTAATTCTCTCGAGAACTTGAATGGTCCATCTCCTCGGTAGCAATTTAGACCTACTCTGGGCTAGAAAGCGTTCCTTTCTCAAATGCAGCCAAACCCAATCCCCGGTTCAAAAATGACACGTTTACGACCTTTATTTGCCTTTCGAACATATTCTTCAGCTTTTAGACTCAATGTTATCTCGAACTTGCTTATGCAAATTCCTCACATATTCTACCTTCTTTTTAGCATCGCGCATGCACAAGTTGATCATTAGGTAAAGGCATTAAGTCTAAAGGAGTTAGAGGATTAAACCCGTAAGCGACTTCAAATGGTGAGAATTTAGTCAACTAATGCACGGATCGATTATATCTTAACTCCACATGGGGTAAACATTCCTCCCATGTTTTCAAGTTTTTCTGGATGATGCCCTCAACAAAGTTGATAACACCGATTGACTACTTGGTTTGCCCATCGGTTTGGGGATGACTAGTTGTCGAGAAAAGTAGCTTCGGTCCAAGCTTTCCCCAAAGTGATCGCCAAAAGTGACTTAGGAATTTGGTGTCGCGATCTGAAACAATGGTTCTCGGTAATCCATATAGGCGTACCACCTCCCTAAAGAAAAGATTAGAAATGTGGACATCATCGTCAGTTTTTGTGCATGATATAAAATGTGACATTTTTGAAAATCTATCCACTACAACAAAAATGGAATCTTTTCCCGTTTTGGTTTGGGGTAAACCAAGTACAAAATCCATGGAAATATCTTGCCATGGTGCGTCAGGAATCGAAAGTGGTGAATACAAGCCATGAGGTTGGACCCTCGATTTAGCCTTCTTGCATGATATGCAGCGCGCACACACTCGCTCGACATCCCTCCTCATTCGCGGCCAATAGAAATGTTCTTGGAGTGTAGCCATGGTCTTTCCCACTCCAAAATGTCCCATAAGTCCTCCACTATGTGCCTCATTAACTAACACTTCTCGAATAGAGCTTTTGGGCACACATAGTTTACCTTCTTTGAAGAGGAAACCATCGCATCAAGAATACTTATCAATGACCATTTTCTCACACGCATGGAAAATTTCACCAAAATCTTCATCATGGAATACAATTCTTTTAAGAAAGCAAACCCAAGCGGTTTATATTCTAAATGGGTTATAAGGGCATACCTTTCGAGAGTGCATCACCACGATGTTATCCTTACCTTTCTTGTACTTGATGATGTATGGGAATGATTCGAGGTATTCCACCCATTTTATGGTCGCTTGTTCGGCATTTTTATGTTTGTCCTTTGATATGTTTTAATGCTTCATGGTCCGAATGGATTACAAATTCTTTTGGCCAAAGATAATCTCGCCAAGTCTCAAGGGCACGAATCAAAGCATACATTTCTTTGTCATACAGTGGTAGTTTAGGGATGCCCTGCTCAACTTCTCGCTAAAGTATGCGATGTGTCTCCCATCTTGCGCCAATACGGCTCCAATACCTACACCGATGCATCACATTCAATCTCAAAAGTCTTAGAGAAATCAGCAATGCTAGTAAAGGAGCTCTAGTAAGTCTATCCTTAATAACATTAAAAGAGTTTTCTGTTCATCTCCCAGCAGAAAGGTGAACTCTTCTTGATGACGCTGTAAGGTGCAAACTAACGATCAAGTTTGGCACAAATCTACGATAGAAGCTCAAGCCCATGGAAACTCCTTACTTGGCTTATGTTCGTAGGTCTCGGCCATTCTTGGATAGCCTTGATCTTCTCTTGATCGACTTCGAGACCTTGAGCACTAACTATAAAACCAAGAAAAATAACTTTATCAGAACAGAAAGAACATTTCTTAAGGTTAGCATAAAGAGTTTCCTTACGTAAGACTTCCAAAATAGATCGAAGATTGACTACATGTTCTTCCAATGATTTGCTATACACCAAGATGTCATCAAAATAAACAACACAAAACTTACCGATAAAAGCTCTTAAGACATAGTTCATTAGTCTCATGAAAGTGCTAGGGGCATTGGTTAAGCCAAACGGCATGACCAGCCACTCATACAAACCATGTTTAGTTTTGAAGGCAGTCTTCCATTCATCGCCTTCCCTCATTCGAATCTGGTGATAGCCATGCTTCAAATCAATTTTTGAGAATAGTTTGGCACCACTCAATTCATCTAACATATCATCAAGTTGCGGAATCGGATGCCTATACTTAATGGTGATTTTATTCACAGCTCGGCAATCGACGCACATACGCCAAGTGCCATCCTTCTTTGGAACCAACAAGACCCAAGACAAAGACAGGACTAAGGCTTTCTCGTATGTAGCCTTTTTCCATGAGTTCTTTAATTTGCCATTGAAGTTCCTTCGTTTCTTCGGGGTTGGTTCGATAAGTAGGTCGGTTGAATAATGACTGTGTATGAAATCGATTTGATGTTCTATCCCTCGAAATGGTGGTAATCCTTTCGGGATGTCTTCCGTAAATAGATCATCAAAATCCTGCAAAAGAGACAAAATTGAAGAAGGGAGATTCTGAGGGAGATCGTTAGTGTTAAAAGATTTTCTTTGTACATAAGTACAAAACCGGTTGTCGCAATAAAGAAAGCCTTTCAGATACACTTCCTTTCAGAAAGATACTCACTTTCTCATTTTATTTTTCGCTCGCTCTCTTTTTGTTTCAAGTTTCTTTTCTTTTGTTTTCTCAGTTTTCTCTTTTTCTCTCATCTTTTCAAAGGAATCTTTTAATTTCACTTGATCTTCATGAACTTGTTTCGGAGTCAAAGGTGCTAGAGTGATAGTCTTTCCCATGTGTTTGAACGTGTATCTATTGGTGTAACCGTCGTGAACCACCTTACGATCAAACTGCCAGGGACGTCCAAGTAACAAATGACCCGCGTGCATGGGTACAACATCACAAAGGATTTCATCCGCATATTTGCCAATGTTGAAAGAAATTAGGACTTGTTTAGTTACCTTTAGTTCTCCACCATCATTAAGCCAGTGCAGCTTATATGGGCTCGGATGCTTTGTGGTCGGTAAGCCCAACTTCTCCACCATGAACGTACTAGCAACATTAGTGCAACTGCCACCGTCGATGATAACACTACAAATTTTACCTTGTATTTGACATCGAGTATGGAAAATGTTCTCTCGTTGTTGCTCATCATCGATTCCTTTAAGGTTGAGACTTCTCTTCACAATGAGGAGTTCACCATCTATGGCATGCTCAATTTCTTCTTCCTCGTCTGAGGTAGTTTCAATTTCACGTTCTTTATCGTCTTCTTTGGACTCTATTTCTCCATTGGCACGCATCACCATCGATTTGATTTGGACACCGACTTGCAATATGTCCCTTCCGAGACACTTAAAACATTTGATGTCTCGCGATCGCTTGGAGGGTTTTCTATGGCCTTGCCTTTGTTAGATTCAGTGAAAGACTTACTTGGTTTGGCATATGGCGTGGTCTCCTTGGCTCGAGACGATGGATTGGCCTTACTAGTCCCTTGGCCCCATTTGGTAGGGTTGGAATGGGGATAGCTTCAACAGACTTTGCACTTCAACGCCTCTCCACTTTAATCGCCATCCGCACCATGTCCGTAAGTTCGACATAATGTCGAGTTCCACCATATTAGCTATGTCTCGGTTGAGACCACCAAAATCAAGCCATGGTTGCCTCGCGTTCCTCTTGCACATCGCTCTAATCATGGCAACTTCCATCTCTTTGAAGTAATCTTCAACACTCGCTCCTTGAGTAAGATTTTGGAGTTTTGATATAGTTCTCGATGGTAAAATTGGGGAACAAATCATCGGCAAGATGATAGATTTCATTTCGCCCAAGTGTGATGGGTTGTTCTCCATTTCTCCTTCGACCGGTGGTTATTTGGTCCCACCATATCATGGCATAATCGGTGAATTGATAGCGCCAATTTAACTTTTTGATTCCAATAGTTGTGACATTCAAAGACCAATTCAATCTTCTTTTCCCATTCAAGGTACACTTTGGATCGGATCTCCTTGAAATGGTGGAATAGACAACTTTATGTTCTTCAAGTCATCATCCACTAGGTCTCGATCTCTATTTCCTCAATTTCGGGGTCCTCGCCTTCCAACACTTGCAATAGATTCAATCTCGCTATCGAAAGCATCATCAAAATAATCTTCATCGTCTTGCGGCTGTTCACGCCTTCTATTTGGTCACCCACGCACTCTCGTTGTCTTCGGCTTCCACTTGGTATAGTCGATCTTCCGTAGGGTTGAGCCCACGATCGAGTAACCTTTCCATTTCCGTAACAAGGCTTACATTGGCGATCGGGAACATGTCGAACAGGTTGCCTTCCGGTGGCTCGTTTACATTTTGCTCGAGTTCTAGAGACATAGCATGACTATAGTACCTCACTACAAATCCTCACAAGACACTCGAAAAGAAAAGAAGTTATTGACACTCCGCCGTGTTTAACACTCTCGATTGGGCTTTACCTCCCTCGAATAGTCTCACACGCTGCGTTTTTACCTCTCGAACTTCTCACAGCCAAGTTAGTTTGATTTGCCAAGGCCTATTAGGGCTTAGGGCCTGCTTTCAAAATGGGTTCAAAGGATGTAAGATGTGGGTGTAGGTAGGCTAAAGAAAGAAGAAGGAATCGGTGGTTCAAGTAGGTCAAGAGGAATAGAAAATGTAGATGAAGAGATTGATAGCAATTCAATCGAAACAATTTTTTTTAATTTCAATTTTTTTAATTTTTTCAATCCTTTTTTCAACTTTTTTAAATTCAATTCCTTTTTTAAAAAAATTTAAAACTTACTTCGAGCCTTCACTTAAATGACTTCGATGGTTGT
This sequence comes from Gossypium rotundifolium, assembly GCA_025506655.1. Classification (NCBI taxonomy): domain Eukaryota; kingdom Viridiplantae; phylum Streptophyta; class Magnoliopsida; order Malvales; family Malvaceae; genus Gossypium; species Gossypium rotundifolium. The sequence continues at coordinate 67,477,003 of CP106732.1, read as the reverse complement.
TCCCGGCTCCGTAGATCTCGGTTTAACTAGCTCTGATACCAGATGATACGATCCCGGTCTCGAGGAGAAAACGAGATGTATGCTTGGAGTTCGATCGTAAACCGTAGAATCAAGAAGAAGGTAATTTAAATGTAGTTGGGATATGTTTCGAAGTTAGGTAGGAATGGATGGCTCAGGTTTCGGTTTAAGAAAGAAAAATTAAAGTTTGGAACTTCGGTTTAAGGATGAAAGAAATGTTCGAGTTTCAATTAAGGGCTTTAGGAAACAAGTAAGAACCAATACCGAGAAAGGTATCGACCGGTTACTTATAACGCTTCTAAAGGCTTTTGTTTAGCGCTTTTAACGGACCTCGACCCACTATCGATGTACGATAGGAACCTTGGTATCGGAATAGAAACAAAGGATGGTTGACGCCACTAGACTCCTAGATAAGCCAACAAATCCTAAGAACGAAATAGGAGAAATTGCTCGCAAATTCAACATAATATCGATATAAAATTTGGCAAAAGTCCTTTACAAAGAAAATGTCCAAGTATTTATAAGCTAGTGGAGCTAGCGAATGGTCATCCTTCAAACCTTAGTGGCTAAGCAAAATTAATGCTAGAACTACCTAGAAAAATCTAGAAAAGGCTCCTCATGCTCCAAGTCCAAGTTCTACTGAATGGGAGAGCAATGGGCGCTTCTAGATTGACTAGGTGCAAATTAATCTTCAAGGAAGAAAATGAGCTGCATGGCCCTTCAATGTTCGGTCAAGGGGCTTGAATGCCTTTAATTTTCCTCATTAATTCCAGCTTTGAATAGCCAGCTATTCAGCTGATGAATGCATCAAATACCAACAACCATTGATGTGAAATTTATGGAGCTAAATGACCCCAAGTGACGCCTCAAGTCATTGCCGGTGGTTGGCCTCCTTGCATGAACTTAGGTGAGCTGAATGGACACTTTGGGGAGCTAAACCAGCAGCTAAGAAGGCCATTAAGCTAACCAAGTCAACTCCTTAAATGAACGAATGTGCAGCTCCCATGAATCACTTGTCTTTGTCCCTCTCCATGCACCTACAAAACAAATTAAATTCATTTCACCACTTAATTTAGCTATTTAATTCCAGCAATTAAAATGACACATTAAATCATTAAATTGAACTAAATCAAATTAAAAGCTAAGCTATTAATGCACTTTAAAAATTTGGCTGTAGCTTAGGACACATTACTAGCTAGTTTGCTAGACAAATTAAATGACGTAATCTCAATTAATTTGTCCTAAGTAAGACATGTTATAATAGCTATAAATATGTCCTAATTAAAACATCTTAATTACTACTTATTTAATAACAAAGAAATACTTTAAAACAATTTATAATGTCTCAAATTTATTTAAAGTAAAATTTCAGCCAAGTTTCTAGCTCAAGGCCGAATGGCTAATTGAGCTCATTGAGCTTAAACAAGCTCAACACGAGCTAGGGCCGAGTTCATCGAGGACTAATTGAGCTTGTAGGACGTTGCAAAATTGCTCCATTGAATGGCCTTCCATACGTCCAAGTGAGTTAGCCTTGTCACCAATCCACACTTGCTGTACCATAGCTCCAATTGCATCTTTGAATAGCCTAGATCTAGCTCCAGTGATGGGGCCACGAGGTAGCACCAATGGATCATGGCTCGAGCTCGAGTTGACATGGGGCGTGCTCGCATCAGTATATGCCTACACAACCCAAATGGTGTAAAATCATAGCATAAATGAACATTTATTTTAACTACAATCAAGGCTAAATCATACCATTTCCAATACTAATAACCAACATGCTTATAAACTCATACTTTACTCATTCAAAACATACCAAATACCAATTATTTCAAACATAAAAAAATGACCAAACTCAAATATGCATTATTTGGCTTAATTTCACAAGCATACCAATATACACAATTAAACCATTTGAACACTTATAATTGTAACACCCCTTACCCATATTCGACGCTGGATTAGGGTATGAGGCGTTACTAAACTTACCCGTAATCAATCATGCAATTCAAAAATTTGACCTTTCTTTCCCAATTTAAGACTCTTACCAACACCTCTTAAACAAGCCGACGAAGCTTAATTCACGTTCTAGGAATATTTCGAGATCAAATCGAGCTTTTTTGAAGCTCTCTGAGAATCCTTAAAATTTTTTCTCTAAACAGTCCACACGCCCGTGTGGAGGAAAGGACACGCCCGTGTGACATATCACACACCCGTGTGGAATTATTTCTCAATTCGAACCTACTGGGGTTTTAACACGACCGAACACATGCCCATGTCCTTGGCTCATGTCCCTTACACAGCCTCGACACGCCTGTATGCTCCACCCATGGTCGACACTGACTTGTATCACATGGCTTGTCACATGTAATATCCCGGATTATGGCTTATGCATTTTTGCTTAGTTATATGAAATAGCATGCCTTTGTGTGTTAAGAATGTGTTGTATGAATTTTGTGAACTTTAGAAAATAGGAGAGTGTCTTAGAAATTATTAGATTTTAAATCTAAAAGCGGAAGCCAAGTAGGGTGGCCTTAAGAGAAAATGTAGGGGAGTTATGACACACAAATGGGCTTGGTTAAGTGGCTTGGAGGCACCACTTAAAGCCTCTGTAAGTGACGTCACAAGAAGGCACAAATGGGCCAGGGTTCGAGTCACAAGGGAAGCAAATAAAAGTCTTTATTTTTCCACAAGGAAGAGAAGAAGTGGGTGGCACAAGGACACTTCAAGATGAAGTGTAGATCAAGTTAAAAACGTGAAGATTTGGCTAGGGAAGAGTGAATTAGGGGATTTGATAAGAGAGGATGTAATGGCCGAATAGAGGACTCTAGGGGCTTGCATTATTTTAGCTTTGAAGTGTAGCAAGGGTGAGACGAAAGTTCATTCTCTCCTCATCTTTTTCAATTGTGCCGAAATTCCCAAAGAGAGAGCAATTTGTGTTCTTTCTCTCTTTTCCCTTTTTGCTACTCACTGACATTGTTGAACCCCTCTTCATCCTTTCTCTTCCTTTAGCTAGGGTAAAACGTCTCTCCTTCCCATTTGATAGCCATTGTCGATTCTTTCTAAGCCTCATATCCCTCTCTTTTCATCCTTGTTGAAGTCGAATACACAAGTGACTTATAGCCGACTATTCTCTAAGCCTCAAAGTTGAATCTTTATGGTGTCAGGCATAGGTGCTGTCGATTTCTATGGTAAGGGAAAGATCAAAAGCTATTCAATTTCCTTTCTTTTCTTTCTAGCTTAAACTTAGGGACTAATTCTATTCATGTTCTTTGGCTGAAAACTTGAAGGAGGAGGTCTTCGGGACTTTTAAAGATCTAAGGTAAGCCATTCGGCCAAGGGCCATTTATTATGTTTTAATGTTACATTGGATCTAACATGTGCCTATAGGAATCTCAACATCACTCCAGAAGCAAGGATTTCGGGATTTAGACGAGCTAGGTAAGTGGTTGGTAACATTCGGCCATAGGCTATATTTGGGGATTCTAATTTATTTCTTACTCCGTTTAAAAGCCGAAACTAATTGGTTCAAGTGGTTCAGTATCTAGCCGATTGCAAGAAGAGTTATCACAAAGTTTTCAGGATTTGATTAGTAGTGAAATCGGTATCAAGGTAAGATTTTCCTTCGAGATTTGGCTAGTTAGCCGAATGGCTCTTTGCTAACATGTGTAGAGTTGGCCGAATGTAGGAAGTAAGGATCTAGGATGCTAGATCAAGTTTTCGGGATTTTCAGTAAACTTGCTAAGTAAATCAGGAGTGTACCCCACTTTAAGCCTTAATTAATTTACAGTTATGTTTTAATAAATATGTTACTATGAATATGTTAAGATGTGGCTAAGAGTATCTTGCATTGGTACAAAGTACTCAGGTATGTTTACCTACTCCTACTATGAGTATGACATGATCTATGATGGCACATATGTCAAAAGTGATAAGAATGTGAAATAAGGCATGATATTGCATGATTTGTTTGACATGGGGCATATGGGTGATATGTAAAGGGGAAGTGAATTGGTGGTTTTATACCCCAATATCTGAATGTGGTGACTTATGTCACGTAATTTGAATGTGGTGACTTATGTCACGAAATCTGAATGTGGTGACTTATGTCACAAAATAATTATCTGGTGGCAATGCCACAAATTTTATAAGGGCGATGAGCACATCAACTGCAGCGACTGCCTTCGATGGTGTGTAGCGGACGGAGGGTTGACTTAGTAGTCCCCACGATGTGATAGTTGGTACGGGTGATGTGTAGAAGATGGTTATCTAGGTTTGGGTTCGAGTTTCCATCATGATCTACATATGTTGATTATGTATAACTTGACATGCCAGAGTTAATTGAGACTTGTGTTGGTTGTACACATTGAGTCTGTTTGACTTACCCCTATGTGGGATTATTTTTCAGGGAATGCTCATTAATGGACCGGGTCGGTAGGAGCTTAGTGGTGGCCATGCTCAGTTCAGGATTTTATATTATTTTGGACTTGTTATATTTTAAATATTTTGGGTTTCACTTTTGATGTAATAAGGCCATAGTGTGAACTGTTATATGCATGATTTTTTTATTTGATTTTATTATGTTACAATTTTTATCAAATTAAAGATTAAGAAATCTTATTTTTAAAATAAACTCTAAATATTTTAACACCTAATCAACACCGTTTTTAATTATGAACCCAACCCAAATCAATGGTTCTTCAAAAACACACAAGATTATGGCAAAGTCCGAATAAGATTTGAATGGTTTTTCTCTAGAAGCATACCAAATCTAGTCAGGGCTTGTGGGCCGGGTTTGGGGTGTTTCATCACACGCCTATGTGTCTGGCCCGTGGTTAACACTGACTTCTATCACTAACATGCAAGGGACACACGGACCAGCCACACACCTATGGGACTAGCCGTATTTCATGCACGGCCTAGACACACACTCGTGTACATACCCGTGTGGACTAGAACAAGGCTATTTGCCAAGCTCTTTTTATCACCCTAACTTATACAACATAAATCACATTCAACCATTAACCAAGAAACCAAATCATGCATCATACACATTCATGAATAACCTAATCTTTTCATATATTAATAATAATGAGCCATCAACTATGGCTATATACAAAAGAGTTTATCTTTAAAAGAGCCATCACACTTGGCTAAAACAACAAAACATTTCATTACGTCTAGTCCCTATACATCCCATACTCAAAATGCTAAGTCTAACGATACCGATATGTGCTGATAGTGTGGATGATCTTCTGATTATCTTTGTATCCCGAGCTGACTCTTTGACACAATAAAACAAGGGAAAAGAAAGGGAATAAGCTTTAAGCTTAGTAAGTTTACATGTAAATAATAAGCATCAGACCATATACAAAGTAGCAACAACCATTGTATATTATGTAAGAACAATTTACATTTTTAATAACCATGCTTACTCATCTCATCTTTTACCATATTCTAACAATATAACATATATATTGCTCACATTTACTTGCACATATACCCTGTACTGACCACAACAAAGTCTAATCGTGTGTCAAAGTCTTAAAAATTTATAAAAACAATGATCGAACCTAGAAACTAACTAAGACAACGATGGAGCCAAGCACACCTATCGAATAATAGTATAGTTAGTGGCAAGACTAGATTGTTGAACCCAAAGGAACTAAAAGTACTAATACTAACTTTCTTCTTATTATCTAGCCTAAAAATTAAGGGATTTGTTATTTAATCTTAAATTAACTAATGACTAGACTAAAGATGCGAAGACAAAGAGAAGGAATTGGGGGAATACTAGTGGGAAAAACCAATTGATTAAGACAATACACGAGGAAGAATCCACCTAGACTTCACTTGTTATTTAACTTTGAACCAGACGATTTATTCACTTAACTTGATCCGTATGATTCCCTAATTTATATTAATACCTCTTTCGAGGCTACTAACGTCTAACCCTAGGTTGATTAATTGAATTTTATTTTTAATTAAAACCCTTAGAATTGCATTAACTCGATCTATGGACTCCCATATTAGGTTTGAGCCTAATCCGGTAGATTTTTGTCATCCTATTTCTAGGGTTGCGATCAACTCCGCTTAACTATGCAAGATCTACTCTTAAATAGGGACTTTTGCTCCACTGCCTAAGCACATCAATACTTGAATCAATATCTTGGAATATCAAAGCAAGAATTAAGAACACATAGTTAAGAACAAATCATGTGTGTATCATACAGCTCAGAAACTAATAACAAGATTTGTCTTAGGTTTCATCCTCCTCAGGTATCTGAGGGTTTAGTTCATAATTATAAAGAAAAACATCTTAGAAGAAAATATAAAACAAAACATAAAGAAAACCCTAAAGCCCCATAAAGGAATTGAAGGAGAAATCCTCCGTCTCGAGTATAATCCCGCTTCTTGAGATGAATCAACTGGCTTTCTTCGAGTTAATCCCAAAATTTGGCCCCTCTGGCTTGGCTCCTTGGCCTAGCTGAATGCCCCGTTGAACGCGCCCCTTAAGGTTGGCCTCTAGAGTGTTTATATAGGCTTTTGGAATGGTTTTCATTGCCTCTAAGTACCCTATTCTGAATGAAACTCTACTTTGCTACGGGAGGGACACGCCCATGGCACATGCCCATGTAAGTCAAGGCCAAGCCATGTTTGAGTCTGTGAAGGAGGCACGGTCGTGTGGCTTAGGTCCAAGCCGTGTTGATTTCGTGATTTGGCCCATTTACTCTGTTTTTGGCTCATTTCTTGTTCTTTTCATCCTCCGATGCTCTCCTAAGTACAAAACATGAAAATAAAGGATTAAGAGCACCTATTTCCATAATTGAAGGGATTAATCATCCAAAAACATGCTAAATGTGGGATTAAAATATGTTCATATTATGGTTTATCAAATACCCCCGCACATAAGCTTTTGCTTGTCCTCAAGCAAAATTCTCAACTCACAATTAAAGCGAACTTCCTCAATTCATAATATTCATCGATAATGTTTCATAATAATTCATAGATAATTTATACATGGACAATTTAACTCAAAGAGTCCTAAAGATTCAAACAATTAGAGTCATAAGTTTGTAGCATGAAAAATTTAGGTGTTTCCCCTTATCTAAATAATTACCTTTAATTCAAAATTGACAAGATTTAACATCCTCACTAAAGATTCACTCAAATCACTCAAAGTGTTTAAGGTTCAAAATAAAGCACTCATCAGTCAAACATGAAAACTTATTACCATAGGCTTGCCTAAAAATCAAATCTCCACCACTATAAAATGAGATGATACACAAATCAAAAGGTCTTTAAAAGGTTTATAATGGGGCTTAGGTTAAAGTGTGGATAAAGGCTGAATTAGAAGGTTAGAATCGAGATTGAATTGACAATTTACCTAACTAGAAAAATAATGAACTAATCCTGAAATAATTACATCAATGGAAAACTTGTACTACTAATAATATGAGCTTTTTCTTCAAGATGTTGAATTTAGATGTATAAGCTCACTTAATTATAGAACTAATAATGAATATACTTTGATTTTGATTTTTTTTTTTGAGAACAAATCAATAAATACATAGTAAAAGAAAAGTTCAACTACTGAAATAAAATAATTAGGCAACTGATCAAATCAAGTCTCGATAGAAGGGTAGTCAAAAGGAATGGTGATAATAAATACAAGATGGGTTTTGGGTTAATATTAGTGGGTGAATCAATAAAAGGGTTATTAGGATCAATGGGGTTTACTAGGGGTTAATTGTGAGGGTAGGCTTTTAGTGGACTAACTGGGTTAAATCCTAGGTGCCTTTATCATCTCAGTATATCAAATCAAAGATGTGGTCTTGACATGTATAATTGAAGCAAGTTCTAGAATAACAAATCAATGTTGACACACTCATAATCAATAAATTAAGCATGAAAAGAAAGTATGCTCTAAAAGGTTCAAAATCTCACAAAAATTATGGTTTTTTTTATGACAACCTTGTAAATTTCAAACTTCAAGGTAGTAATTAGATTCAGGTAGACAACCTAACAAAATTTTAATTTTTGAAAAATAGGCTCATCATGCTTGATGCTCTAGTATCTTAAAGTTTAAATCATCAATGCACAATTAACTATGACTTATTCTAAAACATATCAATAAAAGTCATAAATTAGCAGGAATTTCATTCTAATTAGTGATACAAGAAAATTACTTAAGACAAGATATCATTCAGGGATTTGAGAATAATGCAAAAAGTTAGGCACTTTTCAAATAATTTTCACCCCCACACTTAAGATGTACATTGCCCTCAATGTACAAAGATATATATGAAATCATAAAATATAGAGAGGCGTGAAACTTCCTAATTTTTGGATGGATTCCTTGAGTTGGTAGTGGTCGTGGTGTGGTGGCCATTGACAGTCTCTACACTATATGAAGAAATTGGGAATCTAGTGAAGAGTTAGCCATGAAATAATAAGAATAATTCTAAATATACTAATTATATATTTAAAGAAAATAAAAATAGAAAGAAAGAGTGTAAAAAATGAAATAAGACAAAAAAATCCATTAATAGACCGAAAGGTCCTTATTGTTAGATGGTTCGCGAGGTGGGTGTGATTTCTAAGGCCATGGTGTGTGATTCCCAAGCAGCCTTTAGAACCTAAAACCAAGAAACTAAAATAAAATAAACCAAATTTAGTATAATAAAAATAAAGATAAGGAAATTAAAAGAGACAAGAAAAGAAAAAGAGAAAATAAATAGACTCAAAGGTCCTTTTCCTGTCGAGTTAATGAAGCGACCGGCATGAACTTATGTAGATCGATCTCGCACAGGGAGACTGCGATAGTATCCTTCCATTTCTTTGACATGGATGAGGTGAAGATCAAGGACATGAAAGATGAATAAGGAGAGAAATGAAAGGGTAAAAACTTTAAAGGGTATGAAGAAGAGAATGGGGAGTGGGTGAGAAGGGGAGTAGGTGGTTTAAATAAAATTTTTAGCTCTAGTACATCCCCACTCCCGTGTACCGTAGGCATGTCGAATCACATGGCCATGTTATGCTTTCTTCGTTTCTCCCATGCCCATGCTTCTTAAACAATGTCGGCCACGACCGTATCACACGGCCATGGTGTTTAGTTGGAGCCTATGACTTGAAGATATTTTTCCGTCCTTTTTCGTACTATCTCTGCCATGCCTGTACTAGAATCCATAGTGTCCACATGGCCACGGCCATGTGCAAGACCGTGTGGTGCAGAAATCTGCATTTCATTAACTTAGTTTGTAGTTAGGTGCTAGAAGAAAGAAAATAAAAATAAATGGGGTTAGTGCTCGGGTTGCCTCTCGAGAAGTGCTCGTTTAAAGTCTTAAGCTAGACTTACCTCTCATTCACACATTCATGGTGGTTTAAGGAGTGAGAAATCCTTTCTCATGCTATCATTCTATGGTTTAAGTCGAGTAGCATTTACTTTGAAAGTGCTGAATAGAAGATTGCTTACCTCGACTGTGCCGTATGGGAAGACATTAATTACCTTAAAAGGGATCTTTTTTGTTCTTATTGTGATGAAGTGGTGATTCGCAGGTCTATTTTATCTAACAGTACTTGATCTCCTATTTTGAAGTGATTTGATGTTCCTTTAAGCTTATCAGGGGGTTCCTTCGGTTTTGCTTCGTTTATTCCTAGTTTCTCCTTAAAATGTGTCTTCCACTCATCTAGCTCATCGATCTGAAGTCGTCGTTCCTCATGAGATATTTCTTTGTTGGCATGAGGTATGGGATCAGGCTTAGTGGTGTAGTTCCGTTATACTTCCTGAAAAGAAAGTTTGACCGAATGATTATCAATGGAATTTACATTCTCACTTTTATCACTCGATGTCCTAGCTGAGTCGAGAGCTTGAAGACTAATTGATTCGTCGCCTACACGAAGTATGAGCTCACTTGTACTAACATCAATTTTAGATCTGGCAGTTGTTAAAAAGGGTCTTCCCAAAATTAAGGGGATATTATTGTCTTCATCCATGTCTAAAACAACAAAGTCTAATGGGAATATGAATTTGTCAACTTTAACTAGTACATCTTCAATTATACCCCTAGGAATTTGAATAGTCTTATCAACTAGTTGAATGCTCATCCTAGTTTGTTTGGGTTTCCCTAGACCTAGCTGTTTAAACATTTTAGAAGGCATAACATTAATGCTTGCCCCTAAATCAGCTAAAGCATTATCAATAGATAAACTACCAATTAAACATGGAATTGTAAAACTCCCTGGATCTTTTAATTTTCGTGGTAGTTTGTTTTGTAACATTGCTGAGCACACTGCATTTAGTTCCACATGTGATTCCTCATCTAACTTCCGCTTGTTTGTCAAAAGCTCTTTTAAAAATTCCCTTGAATCTGGTATCTACGAAAGAGCTTCAAGAAATGATAAGTTAATATGTAATTTCTTTAAAAGTTTAAGAAACTTACCTAACTGTTCGTCTATGTCGTATTTCTTTATCATATTGAGGTATGATATTCGAGGTTAGTATTCTTTAATTACAAGTTTTGGCTTTTCTTAGCTTATCTCAACCTTTTCTTCACTTACCACAGGTTCTTGCCTTGGCTCAGGTTTAGATTCTACTATACCTTCACTGTCATGAGCTGTTATGGCTTGAATTTGCTCTTTTGGGTTAGTCTCAGTGTTACTTAGCAAGCTACCTTGTGGTCGTTGGAGATCAGCTTAGCGAGTTGCCCTAACTGGTTCTCGATTCCTTTAATCGATGCTTGTTGATTTTTAAGTGTTGTTTCGATGTTTTGGAAACGTGTTTCCAACACCGCTATGAATTTTGTTAGCATCTCTTCAAGGTTCGGCTTCTTTTCTTGTGGATAGGGCTGTTGTTGGAAGTTTGGAGGGGGTTGTTGTCTCTAGTTTCCTTGACCACCCCATGAAAAATTGGGGTGGTTCCTCCAACTTAGATTATAAGTATTACTGTAAGGGTTATTTTAGATCTGAAATTGTTACCCGTATAGTTTATTTGTTCACTTTCCATGCCATGATTGTAGGGTGGGTACTCAGGATTCGCCACACCTCCTGGATTTGAGTCATATTGCATAACTGGATGTACCTGCAAAGAACCACATAAACCATCAATCTTTTTATTTAACATCTCTACCTGGTTTGATAGCATGGTGACTGCGTCGAGGTTGAAAACTGATAGTTGTTCAGTGACATCTCCTCTATAAACTCATAGGCTACCTCAAGAGTTTTTTTTATTCAGGGTTCCGCCGACTGCTGAATCAATCAGTTGTCTTGTTGAAGGGTTCACACCATTGTAAAAAGCTTGGGCTCGTAGCCACAAGGGTAATCCATGGTGTGGGCACATTCTCAACAAATCCTTGTATCTCTCCCATGCATCGTATAATGTTTCTAAATCCATCTGCACAAAAGAAGAGATATCATTCCTTAATTTGGTCGTTTTGGCTGGCGGAAAATATTTTAATAAAAAATTTTTAGTCATTTGATCCCATGTAGTGATTGATCCTCGTGGAAGAGAATTCAGCCACTGTTTAGCTTTATTACTCAAAGGGAAGGGAAATAACCAAAGACGGATGGCATCATCAGAAACGTCATTAATTTTGAAAGTATCACAAAATTCAAGGAAATTTGCCAAGTGATTATTTGGATTTTCATCCTGCAAACCATCAAACTGAACAAATTACTGTATCATCTGTATAGTGTTAGGTTTCAGTTCAAAATTATTAGCAGCATAGCAGATCTAGCAATACTTAATCCAGCCCCTGTTAAATTAGGTTTAGCATAATCATACATAGTACGAGGAGCATGAATTTTGGCCATCTCTTGAGGTAACAGATTATTCTCAGCCATCTCTTCGTTCGTATTAATTTTGTCACCTTACTCTTCTTGTATGTATTGTAGGCTTCTCTTTATTTCTCTTTGGTTTTTGTGAACTGTGCTTTCAATTTCACTGTCGTAAAGTAGTGGTCCTATCAGGTTCTTTCCATTCATAAACTAGAGGTACCTACCAAGAAAAGAAAAAGAAAATAAAATTAGAAAAGTAAAAATAAAATTTAATTGCATAAAAAATAAAATATAAAATGGCTAAAGTAATAAAAATTGAGCTTTATTAATATTTTAGTTCCCTAGAAATGGTGTCAAAAACTTGATCGTGTGTTAGAGTCTTAAAAATTTATAAAAAGAATGATCGAACCTGGAAACTAACTAAGGCAACGATAGAGGCAAGCACACCTATCGAATAATAGATTAGTTAGTGGCAAGACCGGATTGTCAAACCCAAAGGAACTAAAAGTACTAATACTAACTTTCTTCTTATTATCTAGTGTAAAAATTAAGGCATTTGTTATCTAATCTAAAATTAACTAACAACTACACTAAAGATGTGAAGACAAAGAGAAGGAATTTGGGGAATACTAGGGGAAAAACCAATTGATTAAGACAATACTCGATGAAGAAACCACCTAGACTTCACTTGTTATTTAACTCTGAACCAGACGATTTATTCACTTAACTTGATCCGTAAGATTCCCTAATTTATATTAATACCTCTTTCGAGGCTACTAATGTCTAACCTTAGGTTGATTAATTGAAATTTCTTTCTAGTTAAAACCCCTAGAATTGCATTAACTCGATCTATGGACTCCCATATTAGGTTTGACCCTAATCCGGTAGATTTTCGTCATCCTATTTCTAGGGTTGCGATCAACTCCATTTAACTATGCTAGATCTACTCTTAAACAGGGACTTTTTCTCCACTGCCTAAGTACATCAATACTTGAATCAATATCCTGAAATATCAAAGCAAGAATTAAGAACTCATAATTAGAAACAAATCAAGTATTTATCATAAAGCTCAGAAAACAATAACAAGATTCGTCTTAGGTTTCATCCCCCTCAGGTATCTGAGGGTTTAATTCATAATTATAAAAGAAAACATTTTAGAATAAAATATAAAGCAAAACATAAAGAAAACCCTAAAACCCCCTGAAGGAATTGAAGGAGAAATTCTCCTTCTTGAGTATAATCCCAGCTTCTTGAGATGAATCAACTAGCTTTCTTCTAGTTAATCCCACAATCCGGCCCCTCTGGCTTGGCTCCTTGGCCTAGCTGAACGCCCCACTGAATGCGCCCCTTAAGGTCGGCCTCTAGGGTATTTATATAGGCTTTTGGAATGGCTTTCTTTGCCTTGAAGTACCTTATTTTGAATGAAACTCTACTTTACTACGGTAGGGACACGCCCATGGCACACGCCCGTGTAAGTCGGGGCCAAGCTATGTTCGATTCTGTGAAGGAGGCACGACCATGTGGCTTAGGCCCAGGCTGTGTCGATTTCGTGATTTGGCCCATTTACTCCATTTTTGCCTATTTCTTATTCTTTTCATCCTTCGGTGCTCTCCTGAGTACAAAACATGAAAAACAAAGGATTAAGAGTACCTATTTCCATAATTGAAGGGATAAATCATCCAAAAACATGCTAAATGTGGGATTGAATTATGTTCATATTATGGTTTATCAAATCCACATGAAATATTTACTTAGACAAGTTTCTTGATGAACCCTTCAAAATAATACTACGTACCTGGTGGTTTCGCACACAGCCCACCATTAATCAATAATAGGGTGGTATTGCACATAGCCAACCAACAAGAATAATTACGGTGGTTTCACACATAGCCCACCAAATGATAATATAAACGATGGTATCGCACACAGCCCATCATGAATAAATAATAAGGTGGTATCATACACAACCCACCAACAATAATAATTACGGTTGTATCGCACGTAGCCCACTAAATAGTAGTTACGAATATTTTTCCGCACTTACATTTCTATTCCAAGGTTCATACGAGAAATTACTCATTATCTATCAATTTCAATCAATCTCACTAATAATTGATCTCATTCATGCAATGTATCAATAGGTAATAACATATGTATTAAAGATGTATCGTTTACACATAAACTTACCTCGGTGCAAAATGTATTAATCGATGGTTTAGTCCGTAACCTTACATTTTCCTCGGTCAAGGTTGTTTTCATGCTCTTCTTGATATATAATAATAAAAATTTACTCATTCAATCACTATACAATTCATGATACATCAAAATTTCTACTTAGGCAAAAATAACCATTTTTCCTTTATACTTTCAAAAATTACAATTTTACCCCTAGGCTCATAAATCGTTTTCATCACATTTTCTCATTAAACAAACCTAGCTGAACATTTATTTATCTTATAAAAATCCATAAAACCCTTCATTTCATGCATTTATTACTCAATTACAACCTTTACAAATAAGCCCCATTTAGGTGTTTTCATGGTAACACATTTCACAAAAGTTATTCCTTAATCCACTAACATTCATTTTCTTCCATAAAAACTCAGCAAACAACATAAACACTCTCATGGTAAGTCCCTAAACTTTTAACCATTTTGCAAAATAGCCCCCTCTCTAGCTAGCTTAAGCTTTAGGGGTTCTAAAAGTACAAAAATTATCAAAGATAACCATCAAGAACACTTACTAGCAAAAAGAATAAGTTGCTGAAATTTCAAGCTCCCAAGACCCTTCTTTTATATGTGAAAATCGGTATAAGAAGAATAGAAGGGAAAAAGATGATAACCTTTTCTTTATTTTATCTTATTTTATTCATCTTTAGTCACCTAATTTCACCAAATTTTTTACCAAAATTAATGCTCTTGTCTCCCTTGTCCCTATGGCCGGCCAACACCCTATCATTGGCCTAATTTTACTCTAAGGACCTCCAATTTAATATTCTATGGCTATTAAACACCTCTAACTTATAAAATAGAACTTTTGCACTTAATGCGAATTAGTCCTTTTTCACAATTAAGCATAAAATTGCTAAAATTAAAGCATCAAAATTTCCATGCATCCTTTTAATCATGCTATAACACGAAAAAAATAATAATATCAAAATAATTTCTTCAGCCTCGGATTAGTGGTCCCAAAACCACTGTTTCAACTAGCCCCAAAATCGGGCTGTTACAATAATACCTATAGCCATCATGCATCACCCAACCATCATACAATTCATATCACAAAGAATAAACACATATATCAATACATGATTCAACCATACCAAAATAACCTCAAATAAGCCATTACTCAAGGCTATATATTCAAACCAAAACATGTACATTTACAAGCCAATTCAATTGGCTAAAATCATTATCAAAACATAATCAACAAGACTCAAAGTCCCTATACATGCCATATACTTAAAATACCAAAGTTCATAGGTACCAAGTGATAGGTGGATAGTGTGAAGCGATCTCCGACGATCCTCGAATCTGAGCTAGCTTTGAATTCACTATAAAACAAAGAAAAATAAACGATGTAAGCTATAAAGCTTAGTAAGCTCGATATAATCATATACACATATTGATGTGAGACGGCCCGAGTTAATCAAGTTGTTCACAGGTTTGCCCGATCGTCTACGAGGAGGGGCTGAGTCTTCAAAAAAATAGTAGAAATTTGGTTAAGTATGCGGAAGCTTTTGAAGAGATTTTCTTTTAAAATTTGTTTAAGTTAGAAATGGAGGTTGGTTAATAATGGAAACAAGATGGAAGGCTAATTGGATAAGGTCGGCTAAAAACGAATAAGGAAGATGGTTATTAGATGGCTCGATTTAGCAGAAATAATAAAGATAGATAAAGTTGAGGATAATCTATGGGATCGAATAAATGTACTTAAACACCAGAAACGATTCAACACTAAAGAGTGTCACCACAGTTTCTATATGGTTTAAGGTGGATTTATGGAATAGGACGGTTGTTGAACGCCACACCAAAATAGGTGATAAGTTCAGAAGAGAACGATTGATGCCACTAGCACGCTAGATAAGTCAAATTGAAACTCATATGATTTTAGAGATGAGAAAACTCACTCTTTAAACAAAGTTCATTCAAATTGACAAAAAAAAAATTTACAACTTAAAATGGCTAAGTATTTATAGCCTAACAAATGGCTAGTCGAATGGAGACACTATAGACTTAATAGCTAAGAAAAATTACACTAGAAATAACTAGAAATTCTAGAATAATTTCATTAAAGGGCTATGGCTAAATTTGGCTGAGTGAAGCTCAATGGATAGCTTCTAGAAAGGGGTTGATCGGCTTGCATGAATGTGGAGACTTCTTGAATGCATTGCACCAGCCAGGTTCGGCTAATGGCTTGATTATCTCATTCAACGTTGCAACTTTTGACTGAAAAGATGCCAGCATTTAAATGGGATTTTTGAATAGCCAAGAATGTGTGAACAAGGAGTTTGAAGAGCCTTTGAGGTGTGAACAAAGTCAGCCGAATAGTCCTTGGTGTGGACAGCTTAATATGAACGCCATTGATAGCTTCTTGGGGAGAGAATTGGCCAAGCCATAGGAGTTATTGGCTGGAAAACCCTTGGCCGAATGGTTGCCTTAGGGAGCCAAAAGGTATCAGCCTTCATACATTGCACCAACCGAACATGCATCTTTCCTCATACATTGAACCTAGATTCATGCACCTAGTTAAATATCTTCCAAAGATTTGGCTGCACTTTTTAAGCACATGAACCGAATTTTATTAAGCAATATTTAGCTGAACAAAAATTAAAACATAGTTAGGACATAGTAATTGACACTTATACACATTAAATAAAAAGCTACTAAGACACATTAACAATTGGCTAGGACCTGACGCATTAAAAACTTGTAATAACTTGGAAAAATTAAATTAATCCTAAGACATCATTAATTCGGCCCTAATAAAATACTTAAGACACATTTATAAACTGTATTAACATAGCTAAATTAAATATCCAATTTATTCAAATATTAATAAAATGAGCAAACCAAATTAATATGAACTCAAGGAGCTGGAATGAGCTCGAATGAGCTAATCCGAGCTGAATTGAGCTTGCACAAATGTGCATGGATGGCTTATAGCTTGGACCCAAGCTAGTGCTTCGCCCTTGGGTTGAGTTTCGCTCCACAATTGGCTCGCAAGGGCGGCCACAACATTTTGCATTCATTTGACCTGAGTTCGAGTCATAGGACCTTTGGGCATTACGAGAGCATCAGAATTTGAATCTTTGGTTGCCCCAAGTATGCTTACATCATCCCCCTCTTTAAAGAGACTTGTCCTCAAGTTGAGTCGCTCGTTCACCTTGAAGCTCGCGTTCTTCTTTGGCTCGTTAAAGACAAATGGGGCTAATGATTCCGCATAAATCTGTTCACATAAGTTATCAACACTCGGCATTAAGTTAGGCATACAAGACATTGTAAAAGTTATGCAAAAATGATCAACAACTTGATTCATAATGGCATACAAGACTTAGCCTTGCTAAACATCCGACAAAATTTTACTCAAACGGTTCGAAGGAAATGTAGTCATAAAGAATTTAAACCATTCACTCACCTTGAGTTAAGTATGGTCCTAACAAATCAGTTTGTCATAACAATTCACAAAACAAACATTTCGATCAAAATAAGGGACATGAAAGAATCTTGGCAAAGGCTTTTCAACTATGGAATCTTCAATAAATGCAAAAACATCACAATTACCACAAATGAGAGTCTTAATATCATCATTCACAGCAGACAATTGTTCACTAATCCGAAATGGACAATGATTTCCAACAAAGTAATTTACCTTTCCAGAATTTAGATTGTGCATAAAGTCTCCAATTTGACCCCGATGGAGCTGTTTAGGAATTTTAGAAATATTAAATTGCTTACCATTAATGATGCAAAGATAAGGATCGATTTTACCTTGCTCCTTTAGCACAAACTTCCTCTCCTCGGCAAGGTATTGTAACCGAAGTTCCTTGGTTAAATGGTCCTAGAAAGAGGAAGAAACAAGAAAAAAATGATTAAGTAAAACACCTTTCTTTTGCTCACTTTGTTTTCTTTCACTTTTTCTTTCTTTTTCTTTTTCGTCTCTTTTTTCCTCGCTCTTATTATTTTTCTCAAATTCTTTTTCAATTTTTTTTCTTCTACACTCTTTTTCGAATCTTTATTCTTTTCTTTTAAACTTTCCATTAATTGTCTCAAACATTGTTGATCTTCCATCACTTGTTGAGGAGACAAGGGGGCCAAAGTGATATTTTTGCCTTTATTCTAGAAGGAGTATTGGTTGGTAAAGCCGTCATGTTTGACTCACCGGTCAAATTACCATGGCCTTCCAAGCAGTAGGTGGCCCGCATGCATAGGCACAACATCGCATAAGACCTCCTCATGGTAATTTCCAATCGAAAATGGAATCAACGCTTGTTTGGTCACCTTAAGTTTGACTCTTTCATTGACCCATTGCAACTTGTAAGGGCTCGGGTGCTTGAGAGTTGGTAGGGACAATTTCTCGATATAAGTGTGCTTGCGACATTTGTGCAACTCCCACCATTAATTACAACGTTGCACACTTTTCCTAATACATGAAAATGAGTATAAAATAGATTTTCTCATTAAGGCTCACTTATCGTATTTGGTGCATTGAGGCTTCGTTTGACAATGATCATCTCGCCCATAACAGCAAACTCTACTTCTTCTTCATTTTTGGATGGATGTTTGACTTCATCTTCATTTTTGTCCACTTCATCCTCCGATTCAATTTTATTTTTAGGAAGCATGATCATCGTGTTACGATTCGGGCATTGACTCGCTATGTGCCCTCGGCTATGGCACTTGAAACACTTAATACCTCGGGAGCGAGTTTGAACATTTTCAGGGGCCTTACCTTTACTCAATTTGGCCACTGACTTGTTGGACTTCACAGGCACCGCGGGTTCTTTTGGCTTACTCGTCGAAATATTCTTGCTTGGGCCTTGGTTCCATTTGGGTGCACTTGAAGTGGAATAACCATGTCAGCTCCTTTCTTCTTGAGTTGCTTTTTGACATTGATCGCCATATGCACCATATCGACGATCTCTACATAGTGTTGCAACTCGATGACATTGGCTATATCGCAGTTCAATCCGGCCAAAAATCGCTCCATGGTTGCCTCTCGGTCATCTTGCACATCCGCGCGTATCATGGCAACTTTCATTTCCTTATAGTAGTCCTCCACACTTCTCGTCCCTTGGGTGAGATTTTGGAGTTTTTGATACAACTCCCAGTGGTAATACGAGGGGATGAACCCACGTCGCATTATAGCCTTCATCTCGGCCCATGTGTTGATAAGACACTCGCCATTTCACCTTCGACTTGTCGTAAGTTGGTCCCATCAGATCATCGCGTAGTCGGAGAACTCAATAGCTGCCAACTTAATTTTTTCACCTCAGAGTAGTTGTGGCATTCGAACACGTGTTCGATCTTTCTCTCCCACTCGAGGTAGGCTTCGGGATCCGATCGGCCTTGGAACGGAGGAGTTAACAACTTAATGCTTTTCAAATCATCATCAAACCTCTCTCGGTCTCGT
Organism: Gossypium rotundifolium; assembly: GCA_025506655.1. Classification (NCBI taxonomy): domain Eukaryota; kingdom Viridiplantae; phylum Streptophyta; class Magnoliopsida; order Malvales; family Malvaceae; genus Gossypium; species Gossypium rotundifolium. The sequence continues at coordinate 67,457,578 of CP106732.1, read as the reverse complement.
TGGCCTCATGGCGTAGGCCTCTCCTTCGGACGCTTGCATTTGAACCTTGATCACTTTCGTGATCACTTGGATCGGAGAAATCATCATCTTGGATGGGTTGCCATCCTTGGTTTCTTGGAGGGTGATAAACCGTAAAAGTAACATATTTTAATCCCACATTTAGCATACTTTTGGATGATTTATTTCTTGAATTGTGTAAAAAGGTGATCTTAATCCTTTCTTTTCATGTTTTATACTCAGGAAAGCACCTAGGGATGAAAACAACGAGAAACGTGCCTAAAATGGACTAAATTGGGCCAAAAAAGAAATTGACACGGCTTGGGCCCAAGACCACACGGCCGTGCCTCATTAAATTACTAGAACATGGCCTTGACCCTGAAACACACGGGCGTGTCTCTTCAGCAGACTCGACCATGGCCTGAAATCGATTCACACGGGCATTTGCCATAGGTGTGTCCCTACATGAGCCAAGAGGAGTTTTACTCAGATTTGGATACTTGAAGGCAAAGAAACACATTCCAAAGCCTATTCAAACACCCTAGTAGGAATTCTACTTGAATTAGGATACTTAGGGGCCAAGTAAGGCATTTCAAAGTCTATATAAACACCCAAGGGGACAACTTAAAGGAGAGTTCTAGAAACCTTCGCGCGTGGCTTTTGGCGGTTAGCTAGGCCAAGAAGTCAAGCCAGAAAGGTTAGATTTGTGGGAATCACTCGAAGATAGCCAGTTGATTCATCTCAATAAGCCGAAATTCTACTCAAGACGGCGGATCTCTCCTTTAATTCCTTCAGGGAGTTTTAGGGATTTCTTATGTTTTGTTTTATCTTTTCTTCTGATATGTTTTCTTTTATTGTTATGAACTAAACCCTTCAGATACCTGAAGGGGATGCAACCTAAGATGGGTCTTTTTATTGTTTTCTGAACTATATAATAAATATTTGATTTGTTCTTAATTATGTGTGCTTAATTCTTGTGTTAATATTTCCGGGATATTGATTCAAGTTTAATGTGCTTAGGTGGTGGAGTAAAAGTTCCTATCTAAGAGTATATCTAGCATAATTAAGAGGAGTTGATCGCGCGCCTAGAGATAGGGTGACAAGATTTTGCCGGATTAGGGTGAAACCTAATATGGGAGTCCATAGATTGAGTTAATGCGATTCTAGGGGTTTTAATTAGAAAGAGATTTGAATTAGTCAACCTAGGGTTAGACGTTATTCGCCTCAAGAGATGGTTTAATATAAATTAGGGAATCTTACGAATCAAGTCAAGTGAATAAATCGTCTGGTTCAGTGTCAGATAACAAGTGAAGTCTAGGTGGATTCTTCCTAAGGGTATCGTCATAATCAACTGAGTTTTCCCTACAGTATTTCCCCAATTCATTCTTTTTGTCTTTGCGTCTTTAGCTTAGTAGTTAGTTAAATTTAGATTAAACAACAACTTCACTTATTTTAGGCTAGATAATAAAAAGAAAGTTAGTGTTAGTACTTTTAGTTCCTTTGGGTTCAACAATTCGGTCTTGCCTAAGCTATACTACTGTTCGATAGGTGCACTTGCCTTAAGTCGTTGTCAGAGTTAGTTTCGGTTCGATCATTCTCATTCATTATGAATTTAAATCTCTGAATACGATCAAGTTTTTGGCACCGTTGACGGGGAACTGAAATATTAAGAAAGCTCAATTTTTATTACTTTAGCCATTTTTTATTTTTTATTTATTTTTTATTTTTTGAATTTAATTTTTATTTTTTTTAGTTTGCTAATTTTTCTTTTATTCGGTTTTGGCAGATAATTTTAGTTGGTAAGAGATGGCACTAAATAACTATCAGTAGCAAGTTATGAGGACAACGCCAACAAAAGCCGACAGTGTCTTCAACCTCGACGCATTAACCATGCTATCAAACCAGATAGATCTTTTAAGTAAGAAAATTTCTGGTTTGTGTAGCTCTACACAGGTACATCCAGTGACGCAGTGCGATACAAATGGAGGAAGGATGAGCAATACAGAATATCCACCCTAAAACCATTGCATAAAGAACGAAACAGGTGGAGGCGTGGAGAATCCTAAGTACTTACCCTACGGACATGGAACGGAGAATGAACAAGTCAACTATATGGGTAACTATTTTAGACCTCAAAATAATTTTTATAGTAACACTTATTGTCACACCCTAAAAATCTGAGTATTGATATATTGCATGATTTGGTGTTTAGATTATGAAGGAAAATTTTCTTACTTTTATTTTTTGTGTTTATTATAGTCCTAAAGAAGAGTATAGCATAATTTGGGTAAGGACTAAATTTTATATTTGAGAATTTATTGAAGAGAAGCAAGTGTCATTAATACTTAAGTTAATTTAAGTGTTAATAAGTGACATAAGATGAGTACATGGCATGGTGGTGTTGGCGCATGAATTGTAGCATGAGGGGAGAGGTTCGAATCCCTTGTTTAGCATCTACGTAAATTTTATTTTTAATTTTTACGCACATGTATAGCAAGTGTCGCCAAGCATAAATATGGTAAGTGTTGACCTTGTTATTTTTGGTTAGTATATCAAAGGAATAAGGTAAGTGTAAACATATGGTATGGAATCAAAATTTATGGAAAATGTGGGGACATAAGGCATATATCAAGGAAAACTTTTGAAACAAATTCATGGTCATTTGACCATGCATTTGGACGGCAATATGGTCTAGGGAGGAAGCCGAATTTTTGGTGTTGGTTTGGCTAGGATTTGAAGTCTCTTTTTGGTCATTCTTAGCATTTTGTGCATAGTTTTGAAACTCTTTCTTTACCTTTCTCCTTGGCGAAATTGAGCATTGGTAAACCTTAATCTTTTGACCATTTGGTCACTTTTGCATATCACCTTAGTATTCTTTTGTGTGTTCTTTTCTTAGTGATGAAATCACCTATACCAAAAAGCCATTCTTTTCTTTTCTTCTTCCCATTGCGAATATACAATGCTAGTAAATTCATCTCTTTTCTTTCTCTTTTCTTCTCTTTGAAAACGAATCCTCATCATCATCTTTTTCTTCCATCTTTTGTTTCTTTCTCATATTTCTTTTCAATCAAAATTCTCTCCAATAATTCTCTCTTGGCGAATGCTAGTGTGCCCATAGTCAATTTTCTCTATTCCTAAGCATCATTCTCAATCGCTTTTCAACCGTGGACAATAGGTAAGGGTTCCTTTTTAGTTTATATTAGTTAATAGAGGTTTGGCCGAATTTTAATGGTGGTAAGAGGATCTTTTGGAACGAAATTTATTATTCCTTCTATTAAACGTTTCCAATGGTTATATTTTAGTGCGATAACGGAAGATCAGAAATCAAGTGGTCGAGAGTGACATAAAACGATTGGATCGATTCTCCATGTGGAACAAGAATATTTGTGGTAAGGAAATCTCGTTCTTAAAACCTTTAGTCATAATCGATATAAATATTATTAGGACATGCTAACAATCTTTTGATATTGAAGACTTTCAAAATAGGGAAGAAAAGGGCGGTGTTTAGTCTTTGTAAGAAGGGCGGATCCACTGTTTCTCCTAAGTTTAAACGAAGAGCGATTTCGGCAGTCCGGGATTTTCCACCAGGTTGCGGACCATCTTCCGAAGGAAGTCAATTATTCGAAGTAGTAAGAACTCCGAGCCTTTATCGTTAGTGAATTCTCGTGAATAACGAACCAATAAACGAGGAGAAACCAAAATTGAAGTGATTCAAAATCAAGAGGTAAGGTTTTGAATCTAATATCGATAATGTATTTTATACAAAATAGTGTTCTAACGGATCGAAATATGTTTTAAGTGTCGAGAGCGAGAAGGATTAGTACTCGATATCGAGGTGTGTAACTTCACACTTTTTCTCGGGTTTGGATGTATTGCGGTATTGAGTAAAATCGTAAAACGTCTAGATCACTTAAAACGTAATAATTGGTATTTCAACGAAAATACATGAAACGACAAAATTGTAGAAATTACTTAAACGCCTCGAAATTAGTTGTAAATATGTAAAATTGTATATCTCATAATAATTGGGCCAAAATCTCATTAGATCGATAATTGGGTGAAATCTCTGTTAGATCGATAATTGGGCGAAATCTCATTAGAATCGATAATTGGGCGAAATCTCATTAGATCGATAATTGGGCCGAAATCTCTGTTAGATCATAATGGGCCGTAATCTCTGTTAAAATTGTTAAACGGGCTGAAATCCCTGCTAGATTGATAAATGGGCCAAATTCGCTAAATCGTAAACTTGGGCATAAGTCATTAAATTGTTAATTGGGCCAAATGTTATTTTTGGGCCTTAATAAAATTGGAAATATTGACTCTTGTTAATGGGCCTTTTGATTAAATCATTGTATAATCACGCTTTACATTGCATACATATTGCATGGGTTGGGAAAATGATGAAGAGAAGAAGCTGTTGCCAAAATCTAGTTCGGTGGCTTTGCCACAAAATTATGGCTATTTGCCTCTAGTTGGTGGCTCGCCACAAAAAGTAATAAATGGCTATTTGCCTCTAGTTTGGTGGCTCGCCATAAAAATAATAAGCTGCTCAATGCCTCTAGTTCGCGACTTTGTCACAATCTAGTTCGGTGGCTCGCCACAAATATAAATTGGCTTAATGCCTACGATTGGTGTGATGGCGGGGTGGGTTGACTTGATCCCCAGGTGTGATGGTTGGTACGGGGTGTGTAGCGGATGGAATTAGGTTTGGGAGGAAAAATTCATTTTACATGCATGTTATTAATTATGTTTTCATTATGCTATTAATTATGTTATTAATTATGTTGCTAATTCGCTTATGGGCTCAAGGCCCAAATCCATAATTTGAAAATCGCCCGATGGACAAAGTAAGTGAGTTATACTTCGAGTTCTAAGTAACTCACCCCTCAAATTTTTCCATCTCGTAATGGAAATTGACGTGGACTTGGTAGGGATGACTTCGTGGAGGCCATATGCAAAACATGGGTTTATTAAACTCGAACTTTTAATAAGTATTTTACTATTTTGGGTTAATGTAATAAGGGCCTTTATTAATAATTTATGGATTTTATGTATGTTGGGTTTTAAACTATATTTTGAACATTTAAATATGGGCTTATGATTATATGATGTTTTATCAAAATAAATTGGGTTTTCAAATATATGAAATTCCTTTATAAATATTTTATTATTGTTAACTCTTAAATAAATTACCTAAGGGTTTTGATAATACAATGTTAATAATGTTTTTTTTTCAACTAATGTTTTCTAATATACATCAAATTAAAATACTCTTCCGATTTTTATTAAACCCGTAATTAAAAATAATATTGTAGTTTTCAACTTATTGAAGATTTTAAGATAGCTCGATTCATGTAACAAACCAAATCTAGTCTTAATGCATAGACCGGGTTTGGGGTGTTACATTTAATAATATCGAGCAGATTTCAAAAACTTGGTACGTGGTTTGGGTTATAAATAATTTACGTATGAAATTGTTCAATTATATTTTAAAGATCAAGTATGGCACCACAAGCATCCAAGCAACAAGTCAAGTAAGTATTTATTGCTTAATGATTACTATGATGATCATAGAACACTCTAGAACTTCTAGTTTTAGATGAGAAAAAAAATCGAGAGATTGAGACTATAGGATATGTTGCGAAAAACAACTTTATCTCTCAAATCTCATAAAACATCGTTAATAAACATCGAAACAAATTTTCCGATTCATAAAACTTGTAATCGGATAAAAGCGAACAAGCCATCATGAGCACTAGAGGGACGTGGTCGTGGACGCTGTAGACGTGGCCTTGGTAGAGGCCGAGGTGCTACTAACAAGCACCAAATCATATGCGAAATGGGCCTTTTCGTCAATTGAGAGTGAGGCGAGATCACGCAATCACATGGAAGAAGATAATGCATTGACTCAAGCAATCTGCGAGTCTTGGAAAGGGCATGGGAACTAGAATTGGGCCAACAACTCGTGGGTCAATTTGAGCGACTTAAGTCCAATAATGCGAAGTTTTCGGAGGAGTTTCGGTGTAGCTACGAATGTGGTGAATCTTGGCTCGAAGCTATGGAGCGGATTATGGATGATATGGAATGCAATCGTTGAGCAAAAACCGAAAGGAGTCAGTATCCTTGTTAAGAGATGAGACATATCGGTGGTGGCTCATTTTTGTTCGTGAAGGCACCAAGTAGATCGATTAATTGGGAATTCTTTAAAGCCTTCCAATGAAAATACGTTGGAGCGAGTTATGTAGAAGCTCGAAGGAAAGAATTTCTAAATCTTGTCCAAGGAAGTAAGACAGTGGCAGCATATAAAGCTGAGTTTTTACGTCTGAGCCGCTATGCTCGGACAATTGTATCAACAGATCATGAACGTTGTGTGCGTTTCGAGGATAGACTTAATGATGAGCTAAGGGTTCTGATTGCTCCACAGCAAGTTAGAATTTTTTCCACTCTTGTGAAGAAGGCCAAGATAGCCGAGAAGGCTAAGAACTCAGAACGGCAGAACCGAGAAAGATCCAAAAATAAGAGAGAGACACAGCAGTCTGTTCTTCAAAGAGATTCTAGAAGAGACCTTGGAATGATGAATCAGTTCAAGGTAGAACACCGGTAATAAATAATCGAAGTCGAGATTGCGCTGAGTGTGGGAAAAGACATTTTGGAGAGTGTTGGAGGAAAACGGGCGCATGTTACAAATGCGGTTTAATGGATCATCGATACAAAAATTATCCTCGGCGTATGGATATGACTCAAGAAGTTCGTAATAATGATGCACAGTAGGCAGAGAGGTAATCGACCACCAAGAGGTCGTGGACCGGTCGTGGTGGTAATGGGGTTGGTCGTGGTCAAGGTGCACCGGGTCGAGGCAATGGTCCCAGAGGAGCGAGATGCAAGACTGACTGGATGGTTTATGCGATTAGACGCCGCGAGGATGGCAATGCACGGATGTGATAAGCTGACGTTCTTCATTTTCGATGTACTGTTATTGCTTTAATAGATATTGGCTCTACCCACTCATATGTTGCTAGTGCCGTATCCGAAACTGAATTTAGAATCTGAAATTACCGATAGTGGGATGGCGATGAATTAGTCCTTTAGGACGATCGGTAATGTAAATAAAATGTTTAAAGACGTGCCCTTGAAAATTCAAGAGGAGGTATTCGTGGCGAATTTGATGGAATTGCCTTTCGCGAGTTCGATCTCATTCAGGCATGGATTGGTTGGTTAAACATCAGGCGCAATTGGATTGTCTTGAAAAGCGAATGTCGAAGAACCTCGGATGATAAGGAAGTCATAATGATTGGTGGCGAAGAAACTACTTGGCAAGTGTGGTATCGCATTAAAGGCGGAGAAGTTGGTTCGAAAAGGATATGGAGCATTCCTAGCCTTTATCTGGTGCTTTGGATGCCAAAGAGTTATCTGTGAATGATGTGAGGACGGTGAAGGAATTTTCTGATGTATTTCCCGAAGAACTTCCTGGTATACCTCCAGATCGGGAAGTAGAATTTGGCATTGAGCTTTTTCCTGGGACAGCTCCAGTGTCCATTGCTCCTTATAGAATGGCACCAAAGGAGTTGGCTGAGCTTAAAGCTCAAATTCAAGAATTGCTGGATCGGGGATTTATTCGACCAAGTGTGTCTCCGTAGGGAGCACCGGTTTTGTTAAATCAAGAAGAAGGATGGATCGATGCGTATGTGCATTGACTACGGACAATTGAATAAATTGACGATCAAGAATCTATATCCTCTGTCGAGAATTGACGACTGTTTGATCAATTAAAAGGAGCTTCGCTTTTCCAAAATTGATTTGAGGTCGGGTTATCACCACTCAAGGTGAAAGAAGCGGACATTTATAAGACGGCATTTCGGACACGCTACGGACATTATGAGTTTGTAGTGATGCCATTTGGATTAACCGGACCACCGCATTTATGGACATGATGAACCAAGTCTTTCAACCATATTTAGACCGGTTTGTGGTAGTGTTCATAGATGACATATTGGTTTATTCGAGAAATGAGGAGGAGCATGACAAGCATTTGCGGATAGTATTACAACTACTTACGTGATAAGCAAATCGTATGCCAAATTTAGTAAATGCGAATTTTGGCTAAAGGAAGTGACTTTCCTTGGTCATGTCGTGATCGTAGAAGGAATAAGGGTGGATCCTCGGAAAATTGAGGCTATTCGGATTGGAAACCACCAACATCGGTGAGTGAAATTCGAGTTTCTTGGGTTTGGGTGGATAATATAGGCGTTTTGTAGAGGGTTTTCGTTGATTTTGCACCTCTAACTAAACTATTGCGGAAGGGAGCTCCGTATAATTGGACTAAAAAGCAGGAAGAGAGTTTTGAGAAATTGAAGAAGATCATGACAAAAGCTCTAGCTTTTGATTGATTTGAGGTGAAAAAGAATTCACTATTTATTATGATGCGTCTCACACGTGCAGGTTGTGTGTTGATGCAAAATAGAAAGGTGGTGGCCTATGCTTTCGTCAATTGAGACCGCAAGTAAACTACCCTACTCATGATTTGGAGTTAGCTGTGGTCTTTGCTTTAAAGATTTGGAGGCACTATCTCTATGGTGAGAAGTCAATAATCTATACTGGATCACAAGAGTCTTAAATACCTTCTTACCCAAAAGGAGTTAAATTTGAGACAAAGAAGATGGGTAGAATTATTAAAGGATTATGATTTCTCAATCGAATATCATTACGAAAGGCTAACGTGGTAGCCGACGCGTTAAGTCGTAAGGCAAGATTCGATTTGAGAGCATTGTTTGCCCATTTGAGTCTGTATGAGGATGGTAGTTTGTTAGCAAAACTTCAAGTAAAGCCTCTGTGGCTGGAACAAATCAAGGAAAAACAGGCATCAGATGAGAAGTTGGGACTTTTACCTCAGCAAGCTGAAAATAGTGAAATCGAGGATTTTGGAGTAAACACGGAAGGTGTGTTGTGCTTTCGAGGAAGAGTTTGTATGCCTAAGGACTCGGATCCGAGGCAAATGATTCTACGGAGGCGATAGTAGCCCTTATGGTATGCATCCGGAGGAAATAAGATGTATCGAGATCTCCGTGAACGTGATTGGTGGCGAGGATGAAGCGTGAAATTTGAATTTGTGGGAAAATGTTTGACTTGTCGCAAGTGAAGGCGAACATCAATTACCGTCTCTGGATTGTTACAACCGATAAAGATTCCTCTTTGGAAATGAGAACGGATAACCATGGATTTTGTTAGTGGGTTACCTTTAACACCTACTAAGAAAAATTCTGTGTGGGTAATTGTTGATCGTTTGACGAAGACTGCTCATTTTCTACCAGTTCGTACGGATTATTTATTGCAGAAGTTGGCAAAACTGTACGTATCCGAAATTGTGAGGTTGTATGGGGTACCTGTATCTATTATATCAGACAGGGATCCCATATTTACAACACGATTCTAGAAAGCTCTGCATGAAGCCTTGGGGACAAAGTTGAATTTCAGTACAGCTTTTCATCCTCAGTCTGATGGTCAATCAGAGAGAGTAATCCAGATATTAGAAGATATGTTAAGGGGGTGTGTAATCGACTTCAGGGGTAGTTGGGAGGATTATCTACCACGGCAAAATTTCGATATAACAACAAATTATCATCCAAAGATTCGGATGGCACCTTACGAGGCATTGTATGGTCGTAAGTGTCGTTCTCCTATTTGTTACCGAGTTAGGCGAAACGAGATGTTAGGTCCCGAGATGATATCTGAAATAGAGGAAAAGGTAAAAGTTATTCGAGCACGGTTGAAAGAAGCCTCGAGCAGAGCGAAGTCGTATGCACTGAAGCGAAAGGATATCGAGTATGATGTGGGGATCGGTTTTCTTGAAGGTCTCACCTTGGAAAAAGATCTTGAGTTTGGAAAGAAGGGCAAGCTAAGTCCTAGGTACATTGGACCTTATCGTGTCTTGAAGCGTGTTGGTCCGATGGCTTATCAGTTGAGTTACCTCCTAATTGGATCAAATTCATAATGTTTTTCATGTTTCCATGTTGAGGGTTATAGATCGGATCCTTCGCACATAATACCGGTAGAAGAATTGGAGTTGAATTGATTTGTCTTTGACGAAGAACCGGTGGAAATCTTAGACCGAGATGTTAAAGTGCTAAGAAAGAAAACCGTCTGTTGGTCAAAGTTCTATGGCGTAACCACGGAGTGGAGGAAGCTACGTGGGAACTCGAGGATGCAATTCGGCAACAATACCCTCACCTCTTTCAATCGAGTAAATTTCGAGGACGAAATTTTCTTTAAGGAGGGTAGAGTTGTCACACACTAAAAATCTGAGTATTGATATATTGCATAATTTGGTGTTTAGATTATGAAGGAAAATTTTCTTACTTTTATTTTTTGTGTTTATTATAGTCCTGAAGAAGAGTATAGCATAATTTGGGTAAGGACTAAATTTTATATTTGAGAATTTATTGAAGAGAAGCAAGTGTCATTAATACTTAAGTTAATTTAAGTGTTAATAAGTGACATAAGATGAGTACAAGGCATGGTGGTGTTGGCGCATGAATTGTAGCATGAGGGGAGAGGTTCGAATCCCTTGTTTAGCATCTAGGTAAATTTTATTTTTAATTTTTTTGCACATGTATAGCAAGTGTCGGCCAACCATAAATATGGTAAGTGTTGACCTTGTTATTTTTGGTTAGTATATCAAAGGAATAAGGTAAGTGTAAACATATGGTATGGAATCAAAAATTTATGGAAAAATATGGGGACATAAGGCATATATCAAGGAAAAGTTTTGGAAACAAATTCATGGTCATTTGACCATGCATTTGGACGGAAATATGGTCTAGGGAGGGAGCCAAATTTTTGGTGTTGGTTTGGCTAGGATTTGAAGTCTCTTTTTGGTCATTCTTAGCATTTTGTGCATAGTTTTGAAACTCTTTCTTTACCTTTCTCCCTTGGCCGAAATTGAGCATTGGTAAACCTTAATCTTTTGACCATTTGGTCACTTTTGCATATCACCTTAGTATTCTTTTGTGTATTCTTTTCTTAGTGACGAAATCACCTATACCAAAAAGCCATTCTTTTCTTTTCTTCTTCCCATTGCCGAATATACAATGCTAGTAAATTCATCTCTTTTCTTTCTCTTTTCTTCTCTTTGAAAACGAATCCTTATCATCATCTTTTTCTTCCATCTTTTATTTCTTTCTCATATTTCTTTTCAATCAAAATCCTCTCCAATAATTCTCTCTTGGTCTAATGCTAGTGTGCCCATAGCCGAATTTTTCTCTATTCCTAAGCATCATTCTCAATTGTTTCTTTTCAACCGTGGACAATAGGTAAGGGTTCCTTTTTGGTTTATATTAGTTAATAGAGGTTTGGCAGAATTTTAATGGTGGTAAGAGGATCTTTTGGATCAAAATTTATTATTCCTTCTATTAAACGTTTCCAATGGTTATATTTTAGTGCGATAACGGAAGATCGAAAATCAAGCGGTCGAGAGTGACATAAAATGATTGGATCGATTCTCCTTGTGGAACAAGAATATTTGTGGTAAGGAAATCTCGTTCTTAAAACCTTTAGTCATAATCGATATAAATATTATTAGGATGTGCTAACAATCTTTTGATATTGAAGACTTTCAAAATAGGGAAGAAAAGGCGGTGTTTAGTCTTCGTAAGAAGGCGGATCCTTGTTTCTCCTAAGTTTAAACGAAGAGCGGTTTGGCGATCGGGATTTTCCACCGGTTACGGACCATCTTAGAAGGAAGTCAATTATTCAAGTAGTAAGAACTCCCGAGCCTTTATCGTTAGTGGATTCTCGTGAATAACGAACCAATAAGCGAGGAGAAACCAAAATTGAAGTGATTCAAAATCAAGAGGGTAAGGTTTTGGATCTAATATCGATAATGTATTTTTATACAAAATAGTGTTCTAACGGATCGAAATATGTTTTAGGTGTCGAGGAGCGAGAAGGATTAGTACTCTCGATATCGAGGTGTGTAACTTCACACTTTTCTCGGGTTTGGATGTATTGCGGTATTGAGTAAAATCGTAAAAACGTCTAGATCGACTTAAAACGTAATAATTGGTATTTCAATGAAAATACATGAAAAGCGACAAAATTGTAGAAATTATGAAAGCGCCTCGAGAAATTAGTTGTAAATATGTAAAATTGTATATCTAAGTAATAATTGGGTGAAATCTCGTTAGATCGATAATTGGTCGAAATCTCATTAGATCGATAATTGGGCGAAATCTACATTAGACCACCGATAATTGGGCGAAATCTACATTAGATCGATAATTGGGCGAAATCTACATTAGATCGATAATTGGGCGAAATCTCTGTTAGATCATAATGGGCGTAATCTACATTAAAATTGTTAAATGGGTGAAATCCGCTAGATTGATAAATGGGCCAAATTTCGCTAAATCGTAAATTTGGGCATAAGTTGTTAAATTGTTAATTGGGCCAAATGTTATTTTGGGCCTTAATAAAATTGGAAATATTGACTCTTGTTAATGGGCCTTTTGATTAAATCATTGTATAATCACGATTAACTTTGCATACATATTGCATGGGTTGGGAAAATGATGAAGAGAAGAAGGCCTATTGCCAAAAATCTAGTTAGGTGGCTTTGCCACAAAATTATGGCTATTTGCCTCTAGTTCAATGGCTCTACCACAAAAGTAATAAATGGCTATTTGCCTCTAGTTAGGTGGCTCGCCACAAAATAATAATTGGCTCAATGCCTCTAGTTCGGTGACTTTGTCACAATCTAGTTCGGTGGCTCTTATACAAATATAAATTGGCTTAATGCCTACGATTGGTGTGATGGCGGGGTGGGTTGACTTGATCCCCAGGTGTGATGGTTGGTGCAGGGGTGTGTAGCGGATGGAATTAGGTTTGGGAGGGAAAATTCATTTTACATGCATGTTATTAATTATGTTTTCATTATGCTATTAATTATGTTATTAATTATGTTGCTAATTACGCTTATGGGCTCAAGGCCCAAATCCATAATTTGAAAATCTAGCCCGATGGACAAAGTAAGTGAGTTATACTTTGAGTTCTAAGTAACTCACCCCTCAAATTTTTCCATCTCGGTAATGGAAATTGGCGTGGACTTGGGTAGGGGATGACTTCGTGGAGGCCATCTTGCAAAACATGGGTTTATTAAACTCGAACTTTTTAATAAGTATTTTACTATTTTGGGTTAATGTAATAAGGGCCTCTATTAATAATTTATGGATTTTTATGTGTGTTGGGTCTTCAACTATATTTTGAACATTTAAATATGGGCTTATGATTATATGATGTTTTATCAAAATAAATTGGGTTTTCAAATATATGAAATTCCTTTATAAATATTTTATTATTGTTAACTCTTAAATAAATTATGTAACATCTGAATAGGGCCTATGCATTTCAGTTTAATTGTATGAAATGACAAGTTTCAAGTACTATGAATAAATTCTTGATACTTTTGGAAACCTAGAAATGCATGAAAATGGAAATGAAAATGGAAATGAAAATGGAAATGAAAATGGAAATGGAAATGGAAATGAAAATGGAAATGAACATTTTTGGAAACTTAGACATTTTTGGAAACCTAATGGAATTAGGAAAGTGAACATTTTGGAAAACCAAACCAAAATAGGAAACTAAACATTTTGGAAACCAAACCAAAATAGGAAACTAAACATTTTGGAAACCAAGCCAAAATAGGAAACTAAACATTTTGGAAACTTGGAAAATACAGAGCCGCGCGAAAATTTTAGGAAACTTAAAAATGACCCCGGAATGTCGAATTTAAGAGCCCAAAGGGGAGCTTAGGGCCAAGTGACCCTAAAAGTATAAAGAACATGAACTTTGACCCAATAACGGACTTGGAAATGTGGCCTGAAGATGCCACCTAAGGCTTTAGGAAATGGCCCAAATGCAAGAGGTTTTGGGCCTGAGTTTGAGTCATCTAGGAAACAAATAAAAGAAATAAAATTTTGTCTCCATGAGTGGAGAGTTGGACGGCACAAGGAAGAGGAGTTTCTATTCAATAAAAACTCTTGGCTAATTAGGAGATTTGATGGAATTTCATATTGATAAAACTAAAACTTATCACAAGTGAAGAATTGGCTGAATTAGGGACTCTAAGGCTAATAGATTCGGCCAAAGAAAGAAAAGAAAAGAGCCATTCTCTTCTCTTCAACATCTTGCCAAAACCTCCAAGTGAAAGTAGCAACAATCTTTCCTCTTCTCTTTAGTCGAAATTCCCTTGTCAAAACTCTCTCCATCTTTTTTCTTTCTTTTCTTTTCTTCTACTATTCATCCACAAAGACAAAGCTTTGAGATCCACAATAGTGCCATGGCGAATAGCATAAGGGATCTTAGGGATTAGAAAACAAGGTAAGTACATCATTATACAATCGGCAAAAGATTCCTCCATGATTAATAATAGATCAAATCTAACAAGTGATTTCGGCAGGAAATTGAAATAAAGATCAACTTCGGGATTTGAGGTAAGTAAGTCTATAGATTCGGCCAAGGCCAAATCTCAGTCAATTAGATCAAATTGATCAAAATCTAATCTATTCAAAGATCTAGGAAGTTGCCGATTTCAAGGAAAAAGGGAGGTGAAGTTTCGGGATTTAAAAATCCATAAGGTAAGCCCCTAAAGGTATTCGGCCAAAGATATGTGATTACCTAGATTAGATCCGTAATTATTAAAAGACGAAAACTAATTTATGTTGAGGTTTCAAGGTTGGCCGAATATCAAGTGAAGGAAAACAAAGATTTCAGGATTTGAATAAACATCAAATCGGCATCAAAGGTAAGCCTCTTTACAAATCCTACTAGGATTTGGATATTATAGCCAAAATAGAATTTATGCTAAGTAATACTTGATAAACCAAATGTAGGAATTAAGGATCTAAACATTAGATCTTGCTTTCGAAATCTCAAGGAATCGCTAAACAAATCAGGTTTGTATTCCACACTATTCTTAATAGTTTTATGGTTTAAATATATTATATATGTTAATGTGAAAGTGAAAGGAAGTGGCTAAAGTTCCATAATATGGTGCAAAGTATTCAGGTACGTTTTCCTACTTCTACTAGGATTTCGAAATAAATGCTATACAAGTGAAAAGTGATGTGAAAGTGAAATAAAAATATGTTATGCATGATATTTATAATTTGGGGCATTCGGGATTTATGTGAAAGGGAAGAAGGTGTTGACTACGGTCTCACCAGCGTTATAAGTGAAAGTGATGACTTTGGTCTCACTAAGTGAATGTGATGACTTGGTCTCACTAAGTGAATGTGATGACTTCGGTCTCACTAAGTGGTAACCGGTTACATTACGATGGTGGCTATGCCACAATATTATCGATGGGCGATGAGCACGTCATTGCAATGATCGCCTTCGATGGAGTGTAGCGGAAGGAGGGTTGACTTAGTAGTCCCCACGGTGTACAAGGTTGGTACGGGTGGAGTGTAGCGGATGGCATATAGGTTTGGGTTGGGTTTGCATCATGATCTTGAATTTTTATATGCATATGACTTTTATGGTGTGCCTATCTCTATTATGTTTAGTGTTGGTTACACACTGAGTCTATCGACTCACCCCGTTGTGGGAATATGTTTCTGTGATGAGCAAGTAATGGACCGGACTGGCAGAACTTGTGGTGGCCATGATCGACTTGAAGTTCATTTAATTTGAATATTTATTTTATTTTAAATCTTGTACAATTTATTATTTTGGGTTTCATTTTATGTAATAAGGCTACCGTGACAAATTTTTATTTCTACTATAATTACTATGTTATGAGTTTAGGGCTTTATAACGAGTAGGCCCACTTAGTATGAAATAAGTTTAAATATTTTATCACTTGAAGCAAATGGGTTTTTGTTTTAAAATAAATTTGTTTTCAACTCAAGCCCAACCCACCCCAAACTATTTTCTAAAACTCATAGATTTTCAAAGTTTTGAATGAAATTGAACGAGTTACTACAAGGAACATACAGATCCAGTCCATTCTGGGCGGGTGTGGGTATTGATTTAGTATCGAGCAGTTTCGATCACAGGACACATGGGTTATGGGCCCACCATGCTTTCCGCTAATGAGTTACCACCGCCACCACCACCCCCCTATTAATGTCGAGCGAGCAGGCTCAGACGGGATGAGGCTGTGTCATGAGCCATGTTGCAGTATTGAAATGGTGGTGGCATGGTGGAAATTCGGGAGCTCAAAATCAGACCGAGCGACTCGAGCCAACGGGGCCGAGGTGTTTCGTGGAGTGTCCGTGTGGCACCCAAGATCACGAGTATTGGTTGGAAGCAATCGAGCGTATCATGGATGAACTCGACGACCCCGAGGAGAAGTTGAAAGGGATGGTAGCCTGTTACGTGATGAAGCATACCAATGGTGGCTAACTGTTTCGTGATGGTGCCACAGCGGAGGATCCGCGTGGGAGTATGCTAAGGAGGCATATCGGAAGAAGTATGTCGACTTTCGGTATATTGATGAGCGTGAAAGCTTTTCTAGGACTAGTTCGGGGAACAAATCGATGGCGGCATATGAGGCTGAATTTACGAGGTTAAGCCGATATGCTCGAGGGTAGTCTCGATGAACATGAACGCCGTGTCCGTTTGAGGACGGATTAAGGATGACCTCAGTTATTGATAGCTCCACATCGGAGAGGGAGTTCTCACGTTGGTTGAAAAGGCTAAGGTAGTGAAGGAATTAAGGACTCGACTAGGCGAACTCGGCGTGAATAGACCCAAGAGAGGTTATGGATCGCCTGGAAATGTGCGTAAAAGGCCCGTAACCGAGGGTGAAGGGTCGACAAGTTGATACCGAGGCGATCGTCCTTGTGAGTATTGTGGAAGGAAGCACTCGGTGAGTGTTGGAAAAAGATAGGAGCATGTCTTAAATGTGGGTCTAAGGACCATATGCTCAAGGATCTGCCCAAAGATATTAGATGACAATGACCAAAGAACAGAATGTTAATCGAGCCAAGAGGGGAGGACAAAGCTGACCTCAATGAGGTCGAGGTTTGAATAATGAGTTAATAATCTTTGGCAGAGGGCGTGGCGGAGGTGCCACCAATCTTGAGGCAAGACAGTAGGGTTTGGTTTATGCGGTTCGTCAAGGGAGGATGAAGATCGCCGGACGTCATAACAGACGTTCCTCATTCATGGTAAACCCTATTATGCTTTAATTGATGTGGGCTCGACCCATTCTTATGTTGCTGTGAGTGTAGTTGAGACACTAGGCCTAGACTCTGAACTTTCGATAAAGAGATGACGGTAGTAAGCCCATTAGGTCAAACCATAGTGGTAAATAAGATCTTTGGAATATACCCTAGAAATTGTGGAGTGAGCTTTGGGTGACCTAATGGAATTACCCTCGGGAATTTGACCTTATACTTGGTATGGATTGGTTAGTAAAACATCGAGCCGTGTTGGATTATGCGGCTAAAGCGAATGGAACTAAGGACCCCGAGGATGAGGTGGTCATTATGATAGAGAGAGAAGGAACTATTTGACTAATGTAGTTTGATTGCTTAAGTTTGAAAGGATGGTGCGAAGGGTGCGAGGCATTCCTAGCCTTTGTAAGTGCGTTGGATGGAAATGAAAAGGTGTCAAAGGAGTCGTAGCGAAGAAGGGACTTGAGGATGTGTTTCGGAGGAATTACCAGAATACCCCAGGATAGAGAAGTTGAATTTGGAATAGACTTATTACCAAGAACGGTAGCTTTGTGTCAATTGCTCCATACCGAATGGCGCCTAAAGGAATTAGTGGAGCTTAAGGCTCAAATCCAAGAATTATTAGATCGTGGGCTTATTCGCCCAAGTGTGTCTCCGTGGGAGCACCGGTCCTATTGTGAAGAAGAAGGACTGAGCTATGCGTTTGTGCATAGACTATCGTCAATTGAATAAATCGACCATCAAGAACAAGTATCCCTTACCAAGGATCGATGACTTGTTCGATCATTGAAGGGAGCCATGAGTGTTTTGAAGATCGATTCTGATCGGGATACCATCGATTGAAGGTGAAGGAGGTGATATCCATAAGACCGCTTTTAGGACAAGATATGGTCACTTTGAGTTTGTAGTAATGCCGTTTGGGTTGACAAACGCTCGGTAGCGTTCATGGATATGATGAATCGAGTGTTCCAACCTTACTTAGACAGGTTTGTTGTGGTATTCATCGATGATATCTTGGTATATTCCAAGTCCAAGAGGAGTATGATGAGCACCTCCGAATTGTGTTACAAGTATTAAGGGAGAAGAAGCTTTATGCCAAATTCAGCAAGTGTGAATTTTGGCTTAGAGAAGTTGCTTTCTTAGGACACGTGGTGTCTGCCATGGGAATAAGGGTGGATCCTAAGAAAATTGAAGCGGTGTTGGATTGGAAACCACCTAAGTCAGTGGTAGAGATTCGTAGTTTCCTAGGGTTGGCAGGCTATTACCGAAGGTTCGTGGAAGGATTCTCGTCGATAGCCGCGCCATTAACAAAATTGTTGAGGAAGGAAGTACCCTTTATGTGGACGGATAAGCAACAAGAGAGTTTTGAAAAAGTTAAAAGATATTAACTAAGCTCCTAGATTGATTCAACTCGAGGCGTGAAAGGATTTTGTGGTATACCGTGATCGTCACATACGGGGTTAGGATGTGTTCTTATGCAAGATGGCAAGGTAGTCGCTTATGCGTCCCGACAGTTAAGGCCGCATGAAGTGAACTACCCAACCCATGACTTGGAATTGGCAGCAGTGGTCTTCGCTCTCAAGGTGTGGAGGCATTATTTGTATGGAGAAAGGTCAGTGATCTACACAGACCACAAGAGTCTCAAGTATCTGTTGACTCAAAAGGAGTTAAACTTGAGGCAGCGAAGGTGGGTAGAATTAATGAAAGACTACATCGCTCGATAGAATATCATCCAAGCAAGGCCAATGTAGTGGTGATGCTTTAAGTAGGAAGGTTGTGACGGACCTAAGAGCAATGTTCGCCCATTTAAGCTTATATGAGGATGGAAGTTTGTTGGTCGAGTTACAAGTCAAGCCAACATGGTTGAAGGAAGTAAAAGAGGGACGATTGGTTGATGAAGATTTAAATGTTAAGCTACAAAAAGCATGTAAGTAGAGTTGGAGGACTATGAGATTAATGATGGAGTATTATGCTACAAAGGGAAAGTCTCAGATGCCAAGAGACAAGGAGTTAAGATGTAAGATCCTTGAGAAGCACATAGTAGCCCTTATGCTATGCACCCGGAGGCATTAAGTGTCAGAGACTTAAGAGAACAATTTTGGTGGCGGATCTTAAACGAGAAGTTACTGAATTTGTGGGAAGATGTCGGACGTGTCGACAAGTTAAGGTGAACACCAAGTTCCATCGGGATTGCTTCACCAATCCAGATTCCACAAAGGAAGTGGGAAAGAATTACCATGGACTTCGTTAGTGGGCTTCCCTCACGCCTACTAAGAAGGACTCGGTATGGGTTATAGTAGACCGTTTGACTAAGTCCCACATTTTATCCCGAAGAAGAATAGACTATCCTCTTCAAAAGCTAGCCAAGTTATATGTGGCGTAAATTGTGAGGTTACATGGAGTACCAATGTCGATCATCTCGATAGAGACCCAAGGTTTACGTCTCGATTTTGAAAGGCACTTCATCAAGCTTTAGGCACCAAGTTGGATTTCTACGACCTTTCATCCACAATCTGGACGGGCGGTCTGAACGAGTAATACAAGTGTTGGAGGATATGTTGAGAGGATGTGTGATGGATTTTCGAGGAAGTTGGGAAGACTACTTGTCTTTAGTAGAGTTCGCCTACAACAACAGTTATCAGGCTAGCATTCAATGGCACCATATGAAGCATTATGCGGACGGAAGTGTCGTACTCCTACTTGTTGGACCGAATTAGGAGAACGCCGAGTTTTGGGACTAGAGATAGTGGCGAAAAGAAGAGAAGGTTGAAATAATTGAACACGGTTAAAAGAAGCCTCAAACAGATGTAAGTCTTATACCGATCTCAAACGGAAGGAAATAGAATTTGAAGTAGGAGACCAAGTGTTTCTAAAAGTCTCACCATGGAAGAAAGTGATGAGGTTTGGTGGAAAGGGAAATTAAGCCCAAGATTCATCGGGCCCTATCGGGTACTAAAGCGAGTGGGACGGTGGCATACCACTAGAGTTGCCACCAGAGTTGCAACAAATGCACGACGTATTCCATGTGTCCATGCTACGTCGTTACCGATCGGATCCCTCTCACATAGTACCAAGAGAAGAAGTGGAGCTAAGGCCAGACTTAACTTACGAGGAAGAGCCGATTCAGATTCTGGAACGTGACGTGAAAGTACTACGGAGGAAGACAGTTCCTCTAGTTAAAGTATTGTGGCGAAATCATGGATCGGAGGAAGCTTCGTGGGAACCGTAAGAGGAAATGAGACAACAATACCCTCAATTCTTTGGTTAGAAAATTTCGAGGACGAAATTTTGTTTAAAGGTAGAAGCAGAACATCCGAATAGGGCCTATGCATTTCGGTTTAATTGTATGAAATGACAAGTTTCAAGTACTATGAATAAATTCTTGATACTTTTGGAAACCTAGAAATGCATGAAAATGGAAATGAAAATGGAAATGAAAATGGAAATGAAAATGGAAATGAAAATGGAAATGGAAATGGAAATGAAAATGGAAATGAACATTTTTGGAAACTTAGACATTTTTGGAAACCTAATGGAATTAGGAAAGTGAACATTTTGGAAAACCAAACCAAAATAGGAAACTAAACATTTTGGAAACCAAACCAAAATAGGAAACTAAACATTTTGGAAACTTGGAAAATACAGAGCCGCACGAAAATTTTAGGAAACTTAAAAATGACCCGGAATGTCGAATTTAAGAGCCCAAAGGGAGCTTAGGGCCAAGTGACCCTAAAAGTATAAAGAACATGAACTTTGACCCAATAACGGACTTGGAAATGTGGCCTCAAGATGCCACCTAAGGCTTTAGGAAATGACCCAAATGCAAGAGGTTTTGGGCTGAGTTTGAGTCATCTAGAAACAAATAAAAGAAATAAAATTTTGTCTCCATGGTGGAGAGTTGGACTGACAAGGAAGAGGAGTTTCTATTCAATAAAAACTCTTAGCTAATTAGGAGATTTGATGGAATTTCATATTGATAAAACTAAAACTTATCACAAGTGAAGAATTGGTGAATTAGGGACTCTAAGGCTAATAGATTGCCAAAGAAAGAAAAGAAAGAGCCATTCTCTTCTCTTCAACATCTTGCAAACCTCCAAGTGAAAGTAGCAACAATCTTTCCTCTTCTCTTTAGCCAAATTCCTTGTCAAAAACTCTCCATCTTTTCTTTCTTTTTCTTTTCTTCTACTATTCATCCACAAAAGCCAAAGCTTTGAGATCCACAATAGTGCCATAGCGAATAGCATAAGGGATCTTCCGGGATTCAAAAACAAGGTAAGTACATCATTATACAATCGGCAAAAGATTCCTCCATGATTAATAATAGATCGAATCTAACAAGTGATTTCGGCAGGAAATTGAAATAAAGATTAACTTCGAGATTTGAGGTAAGTGAGTTTATACATTCGGCCAAGGCCAAATCTCAGTCAATTAGATCAAATTGATCAAAAACTAATCTATTCAGAGATCTAGGAAGTTGCCGATTTCAAGGAAAAAGGGAGGTGAAGTTTCGGGATTTAAAAATCCATAAGGTAAGCCCCTAAAGGTATTCGGCCAAAGATATGTGATTACCTAGATTAGATCCGTAATTATTAAAAGACGAAAACTAATTTATGTTGAGGTTTCAAGGTTGGCCGAATATCAAGTGAAGGAAAACAAAGATTCCGAGATTTGAATAAACATCAAATCGGCATCAAAGGTAAGCCTCTTTACAAATCCTACTAGGATTTGGATATTATAGCCAAAATAGAATTTATGCTAAGTAATACTTGATAAACCAAATGTAGGAATTAAGGATCTAAACATTAGATCTTGCTTTCGAAATCTCAAGGAATCGCTAAACAAATCAGGTGTGTATTCCACACTATTCTTAATAGTTTTATGGTTTAAATATATTATATATGTTAATGTGAAAATGAAAGGAAGTGGCTAAAGTGCCATAATATGGTGCAAAGTATTCAGGTACGTTTTCCTACTTCTACTAGGATTTCGAAATAAATGCTATACAAGTGAAAAGTGAGGTGAAAGTGAAATAAAATATGTTATGCATGATATTTATAATTTGGGGCATTCGGGATTTATGTGAAAGGGGAAGAAGGTGTTGACTACGGTCTCACCAACGTTATAAGTGAAAGTGATGACTTGGTCTCACTAAGTGAATGTGATGACTTGGTCTCACTAAGTGAATGTGATGACTTGGTCTCACTAAGTGGTAACCGGTTACATTACATTGGTGGCTATGCCACAATATTATCGATGGGCGATGAGCACGTCATTGCAGCCGACCGCCTTCGATGGAGTGTAGCGGAAGGAGGTTGACTTAGTAGTCCCCACGGTGCACAAAGTTGGTAATGCGGGTGGAGTGTAGCGGATGGCATATAGGTTTGGGTTGGGTTTGCATCATGATCTTGAATTTTATATGCATATGACTTTTATGGTGTGCCTATCTCTATTATGTTTAGTGTTGGTTACACACTGAGTATATCGACTCACCCCGTTGTGGGAATATGTTTCATGTGATGAGCAGTAATGGACCGGGACGGCAGAACTTGTGGTGGCCATGATCGACTTGAAGTTCAGTTTAATTTGAATATTTATTTTATTTTAAAGTACTGTACAATTTATTATTTTGGGTTTCATTTTATGTAATAAGGCCACCGTGACGAATTTTTATTTCTACTATAATTACTATGTTATGAGTTTAGGGCTTTATAACGAGTAGGCCCACTTAGTATGAAATAAGTTTAAATATTTTTATCACTTGAAGCAAATGGGTTTTTGTTTTAAAAATAAATTTGTTTTCAACTCAAGCCCAACCCACCCCAAACTATCTTCTAAAACTCGCAGTTTTCAAAGTTTTTGAATGAAATTGAACCAGGTTACTACGAGGAACATACCAGATCCAGTCCATTCTGGTAGGGTGTGGGGTGTTTCAAATTACCTAAGGGTTTTGATAATACAATGTTAATAATGTTTTTTTTTTCAACTAATGTTTTCTAATATACATCAAATTAAAATACTCTTCTGATTTTTATTAAACCCCGTAATTAAAAATAATATTGTAGTTTTCAACTTATTGAAGATTTTAAGATAGCTCGATTCATGTAACAAACCAAATCTAGTCTTAATGCATAGACCGGGTTTGGGGTGTTACACTTATAATGCAGGTTGGAGGTACCATCCCAATTTATCGTGGGAAAGTCAAGGTAATCAAAGATCGTAACTTCCTTCAGGTTTTCAACAACCACTTCACCAGCAGGAAACGAAGCTGAACCTTGAGGAGATGCTAAACAAATTTATCTTGAACACTGAAATAGCGCTTAAAAATCAGCAAGCATCGACTCAAGGGCTCGAGAATCAAATAGATCAGCTTGCTAAGCCGATCTTAGAAATGACCACAAGGTATCTTACCAAGCAACACTAAATCTAACCCAAAGGAACAAATTCAAGCCATCGTCGCCCAAAATAGTGAAGGGTTAGACGGACCAAACCCAAGGGAAGAACCTGTGGTAAGTGAAGGTAAGGTTGAGGTGAGCCATGAAATACCAAAATCGGCAAATACAGAGTACCAACCTCGTATACTATATTCTGAAGCAATGAAGAAGGACAACATAGAGGAATAGTTTGGTAAGTTTCTTAAACTTTTAAAGAAATTACATATTAACTTACCATTTCTCGAAGATGTTTTGGAGATACCCGATTATAGAAAATTTTTAAAAGAGCTGTTGACAAACAAAGGGAAGCTAGACGAGGCATCGCATGTGGAGCTAAACACAATGTGCTCAGCAATATTACAAAATAAACTTCCATGAAAATTAAAAGATCCAGGGAGTTTTACAATTCCATGTTTAATTGGTAGTTTATCTATTGATAATGTTTTAGCTGATTTAAGGGCAAGCATCAATGTATGCCTTATAAAATGTTTAAACAACTAGGTCTAGGGAAACCCAGACAAACTAGGATGAGCATTCAATTAACTGATAAAACTATCAGAATTCCTAGGGGTATAATAGAAAATGTTCTAATCAAAATTGATAAATTCGTATTCCCAGTAGACTTTGTTGTTTTAGACATGGATGAGGACAATTCGATTCCTTTAATTTTAGGAAGACCCTTTCTAGCAACTGCCAGGACTAAAATTCATGTTGGTACAGGAGAACTCATTCTTCGTATAGGTGACGAATCAATCATTCTACAAGCTCTTGACTCGGCCAGAACATCGACTAATGAAGGTGAGAAAGTAAGTTCAGTTGATAACAAATTTGTTCAACCTTCATCACAGGAAACACCACGAAGCCACAAACCTAAGCCAAATCATAGACCTCGTGCCAATAAAGAAGAATTATATGAGGAACGAAGCCTTAAGGTCAACAAACTATAAGAGTGGAAGACACACTTTAAAGAGAAAATGAAACCGCATGAAGAAAAACCAAAGGAACCGCCAGATGAGCTGATAGGAACAACAAATCACTTCAAAATAAGGGATCAGGTATTGATGAATAAGGAAGACCCTCGAATCACCACTTCAGACATCAAAACAAATGAAGAAATCACCTTTAAAGTACTTAATGTCTTCCTATACGAGGCAAATGAGGTAAGCAATCCTAAATTCAAAGACTTTTGAGGTAAACACTACTCGACTTAAACTTTATATCAAAACCGAGTTGATCGCATGAGAAAGGATTTTCACCTCCTCAAACCACCATGACCATACAAATAACAGGTAAGTCTAGCTCAAGACTTTAAACGAGTGCTTCTCGGGAGGCAACCCGAGCACTAACCCCATTTTTATTTTTATTTTTATTTTTATTTTCCCTTTTTAGCATTCAAATAAACCAAAAGTTTAGATTTCCAGACCACACAGCCGTGGCAGTGGCTATATGGGCACCATAGGTAGGTAAAAGGGCGTGACCGTAGACGTGTGGCAACAGGACAAAATTTTCCCCAAAACATGGGCCGCATCTATATTTAAACCCCCTTCTTACTTTTTCTTTTCCACTTATCTTTCTTCTTTCATTTTCCATTATTTACTTTTACTTTTATTTTTATTTTTATTTTTATCTTTATCTTTATTTTCTTTATTGTTTTCTTCTTATTCTTCATGCCATTTAGATTTAGCTTAGGATACAATAAAACCAAGCCGGTTACTTCGACGATTCAAATTCAATCAGGTTCGAGGCGCCCCCCACATTCACCTCCAAGTTTACCTCCAATCTTATCCGGTTTCTTTTCATTGACTTCATCCAAAATTTAGGAAGTTTCACTTCTCTTCCCTTCTTATGATTTTATGATTATTTTGATATTATCTATCTTTGTACATTAAGGGCAAGGTACATCTTAAGTGTGGAGGGGTTAACTATAGCATTATTCTCAAATCCCTCAAGTATATCTTGTTCTTAAGAAATATTCTCATATTACTAATTAAGATGAAATTTATGATGGTTTATGATTCTTATTGATATGTTTTTGAGTAAGTCATAGTTAATTATGCATTGATGATTTAAATTTTAAGATACTAGAGAATCAAGCATGATAAGTCTATTTTTCAGAATTAAAAATTTTTCTAGGTTGTCTACCTGAATTTGAATATTACCTTGAAGATTGAAAATTACAAGGATTGATATCAAATGCCCATAATTTTTGTGAGATTTTGATCCTTATAGAGCATATATTCTTTTCCGTGCTCACTTTATTGATTATGAGCGTGTCAACACTGAATTGTTATTCTAGAACTTGCCTCAATTATACATGTCAAGACCACATTATTGATTTGATATACTGAGATGATAAAGGCACTTAGGTTTTAACCCACTCACTCCACTAAAAAGCTTGCCTACATAATTAACCCTTAGTGAACCTCTTTGATCCTAACAACCCTTTTATTGATTCACCCACTAATATTAACCCAAAATCCCGCTCGTATTTGTTATCACCATTCCTTTGACTGCCCTTCTATCGAGAATTAATTTGATCAGTTGCCTAATTACTTTATTTAGTTGATAAAGTTCTTTCTTATATTATGTAAATATTTGATTTGTTCTTAAAAAAATTGAAGTATATTCATTATTAGTTCTGTAATTAAGTGAGCTTATATGTTTAATTTCAATATCTTGAAGAATAAGCTCGTATTATTAGTATTTTCATGTGATGTAATTATTCAGATTATTAATTCAATTCTTTTTCTAAAGTTAGGTAATTTGTTAGGTCAATCTCGATTCTAGCCCTCTAATTTAGCCTTTATCCACACCTTTAACCCAAGCCCCTTTACAACCTTTTAAAGACCTTTTGATTTGTGTATCATCTCATATTACAGTGGTGGAGATTTGATTTTTAGGCAAGCCTATGGGATTAACTTTTAGGTTCGACTTATGAGTGCTTTTTCCTAAACCTTAAACACTTCGAGTGATTTGAGTGAATCTTTTGTGAGGATGTTAATCCTTGTTGGTTTTGAATTAAAGGTAATCATTTAAATAAGGGAAGACACCTATGTTTTCGTGATACAAATGTATTACTTATATTGTTTGAATCTTTAGGACTCTTTGAGTTAAATTATCCATGTCTAAATTATCTATGAATTATGATGAGACATCGTTGATTGGAATTATGAATTTTGGAAAGTTTGTTTTAATTGTAAGTAGAGAATTTTGCTTGAGGACAAGCAAAAGCTTAAGTGTGGGGGTATGTGATAAACCATAAAAGTAACATATTTTAATCGCACATTTAGCATACTTTTAGATGATTTATTCCCTGAATTGTGTAAAAAGGTGCTCTTAATCCTTTCTTTTCATGTTTTATACTTAGGAAAGCACTTAGGGATGAAAAGAATGAGAAACGGGCCTAAAACGGACCAAATTGGGCCAAAGAAGAAATCGACACGGCCTAGGCCCAAGACCACACGGCCATGCCTCATTAAATTACTAGAACACAGCCTAGACCCCAAAACACACGGGTGTGTCTCCTCAGCAGACTCAACCACGGCCTGAAATCGATTCACACGGGTATGTGCCATGGGCGTGCCCCTACCGCGGCCAATAGGAGTTCTACTCAAATTTGGATACTTGAAGGAAAAGAAACACATTCCAAAGCCTATTCAAACACCCTAGTAGGAATTATACTTGAATTAAGATACTTAAAGGCCAAGTAAGGCATCTTAAAGTCTATATAAACACCCAAGGGGGCAACTTAAAGGGGGAGTTCGGCAGAAACTTTCTGCTAGGGCTTTTGGCGGTCAACTAGGCCAATGAGCTGAGCCAGAAAGGTCAGATTTGTGGGAATCACTCGAAGATAGCCAGTTGATTCATCTCAAGAAGCTAAAATTCTACTCAGGACGGCGGATCTCTCTTTTAATTCTTTCAGGGAGTTTGAGGGATTTCTTATGTTTTGTTTTATCTTTTCTTCTGAGATGTTTTCTTTTATTGTTATGAACTAAACCCTTTAGATACTTGAAGGGGATGAAACCTAAGATGGATCTTGTTATTGTTTTCTAAACTATATGATAAATATTTGATTTGTTCTTAATTATGTGTGCTTAATTCTTGTGTTAATATTTTAGGATATTGATTCAAGTTGAATGTGCTTTGGTGGTGGAGAAAAAGTTCCTGTCTAAGAGTAGATCTAGCATAATTAAGCGGAGTTGATTGCACATCTAGAGATAGGGTGACGAGATTTTATCGGATTAGGGTGAAACCTAATATGGGAGTCCATAGATCGAGTTAATGTGATTTTAGGGGTTTTAATTAGAAAGAGATTTCAATTAATCAACCTAGAGTTAGACGTTATTCGCTTCGAGAGATGGTTTAATATAAATTAAGGAATCCTATGGATCAAGTCAAGTAAATAAATCATCTGGTTCAATGTCAGATAACAAGTGAAGTCTAGGTGGATTCTTCCTAAGGGTATCATCTTAATCAACTAAGTTTTACCTACAATATTTCCCCAATTTATTCTTTTTGTCTTTGTATCTTTAGCTTAGTAGTTAGTTAAATTAGATTAAAAACAACTTCACTTATTTTAGGCTAGACAATAAAAAGAAAGTTAGTATTAGTACTTTTAGTTCCTTTGGGTTCGACAATCCGGTCTTGTCTAAGGTATACTACTGTTCGATAGGTGCACTTGCCTTAAGTCATTGTCAGAGTTAGTTTCTAGGTTCGATCATTCTCATACATTATAAATTTAAAACTCTGGCATACGATCAGAGGGCTTACATGAGTTCTTCTTCGTTGGGCTTGTCCTTCCACTTGATCGAGCCTTTCTTGGATCAGTTCCAACTTTCGGTTGAATAGACGCTCGACTTTGCGTAACAACGCTTGTAAGTTTAAATATGGGACATTCCTAACAGGTTGCCTTTCCGCCATGTTCCTTTCGGGACTACAGGACATGTAAAATTTGAAACCTCGCTACAATGCTCACAAGATCACTCACAAAGAAAAATTCACTCACTCTCGTGTTTGAACTCTCTTTATGGCTTTTTACACACTCTAATGAACTCAGCACTCGTGCCTTTTTCCGCTTGTCTCACTCTTGTAAATTTATATTTCATTTCAAGTAGACTTATTGCGGCTTAGAGGTTCGGCTTCAAAATGGGTGCAAAGGATAGCGTTAGGGTGTATATGGTAGGCTAAAACAAAGAAAAATAAAAATCGAAGTATGTGTGGCGTTGGGGTTTGAAGGAATAGGGATAGAAATTGATCTCGGTGATCGAGGATAGTAGAAGAGAATGAAAACACACAAGAACTTTGCAAAACTTTCAAAACTTCACTTCTTATTTTTTAACTCGTATATATTTTTTTTTGAATTTTCGTAATTCTTTTTTTAATATTTTAAGTACAAAATGCTGAATACACGAAAAAAATAAAAATAAAATACAACTCTCTTTTTTTCACATTACAAACCTACTTCTAGGATTGTGTTGATCGTCAAAGCTCCTCATTTTCTAGCTTTGTTACCAAATGATGTGAGACAGTCGGGTTAATCGAGTCATTCACGGGTTTGCCAGATCGTCTATGAGGAGGAGTTGAGTCTTCAGAAAAATAGTAGAAATTTAGTTATATGAAAGCTTTTGAAGAGATTTTCTTTTAAAATTTGTTTAAGTTAGGAATGGAGGTTGGTTAATAATGGAAACAAGATGGAAGGCTAATTGGATAGATTCGGCTAAGAAATAATACGGAAGATGGTTATTAGATGGCTTGGTTTAGTAGAAATAATAAAGATAGATAAAGTAGAGGTTAATCGATGGGAATGGATAAACGTACTTAAACACCAGAAACGATTCAACACTAAAGAGTGTCACCTCGGTTTCTATTTGGTTTAAGATGGATTTACGAAATAGGACGGTTGTTGAATGCCACACCAAAATAGGTGATAAGTTCAGAAGAGAACGTTTGACACCACTAGCATGCTAGATAAGTCAAACCGAAACTCGTCCAATTTTAGAGAGGAGAAAACTCACTCTTTGAACAAAGTTCATTCAAATTGACAAAAGTTTTTTTTACAACTTAAAATGGCTAAGTATTTATGGCCTAACAAATGACTAGCTGAATGGACACACTATAGACTTAATAGCTAAGAAAAATTACACTAGAAATAAATAGAAAATTCAGGAATAATTTCATTAAAGGGCTATGGCTAAATTTGACTGAATGAAGCTCAATGGACAGCTTCTAGAAAGGGGCTGATCAGCTTGCATGAATGTGGAGACTTTATGAATGCATTGCACCAGCTAGGTTCAGCCAATGGCTTGATTACCTCATTCAATGTTGCAACTTTTGGATGAAAAAATGCCAGCATTTAAATGGGATTTTTGAATAGCCAAGAATGTGTGAACAAGGAGTTGAAGAGCTTTTGAGGTGTGAACAAAGTCAGCCAAATAGTCCTTGATGTGGACAGTTTAGTGTGAACGCCATTGATAGCTTCTTGGGGAGAGAATCAGCCAAGCCTTAGAGTTATTGGCTGGACAACCCTTGGCCGAATGGTTGCCTTGGGGAGCCAAAAGGTATCAGCCTTCATACATTGCACCAGCCGAACATGCATCTTCCCCCATACATTGAACCTAGATTCATGCACCTAGTTAAATGTCTTCCAAAGATTCACCGCACCTATTAAGCATATGACCCGAATTTAATTAAGCAATATTCAGCTGAACAAAAATTAAAACATAGTTAGGACATAGTAATTGACACTTAGACACATTAAATAAAAAGCTACTAAGACACATTAACAATCGGCTAGGACCTAGACACATTAAAAACTTATAATAACTTGGAAAATTTAAATTAATCCTAAGACATCATTAATTCAGCCCTAATAAAATACTTAAGACACATTTATAAACTGTATTAACATGGCTAAACTAAATATCCAATTTATTCAAATATTAATAAAATGAGCAAACTAAGTTAATATGAACTCAGGGAGCTGGAATGAGCTCGAATGAGCTAATCTGAGCTGAATTGAGCTTGCACCAATGTGCATGGATGGCTCATAGCTTGGACCCGAGTTGGTGCTTCGCCCTTGGTTTGAGTTTCGTTCCATAATTGGCTTGCAAGGGCGGCCACGGCATTTTGCATTCATTTGACCCGAGCTAGAGTCATAGGACCTTCGGGCATTACGAGAGCATCAGAATTTGAATCTTTGGTTGCCCCGGGTATGCTTACATCACATATTTGAACAAGTGATTATAAATACATGAATTTAAATCAACTAACAAACCTTTCAATTTCTAAATTACAAAGTTACATATTTTCTTCACCATTTCTTCAATTCAAAGATAATATGATTTATGCATATACCTACACCATCTCGTACCAATATCATACACATTCTCGTCTTTCTTTTTCCCATTGAACCTTTCGGAATAGAAGTTGGATACTCAGGAATCTCACACAATAAGTACCTATCCTATGGCCTAAAGCCAAATCAGCCGATATTCATGGCCCGAAGCCAAATCAGTACAACTTGCACTCGAAGTGCTAACATCATGGCTCAAGCCAACTTAATGTATCCCCTAATGACATGTCACTAGTATCCTAAACTATTCCTAAGGTTCAACCGGGATTTCGAATTTTGAATGTCGAATATCTTTCGAGTCAATTTGAACTTATTCGAAGTCTCATATTCATAACTTATATAGTATCAAAGCATTTAAAATACATTCATAATGAAATTTATCATATACGAACCTACCTTGGTTCAAAAACAATGAAATTGGTCGATTAATCGAGTACTTTATCTTTTCCTCTATCTAGATTCGAATTCCGCTTTTCTTGATAATTGCACAAATGAGCTTGGCTGAATGAAAGGAATAAAAATGGCTTCCTCTTGCCCTAATTTTTGGTGGTGATCACTTAATGAAGATGATGATATTATGTTATTATATTTTTAACTTATTAATTAACCAAATTACTAAATTAACCTTAGTTACAATTCATTAAAACCATCTAATGTATGCCCATCTTTGTCCACTCACAATTAAAATGGTCTAATTACAACATAAGGACCTTAACTTTAAGGTTCTATAGCTATTAGACACCTTTAGCTATTAGAACTCAAGTTTTACGCTTTATGCGATTTAGTCCTTTTTATCAAATTGACCATTCAAACGATAAAATTTCTTAACGAAATTTTCACACAATAACTCAATCATCCTGTAAGCATTAAAATAATAATAAAATAAATATTTTTACTTCAGATTTGTGGTCCCAAAACCACTGTTCTGATTAGACTAAAAACAGGTTGTTACAACTCTCCCCCTTAGGGATTTTCGTCCCCGAAAATCTTACCAGTGAATAGGTTAGGGTACTATTTTCTCATAGCTTCCTCAGGCTCCCACGTGGCCTCTTTCAACCCCGTGACATTGCAACTAAACTTTCACTAAAGCTATGCATTTATTTCTCAGCTCTTTAATCTCTCGAGCTAAAATTCTGATCGATTCTTCATTATACGTCATAACAGGTTGAATCTCAATCTCTTACAGGGAAATTACATGTGATGGATCTGATTTATATCGACGCAATGTCAATAAATGAAACACATTATGGATTTTATCTAACTCTAGTAGTAATGCTAGTCGATATGCCACTAGCCCTATTCTTTCGATGAGCTTGTACGACCTGATGAAACGCGGACTCAATTTGCCTTTGCGACCAAATCTAAGGATTTTCTTCCACAGAGATACTTTCAGAAACACTTTATCACCGGTATGAAATTCAATATCTTGTTGTTTCAAATCCGCAAACGATTTTCGTCTATCTGAAGTTGCTTTCAAGCTATTGCGAATTACTTTTACTATTTCTTCAGTCTCACGAATCAAATCAACCCCGTGAATTTGTTTCTCGCTAAGCTCGGTCTAGTACAATGGAGTTCGGCATTTGCGACCATACAATGCTTCATACGGTGCCATCATTATGCTCGATTGAAAACTATTATTATATGCAAATTCAACCAGCGGCACATATTTCTCTCAGTTGCCTTCGAACTCTAAAACACAACAATTAAGCATATCTTCGAGAATTTGAATTACTCTCTCAGACTGACCGTCGGTTTGTGGATGAAAGATGTACTAAAATTCAACTACGTACCTAGAGCTTATTGTAATTTCTTCCAAAACCGCAGTGTAAACCTCAGATTTCTATCCAAAATAATAGAAACTGGTACCCTGTGCAATCTAACAATCTCATAAATGTACAACTCAACCAATTTATCAAGTGAATTGTCAGTATGTACCGGGATGAAATGTGCTAATTTTGTTAATCGATCAATGACAACCCAAATAGCATCTTTCTTTTCTGAAGACAAAGGTAATCCTGATATGATATCTATCATAACTCTGTGCCATTGCCACTCTGGTATCATCACAGGCTGAAGTAAACCCGAAGGCACTTGATGTTTAGCTTTAACTTGCTGACACACTAAACATCTCACTACAAATTTAGAAATGTCTCGTTTTATACCCGACCATCGATATAGTTGTTTCAAATCATTGTACATTTTAGTACTTCTAGGATGAACGGATAAAAAACCACTATGTGCCTCGTGTAAAATTTTCTAAATCAACTCTGGATTTTTCGGTATGTAGATTCTATCTCGAAACATCAAACAATCATCGGATCTGATTTGGCACTTTGAATCACTAGTCAACTAGCATTGCAGTCTTTTAGATTACAATTCACTAACACATTTTTTATCTTCACAAATTTGCTGAAGAAATACTGGTTTAGCTTTTAACTCAGATAAAATTGAACCATCATCAGATAATGTCAACTTTGTATTCATTGCTCTCAAGGCAAACAATGATTTTCTACTCAAAGCATTCGCGACTACATTCGCTTTTCTTAGGTGATAATCAATCACTAACTCGTAATCTTTCAATAACTCGAGCCATTTCTGTTGTCGTCAATTCAAATCCTTTTGAGTCATTATATACTTTAAGCTTTTATGATAGGTAAAGATGTGAAATTGTTCACCGTACAAATGATGTCGCAAAATTTTCAATTCAAAAATAATAGCGGCCAACTCTAAATCATACGTCGGATAATTATTTTCTTGTGGTTTCAACTATTTGGAAGCATAAGCTATCACTTTTCTCTCTTGCATCAACACGCAACCCAAACCATTCAATGACGCGTCCTTGTAAATCACAAATTCTTTTCCCGACTCAGGTTGAACCAACACTGGTTCCTTGTTAACAATGCTTTCAATTGATTAAAACTCTATTGACATTTCTCGGACCATTCAAACTTTACATCTTTCTATAGCAGTCTAGCCATCAGTGTACCAATCATCGAGGACACTTTTACAAAACATCGATAGTAACCAGCCAGTCCCAAAAAGCTTCTAACCTTGGATACATTTCTAGGTGGTTTCCAATCAATAGCTGTAGAAATCTTGCTCAAATAAACTCGAATTCCATTCGTTGAGATAATATGTCCCAAAATTGAACTTCCAAGAGCCAGAACTCACATTTGCTGAATTTAGCATACAATTGCTTATCTCTCAAGGTCTGCAACACGATCCTCAAATGCTTGGCGTGCTCAGACTCATTTCAAGAATAGATTAGAATGTCGTCAATGAACACAATAACAAATCTATCTAAATACGGACTAAATATTTGATTCATCAAATCCATAAAAATGGCAGGAGCATTAGTCAATCCAAAAGGCATAACAAGAAATTCATAATGTTCTACATAGTTCTGAACGCAGTTTTCAGCACATATTTCAAACTGATAATAGCCAGATCTCAAATCAATCTTTGAAAACACTGTTGCACCTTTCAACTGATCAAACAAATCGTCTATTCTTGGCAACGGATACTTATTTTTTATCATAACCTTGCTGATCTGACGATAGTCAATACACATTCTCATTGACCCGTCTTTCTTCTTAACAAACAATACTGGCGCACATCAGGGCGAAAAACTTGGTCGTGCAAAACCTTTATCTGTCAACTCTTGCAATTGAGATTTCAACTCTTTTAATTCTACCAGAGACATTCTGTAAGGAGCTATAGATATCGGAGATGTTCTTGGTACCAGTTCAATAGCAAACTCAACCTCTCTAAAACATATGCTAGGTACGCATCGTAACCTTTTCTCACATATCTCTGAGCCGACATCGACAAAATCACTATAGTCAATCCACCCTACTCATCAGATTCAATCTGAAGAATTTTATTATTCTGACATTTCAATTCTATAATCTTTCATCTACAGTTCACAACAGCATCATGTAGAGTCAACTAATCCATACCCAGAATCACATTAAACTTATCAAATGGTAAAAGCATCAAATCAGCCGAAAAATAGTAACCCCGAGTCATTAAAGGACAGTTCTTGTAAACTTTTTCAACTAGAACATACTTACCTAAGAGGTTCGATACTTTAATCATAAACTTAATAATTTCAACAGGAAATTTCTTACTACATACTAAATTTTCACAAACATACGAATGTGTTGATCCAGGATCAATTAAAGCAATCACTTTAGTGTCATAAAGAGAGAATGTATTGGTAATAACATTGGGGATGATGCCTCTTCAAGAGCGCGAATAGCGTAGGCTCTAGCAGGTGCTCTAGCCTCAAATCTCAGAGCTGAGTCCTTTGTCGCTCCTTTTCCACTGACATATTTCCCGGATTCCTCTGTAGTCTTCCTCTCACAGTCATGTTGCTTTGTCTCGCGTTCTAAAATTTATCTTTATCGGATAACTCTAGGCAATCTCGAATAAAGTGATCTAGCGAACCACGTTTAAGACAAGCTTTACTACTCTTGTTCTAGTAGTCTCCAGATTTCCTTCCACACTGTAGACACTCGGGTTTGTTATTTCTCACACTACCAATGCTCGAGGCGGAAGTAGCTTGAGCTTTAGGACCACATGTTGATTTCTACGATCTCTATTCTAGTATCCCACTAATGCATTTGATCGACTATATGAATCTTCAGATCTCTTTGATGAAGAATTATAAGGTTTATTCATCAGTCTTTTTCTCGAACCTCTAGTTTCTGAATCATCTTTCCTCTTTTCTTGGCTAAAATCTTCGGCTTTACAAGCCCTGGTCAACTAAAACAACAAATTCTTTCAAATCTAAAATTTTGACCAAAAGTTTAATGTCTTCGTTCAAATCATTAACAAACCGCTTGCACATGATCTTTTCGGTAGAAACATACTCTCGAGCATATTTACTCAACTGCACAAATTCTCTCTCGTACTTGGTTACGGTCATACGGCCCTATTACAATTCTAAAAACTCCTCGTGCTTTTGATTCAGAAATTGTTGGCTTATATATTTCTTCCTGAACTCGATCTGAAAGAATTCCCATGTGGCCGTTCTCTAGGTAAACAGATACTAGAGTATTCCACCACTGGTATGCGGTGTCCCTCAAAAGTGATATAGCATATTTTAAACACTCAGCCGATGTGCAAGAAAGCTCATAAAATACTCTTATAGTGTTTTCAAGCCAAAACTCAGCTTTCCCAAGATCATTGTCAACATTAGCTCTAAACTCTTGCCCCGTGTTTACAAATCTTATCAACTGAAGGCTTATTCTATCTTAAAAATTTGACACCTTGAGGAGCTACAGGAATCGGCTGGTGATTAGGAAGGGGTGGAGGTTGTTGAGTAGCCGGATTTGTTTGGATGTACTGCGTGAACCATTCATTCATCATTTGGAAGAAGGCTTCTTTAGCCTCTCCTCCCTGGTTACCCGATACGAGTCTAGATTCAAAAGGTGCTATCCTTTAAGCGGGAGCTGGCCCATTACTTTTCAACCTCATTAGCTATAGCTCGATTAGGATCTATTACTATATGAAAACACATTTTAAAATGTCAGGATTCATCACACTATCACAATTTATATATGGCATGTATAGCTAGACTCTCACATATGCTACGTTAGTCCTAGAATCAACTAAACCGTAACCTGATACCAATAAATGTAGCACCCCTCACCGTATTCAAAATTGAAATAGGGTTACAGAGCATTATCGGACTTACAAAACCTTTAACCATTCAAGTCACATATAAATTCACATTTCATGCAAACGTTATTCAAACAAAAGCACAATGTCCTTATAATGAGCCTACGAGGCTCTAAACATGCTTTGGGAGTGGTTCGGGACTAAACTGATAACTTTAGAAACTTTCATGAAACCTAGAAATTTTTTATCAAAACAGGGGACACACGCCTGTGTGGCCAAGGCATGTGAGACATGCTAGTGTTACATGCTGTGTGGACATTCGAAATGGGAGCACACAGTCATGTCCCAGCCTATGTCCGACCCTGTGTAACTCTCTGACTTGGGTCACACAGCCAACACACACGCCCGTATGGTTAGCCCATGTGCCCTAAAAATGCCACACACGTCCATGTGCCAGACCGTGTACTAGGCTATACCAAACCTGTAGGGTATACTGACTTATGCCACATGGCCAAGTCACACGCCCGTGTGTAAGGCCATGTAGAGTATACTGACTTGATTTCTAAAACTACACCAGTGGACACACGGCCATGTAACATAACTTTGTGTCACATACGGCTGAGACACACGCCCATGTCTCTGGCCGTGTAGACAAAAATAGGCTATTTACCAAGCCAATTTGCCACCCAAATTTGTATATGCCTACACAACCCAAATGGTACAAATTCATAGCATAAATGAACATCTATCTTAACAACAATCAAGACTAAATCATACCATTTCTAATACTAATAATCAACATGCTTATAAACTCATGTTTTACTCATTCAAAACATACCAAATACCACTTATTTCAAACATAAAAAATGACCAAACTCAAATATGCATTATTTGGCTTAATTTCACAAGCATACAAATATCCACAATTCAACAATTTGAACACTTATAATACCTATAGCCATCAAGCATCACCCAACCATCATACAATTCATATCACAAAGCATAAACACATATATCAATACATGATTCAACAATACCAAAATAACATCAAATAAGCCATTACTCAAGGCTATATATTCAAACCAAAACATGTACATTTACAAGCCAACTCATTTGGCTAAAATCATTACCAAAACATAATCAACAAGACTCAAAGTCCCTATACATGCCATATACTTAAAATGCCAAAGTTCATAGGTACCAAGTGATAGGTGGATAGTGTGAAGCGATTTTCCACGATCCCTGAATCCAAGATTTCTTTGAATTCACTATAAAACATAGAAAAATAAACGATGTAAGCTATAAATCTTAGTATGCTCATATGAAATAAACTCGATATAATCATATATACATATTTCAACAAGTGATTATAGATACTTGAATTCAAATCAACTAACAAACCTTTCAATTTCTAAATCATAAAACTACATACTTTCGTCACCATTTCTTCGATTCAAAGCTAATATGATTTATGCACATACTTGTACCATCTTGTACCAATCTCATACACATTTTCATCTTTCCTTTACCCGTTGAACCATTCGGAATAGAAGTTAGATACTTAGAATCTCATACAATAAGTACCTATACCATGGCTCGAAGCCAAATCAAGGTAACTTATATTCAATCATGATATCATGGCGAAGCCAAATCGATCATTACAGACCCGAAGTGCTAATATCATGTATCCCCTAATGACATTTCACTAGTATCCTAAACTATTCCTAAAGTTCAACTGGGATTTCAAATGTTGAATTTCTGTCGAGTCAATTTCAAACTTATCTGAAGTCTCGTATTCACAACTTATACAATATCAAAGCATTTAAAATACACTTATAATGAAATTTGTCACATACAAACTTACCTTAGTTCAAAAATGTTGAAATTTGGTCGATTAATTGAGTACTTTATCTTTTCCCTGATCTAGATCCGAATTTCACTTTTCTTAATAATTGCACAAATGAGCCTGGCTGAATGAAAGGAATAAAAATGGCTTCCTCTAACCCTAATTTTGGGTTGTGATCACTTAATGAATATGATGATATTATGTTATTATATTTTTAACTTATTAATTAACTAAATTACTAAATTAACCTTTATTATAATTCATTAAAACCATATAATGCATGCTCATATTTGTCCACTCACAATTAAAATGGTCTAATTACAACATAAGAGCCTTAAATTGAAGGTTCTATAGCTATTAGACACCTTTAGCTATTAGAACTCAAGTTTTATGCTTTACGCGATTTAGTCCTTTTTATCAAATTGACCATTCAAACGATAAAATTTCTTAACAAAATTTTCACACAATCACACAATCATGTTGTAAACATTAAAATAATAATAAATAAATATTTTTAATTTGAATTTGTGTTCTCGAAACCACTGTTTCAATTTGACTAAAAATAGGCTATTACAGATGCCCCTCGGAACTGATCAAACAAGTCGTTAATCCTCGGTAAAGGGTGTTTATTCTTGATTGTCAACTTTTTCAACTATCGATAATCTATGCACATTCTCATTGACCTATCTTTCTTCTTAACGAATGACATCGATGCCTCCACGGAGACACACTCAGTCGGATGAACCCCCTATCAAAAAGTTCCTGAAGCTACGCTTTTAGCTCGGTCAGCTCCTTCGGTGCCATGCGGTAGGGTGCAATGGATACTGAAGCGGTACTGGGTAGCAGATCAATACCAAATTAAACCTCTCTATTTGGAGGTACTCCGGGCAATTCCTCAGGAAAAACATCTAGGAATTCCCTTATAGTGCGAATATTTCCCAAAGAAAGCTTTATGGGAACAAACTTGAATACATAGGCAAGGTATGCCCCACACCACTTTCGGACTAACTTGTCTGGTACAAGTGTGGAAATTATGTTAGAGAGGTAATCTCAATGCTCACCAACCATCACCACCTCATCATTCTCATCCATCCTCAAAATAACTCTCTTAGTTGCATAATTAGACTAGTCGATATGTTATGAGCCAGTCCATTTCTAGAATCAAATCAAACTCATTAAAGGGTAACTCTATCAGATCAATTGGAAATATCATACCCTGGAACTCTAGAGGTACCCCTCTATATACTCTATCAACCCGATCTAACTGACCCTAAAGACTAATCACTAAAAAATCTCTAGCAGTATGTTTAGCAGTTAAGCCCAGACTTGCAGAAACAACATTAGCTATATACGAGTGAGTAGATTCAATATCAATAAGTGCATAATACAGAACAGAGTGAATAAAGAATGTAGCTACAATAGTATTAGCATCATCACTATCCTCATTGTATCTCGCCACATAAACCAATGCCGGTGACAAGCCTCAGTCTGACCTGCACCTTTACCTGGTGCTTTCTATCCTCTGCTCGAACCATTAGCCCTCTACCAATACCACAGCCTCTAGGTCGTTGTTGTACCACCCTCGAAGGCTGAATTGAATCGGGTGCCAAAGTCTGTGCCGCAACTGACACCTGATCTGGTTGACGATAGCAATCCTTAACTCGATGCTCCATCAACCTGCAAATGAGGCAGGCTCCTAACTTTCTCTAGCAGTCACCCAGATGGCGTTTCCTATAATCACTACATAGTTGAATATCAATCACTACAGCTAGTGTTTCAGGCCCGGAGGTCCTATCAAATCTTACCTGTTTATTGGGGTAACAAAACCAAAGGGACCCGAATCCCTCTTAATCTTATTCTGATCTCTCTCGCGGTCATGCCACTCACACTCGTTGTGATTCATCTCTTTCACTATCTTTGCTTTATCAACCAAGAATACAAAAACTCACTCCTTCTGAGGAGCTATCAAAACCCGCAGATCATATCTCAACCCTTCCTCAAACCCCACGCACTTATCGTAGTTAAACGCTACCAGTGCTCATGCATACCTACTCAGTTGAAGAAAATAGGCTTTATATTTAGCCACAGATCGATTACCTTGAACAAGGCTTATAAACTCGTGCCGGTGGGCCTCAACATAGCTCACCCCTACATATTTAGCCCCCACATATTTACTCTGAAAGGGGTTCTTGAAATAATCCCAGTTCATCGGTTCGGGCTGAGCACCCTGCTCAACCGTCAGCCACCACTGATAAGCCTCATCTCGAAGTAGGGACACCGCACCCCTAAATTTTTGAGTGGGAGTGCAATTAAGGGCATCGCACCCCTCAATTTCTAAGTGGGAGTGTAATCAAGGTCGATCATAATATGTTCGGTAGCCTCGAGCCAATACTCAACAATAGTAGGATTTACTCCTATGACACCCTTGAACAGTTCAGCTTCGTTTGTCCAAAGTTGTTCAGTAATCGACCCTCGACCTCTCGATCCTGTATGGGTCCATACGACCTTCTCTAGTACTCAAATCATGGCTTGGGATAGTGCATCGTCTCCAGTCATTTGAGACCAAGACTCTGTCTTAGCGGTGGGAGTACCAACTATCTCACTGGTCTCCAGGTTGGGCATACTACCCATAAAGGATGACTCTACTCGAACTCTTCTTCGACGTCCTCAACGCCCACAAGTTCCACGTCTACGACTACCGCACGCGAACTTATTTTAGCAATCTAGCTACAATATAAGAGTGCACAGATCAGTTCAGATATTCAACAGAATAATTTCACCAGTTCACATCAAACAATTAACTAGATAATAGTTCAGGCACTTCAATTATGATAACAGAACATAAATACATACAAGTTCGGCGTCTGAGGCTCGGTCATTTTCCAAAATTTTAGTTCTAGATTAACATAGACGCTAAAATATTATCTAACTACTTTTTAACACATATTATGAGCCCCATCATAGTCTAAGTGTTGACAAACTTAGCTTGATACCAATAAATATAACACCTTAAACCCGACCTAGATGTCTAAACCAAGTCTAAAGGGTTACATCAACGATACTAAAACACCACATTTATACACGGTTAGAATAAACCATTTAACATATAATATCCAACACAGCAATTAAGTGAGTGTACAATCTTTCCAAACATCATAACATTTTAGAATATTGAAGTTCCTGATAGTAGTATTTAAATGAAAGATAAAAGTTTGACTGAGCTTTCGCAGCACCGACCCATTCAATTCTAAGATCCATCTGAAATTCAGTTAATAATAAGGTGAGTTGTGAACTCAATGTGTAAAAGAAGTTTGTTCAATTAAAACACATTTATCAAATAGTTTTCGAATTTGAAGATTCGATTTGGTAACAGAAGCATTTCCAGTTTAGATTTGTGACAGATTAATTATAGACGCAGAAACAATTTCAGTTTCATGTATAGTACAAATCAGATTCAGATGCAAATATTCCCAACCCCCATTCGCTACACACCATCTTCGGTCATCTCAACACACCATTAAGGGCGTTCAATGCCCAACCAACCTTACACACCATAGAGTGTTTGTTTGACACGTTTACAAAAATGCGGCTTAGCTGCTAGATCATAATGCAACAAAGCACCAGAATCAGAATTATAAACATGGTGGCTTAGCCACTAATTTAGAGCAAATTACTTCCTTCTTCAAAATATCCCAACCCATGCAGATGCAAAGTATAGATATTCACAATAAGAATTCAATTATTCTAAATTGTTTCAAGTAGATAACATAGTTCAATATCAGATTAAGTATCATACTACACCTACAGTTATGGTATCCATATGTCTGTCATACAGTCTCAAAGAGTTGTCATTCAGTTAATTCAAGTCATTCATATAATGGGGAAGTCAATATCAGCCTTGGGCAACATTTACGGCTTCAAAAATGGGGTTTGGGTCCTTTTCACAAGCCACACGGCCTGGACACACACATATGTCCTTTGCCCATGTGGTTTTGAAACTTAAATAGAGAGTTACACAGCCTGGAAACACGCCCGTGTGACTCACACGCCTATGTGCTTACCCGTGTGGTCCTAAATCATAAATAGTAAGTTACATGGCCTAGACACACACCGTGTCCTTTGCTCATGTGAACCCTGCACTAACATGGCCGCACACGGCTTAAATGCACGCTTGTGTGCCTTACCCGTGTAGCTCCAAATCGATAGTGAGTTACAAGGCCACACACATGGCCTGTCACACGACCTTATGGCGCACACGGCTTAGGCACACACCTGTGTGTGTGGCCATATGGCATCAACAACCATGTTTTTTGGCGACCAAAATTCACGAAAAATGAAGTTTTCGGCATGCACCTAAAGAGATTTGAAGTAAAAAGGCAAGGATCCTTGAAGCCTAAAACAACTATTCAGATACACAATTCAACCATTTAACCAATAGAATTTCATGATTACTCACATAATGCCTATATCAAAAGTTTCGACACGAAACCTTCAACGAACCCAAACCACCCAAACTTCAATGAAAATCACAAAAATTATCGTGTTGCTATTCCTTACTGCCAATATTCCCTCCTATTAGAGAAATAAACGATCATTTATTAGAAATCCCCACATCTCACCGAATACCCAATTCAAACCATATTACAGAAATGAAAGGAAATGCAAAAATGTACAAATGGACAATTACTTACTCGATAGCCTTCCGACCAATGACTAACATCAAAACTCAGTTAATCCCATATCCCTCACGACCATGGTTAGCAAAAAATTAAAGAAATGGAAAAGAAAAAAAGAAAAAAAAAACAAAAGTAATGAAGAAGGAATGAAAATAAAACTAAAAGAAGAAAAAAAAAAGAAAGAGACTAACGTTAATTAACTTTCTAACTTCCAAGCAGATTTCTAGCATTTGGCAAAAATTTCTTATCGACCTCT
Organism: Gossypium rotundifolium; assembly: GCA_025506655.1. Lineage (NCBI taxonomy): Eukaryota > Viridiplantae > Streptophyta > Magnoliopsida > Malvales > Malvaceae > Gossypium > Gossypium rotundifolium. The sequence continues at coordinate 67,414,216 of CP106732.1, read as the reverse complement.
CAGGGATTCGAACACGGGACCTAACAAGATACAGATGTTTAACCAGAGAACTAGCGGGCTCATTCTTGACACAAATTTACACTGAATTCAACTTAAATAGGCCATTCCAAGATGGCAGTTAACTTAAATTAAAATAACAAAATTCTTAAGGATGTGACTCGAACTCCTGACCTCAATCACATAAGTAAAGCATAGAACTACAGATACAAAGATTTAATTACGACAAAATCTAATAGTCAAACATTAAAATTTTGGGACGTTACACAGTGATTCGGGTTAGATAGAAGGTGTTACACATTGCAATTACATGACAGAGGAAAAGTAAAGTGGTTATGCGTCATTTTTTTTTTTTTTGTGATGCATGACTTAATTACTATTTTATAGTAATTGACTTGTTATGAAAAAAAATGTAATGGTTACCATGAGATAAAGTAAGATCATATTGGGAAAGGGATTTATCCCAAAGAGATTAAGGATATCTTATGAGGGTAACACATTTATGACAAGGTCATTGGATGAGCACTGATCGAGTTAATTTCGTAATGGTATGTCGTTAGTGTAACAACCCGATTTCAATGGTGTCAGAAATAGTGGTTTTAGGACCACAAATTCGATAAGTCTGTAATAGTTAGTATCTAAAATTATTCAAGTGAATTATGATTTTAAATTAACTTTTAATTTGATTAATTTTAGCTAATTGAATTAATGGTTAAGCATAAGTGGTTGTCTAGAAAGTCAAATGGTTTAGGAAAATGAGGTATCGAGACCTCATTTCTATAAACCGAGCTCATAAATTTTTATTAAATATTTACGGGGTTATTATTATGATATGTGAAGGTTTGGTTTAGAAATTTTAATGTTTGATTATTTAATTAATTAAAAATGACTAAATCGTAAACCTAATTGCTATTGAATTTTAATGATTAAATGGCATAGTTAGCATAAGTGGAAGGATATATGTGGTAAATAAACCATTCTTACTTAGTGGGGCAGATGGTTGGTAATTTTTATGCATTTTATCCATTATTTTTAATGTAAAAAATAAAAAAATAAAATAATAATGAAAACATAATAAAATAAAACATAAGTGAATTTCCATCATCTTTCTCGAATGCTCCATGGGAGTTTCCTTTAAGCTTTCAGCCATTCTTATCTACTCAAGCATGGTTTGATTTCTTAATTTGTTTCTTATAATTTTTATGTTGTTGAAATTGTTGCAACTAGGTCTAGTTAATTTGTATCTCTGTTTTCGAAATTGTTAAAGATTTTGGATTTTTCCATTAATGAATCTTAGTTACTTTTTATGCTAAATGATGAATTTGTAGTCTTGATTTTTTGTTTAGGACTATATTGTAAAGTGATTTTAGTTAATTTTTAGTTAAAGGATTAATTTGATAAAATATTAAAATAAACATAGAATTTTTGTGAATTGTGAATAATTTTAGATTGTATTAAAATAGATACAAGAATTTCCAAAACATTTCGATCCAATCCGAAAATAGTTTTTTTTAAACCCAAGTAATAAGGCCCATTTCACAGCCCGAGCTTTGCAATCGGGCTCTGATACCACTAAATATAACACCCAAACTGAGCCTAGAAGTTAGATCTGAATCTTACGTGTCATATTGAAGTGTTTTTGCGAAAACCTTGTTTTCAATGAAAACCCTTCTAGAGAAAAGTTAAGTAAAATCGAGTTTGCTTTCAAAACGATGTGTATAAAAAAAAACCCATTTCCTTGTACTATGTAAACAAAATTTCGTTTAACAGCGAAAGCTCGTTCTTAAAATACAATTATTTCCAAAAACTTGAAATATGCTTAAAGGAAATCAATCCAGGTTCCGTTTCAAAGTTATAATGCATAGTGGAAGTAATGGAATACTAACTAGAGGGAAAACCTTATTACAATCCGAAATAAAATAACTTAAAATAAATAATTTAAAATCTAGAATTTAGATATTAAGAAAAACAGGTCTAATCGTCTTGCTAGTTGGCCACCCCTGAGTCCCTCCATCTGTCGAACCGCCAACTAAAGATCACCTAAGAAAAATAAAAGAGGGAGTGAGTTTTCGAAAACTCAGTGTGCAAGACCCTCATCAAACAAATAGCATACATATCATATTGTTAACATAATAATATCATACATGCAATGCTGTGCAAACTCTCCCAAAATAATCCATCCGTTACACTTCATCTCCGTCCAACCAAAACACTTCTGTGGGGATTTGTAAATCGACCCACCCATCCGATACACTTCAAGGGTAGCCCGGTTGCGGTACTACCTAACATTTCAACAAAGCTGCTAATCATATAATAGGTTTAAAAAGCCATCGGTGGATCCACGATCGTCAAGCAACCATGCAATTCGTGCAGCAAAGCTACCAATCATATAATAGGCTTAAAAATCCATCGGTGGATCCACGGTCGTCAAGCAACCATGCGATCCTCATATACTTCCTCCATTCCATAATTCCCACCCATATGCATCCTAAACAGAATATCATATGAATGCAGCAAATATACGAGTAACATCCATAAAGTTTACATTCAACACATAAGGGTATTTTAGTCATTTCCCAAATCAAAGATATTTCGATAATTTTGCAAGTTAGGGGTATTTCTCTAATCCCACCCTACGGGGTATTTTAGTAATCCTTAACAGTATGGGTCTTAATTACGAACCTTAGCCCATCAACAAGTCCTCGTGGCTAAGTGAACAGACACTACGCACCAAGTAGGATTCCAAAAAAGAGGACGTGAGTCATTAAGACCGCTTAAGTACCAAGCTCTCCCTAGATCCAATCCTAGACATGCATCTATCCATTACCACACCTTAACCTTATAACTTGTCCACGGTCACAATTAGTTAATTATTAAAGTTTTATTCAAGGTTAAGCAATTTACCAAATACTAAGCCCAAGACCTCTTACAAAGACCAAACAAATTCACATACGTTCATGTGGCCCACCAAGCCCAATCTCATTCGTATAGCCCATTAGGCCCAAATCACATTCATATAGCCCGTCTGGCCCAATCACATTCGTATAGCCCATCTGGCCCAAATCAATTCCAAGCCATGTAACCAGCATGACTAGTTCATCACTTATTACCAAATCATCAAATTTGCCTATTTTAAGCCCACGACCCATCGGGCCCATTTGTCCATTCTGGCCCAATTGGCCACAACACGACCCAAGTCCATGAGATCACTTATGGGGTCTCTGTTATCGATTCCATTTCCTTAATACAAGTGTTCGCAAACTCGCAAGACTACCGAAGCAAAACTTTCAAGATTTCAAGATTTCTCAATCCATTGTGTGTATAGTTATGTACACACCTGACAACAAAACACGCTATGATCTCCTTAGCCACTATCCTTAACATTACTTGAAACACCAAGCCTTAATAGCTTTCCCTCGATCACTAATCACGAGTACTTCTTAAATCTGCATCAATCTTAATTATTAAAAACTAAACCATAAGTGACGTATATCCATCTTAAGTCACACTTACAATACTTACGACCACTCGGCCGACCTTCAAAACCAAAAGTGAAGAATACTTACCCAAATCTCGAACCGCATAAAGAGTAATTCGGTAGAGATCTAAAGAAAAGAGATTCGATATCAATCCCCTACCAAAATCAATTTAAAAAGTGTGAGGGAGAGGAGAAGTCGGTTCTAGCAATATCAATTGAAAGAGTAAAGTACTTACACAAGAATCGACTAGGTTAAAGAAATAGTGATGGCACAAAAAGAATTTCAGCAAAGGGAGGGTGAAATTATTTGGCTTTAGAGGGTTTGGAAAAGGTAACAAGAAAACAAGAAAAAGATAAAATGTGCTCATGTGAGGGTGACTACAGGATATTCGATAAAGAAAAGAAAGACTGACCTATTTGCAAAACTCTCCAAATTTCAAAAGCCACAATGAAAATTCGTAATACCCCCTAAAAGACACAAAAGTGGCACTCATCTACCCTCCTAAGCCAAATTTATACACTTTCCACTTCTGAAAACGGCACCAACTCTTCACACTTCTCAGCTCCTAACTTTTCTCCCTAATAACTCCTCAATCTCATCCTAAATTCTCTCTAAGATACTCTCCCCTTATCCCTCCTTGATTTCCTCCACAACCATCTCACAAGACCAATTCAAACTCTCTAAAGCTAGAGTTCAAATCCAACACAAACTTCGACCGTCCAATTTTCAAAACAAATACCCTAATAAAATACCATGCCACTACTCGAACCTTGGACTGTTTGCTTGCCGCTAAAGACGCCACCTCATTGTTCCCTAAGTGGCGCCACTTTGCCACTACACCACAAGCTCTTCTGTGTCACAAAACTCACATAATTATACATAAGTCCTACTGCTAACTGCCAGTTTCCCCTTATGAGCAAAAACTAAAATTTTTCCACAGCTCAAACTCGAACCCAAGCCTCCTTAGAACCCCCAAATACACTCAAATAGCTAGCCGTCCAGGCACAACATGGAAATTAAGCAAAACTACCAACCCTAATTTTGGGGCATTACACTTATTGATGATGAAATAAATTTCATATGACGATTGCATTTTTAATTAAATTGCTTGAATGTACAATTGGTTTTATGTTTGAATTTTTGTGATGGTTCCAGATGGCATATTGCTTAGTATAAGGATAATGGTATCTAATTGTATACTTAGTTATTAATTGTAATAGATAAGATAGTTAATGATCATGGTTGAATTATTACATGTTTGTAATGGATTGAGTGAGTTTTATATAGGTCATATGTGTACCTATTTGTATTTATAAATTAAAATATAGGTTTGGGTATGAAATGAATTTTCAAAATTGTAAGTTTTGACCTTTAAAATAAAAGTATTGATAACAGGGATCAATGTATTGATACTTGACCAAATGAACAATGTTTTGAAATTACAGAATGAGAAAATGGTATCGATATTGATTTTGGTATCGATACCTATCACAAAAATATCGATACTTATTTCTTTGGTATAAACACTTAGTTTAAAGTTTTGGAAAATTTATAATTTGGTCCTTTTTCATGCTTGAATCTAATTAATTGTATTTAGAAACTTGATTTATCTCGTGTTTATTCTTAATAATTAATGTTTGTATTTATAGGATGATTAAATGTGTTAAATTTCATGTCATTGTTTCGTAGTTATTCGTAGCATCTCGTAGCTCAGGTCCGACAATCGTACCAAGTATGGGGTGTTACAATTAGCGAGAGCTTAGTCATGCTACTATAGTCAAATAAATTCGTGATTAAATCAGTTTATAAATAATAGGAGAAAAGATAGAACTTATGTAACACCACATACCCAGCTTGGACATCAAGTCGAATACCGTGATGCCACACCACCGTCTCACATCGATTTCATTGTAATTATTAGAGTTGAAATACATACAGTTTCATTTTACTTTAATTATTCTTGAATTTATTAGAATATCAAGTCATGCAAGCTTAGTTTAGCATTTAATCATACTAACATATGACAAACAAACATAAAATGTACATATCTCGAGCATTGAAACCACTTAGCAAATTTTTCCATAAATGTTATGTAGGTATCGATCCTGCCTATTTGGTATTGATATTTCCTTTAAGTAGTATCGATACCAACTGGAAAATCAATACCAAACTAGCATATTATTTCTTGCCAAATTTTAAAACATCGAAAAATATCGATACCTTTCACAAGGTATTGATAATTACACCACGAGTATCGATAGTCGGGCCAAGGTATTGATACCAAATCTCCATTCTGACTTCTTGCACATTTCAAAACATAGAGGTACTGATTTTAAAACCCAATTATTGATACCTCTACTCCAGACCTAAAAAATGTAGCATATATGAGCAAATAATCCATTCCAATTTAGTTTCTAAACATCTTACATCAATTACTTCGACATATAATCATTTAATAGCCTAGTTAGCAGTTCAATATTGCAAAATTGTGTTCGAGCAAGTAACGTCAATCCATTATCATGTTCATGAACTCAACCATAATAATAACATGTAATCATCACAAATCGAACCAAAAACTAGCAAAATGTCTAGAAGATAACAAGGCTATAAACAAGTCTACCATATTGCCTTTTTCCCTAAAACGTAAATAAATATACAACCCATATGAAATAATGCAAAAGTCTTGCTTGGATCACCTTCGAAAACCACACCGCTCATATCGGCACACAACTAATCCATAATGGTTAAAGAAAGAAGTGGGTGAGCTTAACAAGCTCAGTGAATGCCTAAACAGCTACCATGCAAACAGTTTATCAAGCATTAACGAAACAACCATATAGGATAACCTTGACAGTTCCAACTTTAGTGTCGTAATATACTTACTCGTGCATTATTATTTTTTCTTTCATATGGTAAACATATTCACTTTTAAGCATATATCCTATTACACATATAATCACCTAACATTCAAGCATATATCACAATATTCAAAACCTCTTTATAGGTAAATTGAATCAAGGTCACATACCCATTTAGGCATACATCATGTTACACATATATACATTTCAAGATAATTTGGCAATTGAGCTATGAAACATTAAAGTGAATTATATCATCACTCATTGGATACACGGATCTCCAACACACCAAATATAGACTCATAGAGTAAAACATGTCCCAAAAGTGAAGTATAAAGCTAACACTTTCCTTATTTCCCCTCACATGTCCCATTGAATAGAGCGAAGCTCACATTCTCTTATCCCTCCAACATATCCCAAGGCCTCAATGCCCAAAATCACTATACATGTAGGTGAGTATTCACAATCCTATGGCATGCCAACTATATCCAATGGATGGCCAAAATATCCAAAATCAAACACATATCACTTACCGATTATCCGTGCACAATCACTAGATATTTTCATCTTTAGCAAAACACTGTCACTGACATTTTACACATACATAACATGTACATATTTTCATTTTCACAACAGTTATCATAATCCATATATCACACGTTATGGCATCTCATCTCAATTCACATATTCACAAACACATAAGCACTTTATTCATAAGATAACATAGGTATAAGAAAGCTTCCACTTGAAATTTAGAGTAGGGTTTAGGTTACTACTAAACTCCCAAATAATGCATCGATCATGTCCACAAGCAATTATTTCACACACTCACCAATTACGCTTTTGCAAAAATTGAAAGCTCAAACTAGCTTTGCTTGCCTTTATTTCTACCCATAGAAGGTTCTATCGAATCTGAAACTTCAACATAATAAATTCAAACAATAATACATTAAAAAATCAATCAAGGACTCATTACAAGAATACAAAGCATAAGCCTAATCTAAGTTCTCATGTAACTGAAACATTTAACATGGCAAACTTTAAATCCGAATATCTCATTCTATACCTAATATTTTCTCCTAAAACCAATTCTGTTCATCTTATAATTCACCTACGACTAATTCTCAACCTTTAAACTACACAAAACTACTCAATTCATGATATCGACTTTTTCGACATTTTTATGGCTATTTTCTGAAAATTTATTAAAACTCAAGAATTCTTTAATGGAACTTCAAACTAAGTTTAGAAAACTTCTAATCATGCTAAAAACAAGTTGAAAAATACTTTAAAACCACAATTTTATGCAAAATGCCAATATCCACCATTAACGACCCAATTTTCGACTCTTATTTAAAACATGTGTTTCAATGGTTACAAATTCAGTTTAAGGGACTAGATATCATTTAAAACTCATAGTAGGTCGAATGGTTACCTTCGATGGAAGAAAAGGTAGCTTTGACGCAAATTTAGAAAAGCCCACATTTGGAGAAGATGATGTAGATGATGAGGTTTTTGGTTGTTTTTGTTGGTTTTTATAGAGGTTTATAACTTAAGAGATAATAGAAATCAAAAGGAATTAGGATTTGGAGTTCAAAATTGATTGACATATCAAGAGAGACAAACACAAATTTTGGGCAGTTTTTACGTGAAATAACTTGGTGAAGAGAGGTTATTTAGCTTGGATTTTAAATTTTGGTTTAATTGCTTCATAAAGACTCACAATTTTGACTCTTTTACAAATCAATCCTATTTTCAAAATTAAATGTACTTAAAACTCATTTTTAGAAATTTATTTAATTTTCTAAAAATCATAATTGAAAATATTACCAGTATGCCATGTCACAAAATTTTGAACACTTTAAGGATAAGATTCTTAAAATACCCTTAAAACTCTTAGGCCCTATTTTGGGTTGTGACAATTCTCCCCCTCTAAAAATAATTTCGTCCTCAAAATCCCATATTGACAAATCACTTGCTTAATCACGAGATATGCTGTTTCTACTTTTAAACTAAATATCTCACTTTCGATGTGCACTCTGATTCTCATTCTCTCTAACTTCCTACTACTTTCCTTAATGATTCTATTCACTACCACGAACTATTCTATGATAATTTTGCTAATGACTTCCTCTATCCACTATGACAGTCTCTCATCTATAAATCTCATAACCATTTTTTTTTAAATCAATAGTCCTTAACGAAATTCCCTACTTATTAGTTATGCCACCCAAAATTTAGAAAGGCATAGTACCTAAGTCTACTAACAAGAATAAAGAAATTGATTAGAATATTGAAATAGCCGCAAGCTCAGCATTCGAATTTTGATCCTAGTATTCCCTAATAGCATAAACCATACACAAATTGTAACATCCCGAAATTGGGCCTAGTAGGATTGGGCCTTGAGCACGGAAGCATTTAAAATTTTGGCGAACAAGAGAATGACTTTATTTCAAGTTGAACTTATTAGGAAGGTGATTTTAGAAAGTTACGAGGTTTCTAGGAAGTTTTGGGTTCAAGTTAGGCTATAGGAAAATTTTTGTGTTTAAGCCCTTAAGGGCGAAAAGGTAAGTGGCATCAATGCTTATGGAAATAAGTGAGTAAATTGCTAGCATAAAGGAGCATATGGTAAAGAGGATGTGGCATCACATAAAGGGCTTTATGGGAAGAGGTTCGAATCCCACTTGGTGCAAATTTTGATTATTTTTTTGTGCTATTCATACATAGTGTCGGCTATGGTGGTATTTAGGTAAGGAACACTTTTAATTTTTGGAAAGTTGGCTAAGGAAATAAGGTAAGGATGAGTGGAAGGAAAGAAGAAAAAAAAGAAAAGGAAAGAGTAGGGAACATGTTGGCCCAAAGTGAAGAAGATGTTTTGGAAAGGTTTTTGGTCAACATTTTTCCTTTAGGCAAAAGGTAATACACGGTTTGTAGGGGGAAAAGGGATAGCCAAATTTTCTTTAGGCAATTGGCAATTTTTGGTGCTTGAGAGGTTGTTTTCTCCTTAGCTTTTTGGTGTCATTTTCTTTCTCCAATTTTTCCTCTTAGCCAGTAACTCCAAAGCCAAAAAGAGCATTCTTTCTTTGTTTTGCGAAACTTTCAAGCCATTCTTTCTTTGCTACTTATCGTTCTCTTAGCATTGGTTTCAGAAGTTAATTGGTAAGGGGGTGATTAGGCCGAATATTGGTGGTAAGATGTTATTCTTTATTTCGATGTTTTACACCGCTCATGTAATTCTATTTTGTGGTGATGATATCAACTTCCTGCTCTTGTGGAAGGGCCGAATATTGGATGAAGGCTAACCCTTTTAGTACATCACTCATTTACTTTAGGAACTCATTGCAATAGCCAAAGTGCAAGGCTGGATTTTAGAACCTAGTAGGGAAGGATCACGATTGTGGTGGCAACGAAGAGTGGTTCTTTAGGAAATCCGAATAAGGTGTGTAATCTTGTACCCTTCCGAATACATGTTTGAAATGGTGTGTAATCTCACACCTCTCTGAATATTTGCATGAAATGTTTTTTGATTCGGTCGAAAGATCAAAAAATCGGAAACTGGCATTTGTGATCACTCGGGCATGCGCATGTTCGTAGTAGAAACCATATTTTGCAATGAAATAGGTTTTGGTTAGCAGTAGAGACGAGATTTTGAAAAATCGTGAAAAATAGGAGAAAGGGAATTAGAAAGTGAATAAGGTATATAATTAAATATTATTGTGTCTATTTTTATATGAAAGAAACAGAGTAGGAAGAGGTGTTTTATATTCTGCGATATTTTAATTTTAGTGAGACTGGTTCTGAATGACTTTGTGGTTCCCTGTTCTGTCTTGGAAAAATCATTCAAAATTGTACAAAGTGAATTATGAGTTATAATTTATATGTATAGATTCCTTAGTGAGTCTATTTTCAATAAAAACAAGTGGGATCAATATATGAAAACAGTACAATTAGATATTTGGATTTAAGGTAAGAGAGGTCAGAATCATTAATCAGTGATACAGGGGAAACTTTAATGAATAAACTATACTAAACGGCTAAGCCAAAAATTCTAGAAAATTGTAATAAGAATATATATGAGTCTAATTTCAAGGAAAATTTACAGATCTAAATTTTGAGTTTTCTAACGCGAGTTATAGTCAATTTAGCCAATATGACGCAGATGGACAGTTTCAATTTTTATGCCCCAAATTAGTAGTTAAGTCTAGGGTTACGAAATTACCAAAATAACCTTGGAGGGTAAATTACGAAAATGCCCTTATGGGTCAAATTACAAAAATGCTCCTATGGGCCGATTTATCGAAAATGCCCTTATGGGTCGAATTAAAAAATGCCCGTATGGGCCGAATTATGAAAATGCCCATATGGGTCGAATTATTTATTGCTTTAATGGGCGATTCATTAAAAGTATTCAATAGATTAATGGTTGTTATTAATATGTGGATATTTTATGTTATTATGTATGTTGCATCTATACATATTGCATGTGATGGAAAAATTGAATGAAGAGAAGTGTAGCCTGGTGGCATTGCCACAAAATTCTGATAATGGCTATGTGCCAACCTAAATATGGCTTTGTGCCATCGTGATTATAATATCATATATGATACTCTGGTGGCTCAACCACAAATATTATGATAAATGGCAATTTTCCTGCAATTTGGTGTTATTGGCGGGGTGGGTTGACTTGACCCCCATAGGTGTGATAGGCTGGTACGGGGGTGTGTTGGATGGATGCGTTGGGTTGCATACATTGCACATATATATATCTTCTATCATGTAAATGAGTTTCGGCCCAAGATTATGCTACATGGGCTCCGGCCCAAGTTATTGATAAATGGGTTCAGACCCAGTGGATGATGGTAATGAGATTATGCACTGAGTTCTTGTAACTCACCCTCCTTTCTTTCTTAATCCTTGTAGGTAAATCTCAGTGACGATGACTTGGGCCCATGGATGACTCGGTGGAGGCCATACTTCGAAAATAAATGTTTCAAACTTTAGCAAATTAATTTCCTGCTCTATTTCATTACTTTTATTATGATGGTTTTTAACTTGTAATAAGGTCTCTGGGATAAACTTTAATTTGCTTTATGTTTGGACGTATTTATTATTTTTCTTAAATTGTTTTAAACATGGATTTTTTTTTAAATCATTAATAATGGTTTTTCCAAAATAGATTAACAAATAGATTTTATAACTAACTTTTACAAATATTTTTAACTTGGAAATTTTCTCTTGAATTATCAATGATATTTTCAAAAGTCACGGTTTTATAAGATCTCTAGTTCAACTTATCGATTTATCAATCAACCTTCGATGTTAGTAGTACTTTATCAAATTTTCAAATCAAACTTGTTTTCTCGATTATAGCAAAACAACACCTATTTTAGTATGAATAAAAATGATTTAACATGTTTTTCATGTGACATATCACATCCGTTCATAAGGCATGGGCGAGTTTGGGGTGTTACACAAATAAACAAATCTTAAGCACTAGCTCTCACATTCACACGTCTAGAAGGTATATCTAATAATCTAACATACAAACAAAGAAATAAAAAAATGGTGTGAGTGGCGAAGAGATGATCCAAGTCTTGTTCCTGCAAGCAAACTTTAGGATTAAAGGCAATGTGTTCCTGTTCCTACCCTACATGCAATTTGATTAGAAGATTTCAAACAATCACATGCAGTTCAAATAGAGTTATATCAGTAATTCCAAGAAAACAGTGAATTTTAGACTCATGACTTTCAAAAATCCTAACACACAATAATCACCTAGGTCTGAGAGTTCTTGAACTTAGACCTCTGATACCACCAAATGTAACACCTCATACCCCGACCTAGATGCCAAACCGAACACTGAGATGCCACACCACCGTCTCACATCGATTTCATTGTAATTATCAGAGTTGAAATACATGTAGTTTCATTTTACTTTAATTATTCTTGCATTTATAAGAATATAAAGTCACGCAAGCTTAGTTTAGTGTTTAATCATACTAATATGACAAACAAACATAAAATGTACATATCTCGAGCATTGGGACCATTTAGTATATTTTTCCATAAATTTTACGTAGGTATCGATACTACCTATTTGGAATCGATATTTCCTTTAAATGGTATCGATACCACCTGGAAAATCGATACCAAACTAGCATACTGTTTCTCACCGAATTTCAAAACATCAAAAATTGTTGGTACCTTTTGCAAGGTATCGATAATTACACCATGAATATCGATACTCGGGCCAAGGTAAAGATATTAAATCTCTATTCTGACTTCTTACACTTTTCAAAACACAGAGGTATCGATTTTAAAACTTGATTATCGCCACCTCTGCTCCAGACATAAAAATGTAGCATATATGAGTAAATAATCCATTCCAATTTAGTTCCTAAAGATCTTACATCAATTACTTTGACAAATAATCATTCAATGGCCTAATTAGCAATTCAATATCACAAAATCATGTTCGAGCAAGTAACACCAATTCATTTTCATATTCATGAACTCAACCATAATAATAACATGTAATCCTAATAAAGCGAACCAAAAACCAACAAAATTTCTAAAAGTTAACAAGGCTATAAACAAATCTACCACATTGCATTTTTCCCAAAACGTAAATAAACATACATCACCTACGAAATAATGAAAAAGTCCTTCTTGGATCACCTCTCGAAAACCACACTGCTCACACCAGCACACAACAAATTTGCAATTGTTAAAGAAGGGGGTGACTGAGCTTAACAAGCTAAGTGAATGCCTAGAACAACTACCATGCAAACAGTTCATCAAGCATTAACGAAACAACCATGTAGCATAACCTTAACAGTTCCAACTTTAATGTCGTAATATACTTGTGAATTATTATTAGTTCTTTTACATGGTAAACATATTCACTTTTAAGCATATATCCTATTACACATATAATCACCTAACATTCAAGCATATATCACAATATTCAAAACATCTTTATAGATAAATTGCATAATGGTCACATACTCATTTAGGCATGTAACACCCCTATCCCATGTCCGATCACCGGATTAGGGTTAAAGGCATTACCAGACAGATTGAAAACATTTACAGAATTAATCATACAACCATTCATCAATATCAATCATAATGTCCCTTAAGTAGGTCATTGAGACCCTAAGCATGCTTATAAACCAGTCGGGACTAAACCAAAACACATAAGTAATTTCATACAAATTTGAAACTTTTCTAAAATACAGGGAACACACGGCCGTGGGGGTAGGCCGTGCCTCACCCATGGCTACATTACACCCACGTGCGACCTCCCCATGGTAGTATTCTACCAAAATCAACACGGTCACCAAGCACGCCTGTGTACTAAGGCCATGTACTAATAGATCACATACTGCCATTTCTCACACGGCCACCAAGCACACCCGTGTCGAGGTCGTGTACAAATTACACCACATTCTGCCAATTTACCCACTGTCTTAGGCACGCCCGTGTGCCTCAAACGTGTACATTATAGGCCCTTTTACAAGGCCAATATGCCACCCACTTAGGGTCTTCCTACAAGAATTATATACCTAATCATAATATGCATATATGGCAACCAAAACATATCAAATGGTTCACTTCATCCATACATTCATTACCAATTCCATTCATACCAAATTACAAACTAAATCCTACATCATTTCAAACATGTATCATCCATTTGCTTAACCAAAACTTAACCATTTCATATGCATCAAAACATACTAAATATATGCTTCATAACTCTTTCATTCAAACATTTATCAACTCAAAAACTTGCCAATACACATGGCCATGCTCACTTTATAAACATATACACCTATCTAGCCTATACATGCCATAATTAGCCATATACATTTTCAAAAGGGTACCAAAATAAGTTTAGTAGTGTGATGGCGATCCTTGACAATCCCGAGCCTTCAGTAGCTTCGACGACCTATAAAACAAAGAAAGCACACACACAGAGTAAGCTTTCCAAAAGCTTAGTAAGTCATATACAAATAAACTTGGCATAAAAAGCATATATGCAATTTGATACATTTGCACATCTCATTCACTTAACAATTTATCATGTATATGCTTGATTCATATTTATGACTACATTGGTCACATTTATCCATTCAAAACTCATTTGAAGCACATAGCTCATTCATAATCTTCCTTGCATCTCATTCACATTATCCTATTCAAACATACCTTTCTTCAAATCAAAGTCATATGCATACTTACCATTCATGCATACTTAATGCACATTCAACGTACCTGAATCGGATATTCATTCACTCAATGGATCATAGGTCAGATATACCATTCGTATTGCAGACTTGCCCGTTGAACCCTTAGGAACCTAGTAGGAAACTTAGAAAGCTCGGAATAGTAATACAATGCCAACGTCCCAGACGAGGTCTTACATGCACTAGTATATCGATGCCACTGTCCCAGACAGGGTCTTACACGTACAAATCATAACGATGCCAAAGTCACAGACATGGTCTTACACGAGTCAATATGATGCCGATGTCCCAGACATGGTCTTACTCATAAAGTTCATATTGATGCCTACGTCCCAGACGAGGTCTTACACAAATTTCAAATCAACGCCAACGTCCCAGATGTGGTCTTACATGATAAAACAGCAGATACCTATGTCATGACATAGCTAATCCTATCTATTCCTAGGTCGTACGGGACCTCTTGGCTTTATCACTATATCGAACTTATTTCAGAATTCACGCACTTAGCATCTCATACTCATTCATTTTCATCGATAGACATATGAATACATATATTCAATTCAATACAGATAAGTCTATTTGCATAGTGACTTACCTCGAATTTAGTTTATCGAACGGAAACAGCTACTCTGTTACTTTCGCTTTCCCCCGATCTAAATCTGTTTTCCTTGGTTCTTGATCTAAATATATTCAGAATTAACCCTTTTATTCACTATTCCATTCAATTCAATCCATACACATATATTTTGGGCTATTTACAATTTAACCCTCACATTTGCACATTTTATCAATTTAGTCCATTTTCTCAAAACATCAAATTTCACAAAATCAACACATACACAGGCTTAGCCGAATACTTATGGACTTAATACAAACCCATACTTTTCATCAAATTTTCAATTTAGTCCTTTAATTTACCCTTTTTACAATTTAGCCCTATTTAGCTAAATTCATCAAAACTTCAAGAACATAACATGTTCATCTAGCTCAAATCTTTTATTTAACACCATAAATCATCATAAAACTCAAAATATCATCAATGGCACATTTCACATACATCATCAAAATACAAAATCAAGGCATGGGTTTTGTAGCTCTCAAAGCAACGATTGCAGAAACGTAGAAATTATCAAAAACTGAAATCAAAACTTACCTTAATTCAAGCTTGAAATGGCCGAATATAGTTTAGGGTTTTCTTCATTTTCTATAGTTTAGGGTTTTCTTAATTTTCTTTCTTTGATTTTCGGCTAACAAAGGATGATAATGTGGCCATTTTCATGTTTTTATTAAACATGTAATCAATTAATCTTAAAGACATTTTTAACCTTTAAAACAAATATATTAAAACAAATAATTCAAGGTCATTTATGACCTTAGCCATCCACTAACCACTTATTGGCATATTTGCCTATTAAGGCCACAACATTCAAAAGCCACATCACTTAAGTACTTTAACAATTAACAAGCAACTTTCACATTTAATGCAATTTAATCCTTTGCTCAAATTAAACATTCAAATGGACTAATTAGCTTACGAAATTTAAACACATGCTTAGTCACATATCAACGGCACATAAAATAATATTAAAATATTATACGGACTCAAATTTGTGGTCCCGAAACCACTATTTTGATTAGGGTATAGACTGGACTGTTACAATTCTCCCCCCTTAGGGATTTTCGTCCCTGAAAATCTTACCGTTAAACTGATTCAGATATTGCTGTCTCATTGAATCTTCAGGCTTCCACGTAGCCTCTTCTAATCCATGTCGATTCCATAATACTTTCACTAATGGAATTTTCTTGTTTTTTAACTCTTTCACTTTACGAGCTAAGATACGGATCGGTTCCTCTTCGTATGTCATATCAGATCAGATTTCAATTTCAGATGGGGCAATCACATGTGACGGATCAGACCGATATCTGCGGAGCATCGAAACGTGAAATACATTGTGAATCTTTTCTAATTCAGAGGGTAACTTCAATCTATATACAACAGGCCCAATACGTTCAATGATCTCATATGCTCCTCTGAATCTCGGACTTAACTTACCTTTACGTCGAATCGGAGCACTTTCTTCCATGGTGACACTTTTAGAAATACTTTGTCGCCGATCTCAAATTCTATATCTTTTCATTTTAAGTTTGCATAGGACTTCTGACGATCAGATACTGCTTTCAAACAATCTCGAATCAGTTTCACTATCTGTTCGGTATCTTTTATCAAATCGACCTCATGTAACTTATTCTCACTGAGTTCAGTCCAATACAGAGGTGTACGACATTTACGTCCGTACAAAGCTTCATATGGTGCCATTTTAATGCTCGTCTGAAAACTATTGTTATACACAAATTCGATCAACGGTAGGTATTATTTCGACGAACCATTAAACTCAAGTTCACAGCATCTTAAGATGTCTTCGAGAATCTGAATAATTAGCTCGAATTGACCATCCGTTTGCAGATGAAAAGCTGTACTGAAATGCAATTTCGTACCCAAAGCATCTTGCAATTTCTTCCAGAATTGTGATGTGAATCTCGGATCCCTATCTGACATAATAGATAGTGGCATCCCGTACAATCTCACAATCTCAAAAATATAAAGCTCAGCTAATCTTTCAAGCAAGTAGTCAGATCTTATGGGAATAAAATGGGCATATTTAGTTAATCGGTCAACTACAACCCATATCGCATCCTTCTTTCTCGGAGTCAGAGGCAACCCAGAAACAAAGTCCATAGTTACTCTATCCCATTTCCATTCGAGAATCGAATCAATTTGTAACAATCGAGATGGAACTTGATGTTCTGCTTTCACTTGCTGACAAACTAAACATTTTGAAACAAAGTCAGAAATGTCTTTTTTCATGCCAGACCACCAATAGTGTTGCTTCAAATCAGGATACATATTTGTACTTCCCGGATGGACAGATAGGCAACTGTTTTGTGCTTCACCCAAAATCAATTGAATCAACTCCGGATTTCTTGGAACACAATTTCGATCTCAGAATCTCAAACAATCATCAACAACTCAAAATTCAAATTCAGAATTCAATTCACACTGAGCTCGTTTCAAGAACAATTCATTATCAACCTTCTGAGCATCACATATTTGCTGTACAAATAACGGTTTCACTGTCAATTTAGCTATCATAGAACTATCATCAGACAAATCTATCTGAGCATTCAAAGCATGTAGTGCAAACAACGACTTTCTACTCAATGCATCAGCAACTATGTTTGTTTTACCCGGATGATAATCTATCACAAGCTCGTAATCTTTTAACAGTTCTAACCATCTTCTTTGACGCAGGTTCAAATCTTTTTGGGTCATTAAATATTTCAGACTTTTATGATCTGAAAACACATGACATTTCTCACCGTACAAATAATGATGCCAAATTTTAAGTGCAAACACAATCACAGCGAGCTCAAGGTCGTGTGTCAGATAATTCTTTTCATGAGGCTTTAATTTTCTCGAAGCATAAGCTACCACTTTGCCCTCTTGCATGAAAACACATCCTAGACCGTTTAACGAAGCATCACTGTATACAACAAATTCCTTACTCAATTCTGGTTGTACTAACACTGGAGCTTCTGTTAATAGAGTTTTCAACCGATCAAAACTTCTCTGACATTTATCTGACCATTCAAATCTAATATCTTTCTGAAGTAATCTTTTGAACGGAGTAGCTATTGTTGAAAAGCCCTTTACAAATCTATGGTAATAACCACTAAACCGTAAAAGCGCGAACTTGGATACATTTCTCGAGGTTTCCAATTCGAATAGCGTAAATCTTGCTCGGATAAACACGAATCCCGAAGTGACACAATATGCCCCGTAAAGCGACCTCATTCAACGTAATTCACATTTGCTGAATTTTGCGTACAATTACTTTTCTCTCAAAGTTTGTAACATAATTTTCAAATGTTCTG
The DNA here is from genome assembly GCA_025506655.1 of Gossypium rotundifolium. Taxonomy (NCBI): domain Eukaryota; kingdom Viridiplantae; phylum Streptophyta; class Magnoliopsida; order Malvales; family Malvaceae; genus Gossypium; species Gossypium rotundifolium. The sequence goes on along the minus strand of CP106732.1, from coordinate 67,395,697 downwards.
CATGCTCATTCTCATCACGTGAGTAAATCAAATCGTCAATGAATACAACAACAAATTGATCCAGGGACGGTCTAAAAATTCTGTTCATCAAGTCCATAAAGATAGAAGGAGCATTGGTTAGTCCGAATGGCATAACTAAAAACTCATAATACTCGTACCTCATTCGAAAAGTAGTTTTCGAAATGTCTGAATCTTTAGCTCTCCATTGGTAGTATCCCGATCTCAAATTAATCTTGGAAAACACAGTAGCTCCTTTTAATTGATCAAACAAATCATCAATTTTGGGCAAAGGATATTTGTTCTTTATTGTCACCTTATTCAACTGACGGTAATCGATACACATCCTCATCGTGCCATCTTTCTTTTTCACAAACAGAATAGGAGCACCCCAAGGTAAAAAACTTTGTCTCGTAAACCCTCATTAGTCAATTCTTGTAGCTGTGACTTTAACTCTTTCAACTCTGTTGGTGCCATTCTATATGGAGCTATCGAAATAGGTGTCGTACCAGGCAACAATTCAATACCAAATTCAACTTCACGAATCGAAGGTAAATTCGGTAACTCTTCAGGGAACACATCAGAAAAATCACAAACAATGGGTACTGATTCAACTTTCTTCTCGATACTTTTGAATCAATCACATAAGCAAAATATGATTCATACCCCATTTTCACATAACTCTAAGCTTTCAAAATGGATATCACAGCAGGTAATCCATTCAAACCATCTGACTCAATCCGTACAATCTCATCATTCGGACTTCTTAAATCAATATATTTTCTTTTACAGTTCACAATGGCATCATGCATAAACAACCAATCTATTCCCAAAATAATATCGAATTCATCAAATGGAAAAGCATCGATCGGAGGGAAGCAGATATCTCAAACATTAGCAGACAGTTCTTGCATACTTTGTCAACAAGGACACTTTTACCTAAGGGGTTCGATACTTTTATAGTAAACTCAGTAGACTCTACAGGCAAAGTCTTGCTGAATACTAAATTCATGCATATATATGAATGCGTAGAACCAGGGTCTATCAAAGCAATCACAGTAGTATCGTAAAGAGTAAAAGTACCAGTTATCACATCAGGTGATGAAGCTTCCTCACGAGCTCGGATAGCATATGCTTTGACAGGCACTCTAGCTTCATATCTAACAACATTATCTCTCGTAGTTCTCTGACTACCACTGGCATTTCTTACATTCTTTGAAGATCGACCACTCACAGGTGCACTATCAGATCTCGAATTCTGAACAGTTTCTGGCTCAACAGTCTCAGGACAATCTCGGATAAAATGATCAAGTGATCCACATCTGAAGTAAGCTCTGTCATTTAATCTACAACTTCCCGGATGTCTTTTTCCACAATGTTTACATTTAGGTCTCTCAGATCGAACATTACCAACACTAGCCACTGAAGCTGCTGGGTTTTTGGAACTCATTTGCCATCTAGCTCTATTTCTGTTCAAATGTCCCGCATTTTCTCAGAACGACTTTGATCATCTTTGTATCTCTTTGAAGCAGACTGAAATGATTTATTCTAAAATCTCTTTCTCATATCTCAGGCTTCAGTTTCAACTTTTCTTTTATCTTTCCCTAGTGTTTCAGCTTTGCATGCTCGATTAACGAGTGTAACGAACTCTTTTACTTCTAATATATCGACTAGAAAAACGGATATCTTCATTAAGACTATCTTCAAATCTTTTGCACATTATAGCTTTAGAAGATATACATTCTCGGGCATATTGACTTAGTCTACGAACTCTCGTTCATATTTAGTGATAGTCATTCAGCCCTATTTAAGCTCCAGAAATTCTTTTTGTTTCTGATCAATGAATCACTCACTGATATATTTCTTCTAGAACTCAATCTGAAAGAAATCTCATGTAACCCATTCTCTCGGAACAACAGAAATTAAGGTTTTCCACCATTAATAAGCCGCATCTCGAAGTAACGATACAACACACTTTATGCATTCTTCCAGAGTCAGAGACATCTCATCAAATACCCGAATAGTATTTTCAATCCAGAATTCAACTTTTTCAGCATCATCATTATTGGTAGCTTGGAACTCTTCAGTTCCATACTTACGGATCTTGTCAACTGGAGGCTTATTTAATAGATTCGGATACACAATCGGTGGCAACTGTGTAGTCCGAGGGGATTAGCAAGGCGGAGGTTGCGAAAGCGATCAAAGTTATTCTTTACGTACTGAGTGAACCACTCACTCATCATTTGGAAGAATGCTTATTTAGCTTCTCCCTCCTGACCACTTGTAGTCGGTCTCGGATTAGAAGGCTCTGTCCCTTGCGCGAAAGCAGGCTCATTACTTTTTACGTCGTCAGCTATAGCTCTTTCGGGATCCATTGCTATACAGAAATCACATTTTACACGTTAGGATTCATCACACTATCACAGTTCAAATATATGGCATGTATAGCTAGACTCTGACACGCTACGTTAGTCCGAGAATCGACTAAAGCGTAGCTCTGATACCAACCAAATGTAACATCCCTATCCCGTGTCTGATCACCGGATTAGGGTTAAAGGCGTTACCAGACAGATCGAAAACATTAACAGAATTAATCATACAACCATTCATCAATATCAATCATAACGTCCCTTAAGTAGGTCATCGAGACCCTAAGCATGCTTATAAATCGGGTCGGGCCTAAATCAAAACACATAAGTAATTTCATAAAAATTTGAAACTTTTTTAAAATACAGGGAACACACGACCGTGGGGGTAGGCCATGCCTCACCCGCGGCACCCCCGTGCGACCTCCCCGTGGTAGTATTCTGTCAAAATCAACAAGGTCACTAAGCACGCCCGTGTGCTAAGGCCGTGTACTAATAGATCACATACTGCCATTTCTCACACGACCACCAAGCACACCCGTGTCGAGGCATGTACAAATTAAGCCACATTCTTCCAATTTACCCATGGTCTTAGGCACGCCCGTGTGCCTCAACCGTGTGACATTATAGGCCCTTTTACAAGGCCAATATGCCACCCACTTAGGGTCTTCCTACAAGCAATATATACCTAATCATAATATGCATATATGGCAACCAAAACATATCAAATGGTTCACTTCATCCATACATTCATTACCAATTCCATTCATACCAAATTACAAACTAAATCCTACATCATTTCAAACATGTATCATCCATTTGCTTAACCAAAACTTAACCATTTCATATGCATCAAAACATACTAAATATATGCTTCATAACTATTTCATTCAAACATTTATCAACTCAAAAACTTGCCAATACACATGGCCATGCTCACTTCATAAACATATACACCTATCTAGCCTATACATGCCATAATTAGCCATATCCATTTTCAAAAGGGTACCAAAATAAGTTTAGTAGTGTGATGGCGATCCTTGACAATCCCGAGCCTTCAGTAGCTTCGACGACCTATAAAACAGAGAAAGAGCACATACAAAGTAAGCTTTCCAAAAGCTTAGTAAGTCATATACAAATAAACTTGGCATAAAAAGCATATATGCAATTTGATACATTTGCACATCTCATTCACTTAACAATTTATCATGTATATGCTTGATTCATATTTATGACTACATTGGTCACATTTATCCATTCAAAACTCATTTGAAGCACATAGCTCATTAATAATCTTCCTTGCATCTCATTCACATTATCCTATTCAAACATACCTTTCTTCAAATCAAAGTCATATGCATACTTACCATTCATGCATACTTAATGCACATTCAACGTACCTGAATCGGATATTCATTCACTCAATGGATCATAGCTCAGATATACCATTCGTATTGCAGACTTGCCCGTTGAACCCTTAGGAACCTAGTAGGATACTTAGAAAGCTCGGAATAGTAGTACAATGCCAACATCCTAGACGAGGTCTTACATGCACTAGTATATAGATGCCACTGTCCCAGACAGGGTCTTACACGTACAAATCATAACGATGCCAAAGTCACAGATGTTGTCTTACACGAGTCAATATGATGCCGATGTCCCAGACATGGTCTTACTCATAAAGTTCATATTGATGCCTACGACCCAGACGAGGTCTTACACAAATTTCAAATCAACGCCAACGTCCCGGATGTGGTCTTACATGATAAAACAGAACATATACCTATGTCATGACATAGCTAATCCTATCTATTCCTAGGTCGTACGGGACCTCTCGGCTTTATCACTATATCGAACTTATTTCAGAATTCACGCACTTAGCATCTCATACTCATTCATTTTCATCGATAGACATATGAATACATATATTCAATTCAATACAGATAAGTCTATTTGCATAGTGACTTACCTCGGATTTGGTTTATCGAACGGAAACGGCTACTTTGTTACTTTCGCTTTCCCGCGATCTAAATCCATTTTCCTTGGTTCTTGATCTAAATATATTCAGAATTAACCCTTTTATTCACTATTCCATTCAATTCAATCCATACACATATATTTTGGGCTATTTACAATTTAACCCTCATATTTGCACATTTTATCAATTTAGTCCATTTTCTCAAAACATCAAATTTCACAAAATCAACACATACACAAGCTTAGCCGAATACTTATGGACTTCATACAAACCCATACTTTTCATCAAATTTTCAATTTAGTCCTTTAATTTACCCTTTTTACAATTTAGCCCTATTTAGCTAAATTTATCAAAACTTCAAGAACATAACATGTTCATCTAGCTCAAATCTTTTATTTAACACCATAAATCATCATAAAACTCAACATATCATCAATGGCACATTTCACATACATCATCAAAATACAAAATCAAGGCATGGGTTTTGTAGCTCTCAAAGCAACGATTGCAGAAACGTAGAAATTATCAAAAACTGAAATCAAAACTTACCTTAATTCAAGCTTGAAATGGCCGAATATAGTTTAGGGTTTTCTATAGTTTAGGGTTTTCTTAATTTTCTTTCTTTGATTTTCGGCTAACAAAGGATGATAATGTGGCCATTTTCATGTTTTTATTAAACATGTAATCAATTAATCTTAAAGACATTTTTAACCTTTAAAACAAATATATTAAAACATATAATTCAAGGTCATTTATGACCTTAGCCATCCACTAACCACTTATTGGCATATTTGCCTATTAAGGCCACAACATTCAAAAGCCACATCACTTAAGTACTTTAACAATTAACAAGCAACTTTCACATTTAATGCAATTTAATCCTTTGCTCAAATTAAACATTCAAATGGACTAATTAGCTTACGAAATTTAAACACATGCTTAGTCACATATCAACGGACATAAAATAATATTAAAATATTATATGGACTCAGATAATATTTTGGGTATAAGTTGCCAAAATGAAAATAAAAAAAATTAGATCCCGAAACCACTGTTCCGATTAGGGTATAAACCAGACTATTACAATTCTCCCCCTTAGGGATTTTCGTCCCAGAAAATCTTACCGTTAAACAAATTCGGATAATGCTGTCTCATTGAATCTTTAGGCTCCCACGTAGCCTCTTCTAATCCGTGTCGATTCCACAATACTTTCACTAATGGAATTTTCTTATTTTTTAACTCTTTCACTTCACGAGCTAAGATACGGATCGGTTCCTCTTCGTATGTCATATCAGATCAGATTTTAATTTTAGATGGGGCAATCACATGTGACGGATCAAACCGATATCTACGGAGCATCGAAACGTGAAATACATTGTGAATCTTTTCTAATTCATAAGGTAACTTCAATCTATATGCAACAGGCCCAATACATTCAATGATCTCATACGGTCCGATGAATCTCGGACTTAACTTGGCTTTACGTCTGAATCAGAGCACTTTCTTCCACGGAGACACTTTCAGAAATACTTTGTCATCGATCTCAAATTCTATATCCTTTCGTTTTAAGTTTGCATAGGACTTCTGACGATCAGATGCTAGTTTCAAACAATCCCGAATCAATTTCACTTTCTACTCGATATCTTTTATCAAATCAACCCTGTGTAACTTATTCTCACTGAGTTCAGTCCAATACAGAGGTGTACAACATTTACGTCCGTACAAAGCTTCATATGGTGCCATTTTAATGCTCATCTGAAAACTATTATTTTACGCAAATTTGATCAACGCAAGTATTGTTTCGATAAACCACTAAACTTAAGTGCACAGCATCTTAAGATATCTTCGAGAATCTGAATAATTCGCTCAGATTGACCATCCGTTTACGGATGAAAAGCTGTACTGAAATGCAATTTCGTACCCAAAGCATCTTGCAATTTCTTCCAGAATTGTGATGTGAATCTCGGATCCCTATCTGACACAATAGATAGTGGCACCCCGTGCAATCTCACAATCTCGGAAATATAAAGCTCAGCTAATCTTTCAAGCAAGTAGTCAGATCTTACGGGAATAACATGGGCAGATTTAGTTAATCGGTCAACTATGACCCTTATCGCATCCTTCTTTCTCAGAGTCAGAGGCAACACAGAAACAAAGTACATAGTTACTCTATCCCATTTCCATTTAGGAATCGAATCAATTTGTAACAACCTGCATTTAAACTTGATGTTCGCTTTCACTTGTCGACAAACTAAACATTTTGAAACAAAGTCAGAAATGTCTCTTTTCATGCCAGACCACCAATAGTGTTGCTTCAAATCATGATACATCTTTCTACTTCCTGGATGGACAGATAGGCGATTGGCTTCACCCAAAATCAATTGAATCAACTCCAGATTTCTTGGAACATAGATTCAATCTCAGTATCTCAAACAATCATCAATAACTCAAAATTCAGATTCAAAGTTCAATTCACGTTGAGCTCGTTTCAAGAACAATTCATTATCAACCTTCTGAGCATCACATATTTGTTGTACAAATTACGGTTTAGCTCTCAATTCAGCTATCACAAAACTATCATCAGACAAATCTATCTGAGCATTCAAAGCATGTAGTGCAAACAACGACTTTCTACTCAACGCATCAGCAACCACGTTTGCTTTACCCGGATGATAATCTATCACAAGCTCTTAATCTTTTAACAGTTCTAACCATCTTCTTTGACGCAGGTTCAAATCTTTTTGGGTCATTACTTTTATGATCTGAAAACACGTGACATTTCTCACCGTACAAATAATGACGCCAAATTTTAAGTGCAAACACAATCGCAACGAGCTCAAGGTCATATGTCGGATAATTCTTTTCATGAGGCTTTAATTGTCTCGAAGCATAAGCTACTACTTTGCCCTCTTACATCAAAACACATCCCAGACCGTTTAACAAAGCATCACAGTATACAACAAATTCCTTACCCGATTTTGGTTGTACTAACACTGGAGCTTCTGTTAACAGAGTTTTCAACCGATCAAAACTTCTCTGACATTTATCTAACCATTCAAATCTAATATCTTTCTAAAGTAATCTTGTCAACGGAGTAACTATTGTTGAAAAGCCCTTTACAAATCTACGGTAATAACCAGCTAAACCCAGAAAACTGCGAACTTCAGATACATTTCTCAGAGGTTTCCAATTCAGAATAGCAGAAATCTTGCTCGGATAAACATGAATCCTAGAAGCTGACACAATATGCCCCAGAAAGCTGACCTCATTCAACCAGAATTCACATTTGCTAAATTTTACGTACAATTACTTTTCTCTCAAAGTTTGTAACATAATTTTCAAATGTTCTGCATGCTCATTCTCATCACGTGAGTAAATCAAAATGTCGTCAATGAATACAACAACAAATTGATCCAGATACGGTCTAAAAATTCTGTTCATCAAGTCCATAAAGACAGCAGGAGCATTGGTTAGTCCGAATGGCATAACTAAAAACTCATAATGCCCGTACCTCTTTGGAAAAGTAGTTTTCGGAATGTCTGAATCTTTAGCTCTCCATTGGTAGTATCCCGATCTCAAATCAATCTTGGAAAACACAGTAGCTCCTTTTAATTGATCAAACAAATCATCAATTTTGGGCAAAGGATATTTGTTCTTTATTGTCACCTTATTCAACTGACAGTAATCGATACACATCCTCATCGTGCCATCTTTCTTTTTCACAAACAGAACAGGAGCACCCCAAAGCAAAAAACTTTGTCTCACAAACCCTCTATCAGTCAATTCTTGTAGCTGTGACTTTAACTCTTTCAACTCTATTGGTGCCATTCTATACAGAGCTATCGAAATAGGTGTCGTATCAGCAACAATTCAATACCAAATTCAACTTCACGAATCAAGGTAAACTTCGGTAACTCTTGTGGAACACATCGAAAAATCACAAACAATGGGTATCGATTCAACTTTCTTCTCGACACTTTTGAATCAATCACATAAGCAAAATATGATTCATACCCCATTTTCACATAACTCTGAGCTTTCAAAACGGATATCACAGCAGGCAATCCATTCAAACCACCAGACTCAATCTGGACAATCTCATCATTCGGAGTTCTTAAATCAATAGATTTTCTTTTACAGTTCACAACGGCATCATGCATAAACAACCAATCTATTCCCAAAATAATATCGAATTCATCAAATGGCAAAAGCATCGATCAATAGGGAAACAAATATCTCAAACATTAACAGACGTTCTTGCATACTTTGTCAACAAGGACACTTTTACCTAAGGGGTTCGATACTTTTATAGTAAACTCAGTAGACTCTACAGGCAAAGTCTTGCTGAATACTAAATTCATGCATATATATGAATGCATAGAACCATGGTCTATCAAAGCAATCACAGTAGTATCGTAAAGAGTAAAAGTACCAGTTATCACATCAGGTGAAGAAGCTTCCTCACGAGCTCGGATAGCATATGCTCTGACAGGCGCCCTAGCTTCATATCTAACAACATCGTCTCTCGTAGTTCTCTGACTACCACTGGCATTTCTTACATTCTTTGAAGATCGACCTCTCACAGGTGCACTATCAGATCTCGAATTCTGAACAGTTTTTGGCTCAATAGTCTCAGGACAATATCAGATAAAATGATCAAGTGATCCACATCTGAAGTAAGCTCTGTCATTTAATCTACAGCTTTTCGGATGCCTTTTTCCATAATATTTACATTTAGGTCTCTCAGATCGAACATTACCAACACTAGCCACTGAAGCTGCTGGGTTTTTGGAACTCATTTGCCATCTAGCTCTATTTCTATTCAAATGTCCCGCATTTTCTCAGAACGACTTTGATCATCAGCTGTATCTCTTTGAAGCAGACTAAAATGATTTATTCTGAAATCTCTTTCTCATATCTCAGGCTTCAGTTTCAACTTTTCTTTTATCTTTCCCTAGTGCTTCAGCTTTGCATGCTCGATCAACGAGTGTAACGAACTCTTTTACTTCTAATATCTCGACTAGCAAACGGATATCTTCATTAAGAATATCTTCAAATCTTTTGCACATTATAGCTTTAGAAGATATACATTCTCGGGCATATTGACTTAGTCTACGAACTCTCGTTCATATTCAATAATAGTCATTCGGCCCTATTTAAGCTCCAAAAATTCTTTTTGTTTCTGATCAACGAATCACTCACTGATATATTTCTTCTGGAACTCAATCTGAAAGAAATCTCATGTAACCCATTCTCTCGGAACAACAAAAATTAAGGTTTTCCACCATTAATAAGTCGCATCTCGAAGTACCGATACAACACACTTTATGCATTCTTCTAGAGTCAGAGACATCTCATCAAATACCTGAATAGTATTTTCAATCCAGAATTCAGCTTTTTCAGCATCATCATTATTCATAGCTCGGAACTCTTCAGCTCCATACTTATGGATCTTGTCAACCGGAGGCTTATTTAATAGATTTGAATACACAACCGGTGGCACAACTGTAGTCTGAGGGGGATTAACCGGGGGCGAAGGTTGCGAAACAGTTAGGTTATTCTTTACGCATTGAGTGAACCACTCACTCATCATTTGGAAGAATGCTTATTTAGCTTCTCCTTCCTAACCACTTGTAGTCGGTCTCGGATTAGAAGGCTCTATCCCTTGCACGAGAGCAGGCTCATTACTTTTTACGTCGTCACCATGACTCTTTCGGGATCCATTGCTATATAGAAATCACATTTTACACGTCAGGATTCATCACACTATCACAGTTCAAATATATGGCATGTATAGCTAGACTCTGACACGCTACGTTAGTCTGAGAATCGACTAAACCGTAGCTCTGATACTAACCAAATGTAACACCCCTATCCTGTATCTAATCACCGAATTAGGGTTAAAGGCGTTACCAGACAGATCAAAAATATTAACAGAATTAATCATACAACCATCATCAATATCAATCATAATGTCCCTTAAGTAGGTCATCGAGACCCTAAGCTTGCTTATAAACTGGGTCGGGCCTAAATCGAAACACATAAGTAATTTCATAAAAATTTGAAACTTTTCTAAAATACAGGGAACACACGACCGTGGGGGTAGGCCATGCCTCACCCACGGCTACATGACACCCCCATGCGACCTCCCCGTGGTAGTATTCTGCCAAAATCAACAAGGTCACTAAGCACGCCCGTGTGCTAAGGCCGTGTACTAATAGATCACATACTGCCATTTCTCACACGACCACCAAGCACACCCATGTCGAGGCATGTACAAATTAAGCCACATTCTGCCAATTTACCCACGGTCTTAGGCACGCCCGTGTGCCTCAACCGTGTGACATTCCTTTTACAAGGCCAATATGCCACCCACTTAGGGTCTTCCTACAAGCAATATATACCTAGACATAATATGCATATATGGCAACCAAAACATATCAAATGGTTTACTTCATCCATACATTCATTACCAATTCCATTCATACCAAATTACAAACTAAATCCTACATCATTTCAAACATGTATCATCCATTTGCTTAACCAAAACTTAACCATTTCATATGCATCAAAACATACTAAATATATGCTTCATAACTCTTTCATTCAAACATTTATCAACTCAAAAACTTGCCAATACACATGGCCATGCTCACTTCATAAACATATACACCTATCTAGCCTATACATGCCATAATTAGCCATATGCATTTTTGAAAGGGTACCAAAATAAGTTTAGTAGTGTGATGGCGATCCTTGGTAGTCCCGAGCCTTCAGTAGCTTCGACGACCTATAAAACAGAGAAAGCACACATACAGAGTAAGCTTTCCAAAAGCTTAGTAAGTCATATACAAATAAACTTGGCATAAAAAGCATATATGCAATTTGATACATTTGCACATCTCATTCACTTAACAATTTATCATGTACATGCTTGATTCATATTTATGACTACATTGGTCACATTTATCCATTCAAAACTCATTTGAAGCACATGGCTCATTCATAATCTTCCTTGCATCTCATTCACATTATCCTATTCAAACATACCTTTCTTCAAATCAAAGTCATATGCATACTTACCATTCATGCATACTTAATGCACATTCAACGTACCTGAATCGGATATTCATTCACTTAATGGATCATAGCTCAGATATACCATTTGTATTGCAGACTTGCCCGTTAAACCCTTAAGAACCTAGTAGGATACTCAGAAAGCTCGGAATAGTAGTACAATGCCAACGTCCCAGACGAGGTCTTACATGCACTAGTATATCGATGCCACTGTCCCAGACAGGGTCTTACACGTACAGATCATAACGATGCCAACATCACAGACGTGGTCTTACACGAGTCAATATGATGCCGATGTCCTGGACATGGTCTTACTCATAAAGTTTGTATTGTTGCCTACGTCCCAAACAAGGTCTTACACAAATTTCAAATCAACGCCAACGTCCCAGACGTGGTCTTACATGATAAAACAGAACAGATACCTATGTCATGACATAGCTAATCATATCTATTCCTAGGTTCGTATGGGACTTCTCGGCTTTATCACTATATCAAACTTATTTCAGAATTCACGCACTTAGCATCTCATACTCATTCATTTTCATCAATATACATATGAATACATATATTCAATTCAATACAGATAAGTCTATTTGCATAGTGACTTACCTCGGATTTGGTTTATCGAACGGAAATGGCTATTCTGTTACTTTCGCTTTCCCACGATCTAAATCCGTTTTCCTTGGTTCTTGATCTAAACATATTCAGAATTAACCCTTTTATTCACTATTCCATTCAATTCAATCCATACACATATATTTTGGGCTATTTACAATTTAACCCTCATATTTGCACATTTTACCAATTTAGTCCATTTTTCTCAAAACATCAAATTTCACAAAATCAACACATACACAAGCTTAGCCGAATACTTATGGACTTCATAAAAACCCATACTTTTCATCAAATTTGCAATTTAGTCCTTCAATTTACCATTTTTACAATTTAGACCTATTTAGCTAAATTCATCAAAACTTCATGAACATAACATGTTCATCTAGCTCAAATCTTTTATTTAACACCATAAATCATCATAAAACTCAACATATCATCAATGGCACATTGCACATACATCATCAAAATACAAAATCAATGCATGGGTTTTATAGCTCTCAAAGCAACGATTGCAGAAACGTAGAAATTATCAAAAACCAAAATTAGAACTTACCTTAATTCAATCTTGAAATGGCCGAATATAGCTTAGGGTTTTCTTCTTTTTCTTTCTTTGATTTTCGGCTAACAAAGGATGATAATGTGGCCATTTTCATGTTTTTATTAAACATGTAATCAATTAATCTTAAAGACATTTTTAACCTTTAAAACAAATATATTAAAACATATAATTCAAGGTCATTTATGACCTTAGCCATCCACTAACCACTTATTGGCATATTTGCCTATTAAGGCCACAACATTCAAAAGCCACATCACTTAAGTAGTTTAACAATTAACAAGAAACTTTCACATTTAATGCAATTCAATCTTTTGCTCAAATTAAACATTCAAATGGACTAATTAGCTTACGGAATTTAAACACATGCTTAGTCACATATCAACGGCACAGAAAGTAATATTAAAATATTATATGGACTCAGATTTGTGGTCCCAAAACCATTGTTCGATTAGGGTATAAACCAGACTGTTACAATTCTCCCCCTTAGGGATTTTCGTCCCCGAAAATCTTACCGTTAAACAGATTTGGATAATGCTGTCTCATTGAATCTTCAGGCTCCCACGTAGCCTCTTCTAATCCGTGTCGATTCCACAATACTTTCACTAATGGAATTTTCTTATTTTTTAACTCTTTCACTTCACGAGCTAAGATACGGCTCGGTTCCTCCTCGTATGTCATATCAGATCAGATTTCAATTTCAGATGGGGTAATGTAACATCCTAAAAAGGGCCTATGCATTTTGGCCTAATTGTACGAAAAGACATGTTTTATGTGTTTTGGAATAAATTTGGAATGATTTTTGGAAACCTGAGAATATATGGAAATGATACGTGGAAAGTCAAAAAATGAACATTTTTGGAAACCTCGGCAAATTAGGAAAGTGAACATTTTGGAAACCTAAGCAAATTAGGAAAGTGAACATTTTGGAAACCTAAGCAAATTAGGAAAGTGAACATTTTGGAAACCTAAGCAAATTAGGAAAGTAAACATTTTGGAAACTCAGCCAAAAGAGGAAACTAAACATTTTTGGAAACTAGGCTAAAAGAGGAAACTAAACATTTTGGAAACCTAGGAAATGTCAAGTTACAGAGCCGCGCGAAAATTTTTGGAAACTTAAAAATGACCCCGAAATGTCGAATTTTAAAGTTCAAAGGGGAACTTAGGGCCAGGTGACCCTAAAATATAAAGTACGTGAAATTTGACCCATTAACGGAATTGGAAAAGTGGCCTGAAGATGCCACCTAAGGCCTCAGGAAATGGCCCACATGCAAGGCGTGTTGGGCCTGAGTTTGAGTCACCTAGGAAGCAAATAAAAGAAGTTTTTATTTTGCCTCCTTGAGTAGAGAGTTGGACGGCACAAGGGATTTAGGAAGAAGAGTTTTTATTCCTTTGGAATTCGGCTAATTAGGAGATTTGATGGAATTTAATAGTTGATAAAATTAAAATTTATCACATAGGAAGAGTTGGCCGATTGAGGGACTCTAAGGCTAATAGTTTCGGCTAAAGAGGGAAAGTTAAGAGCCATTCTTCATTCTTTTCTCTTCAAGAGAACCTCTTGTCGAAATTCCCTAGCCAATAAGCAACAATCTTTTCTTCTCCTTTAGCCAATTCTCTCTCGTCAAAACTCTCTCCATCTCTTTTCTTTTCTTTTCTTTTCTTTTCTTCTACTATCCCTTCACAAAAGTCAAACCTTGTGATCCATAATAGTGCCATAGCTGAATAGTATAAGGGATCATCCGGATTTGAAAACGAGGTAAGTACATCTATGTACATTCGCCAAAAGGTCTCTTCCATAATTGAATGGTAGATCAAATCTAACATGTGATTTCTACAGAATCTAAAATAAAGATCAATTTCGGATTTGAGAACTCCAAGGTAAGTGAGTTTATACATTCGCCAAGGCCAAAACTTAGTTATTTAGATCAAATTAATCAAAAACTAACCGATTCGTAGATCTAGGATTTGGCCGATTTCAAGGAAGAGGAAGGTGAAGTTTTGGATTTAAAATCCATAAGGTAAGCACCTAAAAGTATTCGCCAAGGCTTGTGTGATTACATAGATTAGATCTTTAATTATTAAAAGCGAAAACTAATCTATGTTGAGATTTAGGGTTGGTTAATATCGTGAAGGAAAACCAAGTTTTCGTGGATTTGAATAATCATCAAATCGGCATCAAAGGTAAGTCTTTTTACAAATCCTACTAGGATTTGGATATTATAGCCAAATAGAATTTATGCTAAGTAATAAATGATAAATCAAATGTAGAGACTAAGGATCTAAACATTATATCTAGCTTTTCGTAATCTTAAGGAATCGTTAAACAAATCAGTTATGTACCCTACATCTGAATCTTACTAGATTTATGGCTTAAATATGATATATATGTTAATATGAAAGTGTAAGAATGTGGCTAAAGTACCATATTATGGTACAAAGTACTCAGGTACGTTTTCCTACTCCTACTAGGATTTCGAAATATGTTATATTTAACATGTGAAAAGTGATGTGAAAGTGAAATTTAAATATGATATGCATGATATGTATAATTTGGGGCATTCGGGTTATTTGAGAAAGGGGAAGTGAATGTGATGACTCCGATCTCACTAAGTGAAACGTGATGACTTTGGTCTCACTAAGAATATGTGACGACTTTGGTCTCACTAAGTGAATGTGGTGACTTCGGCCACATTAAGTGAAAGTGGTAACTTCGGTTACATTATCTAAAAGTGGTGTCTCATGACACAAATATCAGGTGGCTATGCCACAATATATTAAGTGGGCGATGAGCACGTCAACTACAGCGACTGCCTTCGATGGTGTGTAGCAGATGGAGGGTTGACTTAGTAGTCCCCACTTGCACATGGTTGGTACTGTGGAGTGTAGCGGATGGCATATAGGTTTGGGTTCGTGTTTGCATCATTATCTTGAATTTTTATATGAATATGATATGTAAGGTGTGCCTATTTCTATTATGTTTTGGTGTTGGTTACACATTGAGTCTATCGACTCACCCGGTTGTGGGAACATGTTTCAAGTGATGAACAGTAATGGACCGGGACGGCAGAGCTTGTGGTGGCCATGTTCAGCTTGAAGTTTGATTTAATTTGAATCTTTATTTTATTTTAAGTACTTTACAATTTTATTTTGGGTTTCGTTTTATGTAATAAGGCCATCGTGACGATTTTTATTTCTGCTTTAATTACTATGTTATGAAATTTAGGGCTTAATAAAGGATAAGCCCATTTAATTTAAAATAAGTTTAAATATTTTGTCACCTAAAACAAATTGGTTTTCGATAAAAAAAATAAATTTGTTTTCAACTCGAGCCCAACCCACAACAGACAATCTTCCAAAACACATAGTTTTCAAAGTATTCGAATGAATTTGAAGCGGGTTAATTCGAGGAACATACCAGATCCGGTCCATTCTCGTGGGCTGGGTGTGGGGTGTTTCAGTTTGGTATCAGAGCCCAGTTTTAAACTCTCGGCCTGTGGCCTAAGGCCCAAAATGTTTTCAAACAAGCCCAGATGAGTTTTATGGAAATATTTTTGAAAGTAGACAGGTTTGATGGCATGGTCCCTAAGTCTCCACCATGATCCACTGTAAGTACCCCTATCTATCTGTGTGATTATGTGAATTATAGAAGGGTAGAATAGGAATGGAACGTAGAATAGCATGATAGGAACTTGAACCCTAAGATTAGTCTACTCAAACACAAATACATAAGACTTAATACACTAAAACAAAGCTATGGCTAAGTCAATCAAGTTAGGTGTGGCAACCATGGTACGCATGTCAGGAGTGGATCCTCAAGAGCTTGGTATTTAAGCAGCCCTAGTGACTCACCTCCTCTACATAGAATCCTACCGTGCGTAGCTTGGCTCACCCTAACCCTGAGAGGACTTAGTGGGTGTGGCAACCCCAGACGCATGTCTAGGAATGGTTTCTGGGAGCTTAGTACTTAAGCAATCGCGTGACTCACCTCCTCTCCACTGAATCGCCGCAAGTGCGTAGCTTTGGTTCACTCGACCAAGAAGGCTCTGGCCATAAAGCTAAACCCAATAACTAAAACCCGAAAGGGAACTAGCCATTTTCGTAACCTTAATATTAAAATACTTAAATCATTTTTCCCTTAATTCACTTAAAACTATTTCTATACACAATTTTCTCCTAAAATTTCGATTTATAAAATTACAAAAATACCCCTAATGGAAAAATTACAAAATGCCCTTAGTTTATAAAATATCCAACTACTCAACAGCTTTTGCCAAAATTCCAATATTTCATAAATGTTCAAAAAAAAAAACCTAATTTGCAAACTATCAAGAGAATACCTTGATTTTTCAAAAATTACAAAATTACCCTTGACTTCCAAAATTTTTGCAACTTCATCGTTTTGGAAAATAAATTTCTTAAAAAGAACCCTCAAAGTTTTGAAACTTTTGAAATATCCCTGATTTATTAAAATTTTACAATTTACCTCGATTTGTGGGAAAATTACCAAAATACCCCCAAGGTCTAAAAATTTTTGAAATACCCTCGGATCTCAAAAAAATTTTCCAAAATACCCCGGGAAGTTAAAAATACCAAAAATAATTTGTGACAAAATCACCAAGAAACCTTATTTTAATAAAGTACGAAAATACCCCTGTAGGACAAATTACAAAAATACCCCCGTGTAGTGGAAAAACAACAACAAATGAAAAACTACAACGTTTCTCTGAATGAACTAAGGTTCATAATTGTTTGATGGATGTGTGAATGAATGAAAAGACTGTGTGCATGTATGAATACGAAAGAACCACTCCTAAATTCCTTTTCATAAAATTTCTTCGCGAGTAATAAAGTGAAACAAAAGTACTAATTTATAAAAAACTTCTTAATCAGATCTCGACGTTAGAAATGAGTTCTAGAGGACGCGGTCGTCAAGGACGCGGTAGAGGAAGAATGACTGTGTCAGAACCCGTTAGATCGGGTCAAGGGTCTGACAATGAGTTACCACCGCCACCACCACCCCCAGCTGTTAATGTCGAGCAGCAAGCTCAGACGGGGGATGATGCTGTGTCGCAGGCTATGTTGCGAGTTTTGGAAATGGTGGTCATGGGTGGAAATACGGAGCTCGTAAATCAGACCTAGCGACTCCGAGCCAATCAGGCGGAGGTGTTTCGTGGAGTGTCTGGTGTGGCACCCAATACTGGTGAGTATTGGTTGGAAGCAATCGGCGATTATGGATGAGCTCGACCGACCCTCAAGAGAAGTTGAAAGGGATAGTGGCACTATTACGTGATGAAGCGTACCAATGGTGGTTAATCGTCCGGATGGTGCCACGATCGAGGATCCGACGGGAATATGCTAAGGAGGTATATCGTAAAAAGTATGTCGGCATTACGATATATTGATGAGCAGAGGAAAGCTTTTCTAAGACTAGTTTAAGGGAACAAGTCAGTGCAAAGATATGAGTCTAAATTTCGAGGTTAAGCCGATATGCTCGAGGAGTAGTCACAACCGAACATGAACGTTGTGTCCGCTTTGAGGGACGGATTAAGGGATGACCTAAGATTATTGATAGCTCCACATCAAGAACGGAGTTCTCGCGTTGGTTGAAAAGGCTAAGGTAGCCGAGGGAATCAAGGACTCTACTAGGCGTATCATCGATAGGAATAGACCCAAGAGGGTTATGGATCGTCGGAAATGTGCGTAAAAGGCCCAGAATCGAGGGTCAAGGGTCGACAAGTTGGTACTAGAGGATGATCGCCCTTGTGAGCATTGTGGAAAGAAGCATTTAGGTGAGTGTTGGAAAAGACAGAGTATGTCTTAAGTATGGGTCCAAGGACCATATGCTCAAGGACCGCCCAAAGATATCGATGACAAACAACAAGAATCTCGTAATATTAATCGGTAGGTAGGGAGGACAAAGAATTTCAACGAGGTCGAGGTGCGAATAACTGAGGTAATGGTGCTGGCAGAGGACGTGGCAGAGGTGCCGCTAATCCTGAGGCAAGGAAGTCGGGTTTGGTTTATGCGATTCATCATAGGGAGGATGGAGACGCGCCAGACGTCATAACCGGTACGTTCCTCATTCATGGTAAACCCTATTATGCTTTAATTGATGTGGGCTCGACCCATTCTTATGTTGTCTGTAGTGTAGTTGAAACACTAGGCCTAGACTCTGAACTTTCGGATAAGGAGATGACAGTAGTAAGCCCATTAGGCCAAACTATAGTGGTGAATATGATCTTTCGTAATATACCCCTTGAAATTTAGGGAGTGAGCTTTCGGGCTGACCTAATGGAATTACCCTTCGGGGAATTTGACCTCATATTTGGTATTGATTGGTTGGTAGAACACCGAGCCGTGTTGGATTGTGCGGCTAAACGAATGGAACTAAGGACCCCTGAGGATGAGGTGGTCATTATGATAGGAGAAAGAAGAAACTACTTGACTAATGTAGTTTCTTTGCTTAAGGTCGAAAGGATGGTTCAGAAGGGTGCGAGGCATTCTTAGCCTTTGTGGGCACGTTGGATGGAAAGGAGGAAGGTGTCAAAGGAGTTAGAACGGTAGGGACTTCGAGGATGTGTTTCAGAGGAATTACCAGAATACCCCAGATAGAGAAGTTGAATTTGGAATAGACTTACTACCGTGAACAAAGACTTGTGTCAATCGCCCATACCAAATGGCGCCTAAAAGAGTTAGTGGAGCTCAAGGCTCAAATCCAAGAATTGTTGGATCGTGGGTTTATTCGCCCAAGTGTGTCTCAATGGGGAGCACCGGTCCTGCTCGTGAAGAAGAAGGACGGAACTATGCGATGTGCATAGACTATCGTCAATTGAATAAGTCGACCATCAAGAACAAGTATCCCTTGCCTAGGATTGATGACTTGTTCGACCAATTGAAGGAGCGGTAGTGTTCTCAAAGATCGACTTAAGGTCGGATATCACCATTAAAAGTAAAGGAGGTGGATATCCATAAGATGCCTTTCGTAACAAGATACGACCATTTTGAGTTTGTGGTAATGCCGCTTTGGGTTGACAAACACCCCACCAAGATTCATGGATATGATGAACCGAGTGTTTCAACCTTACTTAGATAGGTTCGTGGTAGTGTTCATCGACGATATTTTGGTATACTCTAAGTCCAAGAGGAGCATGATGAGCATCTCCGGATTGTGTTGCAAGTATTGAGGAGAAGAAGCTTTATGTCAAATTCAAGAAGTGTGAATTTTGGCTTAGGGAAGTTTCTTTCTTAGGACACGTGGTGTCCGCCGAGGAATAAGGGTGGATCCTAAGAAAATTGAAGTCGTGTTGGATTGGAAACCACCTAAGTCGGTGGTGGAAATTGTAGTTTCTTAGGATTGGCAAAGCTATTACAGAAGGCTCAGAAGGATTTTCATCAATAGCCGCTACCATTAATGAAATTGTTGAGGAAGGAAGTACCCTTTGTATGGACGGATAAGCAACAGAGAGTTTTGAAAAACTTAAGAAGGTATTAACTAAGCTCCAGTGTTGATTCAAACTGAGGCAGAAAGGAGTTTGTGGTGTATCGTGACGCTTCACATACGGGTTAGGATGTGTTCTTATGCAAGATGGAAAAGTAGTCGCCACGGCGCCTCGACGCTTAAGGCCGCATGAGGTGAACTACCCAACCCATGACTTGAATTGGCAGAATGGTCTTCGCCTCAAGGTGTAGAGGCACTATCTTTATGGAGAAAGGTCGGTGATCTACATGCACCACAAGAGTCTCAAGCACTGTTGACTCGGAAGGAGTTAAACTTGAGGCAACGAAGGTGGGTGGAATTATCGAAAGACTATGACTATTCGATAGAGTATCATCCCGCAAGACGAATGTAGTAACGGATGCCCTAAGTAGGAAGGTTGTGTGGGACCTAAGAGCAATGTTCGCCCATTTAAGCTTGTATGAGGACTAAGCTTTGTATGGTGAGTTACAAGTCAAGCCAACATGGTTGAAGGAGGTGAAAGAGGGACGGTTGGTTGATGAGGATTTAAGTATTAAGTTACAAAAAGCACGAATCTGAGAGTTGGATGACCGTGAGGTTAATGATGAAGGAGTATTGTGCTACAAAGGAAAGTTTGTATGCCAAGGGACAAGGAGTTAAGACAGAAGATTCTTTGAAGCGCATAGTAGCCCTTATGCTATGCATCCGGAGGCATTAAGTTGTACAGAGATTTAAGGGAGCAATTTTGGTGGCCCGATCTTAAACGAGAAGTTCTGTAATTGTGGGAAGATGTCTGACGTGTCAGTAAGTTAAGGCTAAATACCAAGTTCCATCGGGATTGCTTCAGCCAATCCAGATTTCGCAGTGGAAGTGGAAAAGAATTACCATGGACTTTGTTAGTGGGCTTCCCCTTACGCCTACTAAGAAGGACACGGTATGGGTGATAGTGGACCGTTTGACTAAGTCCGCACATTTCATCCCAGTAAAAGTGGATTATTCCCTTCAAAAGTTAGCCAAACTATATGTGGCAGAAATTGTGAGGCTACACGGAGTGCCGGTGTTGATTATTTTGGACAGAGACCCAAGATTCACGTCTCGATTTTGGAGGGCACTTCATCAAGCTTTAGGCACCAAGTTGGATTTCACTACGGCTTTTCATCCTCAATCAGACGGGCAGTCTGAACGGGTAATACAAGTGTTGAAGGAATGTTGAGAGGATGTGTGATGGATTTTCGAGGAAGTTGGGAGGATTACTTGCCATTAGCAGAGTTCGCCTGCAACAACAGTTATCAGGCTAGCATTCGAATGGCACCATATGAAGCATTGTACGGATGGAAGTGTCGCACTCCTACTTGTTGGGTGAGTTAGGAGAACGTCGAGTTTTGGGACCGAGAGATAGTGGCGAGACTAAGAGAAGGTTGAGATAATTCGAGCACGGTTAAAGGAAGCCTCGAGATAGGCGTAAGTCTTATGCCGACCTCAAGCGGAAGGAAATAGAGTTTGAAGTGGGAGACCAAGTGTTTCTAAAAGTTTCACCATGGAAGAATGTGATGAGGTTTGGCCTGAAAGGAAGTTAAGCCCAAGGTTTATCGGGCCCTATCGGTACTAAGCGAGTGGACCAATGGCATACCAACTAGAGTTGCCATCGGAGTTGCAGCAAATACACGACGTATTCCATGTGTCCATGCTACGTCGCTACCGATCGGATCCCTCTCACGTAGTAGCAGCTTGAAGCAATGGAGCTAAGGCCGACTTAACTTACGAGGAAGAGCCGATTGGATTTTGGGACATGACGTGAAAGTGTTGAAAAGAAAATCGATTCCTTTAGTCAAAGTATTATGGCGCAATCATGGATCGGAGGAAGCTTCGTGGGAGCCAGAGGAGGCAATGCGACAAAGAATACCCTCAATTATTTAGTTAGGAAATTTTGAGGACGTAAATTATTTTAAGGGGTAGAATCAGAATATCCTAAAAGGGCCTATGCATTTTGGCCTAATTGTACTAAAAGACATGTTTTATGTGTTTTGGAATAAATTTGGAATGATTTTTGGAAACCTGAGAATATATGGAAATGATACGTGGAAAGTAGGAAAATGAACATTTTTGGAAACCTCAGCAAATTAGGAAAGTGAACATTTTGGAAACCTAAGCAAATTAGGAAAGTGAACATTTTGGAAACCTAAGCAAATTAGGAAAGTGAACATTTTGGAAACCTAAGCAAATTAGGAAAGTAAACATTTTGGAAACTAAGCCAAAAGAGGAAACTAAACATTTTTGGAAACTAGGCTAAAAGAGGAAACTAAACATTTTGGAAACCTAGGAAATGTCAAGTTACAGAGCCGCGCGAAAATTTTTGGAAACTTAAAAATGACCCCGAAATGTCGAATTTTAAAGTTCAAAGGGGAACTTAGGGCCAGGTGACCCTAAAATATAAAGTACGTGAAATTTGACCCATTAACGGAATTGGAAAAGTGGCCTGAAGATGCCACCTAAGGCCTCAGGAAATGGCCCACATGCAAGGGGTGTTGGGCCTGAGTTCGAGTCACCTAGGAAGCAAATAAAAGAAGTTTTTATTTTGCCTCCTTGAGTAGAGGGTTGGACGGCACAAGGGATTTAGGAAGAAGAGTTTTTATTCCTTTGGAATTTTTGGCTAATTAGGAGATTTGATGGAATTTAATAGTTGATAAAATTAAAATTTATCACATAGGAAGAGTTGGCCGATTGAGGGACTCTAAGGCTAATAGTTTCGGCTAAAGAGGGAAAGTTAAGAGCCATTCTTCATTCTTTTCTCTTCAAGAAAACCTCTTGCTGAAATTCCCTAGCCAAATAAGCACCAATCTTTTCTTCTCCCTTTAGCCAAATTCTCTCTGTCAGAACTCTCTCCATCTCTTTTCTTTTCTTTTCTTTTTCTTTTCTTCTACTATCCCTTCACAAAAGCCGAAACCTTGTGATCCATAATAGTGCCATAGCCGAATAGTATAAGGGATCATCCGGGATTTGAAAACGAGGTAAGTACATCTATGTACATTCTACCAAAAAGGTCTCTTCCATAATTGAATGGTAGATCAAATCTAACATGTGATTTCGGCAAGAATCTAAAATAAAGATCAATTTCGAGATTTGAGAACTCCAAGGTAAGTGAGTTTATACATTCGGCCAAGGCCAAAACTTAGTTATTTAGATCAAATTAATCAAAACTAACCGATTCGTAGATCTAGGATTTGGCCGATTTCAAGGAAGAGGAAGGTGAAGTTTTCTGGATTTAAAATCCATAAGGTAAGCACCTAAAAGTATTCGGCCAAGGCTTGTGTGATTACATAGATTAGATCTTTAATTATTAAAAAGCCAAAACTAATCTATGTTGAGATTTAGGTTGGTAGAATATCAGGTGAAGGAAAACAAAGTTTTTAGGATTTGAATAATCGTCAAATCGGCATCAAAGGTAAGTCTTTTTACAAATCCTACTAGGATTTGGATATTATAGCCAAATAGAATTTATGCTAAGTAATAAATGATAAATCAAATGTAGGGACTAAGGATCTAAACATTAGATCTAGCTTTTCGGAATCTCAAGGAATCGTTAAACAAATCAGGTGTGTACCCTACACTGAATCTTACTAGATTTATGGCTTAAATATGATATATATGTTAATATGAAAGTGTAAGAATGTGGCTAAAGTACCATATTATGGTACAAAGTACTCAGGTACGTTTTCCTACTCCTACTAGGATTTCGAAATATGTTATATTTAACATGTGAAAAGTGATGTGAAAGTGAAATTTAAATATGATATGCATGATATGTATAATTTGGGGCATTCGGGTTATTTGAGAAAGGGGAAGTGAATGTGATGACTCTAGTCTCACTAAGTGAAACGTGATGACTTCGGTCTCACTAAGAATATGTGACGACTTCGGTCTCACTAAGTGAATGTGGTGACTTCGGTCACATTAAGTGAAAGTGGTAACTTCGGTTACATTATCTAAAAGTGGTGTCTCATGACATAAATATCAGGTGGCTATGCCACAATATATTAAGTGGGCGATGAGCACGCCGATCGCAAATGACGCCTTCGATGGTGTGTAGCGGATGGAGGGTTGACTTAGTAGTCCCCACGGTGAGACAAAGTTGGTACGGGTGGAGTGTAGCGGATGGCATATAGGTTTAGGTTCGGGTTTGCATCATTATCTTGAATTTTTATATGAATATGATATGTAAGGTGTGCCTATTTCTATTATGTTTTGGTGTTGGTTACACATTGAGTCTATCGACTCACCCTGCTAGGGAACATGATTCGTGATGAGCAAGAATGGACCGGACGGCAGAGCTTGTGGTGGCCATGTTCATTTTGAAGTTTGATTTAATTTGAATCTTTATTTTATTTTAAGTACTTTACAATTTTATTTTGGGTTTCGTTTTTATGTAATAAGGCCATCGTGTGGCGATTTTTATTTCGCTTAATTACTATGTTATGAAATTTAGGGCTTAATAAAGAATAAGCCCATTTAATTTAAAATAAGTTTAAATATTTTGTCACCTAAAACAAATGGGTCGATAAAAAAATAAATTTGTTTTCAACTCGAGCCCAACCCACAGCAGATAATCTTCCAAAACACACGCTTTCAAAGTATTCAATAAATTTGAACCGGTTAATTCGAGAACATACCAGATCCCATCCATTCTCGTAATGGGTGTGGGTGTTTCGAGCAATCACATGTGACGGATCAAACCGATATCTACGGAGCATCGAAACGTGAAATACATTGTGAATCTTTTCTAATTCATAGGGTAACTTCAATCTATATGCAATAGGCCCAATACATTCAATGATCTCATACGGTCCGATGAATCTCGGACTTAACTTGGCTTTACGTCCGAATCGGAGCACATTCTTCCACGGAGACACTTTCAAAAATACTTTGTCGTCGATCTCAAATTCTATATCTTTTCGTTTTAAGTTTGCATAGGACTTCTGACGATCAGATGCTGCTTTTAGACAATCCCGAATCAATTTCACTTTCTGTTCTGAATCTTTTATCAAATCGACCCTGTGTAACTTATTCTCACTGAGTTCAGTCCAATACAGAGGTGTACGACATTTACGTCCATACAAAGCTTCATATGGTGCCATTTTAATGCTCGTCTAAAAACTATTATTATACGCAAATTCAATCAATGGCAAGTATTGTTTCGACGAACCATTAAACTTAAGTACACAACATATTAAGATATCTTCGAGAATCTGAATAATTCGCTCAGATTAACCATCCGTTTGCGGAAGAAAAGCTGTACTAAAATGCAATTTCGTACCCAAAGCATCTTGCAATTTCTTCCAGAATTGTGATGTGAATCTCGGATCCCTATCTGACACAATAGATAGTGGCACCCGTGCAATCTCACAATCTCAAAAATATAAAGCTCAGCTAATCTTTCAAGCAAGTAGTCAGATCTTACGGGAATAACATGGGTAGATTTAGTTAATCGGTCAACTACGACCCTTATCGCATCCTTCTTTCTCGGAGTCAGAGGCAACCCAGAAACAAAGTACATAGTTACTCTATCCCATTTCCATTTAGGAATCAGAATCAACTATAACAACCCAGACGAAACTTGATGTTCTGCTTTCACTTGCTGACAAACTAAACATTTTGAAACAAAGTCAGAAATGTCTCCTTTCATGCCAGACCACCAATAGTGTTGCTTCAAATCATGATACATCTTTGTACTTCCTAGATGGACAGATAGGCGATTGGCTTCACCCAAAATCAATTTAATCAACTACATATTTCTTGGAACATAGATTCAATCTCAGTATCTCAAACAATCATCAATAACTCGAAATTCAGATTCAAAGTTCAATTCATGCTGAGCTCGTTTCAAGAACAATTCATTATCAACCTTCTGAGCATCACATATTTGCTGTACAAATAACTGTTTAGCTCTCAATTCAGCTATCACAGAACTATCATCAGAGAAATCTATCTGAGCATCCAAAGCATGTAATGCAAACAACGACTTTCTACTCAACGCATCAGCAACCACGTTTGCTTTACCCGGATGATAATCTATCACAAGCTCTTAATCTTTTAACAGTTCTAACCATCTTCTTTGACGCAGGTTCAAATCTTTTTGGGTCATTAAATATTTTAGACTTTTATGATCTGAAAACACATGATATTTCTCACCGTACAAATAATGACGCCAAATTTTAAGTGCAAACACAATCGCAGCGAGCTCAAGGTCGTATGTCGGATAATTCTTTTCATGAGGCTTTAATTGTCTCGAAGCATAAGCTACCACTTTGCCCTCTTACATCAAAACACATCCCAGACCGTTTAACGAAGCATCACAGTATACAACAAATTCCTTACCCGATTCTGGTTGTACTAACACTAGAGCTTCTGTTAACAGTGTTTTCAACCGATCAAAACTTTTCTGACATTTACCTGACCATTCAAATCTAATATCTTTCTGAAGTAATCTTGTCAACGGAGTAGCTATTGTTGAAAAGCGCTTTACAAATCTATGGTAATAACCAGCTAAACCCAGAAAACTGCGAACTTCAGATACATTTCTCAGAGGTTTCCAATTCAGAATAGCAGAAATCTTGCTCGGATCAACACGAATCCCAAAAGCTAACACAATATGCCCCAAAAATCTGACCTCTTTCAACCGAATTCACATTTGTTGAATTTTGCGTATAATTACTTTTCTCTCAAAGTTTGCAACACAATTTTCAAATGTTCTGCATGCTCATTCTCATCACATGAGTAAATCAAAATGTCGTCAACGAATACAACAACAAATTAATCCAGATACGGTCTGAAAATTCTGTTCATCAAGTCCATAAAGACAGTAGGAGCATTGGTTAGTCCGAATGGCATAACTAAAAACTCATAATGCCCGTACCTCATTCGAAAAGCAATTTTAGAATGTCTGAATCTTTAGCTCTCAATTGGTAGTATCTCGATCTCAAATCAATCTTGGAAAACACAGTAGCTCCTTTTAATTGATCAAACAAATTATCAATTTTGGGCAAAGGATATTTGTTTTTGATACTCACCTTATTCAACTGATGGTAATCGATACACATCCTCATCGTGCCATCTTTCTTTTTCACAAACAAAACAGAAGCACCCCAAGGCGAAAAACTCGATCTAGCAAACCCTCAATCAATCAATTCTTGTAGCTGTGACTTTAACTCTTTCAACTCTGTTGGTGCCATTCTATACGGAGCTATCGAAATAGATGTCGTACCAGGCAACAATTCAATACCAAATTCAACTTTACAAATCGAAGGTAAACCCGATAACTCTTCAGGGAACACATCGAAAAATCACAAACAATGGGTGCGATTCAACTTTCTTCTCGGATACTTTTAAATCAATCACATAAGCAAAATATGATTCATCCCCTTTTCACATAACTCGAGCTTTCAAAAGCGGATATCACAATGAGCAATCCATTCAAACCATCGACTCAATCCATACAATCTCATCATTCGGACTTCTTAAATCAATAGATTTTCTTTTACGATTCAAGCGGCATCATGCATAAACAACCAATCCATTCCCAAAATAATATCAAATTTGTCAAATGGAAAAAGCATCAGATCAGTAGGGAAACAGATATCTCAAAACATTAACGGACAGCTCTTGCATACTTTGTCAACAAGGACACTTTTACCTAAGGGGTTCGATACTTTTATAGTAAACTCAGTGACTCTACAGGCAAAGTCTTGATGAATACTAAATTCATGCATATATATATATATGAATACGTAGAACCAAGGTCTATCAAAGCAATCACAGTAGTATCGGAAAGAGTAAAAGTACCAGTTATCACATTAGGTGATGAAGCTTCCTCACGAGCTCGGATAGCATACGCTCTGACAGGCGCTCTAGCTTCAGATCTGACAACATTGTCTCTCGTAGTTCTCTGACTACCACCGGTATTTCTTACATTCTTTGAAGATCTACCTCTCACAGGTGCACTATCAGATCTCGGATTCTGAACAGTTTTGGCTCAACAATCTCAAGAGAATCTCGAAAAAATGTTCAAGCGATCCACATCTGAAGCAAGCTCTGTCATTTAATCTATAGCTTCCCAGATGTCTTTTTCCACAATGTTTACATTTAGGTCTCTCAGATCGAAAATTACCAACACTAGCCACTAAAGCTGCTGGGTTTTTCGAACTCATTTGCGATCTAGCACTATTTCTATTCAAAAGTCCCGCATTTTCTCGGAATGACTTTGATCATCTTTGTATCTCTTTGAAGTAGACTAAAATGATTTATTCTGGAACTCTCTTTCTCATATCTCAGGCTTCAGTTTTAACTTTTCTTTTATCTTTCCCAAGTGCTTTAGCTTTGCATGCTCAATCAACGAGAATAACGAACTCTTTCACTTTTAATATCCTAACTAGCAAATGGATATCTTCATTAAGACCATCTTCGAATCTTTTGCACATTATAGCTTCGAAAGCTATACACTATTGGGCATATTGACTTAGTCGCACGAACTCTCATTCATATTTAGTGACAGTCTTTCGGCCCTATTTAAGCTCCAAAAATTCTTTTCATTTCTGTTCGATGAATCACTCACTGATATATTTCTTCTAGAACTCAATCTGAAAGAAATCCCATGTAACCCGTTCTCTCAAAATAATAGAAATTAAAGTTTTCCACCATTGATAAGCCGCATCTCGAAGTAACGATACAACACACTTTATGCATTCTTCCGAAGTCAGAGACATCTCATCAAATACCCGAATAGTATTTTCAATCCAGAATTTAGCTTTTTCAGCATCATCATTATTGGTAGCTTGAAACTCTTTAGCTTCATACTTACGGATCTTGTCAACCAGAGGCTTATTTAACAGATTTGGATACACAACTGGTGGCACAACTGTAGTCTGAGGGGGATTAACCGGGGGCGGAGGTTGTGAAACAGTCGGGTTATTCTTACAAACTGAGTGAACCACTCACCCATCATTCGGAAGAAAGCTTGTTTAGCTTCTCCCTCCTGACCGCTTGTAGTCGGTCTCAAATTAGAAGGCTCTGTCCCTTGCGTGGGAGCAGGCTCATTACTTTCTACGTCATTAGCTACGGCATTTTCGGGTTCCATTGCTATAAAAAATCACATTTTGCACGTCAGGATTCATCACACTATCACAGTTCAAATATATGGTATGTATAGCTAGACTCTGACACACTACGTTAGTTTGAGAATCGACTAAATCTTAGCTCTGATACCAACCAAATGTAACACCCCTATCCCGTGTTCGATCACTGGATTAGGGTTAAAGGCGTTACCTGACAAATCGAAAACATTAATAGAATTAATCATACAACCATTCATCAATATCAATCATAATGTCCCTTTAGTAGGTCATCGAGACCCTAAGCCTGCTTATAAACCGGGTCAGACTAAACCAAAACACATAAGTAATTTCATAAAAATTTGAATCTTTTCTAAAAGACAGGGAACACACGGCCGTGGGGGTAGGTCGTGCCTCACCCACGGCTACATGACACCCCCGTGCGACCTCCCCGTGGTAGTATTCAGCCAAAATCAACATGGTCACTAAGCACATCCATGTGCTAAGGCCGTGTAATAATATATCACATACTGCCATTTCTCACATGGCCACCAAGCACACCCGTGTCGAGGTCGTGTACAAATTAAGCCACATTCTGCCAATTTACCCACAGTCTTAGGCACGCCCGTGTGCCTCAACCTTGTGACATTATAAGCCCTTTTACAAGGCCAATATGCCACCCACTTAGGGTCTTCCTACAAGCAATATATACCTAAACATAATATGCATATATGGCAACCAAAACATTTCAAATGGTTCACTTTATCCATACATTCATTACCAATTCCATTCATACAAAATTACAAACTAAATCTTACATCATTTCAAACATGTATCATCCATTTGCTTAACCAAAACTTAACCACTTCATATGCATCAAAACATACTAAATATATGCTTCATAACTCTTTCATTCAAACATTTATCAACTCAAAAACTTGCCAATACACATGGCCATGCTGACTTCATCAACATATACACCTATCTAGCCTATACATGCCATAATTAGCCATATACATTTTCAAAAGGGTACCAAAATAAGTTTAGCGATGTGATGATGATCCTTGAAATCCCGAGCCTTGAGAGCTTGACGACCTATAAAGCAGAGAAAGCACACACACAGAGTAAGCTTTCCAAAAGCTTAGTAAGTCATATACAAATAAACTTGGCATAAAAAGCATATATGCAATTTGATACATTTGCACATCTCATTCACTTAACAATTTATCATGTATATGCTTGATTCATATTTATGACTTTATTGGTCACATTTATCCATTCAAAACTCATTTGAAGCACATAGCTCATTCATAATCTTCCTTGCATCTCATTCACATTATCCTATTCAGACATACCTTTCTTCAAATCAAAGTCATATGCATACTTACCATTCATGCATACTTAATGCACATTCAATGTACCTAAATCGAATTTTCATTCACTTAATGGATCATAGCTCAGATCTACCATTCGTATTACAGACTTGCCCGTTCAACCCTTAGGAACCTAGTAGGATACTCAAAAAGCTCAGAATAGTAGTACAATGCTAACGTCCCAGATGAGGTCTTACATGCACTAATATATCGATGCCACTGTTCCAGTTAGGGTCTTACACGTACAGATCATAACAATGCCAACGTCCCAACGTTGTCTTACACAAGTCAATATGATATCGATGTCCCAGACATGGTCTTACTCATAAAGTTCATATTGTTGCCTACGTCCCAGATGAGGTCTTACACAAATTTCAAATCAACGCCAACGTCCCGGACGTGGTCTTACATGATAAAATAGAACAGATACCTATGTCATGACATAGCTAATCCTATATATTCCTAGGTTCGTACGGGACTTCTCGGCTTTATCACTATATCGAACTTATTTCAGAATTCACGCACTTAGCATCTCATACTCATTCATTTTCTTTGATAGATATATGAATATATATATTCAATTCAATACAGATAAGTCTATTTGTATAGTGACTTACTTCAATTTGGTTTATCAAACGGAAACGGCTACTCTGTTGCTTTCGCTTTCCCGCGATCTAAATCTATTTTCCTCGGTTCTTAATCTAAACACATTCATAATTAACCCTTTTATTCCCTATTCCATTCAATTCAATCCAAACACATATATTTTGGGCTATTTACAATTTAACCCTCATATTTGTATATTTTATCAATTTAGTCTATTTTTCTCAAAACATCAAATTTCACAAAATCAACACATACACAAGCTTAGCCTAATACTTATGGACTTCATAAAAACCCATACTTTTCATCAAATTTGCAATTTGTCCTTCAATTTACCATTTTCACAATTTAGCCCTATTTAGCTAAATTCATCAAAACTTCAAGAACATAACACGTTCATCTAGCTCAAATCTTTCATTTAACACCATAAATAATCATAAAACTCAACATATCATCAATGGCACATTTCACATACATCATCAAAATACAAAATCAATGCATGGGTTTTATAGCTCTCAAAGCAACGACTGCAGAAACGTAGAAATTATCAAAAACCAAAATCAAAACTTACCTTAATTCAAGCTTGAAATGGCTGAATATAGCTTAGGGTTTTCTTCTTTTTCTTTCTTTGATTTTCAGCTAACAAAGGATGATAATGTGGCCATTTTCATGTTTTTATTAAACATATAATCAATTAATCTTTAAGACATTGTTAACCTTTAAAAAATATATTAAAACATATAATTCAAGGTCATTTATGATCTTACCCATCCACTAACCACTTATTGGCATATTTGCCTATTAAGGCCACAACATTCAAAAGCCACATCACTTAAGCACTTTAACAATTAACAAGCAACTTTCACATTTAATGCAATTCAATCCTTTGCTCAAATTAAACATTCAAACGGACTAATTAGCTTACGAAATTTAAACACATGCTTAGTCACATATCAACGACACAGAAAATATTATTAAAATATTATACAGACTCGAATTTATGGTCTCAAAACCACTATTCTAATTAGGGTATAAATCGGACTGTTACAAGGCATACATCATGTTACAAATATGTACATTTTAAGATAATTTGACACTTAAGCTATGAAACATAAAAGTGAGCTCTCTCATCACTCATCGAATATGTGAATCTTCAACACACCAAACATAAACTCATAGAGTCAAACATGTCTCGAAACTAAAGTATAAAGCTAATACTCTCCTTATTTCCCATTACATGTCATGTTCAATAGAGCTTAGTTCACATTCCCTTATCCCTCCAACATGTCCTAGGGCCTCAACATCCAAAATTATTGTACATATAGGTGAGTACTCACAATCCTATAGCGTGCCAACTATATCTAATGATTTCAATAATCACAAGGCCAAAATATCTAAAATCAAACACATATCACTTATCAATTATTCGTGCACAATCACTAAATATTTGCATCTTTAGCAAAACACTATCAATGACATTTAACATATACATAACATGTACATATTTTCACTTTCGCAGTTGTTATCATAATCCACATATCACAAGTTAAGGCATCTCATCTCAATTCACATATTCACAAACACATGATCACTTTATTCAAAAGATAATAGGTATAAGAAAGCATACACTCAAAATTTAGAGTAGGGGTTTAGGCTACTACTAAACTCCTAAATAATGCATTGAATCGTGTCCACAAGTAATTATTCCAAACACTTACCAACTACGCTTTCATCGAAAAGTCAAAAGCTCAAACTAGCTTTTCCTTACCTTTATCTCTACTCGTAGAATGTTCTATCAAATCTGAAACTTCAACACAATAAATTTAAACAATAATACATCCAAAAATCAGTCAAGGATTCATTAAAAGCGTACAAAGCATAAGCCTAAACTAAGTTCTCACAAAACCGAAACCTTTAACATGGCAAACTTTAAATCCAAATATATCGGTATATACTTAATCTTTTCTCCTAAAACCAATTCTGTTAGTCTTATAATTCACCTATGACTAATTCTCAACCTTTAAACTACACAAAACTACTCAATTAATGATATCAACTTTTTCGACATGTTTTATGGCTATTTTCTGAAAATTTATTAAAACTCAAGAATTCTTCAACAAAACTTCAAAGTAAGTTTAGAAACCTTGTAATCATGTTAAAATAAGTTGAAAAATATTTTGAAACCACGTTTTTATGAAAAATGCCAAATTCAGTTTTAAAACATGTGTTTCAATGGCTACAAAACAATTTAAGGGACTAAATACCATTTAAAACTCATAGAAAGTCAAATGGTTACCTTCGATGGAAGAAAAATGAGCTTTGATGAAAATCCAAAAAAACCCATGTTTAGAGAAGATGATGTAGATGATGAAGTTATTTGGGTGATTTTGTAACACCCCAACCCCATCTTAGATGTTATAACCAAATCTGACGTGTCACATCGAAGCGTTGATTTGAAAAATGGTCTTGTCGATGAAAATTCGTGTCTATAGTTTTAAACCCTTTTAAAACTAATTGCTATTGAAAAGGTTGGGGTTGAAAAATCAAAACTTGTTAACCACTTATTGGTTATATTATTTATTACAAGTTTATTAATTTGAATTAAAACCATGGGAGCTTTTCTAATTGTAAAACCTAGAATTTGAAATGCGTGATTTTCTTTGGAAAACAGCTATTATTTTGAAAAACTCTTTTTTCCTAATCTAGCAAGTAAAAATAAGGAGTTAAAACCAAATAAAAGTTAAACCTCAAATGGCCTTATTACATAGTCAAACCCAAACATAAATTAAAAATATTTAAGACTCATGCGGAAAATCAGTATTCATGTGGCCACCCCCGGGTCCCTCGCAGCTCCAAATCGTTTAAGGTTGGGGATTCCTGTATAGTTAAAAGAAAGGGTGAGTTTGTAAAACTCTGTGTGTAATCCCCTATCAGTCAAATAATAATTGGTACAAGTAGAAACAAATTGGGCCTAAGCCTATACGATATGATCGATCAGGCTTTAGCCTATCTGATAAATGTGGGTCTAAGCCCAAAATAATATGATCTGACAGATATGCAATCCAACCAACACACCACCCATACCAACCAACACACCATGTGGGGACTAAGTCGACCCATCTAGCCAACACACCAATATCGTAGCATAGCTGCTAATAGTAGCTGCTAGCAACAATAAACGTGGCCCAACCACTAAAATCAAAATACGTGGCAAAGCCACTAGAGCAGTAAAAATGTGGCAGAGCCACTAGTACAGTACTTCCTCTAAATCAGAATCACATCCCAATGCAGAATGTCGTGTTGTAAATATTACATGTATGCAATATGTCATATTCATAAACAGTCATATAGATAGCAAACACACATCAACTAAACTACCACTAGGGGTATAATGGTCATTTCATCAATTAGGGGTAAAACGATAATTTCACCCCTCAAGAGGATTTTGATATTTCTACCCTACGAGGGTATCTCGATAATTCTACCCTACAAGGGTATTTCGGTAATTTTACTTGTAATATCCTGAAAATGGGCTTATGTATTTATGCTTAATTATATGAAATAACATGCTTGAGTATGTTGTGAATGTGTATAATGGAATTTGTGAACTTTAGAAAATAGGAGAAAGCCTTAGAAAATATTAAGTTTTAAGTCTAAAAGAGGAAGCTAAAAGGATAGGGCATTAAGAGAAAATGTAAGGGAAATGAGACATGAACATGGGCTTAGCAAAGTGGCTACAAGGCGCCACTTAGGGCTTTAGTGTGTGACGTCATATGCTAGGGGAAAGGGCTTGTGTTAGAGCCACAAGGGAAGCAAAAAGAATTTTTATTTTTGGTCGCAAGGAGTTAGAGAAGTGGATGACAAAGGGACACTTACAAGATGAGTTTTATTTTATTAAAATTAAGCTAGAAGAGTAGGGGATAAATGATGGATTATTTCTTTTTATTTTATTAATTTTAGATGAGGTGATAAGAGGAGAAAATGAGGGATAAGGGAGCATGTGATGGCCGGCCAAGGGACTCTCTTGGTGTAGTTTCAACCAAAAGGAGGAGTGTGAGGCCAATTGTTCTTTTCATCTCTTTTACCGAATTCCTTAGTCAATCTTCATTCCTTCCTCTCTTGTTCCTTTACCGAAATCTCTGGCAAAAAAATTCTCCTCTTCTCTTTTATTTTGATAAGCCGAAATACTCCCTGTGCTAGCCGAATTTACATTCCACCATTGTCGATTTCTTCTCTTTTCTTCCACCCAAAGCCAAATCTAATAAGCCCCTTATCTTTTTCTCTTTGCATCTTTGTTGAAGCCGAAACCAAGTGACCACCATCTAAGCCAAGGCCGAATCTTCTGTGGTGCCAGACATAGGAGCCGTTGATTTCATCTATAGGGGTAAGATCAAGTTCGATTTTCATTCATTCTTTTAGGCTGTTCGATTTAGAACTAATCTCTCATATTGTTTTATGGCCGAAACTATGAAGGGTCATTCGGGATTTTGGCCTATTGTCGATTTCTAGGAGGAAGATTTTTAGGATTTCAAGGATTTAAGGTAAGACATGTATTCGGCCAAAAAGTCATTGATCATGTTTAAGTGATTGGAATCAGATCTAACCTATGTGTATAGGGATTTTAGCATCTCCATAGTCAAGTGGTGTTTTTGGGATTTGAAAATCGCAAGGTAAGTGCATAAGTACAATCGGCCAAGGCCATATTTGATGTTTTAAGTCTATTCCTTATTTGTTTAAAAAGCTGAAACTAATCCTTTGGGTGATCTAGTGTTGACATATTTCAAGGAGAAGCACAACAAAGTTTCGGGACTTGATTAGTGGTGAAAACGGCAACAAGGTAAGGACTTTTGTCGCAAGGATCCTTCGGGATTTGGGTTTTTAGCCGAATAGGCCTTTTTGCTAATATGCCTAGTGTTGGCCGATTATAGGAACTAAAGGATCTAAGGCTTTAGATCGGGCTTTTGGGATTTAAGTGAACCGCTAAGTGTATCAGGTGTGTACCCCACACTATCTCTTAATAAGATTTATGGCAACGTTTAATAAATATAAATATATGTGTTATTAAGAATGTGAAAAGTATGGCTAAGGTACCATACCATGGTACAAAGTACTCAGGTACGTTTTCCTATTCCTATTGGGATTATGATAAGATCTGTTAAAACACAAATGTGAACCTATAAGAATGTGAATAGAGAATATGGCATAATAATGCATGATTTTGTATGACATGGGCATTTGGGTGAATATGAAAGGGGAAGTG
Organism: Gossypium rotundifolium; assembly: GCA_025506655.1. Lineage (NCBI taxonomy): Eukaryota > Viridiplantae > Streptophyta > Magnoliopsida > Malvales > Malvaceae > Gossypium > Gossypium rotundifolium. The sequence goes on along the minus strand of CP106732.1, from coordinate 67,359,315 downwards.
AATGTGGTGGCTATTGTCACAATATCTGAATGTGGTGACTTCGGTCACATTATCTGAATGAGGTGACTTCGGTCACATTATCTGAATGTGGTGTCTCAAGACACAAAATATTATCTGGTGGCTATGCCACGAATTTATAAGGGCGATGAGCACGTCGACTGCAGCGACTGCCTTCGATGGTGTGTAGCGGATGGAGGGTTGACTTAGTAGTCCCCACGGTGTGCAGGTTGGTACGGGTGATGTGTAGCGGATGGCATCTAGGTTTGGGTTCGGGTTTGCATCATATTATTTAAATGCTATACGTACATGTATGACTTGATATGTCTAAATTTGTTAAGGCTTAGTGTTGTGGTTACACATTGAGTCTATTGACTCACCCATTGTGGGAACATTTTTCGGTGACTAACAATAATGGACCAAGGTCGGCGGGGAGTTTAATGGTGGCCATGCTCAAGAAGGAATTTTATGATTTTGACATTTATTTTCATTTAAGTACTTTAATTTATTTGGGTTTGTTTTGATGTAATAAGGCCATAGTGATAAACCTGTTTATGCATGCATTTTAATTATTTCAATACGTTACTAAATTTATCAAATTAAAGATCAAATGTTTTATTTGAAAATAGACCTAAATGTTTTTATGCTTAAATTCACATGATTTAATTAAAGATAAAACATATATTTCAACATATCTTTTAATTTAAACGTTTTGAACTTAACAATGGCATCTTTATAAAAAATTATATTTCCAAAATAAATTGGTTTCCAACTTGAGCCCAACCCAAACCGAGTTTTTTCGAAATCACTTAAGGATTTTCAAACGAACCAACGAATTTGAACTGTTTTTACTCGAGGAACATACCAGATCTGGTCGAGACTCATGGGTCGAGTTTGGGGTGTTTCATTACTCATTAGGGGTATTTCAGTTATTTTACTTATTAGGGTCTCGGTATAGTTTACAACCTTTTTATAGGCCTAGAGTCGTCTCAAACGACTCGGATAACCTATATGGCCAAAATAGTGTAATTGGGCCCAAGGCCCATTACTTGGCTCAAGTGGGCCCACATGTTCGTGTGGCCCATTCAGCCCAAATTTCGTCATGGTTATACGAACTTCATAGCCCAATCCATTATTATTTGCTTACCGTGGATTTTACCCATGTAGGGCCTATTGGGCCTACATAACCCATTTCGGCTCAACGAGGCCCATTACTGCCCAAACCTACGAGAACGCTTGTGGTGCCCTCTACAGTCTGTCGCCAATAATTTGTGGGCTTGGTTTACCTTACAAGCGTTCGCACACTCATGAGGCCTCAAATGCTGAAGTTTCGACTTTTCAGCTTTTGGCGATTCACAATTAAACAAGGGTGTGAATACACACCTTCATTCGTCGTTTTGACAGTCACTATATTAGGTGTATGATTACACACCTGTTAGCGAAGTCAAGCGAACCGCTCACGTGTCCAATGCCTTAACCGAAGTGTGACTTGGCCCACTAAGGATGTTACTCGGAAAAGGATTGCACCCTTTCCTGCCGAAATACTGTATTAACAAAAGAATCCATTACTCAACAATGCATGATCTAGAACTTGAATTGGTAACTAACATTAACAAAAGCCCAAATCCAAAGATAGGGTATCATCCAACCCTAAAGTGCTAAACCAAAATGCTTACCTAAAATCTCACGATAAGAAAATGATTTTGATGACTACATTAAGACCCTCATTCACTTCACTGAAAACTTAGAAACCAAAACCACCACACCAAAAGGAAAGGATCATGATTTGGAAATCAAAGTACAAGAAAATGAACATTTGGCTATAAGAAGAAAATCAACCCTTGGTCACAATAAAAGAATTAAGAACACCTACCCTTTGACAAAACACTCGCATAATCAAAGTAGAGAAGAAGAGTGTTAAAGATTCGGTCAACACTTCACAAATTGAGAAGGCCAAAGAAGAAAAGAGACACTTAGTGGACAGCGAAAAATTGATTCAAGAAGAGAAGGAAAAGGAATGAAACGATGGGACAGATGAATTCTACTTTAAAGAACTATCCAAAGAAAATTTGGTCACCCCCTAATGGAATGTAACACCCAAACTCGACCTAGACGTTAGGGCCAAATCTGGCATGTCACATTGAAGTGTTTTGCAAAAACCATGTTTTTATTGATAACCCTTCTTGATAACTTAAAACTTCTTGCCGTTTTGAAACCTTATTTGTTGCAGAAGCTTAATTTAAACAAATGATTTACGAAAACGTGATAGTTAAAATTGAGTTGCGGAAACGTAGCATTTGAAAATAGTTATTATTTTTTGAAACCATGTTTTACTTCTAGCAGATACCAATCACAATCAAATCAAATCCCAAATTTAAAACAAACTAGAGATAGGACTTATTACATCAAAACCCAAATTAAAGAAAACTTAATTAAAAATGAAGTAACTTAAAATCACGGAAATGCAACTGTTCTTAGTGTGGCCACCTCCGAGTCCCCCAGTACGTCAAATCGTCACACTAGGGATTACTTGAAGAATTAAAAACGGGGTGATTTTTCGAAAACTCAGTGTGTAATCCCCTTACTAGAATAGTCAGTATACAGAAATAGAAACTAAAATAGTTTGGGCCAAAGCCCTTTAACAGTAACAATACAGTCCAGTTTAGAGCATACGTGGGCCAAGGCCCACTACAATATCATTTGGGTCACAGCCCATAATAGAATCAATTAGGCCCAACCCAAACCAATAACAAAACAAGTGGCCCTAAGCCCAGTACAATGACAAATCTCATAAACAGATATGCAACACTATGAGGATACATCCCACCCCGATCTACCCAACACACCACCCATACCAACCCTACACTCCTGTAGGGATTAAATCGACCCACCCAGCCAACACACCAAGCTTAGCATCGATTACGGCACTAAGTCAATAGAACGACTCGGTGTCATGGATAGAATGCTAAAAGCCATAAATATCGCAGCAACACTGCGAGTTAACAGAACGACTAAAAACTATAAACAGAATGGTTATAAACCATAATCATGATGGCACAGAGCCATAATCAGGATGGCACAAAGTTATCGGTAATTGTAATAAGTTTGGCACATAGCCATCAGTGACAGTAATATGATCGGCACATGCCACGGGTAATTATGATCGACACATAGTCATCAATATATATGTTAGGCACATAGCCACGGGTAAATACGATTGGCACAAAGCCATAATCAAGATGGCATAGAGCCATATTTAGGTTGGCACAGAGCCATAATCAGATTACGCGGCTTTAATTCATCCGTTGGTCCACAGTCGTCTCATGCAACACGTGCGACCTTAACAGATCAATACTGGATCCACAGTCGTCTCATGCGACCTGTGCGACCCTATCAGAACTTCCTCCATATCAATGTCCCAACCCCATGCAATATGTCGTGTATGTCATGCTCAATCATTACACGTGTATGCAAAATGGCCATGCCTAGTAACAGTCATTTTGACATTTATTAAAAGCATATCAATCACAGGACCACAGTCAAGTCAGTTTAAACATAGTCATACGATCACAGTCAAATCAGTCAAATTCATAGCACAAGTCAGTCATTTACCCACAAGGGCAAAATAGTCATTTTATCCTATAAGGGTATTTCAGTAATCTTACCTTTCTGGGGTATCTCGGTAATTATACCCTACAGGGGAACTTCGAAAATTCTATCCTACATGGGTATTTTGGTGATTCTACCTTACAAGGGTATTTCAATAGTTCTACTCTATAGGGGTATTTCGATAATTTTGCAACCCTGGGGTATTTCGGTAATTTCCCAAATTGGAGGTATTTCACTAATTTCACAAATTGGGGTATTTCAATAATTTCACAAATCAAGGGTATTTTGGTAATTTTACAAATCGATGGTATTTCGATAATTTCACAAATCGAGGTATTTTGGTAATTTTACAAATTGGGGGTATTTCAATAATTTCACAAATCAGTGGTATTTTAGTAATTTTACAAATCGGGGGTTATTCGATAATTTTACAAATCGGGGATATTTTGGTAATTTTACAAATCGAGGGTATTTCGATAATTTTATAAATCGAGGTATTTGATAATTTCACAAATCAGGGTATTTCAATAATTTCACAAATCATGGTATTTCAGTAATTTTACAAATCGAGGCATTTCAATAATTTACAAATCGAGGGTATTTCGATAATTTTACAAATTAAGGGTATTTGATAATTTCATAAATTAGGGGTATGTCGATAATTTCAAAAGTCAGGGGTATTTTGATAATTTTACAAATTGAGGGCATTTTGATAATTTCACAAGTCAGGGGTATTTCGGTAATTTTACAAATCGAGGGCATTTCGATAATTTCAAAAATAGGGGTATTTTGGTAATTTTACAAATTAAGGGTATTTCGATAATTTCACAAATCGAGGGTATTTCGATAATTTTACAAATTGGAGATATTTCGATAATTTCACAAATTGGGGGTATTTCGATAATTTTACAAATTAGGGGTATTTCGATAATTTCAAAAATTCAGGGCATTTTGATAATTTTACAAACCGAGGGTATTTCGATAATATCACAAATCGGGGTCTCACCAACCCAACAGAAGGTCCACCATCGCCTCAAGCGACTTAAGAAACCTAAACAGTCACAACGGTGTAAATGGGCCTAAGTGGGCCCATACGCTCGTGTGGCCCAATTAGCCAGAAATAGCCTCAACTATAGGAACAGCATAGTTCAAACCAATAGAAACCATATAGCATGCATTTTATCCATGTGGGGCCCACTAGCCCAATAGGCCCATACGGCCCATTGCCCAAAAACGACCCTAGCCATGTGGACTACACGGCTCGGTCTAACATTTACCATAATATGCAAATTTAATTTGTGTGGGACCCATACGGCCCACTTCGCGGCCCAAAACGACCTAAGACCATGAGAACGCTCATAGTGGCCTCAACCATCTTACGCCCATATTCGTGGGCTCGGTCCACCGCACGTGCGATCACACGCTCGTGTGGCATCATATGCCATATTTTGTCTTTTCGACATTTTGCCGATCCACAGTCATAGCAGTGTAAACAACACATACTTTTGGCTTTCCAGTCGATTATCAAACATAGCATACAGTTACACACTCTATCGGCTTTCTTGCCGACTATCAAAATATAGGGTACTGTTACACACCTTCAACTTATCAGCCAACTATCAGGTACAGGGTAAAAATACTCACCTGATTACGAACGTGCGTGACTAACCCACAAGAACACCAAAATAACACAATCAGAAACTTCGATTAGTCGCTTATCAATCAATTGAAGAGAACCTTAACCCAAAACTCCTGTTCGGGGGCTTACCTATCACCCGCCTTAATCAATCTCACTCAAGCCGTTGCAGGAGATCATTTAACTTCAAGTCCTTAAAAAAAAAACTACCTGCATCCCATTCGCAACTCAATAACTAATATCATATACGCAAATAATTGAATCAGGAGTATCGTAACTTACCCAAACTGTCGAATTAAGACTGCGAGATAGAAGTATTCGGCCACCACCACAACACAACCTTAAACTGAGGTACGAGAAGAAACAATCGCACTCCCCTGAGACCAAGTATTCGACTAGCACAGAAGTTCAGAGGTTGTTTGGCTCTAGCAAAAGAGGAGGGAAATGAGAAAAGCCGAAAGAAGGAAGAGAGGAGATAACAATGTGTTTGGCCAAAAACACATCAACCAATTGAAAGAGAAAAGATATATTCAACAAAAGTGTGAAGAGGTAGAGGAGAGAAAAAGAATCGGTTTGATAGGAAGCTTGCAGAGGAATGCAAAGTAGAGAACAGAAGAACCCGAAAGGTATTTGATATGACCAAAAAGGAAAAGATACTACCCACACTCTTAGCAAAAATTGGCCTCCAAGAAAAAAAAAACAAAATGTTTCAAGCCACCGAATTAGAGAGTAAAAGACTACTCACAGTCGAATTCTGATAAGCCAGAATTCTCATTTGGCACACACCCCTCTTTCCTTTCAAAATCCCTAATTTTCCTCCCCAAATAACTCAAAACCATCCACCACCCTTAATCCACTCCTAAAATCCCTCCTCCAACCTCTCCACCATCCAATTCAAATTTCCTTTTCCTTCTATATTTTCTCCATGACCAATTCAAACTTCACCCTTTTACCAAGTCCACAACAACCTTCCAGAGTTTCAATCCAATTCAACCACTTACCATCCCCATGTAGCAAAATAATTGTATTTTTCTTGCAAGGGGATTCGAACCAATGCCCCCTCAATAGCTCAACACGCCACTTGCCTCATTGTCGCAAGCTCTTTTTGTGTCACAAAATATCCTCAATTAATAAAAAGGTCTATAGGCCAAAGTCTAGGTTCCTTTAAATGAAAAACCAAAATATATTGCAAGAGCCAAGACTTGAACCTAGGCTCCCTTACAACCTTAATGACGCCAAAACCACTAGACCACATGCTTCCTTGTGTCTCTTTTTAATCACAATAATTTAAAAGGCCTACATCCAAGCGTCCAGAGTTTTATTCACTTAAAACCAAAATTTTTGCTAAAGCCCAGGTTTGAACCCAGGACTTTTCCAACTCCTCTCAAAACCCTTAACCACTTGAGTAGACATTTAATTGTGTCATTTCCTTGCACAATTAAATACCTATTTACAACCTCCTTACGGACCCATACTTAAGGCCCAAAACTTCGAGGCCCAAATTCAGCGCGTTACATGGAATGTCGAAAAATGAAAAGAAAAGTAAGAGTGGTAGTCAAAATTGAAACTTGATGTGTTGGATTCCGGCAAGGTGAACAAAAAGAACTTGGGAAAAATAATATCAAACGAAAAAAGGATCTGAATGGTAAAAACGCAAAAACGCACGAAAATAAAAAAAGAAGAAAACCCGAAATGAAAAAAAAAAGAAAATCCAAAAACACCAGAAGAAATTCGGCACCTACTCCCTCACATAATGCCAAAATGCACCAAATGACATTCCCTTAGCTGAAATCCCCCTACTCAAGCTCTCCCAAATTCGGCTATGACTCCTTCACATCTTAACTCTTTCAACCTCTCCACCGATTTCTCCTCAAATTGCTCCCAGCCTCCCATTAAAATCCATTCAAATTTGATAACCAAGTCTCCAACCACCTTTGCAGAGTTTGAACCAAACTCTACCTCTCACGCCAAAGAGATATAAAATAAAACCCCCTTATTGCATGCCATAGGATTCAAACTCACTCCCTCTTACATGCCCCAACATGCCACTTGCCTCCTTGTCACAAGGTCTTTTGTGTCATAAAACAAACACAACTTAATAAATACCCTTTAAGCTAACATCCAGGTTTCCAAAAGAGTAAAAAAATCAAAATTTTGCCAAAGGCCATACTTCAACCCAAGCTTCCTAAAATCCCCAAATCACTTAGCCATTAAAGCAAACAAGCAATTTGGTCAGAACATGAAAAATTAAAGACCTTATATTTTGGGGCATTACAGATTTTCTTTGTTTATATAGAGGTTTATAACTTAAGAGAGATAGAAATCAAAAGGAATTAGGATTTGGAGTTCAAAATTGACTGAAATAGTAAGAAAGAATCAAGGGATGAAAAGCACAAATTCTGGGTAGTTTTTACGTGAAATAACTTGGTGAAGAGAGATTATTTAGCTTGGATTTCAAATTTTGGTTTAATTGCTTCATAAAGACTCACAATTTTGACTCTTTTTTAATTAATCCTATTTTCAAAATTAAAGGTATTCAAAATTCATTTTCAGAAATTGATTTAATTTTCTAAAAATCATAATTGGAAACATTATCGGTATGCCATGTCATGAAATTTCAAACACTCAAAGGCTAAAATTCCTAAAATACCCTTAAAACTCTTAGGCCCTATTTTGTGGCATAACAACTTAATTATAAATAATTTGAGCCCTAATTACATATGTCTGATAATACACTAAAATGACATACTTTTATGTGTTAATTGCATATATATTTTGAGTATGATTCTACTAATTTGTGCTTTTATGGTTTTTTATTTTACAGGGACTAAATTGAAGGAAAAAGGAAATTTAGGGGAAAAAACCATGAATTTAAAGATAAAATGGGCCAGCATGCGAAATAGGAAAGAAGTGGTGTCAAAAATGGGGGCAAAAATTCAAAGAAAGATTTATAAACATAAGATGAATTTGAATTTGAATTTTTTAGGATTATTATTTAGATTTAATTTTAGCTTTTATCTTTATTTATCTTTTAGAGTTTAAATAGGAACAAATTAGGTTGTTTATGAACTATAAATAGGGGATGGAGTGACATAAATATGAACTCATCTTTTCTATAAAAACTCTGTCTCCCTAAAGCGCTTAGCTTTTGTTCCTTTTTTTATTCAATAAAATTCCATTTGATTAAACTAATTTCTTTTTTCCCAAAAAGAATGTGTCACTAAACTCATCTAGCCAAAGGTTGTCAAGATTTCCCAAGAAAGGTTTATGAGGCTTAGAATCAGACTTAGCCATCTCAACGAGTATTCATCATTTCTCCGCATTACAAGACTGACGCTTCCGTCCATGTCCTTCCAAAAGTGATCTTTTCATCTTGTGCAAAGGTGGCCGCTTTGTATGTTTTGGGAAGGTTGCACAGTTGGTTCATTAGCTTACTGCGTCAGTGGTTGTCGAGCCTAAGAGACAAAATGGCATGGCATTCGCCATTGAGAAGTGATGATCTAGTGTAAGACGGTCCCATGAATGTGATGGTTGGCCAGAGTCAGGTTCCTCTAAATTGAAAGTAAAAAATATAAGTGAAGTTGGTGGTTGTAGGTGTCCTCTTCCACTATAATTGGCTTATTCTGTCATGAGAAGGGTCACCTAAAGCCTAGGATTGAACCCAAGGAGGATCGAGATAACTGGAGGTTGGAATCTCTCAATCAAAAACTCTCTTTTCTCAATTATGTTTCTCTTTACAATTTTGATTTCAATTTATACAATTTCAACCCCTCCATATTTTTAATTCTATTTTTTCCAGGTACGCCGCTTTTTCTTGGGCACGACTGTGCTCGAGATCTCGAGGAACAAGAAGTTGTGCAAATCTAGTCCCTGAGTGTAACACTCCAAACCCGGCCTAGAAGTTAGGCCCGAATCTGGCGTGTCACACAGAAGAGTTTTTAAAAAAAACGTATAAAGAAAACATGTCAAATGAGAAAACATGTTAAATCCTTTTTATTCGTTCTAATATAGGTTTTGATTTGTTAAAAACAAGAAAACAAGTTTGATTTAAAATATTTGATAAAACATTACTAACCTTGAAGGTTGATTGATAAATCGATAATTTGAACTAATAATCTTATAAAACCACGACTTTAAAAAAAATATCGTTGATAATTTGAAAGAGTATCCGAGTTAAAATTATTTGTAAACTTTACTATAATATCCAATTATTAATCAATTTTGAAAACCATTATTTATATTTTTAGAAAAATTCCCTTTTAAACAATTATTGGTAATAATAACAACATCCCAAACATAAAGTAAAATAAAAATAGTTTAGAGGCATTATTACAACTTTAAAAACCCAAAATATTAAAAGAAGTAAAGTAAACGAAATAGAAATCTAAAGTTTAAAAACACCATTACTGAAGTATGGCCTCCACCGAGTCATCCATGGCCCCAAGTCCGCGTCACTAAGCATTACCTACAAGGGTTAAGAGAAGGGGGTGAGTTACAAGAACTCAGTGTGTAACCCGCTTACCATTATCCACTGGGCCAAAATCTCATTAAGGAATTATTTGGGCCAAGCCCATTTACAATAATATAAAGGTATCATATATAATATGCATATGATATACAATTCCCAACCAAACCTAGTTTTCCATCCGCTACACACCACCCGTACCAACCAACACACCTGTGGGGAGCTTTAGTCACCCACCCCGCCAACACACCAAACGTAGGTATTAAGCCATTTACATCAAATTTGTGCACTAGCCACCAGATTAACAGAATTTACATGGCATTGTCATTTTTTAGATTTGTGGCAGAGCCACCAGATTTATGTAGCAGAGCTACCAGACAGATTGTGACAGAGTCACCAAATTTTGTAGCAGAGCCACCAGAACTTCTCTTCATCATATTTTCCCATCCCATGCAAAATCATGTATATGTATCATACATATCAAATCAAAATCTTTATAGTATAACAACGATGACTAAAAATTCAAAATTTATTTCCAATACTAAGGCTCATTTATCACATATCAATTCGGCCCATTTTATCACTTATCAATTCGGCCCATATATCAAATTATAACATCGGCCCATCTAACAATTATCATATTGGCCTATATATCAAATTATCAAACGGCCCATATAGCAAAATATCAATTGGCCCATATAGCAAATTATCAGTCGACCCAAATAACAAATTATCAGTCGGCCTATATAATCATATATCGATTTGGCCCACATATAAAATATATCGATTTGGCCCATTAAGGGCATTTTCGTAATTGGTAATTTACCCACTAAGGGTAATTCGGTAATTTCGAAATCCAGACTTAACTACTAATTTGGGCATAAAAATTTAAGTTGTCCATCTGCGTCGTACTAACTAAATTGACTATAACTTGAGTTAGAAATCTCGAAATCTAAATCCGTAAATTTTCCTTAAAACTAGACTCATATATCTTCTTACAACAATTTTCCTAGAATTTTTGTCTTAACCATTTAGTACATTTTATTCATTGAAATTTCCCTTGTTTCACTATCCAATGATTCTCACCTCTCTTATCTTAATTTCAAATATCTCACTGTACGGTTTTCATATAATGCTCCCACTTGTTTCTAATGAAAATAGGATCATTAAGGAATCCATACATATAAACTATAATCCATAATTCAGCTTGTACAATTTTATATTATTTTTCCAAAATAGATTAGGGAACCACGAAATTAATCAGAACCAGTCTCACTAAAATTAAGATATCTCAGAATATAAAATCCCTTTTTCTTCTCCGTTTCTTCCATATCAAATTAGACATAGTAATCTTTAATTTGATATCATATTCACTTTCTACTTTCCTTTCTCCTATTTTTCATGATTTTTTGAAATCACATCACTGCCACTGACCAAAACTATTTTATTGCAAAAACATGGTTACCACTATGAACCTACGCGCGCCTGAGTGATCCCGGATGCCGATTTCTGGTTTTCTTTGGTATTTCGACCAAATCACAGAACATTCATGCAAATTCCATTGAAGTGTGAGATCACACACCATTTCGAACATGTATTCAGAAAATACGGAATTACACACCTTGATTACGAGTCGTGCTTTCTACCGATTTCAACACCTATAACGATGGTTGATAGAAGGTTAGTCTCAACTTTGATAATCGTAACTAGAAACACTTTATTAGACTAACCCCACTTACCATGAATTTGATCTCCCTCAATGCACCAAGAATCAATCCTACCCTTTGGCTACTGAAATCCCGTCCCCACTTGCTTGACGAGTCGATGATAACGATTTGGTTAATACAAATCACTTGTGCTCATTCACCTTGTTGAAAATCCTAAGCCCAACGATGGCCATATCGTAGAAAAGAATGTAACTCAGTCCCAACGAGGGAGAGAAAGAAGAACACACGATTATTAATGAAGAACTCGAATGAAACAAAGTTATTGACAAAGGGAGAACTACCACTTATCGATTGTACTAATGGCTACGAGCGAATCAAATGTGATAGATCGGCCTTCCCACTTAAAGCACGATTGATCAAAGGAGTGAGTGTTAATACAGATGAGAAGAATGATAAAGAAGAGATGAAGATTTGGTCTTAGAGGAAAATATATGTTGATATTCGGCTATAGGGAAAAATCAAACAAGAGTATGTGATTTAATGGTGGTGTTGGTTTAGAGAAGAGAAAAGATTAGAGGAATGATTAGAAGAAAGGATGGAAGGTTGGATGGGTGATAGGTTGTTCGGCTATCCAAGAAAGATGAACAAAGGATGAAGGTTTTGGCCAAACAAAAGTGGAGGAAAATGCACAATTGTGCTAGGAGGATTCAGCAAGGAAAATAGCATATTGGGAGAAGATGACACAAAAGTTGCAATAGGATTTTTGGCCAAAACAATACCAAGACTTTACCAAATGCCAAAATAAAATTTCAGCTACCTATCTACCCCCAAAACCGTCCACATTCATCACCCCTAGGATAAAAGTTTGGCCACCCAAACTTTCCAAAACACTATCCACAAAATAAGCCTCTTGTCTCCCCTTACTTACCTATTTCTTTTGATTCCTTTTCCCAACCTCAACATTTTCTTATTTCCTTTAGCCACCTTACCAAAAATAAAGAAGTTCACCTTGCCATATATACACCTTGGCCGACTCTTAGGGAGAGTATGCAAAAATAAAAGTCAAAATTTGCATACTATGGGATTTGAACCTCTTCCCTTAAAGTCCTTCACTTGATGCCATAACCTCTTTACTAATTGCTCATTTATGCTAACCATTTACCCATTTATTCCCATATGCCTTAAGATCACTTACTATCTCTCCTTAATAGGCTTAAACACAAAATTTTACTAAGGCCCAACTTGAACCCGGAACTTCATAGAAACCTCGTAACTTTCCAAAATTACTTTCTTAAGAAGTCCAACTTGAATTAATGCCATTCTCTTATTCTCAAAAATTTTAAACACTCTTACGTCCAAGGCCCAATGGGCCCAATCATACTAGGCCCAATTTTGGGATGTTACACTGAGGATTTGACCCTACTTCCCTTATACTATTCTTTTTTCGTTATTTCATAGGGATAGGTTATTTTTGGTGCTTTCAACGACACACCAATATCCAATCGGTCCCTCCGCTAGCTCGTTGAAACTGAAAATTAATTGGATGTTGAATCAAATGAGCAGAAATGGATATAAATGATAAAGTTGGAGAAACAAGAAACATTTGGAAATGAATGTGGTTTTCTCACTAAATAGAAAATGACCTAGAAAATTAATTTATGGTTTTTGAAATATTATTTAATTAATTAAATAATTTAAGTTCGAAAATGAAATTAAATTAAGTGGTCATTATGAATTTTGAATTTAGAAATATTAAGGGTCCGTTTGTTTACATGTAAAAGGTTTTGCGGAAAATGATTTTTGTATTTTCCTATGTTTGTTTCGTAGAAAACAGCTTGGTCAATGGAAAATGACTTAAAGGTCAACATAAAATAAGATATTTTTCCTGTAAAATGACTTACCCTTTTAATAAACGTAAATTATTTTTAGGAAAAAACTCCTCTATAGGTAATTTTATTGTTATATAAAAATTAACTTAAATAAAGCTTAATTTTATTATATTGGTAATAATTTTTATTTTTAAAATATTAAAATATTATATTTTTCAATATTACTAAACATACATATTTACTTATTTATATTTAGTAATATAATAAATTATATTAATAATTTATTATTTTAATAAATTATTTAATATTTCAATTTATTTTAATAATAAATTTTAAAACAATAATTTTAAATAATATTCTTCACATATTATTGAAAATATTCAATATTAATATTTTAATAATAAATATTTATTACAATTATAAATATATTAATAATAAATATTTTGTAGTAGAAAGGTTAAAATATGTCATAAGTTTATAAGCTTGACCACGTGGAAGGAAGAGCCCGACGTGAAAGGACTCCCTTAAGTCCACCAAGAAATCGAGGGAGACGACGGGTCCAAGACAACGACTTATCCGAACCAAGTGAGCCTGAAAGTAACCAAGGCTCTAATATAAATTACCAGAGGAGAGGTCAACACCATCAAGGCCAACGAGATCAAGAAAGGTTTGACAAAGACCTCAAAAGTATTAAGTTGACTATTCCCCTATTCCAAGGTCGCTCGGATCCCGAAGCCTATCTCGAGGGGGAAAAGAAGATCGAACTTGTGTTCGAATGTCACAATTACTCTGAGTCCAACAAAGTCTAATTGGAATCTATAGAATCCTTCGATTACTCCATGATTTGGTGGACCAACTCACAACGACCGGAGACGAAATGGTGAGCGCCTTATCAATACTTGGGCCGAGATGAAGGTCGTGATGCGTCGAAGATTTATTCCTTCATACTATCACTGGGAGTTATATCAAAAGCTTCAAAATCTCTCCCAAGGGACGAAAAGTATGGAGGATTATTTTAAAGATATGGAAGTCGCCATGATACGTGCGGACGTACAAGAATATCACGACGCGACTATGGCTCAATTTTTGGCCTATCTCAATCGCGAGATAGCCAATGTCGTGGAGTTGCAACATTATGTGGAGATTGTCAATATGGTACACATGACAACTAAGGTCGAGAAGCAACTCAAAAAGAAAGGTTCTGTTCATGGCTATTCGACTCCAAACGTGTCTAAGTGGAACCAAGGCACGAGCAAGAATGTATCAGCTAGTCAAACGAAGGAACCCTTGGTGCCCGCAAAAACAACCTAGCCCGTGGTCGAAACCAGCAAAGGCAAGTCCATTAAAAATGTTCAAACCCAATCACATGATATTAAATGTTTTAAGTGTCAAGGAAGAGGTCACATTGCGAGTCTATGCCCAAATCAGAGTACAATGGTGATTCGACCTAACAGTGACATAAAATCGGAAAAAGAAGACGAAGAGGAAAAAATGAGATTGATAATCCTATTGATGAAAGTGAAGAGTTAGAATATGCGGTGGAAGGCGAGATGCTCATAGTGAAAAGAAGTCTAAGCACTCAAAGCGGCGGAAGTGAACCGCAACGCGAAAACCTATTCCATACACAATGCCATGTACAAGGAAAGGTATGTAGTTTGGTAATTGATGGAGGGAGCTCCACAAATGTCGCAAGCACCCACATGGTGGAAAAGTTAGCATTTCTCAACTACCAAACATCCGAGCCCGTACAAGATGCAATGGCTCAATAAAGGTGTTGAATTAAAGGTAACCAAACAAGCCCTAGTCTCATTTTCCATTGGAAAATATCAAGACGAAGTCCTTTGTGACGTGGTACCTATACATGCTGGGCATCTATTGCTTGGAAGACCATGGCAATTTGACCGGAGAGTCAAACATGACGGGTTTGCCAACCAATACACTTTCAAACACCAAGGCTAGAATGTTACTTTGGCACCCCTTTCACCAAAACAAGTCTTGGAGGACCAGCAATGATTAAAACAATCCATGAAGTGAGTGAGAGAAAAAGAAGAAAATCAAAATGAAAAAGAAAGAAAAGAGGAAAAATCGAGAGAAAAGAGTTCAAGTTGTGAAAAAAATAAGAATGCTAAAAAAAAAAGAAAAAGAAAAAGAAAATAACGAAAATATGAGTGAGAAAAAGAAAGATGTTTTAATTAATTGATGTCTTCATGTTTCTTCATCCTTTCAAGTTAATTTGACCAAGGAGCTTCGATTACACTACCTTTCTGAGCAAAGGAGGTTTGTGTTGATTAAAAAAGGTAAAATTGATCCTCATCTTCCCACCTCTAACAGTGAGCAAGGTGAGATTTCTCTATTCTCTAAATAGCTCCGTTTAACTCGAATTGATAACTTTGCTCATGACTTGAATTTTGAAAAGGTAATGTACTTTTTGATGATAATTGTCATTCTTTGATTGATGAAAATTTATTTGTTCTGAATGATCACAAGAAGACTCTCACTTTTGGAAAATGTGATGTTGATGCATTTGTTGGTGAGCCAATAGTCAATCTTCCATTGCAAAGTTTAGTTGTACAAGATTTTGAAACAAATGAATTTTCTCATTTACCTGATCGTGAAGAAAATGTGTGTTCATTAAATTGTTGTGAGAAATTAATTTGCTTGAACAATTATGCACGGAAGAGATTCAAGATGAATGAATGATTTAAATTAATTGTGTCTACATTTCTTTTGAATCATTTGTTTGGTGAAACTTTGGTTGATGATGATATATCAAATCGGCTTGGCTTTGTGAATTATGCGTGTATGAGTCAATTTAATCAACTGTTATGTGGAGTAAGTGTCTATTTGAATAATTTCTTCATGCCTTTTGAAATGACTCTTATGCCTAATCTATTGCTGAATATAGAGATTTCATCTTAACAGATTTTTGAGAGACCATTCACCCCACTTGCCCATAACGAGCCGAGTAAGTATACGAGTTTTGAAGTGAACAAACGACTCAATTTGAGGGCAAGTCATTTTGAAGAAGGGGGAATGATGTGAGCACACTGGGAGCTTGTCCAACTCAAGCAAGGACTACACGAGGCCGTTCAAAATTTTTTTGAATCTAGCTCGGCCAGCAACTTAAAGACTCTTCGCACCTTAATATAAGCTAATTTTATCTCACTTTCAGCTCCCTGAGCTCCGTCTAGCTCGAATAAGCTTGTTTAAGCTTAATTCAGCTTGTTTGAGCTCATTTCTATTTCTTTCCAGCTCATTAATTTTATTGTTAGAATAAATTAAGTGTTTAATTAAATTAGGTAATTTGTTACAGCTCCTAGCGATTCCCTAGCTCAATCAGCTCATTAAATTATTTTCACTTAGTTGAGCTAGCCGAATTTAATTAACTTAGCTAGTCTATATTTAATTTGTTTTAATTTAATTAATATGTTAATTAGTATGTCTTAATATATTAATGCTTGGTTCAGTCGAAATTGGCTTGCTTTAATTTGGTTCATGCCTTTGTAGGTGCAGCTGAATGTGAGGTGCATTAAAGCCAAGGTTTATGAGCTGCTTGGTTCAATGCATTGGACGGTTCATGCATGACTTGCTTTAATGAATGGTGGCTGATTGTTTGGCTTCTCCAAGCATCTATTCAGCCAAGAGATGCCTCCACACTAAATTCCCAAGGTGGCTGAATGTCTCCCCAATGCACCGTCAATGCCGTTCACACCAAGTTTTCACACCTAGTGTCCATTCGGCTAGAGTGTTCACATGTAAGGAATTTTCAAGGCTGGCCTTTCACACATCAAATAGATGTTCAAGGACCCTCATTAAGACTCATACTTGTTTGGTCAAGCAACACCTATTGAATGCCTCATTTATGCTCATGGCCAAACATAGACAAGTACATTGCACTCCTCAAGTTTCCAAGTTCATGCAAGCTAATTTGCATAATCAAGAAGCTGTCCATTGGAGATCTATTTAGCCGAACCTAGCCTTAGTATTTTAATAGTTTCATTCTAGAACATTCTAGCACATTTATAGCCAAATTTCTTATCCATTAAGCTTGTAATTTTCTCCATTTGGCTAGCCTAGTTAATAGCTATAAATACTTAGTCATTTTCATGTTGTATAGACTTTTGCCAAATTATATGAACATTGTGTTCTTTGTGAGGTTTCCTCATCTCAATTTTGTAGGAGTCTCATGTGACTTATCTAGCTTGCTAGTGGCGTCTATCAAACTTGTTTCTTGAACTTATCACTTTCATTGGTATGGCGTTCTTCTATCCATCTACCCATCCATCCGACCACCTTAACGATATAAGAATAGGGGTGACACTGTTATATAGTGTTGAATCATTCTTGAAGTTAAGCTCGTTTTTCCATTCCACCACTTTTCCAAATTTATCCATCTTTATTTCTTTGTCAAACCGAGCCTATTTATTCTTATAAACCTATCTTTCATTTCAAACCACCTTGTCAACTTCCACTTTGCCTTAGCCTAAATTAACCCCTTTCAACATTACGAACAATCTCCCCGTCGACGATCGGGCACTTAGGTGAATCGACTCAACCAAACTGAGCCAGATCACATCATTTGGTATCAGAGCTTGTAAAACGAGGAGTGCCGACGTTCGTATCCATCCCGAAGTAGGTTCATAAAAAAATTAAATTAATTTTTTTAAATTAAGTCATATTCAAGTTCTCTTGTATTCAGCATATTGTAATTAAAAAAACAGCATAAACAAAAAATTTGTTGGAAGTTCTATTTTGTTTTCATCCATTGGTAATCTCGATCATCACGTTGTTCGTACTACCATCAATTTCCCTCCCTAACACCCCACTCAAACCGAATTTTTTCTTTGTTTCAGCCTACCTACACCATACATGAAATATCATTTGTAACCACTTTGAAACCGACTCTAAAGCAACAAATAAGTCCAACGAGACGAAATACGAAATTATGAGATTGAGGTTGAGTGGTAAAAGGCAAGAGCAAGTGAGTGTAAAAGAGTATAGAAAAAAGCCTAAAAAGAGTGAAAACACAAGTGTGAGTGAAATTTTTTTATTTTTCTTTCCAAGTGAACTTGTGAGGTTTGTGGTGAAGATTATACATTCTCTTTGACAAAGGCATGGAACAAAGCATGAGTAGGAATGAGGCTGAAACAATATACCACGAGGAGGAGGAATCAATGCCTGTTCGTGCTAGTAAGCTACTCATTGTTAAAAGAAGTCTAAATATTCAAAGTCCGGAAAACAAGCAGTAACAGGAAAACATCTTCCATTCCCAGTGTCAAGTGCAAGAAAAGGTTTGTAACTTAATTATCGATGGTGGAAGCTGTACCAACGTGGCAAGTACCCTTATGGTGGAATGACTTGGCCTACCAACTACCCAACGTCCGAGCCTTTACAAGCTCCAAAGTCTCAAAGACGGTGGTGAAATCAAGGTAACTAAACAAGTTCTCGTTACTTTTTCAATTGGCAAGTACGAGGACAAAGTGCTTTGTGATGTAGTATCCATGCACATGGGACACTTGTTACTTGGAAGGCCATGGCAATACGATCGAAGAGTCATCCATGATGGGTATACCAATAGGTACTCGTTCAAGTATTTGGGGAAAATTTTCACTTTAGCCCCGTTGACACCGAAGCAAGTTCATGAAGATCAAATGAGAATGAAAGCATCTGTAAAAAATTGAAAGAAAAATAAATTGAAAAAGAAAAAGAAAATGAGAGTGAGAGTGAGAAAGAAAAACAAAATTGAGATTGAACAAAAATGTGAGAAAGAATAGAAAATTGAAAAAGAAAAAGAAACGAAAGAAAAAGATGATAGTGAGCGAGAACAAGAAAAAATGAGTGTTATTTTAACTAACCCACATGAGAGTTGTTCTTGTTCTGTTTCTTCTTTTCAGGTTCCTAAAAATCCATGTGACGAGTATCAACTACAATACTTTCCTGACGAGAGGCGATTTAAGTTGGTCAGTAAGGCTAGGGATGTACGTGACCTTGGTCCACACGCGCCTAAAGGTAAGTTAGGTAAGGATACTGTAGTCTTTAAGTCTCCACAATTTCACTTGAAAGTTGGTAAAAATATTGTCGACGACTTCGTGTAACACCCCCTAACCCAATTCCATCGCCGGAGGGGTTATGAGGTATTACCTAGTGATCACAACAACATTTGAACACTCATATAACAAAATTAGATTGTACAATACTATGCTACCAAGTTGAATTTATAATTAAAACTAACACAAATCAGTGTCATAGTTCCTTTGGTCTCTTTTGAACCTGGTCAGTTTCCAACTCATTTGATTATACTACTTATAAAGCCAATTGACTATTTTATGAATTCATTTAAAAACAATTAATAGGTTAAACCGAACGCCATCAATGCTTGATATTTACTCAACAAAATAAGATATATATATATATACTTAACAAAAATTATGCGCATGAAGTATCATTATAACAAGACCAAATGTGTAACACCCCAAACCCGGCCCAAACGCCACGACCGGATCTGGCATGCCATAGGTTGAATGTAAAAGTTCAAACTCTCTGGTTACTTTGAAGAAATCATGGATTTGGAAAAAATAACTTTCTGGTGGAATGTTGAGCTAAAAACTTTGCGTTGTTGGGTTTGAAAATCACAATTTGTGCTATTCGATATCCTTTAAATAAGTGATTTTTGATGAAAACCGTTGCTTTGCGTTAAGCATGTTTGAAACTCCCATTTTGATTACTTCTTATAATTAAGCCCTTGAAATATAAATCTACAATCCATAATTATTAACTGCTAGGAACCGAAAATTTAGGCTAAGAGGCCTTATTACATGCTAACGAAAATAAACCCAAAATTTAAAATTAAAGAAAAACCAGAAATAAGTTTAAGTAAATGAAAGACTTTATGGCCCTCAGTGCGCTTCGGCTCCCGTATCCACGATTCTTGTTCCTCCGAAAGATTGAGAAAAATAAAGGGTGAGTCACCAAGACTCAGTGTGTAAATCCCTGGATCACATCAGCGGCCTGAGGCCCACAAACACATTCTGGGCCTTGGCACACACAAAATGGCAACAGACCAGGTACATGCTGAATGACCCAACCCAACCTAAAATTCCATCCTCTACACGCCAACCCTTACCAGCCATCACACCGCTGGGATTTCTATAATCAACCCACCAACCGCTACACGCCATCTTGAGAGTCATGCTATCAGTTATAATGCCGATCACTATGTGACCTTAAAATCAAATATGGCAGAGCCACCGATCACCATGTGACCTTAAAATCAAATGTGGCAGAGCCACCGATCACCATATGACCTTATAACATATCGTGGTTTATGACCTACTAAGCATGCTCTTCCCCTTCATCACATTAACCCTATCCCATGCAAGCATACATGCAAACACAAGATTAATATACCATCTACAAGACAACAGATCATCACATACATCGATACACATAGAGAATTTGCTATGTTCACGTACCTGGCATCCCTTGCCTAACCTCTACGGGTTACTCGACTGTCGATACAGCCTTTTTCGGCTTTTCAGCCCATAACAGGTAGAATACAGAAAACTAATGTGATAAAGATCTACACACCTGATTACAGACAAGATGATACTTTCTATGTCGACTATCCATACGGCCCCAAAAGGAAATGCAAGAAGATAGAAAGTGTTAGACCAAACGATAGCCTTAACAAGCCAAGTAGCCATTCGGCTTTGGCCCCCAAGATTGAAAGAGAAAAGAAACAGAAGAAATCGGCTCTTACCTTAACACCAATCAGATTCGGCTACTCCAATAGGTTTCGACTTCAGCGAAAATCAAAAGAAAGATGATGCAAAGGGATTTATGGAGATTCGGCTTTTGAGAAAGAGATGATTGAGAGAAGAGGAGTAGGATGGAATGAAAAGAGGCAATAGAAATGGTAAAGAGAAAGAAAGATTTTGGCAAGACTTGGGGTAGATTCGGCTTATACTTAGAAAAGAAATAAAAAGAGAACAAATGGGGACCCTAAATGCCGAAAATGAAGAAGTACCCCCCCTTCACTTAAACAGAATTTCGGCACTCATCAAACAAATGTTGAAAATGCCCATTCTGAAAACTAAAACCCATCCTATCAACAGGGGAAATTTTGGCACCCCTTAGCCACTCAAAATTGATTCCTTCTTCCTCTTAGAGTTTGAAATTCAGCCACCACCAAGTCCTCTAGAAAATTCCTAAATTTTCTCCCTTATCTTCATCTGATCACTCATCCACAAGTGGCATGATAACACCAAAAATAATTAAAAAAAAGGGTATCATGCAACCAAAATAATTAAAATAAAAAGGATCCAACTCGAACCTTTGGACCTTAAGCGCTTAACACGCCACCTCAAGGCCCCCGAATAACGCCATCGACCACTGGGCACAAGCCTATTTTTTCCACTTACTCACATATAATATCTATTAAGCCCTATCCTACCTAGCTCTCCACTAGAGTGCCCAAAAGAAAATTTTTGCTAAGGCCTCCGCCTAACTTCGAGCCCATTCTAGACCCCTAAAACACTCTAACTAGCATATTAAGCACAACAACACCTCACAGTACATCCAATGCAAAGCCCCACAAATTCAGGATGTTACAGTTCTACCCCCTTAAAGAAATTTCAGCCTCAAAATTACCTGGTCAGAATAGATGTAGGTATTGCTGCCGCATTTCTTCCTCTGGTTCCCAAGTAGCCTCCTCAGAACCGTGATTCTGCCATAGAACCTTAACCAACAGAACCGCCTTCCTACGCAATACCTTGACATCACGATCTAAGATTTCCACTGGTTCCTCTTCAAAGGATAGGTCAGGTCTTACTTCGATTTCTTCCACAGGCACCACATGAGATGGATTCGAATGATAGCGTCTTAACATAGAGACATGAAACACGTCGTGAATCTGGCTTAATTTTAAAGGTAGCTCAAGCTGATAGGCTATCGGTCCCACTCATTTCAACACCCGATAAGGTCTAATGAATCTGGGTTTACCCTTTCGTCCAAACTTAGTACTTTCTTCCATGGCGACACCTTTAAGAACACCCTGTTACCTACTGCAAACTCTATGTCCTTACGCTTCAAATCAGCATAGGACTTATATCTGTCGACGCTTCCTTTAATCGAGCCCGAATTAACTCAACATTCTCTTCTGTCTCGATAATCGATTTAGGCCCCAAAATTTGACGTTCCCCTAACTCCGTCCAACAGGTAGGAGTACGACACTTTCACTCGTACAATGCTTCATAGGGCTCCATCTAAATACTAGACTGGTAGCTGTTGTTGTAAGCAAACTCCGCCAACGGTAAAAACTCTTCCAAACTACCACTAAAGTCAAAGACACAACCTCTCAACATGTCCTCTAAGATTTGAATTACCCGCTCAGACTGACCATCGGTCTGAGGATGAAATGCTGTACTAAATTCTAATTTCGTACCCAACGCTTGATGCAATGCCTTCCAAAATCACGACGTGAACCTCGAGTCCCTATTCGATATGATTGATACCGGTACTCCATGTAGCCTCACTACCTCCGCTACATATAACCTAGCCAATTTTTGTAGAGGTACATGTATGAAATGAGCAGACTTCGTCAAGCGGTCAACAATCACCTAAACCAATTCTTTCTTAGTAGGCGTGAGAGGTAGCCCACTAACAAAATCCATTGTGATTCTTTCCCATTTCCACTATGGAATCTTCATCGGCTACAACAACCCTGATGGTAATGGTGCTCCGCCTTTATCTGTTGACAGGTCAAACACTTACCCATAACCTCGGTCACCTCTCGCTTCAGGTCGCCACTAGAACTGTTCTCGCAAATCCCGATACATCTTACTCCCTCCGGGTGCATAGCGTATGAACTACCATGCGCTTCTAGCAAAATCTTATGCCTCAACTCAGGATCTCTCGGCATGCAAATTCTTCCTTGGAAACATAATAGCCTTCCCCGTTCAACCAAATTCTGTTGATCCATCACTTGATCCTACCCGAAACTTCTCTTTTAGTAACTATCGGTCTGCTGCTTCTCCTTAACCTGACTAACCCAAGAGGGTTTCACTTGAAGTTTAGCTAATAAACTCCTATCATTGTATAAACTAAGGTGAGCAAACATTGCTCTCAAGTCAAAGATTACTCTACGACTTAGAGCATCCACCACCATGTTAGCTTTACCCGGATGATACTCGATCGAGCAGTCATAATCCTTTAACAACTCGATCCAACTCTTTGCCTTAAATTCAACTCCTTCTAGGTCAAAAGGTACTTTAGGCTCTTATGGTCGGTATAAATGACGGATTTCTCCCCGTACAGATAATGTCTCCAGATCTTCAGGGCAAAAACCACTGCCGCCAATTCCAAATCATGGGTGGGATAATTTGATTCGTGCGGTCTTAACTGTCGAGATGCATACGCAACAACCTTTCTATCTTGCATCAATATGCATCCTAGTCCCGTGAGCGAAGCATCACAGTAAATCACGAACTCCTTTCCAGCCTCCGGCTAAATTAACACCGGAGCCTCCGTCAATATCCTTTTTAACCTCTCGAAACTTTCTTGCTACTTATTTGACCAAACAAACGGAACCCCTTTTTGCAACAACTTAGTCAACGATGCCGCAATCAATGAAAATCCTTCAACAAACCTTCTGTAATACCCGGCCAGACCAAGAAAACTTTGAATTTCTGCTACAGACTTAGGCAGCTTCCAATCCACCACCACTTCAATTTTCTGAGAATCAACCCTAAGCCCCTCTGCCGGCGCAACGTGGCCTAGAAAGTAACTTCCCTTAGCCAAAATTCGCACTTACTGAATTTGGAATACAGCTGCTTCTCCCTCAAAATCTGCAAAACCATTGGAAGGTAATCATGCTCCTCCTCCGATTTTGAATAAACCAGGATGTCATCTATAAATACCATGACAAACAGATCCAAGTAAGGTTGGAACACTCGGTTCATCATGTCCATGAATGCTGTTGGCGCATTGGTCAATCCAAATGGCATCATCGTGAATTCGTAGTGACCATAGCGAGTCCTAAAAGCTGTCTTATGAATATCCGCCTCCTTGACCTTAAGCTGATGGTACCCTGACCTCAGATCTATCTTTGAAAAGACTAAAGCCCCCTTCACCTGATCGAACAAGTCATTGATCCCCGGTAATGGGTATTTGTTCTTGATTGTTAACTTATTCAAGCTGCGATAGTCAATGCACATACGCATTGATCCATCCTTCTTCTTAACAAATAACATCGGCGCTCCCCAAGGCGATACACTTGGTCGAATAAACCTCTATCTAGCAACTCTTGTATCTGCACTTTTAACTCCACCAATTCCTTCGGCGCCATTCTATATGGGGCGATAGATACTGGTGCTGTTCCCGAAAAAAGTTTAATACCAAACTCCACTTCACGGTCCGGAGGTAATCCTGGAAGCTCTTTTGGGAAAACATCAGAAAATTCCTTTACCGTCCTAACATCCCCGACAGCTTAGTTCCTTGGCTTCTAGAGCCCGAACAAACATTAGAATTGCCTCGCATCCTTTCCTCACCATCCTTTCTGCTCTTAGGGCCGTCACCACATTT
Organism: Gossypium rotundifolium; assembly: GCA_025506655.1. Classification (NCBI taxonomy): domain Eukaryota; kingdom Viridiplantae; phylum Streptophyta; class Magnoliopsida; order Malvales; family Malvaceae; genus Gossypium; species Gossypium rotundifolium. Next base: position 67,334,532 of record CP106732.1, on the reverse strand, counting down.
GACAAACAGTTCCCCCTTTCACCCATTACCAACACTTCACCACCCTCGGGAGTTTTTAACACCATACGCTTGGCTGCGCAATCTACATTAGCTTGATACCTCACCAGCCAGTCTATGCCTAAGATTAAATCAAACTCCCCGAACGGTAATTCCATCAGATCAGTCAGGAAAACTATTCTCTAAACTTCTAAAGGTACCTCCCGATAAAGCTTATTTACCACCACAGAGTGTCCTAACGGGCTAATTATAGTTATCTCCCTAGAGAAATCTTAGAATCTATGCTTAAAGTTCTAGACACCCTACTAGCAACATATGAATGCGTCGACCCAATATCCATCAATGTAGTGTAAGGCAATCCAAAAATTAAAAACGTACCGGTTATGACATCCGATGCGTCGGCCTCCTCTCGATGTCTGGCAGCATATACTAACCCCGACTGTCTCGCCTCAGTGTTTTAGCCTCTCGGCCTGGTGCTCCACGGCCCCGACTGAAACTGTTACCACCTCTGGCTAGACCACGACCTCCCTGCGGCTGCTGACCTCTTCTACCCGACTGAGCATTTCCTTAACTGCAGGCCCTACACCGCCCCGTGGCTGTGGACAGTCTCTAATCTGATGGTCCATAGATCCACACCTGAAACACTTCCCATTGCTTGACCAACACTCACTGGAATGGAATTTACCACATCGAGCACACCTCAGTGTCTAGCTAGCAGTAGTAGGTCTCTCACCCCGACTCGCCCATCTGACCTAGGTCTTTTCTAAGTATGCCCAGCTGCCCCTGACGATTCAAAATTCCTCTACTTCCACCCCTATCTCTATTTCGATTTAGTTTTTCCGTTCGCTTCACCTCCTTAGCTATCTTAGCTTTTTCCACAAGAACAGCAAATTTCCTCTCCCGCTGCGGGGCTATCAATACACGCAGATCATCCCTCAGACCATCTTCAAATCGAACACAACGTTCATGGTCTGTGGCCACTATCCCTCGAGCATAATGGCTAAGGCGTAAGAATTCCACTTCATACGCAACCACCTACCTACTTTCTTAAACTAGATTCAGAAATGCCCTGCGCTGCACATCCACATAGCTCGACCCAATGTATTTACTCTGGAATGCCATTCTGAAGAAATCCCAGGTGATATGGTTAGCCACCGTACCATCCTTAACTGTAAGCCACCATTGATACGCCTCATCCCGTATGAGAGATACAACCCCTTTCAATTTTTCCTCCTCCATGAAATCAAGATCATCCATTATGCGCTCAACCGCCTCCAACCAATACCCAGCTATACTCGAGGCTATACCAAAAATTCCTCTAAATATTTCTTCCCCATTGGCTCTAAGTCGCTCCGACACAGATTTTCGAGCTCTCATACCCATGCCTGGCCCAGTAACTCTCTTTAAAACCCGTAATATTGCCTGAGATACCGCATCATCTTCGGCCGTCTGGTCTTGAAATTTCACCTCCGTGCTGGTGAAACTGACATCTCATCTCCTGACCCATGGCCGAATCCTACTAGTTCTGACACGGCCATCCTGCCCCTACCATGGCCACGCGCAAGACGTCCTTGTCCCCTTGTACTCATACTACCGATTCACTTTTATCTGATTAGGAGTTTTATGGATTAATAATTTTTTTCACTGATTAATAACGAACAATCTTATGGAAAGTAGTTTTAATAGTAATTCTTTCGAATTCGAAATTATATCTACAAGGTTCAGTCCCAAATCTGTATCTCCTAGTTCTACATACATTCAACATCCATATGCATCCCAAGCAGAGTATCACATCAATACATCAAACATACGAGTAATATCCATCAACTCACCTTCGTCACACAAGGGTATTTCGTCATTTCACTACCTAGGGGTATTTTCGTAATTCTACCCTAAAGGGTATTTTTGTAATCTCACAAAATAGGGTATCTTAGTGATTTTACAGAATACGGGTATTCTAGTATTTTCGTAAAGTAGGGGTATTTTGGTAATTTTTATAAACCAAGGGTATTTCAAAAATTTTCAAAACTAAGGGTATTTAGTAATTTTACAAAATTAGGGTATTTGGTCCCTTTCGGGTTTTAGTTATGAACATTGGCCCGTTAACAAGTCCTTGTGGCTAAGGTGAATAGACACTACGCACTAGGTAGGATTCTAGTGAAGAGGAGGTGGGCCACTAGGGCCGCTTAAGTACCAAGCTCTCCCTAGATCCAATCCTAGACATGCGTATGCCTATTGCCACACCCTAACCCGGTGACTTGTTCATGGACATGCTTAATTATTAGAAAGTCTTATGGAATTTAAGAGTTGTTCAAACTAGGCCTAAGGTCCATAACCCTAGCATACTTATCTACGTCCCCACAAAGCCCATCAAACCCAACATGCATATCTTATTAAGAGTTAGAATACTTACCTGCGTGGATTAGGTGCCACTAGACTCGAAGGCCATATCTCAACCCAAAGCATTTTTCCTTAAATTCACATCAGTCTATAAATCACTACTAGACCTATTTCATAGCCCGAGTTTTGCAATCGGGCTCTGATACCAAAATGTAACACCCCAAACTCGGCCCAAATGCCATGACCGGATCTGGCATGCCACAGGTTGAATGTAAAAGCTCAAACTATCTGGTTACTTTGAAGAAATCATGGATTTGGAAAAAATAACTTTCTGGTGGAACGTTGAGTTGAAAACTTTGCTTTGTTGGGTTTGAAAGTCACAGTTTGTGCTATTTCGATATCCGTTAAATAAGTATTTTTGATGAAAATCGTTGCTTTGCGTTAAGCATGTTTGAAACTCCCATTTTTATTACTTCTTATAATTAAGCCCTTGAAATATAAATCTACAATCCATAATTATTAACTTCTAGGAACCGAAAATTTAAGCTAAGAGACCTTATTACATGCTAACAAAAATAAACCCAAAATTTAAAATTAAAGAAAAACCGAAAATAAGTTTAAGTAAATGAAAGACTTTATGGCCCTCGAGTCCGCCTCGGCTCCCGTATCCACGATCTACTGTTCCTCTGAAAGATTGAGAAAAATAAAGGGTGAGTCACCAAGACTCAGTATGTAAATCCCTGGATCACATAAGCGGCCTGAGGCCCACAAACACATTTTGGGCCTTGGCCCACACAAAATGGCAACAGAACAGGTACATGCTGAATGACCCAACCCAACCTAAAACTCCATCTTCCACACGCCAACCCTTACTAGCCACCACACCGCGGGGATTTCTATAATCAACCCACCAATCGCTACACGCCATCTTGATAGCCATTTTGTCAATTATAATGCGATCACTATGTGACCATAAAATCAAATGTGGCAGAGCCACCGATCACCATGTGACCTTAAAATCAAATATGGCAGAGCCACCGATCACCATGTGACCTTATAACATATCGTGGTTTAACCACTGATCATTAGGTGACCTACTAAGCATGCTCTTCCCCTTCATCACATTAACCCTATACCATGCAAGCATACATGCAAACACAAGATTAATATACCATCTACAAGATAACAGATTATCACATACATCGATGCACATAGAGAATTTACTATGTTCACGTACCTGGCATCCTTGCCTAACCCCTATGGATTACTCGACTATCCATACAACCTTTTTTGGCTTTTCAGCCCATTACAGGTATAATACAGAAAACTAATGTGATAAAGATCTACACAACTGATTACAGACAAGATGATACTTTCTATGTCGACATCGTCAAGAGTCGATATGATCGCTAAGCGCCTATGGTTTTGTTCTCAGAGTGGTCCACAACCCGGTGGCCAATCTCTGACGGCAGACACCGAACGCTTCTTAAATTTAGAGGTTGGATTTACGGGTCCAATTCCCTCCTTCACCTGATCGACATTTGATTCCATCAAAAGACCTTATCAGCTGCTACCATCACAACATATGGTTGTTAATCCATAACATAGGATTAAGATTACGAACACGGTAATCGAACTTAACGAAAATCTACAGAGAACCCCTTACCTTGAAATCTTGAAGGAGATAGAGTTTAGAAAACTAATGATTTCCAGCTTTTGGGATCTAGATAACCCGTTTTACTTTGATTCCCGAAATGTGGCCCCAAAAGGAAACGCAAGAAGATAGAAAGTGTTAGACCAAATGATAGCCTTAACAAGCCAAGTAGCCATTCGGCTTTGGCCCCCAAGATTGAAAGAGAAAAGAAATAGAAGAAATCGACTCTTACCTTAACACCAATCAGATTAGGCTACTCAGCTTCAGCGAAAATCAAAAGAAAGATGATGTAAAGGGATTTATGGAGATTCGGCTTTTGAGAAAGAGTTGATTGAGAGAAGAGGAGTAGGATGAAATGAAAAGAAGCAATGGAAACAGTAAAGAGAAAGAAAGATTTTGGCAAGACTTGGGGTAGATTCGGCTTATACTTAGAAAAGAAAGAAAAAGAGAACAAATGGGGACCCTAAATGCCGAAAATGAAGAAGTACTCCCCCCTTCACTTAAACAAAATTTCGGTACTCACCAAACAAATGCCGAAAATACCCATTCCATAAACTAAAACCCATCCTATCAACAGGGGAAATTTCGGCACCCCTTAGCCACTCAAAACTGATTCCACCTTCCTCTTAGATTTTGAAATTCAACCACCACCTAGTCCTCTAGAAAATTCCTAAATTTTCTCCCTTATCTTCATCTGATCACTCATCCACAAGTGGCATGGATAACACCACCTCTTCTTCCCTCTATTAGCCACCTTATCAGCCACATTATCCAACTCAGTTAATCTCTCTATTTCTAAGCATCTTAGCCTACTCCAACTCTACTCCTTGCTAACGCCAAAAATAATTAAAATAAAAAGGGTATCATGTAACTCGAACCTTGGACCCCCTTAACTGCTTAACACGCCATCTCAAGGCCCCTGAATAACACCACTGACCACTGGGCCACAAGCCCATTTTTTCCTCTTACTCACATATAATATCTATTAAGCCCTATCCTACTTGGCTCTCCACTAGAGTGCCCCAACAGAAAATTTTTGCTAAGGCCTCGGCCCAACTACGAGCCCATTCTGGACCCCTAAAACACTCTAACTAGCATATTAAGCACAACAACACCTCACATCACATCCAATACAAAGCCCCACAAATTCAAGATGTTACAAAATGCATCATTTCTCATCAATGTTTAAGCAAAATGACCATGTCCATTTCAACCATTTTGAACGTCTATATAAAACCATATATTCTCAATGTGCATACCATAATCATATAAATATAAAATAAACCAAATATAAATACCAATTAATAAACTTAAAACATACTCATGCTAGTCATTACCACCAAATATCAATATCCAACCCACAATTGGTCAAATTATAAGTATAAATATTCGATCATCAACCAATAACATATAAAACAGTTCACTTATCACAACATATACATATCATTATTAAACTTACACCACCATAGCATATAATACTTAAACTCGATTAATGCTCATTATTCCAACATATTCAAATTTTACTAAACTAATATTATAACCCGTAATAATCATTATGATAATCAAGTACGCATAGTCTAAATATCACAAATAAAGGCAAACTCAAACCACAACCAAACATAACATAACTTTAACATATCAATTAAGTCATTTTCGCATGACTTAACCATTATACATATATGAAATTTAAAAATCTCCAAAAGAATTATTAGCTTATACATGCCATAAGTACCTACCAACTTTTAAAAGTACCAAAATATTGAAGATAGTGTGGATGACTTTACTAACGATCCCCGAGAGCGTAATGATCTCCAAAATCTATAAAAATAAAGACAAAAAAAAAAACACATCCAAAGTAAGCTACCAAAACACATCCAAAATAAGCTACCATAGCTTAGTAAGTTATAAGCATCAAAAACTTCAAATTCAATTTAATAGTCTAGTGTCATCTAACTAAGTCATGCCACTAGATCATTTAGTCAATATCTTACCACATTCAAGGCAATTTATTAATCATATACTCAATTTCAACTAAGACCAATATGCATATGCTCAACCACAATATATTACATTACTCTCAAACACAAAACTGAATGTATTTAGCATTCCATCATTGCATAACATTAATATATTCGAGGACAAAGCCATTAAAACCAATCTATCATGATACATACTTTCAATTTATAATATCCATCACATAGAATTGATACCCACCTGCACAAACTTGAGCTATACATCATAATTGTTCATCAAGAAATTTGAAGCTTTAATTCATCCAACCATTCCCGATCTACTCAAATAAATTACATACATAGTGCTAATGTTTACTCGAAAATATATATATCGAGTTTGTACACTTAGTGCTCAATATTTAAACTCGCACACTTAGTGCTTAATAATCACATTCGCACACTTAGTGCATGATTTACATCCGTAATCGTTTATACTCGCACACTTAGTGCCTAAATCCCATTATTCAATACACATCAATTTAAATTCATCAATTCTCTTTGAATTCGGCAACATCAATTTTTTTTTCATGTAATTAAATTCGGCTCATATACTTAAATTGATTTAAATTTAATCAGCAACAAAGAGAAAAAAAAATTTGCTTAATAACTTACCTCGGATATCGACGGACAGTTGGATTCGACTACTTAACAATTTTTATTTTCCCCGATCCACGTCCGATCTTTTTGGTTCTTGATCTAAAAAGTTCCAAATTAATCTCATTCAAATAGAATTTCATTCATTTAAGTCCAAATACACATATTTGAGCAATTTACCAATTTGCCCCTAACATTATGCACTTTTATAGTTTAATCCAATTTTCACAAAACACAAAATATGAAGAATTTGCATATACAATGCTAGGGCCGAATGTTCATTAGGCTTATAAAAGTCCTCCCATTGCATTAATTTCACAATCTAGTCCTTCAACTTAGTATTTTTCGCAATTTAACCATACATGCTCAAAATTACCAAAAATGGTAATCTAACATATTTATTTTATTTTCTAACATCAAACATAAATTTCATCAAACTATCAACAATGACACTTCATGAATACATAATCAAATTTCAAAATTTCAAGATAGGCTTTATAGTATTCAAAGCAACGATCTCAAAAACATAAAAATTAATAAAAACCGAACTCAAATCACTTACCTAATTGAATTTGCAAGGACTAAAAATATCAAAGTTTAAACTTTCTTTTCTTTCTCTTAGTTTCGGCCAAAAATAATAAGAAAGATGAACACTTTCATCTTTTATCAAATATAATATATTAACATATATTAAAATATACCATAATGCCATAAAATATAATAAACAATTCAAGTCATTAATTCATGCATATTGGTCACCACTAATTCCTATTTATGGCCAAATTGCAACCTTAATATTCTATAATATAAAAACAATCATAATTTGGCCTTTATACATTAACCCTTCAATTTTCCATTTTATGCGATTAAACCCTTTTTCATCAATCGACCTCCAAACACTAAAATTTTTAAATGAAACTTTCACAAAAGCAACTTCACACATTTTAAACATATAAAAAAATATTTAAATATTATTCTAACTCAGATTCATGGTCTCGAAACCACCGTTCTAATTAGGGTCAAAATTGGGCTGTTACAACTCTCTCCCCTTAGGGATTTTTGTCCCCGAAAATCATACCGATGAATAGGTTTGGATAACATTCTTTCATCAAATACTCAAGCTCCCAAGTTGCTTCCTCAACCCCGTGCTTATGCCATAGCACTTTCACTAATGAGACTTTCTTATTTCTGAACTCTTTCACTTCGCGAGCCAGAATACGGATCGATTCTTTCTCATAAGTTAAATCAAATGAATCTCAATATTGGATGGACTAATCACATGAGAAGGATCGGATCTATACCGTCGAAGCATCAAAACATGAAACACATTGTGGATATTTTCTAGCTCAGGTGGCAACAGTATTCTATACGCAACTGGCCCAATCCACTCTACTATCTCATACGGCCCAATAAATATCGGACTCAACTTGTCTCTGCGACCAAATCTAATAATTTTCTTCCATGGCGAGACTTTCAAAAATACTCGATCACCTATCTGAAATTTTATGTCTTTACGCTTCAAATTCGCATGTGATTTTTGATGATGCGATGCTGCTTTCAAACTTTCATGGATCACTTTTACTTTATGCTCAGTCTCTTTCACCAAATCAACCCCGTATATCTTGTTCTCACAGAGCTCAGTCCAGTACAAAGGTGTACAAAATTTACGACTGTACAAAGCTTCATATAGTACCATCTTGATACTCGACTGGAAGCTATTATTGTACGCAAATTCGATCAGGTACAAGTATCTTTCCCACGTACCCTTGAACTTGAGAATACAACATCTCAACATATCCTCAAGTATTTCAATGATTCGTTCGGACTGACCATCCATCTAGGGCTAGAAAGTAGTGCTAAAATTTAATTTAGTACCTAGTGCATCTTGTATTTTTTTCCAAAACTGCGATGTAAACCTCAGATCTCTATCCGAAACAATAGAAATAGGTACCCCGTGTAATCGTACAATCTGAGAAATATACAATTCAGCTAGCTTATCGAGTGAGTAATCTGTACGGACGGAATGAAGTGAGCTGACTTTGTCAATCTATCAACAATCACCCAGATTGCATCTTTCTTGCTCAGTGTTAACAGTAAACCAGATACGAAATCCATCGTGATTCGATCCCATTTCCATTTGGGTATCATAATCGATTGAAGTAATCCTGATGGTACCTGATGCTCGGCTTTAACTTGCTGACAAATCAAACATTTCAACACGAAGTCTGAAATATCTCTTTTCATGTCGTGCCACCAATAGTACTATTTCATATCATTATACATCTTCGTACTACCCTGGTGAATAGACAATCTACTATTATGAGCTTCATTACAAATCATCCGAATCAACTCAGGATCTTTTGGTACACATATTCGATTTCTGAACCGCAAACATCCATCAGCATCAACCTAAAATTTTGAGTCAACATTCGAATCACAGTGATTCCTTTTGCTATCAAGTCATCATCAACCTTTTGAGCTTCGCCAATCTGCTAAACAAATAATGGTCTCGCTTTCAATTCTTCTATAATCGCACCATCGTCAGTCATAGCCATATCTGCATTCATTATATGCAGAGCAAACAGTGATTTTTGGCTTAGGGCATTAGCAACCACATTAGCATTTCCCGGGTGATAATCAATCACAAGCTCGTAATCTTTAAGCAACTCTAACCATCGTCGCTGTCTCAAATTCAAATCTTTTTGAGTCATCAAATATTTAAGACTTTTGTGATCAAAATAAACATGACATTTTTCACCGAACAAATAATGACGCCATATCTTCAAAGCAAATACTATAGCTACCAATTCGAGATCGTGTGTCGGATAGTTCTTTTCGTGCGACTTTAACTGTCTTGAGGCATAAGCTACAACTTTGCCTTCCTGCATTAGAACACGGCCCAAACCATTCAAGGATGCATCACTAAAGATAACGAACTCTTTACCCAATTCCGGTTGAACAACCACTGGAGCTTCAGTCAACAAAGTTTTCAATTGGTCGAAGCTTTTCTGACATCTTTCTGTCCACTCGAATCTAACATCTTTCTGAAGTAACTTCGTTAACGGAGTGGCAATCATCGAGAAACCTTTCACAAATCATCTATAATAATCAACTAGTCCCAGAAAGCTCCAAACTTCTGAAACATTTTGCGGAGGTTTCCAATCCAGTATAGTTGAAATCTTACTCGGATCAACCCGGATCAACCCGTATACATGCCCCGAGCTAACCTCACGTAACCAAAATTCACATTTACTAAATTTTGCATATAACTGATTGTCTCACAAAGTCTGTAATACTAATCTCAAGTGCTCAGAATGCTCGATTTCATGACAAGAGTAGATCAAAATATCATTAATCAACACAACCACAAACCGATCTAAATACTATTTGAAGATTTGATTCATCAAATCCATGAATACAGCAGGTGCATTAGTAAGTCCGAACGGCATCACCAAGAACTCATAATGCCCGTATCTCATTCAGAAAGCAGTCTTAGGCACATCAGGATCTCTAACTCGCAATTGATAGTAACCCGATCTCAAATCTATTTTCGAAAACACTAAAGCTCCTTTTAACTGATCGAACAAATCATCAATGTGTGGCAACGGATATTTATTCTTTATAGTCACTTTATTGAGTTGTCGATAGTCTATGCACATTCTCATAGTTCCATCTTTCTTTTTCACAAATAGAACTGCACCTGAGGGAGAGAAACTCAGTCTCACGAAACCTCTATTTGTCAACTCTTGCAGCTGTGCTTTCAATTCTTTTAATTTTGTAGGAGCCATTTAGTATGGATCAATCGAGATCGGAGTCATCCCTGGCACTAAATCAATACCAAACTCTACCTCCCGAATAGGTGGAAAACCAGGCAGTTCTTCGAGAAACACATATGGATACTCGCACACAACAGGTACAGATTCGATCTTATTTTCAGTCGCCTTACTATCAAATATGTAAGCTAGGTAAGCTTCACAACCCTTTCTCACATACTTTTGAGCCAACATCGAGGAAATCACTGACTGGTAACCCATTCAGCTCGTTAGATTCAATCCGAATAATCTCATCAATCTAGCACCTTAAATCAATAGTCTTTCGCTTACAATTCACCATAGCATCATGTACGATTAGCCAATCCATGCCGAGGATAATATCAAATTCGTTGAATGGCAATAACATCAAATTAGCCGAGAAACATGAATCTCGAATCATCAAGGGGCAATTTTTACACACCTTGTCAACTAACACACATCGGCTCTAGGGGTTCGATACTCGAATCATAAACTCAGTAGACTTAACAGGAAAAGTCTTATTGAATACTAATGTTTCACACACAAAAGAATGAGTCGAACCGGGATCAATCAAAGTAATTACACTAGTATCATAGAGAGTGAATATACCAGTAATAACATCAGGGGATGATGCCTCCTCTCGAGTGCGAATGGCATAAGCTCTGGCAGGTGCACGAGCCTTAGATTGAACCGCAGTGTCTGAAGTCCCTCTCTGAGTACCACTCTTACCTCCCGCATTTTGAGGTAGTCTACCTCTAACTCCAGCACCACTTTATCTCACATTCTGAGCATCATCTTTCTCAACTACCTCCGGATAGTCCCGGATGAAATGACCTCGCGATCCACACTTATAGAAAACTCGATTGTTATATTTGCCCCAACACTCACCAACATGTCGCCTACCACACTGTTGACACTCGGGTTTATTTAGTCTAGTATGGCCAATACTAGCAACCGAGGTGGCTCGTGAACTCGCTGGTGGTCATTCTCGTATAAAAAGCCCTGCAGTAGCTTTACATCGGTTACTATTATCTCTAAACTTCTTTGATGCCATCTGAGAAGTTTTGCTTGCTGATCTCTTACGAAAATCTCTAGCTTCGAACTCAGCTTTTCTTTTCTCTTTTTTGAGCTTTTCAGCCTTGCAAGCTCACTCGACAAGTACTACGAACTCTTTTATTTCCAGTATGCCAACAAGCAATTTTATGTCTTTATTTAGTCCTTCCCCGAATCTTTTACACATAGCATCCTCGGTTGCAACACACTCTCAGACATATCAGCTGAGTCTCACAAACTCATGCTCATAATCAGATACGGTCATACGACCCTATTTTAACTCGAGAAATTCTTTGCATTTCTGATCAATGAATCGTTGATTGATATACTTTTTGCGAAACTCTGTCTAAAAGAAATCCTAAGTGATCCGTTCCTTCGGAACAACCGAAACCAAAGTGTTCCACCAATAGTAAGTAGAATCTCGTAATAAAGATATAGCACATTTCAAGCACTCTTCGATTGTACAAGATAGTTCATCGAGGACACGAATAGTATTATCGAGCCAAAATTTAGCCCGCTCAGCATCGTCAGTAGCTGTGGCCCTAAACTCTTCAACTCTGTATTTTTTAATTTTATCAACAAGAGTTTTATTCAATATCATAGGATCGATAGTCGGAGGTACCACAGGTATCGAAGATGGGTTATTCAAGTTCGGGGTTGTTGAATAGCGAATTTGTCTGAATATATTGGTTAAACCAATCATTCATCATATTATAAAAGGCTTGCTTAGCCACATCATCATGATTACTCGCGGCTGGCTGAGATTTAACCGTCACTGTCCCTTGCGTGGGAGAAAGTGCTACACTCTCAACATCATCCGCTATGGCTCGATCACGATCAGGATCCATTTACTATACGAAAAACACATTTCAAGTGTCAGAAGTCATCACACTATCACAGTATAATTTATGGCATGTATAGCTAGACTTAAACACGCTACATTAGTCCGAGAATAGGCTAAAACATAGCTCTGATACCAATCAAATGTAACACCCCCTAACCAATTCTATCGCCGGAGGGGTTATGAGGTATTACCTAACGATCACAACAACATTTGAACACTCATATAGCAAAATTAGACTGTACAATACTATGCTACCAAGCTAAATTTATAAATAAAACTAACACAAATTAGTGTCATAGTTCCTTTGGTCTCTTTTGAAACTAGTTAGTTTCCAACTCATTTGCTTATACTACTTATAAAGTCAATTGACTATTTTATGAATTCATTTAAAAACAATTAATAGGTTAAACCGAATGCCATCAATGTTTGATATTTACTCAAAAAAATAAGATATATATATATATACTTAACAAAAATTATGCGCATGAAGTATCATTATAACAAGACCAAATGTGCATCATTTCTCATCAATGTTTAAGCAAAATGACCATGTCCATTTCAACCATTTTAAACGTCTATTTAAAACCATATATGCTCAATGTGCATACCATAATCATATATATATATATAAATAAACCAAATATAAATACCAATTAATAAACTTAAAACATACTCATGCTAGTCATTACCACCAAATATCAATATCCAACCCACAATTGGTCAAATAATAAGTATAAATATTCGATCATCAACCAAGAACATATAAAACAGCTCACTTATCACAACATATACATATCATTATTAAACTTACACCACCATATCATATAATACTTAAACTCGATTAATGCTCATTATTCCAACATATTCAAATTTTACTACACTAATATTATAACCCGTAATAATCATTACGATAATCAAGTACGCATAGTTTAAATATCACAAATAAAGGCAAACTCAAACCACAACCAAACATAACCAAACTTTAACATGTAAATTAAGTCATTTTTGCATGACTTAACCATTATACATATATGAAATTTAAACTTCTCCAAAAGAGTTATTAGCTTATACATGCCATAAGTACCTACCAACTTTTAAAAGTACCAAAATATTGAAGATAGTGTGGATGAATTTACTAACGATCCCCGAGCACATAACGATCTCCAAAATCTATAAAAATAAAGACAAGAAAAACACATCCAAAGTAAGCTACCATAGCTTAGTAAGTTATAAGCATCAAAAACTCCAAATTCAATTTAATAGTCTAGTGTCATCTAACTAAGTCATGCTACTAGATCATTTAGTCAATATCTTACCACATTCAAGGCAATTTATTAATCATATACTCAATTTCAACTAAGACCAATATGCATATGCTCAACCACAATATACTACATTACTCTCAAACACAAAACCTTATGTATTTAGCATTCCATCATTGTATAACATTAATATATTCGAGCATAAAGCCATTAAAACCAATCTATCATTATACATACTCAATTTATAATATCCATCACATAGAATCGATACTCACGTGCACAAACTTGATCTATACATCATAATTGTTCATCAAGAAATTTGAAGCTTTAATTCATTCAACCATTCTCGATCTACTCAAATAAATCGCACACATAGTGCTAATGTTTACTCGGAAATATATATATCGAGTTTTTACACTTAGTGCTCAATATTTAAACTCGCACACTTAGTGCTTAATAATCACATTCGCACACTTAGTGCATGATTCACATCCGTAATCGTTTATACTCGCACACTTAGTGCCTAAATCCCATTACTCAATACACATCAATTTAAATTCATCAATTCTCTTTGAATTCGGCAACATCAAATTTTTTTCATGTAATTAAATTTGGCTCGTATACTTAAATTGATTTGAATTTAATCAGCAACAAAGAGAGAAAAAAATTTGCTTAATAACTTACCTCGGATATCAACGGACAGTTGGATTCAACTACTTAACGATTTTTTATTTTCCCGATCCATGTCTGATATTTTTGGTTCTTGATCTAAACAGTTCCAAATTAATCTCATTCAAATAGAATTTCATTCATTTAAGTCCAAATACACATATTTGAGTAATTTACCAATTTACCCCTAACATTATGCACTTTTATAGTTTAATCCAATTTTCACAAAACACAAAATATGAAGAATTTGCATATACAATGCTAGGGCCGAATGTTCATTAGGCTTATTAAAGTCCTCCCATTTCAATAATTTCACAATTTAGTCCTTCAACTTAGTATTTTTCACAATTTAACCCTAAATGCTCAAAATTACCAAAAATTCCACTACCAAAAATGTTAATCTAACACATTTATTTTATTTTCTAACATCAAACATAAATTTCATCAAACTATCAAGAACGGCACTTCATGAATACATAATGAAATTTCAAAATTTCAAGATGGGCTTTATAGTATTCAAAGCAACGATCTCAAAAACGTAAAAATTAATAAAAATCAAACTCAAATCACTTACCTAATTGAATTTGCAAGGACCAAAAATATCAAAGCTTAAACTTTCTTTTCTTTCTCTTAGTTTCGGCCAAAAATAATAAGAAAGATGAAAACTTTCATCTTTTATCAAATATAATATATTAACAAATATTAAAATATACCATAATGCCATAAAATATAATAAATAATTCAAGTCATTAATTCATGCATATTGGTCGGCCACTAATTCCTATTTATGGCCAAATTGCAAGCTTAATATTCTATAATATAAAAACAATCATAATTTGGCCCTTATACATTAACCCTTCAATTTTCCATTTTACGCGGTCAAACCCTTTTTCATCAATCGACCTCCAAACACTAAAATTTTTAAACGAAACTTTCACAAAAGCAACTTCACACATTTCAAACATATAAAAAATATTTAAATATTATTTTAACTCAGATTCGTGGTCTCAAAACCACCGTTCTAATTATGGTCAAAATTGGGTTGTTACACTTCGCCTTTGAAAAAGCTCAGTGCTTAAATATGGTTAATTTTCCTTCTTCGATTAATGTTGATGTTTTAAATGGTGGTGAGAAGAGATTTTCTAATGGAAATCATTGCGTTGACAAGTGTGAAGGTGAATTAGCATTTAATCAGAAAATGCAAAACTCGTTCAGGTATGACAATGAATTTTTATATAAGCATCCCAATTTGATTGATTGTGGTGAATATGTGAATCAATTACTTCCCTGTGTGAAATCCTTGAATTTGTGCAAATCTGTTTTGATGAATGTAAAGAGGTTTGATTGTTTGTTTTATGTATGCATAAATCCTTTTGGTTCGACATGTTTAATTTAATGACAAAAATAAAACATTTGCTACACTTTGGATCAAGTAATCAAACTCGTGTGTTCAAACCTGGAATTTGCTATTTTGGTTCGATATGTGGGAAAATAAAGCATCCTAAATTTTGTGCGAATAATTTATATTTGTTTGATGCTTGGTCTTTGACTAAGGGAACAAAACTTAACGATTTTGATTACCATTTACAATCGTTCCTTGATCATTTTATGTGGTTGTACATTAAATTCATGTTTTATCTCAAAAAGGTAAGATTGACTCATGTTTTTGAACCTACCATCAATTCATACGTTCAAATTGTGAATCACATTTCAGCATGTCCCTCTAAGTCCATCGTCCATGGTGATATTAACCTCTTTCATTATTGTGCACGCAACACTTTGAAAAGAGCAAGTTGTCTTTGTGCTTCACCATCATTTCAGGTTAATTCAACCAAGGAGCTTCGATTACACTACAATTTTGAGGAGAGAAGGTTTGTGTTGATTGAAAAAGGTAAAATCGATCCTTGCTTTCCTGCTCTTAAAGGTAAACAAGGTATTATTCCTGGAATTTTTAAAACATCTCTGCTCTATTCGAATAATGACAAAAATCTTGTTGATGTTTTAGCTTTGAAAAATTGCTTGAATCTTGCTGTGGTTAATTGTTCTACTTTGCTTGATAATGATATATCTGTTTTGGTTGATGATAAAAAGATTCTTGTTTTTGATAATTGTGGTGTTAATGAACTTGTTGGCGAGCATATGGCTAAAAGGAAATTGCAAGTTTCAAGTGTGCAAAACTATGATACATGTAGATCTTTTCATTTACCCATTAATGGTGATGCCTTATACTTTCTGACTTATTGGTCGCCTACCATTTATTTAAACCATGACTTGTGGAAACAATTTGAGATGTTTGAATGCCTTAAAACATATTCATCTTTGTTTCGAACAATTGACGAGGCATTGGCGAGTAAAATGGTTTGTTTGCATGGTGTTTTGAATCTTCCCATTCACATGAATTATACTTGTCTTGATATGATTATGCTTGGACTACAAGTTTATTTGGATCGCTTTTTGCTAACTCATGGCTGTAAATTTTAGTTGGATTATTTGCCATCTTCATTGCCAAATTTGCAAGTCAAATTGAAAAGGTTTACGTGAGACCATTCACCCCATTCGTCCAAAGGAAGCCATGCAAAAGGAATTATGTTAGTGTGAACCAGTGGCTCGACTTGAGGACAAGTCATTTTGAAGAATGGGGAATGATGTGAGCACAGCCGAAAGCTTATTTAACTCGAGCAAGGACTACGCGAGGCTTTTCAATATTCCTTCAAATCCAACTCATACCAGCATCTTAAGGACTCTTTGCATCTTAATGCAAGATGATCTCAGCTTAATTTCAGCTCCTCGAGCTCCGTCTAGCTCGAATCAGCTGACTTGAGCTTGATACAGCTCGTTTGAGCTTATTCCAACTTATTTTCAGCTCAAATACTTAATTGCTAGAAATAAACTAAGTATTTATTTTAATTAGTTTATTTTACTATAGCTCATTAGTTCGTTTATTAGCTCACTTCAGCTTGTTACATGTTTTTTAGTACTTAGTGAGCTAGCTAAATTTATGAAGTTAGTTAGTTTATAATAATTGTGTCCTAATTTAATCAGTATGTTAATTATTATGTCTAAAGCATGTTAATACTTGGTTCAACCAAATTTGGCTTGTTTAATTTGGTTCATGTCTTTTTGTAGGTTCAGCCGAATGTATGGGTGCATTAAAAGCAAGGTGCATGCATGGCTAGATTCAAATTCAGGAAGGATTCATGCATGACTTCCTACAATGCATGGTGGCTGATCATTGGTCTTCCCCAAGCATCCATTCCGCCAAGGAGTAGCTACTAATTTAATTCTAAGACACATTCATGAAAGGAGTCAAATGCATGATACATGAACAGCTAGTTACTTCGAATGGGAGAATGCATGCATGTCTAACTACATGAATGGTTTGCTGATTCTTTAAATCTCCTAAGTGACTATTCGGCCAAGAATCACCTATTGGATGTTTCCTTCAAGCCATAGCCGAATCTAGACAAGGTCATTTAGCTCCCTACATCCAAATTCATCCAGCCGAATTTTGTTCCTCCTTAAGCATGTCCATTGGCATCCCAAGTGGCTGAACATAGACTTAGCATTTTAATGTTTTATTCTAGATTAATCTAGCACAATTAATGGTCGAATTACTTAGTCTTTAAGCTTGCTAGATAGACCATTCACTAGCCATATGTTAGGCTATAAATACTTAGCATTTTTCATTTTGTAGGGACATTTTCCATTTTGATTATATGAACATTGTGTTCTTGAGTGAGGCATTCTTGTCTCAAATTTTGTACGAGTCTCGTGTGACTTATCTAACTTCCTAGTGGCGTCTATCGAACTTGTTTCTTGAACTTATCACCTTCACCGATGTGGCGTTCACATATCCATCTACCAAACCACCTTTCCACCTTAAAGATATAAGAATCGGGGTGACACTGTTCTATAGTGTTGAATCATTCTTGAAGTTAAGTTCGTTTTTCCATTCCACCACTTTTCCAAATTTATCCATCTTTATTTATTTGTTAAACCAAGCCTATTTTATTCTTATAAACCTATCTTCCATTTCAAACCACCTTGTCAAATTCCTCTTTGCCTTAGCCTAAATTAACCCCTTTCAACATTACAAACAATCTCCTCGTCGATGATCGGGCACTTGGGTGAATCGACAAATGATGTGATCCAGCTTAGTTTGGTTGAGTCGATTCACCTAAGTGTCTGATCGTGACGAGGAGATTGTGTAACACCCCTAACCCACATCCATTGTCGGACTAAGGTTAAAGGCATTACCGGACGAATCGAAAACTTTTACAGACATTTCATACAACCATTCTTCAATTGCAATCAAAGTGTCCTTTTTTATAGGTCAACAAGACCTTAATCATACTTTAGAATAGGGTCGGGACTAAACCGAACACATATAGAATTTCTCATAATTTAAAAACTTTTCTAAGTTACAGAGATCACACGCCTATGTGAGCAGGCCATGTGCCTCCCATATCTACTAGACACACCCATGTGTCTAGACCGTGCCGAAACAGAGCTTGTATACTGACTTTTCCACACGGCCAGCAGACATGCCCGTGTACCATGGCCATGTATTCTTAAGCTAGATACTGACTTATTAACATGACTACCAGGCACGTCCTGTGTGCCAAGGTCGTGCACACTTGGGTTAGCTACTGACTTAACCCCATGATCACTAGGCATGCCCGTGTGCCACAACCGTATAGGTAAAATAAGCCATTTGCAAGGCCAAATTGCCACCCTTTCTTGGGTCATTCCCTACAAGCAATATACCAATTCAAACTATACACAATTGATAATCAAAGACATGCCAAATAATCAACAAATTTCCACATTCAATCCTATTTACAATCATACATACTCATAATGCATTCATATACTTACCATAGCTTTGACCATTTCATTTGCTATCAAACCATACCAAACTATGTATCATATAACATAATCACTCAAACATATAACCAACATTTATCTAGCCACATCCCATAGCTATATATATACATTTCAAGCATCATCCAAAATAACTAGCCTATACATGCCATATTTAGCTATATACACATTTCAAAAGTACCAAATTGAGTTGAGTAGTGTGATGATAATCCTTGACGGTCCCCAAGCCTTCAGTAGCTTTGACGATCTATAAAACATAGCAAACACACACAGAGTAAGCTTTCAAAAGCTTAGTAAGCCATATACAAATAAACTTAGCATAAAATGCATATAACCAAATTGATATAATAACATTATTGGTTATCATAGCAAGTTCATCACATATATTCTTTGGCTCAATTGCTATGCCATATCTTACCATATTCTTCAACTCAATTATCACATATACTTATGGCTTATCCAAGCATATCTTCACATATTATCTCAACTTTTCAATACATATATTCATCATAGTAAGTTCATATCGACACTTACCTTTCATACACACTTAGTGTACATATCGAACGTACCTGAAATGGATATACAAATCAAATAGTCATTTGTTTCTCAAACTTTCCCATTGAACCATTCGAACCTAATAGGATACGCAGAGTGCCCAGAATAGTAATACAATGCCAACGTCCCAGACGTGGTCTTACATGTAATCAGATATCGATGCCACTGTCCCAGACAGGGTCTTACACGAATCTCATATCAATGCCAACGTCCTAGACGTGGTCTTACACGAAATCTCAAATCAATGCCAACGTCCCAGACGTGGTCTTACATGATACCACATAACAGACACCTATGTCATGACATAGACTACCCTATCTATTCCTAGGTTCAAACGGGACTTCTCGGACATTGTTACTATGTCGATTCTATCTCGGAATTCTTGTATACATCATCTCATATACATTCATCATTATCAATAGTCATAAGAACATACATAATTCAATACAAATACATTTGTTTGTATATTGACTTACCTCAAGTTCAGATATTCGATCGTATTCGATTATTCAACAACTTTCGCCTTTTCCGTGATTTAAGTCTGTTTTCTTCGATTCTTGATCTATATATATTCAAATTTAACCCTTCTATTTACCAACACATTCAATTCAATCCAAGAACACATATTTAGGCCACTTTACAAATTAGCCCTCATCTTTACACATTTAGACAATTTAGTCTATTTTTCACAAAACATCAAATATACAAAATCACCATATATCCATGCTTAGCCGAATGCCCATGTATCTCATACAAGTCCAAACATTTCATCAAACTCACAATTTTGTCCCTCAAAATGTATTTTCACAATTTATCCCTAATTAGCTAAATTTATCAAAAATTCAATAACAAAACATGTTCACTTAACACATATCTTTCATTTAACACCTAAACTCATCACAAAGTTCACCATTTCATCAATGGTACATTTCATAAACCTCATCAATTCTTCAAATTACAACATAGGCTTGATAGTAGACTAAGCAACAATCTCAAAAACATAAAAATCATTAAAATTCAAAGTTAAAACATACCTTAATTTTGTTTATAAATGGTCGAATGCCCTAGCAAATTTTCTTCTTTTTGTTTCTTCAATTTCGGCACCTAAGTAACATACATTTACCATATTAACCCTTTTAATAAACATTTAATATCATATATACATAAGGTCACTTATGACTTTTAAACATCCACTAAGTAAATATTGGGTCAATTGCCTCATAAGGCCTCCACATTTAAAAGCCACAACACATAGGTACTTAATCAATTAGAAATCCACTTTTACACTTTATGCGATTTAATCCTTTTACCAAATTAAACACACAAACAATCAAATTTTCATACGAGGCTTTCACACATGCTTAGTCACATATCAAAGGCACAGAAAATAATATTAAAATATTATTTAGACTCAATTTATGGTTCCAAAACCACTGTTCGACTAGGGTCTAAACCGGACTATTACAGATTATTATAATGTTGAAAGGGGTTAATTTAGGCTAAGGCAAAGCGAAAGTTGACAAGGTGGTTTGAAATGAAAGATAGGTTTATAAGAATAAAATAGGCTCCACTTAACAAAGAAATAAATATGGATAGATTTGGAAAAGTGGTGGAATGGAAAAATGAACTTAACTTCAAGAATGATTTAACACTACAGAACAATGTCACCCCGATTCTTTTATCATTAAGGTGGTCGGATGGATGGGTAGATGGATAGAAAATGCCACACTAATGAAGGTGATAAGTTCAAGAAACAAGTTCGATAGACGCCACTAGCAAGCTAGATAAGTCACACGAGACTTGTACAAAATTGAGATGAAGAAACCTTACAAAAAACACAATGTTCATTTAATTTGGAAAAAGTCTATACAACATCAAAATGACTAAGTATTTATAGCTACTAACTAGGCTAGCCGAATGGACAAAATTACAAACTTAATGGCTAAGAAATTTTGCTATGAATGTGCTAGAATATTCTAGAATGAAACTATTAAAATACTAAGGCTAGGTTCGACTGAATGGATCTCCAATGGACAGCTTCTTGATTAAGCAAATCAGCTTGCATGAACTTGGAAACTTAAGGAGTGCAATATACTTATCTATGTTCGGCCATGAGCATAAATGAGGCATTCAATAGGTGTTGCTTGACCGAATAAGTATGAGTCTTAATGAGGGTCCTTGAATAGCCATTTGATGTGTGAAAGACCAGCCTTGAAAAGTCCTTACATGTGAACACTCTAGCCGAATAGACACTAGGTGTGAACACTTAGTGTGAATGGCATTGATGGTGCATGGGGGAGACATTCAGCCACCTTGGGGAATTTAGTGTGGAGGCACCTCTTGGCCGAATAGATGCTTGGAGAAGCCAAAAAATCAGCCACCATTCATTGAAGCAAGTCATGCATGAACCATTCCATGCATTGAACCAAGTCGTGCATGAACCTTGGCTTTAATGCACCTCACATTTAGCTGTACCTACAAAGGCATGAACCAAATTAAAGCAAGCCAAATTCAGCTAAACTAAGCATTAATATATTTTAGACATACTAACTAACATATTAATTAAATTAAAATAAATTAAATATAAACTAGCTAACTTAATTAAATTCGACTAGCTCAACTAAGTGAAAATAATTTAATGAGCTAATTGAGATAGCGAATTCGGCTAAGAGCTGTAACAAATTAACCAATTTTATTAAACACTTAATTTATTCTAAAAATAAAATTAATGAGCTGGAAAGAAATAGAAATGAGCTCAAACGAGCTGAATTAAGCTCAAGTGAGCTGGTTCGAGCTAGACGGGGCTCGAGGAGCTGAAAGTGAGCTAAAATTAGCTTGCATTAAGGTGCAAATAGTCCTTGAGTTGCTGGACCGAGCTAGATTCGAAAGAATTTTAAACGGCCTCATGTAGTCCTTACTTGAGTTGGACAAACTACCTGCCATGCTCACATTAGAAAGCACCAGAATAAGTTGAGCCATACTGATCGAGGGGTGGTGCGAACATCGATGGTTGTTCTTGTTTTGGTGTAGATGATGACCCACCTCAGCAGCTACTCTAGACCTTAGATGCTTAAGCGCCCATCGTGACCTCCTCGTATGACGTTGTTTACCCCTCACCTCTTCCGCTAGAAGATATGGCTTGTCATGGTGTCTAAACCATGGCATGTACTTCGGATCGCAGGCTAACTCTTGAGTGATAATGGGTTCGCAAGTGCAAGTAGGAAAAACATTGTACATATTGTTCCAAAGATTGATATATTTAGCGTGGAATGTTTCCCAATTTTCATCGATTCTATAATAGCCCGATTTAGGGGCTAGTCGAAAAAGTGATCTCAGGATTGCTAATTTGAGATTATATAAATTTATTTTCATGTCATTTTATGAGTTAGAGCATGATGGTATATGTACATGAGAATTTTGGTACTTTAATTTTAACGATTTCATGCTTAATCGCGAAAAAGACTAAATCGCATAAGTGCAAAAGTGCCATTCTATAAGCTAAAGGTACCAAATAGCCATAGATTATAAATTTGAGGTCTTTAAAAGGCAATTTAGCCCCTTGTAATTGCTTGGTCGGCCATAGGCTATCATGGGAGACAAAGATGGACAAAAACTTAGTCAAAGTTAGTAAGAATTGGTGACTAATTTGACTAGTTTAATATTAGAATAAATAAAGAGAAAATATCATCTTTCTTTCCATATTTCTCCACTAAAATTTCCAAGCAAAATAGGGGTTTTGAATGCTCAAATTTTCAACAAGCTCTTCTTCATTCTAGTAAGTGATTTTGATGATTTTTCTTTAAGATAGATGTACTTTTGAGACCCCTAAAGCTTAAGCTTTCAAATGAGGGGACTATTGTGCAATATGTGTGAAAGGTTTAGAGTTTTTCCATGAGAGCTATCATTTTTATTTGCTACATTTTTATGGAAGAAATTGAGTCTTAGTTGTTAAATGAACAACTTTTGTGAAAGGTGTAGCCTTAAAAACATCTAATTGGACCTTCATGAAAAGGTTATAAATTTGTAGTAATTATGTGAAATGTTGAGCTTTGATGATAGTTATAAAAGTATTAAATGTTCACCTAGGCTTGTTGAAGGTAGAAATGTGATTAGAATTAATTTCTGAGCCTAGGGACAAAATGGTCATTTTGCCAAAGTCTAGGGGCAAAATAGTAATTTTTCCTAAGCATGATTATTGAAATGCTTTTATTAATGTGGTGACTAAAATGAGCTAAATTGCTATTATAGAGCAAGAAAAACCGAGAATCTGCCTCGATCGGGGAAAGAACAAAGTCTTGGACTAAACCGACGAATTAGCTCATTTTAAAATCGAGGTAAGTTTGTATGTGATAGATTCAACATTTATGTTTGCATGTTTGAGAATGCTTGGCATTATATCGATGCTTGATGCTCTACTAAATTAAGTAGTTAATGTTGAATAAGATGTTGAAGTCCTAATGGACTATAATGAATATGAAAATGCTATCATCGAGATGAGAAATGAGTAGGGTCTAGTATTAGACCATGTCCGAGACATGGCCTCGGCACCGAGTTAAGATCCCGTATAAGACCATATCCGGGATATGGCTTCGGTAATGAATATGAAAATCGTATAAGACCAAATCCGGGATATGGCATCGATACTTGACGTGAAAGCCCATATAAGACCATATCCGAGATATGGCATTGACATTTAGAGGTCACTCACGTAAGACCACCTCGGGGATGTGGCATTGGCTTTGTACCTACATTAATGACGATGAATATGCGTTTTAAACTATTCCTAGTGATTAATGGGATAAGTAGATGAGTTTAGAAGTAGAAATGAGAATTGTACTAAAGTCACGTGAATGAGTGAATACAGGTACTCGTGAATGAGTCACGAAGAAACAATTACGATGTGTGGCATAGTATGTGCTAAATAAGGGCAATTGTAAGTAAGTATGGCAAGAAGCCTACGACTTGTATAAGGTTAGTTAATGTCATAGATGGATTATATTATGAGCTTATTATTGCTATTTATTTCCATGCAAACTTACTAAGCTTTATGCTTACCCCTTTCATTGCCCTTTTCTCCTTGTAGTATTGCCAAGAGAACTCGAGGAATGTGGACGTAGGAGTTTAAAAATCATGCTATCAACATCTCTTTAGTATAACAATTTAGACTTATTTTGAGTATGGCATGTATAGGACTCGAGTGTTTTGTTAAGTCGTAATTATTGGCCAAAGTGTTGGCTATGTATGGTATTAAAATTATTTAGTAATGGTCTTAAGTTAGGCCAATACTTGGTAAATTCTTATGCTTAAATGAAGATGAAATTCTTGTAGTGTATGCCCTTGTGTATGGATGTTGAATTGAGTATTTAGATGTGCCTTAGGGCTACAAAATATGTTGTATTGAATTGGTGTATGTATGTGTGCAATGTAGGGTGGCAAATGGCTTGGTAGATAGCCATCTAATTTTCCACACGGATAGATACATGGGCATGTGTCTAGGCCGTGTGTGACACACGATCAGCCCTATGGGCGTGTGGATCAACCGTGTGTCCCATTACATGCTAGGTTTGCAAGTCAGGATGCTCTACGGGCAGAGACATGACCGTGTGTCTCAGCCGTGTGGGAGGCATGGCCTAGGACATGGTGTGCTCAGGCCGTGTGAAGTCTGCATATTAAATGTGGAATTTAATTCGTGATGACATCGTAGTCAGAATGCCAAGGTTTTGGCACACGGGCGTGTCAAGGCCGTGTGAGGGACACGGGCCAGGGACACGGACGTGTGTCCGGTCGTGTGAAATTGGTCAGGATCGACCAGGGGTGGAAGACACGGGCATGTCTTAGGGGCATACGGGTGTGTCCCTAGACCAACACGGGCATGTGGCCCCTATTTTGATGAAACATTTTCCAAGTTCGTATAAGTTCCCAATCAAACTCCGAAACCTCTCGATGGTTCACATAGGGTCTCGTAGGCCGAGAATGACCAAGTGAGGGGTTTGAAATGAAATTTTATAGCCATACTTGGGACGTTTAAGCGAGATAAGTTAGGTAATACTTTAAACTCGGTTTTGGGTTTGGACATGGGTAAGGGGTGTTACAGGTTCTCCCCCGCAAGTCGATATGGTGCAGATCTTCGATGCCTTGGGGTGTTAGCAGAATCATTTGCCTAAACCCGAATTATTGCATAATTATATCTGATTTGTGCATCTCCATTGTAGCATACACTACCAATGACACCTTTACATGCCAGATGTTGAGATTCACCAAGAATTAGGACGAGATGCATTCTTAAATTCTCAAGTCGGAGTATGGTGCCCCACGTAACTCGGCCCATGGTTCCACTTATTAAAATAATATGTTAACACAATAATTTAACTTTTAAACAATTTTATTGTGGTAAATATATTATCTAATGAGCTTTACCTTGTTACGAGTGGGAATGTATTAGGGTAGACAGATCAAGGACATAAAAATGGCAGTCGGTACCACGTCCATGATTGCAGTAGCAGCATGCAACCACTGATTTTAATTTTTATGGTTTCGTCACCCGACATATCTCCCGGTACAACATCGCCAACATAGCTAACCCCCAACTGAGCTCACTCGCTTCTCTAGTTTTAGTAGCTACCTTAAAAGATAAGATTTCATAATTTATCGGGCATTAGAAGACCCCCGATAATCATAAGAATGTACACTCGAGCATGTTGTTCTCTTTGGACTTTACTTGATTCCGCATCAAGCCCACCAAAATTTCTTTTCAACCAATTCACATCTATCTGGGCTCCATAAATCGTGTCTAAAACCCTCTCGAAAAGTTGTCGCATACATCTCTCCGATTGGCTACGACAACTAACCCAATCACTATCTGCCCATCCATTGATAACCCGAGCTGTAACTGCACATCCTCGAGTGTGATAGTACACTCGCCACATGAAAGATGTAATGTGTGTGTCTCGGGTCTCCACCTTTCTACCAACACGCTTGCAAGTTTAGGTCCAATTTACACCCCCTACCCATATGGGCCACGTGTAAAAATCCCACATCTTTCAAGTATGGTTCGATTAAGGACGATGGAGGAATAGGTAGATTACGAATATATGTCTCCAAAATCCAATCTTTCGACTATATATAAAAAAATATACAAAATATTAAATTTTAGTATAACAAGAAAATATTTAAATTAAATTAGATTAAATAAAATAAATAAGTTTCTTACCATTTGTAATGGATCATTGAAATGTGCTTATCATCCAAAAAAATTAAAGATTTTACCATTATTAATTTCAAAAATACGAAATAAATTGTGATAAAAATTAAAAAACAATAATACAATTTTAATAAAAAGAGAGAGTTGGGAGAGTAATAAAAATTGAGTGAGAAATTAAATGGAAATTGAGAGAAATTTGAGAAAGATTTGAGAATGTGAGAAAGATGAGTTGAGTTTAAATTGAAAAAAATAAAAAGAATTAGAGATTTATATAGAAAAAAAATAGCTGTTAGTTGAGGGGTTCAACGGCTATTTAAATAGTTGTTGGGGTGGGGAAGCCGTTGGGAAGGATAACTATTGTGGAAAACACTTCCAACTAAAAAAGAAGAAGATGTTTATCCCTAATTTTGCTGAAATCTAAGCCATACAAATTTAAAAAGATTTCATTGTTTATAAATTCATTCTCTTCCGTCTTCCAATTTTTTTTAATGATTTTCTTTGTTTTAAGCACATGGTGATATGCCTTTTTTTTTTTTTTGGTTTTCCTTTTAAATTTCAGTTGGTAAAGATTGTGTTCTCTTTCTCTTTTTTTATTAACTTTAAGTTAAAATATTTTTATTGAGGGAAGGTTAATTTTGTAAGAGAAAATTTGTAAAATGTTGCCCCGTAAGAAGTAGATATATTCTTTAATGGGTTGGTATTATTCCTAATTAATATTTTGTTTTTTTAATTTTGTTGAGAGCAAAAGTGCCTAAAAAGATAACACAAAGAAGAGGTGAGAAAAAATTTATAATCGGAAGACCTTATCAATTAATGGGTCCATAAGGCGAGAAAGTCTCAGTGATACCTAATTAAATGAATTATGTGAATGTGCATAATTTTACACCAAGAACATCTCCTATTTACACCGGAGAATTCTCATGCCCTGTAGCATACAAAAACATTTTTGGTTATGTATGCTACCATGGGACTGATATATTAATATATAAATAAAAAATTACATATAAAATATTATTATTTCTAAACAAATTCTACTTTTTTTCTATTTGGGTATTTGTCATCTTCGTATTAGTAAAGTCAGAAGGCTTTACTAGACGGGGAGTTAAGATGAACTGTGTAAATGCCACATAAAAAAAATTCTCATATTTGCATTTGTTGGATTCCTATGCCCTGTAGCATATGAAACATTATTAAGTACGTTATGCTACCCAGGGCTAATATCTCAATATATAAGTAAAAATTTATATGTAAATTTTATAATGTTTTAGTTGGCTATCTTCTATACTGTTATATTATTGATGTTTAAAATTCATGACTGCTTCTTAATGTGATTTTCAAAATGCAATGGAAATTCAAATGCGTGCCCTTCCATTAAGAGTTAGACTCTTCCTTACCACAGACACGTCTCGGTAATTCTACTATCTAGAATAGGAAAAAAGTAAAGAGTAGAGGGTGCGACATTTTCCCGCCAATTGAAAGAAGGGCGCCAAAAGCAACCCATCTTCCTTCTCTTCTTTACTCATCTCCGGTCTCCTGACCTAACCCTAAAAACTAGATCAATTTTAATTCTTTTACAAGCTTAAGGGAAAAAAAATAAAGAAAGAGAAGTTATGAAAGGAGGGACAGTTCAAATAAATTGGCACGACACCAAGCCCGTCTTAGCCCTAGACTTCCACCCCATCTCCGGTCTTCTCGCCACCGGCGGCGCTGATTTCGATATCAAGGTCTTTTTAGAGTTTATTTATTTCTTATTTCATTTTAATTGATCCATCCCTTGCAT
This sequence comes from Gossypium rotundifolium, assembly GCA_025506655.1. Taxonomy (NCBI): domain Eukaryota; kingdom Viridiplantae; phylum Streptophyta; class Magnoliopsida; order Malvales; family Malvaceae; genus Gossypium; species Gossypium rotundifolium. Next base: position 67,305,896 of record CP106732.1, on the reverse strand, counting down.
TTCTTCTAGTGTTTTCTTTTTTATAATTTTGTGAGCAACCAGGAACTTTGTTTGTTAAATCGAAATGCCGTGTTAAATCATATCTTAGTCAAGGATTTCAAGGTTTAATATGAATTTTATTATGGTAATTGAGAGTCATGCCAGGCTAAATCGATTATTGTTTTTTATGTGTTTAACTTTTCAGCTATGGGTTATTAGTTCAGGCCAAGTACAGAAGAAAATCCCAACTGCTTCATATCAAAATAGTCTTTCTTACCATGGCTCCGCTGTTAATGCCCTTCGCTTCTCTCCCTCCGGTAATACATGAAAACCCCTTCTTTGAGTGCTTATTTTATCATATATCAAGATCCCGTTGATTATATGTATAGGCACATCGCTGTATTAATTCCTTGAGTTGTCTGAAGCTCGGAATTTCAAAATCTATGAACGATTCCTGTGTTAGGAACAAGTAATTTGAGCCCGAGTTGATTGCTGTCCTAATTTTGAAATGTCTTCTTGCGGTTGCACTCTGCTTATAACTTCAAAATAAATGTAGTTTGTAGTTTTTTTAAATGTATGTTTGTTCTTCGAAGTTGTGTTGATCTAAGATATAATTAAAATTTACGCTATCCAAGTTTCTATTTTCTTTAATGACTGAGATAATCTTGTCCTTTTTATTTTGAGCAGGGGAACAACTTGCCTCTGGGGCTGATGGTATGGTTTTCTTTTCTTTCTTTTTTTTTTTTTTTAATTTTTATTGTATGAATTGATCATTTAAGTTCTTTGAATAAAGTCTGGTACTGGCAACAAATTCTGAAAAAGGATTTTTTCTGTTTGATAGGGGGTGAGCTGATCATATGGAAATTGCACACTACAGAAACTGGCCAAAGTTGGAAAGTTTTCAAGAGTTTATCGTAAGGGGTTAATCTGAATGCATTTGAAAGAATCTAAAAGATATTTGTTTCTTACAAATTGGTTTTGCACTTCAGAGTTTGAGTGAAACTTCATTAGGATGAAAATTCCTTAGATTAAACTCGTTCTTTTTGTCCTTCATTTAATAAGTGCTAGGTTGAATACTAATGAATTGTTGTGGTTCAGAGATGATTCTATCAACTTTATTGTATTATGAAAATTACAAATAAACGCTTTGCAATGAAGTAGGCTATATTAACATTAAAGGATATGTAAAAACTGTGATTGCAATGCCAATAGGGGCCATCAGTCTAAGCTAACCATATTCAGCTATATTTCAACCAGAGGACTTTGACTTTTCCTTCATCTATTAGATAGTTAATATTGATGTAAAATTTTCAGTTTAGGAGCCCTTTTCAGGGTCCATTCTTGTTGGTATGCGTTCTGTGCTCATGACTGGGCTTCTTCTTGCCTAGATTTCACCGTAAAGATGTTCTAGATTTGCAATGGTCAACTGATGGCGCATTTCTCATCTCTGGATCTGTTGACAATTCTTGTATCATATGGGACATTAACAAAGGTAAGAAAGAGAATATGCAGGATGCTGATAAAATTGTTTTTCTTTTACTCTTGACATCATTGTGATTATAAGTTTGTATTATCTTCAGGTTCTGTCCATCAGATATTAGATGGTCATTTTCATTATGTTCAAGGTGTTGCATGGGATCCCTTGTCCAACTATGTTGCTTCTCTCAGTTCAGATAGGACTTGCCGAATTTATATCAATAAGCCTAAATCAAAAACAAAGGGTGCTGAGAAGTTGAACTATATTTGTCAGCATACCATCATGAAGGCAGAACAGCAGCCAATAGATGATGCTAAGGTTGCAACTATCTTGTTATTTTCTGTATTGCAGCTGCATTTGTTACTTATAACTAACCTCACATATGGTTTGAGATACAGTCAGTAAAAAACCATCTTTTTCATGACGAAACACTGCCATCATTCTTCCGTCGATTAGCTTGGTCGCCTGATGGATCATTTTTACTAGTGCCTGCAGGTATTGGCCCAAATACCTGTCCAGTTCCATTAAATTCTTATGAATATGATTCTGTACTTTCACTCTGGTTCCAGTATTTTGTATTTGACAAACCTTCTTCTTGTCATCATATGTGGGCAGTTATTTAAAGTTCAATCCTCAAATTCTTCAAAAAAAAAAAGTTCAGTCCTCAATAGTTCTGAACCAACTTCACTGACAGAGTTTAGCTATATCTCCTCACATCGTTTCTACGTATATAGAGCATAAACTTGCTGCATTGGTGGCGTTGATACCATTGCATTTTGTTTGACATTTCTTGCACTGCAGGTTCTTATAAAATGTCAACTTCATCTGAAACAATAAACACCACTTATGTCTTTTCCAGAAAAGACTTGTCAAGGTAAAGACGTCAACTATCTTTCAATACGGAAGCTAGGCATCTTCACTTCTTAATGCAAAATCAGCCACATTGACAATATTCCATGAACTTCAGATCTAATTGCTGGACTAAATTCTATTTACATTAGCTTTGGCCAGTTTTTTTCATTAGCTTTTGTCTTTTTTGGGTGGCAGACCTTCTTTGCTGCTCCCTTGTGCTAACAAGCCAGTTGTTGCAGTCCGTTTCTGCCCTTTAGCTTTCAACCTTCGAGGATCTAACCCAGGTATCTTTTCACTGGTAGTGCTTAATTGTACAGAAGTTCACCATGACATTTTAGTGGTAATCTAATTTTTGTGACCCGACTTCGCAGCTGGTTTTTTCAAGCTTCCTTATCGACTTGTATTTGCTGTTGCAACTTTGAATTCATTGTATATTTACGATACTGAGAGTGTACCTCCAATAGCAATTTTGGCTGGTCTTCACTATGCAGCCATAACTGACATTGCATGGTAAGTAGTATGGCTTCTATGTAGATAGTTTAATGGCTGTCATTCATTGATTGAGTTTATCACATGGAGTACTAAGTGTCTTTTTTTTTTTTTTTTTTTGTTGAAAGGTCATATGATGCACGATATTTAGCATTGTCATCTCAAGATGGTTACTGTACATTGGTAGAATTTGAGAAGGAAGAACTGGGACTACCCATTCCTCTAGCAGGTTTGGTCTTGCTCATCGTTTGGTTACCAGTGCAATAAAATGAAGAAAATGCTTATTTATTACATATGTATTATAATAGTTAGACATGAAATAAAGAATCGCTAGTACAATTTTAAACTTGAAATTTGAAAGATAAGTAAAAACTCTTGTAGAAAATAAAACATCTTCAAAATAAGCGGAAACTTTTCCTTCTCTTTGTTAAAAATAAGGCATGGGAATAGCTAAATATTATCAATTGAATTAGTCTATTGCTCATTCATATACTAAAACATGCGTAAAAAATAATATACCTACCAAACGTAGCATTATTATGCACGATTTTTTTTACTCATTTGGCCTTTTACTTGCATCTCACCCATTTCGTTTTTTCTAGAACCTAAAATAATGAACGCTGAGGGTACGAGCTCTGTTGTCCAGAAACCTGATGACATGGTGATTGAAGTTAATGATCCAGTCATGGCAGATAACAGGACGGTAGAATGTGCAGAAAAGAGAGAAGGGAAACAGGGATCGCCAAGTTTGGCAAATACTCCCATCTTAAATAAGCCAGCCAAGAGGCGTATCACTCCGATGGCAATCGATCCATGATATTGTCATGTTATGGTACACTTGTAGCTGATATGCCATGATTTTTGTCTGCATGGCGTTGAGTCCATTTTAAATTGGATCATGTATCATTTATGGTATACATAATTGAATGCAATCAATGGTAGATCGAGAATTGCAATTTGACTATTAGTAGCTTTCTGCATACATTCATTCAAGCGAAGACAACCATGAAATCAATCAATTTAGTATATCTGAATGGGTTAATATATATGTGTATAATATATGTATATATATTAGCCACTAATTCTACTTTGTTACCCAATTATTTTTGGTACTTAATTGTTATCTAAACTTGAAAATCAATTAATTTAGTATATATGAATGGGTTAATGTCATAATTTAGCCACTGATATCCATTTACTCTTTTACTTGATATGCTTTTTTCGATGCCTGGTATGAATATATTTTCTTATTTCAAGGTGAGATGTCTAGAAAAAAAGGAAAAATCGTGGTTGTCTATCGTGGCAAAATCCATTGGAATCTAATCATATAATATAAAAGGAATAGGGATGCAAGCAAATATGAAAATAATGAGTTTTAGTTAGTTTTTTTTTTTTTTAATTTTAAGATACTTTATTTTAGTTATATATAAAGTGCATTTCATTTTAGAATTAAGTTTTAATAATAAATGATATTAATTAACAAATACAATAAAGTAAATATTATTTTAATTAATTAACTCACTTTAGCTAAGAAAATAATGGTGTCATTTTTGGTAAAAATATAATTTGTTATACTACTATTTTGTTTTTAATAATTTACATTATTAAAATTAAGGAATAAGATAGATTTTGGTCTTTGATTTTGTTCATTTGTACCTAGTTGGCCTTAAAATATTTTTGAACTTAATAGATCCTTGAACTTCCATCAACCAAATTGTACCTCCACACTAACACTTAGTTGTGTTGATGTGACATTACTAACCAATTTGATGGTGACATGTGATAGTCTCTCAATACTAAGAGATTGCTCAAAGTCAGAAAATCAATATAATATTAAATATTTTTATATATTATAGGCTTTTTATTTATATATTATATATTTTTTATTTATGTTTGTCATGTAGCATACTAAGAGGTTGTTCAAAGTCAAAAAATCAATATAATATTAATATTTTATAAATTTTATAATAATTGGTGTTGTATATTATTTAATTGTATTGTTTACATTGTTTAATTTTAGGGATAATGTATATTTCGACACTTGAACTTGTTCATTTGTATCCAGTTGGTCTCTAAAATTTTTTGTACCTAGTTGGTCCTTGAACTTTTATTCAGTCAAACAGGTTGGTACCTCCGCACTAACACCGATAGTTTGCTCTAACGTGATATTGGCAGCCAATCCGATGGTGTAATGTAGTAGCCTTTAGACCTGATCATTGGTCAAGTCAGATTAATGCAAAATTTTAGACTCGTTTTCTAGGCCCTGGGCTTGACCTGAAAAATGGGCCTAAAATTTTGTTCAAGCTCGACTCGGATAAAAAATGCTAAACCTGAGCCTACCCCGATTGCATTAAATTTTTATATTTTTATTATATAATTTTTTAAAATACAATACATCAAATCCACTAAAAATATTAAAATAAATGTTTCCCAACAAATTGAAAATATATTAAAAAATCTTTATAATTAAAAAACTGTAACAACCCAATTTTAGTGAAATCGAAACAGTGGTTTCGTGAACACAAATCCGAGCCGAAAAGATAAATTATTTTAAAATTATTGTATGATTAGTGATATGATAGGAAGGTTATATGAAAATTCTAATAAGAAAATTTTATCGATTATGTGTTTAATTAGGGAAAGTACTAAATTGCATAAAATGCAAAAGTTGAATTCTAGTAGTTTTAAGTATTAAATAGCTATGAAATTCAAAAATTGAGGTCCTTTATGGTAATTAGACCATTAAAGAGAAGTATGTAGATATTTTTGGTGAATCATTCATGGAAAAATTAGAAAAGCTTAAGGACTAAATTGAAAAACAAAATAATTAAAAGATAATAATTAATTAAATAGAAATATCATCTTATTTTCATATCATCTTCATCCCCAAATTCTATGGAAGCCTTAGGAGAGAGAAAAGGAACTTTTCAAGCGTAATTGGGTAAGTAATCAAGTCTCGTTTTTAGTAATTTTTATATTTTTGGAATCGAGATAACTTAAACTATCTATTTGGGGGATTAATTTGCAAAGTTATCAAAGTATAGAAATTTTTTCATGGATGAATATGCTAAAATTTTGAAATTTATGGTAGAAAATGAAAGGTTGTTGGTAGATAAACAACTTTTACAAAGTGAATTTTCATGGAAATGTGATTTAGGGACTAAATTGAAAACTTGGAAAATTCCATGGAAAATTCTAAATTTTGTGAAACATATGTGCTGAAAATATTATACTAAAATTTTGGATAGGCTTGGAATAAGGATTAAATTGTATAAATTTCATTTTTCGAGCCTGAGGATGAAATTGAAATTTATGAAAAGTATGGGGGCAAAATGGTAATTTTGCCTAGAATGTAAATTGAGTTCAAATGAATGTGAAATGTGATGAATTGATGATTAAATTCATTTATATAGATCTGGAAAGACGAAATACGGAATTGGATCGAGGAAAATAAAATATTTCAAATTAGTAGATTATACATGAACCATTGTCGAGGTAAGTTTGTGTAACTTAATTGAGCATGTAGATATGTTGCATTGATTGTTGACATTGGATTGAATGTGAAACATGTTTATGTAAATGATATAAATGCAAGAAATGAATACATGCTCGGAATTGCGTAAAAAGGGATTGGATTCCGTTTGAACATTAGATTTCGATGGATAAAGGTGATTTCCTTTATGGATTGAGGTCATGCATATGTTGCTAACGGGATTTAGCTTGACGAGTAATCCTTTGACCTTATTTTTGAAAAGATTTAGCCCAGATAGGTAATCCTGATATAAGTTCTCTTGAGCACATGTTATAGATTGGATTTAGCCCGGACAGGTAATCCAGATCAATCTCTTTAGAGCATATGTCATAAAAAGGATTTAGCCTAGACTGGTAATCCTGACTAAACTCTATTGAGTATATATTGGAGACAGGATTTAGCCTGGACTGGTAATCCTGTTGTATATATGTGTGGCTCGAGAGTGTACTCTCTAAAATAGTACTTTATGGGTACCATTGGACATGATTTGACGAATATACTGATTTGTACACTTTGTGTGTACTACCTGAGTAACCATCGGAATTCCAATGATTCAACAGATAAAATATTTGATATTATATGGGAAATTATGAGATGAAAGAAAAAATGATTGGAGATGCTAGAGATTTGTGGCATGATGAGCTCATCTATGCTTATTTGGTTATTTATGACTAACTTGTTTTGATTGAGTGCATGCGATTAGGCAATTTATCAAAATTATGGAAAATATGTTATTGATTGCTAAATATTAATAAATATGGATGGTAACTCTACTTCCTGTTATACGAACTTACTAAGTATAAAATGCTTATTAGGTTTTATTTTCCTTGTTTTATAGTGCTCAAAGCTCGTAAAGGTTAGAGATTGGTCGGAGCAATCATCACACTATCCATCCATTGATTTTGGTATAAATATTAAACTAGTTATAGTATAATGGCATGTATAGGCTAAATTGACCAAATTATGATTTGTAAATGATGAATGTAATCTAGCCATTGGAATGGCTAGAAATGGTATGTTTTGGTATGTTGGTAAGGTTTTGATATATCTAATGTAACATCCTAGATTAGGGGTTATGCGTTTGTGCATAATTCATGAGTAGTAGGTTTTGGCAATGTTTGGAAGTGAATTAAGGGTTTTAAAATCCTAGGATGGAAGAGAAAGCTTTGGACAATTATTGGTTTTAAGTTAAAAACAAGAAGTGATGTGGAAAAGTGGCAAGGACGCCACCTAAGGTGCAAGGGTTATGGCATCAAGTGAAGTACTTTGAGGAAGAGGTTCAAATCCCATTGTGTGCATTTTGCTTAATTTTATGAAATAGCATGTTTCTTGTGATATGTGGTGTGCATTTTAGAACCTTGGAAATGTAAGGAAATGTATGGAAATGTAAGGAAATGTATGGAAATGTATGGAAATGTATAGAAATGTATGGAAATGTCAAGCTAAAAATGAAAGTGGAAATGTAAGGAAATGTCAAGTTAAAATAGGAAAGTGAACATTTTGGAAACTTGGAAATGTCAAGTTAAAATAGGAAAGTGAACATTTTGGAAACTTGGAAATGTCAAGTTTAAAGAGCCAAACGAAAATTTTTGGAAACTTAGAAATGACTTAGAAATGTCGAGTTTTAAAGTTTAAAAGAGGAAATTAAGGCAAGGTGACCTTAAGAGAAAAAATATGTGAAATTTGACACACAAGCAGGCTTGGAAAAGTGGCACGAAGATGCCACTTAAAGCCCGATGAGTGGCGCCACTTAGGTGGATAATTTGGGCCTCAGATGGCCACAAGGAGTCCAATAGAACAAGTTTAAATTCGGCTCATCAAGGGAAGGGGGTGGACGGCATCTAGCTAAGGCTTTAAGTGATTCTTTTTATTTAATTACTTAGAGAGGAAGCAATGGACGACAATAGGGACTCTTAAGAGAAGAGTTTTATTTCCTTTAGAATTTCGGCTAATTAGGAGATAATTGTTGGATTAATTCTTTTGATAAAGTGATAATTATCACATAGGAAGAGTGGTGGCCAAGTAGGGGACTCTAGCCTAGTAATTTCGGCTATAAAAGGGAAAGAAGGCCATTCATTCATTCATTCACTTTTCCTTTGCCGAATTTCTTAAGCAGATTCCCCTCTCTCTACCGAAATTCCTATAGTTTTATTCTTCCTTCTCTTTTCTTTCTAATTTCTCCAAAAGCTGAAAGTTGTGAGAGCATCATTTAGCCATAGCCGAATCTCTGAAGGTTGAAGTGAAGGTGCAATCGATTCCTTCAAATAAGGGTAAGATCCAAGTTTAGTTTCCATTCTTTTATATTTTAGACTTATCAAAATTTAGGGACTAATTTTGATTATTAATCTTGGCGGAATCATGGAAGGTGAAGTTCTTTTCAGAAGGTACACCATAGTAGCGTGTTCCCTAGTTATTCGGTGAATTTTGGATTTAAGATCCTTAAGGTAAGTGACTATGAATATTCGGCCAAGACCCTATTTTTGTAGTAGATCTATTATTATGTGTTTTAAGTGAAAACTAATCGATTCAAGGGATCTAGTGAGTAGCCGATTTCAAAGGGGAAGAATACAAGTTTTAGGATTTGATTTTTTATTCAATCGGCATTAAGGTAAGTACACAAATCCTACTAGGATTTGGTTTTATGGCGAATAGGCCTTTGCTAAATATTACCATGTTGGCCAAATGTAGGCATTAAAAATCTAAGGTAGTAAATCGAATTTCGGATTTCAAGTGAAATTGTTAAGCGAATCGGTGTGTACCCTACCCTAAGTTTTAATATGTTCATGGCTATGTTTTAAATTAAATGTGTTAATATGAAAGTGTAAGAATATGGCTAAGGTACAGTGTGTACCCACACTAATCTTAATAGATTTATGGCTTAAACTTGATATATGTGTTAATATGTAAGTGTAAGAATGTGGCTAAAGTACCATGTTATGGTACAAAGTACTCAGTCGTTTTCCTACTCCTACTAGGATTACGAAATATGTTATACTTAACATGTGAAAAGTGACATGAATGTGAATTTAAGTATGATATGCATGATATGAATAATATGGGGCATTGGGTTATTTGAGAAAGGGAAGTGAATGTGGCGACTTGGTCTCACTATCCGAATGTGGTGACTTGGTCACATTATCCGAATGTGGTAACTTGGTCACATTATCCGAATGTGGTAACCGGTTACATTATTTGAATGTGGTGTCTCATGACACAATTATCTGAGTGGCTATGCCACAATTTTATATGGGCGATGAGCATGTCATTGCAATTGTTGCCTTTGATGGTGTGTAGCGGATGGAGGGTTGACTTAGTAGTCCCACGATGTGCAAGATGGTGCGGGTGGAGTGTGGCGGATGTCTAACTAGGTTTGGGTTTGGGTTGCATCATTATTTTTACATTATATGAACATGTATGTGATATGATAATGCATGCGAAATGTTAATTCTTAGTGTTGGTTACACATTGAGTTTATTTGACTCACCCATTGTGGGACTATTTTCGTGTGTGACGATAATGGACCGAGTTAATGAGAATCTTAGGGATGGCCATACACGCAAGAAATTTACGACTTGGACTTTTATTTTATTTTAAGTATTTTGAATTTAAATTTTGGAAATTATTTGATGTAATAAGGCCTTAGTAGGAATATTTTATTCGCATTTTTATTGTTAAGCTTACAATTTTTATCAATTAAAGATTAAGTAAATCTATTTTCATACAAAGCCCAAACGTTTTGTCACCTAAAGTAAAGTTTTTTAATAATGAATTAAACTTGTTTTCAACTCAAGCCCAACCCAAAACAATCTTTCTTTCAAAACACACAAGTTTTTCCTAAGTAACAAAAGAATTTGAAAGCAGTTTACAGGGAACATACGAGATCCGATCAAGGCTCGTGGATCGAGTTTGGGGTGTTTCATTTAATATCGAGCCAGTTTTAAACTCTCGACCTTGGGTTTAAGGCCCAAAACGTTTTCCAAAGTAAGCCCAAAAGGAATTTTACGAAAAATTTTCGGGTTTTTTCGGCATGGCCCACTAAGTCTCTCAAACCATGATCCACCGGTAAGTACTTACGACTTCAAGTGATTTGAATATGTGAAATATATGGGCTTTTATGGCAACGTAGTTTAGTCGATAAGTATTTGAACCCTAGGACTAGTGTACCCCAACAAATACATAAGACTTAAATATCTAATTAAACAAACACGTGGTTGAGTCGTGAGTTAGGGTGTGGCAACCATGGTACGCATGTCTAGGATTGGTTTGGTGGGAGCTTTACATTTAAGCGGTCCAAGTGACTCACCTCCTCTCCACTCGAATCCTACCAGTGCGTAGCTACGGTTCACTCTAACCAAGAGGACTTATACACAGGCTAAACCCCTAACTAAAACCCAAAAGGACTAGTAGTATTTTATGGAAACCCTAGTTTTAAAATTTCTAAATTACCTCTTGATTTGAAAAGATTATTTTATAAATTTTTCGAAATATTTCGATTTACCAAATTTACTAAAATACCCTAGTAGTAAAATTACAAAATGCCCTTGGTTTATGAAATTTCTAATTACCCATAGTTCTTATCAAAATTTCACTACTTTGCTTAAAGGAACCCTAAATTTACAAAATATCAAAATACCTTGATTATGAAAAAAATTATTACGAAATTACCCTACCCTACAAATTAAGAAATACCCCCAAGTTACAAAATTACGAGCGACCCACGATTTTCAAAATTTTTGCAACAAAGACCAATTTGGAAAACAAATTCTCAAAAAGAACCCTCAAGTTTTGCAAATTTTGAAATGCCCTTGATTTATTAAGATTTATAAATTACCTAGTTTATTACCGAAATACCCTGTAATTTTAAAATTTTGAAATACCCCGGATTTCAAAATTACCAAAATACCCTTATTGACAAAATCACTAAGGAACCTTATTTTGACAAATTACGAAAATACCCACGTAGAGCAAATTACGAAAATACCCCAGGTAGTGGAAAAACAACAACAATGGAAACTACAACATTTCTCGAATGAGCGAAAGTTCATAATTGATTGATGGATGTATGAATGTAAAGGCGTGTGCATGTATGAATCTGAAAGAACCACTTCTAAAAAATTTCTTTCCATAAAACTTCTTCATGGTTAATCGGTGAAACAAAATTTTTAATACATAAAACTTCTTAATCGATTAAATCGCGACGTTAGAAATAAGTTCTAAGGGGCGTGAACTTAGAGATTGTGCCTGGAAAGTATGATGGTTCTATTAAGATCAAAGTGTGCAGCGTAAGTATTGTGCAGTGAGAAGGATTGTACGATTTGTTAGTAAGTAATTTCGAGGACGAAATTATTTTTTAAGGAGGGTAGAACTATAACATCCTAGATTAGGGGTTATGCGTTTGTGCATAATTCATGAGTAGTAGGTTTTGGCAGTGTTTGGAAGTGAATTAAGGGTTTTTAAAATCCTAGGATGGAAGAGAAAGCTTTGGACAATTATTGGTTTTTAAGTTAAAAATAAGAAGTGATGTGGAAAAGTGGCAAGGGACGCCACCTAAGGTGCAAGGGTTATGGCATCAAGTGAAGTACTTTGAGGAAGAGGTTGAATCCCATTGTGTGCATTTTGCTTAATTTTATGAAATAGCATGTTTCTTGTGATATGTGGTGTGCATTTTAGAACCTTGGAAATGTAAGGAAATGTATGGAAATGTAAGGAAATGTATGGAAATGTATGGAAATGTATGGAAATGTATGGAAATGTATGGAAATGTATGGAAATGTGGAAAAGGAAATGTCAAGCTAAAATAGGAAAGTGAACATTATTGGAAACTTGGAAATGTCAAGTTAAAATAGGAAAGTGAACATTTTGGAAACTTGGAAAGCGTCAAGTTAAAATAGGAAAGTGAACATTTTGGAAACTTGGAAATGTCAAGTTTAAAGAGCCAAACGAAAATTTTGGAAACTTAGAAATGACTTAGAAATGTCGAGTTTTAAAGTTTAAAAGAGGAAATTAAGGCAAGGTGGCCTTAAGAGAAAAAATATGTGAAATTTGACACACAAACAGGCTTGGAAAAGTGGCCTGAAGATACCACTTAAAGCCCAGTGAGTGACGCCACTTAGGTGGATAATTTGGGCCTCGTATGGCCACAAGGAGTCCAATAGAACAAGTTTAAATTTGGCTCATCAAGGAAGGGGTGGACGGCATCTAGCTAAGGCTTTAAGTGATTCTTTTATTTAATTACTTAGAGAGGAAGCAATGGACGACAATAGGGACTCTTAAGAGAAGAGTTTTATTTCCTTTAGAATTTCGGCTAATTAGGAGATAATTGTTGGATTAATTCTTTTGATAAAGTGATAATTATCACATAGGAAGAGTGGTGGCCAAGTAGGGACTTTAGCCTAGTAATTTCGGCTATAAAAGGAAAGAAGGCCATTCATTCATTCATTCACTCTTCCTTTGCCGAATTTCTTAAGCAGATTCTCCTCTCTCTACCGAAATTCCTATAGTTTTATTCTTCCTTCTCTTTTCTTTCTAATTTCTCCAAAAGTCGAAAGTTGTGAGAGCATCATTTAGCCATAGCCGAATCTCTGAAGGTTGAAGTGAAGGTGCAATCGATTCCTTCAAATAAGGGTAAGATCCAAGTTTAGTTTCCATTCTTTTATATTTTAGACTTATCAAAATTTAGGGACTAATTTCGATTATTAATCTTGGCCGAATCATGGAAGGAGAAGTTCTTTTCCTGAAGGTACACCATAGGCCACGTGTTCCCTAGTTATTCGGTGAATTTAGGGTTTTAAGATCCTTAAGGTAAGTGACTATGAATATTCGGCCAAGACCCTATTTTTGTAGTAGATCTATTATTATGTGTTTTAAGCTGAAAACTAACCGATTCAAGGGATCTAGTGAGTAGCCGATTTCAAAGGGGGAAGAATACAAGTTTTCGGGATTTGATTTTTTTATTCAATCGGCATTAAGGTAAGTACACAAATCCTACTAGGATTTGGTTTTATGGTCGAATAGGCCTTTGCTAAATATTACCATGTTGGCCGAATGTAGGCATTAAAAATCTAAGGTAGTAGATCGGATTTCGGGATTTCAAGTGAAATTGTTAAGCGAATCAGGTGTGTACCCTACCCTAAGTTTTAATATGTTCATGGCTATGTTTTAAATTAAATGTGTTAATATGAAAGTGTAAGAATATGGCTAAGGTACCGTGTGTACCCCACACTAATCTTAATAGATTTATGGCTTAAACTTGATATATGTGTTAATATGAAAGTGTAAGAATGTGGCTAAAGTACCATGTTATGGTACAAAGTACTCAGGTACGTTTTCCTACTCCTACTAGGATTACGAAATATGTTATACTTAACATGTGAAAAGTGACATGAATGTGAATTTAAGTATGATATGCATGATATGAATAATATGGGGCATTTGGGTTATTTGAGAAAGGGAAGTGAATGTGACGACTTGGTCTCACTATCCGAATGTGGTGACTTGGTCACATTATCGGTCACATTATGAATGTGGTAACCCGATTACATTATTTGAATGTGGTGTCTCATGACACAATTATCGAGTGGCTATGCCACGAATTTTATATGGGCGATGAGCATGTTGATTGCAATGACGCCTTTGATGGTGTGTAGCGGATGGAGGTTGACTTAGTAGTCCCCACTGTGTGCAGGATGAATGCAGGTGGAGTGTGGCGGATGGCTAACTAGGTTTGGGTTTGGGTTGCATCATTATTTTTACTGTTATATGAACATGTATGTGATATGATAATGCATGCACGAAATGTTAATTCTTAGTGTTGGTTACACATTGAGTCTATTTGACTCACCCATTGTGGGACTATTTTCGGGTGACGACAATAATGGACCGGGGGTTGAGAATCTTAGGGATGGCCATGCACAAGAAGAAATTTCGACTTGGACTTTTATTTTATTTTAAGTATTTTGAATTTAAATTTTGGGAATTATTTGATGTAATAAGGCCTTAGTAGGAATATTTTATTCTGCTTTTTTATTGTTAAGCTTACAATTTTATCAATTAAAGATTAAGTAAATCTATTTTCATACAAAGCCCAAACGTTTTGTCACCTAAAGTAAAGGATTTTAATAATGAATTAAACTTGTTTTCAACTCAAGCCCAACCCAAAACAATCTTTCTTTCAAAACACACAAGTTTTTCCTAAGTAACAAAAGAATTTGAAGCAGTTTACAAGGGAACATACGAGATCCGATCAAGGCTCGTGGATCGAGTTTGGGGTGTTTCAGTTTGGTATCGAGCCAGCTTTAAACTCTCGACCTTGGGTTTAAGGCCCAAAACGTTTTCCAAAGTAAGCCCAAAAGGAATTTTACGAAAAATTTTCGGAGTTTTTCGGCATGGCCCACTAAGTCTCCAACCCATGATCCACCGGTAAGTACTTCCGACTTACAAGTGATTTGAATATGTGAAATATATGGGCTTTTATGGCAACGTAGTTTAGTCGATAAGTATTTGAACCCTAGGACTAGTGTACCCCAACAAATACATAAGACTTAAATATCTAATTAAACAAACACGTGGTTGAGTCGTAGAGTTAGGTGTGGCAACCATGGTACGCATGTCTAGGATTGGTTTCGGTGGGAGCTTTACATTTAAGCGGTCCAAGTGACTCACCTCCTCTCCACTCGAATCCTACAGTGCGTAGCTACGGTTCACTCTAACCAAGAGGACTTATACACCTGCTAAACCCCAACTAAAACCCAAAGGGACTAGCCAGTATTTTATGGAAACCTAGTTTTAAAATTTCTAAATTACCCTCTTGATTTGAAAAGATTATTTTATAAATTTTTGAAATATTTCGATTTACCAAATTTACTAAAATACCCCTAGTAGTAAAATTACAAAAATGCCCTTGGTTTATGAAATTTCTAATTACCCATAGTTCTTATCAAAATTTCACTACTTTGCTTAAAGGAACCCTAAATTTACAAAATATCAAAATACCTTGATTATGAAAAAAAAATTATTACGAAATTACCCTACCCTACAAATTACAAAGAAATACCCCCAAGTTACAAAATTACGAGCGACCACGATTTTCAAAATTTTTGCAATGACACCAATTTGGAAAACAAATTCTCAAAAAGAACCCTCAAGTTTTGCAAATTTTGAAATACCCTTGATTTATTAAGATTTATAAATTACCCTAGTTTATTACCGAAATACCCCTGTAATTTTAAAATTTTGAAATACCCCGGGATTTCAAAAATTACCAAAATACCCTTATTGACAAAATCACTAAGGAACCTTATTTTGACAAATTACGAAAATACCCACAGTAGGCAAATTACGAAAATACCACAGGTAGTGGAAAAACAACAACAATGGAAACTACAACATTTCTCACGAATGAGCGAAAGTTCATAATTGATTGATGGATGTATGAATGTAAAGCGTGTGCATGTATGAATCTGAAAGAACCACTTCTAAAAATTTCTTTCCATAAAACTTCTTGGCGGTTAATCGGTGAAACAAAATTTTTAATACATAAAACTTCTTAATCAGATTAAATCATGACGTTAGAAATAAGTTCTAAGGGCGTGAACTTAGAGATTGTGCTGGAAAGTATGATGGTTCTATTAAGATCAAAGTGTGCGGCGTAAGTATTGTGCGGTGAGAAGGATTGTACATTGTTAGTAAGTAATTTGAGGATGAAATTATTTTTAAGGAGGTAGAACTATAACATCCTAGATTAGGGGTTATGCGTTTGTGCATAATTCATGAGTAGTAGGTTTTGGCAATGTTTGGAAGTGAATTAAGGGTTTTAAAATCCTAGGATGGAAGAAAGCTTTGGACAATTATTGGTTTTAAGTTAAAAAAAGAAGTGATGTGGAAAAGTGGCAAGGGACGCCACCTAAGGTGCAAGGGTTATGGCATCAAGTGAAGTACTTTGAGGGAAGAGGTTCAAATCCCATTGTGTGCATTTTGCTTAATTTTATGAAATAGCATGTTTCTTGTGATATGTGGTGCATTTTAGAACCTTGAAATGTAGAAACCTTGGAAATGTAAGGAAATGTATGGAAATGTAAGGAAATGTATGGAAATGTATGGAAATGTATGGAAATGTATGGAAATGTAAGGAAATGTCAAGCTAAAATAGGAAAGTGAACATTATTGGAAACTTGGAAATGTCAAGTTAAAATAGGAAAGTGAACATTTTGGAAACTTGGAAATGTCAAGTTAAAATAGGAAAGTGAACATTTTGGAAACTTGGAAATGTCAAGTTTAAAGAGCCAAACGAAAATTTTTGGAAACTTAGAAATGACTTAGAAATGTCGAGTTTTAAAGTTTAAAAGAGGAAATTAAGGCAAGGTGGCCTTAAGAGAAAAAATATGTGAAATTTGACACACAAACAGGCTTGGAAAAGTGGCCTGAAGATGCCACTTAAAGCCCAGTGAGTGACGCCACTTAGGTGGATAATTTGGGCCTCGTATGGCCACAAGGAGTCCAATAGAACAAGTTTAAATTTGGCTCATCAAGGGAAGGGGGTGGACGACATCTAGCTAAGGCTTTAAGTGATTCTTTTTATTTAATTACTTAGAGAGGAAGCAATGGACGGCAATAGGGACTCTTAAGAGAAGAGTTTTATTTCCTTTAGAATTTCGGCTAATTAGGAGATAATTGTTAGATTAATTCTTTTGATAAAGTGATAATTATCACATAGGAAGAGTGGTGGCCAAGTAGGGGACTCTAGCCTAGTAATTTCGGCTATAAAAGGGAAAGAAGGCCATTCATTCATTCATTCACTCTTCCTTTGCCGAATTTCTTAAGCAGATTCTCCTCTCTCTGCCGAAATTCCTATAGTTTTATTCTTCCTTCTCTTTTCTTTCTAATTTCTCCAAAAGCCGAAAGTTGTGAGAGCATCATTTAGCCATAGCCGAATCTCTGAAGGTTGAAGTGAAGGTGCAATCGATTCCTTCAAATAAGGGTAAGATCCAAGTTTAGTTTCCATTCTTTTATATTTTAGACTTATCAAAATTTAGGGACTAATTTCGATTATTAATCTTGGCGGAATCATGGAAGGTGAAGTTCTTTTCCCGAAGGTACACCATAGGCCGCGTGTTCCCTAGTTATTCGGTGAATTTCGGGATTTAAGATCCTTAAGGTAAGTGACTATGAATATTCGGCCAAGACCCTATTTTTGTAGTAGATCTATTATTATGTGTTTTAAGCTGAAAACTAATCGATTCAAGGGATCTAGTGAGTAGCCGATTTCAAAGGGGGAAGAATACAAGTTTTCGGGATTTGATTTTTTTATTCAATCGGCATTAAGGTAAGTACACAAATCCTACTAGGATTTGGTTTTATGGTCGAATAGGCCTTTGCTAAATATTACCATGTTGGCCAAATGTAGGCATTAAAAATCTAAGGTAGTAAATCGGTTTGGGATTTCAAGTGAAATTGTTAGCGAATCGGTGTGTACCCTACCCTAAGTTTTAATATGTTCATGGCTATGTTTTAAATTAAATGTGTTAATATGAAAGTGTAAGAATATGGCTAAGGTACCGGTGTACCCCACACTAATCTTAATAGATTTATGGCTTAAACTTGATATATGTGTTAATATGAAAGTGTAAGAATGTGGCTAAAGTACAATGTTATGGTACAAAGTACTCAGTCGTTTTCCTACTCCTACTAGGATTACGAAATATGTTATACTTAACATGTGAAAAGTGACATGAATGTGAATTTAAGTATGATATGCATGATATGAATAATATGGGGCATTTGGGTTATTTAAGAAAGGGAAGTGAATGTGGCGACTTGGTCTCACTATCTGATCACATTATACGAATGTGGTGACTTGGTCACATTATCCGAATGTGGTAACCCGGTTACATTATTTGAATGTGGTGTCTCATGACACAATTATCGAGTGGCTATGCCACGAATTTTATATGGGCGATGAGCACGTCATTGCAATGATGACGCCTTCGATGGTGTGTAGCGGATGGAGGTTGACTTAGTAGTCCCCACGATGTGCAAGATGGTGCGGGTGGAGTGTAGCGGATGGCTAACTAGGTTTGGGTTTGGGTTGCATCATTATTTTTACATTATATGAACATGTATGTGATATGATAATGCATGCACGAAATGTTAATTCTTAGTGTTGGTTACACATTGAGTCTATTTGACTCACCCATTGTGGGACTATTTTAGGGTGTGACGATAATGGACCGAGTTCAAGAGAATCTTAGGATGGCCATACAAACAAGAAATTTACGACTTGGACTTTTATTTTATTTTAAGTATTTTGAATTTAAATTTTGGGAATTTATTGATGTAATAAGGCCTTAGTAGGAATATTTTATTCATTTTTTATTGTTAAGCTTACAATTTTATCAATTAAAGATTAAGTAAATCTATTTTCATACAAAGCCCAAACGTTTTGTCACCTAAAGTAAAGTTTTTTAATAATGAATTAAACTTGTTTTCAACTCAAGCCCAACCCAAAACAATGTTTCTTTCAAAACACACAAGTTTTTCCTAAGTAACAAAAGAATTTGAAACGGTTTACACCGGGGAACATACCAGATCCGGTCAAGGCTCGTGGGCCGGGTTTGGGGTGTTTCATCTAATATAAATGAAATATGTATGGTTATTAAAGTTTGGAATAACATGTGGGTTAAACAAAGATAAGATCATAAACATGAATGTGTGTTATAAAATAACACATTAGATGTTGGAAATGGTATAGTTATGATGCTTGTATTGGTTGGTATATACTTGTAAGTTTTTGTGCAGGTTATTGGTAAAATTTGGGTGAGAAATAAAGCTAGGAAATGATTTTATTTTGTACACAAGGGTAGACACACAGGCGTGTGTCTTGACTGTGTGTGACACACGGCCTGGTACATGGGCATGTGGTTTAACCGTGTGTCCCCTGCATCTTAAAATTTAGAAACAGAATGCTCAGAATTGAGTACACGGGTGTGTGTCTCAACTGCGTGAGAGACACGGCCTCGAACACGGGCGTGTATCCTGGCCGTGTGAAAACTGCACCTATTTTATGAAAATTAAATGAACCACACGGCCTAGGCCATGTGACACAAGTCAGAGAGTTACACGAGGTAAGACACAGCCTGAGGTACAGGCATGTCTAAGGGTCAAACAGGCGTGTCCTTAGACCACATGGGCGTGTGAGCCCTGCATTTAGGAAAAATTTTGAAAATTCACGAAAAATTCTCAGTGATTTGAATTAGTCCTGATTTGTTTCTACTGTTCATATTGGGCCTTGAGGGTCCATTCAAGGGACATTATGGTTGGTTTCAAATATGAATAGTATTTTGACACGATTTATTTATAATTATTTTGTAAATTTTGGTAATGTTTCGTAACCCTATTTTGGCGACGGATACGGATTAGGGGTGTTACAAAAACACTAAGATACTTGCAACTTAGCAAGTAAATATCTCTAAAATAATAGTAAAATTAATAATAAAATAAGAGTTATACAATATCCAAACAATGACAATAAAAATATAGCAATATAATAGCAAAATGGTAACAAACCAACATCAAAATGGCTGCAAACAACAGTGAAAAAAATTTAGGCAAATTTTGGTCGAGCCTGGGCCCAAAGAAAACTTACCCAAAGCCTGGCCTGTTTAGAAAACATGCATTATTTTTTGTTCAAACCTATTTTTCGAACAGGCATTCGGGCTTTAACGGATGACTCGAACCATGATCACGTATAACTTTATTATTGATTTTTATAAATATTTAATCTTGAATTAAAAAAATTAATATTGTCAACTTAAATATTTTTTTATCTTCAATTAAAAAATTAATATTATAATTTAAATGTAAATATAACGATCTAAAAATATATTCAAAGTAATTATATTCCAACAAATAAAATACATTAAAATTATAACCATTTTAATTATAAAAATATTTTTCTTAGTCATTTAATTTACTCTTGAAATCTATTAAATCTTTTATCCTAGGTTTAATGCATCGTCTTTCAAAATACAATATATATTTTTAATTTGCTTTTAAGTTTATCAAATTATTTATTGTTTTTATTAACAAGTGTTAGTGATAAGATACATTACATCTTTAAGGGAATATGCATATTTAAATATTAGAGACATATTTTTAAAAGATATTGTTGGGAGAAACAACTATAAACCCCAAATATAAATTAAAAATAAATATGAAGAACATTAAAATATCGTTTACATTTTTATTTGATGGAAAAAGAATTAGCTTAAATTGAAAATTTAAAGGTATTCTATTTATAAAAGTGAAGGTATCTTCAGAATTAAGTGTATTATTAATTATACATTTTTTAATATTATGTTTATTACTTGAATTGGTATAGTTAGATAATAATAAGATGCATTGGAAAACATTATATGGAATGTTAAATTGGTTGTTTGTAAATCGATATTATGAAATTGATACTTACTACAGTCAATAAAAGGTATTATAATGAATTAAAACGAATTAGAAAGATAGCAAAAATTATTGAATATAAGTAAATTTGAAGGATTTATTATGAAATATAATTTGCAAAATATCGTTAAAATTTATATAAAAATTGAGGAGGATCCCTCCACAAATTTTTTTTTTCCTTATTACATGTTAAATTTTATAATATCAATATATTTATATTTAATAACCTTATAATAATATATATTATATGATTCATGGCAGCATATATACAATTACTGATTCAAAATATTAAAGTATTAATAACTATTAACGTACTTAAAAAAAAAACTATTAACATTTATTTTGATATGGTCTTGAATTTCTGTTAACAACCTTGAAAGCCTTGTTTTCTTTTTAAATTAATTTTTTAGATACACTCAAAGACACCAATAATTTCTCCAATATTTAAAAGTTAATAGAAAACTATAAATAAAGAGATAGACCCAAGATCAATGATGATAATGATTATATGAAAAAAAGTTTTGTAGGTTATTTGATGATGACTTTAGGAATAACAATTTATTTCATGTTTATAAAAGATGGTAACTTAGAATTCATCATTATGTAGTCATTTTAAGTGTTGATATCGAGTAAATTCTGAAATTCAAATTGCAACCTTTATTCTATTTTTAGATTAAGATATATTTTTTATGTAAAATATGGAATAAAAATTAATTTATCCACAAATTAGGACAAAAAATAGAAATGGAAGAAGGGTGTTCTAGAATGAATAAAAAGAAGAGAAGGGTAGGGGTCGTTATAGAAGAGAATATTAGAGATCGCCAACCAATCAATAAACAGTGACAATGCATCAAATATATACAATAAAAATTCTTGTCCAAATCATGTAAAGCAGGAAAGGTCTTACCAAAAAAAAAAAATGTAAAGCAACAAAGCTTTAAAATATAATGGGTGAATGAATTGGTGTGGGGAAGGGGGCTTCATTGTCAACAAAAAGAAAAGATTTGTGGGGCCCATGCCTTACCCCAACCTACTAGCTTACTGCCAAGAGAAAAATATTCTCAAGGACACACAACAGCACCTCCTATTATGTGAAAAACAAAACACAACACTCAACATTAAATTGACAGTGACGTTTTCGGGACTCTCCCTTAGCCTAGTCGGCAGGCGTAGGGATGATGACAATTAACACTCGAAGCCAAAACTTTCTTTTTACAATTGAAGGAAAAAAACTTTCTTTAAATAAAATATAGACCATATAAAATTATTATTAAGTTAAATAAAGTTAGATAACAAATCATATCTAATATATATAATCATATATTATAAAAAAAATACGAGAATGGGTGAATTATCAAAACAATATCAATTTTTTAAATATTTATCGGGTTAGGTAGTTTTTTAAATATTTGTGAGATTAGGTTGATTTTTAAAAATACATTGAACTGGACGTGTTTTCAACGAGAGTTGTAGGAAAACATTTTCAGTTGGACGTGTTTTTTCCAACGGCTACCCTACAACGGTGAATTTCAATGACTACTTCCCATCCCCAATAGTAAAAAAAAATTTAAAACTCCTCAATTTTATTTTTTTAATTTTCTCTCGATTTTTATTAAAATTGTCTTAAGTTTTATTATTATTTAATTCTGTATTACAAAATTTAGTCCTTTTTTTTTTTTAAAATTCTTAATGGCCAATTCTCTTATTCATTTGGATGACAAACACGTTTTGGCCTTCCAATTGCAAATAGTAAGAAAATATTTATATTATTTTAATCTAATCTAATTTAATTTCATTATTAAGTTGTTATATTAAAATTTAAAATTTTGTATGTTTTTTTATAATTAGGTGGAAGATTGGATTTTGGAGACATATATTTGCAATCTATTCGCTCCATCGACTTTAATTGAACTATACTTGAGAGATGTGAGATTCTTTCACATGGCTCATATGCTTGGGGGTGTAAATTGGACCCCACACTTGTCAGTGCGTTGGTGGAAAAATGGAGACCCAAGACACACACATTCCATCTTTCATGCGGCGAGTGTACAATCACACTGGAGGATATGCAATTATAGCTCGAGTTACTAGTGGATGGGTCGATAGTGACGAGCTAAGTTTTGCTATCGGTTGGAAAGTCGTATGCGGCCAACTGTTAGGGAAGGTTTTGGATAGTATTTATGGTGCCCGAATAAACATGAATTGGTTGAAAAGAAATTTCGATGAGCTCGATGCGGAGTCGAGTCCACTTGAAAGGGAACAATACCCTCAAGCATACATCCTTAAGATAATCGAGGGTCTTCTAATGCCTGACAAATCTCGAAATCTTGTACATTTAAGGTGACTGCTACAACTTTTGGACTTAAAAGGAGCGGGCCAACTCAGTTGGGGATCAATGGTGTTGACAACGTTGTATCGAGAGATGTGTTAGGCAACGCAACCACAGAAAATTAAAATCGGCAGTTGCATGCCCCTACTGCAATCACAAGCATGATATCGACTGCCATTTTTACGTCCTCGAGTTGACTACCCTTATACATTTTCATTCGTAACAAGGTAAAATTCATTAGATAATATATTTACCATAATAATTTTTTAAAAATTTAAATTATTGTATTAACATATTATTTCAATAGGTGGAACCATGGGCCAAGTTATGTGGGACCATTGAAGGAGGTTTAAGATATACGACTCCTTTTAGATCAACGATCGGAAGTGGAGGTTAGTATTTCTAAAGTTTTAATTATATAATATTGACGCAAGGATTTAAATATTATTAGTAAACATATAATTGAAATTATTATTTTGTATTATAGTTTAAATGGATGTCTTACTTCAATTAGAGAATTCAAGCATGCATCCCGTTTGAATTCTTGGTGAATCCCAATATATGGCACGTGAATGTGTCATTGATAGTTCACACTATAGTGGAGATAAACGAATTCGATCGAGTTATAAGGCAATTCAGGTTTAGGCAAATGATTCTGCTGCCACCCTAAGACATCGGAGACTTGTATAAGATCGACTTGCGGGAGAGAACCGAGGAAGGTTGGGCTAAATTCCACAAGAAATATATCAACATTTAGGAGCATAGGTACGACATTTTTCTTAATCGCGAACACATTATTGCTCGTGAATTAGCTGTCGATCCACCGTACATGCTATGGTTTAGACACCATGGTAAGCTATATCTACTATCGGAGGAGGTAAGGCGTAGCAACTTTATTCGAGGAGGCCACGACGACCTCCTAAGATTCAAGGTCTGGAGCAGGTGCTGAAGTGGGTCCATCATCGACACCAACACAATAAGAGGCACCGCTGTTTGCACCACTGTAACACCTCTCACTCATATTCAACATCGGAATAGGGTTACGGAGTATAATCAGACTTACAACACATTTATACATATTTTTAATCAATTCAACATTCATTACTCAATATCAATCATTATGTCCCTAATACGAGCCTACGAGGCTCTAAACATGCATTGGAAGTGGTTCGAGACTAAACTGATAACTTTTAAAACATTTTGGGCACTTAGAAAATTTTTCCCAAAACAAGGGGCACATGCCTGTTTGGCCAGGCCGTGTGTCTTACATGGCCACTAGACACACCCGTGCTACAGGCCGTGTGAAAACATGGGGTACATACTAACTTGGGTCACATGACCAACCACACACCGTGTGTTTAGCCCGTGTGCCCTTCGAAGTGGCCACACACGCACGTGTGTTAGGCCATGCCAAACCTGTAGGATATACTGACTTATGCAATACGGCCAAGTCACAGCCCGTGTGCTAGGCCGTGTGCCAATTAGGGGGTATACTGACTTGTACCACAGGGCCGATCACACGCCCGTGTGTGAGACCGTGTGGAGCATACTGACTTTATTTCAGTTTCAACACTAGGGGACACATGGCCGTGTAACTTGACCATGTGTCACACACGGCTGAGACACACGCCCGTGTGGAAAAAAAAGGCTATTTACCAAGCCATTTTGCCACCCATTTTGCACATACCTAAACAAGCTTAAATGGTACCAAATCATAGCATAAATAACATTCAATTCAGCCACAATCAAGACTAATCCATACCATTTTCAATACCAACATTCAAGATGCTTATAACCTCAAACCTTACTCTATCAAAACATACCAATTCAACTAACTATACTATTACTAAACATACATTATATTAAACCAATTCACAAACATAATTCACATCAAATATCAACCATATCTTCACATATATGCACATAACCAAAAATTCACCAAATTAAGCTAACTCTCATGGCTATATGTACAACTCAAAATATAGACATTTACAAACCGATTAATTTGGCCAAAGTCATTACCAAAACATAACCAACATGACTCAAATACCTATACATGCCATATACTTAAAACATAGTTTCAAAAGTACCAAAGAGTCAGTGGATAGTGTGGTAAAGTCTATGACGATCCCCGAATCCGAGCTAGCTTTGAAATCACTATAAAATATGGAAAAGCAACAAAGTAAGCTAAATAGCTTAGTAATCTCGTATGTTAACAATGAGCAACTATCATCATTCATTAGTAATTCATATAATGGAAAACAATGTGCAACAATTCTATTAAATCTCAAACTATCAAATGATCATTCATATAACTTACCAAGGAACTCATCAATTTCATAGTTTTCAATACTCAATTCATTTCCGTACGTACCTGTACCACCTTGTATCAATCTCATACTCAACCACATCCTTCATTTACCCGTTGAACCATTCAGAATAGAAGTCGGATACTCAAGGTCTCACTCGATAAGTACCTATACCATGGCCCGAAGCCAAATCAAGGTAACTTATCCAAAATTCTAATATCATGGTCCGAAGCCAAATCAGCTGATATGCATGGCCCAAAGCCAAATCGGTTTATGTCACACACATAGTGCTAAATCATGGCCCGAAGGCAACTCAAGTATACCTAATGACATGTCACTAGCATCCTAAACTATTCCTAAGGTTCAATCGAGTTTTCAACTGTCGAGTCTTCATCGAATCATTTTTGAACTCATACGTAATCACATAAACACAATTCATAATATATTGAAGCATATAAAATACATTTGAAATGAATTTATAACATACGAACTTACCTCGGATGTTAAAATGGCGAATCGAGTTGATTAGTCGATAACTTTATCTTTTCCCCGATCCAAGTTTGTATTTCACTTTTCTTGATCTAAATAAATCAAAATTAACTTATTTAATCATCTATTCATTCAATTTAGTCCAAAACACTCTTTAAGTCACCTTTACACTTTTACCCCTAACTTTCACAATTTTACAATTTAGACCTTATTTCATAAAATAAAAAATTCATGCAATTTAGTTACCACCCATGCTAGCCGAATTCCTCTA
The DNA here is from genome assembly GCA_025506655.1 of Gossypium rotundifolium. Classification (NCBI taxonomy): domain Eukaryota; kingdom Viridiplantae; phylum Streptophyta; class Magnoliopsida; order Malvales; family Malvaceae; genus Gossypium; species Gossypium rotundifolium. Next base: position 67,279,721 of record CP106732.1, on the reverse strand, counting down.
GTACTCATATTAGCCCATATTTCTCATTTATTTCACATTTTAACCACTAACTTTACACATTTTTCAATTAAATCCCTATTTCGCATTTTCACTAAAAATCACTTAACAAAACTTGTATATCTTTTAACAAACATTCATAATCTATAAAGAAACCTCAAAACACATGCTTATTCATCAATGACATCATTTAAAATCCCTAACAATTTTGCAAATTAGTCCTTAGGCTAGCTAGAACAAGTTGCAACGATCACAAAAACATAGAAAATGTAACACCTCAAACCCAGCCCATACACCACGACCAGATCTGGCATGCCACTAAGAAGATTTTCTGAAAACACCAAGCGATTTTGAAGAAAAACTTTCACAAAAAATTTGGGTTTAGCATTTGTTTAGAAGATGTAGAAACTTATTATTAATCGAGTTGCATTTTTGCCATTTTTTTTTCAAAACGATTGACCATTCAAAACCTATGTCATCCGTTTAATATATGCAAACTTCTTTGCAAAATATGGTAACTTCACTCTTTGGTAGAGTCGTAAGAAAAACCTTGTTGTTTTTGTGTCCTTCTTCTCTTTTAAAACATTTAGTTATTATGTTGGGTTATTCAACTCGAGCGTCTAAAACAAAAATAAAGTCCCAAATTTAAAACCCATTAATCAATGGCCTTATTACAACGTAAAATACCAAACCGGTTACTGAAAATAAATAACTAAAGTCTTTATTGAAATGAGAAACCCATGCCTGGCCACCCTGTCCTCCTCTCCAGCCCGGTCCACTGTACTATGTGCTACCTGAAAATGTTAAACAACAAGGTGAGTCATAAAACTCAGTGTGCAACACTCGAGCACCATGGATTTGGGCCTTAGCCCTCCAGAACAGGATAGCAAGTAATGCATATATAGACGATAATGCGGAACCCAATCCCAGCCTAAGTTTCCATCTGCTACACACCCCCGTACCAACCGATGACACCAATGGGGATTTCTACAATCAACCCTCACCGCTACACACCATCGATGGCAGTCATGCTGCTCATCATCAGAATCGTGACATAGTCACCAGAACAGATCGTGGTAGAGCCACTACAACACTTCCCTTTTCATCACATAACCCCAACCCCATGAAAATATTAGATGCAAAATATGGATGCAACAGATTTCATCAAACATGTACAGTATACCCATAACACAGATCGATATATCTTAACATAACCACTTCCTTTATCAGAACAAAGATCACTAACCTGATGTCTCGCATACACCAGCCAAATCGAGATTCCGGTGTTTAATAGAATATCCATAAACACTTATATACATATCAACGGAACGTCATAAAACAAAGCAATATCCATGGTGTGAGAAGTTACACACCTGAATACACTTAATATCACACCCTCTACGTCGACACTAACGCTAATCGAAACCACTGCTATCTGCCTACGACTTTGCTTCGAAGTCAAAAACGCAAAGATAACGCTCCCCCTACATTCGGCCAGAAGTTAAAAGAATATGGTTGCCTAGATTTACACGTTTAATTGAATAGATCTCCTTACCTAGATCGGCAACACCCAAAACTTTAGGCTTGGTTCACAAGTCGAGCGAATCCTGAAGGTCTCCAAAGGAATACGACACCACCCCCACCTACATTTGGCCAAAGGTTAAAGAGTAGGATCATTGCCTTCGGCACACAAACGCCATGAAAGATAGTTAAACGAATAGGAACCCTTACCACAACTACTAGAGGACCTGATTGGGATTGATGGAAAAATCATCAACGGTGATCCACTACAACCAGGAATTGAAAGAGGGGATTTAGATGTCAGAGAGTTTTGGCTAACAAACAATAAAATCTACTTAAAACAAATGGTAAGTTTGATTTTTCCTTCAAAAGAAAACGATAGAAAAAGAGATGAGATGATTAAAGAAATTCGACTAAATCAAGAAGATCTTACCAAATGCCGAAGTAGTCCCAATATTGAAAAGGGAAAAGATAAAGAAGAAGAATGCAAGCAAAAAGGGATATTCGGCCAAAGTGTTTGAAAGAAAAGAGAACGAAAAGATGCAATTCGGCAAGGCTTAAATAGATTCGGTGACAAGGAGTTTTAAACAGAAAAAGAGAAAATGAAAAGAAAGGGTGAAGTGATGATTTTGGCTTTTGGGAGTGAGAAGAAAAAGAAAGAATGAATGAGATGTGCACCATTGGTCTTCTAGTTTCAGCTAGAGGTCAAAGAAGAGAAGAGTGGAAAATGTTTAAGTGATTTGGCAAGAGAGAAAATAAGAGGAAAACTAAAATTAAAAATGTGAAGCACACATACCATAATGTCGAAAACCACTACACACTAGCAACCTGATCACCCAAAATTCGGCACACCCTAGCCCCCAACCAAAACTGATTCCTCCTCTACTAAGACTTTGAAATTCGGCTAACACCTCCAATAGTCATCAACTCCTCTTTTTGCTCCTACTTTTCCTCCCTTCCACTCATTTGAATTAGAAGACCAATTCAAAATTTCTGCCATTATCTCTTAGCCATTTATTCTAAATTCTAAGTCTCAATCTGCTAACCACCCTGAAGAGTCCCAATGGAAGCCATCTCCTCAGCCTCCTGACACAAAAAAAGAAACTCCAAAAGTTGCAAACGTGCCTCGAACCTTAGACCTCCTTCCTACTTGTGGCGTCATTCCCTTGGATCCTGTGTGGCGTTCCCTTGCCACCCTTCCACTGCACTTCTTTGTGTCACCAAACGCGAACTAAAATCCCCTTAAGTCCTATTCTAACTAGCTCTCCCCTGAAAGTGCCCAAAAAGAAAATTTTAGCCAGGCTTTCGGCTTTTCTCTAAGTCATTCTTAGACCCTACAACACCCTAAATTAGCATGATAAACATAGCATTCACATATAAAAACATACAATGCAAAGACCCCATCTCAGGATGTTACAGTTCTACCTCCTTAAAATAATTTCGGCCTCGAAATTACCTGATCAAAAGAGTTGAGGGTATTGTTGTCGCATCACATCCTTTGATTCCCATGTAGCTTCCTTCGAACCATGATTTCGCCACAGAACCTTCACCAAAGGAATCGATTTCATACGTAATACTTTGATGTCCCTATCCAAGATCTGCACTGGTTCCTCCTCAAAAGATTAGTCTAGATTCACCTCAATTTCCTCAACTCTGAAGGTAACTCGAGCTGATAGGCTACTAGCCCCACTCGCTTCAACACCCGATAAGGCCCGATAAACCTAGGACTTAACTTGCCCTTCCGACCAAATCTTAGCACTTTTTTCCACGGTGACACCTTTAAGAAAACCTGGTCACCTACTACAAATTCTATACCTTTTCGCTTCAGATCCGCATAGGACTTCTGTCTGTCCGAAGCTTCCTTCAATCGAGCTCGAATCAACTTAACCTTGTCTTCAGTTTCAGCAACCAATTCTGGACCCAACAACTGACGCTCACCCAAATCTGTCCAGTATGTAGGTGTACGACACTTTCGACCATATAGTGCTTCATACGGTGCCATTTGAATACTAGACTGGTAGCTGTTGTTATACGCGAATTCTGCCAACGGTAGAAATTCCTCCCAACTACCTCTAAAATCCAAGACACAGCCCCTCAACATATCTTCCAAGACCTGAATCACTTTCTCCGATCGCCCATCGATCGTGGATGAAGCATTCATCTTGAAATCTAACTTCGTACCCAATGCTTGATGCAACGCCTTCCAGAACCTTGACGAAAATTTAGGGTCCCTGTCTGATATAATCGACACTGGTACCCCATGAAACCTTACAATCTCCGCTATATATATTCTAGCTAACTTCTGAAGAGAGTAATCCATACGTATAGGTATAAAATGAGCAGACTTTGTCAGACAGTCAACAATTACCCAGACCGAATCTTTCTTGGTAGGCGTGAGGTGTAGCCCACTAACAAAATCCATCGTAATCCTTTTCTACTTCCACTGCGGAATCTTCACGGTTGCAACAATCCCAAAGGCAACTGATACTCTGCCTTCACCTGCTAACATGTCAAACACCTACCCACAAATTTGGTTACTTCCCGCTTTAAACCAGGCCACCAAAACTGTTCCCGCAAATCTCGGTACATCTTACTACCTCCAGGATGCATAGCATAAGGACTACTATGCGCTTCCTGAAGAATCATCTACCTCAACTCCATATCCTTCGGCATATAGATCTTTCCACGGAAACACAAAACTCCGTCGTTGCTCAAACTATAATCCTCTAATCCACCATCTTGTACTTGCCGAAGCCTAGCACTCAAAACATCATCTACCAATTATTTCTCTTTAACCTGATTCACCCATGTCGGCTTCACTTACAGTTCTGCTAATAAGCTTTCGTCATCATACAATCTAAGGTGGGCAAACATTGCTCTTAAGTCTGATATTAGCTTACGGCTCAACGCGTCTGCCACCACGTTAGCCTTACCCGGATGGTATTCAATCGAGCAGTCGTAATCTTTCAACAACTCGATCCACCTCATCTGCCTTAAGTTTAACTCCTTCTGGGTAAGGAGATATTTCAAACTCTTGTGATCCGTGTAGACAATAGACTTCTCCCCATACAAGTAGTGTCTTCAAATTTTTAGGGCAAAAACCACCGCAGCTAACTCCAAGTCATGCATTGAATAATTCACTTCGTGAGGCCTCAACTGTCGAGAAGCATACACCTCTATTTTCCCTCTTGGATCAGCACACATCCTAACCCTGTATGTGACGCATCACAATAGATTGTAAACTCTTTCCCTGCTTCAGGCTGAATCAGCACCGGAGCTTCCGTCAAAATCCTCTTTAACTTCTCAAAACTCTCTTGTTGCTTGTCTGACCACACAAACGGAACCCTTTCCTTAGCAACTTGGTTAATAGCGCTGCAATCAAAGAAAACCCTTCCACAAACCTTCTGTAATATCCTGCTAAACCCAAAAAACTCTGAATCTCCACCATAGACTTAGGTGCCTTCCAGTTCAATACAGCCTCAATCTTTCGAGGGTCCACCCGGATCCCCTCAGCTGACACCACATGACCTAAAAAAGTAACCTCCCTTAACCAGAACTAGCAATTACTAAACTTAGCAAACAACTGCTTCTCCCTCAGAATTTGCAAAACCACTCGAAGATGTGAATCATGCTCCTCTTCGGACTTCAAGTATACCAAAATATTGTCTATGAACACCACGACGAACCGATCCAAATATGGTTGAAAAAATTGATTCATCATATCCATGGATGCTGCTGGCGTATTGGTCAATCCAAATGGCATCACCAAGAATTCGTAATGACCATAACGAGTACGAAACGCCGTCTTATGTATATCTGCCTCTTTGACCTTAAGTTGGTGATAGCCTGACCTTAAATCTATCTTTGAAAAAATTAATGCTCCCTTAAGTTGGTCGAACAGGTCATCTATCCTCGGCAGCGGGTACTTGTTCTTAATCGTCAACTTATTCAATTGTCAGTAATCAATACACATTAGCATTGATCCGTCCTTCTTCTTAACAAAAAGTACGGGTGCTCCCCACGGCGATATACTTGGCCGGATAAAACCCCGATCCAACAACTCCTGAATCTGTACTTTCAACTCCACCAACTCTTTTAGTACCATTTTATATGGGGCAATAGACACTGGCGCTATTCCTGGTAGTAGGTCGATACCAAACTCAACCTCGCGATCTAGAGGCAGACTCAGAAGCTCTTCTAGAAATAGATCGGTAAATTCTTTCATCGTTCGGACATTCCCCACAGCCAACTCCTTGGCCTCCAAAGCACAAACATGAACCATGAATGCCTTACATCCCTTCCTCACCATTCTTTCGGCCTTCAAAATAGATACCACATTGGATAGGTAATCCCTTCTCTCACCTATCACCACCACTTCTATACTCTCTACGGTTCTCAACACCATACGCTTGGTTGCACAATCCAGATTTGCTTGATACTTCACTAACCAGTCCATTCCCAAGATCAAATCAAACTCCCCAAATGGAAGTTCCATCAAATTAGCCCAAAACATTACCCCTTGAGCTTTCAGGGGTACATCCTTATATAGTTTGTTCACTACTACCGTTTGTCCTAGAGGGCTAACTACAGTCATCTCCCTAGAAGAAGTCTCATAGTCTAAGTTCAAAGTTCTAGTTATAGCGCTAGCAACATATAAGTGGTCGAACCAATATCAATCAAGGCAGTATAAGGCAAACCATAAATTAGAAACATACCGGTTATGACGTCTAGTGCGTCGTCCTCCTCTCGACGCCTAGCTACATAGATTAACCCAGGCTGTCTCGCATCAGTGTTACTAGCACCCCTACCATGTGCTCCACGACCTCGACCGAATCCATTACCTCCCTTGGCTGGGCCACGACCCCTCGGCAATGGCTGACCACCTCTCTTGACCTGATCATAACCTCGCCTAGCTGGCTGTACTTGATCCACCTGTAGATAGTCTTTAATCAGATGATCCATAGATCCACACCTGAAACATCCTCCGGTTCTCCTCTGCACTCCCCAAAATACACCTTTCCACACAAAGCACATGGTCGATACTGACCCTCTGTAGTAGATGTTAGAGCACGAGCTGGCCCACTAACCCTAGGCCTTTTTTAAAAATTTGACATGAACTTGACGACCCAAAACTCCTCTTATTCCTACCCCGATCCTTATTCCTATCCTGTCTTTCAGTCTGCTTCACCTCCTCAGCTATCTTAACTTTCTCAACTAGGGCAGCAAAGTCCCTCTCTTGCTGCGGCGCTATCAAAACCCTTAATTCATTTTGCAATCCATCCTCGAGCTGTACACAATGTTCATAGTCAGTCGCTACCATTCCTCGAGTGTAACGGCTCAAGCGCAGAAACTTTGCCTCGTACTCAGCCACAGATTTGCTCCCCTGAACCAAATTCAAAAATACCTTCCTCTGAGCATCCACATAGCTAGTCCCAACGTATTTCCCCTGAAATGACACCTTAAAGAAATCCCAGTCGATCCCATCTGCTGGAGTTCCCTCTTTTATCGTAAGCCACCATTGGTAAGCCTCTTCTCGAAGAAAAACACTATCCTTTTCAACTTCTCCTCAATCGTGAGATCCAGATCATCCATTATGCGCTCCATTGCCTCTAACCAGTACTCATCTGTTTTGGGAGCTACACTCGAAACACCCCTAAATACCTCTGCTCCATTAGCTCGGAGTCGTTCGGACCTGATTTTGAGCCCTGCACCACGCCTACTCCAAAGAACTCTCTTGGGACCGTAGCATTGCCTGCGACACCGTGTCATCACCACCCGTTTGATCCTGAAACTCGGCGCCCACAGCTGGCGGCGGCGGCACCTCATCCTCTGACCCATGACCAGACCCTATTGGTTCCGACGCAGTCACCCTACCCCTACCACGACCACGCACATTATGCCTACGTCCTCGAGTGCTCATGACTAGTGTTCACGAGTTAATCTGATTTAGAAATTTTATGCATTAGCATTTCTTTCCACTATTTAACAACGGACAATCTTATGGAAAAGAGTTTTAACAGTAGTTCTTTCGAATTCGAATTCTATCTACAAAGTTCAATTCTCAAGTCTATATTTCCTAATTCCAGAGTTCACATTCAATCCACATCAAGCAGAGCATCACATACATACATCAAACACAAGTAAACATCCATGAACTCACATTCATCACCTAGAGGTATTTTTGTCATTTCACTATCTAGGGGTATTTTCATAATTTCTAAAAATAAAGTTTCTTGGTGATTTTTCAAAATAGGGGTATTTTGGTAATTTTGCAAACTAGGGGTATTTTGGTAATTTTGCAAACCAAGGGTATTTTGATAATTTCACAAATCGAAGGTATTTTGGTAATTTCACAAAATTAAGGGTGTTTCGGTAAATTTTCTCAACCTAAGGTGTTTTGGATAATTTACAAAATCACGGACATATAAGTAATTTTTTAAAAATTAGGGTACTGGTCCCTTTCGGGTTTTAGTCATAACTTTTGGCCTGTCAACAAGCCCTTGTGGCCAAGGTGAACAATCACTACGCACCAGGTAGGATTCTAGAAAAGAGGAGGTGAATCACTAGGACCGCTTAAATACCAAGCTCTTCCTAGATCCATTCCTAGACATGCGTATGCCTGTTACCACACCCTAACTTAGCAATTTGTTCACAGACATGTTTAATTAGGAAAATTAAATCTTATAAAGTTTGAAGAATTGTTTAATCGAGCCTTAAGGTCTATTATCACTATCCTACTAGTCTACATCAATAAAAGCCCATCAAACCCCATATCATATCAGAACAAATCATCAGAATCGTGGCATAGTAGCTAGAATATATCTTGGCAGAGCCACTACAATAGATCGTGGCAAAGCCACTTCAGCAGATCATGGCAGAGCCACTACAACACTTCCCCTTTCATCACATAACCCCAACCCCATGAAAATATTAGATGCAGAAATATTGATGCAACAGATTTCATCAAACATGTACAGTATACCCATAACACAGATCGATATATCTCAATATAACCACTTCCTTTATCAGAATAGAGATCACTAACCTGATGTCTCGCATACACCAGCCATACTGAGATTCCGATGTTTAACAGAATATCCATAAACACTTATATACATATCAACGGAACGTCATAAAACAAAGCAATATCCATGGTGTAAGAAGTTACACACCTGAATACACGTAATATCACACCCTCTACGTCGACACTAACGCTAATCGAAACCACTACTATCTGCCTACGACTTTGCTCTGAAGCCGAAAATGCGAAGATAACGCTCCCCTACATTCGGCTAGAAGTTAAAAGAATATGGTTGCCTAGATTTACATGTTTAATCGAATAGATCTCCTTACCTAGATCGACAACACCCAAAACTTTAGGCTTGGTTCACAAGTCGAGCGAATCCCGAAGGTCTCCAAAGGAATACGACACCACCCCTACCAATATTTGGCCAAAGGTTAAAGAGTAGGATCACTGCTTTCGGCAACCAAATGCCATGAAAGATAATTAAATGAATAGGAACCCTTACCACAACTACTAGAGGACCCGATTGGGAGTGATGAAAAAATTAGCAACGGCGATCCACTACAACCAGGAATCGAGAGAGGGGATTTAGATGCCAGAGAGTTTTGGCTAACCAACAATAAAATCTACTTAAAAGAAATGGTAAGTTTTGGCTTTTCCTTCAAAAGAAAATGATAGAAAAAGAGATGAGATGATTAAAAAAATTTGGCTAAATCAAGAAGATCTTACCAAATGCCAAAATAGTCCCAATATTGAAAAGGGAAAAGATGAAGAAGAAGAATGCAAGCAAAAAGGGATATTTGGCCAAAGTGTTTGAAAGAGAAGAGAATGAAAAGATGCAATGCAACAAGGCTTAGATAGATTCGGTGACAAGGAGTTTTAAACATAAAAAGAAAAAATGAAAAGAAAGGGTGAAGTGATGATTTTGGCTTTTGGGAGTGAGAAGAAAAAGAATGAATGAAAGAGATGTGCACCCTTGGTCTTCTAGTTTCGGCTAGAGGTCAAAGAAGAGAAGAGTGGAAAATGTTTAAGTGATTTTCGCAAGAGAGAAAATAAGAGGAAAAGTAAAACTAAAAATGTGAAGCACACACACCATAATGCCAAAAACCACTACACACTAGTAACCTGATCACCCAAAATTTGGCACACCCTAGCCCCCAACCAAAACAGATTCCTCCTCCACTAAGACTTTAAAATTCGGCCAACACCTCTAATAGTCATCAACTTCCCTTTTTGCTCCTACTTTTCCTCCCTTCCACTCATTTGAATTAGAAGACCAATTCAAAATTTCTGCCATTATCTTTTAGCCACTTATTCCAAATTCTAAGTCTCTATCTACTAACCACCCTGAAGAGTCCCAATGGAAGCCATCTCCTCAGCCTCCTGACGCAAAAAAAGAAACTCTAAAAGCTGCCAACGTGCCTTGAACCCTAGACCTCCTTCCTACCTGTGGCGTCATTCCCTTGCATCCTGTGTGGCGTTCCCTTGCCACCCTTCCACTACACTTCTCTGTGTCACCAAATGCGAACTAAAATCCCCTTAAGTACTATTCTAACTAGCTCTCCCCTGAAAGTGCCCAAAAAGAAAATTTTAGCCAGGCTTCCGGCTTTTCCCTACCCTACAACACCCTAAATTAGCATGATAAACATAGCATTCACACATAAACACATACACGCAAAGACCCCAACTCAAGATGCTACAGAAATCATTAAAAAACAGGATGAAATTCACTCACCAATTAAACTTCAAAGTGACCGAACCCTAGCAAGCTCTTATGGCTTCTTATATTATTGAATTTTCTATGGGAGAGATGAGTGAAGATGATAGCTTTAGTTGTTTCATTATTTTACTTAAGTTTGTTATTGTTTTACTTATTTAACCTTGGTTTAAAACATTAAAAATCACATAATATATGCCCATAATTGTCCACCGGCCATTTTAATGGTCTAATTACAACATAAGGACTTTCACTTTAATGTTCCATAGCTAATAGACACATTTAACTAATAGAACATGCATTTTACACTTTACATGATTTAGTCATTTTTATCAAATTAACCATTTAAATGATAAAATTTCTTAACGAAATTTTCACACAATCATTCAATCATGCTGTAAACATTAAAATAATAATAAAATAAATATTTTGACCTCAAATTTGTGGTTCTAAAACCATTATTCCAATTTGACTAAAAACAGGCTATTACAACCACATTCTTGTTAATATGGCCCAACTTATTCTAGTTCAGGTTTGTTATTTGCACCACCTCTGTTCAATGTTTCTACACCTTTTGCAGGTATATGATTATTTGCACCACCTCCATCCCCAACATATTATAGTCCAATGACTTTGACGTATTCGGTGACAACGTATCTGCTGTCGCCGACATATCTGTTAGCGATGTTTGTGCCACCGATGATATTTCCACCATATTTTATGCCACTGGTGTTTGGGACACCAGACATTTATACGCCGTTAGTGTCGCAAACACCTGAGCATCATTGTTCTACCAAGGTGGATCATCTTCACAAGCACCTGTTCCTAGAATGGAGGAGAGATGAGGGCAACATAGGTGTACACTACACTCAATAATGGATGAAGGAGATGAAGATGAATGTGAAGAATAAATCCGTCTCACAATCGATGAAGATGAAGAAGAGAAGAGGACCCAGAACCACAACTTGTACGATGAAGAAATCGTCTCACAACTAACGCCCACCTGGTTGTGGCATACATTCGGTCTGACCAAGCCGATGATTTTTTTTCATACTTCTCATGTAAGTCTTAGTTGTAAAGCTAAGTTTTATTCGATCAGTTTGTACGAATATTATAAATGAAATCTTTTTAAAGTAATATTGTTTTTTCATTGAAATGGATTATCATTATTAAGCTAAGTTTTATTTTATTAATTTGTACGAATATTACAAATATGTACGGATATTATGTCGATATTTACAAATTACCAAAAAAATGAGAATCAATGAAAAAACTCAACAATTTGTCTATAACAAATTAATAAATAAGATAGCTAGGTCTTGTCTTCAAAGTATCCTCCAAGTTTGGACATGATGGCCTTGTATGCCTGAGTTCCTTCGATAACCACATAACCTTGGTTGGTTTGTCCTTTCCTGAATATCCATATTGTTGGTATTCAAGTAGAATTTGATCGACCTTTTGGGTGGTGATGGAATGAATATTTCGGTAACAACTTGAATGGAGCGCTTAATACTGAAGACCACATATTTGCATCTAAGACCGGTAGGAATTCATAGTTCCACATGTTATACATGTGTTCTAGTTTTTATACTTCATCCACAAAGCTCATGTGATCGAAACGTACTGAGTTATATGCTGCAATTGCATGAGTGCATGGATAACAAAGTGCGTCAAATTCCCTACAGTCATAGTTCTGTCGTCTCAAGTTTACACAGTACACTCCCTCAAAAATACCTTAGTTTGATCTGTCAAACTCTATAACCCAAAACGATAGGTTTGGATGCGAGTGTGTAACACCCCTAACCCGTATCCATTTCTAGAATAGAGTTATGAAGCATTATCATACAAACGGAACACTAAAACATACATTTCTTACATTAATGCAAACATAACATAAATCATTCATTCACATACATATCTCCCCTAAATTGAGCCTTCGAGGCCTTAGAAATAAATTAGAAACAATTTGGGACTAAATTGGAAACATTTGGAAAGTTTAAGAAAAAGTTAGAAAAATTTGGACTGCAGAGGTCACACGGCCGTGTGGTCAGGCCATGTGCCTCACACGGCTGAGACACACACCTGTGCCTCAGACTATGTAACAATCAAAATAGGGACACAAGACCGTGTCTAGCCTGTGTCCTTACCCGTATAACTGTTTGAGTATGGTTATATGCCCGTGTGACCAGGCTGTGTAACTCTCGAAATAGCCCCCACACCCATGTGCCAAGCCGTGTAACACCCCTTACCCATATTCAACGCTGGAATATCATACGAGGCATTACTAGACTTACATCAAAAGTGAACATACAAATCAAGTCATAAAATTTGCATCCAAATTAAAACCATTTACATTTAATCTTAAAGTCCCTCATACAAGCCTACGAGTTCCAAAACATACTTTGGAAGTGGTTCGAGACTAAATCAAGAACTTAGGGAATTTTTACAAAACTTAGAAAATTTTTGCTATAACAGGGGTCACATGCCCGTGTGGTTTGGGACACGCCCGTGTGGGCAGGCCGTGTGGTCACACACGCCTATATCCCTAACCCGTGTAACTCTTTGACTTGTAACTCATGAACAAATTGGAGTCACACGGCCAAGTCACATGCCCGTGTGCTAGCGCTGTGTGATTAATTTAATTTTCATAAAATAGGTGCAGACTTCACACGGTTGGGACACACGCCCGTGCTTGAGGCCGTGTCTCTGACAGTGCTAAGACACACGCCTGTGTCTCTGCCCGTGTGCTCAATTCTGAGCATTTTGTTTCTCAAAATTAAGGTACAGGGGACACACGGTCGAAACACATGCCCATGGGCAGGCCGTGTGTCACACACGATCTAGACACACGCTCGTGTGTCTACCTGTGTGGACAAAATAAAGGCTATTTACCAAGCCATTTGTCACCCTCATTTACACCTACACACACACACAAGTTCAATGGCATAAATCATAGCATACTTAGGCAACCAAGACATCCATAAACAAGGCCAAATTGTTGTTATTTCATTATCCACACTCAACATATTTACCACATTGTATTTTGCCAGACCACATCATACCAAACTCACATTCTACAAGTTTTAACATGGCTACCAATAACATGCATAATTTTACCTAGTTTTCCTAACATACCAATGAGCCAATCTCAACAATTCAACAACAAAACCATTCAGTCACATTCAATCATTCACCCAGCATTTATAGACCACATCACTCAAGAGATAATTGCACATGCATGCATATATATATATATATATATATATATATATATATGCTTAAAGCCATTTCAACCAAAATGAGCCAAGTTACATGGCCAAGTACGACATCAAGCCTTTGACAATTACAAGCCAATTAATTTGTCCAAATTTATAATGACACATATAACAAAATGACCAAGTCCCTATACATGCCATATTCTCAAAATGTTTAAAATCATCAGTACCCAAAATAACAGTTTGATAGTGTGATGTGATATCCGACGATCTCCAACTCGAGCTAGCTTGGTGACACTATAAAACATGGAAAATAAAATGGAGTAAGCTATATAGCTTAGTAAGCTCGTATGAAAGAAATAAGCAAACCTTACCATACATTAACATGAAAGTAATATAAATAAGATAATGTAATTTACCATAATCTCATGATCATAATTCAGTTCTTTCACAAACTTACCTTGAAATCATCATTTCACGAATTAATGATCATAAGCTTTAAGTACATACCTGTATCATCTCGTAATAATTTCATACTTAGTCTCATCTTTAGCATACCCGATGAACCACTCAGAATAATAATATCGGATACACGAAAACCTTACACACAAGGTGTCACATATGTAGCCCTTGCTATGTTTTATCTTGTAACACCCCTCACCCGTATTCAATGCCGGAATAGGGTTACAAAGTATTACCGAACTTATAAAATAATTAAACAACCATTTAACATACATTTGCTCAATTCAACCATTCATTATTCAATCTCAGTCACATGGTCCCTATTATGAGCCTACGAGGCCCAAACATGCTTTGGGAGTGGTTTGGGACTAAACTGATAACTCGAGAAATTTTTTTAACACTTACAAAATTTTTCTCTAAAACAGGAGACACACGCCCATGTGACCAAGCTGTGTGTCTCATACGGCCACCAGACACGCCCGTGTCATAAGCCGTGTGGACATTGAAATGGGAGCAAATGGCCGTGTCCCAGCTCGTGTCTTACCCCATGTCCAAACAAGTGAGGTTACTGACTTGGGTCACACGGCCAACCAGACGCCCATGTGTCTAGCCCGTGTGCCCTTCGAAGTGGCCACACACGCTCGTGTGCCAGGTTGTGTACTAGGCCGTGTCAAACCTATAGGGTATACTAACTTATGCAACACGGAACACACCCGTCTGTGAGACCGTGTGTCTCTGCCCATGTGGACAAAAATAAGCCATTTACCAAGCCATTTTGCCACCCAATTTTTGTGCATACCTATACAATTCAAATGATACTCACTCATAGCATAAATGGTCATCCAATTCAACCAAAATCAAGGATGAAACATACCATTTCAATTCCAACAACTAGCATGCTTACTATCTCAGGTTTTACTTATTCAAATTATACCAACTTTACATATTCAAATCAACTAATTAAACCTTTCCAAACATGCATCATTATTCACCTATTCACAAGCACATAGCTTCACAACTATTAATCATTTGACATTCAAATTACCTATTATCATTAAGCATCATGAATCCAACCTCAATCACACAACATAGATCATTTGTTTACATATAGACATACCAAAATCAACCAAAACAAGCCAACTGGCACGGCCAATTATACAAATCAAACCTTATACATTTACATGCCAATTCAAATGACCAAAATCATAACCAAAACCTAACCAACATGACTAAGTACCTCTACATGCCATATACTTAAAATACCAAGTTCATAGGTGTAACACCCCTCACCCGTACTCCCCGTTGGAATCGAACACGAGGCGTTACCGTACAAAACTATTTGATCACCACTTAGGCTCAACGCAACTATTCCACTTGAGACTCTACAATAGCTTCATTTATGACTTATGAGACCTTACTCACACATACGAGCGCTCTCGAGACTATATCAAAAACTCTTACAACACATAAAATTTTTTTCTCAACTGAACAGGGAGTACACGCCCGTGTTAGAAGACACACACGTCCGTGTGTAGTATCACACACCCATGCGCCCAAACTGTGCTGAAAAACCTCTTCATTCTTCCAAAATCCCCACGGCTAGGCACACTCCCGTGTGAAATAAGACACGCCCGTGTACTCTTAAGACATACCCGTGTCTTCCACCCGTGGTCGACACTGACCAAATTCACATAGCCTGGACACGCTCGTGTGGGTGGTCCGTGGTCTAATCTGACTTATAATACTAACATGTAGGGGACACACGGCCAGGTTGCACGTTCGTGGACTGACCATGTGTCACACATGGTCTAGACACACACCCGTGTGCCTACCCATGTGGACGAGAACGAGGCTGTTTGCCTGGTCCTTTACATTCTACTAGCTCATAACACATAACTTTATTCATTATACTAATAAAAATTCATGATTTCCATATAAACTCCATGAGTAACTCGTAATTTCATAAATAACAATGTGAGCCATCAACCTTGGCAATTTACAAAATAATTATCTTTGCAAGAGCCAATACATTTTTGGCCAAAATAACAGAATACTCTAACTAGTCTAGCCCCTATACATGCCATACACAAAATCACTAAGTCTAAATATGAAGTGAGTAGATAGTGTGGGCAGACTCCTGGTTATCGATGTATCCCAGCTCGATTCTTTAGCTCTATAAAATAAGGGAAAGAAAGGGGGTAAGCCTTAAGCTTAGTAAGTTTGCATATAGAAAATATAACATTTTAACATGAAATCAACAATTTCATAGTTTAATATACTAGGCAAGAAACAATCTACATTCATGATCATGCTTACTCATTTACTCTGTTCCCACATTTCAACCATACCACAAGCACACCACATACACTCATCAACAAATATCCCCTGCACTTAGCATCACAAAATCACATAATACAATTCATCACTCAAGTCAGATTACTCGGTGGTTTCACACTTAGCCCACCATCGGCCTTCATTAGGGTGGTAACGCATATAGCCCACCAAAAGATTTATCACGGTGGTATCGCATACAGCCCACCAAAAGATTTATTACGGTGGTATCGCACATAGCCCACCAAATGATTTATTACGGTGGTATCGCACATAGCCCACCAAAAGATTTATTATAGTGGTATCGGACATAGCCCACCAAGTAGTAAATAGACAATGGTATCACCCAAAGCCCATCGTAATTAAACAATTAAGTGGTATCGCACTTAGCCCACCATCAACCGCTATCTTTATATGTTTATATGAATATTTCATCGTTCATACAATAATCATTCAATCCACTGGAATCACATATGTTCTCAATCATGCCATACAATAATTAGCAACATAATGTTTACACATAAACTTACCTCAGTACAAAATGTGTTAACTAGTGATTTACTCGATCACTTTACCTTTCCCACGGTCAAGGTTAATTCCGCGCTCCTCTTGATCTATAACAACAAAATTCATTTGCTTAGATCATTCTATGATCACAATACATAAAATTCTACACTAGGGCAAAAATGACCATTTTGCCCTTATGTATTGGCAAAATTACGATTTTGCACCTGGGCTCGTAATTCATTTTTCAACACATTTTCTCAATAAATAAGCATAGCTAAACATTTATTTCTCTGAAAACTACTCACCATTCTCACCATTTCATGCATTTATGACATAATTTCATTCTTTGCATTTAAGCCCTATTTAAGTATTTTCATGCTATTACCTTTCACAAAGGTTGTTTCTCATCTCCCTAACATTCATTCTCTTCCATAAAAACTCAACTAGCAACATGAACACTCTCATGGAAAGTCCTTAGACTTTCAACCATATCACAAACTAATCCCTTCATTAGCTAGTTTAAGCTTTGGGGACTAAAAAAATACAAAAATTATCAAATAAAACCATCTAAATCACTTACTAGCAAGGGAAATAGCTTGGCTGAAAGTTTAAACTCCCAAAAGCTCCATTTTCTCTTAATTTTCGGTGGGAAGAAGGAGGGTGAATAGTAAAAGATGATAACATCTTTTACTCATATTATTTTATTAATTTTTATCACCTAATTCCATCAATTTGACTAAAAATTTAATGCACTTGTCTCCCTAGCTTGTATGGCATGCCTACACACATTCAATGGCCTAATTTCACTTTAGATACCTCTACTTTGATATCCTTTAGCAATTTGACACCTCTAGTTTAAAATTGACACTTTCGCACTTTATGCGATTTAGTCCTTTTTCATAATTAAGCATGCTATTGCTAAAATTAAAGCACCAGGATTTCCATATAGCCATATAATAATACCATAACGTATAAAATAATTCCAAAATAATTTTCCTCAACTTCAGATTAGTGGTCACGAGACCACTATTCTGACTAGCCCCAAAATCGGGCTGTTACAATAGGTACTGAGTAAAAGGTGGATAGTGTGAAGCGATCTCCATCAACCCTGAATCCGAGCTAGTTTCGATATCACTATAAAACACGAGAAAATACACAAAGTAAGCTACAAAGCTTAGTAAGCTCGTATGGAATAAACTTAATGCAATCACATAACTATAATTCAACAATTTGAATACACAAACATGTAGCTTAAATTAGCTAACAAACCTTTCTCATACTCATTCACAAAATTATATACTTTCATTATCATTTCCTCGATTCAATGCTAAAATAGTTTATGTACATACCTGTACCATCTCGTACAAATCTCATACATATTCTCGTCTTTCATTTCCCGTTGAAACATTCAAAATAGAACTTGGATACGATCTCACACAATAAGTACACCATGGATCGAAGCCAAATCAAGGTAACTTATCCAAAACACTGATATCATGGCCCAAAGCCAAATCAGCCGATATGAATGGCCCGAAGCCAAATCGGTTTGTCTCGCACACAAAGTGCTATATCATGGCTCAAAGCCAATTCAATGTATCTCGCACACAAAGTGCTAATGTCATGGCCCGAAGCCAATTCAACGTATTTCGCACATGAGTGCTAATGTCATGTCACTAGTATCCTAAACTATTCCTAAGGTTCAACCGAGATTCCAATTATCGAATCTTCGTCGAATCATTCCAAACTTGTTCGTAGTCACATAATCACAATTTATACCATATCAAAGCATATAGGATACATTTGAAATGAAATTATAACATACGAACTTACCTCAGTTGCTAAAACAGTGAATCAAGTCAACTATTCCGTAACTTTATTCTTTCAACGATTTAAGTTTGTATTTCTCCTTTCTTGATCTATATTTATTCAAAATTAACTTATTTAATCATTTATTCATTCAATTTAATCCAAATCACACTTTAAAACATATTTTCACTTTTACCCCAAATATTCCACTTTTTTACAATTTAGTTCTTATTTCATAAAATCACAAATTCATGAAATTTATTTAATAAACATTATAGTTGAATTCCTATAAGACCCTTAACAGCCCATATTTATCACTTTTTCACACATTTAACCACTAACTTTACACATTTCTCAATTTAATCCCTATTTTGCACTTTCTCTAAAAATCACTTTACAAAACTTGTATATCTAACAACAAGATTTCATAATTCATCATCAAACATCAAAGAACACATATATTCATCAATGGGAATTTTCAATATCTTTTAGATTTTTGCAAATTAGTCCCTGGGCTAGCTAGTACTAGATGCAACGATCACAAAAACATAGAAATCATTAAAAACGGGACAAAATTGGACTTACTTGCAAGCAAGAACAGTGGCCGAATATTTGAGCACAACAATGTCTTCTCTTAGCCCTAATTTCAATTGGAAAAGATGAATGAATCAAAACTTTTGTTTTATTTATTAACCAATATTTATTAAGTTCTAATTTGGCCTTTGTTTTATAACATAAAAATCATTTAATACTTGTCCATATTTGTCCACTCAAACTAATAATGGTACAATTACAACATAAGAACCTTAACTTTAAGGTTATATAGCTATTAGACACCTTTAGCTAATAGAACTCAAGTTTTACACTTTACGCATTTTAGTCCTTTTTATCAAATTGACCAACTAAACGATAAAATTTCTTAACGAAATTTTCACACAATCACATTATCATGCGGTAGACATTAAAACAATAAAAAAATAATTTTGACCTCAAATTTGTGGTCCCGAAACCACTGTTCTGATTTGACCCAAAAACGGGCTGTTACATATCTCATAGCACATACATGCTCGCTCTCGAGCCATCAACGGGCCTGTTCACACAAGCTGTCAGTCAATACATAGCTACACAGTGCTGCTCACACAAGCTATCAAGTAACGGCAACATATGCCGGTATACTCAGCCACTGGTAGGACGTACAGGACCAACACCCGAATCACAAAACATAAAACCCTAATGTCATGTCACTTGTATCCTAATCTATACCTAAGGTTCGATTGGGATTTCTCGCTTGCCAAATCGTCGTCAAATGTGTCCGTAAAATTGATTACACAATTCATGAATAAATTAAAGCATTTAATATACACTTAAAGTCAAGCTTATTTAGCATACGAACTTACTTTGGTTCTAAAAACGACAAAAGAATCTATTCATCAATTATTTTACTTTTCCCCGATCTAGATCTGAACTTCATTTTTCTTGATCTATAATGTCAATTTTAACTTATTTAATTATCACATTATTCAATTCAGCCTGAAAACACATTATGGAAAATTTTACATTTTTACCCCTAACTTTTTAACATTTTACAATTTAGTCCCTAGGCTTGTAAAATGAATTTCTTTCAATTTCATCACAACCCAAGCCTAGCCAAATATGATTTGTACTCATAACAGCCCACATTTTTCATTTATTCACACTTTTCTACACATTTTATAGACTTTTACAAAGAAGTCCCTATTTAATGTTTTTATCGAAAATCACTTTACAAACGTTGTTTAACTAACAACGAACATTCATTTTCTACTATCAAACATCAAAATACAAACATATTTAACATGGGTAAAATTTGAGACTTTAACTTTCTGTAAAATTAATCCTTGAAATAGCTAAATCAAGTTACAACGATCTTAAAAATATAAAAATCATTAGAAACGAGACAAGAATGGACTTACAATCAAGCTTGAAAGCTTGGGCAAACCCTAGCTATGTCTTGTGAATTCGGCTATGGGGGGATGAAATTGAGAAGATGGACATCTTTTATTTAGTTAATTTTATCCTTATTAGCCAAATAACTAAAATACCCTTAATGCATAACTTTGAAATTTCACGTAAACATGTCCATTTTTGTCCATCCAAAGCTATAATGGTCTAATTTCCATTTAAGGACCTCTAATTAAAAGTTCATAACAATTAGACACCTTTAACTTATAGAATTCAAGTTTTACACCTATTGCAATTTAGTCCTTCTAGTCAAATTGAGCACTCAATTGATAAAATTTCTTAACGAAATTTTCATAGAATTATCCTATCATGCTGTAAACCTTAAAATATTAATAAAAAATATTTCTACTTTGGATTTGTGGTCCTGAAACCACTATTTTGATTTGACCAAAATTGATCTGTTACAACTCTCCCCCCTTTAGGGATTTTCGTCCCCGAAAATCTTACCAGGAAAGAGGTTAGGGTACTGTTTTCTTATAGCTTCCTTGGGTTCCCACGTAGCCTCTTCGACCCCATGTCGTTGGCACAAAACTTTCACTAGAGCTATGCTTTTATTTCTCAACTGTTTAACCTCTCGAGCTAACACTTTGATCGGTTCTTCATTATAAGTCATATCGGGTCAAGTCTCAATCTATGATGGGGAGATTACATGCGACGGATCTGATCGATATCGTCACAACATCGACACATGAAATACATTGTGGATCCTTTCTAACTCCTACGGCAAAGCTAGTTGATATGCCACTCGCCCTATTCTTTCAATAATCTCATATGACCCAATTAAACGAGGGCTCAACTTGCCTTTGCGACCAAATCTAAGAATTTTCTTCCACGGAGACACTTTCAGAAACACTTTATCTCTGATATAAAATTCAATATCCTTTCGTTTCAAATCTGCGTACGATTTGTATCGTCCGAAGCTGCTTTTAGACAATCACGAATTACTCTCACTTTCTCTTCGATTTCTGTAACCAAATCAACCCGTGAATCTATTTCTCAGTAAGCTCGATCCAGAACATTGGTGTTCAGCATTTGCGGCCATACAATGCTTCATAAGGTGCCATCTTTATACTCGACTGGAAACTGTTGTTGTAAGCAAATTCGACTAATGGTAGATATTTCTCCCAACTACCTTCGAACTCTAAAACACAACAACGAAACATATCTTCAAGAATTTGAATCACTCTCTTAGATTGACCATCGATTTATGGATGAAATGCAGTACTAAAATTCAACTTTGTACCCAACGCTTCTTGCAATTTCTTCCAAAATCGCGATGTAAACCTCAGATCTTTATCCAAAAGAATGGAAGTAGGCACCCCGTGCAATCTAAAAATCTCAGTAATGTACAATTTAGCTAGTTTATCAAGTGAATAATCAGTACGTGCCTGAATAAAATGAGCAGATTTCGTGAGTCTATCAACAGGGACCCAAATAGCATCTTTCTTCTTCGGAGTCAGTGGTAACCCTGATACGAAATTCATCGTAACTCTATCCCATTTCCACTCGGGTACCATTACAGGCTGAAGTAAACCTGAAGGTACTTGATGTTTGGCTTTCAATTGTTGACAAATCAAGCATCACGTTACAAACTCTGACATGTCTCGTTTATGCCTGACCGCAAATACAATTCCTTTAAATCATTATACATTTTTGTACTCCCAAGAAGAATAGATAGACAACCATTATGTGCCTCGTGAATAATTTTTTGAATTAGTTCATTATTTCTCAGTACACAAACCCTACCTCAAAACCCCAAACAATCATCGAATCCAATCTGATACTCTGAATCACTATTCGATTTGCACTGAACTCTTTTAGCTTACAACTCATTATCACCTTTCTGAGCTTCACAAATTTGTTGAAGAAATACTGGTCTAGCTCTCAACTCAACCAAAATCGATCCATCATTAGATAAGGTTAACCGCGTATTCATCACCCTCAAAGAAAACAAAGACTTTCTACTTAAAGCGTCTGCGACTACGTTCGCTTTCCCCGGATGATAGTCAATCACTAACTCAAAGTCCGTCAATATTTTGACCCATCTCTGTTGTCGTAAATTTAAATCTTTCTGAGTCATTAAGTACTTCAAACTCTTGTGATCGGTAAAGATGTAACACCCCAAAGTCGATCTAAACGTTACGACCGAATATGGTATGTCACATGGAAAAATAGTTTTGAAATTTTAGTGAAAACATCGAAATTTAGAAAACTTTTCATTTGTGTTTCCATCATAAAAATTCAGGTTTAAGGGTTTTCGTACCAACTTTTATCTAAAAGAACTAATAGTCAAATACGAGTTTGGTGATACGAAAGCTGAAATTAGGGGATTTCATAAACGTGACATTTAAAAAAAAATAGTTTGTATACTTTTAGAAAAATTTTGAGTTTCATTATTATTTTGCTAGTTTTTTGCTTGTTAATATTTTGGAAAATGTTTATTATATATTTAGGAAAAACTCTATGTTTAACATTTCATAATATAACAATAACCGCATTAAAATAAAAACCCAAATTAAAATTATGGAGGCCTTATTATATAACAAAATCCAAAATTAAAAATAAGTTTAAAAGAAGGGAACGAAATTTACGAAAGAAATAATGCATGGCCACCTCAAAGTCCACCTCGGCTCCAAATCTGCAACTAGGGGTTACCTGCAAAATTAAGCAGAGGGGCGAGTCACCAAGACTCAGTGTGTAATTCCCCTAAAGAACACAATCTGGCCTTGAGCCCGCAGATGCACATTGAGCCTTAGCCTTCATAATATGGCATATTAAAAAGTGTATGCAATGCAACTCAGCCCAACCTAGTATTCCATCCTTTACATCACCTAAACCAGCCAAACACCTGTGGCACCAAGCCACTGTGACAGAGTCACTGAAATATATATATATATATATATGTGGTACCAAACCACTGAGATAATGTGACATAGTCACTGATGTATGTATATATGGTACCAAACCACTGTGGTACCAAACCACTGTGATAGAGTCACTGAATTACACTACCCCTTTCAATCATATCCCAAAGCCCATGCAACATATTATCATATTGTGATGAATGCAATCATATTTCCAATGTACAACAGATAATCAAATCAAACATACGTTTAGGCTATGTTGTTCGAAAGACAGAATCATAAAGGTACTTACTTGGTGTCTCCAACCTTACCCACAAGTGTATCTCAATTGTCTATACAGTCGTTTTGGCTTTCAGCCAACACAGTCATTAATGCAAAATAATAAAGGAAGGTGTAAGCACTACACACCTAATTATGTGAAGAACTAAACACTCTAGATCATCGACACTCTCACTAGCGGGAATAACAGAGATTTGCCTATCCCAAACAGATGTCGGCTCTCTACCATAACCCAGCGGAAAGTCTCGAACTGCCGACACAGCACGTTGTTTAAACTTAGGAGCAGAGACTACGGGTCCACTCCCTACCTTAGATTGGCTAGCACTCGAATCCATGAAGAGAACCTTGATCAGTACTCAGAGAGAAACGATGGTTGTCTAACAAAAGGGGTTTTGGTTATGGAAGAGTATAATGAATAGAAACTGGCTGTAAAGAATGAAAGAGGAACTCGTTACCTTGATTACTCAGAAATCATCCCAATGGATTCAGCTTGCGATTCCAGATGAATCCCTAATAACTCACAAGTTAGAAATGGTGCTCCAAAGTAGGAAAGAAATAGCTTTTCGGCCTAAACGAAAACATGAAAGAGGCCCCCCTTATTCGGCCAACATAAACTTACCACCCTCCTTACGCGATTTTAAACTAAGAAAAGGCTTAAAGGGGTATGCTTGCACTCCAACAGGTTTGGCCTTAGGAAGAAAAATAGAGTGAGGCTTTCGGCTTTTAGAACGAACAAGATAGAAAGGAAGAGAACAAGAATCGATGGTAAAGAAACTAAGGAAAAAGAACATTACCTTGCAAATAGCACCCACCAAATGTAGAGGGACTCTCGACAGACAGAAAGCTAACTACTCTGCTTCTTACGGTTCGACTAAAAGAAAAGAGAAGCTAGAAGAGGATTCGGCTAGAGGAGAAACAAGTAGAGGAGAAGAGATGAAGAAGAAAAAGAAGTAGTAGTAGAAGAAGAGAATTAAGATGAAAAGAGGATGATATGAGTGAGGTAAGGCTCAATTATGGTGAAGAAAACATGTTGTAGGAGATGAACAAAAAGGAATTCGGCCTAGGAAAAATATAAAATGGAAAGACAATGGAAGAAAGGTAGGTTTTGGATTTAAGAAGATAGAAGAGAAAATAATAAAAAGAAAAGAATGAAGGAGGAAGAATCACTCTAGTTTCGGCTAACCAAAGTGGCAAGAAAAGATAAAGAAAAAGGGTACTGGAAGTTCGGCACAAGTAAAGAATAGGAAACCCAAAAGAGAGAAAAGAAAAGAATCCCAAAGAAGATTTGCAAGGAAAGAATCCCAAAGAAGATTTGCACAATTCGACACTTCACTCCCACAAGGTTCGATTTTGCTATCACACACCACCAATGTCGAAACCCCTAGTGTCAACATCACATAGCCGAAATCCCTCTCCCACCTTTCCAACATTCGGCCAACTCTCAATCAACCTCCCCACTTCCTAGATTTGCTCCTTGATTTGCTCCACCAAGTCCTCTTCATCCACCATTTGAATTGGTTAACCCATTTAAACTCCTCCAAGACCTCTCCTCCATCCATTTCAATCTGGTTGACTCATTCAACAACCACCCCTTAGAGTTCAAGCCAAACACCAATTCTTCCCCATCCTAGTGTAAAATACATACCCCCAAAATGCAGCCTGTAGAATTCGAACCCACTCCCCCTTCCATCTCCCTTGTAACGCCAACCACTAAACCACACACTCCACTTGTGACATCAAACACAAATAAATATCCTTAAAGCCTGCTTCCCCTAGCTCTTCCCCTAAAGTGCCCTAAAAACAAAATTTTACCAAGGCCCTGGCTTGAACCCGAGCCTCCTCAAGACCCCTAAACACACCTAAATAACAAGCAAAACTAGCCAAACACATAGACTAGTAAGAAATGTAGAACCCCTAATTCTAGGACGTTACAGTTCTACCCTTTAAAGAAATTTCGGCCTCGAAATTTTCTTGATCAAAAGAGATAAGGGTATTACTATCACATCACATCTTTTGGCTCTCACGTGGTTTCTTTTGAATCGTGATTACGCCATAACACCTTGACCAACGGAAGCGACTTCCTTATCAACACCTTAACATTTTGATCTAAGATCTGCACTGGCTCTTCTTCAAAAGACAGGTTTGGTCTCACTTTAATTTCTTCCACCGGCACTATGTGAGATGGATCCAAACGATAGCGCCTCAACATTGAGACATGGAATACATCATGTATCGGACTCAACTCCGGAGGTAACTCAAGCTGATAAGCTACTGGCCCCACACGTTTCAACACTCGATAAGGCCTAATGAATTTGGGGCTCAACTTTCCCTTTCGTCCAAACCTTAAAACTCTCTTCCAAGGTGAAACTTTCAGAACAACCTGATCACCCACGAAAACTTTATTTCTTTACGCTTCAGATCTGCATACGATTTTGCTGTCAAAAACTTCTTTCAACCGAGCCCGAATCAACTTAACCTTTTCCTCCATCTCTAAAACCAGTTTCGGACCCAACAACTGTCGCTCACCTAACTCTGTCCAGCAGGTAGGGGTATGACACCTACGACCATACAACGCTTCGTAGGGTGCCATCTGAATACTGGATCGATAGCTATTGTTATACGTAAATTCTACCAACGGTAGAAAATCCTCCTAACTACCCCTGAAGTCGATAACACAACCTCTTAACATGTCTTCTAGAATCTGGATTACTCTCTCTAACTGACCATCAGTCTGTGGATGAAACGCTGTGCTAAAATCCAGTCTTGTATCTAATGCTTTATGTAGCGCCTTCTAGAATCGCGATGTAAACCTAGGGTCATTGTCTGATATGATAGACACTGGTACCCCATGTAACCTCACAATCTCTACTACATACAGCTTGGCTAACTTCTGTAGTAAGTAGTCAATGCGAACTGGTATGAAGTGAGCGAACTTTGTCAACCGATCGACAATCACCTACACTGAATCTTTCCTAGTAGGTGTAAGAGGTAGCCCATTAACAAAATCCATCGTTATCCTCTCCCACTTCCAAAGTGGAATCTTCACTGGCTGTAGTAACCCCGAAGGCAACTGATGCTCTGCCTTCACCTATTGGCACGTCAAACACTTACTCACAAACTCGGTAACTTCTTGCTTCAGACCTGGCCACCAAAACTGCTCACACAAATCTCGATACATCTTACTCCCACTAGGATGCATAGCGTATGGGCTACTATGCGTCTCCCGCAGAATCTTCTATCTCAACTCAGAATCTTTTGGCATACAAACCTTTCCACTAAAGCATAATACTCCATCACTGTCCAGACCAAAATCTTCTGTCTCGCCACCTTTCACTTGCTGAAGTTGAGAACTTAACAATTCATTTAACAACTGCTTCTCTTTAATCTGACTTACCCATAAAGGCTTCACTTGAAGTTCAGCTAACAAGCTTCCATCTTCATACAAACTGAGATGAGCAAACATTGCCCTCAAATCCAATATTACCTTACGGCTCAATGCATCAGCCACTACATTAGCTTTACCGGGGTGATACTCAATCGAGCAGTCATAGTCTTTCAATAATTCAATCCACCTCCCCTGCCTTAAATTCAACTCCTTCTAGGTAAGGAGATATTTCAGACTCTTATGATCGGTGTAGATAATTGACTTTTCTCCATACAAGTAGTGTCTCCAAATCTTCAGGGCGAACACTACCGCAGCTAACTCGAAATCGTGAATGGGATAATTCACTTTATGTGGTCTTAATTGTCGAGACGCATACACTATCACCTTCCCCTCTTACATCAACACACATCCCAACCCTGTGTGGGATGCATCACAATAGACGGAAACTCCTTTCCAGCCTCAGGCTGAATCAACACTGGAGCCTCAATCAAGATCCGCTTTAGCTTCTCAAAGCTTTCCTGCTGTTTATTAGTCCATACAAATGGTATCCCTTTCCGTATCAACTTGGTTAAAGGTGCAGCGATCAACGAGAATCCCTCAACAAACCTTCTGTAGTACCTAGCTAACCCAAAGAAACTTCGAATTTCTGGTAGTGACCTCGGCGGTTTCTAATCCAAAACAGCTTCAATCTTTCAAGGATCAACCCTAATCCCACAACATACCCCAAAAGGTAACTTTCCTCAACCAAAATTCACACTTGCTGAATTTGGCATACAGTTGCTTCTCTCTCAAAATCTGCAGAACTATCCGAAGATGCGAAACATGCTCCTCCTCAGTCCTTGAATATACCAAGATATCGTCTATGAACACTACGACAAATTGATCCAGGTAGGGTTGGAATACCCGATTCATCATATCCATAAATGAAGCTGGTGCATTCGTCAACCCGAACGGCATCACTAGGAACTCGTAGTGACCATAACAAGTCCAAAAAGTAGTTTTATGAATGTTTGCCTCCTTGACCTTTAACTGATGATACCCTGACCTCAAGTCTATCTTCGAGAAGACCGAAGTGCCTCGCAGCTGATCGAACAGATCGTCAATCCTTGGCAACGGTTATTTGTTCTCAATTATCAACTTGTTCAATTGCCTATAGTCAATGCACATCCGCATTGACCCGTCCTTTTTCTTAACAAACAACACCGGCGCTCTCCACGGAGACACACTTGATTGGATAAAACCACAGTCCAACAATTCCTGAATCTGAGCTTTAAGTTCTACCAACTCCTTCGGCGCCATCCTATATGGGGCAACGAACACCGGAGCTATTCCTAAAAGTAGATTAATGCCTACTCCACCTCGCGATCGGAGGTAACCTTGGAAGCTCTTCTGGAAAAACATTTGACAACTCTTTCACCGTTCTAACATCCCTTACAGATAATTCTTTGACATCCAAAGCACTGATGAAAGCTAGGAACGCATCACATCCCTTTCGCACCATCCTTTCAGCCTTTAGTGTAGACACCACATTGGATAGGTAATTCCTTCTCTCACCTATCACCAACACCTCTTTATCCTCGAGAGTCTTCAATATCATGCGCTTAGTAGCACAATCCAAGTTTGCTCGATACTTAACTAACTAGTCCATGCCTAAAATCAAGTTGAACTCGCTGAACGGTAATTCCATCAAGTCAGCCGGGAAAATAATCCCTAGCACTTCTAAAAGCACATTCCTAAACAATTTGTTCACCACTACAGATTGTCCTAAAGGGCTAATCACAGTCATTTCTCTAGAATCAACATCAGATTCTATACTCAAAGTCCCATACACAGTACTAGCAACATATGAATGTGTAGACCCAATATCTATCAAAGCTGTAAAGGATACACCAAAAATAAGGAATGTACCGGTTATAACGTCCGGTGCATCACCATATTCTCGATGTCTAGTTGCATAAACCAATCTAGGCTGTCTTGCATCTATACTCCCAGCACCTCTGCCCGATACTCTACACCCTCGACCAAATCCATTTCCTCCTTTGGTCGGACCACGGCCTCTCAGTGGCTGCTGCCCACTTCTTTCGGACTGTACATAACCCTGACCTACTGGCCGCGCCCTGTCTGTCTCTTGTGGATAGTCCCTTACCCGATGATCTATAGATCCACACCTGAAGCACCCTCTATTCCTTGCCCAACACTCCCCCAAATAAAAATTCCCACATCGAGCACACGATTGAGACCGACCAACAGCAATAGGCATCGCAACTCGACCCGGCCCATCAAACCTAGGCCTCTTTTGAAAACCCCCAACAGATCTTGACGACCCAAAATTCCTCTTTTTCCTACCCTTATCCTTATCTCGATTCTGCCTCTCAGACCGCTTCGCCTTTTTGGCTATCTTTGCCTTCTCAACCAGAATAACAAACTCTCTTTCCTGTTGCGGAGCTATCAGTACCCGCAGCTCATCCCTTAGACCATCCTCAAACTGAACATAATGCTTGTAATCAGTTGCAACGATACCCCGAGCATAGTGGCTTAAATGCAGAAAACCCGCTCATGCTCAGCCACGACTTATTCTCCTGGGCCAAGTTTAAAAATGCCTTTCTCTGACCGTCCACATAACTCGCCCCAACATACTTTCCCTGGAACGCTATCTTAAAGAAGTCCCAGGTAATACGGTCCGCTAATGTACCATCCCTTACCGTGAGCCACCACTGGTATGCCTCATCTCGAAAGAGGGATACCACTCCTTTCAACTTCTCCTCTACCATGCAGTCCAGATAATCCATAATTCTCTCGACTGCTTCCAGCCAATACTCGCTACGTTTGGAGGCACACTATAAATACCTCTAAATATCTCGGCCCCATTTGTTCGAAGTCACTCAGGAATAGATTTTCGGGCTACTGATCCCGTGCTTGCTCCAGCAACCCACTCCAGAACATGTAGCATAGCTTGGAACAAAGCATCGTCCCCTCCAGTTCGGTCCTGAGACCCTGCTTCTGCTACTGGTGACGCTGACACTTCACCTTCTGACCCATGTCCTGATTCCGAGGGTTCAGCCTCAACCCCCCAGCCTCTACCACGACCGTGTATACCACATCCTCGTCCTCTAGTGCTCATGATTACGGAATCGACTTAATCTGATTAAAAAAAATTATGAATTAGTATATCTTCCACTATTGATTAACGGATAACTTATGAAGATAGAATTAGAAGTAGTTTTTTGCAAAACGTCTTTATAAAGGTCTCAATCTCTAAATTGAATCTCTTAAAACTAGCAACCACAACACAATATAATCATTGCATACAAATCAACCAATAGTCAGAAGACTTACCAGTATGGATTAGGTGCCGTAGACTCAGGTGCCATACTTCTAGAAAACATGTATTTTTTTCTAAACCATATTTCAAACCAACTTTGAAAAAATATTTTTGAACCCATTCCACAGTCGAGTTTTGCAACCTAGGCTCTGATACCATAATTGTAACACCCTAAACCTAGTCTAAACATTACGACTGAACCTGGTATGTCTTATGGAAAAATAGTTTTGAAAATTTAGTGAAAACATCGCAATTTAGAAAACTTTTTGTTTTGTGTTTCCATCATAAAAATTCAGGTTTAAGGGTTTCCTTACCAACTTTTATTTAAAAGAACTAATAGTCGAATACGGGTTTTGTGATACGAAAGCCGAAATTAGGGGCTTTCATAAACATGACATTTAAAAAAAATAGTTTGTATAGTTTTAAAAAAATTTCGAGTTTCATTATTATTTTGCTAGTTTTTCGCTTGTTAATATTTTGGAAAATGTTTATTATAATTTTAGGAAAAACTCTATGTTTAACATTTTATAATATAACAATAATTGCATTAAAATAAAAACCCAAATTAAAATTATGGAGGCCTTATTACATAACAAAATACCAAATTAAAAATAAGTTTAAAAGAAGGGAACGAAATTTATGAAAGAAATAATGCATGGCCACCTCAAAGTCCCCTTTGGCTCCAAATCCGCAACTAGGGGTTACCTGCAAAATTAAGCAGAGGGGTGAGTCACCAAGACTCAGTGTGTAATTCCCCTAACGAACGCAATCTGACCTTGAGCCCGCAGATGCACATTGAGCCTTAGCCCTCATAATATGGCTTATTAAAAAGTGTATGCAATGCAACCCAGCCCAACCTAGTATTCCATCCTCTACATCACCTGAACCAGCCAAACACTTGTGGCACCAAGCCACTGTGGTACCAAACCACTGTGATAGAGTCACTGAAATATATATATGTGGTACCAAACCACTGAGATAATGTGACATAATCACTGATGTATGTATATGTGGTACCAAACCACTATGGTACCAAACCACTGTGACAGAGTCACCGAATTACACTTCCCCTTTCAATAATATCCCAAAGCCCATGCAACATATTATCATATTGTGATGAATACAATAGATAATCAAATCATACATACGTTTAGGCTATGTTATTCGAAAGATAGAATCATAAAGGTACTTACCTGGTGTCTCCAACCTTACCCACAAGGGTATCTCAACTGTCTATACAGTCGTTTCGGCTTTCAGCTAACACAGTCATTAATGCAAAATAATAAAGGAAGGTGTAAGCACTACACACCTGATTACGGGAAAAACTAAACACTCTAGATCATCGAAACTCTCGCTAGCGGGAATATAGCGATTTGCCTATCCCAAACAGATGTCGGCTCTCTACCACAACCCAGCAAAAAGCCTTGAATCGCCGACACAACACGCCGTTTAAACTTAGGAGTAGAGACTACGGGTCCACTCCCTTCCTTAGATTGGCTAGCACTCGCATCCATGAAGAGAACCTTGATCAGTACTCAGAGAGAAACGATGGTTGTCTAACAAAAGGGGTTTTGGTTATGGAAGAGTATAATGAATAGAAACTGGCTGTAAAGAATGAAAGAGGAACTCCTTACCTTGATTACTCAGAAATCGTCCTAATGGATTCGACTTGCGATTCCAGATGAATCCCTAATAACTCACAAGTTAGAAATGGTGCTCCAAAGTAGGAAAGAAATAGCTTTTCGGCCTTAACGAAAACATGAAAGAGGCCTCCCCTTATTCGGCCAACATAAACTTACCACCCTCCTTACGCGATTCCAAAACTAAGAAAAGGCTTAAAGGGGTGTGCTTGCACTCCAACAGGTTCGGCCTTAGGAAGAAAAATAGAGTGAGACTTTCGACTTTTAGAATGAACAAGATAGAAAGGAAGAGAAGAAGAATCGATGGTAAAGAA
Source organism: Gossypium rotundifolium (assembly GCA_025506655.1). Lineage (NCBI taxonomy): Eukaryota > Viridiplantae > Streptophyta > Magnoliopsida > Malvales > Malvaceae > Gossypium > Gossypium rotundifolium. The sequence continues at coordinate 67,247,336 of CP106732.1, read as the reverse complement.
ACTAAGGAAAAAGAACATTACCTTACAAATTGTACCCACCGAATGTAGAGGGACTCTCGGCAGACGGAAAGCTAACTACTCTGCTTCTTACGGTTCGACTAAAAGAAAAGAGAAGCTAGAAGAGGATTCAGCTAGAGGAGAAACAAGTAGAGGAGAAGAGATGAAGAAGAAAAAGAAGTAGTAAAAGAAGAAGAGAATTGAGATGAAAAGAGGATGATATGAGTGAGGTAAGGTTCAATTATGGTGAAGAAAACATGTTGTAGGAGATGAACAAAAAGGAATTGACCTAGGAAAAATATAAAATGGAAAGACAGTGGAAGAAAATTAGGTTTCGACTTTAAGAAGATAGAAGAGAAAATAGTAAAAAGAAAAAAATAAAAGGAGGAAGAATCACTCTAGTTTGGCTAACCAAAGTGGCAAGAAAAGATAAAGAAAAAGGGTACTGAAAGTTCGACACAAGTAAAGAATAGGAAACCCAAAAGAGAGAAAAGAAAAGAATCCCAAAGAAAATTTGCACAATTCGAAACTTCACTCCCACAATGCTCGGTTTTGCTATCACACACCACCAATGCCGAAACCCCCTAGCCTCAACATCACATAGCTAAAATCCCTCTCCCACCTTTCCAACATTCGGCCAACTCTCACTCAACCTCCCCACTTCCTAGATTTGCTCCTTGATTTGCTCCACCAAGTCCTCTCCATCCACCATTTGAATCGGTTGACCCATTCAAACTCCTCCAAGAACTCTCCTCCATCCATTTCAAACTGGTTGACTCATTCAACAACCACCCCTCAGAGTCCAAGCCGAACACCACTTCTTCCCCATCCTGGCGCGAAATACATACTCCCAAAATGCAGCTTGTGGAATTCGAACCCACTCCCCCTTCCATGCTCCCTTGTGACGCCAACCACTAAGCCACACACTCCACTTGTGACATCAAACACAAATAAATATCCTTAAAGCTTGCTTCCCCTAGCTCTCCCCTAAAGTGCCCTAAAAACAAAATTTTACCAAGGCCTGGCTCGAACCTGAGCCTCCCTAGACCCAAAACACACTTGAATAACAAGCAAAATGAGCTAAACACATAGGCTAGCACAAAATGTAGAATCCCTAATTCTAGGATGTTACAAAAAATGTGACACCTCTCACCGAATAAATGGTGTCTCTAAATTTTTAAAACGAACACAATAGTGGCTAATTCCAAGTCGTGCGTCGGATAATTCTTGTAGTACAGTTTCAACTGTTTCAAGGCATAAGCTATCACTTTACCCTCTTGCATCAACACACAACTTAGACTGTTCAATGAAGCATCACTGAAAATCACAAACTCTTTTCTCGACTCAGGTTGCACTAACACCGGTGCCTCAGTCAACAACGTTTTCAACTATTTAAAACTCTTTTGACATTTCTTAGACCACTCAAATTTCACATCTTTTTGTAACAATCTGGTCATAGGCATAGCAATCATCGAAAATCCTTAAGAAAACATCGATAATAACTGGTCAAGCCCAAAAAGCTTCTAACTTCAGATGCATTTTTTGGTGGTTTCCAATCAACAACAGCCAAAATCTTACTTGGATCAACTCGTATGCCTTCTACTGAAACAATGGGTCCCAAAAATTTGACTTCTCAGAGCCAAAACTCACCTTTACTAAATTTAGCAAACAATTTCTTATCTTTCAAAGTTTGCAATACAATTCATAAATGTTCGGCATGCTCAGACTCATCTCGGGAATAAATCAGGATGTCATCAATGAATACAACCACAAACTTATCTAAATACGGTCGAAAGATTCAATTCATCAAGTTTATAAAAACTGCAGGAGCATTTGTTAATCCAGATGGCATAACAAGAAATTCATAATGCCATTACCTCATTTTGAACGTAATTTTGGTACATCTGAATCTTTAACTCTCAACTGATAATAGCCTGATCTCAAGTCTACCTTCGATAACACTGTTGCCCTTTCAATTGATCAAACAAATCATCAATTCTCGGTAAAGGATACTAGTTCTTTATCGTAACCTTGTTAAGTTGACGATAGTCAATACAAAGTCTCATGGATCCATCTTTCTTCTTGACGAATAACACAGGTGCACCCTAAGGAGAAAAACTCGGTCTCGCAAAACCCTTATATGTCAACTCTTGCAACTGAGATTTCAATTCTTTCAATTCGTTCGGAGCCATTATATATGAGTTATCGACATCAGTGAAGTTCTTGGTACCAAATCAATAGCAAACTCAACCTCTCTAATCGGTGTTAATCCAAGCAACTCTTCAGGGAATACATTCGGATATTCATAAACTACCAGCATAGATTCGATCTTTAATTCAGACACTTTCGTATTCAATACATATGCAAGATAAGCTTCACAACCTTTTCTTACATACCTCTGAGTCGACATAGATGAAATCACAATAGGCAACTCACCTGACTTATCTGGTTCAATCCGAAGAATTTCATTATTTTGACATTTCAATTCAATAACCTTTCGTCTATAATTCACTACCAAATCATGTAAAGTCAACCAATCCATTCGAGAATTACATCGAACTCGTCAAATGGTAAAAGCATTAAGTCAGCCAAAAAATAGTGATCCCGAATCATTAAAGGACAACTCTTGCAAACTTTATCGACTAAAACATATTTGCCTAAAAGGTTCGACACTTTAATTACAAACTTAGTAGACTCAACAGACAAATTCTTACTAGATACCAAATTCAAGCAAATATAGGAATGAGTCAATCTAGGATCAAGTAATTGAACTATATTAGTATCATAGAGAGAAAATGTACCAGTGATAACATAAGAAGATGGCGCATCTTCGCGAGTGCGAATAGCATAGGCTCTAGTAGGTGCTCTGACCTCTGATCTCGTAGTTAAATCTTTTGTTACACCCTTGCTATTGATCCCATTTCCTTTATTTCTCTGTGGTCTCCCTCTAGTGGCAGTGTTGCTCGGTCCTGCATTCTAAAAATTATCTTTCTCAGTCATTTCAGGGTAATCTCAAATAAAGTGATCTTGGGAGCCACATTTAAAGCAAGCCCGGTTATTCATTCTACATTCACCGGGATGTCATCTACCACTGTGTTGACATTCAGGTCTATTAGATCGAGCATTACCAACGCTCGCTATTGACGTAGATTGGGCCTTAGAACCCGATTATTGCTTCCCACGATCTCCGTTAGGATACCTAGCTGAAACATTCAAATGGGTATACAAATCCCTCGATTTCTTTGACGAAGATTGAAATGACTTATTCAGTGGTCTCTTTCTCGAATCTCTCGTCTCAAACTCAGCTTTTCCCCTTTCTTTGCTAACTCTTCGACTTTGGAAGCTCGTTCGACTAGAACAAAAAATTCTTTCAACTCTAAAAATCCCAACTAACAGTCTAATATCCTCATTCAACCTATTTTTGAATCTTTTGGACATGGTAGCCTCTGTTGAAACACATTCCCGGGCATACTTACTAAGTCTAACAAACTCTCACTCGTATTCAGTCTATAGACATATGACCCTGTTTCAACTCTAGAAACTCTTTGCATTTCTGATCAATAAACCGTTGACTGATATATTTCTTTCTGAACTCGTCTTGGAAGAAATCCCAGGTAACTCTTTCTCTCGGTACCACATATATTAGAGTATTCCACCACTGATATCCCGAGTCTCTCAAAAGTGATATAACACATTTCAAACACTCATCTAGTGTGCATGAAAGCTCATCAAATACCCTGATGGAGTTCTCAAGCCAAAACTCTGCTCTATCGGGATCATCATCAATATTGGCTCTAAATTCTTCAGCCCTTTGTTTCCGGATCTTATCAACTAGAGGCTTGTTTGGTCTTACCAATTCCACACCTTGGGGAGCTACGGGGACCAGCTAGGGGTTAGGTTGGGGTTGAGGATGTTGAATAGCTGAATTTGTTCGAACAAACTTGGCAAACCACTCATTCATCCTTTGGAAAAAGGCTTCCCTAGCCTTTCCTTCCTGACTAACCGTTACTGGTCTACTTTCATATGGTGCTATCCCTTGGGTGGGAGCCGATGCATTACTTTCAACATCATTAGCTGCCTCTCGGTTGGGATCCATTTACTCTATGGAAATACAATTTAAATTGTCAAGAGTCGTCACGCTATCACAATTTATATATGACATGTATAGCTAGGCTCTCACACATGCTACGTTAGTCTGAGAATCAACTAAACCTGGCTTTGATACCACTAAATGTAACACCTCTTACCCTTATTCAACACTAGAACAAGGTACGAGGCATTATCGGACTTACATCACAAGCGAATATACAAATCGAGTCATAAAATTTGCATCCAAATTAAAACCATTTACATTTAATATTAAAGTCCCTAATACGAGCCTACGAGGCCCAAAATATACTTTGGAAGTGGTTTGGGACTAAACCAAGAACTTAGGGAATTTTTACAAAACTTAGAAAATTTTTGCTATAAATAGGGGTCACATGCCTGTGTGGTTTGGGACACGCCCGTGTGGGCAGGCTGTGTGGTCACACACGCCCATGTCCCTAACCTATGTAACTCTTTGACTTGTAACTCATGAACAAATTTGAGTCACATGGCCAAGTCACACGCCCATATGCTAGGCCGTGTGGTTAGTTTAATTTTCATAAAATAGGTGCAGAGTTCACACGGTCAGGACACATGCCCGTGCTTGATGCCGTATCCCTCACACGGCTGAGACACACACTCGTGTCTCTGCCCATGTGCTCAGTTCTGAGCATTCTATTTCTCATGCAGAAACACATGCCCATGGGCAGACACACAGCCTAGACACACGCTCGTGTGGACAAAATAAAGGCTATTTACCAAGCCATTTGTCACCCTTATTTACACCTACACACACAAAAGTTCAATGACATAAATCATAGCATACTTAGGCAACCAAGAAATCCACAAACAAGGCCAAATTGTTGTTATTTCATTATCTACACGCAACATATTTACCACATCATATTTTGCCAAACCAAATCATACCAAACTCACATTCTACAAGTTTCAACATGGCTACCCATAACATGCATAATTTTACTTAGTTTTCCTAACATACCAATGAGCTAATCTCAACCATTCAACAACAAAACCATTCAGTCACATTCAATCATTCACCAAGCATTTATAGACCACATCACACAAGAAATAATTGCAAATGCATGCATACATAAATATATATATATATGCTTACAACCATTTCAACCAAAATGGCCAAGTTACATGGAAAATAAAACGGAGTAAGCTATATAGCTTAGTAAGCTCGTATGAAAGAAATAAGCTAACCTTACCATACATTAACATGCAAGTAATACAACATAAGATAATGTAATTTACCATAATGTCATGATCATAATTCACTTCCATCACAAACTTACCTTGAAATTGTCATTTCACAAATTAATAATCATAAGCTTTAAGTACATACATGTACCATCTCGTAATAATTTCATACTTAGTCTCATTGTTAGCATACCCAATGAACCACTCAGAATAATAATATCGGATACATGAGAAACCTTACACACAAGGTGTCACATATGTAGCCCTTGCTACCTTTTATCTCATAGCACATACATGCTCGCTCTCGAGCCATCAACTGGCCTACTCACACAAGTTTTCAGTCAATGCATAGCTACACGGTGCTGCTCACACAAGCTGTCAAGTAACTGCATCATATGTCGGTATACTCAGCCACCGGTACGATGTACCGGACCAGCACCTGGATCACAAAATATAAAACCCTAGTGACATGTCACTTGTATCCTAATCTATTCCTAATGTTCGATTGAGATTTCTCGCTTGCCAAATCGTCATCAAATGAGTCCAAAAGATCGATTACACAATTCATGCATAAATTAAAGCATTTAAAATACACTTAAAGTCAATCTTATTTAACATACGAACTTACGTCGGTTCCAAAAACAACAAAAGGATCTATTCGTCAATTATTTTATTTTTCTCCCGATCTAGATCCGAACTTTTTTTTTCTTGATCTATAATGTCAAATTTAACTTATTTAGTCATCACATTTTCAATTCAGCCCAAAAACACATTATGTAAAAATTTACATTTTTGCCCACAATTTTTCAACATTTTACAAGTTAGTCCCTAGGCTTGTAAAATGAATTTCTTTCAATTTCATCACAACCCAAGCCTAGAAGAATATGATTTTTACTCATAACAACCCACAATTTTCATTTATGCATACTTTTCTACATAATTTATAGACTTTTACAAATAAGTCCCTATTTAACGCTTTTATCGAAAATCACTTTACAAACGTTGTTTAACTAACAACAAACATGCATTTTCTACCATCAAACATCAAAATAAAAACATATTTAACATGGGTAAAATTTGAGACTTTAACTTTCTTTCAAATTAATCCTTGAAATAGCTAAATCAAGTTACAATGATCTCAAAAATATAAAAATCATTAAAAATAAGACAATAACGGACTTACAATCGAGCTTGAAATCTTAGCCAAACCCTAGCTATGTCCTCCTTGTGAATTTCGACTATGGGGGGATGAAATTGAGGAGATGGACATCTTTTATTTAGTTAATTTTGTCCTTATTAGCAAAATTACTAAAATACCCTTAATGCATAACTTTGAAATTTCACCTAAACATGTCTATTTTTGTCCATCCCAAGGTATAATGGTCTAATTACCATTTAAGGACCTCTAATTAAAAGTTCATAACAATTAGACACCTTTAACTTATAGAATTCAAGTTTTGTACCTATTGCAATTTAGTCCTAGTCAAATTGAGCACTCAATCGATAAAATTTCTTAACAAAATTTTCACACAATTATCCTATCATGCTGTAGACCTTAAAATATTAATAAAATAATATTTCTACTTTAGATTTGTGGTCTCGAAACCACTATTCTGATTTGACCCCAAAATGGGCTGTTATAGGCCGTGTAACTGCCTAGCTTCCATGTAGTAGAACCTATAGGGGACACATGAGCGTATCGCCAGGCCGTGTGTCACACAAAACTGAGTCACATGCCCGTGTCTTAGACTGCGTGGACATGAATTTGCCTAAAAACAAGCCATTTCCTACACTAACTCATGCATACACCTAAAGGCATCTTATGAACATATTCAAGACATAAAATTTTTACCAAAACATGCATATAATGGCCAATTCAATAGCCTTAAATCGATCAACCAATATTCCATTTCAGGGCACCTCACAAGCAAACATCAAAGCTTACATACACATGCATATTTGTTCACAATTCCATCATCAAACATAATTCAACTTCTAACAAATTATGCCACAAAAATAACCATTAACACTTCATCACAAGAACACCATTAGAGCCATACCATTCATGCATCATAAGTACCCAAAATGATATAATTTGGCAAGTATCAAAAGGTACCAAATCCAAACAACTTACACATGCAAAAAATCATCAACTAACATTCAACTAAATAACAATACAAGTCCACCTATACATGCCATTATTAATCTTCAGAAAAATCTAATATCTCTTTCAATACTGTCTTTACTTCCTAACCCATTCTCAGTTCTGATTGCATTATTAATCATTTAGCCACTTAACTCTTCAGTTCCATACTTGTAAACTTAATCAATATAATTCTTGTGAATTTCATTGTATAAAATTTGTAACATCCTGAATTTGTGGGCCTGTGCATTTTGTGTAATGAATGCTTAAATATGTTAAATTAAGAATTAGAGGTTCAGTTTGGGCTCAGGAATGGGTTGAGGCCTTAACGAAATATTCTGTTAGGCACTATAGGACTTGAAATAAAGTAATGATAGTTTATTTGGCCTAATGGGCTTGTGGCCCAGTAGCAAGGGGAGCAGAGAGGGAAGCTGTTTAAGTGACACCTTGGACTGATGAGTAGGCCCAAATTTTGCCGCATGGGGCCCAAGAAATTGGGTCAAAAAAATCAGCAGCCCAAGGAGAGTTAGGAGGGATGGCACAAGGCTATTAACTAGGGGGATTTTATGTTTTAATTATGTGGATAATAAGCAGATAAAAGGGAAGTAATGGTGTGATGTAGGTGTCTGGTGGATGAGTGCTCAGATAGGGATAAGGGATAGCATGATCAGAGTGATCTCTTGGAAGCTAGTGTTGGCCAAAAATCAAACTCAGGAGGGGGGAGGAATCGATTTAGTATGGGCAGAGAGGTGTGCCGAAAAATTTCTGCTATGTTCTCATCATCTTTTTCTTTCTCTGCCGAAATCCCCACTCCATTCCCCCTCTCAACTTTCTTTCTTTTCTTTTCTTTTTGGCCGAACCCTTTGACAATTTCTTTCTCATTCCTTTCAAATACTTAAGCTGAAATCTCTAAGCCTTTCCTTGATTTCTTTTTTCTTTCTTTCTAAGCCAAAGCCGAAACACTTTACTCAGACCTTTTAAAAGATGAAAATGCATCAGTTCATCTTTTTTGGGATTTTCATAAAAGCCAAAATCCCTAGATCCCATCTCCTGTGTTTGCCGAATTCTCTTTGAGGTGACTGCTTGGGCGAATCTTGAAGAAAAATCAGGGTAAGTGTCGATTCGTGAGATTTTAGTCTTTTTCGACTTTTTAGAGACTCTAGCCGAATGGCTATATGGAAACTAATCTTGTGTTTTTCTCTTATTTGCGGTATTCCAGGATTTGAAGGGGAGTCAATCGCTTAGATTTCTAAGTCAGAGTTCAGTAGCACTCGAATTGTGTTACTTTCAGGAATTCAAGGTAAGGAGATCTGTTAATTTTAAGCGTGTAGATTCGGGTATACACTAACCTTTGGTAGAATGTAGGAAGGCCTTATCTTTGTGTTCTTCTGACTTTTGAGCAAAGTTGTAGACAAAGGGCAGTAGATCCGATTAGCGAGGGTATCGACATAGAGGGTAGTCCTACGTATTTATCAGGTGTGTAACTTTTCACACCATTCAGGTTTGTTTGTTAGTACATGTATATAAATCTTCTATATTCTATTAAATGCTGAAATCCTGGCATAACGGTTGAAACCCGAAGAGGGTAAAGGCAAACTACCAGGTTAGTGATTTCTTTCATACATAATTGAATGTTTCTGTTGAGATGATATGTTTTATATGTATGTCAATTTCTTTGATTGCATGGGGTTGGGTGATTGATGAAAGGGGAAGTGTTCTATTGTAGTGGCTTTCGCCATGATCTGTTGTAGTGACTTTTGCAATGATCTGTTGTAGTGGCTTCTTGCCATGATCTGTTGTAGTGGCTATTGCCATGATCTGACGATGAGCAGCTAACTGCAGCATGACTGCCATCGATGGTGTGTAGTGGTGTGGGTTGATTGTAGAAATCCCCAATGGTATGACTGGCAGGTAAGGGTGGTGTGTAGAGGATGGAAACCTAGGATTGGGTTGGGCTTTGCATATTTTCTGATATGTTATGCTCATTATTCGTTACGTGGGCCTAAGGCCCAATCGATGGTGCACGAGGTTGCACAATCGAGTCTCGCGACTCACCCTATTATTTAACATCTTTCAGGTAAGACCTAGTGCATCGGACCGGGCTGGAGAGGAGTGCAAGGTGGCCATGCGAGAGAACATCTTGATTCAGCAAAAGACATTACCTAGTTTACTTCTTTTTAATATTTTTAATTAGTGGGTTTTATATTTTATTGTAATAAGGCCATGGGCCACTAGCTTTATATTTTGTTTCGGTTTTATTTTGGGCTTTTATTATTAATAGACATGTAGATTTTACGTTTTAATTAAACTAAGACATATATTAAATTTTGATTTTTAATTCATAAATGCATCTTATAAAATTTATATCTTTTATAAACTATTAATTCGTTAGTTTTTCGGAATACATGTTTAAACTCGACAAATGTTTTCCAAAAAATGCAACATGTTTTACTAAATCTTCTTAGTGACATGCCAAATCTGGTCGTGGTGTTTGGGCTGAGTTTGGGGTGTTATAAATTGGTATCAGAGCCCGATTCAAAACTCTGCTTTGGGGTTTTGGGCTCAAAATGTTTTCTAAAGATGGGTTTTGAAACATGATTTTTATAAATGATCAGTGCATTAGTTCGGCATGGCTTTGTGTGTCTCGGGCAAATCCGCCAGGTAAGTATTCCGAACCATTGTGTGACATATACATGTGTGCTTGATGGACTTTATGGGACGTAGATTATTTTAATTAGAATTTGATGGACTTTAGGCTTAGCTTAAACTAATCTTTACCCTTCATAAAACTTAATTTCCCTAATTAAACATGTCTATGAGCAAGTCACAGGGTTAAGGTGTGGAAACAAGCATACGCATGTCTAGGATTGGATCCAGGAAGAGCTTGGTATTTAAGCAGTCCTAGTGACTCACCTCTTCTTCGTTGGAATCCTACTTGGTGCGTAGTGTCTGTTCACCTTAACCATGAGGACTTGTTGACGGGCCAAAATTTATAATTAAAACCCGAAAGAGACCAGCCACCCTATTTTCACAAAATTACTAGAATGCCCTAGTTTTGTAGTAAATTACCAAAATGCCCTTGATTTGAAAATTTACCAAAATACCTTTGGATTGCAAAATTACCAAAATACCCCTGTTTCACAAAATTACCAAAATACCCTTATTTTGAAAAATCACCAAGATACTCTATTTTGAAAAATTATGAAAATACCCTTATAGGTAAAATTATGAAAATACCCCTGGGTAGTAAAATGACAAAAGTACCCTTAGGAGAGGAATATGAGTTCATGGATGTTGCTTGTGTGGTTGATGCGTGTATGTGATGTTCTGATTGATGATGATTGAATGAGAATTCTAGAATTAGGAAATACAAACTTGAGAACTGAACTTGTAGATAGAATTCGAATTCGAAAGAACTACTATCGAAATGATTTTACATAAGATTGTTCACGGTTAATAAGTGGGAAGAATTAATTATTCATAAAATTCTTAATCAGATAAACGCCGATCGAAAGAATGAGTACAAGGGGTCGAGGACGTCCGCGTGGTCGTGGTAGGGGTAGGATGACCGTGTCCGAACCAGTAGGGTCTGGCCACGGGTCAGGAGATGAGATGTTGGATCTGCCAGCTGTAGAGGGAGAATTTTAGGACCAAATGAGTGGAGATGATGCAGTGTCTCAGGCGATGCTGTGAGTCCTTGAAAGAGTGGCTGGAGTAGGCACGGGTTCAGAGCTCAAGTGCGTATCCGAACGACTCGAGCCAATGGATTGAGATGTTTAGGGAGTTTTGGCATAGCCCCTAACACAGCTGAGTATTGGTTAGAGGCAACTGAACGCATAATGGATGACCTTGGCTTCACTGTGGATGAGAAGTTGAAGGGGGTCATGTCTTTTCTTCGAGAAGAGGCCTATCAGTGGTGGCTCACGGTGAAGGAGGGTACTTCCACAGATCGTATTGATTGGGACTTTTTTAAGGATTCGTTTCAAGGAAATTACATCAGGGCCAGCTATGTGGATGCGCAGAGGAAGACATTCTTGAACTTGGTACAGGGAAGTAAGCCCGTGTTTGAATACGAGGCAGAGTTTTTGCGATTGAGCCATTACGCTCGAGGGATTGTGGCGACTGACTATGAGCGTTGCGTATGATTTGAGGATCGTCTAAGGGATGAGCTGAGGGTATTAGTAGCACCGCAACGGGAAAGAAGGAACTATTTGTCCAACATAGTATCGGCATTGAAGGCTATTAAGATGATTCGAAAAGGATGCAATGCATTTCTAGCTTTTATCAGTGCTTTGGATGTTAAGGAGGTGACTGTTGATGAGGTTCGAACAATCAAGGATTTCACAAATGTCTTTCCTGAGGAATTTCTAGGATTACCCCCGGATCATGAAGTAGAGTTTGGAGTAGAGCTACTTCCGGGTACAGCTCTAGTGTCTATTGCTTCGTACAGGATGGCGCCAAAAGAGTTGGTGGAACTGAAAGCCCAGATCCAGGAACTATTGGATCGTGGATTTATCTGACCGAGTGTGTCTCCGTGGGGAGCCCCGGTCCTATTTGTGAAAAAGAAGGACGGATCTATGTGTATGTGCGTGGACTACCGTCAACTGAATAAGTTAACGATTAAGAACAAGTACCCACTACCAAGAATCGACGACCTGTTCGATCAGCTCAAAGGAGCTTCTGTCTTTTCTAAGATTGACTTAAGGTCAGGATATCATCAGTTAAGGGTGAAGGAAGGAGACATTCATTAGATGGCGTTTCACACTCAGTACGATCATTACGAATTTTTAGTGATGTCGTTCGGGTTGACGAATGCGCCAGCAACATTTATGGATATGATGAACCGGGTGTTTCAACCATATCTTGATCGGTTCGTTGTAGTGTTTATCGATGATATTCTAGTTTATTCCAAGTCTGAGGAGGAGCATGATGCACATCTTCGTGTGGTGTTGTAAATTCTGAGTGAGAAGCAGTTGTACGCAAAGTTCAGTAAGTGTGAGTTCTGGCTGAAGGAAGTGACTTTCTTAGAGCATGTAGTTTCCGCAGAGGGAATTAGGGTGGACCCTCGAAAGATAGAAGCTGTATTGGATTAGAAACCGTCAAAGTCGATGGCAGAGATTCAGAGTTTCTTTAGTCTGGCGGGGTACTACAGAAGGTTTGTTGAAGGGTTCTCATTGATAGTGGCACCTTTAACTAAGTTGTTGAGGAAGGGAGTATCGTTTGTATGGACCGACAAATAGTAGGAGAGCTTTGAGAAGCTAAAGAGAATCTTGACGGAAGCGCCAGTGTTAATTCAGCAAGAGGCGGGAAAAGAATTTACCGTCTACTATGACGCGTCACATGTAACACCCCAAACCCGGCCCATGAGTCCTGACTGGATCTGGTATGCCACGGAGTAAAATAATTTGAATCATTTTGAGTGTCTGGTGAAAACTTATTAAAATGTGGCTAAGGTATTAAAACGGGGTTTGATAAAACTCAGTTGGGATTATTTTCATAAACATGGTTGGGTTGATGAACCCTTTGAAAACGTTTGATCATGTAAAATTTTAAAATTTGTCAAGGTTATAGTTGACTTGGTGTATTTTGTTACCCGATGGTAACATCTTTGAAAACCCGTAGAAGTTATTAAGTTTGAAAAATTACTTTTAACCGTTCACTTAACATTTATAAACTTCATTTGTAACATAACACAAGTAAAATATAATAAACATCCAAATTATAATTAGCGGCCTTATTACAACCCAAAATAAAAAAAAAAAGACTTAAAAAAATAAATGAACTAAAACTGATTTAAATAAGGTTCCAAATCGAGAAACACGCATGGCCGCCTCGAGTCCTCCCCGGCTCCATCTCCATGATCTACTCATGCGCAAAATAGTATGGGAAGGGGTGAGTCACCAAGACTCAGTGTATAAATCCCCCACCCGAAAAATACAACTCATACACAATTTATTAATAGAAATGCAACATGCAACCCAACTAACCATCCATAATCCTTTACTACCCCATGTGGTCAAAACCACTGGTGGTCAAAACCACTGGTGACTAGAGTCACAAATCAAATGATGGGGCCAACCCATCGTGTGGTCAAAACCACTGATGACCATCGGTCACAAATATCATAATGTGGTCAAAACCACTGGTGGTACCAAACCACTTTGGGACTTAGTCACAATTTATCAACAGTGTGGTCAAAACCATCGGTGACCAAGTCATAATAAATCGATGGGGCCAACCCATCTTGTGGTCAAAACCACCGTGACGATCCATAAAGATCATCCCCTCCCTCATCAATCCCACCATCATCACGCTTACATAACAATATCATAATCCCATATTTCATGCATTTATGTATAGCATATCATTTAACAAAGATATGATGGCAAACTCAATCATATATCATAGACAAAGTAATAGGGGACTTACCGGAACCATGCTTATGCCTACAAGCAAACCACTACCAAAATGATAAAAGGCAACAATATAGTCATGTTAACTAATAAAGTGTGTGGTGAGTTTTTACACACCTATTACTTCCGAAATTCCTAGATTCCAAAGATCTGATCTACGATGCTAGATCCTTTGACCCTAAATTCGCCAACAACAAGGTTAGTGACATAGGCCTATTCGCAAAACCAAGTAATCCCAAGGATACGATGTACTCGAAATAACACTCACCTTGGTTACCGATTTGGTCTCCTACCAAATCCAAAATGACACTTATTCACGAAATCGTTGAGATCCTTATATGGCACATATTAGTTTGACATTTAAACATAAACTTTTAACAAATGGCCCTTGGCCAAATGATGTATAAGCCTTACCTTGAAAAATCAAATCCCAAAGCTTCCTTCAATCGGCTATGGCCTCCCTACAATCGGTTTAATCACATTAATAAGAGTCATAGGCCATTCGCCATAATCTTGAACCTAAAAGAGGTTATTACCCTTACCTTAATGACTATTTAGCCCCTAAACACCACAAGTCAGCACCACTTGGTGTTGTTGGGGTTCGACTACCTTCAATGAAGAGAAAAGAACCAAATGCTAGAGTAAAACAAACCTTTCTTTAAGGGGATTCACCAAGTGGATCTTAATAGGAGAAGAAAAGATTTGGTAAAAGAGTGGAAGAGGTTAGGCTAATAGAGAAAAAGAAGAAGGGAATTTTGGAGAATTTTGGCTATTGTGGCTAGGGAGGATTTGCCAAAGAACAAGAGAAAAGAGAAAAGAATTAATTTGATGAATTTTGGCACTTTCTTGCTATATTCAAGTTTGATTTGTGAATGCTCCTAAGGTGTCCCAAATTCACCAACTCCCTCTTTTGTGATAATTTCCAGCTTTTAATTATCACCCATTCAATCAAAATCAAAAGCAATATTTATCTTCCCTTATGAACAAATATAGATTATCAACAACACTTACTCTTCTAGCCGAATCCTAGAGCAAAAATTAAGCTTTATCCTTATCAATTTAAGAGTCCAAAATCAGGCCATTAACTTACCTTCTTCATGCCAGCGTGCAACAAAAAATAAAAACCATCCTGCAGTTCATTTGGCTCGAACACAGGACCTAATGGAGCAAACTGCCGCAGCCCTTTACAACGCACCAGGCCACCCTACCATTTCAACTTTCATGTTATAAAACCTCGACATTTATTTATATGGCCTTCCTAGGTCGATTCCCTTCCTAAAGCAAAAGAAAATGAAACTCCCAAGGCGCAAACTCAGCAGTTCAAACCCAAGACCTGCCCAATCGTCACCCCTAAGCCTTTAAGTGGCGCATGAAAGCCACTTTGCCAATTAACTCTTTGTGTTATGCTTCACCCGAAATTTTACTTAACCCCTATCTCACCTAATTCCTTCCTTTTAAGCACTTAAAAAGAAATTTTTAGTCCTACGTCCGACCTAGCTCGGGGTTATAACTAGGCCCTAAAGTATGTCAATAATCATAGTGTTCATTTCTTCAAGCACACACACACATGGGAAAAATAATTAAATTACAAACAACCCCTAATTTAGGATGTTACGTTCTACCCCTTAAAAAGAATTTTGGCCTTGAAATTACCTCAATCAAGAGTTGGGGTATTGTCACGATCACATCCTCGGGTTCCATGTGGCCTCCTCCGTACCATGGTTCCGCCATAACACCTTTACCAAGGCATCGACTTCCTCCTCAGAACCTTGACATCTCGATCCAAGATTTGTACTGGCTCCTCCTCGAAGGACAAGTCCGGGCTCACCTCAATTTTCGCTACCGGCACTACGTGTGAGGGATCTGATCGATAGCACCTCAGCATTGAAACATGGAAGACGTCATGTATCCGCTCAATTCGCGAGAACTCAAGTCGGTAAGCTACCGGTCCCACACGTTTTAGCACTGCGTACGGTCCGATGAATCTAGGGCCTAGCTTGCCCTTCCGGCCAAACCTCAGTACCTTCTTCCAAGGTGATACCTTCAAAAAGACCTTATCGCCCACTACATATTCAACCTCTCTCGCTTAAGATCGCCGAAGATTTACCGTCTCGACGCCTCCTTAAGACGATCCCAATTACTTTAACCTTATCCTCCGCTCTCGCTACAACTCGACCCAACATCCGACGCTCTCCTAGCCCCATCCAACATGTAGGAGTACGGCATTTTCGACCATACAAGGCCTCACGGTGCCATATGAATACTCACTTGATAACTATTGTTATAAGTTTAACTCGCCAGGTAGGTACTCCTCCCAACTACCACGAAAATCCAAAACACGACCCCTCAACATGTCTTCCAATACTTGAATAACCTCTCGATTGTCCATCGATCATGGGTGAAAAGTCCGTCTTTGAAATTCAACCTCGTGCCTAACTCCGGATGTAAGGCCTTCGAGAATCTCGACGTGAACCGAGGATCCCGATCCAAATAATGGACACAGTACTCCATGCAACCACACTATCTCGCTATATATAGCTTGGCTAACCTTTGAAGCGAGTAGTCAACCTCACCGGTATGAAATGGGCCGACTTAGTCAACCGCCTACTACTACCCAAATCGCATCTTTCTTCATTGGGCGTGAGGGAAGCCCACTTACGAAATCCATAGTAATCTCCTCCCACTTCCTTTGTGGGATCTTTATTGGTATAATGACCCGATGGCAATTGATGCTCAGCCTTAACTTGTCGGGCATGTCGACACTTTCCCACAAACTCGCCATTTCCGCTTAAGACACGCCACCAAAATCGCTCCCTTAAATCCCGATACATCTTACTGCTTCCCGGGTGCATAGCGTACGGACTACTATGAGCTTCTTTAAGGATTCGCTGCATCAAATCATCATCCTTAGGCATGCATACTCTCCCCTGAAAGTACAACACTCCATCACTGCCCAAGCTGAAATCTTGGCCTTACCATTCTGTACTTGTAACCTCCGAGTATTCAAAGCTTCATCGGTTATCTATCTTTCTTTGACCTCATTAATCTAAGACGGCTTCACTTGCAACTCTGCCAAAAGGCTCCCATCCTCATAGAGACTTAGGTGAGCAAACATTGCTCACAAATCCACTACCACCTTTCGACTCAATGCATCAGCTACCATATTAGCCTTCCCCAGATGGTATTCGATTGAGCTGCCGTAGTCCTTCAGCAACTCAATCCACCTCCGTTGCCTCAGATTTAAATCCTTCTGAGTCAAGAGGTACTTCAGACTTTTGTGATCTGTGTACACTGCTGACTTCTCCCCATAAAGGTAGTGCCTCTAGATTTTCAAGGCAAATACCACAGTAGCCAATTCCAAGTCATGTGTTGGGTAGTTAGCTTCGTGAGGCCTCAACTGCCATGACACATAAGCGACCACCTTTCCTTCTTGCATCAGCACACACCCTAAACTAGTATACGATGCATCACAATACACAGTGAACTCCTTTCCTGCCTCAGGCTGAATTAAGACTGGTGCTTCTGTCAAAATCCTCTTCAGCTTATCGAAACTCTCTTGCTGCTTCTCAGACCACACAAATGGAACCTCTTTTCTCAACAGCTTAGTCAACGGTGCTGCGATTAAGGAGAAATTTTCCACGAATCTCCTATAATACCCTGCCAACCCCAGAAAACTCTGAATTTTCGTAATAGACTTGGGTGGTTTCCACTTTAATACCGCCTCAATCTTACGGGGATCCACCCTAATTCCCTCGGTTGAAATAACATGCCCTAGAAAAGTTACCTCCTTGAGCCAGAATTCACATTTGCTGAATTTGACGTACAGCTGTTTCTCCCTTAGAACTTTCAGAACCACATGAAGATGTGCGTCATGCTCCTCCTCTGACTTCGAGTACCCCAAAATGTCATCTATGAAGACCACGACGAACCGATCCAGATAGGGTTGGAAAACCCGGTTCATCATGTCTATAAACGCTGCCGGTGCATTCTTCAAACCAAAAAGCATTACCAAAAACTCGTAGTGCCCATATCGAGTACGGAATGCCGTCTTATGGACATCAGCCTCCTTCACCTTAAGCTGATGGTACCCTGACCTAAGATCAATCTTAGAGAACACCGATGCTCCTTTAAGTTGATCAAATAGATCGTCAATCCTGGGCAAAGGATACCGGTTCTTTATTGTCAACTTGTTTAGTTGCCGATAGTCTATACACATCCTTATTGTCCCATCCTTCTTCTTGACAAAAACACTGGAGCTCCCCAAGGTGATACACTTGGTTGGATGAACCCTCTATCCAACAATTCCTGAATCTGCGCCTTCAACTCTACCAATTCTTTTGGCACCATCCGATACGGAGCTATAGATACTGGCGCGGTTTCGGGTAGCAAGTCGATACCAAATTCAACCTCACGGTCCAGAGGTAGACCCGAAAGTTCCTCTGGAAACACATCAACATAGTCCCTTACAGTTCGGACATCTCTCACATAGCAACATTCTTAGCTTCCAAAGCACAGACATGCACCACAAAAGCTTCACAACCCTTCCTAACCATCTTTTCTGCCTTCAACGCAGAAACCACATTAGACAGGTAATCTCTCCTATTACCTATCATCACCACCTCATCACCTTCCACGGTCTTTATTACCATGCGCTTAGCTGCGCAATCCAGGCTAGCCTGATACTTTTCTAGCCAATCCATCCCGAGGATTAGGTCAAACTCCCGAAATGGTAGTTCCATCAAGTCAGCCAAGAACACGACCCCTTGGAGTTCTAGGGGTACGTCCCTATAAAGTTTACTTACTTCTACAGAGTGACCTAAAGGGCTTAATACAGTCATCTTCCTAGAAGTAAGCTCAGAGTCTAAATGCAGAGTTTCCACTACGCTACTAGCAATGTATGAGTGGGTTGAGCCAATGTCAATCAAAGTATTATAGGGTACACCAAAGATCAAGAACATTCCAGTTATAACGTCCGGTGCGTCGCCCTCCTCTTGACGCCTAGCGGCATAGACCAAACCAGGTTGCCTAGCCTCAGTACCACCAGTACCTTCTCTCGGTGCCCCACGACCTCTGCCAGCACCATTACCTCCTCTTCCTGCACCACGACCTCTCGGAGGCTGTTGGTTATCCCTTCTATTCGGTGCACGATCCCGACCCTCTGATCTCAGTCTAGCTACCTTTTTCGGACAGTCTCTAACTCGATGCTCCATGGACCCACATTCGAAGCATCCTCGGTTACCATTCCAACATTCTCCCGTGTGAGACTTCCCACACAGGGCACACCGTGGCGGCCATTGAATATTAGCAGCAGTAGTAGGCCTAGCAGCTTGATCCGACCCACCAAACCTCGTCCTCTTTTGCTGATTACCAGAAAACCTAGAAGATTCGGAGCTCCTCTTATTCCAGTTCCTATCTTGATTACGCCTAACTGACTACCTTACCCCTTCAGCAACCTTAGACTTCTCCACTAGGACAGCGAACTCTCGTTCCTGCTGTGGAGCTATCATCATCCTCAGCTTATCTCTTAGCCCATCTTCGAATCTAACACAGCGTTCATGCTCGATACTCACAATACCACGAGCATACCTACTCAACCGGAGGAATTCGGCCTCATACTCTGCCACCGTTTTATTGCCCTGAAACAGGTTCAAGAAAGCTTTCCGCTGTGCACCCACGTAGCTAGCTCCTATGTACTTATTTTGGTAGGTAGCCTTAAAGAATTCCCATGTGAGATCCTCCGCCATCGCTCCATCTCTTACGGTGAGCCACCACTGATATGACTCATCCCGAAGCAGAGATATTATACCCTTCAACTTCTCCTCAGCTGTAAAATCTAGGTCACCCATGATCCTCTCAGTTGATTCCAACCAATATTCCGTCGCACTGGGTGCCACTCCGGAAACTCCTCTAAACACCTCTGCTCCGTTAGCCCAGAGTCGTTCAACCACAGATTTACGGGCTCCTACACCATGCTCGCCTCAAGAACTCGCTCCAACCTCGTAGCACCGCTCGATACTACGTCGTTACCACCACCGATCTTGAAACTCGGCCATGGCCGGCAGATCCAAGCATCTCATTTCCGGACCCATGACCGACCTTTGCTGGCTCGCATAAGGTCATCCTACCTCTATCATGACCCAGGGGGGACGCCCACGCCCTCTTGTACTCATTATTCTCTTTCGCGTTTATCCGATTAAGAATTTTATGCATTAGTACTTGTTTCACTGGTTATCCGCGAAGAAATTTTATGATAAGAGTTTTAGGAGTGGTTCTTTCATAATCATACATGCACACAATTTTCCATTCATTTATTCAAAGAGACTTGTAGATTTCATTGTGATTGTTTTTCCACTACCCAAGGGTATTTTCGTAATTTGTCCTACAGGGGTGTTTTTGAAAATTTTCAAAAATAAAAAAAGTTCTCAGATGATTTTGTCAAAAAGTATTTTGGAACTCTTAAATTCCCAGGGTATTTTGAAAAATTTTGAAATCCGGGGGTATTTCGATAATTTTGGACCTCAGGGGTATTTTGGTAATTTTTTTACAAATCAGGGTGAATTTGTAAAATTTATTAAATCAGGGATATTTCAAAAGTTGTAAAACTTTGAGGGTTCTTTTTGGGAATTGCATTTTCCAAAATAGTGATGTTGCAAAATTTTGAAGATCAGGGTCATTCTGGTAATTTTGTAGGTTAGGGGAAATTTTGTAATTTTACTATTAGGGGTATTTTAGTAAAATTTTTTTTCCACAACAAGATTCCCAAAATTTGGTTAAATTGATTTCACAAAAGAAGGATATTTTAGAAATTTTTCATACGGAAGGTATTTTGGTAATTTACAAGCCAGGGGTATTTTGGTCTTTTTTTTCAAACTTAGGGGTATTTTGGTCATTTTTTAAAAAAACAAGGTTTTAATTACTTCCAAAACAAAATGGCTAGTCCCTTTCGGGTTTTAGTTATCAAGTTTAGCCTGTGAGTGTGTCGTCTCAGCTAGGATGAACCGTCACTACGCACCAGGTAGGATTCGAGTGAGTAGGAGGTGAGTCACTAGGACTGCTTAAATACCATGCTCCCATCGAATCCAATCCTAGACATGCGTATAACAATTGCCACATCCCTTGCTCAGTGTCAACTCATAGGGTTGTTTAGGGAATTATTAAATCTTATGCATTGTTTGTTGGGGTTCGCTAGCCCTAAGGTTCAACAATTTCTATTCTAATATTCTATGTTCACAATTTACCCTTCTACCCCTATCAAATATTCACAAAGAAAATAGATAGAATTACTTACCTGGGCGGATTGGTGCTGGAGACTCGGTGCCATGCTGTTCGAACCATAAACAATTTCCCAAAACATTCCAATAAGGCCTTCTAACAAAAACAAAACATTTTGGGCCTTGGGCCCCCACAATGAAGTTTTGAACCTGCTCGATACCAAAATGTAACACCCCAAACTCGCCCATGAGTCCTAACGGATCGGTATGTCACGGAGTAAAATAATTTGAATCATTTTGAGTGTCTGGTGAAAACTTGTTAAAATGTGGCTAAGGTATTAAAACGGGGTTTGATAAAAATCAGTTGGGATTATTTTCATAAACATGGTTGGGTTGATGAACCCTTTGAAAACGTTTGATCATGTAAAATTTTAAAATTTGTCAAGGTTATAGTTCACTTGGTGTATTTTGTTACCCGATGGTAACATCTTTGAAAACCCGTAAAGTTATTAAGTTTGAAAAATTACTTTTAACCGGTTCACTTAACATTTATAAACTTCATTTGTAACATAACATAAGTAAAATATAATAAACATCCAAATTATAATTAGCGGCCTTATTACAACCCAAAATAAAAAAAAGACTTAAAAAATAAATGAACTAAAACTGATTTAAATAAGGTTCCAAATTGAGAAACACGCATGGCTGCCTCGAGTCCTCCCCGGCTCCATCTCCGCGATCTACTCATCTGCAAAATAGTATGGGAAGGGGTGAGTCACCAAGACTCAGTGTGTAAATCCCCCACCCGGAAAATACAACTCATACACAATTTATTAATAAACATGCAACATGCAACCCAACTAACCATCCATACTCCTTTACTACCCCGTGTGGTCAAAACCAATGGTGGTCAAAACCACTGGTGACGAGAGTCACAAATCAAATGATGGGGCCAACCCATCGTGTGGTCAAAACCACTGATGACCATAGGTCACAAATGTCATAATGTGGTCAAAACCACTGGTGGTACCAAACCACTGGGACTTAGTCACAATTTATCAACAGTGTGGTCAAAACCACTGGTGACCGAAGTCACAATAAATCTGATGGGGCCAACCCATCTTGTGGTCAAAACCACTGGTGATAGTCCATAAAGATCATCCCCCTCCTCTCATCAATCCCACCATCATCATGCTTACATAACAATATCATAATCCCATATTTCATGCATTTATGTATAGCATATCATTTAACAGCATATGATGGCAAACTCAATCATATATCATAGACAAAGTAATAGGGGACTTACCCGGAACCATGCTTATGCCCACAAGCAAACCACTACCAAAATGATAAAAAGGCAACAATATAGTCATGTTAACTAATAAAGTGTGTAGTGAGTTTTTACACAGCTGTTACAACCAAAATTCCTAGATCCCGAAGATCCGATCTACGATGCTAGATCCTTTGACCCTAAATTTGGCCAACAACAAGGTTAGTGACATAGACCTATTCGGCAAAACCAAGTAATCCTGAAGGATACAATGTACTCGAAATAACACTCACCTTGGTTACCGATTTGGTCTCCTACCAAATCCCGAAACGGCACTTATTCTTGAAATCGTTGAGATCCTTATATGGCACATATTAGTTTCGGCATTTAAACATAAACTTTTTAACAAATGGCCCTTGGCCGAATGATGTATAAGCCTTACCTTGAAAAATCAAATCCCGAAAGCTTCCTTCAATCGGCTATGGCCTCCCTACAATCGGTTTAATCACATTAATAAGAGTCATAGGCCATTCGGCCATAATCTTGAACCTAAAAGAGGTTATTACCCCTTACCTTAATGACTATTTAGGCCCCTAAACACCACAAGTCAGCACCACTTGGTGTTGTTAGGGGGTTCGGCTACCTTCAATGAAGAGAAAAGAACCGAATGCTAGAGTGAAACAACACCTTTCTTTAAGGGGGATTCAGCCAAGTGGATCTTAATAGGAGAAGAAAAGATTTCGATAAAAGAGTGGAAGAGGTTCGGCTAATAGAGAAAAAGAAGAAGGGAATTTTTGGAGAATTTTGGCTATTGTGGCTAGGGAGGATTCGGCCAGCAACAAGAGAAAAAGAGAAAAGAATTAATTTGATAAATTTTTGGCACTTTCTTGCTATATTCAAGCTGATTTGTGAATGCTCCTAAGGTGTCCAAAATTCGGCCAACTCCCCTCTTTTGTGATAATTTCCAGCTTTTAATTATCACCCATTCAATCAAAATCAAAAGCAATATTTATCTTCCCTTAATCTCCTCTTTGAACAAATATAGATTATCAACAACACTTACTCTTCCAGCCGAATCCTAGAGCAAAAATTAAGCTTTATCCTTATCAATTTAAGAGTCCAAAATCAGGCCATTAACTTACCTTCTTCATGCCAGCATGCAACAAAAAATAAAAACCATCTTGCAGTTCATTTGGCTCGAACACAGGACCTAATGGAGCAAACTGTCGCAGCCCCTTACAACGCTCCAAGCCACCCTACCATTTCAACTTTCATGTCATAAAACCTCGACATTTATTTATATGGTCTTCCTAGGCCGATTCCCTTCCTAAAGTAAAAGAAAATAAAACTGCCAAGGCGCAAACTTAGTAGTTCGAACCCAAGACCTGCCCAATCGTCACCACTAAGCCTTTAAGTGGCGCATGAAAGCCACTTTGCCAATTAACTCTTTGTGTTATGCTTCACCCGAAATTTTACTTAACCCCTATCTCACCTAATTCCTTCCTTTTAAGCACTTAAAAGAAATTTTTAGTCCTAAGTCTGACCTAGCTCGGGGTTATAACTAGGCCCTAAAGTATGTCAATAATCATAGTGTTCATTTCTTCAAGCACACACACACATGGGAAAAATAATTAAATTACAAACAACCCCTAATTTAGGATGTTACAGTTCTACCCCTCTTAAAAAGAATTTCAGCCTCAAAATTACCTGAATCAGAAGAGTTGGGGGTATTGCTGCCGCATCACATCCTCGGGTTCCCATGTTGCCTCCTCCGTACCATGGTTCCGCCATAACACCTTTACCGAAGGCACTGACTTCCTCCTCAGAACCTTGACATCTCGATCCAAGATTTGTACTGGCTCCTCCTTGAAGGACAAGTCTGGGCTCACCTCAATTTTTACTACCGGCACTACGTGTGAGGGATCTGATCGATAGCACCTCAGCATTGAAACATGGAAGACGTCATGTATCTGGCTCAATTCTACCGGTAACTCAAGCTGGTAAGCTACCGGTCCCACACGTTTCAGCACTGTGTACGGTCCGATAAATCTAGGGCTTAGCTTGCCCTTCCGGCCAAACCTCAGTACCTTCTTCCAAGGTGATACCTTCAAAAAGACCTTATCGGCCACTGCATATTCAACCTCTCTTCGCTTAAGATCAGCGTAAGATTTTTGCCTGTCCGACGCCTCCTTAAGACGATCCCGAATTACTCTAACCTTATCCTCCGTCTCCGCTACAACTCTGGACCCAACATCCGACGTTCTCCTAGCTCCGTCCAATATGTAGGAGTACGGCATTTTCGACCATACAGCGCCTCATACGGTGCCATCTGAATACTCACTTGATAACTATTGTTATAAGTGAACCCTGCCAGGGGTAGGTACTCCTCCCAACTACCACGAAAATCCAAAACACAGCCCCTCAACATGTCTTCCAATACTTGAATAACCCTCTCAGATTGTCCATCATACTGCGGGTGAAAAGCCGTGCTAAAATTCAACCTCGTGCCTAACTCCTGATGTAAGGCCTTCCAGAATCTCGACGTGAACCGAGGATCCCAATCCGAAATAATGGACACAGGTACTCCATGCAACCGCACTATCTCTGCTATATATAGCTTGGCTAACCTTTGAAGTGAGTAGTCAACCCTTACCGGTATGAAATGGGCCGACTTAGTCAACCGGCCTACTACCACCCAAACTGCATCTTTCTTACTGGGCGTAAAGGGAAGCCCACTTACGAAATCCATAGTAATCTCCTCCCACTTCCACTGTGGGATCTTTATCGGTCAGAATGACCCGATGGCAATTGATGCTCACTTAACTTGTTGGCATGTCGACACTTGCCCACAAACTCTCGGTTACTTCGACTTAAGACCCACCACCAAAACTACTCCCTTAAATCCCGATACATCTTACTGCTTCCCGGGTGCATAGCGTACGGACTACTATGAGCTTCTTTAAGGATTCGCTGCATTAAATCATCATCCTTAGGCATGCATACTCTCCCCTGAAAGTACAACACTCCATCACTGCCCAAGCTGAAATCTTCGGCCTCACCATTCTGTACTTGTAACCTCCGTGTATTCAAAGCTTCATCGGTTATCTGTCTTTCTTTGACCTCATTAATCCAAGACGGCTTCACTTGCAACTCTGCCAAAAGGCTCCCATCCTCATAGAGACTTAGGTGAGCAAACATTGCTCGCAAATCCACTACCACCTTTCGACTCAATGCATCAGCTACCACATTAGCCTTCCCCGGATGGTATTCGATTGAGCAGTCGTAGTCCTTCAACAACTCAATCCACCTCCGCTGCCTCAGATTTAAATCCTTCTGAGTCAGGAGGTACTTCAGACTTTTGTGATCTGTGTACACTACTGACTTCTCCCCATAAAGGTAGTGCCTCTAGATTTTCAAGGCAAATACCACAGTAGCCAATTCCAAGTCATGTGTCGGGTAGTTAGCTTCGTGAGGCCTCAACTGCCGTGACACATAAGCGACCACCTTTCCTTCTTGCATCAGCACACACCCTAAACCAGTATGCGATGCATCACAATACACAGTTAACTCCTTTCCTGCCTCAGGCTGAATTAAGACTGGTGCTTCTGTCAAAATCCTCTTCAGCTTATCGAAACTCTCTTGCTGCTTCTCAGACCACACAAATGGAACCTCTTTTCTCAATAGCTTAGTCAACGGTGCTGCGATTAAGGAGAAATTTTCCACTAATCTCCTATAATATCCTGCCAACCTCAGAAAACTCTAAATTTTCGTAACAGACTTGGGTGGTTTCCACTTTAATACCGCCTCAATCTTACGGGGATCCACCCTAATTCCTCGACTGAAACAACATGCCCTAAAAAAGTTACCTCCTTGAGCCAGAATTCACATTTGTGAATTTGATGTACAGCTGTTTTTCCCTTAGAACTTGCAGAACCACATGAAGATGTGCGTCATGCTCTTCCTCCAACTTCGAGTACACCAAAATGTCGTCTATGAAGACCACGATGAACCGATCTAGATAGGGTTGGAAAACCCGGTTCATCATGTCCATAAACACTGCCGGTGCATTCGTCAAACCAAAAAGCATTACCAGAAACTTGTAGTGCCCATATCGAGTACGGAATGCTGTCTTATGGACATCAGCCTCCTTCACCTTAAGCTGATGGTACCCTGACCTAAGGTCAATCTTAGAGAACACCGATGCTCCTTTAAGTTGATCGAACAGATCGTCAATCCTGGGCAAAGGATACCGATTCTTTATTGTCAACTTGTTCAGTTGCCGATAGTCTATACACATCCTTATTGTCCCATCCTTCTTCTTGACAAAAAGCACTGGAGCTCCCCAAGGCGATACACTTGGTCGGATGAACCCTCTATCCAACAATTCCTGAATCTGCGCCTTCAACTCTACCAATTCTTTTGGCACCATCCGATACGGAGCTATAGATACTAGCGCGGTTACGGGTAGCAAGTCGATACCAAATTCAACCTCACGGTCCAGAGGTAGACCCAGAAGTTCCTCTGAAAACACATCAACATAGTCCCTTACAGTTCGGACATCTCTCACAGCAACATTCTTAGCTTCCAAAGCACAGACATGCACCACAAAAGCTTCACAACCCTTCCTAACCATCTTTTTCGCCTTCAACGCAGAAACCACATTAGACAGGTAATCTCTCCTTTTACCTATCATCACCACCTCATCACCTTTCACGGTCTTTATTACCATGCGCTTAGCTGCGTAATCCAGGCTAGCCTGATACTTTTCTAGCCAATCTATCCCCAGGATTAGGTCAAACTCCCGGAATGGTAGTTCCATCAAGTCAGCCAAGAACACGACCCCTTGGAGTTCTAGGGGTACGTCCCTATAAAGTTTACTTACTTCTACAGAGTGACCTAAAGGGCTTAATACAGTCATCTTCCTAGAAGTAAGCTCAGAGTCTAAATGCAGAGTTTCCATTACGCTACTAGCAATGTATGAGTGGGTTGAGCCAATGTCAATCAAAGTATTATAGGGTACATCAAAGATCAAGAACATACCGGTTATAACGTCCGGTGCGTCGCCCTCCTCTTGACGCCTAGCGGCATAGACCAAACCAGGTTGCCTAGCCTCAGTACCACCGGTACCTTCTCTCAGTGCCCCACGACCTCTGCCAGCACCATTACCTCCTCTTCCTGCACCACGACCTCTCGAAGGCTGTTGGTTATCCCTTCTATTCGGTGCACGATCCTGACCCTCTGATCTCAGTCTAGCTACCTTTTTCGGACAGTCTCTAACTCGATGCTCCATGGACCCACATTTGAAGCATCCCCGGTTACCATTCTAACATTCTCCCGTGTGAGACTTCCCACACTGGGCACACCGTGGCGGCCATTGAATATTAGCAGTAGTAATAGGCCTAGCAGCTTGATCCGACCCACCAAACCTCATCCTCTTTTGCTGATTACCAGAAAACCTGGAAGATCCGGAGCTCCTCTTATTCCAGTTCCTATCCTGATTACGCCTAATTGACTACCTTACCCCTTCAGCAACCTTAGACTTCTCCACTAGGACAGCGAACTCTCGTTCCTGCTGTGGAGCTATCATCATCCTTAGCTCATCTCTCAGCCCATCTTCGAATCTAACACAGCGTTCATGCTCGATACTCACAATACCACGAGCATACCTACTCAACCGGAGGAATTCGGCCTCATACTCTGCCACCATTTTATTGCCCTGAAACAGGTTCAAGAAAGCTTTTTGCTGTGCACCCACGTAGCTAGCTCCTATGTACTTCTTTTGGTAGGTAGCCTTAAAGAATTCCCATGTGAGATCCTCTGCCATCGCTCCATCTCTTACGGTGAGCCACCACTAATATGACTCATCCCGAAGCAGAGATATTATACCCTTCAACTTCTCCTCAGCTGTAAAATCTAGGTCACCCATGATCCTCTCAGTTGATTCCAACCAATATTCCGCCGCACTGGGTGCCACTCCAGAAACTCCTCTAAACACCTCTGCTCATAGTTGGCTTGAGTCGTTCAACCACGATTCTGGGCTCCTACACGCGCCGCCTCAAAGAACTCGCTCCAACACTCGTAGCACCGCCTCGATACTACGTCATTACCACCACCGATCTTGAAACTCGATTTTGCCACGGCAGATCCCAGATCTCATTTTCAGACCCATGACCAGACCTTGCTGGCTCAGACAAGGTCATCCTACCTCTACCGCAGCCACGGGGCGGACGTCCACGTCCTCTTGTACTCATTATTCTCTTTCGCGTTTATCTGATTAAGAATTTTATGCATTAGTACTTGTTTCACTAGTTATCCACGAAGAAATTTTATGATAAGAGTTTTAGGAGTGGTTCTTTCGTAATCATACATGCACACAGTTTTCCATTCATTTATTCAAAGAGACTTGTAGATTTCATTGTGATTATTTTTCCACTACCCAAGGGTATTTTCGTAATTTGTCCTACAGGGGTGTTTTTGAAAATTTTCAAAAATAAAAAAAGTTCTCAGATGATTTTGTCAAAAAGTATTTTGGAACTCTTAAATTCCCAGGGTATTTTGAAAAATTTTGAAATCCGGGGGTATTTCGATAATTTTGGACCTCAGGGGTATTTCGGTAATTTTTTTACAAATCAGGGTGAATTTGTAAAATTTAATAAATCAGGGATATTTCAAAAGATGTAAAACTTTGAGGGTTCTTTTTGGGAATTGCATTTTTCCAAAATAGTGATGTTGCAAAATTTTGAAGATCAGGGTCATTCTGGTAATTTTGTAGGTTAGGGGAAATTTTGTAATTTTACTATTAGGGGTATTTTAGTAAAAAATTTTCCACAACAAGATTCCCAAAATTTGGTTCTAATTGATTTCACAAAAGAAGGATATTTTAGAAATTTTTCATACGGAGGGTATTTTGGTAATTTACAAGCCAAGGGTATTTTGGTCTTTTTTTTCAAACTTAGGGGTATTTTGGTCATTTTTTTAAAAAAACAAGGTTTTAATTACTTCAAAAACAAAATGGCTAGTCCCTTTCGGGTTTTAGTTATCAAGTTTAGCCTGTGAGTGTGTCGTCTCAGCTAGGATGAACCGTCACTACGCACCAGGTAGGATTCGAGTGAGTAGGAGGTGAGTCACTAGGACTGCTTAAATACCAGGCTCCCATCGAATCCAATCCTAGACATGCGTATAACAATTGCCACATCCCTTGCTCAGTGTCAACTCATAGGGTTGTTTAGGGAATTATTAAATCTTATGCATTGTTTGTTGGGGTTCGCTACCCCTAAGGTTCAACAATTTCTATTCTAATATTCTACGTTCACAATTTACCCTTCTACCCCTATCAAATATTCACAAAGAAAATAGATAGAATTACTTACCTGGGCGGATTGGTGCTGGAGACTCGGTGCCATGCTGTTCGAACCATAAACAATTTCCCAAAACATTCCAATAAGGCCTTCTAACAAAAACAAAACATTTTGGGCCTTGGGCCCCCACAGTCGAGTTTTGAACCGGGCTCTGATACCAAAAATGTAACACCCCAAACCTGGCCCATGAGTCCTGACCGGATCTGGTATGTCACGGAGTAAAATAATTTGAATCATTTTGAGTGTCTGGTGAAAACTTGTTAAAATGTGGCTAAGGTATTAAAACGGGGTTTAATAAAACTCAGTTGGGATTATTTTCATAAACATGGTTGGGTTGATGAACCCTTTGAAAATGTTTGATCATGTAAAATTTTAAAATTTGTCAAGGTTATAGTTGACTTGGTGTATTTTGTTACCCGATGGTAACATCTTTGAAAACCCGTAAAGTTATTAAGTTTGAAAAATTACTTTTAACCGGTTCACTTAACATTTATAAACTTCATTTGTAGAATAACATAAGTAAAATATAATAAACATCCAAATTATAATTAGCAGCCTTATTACAACCCAAAATAAAAAAAAAAGACTTAAAAAATAAATGAACTAAAACTGATTTAAATAAGGTTCCAAATTGAGAAACACGCATGGCTGCCTCGAGTCCTCCCCGGCTCCATCTCCGCGATCTACTCATCTGCAAAATAGTATGGGAAGGGGTGAGTCACCAAGACTCAGTGTGTAAATCCCCCACCCGAAAAATACAACTCATACATAATTTATTAACAGACATGCAACATGCAACCCAACTAACCATCCATACTCCTTTACTACCCCGTGTGGTCAAAACCAATGGTGGTCAAAACCACTGGTGACTAGAGTCACAAATCAAATGATGGGGCCAACCCATCGTGTGGTCAAAACCACTGATGACCATAGGTCACAAATATCATAATGCGGTCAAAACCACTGGTGGTACCAAACCACTGGGACTTAGTCACAATTTATCAACAGTGTGGTCAAAACCACTGGTGACCGAAGTCACAATAAATCTGATGGGGCCAACCCATCTTGTGGTCAAAACCACTGGTGACAGTCCATAAAGATCATCCCCTCCTCTCATCAATCCCACCATCATCATGCTTACATAACAATATCATAATCCCATATTTCATGCATTTATGTATAGCATATCATTTAACAGCATATGATGGCAAACTCAATCATATATCATAGACAAAGTAATAGGGGACTTACCCGGAACCATGCTTATGCCCACAAGCAAACCACTACCAAAATGATAAAAAGGCAACAATATAGTCATGTTAACTAATAAAGTGTGTAGTGAGTTTTTACACACCTGTTACAACCGAAATTCCTAGACCCCGAAGATTTGATCTACGATGCTAGATCCTTTGACCCTAAATTTGGCCAACAACAAGGTTAGTGACATAGGCCTATTTGGCAAAACCAAGTAATCCCGAAGGATACGATGTACTCGAAATAACACTCACCTTGGTTGCCAATTTGGTCTCCTACCAAATCCCGAAACGGCACTTATTCCTGAAATCGTTGAGATCCTTATATGGCACATATTAGTTTCGGCATTTAAACATAAACTTTTTAACAAATGGCCCTTGGCCGAATGATGTATAAGCCTTACCTTGAAAAATCAAATCCCGAAAGCTTCCTTCAATCGGCTATGGCCTCCCTACAATCGGTTTAATCACATTAATAATAGTCATAGGCCATTCGGCCATAATCTTGAACCTAAAAGAGGTTTTTACCCCTTACCTTAATGACTATATAGGCCCCTAAACACCACAAGTCAGCACCACTTGGTGTTGTTAGGGGGTTCGGCTACCTTCAATGAAGAGAAAAGAACCGAATGCTAGAGTGAAACAACACCTTTCTTTAAGGGGGATTCAGCCAAGTGGATCTTAATAGGAGAAGAAAAGATTTCGATAAAAGAGTGGAAGAGGTTCGGCTAATAGAGAAAAAGAAGAAGGGAATTTTTGGAGAATTTTGGCTATTGTGGCTAGGGAGGATTCGGCCAGCAACAAGAGAAAAAGAGAAAAGAATTAATTTGATAAATTTTTGGCACTTTCTTGCTATATTCAAGCTGATTTGTGAATACTCCTAAGGTGTCCCAAATTCGGCCAACTCCCCTCTTTTGTGATAATTTCCAGCTTTTAATTATCACCCATTCAATCAAAATCAAAAGCAATATTTATCTTCCCTTAATCTCCTCTTTAAACAAATATAGATTATCAACAACACTTACTCTTCCAGCAGAATCCTAGAGCAAAAATTAAGCTTTATCCTTATCAATTTAAGAGTCCAAAATCAGGCCATTAACTTACCTTCTTCATGCCAGCGTGCAACAAAAAATAAAAACCATCCTGCAGTTCATTTGGCTCGAACACAGGACCTAATGGAGCAAACTGTCGCAGCCCCTTACAACGGTCCAAGCCACCCTACCATTTCAACTTTCATGTCATAAAACCTCGACATTTATTTATATGGTCTTTCTAGGCCGATTCCCTTCCTAAAGCAAAAGAAAATAAAACTGCCAAGGCACAAACTCAGCAGTTCGAACCCAAGACCTGCCCAATCGTCACCCCTAAGCCTTTAAGTGGCGCATGAAAGCCACTTTGCCAATTAACTCTTTGTGTTATGCTTCACCCGAAATTTTACTTAACCCCTATCTCACCTAATTCCTTCCTTTTTAGCACTTAAAAAGAAATTTTTAGTCCTAAGTCTGACCTAGCTCGGGGTTATAACTAGGCCCTAAAGTATGTCAATAATCATAGTGTTCATTTCTTCAAGCATACACACACATGGGAAAAATAATTAAATTACAAACAACCCCTAATTTAGGATGTTACATCACACACGGGTTTGGGATGTATGTTGATGCAAGATGGAAAAGTTGTTGCATATGCGTCACGATAGTTGAGACCGCATGAATTGAACTACCCTACGCACGATTTAGAATTGGCGGCAGTAGTGTTTGCTCTGAAGATTTGGAGGCACTACCTATATGGGGATAAGTCAATTATTTACACGAACCATAAGAGCCTAAAGTATCTCCTTACCCAGAAGGAGTTGAATCTGAGGCAACGTAGGTGGATTGAACTCTTGAAGGACTATGACTGCTCGATCAAATATCATCTGGGTAAGGCTAATGTGGTGGCAGATGAGCCGAGTCAGAAGGCGATAGCAGATTTGAGGGCGATGTTCGCTCATCTTAGTCTGTATGAGGATGGAAGTTTGGTAGCTGAGCTCCAAGTAAGACCTATGTGGACAAATTAGAACAAGGAGTAGCAACTTCTAGACGATGTTTTGAGTGCTCAACTCCGGCAAGTGCGATGTGGTAAAGGAGAGGACTATAGTTTGAATGGTGATGGAGTCCTATGTTTTCATAAGAGATTTTGTATGCCAAAGGATGTGGATTTGAGGCAAATGATTCTTCAGGAGGCGTATAGTAGCCCTTACACTATGCATCCTAGAGGGGTTAAGATGTACTAGGATTTGCGAGAACAATTCTGGTGGCCAGGTCTGAAGCGAGAGATAACAGAATTCGTGAGTAGGTGTTTGACGTGTCAGCAGGTGAAAGTGGAACACCAGTTACCTTCGGGGTTGTTGCAGCCAGTAAAGATTCCGTAGTGGAAATGGGGGAGAATCACGATGGATTTTGTTAGTGGGTTACCCCTTACGCCCACTAAGAAGGATTCAATTTGGGTGATTGTGGATCGGCTGACAAAGTCTACTCACTTCATACCGGTTCGTGTTGATTTTTCTCTGCAAAGGTTGGCTAAGTTGCATGTGGCTGAGGTGGTGAGGCTGCATGGTGTACTTCTGTCGATTATATCAGATAGAGACCCTAGGTTCACGTCACTGTTTTGGAAGGCTCTACATCAGGCAATGGGAACAAGGCTAGACTTCAGCACTGCTTTTCATCCATAGACTGATGGTCAGTCTAAGAGGGTAATTCAGATCTTGAAGGATATGCTAAGGGGTTGCATCATCGATTTTAGGGGAAGCTGGGAGGAGTATTTGCCTTTAGTAGAATTCGCGTACAATAATAGTTATCAATCTAGTATTCAGATGGCAACTTATGAAGCGTTATACGGAAGGAGATGTCGTACCCCAACTTGTTGGACAGAGTTGAGTGAGCGTCAGGTGTTGGGCCCCGAACTAGTGTCAAAAACGGAAGAGAAAGTTAGGTTAATTCAAGCTCAGTTGAAGGAAGCGTCTTATCAGTAGAAGTCGTATGCAGATCTTAAACAGAAGGGGATGGAATTTACAGTAAGAGATCAAGTCTTCTTGAAAGTATCACCGTGGAAGAAGGTAATGAGGTTTGGTCGGAAGGGTAAGCTAAGTCCCAGTTTATTAGACCTTATTGAGTGCTGGAACGTGTGGGCCCAGTGGCATATTGATTGGGGATACCTTCAGAGTTGGAGTGGATACATAACGTGTTTCATGTCTCGATGCTAAGAAGTTACCATTCTGATCCCTCGTACATTGTGCCAGTGGAAGAGATTAAAGCAAGGCCAGATTTGTCCTTTAAGGAGGAGCCAGTGCAAATTTTGGAACGAGACGTAAAGGTGTTGAGAAGGAAGTCTGTCCCTTTGGTCAAGGTCTTGTAGCGAAACCACGGTGCGGAGGAAGTGACATGGGAATCAGAGGATGTTATGCGATAGCAATATCCCCATCTCTTCTGATCAGGTAAATTTCGAGGCCGAAATTTATTTTAAGGGGGGTAGAACTGTAACATCTTAAATTTGTGGGCCTGTGCATTTTGAGTAATAAATGCTTAAATATGTTAAATTAAGAATTAGAGGTTCAGTTTGGGCTCAAGAATGGGTTGAGGCCTTGATGAAATATTCTGTTAGGCACTCTAAGACTTGAAATAAAGTAATGGTAGTTTAGTTGGCCTAATGGGCTTGTGGCCCAGTAGCATGGGGTGTAGAGAGGGAAACTGTTTAAGTGGCACCTTGGACTGATGAGTAGGCCCAAATTTGGCCGCATGGGGCCCAAGAAATTGGGACAAAAAAATTCGGCAGCCCAAGGAGAGATAGGAGGGATGGCACAAGGCTATTAACTAGGGGATTTTATGTTTTAATTATGTGGATAATAAGCAGATAAAAGGAGAAGTAGTGGTGTGATGTAGGCCTCTAATGGATGAGTGCTCAGATAGGGATAAGGGATAGAATGATCAGAGTGATCTCCTGGAAGCTAGTGTTGGCCAAAAATCAAACTCAGGATGGGGGAGGAATCGGTTTAGTATGGGCAGAGAGGTGTGCCGAAAATTTCTGCTATGTTCTCATCATCTTTTTCTTTCTTTGCCGAAATCCCCACTCCATTCACCCTCTCAAATTTCTTTCTTTTCTTTTCATTTTGGCCAAACCCCTTGACAATTTCTTTCTCATTCCTTTCAAATACTTTAGCCGAAATCTCTAAGCCTTTCCTTGATTTCTTTTTTACTTTCTTTCTAAGCAAAAGCTGAAACACTTTACTCAGACCTTCTAAAAGCCAAAAACGCATCAGTTCATCTTTTTCGAGATTTTCATAAAAGCCAAAATCCCTAGATCTCATCTCCTGTGTTTGCCAAATTCTTTCTGAGGTGTCTGCTTGTGCCGAATCTTGAAGAAAACTTAGGGTAAGTGTCGATTCATGAGATTTTAGTCTTTTCTGGGTTTTTAGAGACTCTAGCTGAATGGCTATATGGAAACTAATCTTGTGCTTTTCTCTTAATTGCGGCATTCCGAGATTTGAAAGGGAGTCAATCGCTTAGATTTCTAAGTCAGACTTTAGTAGCACTCGAATCGTGTTACTTTCGGGAATTCAAGGTAAGGAGATCTGTTAATTTTAAGCGTGTAGATTTGGGTATACACTAACCTTTGGCCGAATGTAGGAAGGCCTTATCTTTGCGTTCTTTCGGCTTTTGAGCAAATTTGTAGACAAAGGGCAGTAGATCCGATTAGCGAGGGTATCGACATAGAGGGTAGTCCTACGTATTTATCAGGTGTGTAGCTTTTCACACCATTCAGGTTTGTTTGTTAGTACATGTATATAAATCTTCTATATTCTGTTAAATGTCAAAATCCCGGCATAACGGTTGAAACCCGAAGAGGGTAAAGGTGAATCACCAGGTTAGTGATTTCTGTCATTCATAAATGAATGTTTATGTTGAGATGATATGTTTTATATGTATGCCGATTTCTGTGATTGCACGGGGTTGGGTGATTGATGAAAGGGGAAGTGTTCTGTTGTAGTGGCTTTCGCCATGATCTGTTGTAGTGGCTTTTGCCATGATCTATTGTAGTGGCTTCTTGCCATGATCTGTTGTAGTGGCTATTGCCATGATCTGACGATGAGCAGATAACTGCAGTATGACTGCCATCGATGGTGTGTAGCGGTGTGGGTTGATTGTAGAAATCCCCAATGGTGTGATTGGCAGGTAAGGGTGGTGTGTAGCGGATGGAAACCTAGGATTGGGTTGGGCTTTGCATATTTTCTGATATGTTATGCTCTGTTATCTGTTCTGTGGGCATAAGGCCCAATCTGATGGTGCACGAGGGTTGCACACTGAGTCTCGTGACTCACCCTATTATTAAACATCTTTCAGGTAACACCTAGTGCATCGGATCGGGCTGGAGAGGAGCGTAAGGTGGCCATGCGAGAGAACATCTTGATTCAGCAAAAGGCATTACCTAGTTTACTTCTTTTTAATATTTCTAATTAGTGGGTTTTATATTTTATTGTAATAAGGCCATGGGCCACTAGCTTTATATTTTGTTTCGGTTTTATTTTGGGCTTTTATTATTAATAGACATGTAAATTTTACGTTTTAATTAAATTAAGACATATATTAAATTTCGGTTTTTAATTCATAAAAGCATCTTATAAAATTTATATCTTTTATAAACTATCAAATCGTTAAGTTTTCCAGAATACATGTTTAAACTCGACAAATGTTTTCCAAAAATACGACATGTTTTACTAAATCTTCTTAGTGACATGCCAGATCTGGTCGTGGTGTTTGGGCCGGGTTTGGGGTGTTACAAAATTGTACTGGTAAGGGGGTGATATCGTAAAGCTTCAAAATTTAACTTTCATATATATATATACATATAATATAATATGTACCATCAACATGTTCATACTCATCATAAGTAACATTCTTACTCAAATACCTGAGTATTGCTTTCAACGTTATCGGAATTAGCTCAATTTGAAAGCATCTTTGTCTATTAGCAAAATAATTTTCATCAGAGTAAGGAGATATCACACTATCATAGGCTATATAATGGCATGCATTTCTAGACTCCACATATACTACGTTCAGTCCGAGAATCGACTAAACTGTAGCTTTGATACCAATAAATGTAACACCCCTAACCCAAATCCATCACCGAAACAGGGTTACAGAGTGTTACCAGAGTTTACGAGTCAAGTTATAGACATTTAACAAGCATTTAATATTCAAATCTGATTTCAATCAAATTTAATCATATAGTCCCATACATGAGCCCTCGAAGCCCAAATCATGCATTAGAGTCATGTAACATCCTGGAAAGGGCCTATGCATTTTTGGTTTAATTGTATGAAGTGACATGTTTTATGTACTAGGAATAAATTTTGAACATTTCTGGAAACCCGAAAATGAATGGAAATGAACATTTTTGGAAACCGAAAATGTATAGAAATGTTAAGTTTAAAATGGAAAGTGAACATTTTGGAAACTAGGAAATGTAAGGAAATGATTTGGAAATGATTCAAAAGAGGAAAGTGAACATTTCTGGAAACTTGGAAATGTAAGGAAATGTCAAGTTTACAGAGTCGAACGAAAATTTTTGGAAACTTAGAAATGACTTAGAAATGTCGAGTTTTAAAGTTTAAAAGAGGAAATTAAGGCAAGGTGGCCTTAAAAGAAAAAAAAAGGTTTGTGAAATTTGACACACAAACAGGCTTGGAAAAGTGGCCTGAAGATGCCACTTAGGGCCTCTGGAAATGGCGCCACATGCAAGGAGTTGGGCCTGGGTTCGAGTCACTTGGGAAGCAAATAAAAGGAGTTTTATTTTTGCTTCCAGAAGCAGAGGAGTGGACGGCAAGGCTTCTAGAAAAAGGGAGTTTTATTCCCTTTAAATTTCGACAATTAATGGGATAAATAAGGGATTTAAATTGGATTATTTTTTTTGAAGAGATAATAGATGGATAAATATGGATTTATCCCTTTTATTTTGATAGATAAGGAAGAGATAAAAGAAGATTATTATTAGCATTTTTTTTGTTAAGAGATAAGAGATAATAAAGGATATTTCTTTAATTATTTTAAATTAAAGAGATAAAGCTATCAAATAAAGAAGAGTGGTGGCCAAGTGAGGGATTCTGAGTAGTAGTTCGGCTATAAAAGGAGGAAAATAGGGCTACTCATCAATTTGTTCTTCCTTCTCTTCTCTCTGCCGAAATTTTCCTAGCCAATTCTCTCTTTTCTCTGCTATTTTGTTAAAACCAAAAACCCTAGTAAAGCAAGCCAATCTCTTCATCTTTCTTTTCTTCCTATTTCTCCTTACCAATCCATTCAAAAGCCGAATCTTGGAAAGGCTTAAGCATAGGTGCTGCCGATTTCTTCAAAGGTAAGAGCAAGTTTGGTTTCCATTCTTTTCTTTTAGATTAGCCGAGAGATAATGTAACCCCATACATATTTTGGTTTCCGAATATGGAAGGATCTTTTGGGATTATCAGAGTAGTCAACTAAAAGGAGGAGTATTCGGGATTTCTAAGATTAAGGTAAGACATGTGAATATTCGACCAAAGGCCTTGATTTATGATTTGATGATTAAGATTAAGTCTAACGTAAGGTTTTAAGGATTTCGACATTCCTAGGGAAACAAGGAAGCAGTTTGAGATTTGTTGGTGATCCAACCAAGCAACAAGGTAAGAATACTAATCCTACTAGGATTTGGAATTTTGGCGAATGGCTTTTTATTAAGGTAAAAGTGATTAATCAATTGTAGGAACTTGAGATCTAAGGCGAGATCGATCTCGGGATCTCAAGGAATCATTGTTTAATCGGTGTGTACCCTACCCTAAGTTTTGATAGGTTCATGGCTATGTTTAAATTAAATGTATTATTAAGAATGTGTGTACCCACACTATTTCATAATATGTGTTATGGCTATGTTTAATTAATATATGTGATATTAAGAATATGAAAGTGGCTAAGGTACCATGTTATGGTACTAAGTACTCAGGTACGTTTCCTACTCCTACTAGGAATATGAAAATGTTATTTGTTACATGAGAATATGTTAAGAATGTGAATTGTGGCATGTAATTGCATAATATGTTATGGGGCATATGGGTTTGTTTGAAAGGGGAAGTGAAAAGTGGTGACCTAAGACCACAGTAATCTGAAAGTGGTGACCTAAGACCACGAATGCGGTGACCTAAGACCGCAATTTGGAGTGTAGCGGAAGGAGGGTCGACTTAGTAGTCCCCATGGTGTGACTGGCAGGTACGGGGGTGTGTAGTGGATGGACAATTAGGATTGGGTTTGGGAATGCATCATAACTTGTATTTTATGTTTTGAATGTGTAACTATTGTATGCCTGATTCTATTATGATTTAGTGTCGTGTACACATTGAGTCTGTTTGACTCACCCCGTTGTGGGACCATGTTCCAGGTGATGAAAAGTGATGGACCGGGACGGCAGTACTTGTGGTGGCCATGCTCAACATGAAGTTTATATTTTTATGGACTCTTGAATTTATTTTAGTACTTTGAAATATTTTGGAAACTATTTGATGTAATAAGGCCATAAGGCCATGATGAACGATTTTTTTTTATTTCTACTTGTTGTTTTATTGTGTTACAAATTTTGATTAGGTTAAAGACTAAGTATTTTATTTTAAAATATACTCGATATGTTTATTACTTAAAATTAAAAAAAGGGTTTTCTAATATAAAAATCCAGTTTGTTTTCAACACAAGCCCAACCCAAACAATATTTTTTTTTAAAATCACACAAGTTTTTCTCTAAGTAACAAAAGAATTTGAAAGCCGGTTTACTTGAGGAACATACCAAATCTGGTCAAAGCTCGTGGGCCGGGTTTGGGGTGTTTCAAGTTAGGTCGGGACAAAAT
The DNA here is from genome assembly GCA_025506655.1 of Gossypium rotundifolium. Classification (NCBI taxonomy): domain Eukaryota; kingdom Viridiplantae; phylum Streptophyta; class Magnoliopsida; order Malvales; family Malvaceae; genus Gossypium; species Gossypium rotundifolium. The sequence continues at coordinate 67,207,482 of CP106732.1, read as the reverse complement.
CGGGTACTTAGAGAATTTTTCGTGAAATTTCAAAATTTTTCCTAGATGCAGGGCACACACGCCTGTGTTGTCAATGGACACGCCAGTGTGATCATAGGACACGCCTGTGTTGTAGGCCGTGTTTGACCCCGTGTAACTCTCTGATTTGTGCCACACGGCCTGTATCACACGCCCGTGTGCTAGGCCGTGTGGTAAATTCAATTTTTCAAAATTTAGGTGCAAGTTTCACACGACCAAGACACATGCTCGTGTTCTAGGCAGTGTATCACACACGACTGAGACACACGCCCGTGTGCCCAATTTTGAGCATTCTGTTTCTCAAATTTTAAGATGCACGGGACACACGGCCAAACCACATGCCCATGTGCTAGGTCGTGTGTCACACACGGCCAATAGACGCGCCAATGTCTCTCCCCGTGTGAATGAAAATAGGCCATTTTCCAAGCCACATTTCTCATCCATCTAGTTATATACATATACCAACACTTAAACACATTCACAAGTCATATCAAAACAATTAATTTAAGTAAAAACCAAGCCTCATGCATGACATAATATCACATACAACTAATGTACTCTTCGGTACATCAGATGACAATTTATTATCATGTTAATTTATCATTCATGCTTACCTATTTACCAAATGCATATATTTATGATCAAATTCATTACTCAAACATAATAAATTCACTTATAATTATATCAAAACATGTTCATCACAAGCCGTTCCAATGGCTAGTTATAACTAAATCATTTACATTCCAATATGGCCAATTAACCTATACATGCCATTATAACCATAATTGATTTACCATATGTACCGAAATAGGCCAATGGATAGTTGAGTGATCTCTGCGAAGTTTCCAATCCAACGAGATTCTGATTTGCTATAAAATAGGGAAATAAAGCAGAGTAAGCATATAATACTTAGTAAGTTCGTATAACATAATACTTAACTTACCATTAATTCTATTTCAAGATAAACATGTAAGGCACATTCAATCAATTTGATCTCAAGCCCTACATATATCCTCATTGCCCTTGTTGCTCATACATTCCATAATAACAGCAAGAAACATATATCAGCTCAACAACAATCAGATTTCCAGATATAAATACTTCCCATATCACGTATTCATATAACATGTATAAATCATAAATTTGTATTTCAAGTACATAGTCATAATAATTTATCTCGAGTTCAGATTGTTTCATGTCGGAACTTTACCCATTAAATCATTCGAAATATAAATTTCAGACGAGTAGTACACTCAAGGTATACAAATCTATAATCATGGATGAATGTATTCATCAAATAAATTCCATGTACATATATCATAATCTCATATTTCCATATATCATGTATTACCATTTTCATGTATTTCAGGCATATACGTGTAATAACTTATTTCTTATTCATATCTTCTCAGGTCAAGATTTTTTCTGCTGTTGAATTTATCTGAAATATCAATGGATACTCAGGTAGTACACTCGAGGTGTACAAATCATGATCTGTCAACTCATATTCAGGGGTACCCGTTAGGGCATATAATTAGAGAGCACATTCTCGAGCCACATATCAAGATGCTCAGATGAGCTATGTAACAAGAAGCTTACCCGGGCTAAATTAGGAGTGCTCATAAGAGCCACAATCAGGAAGCTTATAAAGAACTTTTAATCAGGAAACTCACGAGGAGTCTATTAGGATTGCTCAAAATGAGCCATGTAATAGGAGCACCGGATAGCCATATCTCAGGGGGTTCAAGTGAGCCATGTCAGGACACCCACAAAGAGCTGCGTTTGTGTCTGCAACATATACCAGATCATAACCTATTGCATAACAGGATGCTCATAAAGAGCTGCATTTGTGTCTGCAACGTATGCAGGATCACAACTGATTAATAAACAGGACGCTCACAAAGAGCTGCGATAGTGTGCAACACATCCAGAATCACTACTGATCAGGATGCTCATAGGAACTGTATAACACAATGCTCGAGAGGGCTTTTATCATGATTACTTGTCTGAGCTAAATCCCGCCTGCAACATATGCAGGACTATATTCATTACGGGAAATTATGTATCCATCGACTTTCAATTATTCAAACGAGATTTAACATTTTTTCAAGCATGATCAAGCATGTGATCATTTCTTACATTTACAATAATCACAATACTCAAATAAACACATTTCACATTCATTTCAAGCATAAAAGTAACATTTTTATCATTTATCATTTATCATTTATCAGGCATTATCTTTTATCGAATTTTGTCAGACAAGTTTTCAATGTCATACATATATGATATTTATACAATTCACATACACAAAATCTAATTCAAGCATATAAATATACAATTTAGTTACACGAACTTACCTCGACAAATGTTCGTGTACGTAAAATCTACTAATCCGACATTTTTCTCTTTTCCTCGTTCTAACTCCAAATTTGGTCTATCCGGACCTATACAAGTAAATTTAACATCAATTTAATACAATTTAAACTCAATTCAGTCCAATTCACATCTTAAAAAAATTACCATTTTGCCGTAAACTTTTAATTAATGATAATTTCGTCCCTAGGCTCGGAAAATGAAATTCATGCAATTTAATTCTTGTTCTAAGCCTAGCTAATTTTTACATGTAACATTTACAGCCCATGTATTTCATAAGAATTTGCATAATTTAAGTGTTACCACTCTTTCCTAGGGGTTCCATGTATTTTGGGGAAGATGATGACATAAAATAATGATATTTTATTATTTAATTAATTCATCAGCTTTTATTTTTCATATTTCCAATTTCATCATTTTCTTTATTTTATTATCCATGGATGAATCATCATCCTTAACAACTAAGCATTTTTAATGGTGTAATTATCATATAAGGACCTCCAATTTAAAGTTCTATAGCTATTTAACCCCTTTAACTATTAGAACCCAACTTTTGCACTTTGTGCAATTTAGTCCTTTATCAAATTAAACATGTAATCAATAAAATTTCTTTATGAAATTTTCACACAATATTATTATCATACTGTAGATCATAAAATAGTATTAAAATAAATTTTATTTTCGGACTCGGATATGTGGCCTCAAAACCACTGTTTTGAATTTTATCGAAAATGGGCTGTTACAATTATAACCTTAGCCAAAACATCAAAAACTACTGATATTTATGTTGGATAGTGTGATAGATCTCCGATGAGCTTCCAAATCAATCAAGCTTTCGATTATCTATAAAACATAGGAAAGAAACTACGTAAGCACATAATACTTAGTGAGTTCGTAAAACATGAAACATGAAACATAACTTAACATTTCATTTAAATAACATAATATAAGCATAATGTAATCCAACTTCAAGCTTAACACAAGCCTAGACATCATCACCAACACAAGTTAGTGCATTTATACATAATTAACTTGAATTAAACATGTGATGATTCATTTCCATGTGAACATATATCATTTGTATCATTTAACCTTTCCATGAACATTTGCATTTTACCACATGAGAACATACCTTCTCAATCCTTTTCATTGCCCGTTGAACCATTTAGAATATCATTGGATACTCAGGAAAGCTCACACAAAGTGTGCTTAAACATATAGCCATAACATTTCCTTTACATCATTGCTCACACGAGCTGTGGGTTGAAACGTAAGCTACACGATACTGCTCAAACGAGCTGTAGAGTATCCATAACAAATTTAGGACCTCATCCATTGGGAGGACATTCAAGAACAACACCCGAAACATGAAATCCCTAATGACATGTCATTTGTATCCTCAGAATTCCTAAGGTTCAATTGGGAATCATTAACCGTCATGGCATGATTTTGGATATACATTGTTCAATAGTATTTTAAATACATATTAACATATAATTAAACAACACAAACATAATAATTCATGCATACGAAATTACCTCGACGATTAGAGCGTAAAAACGAAGTCGATTAATCTCAGGCTTTAGCTTTTCCTCGATCTAAATCCGTACATGGTCTATCTTGATCTAAATAGACAAATTCAATCCATTTAATATCCGTAGCACTAAATTTAGTCCTTATTTTATTTTTTTAAAATTATAATTTTGCCCTTAATATTTTACCTTTTCACAATTTAATCTTTAAGCTCATAAATTGAAATTGAAACATTTTAATCCTCTTCTCATGCTAGCCGAATTCTCTAGGGACCTAAATCAATCAATACAAATCATCATTTCATAAATTTACCATGAAATTTTATCATTTTTATAAATAAGTCCCTAAATACAATTTTCATCAAAAATCACTTTACAAAAAATGTTTATTTATCAACAAGGACTCATAATCTACCATTAAACATCAATAATTACACAAGAGAATTCATGGCACAACCCTAAATCTTTAACAATTTTGCGAATTGATCCCCGGCCTAGCTAGATTAAGATACAACGACTTCAAAAACATAGAAATCATTAAAAACATGATGAAATCACTTACATACAAGACTTGAACATGGTCGAACCTTAAAAGTACATAAATGGAGTTTTTCTTCTCTAAATTCTGTGGAGAAAATGTATTCAATAAGATGGTACTATATTTTTACCATATTTTTACCTTAATTATTAAATTACCTTTTTAACCTTACTTATTAACCTTGAAAATCATTTAAGTTGTGTCCATAAATGTCCACTAGCTTTATAAATACTATAATTACCATTTAAATCCATCCACTTTAAAGTTTCATATCCATTTGACCCTTTTAACTAATAGAACTCCACTTTTGCACCTTTTATAATTTAGTCATTTTTACTTAATTAATCACGCAAACGTTAAAATTTCTTAATGAAATTTTAATACGACCTTAATAACATCCCATAGACATTAAAATAATAATAAAAAATAATTTACTCATCAAATTTGTCGTCTCGAAACCATTGTTTCTATTTCTCTAAAAATGGGCTGTTATAGAGTGACACACTGGATGCATAATGTAATATCCTGGATTATGGCTTATGTATTATTGCTAAATTGTGTGAAATAGCATGCTTATGAATATTCTGAATGTGTTCTATGAATTTTGTGGACCTTAGTGTGTAGGTGAATGCCTTAGAAATTATTTAATTTTAAGTCTAAAAGAGGGAGTTAAGCCTGATAGGCCTTAAGAAAATAAATGGGGGAAATTAGGCACAAAGATGGGCTTGTCTAAGTGGCTTGGAGGAGCCACTTAGGGCCTCTGTAAATGACGCCATCAACAGGTGTAAATGGGCCAAGGTTCGAGTCGCATGGGAAGTTAAATAAAGCTTTTATTTTTGCGGCAACAAGGGGAAGTAATGGACGGCATGGGGAGTCTATGGGAGGAGTTTAAGATGAGGTCTAATTCTTTTGGAAATTTCGGCTAAGGTAGGAGATAATTGATGACTTATTTTTAAATTATTTTTGAATGGGTAAGAGAGAGAAAAACAAGGGATTTGATAGTGAGAGGAAGAATTGGCCGAATAAGGGACACTAGGTGTAGCAGTTTCGACAAAAAGGGAAGAGTGAGGCCATTCTCCATTATTTTCTTTTCTCTTTAGCTTTCTACCAAAATCTCTAAGCAAATACCCTCTCTTCTCTTTTACTTTCAAAGCCAAAATACCTTGTGTTCTAGCCGAAATTGAGTAGCAAAGTATTCATCTTTTTGCTTTCTTTTCCATCTCTTTCTCTAGCCGAATTTCCACTTCTCTTTTCCTCAAAGTCTTCCTTTTCTTTTATTTGTTCTAAGCTGAAACCTCCTTCTCCCTAGTTCACCATTGCCGCAACCCCTAAAAGCTTCATACCCTTCCTCTTCACTCTTGGAAAAAGCTAATTCCTTCACTTAATCAAAAGCCAAAATTTGTGTGCTCAACATCTAGCCATAGCCAAATCTCTGTGGGTTCAACAATGAGCAGTTGACTACAGTATTAAGGGTAAGATCCATCATGATTTGATCTTTAATCTTTTTCCTCTATCCAAAAGCTAAGGACTAATCCCATTAATATTTTAGTTTGTTTGCCGAAAGTTGGAAGGTTAATTTCGGGATTTCTATAGTAGCCGACTTCTAAGGAAACCATTTGGGATTTTAGATCTAAGGTAAGAAAGGTATAAGATTAGGCCGAAGGCCATTTATTTGAATGTTAGAATTGGATCTAACATATATCCTGTAGGATTTTGACATTTCCTTAGCCAAGAGACTACTTTCGGGATTTAAAATCACAAGGTAAGTACCCATGATATTCGGCCAAGGCTAATTTAGTGAATTAGATCTATTTACTATTTATTCAAAAGTCGAAAACTAACCAAATCAATTGATCTAGTGTTAGCCAATTCCAAGGGAGAAAGACTACAGGATTTCGAGATTTGATTAGTAGTGAAATCAACAACAAGGTAAGATTTTGGTTGCGATTGTCCTTTGGGATTTAACTAACTAGCCGAATGGCTTTTTGCTAAAGTGTTTAAGGTTGGCCGAATATAGGGATTAAGGGTCTAAAAGCATTAGATCGAGTTTTTGGGATTTCAATAAAGCGCTAAGTGAATCAGGTGTGTACCCCGCACTAAATCTTGATAGATTTATGGCTTTAATTTACTATATGTGTTAATATAAAAGTGTAAGATTATGGCTAAGGTACCATGTAATGGTACAAAGTACTCAGGTACGTTTTCCTACTCCTACTATGAGTATGTTGTGATAAATATCTGTTATGGCACATAAGTGCAACTATAAGAATGTGAATAAAGCATAAGGCATAATATTTGCATGTTTTGTATGACATGGGGCATATGGGTGATATGTAAAGGGAAAGTGAATTGGTGGTTTTATTCCCCAATATCTGAATGTGGTGACTTATGTCACGTAATTTGAATGTGGTGACTAATGTCACGGAATCTGAATGTGGTGACTTATGTCACGAAATAATTATCTGGTGGCTATGCAACGAATTTTATAAGGGCGATGAGCACGTCGAATGCAGCGACTGCCTTCGATGGTGTGTAGCGGATGGAGGGTTGACTTAGTAGTCCCCACGGTGTGATGGCTGGTACGGGCGATGTGTAGCGGATGGCATCTAGGTTTGGGTTCGGGATTGCATCATTTTATTTAAATGCTATATGAATATGTATGATTTGATATGCCATACCTGTTGGGACTTAGTGTTGGTTGTACACATTGAGTCTGTTTGACTCACCCCGTTGTGGGAATATTTTTCAGGTGACGCTCAGTAATGGACCAGGTCGGCAGGAGCTTAGTGGTGACCATGCTCAGCACGAATTTTATTAGTTGGACATTTTATTTTATTTAAGTACTATAAATTTTATTTTGGGTTTATTTTTTATGTAATAAGGCTATAGTATGAGCTGTTCATGCATGCACTTAAATTATTTTATTATGGCACGATACTTATCAAATTAAAGTAAGCAAATTTTATTAATAATAAATGAAAAATGTTTTGACATCTAAAATACAAATGATTTTCAATTTAATTAACAAACTTTAAAGACTCGACTTTTACCGGTAACTCATGGTTTTGAAATATAACCACGAACTTTTCTTAAACAAAATCTTTGAAAAATTTCTATGTTTTCAACTTGAACCCAAATCAACTGTTTTCAAAAACACGAAAAATTTTAGCAAAGATTCAAATAAGATTCGAATGGTTTTTCCTAGAAGCATGCCAGATCTGGTCAGGGTTGTGGGCCGGGTTTGGGGTGTTTCATTTTGGTATCAGAGCCCGATTCAAAACTCGGCCTTGAGGGCTTTTAGGGCCCAAAATGTTTCTTACTTTTGAAATTGGGTTTTCTAAGAAATAAGCAGGGTTTCTGGCATGGCACCTGAGTCTCCGTCCCGAAGTCCACCAGGTAAGTACTCCCAACTCTTCTGTGAATTGTATATGGGAATATATAGGGACGTAGATTAGTGGACTAGGAATCAAATCCTAGGACTAGTTTACCCCAACATGAGAATTACATAAAACTTTAATGCCCAATTAAACAAACATGTGTCTAAGTCGCCGAGTTAGGGTGTGGCAACCATTGTGCGCATGTCTAGGATTGGTTTTGTGGGAGCTTGGTATTTAAGCAGTCCTAGTGACTCACCTCCTCTCCACTCGAATCCTACCTGGTGCATAGCGACGGTTCACCCTAACCAAGAGGACTCAGCCACAGGCTAAACCCAATAACTAAAACCCGAAAGGGACTAGCCATATCTTTATAAAAACCCTAGTTTTAAAAACCACGAAATTATCCCTTTGATGTGTAGGAAAACTATTTTGAAAATTTTCCCAAAATATTCTTGATTTACAAAGTTATCCGAATAACCCTGGTTGGAAAAATTACTAAAATGCCCTTGGTTCATAAAATTTCCAAACTACCCACAGTTTTTATCAAGATTCTCTTACCTTACAAATATCCAAAAACCCTATTTTTACAAATATCAAGATACCCCAATTTGGAAAATTTACGAAATTACCCCTGATTTGCAAAATGACCAAATTACCCTAACCTGTACAAATGACCAAAATACCCTCAGTATGGAAAATTATCGAAGTACCCTCAAATTAGAAATCTTTAAAAATACCATTGTTTTGAAAAGTCATCAGGAACCATGTTTTGCGAAAAAATTACCGAAATGACCCTAGCTTGTAAAATTACAAAAAATACCCATAGTGTATAAAATTACCATTTCACTCTTGAAATTTTTCCAGCAAGTATTTTAATTTTATGAAACATCAACAATCTCTATTTTGCAACATTTTCAAATACCTTAATTTGGGAAAAAAAGAAATTACCAAAATACCCTTATAGGATAAAATTACGAAAATACCCTTGGGTAGTGGAAAACAACAAACAACGACAACTACAACATTTCTCTATAATGAACGCAAGTTCATGTATGTGAATGAATGATCTGAGACTTTATGTGAATGAATTCGAAAGAACTACCCTTTTAAAAACTATTGAACATAAGACTGTACGTGATAAATCAGTGGAACAAAACTAATCTATAAAATTCTTTAATCAGATAAACGCAAATTGGAAGTATGAATTCAATGGGACGTGGCCGTAACGTGCGAGGCCGTGGTAGAGGCTGAATGACTGTGTCGGAACCCGTTAGATCAAGTCAAGGATCTAAAAATGAAATGCCAGCACCACCACCAGCCGCTGATGTGGAATATCAGGATCAAACGTGGGATGACACAGTGTCACAAGCGATGCTGCAGGTCTTGGAAAGGGTGGCTGGAGCAGGTGGAGGCATGGGAGCTCGAAAGTCGGTACCTGAGCGACTCCGAGCCAATGGAGCTGAGGTGTTCCGTGTTGTATCTGGTGTGGCACCTAGTACCACTGAGTATTGGTTGGAGGCGACTGAGCAGATTATGGATGAGCTCAGTTTAACTGCCGAGGAAAAACTGAAAGGAATGGTGTCGCTTCTCTGCGATGAGTCATATCAATGGTGGCTCACGGTTCGGGATGGTGCTACAACTGAGGAACTCACTTGGGATTATGCTAAGGCGACATACCAGAAGAAGTATGTTGGTACTCATTACATCAATGCACAGAGGAAGGCATTTCTGGGGCTGGTTCAAGGGAACAAGTCGTGGCGAGTCTGTTGAATTCCTAAAATTTGAGCCGTTATGCTCGAGGCATAGTGTCAACTGAGCATGAGCGGTGTGTCTGATTTGAGGACGGGCTGAGGGATGATTTGAGACTATTGATAGCTCCACAGCAAGAGCGGGAGTTTGCTGTGTTAGTGGAGAAGGCTAAGGTTGTAATATCCCGGGTTAAGGGGTTAATTTATTTTGTTGGCATTGTTGCATGTTTATGGCTTGCTATGTTGTTGTCTGTGTGGTTTCGGGGCTTAGATGTAGGCTAGGAGTGTGCCTGAGTAGGTGGAGAAGTTTTTGTTTTTGGACTTTAGGGGATAGGAGCTGAAGGAGATGGGGTTTATAATTAAATTAGGTGAATTTTTAACACAAGTGAAGAGCTAGCAAAGTGGCAAGGTATACGCCACTTGGAGCATGTGTGTGGCGTCAATAGCAAGGGGGAGGTCTTGAGTTCAAGTCGCGAGAATCCCACCCCTTTTGCATCCATTTTGACGGCATGGAGGGGAAGAGTTGTGGGCAATTTGAACTCTAGCTTGGACCTTGTCAACTCATTCAAACGGGGGATAGAGAGCAATTATAGGAGGGAGACTTGGTCTTTGCCATTTGAATTGGTGGTGTGGGAGTAAATGGGGGGAGGTTGGCCGGTTTTGAGGAGTGTTTGGGGGAGCTTGGGAAGTGCCGAAACTCCCTTGGTCTTTTGGGTGTATTTTCGGTCTTAGGGGGGGAACAATTAAGTTTTTTTCTTTCTTTTCTTTGTGTCAACAAGCCGATTCTTCTTTGTATCAACTAGTAAAGATTTCTCCACTTGCAATAGCCTTAGCCGAAACCATTTGTTGTTGCATACTTGAAACCGAAACCCCAAGTCTTCATCTCTTTCTCATTTTTTCTTTTTGCTTCTCCTTAAACCGAAAGCTTCAACACCCTTACCCTTACCGAACCTAACATCCCATCATCATCTTATTCCCTCTTTTGGAAACCTTGTTAGCTGAATGCCTCTCCTACCTCCTTTCTTTCTTCAATTGAGTTAAACTGAAACCTCTAGCACCCTTGTTGCCGAAATTCTACCTTGTTTCTTCCTTCTTCTCTTCATTGTGCAAAGCTGAAACTAGAGACCCTTCCTTCTCACTTTTTCTTTTTGTTTGCATAAACCTTGTGCCGATTTCTCCATTTGGTCCATACCATTTCATTAAGCCGAAACCATTTTTCCTTATTCCCCTAACTTTCATCTCCTTTTTAATACCATCTTGACCGAAGCACTTCTCCATTCATCTTGTTATACTCTTTCTTTCACACAAAACCGAAAGTAACCCCCTCCACTCATCTTTCTTTATTTCATTTCTTTTCCAAAACCTGTTAGCCGAATCTATTCCTCATGTTAGATTCTTGTGGTAATCGGTCTACTAAGAGGGTAAGTTCTTGGTCGTATGGCCATTTCTCTTCTTTCTTACACCTTGCCGATTCTTAATATGTTTTTGGCCGATTGTGTTATTTGTTGGAAGGTACTAATCTTTTGTAAACCAATTCTTATAATAGGACATCCGGATCTAAGGAACGTTCTTGAGGAGTTTTCTTTCTCTGGTAAGCAGGCGGTGAGTAGTGGTAAGAACGAGTGCCGTATTCGATTTCGTTTAGTTTTCTTTAAGACTGGTTGTTAAGAGATTAACTGCTCTTTTATCAGGGTGTGCCGATTGTGTAAGGAGAAACCATTGTTGAAGCCGGTTTCTGAAAGAACCACTGTTGGGTTCGGATTTGGTAGGAAACCAAATCCAGTTTAAGGTAAGGGTAAACCGGTATACCCTTTTGATTTATTTGGTTATGGCCGAATGATATGTGTGCTAACCCTTTGGTTGGTCGATTTTAGGATCAAAGTTGTCAAGGTGGTCGAGGGTCTTAGACCGGTTCTTAGTATTAAAACCTCCGCTAATTCAGGTGTGTAAACCAACACACTATCTTAACTTAGTAATGTAATAACCTGTTGTGTAAATGAAACAGTGTGATTGACTGATTTGGTACCCATTGAGGTATGGATACGGATTCGGGTAAGTCCGTTCTGATATGAGCTATGTGATGATATATGATATTATGATTATGGGTGCATGTTCATTGAGATGCCATATTAAGCATGTGAGCATGATAGTATGATTGCACGATTTTGCATCTAGTATGATATGTGATTGGGTGATATGAGAGGAGGGGGAAATTTGATATCCGTGTCTTTGGGACACCAGAGGTTTGGCACCTCCAGTGGTTTGGTACCACGTATTTTGTGACTTTGGGTCACCAGAGGTTTGGCACCTCGGCGTCTCGCCCCAAAGTGGCTTAGTACCACGATGGGTTGGCCCCAGATTGATTATCTGGGATTGACGCTAGTGATTTGGTATCACACGATGGGTTGGCCCCATCATCGATTTGTGACTACGGTCACCGGTGATTTGGTATCACATTGTGTCTTTGGGACACGGAGGTTTAGCACCTCATTGCGACTTGTCCACGTGGTTTGGCACCACCGTGGGTTGGCCCCACTTATGAGATACTGGGATCGTCGCTAGTGATTTGGTATCACACGATGGGTTGGCCCCATCATTGGATTATTTGTGACTTTGGGTCACCGGTGGTTTGGCACCACAAGATGGATATCGTGACTTTGGGTCACCGGTGGTTTGGCACCACCGGTGGTTTGGTACCACAGGGGTAGAAAAGGCGATATGGATGGTTAGGAATGGGTGCATGATTTGCATTATTCGTTATGATATATGTGTTGGCATGTTATACCGGGAGAGGATTTATGCTTGAGTCTTGCGACTCACTCTCTCCTTTGACTTTTCGGTGACACTTAGACGCGGACATGGAGCCGGATGGACTCGAGGTGCTCATGCCATCTTGAAATAAAGATTGCTCGGACTTCTTTTATAAAATTTGGTACACTAGCTGATTTATTTCTATTTTGTTATATTTGGGTTTGTAAATGGCCTCTTAAATTATGTTTTTGATATGTTATGTTTAAGTAGATTTTCAATATGCTTTAACAAACTAATTAAGTGAAATGTGCTAAAACTTGGAAAGACAACGTTTTCAAAACTTCAAAAACGATGTTTTAAACTATACCATCGGGTATCATACTATAACTTGGGATAAAGTGAACTCAAATGGTTTCTCTAACTTAAATATGATTTTCTACTAAGTCAAAAATGTTTTAGTAACAATAAGAAATAGCTTAAGCTTCAAAACGAAATAAACTAGTTTTACCTACACACCGGATAAATATTCAAAACTTTATGGGTTTTCAAATGCATCATCAGATTTTTAATCCAAACCTACTTGAGTTTTCCTCAAACACAAAATTTCGCTAAGTGTTTTCACCAAACTTCTAGACTTCAACCTAAACCACCCAAAACCCTTTTTCCATGTAGCATACCAGATTCGGTTGTGGTGTATTGACCGGGTTTGGGGTGTTACATTTGTGGTATCAGAGCCAAGTACAAAAGCTCGGCTGTGGGCTCGAGGCCCAAAAATGTTTTCAAAAGTCTGTTTTAAGTGTTTTGTTTTAAAAGTATGGTTGGAAAGGTATGGCACCGAGTCTCCGGCACCAGTCCGCCCAGGTAAGTACCCCGTACTATTGGTTGTGATATTAATTGATATGATTGGATGGCTAGTAAGACTACTTTAGAGACTGAAACTGATAGGACTCTGTGGACTCGCGAAAACAAAGCTTCTTTAAAAATTCATAAGACTTTGCTTTAAACACAGTGGAATAATGACTGATACATAAAATTCTTTAATCAGACAAGATTTAGTCATGAGTACCCGAGGTGGACATGGTCGTGGACGTGGTCGCGGGAGGATGAAAGTTTCTGAGCCCGTAGGTTCTGGTCAGGGTTCAGAGAATGAGGTACCGGTTCCGCCACCAGCTGGAGGTGGTGAGTTCCAGGAGCAGACCGGCGATGACGCAGTGTCACTGAGCGATCTTGTGGGTTTTAGAAAGGGTAGCTGGAGTAGGTGGAGGCGAGGAGCTAGGAAATCTATGCTCGAGCGACTTTCGGCAAACAATTTGAATTCTTTGGGGTGTCTCTCGGTGTTGCTCCAAAGCCTTCCGAGTATTGGCCGAAGCGACGTAAGCAGATCATGGACGATCTGGACCTAACTACCAAGAGAAATTAAAGGGGATCGTATCACTTCTCCGAGATGAGTCATACCAGTGGTGGCTCACTGTTCGGGACAGCGCTGCAGCTGAAGATCTGACATGGGACTATTTTCGGGCTGCTTATCAGAAAAAGTACGTGGGGGCTAATTACATCAATGAGCAGCGAAAAGCATTTCTGAGGTTAGTTCAGGAGAGCAAATCTGTGTCGGAGTACGAGGCAGAATTTCTCAGGCTGAGTCGGTATGCCAGGGGTATGGTGGCTACTGAGCATGAGAGGTGCGTTCGTTTCGAGGATGGTCTGCGAGATGAATTAAGGTTGTTAATTGCGCCCCAGCAGGAGCGTGAATTTGCGGTTCTAGTTGAAAAGGCGAAGGTAGCCGAGGGCATTAAAGAGTCTGTGAGGCAGGGTATGGATAGAAACCGTCACAAAAGGAGTTTTGGGTCTTCTGGGTCATCAGGAAATCAGTAGAAGAGGGCTAGACCGAGTGGGCCGAATCAGTCGGGTAGGTTTGTTGCTGCTAGGTAGGGACCGCCGCAGTGTAACCGTTGTGGAAAGGCTCACCGGGAGGATGTTGGGTGATGGTAGAGGTTGTTTTGAGTGTGGCTCATTGGACCACCGAGTGAGGGACCGTCCGCGCAAGTTAGCTAGGATTCATCAGGAGAATCGGGCCGTAATGTCGATCTGAAATAATGGACCACCGCAGAGGGGCCGAGGTAATGGCGAGGGGTAATAGTTACGGTCGGGGCCGTGGAGCACCGGCGAGGTGCAGTAGTTCGAGGCCGCACGGTAGGGGTTGGTGTATCTTTGCGAGGCACCGAGAGGAGGGCGACCTGCCGGACGTCATTACTCGGTACATTTCTAATCTTTGGTTCTCCATTTACGCTTTGATTGATGTGGGTTCAACACACTCGTATGTTGCAAGTAGCATAGTGAAGACCATGGATCTAGACTCGAAATATCTTCTAGGCGGATGACCGTAATAAGCCCTCTAGGTCACTCAGTAGTGGTAGATAAAGCGTATAGAGGCGCACCTCTAGAACTCCAAGGGTAGTATTTGAGGTCGATCGATGGAACCGCCGTTTGGGGAGTTCGATCCGATTCGAGGATGGGTGGTGGTTAAGTACCAGCGAAGTTGGATTATGACTAAGCGCATGGTTAAAACGGTGAGGGTGATGAGGTAGTTACGATCGGTAATAGGAGGAACTATCATCCAATGTGGTATCCGCTCAAAGCCGAGAAGATGGTCGAAAAGAACGTGAAGCGTATGTGGTTCATGTGTATGCCTTGGAGGCTAAGGAGTCTCTTTGTGGAGACGGTTGGATAGTTAGGAAATTTGTGGATGTGTTTCTGAGGAGCTTAGGGTTTGCCACCGGATCGGAGGTAGAGTTCGGGATAGATCATTGCGAAGCTGCGCCAAGATCTATTGCTCCGCATGGGATGGCACCTAAGGAGTTAGTGGAGCTTAAGGCTCAGATATAGGAATTGTTGGACCGAGGCTTTATCGGACCAAGTATTTCACCATGGGGCGGGGTACTCTTTGTAAAGAAGAAAGAGCGGTACTATGCGGATGTGCATAGACTACCGCTAACCGAATAAGTCGACGATCAAAACAAGTATCCACCGCCTCGGATAGATGACTTGTTTGATCAGCTGAAGAGGGCGTCGGTTTTCTCGAAGATCGACCTAAGGTCTGGGTATCACCAGTTGAAGGTAAAGGAGGCGGATATCTATAAGACGGCATTTCGTACTCGGTATGGGCACTTTGAGTTCTTGGTTATGCCGTTCGGGTTGACTAACGCACCGGCGTGACTTTCATGGATCTGATGAATAGGGTGTTCCAACAGATCTAGACCCGTTTGTGGTGGTTTTATCGATGACATCTTGGTATATTCAAGGACTGAGGAGGAACATGATGCACATTTACGGGTGGTATTGCAGATTCTAAGGGGGAAACAGCTCTATGCGAAGTTCGAGAAATCTGAGTTCGCTCGTGGAGGTGACATTCTTGGGTCATGTAGTGTCGGCTGAGGGGATTAGAGTGGACCCCCGTAAGATAGAAGCGATTTTGGAGTGGAAGCCGCCTAAGTCAGTAGCGGAGATTCTGAGTTTTCTGGGCTTGGCAGGATACTACCGAAGATTTGTAGAGGGTTTCTCGTTGATCGCAGCCCAATGACTAAATTATTGAGAAAAGGGTTCCGTTTGTTTGGGTGAGAAGCGGCAGGAGAGCTTCGATAAGTTGAAGAAGATTTTGATCAAGCACCGGTTCGATTCAACCCGAGGTGGTAAGGAATTCACGGTGTCTTGTGATGCATCACATCTGGATTGGGTTGTGTGTTGATGCAAGAAGGAAGGTTGTGGCTTACGATCTCGGCTTAAGACCACATGAGGTCAATTATCCCACGCACGATTTGGAGCTTGCGGTGTAGTTTTGCCCTAAAGATATGGAGGCATTACTTATGCGGAGAAAGATCGATAGTCTACACGGACCATAAGAGTCTCAAGTACCTTCGACTCGTAAAGACTTGAACTGAGGCGCCGCAGATGGATTGAGCTGGCTGAAAGACTACGATTTCTCAATTGAGTATCATCCGCAAGGCTAACGCCGTGGCGTATCGTTGAGCCGTAAGGTTGTTTGGTTTAAGAGCGTTGTTTGCCCACTTGAGTTTGTACGATGATGGGAGTATTTCGCGAGCTGCAGTTAAGCCTACTTGGGTCGAGCGGATCCAAGAAAAACAGTTGTTGGATGAGGTTACGAGCCTTGAGAGGTCACAAGTGCGTAATGATGGTTTGAAGGGTTATAGCTTGTCTAGTGATGGGGTGTTTGTGTTTTCGGGGAAGGCTTGTATCCGAGAGAGATTACGAGTTAAGGTAAAAGATTCTTCAGATGCACATAGCGACCCTACGCTATGCATCCCGGAGGTAGCAAAATGTATAGGGACCTCGAGAACGATTCGGTGGCGGGTCTCAAAAAGGAGGTGACCGAAGTTTGTGGGTAAGTGTCGACTTGTCAAGAGGTCAAGGCTGAGCATCAGCTACCGTCTGGGTTGCTTCAGCCAGTGAAGATTCCACAGTGGAAGTGGGAAAGAATAACTATGGATTTCGTCAGTGGATTACCGCTTACACCGAGCAAGAAGGATTCGATTTGGGTAATTGTGGATCGGCTGACTAAATCAGCTCACTTTATTCCGGTGAGGGTGGATTACTCACTTCAGAGGTTGGCGAAGCTGTATGTGTCAGAGATTGTGAGACTGCACGGGGTGCCGGTATCGATCATCTCGGATAGGGATCCCAGATTCACGTCAAGGTTCTGGA
Source organism: Gossypium rotundifolium (assembly GCA_025506655.1). Lineage (NCBI taxonomy): Eukaryota > Viridiplantae > Streptophyta > Magnoliopsida > Malvales > Malvaceae > Gossypium > Gossypium rotundifolium. The sequence continues at coordinate 67,190,426 of CP106732.1, read as the reverse complement.
AGGCGTTGCATCAAGCTCTGGGTACACGGTTAGATTTCAAAGACAAGATTTCATCCAGATCGACGGGCGATCGGAAAGGGTTATACAGATCTTGGAGGACATGTTACGAGGTTGTATATTGGACTTCAGGGGTAGTTGGGAGGAGTATCTACCGTTAGCGGAATTCGCCTACAACAACAGTTACCAAGCAAGTATCAAGATGGCACCATATGAGGCGTTATGCGGTAGGAAGTGTCGCTCACCGACTTGTTGGACAGAGTTAAGTGAACGCCGCTTGTTGGGACCAGAGTTGAATGTCGAGATCAAGACAAGGTTAAGTTGATTCGAGCTCGATTGAAGGAAGCTTCAACCGATGTAAGTCCTATACCGATCTTAAGCGGAGAGATATTGAGTTTCTTTGTGGGAGATCGGGTTTTCCAAGGTCTCACCGTGGAAGAAAGTATTAAGGTTCGGGAGGAAAGGCAAGCTAAGTCCGAGGTTTACTGGGCCATATAAGGTGCTGAGACGAGTGGGACCAGTTGCATATCAGCTCGAGTTGCCAACAGAGCTAAGTCAGATTCATGACGTGTTCCACATTTTGATGCTTCGGCGTTATCGCTCGGATCCATCGCACGTGGTGACAGTAGAAGAGATCGAGGTAAATCCAGATATGTCCATGGAGGAAGAGCCTGTACAGATTTTAGATCGGGATGTGAAGGTTCTGCGCAGGAAGTCTGTGCCTCTGGTTAAGGTTCTTTGGCGGAATCATGGCGTAGAAGAAGCGACGTGGGAACCCGAGGATATGATGAGACAGCAATACCCGCAACTCTTTTGACCAGGTAATTTCGAGGTCAAAATTATTTTTAAGGGGGGTAGAACTGTAATATCCCGGGTTAAGGGGTTAATTTATTTTGTTGGCATTGTTGCATGTTTATGGCTTGCTATGTTGTTGTCTGTGTGGTTTCGGGGCTTAGATGTAGGCTAGGAGTGTGCCTGAGTAGGTGGAGAAGTTTTTGTTTTTGGACTTTAGGGGATAAGAGCTGAAGGAGATGGGGTTTATAATTAAATTAGGTGAATTTTTAACACAAGTGAAGAGCTAGCAAAGTGGCAAGGCATGCGCCACTTGGAGCATGTGTGTGGCGTCAATAGCAAGGGGGAGGTCTTGAGTTCAAGTCGCGAGAATCCCACCCCTTTGCATCCATTTTGACTGGCATGGAGGGAAGAGTTGTGGGCAATTTGAACTCTAGCTTGGACCTTGTCAACTCAATCAAACGGGGGATGGAGAGCAATTGTAGGAGGGAGACTTGGTCTTTGCCATTTGAATTGGTGGTGTGGGAGTAAATGGGGGAGGTTGGCGTTTGAGGAGTGTTTGGGGAGCTTGGGAAGTGCCAAACTCCCTTGGTCTTTGGGTGTATTTTCGGTCTTGGGGGAAACAATTAAGTTTTTTCTTTCTTTTCTTTGTGTCAACAAGTCGATTCTTCTTTGTATCAACTAGTAAAGATTTCTCCACTTGCAATAGCCTTAGCAGAAACCATTTGTTGTTGCATACTTGAAACCAAACCCCAAGTCTTCATCTCTTTCTATTTTTTCTTTTGCTTCTCCTTAAACCGAAAGCTTCAACACCCTTACCCTTGCCGAACCTAACATCCCATCATCATCTTATTCCCTCTTTTGGAAACCTTGTTAGCCGAATGCCTCTCCTACCTCCTTTCCTTTTTCAATTGAGTTAAACCAAACCTCTAGCACCCTTGTTGCCGAAATTCTACCTTGTTTCTTCCTTCTTCTCTTCATTGTGCAAAGTCAAACTAGAGACCCTTCCTTCTCACTTTTTCTTTTGTTTGCATAAACCTTGTGCCGATTTCTCCATTTGGTCCATACCATTTCATTAAGCCGAAACCATTTTTCCTTATTCCCCTAACTTTCATCTCCTTTTTAATACCATCTTGACCGAAGCACTTCTCCATTCATCTTGTTATACTCTTTCTTTCACACAAAACCGAAAGTAACCCCCTCCACTCATCTTTCTTTATTTCATTTCTTTTCCAAAACCTGTTAGCCGAATCTATTCCTCCTGTTAGATTCTTGTGGTAATCGGTCTACTAAGAGGGTAAGTTCTTGGCCGTATGGCCATTTCTCTTCTTTCTTACACCTTGCCGATTCTTAATATGTTTTTGGCCGATTGTGTTATTTGTTGGAAGGTACTAATCTTTTGTAAACCAATTTTTATAATAGGACATCCGGATCTAAGGAACGTTCTTGAGGAGTTTTCTTTCTCTGGTAAGCAGGCGGTGAGTAGTGGTAAGAACGAGTGCCGTATTTGATTTCATTTAGTTTTCTTTAAGACTGGTTGTTAAGAGATTAACTGCTCTTTTATCAGGGTGTGCTGATTGTGTAAGGAGAAACCATTTTTGAAGCCGGTTTATGAAAGAACCACTGTTGGGTTCGGATTTGGTAGGAAACCAAATCCAGTTTAAGGTAAGGGTAAACCGGTATACCCTTTTGATTTATTTGGTTATGGCCGAATGATATGTGTGCTAACCCTTTGGTTGGTCGATTTTAGGATCAAAGTTGTCAAAGTGGTCGAGGGTCTTAGACCGGTTCTTAGTATTAAAACCTCCGCTAATTCAGGTGTGTAAACCAACACACTATCTTAACTTAGTAATGTAATAACCTGTTATGTAAATGAAACAGTGTGATTGAGTGATTTGGTACCCATTGAGGTATGGATACGGATTCGGGTAAGTCCGCTCGATATGAGCTATGTGATGATATATGATATTATGATTATGGGTGCATGTTCATTGAGATGCCATATTAAGCATGTGAGCATGATAGTATGATTGCACGATTTTGCATCTAGTATGATATGTGATTGGGTGATATGAGAGGAGGGGGAAATTTGATATCCGTGTCTTTGGGACCTTTGTGTCTTTGGGACACCGGAGGTTTGGCACCTCCAATGGTTTGGTACCACGTATTTTGTGACTTTGGGTCACCGGAGGTTTGGCACCTCGGCGTCCGCCCCAAGTGGCTTAGTACCACAATGGGTTGGCCCATGATTGATTATCTGGGATTGGCGCTTGATGATTTGGTATCACACGATGGGTTGGCCCCATCATCGAGTTGTGACTACGGTCACCGGTGATTTGGTATCACATTGTGTCTTTGGGACACCGAGGTTTGGCACCTCATTGCGACTTGTCCTCGTGGTTTGGCACCACCGTGGGTTGGCCCCACTTATGAGATCTGGGATCGTCGCTAGTGATTTGGTATCACACGATGGGTTGGCCCCATCATTAGATTATTTGTGACTTTGGGTCACCAGTGGTTTGGCACCACAGTATGGATATCGTGACTTTGGGTCACCAGTGGTTTGGCACCACCAGTGGTTTGGTACCACAGGGGTAGAAAAGCGATATGGATGGTTAGGAGCAGGTGCATGATTTGCATTATTCGTTATGATATATGTGTTGGCATGTTATACGGAGAGGATTTATGCACCGAGTCTTGCGACTCACTCTCTCCTTTGACTTTTCAGTGACACTTAGACGCGGACATGGAGCCGGATGGACTCGAGGTGCTCATGCCATCTTGAAATAAAGATTGCTCGGACTTTTTTATAAAATTTGGTACACTAGTGATTTATTTCTATTTTGTTATATTTGGGTTTGTAAATGGCCTCTTAAATTATGTTTTTGATATGTTATGTTTAAGTAGATTTTCAATATGCTTTAACAAACTAATTAAGTGAAATGTGCTAAAACTTGGAAAGACAACGTTTTCAAAACTTCAAAAACGATGTTTTAAACTATACCATCGGGTATCATACTATAACTTGGGATAAAGTGAACTCAAATGGTTTCTCTAACTTAAATATGATTTTCTACTAAGTCAAAAATGTTTTAGTAACAATAAGAAATAGCTTAAGCTTCAAAACGAAATAAACTAGTTTTACCTACACACCGGATAAATATTCAAAACTTTATGGGTTTTCAAATGCATCATCAAATTTTTAATCCAAACCTACTTGAGTTTTCCTCAAACACAAAATTTCGCTAAGTGTTTTCACCAAACTTCTAGACTTCAACCTAAACCACCCAAAACCCTTTTTCCCTGTAGCATACCAGATTCGGTTGTGGTGTATTGACCGGGTTTGGGGTGTTACAAAGGTAGCTGAGGGTATCAAGGATTCTGTAAGGCAGAACACCGATCGAAATAGGCAGAAAAGAGGATTTGGATCATCAAGGCCATCTAGGAATGAGCAAAAGAGGCCTAGAGTTGATGGGCCGCGAGGTCAGCAAGCTGCTACTGGAGGGTAGTATCGTACTTGTGATCAGTGTGGGAAGATGCATTTAAGAGAATGTTAGAAGAAGACGGGTGGATGTTTTAAGTGTGGGTCCAAGGACCACATGATTAAGGATTGTCCTATAAGAACTGAAGGGGGACGGCCAGTAAGTCAAGGTTTTAACCAGGCTAGAAGAGGGGGACAGCAGCCTTAACGGGGTCGTGGTTCGAATGGTAGAGGTAATGGTTCTGGTAGAGGACGGGGAACATCGAGCTGAGGTGTTGGTAACACAGAGGCTAGGCAGTTGGGTTTGGTTTATGCGATTCGTCGGAGGGAGGATGGAGACGCGTCGGACGTCATAACCGGTACATTCCTTATATCTGGCAAACCTTATGTTACTTTGATTGATGTGGGCTCGACCCATTCTTATGTTGCATGTAGAGTAGTTGAAACTCTAGGAATAGCCTCTGAACTATCTAATAGGGAGATGACTGTAGTAAGCCCATTAGGCCAAACTGTAGTAGTGACAAGATATTTCGGAGTGTGCCTTTGGAGCTTCAGGGAGCGGTTTTTCATGTCGACTTAATGGAATTACCCTTCAGGGAATTTGATCTTATACTTGGTATGGAATGGCTAGTGGAGCATCGGGCTGTGTTGGATTGTGCAGCTAAATGAATGGTGTTAAAGACCCCAGAGGATGAGGTGATAATTATGATAGGAGAAAGAAGGAACTACTTGTCTAACGCAATTTCTGCTTTGAAGGCTGATAGGATGGTGGAAAGGGTGTAAGGCATTTTTAGCTCTCGTTAGTGCTTTGGATATGAACGAAGGGGGAGTTAGTGGAGTTAGAACGGTAAGGGAGTTTGTGGATGTCTTTCTGGAGGAATAACCAGGAATACCCCCGGATAGGGAAGTGGAGTTCAAAATTGAGTTGCTGCCGGGTACAGCTCCTGTGTCAATTGCCCCGTACAGAATGGCACCAAAGGAGTTGGCTGAGCTCAAGGCTCAAATCCAAGAATTGCTAGACCGTGGATTTAGTCGACCTAGTGTGTCTCCATGGGGAGCACCGATCTTGTTTGTGAAGAAGAAGGACGAAACTATGCGCATGTGCATAGATTATCGTCAGTTGAATAAGCTGACCATCAAGAACAAGTATCTATTGCCAAGAATAGATGACTTGTTCGATCAGCTTAAGGGGGTCGCAGTTTTCTCGAAGATAGATCTAAGGTCTGGATATCATCAGCTTAAGGTGAAGGAGGCTGATATCCATAAGACGGCTTTCTGAACAAGGTACAAGCATTATGAGTTCTTGGTAATGCTATTCGGATTGACAAATGCCCCAGCCGCATTTATGGACACGATGAATCAGGTTTTCCAACCCTATCTGGATCGATTTGTTGTTGTGTTCATAGACGATATCTTGGTGTATTCAAAGTCTGAGGAAGAACACGATGAGCACCTCCGAGTTGTGTTGCAAGTGTTGAGGGAGAAGAAGCTATATGCCAAATTCAACAAGTGTGAATTTTGGCTTAAGAAGGTTACATTTTTAGGACATGTGGTATCTGCTGAAGGAATAAGGGTGGATCCTCGGAAGATTGAGGCAGTTTTGGATTGAAACCCCTAAGTGCATGGGCGAAGTTCGAGTTTCTTAGGATTAACAGGCTATTACCGAAGGTTTGTGGAAGGGTTCTCATCGATAGCCGCAACTCTGACAAAGTTATTGAGGAAGGAAGTGCCTTTCGTATGGACCGATAAGCAACAGGAGAGCTTTGAGAAGCTTAAGAGGGTCTTGACCGAAGCTCTAGTGTTGATTCAGCCTGAGGCAGGGAAGGATTTTGTAGTGTACTGTGATGCTTCCCATACAGGATTGGGAAGTGTCCTTATGCAAGATGGGAAAGTAGTCGCTTATGCGTCTCAACAACTAAGGCCACATGAGATGAACTACCCGACGCACGACTTGGAATTGGTGGCAGTGGTCTTTGCTCTTAAAGTGTGAAGGCATTACTTATATGGAGAAAAGTCAGTAATTTACACGGACCACAAAAGCTTGAAGTACCAGCTGACTCAGAAGGAGTTGAATCTGAGACAGCGAAGGTGGGTGGAATTATTGAAAGACTATGATTGTTCCATAGAGTATCACCCGAGCAAGGCGAATGTGGTGGCAGATGCCCTAAGTCGAAAAGTTGTGTCGGATCTGAGGGCAATGTTCGCACATCTGAGCTTGTATGACGATGGAAGTCTGCTGGCAGAATTGCAAGTCAAACCGACATGGTTGAGTAAGGTGAAGGAAAGTCAGTTAATGGATGAAGATCTAAGGGTTAAGTTGCAACAAGTACAGAATGGAGAGTTGGAAGATTATGGTATTAATGACGAGGGAGTATTGTGCTTCAAGGGTAAGGTCTGTATGCCGAAGAATGAAGAACTTAGGCAGAGGATTCTTCGAGAATCGCATAGTAGCCCTTATGCTATGCATCCTAGAGGCAGTAAGATGTATAAGGATCTAAGGGAACAGTTTTGGTGGCCTGGTCTTAAGCGGGAAGTGACTGAATTTGTTGGCAAGTGCTTAACGTGTCAACAAGTTAAGGCTGAGCACTAAGTTCCATCAGGGTTGCGTCAGCCAATACAGATTCCGCAGTGAAAGTGGGAGAGAATCACCATGGACATCGTTATTGGGCTTCCCCTTACGCCTACTAAGAAGGACTCAGTATGGGTGATAGTGGATCGGCTGACGAAGTCCGCACATTTTATTCCAGTGTGGGTTGACTATTCTCTACAAAAGCTAGCAAGATTGTATGTAGTGGAGATTGTAAGGTTACACGGAGTGCCGGTGTCGATTATCTTGGATAGGGATCCAAGGTTTACGTCTCGATTTTGGAAAGCTCTACATCAAGCTCTAGGCACTAAATTGGATTTCAGCACAGCTTTTCACCCACAGTCTGACGGGCAGTCTGAAAGAGTAATACAAGCATTGGAGGATATGCTGAGGGGCTGTGTGATAGACTTCAGAGGAAGTTGGGAAGAGTATTTGCCTTTAGCAAAATTTGCGTACAATAACAGCTATCAAGCCAGCATTCGGATGGCACCATATGAAGCGTTGTATGGATGGAAGTGTCGCACTCCTATGTGTTGGACAGAATTAGGGGAACGTCGAGTTTTGGGTCCAGAGATGGTGGCAGAGTCTGAAGAAAAGGTTGAGGTAATTTGGGCACGATTGAAGGAAGCATCTGATAGGCAAAAGTCGTATGCAGATCTCAAACGGAAGGAGATCGAATTTGCTATGGGAGATCAAGTGTTTCTCAAAGTCTCACCTTGGAAGAAGGTGATGAGATTTGGTCGCAAAGGGAAGTTGAGTCCAAGGTTTATAGGACCTTATCGGGTATTAAAACGAATTGGACCAGTGGCATACTAGTTAGAGTTGCCATCGGAGTTGAAGCAGATGCACGACGTATTCCATGTTTCCATGCTACGTCGGTATCGATCAGATCCGTCTCACGTAATACCGGTTGAAGAGGTGGAGCTGAGACCATTTTTGTCTTATGAGGAAGAGCCAATTCAGATTCTGGAACGAGATGTGAAGGTGCTTCGGAGGAAGTCGGTCCCTTTCGTCAAAGTGTTGTGGCATAACCATGGATCGGAGGAAGCTTCTTGGGAGCCAGAAGAAGTAATGCGACAGCAGTACCCCCACCTATTCTAGCCAGGTAATTTCGAGGACGAAATTATTTTAAGGGAGTAGAACTGTAATATCCTGGATTATGGCTTATGCATTATTGCTAAATTGTGTGGCATAGCATGCTTATGAATATTCTGAATGTGTTCTATGAATTTTGTGGACCTTACTGTATAGGTGAATGCCTTAGAAATTATTTAATTTTAAGTCTAAAAGAGGGAGTTAAGCCTGATAGGCCTTAAGAAAATAAATGGGGGAAATTAGACACAAAGATGGGCTTGTCTAAGTGGCTTGGAGGTGCCACTTAGGTCCTCTGTAAATGACGCCACCAACAGGTGTAAATGGGCCAAGGTTCGAGTCGCATGGGAAGCTAAATAAAGCTTTTATTTTTGTGGCAGCAAGGGAAAGTAATGGACGGCATGGGGAGTCTATGGGAGGAGTTTAAGATGAGGTCTAATTCTTTTGGAAATTTCGGCTAAGGTAGGAGATAAGTGATGACTTATTTTTAAATTATTTTTGAATGGGTAAGGGAGAGAAAAACAAGGGATTTGATAGTGAGAGGAAGAATTGGCCGAATAAGGGACACTAGGTGTAGCAGTTTTGGCAAAAAGGGAAGAGTGAGGCCATTCTCCATTATTTTCTTTTCTCTTTAGTTTTCTGCCGAAATCTCTAAGCAAATACCCTCTCTTCTCTTTTATTTTCAAAGCCGAAATACCTTGTGTTCTAGCCGAAATTGAGTAGCAAAGTATTCATCTTTTTGCTTTCTTTTCCATCTCTTTGTCTAGCTGAATTTCCACTTCTCTTTTCCTCAAAGTCTTCCTTTTCTTTTATTTGTTCTAAGCCGAAACCTCCTTCTCCCCAGTTCACCATTGCCGCAACCCCTAAAAGCTTCATACCCTTCCTCTTCACTCTTGGAAAAAGCCGATTCTTTCACTTAATCAAAAGCCAGAATTTGTGTGCTCAACATCTAGCCATAGCCGAATCTTTGTGGGTTCAACAATGAGCAGTCGACTACAGTATTAAGGGTAAGATCCATCGTGATTTGATCTTCAATCTTTTTCCTCTAACCAACAGCTAAGGACTAATCCCATTAATATTTTAGTTTGTTTCCCGATAGTTGGATGGTTAATTTCGGGATTTCCATAGTAGCCGACTTCTAAGGAAACCATTCGGGATTTTAGATCTAAGGTAAGCAAGGTATAAGATTAGGCCGAAGGCCATTTATTTGAATGTTAGAATTGGATCTAACATATATCCTGTAGGATTTTGACATCTCCTTAGCCAAGAGACTACTTTCGGGATTTAAAATCGCAACGTAAGTACCCATAATATTCAGCCAAGGCTAATTTAGTGAATTAGATCTATTTACTATTTATTCAAAAGCCGAAAACTAACCAAATCAATTGATCTAGTGTTAGCCAATTCCAAGGGAGAAAGACTATGGAATTTCGGGATTTGATTAGTAGTGAAATCGGCAACAAGGTAAGATTTTGGTTGCGATTGTCCTTCGGGATTTAACTAACTAGCCGAATGGCTTTTTGCTAAAGTGTTTAAGGTTGGCCGAATATAGGGATTAAGGGTCTAAAAGCTTTAGATCGGGTTTTCAGGATTTCAATAAAGCGCTAAGTGAATCAGGTGTGTACCCCGCACTAAATCTTGATAAATTTACGGCTTTAATTTACTATATATGTTAATATAAAAGTGTAAGATTATGGCTAAGGTACCATGTAATGGCAACGAAGTACTCAGTACGTTTTCCTACTCCTACTATGAGTATATTGTGATAAATATCATTATGGCACATAAGTGCAACTATAAGAATGTGAATAAAGCATAAGGCATAATATTTGCATGTTTTGTATGACATGGGGCATATGGTGATATGTAAAGGGGAAGTGAATTGGTGGTTTTATACCCCAATATCTGAATGTGGTGACTTATGTCACGTAATTTGAATGTGGTGACTTATGTCACGGAATCTGAATGTGGTGACTTATGTCACGAAATAATTATCTGGTGGCTATGCCACGAATTTTATAAGGGCGATAAGCACGTCGACTGCAGCGACTGCCTTCGATGGTGTGTAGCGGATGGTGGGTTGACTTAGTAGTCCCCACGGTGTGATGGCTGGTACGGGTGATGTGTAGCGGATGGCAACTAGGATTGGGTTCGGGATTGCATCATTTTATTTAAATGCTATATGAATGTGTATGATTTGATATGCCATACCTGTTGGGACTTAGTGTTGGTTGTACACATTGAGTCTGTTTGACTCACCCCGTTGTGGGAATATTTTTGGTGGACTTCAATAATGGACCTAGTCGGCGGGGAGCTTAGTGGTGACCATGTTCAATATTTAATTTTATTAGTTGGACATTTTATTTTATTTAAGTACTTTAAATTTTATTTTGGGTTTATTTTTGATGTAATAGGGCTATAATATGAACTGTTCATGCATATGCACTTAAATTATTTTATTATGGCACGATACTTATCAAATTAAAGTAAGCAAATTTTCTTAATAATAAATGAAAAATGTTTTGACATCTAAAATACAAATTATTTTCAATTTAATTAACAAACTTTAAAGACTCGACTTTTACCGGTAACTCATGGTTTTGAAATATAACCACGAACTTTTCTTAAACAAAATCTTTGAAAAATTTCTATGTTTTCAACTTAAACCCAAATCAACTGTTTTCAAAAACACGAAAAATTTTAGCAAAGATTCAAATAAGATTCGAATGGTTTTACCTAGAAGCATGCCAGATCCGGTCAAGGCTTGTGGGCCGGGTTTGGGGTGTTTCACATAATGTTGGCTTATTCTGCACTATCCCTAATTTCTTTCAGAACAACCTCACACCAATCATGATCACCCTTCATCTGTTCATCATATTTTTCAGTTCACTTTGGAAATAATTGTTGGATCTGGTTCTGTAACACCCCAAACCCGGCCAAGAAGTTAGGCCCGAATTCGGTGTGTCACACTAAAAAGTTTTTTTTCGATAACGTATAAAGAAAACATGTCAAATGAGAAAAACATGTTAAATCCTTTTTATTCGTACAAAAGTAGAAGTTGATTTTGTTAAAATCAAGAAAATCAAGTTTGATTTGAAACATTTGATAAAATAATACTAACCTAGAAGATTGATCGATTAAATTTGAAGTAATAATTTATAAAACTGTGACTTTTGGAAATATCGTTGATAGTTTGAGAGAAATTTTCGTATTAAAAATATTTGTAAAAATTTTATTATGAAATCCATTTGTTAATCGATTGTGGAAAACCTTTATTATGGTTTTAGAAAATCCCATTTAAAATAATTTGAGTAAAATATAAACACGTCAAACATAAAGCAAAATAAAATAATCCAGAGGCCTTATTACAAATAAAACCCATAATAGCAAAAGTAATAAAACAAAATGTGTAATTTAATAAAGTTTGAAACACCAATTTCTAAAATATGGCCTCCATCGAGCCATCCATGGCCCCAAGTCCTCGTCACTGAGCATTACCTACAAGGGTTAAGAAAGAAAGGGGGTGAGTTACAAGAACTCAGTGTATAATCCCCTTACCATTGTTCACTGGGCTTGAACCCATTTAGCAAAAATTTGGGCCTGAGCCCATCTAACAATAACTTTGGCCGAAGCCCATTAAGCATAATCTTGGGCCAAAGCCCATTTACAAAATAGAATATATCAAATGAATCAAATGAATGTAATGCAATCCCAAACCAACCTAATAATCCATCCGCTACACACCACTCGTACCAACCAACACACCTGTGGGGATCATCAGTCAACCCACCCCGCCAACACACCAATCGCAGGCATTAAGCCATTTATAACAATAATTCACAGGCCAGTGGCCATTTATAATTGCAGGCATTTAGCCATTTATAATATTAGAATTTGTGACAAAGCCACCAGAATAACAGAATATACGTGCCATAACCACCAGACAGATTGTGACAGAGTCACCAAAATATGTGGCAGAGCCACCAAATAGCTTTCTCCAATCACCAATACCCCAAACCCATGCAAAATTATGTGAATGCAACAGTCATAGCAAATTATGATATTTACAATATAACAACGATAATTAATAACATCAGAGATTTATTACAAACAATTTGGCCCATTAACACTTTGCAAAATCGGCCCATTTAGCCATATATCTAATTGGTCCATTTAGCCATATATCAAATTGGCCCATTAAGCAATGTATCAAAATCGGCCCATTAAGGCAATCTATCAAATCGGCCCATTAGGGGCATTTTCGTAATTCGACCCATAAGGGTATTTTGGTAATTTAGCACATAAGGGCAATTTTGTAATTCGGTAATTTTACCCACTAAGGGTAACTTGGTAATCTCGCAACCCAGGGGTATTTCGATAATTTACCCTCCAAAAGCATTTTCGTAATTTCGCAACCCCGGACTTAATTACTAATTTGGGACATAAAACTTGAAACTGTCCATCCGCGTCATACTGGCTAAATTGACTGTAACTTGGGTTAGGAAACTCGAAATCTAAATCCGTAAATTTTCCTTGAAACTAAACTCATATATATTCTTACTAAAAGTTTTCCAGAATTTTTTTTCTTAACCAATTAGTACAGTTTATTCCTTAAATTTCCCTTGTTACACTGTCCAATGATTCTGACCTCTCTTACCTTAATTTCAAATATCTCACTGTACAGTTTTCATATATTGCTGTCAGTTCTTTCTAATGAAAATAGGCTCACTAAGGAATCCATACATATAAATTATGTCCCATAATTCACTTTTTACAATTTTATACGATTTTTCCAAGATAGAACAGAATACCCCAAAGTCCTTCAGAACCAGTCTCACTAAAATTAATATATCTCACAATATAATATTCCTTTTCCTTCTCCATTTCTTCCATATTAAAGTAGACACAGTAAGCTTTAATCTTTATCTTACTCACTTTTTAATTCCTTTTATCCAATTTTTCGTGATTTTTCAAATACACGTCACTATTTCTGACCGAAACTATTTTATTACAAAACATGATTACCACTACGAGCATACGCATGTCCGAGTGATCACGGATGCCAGTTATCGATTTTCTTTGGTATTTCTACTGAATCATAGAATATTTCATGTAAAATTTCAAAGAGATGTGAGACTTACTCACCATTTCAAACATATATTCGGAAGGGTACGGGATTACACACCTTGATTACGAGTTGTGCTTTCTACCGATTTCAACACCCATATTGATGGTTGATAGAAGGTTAGTCTCAACTTCGATAATCATAACTAGAAACACTTTATTAGGCTAACTCCACTTACCACGACTGTGATCTCCCTCGATGCACCAAGAATCGATCCTTAATCGATTATAATCCCGTTTCTCACTATCGTCCTATGACTAGAGATGATTAGGCGATGTTGTGGTATTCGGCCTCCCTCTATATCACTACGAAGAAGAAAATGATCTCGTATGAGAGAAAGTAAGGTGATGGTCTCAGTCAAAATGACCATCCAAAAACCAAAGTATGGATTCGGTCATAAAAGAGGAAAATAAAACATTGGAAAGAATACTTACCGATTGCTTAAGAAATGAGAAAGAAAGAACGATGGAAAGGTTTCGATTATGGAGGAGAATGAACAATGATATTTGGCTATCAAAGAGATTAGACAAAAGATGAATATGTGACCAATTCAAGAGAACAGAAAATTTCGGCAAAGAAAGTAGCAAAAGGAGAGAAGATGACACAAAGGTTGTAATAGGATTTTTGGCCAAAACAAAACCAAGACCTTACCAAATGCCAAGGTAAAATTCTCAGCCACCTATCTACCTCAAAACCTTCCACATGCATCCCCCCTTAGGATAAGAGTTTGGCCACCCATACTTTCCAAAACACCTCCACCGATATAGCCTCTTGTCCCCCTTTCTTTCCTATTCCTCTTGATTCTTTTCCCAAACTTTAACCTTGCCATATTCTTTTAGCCACCTTACCAAAATAATGAAGTCCACACTTACCAAAAATACTTCTTGGCCGACACATAAGAAATGAAAGCAAAAATAATAGTCAAATTTGCAAACAATGGAATTTGAACCTCTTCCCTCAAGGTACATCACTTAATGCCATAACCTCTTTACCAATTACTCATCTTATGCTAACCATTACTCATTCATTACTATAAGCCTTAAGGTCACTTACTCTATCTCCTTAAAGTGATAAAATACCAAATTTTTCCTAAGGCCCAATTAAACCCGAGACTTCATAGAAACCTTGTAACCTTCCAAATTCACTTAGCAAAAAAAGTCCAATTTGCAATAATGCAATTCTCTTGTTCTTAAAATTTTAAACATTCCTACGCCCAAGGCCCATTGGGCCCAATCCGATTAGGCCCAATTTTGGGATGTTACAGGTTCTCTAAGTGTTGTATTTTTTTCAATATACACTTGTAATTTTTTTAACAGATTGGTTACTAAAATAAATTCATTAATTAAATTAATATAATTTATGTAAATTGTCCTCAAATGGTTTTTGCACGCAAAGGGAAATGGAAGCAAATGTTGCTTATTGGTTGTCTAATGTTTAATTGATAATAAGTGGTATTACGTGGTCAGATTGTAAAACAGAATGATAACTTGTATTAGTAGATGAACCTAAACATATCCTTAGTTCAATAAAATATGAGCAAATCGATTGAAAGACTAATATGTTGTTTATCAAGTCCAATTGGGGAGATGCCCTATCTTAGGCATCGGAGTGGATGACTCCCAAAAGATAGAGACATAGATGTAACAAACTAGACTGACAATACACCAGATAGGATCTAAGCGGAATAGATCCTAAATCGCCAGAGTTGAAATAGATAAAGAGCCAAAAGCTGGTGTGTTGGGTGTACGAGTTCTGCAGTATGTATGTAACAGACCAAATTTGACCCTAATCGGAATGATGGTTTCGGGACTACGAATCTGAGTCTGAGAAATATTTAAATATTATATTTTGTGTTTATTATATGTGAATCAATGTGTGTGAAAGTTTCGTAGAAAAATTTTATTGTTTGTGGGTTTATTTAGAAAAAGGACTTAAACGCGTAAATGGTAAAAGTTGCAAACTATAGTAAAATGCACCAAATTGATGGTGGCTTTATAAATGGAAGTCCCAAAAGGGAAATTAGCCCATTATTCATGATAGTGGATGGTAATGGTCTTAAATGACCTTATGGTTATGTTTTGAATTTTTATTATTAAAAGGTTAGTTTAGTAAATTGATAAATATGTAATATATGTTATTATTATTATCAAAATGAAACCATTATCATCTTACTTTTCTCAAGGCCGAATATAAACTAAGAAAAGGGTTTAGGGAAAGCTTTGAATTTTGACAATTATAAAGCTTGATTAAGGTAAGTTTAATCTTCGATTTTTGTTAATTTCTACGTTTTTGAAATCGTTGCTTCAAACAGTAGCTTACCCATGTTGAAATTTTTAAATCTAAGCATGTTTGATATTCGACCATTGATGTGTTCATGTAGTTTTTGATGTTTAATGATTTTATGTTAAATATATGTTAAAGATTAGTATGTTTTGTATTGGAAATTTTAGTGAAATTGAGTATTTTGGGCTAAATTACAAAAATAAAATTTTAGAGGGGCTTATTTGAAAAATAAATGAAATAAATGGACTTGTAAGGTCCTTAGGAAGATTCGGCTCTTGAGTAGCATGGGGAAATTTTATGTATTTTGTGTTTTATGCAAGTAGGATTAAATTGTAAAAATGTGAAACATTAGGGGTAAAATGGTAATTTACCCATTTATGTGTTTTGGGACTAAATTGAAATGAAATATACTTGAATGAGCTAAATTTTAATGTGTTTAGCTCAAGAACAAAGAAGAATGGATTTGGATCGGGGAAAGACAAAGGTTATCGAATAGTCGGATTATGCGGTTTGTCGACAGTCGAGGTAAGTCCTTAAGCTGAAATATATCAAAGAATTATTTATGAACCTGTTAAATGATGATGTTTGATAAATTTGAGTATATATTATTGTAAAAGCCGAATGTATGTGGGTTAATTTGGCTTGAATGCATAAATTGACAATATGATATGAATGTGTATCATTGATATAATATTTGGGAAAAAATGTGAAGTATGTGATTGGTTTGTGAAATCAGCTTTTAGAAATGTGTATTACAAGAATAATTGTATTGTATTTCGGGCTTAATGCCTAGCAGGCCTCGTGCCGGTGAAATAATTCGGGCTTAATGCCTAGCAGGCCTCGTGCCGATGATATAGTTCAGGCTTAATGCCTAGCAGGCCTCGTGCCGGATATATATATATATTTTGGGCTTATTGCCTAGTAGGCTTAATGCCGGTGTTATGATTTTGGACTCTGAGTTCAGCTGGCTTAGTGCTGGTGCGTGAGATTCAGGTAATGTTTAGTGGGTTCTAGCTATTGAATTACTATTTTAAGAGAAAAATTAAGTGCTAATGGTTTTGGTGGAATGAATTAAGTATGCCTAAGTGTGTGGAAGTGAATTTGTTAATTCGGTAGTAAGGTATGTGTTATTCTTACTTAAGTGATCTATGAATATGCATGTATGTATATAGATGTATGTACGTGATGTTATTGAGAAAAGGAAGATCGAAGTGATAAGAAATTGGCTAAATAAAAACATAGTAGTTAAGGTATTTGTAAAGGTAAAAAGAAATGTATAAGTTGGTGTATATATATATATATATATGCATATTCGGCTATAATGTATATATATATATATAAGATAATAACTATTTATTAAGGTTATGAGTTGGTTACTTAAATGTTTTACCATTGAATGTGATAATGTTTTTGCTTAAGACTTACTAAGCTAGCATGCTTACGGTGTGTTCTTGTCTATTTCTATTTTATAGACTTTTGATTCAAGCTACGGGCTCGAAGGATCTTTGAAGAAGTCAACCACATGATCGACTCTCCTTTGGTATTGATAAACTTAGTTTTTGAGTTGAAAAGGCATGTATAGGCTAGACTAAGCTGTATTACTAATGATACTTGATCATGTATATATATTTAGCCATGCGAAGATGGCTATCTATTTTGGTTAAACTTTGTTCATGTGTTTTGATGAAATGGCTTGCTCATGCTATGAATTATTGTTTGTATTCGGATGTGGTTTAGGTACTATTTGAAATGTGAATGGGTGATATGGATGTTATGTATCTAGTCGAAGAAAAACTTGACTTGGGTCGTTGTTGCTTAAAATAGTTGATTCGGTTAAGCAATATGAGTGATATTATGATTAAAGATTGTGTATGTAAGTTAACTTGTTGGATTCGTTGTTAATGATAAGTATAAGTAGTTACAAATTATGGAAAAGTGGTAATGAATATTCGGTCAAGGTATGGTTTATATACTTGTGTTTTTAGGTTATGTTGGTTTTGAGACCTATGTTCATGTATGGTCAATTGTTGTACAATTAGTAATATGAATTTTGCATGAGTTATGGAAGTTTATTTGGCACATTCAGTCTTTGATCTATTCTTATAACATGAAAAAAAAATTAGGTTGTGGTTATGGATTAAAAGCTAAAGTTATGTGTATTCAGATATATTCATTTATTTATAAATGAATTGTATTGTCTATTAGTCCATAGATGTAAAGTCAAGTGATATATGCATGTAACTGTAATGATGCTTATTAGTAGTTCCAACTACAAGGTTCGGTGTGCTTGATTCAAAATGAAATAGTACGTGAGGCATGTTTGCATGAAGCAGTTACAAAAGTAGTGGTACTAAATAGGTGTCTGTATCTTAGAATAAAATAGATAAATATGCTAATAATGAGGTTAGAAGTATATTGTTTGATCATTTTGTATATGTGGATGATTATATTGAATATGTTTTAACTTAGTCTATCAAGTATATATATATATATATATACTATACCCATGTGCTTTGTCTGTCTAAGATAAGAATTAATTGATTGAAAAAGATTTGGCTATTTGGTAATGCCTGTAACCCTAATTCGACGATGGATACGAGTTATGGGTGTTACATTTTATTGGTATCAGAGCTTACAGTTTAGTCGATTCTAGGACTGCCGTAGCGCTTGTGAGTCTAGTTATACATGCCTTTAATGTATATTTGATAGTGTGGTGACTTTTGACATTTCGAACTGTGTTTTATATAGTACATGGATTCCGATCCTGACAGAGCCGTAGCTAATGATGTAGAGAGCTTAGCGCCTGATCATGCACGCGGATCAGTGCCAATAGACTCTCGACCAGTTTCGAGTAGCCATGAGGGGGAGGTTAAACAAGCCTTCTACCAGATAATGAATGAATGGATTACCCATTTTGTTCAAAATAATCCGGTTGTACAACAACCTCCACCCCCAAATAATCCAACTCCGATACCTTTAGCACCCCCGATGATAGATCCGATGAGATCTAGTAAGCCTCCTGTTGATAAAATCAAAAAATATGGGGCCGAGGAATTTAAAGCTAATGATGATGATGACGCTGAGCGAGCCAAGATGTGGCTTGATAATACCATTCGGGTACTTGATGAGTTATCCTGTACTTCAAAGGAATGCCTAAAGTGTGTTATATCTCTACTTCGTGACCTTGCCTACTGTTGGTGGAAAACATTAGTATTAGTAGTTCCGAAAGAAAAAGTGACTTGGGACTTCTTCCAGATTGAGTTCCAAAAGAAATATATCAGCCAGAGATTCATTGATCAAAAACGTAAAGAATTTCTTGAACTGAAATAGGGCGAATGACCGTGACAGAATATGAGCGAAAATTTGTCAGACTCAGCAGATATGCTAGAGAGTGTGTTTCTTCTGAAGCCATTATGTGCAGAAGATTTGAAGATGGTCTGAATGAAGACATAAAGTTACTTGTGGGCATTCTTGAGAGTAAAGAGTTTGTGGTACTGGTCGAGCGAGCTTGCAAAGCTGAAGAGCTCGGAAAAGAGAAAATAAAGACTGAGACAGAAGCTAGAGACACTCGTAAAAGATCATTGAGTAAAACTTTCCATTTAACATCTAAAAAGTTCAGAGATGACTTTAACCGACATAAGACTACTCCTGACCTATCTAGACGAGATCGACCCCCAGTGCATTCTCGAGCCACTTCGATGGGTAGTGTTGGCAATGTTCAACAGGATCGAATTGAGTGCAAGCATTGTGGAAAATGGCATTCTGAGAGTTGTAGATTCTGTGATCGGTCTTGTTTTAAATGTGGATCGTCAGATCATTTCATTCGAGAGTGTCCGATGCTAGCCGAGCAAAATACGGCTCAGAACACTAAACTGAGCAACGCGTCAGCATGGGGCAGACCACCCAGACATTCAGGCAATGTAGGTGGCAGTCAGAGAAGGATGAAGGACACTGCAGTTCGATCTGAGGCCAGAGCTCCAACTAGATCTTATGCTATACGAGCCAGAGAGGATACTTCTTCCCCAGATGTCATTACCGGTACTTTCACACTTTATGATACTACTGTGATTGCATTGATTGATCCTGGTTTGACTCATTCATATGTGTGTGAAACTCTAGTAACCAGTAAGACTTTACCTGTCGAGTCTACTGAGTTTGTAATTCGTGTGTCCAATCCTTTGGGTAGATGTGTACTTGTTGATAAAGTGTGTAAAGGTTGCCCATTGATGATTCGAGATTCTTGCTTTCCGACTGATTTAATATTGTTACCCTTCGACGAGTTTGATATAATTTTGGGAATGGATTGGTTAACTTTGCACAATGCAGTGGTGAATTGCAAAAGAAAGATCATTGATTTGAGATGTTAGAACGGTGAGACCATCCAAGTTGAATCTAGTGATTTAAATGGGTTACCTATAGTAATATCCTCAATGTTAGCTCGTAAATATGTGAGAAAAGGATGTGAAGCTTACCTGGCTTATGTGCTGGATAATAAAGTGTCCGAAAAGCAGATTGAGTCTGTACCAGTTGTATGTGAATGCCCTGAGGTGTTCCCTGATGAATTACCAGGTTTGCTGCCAATACGAGAGATTGAGTTCGATATTGAATTAGTACCGGGGACGACTCGATTTTGATAGCTCCGTATCGGATGGCACCTACTGAGTTGAAAGAGTTGAAAGCACAGTTGCAAGAGTTGACAGATAGGGGTTTTGCACGACCGAGTTTTTCTCCTTGGGGTGCGCCAGTTCTATTTGTGAAAAAGAAAGATGGAACTATGCGAATGTGTATCGATTATCGGCAGCTGAATAATGTGACTATAAAGAATAAATACCTATTACCTCGGATTGATGATTTATTTGATCAGTTGAAAGGAGCTTCAGTGTTTTGAAAATAGATTTGAGATCGGGTTATTATCAATTGCGAGTTAGAGATTCTGATGTGACAAAGACTGCATTTCGGATGAGGTACGGCCACTTTGAGTTTCTGGTTATGCCTTTTGGACTTACTAATGCACCCGCTGTATTTATGGATTTAATGAATCGGGATTTCAGACAATTTTCAGATCAGTTTGTAGTAGTGTTTATTGATGATATACTGATCTACTCTAAAGATGAAACCGAACACGCTGAGCACTTGAGATTAGTGTTGCAGACTTTAAGAGATCAATAGTTGTATGCAAAGTTCAGTAAGTGTGAGTTTTGGATGAAGGAAGTCAGCTTTTTTGGTCATGTTGTTTCAGCTTTAGGTATTCGGGTTGATCCGAACAAAATATCGGCTATACTTGATTGGAGACCACCAAAGAATGTCTCTGAAATTCGGAGCTTTTTGGGACTTGCTGGATACTACAGACGATTCGTCAAAGGCTTTTCGATGATAGCTACACATTTGACAAAGCTGCTACAGAAAGATGTTAAATTCGAATGGTTAGAAAAATGTCAGAGAAGTTTTGATGAGTTGAAAGCCCTTTTGATTGAAGCTCCAATGTTAGCTCAGCCTGAATCAGGTAAAGAATTTATTTTTTTTAGTGACGCTTCTTTGAATGGTTTGGGTTGCATTTTGATGTAGGAAGGCAAAGTCATAGCCTACGCTTCGAGACAATTGAAGCCCCACGAAAGAAATTATCCGACTCATGATTTGGAACTTGCAGCTATTATTTTCGCTTTGAAAATATGGCATCATTACTTGTTCGGCGAAAAATGTCATGTTTATTCAGATCACAAAAGTCTGAAGTATTTGATGACTCAGAAAGATTTGAACTTGAGACAACGCAGGTGGTTAGAACTGTTGAAAGACTATGAATTTGTGATTGACTACCATCCGGGGAAAGCTAACGTTGTCACAGATGCCTTAAGCTAAAAATCATTGTTTGCTCTTCGTGCATTGAATGCACATATGGTTATGTCTGATGATAGTTCGATCATAGCCGAGTTGAAAGCATGACCAATTTTTATTCAGCAAATTGGCGATGCATAGAAAATTGACAAAGATATGATTGCTAGACGGGTTCAATGCGAAAATGATGCAGAGGCAGAGTTTCGAATCGATGCAAATAATTGCTTGAACTTCAAAGGTTGAATATGTGTTTCGAAGAATATGGATTTGATTCAGATGATTTTGGACGAGGCTCATAATAGTCGACTATCGATACACCCGGGTAGCACGAAAATGTATAATGATGTAAAACGGTTTTATTGGTGGCCTGGCATGAAGCGGGATATATCTGAATTTGTTTCAAAGTGTTTAATTTGTCAGCAAGTAAAAGCCGAGCATCAAGTGCCTTCCAGATTACTTTAGCCGGTTATGATACCTGAATGGAAATGGGATAGAATCACTATGAATTTTGTATCCGGTTTGCCTACGACACCGAGCAAGAAAGATGCAGTCTGGGTTATAGTAGATAGATTGACCAAATCAGCTCACTTTGTCCCAGTTCGTACAGACTATTCACTCCGTAAACTTACATGGTGTGCCAAGTTCCGTTGTTTCAGATAGAGACTTGGGATTCACATCGCGGTTTTGGAAGAAGTTTCAGGATGCTTTAGGTACTAAACTTCACTTTAGCACAGCCTTTCATCCGCAGACAGACGGTCAGTCTGAACGAACCATTCAGATACTTGAGGACATGTTGAGATGTTGCATCCTCTAGTTTGAAGGTACGTGGGAAAGATACTTACCTTTGATTGAATTTACTTATAATAATAGTTTCCAATCAAGTATCAAAATGGCACCTTATGAAGCTTTATATGGCCGCAAGTGTCGTACACTGTTATACTGGACTGAGCTCAGTGAGAATAATATACACGGGGTTGATTTGATTAAAGAGGGGAACAGAAAGTGGCTGTAATTAGGGATAGTCTGAAACCTGCCTCGGATCATCAAAAGTCCTATGCAGATTCAAAGCGTAAAGACATTGAGTTTCAAATCGAGACCGAGTATTCTTGAAAGTTTCTCCGTGGAAGAAGGTACTCTGATTTGGTTGGAAAGGCAAACTAAGTCCAAGGTTCATCGAACCGTACGAGATCATCGAACGTATTGGGCCTGTTGCTTATAAATTAAAGTTGCCCTCTGAATTAGAAAAGATACACAATGTATTTCACGTTTCGATGCTTTGTAAATATAGATCAAATCCGTCACATGTGATCGCTCCTTCTGATATTGAAATCCGACCCGATATGACGTATGAGGAAGAACCGATCCGTATTTTAGCTCAAGAAATGAAATAGTTGAGAAACAAGAGAATTCCATTAGTGAAAGTACTATGGAATCGACACGGAGTTGAAGAGGCTACGTGGGAGCCTGAGGATTCAATGAGGCATCAATATCCGACCTTGTTTAATGGTAAGATTTTCGGGGACGAAAATCCCTAAGGGGGAGAGTTGTAATGAATAAATTTGACCCTAATCGGAATGATGGTTTCAGGACCATGAATCCGAGTCTGAGAAATATTTAAATATTATATTTTGTGTTTATTATATGTGAATTAATGTGTGTGAAAGTTTCGTAGAAAAATTTTATTGTTTGTGGGTTTAATTTAGAAAAAGGACTTAAACGCGTAAATGGTAAAAGTTGCAAACTATAGTAAAATGCACCAAATTGATTGTGGCTTTATAAATGGAAGTCCAAAAAGGGCAATTAGCCCATTATTCATGATAATGGATGGTAATGGTCTTAAATGACCTTATGGTTATGTTTTGAATTTTTATTATTAAAAGGTTAGTTTAGTAAATTGATAAATAAGTAATATATGTTATTATTATTATTATCAAAATGAAGCCATTATCATCTTACTTTTCTCAAGGCCGAATATAAACTAAGAAAAGGGGTTAGGGAAAGCTTTGAATTTCGACAATTATAAAGCTTGATTAAGGTAAGTTTAATCTTCGGTTTTTGTTAATTTCTACGTTTTTGAAATCGTTGCTTCGAACGATAGCTTACCCATGTTGAAATTTTTAAATCTAAGCATGTTTGATATTTGACCATTGATGTGTTCATGTAGTCTTGATGTTTAATGATTTTATGTTAAAGATATGTTAAAGATCAGTATGTTTTGTATTGGAAATTTTAGTGAAATTGAGTATCTTGGGCTAAATTGAAAAAATAAAATTTTAGAGGGGCTTATTTACAAAATAAATGAAATAAATGGACTTGTAAGGTCCTTAGGAAGATTCGGCTCTTGAGTAGCATGGGGAAATTTTATGTATTTTGCAAATAGGATTAAATTGTAAAAATGTGAAACATTTGGGGTAAAATGGTAATTTGCCCATTTATGTGTTTTGGGACTAAATTGAAATGAAATATACTTGAATGAGATAAATTTTAATGTGTTTAGATCAAGAACAAAGGAGAACGGATTTGGATCGGGGAAAGACAAAGGTTATCGAATAGTCAGATTATGCGGTTCGTCGACAGTCGAGGTAAGTCCTTAAGCTGAAATATATCAAAGAATTATTTATGAACCTGTTAAATGATGATGTTTGATAAATTTGAGTATATATTATTGTAAAAGCCGAATGTATGTGGGTTAATTTGGCTTGAATGCATAAATTGACAATATGATATGAATGTGTATCATTGATATAATATTTGGGAAAAATGTGAAGTATGTGATTGGTTTGTAAAATCAGCTTTTAGAAATGTGTATTTCAAGAATAATTGTATTGTATTTCAGGCTTAATGCCTAGTAGGCCTCGTGCCAGTGATATAATTAGGGCTTAATGCCTAGCAGGCCTCGTGCCGGTGATATAGTTCGGGCTTAATGCCTAGCAGGCCTCGTGCCGGTGATATATATATTTTGAGCTTATTGCCTAGCAGGCTTAATGCCGTGTTATGATTTTGGACTCTGAGTTCAACAGGCTTAGTGCCAGTGTGTGAGATTCAGGTAATGTTTAGTAGGTTCTAGCTATTGAATTACTATTTTAAGAGAAAATTTAAGTGCTAATGGTTTTGGTGGAATGAATTAAGTATGCCTAAGTGTGTGGATGTGAATTTGTTAATTCAGTTGTAAGGTATGTGTTATTATTACTTAAGTGATCTATGAATATGCATGTATGTATATAGATGTATGTATGTGATGTTATTGAGAGAAGGAAGATCGAAGTGATAAGAAAATTGGCTAAACAAAAACATAGTAGTTAAGGTATTTGCAAAGGTATAAGGAAATGTATAAGTTGTTGTTATATATATATGCATATTCGGCCATAATGTATAAATATATATATATATATAAATAAGATAAGAACTATTTATTAAGGTTATGAGTTTGTTATTTAAATGTTTTACCATTGAATGTGATAATGTTTTTGCTTAAGACTTACTAAGCTAGCATGCTTATGGTGTGTTCTTGTCTATTTCTATTTTATAGACTTTTGATTCAAGCTACGGGCTCGAATGATCTTTGAAGAAGTCAGCCACATTATCGACTCTCTTTTGGTATTGATAAACTTAGTTTTTGAGTTGAAAAGGCATGTATATGCTAGACTAAGCTGTATTGCTAATGATACTTGATCATGTATATATATTTAGCCATGTGAATATGGCTATATATTTTGGTTAAACTTTGTTCATGTGTTTTGATGAAATGGCTTGCTTATGCTATGAATTATTGTTTGTATTCAGATGTGGTTTAGGTACTATTTGAAATGTGAATGGGTGATATGAATGTTATGTATATAGTCGAAGAAAAACTTGACTTGGGTCGTTGTTGCTTAATATAGTTGATTCGGTTATGTAATATCCAGAATATAGGGGTTATGCATTTTAACTTAATTGTATGTGGTAGCATGCCTATGTGTGGTTTGAGTGGGAGTTTTAGGAACTTTAGTATGTAGGAGAATGCCTTAGAAAAATATTAAATTTTTAAGTCTTAAGATGGAGCTAAGCAAGATAGGCTTTAAGAAAAATTGGTATGAGGTTTAATCACAACAAGTTAATTGGCAAAGTGGTGTTGGCGCATGGGTGAATGCATGAGGGGAGAGGTTCGAATCCCTTAGCTAGCAATTGCAAGGATTTTTATTTTTATTTTTGTTCTCCTTCCTATAGTGTAGGTCAAGCTTTATCTTAGTATGGATGGATTTTCTTTCATTTTTAGATAGTAGACCAAAGGAAAAAGGCAAGTTAGTAGTTAAGGTATGGAATCAAGGAGTTATGGAAGGATAAGGGGACATAAGGCTTGATGAATGGGTGATGTTTTGGAAGTTTTTCTTTGGCCATTTGACCATGAATGTAGACGGCATAAGGGGCTAAGGGGGTTGGCTTGATTGTGATAGTGATTAGGGGGAAGATAGGGAAGAAATGAGGAGGAAAAAGTGGGATTGTGTTGGCATGTGAGTTGGCCGAATGTTGTATGGGATTAGGCGGTGATAGTTGGCCAAAATCTTAACATTTTGTGCATCTTTTTCCCTTTTCTCCAAAAATCTTTCTCCTTAGCCGAAATTGTCATTTGCATTAGGTGTAAGTTTTGTTTTGTTTTGGCTATCATTTTTGACCATTTTGGTTTAATTGCCTATTCTCTCAAGTTTCTTTTCCTCTATTGCTGAAAACACCAAAAGCTTAGAAGACATTTCTCCTTTTCTTTTCTTCCTCTCTAGTGCCAAAATCATCCTAGCACTAAAGGCATTTTTCATCTTTTTCTTTTCTCCTTCTTTCTCTTAGCCAAAACCATCCTCCATTTTCACCATAACCATAGCATTTTAAACCTCTAGTCTAAACCACCATTTCTTTTCTCTTCTTTTCATTGTGTATAGGCCGAATCTCTCTCTCCCAAAATTTATCATTGTCGCAACCTCTTCAAACCAAAACACCATCATTTTCCGAATCTCCCTAAACTCCATTTCTTTTCTTCTTAATTGTTAAGGCTAAATCTCTTTGTGGTACCAAGTAAAGGTGCAATCGATTTCAGCGTTAGTGGTAAGGATTAACTGTCTATCGTGTTTCTTTCTTTCCTTTTGGATTAGCCGATTTTAGGAATCTAATTCTTTTTATTCTCCTTGGCCGAAACTTTTAAGGAGGATTTTGGGATTCTTTTGTAGCCAACGATTTGGAGAGATCCATCGAGAATTAAATATTCAAGGTAAAGGAGTTTTATATTACTTGTTATATCATTTTAGATAGACTACTAATCGCTTTCGTATTAGGGGACTCTATCGCTCGATCATTTATCCGTGAACGTAAGATTCTTGGGCAAACAAAATAGGTTCGAAAAGAGCGGTAAGGAGTGTTTGGAAGAGGGGTGGTTCTGTTATACCCTCAAATTTTAAACGAAGGGCTGTATCGAGGATCCGAGACTTTCCACCGGGTTATAGACCCTCTGCCAACGAAGATCGATTATTTGAAGTCGTGCGTACACCCGAGCCATTATTTGTTCGTGGTTTGTCATCGGATTTTGATCCATCTATCGGAGAGAAATCACATATAAGTGTTGTTCGAGATTCCGAGGGTAAGGAATTAGATTATTCATCAATAGTATAGTTTTATAAGTATTAGTGTTCTAATCAAGTGTGATAAATATTTAGGTATTGACGAGCGGGAAAGTATAATTCTCACTGTTATAAGGTGTGTAACACTATACTAAATTTCTAATAGATCTATAATACTAATGATTTGTATGTGTTAAGAAAAATATGTATGATAATGGTTGCGGGTACCATTCATTGGTACATGGTATTCAGGTATGTTTACCCCAATACTTCGTTAATAATGCTATAAGCATAAATATGAAATAAGTATGACTCTGTTATGATTTTGGGGTATATTGCATAAAATCCAAGTAATATGTATGTGCATGGGCATATGGGTGATATTGATAAAGGGGAAGTGATCCGGTGGTATTTACCACATTATCCGGTGACTTCGGTCACATATATGAATTCGGTGACTTCGGTCACATATTATGAATCCGGTGACTTTGGTCACATATTATGAATCCGGTGATTTCGGTCACAATTATCTGGTGGCCATGCCACAAAATTATAAGGGCGATGTGCATGTTGACTGCAGCAACGGCCTTCGATGGTGTGTAGCGGATGGAGGGTCAATTTAGTAATCCCCACGGTGTGATTGGTAGGTACGGGTGGTGTGTAGCGGATGGATTTTTAGGTGGGCTCGGGATTGCATTTCATTTTTATATATACATGCGATTTAATCGATTTTTATCTGATTTGCTATAAAATGGGCTTATGGCTAAATATGTTTTAAATGGGCTTAACGGCCATGATCGATTGGGCTTTTAGTGTAATGTTACACATTGAGTGCATTGACTCACCTTTATGGGATATATTTTGGTGATGCTTAGCGTGATGGATCGGGTCGTGAGGACTACGTGGTGGCCATTGCTCAATTCAGTATATCGGATTTTCTTTTAATTAAACTTGCTACGTTTTCTTTTATTATTTAGGATTTATTTTGGGTTATGTTATTTTTGTACTAAGGTCGCTATGATGTAACACCCCAAACCCTGTATTATCTAAAACCGTTAGGAAATTTGTTAAAGAGTTAGCAAGAAAAGAATTATTTATAAAAGAATTCCTTATACTTTGAAAACCCAAGTTCATTTTAGTAAAGCATCATAAATCACACCCATGATTTAAAAGCCCAAATAAAGTTTAAATTCCAACACACATAAAATCCATAAGTTATTTATAGAGGCCATTTATTACAACATCCCAAAATAGTAAAAATAATAATTAAAAGTTCGAATTTAAATAACCCTTATTTAGCAAAGATGGCCTCCACGAAGTCATCCTCACCAAGTCCACATCGGTTTCCATTACGAGATGGAAAGAAATTAAAGGGTGAGTTACTTAGAACTCGTGTGTAACTCACTTACCACCATTATTGGGCCGATTGTCAAGATATTATGTTGGGCTTGAGCCCAATCCGAATTCAACAATATAACATGAATTTAAAATAATTAATAATGCATGAAAAATGAAATTCCCAACCCAAACCTAATAACCATCCGCTAACACCCCCGTACCAACCATCACACCTGTGGGGATCAAGTCAACCCACCCCGCCATCACACCAATCGTAGGCATTAAGCCTTTTATAATTGTGGCATAGCCACCGAACTAGAGCAATAAGTCGATATTGTGGCGAAACCACCGAACTAGAGGCAATAAGCGATATTGTGGCGAGCCACCGAACTAGAGGCAATAAGCCGATATTGTGGCAGAGCCACCGAACTAGAGGCAATAAGCCGATATTGTGGCAGAGCCACCGAACTAGAGGCAATAAGCCGATATTGTGGCAACTGGCCATTCTTCTCTTCATAAATCCCACCCATGCAATTATACATGTACTTTAAAAATATAAAATTTATTATCAATACATAACATGGTGGGTTTTATCAATGACATTTCATTTGGCCCATAATTATAGCAATTTATCCATTTAGCAATTTAGTGGGCTTTGGCCCATTTACCAAACTAGAGCGTTTTGGCTAAATTTTAACGAACTAGAGTATTTATGGCCCAATTTATCGAACTAGAGTATTTACGGCCCATTTTCACGAACTAGAGTATTTACGGCCCATTTTCACGAACTAGAGTATTTACGGCCCATTTTCACGAACTAGAGTATTTACGGCCCATTTTCACGAACTAGAGTATTACTGCCCATTTTCACGAAACATCAAATTTTCATAATATCAATTAATTTCTTGGGGCGTTTTGAAATTTTCACGATTTAGTCGCTTTTACGTATTTCGTCAAAATATCAATTTTGTGCTTTTTCCGATCTAGTCGTTTTACGATTTTTCTACCATACCGAAATTTGACATACAACCCTAAAATAATGAGGGTGAAATTACACACCTCGATACCGTGAGTATTATCCTTCTCGCTCCTCGGCACCTAAAATATATTTCGATTCGTTAGACAACTAATCGCAAAAATAATCTTATTTGTTAATGGATCCAAAATCTTACCCTCTTGATTTTGAATCACTTGATTTTCGGTTTTCCTTCGTTTATCGATTCACTAGCCGAGAATCCACCAACGATAACGGCTCGAGGTTCGTACTACTTCAAATAATGGACTTCTTTGGAAGATGGCCCACAACCCGTGGAAAATCCTTGATTTGCGAAACCGCTCTTCGTTTGAATGGGGATTTCTGATCCACCCTCTTACGATAACTAAACACCGCCCTTTTCTTCCCTATCTTGTGAGTCTTCAAGATCCAAAAGAATTTAGTTAGTTCTAAAATAATATCAATAATACTAGAGATTTAAAAGTAGGATTTCCTTACCAAAATGAAACGTTTCCTACGTTTCCACGATTCTCCGATCACTTGAATTCCAATCTCCGTTATTGCACTAAATAATAACGAAATAAACGTTATTAGTATGAATGCTATATCAATCCAAAAGACTCTCAAAAATCCTATGATATTCGGCCATAATATCACTAATCAATAAATCAAAAATGGAGAGAAACCCTTACCTACTTCCCGGACGAAAAGCAAGATTAAGAATGATGTTTAATTGATGGAAGATTAGGCTATAAATGATTAAGAATGGAAAAATAATTTTTGGCTTATAGGCACAATAACATTCGCCAAGAGAGTGAAGATGGAGAGAATTTTCGATTGAAAAGAAATAGTATAAGAACGAAAGGATGATGGTGATGATGTTTTGATTTCAAGGAGATTAGAAGAAAAGAAAAGAAAAATAAGAACTTTAGGTCTTTGGTATATTCGGCCATGGCAAAGAAAAAAGAAAAGAAATTGATTTTGGTATAGGTGATTTCGCACAAGAAGAAAGAGGCACAAGAATTGGTTATCAAGATAAGAAAAGGAATGACCAAATGGTCACAAAACTTTGGCTTAACCAAGTGCAAAAATTCGGCCAAATAGGGATATTGAAAGGAGAGGAATAAAATTTCGCACAAAGTGCAAAGGTTAACCAAAGAGAAAAGAATGAGATTTTTGCCAACTAACAAAATTTTGGCTCTCCTCCCCTACCAATATTGCCGTCCAGCCTATGGTCAATTGGCCATTATTTCTTTCCAAATTTTCCCTAGATAAGTGCCTTATGTCCCCCTATCTTTCCTTAAACTTTTGATTCCATACCATATGTTAGTTGTTACCTTAATCTCTTGATACACTAACCAAAAATACATGGTCAACACCTTCCTTATATGTCCCTTGCCGACACTTCATAGCCATGAGCGTAAAATTAAAACAAAAATTTTATCTAGGTGCTATACAAGGGATTCAACCTCTTCCCTCTTACTTGAACCCATGCGCCATTCTCCACCATGCCATATGCTCATTTTATGACACTTTAAGCACATAATTTAGCTTAAGTCTTAATCACCTTTGTTTCACTTCAATAAATTCCCAATAATAAATTTTATTCTTCTCCAATTTATGCTTTACCTCTCTAGGACTTTAATAAACACTAAAATAAAAGAAAAAAAATTTTCCTTTAACATCTAAACACCAAAATCATGCCAATTTAAATACTCGATTTTTAGGGTGTTACAACTCTACCCTCCTTAAAGAAAATTTCGTCCTCGAAATTTACCGGTTGAAAAAGGTGAGGGTATTGTTGTGAATTGCATCCTCCTGCTCCCACGTAGCTTCTTCCACTCCGTGGTTACGCCATAGAACTTTAACTAACTGCACGGTTTTCTTCCTTAGTACCTTGACATCTCGGTCTAGGATTTCCATTGGTTCTTCTTCAAAGGACAAATCAATTCACCCAATTCTTCTAGGTATAATGTGCAAAGGATCCGACCTATAACGCCTCAACATGGAAACATGAAAGACATTGTGAATTTGATTTAACTCCGAGGTAACTCAATCGATATGCCATCGGACCAACACGCTTCAAAGACACGATAAGGTCCAATATATCTAGGACTTAGCTTGCCCTTCCTTAGAATCAAGATCTTTTTCCAAGGAGATACCTTCAAGAAAACCCGATCTCCCACACTATACTCGATGTCCCTCCGCTTCGGATCTGCGTCGACTTACATCTATCTCGAGGCTTCTTTCAACCGTGCTCGAATAACTTTTACCTTATCCTCGGTCTCGGATATCATCTCGGGACCTAACATCCGCTCTTCGCCCAACTCGGTCCAACAAATAGGAGAGCGACACTTACGACCATACAATGCCTCGTAAGGTGCCATCGAATGCTAGATCGATAGTCGTTGTTATATCGCAAATTTCGCCGGTGGTAGATAATCCTCCCAACTACCCACAAGTCGATTACACATCCTCTTAACATATCTTCCAATATCTCAATTACTCTTTCCGATCGACCATCGACCGAGGATGAAAAGCCGATCTTGAAATTCAACTTTGTTCCCAAGGCTTCATGCGAGCTTTCCGAATCGTGATGTAAACCTAGGGTCCCTATCCGATATAATAGATACAAAATTCTATGTAACCTCACAATTTCGGATCGTAAAGTTTCGCCAACTTCGCAAAGAATAATCCGTCTGTTGGCAAGAAATGGGCGGTCTTCGTCAACCGATCAACAATTACCCAAACGGAATTTTTCTTAGTAGGTGTTAACGGTAACCCACTAACAAAATCCATAGTTATCCTCTCCCATTTCCAAAGAGGAATCTTTATCGGTTGTAACAATCCAGACGGTAATTGGTGTTTCGCCTTCACTTGTCGACAAGTCAAACATTTTCCCACAAACTCAGTAATCTCACGCTCAACCCTCGCCACCAATATTGTTCACGGAGATCTCGATACATCTTATTTCCTCCGGATGCATAGCATAAGGGCTACTATGCGCCTCCGTAGAATCAGCTTGCCTCAAATCTAGATCCTTAGGCATGCATACTCTCCTCGAAAGCACAACACACCTCGGTGTTTATTCCAAAATCTTCAATTTCACCATTTTCAACTTGTCAAGTAAGGGTCCCAACTTCTCATCGATGTCTGCTTTTTCCTTGATTTGTTCCACCACGAGGCTTCACCGTAGTTCGCTAACAAACCGCCATCCTCGTCATGACTCAAATGGGCAAATAGAGCTCTTAATTCGTGATCGCCTTCCGACTTAACGCGTCTACTACCACGTTAGCCTTTCCGGGATGGTATTCGATGGAGAAATCATAATCTTTTAACAATTCTACCCATCTTCTTTGTCTTAAATTCAACTCCTTCGGGTAAGGAGGTATTTAAGACTCTTGTGATCCGTGTAGATTATGGACTTCTCACCATAGAGATAGTGCCTCCAAATCTTTAGAGCAAAGACAACGACTAACTCCAAATCATGAGTAGGGTAGTTTACTTCGTGTGGCCTCAATTGACGAGAAGCATAAGCCACCACCTTTCCATTTTGCATCAACACACAACCTGCACTGTGTGAGACGATCACAATAAACAAGTGAATTCTTTTTCCGGCCCCATTGAATCAAAAGCTGAGCTTCGTCAGATCTTCTTCAATTTCTCGAAACTCTCTTGCGCTTTTCGGTCCGGATATACGGAACTCCTTTACGCAACAATTTAGTTAGGGTGCGAGAATCAACGAAAACCCTCTACAAAGCGTCTATAGTATCCACCAAGCCTAAGAAACTCGAATTTCAGCTATTGATGTTGGTGGTTTCCAATCCGAATAGCCTCAATTTTCCGAGGATCTACCCTTATTCCTTGGTGATACTACATGACCAAGAAAAGTCACCTCCTTTAGCCAAAATTCGCATTTACCAAATTTGGCATACAATTGCTTATCACGAAGTAGTTGTAATACTATCCGCAAATGTTGGTCATGTTCCTCCTCATTTCTCGAATAAACCAATATATCATCTATGAACACTACCACAAACCGGTCTAAATATGGTTGGAAGACTCGGTTCATCATGTCCATAAATGCAATTTGGTGCATTGGTTAATCCAAACGGCATCACTACAAACTCATAGTGTCCGTAACGTGTCCCAAATGTTTGTCTTATAGATGTCCGCTTCTTTCACCTTAAGTGGTGATAACCCGACCTTAAATCAATTTTGAGAAAGCGAAGCTCCCTTCAATTGATCGAACAGTCGTCAATTTCTGCAGAGGATACCGATTCTTGATCGTCAATTTATTCAAGCGCTCAGTAGTCAATGCACATACGCATCGATCCATCCTTCTTCTTGACGAACAAAACCGGTGCTCCCACGGAGACACACTTGGTCGAATGAATCCCGATCGGCAATTCTTGAATTTGAGCTTTGAGCTCACCAACTCCTTCTGTGCCATTCTATAGGGAGCAATGGACACCGGAGCCGCCCCGTGCAAAAGCTCAATGCCAAATTCTACTTCCCGATCTGGAGGTATGCGGGAAGTTCTTCGAAATACATCGGAAATTCCTTCACCGTCCTCACATCATTCACGGATAATTCCTTGGCATCCAAAGCACGGATAAAGGCTAGGAATGCTCCGCACCCTTTCCGCACCAACTTCTCCGCTTTTAATGAGATACCACATTTGCCGATAGTTCTTTCGCTCACCAATCATTATGATTTCCTTATCATCCGGTCCTTCGTCATTCGTTTTCAAGACAAATCCAATTGCGCCTAGATGGTTAACCAACCATCCATGCCTGAATGAGATCGAACTCGCCGAAAGGTAGTTCCATCAAATTTGCTAAGAATACTTCCTCTTGGATTTTAAGGTACGTCTTTAAATATTTTATTAACGATTCATCGATTGTCTAAAGGACTGACATGTCATCTCATTTTCGGTAATTTGATTCTAAATTGATTTCGGATATGGCACTACATACATATGAATGAGTAGAGCCAATATCTATTAAGGCAATAACAGTACATCAAAAATGAAGAACGCACAGCTTATCACATCAGTGCATTGCCGTCCTCATGGCGTCTAATCGCATAGACGCATCAGTGTCTTGCATCCGCATTCCTCTATTACCATTGCCTCGACCGGTGCACCTTGACCACGACCAGCCCCATTACCACCACGACTGGTCCACGACCTCCGGTGGTCTGCCGATTACCCTGGCATGTGCATCATTATTACGGACTTTTGAGTCGTATCCATTCGTCGAGGACAACTTTTGTCCGATGTTCCATTGAACCGCATTTGTAGCATGCACCCGTTTTCCTCCGGCATTCCCAAAATGCCTTTTCCCACACTCAAGACAATCTCGACTTCGATTATTTGCTCTGGGGTTACGCTTTGAACCGATTCATCATTTGGGTTTCTTCCGAATCTCTTGGAAGAACCAGATGTTGTGTCTCTCTTGTTTCGGGATCTTTCTGGTTCGCTGCTCGAGTTCTTAGCCTCTTCGCTATTTTGGCCTTCTCCACAAGAGTCGAAAAATTTCTAACTTGTCATGCGAGCAATCGTAACCCTCACTCATCATTAAGTCCATCCTCAAACGCATACACAACGTTCATGATCTGTTGCTACAATTGTCCGGGCATAACGCTCGACGTAAAACTCGACTTCATATGCCGCCACGGCCTTACTTCCTTGGACAAGATTCGAAATTCCTTCCTTGGGCATCTACATAGCTCGTTCGACGTATTTTCCTTGGAAGGCGGCTTTAAAGAATTCCCGATTAATCAAGACGGCTTGGTGTCCTCTCGAAGCAGTGAGCCACCACCGACACGCCTCATCTCTCAATAAGGATACAGCCCCTCTCGCTTTTTGCTCACCGTGCATTCCATATCATCCATAATCCGCTCCACGACTTGAGCCAAGATTCGCCACATTTGGAGCTACACGGAGACTCTCTGAAAACTTCGCATTATTCGCCTTAAGTCGCCTGAAATTGACCCACGAGTTGTTGGCCCAATTCTAGTTCCAGCGACCCTTTCCAAGACTCGTAGCATTGCTTGAGTCAATGCATGATCTTCTTCCATGTGATCGCGTGATCCGGTCTCACTTTCTATTGACGCAAAGGCCCACTTCGCATATGATTTGGTGCTTGGTAGTAGCACTCGGCCTCTACCACGCCACGCCTCTCAAGGCCCACGACCACGTCCTCTTGTACTCATGATTGCTTGTTCGTTTATCTGATTACAAGTTTTATGAATCAGAATTTTGTTTCGGTGTTTATTAACGATATTTTATGAGATTTGAGATATAAAGTTGTTTTTCGCAACGTGTCCTATAGTCTCAATCTCTACAGTTTTTCACATCTAAAACTAGAAGTTCTAGAGTATTCCTATGATCATATCATAGTAATCATTTAAGCAGTATATACTTACTTGACTTGTTGCCGGATGCTTGTGGTGCCATACTGATCTTTAAAATACCATTGAGCATTTTCATACAAAAATTATTTTTGAACCCAAACCACAGCCGAGTTTTTGAACCTGGCTCTGATACCACTAAATGTAACACCCCAAACCCGGTCTATGCGTTGAGACTAGATTTGGTTTGTTACATGATTCGAACTATTCTTAAATCCTTAATGAGTTGAAAAACTACAATATTGTTTACGGAGTTTAAAATTTGTAGAGTATTAGATTTTGATAAATATTTAAAATCATTAGTTGAAAATCATTGTATTATCTAAAACCGTTAGGAAATTTGTTAAAGAGTTAGCAAGAAAAAGAATTATTTATAAAAGAATTCCTTATACTTTGAAAACCCAAGTTCATTTTAGTAAAGCATCATAAATCATGACCCATGATTTAAAAGCCCAAATAAAGTTTAAATTCAACACACATAAAATCCATAAGTTATTTATAGAGGCCATTTATTACAACATCCCAAAATAGTAAAAATAATAATTAAAAGTTCGAATTTAAATAACCCTTATTTAGCAAAGATGGCCTCCACGAAGTCATCCTCACCAAGTCCACATCGTTTCCATTACCCGAGATGGAAAGAAATTAAAGGGTGAGTTACTTAGAACTCGAGGTGTAACTCACTTACCACCATTATTGGGCCAGATTGTCAAGATATTATGTTGGGCTTGAGCCCAATCCAATTCAACAATATAACATGAATTTAAAATAATTAATAATGCATGAAAATGAAATTCCCAACCCAAACCTAATAACCATCCGCTAACACCCCTGCACCAACCATCACACTGTGGGGATCAAGTCAACCCACCCCGCCATCACACCAATCGTAGGCATTAAGCCTTTTATAATTGTGGCATAGCCACCTAACTAGAGGCAATAAGTCGATATTGTGGCGAAAGCCACCGAACTAGAGGCAATAAGTCGATATTGTGGCGAAGCCACCAACTAGAGGCAATAAGTCGATATTGTGAAAGCCACCGAACTAGAGGCAATAAGCGATATTGTGGCAGAAAGCCACCGAACTAGAGGCAATAAGCCGATATTGTGGCAATGGCCATTCTTCTCTTCATAAATCCCACCCATGCAATTATACATGTACTTTAAAAATATAAAATTTATTATCAATACATAACATGGTGGGTTTTATCAATGACATTTCATTTGGCCCATAATTATAGCAATTTATCCATTTAGCAATTTAGTGGGCTTTGGCCCATTTACCAAACTAGAGCGCTTTTGGCTAAATTTTAACGAACTAGAGTATTTATGGCCCAATTTATCGAACTAGAGTATTTACTGCCCATTTTCACTTAACTAGAGTATTTACGGCCCATTTTCACGAACTAGAGTATTTACGGCCCATTTTCACGAACTAGAGTATTTACGGCCCATTTTCACGAACTAGAGTATTTACGGCCCATTTTCACGAAACATCAAATTTTCATAATATCAATTAATTTCTTGGGGGCGTTTTCGAAATTTTCACGATTTAGTCGCTTTTACGTATTTCGTCAAAATATCAATTTTTGTGCTTTTTCCGATCTAGTCGTTTTTACGATTTTTCTACCATACCGAAATTTGACATACAACCCTAAAATAATGAGGGTGAAATTACACACCCGATACCGTGAGTATTATCCTTCTCGCTCCTCGGCACCTAAAATATATTTCGATTCGTTAGACAACTAATTCGCAAAAATAATCTTATTTGTTAATGGATCCAAAATCTTACCCTCTTGATTTTGAATCACTTCGATTTTCGGTTTTCCTTCGTTTATCGATTCACTAGCCACGAGAATCCACCAACGATAACGACTCGAGGTTCGTACTACTTCAAATAATGGACTTCTTTCTAAGATGGCCCACAACCCGTGGAAAATCCCTGATGCGAAACCGCTCTTCGTTTGAATGGGGATTTACTGATCCACCCTCTTACGATAACTAAACACCGCCTTTTCTTCCCTATCTTGATCTTCAAGATCCAAAAGAATTTAGTTAGTTCTAAAATAATATCAATAATACTAGAGATTTAAAAGTAGGATTTCCTTACCAAAATGAAACGTTTCCACGCTTCCACGATTCTCCGATCACTTGAATTCCAATCTCCGTTATTGCACTAAATAATAACGAAATAAACGTTATTAGTATGAATGCTATATCAATCCAAAAGACTCTCAAAAATCCTATGATATTCTACCATAATATCACTAATCAATAAATCAAAAAATGGAGAGAAACCCTACCTACTTCCCACGGACGAAAAGCAAGATTAAGAATGATGTTTAATTGATGGAAGATTCGCTATAAATGATTAAGAATGGAAAAATAATTTTTGGCTTATAGGCACAATAACATTCGCCAAGAGAGTGAAGATGGAGAGAATTTTCGATTGA
This sequence comes from Gossypium rotundifolium, assembly GCA_025506655.1. Taxonomy (NCBI): domain Eukaryota; kingdom Viridiplantae; phylum Streptophyta; class Magnoliopsida; order Malvales; family Malvaceae; genus Gossypium; species Gossypium rotundifolium. The sequence goes on along the minus strand of CP106732.1, from coordinate 67,152,450 downwards.
AAAGAAATAGTATAAGAACGAAAGGATGATGGTGATGATGTTTTGATTTCAAGGAGATTAGAAGAAAAGAAAAGAAAAATAAGAACTTTAGGTGCTGGTATATTCTACCATGGCAAAGAAAAAAGAAAAGAAATTGATTTTGGTATAGGTGATTTCAGCACAAGAAGAAAGAGGCACAAGAATTGGTTATCAAGATAAGAAAAGGAATGACCAAATGGTCACAAAACTTTGGCTTAACCAAGTGCAAAAATTCGCCAAATAGGGATATTGAAAGGAGAGGAATAAAATTTCGCACAAAGTGCAAAGGTTAACCAAAGAGAAAAGAATGAGATTTTTGCCAACTAACAAAATTTTGGCTCTCCTCCCTACCAATATTGCCGTCCAGCCTATGGTCAATTGGCCATTATTTCTTTCCAAATTTTCCCTAGATAAGTGCCTTATGTCCCCCTATCTTTCCTTAAACTTTTGATTCCATACCATATGTTAGTTGTTACCTTAATCTCTTGATACACTAACCAAAAATACATGGTCAACACCTTCCTTATATGTCCCTTGCCGACACTTCATAGCCATGAGCAGAAAATTAAAACAAAAATTTTATCTAGGTGCTATACAAGGGATTGAACCTCTTCCTCTTACTTGAACCCATGCGCCATTCTCCACCATGCCATATGCTCATTTTATGACACTTTAAGCACATAATTTAGCTTAAGTCTTAATCACCTTTGTTTCACTTCAATAAATTCCCAATAATAAATTTTATTCTTCTCCAATTTATGCTTTACCCTCTCTAGGACTTTAATAAACACTAAAATAAAAGAAAAAAATTTCCTTTAACATCTAAACACCAAAATCATGCCAATTTAAATACTGATTTTTAGGGTGTTACATATGAACTTTTTAAATTTTTACGTTTTAGATTTTTAATCACTACGATCAAATATTTACTAAATAATTAAATGATTTTGAAAAAATACTTAAATTGTTTTGACACCTAAACACCTATGGTTTTCACAATAATAATAATAAGTTTTAAATTTGGTTTTCTTTTAACTTATAATCTTTTTCATAAAAATAACATTTTAACGAGACACCAACTTATATAAACAACATTTACAACGCGACCACTAAGTAGATCCATTGTATAATGAAACTATTATTTTTTTATAAAACAAAACGAGAATTAATTGAAGTTTTACTCGAGGAACATACCAGATCCGGTCAGGGCTTGTGGGCCGGGTTTGGGGTGTTTCAGGTTAAGTAATATGAGTGATATTATGATTAAAGATTGTGTATGTAAGTTAACTTGTTGGATTCGTTGTTAATGATAAGTATAAGTAGTTACAAATTATGGAAATGTGGTAATGAATATTCGGTCAAGGTATGGTTTATATACTTGTGTTTTTAGGTTAAGTTGGTTTTGAGACCTATGTTCATATATGGTCAATTGTTGTACAATTAGTAATATGAATTTTGCATGAGTTATGGAAGTTTATTTGGCACATTTGGTCTTTGATCTATGCTTATAACATGAAAAAAAAAATTAGGTTGTGGTTATGCATTAAAAGCTAAGGTTATGTGTATTCGGATATATTCATTTATTTATAAATGAAGTGTATTGTCTATTAGTCCATAGATGTAAAGTCAAAAGATATATGCATGTAACCGTGATGATGCTTATTAGTAGTTCCAACTACAAGGTTCGGTGTGCTTGATTCAAAATGAAATAGTACGTGAGGCATGTTTGCATGAAGCGGTTACAAAAGTAGTGGTACTAAATAGGTGTCTGTATCTTAGAATAAAATAGATAAATATGCTAATAATGAGGTTAGAAGTATATTGTTTGATCATTTTGTATATGTGAATGATTATATTGAATATGTTTTAACTTAGTATATCAAGTATATATATATATACTATACCCATGTGCTTTGTCTGTCTAAGATAAGAATTAATTGTTTGAAAAAGATTCAGCTATTTGGTAATGCCTGTAACCCTAATCCAGCGACGAATACGGGTTAGCGGAGTTACAATGTAGTGTCATTCACAATAGTGGAATTCATAGCCTAAGACATGGGTGAATGAAATTCTCTCATTGGCATTACATGGTTAATGAAAAGTAAACATGGCTATTGATCTTTCGCCTTTGTGATTAATGACTTAATTACTATTCAATAGTAATTGACTTTTCATAAATGAAGATGTAATGATTACCATGAGATAAAATAAGATCATATTAGGAGAATAGATTTTATCCGAAAGAGATCAATGATATCCTATGAGGGTAACACATTTATGACAAGGTCATTGGACGGGAACTGAATAGTTATTTTTGTAATGGTATGTCGTTGGGAAGAGCTCAGTCACGATACTATAGTGGAATAACTTTGTGACTAAATGAGTTTATAATTAATAGAAGAAAAGCTGGAACTTAATTATAAATCATTTAAGCCCTAACTACATATGTTCAATCGGCTCCTCCACTAGCTTGTTGAAACCAGAAATGAATTTTGAGTTTGAATAGAAATGAACAAAATGAATAGGAAAAGAGAAATGTGAAAAATTTAGGAATAATTATGGTTTTTTCTAAAATGAAAAAATGGAATCTTTTGGAAATGAATGTAGGTTTCCAAAAATGGAAATGGAAATGGAAATGATCTATTTGCAATTCTATATGGAATTAAAAATGATCAGAATAATGAGTTTACGTTTTTGAGCTATTTTGATGATCGAAAATGAAAATAAACCATTCGATCACAGGAAACATGTTGAGTTAGGAAATATTGAACATATTTTCTCAAAATTTTACCAGGGTAAAATCATCAAAAATTTTACTAGGGTAAAATCATCAAAAATTTTACTGGGGGTAAAATCATCAAAATTTATTGGGGATAAAATAGGGATGAGAAATTTGTTTAATATAGGATATTAAAGTTTATTTTGAGAAATAGAAAAAATTGAATTGGGTTGGATCACATTATAGAGTATTGGGTCAAAAGGCTTAAGAAGTACTTATAATTGGACCCAATGTGAGAGAGGCCTAAAACCCCTCATATAACATGAAGTGGGTGACAACCTTTTTCCAACAATTGGTATCAAAAGCCAGGTTGTGCTATGTTTATAGTGTAAACTGAGTTTGAATCTCTCTCTTCGTCTTATTTGATTGATATTTGATAAGATGTGACATTCTTGTAATGATTCTAATGTTTAAAGGAATATATGAGAATGAATGTCATATTATACATTTATTATGTAATTGTTATTTTTTTTCAAGGTTGTGGCTTTTAGAAAATAGATCATGGACTATCATCTCCATATAGGGTTATTTTTTATAGAATTCTTTAGAGCCGAAAACAAACATAGGACTTAAATATAATTTTTCCCAAAAAGAGTCCATGACGAGGAGAAGATGGAGTGATGGCGGTTGAAGACACAATGTATTCCCTGTGGTGAAAAACTATGTGATTTTTGGTTTTTCATTTATTTTCTAGAAATAGAACCATGGAAACCTTGGTTGACAATTTTATTTTAATTGCTTATCTCATTAAATATCTGTTTAGTAATTGTTAAAGATATAATTATGATATATATGTATGAGATGATCCATAGTTGATTGATTAAAGGTAAGAAGTGTGGTAATGAAAAAATACATGTGTTTTATAGTTTTATTCACTTCTTTAGGTTATTTGATTTCCATGAGAAGTGCGGTAATGAGAAGGTGCATGTCTAGGATTGGCTCTGGCTAGGAAATACTTGGTTTTTAAGTGGTCAAATATGACTCATCTCCCTTTCCTAGGACCCTACTTGGTGCACGATTCACACATATTTCTTTGATTTTTCCCTTAAAAGAAAAACTATAGAGAATAAAAATTGTTGATTTTATGAATAAATGAATGTGAATATTATAAAATAGCCATAGCATGTCATGCATATATGAGATAAGCATGCCACATGTACTTGTCATGCATATATTAATAACTCATGATTGAAATCGAAAATTAAAAACCTTGCATGTTTTCAAAATATTGAGTGGGAGAAGGTCCCAAAACAAGACCTACGACTCCATCAACGGTCTTTTTGATGGCATGGCAAGTGCATTACCGCACAATAGGATTGTTGTATTGATTTCACTTAAGAGATTTCCTAAAAGAAAGAAGAATTATTTTATGATTAAATGATAATTGGACCGACCCTTGTAGTAGGCATTATCATGCGATAGGTCAAGAAATTCTATCTTCAAAAGAGGACAACTAGTCAAAGCATGCTACTCGGTGAGACTGTCCCACGATTCCTCATTTGTGGTGCATGATGCAATAGGTGTTGAGTTGATATTTATACACTCAAGATCTTTTAGTTAAGTAACTCCCCATGGAGCTCTACTTAAGTTATAATGATGGTCAAACGTCACATGATTATTAGTACGTGTGAATGCCTAAGGAATTAGGTTCATATGCTAATTGGATGAAAATCCATGTTCTTACTAGTTGATCATGATCACCCCACAGTGGCTTGATTCAATGAGTGTGAGAATTATTATTGCAATGATTTACAAATATTTTTCAAGGTTTAATGTAAGACGCATGCATCATCTTCATGCATATCCTAATGTTGAAAAAAAAAATTCAAACATTTGCTAATACAAAGATATTAATAAATGAATATTTTATTTCCAGTTCAAAAATGACACTTACTCTCTTATTGAAAATATTCATTGAAAACAAATTGAATGAAAATAACTATAATGAATGGAAAAGGAACCTGATAATTTTCCTGAATTTTGAGAAACTTAAATCAGTTCTTAATTCTAAGTGTCCTTTGGCCACTCAAGCTGAGGCTAGAAATCGCTGGGAAGAGTTTGATGAAATAGCTCATTGCTATATGGTGACAAGCATGAACAACACTCTATATAAACAACTAGAGAGCTATAAGACTACTAAAGTGATCCAAGATAAGCTAGAAGGCATGTTTGGAGGCCAAGTTGTCTTGGCTTGACATGTATCATAACTAGCTTTGTAACAGCCCGATTTAGGGGCTAGTATTAATAGTGGTTTCAGAATCAGTAATCCAAGGTCGGAGAAAATTATTTTTATGTTATTTTATGAGTTAGAGCATGATTATATAAGTGCATGAAAATTTTGGTGCTTTAGTTTCAGCGATTGTATGCTCAATTGCGAAAAAGGACTAAATCGCATAAAGCGCAAAAGTTCTATTTTATAAGCTAAAGGTGCCTAAGAGCCATACAATATTAATTGGAGCCCTTTAATGTGCAAATAGACCCTTAAAAATTAGGTGGCTGGCCATGGGGGGACAAAGAAGTCAAAATTAGTCAAAGTTGGTAAGGATTTGATGACTAAATTGATTGCTTTATATTAAAATAAAGAAAAGATGATATCATTCTCTTCACTCATATTTTTCCACCGAAAAATACAACCAAAATAGGGTTTTGAAAGCTCAAAATTTCAGCAAACTCTTTTTCCTACAAGTAATTTTAATGGTTTTTCTTGATGATATTTGTACTTTTGGAATACCTAAAGCTTAAGTTAGCTAAGGAGAAAACTATTTTGCAAAATGGTGGAAAGTTTAGAGTTTTACCATGTGAGCATCTATGTTGTTTGCTTCATTTTTATGGAAGAAAATGAGTCATAGATGTTTAATAACAACTTTGGTGAAGGGTGTTACCATGAAAACACCTAAAATGACCTTTTTGTAAAGGTTGTAAAATAAGAGGTAAGTGTGTGAAATATCGAGTTTTGATGGCTGCCATAAGAGAAATAAATGTTCATCTATGCTTGTAAGAGGAGAAACTTCAATTAGTAGCGAATTACGAGCCTAGGGGTAGAATGGTCATTTTGAGAAAACTTAAGGGCAAAATAGTAATTTTTCCAAAACATGATTATTGAAATGCATTAGATAATGTGATAACTAAATGAGCTAATTTGCTATTATAGATCAAGAAGAGCAAAGAATTAACCTCGACCGAGGAAAGAGAAAAGTATCGGACTAGATCGACAATCTAGCATATTTTGATTATCGAGGTAAGTTTGTGTGTAATAAATACAACATCATGTTATTAAATTTCTAAATGTTTGATATTAGTGATGTTGTGTAATCTTTCTATGAAATTGAGTTACGATGTTGAATGAGAAAAATGATGAAAATTGTGATGTTGAAGCCCCGGAGGGATTGTAGTGAATGTAAGAACACTATTAACGAGATACGAGATATATAAGGTCCCGTGTAAGACCATATGTGGGACATGGCCTCAGCACCAAATTGAGATCCGTATAAGACCATATCTTGGATATGGAATTGGCATTAAATAATAAAAATCGTATAAGACCATATCGGGATGTGGCATCGATAATTGATATGAGATCCCGTATAAGACCATATCTGGGATATGGCCTCGACACTCAGAGGTGACCCCATGTAAGACCACACCTGGGAGGTGGCATTGGCTTTGTATTATGTGAATGACGATCAGCAGGTGTTATCAAATATCCCAAGTAATTTAGTGGTGTAACGCCCCGAATTTTTGGGACTAGAAGAAATGGGCTTCGCGTATCGGCAGGAAGGCTTTATAAATATTTGAGGATAAAATGTGACACAAGGAAGTGAGTGGTCTAGTGGCAAGGCGTCATTAAGGTTGCAAGGGAGCATGGGTTCGAGTCTTGGCGCTTGCAATTCATTTTGATTTCCTTTTAAATAAACTTAGACTTTAGCCCATAGGCTTATATTCAGTTGTGCTTGTTTTGTTACACAAGGAGCTAGTTGGTAAGGTGGCTAGCGGCGTGGTTTAGGTTACAGGAGAGCCTGAGTTCAAAACCCCTTGCATACGAAAGGTGACTATTTTGCTAATTTAGGATGGTTTTGGAGGATAGATGGAGGGTCCCACATCGGGAAGCTAGCATGAGAGTAGGCGAGAAGCTAGCTTTAAATAGAGTGATTTATGAGGAGAGTAAGCATACTTTGGTTGGCGTTTGGCCATAGGAGTGTTTGAAGCGCAGATTAACTCCAGATTCCTATCAGGTGTGTATTTCGCACTACACTAGCTGTAGAGCGGCAAATGCCAAATTACCGGTCACAAGACGATGGTAACCACACGAGCGTGCGAGCACACGTGTGGGAGCTTCGACACGATAGTTGAGGCCACCATGAGTGTTCTTATGGGTTTAGGCTGTTTAGGCCACGATGGGCCGAAAGGGGCCATGTGGGGCCAATGGGCCCGTGGGCTCAATCAGATACGCTGTATGATTATGTAGTAAATATTGGAATGGACTATGTGAATCTCAAATCTATGGCTAGATTTGGGCTAGATGGGCCACACGAGCGTGTGGGCCCATTTGGGTCGAGAATGGGCCTTAGGCCCATTCGTATCGTTATATATGTTTAAAATACCTCAATTTACAAAATTATCGAAATACCCTTAGTTTACAAAATTACGTAATACCCACAGTTTGTGAAATTACCAAAATACCCCGATTTATAAAATTATCGAAATACCCCCGATTTGTGAAATAAACAAAATACCCCCAACTTGCAAAATTATCAAAATACTCTCGATTTACAAAATTACTAAAATACCCTCGATTTATGAAATTATCAAAATACCTCTGGTTTGTGAAATTATTGAAATACCCTCAATTTACAAAATTACCGAAATACCCCTGATTTGTAAAATTACTTAAATACCCTCGATTTGTGAAATTATCGAAATACCCTCGAGTCATAAAATTACTAAAATACCCCTAATTTTGAAATTATCAAAATACCCTTGATTTGTAAAATTACTGAAATACCCCTGTAGGGTAAAATTATCGAAATACCCCTGAAGGGTAGGATTATCGAAATACCCTTATAGGGTAAGATGATTATTTTGCCCTTATGGGTAAATGACTAACTTAGACTATGAGTTGACAAATTTGACTGTGATTGTAGGACTGATATGCTTTTATTACATGTTTAAATGATTGTAATGAGCATGACCATTTTGCATACACGTGTAATGATTGACCATGACATACACGACATATTGCATAGGGTTAGGACATTAGAACGAAGGAACTACTGATAGGGTCGCACGACGATTGTGGATCCAGTATTGATCTGTTGACGTCGCACGGGTCACAAGATGACTGTGGACCAACGAACGACTTAAAGCTGCATAATTTGATTATGGCTCTGAGCCAACCTAAATATGGCTCTGTGCCATCTTGATAATGGCTTTGTGCCAATTGTATTTACCCGTGGCTATGTGCCTAACATATATATTGATGAACTCGTGTCGATCATATTTATCAAAGGCTATGTGCCGATTATATTACCGTACCGGATGACTATGTGCCGATCTTATTACAGTTATCGATGGCTATGTGCCAATTATGAGACCGTTACTAAAGGCATAAAGTCGCATAAATACTAGCAGCTATGCTACGATTTTGGTTAGTGTCACAACCGGTGCTAACATTGAAAGTGTAGGGATGGCGTGGGTGATTTATTCCCCACAGGTAGTGCAGGGTTAGACGGAGGCAAGTGTAGGGTTGGATGGGATGGGTTAGCATGCATCACACATTATGCATACGAAATTGACTCTGATATAGGCTGGGCCCAACGGTTATTGATATGGAGAATCGGCTAGGCCCAATTGATTCTGATAAGGGTCGAGACCCGAGTGAAATTGTATTGGGCTTAGACCCACACACGTTGTTTTGTTACTGTATTGGGCTCTAGCCCAGACTAACTCTTAATTCTATCTGTTTTACTAACTATTTTAGTTAGGAGGGGATTACACACTAAGTTTTCGTAAACTCACCCTTTTTAACTATGCAGGTAATCCCCAGCCCTAGACGGATTGGTGCTGCGAGGGACTTGGAGATGGCCACAAGACTGCCTTTGGACTTCATTTATGTTTTAGTTTCCCTTTTGGGTTTTAATTTTTGTAATAAGGCCTCTTTAAGGTTCTGAATTTTAACTTGGGGTTTTTATTTACTTTGAATTATATCTGTTAGAAGTAAATCACGATTTTCCAAAATGTTAACTATTTTAAAATAACCCTACATTTTCACAACATTTTCGAAATGGTTTCGCGACTTAATATTTTTTGTAAATCGATTACTTTCAAAATTAGCTTCCGCAACTGAAAAGATATTTTGGGAATAAAACTAATAATTTTTCAACGTACCATATTTTAAAAATAAACTAACGTAACTAGGATTTGACTTAAGCTTTTAGACAAGAAGGGTTTTCAATGGAAACATGGTTTTCAAAAAACACTTCAATGTGACACGCCAGACTCAGGCCTAACTTCTAAGGCTGGTTTGAGGTGTTACATTTAGTGGTATCAGAGCCTGGATTACAAAACTTAGCTGTGGATTGGGTCTTTAAAATTAAATTTTCAAAAGAATTGTTTCAAAAAGGTTTGAAAAGAGTTGAAGTTTTTGAAATGTTGTGTTGACTGTTATTTCTGGACGCGTGGTTCACTGAGTCTCCGATGCCAAATCCGTAAGTTTTCTGTTAGATAGTTTTTAAAATTAGATTTTATATTTATTCAGTGTATGTTCTGGAAATCAGATTGTTTTTTAGCTAGCAACAGTACTGTGATAGATTCTGAAGGCAAGCAAGGTTGCGAGGAGTTGTCCGTTTCTCGAAACATAAAATGGTTCAGGAGACGGTAGTCGAGGTAAGTCTGCCAACTTTGGGTAGCAATAACCCGGAGCTTGGTACGGAGGCACTGACCCAGTTGGTAAGGGAAGTGCTAGAAGAAGTGCTTGAGGAAGGAGTTAAGGCGTATGGTGAAACACTTTAGGCTAGGTGCTCGAAGTGCTGCAGGAAGAGAGATCACAGATCTCTGAAGCAGGAGCCTCATTCTGTGAAACGCGTTAAGAAGCATTCAAAATTTTTGGCCTGCGAGCATTGTAAAAGGGCGTCATTCGGGTGAATGCTAGAGGAAGTCAGGAGCGTGTCTTAGATACGGGTCTAAGGAGCATTGGGTTCGGGATTTCACAGTCTTTTTAAGTCAGGTGTGTTTTATTTGGATGTGATGTTTGAATATAGAAATTGTATACATGTGTGATAAATATCTATTTTTTCTATGGTTAGATGTTTGGTTGTGTGTAAGAGGTTTCAAGATTAAGTTAAAAGTGTATTAGTGTTATTGGGATGAGAGTGCGCAACGGTAGCATAGTAGGGTAGTCTGTGTTAAACGACTATTAGATAGTTGGAAATTTCGAGGACAAAATTTCTTTAAGGGGGTAGAATTGTAACACCCCAAATTTTTGGGCCTAGAAGAAATGGGCTTCGCGTATCGGTAGGAAGGCTTTATAAATATTTGAGGATAAAATGTGACACAAGAAAGTGAATGGTCTAGTGGCAAGGCATCATTAAGGTTGCAAGGGAACATGGGTTCGAGTCTTGGCACTTGCAATTCTTTTTGATTTCCTTTTAAATGAACTTAGACTTTGGCCCATAGGCTTATATTTAGTTGTGCTTGTCTTGTTACACAAGGAGCTAGTTGGTAAGGTGGCTAACGGCATGGATTAGGTTACAGGGGAGCCTGAGTTCGAAACCCTTGCAAGTGAAAGGCAACTATTTTGCTAATTTGGGACGGTTTTGGAGGATTGATGGAGGGATCCCACATCGGGAAGCTAGCATGAGAGTAGGCAATAAGTTGGCTTTAAAGAGAGCGATCTATGAGGAGAGTAAGCATACCTTGGTTGGCGTTTGGGCATAGGAGTGTTCGGAATGCAGATTAACTCCAAATTCCTATCAGGTGTGTATTTCGCACTACTCTATCTGTAGAGTGGCAAATGCCGAAATACCGGTCACACGGTGATGTTAGCCATACGAGCGTGCGAGTGCACTTGTGGGAGCTTCGACGCGATAGTTGAGGCCATCATGAGTGTTCCTATGGGTTTAGGCTATTTGGGCCACGATTGGCCGAAAGGGGCCATGTAGGGCCAATGGGCCTGTGGGCCCAATCGGATAAGTTGTATGGTTGTGTAGTAAATATTGGACTGGACTATGTTAATCTTATATCTATGGCTAGATTTGGGCTAAATGGGCCACACGAGCGTATGGGCCCATTTGGGTCAAGAATGGGCCCTAAGCCCATTCATATTGTTATATATGTTTAGAATACCTCGATTTACGAAATTACCAAAATACCTTTAGTTTGAAAAATTATCAAAATACCCCTGATTTATGAAATTATCGAAATACCTCTAGTTTATAAAATTACCGAAATACCCCCAATTTGTAAAATTACCGAAATACCACTGGTTTGTAAAATTATCGAAATACCTCCAGTTTACGAAATTATCGAAATACCCTCATTTTATGAAATTATCGAAATACCCCTTATTTGTGAAATTACTAAAATACCCCTATTTGTGAAATTACAGAAATACCCCCAGTTTGTAAAATTACTAAAATACCTCGATTTATGAAATTACCAAAATACCCCTAGTTTATGAAATTAATGAAATACCCCTAATTTGTGAAATTATCGAAATACCCTCGAGTTGCAAAATTACTGAACTACCCGTTATTTGTGAAATTATTGAAATACCCTCGATTTGTAAAATTATCGAAATACCCCTATAGGGTAGAATTACCAAAATACCCCTAAAGGGTAGGATTACCAAAATACCCTTATAGGGTAAGATGACTATTTTGCCCTTGTGGGTAAATGACTGACTTAGACTATGAGTTGACTAATTTGACTGTGGTTGTAGGACTGATATGCTTTTATTACATGTTTAAATGATTGTACTTAGCATGGACATTTTTGCATACACGTGTAATGATTGAGCATGACATACACGACATATTGCATGGGGTTTGGGCATTGATACAGATGAAGTTCTAATAGGGTCGCACGACTACTGTGGATCCAGTATCGATCTACTGAGGTCACACGGGTTGCAAGACGACTGTAGACCAACGGACGACTTAAAGCCACTTAATCTGATTATGGCTCTGAGCCAACCTAAATATGGCTCTGTGCCAACCTAAATATGGCTTTGTGCCATCTTGATAATGGCTTTGTGCCAATTGTATTTACCCGTTGCTATGTGCCTAACATATATATCGATGACTCTGTGTAGATCATATTTACCCAAGGCTGTGTGCCGATTATATTACCGTAGCTGATGGCTATGTGTCAATCTTATTATAGTTACCGATGGCTATGTGCCAATTATGAGACCGTTTTGAAGGCTTAAAGCCGCATAAATACAAGCAACTATGTTGCGATTTTGGTTAGTGCCGCAACCGATGCTAACATTGAAAGTGTAGGGATGGCATGGGTGATTTATTCCTCGCAGGTAGTGCAAGGTTGGACGGTGGCAAGTGTAGGGTTGGATGGGATAGGTTAGCATGCATCACACATTATGCATATGGAATTGATTCTGATACGGGCTAGGCCCAACGGTTATTGATATGGAGAATGGGCTAGGCCCAATTGATTCTGATAAAGGCCAAGACCCGAGTGAAATTATACTGGGCTTAGTCCCACACACATTGTTTTGTTACTGTATTGGGCTCTGACCCAGACTAACTCTGAATTCTATCTATTTTACTAACTATTTTAGTTAGGAGGGGATTACACACTAAGTTTTTGTAAACTCACCCTTTTTAACTATGCAGGTAATCCCCAGCCCTAGACGGATCGACGCTGCGAGGGATCCAAAGATGGCCACATGACTACCTTTGGACTTCATTTATGTTTTAGTTTCCATTTTGGGTTTTAATTTTTGTAATAAGGCCTCTTTAAGGTTCTGGATTTTAACTTGGGGTTTTTATTTACTTTGAATTATATCCGTTAGAAGTAAATCACGGTTTTCCAAAATGTTAACTGTTTTTAAAACAACCCTACGTTTTCACAACATTTTCGAAATGGTTTCGTGACTTAATCTTTTTCGCAAATCGATTACTTTCAAAATTAGATTCAGCAACTAAAAAGATATTTTGGGAATAAAACTAATAAATTTTTCAATGTACCATATTTTAAAAATAAACTAACATAACTAGGATTTGACTTAAGCTTTTAGACAAGAAGGGTTTTCAATGAAAACATGGTTTTGAAAAACACTTCAATGTGACACGCCAGATTTGGGCCTAACTTCTAGGCCGGGTTTGGGGTGTTACAAGTGGGATAATTAGTTAATGTAACAGCTCGATTTTGATCTTAATCTGAATAGTGGTTTTGGGACCACAAATTCAATTTAGTAGAATATTTTTATAATATATTTGGTGCTTATAGTTTATGTTTGAGCATGTGTTAAAATTTTGTGAATTAATTTACTTTTTTGTGTGTTTAATTTAAGAGAAAGGATTAAATCGCAAAAGTGGTAAAAGTAGCCTTTTATTAAATTGAGTGGTTAAATTGACTTATCTTGTTTTATATGTGGACTTAAGTTGCAAATTAGCCATTTGGTATGTTAGTGGATGGCAAAATGCTTCCATTATGTATTTTGTTATTAGTTTTATATGTTAAGTTATAATAATAATCCATAAATTATATTATAAACATATTATAATGAAAACATAAAAAAAAAAGGTGTTGCATGTTCATCTTTTTACCTTCATTTGACCGAAACTAAAGAAGAAGAAAAGAAACTTAAGCTCTCAAATATTCAGCCCTTTTGTAAGCTTGATTAGGCATGTAATTGGGTTCAGTTTTTGTTAATTTTTACATTTTGAGATCGTTGCTTCTAATACTATCCGATCCATGTTAGAATTTTTGATATTAATGCATGTGTGGTGTTCGACCATTGATGAAGGCTCGTGTTTTGTAATGTTTGATGGCAAAATATTAAGGATATGCTTTAGATTAACATGTTTTGTATTGGAAATTTTGATGATTGTGAGTAATTAGGGTTAAATTGTGAAAATTGTAATTTTAAGGGTCAAAATGTGAAATAAATGAAATGTATGAGTTTGTATAAGAGCTATGAATATTCGGCCCTAAAGGAGTAGGTTCAAATTTTGTGTATTTTGTGTTTTGTGCAATAGGGACTAAATTGTAAAAATTGTAAATGTTAGGGTAAAATGGTAATTTGCATAATTATGTGTTTTTGGATTAGATTGAATGAAAATGTATTTGAATGAGCTTAATTTGAAATTATTTAGATCAAGAACAAAAAGAAATGTGATTTGATCGGGGAAAAGCAAAGTTGAACGAATAGCCGGGCAAACCTAATACGTCGATTTCTGAGGTAAGTTTTTAAACAATCGGATTGAATCAAATTTTATTCTATATTAAAATGTATATGTTAAAGTGAAGTAAATAGATTTAATTTCATAATGCCGAATGTGGCATGGGAAATAATATGTTTTAGCCAAATGTGGGGTTAGTATATATATACATATATATAAGCTTTGATTAATTGGGTTCATCGAATATATGTACATGTATTAAGGGATAGTTAAATGTGAAAATAAAATGAGAGTGATGTTTGTAATTGAATATGTGGATATATTTATATGTATATTGGATGTTGTCAAATGTGATGATATGTGATAGGAGAAATGAGTTGTTTTTGAACCTTTAAATATATGTGTATATATGAATGAAGATGAAATCATATGCGTATTTAGTAATGAGGAGAAGATGGGTTAATGATCACTATGTGTGCGAGCTTATATACCGAGCACTGTGTGTGCGAAATCTGTTGTCTGGCACTATGTGTGCGGAAAAACAAGTAATGGCACTAAGTGTGCGATACATTACTAGTAAATGGCACTATGTGTGTTCTTTCTCAAGTAACGGCACTAAGTGTGCGATACGTTACATGAATTGCACTATGTGTGTGGTTTACGGATCCTTCAAAGATATAAACTAATGAATGGAGATAAACGAGAGGTGATACTTAGGTAAGTGATGCATGATAGTTGAATAACTTAGTACTAAAGACGTAAGTTGTTTTTGTTTATGAAATTATAGAAATGAGATGTGATCATTAATCTTTGAGCTTGTTCGAGATAGATAAATGGTACATGAGCACTGGGTTTTGAGATCTATTAAATATGGTAATTGTTGAATGGTGACATGTTATATATATTTACGGTTATGAGTTCATTGATATTCAAGTTGGATTGATTAAATTTGTATAATGATTAGTTCTATATTTTACCATTTCTTATAACTTACTAAACTATGTTAGCTTATTATATGTGTTTATTTGACTATTTTATAGATCTTGAAGTCTAAGTTCGAGCTTAGGGATCATCGTCAAAGTCAATCACACTATCAACTATCTTTGGTACCTTTTTGTGAATGAACTTAATGTCTATGGAATGTATAGGCTAAACTACTTTAGAGTTGACTCAAATGATGTATATGTGTATGTATATAAATGCCATGCGAAAATGGCTTTATTTCTATGCTTGAGATGTTGCATATGTTTGTGCATATTCGATCATAATATAAACTTGTTTTGGTATGTGTGTGTTTCATGAAATTATGAAAGGTATATTATCTATATGTTATAAATGAATATTTCTTGTATGACTTATAAGCTTAACTTGGAAGTTATTTCATATAATGTTATGTGTAATATTTGAGTATATGAATTTTAGTTTGAATAAGGTATATAGTGCATTTTGGTTGATGGATATGCATTTGATTATTTTGTATGCACTTATGAGATAAGTCATGAAAGAATAAGGTTATACTTTATGCATGTAATTAATGAATTGATTTATTAATGATCAAATGGAAGCAAACTCACTTGTAAATATTCGACCATGGTATTGACTTAGTTGGAGTTTATATATTTTTCATTTAATGTTTATATATATTTGGTCATGAGGTTTGAAGAATTAAATTATGGTTGTGAACAACTAGTTATGGTGTGCATGTGATTGAATAAATCTACTTAATTGATTGGTATAAATTGAATAAGGATAAACATACATATTCGGATATAGTATTTAAATGACCAAATGAATAGTTTTTTGTTATTTGAATGGAATTAGTTTTTAAATGATGTTATTGATGATAAGTTGTGGTAACTTGCTTGATTGTGACATCATGAATTGATATGCATTAATTAATGTAATAAGATTTGTATGAGTGTGTTGACTTGTGGTTAGATGAGTAATGCCTCGTAACCCTAATCCGGCGACAGATACGGGTTAGGGGTGTTATAGTTAACCTTGGAATATAATTGAGATTAGTACTAAAGTGATGTGATTGAGTGATCACAGGTACCCGTGAGTAAATCACGAGAAATGTTTACGATATGTGACATGGTATGTATTCGATAAGAATAAGCATGAGTAAGTGTTGGCAAAGTTCTTAAGACTTTATGCTTTTATCCAATGCCATGGTTGGATGACATTGTAAGTTTATGTTGTTATTTATTTTCATGCAAACTTACTAAGCTTTATGCTTACCCCTCTCATTTCCCTTTTCCTTGTAGTATTGCCAAGATAACTCGAGGATCATGGACGTTAGAGTTCGAAATCACGCTATCGACATCTGTTTGGTATAAAAAGTTAGATTTATTTTGAATATAGCATGTATAGGACTTGGGTATTTTGTTATGTCATAATTGTTAGCCAAAGTGTTGGCTATTTATGATATCAAATTCATTTTGTAAGTGGTCATTGGAATTGGGCCAACACTTAGCAAGTTTACATAAATTCAATGATGATGAAATTATAAAGTTTATGCTTGTGTGGATGCTTTGATTTGAGTTCTCAGAGTGCCTTAGGGTCATGAGTTATGTTGAATTGAGTTGGTATAAGTATGGTTGCTATGTAGGGTGGCATTTGACTTGAATATAGCCTTTGTAATGTCCACACGGGTAGACACATGGGCATGTGTCTAGGCTGTGTGTAACACACGGTCAACCCCATGGGCATGTTAATCGGCTGTGTGTCCCCTTGCATATTAGGTTTACCAGTCAGTATGCTCAGTAGTAAAGACACAGACAGAGACATGGCTGTGTGTCTCATCCGTGTGGGAGGCACGACCATGGACATGGGAATGTGCCCAATCCGTGTAAAGTCTGCACCTAAAATTAGGAATTTAATTTGACACACAGTCTAAAGACACGGGTGTGTGCCTTGGCCGTGTGACCATAGTGAGGTGATTACGTCATAAACAGAATGCCAAGGTTTTGGCACACGGGCTAAGACACGGTGGTGTCGAGGCCGTGTGAGGGACACGGGCGTGTGTCCGGCCATGTGAAATCCCCTGTAGGTTCGAAATGAAAATAAATTTCACACGGGCTAAGAACATGGGCGTGTGTGCACACGACCTGCCCACACGGGCATGTTTCATTTCACATGGGCGTGTGGCCCTGTTTAGGCAAAAATTTTCTAAGTGCGTAAAAGTTTTTGATTAAATTTTGAAACCTCCCGTGAATATATTTTAGGCCTCGTAGGCCCATAATAAGGATGTTATGAGTATGTATAAGAAGTTTTATGTTGAAATGAAATTTTATAGCCCAAAGTCATTTGTTGAAGCAAGATAAGTTCGATAATGTCTCATATTTGGTTCTGACGTTGAACACGGGTAAGGTGTGTTACAAGCTTAATGAATGCCCAAAAAAAAAATCATGGCACTCCGATCAAAGACCATATGATCACTCTAATGGGCTACTTTGCCGAGATTGCGAATAAGGAGGCCAATTTGGACTAGAACACCCAAATAGAGATGGTGTTCAAAAGTCTGTCCAAGGATTTTTCTATTTTTGGGTCACTTATAACCTTGTAAACAAGATCTAACGCTTACACAACTCATGAACGAACTACATGTAACAGCCCAATTTCAGTGAAATTGGAACAGTGGTTTCGGGACCACAAATCCCATTTGAAAATAAAGTTTATTTTTATTTTATTATATTGTTTGTATTATGATAGACATGTCATGTGAAAATTTTGATACGAAAATTTTACCTATTAAGTGTTTAATTACGAGAAGGACTAAATCACATAAAATGCAAAAGTTGGATTCTTGTAGCTAGAACAAACCTTAAGTTCCTTATATGGTAATTAGGCCATAAAAGAAAAGTATGTAGATATTATGGTGACTCAACCATGGAAATTTAGAAAAAGGTCAAGGACTAAATTGGAAAGTGAAATAATTTAATTAATTAAAAGATGATAAAAAAGAAATATCATTTTATTTTATCATATTCTTCCCCAAAAATACATGGAAACCCTAGGAGAGAGAGAAGAAAATTTCATGTCCAAATTGGGTAAGTTTTCTTGGCCTGTTTTTAGTGATTTAGATATTTTTGAAACCGGGATAGCTTAATCTATCTATTTGGGGGATCAATTTGAAAATTTATCAAAGTATAAAAATAGGGTCATGGATGAATATGCTAAAAATTAGAAATTTATGGTAGAAAATGAAAGGTTGTTGATAGATAAACAACTTTTACAAAGTGATTTTTGATGAAAACATGATTTTGGGACTAAACTGTAAAGTTGTGAAATTGATGAAAAATTCTAAATTTTTAGGAATACATGTGCTGTAAATTTTGTGATGGAATTTTGGTTAAGTTTGGAATAGGGAGTAAATTTCACAAATTTTATTTTTCGAGCTTAGGGATGAAATGAGAATTTATGGAAAAGTTAGGGGCAAAATGGTAATTTTTCCTAGGACGTAAATTGAGTCCACCTAAATATGAAATATGATAAGTAGATGTTAAATTTACTCGTATAGATTCAGATAGACCAAACTCAGAGCTAGAACGAGGAAAAGAGGAAAATGTCGAATTTGTAGATTTTACGTACACGAACATTTGTCGATGTAAGTTTGTGTAACTAAATTATGTATATTTATATGCTTGTATTGACTGTGTATATGTGTGAATTATTTGAATGCTATAAATATGAACTTTGTTACATGATCAAGAATACTTTTTGTTAAGTCCGTAAACATATCCAAGAAATACCAGATAAATGATAATGCCTGACCTAAATAATAAAAATGTTATTCTTATACTTGGGTTGAATATTGAATGTGATTAAAGGAATTATTGTATACAGTTGTGATAAATAGATGAAATAATCATATGAGAAATTA
Organism: Gossypium rotundifolium; assembly: GCA_025506655.1. Classification (NCBI taxonomy): domain Eukaryota; kingdom Viridiplantae; phylum Streptophyta; class Magnoliopsida; order Malvales; family Malvaceae; genus Gossypium; species Gossypium rotundifolium. Next base: position 67,133,408 of record CP106732.1, on the reverse strand, counting down.
TTTTCATAAAATGTTAAATCCTGTTTGAATAAATAAAAAATAAAGGAGATGTGATTTCTCGAAATGAATGAGGTCCTGTATTTGTTGCTGACGGGATTTAGCTCAGACGAGTAATCCTATTGGCCTCATTTATGAAAGGATTTAGCCCGGACGTGTAATTCTGATATAAGTCCTCTAGAGCATATGTTATGAATTGGATTTAGCCCGGACGAGTAATTCAGATCAAGCTCTTTAGAGATATGTCATAAAAAGGATTTAACTTGGACTGGTAATCCTGTTATTTTTTTATATGTGGCTCGAGAGTGTACTCTATGAAATAGTACCCTATGGGTACCATTGGACATGAATTGACGGATTCTAATTCATAAACCTTGAGTATACTACCTGTGTATCTATCGATATTTCGAATAAATTCAACAGGCAAAGTTCTGATGGGGGCAAATATGAATTTAAGACAAATTGACATAGAATGATGTATATGATATGGAAGGATGACATGAAAATAATATTACATGAAATACAAGAAAATGATGATACATGACAAGTTATATATGAAAATATGAGATGATGATATTTGTACATGGAAATTATTTGATGAGAATGTCTATCCTTGATTATAGACTTGTGCACATTGAGTGTACTACTACTCGTGTGACCTTGATATTTCGAGTAAAATGAGTAAAGTTCTGATATGAAATAATCTGAACTCAAGATGTGTTATATGAAAATATACTTGAGATGTAACGATGTGATTTATACATGTTGTGGTAGGTATATATGCATGGAAACTTGATAGTTACTGAGCCCAAATATGTTTTGATGTTGTTATGTTTTATATGACTAACAAGGGCAATGAGGACATGTGTAGGGTTTGTGGTCAAATAGAATTGAATATGGCTTACATAGTTACCTCAAAAGAGAATGAATGGTAAGTTAAGTACCATGTTATACGAACTTACTAAGCATGTAATGCTTACTTAGTTTTATTTCCATGTTTTATAGTAAATCGGAAGCTCGTTGGATTGAGAGCTCGGCGGAGATGCCTCATACTATCCATGGCCCATGTTTGTAACAGCCCAATTTTGGGGCTAGTCTAAACAGTGGTTTCGAGACCACTAATCCGAGGTCAAAGAAAATTATTTTAATGTTATGTTATGAGTTATAGCATGATTATATGAGTGCATGAAAATTTTGGTGCATTAATTTTGGTAATTGCATGCTTAATTGTGAAAAAGGACTAAATCGCATAAAGTACAAAAGTTGTATTTGTACAAGCTAGAGGTGCCAAATAGCTATAGAGTTTTAATTGAAAGTCCCTAATGTGCAATTAGGCCTTGTTTAGGGTGATGGCTGGCCATAGGGACAAGAAATTTTAAATTGGTCAAGGTTTGGTGGATTAGGTGACTTAATTGAATAAAATAGAATAAAATAAAAGAAATGCTATCATCTTTTTCATTCTCCTTCTTCTTCCATTGAAAATATGAGCCAAGGGTTTTGGAGCTTAAAATTTTCAGCAACTTCTCACTCTTGCAAGTAAGTGATTTTGGTGGTCTTTCTTGATAATTTTTGTACTTTTGGGAACCTTGTAGGATGGTCTAACTAATGAGTGGACTATTCTGCAAAATGGTTGAAAGTCTAGGGTTTTTCCATTAGAGTATTAGTGTTTTTTGCTGAAATTTTATGGAAGAAAATGAGTCTTGGTTGTTAAATAAACATCTTTTGTGAAAGGTGTTCCCATGAAAACACCTAAAAGGACCTTTTTGTAAAGGTTGTAAAATAGGTGGTAAATGTGTGTAATGATTCAAATCTTGAGTTGCTATAGGAGGGAATATGAATCGGCTAGGCTCGAGTGTGTGAAAAATGAACACATTTCATTTTACGAGCCTAGGGGCAAAACCATAATTTTATGAAAGTTTAAGGGCAAAATGTTAATTTTGCCAAAATAGAAATTTTAAAGCGTCTTGATTTATATGGTGATTAAATGAGTGAATTTTTTATTATAGATCAAGAAGAATGTGGAATTAACCTTGACCGAGGAAAAGGCAACGTTTCGGACTAGATTTGCAAATTTGCATATTGGAATCGAGGTAAGTTTGTGTGTAATAATTCAACATCATGTTATTATGTTTTAAAATGCTTGACATTCGTGAAGATGTAAATTATTTCTATAAAATTGATCAATGATGTTTCAATGAGAAAATGATGAAAGTTTATGATACTTGACATTTGTAAGGTCTCGTCTAAGACCATGTCTGGGACATGGCCTCGACACCGAATTGAGATCTCGTATAAGACCATATTTGGGATATGTCATCGGCAACGAATATGAAAATCGTGTAAGACCATGCCTGGGACATGGCCTCGATATACAATCTCGTACAAGACCATATCTAGGATACAACATTGACATCGATATGAGATCCCGTATATCTGGGATATGGCATCAGTGCCGATATGTGATCCCTTATAAGACCATATCTGGGATATGGAATTGGCATCGTATTATGTGAATGATGATTCTTGTGTATCCTCAAGTATTCCAAGTGGTTCAATGGGATAAGAAGTTAAGTTTATGTTGAAGATGAAATTAGTACTAAATTTATGAAATGAAGTAATACAGGTACATGTGAGTATCTTACGAGAAATTTGATTGATATGTGATATGTGATTGGTAAGAGTAAGCATAAGTTATGGCAATGTGTTTGAGAATTTGAGTTGTTACTCAATGAAATGTATAGATGTTATCATTAGCCTTTATGTTGCTATTTATTTCGTTCAAAGTTACTAAGCTTTATACTTACCCCTCTCTTTTCCATTTTCCTTGTAGTATTGACAAGCTAGCTCGGGGATCGTTGGACGTTGGAGCTCGGTTCACACTATCAAGTTATTCTTTTGGTATAGTGAAGTTTTATTATTTTGAGTATGGCATGTATAGGAACTTGGTCATTTTGTGATATATCATATTGGTTAGCCAAAGTATTGGCTATTAGGACTAATTATTCATTTTGTAAATGGTAATTGAATTTGGCCAAAACTAGCCAAGTTATATTTATTCAATGATGATGAAATTCATGAAGTGCAAGTTTATACAATTGAATGAGTAATGCGTGAAATTTATATATGCATGATGAAGTAGTGAATATTAGAAGTGCTTTATGGTCATGCTATGTATTGCTTCAGGGTGTTACATAAAGGGCTTGGTAAATAGCCTTGTATTTGTCCACACGAGTAGACACACGGGCGTGTGTCTAGGCCGTGTGTGACACACTATAACATTCCAAAAATTAGGGGTTGTGATTTTTTCTTTATTGCATGTTGTGCTTGCTCAGCGAGTTATTTGAGGGTGTTTGGGGGTTTTAGGGAGGCCTGGGTTCAAGTCTAAGCCCTGGAAATATTTTGGTTTTGGGGCCTTTAGTGGAGAGGGCTGTTGGAAGCAGGACTTATGTAAATTAGAGTGTGTTTTACTAACACAATTGAGCTAGTGGTAAGTTGGTGGTGGCGTCACTAGGGGACAAGCGGGAGTGGAGTTCGATTCCCTTGGCAAGCAAATTAAGGCATTTATTTTATGCTTTGAGAGAGGAGGAAGCTGAGTTGGAATCAAATTCTACTAAGGGAGTTAGGGACTTTGTCAAACTTCTCAAACGGGTGAAGGAAAGCATAGTTAGGAGGAAAAGGTGGAGGAAATCAAGGGATAGAAGAGTGCATGGGTGTTGGCCGAATGTGGGGATTAGGTGTTAGATAATTTCGACCAAGGTTGTATGTTGAAAGTGCTGAATTTTCCTCGGTGTTTTGGTAGCATTTTCGGTAGGGGGAGTTGAGAGTGTGCCGTTTTCTCTAGTCTTCTTTTGAGAGAATTTACATTTTTGGGTCTTTCAAGTTTAGCATCTTGGGTTATTTTCTCCTCAATTCTTCTTTTGCCTATTTCTCAATTCCTCTGTTTCTCTTTTTCTCACTTTTTACATATTCTTCCTTGGTTGTTATTTGCCTAAACTTGTTTTGGCCAAATCTTCTTTTGCTCATCTATCCTCACATTGCATCCATTTCTTCTCTGTTCTTCTTTAAGCCGAATAGCCACCCCTACTCCTATTTGACTCCCCTTTAGCCGAAAATGAATAGCCTAAAGCTTTGGTTCTCTTCTGTTGGCCGAACTTGGTAATCCTAATCTTCTTAATTGCTTGACCGAATCTTTTATTCCTTGGTGGTTCGGGGCCAAATTCTTTAGCAAACAACGAGCGTTGGTCGTCAACTTTGGTGTTGGCAAGGGTGAAGTAGTTCAAGTACCTTTTTAATTCAATGCTAGTGATGTTCTTGTGACCCCTTTGGCTAACTTAGCATCGGTTTCCTCCTTTCTTGTAGGGGGCCAAACATTGGTGTGATGCTAATCCCTTTGGTGCATCAATTACTTACTTTGTAGGAACCCGTTTGTGTTAGCCAAGGAGCAAGGCCAAATATTGTTACTCTGTAGGACGGGGTCACGTCTTGTGGTAAGTAAATTTGGTTGAGTAGTAAATTTCGATATTACGAGTTTTCGAGAATGTTGGGATTAACTCTTGGTCATTGTTATCTTAGGGGCAACGAGGAGTAGTTCGCTTGGCAATACAAAGCACGTGTGTTATCTCACACTATTGTTTGTTTATTATGGCATCGTTCGCGAGTCGGCCAAAAGCCGAAATGCTGAAATGCCAAATGCCGGAGTATCAGCAATTAAGCTCGTAGTATAAACTGAGCCACAGTGATGGCGATAGACCATAGAGAGTGCCACGAATGCTCTCGTGAATCTAAGGCTGTAATGGGCCTTAGTGGGTAAATTGCTGAATTACCCATGGTGGGTAAAATATCGAATTACCCTTAGTTGGTAAATTATTGAAATGCCCTTGGTGGGTAAATTATCGAAATGCCCTTAGTGGGTGAATTACCAAAATACCATCAACGGGTAAATTGTCAAAAAACCCTCAAGGGGTGAAATGACTGTTATACCCTTGATGGTAGTTAAATATCGTTTATGTGATTTTTATATACATATCTGTTTATATTTGTAATACACTACATTCATATCATGTTGCATTGGGTTGGGTTTGATGATTGGAGGAAGTACAGTTTTAGTGGCACCGCCACATACCGTGTTAGTGGCTTAGCCACATATACCGTAATTAGTAGCTTGACTGCAATATTGGAGAGTTTTAGTTGGGCGGGTTGACGTGGTCCCCACATGGTGTGCTGGTTGGTACGGGTGGAGAGTTAGTAGGCTGGATAGGTTTGGGGTGGGCACATATCCACTTGTATTGAGATGATTGGGGCTAGGGCCCAGCTTGTTACCGAATAGGGCTTAGGCCCAGACCGACACCGTATGGGCTCAGGCCCAAACTATGACCATTATAGGGGGTTTACACACTGAGTTCTTGTAACTCACCCCTTTATTTTAACTGTGCAGGTAATCCTCAGCGTTAGAGGATTTAAAGCTGTAGAGGACTTGGAGGTGGCCATACGTCGGTTTTGCTTCTTAACGAAACTTAGTAATTTAGGATTTAATTTAATTTATATTATTTTTGGGTTAATATTTTGTGTAACTAAGGCCATTTGGATTTTCCTTTAAACTTTCATTTGGTGATTCTGTTAGTTATGAATTGTTAAACAATTAAACACTGGTTTTTAAAACAATAACTACTGTTTTCAAAATATCATGTTTTCATAATTGTTTAGGTCAAATTCTGCAACAAACAAAGTTTTCAAAAAATTATAACATCTTTGCAAGAATATACTTTGAGTAAATCTTAATTTAGTAAGCAACGAAATTTGGAGTTTGAAAAAGGATACAATGTTTTTGATGCACGCATAGTTTTAAACAACCTTTTTGATGTGACATACTAGATCCGATTATAACGTTTGGGCTGGATTTGGGGTGTTACATTTAATAGTATCAGAGCTAGGTTACAAAACTCGACTGTGGAATGGGTTCGAAAATTTTTCCAAATCTATTTAAAACTTTGGTTTAGAAATAGTGATATTGGTACTGAAAGTATGGCACACCAAGCCTCTAGCACCAAATCCGTAAGTCCCCTGATCTTATACTTTGTTATATGTTACAACGACTATATTGAGAGGCTACTAGGGATAATAGTAGTATACCGAACTCTTGGTTAGAGAAACTGAGACTATAGAGACTGAAACTTTAGTAAGATCGATTTGCAGAAACTACTCTTATTACTATTTTTTTTCATAAAACATTTGTTAATAATTACATGAACTATAAGCTGATTCATAAAACTCTTAAACAAATTAATACGTTACACCGATATGAGTGCGAGAGGTTGTAAAAGGGGTACACGTGGCCGTGGTAGAGGCCGAGGTGCTAGGGTTGGATCCTCAGCGTCAGGGCATATGCTTGAAAGGGAAGCGCCAGCATCGCTAGTGACTGAGACGGGGTCTCATGATAAAGCCAGAGGGGATGATGCTTTGTCTCAAGCAATGTTACGGGTTCTGGAAAGGGTTGCTGGAGCGAGTATTGGGTCGGTGGCTCGAGGGTCAATTTCTGAGTGGTTTTGGTCAAATGGGGCAGAAATCTTCAGGGTATCTCTAGTATTGCCCCGAATGTTGTAGAATATTGGTTAGAGGCAGTAGAGAGAATCATGGATGACCTGGACTGCATAGTAGAACAGAAACTGAAAGGAGAAGTGTCTTTACTGCGGGATGAGGCTTATCAATGGTGGCTTACCGTGAGGGAAGGCACGCAGGCCTACCGTGTGACATGGGATTTCTTTAAGATGGCCTTCCAAGGAAAGTATGTCGGGGCAAGTTATGTGGATGCCCGGAGAAAGGAAGTTATGAATCTTGTTCAGGGGAGTAAGCCTGTAGTGGAATACGAGGCAGAATTCTTGCGATTGAGCTGGTATGCTTGGGGCATCGTCGTGACTGAATATGAGCACTGTGTGATTTGAGGATGGACTTCGGGATGAATTATGGGTACTGATAGCCCCGTAGAGGAAAGAGATTTCACTACTCTGGTAGAGAAGGCTAAGATTTCTGAGGATGTGAAATGCTCTGAGTGTCAAAACCGTGAGAAGGAAAAAGGCGAAATAAGAGAGATTTTGGGTCTTCAAGTTATTCAGGTGGATTTCATAATAGGCCTAGGTTTGATGGGCCAGCCCGAGTTGGGATTCAAGTTGCTGTTAGTCGACCACAACCTTGCGTTGAGTGTGGAAGACTTTATTTGGGAGAGTGTTGGAGAAGAATTGGGGGTGTTTAAGGTGTGGGTCCAAGGACCATCAGTTCAGAAACTGGCCTCGGGAGCTTGTTCAGATGCAAGCAGCTGGTCGAGGTTATGTGTAGCTTGGGAGAGGTGGGCAGCAGCCACCCAGAGGTCGTGGTCTACCCAGTGAGGGAAATGGGTTAGGACAAGGTCGTGGAGCACTAGGCAGAGGTGCTGGTAATACAGAGGTGAGACAGCCAGGATTGGTTTATGCTACTCGGCATCGAGAGGATGGCGACACACTTGACGTCATAACTGGTACGTTCCTCTTCCATCATGTACCATGTATTGCTTTAATTGATATTAGGTCGATGCACTCATATGTTGTATGTACTGTGTCTGGAACTCTGAGTATACAATTTGAACTACTGATAAAGGGATGTCGGTGATTAGTCCTTTAGGACAGTCTATTGTAGTAAATAATCTGTTTAGAGATGTGCCTTTAGAGGTTCAATGGGTTGTTTTTCCGGCAGAGTTGATGGAACTGCCGATTGGTGAGTTTGATCTTATTCTGGGCATAGATTGGTTAGTGAAGCATCGTGCTAATTTTGATTGCGCTGCTAAGCGTATGGTATTGAAGTCTTCAGAGGATGAATAAGTGGTTTGATAGGGGAGCGAAAGGATCATCTATCCAATGTAATCTCAGCATTAAGGGCCGAAAAGCTGGTTCGCAAAGGTTACGAGGCATTCCTTGCTTTTGTCAGCACATCTGTTGTTAATGGACCATCTATTGAGGATGTCAGGACTATAATGGAGTTTTCAGATGTATATCCTGAAGAGCTTTTGGGGTTGCCTCCAAACTGCGAGGTCGAATTCAACATTGAACTTCTACTAAGAACAACTCCAGTGTCCATCGCCCCTTATAGGATGGCACCGAAGGAGCTGGTAAAGGCTCAAATCCAAGAGCTTTTGGATCGAGGATTCATCCGATCGAGTGTGTCTCCGTGGGAAGCACCGGTATTGTTCGTGAAGAAGAAGGATGGGTCAATGCGCATGTGTATTGACTACCGTCAGTTAAAGAAGCTAATGATTAAGAATAAGTATCCGCTACCAAGGCTAGACGATCTATTTGATCAGCTGCAAGAAGCTTTGATTTTCTCTAAGATAGATCTAAGGTCGGGGTACCATCAGTTAAGGGTTAGGGAGGCAGATGTGTTGAAGATAACGTTCAGGACTCGTTATGGACACTACGAGTTCCTGGTTATGCCATTTGGGTTAACAAATGCACCAGCAACTTTCATGGATATGATGAACCGGGTCTTCCAACCCTATCTAGACCGATTTGTGGTGGTATTCATAGATGATATTTTTGTGTATTCAAGATTGGAGGAGGAGCATGATTCACATCTCTGGGTTGTTCTGCAGATATTGAGGGAAAACAACTCTATGTCAAATTCAGCAAGTGCGAGTTTTGGCTACAAGAGGTGACATTTTTGGGGCATGTTGTGTTTACCGAGGGGATTAGGGTTGATCCTCAGAGAGTTGAGGCTGTATTGGATTGGAAGCCATCAAAGTTAGTATCTAAGATTTGAAGTTTTTTGGGCCTAGCCGGGTATTACAGACGGTTTGTTAAGGGGTTTTCACTAATTGCTGCACCCCTAACTAAGTTACTGCGTAAGGGGGTACCGTTTGTTTAGATTGATAAGTAGTAGAAGAGTTTTGAGAAACTAAAGAAGATTTTGACTGAAGCTCCAGTATTAATTCAACCAGAGTATGGGAAGGAATTCGTGGTCTACTGTGATGCGTCACACATAGGGTTAGGTTGTGTGCTGATACAAGAAGAGAAGGTGGTGGCGTATGCATCTCGTCAGCTTAGGCCGCACAAGGTGAACTACCGCACTCATGACTTGGAAGTAGCTGCCATAGTGTTCGCACTAAAGATATGGAGACATTATTTGTATGGGGAAAAGTTGATCATCTACACCGACCATAAGAGTCTTAAGTACCTCCTTACCCAAAAGGAGTTGAATCTTAGGTAACGAAGATGGATATAGTTGCTAAAGGATTATGTTTGCTCGATTGAGTATCATCTGGGAAAAGCTAACGTGGTGGCAGATGCGTTGAGCCGTAAGGTTGTGTTTGATTTGAGAGCAATGTTTGCTCGTCTCAGCTTGTTTGAATATGGTAGTTTGTTAGCTGAACTGCAAGTAAAATCAACTTGGATTAGTTAGATTAAAAAGAAGCAGATGTTGGATGATTCGTTGGTTTCTTGGTTTCAACAGGTGAAGAAGGGAGACTGTGGATTTTGAGCTGAATCGTGAGGGAGTATTATGCTTCCGTGGAAGAGCTTGTGTATCGAGGGATTTTGAGCTAAGGTAGTCTATTCTGCGGGAGGCGCATTGCAGCCCATACGCTATGCATCCCAGTGGGAACAAGTTATACCGAGATCTATGTGAACTGTACTGGTGGCCAGTTGCTCAAGCATGAGATTACCGACTTTGTAAGTAAGTGTTTGACATGCAGCAAGTGAAGGCTGAGCATTAGTTGCCTTTTGGATTACTTCAACCTGTTAAAATTCCACTCTGGAAGTGGGAGAGGATAACCATGGACTTTGTTAGCGGGCTACCTCTAATGCCTACTAAGAAAGATTTGGTATGGATAATTATTAATTGGTTGACAAAATCTGCCCACTTTATACCAGTTCGCACCGATTACTCATTGCAGAAGTTGACAAAGTTGTATGTGGCATAAATTGTGAGTTTACATGGGGTATTAGTGTCTATCATCTCAGACAGGGACCCCGGTTCACATCACAATTCTGGAGAGTGTTACATGAAGCTTTGGGTACTAGGCTAGATTTCAGCACGGCATTTCATCCTCAGACTGATGGTCAGTCGGAGAGGGTAATTCAGATTTTGGAAGAAATGTTGAGAAGTTGTGTGATTGACTTCAAGGGCAGTTGGGAGGACTATTTGGCATTGGCAGAATTTGCTTACAACAACAGCTACCAATCCAGTATTTAGATGGTACCATACGAGGCATTATATGGTCTTAGGTGTCGTACCTCTACTTGTTGGACAGAATTGGGTGAGTGACGATTGTTGTGTCCAGAGCTAATTTTAAAAATTGAGGAGAAAGTAAAGTTGATTGGGGTAGGTTAAAAGAAGCATCTAATATGTAGAAGTCATATGCTGACTTAAAGCATAAAGGGATAGAGTTCTCTATGGGGGATTATGCCTTCTTGAAGGTCTTACAGTGGAAAAAGATTCTGAGATTTGGTCGGAAGGGCAAATTGAGCCCCAGATTCATCGGACCTTACCGGGTATTAAAACGTGTGGGATCGGTCACCTATTAGCTTGAGCTGCCTCCTGAGTTGACCTGGATACATGATGTATTCCATGTTTCTATTCTAAGGCGCTACCGTTCTGATTCTTCTAATGTAGTACTGGTGGAAGAGATCGAAGTAAGATCTGACTTGACATTTGAAGAGGAACTGCAGATTTTTGATCACGACATTAAGGTGCTGAGAAAGAAATCTGTTCCATTAGTCAAGGTATTATGGCATAATCACGGTTCAGAGGAAGCCACATGGGAGCCTGAGGAGACAATGTGACAGCAATACCCTCATCTCTTCTAATCAGGTAAATTTTGAGGCCAAAATTTCTTTAAGGGGTAGAATTGTAACATTCCAAAAATTAGGGGTTGTGATTTTTGATTAATTGCATGTTGTGTTTGCTCAGTGAGTTATTTGAGGGTGTTTGGGGGTTTTAGAGAGGCCTGGGTTCGAGTCCAAGCCTAGGAAAAATTTTGGTTTTTGGGCCTTTAATGGAGAGGGCTATTGGAAGCAGGACTTATGTAAGTTAGAGTGTGTTTTACTAACACAATTGAGCTAGTGGCAAGTTGATGGTGGTGTCACTAGGGGACAAGGGGGAGTGGAGTTCAATTCCCTTGGCAAGTGATAAACTGTAAAAGTAACATATTTTAGGCCCACATTTAGTAAGCTTTTGGATGATTTAGCCCTTGATTTATGTAAAAAGGTGCTCCTAATCCTTTCTTTTCATGTTTTTACACAAGAAAGCACCCGAGGACGAAAAGAACTAGAAACGGGCTTAAAAATGGGCTAATGTGGGCCAAAGAGGAAATCGACATGGCTTAGACTTCAAGCAACATGGTCGTGTCTCGTCAAATCACTTCACACGGCCATGCCATGATTTACACGGCCGTGCCCCAATTTATAGAATCAAGACACGGCCTGAAGACGATTTACACGGGCGTGTACCATGGCTGTGCCCCTGCCGCGGGAGAGAGCAATTTCACTCAGATTTGGATACTTTGAGGTAAAGAAACACATTCTAAAGCTTATTCAAACACCGAGTAGAAGGTATACTTGAATTGGGACACTTAGAGGCCAAGTAAAGCATTCTAAAAGTCTATATAAACACTCTAAGTGTAACCTAAAAGGGGGCGGTTAGCTAGGCTAGGGAGCCGAGCCTGAAAGGCCAGATTTGTGGGAATTACTTGAAGATAGCCAGTGGATCCATCTTAAGGAGCCAGAATTCTACTCAAGATGGCAGATTTCTCTTCAATTCCTCTTGGGGTTTAGGGATTTATTATGTTTTGTTTTATCTTTTCTATTGAGATGTTTTCTTTATTCATTATGAACTGAACCCTTCAGATACCTGAAGGGGATGAAACCTAGATGAATCTTGTTATTGAATTTTGAATTATATGATAAATACTTAGTTTGTTCTTAATTATGCATGTTTAATCCAAATCTAATGTGCTTAGGTGGAGGAGGAATAGACCCTGCTTAAGAGAAGATCTAGAATAAGTAAGCGGAGTTGATCGCACGCCTAGAGATAGGGTGACAAGATTTTTCCGGATTAGGGTGAAACCTAATATGGGAGTCCATAGATCAATTTACTCCTATTCTAGGGGGTTATTATAAGAGAACGAGAGTTCCACTAATTAACCTAGGATTAGACTTTATTCGCCTCGAGAGAGGGTTTAATATACGTTAGGGAATCTTACGGATCAAACTAAGTGAATAAATCATATGGTTCAGTGTTAAGTAACAAGTGAAGTCTAGGTGGATTCTTCCTGAGGGTATCGTCGTGATCAATTGAGTTTTCTTCAAGTTATTCTCCAAGTCATTCTTTTTGCCTTTGTGTCTTTAGCTTAGTAGTCGTTAATTTAGATTAAATTAGCCAATCACTCCATATTTTAGGCTAAATAATAAAAAGAAAGTGAATATTAGTACTTTTAGTTCCTTTGGGTTCGACAATCTGGTCTTCCCTAAGCTATACTACTGTTCGATAGGTACACTTACCTTTAATTGTTGTCAGAGTTAGTTTCCAGGTTTGATCTTTCTATTTATAAATTTTAAAACTCGACAAAATAATGATCAGGAAGCAAATTAAGGCATTTATTTTATGCTTTGAGAGAGGAGGAAGCTGAGTTGGGATCAAATTCTACTAAGGGAGTTTGGGACTTGGTCAAACATTTCAAACGGGTGAAAGAGAGCATAGTTAGGAGGAAAAGGTGGAGGAAATCAAGGGATAGAGGAGTGCATGGGTGTTGGCCGAATGTGGAGATTCGGTGTTAGACAATTTTGGCCAAGGTTGTGTGTTGAGAGTGCCGAATTTTCCTTGGTGTTTTGGTAGCATTTTTCGGTAGGGGGAGTTGAGAGTGTGCCGTTTTCTCTAGTTTTCTTTTGAGAGAATTTGCATTTTGGGTCTTTCAACTATAGCATCTCGGGTTATTTATTCCTCAATTCTTCTTTTTTCGATTTCTCAACTCCCTGTTTCTCTTCTTCTCACTTTCCACATATTCATCATTGCTTGTTATTTGCCTAAACTTATTTTGGCGAATCTTTTTCTGCTCATCTATCTTCACGTTGCATCCATTTCTTCTCTTTTCTACTTTAAGGGGAATAGCCACCCCTACTCCTATTTGACTCCCCTTTAGTCGAACATCAATAGCCTGAAGCTTTGGTTCTCTTCTGTTCGCCAAACTTGGTAATCCTAATCTTCCTAATCACTTGGCCCAAATCTTTTATTCCTTGGTGGTTGGGGGCCGAATTCTTTAGCAAACAACGGGCATTGGTCATCAACTTTGGTGTTGGTAAGGGTGAAGTAGTTCAAGTACCTTTTTAATTCGATGCTAGTGATGTTCTTGTGTCCCCTTTTGTTAAGTTAGCATCGGTTTCGTCCTTTCTTGTGGGGGGCTGAACATTGGTGTGATGTTAATCCCTTTGGTGCATCAGTTGCTTTCTTTGTAGGAACCGGTTTGCGTTAGCCAAGGAGCAAGGCCAAATATTGTTACCCTGTAGGAGGGGGCCACGTCTTGTGGTAAGTAAATCTTGTTGAGTAGTTGTAACACCACAAACCCAGCCCATACGTCAAGACCGGATCTGGTGTGCTACGAGTTGAATGTTGAAAACTTTACTTTAAAGGAGTTTTGAAAATCTCAGTTTATTTTAACCAACTAATCATTAATTGTGACATTTTTGAAAGGAACCTTAACATTCGCGTTGAATGTGCTTGAAAAGCCCATTTTCATTTTACTTATAATTAAGACTTTGAAAACATAAGCTTATAAATTGTAACATAAAAAAAATTATAGATCGATAACCTAAGTTATGGAGGCCTTATTACAAAAATAATCCCAAAATTAAAACTCAATGAAAAATCGAAAAATAGTCTATGAAAATAAAAGATTTGATGGCCCCTCAAGTCCGCCTCGGCTCCCATGTCCACGATCTACTGCTCATCTGAAAAGTTGGGAAAAATAAAAGGATGAGTCACCAAGACTTAGTGTGCAAATCCAGAAAACACATAAAAGCCTTGAGGCCCACAAACACATTATGGACCTTGGCCCATAAACAATGGGAATAGATTATTTTCATGCAACATGGCCCATCCCAAACCTAGAAGTCCATCCTCTACACACCCCCGTACCAACCATCACACCGTGGGGATTTCTACAATCAACCCTCCATCCGCTACACACCATATCGACAGTTGTGTTGCCTGTCATAAAGACCGATCACTATGTGACCTATGTGGCAAAGCCACCAATCACTATGCGACCTTAATAATATATCGACAACTGTGCTACCTGTCATAAAGACTGATCACTATGTGACCTATATAACAAAGCCACCGGCCGCTATGCAACCTGCTCCCCTTCATCATATCAATCCCATCCCATGCATATATACATGCAAGAATCAGAACATTAAACTACCTAACGGATCACATACTTTCACATATTTCGATACACATAGAGAAGTTTCTATTATTACGTACCTGGCATCCCTTGCCTACCCTTTTTGGGTATAATTATTCATCTGACCTCATTTTACGCTTTTAGCCGATAATATATACATAGCACAGTTTAACTAGTGTGATAGAGATCTACACACCTGATTACAGACAAGACAATACTATCTAAGTCAACACTATCAGTAGCCGCTACGACTACTAACAGTCTAAGGTTTTGTTCTGAAGTCGGTCCACAACTTGGCGGCCAATCCCATACTGCCGACACTGGGCATTTCATGAACTTTAGGGCTGGGACTACAGATCCAACCCCTTCCTTCGATTTTCTAACATTCGAGTCCTGGAATGACCTTAGTCAGAGGATACCATAATGATTGCTTAACGAGGCATTAGGTTAAGGCACAATAAGGAAAAGAAATCGATTGAACACTTTGGGAGAATCGAAACCCTTACCCTGAAATCCTGAAAAAGTAATGTAGTTCGAAGGCTAACGATTTTGTCTTAGAAACCTAGGCGATTAGATCTCCTTCAAATCCCGGAATGATGCCCAAAAAGAACACGAGATCAGTGAAAATGTCAAACTAAAGATGGCCTAACAAACAACTAGCCATTCGGCTATGGTCTCAAAAATTGGAAGAGAAGAAAAAAGAACAGAAGGAATCGACACTTACCTTAAAACAGAGAATTCGACAACTCTTAGGGAATTTCGGCTTTTGAGAAGATCAGAAGGAAAAGATGATCTCAAGAGATCTATGAAGATTCGACTTTGATGAAGAAATTGGCAAGGAGAAAAGAACAAGCAAGGGTATTCACTATGGAGATGAAAGCAGAGAAAATAATGGAATTTCAGCTTTTGCATAAAAGTGGAGATGAGAGAATAAGATTAGGGGTTTCGGCTTTTCAATATCAATCGGCTATGGTATGAAAGTGGAGAGGAAACTAGAGTCAGGAGTTTTCGATTTAGGAAGAAAATGAGAAGAAGAACCCTTAGTTGTCGAAATTAGGAGGAGAAAAGAAGAAGTGAAATCAGGAAAATAATGAGAATTCGGCACCCCCTTAGCCCTATCTAGCCATTTTCCCCCTTCGCACTTAGTGTTGGAATTTCGGCCACCACTGTGACCAGCAGATAAATCCTAAATTTCCTCCCTTATCTTTATTTGCCACTCATTCTCGGTGTCTAATTTCAAGCACATTATCATCATTAAAAAAAATTCCTAATTTCAAGCATCACTTGAATTTCTACCCATCTAATTACCAAAATTAACTAGATTAAATTAAAAAGAATTGGGCTTTAATCATTTTGGCTTTCCACTAGAGTGTCCAAATAAAAATTTGATTAAGGTCCTCGATTAAGGCCTCTACCAACTTCGAGCCCACTCTGGACCCCTAAAACATTCTAACAAGCATAGTAAGCACAACCACACACATAGAATGCATAGGCCCATTTATTCAGGATGTTACAGTTGTACCCCCTTAAAGAAATTTCAGCCTCAAAATTAACTGATCAGAATAGATGTGGGTATTGCTGCCACATCGCTTCCTCGAGCTCCCAAGTAGCCTCCTCAGAACCGTGATTCTGCCATAGAACTTTAACCAACAGAATCGTTTTTCTTCGCAATAGTTTGACTTCATGATCCAGGATTTCCACTGGTTCCTCTTCAAAGGATAAATCGGGTTATACTTCGATTTCCTCCACAGACTCCACATGAGACAGATCTAAACGATATCGTCTCAATATAGAAACGTGGAATACATTGTGAATTTGGCTTAGCTCAGAAGGTAGCTCTAGCTGATAAGCTACCGGCCCTACTCGTTTCAACACCTGATAAGGTCCGATAAATCTGGGACTTAATTTACCCTTCCATCCAAACCTCAGCACTTTCTTCCATGGCGACACCTTCAAGAACACCTTGTCACCCACTACAAACTTTATGTCCTCACACTTCAAGTCTGCGTAGGACCTCTATTGGTCCGACGCTTCCTTTAGTCGAGCTTGAGTTAACTCAACCTTCTCCTCTGTCTTGGCAACCAACTCCGGACCCAAAATCTGACATTCCCCTAATTCCCTCCAACAGGTAGGAGTACGAAACTTTCGCCCGTACAATGCTTCATAAGGCGCCATCTGAATACTAGACTGGTAGCTGTTGTTGTAAGCAAACTCCACCAACGGTAAAAACTCTTCACAACTACCTCTGAAATCAATGACACATCCTCTTAACATGTCCTCCAAGATCTGAATTACCCGCTCAGACTGTCCATCTATCTAAGGATGAAACACTGTACTGAAATCCAACTCCGTACCCAATGCTTGATGCAAAGCTTTCCAGAATCACGACGTGAACCTCGGGTCCCTGTCTGATATGATTGATACTGGTACCCCATGCAACCTCACTACCTCCGCTATATATAACCTAGCCAGCTTCTGCAGAGAGTAATCGACCCGTACTGGTATGAAATGAGCAAATTTTGTCAAGCGATCAACAATCACCCAGACTGAATCTTTCTTAGTGGGCGTGAGGGGTAGCCCATTAACAAAGTCCATTGTGATCCTTTCCCACTTCCATTATGGAATCTTCCTCGGTCGAACAACCACGATGGTAAGCGATGCTCGCCTTTACCGCTAACAGTCAAACAATTACTCACCAATTCAGTTACCTCACGCTTCAAGCCCGGCCACCAGAAATGATCCCGCAAATCCCAATACATCTTACTCCCTCCGGGGTGCATAGCGTATGAACTTTTATGCGCTTCTTGCAAAATCTTATGCCTCAATTCTGGATCTTTTTGCATGCAAACTCTCCCTTGAAAACATAACAGTGCTTTCTTATTCATACTGAAGTCCATCGATCCATCACTTGATCCTACATGAAACTTATCCTTTAGCAACTCATTGGTCTACTGTTTCTCTTTAACCTGACTGACCCGAGAGGGTTTACTTGAAGTTCTGCCAATAAGCTCCCATCATCATACAAACTAAGGTGAGCAAACATTGCCCTCAAATCAGAGATTACTTTACGACTTAAGGCATCCGCCACCACATTAACTTTACCCGGATGGTACTCGATCGAGCAATCATAATCCTTTAACAACTCGATCCACCTTCTTTGCCTTAAATTCAACTCCTTCTGGGTAAAAAGGTATTTTAAGCTTTTATGATCTGTATAAATAGTAGATTTCTCCCTGTACAGATAATTTCTCCAAATCTTTAAAGTAAAAACCACTGCCGCCAATTCCAAATCATGGGTGGGATAATTTGCTTCGTGCGGTATTAACTGCCAAGATGCATACGCAACAACCTTTCCATCTTGCATCAACACCCATCCTAGTCCCGTGTGTGACGCATCACAGTAAATTACAAATTCCTTTCCAGCCTCCGGCTAAATCAATACCAGAGCCACCGTCAAAATCCTTTTCAACTTCTCAAAACTCTCTTCCTGCTTACTAGACCAAATAAATGGAACTCCTTTCCGTAATAACCTAGTCAATGGTGCCGTGATTGAAGAAAATCCTTCAACAAACCTTCGATAGTACGACCTGACTAAGAAAACTTTGGATTTTCACCACAGACCTAGGCGGCTTCCAATCCAACACCGTTTCAATTTTTCGAGGGTCAACCCTAATCCCCTCTGCCGACACAACGTGGTCTAAGAAAGTAACTTCACTTAGCCAAAATTTGCACTTACTGAATTTGGCATACAACTGCTTCTCCCTCAGAATCTGCAAAACCACTCGTAGATGTGAATCATGCTCCTCTTCGATCTTTAGTAAACCAAGACATCTATAAATACCACGAAAAATCAATCCAAGTAAGGTTGGAACACTCAGTTCATCAAATCCATAAACGCCGCTGGTGCTTTAATCAACCAAATGGCATTACCAAAAATTTGTAATGGCCATAACGGGCTCTAAAAGCCGTCTTATGAATATCTGATTCTTTGACCTTAAGCTGATGGTATCCAGATCTCAAATCTATCTTTGAGAACACTGACGCCCCTTTTAGTTGATCGAACAAGTCATCAATCCTTGGCAACAGATACTTGTTATTGATAGTCAACTTGTTTAGCTGATGGTAGTCAATGAACATACGCATTGATCCATCCTTCTTCTTAATAAATAACACCAGCGCTCCCTAAGGAGACACACTTGGTCGAATAAATCCTTTATCTAACAACTCTTGTATTTGTGCTTTCAACTCTACCAACTCCTTTGGTGCCATCCTATATGGAGCGATAGACACTGGTGCTGTTCCCAGAAGAAGATCGATACCAAACTCCACTTTACAATCCGGAGGTAATCCCAAAAGCTATTCTGGGAAAACATCAGGAAGTTCCTTCACCATCCTAATGTCCTCAACAGTTAGGTCCTTGGCTTCCAGAGCCCGAAAAAATATTAATACCACCTCGCATCCTTTTCTCACCATCCTTTCTACTCTTAGGGCAGTCACTACATTCGATAGACAGTTCCCCCTTTCTCCTATCACCAACACTTCACCACCTTCGGGGGTTTTCAACACCATACGCTTGGTTGCACAATCTAAATTAGCTTGAAACTTCACCAGCCAGTCCATGCCTAATATAAGTTGAACTCCCCGAACGGTAATTCCATCAGATCCGTCTGAAAAACTATTTCCTGAACTTCTAAGGGTACCTCCCAATAGAGTTTATCTACTACCACAGATTGTTCTAATGGGCTAACTACAGTCATCGCCCTAGGGGTAATCTAGGAATCTAAACTTAAAGTTCCAGACACACTACTAGCAACATATGAATGTGTCGACCCAATGTCAATCAATGCAGTGTAAAGTAAACCAAATATTAAAAATGTTTCCTACTCTCGACGTCTAGTAGCATAGACTAACCCCGGCTGTCTCGCCTCAGTGTTTCCTGCCCCTCAGCCTGGTGCTCCACGGCACCGACTGAAATCGTTACCACCTCTAGCTGGACCACGACCCCTCTGCAGCTGCTGATCTCCTCTACTTGGTGAGCATTTCCCTGTCCTACGGGTCCTACATCGCTTCTGTGGCTATGGGCAGTCTCTAATCTGATGGTCCAATGATCCATACCTAAAGCACTTTCCACTTCCAGTCCAACACTCACCTACATGGAATTTACCACAGCGAACACACCTTCGTGTCTGGTTAGCAGCAGGTCTCTCCACCTGGTTCGGCCCATCCGACCTAGGTCTTTTTGAGTACGCCCAGCTGCTCCTAATGATCCAAAATTCCTCCTACTTTAGTTCTATCTTTATCCCGATTCAGCTTTTCTATTCGCTTTACCTCCTTAGCTATCTTAGCCTTCTCCACAAGCACAACAAATTCCCTCTCCCGCTGTAGAGCTATCAAAACACGTAAATCAACCTTCAAGCCATCTTCAAATCGAACACACCGTTCATGTTTTGTGGCCACCATCCTTTGAGCATAACGGCTCAAGCATAAGAATTTCGCTTCATACACCGCCACCGACCTACTTCCTTGAACCAGATTCAAAAATGCTCTACACTGCGCGTCCACATAAGTCGTTCCAATGTACTTACTCTGGAATGACGTTCTGAAGTAATCCCAGGTGATACGGTCAACCACTATACCATCCTTAACCGTAAGCCACCATTGATAAGCTTCATCATGGAGAAGGGACACTACTCCTTTCAGCTTCTCTTCTCCCGTGAAATCTAGATCATCCATTATGCGTTCGATCGCCTCCAACCAATACTTAGCTGTACCCAGGGCAATACCAGTAATTCCCCTAAACACTTCTACCCCATTAGCTCTAAGTCGCTCCGACATAGATTTTCGGGCTCCTGTGCCCATGCCTGCCCCAGCAACCCTCTCTAACACCCTCAACATTGCCTGAGATACCGCATCATCTCCGGCCGTCTGATCCTAAAATTTTGCCTCTATAGTTGGTGGCACTGGTACCTTATTCCCCAACTCGTGACCAGACCCTACTGGTTCCGACACAGCAATCCTACCTCTACCTCGACCACGCACACCATGTCCTCTAGTGCTCATTTTATCGATTCGTGTTTATCTGATTAGGAATTTTATGAATTATTAATTTCTTCCACTGATTAATAATGAAAAATCTTATGAAAAGTAGTTTAATTAGTAGTTCTTTCGAATTTGAACTCTATCTACAAGGTTCAGTTCTCAGGTCTGTATTTCCTAGCTCTAGAATCCACATACATTCAACCATCACACATCAACATACAAGTAGCATCCATGAATTCACATTCGTCACATATAGGTATTTTTGTCATTTCACTACCCAGGGGTATTTTGTAATTTTATCCCACATGGGGTATTTTGTAATTTTCCAAAATAGGGTATCTTGGTGATTTTACAAAATAAGGGTATTTTGATAATTTTGCAATCTAGGGGTATTTTGGTAATTTTGCCAATCGAGGGTATTTCGGTAATTTTTACAAATTTTGGTAATTTTTACAAGTCCAGGGTATTTTGGAAAGTTTTCACAGATCAAAGGTATTTCGAAAATTTTACAAAACTAGGGATATAAGTAATTTTACAAAAATAGGTGCATTTGGTCCCTTCGGGTTTTAGTTATAAATTTTGGCTCGTCAACAAGCCCTCTCGGTTAGAGTGAACAAACACTACGCACTAGGTAGGATTCCAGCGAAGAGGAGGTGAGCCGCTAGGGTCGCTTAAATACCAAGCTCTCCTTGGATCCAATCCTAGACATGCGTATGCCTGTTACCACACCCTAACCCTATGACTTGTTCACAAACATGTTTAATTAGAAATTAAGTATTATGAGATTTGAAGAATTTTTTATACTAAACCTAAAGTCCATAATCTAGCATACTAGCCTACGTCCCTATAGAGCCCATCAAGCCCAACATGCATATCACATAATGATTTTAGAATACTTACCTGCGTGGATCGGGTGCCGGTAGACTCGAAGGCCATATCTCACCCGAATTTTTCTCAAACTTACATCACTTTTACAAATCACTACTGGACCCATTTCATAGCCCAAATTTTGAATTGGGCTCTGATACCAAGAATGTATCACCCCAAAATCGGCCCATACGTCATGACCGGATCTGGTATGCTATGGGTTGAATGTTGAAAACTTTGCTTTAAATAAGTTATGAAAATCTCAGTTTATTTTAACTGACTAATCATTAATTGTGACATTTTTGAAAGGAACCTTAACATTCACATTGAATGTGCTTGAAAAGCCCATTTTTATTTTACTTATAATTAAGACTTTGAAAACATAAGCTTATAAATTGTAACATAAAAAAAATTATAGATTGATAACCTAAGTTATGGAGGCCTTATTACAAAAATAATCCCAAAATTAAAACTTAATGAAAAATCAAAAACAGTCTATGAAAATAAAAGACTTGATGGCCCCTTTAGTGTACCTCGGCTCCCATGTCCTCGATCTACTGCTCATCTGAAAAGTTGGGAAAAATAAAAGGGTGGGTCACCAAGACTTAGTGTGCAAATCCCGAAAACACATAAAAGCCTTGAGGCCCACAAACACATTATAGACCTTGGCCCATACACAATGGCAACAAATTATTTTCATGCAACATGGCCCATCCCAAACCTAAAAGTCCATCCTCAACACACCCCCGTACCAACCATCACATCGTGGGGATTTCTACAATCAACCCTCCATCCGCTACACACCATATCGACAGCTTTGCTACCTGTCATAACGATCGATCACTATGTGACCTATGTGGTAAAGCCACTAATCGCTATGCGACCTTAATAATATATCGACAACAGATCGTCATCATAAAGACCGATCACTATGTGACCTATCTGGCAAAGCCACCGATCGCTATGCGACCTGCTCCCCTTCATCATATCAATCCCATCCCATGCATACATACATGTGAGAATCAGAACATTAAACTACCAACAGATCACATACTTTCACATACTTTGATACACATAGAGAAGTTTCTATGATTACGCACTGCATCCCTTGCCTACCCTCTCTCGGGTAATACGATTGCTCATCTGACCTCATTTTCCGGCTTTTAGCCCATAACATATACATAATACAGTTTAACTAGTGTGATAGAGATCTACACACTTGATTACTGACAAGAAGATACTGTCTAAGTCGACACTATCAGTAGCTACTATGACTGCTAACAATCTAAAGTTTTGTTCTGAAGCTGGTCCACAACCCGGAGGCCAATCCCGTACTGCAAACACTGCGTGTTTCTTAAACTTTGGGGCTGGGACTATAGATCCAACCCCTTCCTTCGATTTTTTAACATTCGAGTCCAGGAATGACCTTAGTTAGAGGATACTATAATGATTGCTTAACGAGGCATTAGGTTAAGGCATAATAAGGAAAAGAAATCGATTGAACAATTAGGGAGAATCAAAACCCTTCCCTAAAATCCTGAAAAAGTAATATGGTTCGAAGGCTAATGATTTCTAGCTTAGAAACCTAGGCAATTAGATCTCCTTCAAATCCTAGAATACTGCCCAAAAAGAACATGAGATCAGTGAAAATGTCAAACTAAAGATGGCCTAACAACCAACTAGCCATTCGGCTATGGTCTCAAAAAGGAAGAGAAGAAAAAAATAGAAGGAATTGGCACTTACCTTAACACAGAGAATTCGACAACTCTTAGGGAATTTTGGCTTTTGAGAAGATCAGAAAGAAAAGATGATCTCAAGAGATCTATGAAGATTCAACTTTGATGAAGAAATCGATAAGGAGAAAAGAACAGACAAGGGTATTCAACTATGGTGATAAAAGTAGTGAAAATAATGTAATTTTAGCTTTTGCATAAAAGTGGAGATGAGAGAATAAGATTAGGGGTTTCACTTTTCAATATCAATCGGCTATGGTATGAAAGTGAGAGGAAAGTAGAGTTAGGAGTTTTCGATTTAGGCAGAAAAGTAGAAGAAGAACCCTTAGTTTCTGAAATTAGGAGGAGAAAAAAAGAAGTGAAAGAAAATCAAAAAGCTATGCTTCAGGAAAATAATGAGAATTCGACACCCCCTTAGTCCTATCTAGCCGTTTTCCCCCTTTGCACTCAGTGTTGGAATTTTGGCCACCACTGTGACAAGCAGATAAATCCTAAATTTCCTCCTTTATCTTTATCTGCCACTTATTCTTAGTGTCATGGATAACACCACCTCTTCCTTCCTTTATAAGCACATTAAATTCCTAATTTCAAGCATCATTGTTGTCCCTCTCTACCCATCTAATTGCTGAAAATTAACTAGATTAAATTAAAAAGAATTGGGCTTTATGCAACTTGAATTTGGGCCTCCTCAGCTAACACCACTTCTCTGCTCTCTCTAAGTGGTGCCACTTTGCCACTGGGCCATAAGCCCATTTTGTATTTAAAAACACAGATAACCTCTTTTAAGCCCTAACTTATCAGGCTTTCCACTAAAGTGTCCAAACAAAAAATTCGATTAAGGCCTCGCCTAACTTTGAGCCCACTTTGGACCCTTAAAACATTCTAACAAGCATAGTAAGCACAACCACACACATAGAACGCATAGGCCCATTAATTTAGGATGTTACAGTAGTAAATTCTGATATTGTGAGTTTTTGAGAACGTTGGGATTAACTCTTGGTCATTGTTATCTTGTGGGCAATGAGGAGTAGTTCGCTTGGCAATCCAAAGTAGATGTGTAATCTCACACTATTGTTTGTTTATTATGGCATCATTCTGTGAGTCGGCCAAAAGTTGAAATGCCAAAATGTTAGAGTATCGGTAATTGAGATCACTCGAGTGTACAAGCATTCGTAGTGATAAATCGAGCCACTAGTGATGGCGATAGACCGTAAAGAGTGTCACGAACGCTCTCATGAATTTGAGGCTATAATGGGCCTTAGTGGGTAAATTATCGAATTACCCCTGATGGGTAAATTACTGAATTACCTTTGGTGGGTAAATTACTGAAATGCCCTTAGTAGGTGAATTACTAAAATACCCTTGACAGGTAAATTATTGACATACCCCCGAGGGGTGAAATGACTGTTATACCCTTGGTGGTTGTTAAATATCGTTTATGTGATTTTTATATACATATCTATTTATATTTGTAATACACTGCATTCATATCATGTTGCATTGGGTTGGGTGTGATGATTGGAGGAAGTATCGTTCTAGTGGCTTTGCCACATACCGTTTTAGTGGCTTAGCCACATACCGTTTGAGTGGCACCGTCACATACCCTATTAGTGGCTCAGCCACATATACCGTGATTAGCAACTTGACTGCAACATTGAAGAGTTTTGGTTGGGTGGGTTGACATGGTCCCCACATGGTGTGCTGGTTGGTACGGGTGGAGAGTTAGTAGGCTGGATAGGTTTGGGGTGGGCACATATCCACTTGCATTGAGATGATTGGGGCTAGAGCCCAGCTTGTTACTAAATAGGGCTTAGGCCCAGACTAACACCGTATGGGCTCAGGCCCAAACTATGACCGTTGTAAGGGGTTTACACACTGAGTTCATGTAACTCACCCTTTTTTTTAACCGTGCAGGTAATCCCTAGTGTTAGAGGATTTGAAGCTGTGGAAGAGTTGGAGGTGGCCATACACCGGATTTGCTTTTTAACGAAACTTAGTAATTTTGGATTTAATTTATTTTTTATTATTTTTGGGTTAATATTTAGTGTAATAAGGCCATTGGGATTTTCCTTTAAACTTTCATTTGGTGATTCTGTTAGTTATGATTTGTTAAAAGATTAAACACTTGTTTTTTAAAAAATAACTACTATTTTCAAAAATCACGTTTTCGCAATTATTTAGGCTAGACTTCTGCAACAAACAAAGTTTTCGAAAAATTATAACATCTTTGCAAGAATATACTTTGAGCAAATCTTGATTTAGTAAGCAACAAAATTCGGAGTTTCAAAAAGGATACAAAGTTTTTGATGAACGCATAGTTTTTAAATAACCTTTTGATGTGACATAATAGATCTGGCTATAACATCTAGGTCGGGTTTGGGGTGTTACACACACGGTCTGCCCCTTGGGCGTGTGGTTTGGCCTTATGTAACAATCCGGTTTAGACCCTAGTCAGAATAGTGGTTTTGGAACCACAAATTCGCGTTAGAATAATATGTTAATATTATTTTCTATGCTTAAGATATGTGACTAAGCATATGCTAAAATTTCGTGAGTTAATTTGTCTGTCTGTACGCTTAATTAGAGAAGGGTTTAATCGCATAAAATGAAAGTTTGATGGTTAAGTGTAAAAGTATCAAATTGTTGATGTTTTCATAATGTGAAGTCCTTAATAGGCAATAAGCCCATTAATGAAGTAAGTGTATGATAATTGTCACAAATGACCTTGTGTGCATATGTTTTATATATTATTATGAAAGGTTAGTTTTGTACATTAATAATTATGTTAATTATAATAAAAATAAATCTTGAAATTAGCCATTATGTGTGTGTTCATCTACCGAAAATAAGAAAAAAAAGAATAAGGGTTTGAGCTCTCTTCACATTCGGCACACATTTTGGCTAGATTAAGGTATGTTTTGCTTCGATTTTTGATAATGTCTATGTTTTTACAATCGTTGCTTCGTATTCTATAAAGCCCATGTTGTAATTTGAAGAATTGATGATGTTTATGAGATGTTCCATTGATGAAATGGTGAGCTTTGTGATGAGTTTAGGTGTTAAATGAAAGATATGTGTTAAATGAACATGTTTTGTTCTTGAATTTTTGATGAATTTGGCTAATTAGGGCTAAATTATGAAAATAGGATTTTGAGGGACTAAATTATAAATTTGATGAAATGTTTGGACTTATATGAGATACATGAGCATTCAGCTAAACATAGATATATGGTGATCTTGTATATTTGATGTTTTGTGAAAAATGGACTAAATTAATATAATGTGCAAATGTGAGGGTTAAGTTGCAAATAGCCCTAAATGTATGTTTTTGGATTGAATTGAATAAGTTGATGAATGAAAGGGTTAAATTTGAATATGTATAGATCTAGAACCAAAGAAAATAGACTTAGATCGCGGGAAAGCTAAGGTAGTCGAATAACCGAGTCCGAATGAATATCTCGAATCCGAGGTAACTCAATATACAAATAAATGTATTTGTATTGAATTATGTATGTTGTTATGATTATTGATAATGATGAATGTATATGAGATGATGTATACATGAATTTTGAGATAGAATTGACATAGTGACAATGTCCAAGAAGTCCCATTTGAACCTAGGAATAGATAGGGTAGTCTATGTCATGACATAGGTATCTATTATGTGATATCATGTAAGACCACGTCTGGGACGTTGGCATTGATTTGAGATTTCGTGTAAAACCACGTTTGGGATGTTGGCATCAATATGAGATTTAGTGTAAGACCGTGTCTGAGACATTAGCATCGTATTGATTCGTGTAAGACCCTGTATGGGGTGGTGGCATCGATATCTAATTACATGTAAGGCCACGTCTGGGACGATGGCATCGATATGAAAATTACGTGTAAGACCTTATTTGGGACAGTGGCATCGATATCTAATTACATGTAAGACCATGTCTGGGACGTTGGCATTGTATGACTAATCCGAGCAGTCTAAGTATCCTAATAGATTTCGAACGGCTCAACGGGAAAATTTGAGATACGAATGACTATGTAATTGGTATTTGCGTTTCAGGTACGCTTGTTATGTACACTAAGTGTGTATGAAAGGTAAGTATCTACATGAACTTACTAAAATAGATATGTGAAATGAAATGATAGACTGATATATGGAGAGATGCTTAAAAGAGCTATGTTTATATGTGACATTGAGTTGAAGAATGTGGTAAGCTATGGTTAAAAAAATGAGCCAAAGAAATATCTGTGATGAATTTACTATGGAAACCATTAATGTCATGGTATCAATATGGTTATGTGCATTTTATGCTAAGTTTATTTGTATATGACTTACTAAGCTTTTGAAAGCTTACTCTGTGTGTGTGTTTTCTATTTTATAGATCGTCAAAGGTACTAAAGGCTCAGGGACCATTGAGGATTGTCATCACACTACTCAACTTGTTTTGGTACCTTTGAAATATGCATATAGCTAGATATAGCATTTATAGGCTAGTTATTTTGGATTATGTTTGAAATGTGTGTAAATAGCCATGAGATGGGTAGTTTAATGTTGGTAATATGCATGAGTGAATTGGTTATATGATGCATAGTTTGGTATGGCTTGATAGCTAATGAAATGGTCAAAGTCATCGAAAGCATATGAATGCATTATGAGTATGTATATATGAGCAAAGGAATGATAATATAAAAGGTAAATGTGGATGAATCATGTTTGAATATATATAATTGTTGACTGTTTGGCATGTTTTTGGATCTCAAGTGTGTATGAAATGAATTGGTAATTTTACTTGTAGGGATTGACCCTTGTGTGGGTAGCATTTTGACCTTGCAGGTGGTCTGTTTTGCCTACACGGCCGTGGCACATGGGCGCGTTTAGTGGCATGGGTTTAAGTCAG
The DNA here is from genome assembly GCA_025506655.1 of Gossypium rotundifolium. Lineage (NCBI taxonomy): Eukaryota > Viridiplantae > Streptophyta > Magnoliopsida > Malvales > Malvaceae > Gossypium > Gossypium rotundifolium. The sequence continues at coordinate 67,105,455 of CP106732.1, read as the reverse complement.
TAGCTAGTGTAAGTGTATACGGCCATGTCATACGGGTGTGCTTGGTAGCCGTATGAGTAAGTCAGTAGCCAGCCTAATGTTACACGACCATGACACACGGGCATGCCTAGTGGCCATGTGGATAAGTCAGTATACAAGCTCTGTTTTGGCACGGCCAGGACAAATGGGTGTGTCTAATAGTCGTGGGAGGCACACGGCCTACCTACACGGGCGTGTGACCTCTGCAGCTTTGAAATAGTTTTAAATTCTGAGAATTTCCATGTGCATTTGGTTTAGTCCCAACCTTATTCTAAAGCATGATTAAGGTCTCGTCGACCTATAAAAGAGACGTTCTGATCTGATTGGTTGAGTTGTAATATAAAGTGTCTGTAAAAGTTTTCAATCCACTCGGTAATGCCTTTAACACTAGTCCGGCGATGGATACGGGTTAGGGTGTTACAGTGTGTGTCCCTCTGCATTCTAAGTTGGAAAAATAGAATGCCAAGTAGTAACCACACGGGCTGAGACACGACCGTGTGTCTCAACCGTGTGGATGACACGACTCTAGAACATGGACATGTGCTCAGGCCGTGTGAAGTCTGCACCTGAATTTAGGAATTTGATTCATCACACGGGCTAAGGACATGGGCGTATGTCTTGTCCGTGTGGCCACCTAATGTTGATGATGTTAGAAATAGAATGTTAAGGTTCTCACACACAAGTTAAGACACGGATGTATCATGGCTGTGTGAAGGACACGGGTCATAGACACAGGCGTGTGTCCGGCTGTGTGAAAACCCCTGTAGGTTCAAGTTGAGAAATATATCCGCACGAACAAGGGACATGGGCGTGTGTGATGACACGGCCTGCCCACACGGCTGTGCAACGCTGCTGTGAGTAAAAATTTTTAAGTGTTTGTGAGTTTTCAGCTCAGTCCCAAACCATTTTATATGTATGTTTCAGGTCTCGTAGACCCATAATTGGAACGTTGTAAATAAAAATGAAAGGTTTTAAGTTTGAACGAAAATTTATGGCCTGATATTGTATGATGATGCACGTTAAGTTAGGTAACACCTCTTACCTATGTTCGGCGTCGGATATGGGTAAGGGGTGTTACAATGTCGGTACAATATGGTAAATCAATTATGGTTGTAATGACATGTATATGTTATATTGGCCATATTGGCATGTAAATGTAAATGATACTTGTAACCTAGCCATTGGAATGGCTAGTAATGGTTTGTTTTAATATACTTCTAAAGTCAAACTACGGTAGCTACATATATGTTAAATGGTTGATCAAATGCCTAACATATGGAGTATAACAAGGGAAGATTATCTACATGTATGCATGTAATGATATGCCTAGTAGAATGATAGAGTTTGCTTAATTTGAATGCTTGAAATGGTTGGTATTTGGATATAATTTTGGTGTAGGAACTTGGTGAATGTTTTGGGTGAGAAATGAAGCTAGAAAAGGCTTTATTTTGTCCACACAGGGCAGACACACGCTTGTGTGTCTTGACTATGTGTGACACACGGCCTGGTACAGGGGCGTGTGGTTAGGCTGTGTGTCCCCTGCTCCTTAAATTTGAGAAAAGAATGCTCATAATTGAGTACACGGGTAGAGACACGGGCATGTGTCGCAGTCGTGTGTGCTACATGGCCTAAAACATGGGCGTATGTCTTTGCCATGTGAAACTTGCACCTAAATTCGAAAGGAATTAATTAACCACACGGCCTAGCACACGGGTGTGTGGCATCACCTGTGCACAAGTCAAAGAGTTACATGAGGTAAGACACGGATTGAGGCACGGGCGTGTCCCTTGGACCACACGAGCGTGTGAGCCCTGCACCTTGGAAAAATTTTGAAATTTCAAGAAAAATTCTTATAGTTCCCGAGTAAGTCCCAACTCGATTCCAAAGCTCGTATTGGGCCTCGAGGGTCCATTTAAGGGATGTTATGAATAATTTTAGAAAATTAATAGCGATTAACATGAATTATCTAAAAATGTCCTGAAAGTTCTCGGTAACGCTCCTTAACCTTATTCTTGTGACGGATACGGGTTGGGGATGTTGCACAACAGCCTTATGAGTTGATGTTTGATGACGGGTAGCCGATTTGAATTGTAGAAGGAAATATAGCTGCCGCTTCTTCGTCAAGAAGGAACGGAGAATACACTAAGAAAAGCAAGGCTAAGGTTTTTGGGCCACCACAATTGGAAAGGAAGAGACCCGATAGCCTAAAAAGTTATCTAAGTTTAAATGTTTATTCTGTAGTAAGAAATGGCACGTCAAGGCGAACTGCAAAGAGTGGAAAGAATACCTAGCTACCAAAGGCAAAGGTATGGAACTTTTTATGATAAATGCTTGTTTAGTGGAGGATTTAATAGACCACTGGGTCATTGATACAAGAGCCACTAATCATGTTTGTGTTTCTCTACAAGGGTTCGAGGAGACGAAAGATCTTAGTGATAAGAGCTTATCATTATAGACTGGGAATGTGACTAGCGTGGCAGTTGAAGCAGTGGGAGATGTACATATTTATTTTGATAATTTCAGGAAGATTATTTTGAAAAACGTTTTCTATGTAGCAAATTTCAAAAGAAAATTATTTTCTATTGCATGTTTATATAAAGACGACTTGACCATGACATTTAATAATGGAATTACAATATTTAAAAATCGTAACTTATCTGTAATGGAAGGATGTCAAATAATCTCTATTTTATCAAACAAAATATATACACACTACTTGAGACTGAAATATTGAATAAAAGACTTAAAACTTCTCACTCTAATAAGGCGTACCTTTGACATTTGAGACTTGGTCTATTAACTGAGAAAAAATCACTAGACTTATGAAAGAAATCATCTTAAGTTCATTTAAAGAAGTTGATCTTCCACAATGTGAATCTTGCTTTGAATGTATAATGATTAAGCAATCTTTTAATGCAAAAGGGATGATGGATGGAAAACCCCTAGAACTTGTGCACACTAACGTATGTGGCCCCATGAACGTTAGTGCAAGAGGTGGTTACGAGTATTACCTAACCTTTATTGATGACTATTCTAGATATCTGTATGTATACTTAATGCATCGTAAGAGTGAAACCTTTGACAAATTCAAAGAATTTCGTGTGAAAGTGGTGAAACAACTAGGTTTACTAATAAAGGCACTTCGGTCAGGTTGAAGTGGAGAATATTTATCGGATGAGTTCTTAGGGTACCTCATAGAGAATAGGATTCTATGTGTCGGACACTCCATAATAGAATTGTGTGGCAGAGAGAAGAAATCAAATGTTTTTATACATGGTACGCTCGATGTTAGTTATTTGAACCGCCAATCTTTTTTTGGGGATATGCTATACAAACGATTTGCTATGTTTTGAATGATGTGCCACCTAAGGCAACATCGAAAAGCCCATACGAATTGTGGCATGGTAAGAAGTCAAATCTTAATCATTTTATGATTCGGGGATGCCTAACCTACAAATTGGAAATATATGTGAGGAAGTTAGACTCACGAACAAAATTATACATGTTTGTAGGATATCCAAAAGAACAAATGGTGGTTTGTTTTATAAATATAAAGAGAAATTTTTTATAGTGTAAACTCATGCTACTTTCCTTAAAAAAGGTACATAAATGAATTTAAACCTTGACGTAAAGAGGCACTCGAGCAAATTTTTGAAATATACAAAACCCTACTAAAATGATTCCAAAACCAACTCCTAATAGTAGGCATGCAAACGATCAATAACAGAGAGTGCTTCATCGCAGTGGGAGGGTCTCTCGTAAGCCTGAGTTATTCTAATCCAGTGGAAGTGGTTTTAACACTGAGTCTATCAAATAGGAAGATGATGACCCACTCAGATATGATGAAATGATGCAGAGTGCTGATTCCAAGCTTTAGGAAATGGCTATGAAAGTTAAGATGAAATCTATGAGTTCCAACTCAGTGTGGGAACGTGTAGACTTATCAGAAGGGATATGTAATACCCATAACCCGTTTCCGTTACTAGATTAAGGTTACTAGATATTACGACAGTTAACAAGACCAATAATATAATAACACAATTCAAAAATTAATATAAACATCATAAATTAAGAAACAATCATCATTTGTAAAACCCTCACCCGTATTCAATGCCAAAATAGGGTTACGGAGCATTACCGAACTTACAACACATTTAAACATACATTTCACATACATATAGCCAATCATATACAATTCATTCACAAACCAAACATTTCGTCCCTAATACGAGCCTACGAGGCCCTAAACATACATTGGGTGTGGTTCAGGACTAAACTGATAACTTTGAAAACTTTTTGAACACTTAAGAAATTTTATAAAAAAGTAAGGGACACACGCCCGTGTGGCCCGACAGTGGTTCACACGGCCAACAAACACGCTCATGTCATTGGCCACATGGACATTCAAAATGGGAGCACATGGTCGTGTCCCAGCCCGTGTCCGACCACATGTAATTCTCTGACTTGGGTCACACGACCAACACACACGCCTATGTGGCTAGCCCGTGTGCCCTAAAAATGGCCATACACGCCTGTGTGTCAGGCAATGTGCTAGGCTGTGCCAAACTGATAAACCATAAAAGTAACATTTTTTAATCCCACATTTGGCATACTTTTGGATGATTTATTCCCTGAATTGTGTAAAAAGGTGCTCTTAATCCTTTCTTTTCATGTTTTATACTCAGGAACGCACCTAGGGGTGAAAAGAATAAGAAATGGGCCTAAAATGGACCAAATGGGCCATATCACGAAATCGGTACGGCCTGGACTTAAGCCCACACGTCCGTGCCTCTTAAGAGAAGTTCGAATATGGCCTAACCATGAGTCACACGACCGTGCCTCCATCAATAGACATGAACATGGCCCTAAGTTGATTTACACGAGCGTGTGGCCTAGGGCGTGTCCCTGCCGCAGAAAGAGCAATTCTATTCGGAATAGGGTACTTAGAGGCAATGAAACACATTCCAAAGCGTATTCAAACACCCTAGTAGGAATTCTACTTGAATTAGGATATATAGGGGCCAAGTAAAGCATCTCAAAGTCTATATAAACACCCTGGGGACAACTTAAGAAGGGAGTTCGGCAGAAACCTTCTGCTAGAGCCAGCGGTTAGCTAGGCCAAGGAACCGAGCCAAAAGGCCAGATTTGTGGGGATCACTCGAAGATAGCCAGTTGACCCATCTCAAGAAGTCAGAATTCTACTCAAGACGGCGGATTTCTCCTTCAATTTCCTTTAGGGAGTTTTAGGGATTTCTTATGTTTTGTTTTATCTTTTCTTCTGATATGTTTTCTTTTATCATTATTAACTAAACCCTTCAGATACCTGGAGGGGATGAAGCCTAAGACGGATCTTGTTATTGTTTTCTGAACTATATGATAAATACTTGATTTGTTTTTAATTGTGTGAGCATAATTCTTGTGTTAATATTTCTAGGATATTGATTCAAGTTGAATGTGCTTAGGTGGTGGAGCAAAAGTCCCTGCTTAATAGTAGATCTAGCATAATTAAGCGGAGTTGATCGCGTGCCTAGAGATAGGGTGATGAGATTTTACCGGATTAGGGTGAAACCTAATATGGGAGTCCATAGATCGAGTTAATGCGATTCTATGGGTTTTAATTAGAAAGAGAATTCAATTAATCAATCTAGGGTTAGACGTTATTCGCCTCGAGATAGGGTTTAATATAAATTAGGGAATTTTACAGATCAAGTCAAGTGAATAAATCGTCTGGTTTAGTGTTAGATAATAAGTGAAGTCTAGGTGGATTCTTCCTAAGGGTATCGTCCTAATCAACTGAGTTTTCCCAATAGTATTTCCCTAATTCATTCTTTTTGCCTTTGCATCTTTAGCTTAGTAGTTAGTTAATTTAGATTAAACAACCAATCACTTAATATTTAGGCTAAATTATAGAAAGAAGGTTAGTATTAGTACTTTTAGTTCCTTTGGGTTCGACAATCCGGTCTTGCCTAAGTATACTACTGTTCGATAGGTGCACTTGCCTTAAGTCATTGTCAGAGTTAGTTTTCAGGTTCGATCATTCTCTTTATAAATTTTAAAACTCGACAAAACAACGATCAAAAACTTGTAGGGTATACTGACTTATGCCACACGGCCAAGTCACATGCCTGTGTGTGAGGCCGTGTGGAACATACTAACTTGATTTTAATTTCAACACCAAGGTACACACAACCATGTAACATAATCGTGTGTCACACATGGTTCAGACACAAGTCCATGTCTCTGCTCGTGTGGACAAAAATAGGTTATTTACCAAGCCATTTTGCCACCCAAACTTGCATCTACCTACACAACATGAATTGGCACCAACACATAGCATATCGAATCATTTAAACCAGCCAATTCAAACTTAAATCATGCACATTCTATACTTCCATTTTACATATACACAAATCACCAAAACATACCATACCATTTGTACCAAACTTTACTTCCTTAAATCATCAATATGACCATTATCAACTATGCATCATTTGGTCCATTTTCTCAAGCATGTCTATCAATCAAAACTTGGCTATTATCTACAAGCATCACATGTCCAATTTACAAAACACTACATAAGCCACATACACATATATGTACATAATCAAACCAACCAAATTTAAGCCAACTCTCATGGCTATATATATACAAAGCAAAACATAGACATATACAAGCCAACTCAAATGGAAAAACTTATTACCAAAATACATATCCAAAATGACCATAATTCTATACATGCCATATGACCAAAACATAAGCTTAAAACTACCAAATTGATAATTGGATAGTGTGACGAAATCTCCGACAATCCTTGAATCCAAGTGAGCTTTGAATTCACTATAAAACAAAGAAAAATAAATGAAGTAAGCTATAAATTTTAGTAAGCTTGTATGAAAATAATAAGCAAGTCTCACCATTCATTTACAATTCAAAATAAATTACATAAATTGCATCAAAGCATTAATCACAAGGTTAACATGAAATTTAATCACATAATTGATCATAAGCTCACAACTTTCTTTAACTCATTGCATGAATAGTTTTCTGTACATATTTGTACCGATACATATCTATTTCTCATCAATTCACATCTTCAATATACCTGTTGAACCAATGGAATAGAAGTCGGATACTCAGAAGTCTCGCACACTAAGTGCCAATATCATGGCCCGAAGCCAAATCAATGTAAATCGCACCCGAAGTGCTAATATCATGGCCTAAAGCCAAATCAGTGTAACTTATCATGGCCCGAAGCCAAATCAAAGAATTCCCTAACAACATGTCACTTGTATCCTAATCTATTCCTAAGGTTTAACCAGATTTTCATTGCCGAAATCATCGTCGAACGTATCCGTAGAGTCGAATTCAAAATTCATACAATATCAAATCATTTAAAACATAATTATATTAATGCTTATTACATATGAACTTACCTCGGATACAAAAATAACTAAACTGATCGATTAGTTGAGAACATTATTTTTCCCTCGATCTAGATCTGAATTTTGCTTTTCTTGATCTATATGTAATCAAAATTAGCTTATTTAGTTATCTCACTATTTAATTTAGTCCAAAATTCACTTTAAGGCATTTTTGCACAATTGCCCCTAATGTTTCACAACTTTTATAATTTAGTCCTTATTTCATAAAAACACAAATTAATGCAATTTAGGACCAACCCATGCTAGCTGAATTACTATTATGCCCCTAGTAGCCCATATTTTTCAATTATCTCACATTTTAACCACATAGTTTTCACATTTCATAATTTAATCCCTAATTTGCATTTCACTAAAAATCACTTTATAAAACTTGTATAATTCATAAAACACATTCATAATCTATCACCAAACATCAAAGCACACATGTATTCATCAATGGAAACATTCAAAATCTTTAACAGTTTTGTAAAATAGTCCCTAGGCTAGCTAGACCTAGTTGCAACGATCTCAAAAACATAGAAATCGTTAAAAACTGAGTAAAAAATCTTACCATGCAAATGACTTGAATGGTCGAATGTCTTAAGCTCCTTTAATGGAGGTTTCTACTTTTATTTTTGGTGGAAGATAACATTACAAAGATGATACATTATTTTTGTTTATTTTAATTTACCTTATTTATTAATTTACATCTTTAACCTTAATTAATAACCATCAAAATTCATGATAATATGTCCACTCAATTTAAATATGTTCTAATTACAACATAAGAACCTTCACTTTTATAATCCATAGGTAATAGATACCTTTAACTATTAGAACAACACTTTTACACTTTATGCGAATTTAGTCCTTTTTATCAAAGTAAGCATTCAAATGATAAAATATCTTAACAAAATTTTCACACAATCATTCAATCATGCTGTAAACATTAAATTAATAATAAAATAATTATTTCGACTTCGAATTTGTGGTCCCAAAACCACTATTCTGATTTGACTAAAAACAACCTATTACAACCCTCCCCCTTAGGGATTTTCGTCCCCGAAAATCTTACCAGCAAAAAGGTTAGGGTACTGCATTCTCATAGCCTTATCAGGTTCCCGCGTAGCTTCTTCGACATCGTGTCATTGCCACAAAACCTTCACGAAAGCTATTCGTTTATTTCTCAACTCTTTAACCTCTCGAGCTAAAATTCTGGTCAGTTCTTCATTATAAGTCATGTCGGGTTGAATTTCAATATCTGACGGAGAAATTACATGTGATGGATCTGATCTATATCGACACAACATCGACACATGAAACACATTGTGGATCTTTTCTAACTCAGTAGGTAATGCTAACTGATATGCCAGTGGCCCTATTCTTTCGATGATCTCATATGGCCTGATGAAACATGGACTCAACTTGCTCGTGCGACCAAATTTAAGGATTTTCTTCCACGGAGATACTTTCAAAAACACTTTATCACCGATTTCAAATTCGATGTCTTTTCGTTTTAAATTCGCATACGATTTCTATTGATTTGAAGCTGCTTTCAAACTTTCACGAATTACTTTCACTTTTTCTTCTATTTCTCGAATCAAATCAATCCCGTGAATCTTTTTCTCACTCAACTCGGTCCAATACAATGAATTTTGACATTTCTGACCATCTAAAGCTCCATATGGTGCCATCTTTATGCTCGATTGAAAGCTGTTGTTATACGCAAATTCAATCAGTGGCAAATATTTCTCCCAATTGCCTTCGAACTCTAAAACACAACATCGTAGCATATCTTCGAGAACCTAAATTCTCTCTCAGACTGCCCATCAGTTTGTGGATGAAAAGCTGTACTAAAATTTAACGTCGTACCTAGAGCTTCTTGCAATTTCTTCTAAAATCGCAATGTAAACCTCGAATTTCTATATGAAATAATCGAAACTGGCACCCCGTGCAATCTAACAATCTCAGAAATGTACAATTCAACCAATTTTTCAAGTGAATAGTCAGTACTTACCGGAATGAAATGTGCAGATTTTGTCAGTCTATCGACTACAACCCAAACAACATCTTTCTTTTTCGAAGTCAGGGGTAACCCCGATACAAAATCCATCGTAACTCTGTCCCATTTCCACTCTGGTATCATCACAGGCTGAAGTAATCCCTAAGGTATTTTATGTTCATCTTTAACTTGTTGACACACTAAACATCTCGATACAAATTCTAAAATGTTTTGTTTAATACCCGACCATTAATACAATTGTTTCAAATCATTGTACATTTTAGTACTCCCTGAGAGAACAGATATATAGCCATTGTGTGCTTCGTGTAAAATTTTTTGAATGAGTTCAAAATTCTTTGGTACACAAATTCTGTTTCGGAACATTAAACAATCATCAGCTCCGATTTGATAGTCTGAATCACTATTCGACTCACATTACACTCTTTTATCTTGCAACTCGGTATCACACTTTTGAGCTTAACAAATTTGCTGAAGTAAAACTAATTTAGCTTTCAACTCGGCTAATATTGAACCACCATCGGACAAAATCAATCCCGTATTCATTGCTCTCAAAGAAAATAAAGATTTTCTGCTCAAAGCATCTACAACCACATTTGCTTTCCCCGGATGATAATCAATTACTAACTCGTAAACTTTCAATAGCTTGAGCTACCTCCGTTGTCACAAATTCAGATCTTTCTGAGTCATTATGTATTTCAAGCTCTTATGATCAGTAAAGATGTGACATTTTTCACTGTACAAATGATGTCCCCAAATTTTCAATGCGAAAACAATAGCAGCCAACTCTAAATCGTGTGTCAAATAGTTTTTTTCATGCAATTTGAACTGTCTAGAGGCATAAGCTATAACTTTTCCTTCTTGTATCAAAATGCAACCCAAACCATTCAATGATGCGTCGCTATAAATCACAAACTCTTTACTTGACTCAGGCTGAAACAAAACTGGTGCTTCGTTTAGTAAGGCTTTTAATTGATCGAAACTCTATTGACATTTCTTGGACCATTCAAACTTCACATCTTTCTGTAGCAGTCTAGTCATCGATGTAGTAATTATCGAAAATCCTTTAACAAAGCGTCGATAGTAGCCAGTTAACCCCAAAAAAGCTTATAATAGCCCGATTTTAGCTAAATCAAAATAGTGGTTTTGGAACCACAAATCTGAGGTCAAAAATTATTTTTAATATTATTTTATGTGTTTACAGCATGATAGCATGTATGTGTGAAAGTTTCGTGATTTAATTTTATCGATTGGATGTCTAATTTGATAAATGGACTAAATAGCGTAAAACGCAAAAGTTGCATTCTAATTGTTTAAGTGCATATTTGCTATGAATATTTAAATGTGAAGTCCTTATGTTGTGAATAGACCATGGATAGTGGGAATTGACATGAGTAGCCATCTACTATATGTTTTATTATTGTTTAAACAAAGGTTAATTAAGTAATTTGTGATTTAAGTTTTATTAAATTAAAACAAAACAAAATGGTGACGATGTATCATCTTTTTACAACCGAAATAGAAGAAAGAAAAGAGGGTTGAGAGAATTTTAGGGTTCGACTGTAACACCCTTAACACAAAATTGTATCTAAAATAAGGTTAAGAGGCATTACTGAACAATTGAAATGTTTTGTATCCATTTCACGACACCAAGTCAAATATCATTCATTCATATTCAAACATAACCATATAGTCCCCTAGTGAGGTCATCGAGACCTTAAACATGCTTTAAAACAGGGCCGGGACTAAACTAAACACTTACAAAAATTCTTGAAGTTCAAACATTTTTCTAAGTTACAGAGGTCACACGCCTGTGTGGGTAGGCCGTGTGCCTCACACGGCCTCAAACACGCCCATGTGTCCAAGCCGTGGCAAAACAGTGCTTACCTACTGACTTGTTTACACGGCCTGAGACACGCCATGAGCCTCACCCGTGGTCGATCCTGACTTGCACCACACGGCCAGTCACACGCCCATGTGTCCAGCCCGTGGTCGATCATGACTTGTTTCAATTGGAAAACTCAAACAACACAGTCGAGCCACACTCCCATGTGCTCAATCGTGTAGGCAATTATAGGCCATTTTCAAGGCCAAATTTGCCACCCACACTTGGTACACCTACAAGCTTCAAAACAATACCAATTCATGCCTCAAAATGCATTCAAACATGCCATTTCATACACCAATTAATCACCAACTATACCATCTATAATAATACTCAATTTCATCACACATTCGTTCAACCGAAGTACCAAAATTCATATGTCAAACATATAGACCAAACATCATATAAACCTTACCACCATACACATTTTATCCATCATTCTCATCAACCAATTCAAACATAAAATATATGCCATTTCCATTCTCACTATTTCATATCTCATTCATTATATTCATAGTCTATCTATATGTACCAACATCATTAAATTTCCAAGCCATATCACATGGCATAGACCAAACATCTCAAAATATACTATATCAACTAGCCTCTACATGCCATATACCAAATATATACATCATTCAAAAGAACCCAAAATAGATAGCCAATAGTGTGATAGAGATGCTGACGATTCTTAGATCCGAGATAGCTTTATTGACACTGTAAAACAGAGAAACAAATCACACAGTAAGCTTTCAAAAGCTTAGTAAGTTCGTAACATAATACATTCAAATTAACTAACCAAGCTCATTAAACAATTAAATGCATCACATAGATCCATTCTCAAATATTCATACCATATTGTCCATAGCTAAAATACCCATTCATCCATTCATAACTTCATCTATAAACTCATAAACCACAAAGGTTCAATACATTCCTTAGCTAACACATAGTTATTCAACTTCCAAGCTACTCACTGCTCGATAATACATTTCGATCATCTTTTGATATTAGTTCAATTTAATCGCACACTCAGTTCCATATACATAACCAAAGCATATCCGTCATCGCACATTTAGTGCCTATTCTTTTAATCGACTTATCTCGGTTTTGTACACACAATGACAAATCAATAAGCTGAAGCTTTCATAACATCGCACATACAGTGCTATACATCTTTGTTTCGATTTCAATTTTGCACACTTAGTGCCCTCCAATTCAATTTTGCACACAGCATCTCAAATCTCATAATCATATACATATTCATTCCATAATACTAAAGCATATTTTAACAACATGTATTATATTTGAACTTACCTCTGATGAACGATTAATCGAGCACTTTGTCTTTGCCTCGATCTCAATGTTGGTCTATACAAATTTAAATTTCACTCATTCAATCACCAATTCATCCAATTTAGACACATATTTAGCATTTTACAAAATAGCCCTCATGTTTTATTTGACACTTTAGTCCCTATTTCATTAAATTAAAAAATACACATAATTTCTCTTCACTTATGCTTAGCCGAATCCTTTCCATGCTAATACAAACCCACAAATTTCATTTATTTCACATTTTAGTCCTCAATTTCTCATTTTCACAATTAAGCTCAAATTACCCAATTTCACTAAAAATTCAAAGATAAAATATGTTTATCCTTCACATAACTTTCATATTTCATCATCAACTATCACAAAACTCAAACATTCATCAATGGCATATCTCAAAATCACCATTAAACTCTAAAATTAAAGCATGGGCTAGCTAGAACACTAAGCAACAATCACGAAAACGTAGAAATTATCAAAAACTAATCGAAAATCATACCTTAACCAAGCTTAGTTGTTGGTTGAATGCTTCAAAACTCTTAAACCCTTATTTTCTTTCTTTCAATCGGTTAGAAAAAGATGAATTCATGTGATTTTACCTTTGTATTATTTAATTAATCTTTTATTTACTAATTTACTAACTTAGCCTTATTAATCGTGATAAACCGTAAAAGTAACATATTTTAACCCCATATTTAATAGACTTTTGGATGATTTAGCCATTGATTTTATGTAAAAAGGTGCTTTTAATCCTTTCTTTTCATGTTTATACTCAAGAAAGCACCCGAGGATAAAAAGAACACAAAACAGGCTTAAAACGGAGTAATTGGGCCTTAGCGGGAAATCAACACGGCCTTGCCCAAAGCCCACACGACCGTGCCTCGCCGATTACCTAGAGCACGGCCTCAACTCCATCACACACGGCCATGCATCATCCATTTCTCACACGGACGTTCCTGGTGATCTACATGGCCGTGTCCAAATCGATAGACACAAGCACGGCTGAATCTAGACTTACATACCGTGCCCAAAATGATGAATCGAGACACTACCAACCACGATTTACGGGCATATGCCAAGGCTATATTCTCGCCATGGAGAGAGAAATTTCACTCGGATTTGGATGCTGGAAGCCAAAGAAACATACTCCTAAGTCTACACCAACACTTTAATAGTAATTTTACTTAAAGGAGATACTTAGGAGCCAAGGATAGCATTCCAAAGCCTATATAAACAACCCAAGGCAGACATAGAAGGAGAGCTTTTTGTAGAGGCTTTTGCTGAAGCTTTCATCTTTTAAGGAGTCACTTGAAGATAGTCAGTTGATCCATCTCAAGAAGCCAAAACTCCATTCAAGATGGAGGATCTCTCCTTTAATTCCTTCAGGGGGTTTTAGGGATTTCTTATGTTTTGTTTATTCTTTTCTCTTGAGATATTTTCGTATTTAGTTATGAACTAAACCCTTCAGATACCTGAAGGGGATGAAACCTATGATGGATTTTGTTATTTGATTTCTAAATTTATATGAGAAGTACTTAGTTTGTTCTTAATTATGTTGCTTAATTTAATCTGATGTGCTTAGGTGGAGGAGGAATAGACCCTGCCTAAGAGTAGATCTAGCATAATTGAGCAGAGTTGATCGGGCGCCTAGAGATAGGGTTTGAAACCTAATATGGGAATCCATTGATCGATTTACTGCTTCCTTAGGGGGTTATTATAAGAGAATGAGAGTTCCACTAATTAACCTAAGCTTAGACATTATTCGCCTCAAGAGAGGGTTTAATATAGGTTAGGGAGTCTCACGGATTAAGCTAAGTAAAGAAATCGTATGGTTGGGGAATAAATAATAAGTGAAGTCATAGGTGGATTCTTCCTGAGGGTATCGTCTTCATCAACTGAGTTTTCTAAAGTCTTTCTCCCATTCATTCTTTTGTCTTTATATTTAGTTTCAAGTATTTCATTAGTTTTAATAAATCAATCACTCCATATTTCTGGCTAAATAATAGAAAGAAAGTGAGTACTAGTACTTTTAGGTTCCATTGGGTTCGATAAGATATTGTTGCCTAAGCTATACTACTATTCGATAGGTGCACTTGCCTCTATCATTGTCATAGTTAGTCTACAGGTTTGATCACTCTTTATAAATATTAAAACTCGACTGTTTGACACGATCAAATCACATTTAAATTCCACTACCATATGGCATTTTTGTCCATCCAAAATTCCTTTATTTTAGTAACAATATAAGGAATCCATATAAACAAAGCCATAGCAAATAGATACCTTTGCATAAAGCATGCTAATTTTTCATTTAATGCAATTTAGTCCTTTTTCATAATCTGACACACAGTCGATAAAATTTTCATACTAAATTTTCACACCTACTCAATCACATATTATAACACCGAAAATATAATTAAAATATTTTTCCAACCTCGAATTTGTGGTCCCGAAATCACTATTTTGACTAGGGTCTAAACTGGGCTATTACAACTCTCCCCCTTAGGGATTTTCATCCCCAAAAATCTTACCAGTGAATAAGTGTGGATATTGCTCTCTCATAATGTTCTCAGACTCACACGTAGCCTCTTCAACTCTGTGTTTGTGCCACAACACTTTCACTAAGGAAATTCTTTTGTTTCTCAACTCTTTGATTTCATGTGCCAAAATTCGGATCAGTTCTTCACTATACAACAAGTCTGACTAAATCTCAACCTCAGTAGGAGCAATCACATAAGACGGATTAGATCGGTACCATTGAAGCATCGACACATGAAACACGTTATGAATCTTTTCTAACTCAGATGGCAACAACAATCTATAAGCAACCGGTCCAATTCTTTCAATGATTTCATACGGTCCAATGAACCTCGAACTCAGCTTACCTTTTCAGCCAAATTGAAGTATTATTTTCCATGGAGACACTTTCAAAAACACTTTGTCACCAACTTCGAATTCAATATCTTTTTGTTTCAAGTCTGCATAAGACTTCTGACGATCTGAGGCCGCTTTCAAACTATCACGAATCACCTTTACTTTATGCTCAGTCTCTTTTATCAAATCAACCCCGTGAATCTTATTCTATCTCAGTTCGGTCCAATACAATGGAGTTTTGTAATTTCTACCATAAAGAGCATCATATAGAGCCAATTTAATACTAGATTGCATATCTTCGAGAACTTGAATGATTCGTTCGGATTGTCCATCCGTTTCCAGATGAAAAGTAGTACTAAAATGTAACTTTGTGCCTAAAGCTTCTTGCAATTTCTTCCAAAATCGCAATGAAAATCTCGGGTCTGTGTCAGACACAATAGATAGTGGCACCCCATGCAATTTCACAATTTTTGCAATATACAATTCAACTAACTTATTAAGTGAATAATCTGTTCTCACCGGAACAAAATGGGATGATTTCGTCAATCGATCAACTATCACCCAAATCACTTCTTTCTTTCCCAGAGATAAAGCCAATCTCGACACAAATCCATCGTAATCCTCTCTTATTTCCACTCAGGAATCATTATCGGCTGTAACAAACTGGATGGAACCTGATGTTCAGCTTTAACTTGCTGGCATATTAAACATTTCTACACAAAGTCAGAGATGTCCCGTTTCATACCATGCCACCAATAAAACTGTTTCAATTCATTATACATTTTTGTACTCCTTAGATGCACAGTCAAACGACTATTGCGAGCTTCATTCAAAATCATCTAAATCAACTCTGAATTCTTTAGAACACAAATCTGATCGCTGAATCTCAAACAATCATCACTATCAACTCAAAATTTTGAATCAACATTCAATTCACACTTATCTCTTTTGGCCATCATTTCAACGTCACTTTTCTGGGCATCACAAATCTGATGTATGAACATCGGCTTCACTTTCAACTCAGCCAAAACTGAATCATCACACAGATCTATCTGAGCATTCATTGCTTGTAAAGCATATATAGACTTTCAGCTCAAAGTATTAGCAACAACATTGGCTTTACCCGGATGATAATCAATTACAAGTTCATAGTCTTTCAACAATTCTAACCATCTTCTTTGTCGCAAATTAAAATTTTCTGAGTCATCAAATACTTCAAACTATTGTGATCGGTATAAATATGGCATTTCTCACCAAATAGGTAGTGATGCCATATCTTCAATGCAAACACAATCGTAGCTAATTCAAGGTCATGCGTCGGATAGTTCTTTTTGTGTGATTTTAACAGCCTCGAAGCAAAAGCGATAACTTTACCTTCTTACATCAGCACACAACCCAAACCATTCAATGGTGCATCACTGTAAACTATGAATTCTTTGCTCAATTCAGGCCGAACTAACACTGGCGCTTTTGTCAACAATGCTTTTAACTGCTTAAAACTCTGTTGGTGCTTTTTTGACCACTCAAATTTAACATATTTTTGTAGCAACTTCGTCAACGGAGTCACAATCATCGAAAAACCTTTCATAAACCGTCTATAGTATCCCGCTAGTCCCAGATAACTATGGACTTCAGACACATTTCTCGGAGGCTTCCATTCTAAAATGGCTGAGATTTTACTTGGATCAACTCGTATTTTTGCAGCTGATACAATATGCCCCAGAAATCCAACCTCACGTAACCAAAACTCACATTTGCTAAACTTAGCATACAATTGTTTCTCGTGTAGAGTCTGTAACACAACTCTCAAATGCTTGGCATGCTGCGTCTCATCAAATGAGTAAATCAAAATATCATCATTGAACACCACAACAAAATGATCCAAATATGGTTTGAATATTCAGTTCATCAAGTCCATACACACTGTAGGGGCATTCGTTAGTCCGAAAGGCATAACTAAAAATTCATAGTGTTCGTACCTCGTTCTGAAAGCAGTCTTCGATACATCTGACTTTTGACTCGTAGCTGATAATAGCTCGATCCCAAATCTATCTTAGAAAATACTGTACCTCCTTTCAGCTAATCAAACAAATCATCAATACGAGGCAACATATATTTATTCTTTATAGTCACTTTGTTCAATTTTCTATAGTCGATACACATCCTCATAGTGCCAACTTTCTTTTTCACAAACAACACAGAAGCACCGAGGGTGAGAAACTCAGTCGTGTAAATCCTCGATCTATCAACTCTTGCAACTAAGACTTTAACTTTTTCAATTCTGTTAGTTCTATTCTATACAGAGCTATCGAGATAGGAGTCATCCCCGATCCAATTCAATACCAAACTCAACTTCTCGGATTAGAGGTAATCCCAATAACTTTTCAAGAAACACATCAGGAAATTCACAAACCACAGGCACATATTCAACTTCCTTTTCTGTCACTTTTGTATCAATCACATATGCTAGAAAAACTTCAAAACCCTTTCCTCACATAGTTTAGAGCTTTCATTGCAGATACAATAGCTGGTAACCCATTCAAATCACTAGAATCAATTCAAACTATCATACCATTCTGACTTTTGAAATCAATACTCTTTCTTTTACGATTCACATTAGCATTATGTAAAGTGAGTCAATCCATACCCAGAATTATATCAAATTCATCGAATGGTAACAACATCAAATTAGCCAGAAAGCTAACATCTCGAAACATCAATGGACAGTTCTTGCACACTTTATCCACCAAGACACACTTGCCTAAGGGGTTCGATACTCTAATAACAAATTTAGTAGACTCAATAGGTAGGGTCTTACTTGATACTAGATTCACACACACATAGGAATCAGTAGAACCTGGATCTATCAATTGAATCACATCAATATCAAATAGAGTGAAAGTACTAGTGATGACGTCTGGAGATGACACTTTCTCTCGTGCGGGTATAGCATAAGCTAGGTAGATGCTCTCGCCTCAAATCTCACAATTGTATCGGTAGTCCCTTTTTGGCTTCCACTTACATTTCAAGTGTTTCTGGGTGGTCTACCCCTAGCCGTCATATTACTCAGTCTCGTACTCTGAACATTTTCTTCCTCAGCTAACTTTGGGCAATCTCTAATGAAATGATCTCGTGATCCACATTTATAGCAAACTCTGTTATTGTACTTGCCCCAGCATTCTCCCACATGTCGTCTTCCACACTGTCTACACTCAGGTTTGTTCCTTTTGACAATTCCAACACTCGATTTAGTCAAAATTTGAGCTCTTGAACCAACAATTTGCCTTGCACGGTCTTTACTCGGATGTCTAATTGAAACATTTAATTGATTGCTTGCATCTCTAAATCTTTTCGTCAAAGGTTGAGGAAACTTACTCATCGATCTTTTTCTTTCATCTCGAGCTTTAGAATCGGCTTTCTTCATTTTTTTTGCTAAGATCCTCAGTTTTGGAAGCTCGTTCAACTAAAATTACAAGTTCATTTATATCAAGTATCCCAACCAACAACTTAATATCTACATTCAGCCCTTCTATGAAACATTTACACATGATAGCTTCGGTTGAAACACATTCTCGTGCGTATTGGCCCAGTCTCACAAACTCCCGTTCATACTCTGTAACTAACATACAACCATATTTCAACTCTAGAAACTCTTTACATTTTTTATCAATGAATCGTTGACTGATATACTTCTTTCTGAATTCAGCTTGAAAGAAATCCCAGGTGATTCTCTCTCTCGAAACCAAGGATATCAATGTCTTCCACAAGTTATGCACGGTATCCCTCAACAACTAAACAACACATTTAATACATTCGTCAGAGTCAACAACATTTTTCAAATACTCAAATGGTATTCTCGAGCCAAAACTCAGCTCGCTCGGAATCATCATAGTTGTGGCCTTAAACTCTTGGCCCCATACTTTCTAATCTTATCCACAAGAGGTTTATTCAATCGAATCGGATCTATAACTTGTCACACGATAGGAACTTGTGGGGTTGGAGGTTGTGGAGCAGTCAGATTCATTCGAACGAACTTCAAAACCACTCACTCATCATTCGGAGAAAGGCTTGCTTAGCCTCTCCCTCTTGGATACCATCATTCGGCCTAGATGTGGTCGACGCTGTCCCTTGAGCGGGAGCAAGCGTGTTACTCTCTACATCATCAGCAACTACTCGATCGGGATCCATTACTATATAAAAACACATTTTTAGCTGTCAGGATTCATCACACTATCACAATATATATATAGAATGTATAGCTAGACTCACACGTGCTATGTTAGTTTGAGAATTGACTAAATCGTAGCTCTGATACCAATAAAATGTAACACCATTAACCTGAAACTGTCACCAAAATAGGGTTAAGAGGCATTACCAAACAATCAGAACATTTTGCATCCATTTCACGACACCAAGTCAAGTATCATTCATTTATATTCAAACATAACCATATAGTCCCTTACTGAGGTCATCGATGCCTTAAACATGCTTTAGAATAGGGCCGGGACTAAACTGAACACTTATGAAAATGTTTGAAATTCAAACATTTTTCTAAGTTATAGAGGTCTCACGCACACGGCCTCGAACACGCCCATGTGTCAAAGTCGTGGAAAAATAGGGCATACCTACTAACTTGTCCACAAGGCCTGAGACACGTTTGTTTGCCTCACTCGTGGGCGATCCTAACTTGCACCACACGACCAGTCACACACCCGTGTGTCCAGCCCGTAGTCGATCTTGACTTGTTTCACTTGGCAAACTCAAACAACATGATCGAGCAACACGCCCTTGTGCTCAGCTGTGTGGGAAATTATAGGCCATTTTCAATGCCAAATTTGCCACCCACACTTAGGTACACCTACAAGTTTCAACCAATACCAATCCATGCCTCAAAATGCATTCAAACATGCCATTTCATACACCAATTAATCACCAACTATCTCAATTTCATCTCACATTAGTTCAACCAAAGCACGAAAATTCATATTTCAAACATATAGGCCAAACATCATATAAACTGATGCGATCCCGGTCGCATCATGTTTCGATATATCTCAACGACATCGAGATTGGCTTAAACTCGAGGGGCCCAAGTGCAAAATGTGATGTTTAATTTCAGCTTGTTAATAAATTGAGTTGTTGGACTTTATTTTTAATTAATTTGCTTGAATAAATTATTTGTCTTAGTTAATTGAGTTTATTTTACTTAATTGAGTTTATCTTAGTTAATAACTCATCTTAGATTAATAAATGAGTTGCTGGTCATTAATTAAACTCATTTTAGTTTTAATAATTGAGTTATTATTAAACTTTATTTAATAGATGCTTCTTTAATTAACCTAGTTACTAGGATAATTTATTCATGCATGAGTTTAAGTTTAATAAATTATGCTTCGCTTAATTAAACTAGCTGCTGGAATAATTGATGAATAAGTTTTAGTTCATTTATTGAAGATAAGTGTTTAAAGTGTTTGACTTTAATTAGTGTTTAATTGTGTTTAATAAGCTCATTTTAATGTGTTTATTGCAGGAGCCTTTTCAAGTCATAACCGTTACAATTCAAGGCTGTTACAAATTAAATAAAGTGGATGCTCAATTCATTTTTAGCTACAAAGTAAAGGGGCTGTTACAAAGGAGGTTTATACATCATTTAAGGAGGTTTTAAGGAGCATTTTATCATCCAGTTAATTTCAGCAACAACCTTTTCAACTACCAGCCCATTTTTGCCATTTCAAACGTCAATTCAAGCATTCAAATACCATTAAGGAGCTAGTTAATAAGTTGGTGTCTCTTCAGCTAGCCAAGGGCTAACTCAAGAGTCATTTTTCAAGCAATTAAAGTCATTCATTAGTTGAATTGAAGTGAATTCAAAAATGGAGTTATTTGGCTTAAGAATGTGAACAAACTTGAGTTTTATTTTAGCTTTTAAATGGCAAATTAAGTTGAATGTTTGTGACCATTTGGCTAGACTTTTCTAACACTATAAATAGGTGAAATCAGCCTTTGTAAATGGATTTTAAAAAAATTTGAACTTTGATTAAATTTTATGAACATTTTATTCATGAGTGAGTTTGTAACATCCCGAAATTGGGCCTAGTAGGATTGGGCCCATTGGGCCTTGGGTGTAGGAGTGTTTAAAATTTAGAGAACAAGAGAATGGCATTAATTCAAGTTGGACTTATTAAGAAAGTAATGTTTAAAAGTTACGAGGTTTCTATGAAGTTTTAGGTTCAAATTGGGCCTTAGTAAAATTTTGTGTTTAAGCCTCTTAAGGAGATATAGTAACTGACCTCAAAGCTTATGGAAATAAATGAGTAAATTGCTAGCATAAATGAGCAATTAGTAAAGAGGTTATGACATCATATGAAGTACCTTGAAGGAAGAGGTTCAAATCCCATTGTGTGTAAATTTTGACTTTTATTTTTGCACCCTTTCCCTAAGTGTTGGACAAGGTGTATATATGGCAAGGTGGATTTCTTTATTTTTGGTAAGGTTGCTAAAGAAATAAGGAAAAGTTGAGGTTGGGGAAAGAAATCAAAAGAAAAGGCAAGTATGGGGGGACATGTTGGCACAAAAAGGGGAGAGTGTTATGGAAAGTATGGTTGGCCGATTTTGACCATTAAGGCCATGTATGTGGACGATTTTGTGGGTAAAAGAGGTAGCCAAAATTTTCTTGGTGTTTTGGTAAAGCTGTAGTGCTTGTTTTGGTCAAATTATTTTAGCATCAAGTGTGCCATTTTCTCCAAATTTCCTTCTCCTCCTCGTCAAATCTACAAGCTTTGAGGGTGCATATTCTTTTCCTTTCTTTCTTCTTGCTGAATGTACACAAACATTGAGACCAAAGATTTTTTCACTCATCTTTCTTGAAATCCGAAGCTAGTCAAACATTCTTCTTTTTCTTCTTCTTCTTTCTTTTCTTTTCACAAAATCCTTCAAGCATCTCTTCTTTTCTAATCCCTTTCCACCATAGCCAAACATTTTGCCCATTATTTCTCCATAGTCAAAATCATTCATCTCTTCATTTATCTTTCTTTTTCATTCGAGTTGTCACTTACTCCTCGATCAATCGTGTTCTAAGTGGGAAGGCCGAATCTATCACATTTGATTCTCCGTAGCCATAAGTACAATCGGACTTTCAACAAGATGAAGAAGCACAAGTGATTTGTATTAACCAAATCGTTATCGTCGACTCGTCAAGCAAGTTGGGTAAGAACATTGTTACAAGATTTGTTTTGGCCAAAGGTGGGATATTTTCTAACAACTCTTTCGCTCACCAAATATTGTTAGGACGAGATTTCAGTAGCCAATAGGTAGGATCGATTCTTGGTGCATTGAGGGAGATCACATTTGTGGGAAGTGGAGTTAGCCTAATAAAGTGTTTCTAGTTATGATTATCAAAGTTGAGACTAACCTTCTATCAACCATCATTATAGGTGTTGAAATCGATAGAAAGCACAACTCGTAATCAGCCATACCTTCCGAAAACATGTTTGAAATGGTGTGTAATCTCACATCTCTCTGAAAGTTTGTATGATATGTTTTGTGATTCGGTCAAAATACTGAAGAAAACTGGAAACCAGCATCCGTGATCACTCAGGAGTGCGTATATTCGTAGTAGTAACCATATTTTGTAATAAAACAGTTCCGATTAGAAATAGTAACGTGTTTTTTTAAAAAAATCTTGAAAAAAAGGATAAAGGGAATTATAAAGTGAATAAGATATTGAATTAAAACTTACTATGTATATTTTGGTATGAAAGAAATGCAGAAGGAAAAGGAATTTTATATTTTGAGATATTTTAATTTTAGTGAGACTGGTTCTGATTGACTTCGTGGTTCCTTGTTCTGTCTTGGAAAAATCAGTTAAAATAGTACAAAGTGAATTATGAGGAATAAATTATATTTATAGATTCCCTAGTGATCCTATTTTCAATAGAAACAATTGGGATCAGTATATGAAAATCGTACAGTGAGATATTTGAAATTAAGGAGAGGTCAAAATCATTAGACAGTGAAACAAGGGAAACTTTAAGGAATAAATTGTACTAATTGTGTAAGCCAAAAATTCTGGAAAAATTATAGTAAGAAAATATATGAGTCTAGTTCAAGGAAAATTTACAGATTTAGATTTTGATATTCCTAACTCAAGTTATAGTCAATTTAGTTAGTATGACGTAGATAGACAATTTAAATTTTTTTATGCCCAAATTAGTTGTTAAGCCTAGGTTACGAAATTACCAAAATACCCTTGGAGGGTAAATTACCAAAATACCCTTGGGTAGAGAGATTATCGAATTACCCTTAGTGGGTACGATTGTTGAAGTACGAAATTGCCCTTATGGGCCAAATTACGAAAATGCCCCTATGGGCTGATTTGATAAGATTGCCTTAATGGGCTGATTTGATAAGATTGCCTTAATGGGCTGATTTGATAAGATTGACTTAATGGGCTGGTTTGATAAGATTGCCTTAATGGGCCGATTTGATATATTGCCCTAATAGGCCAATTTTGCAAAGTGTTAATGGGCCAAATTGTTTGTAATGAATATCTGAGTTATTAATTGTTGTTTATAATTGTAATACTAATTACTATGTATGTTACATATGCATAATTTTGCATGGGATGGGAAAATGTTGAAGAGAAGTTCTGGTGGCTCTGCCACAATCTGTATAGTGGTTATGCCACGTATATTCTGTTATTTTGGTGGCTTATCCACTAATCAAACATGTTATAAATGGCTAAATGCCTGCTATTGGTGTGTTGGCGGGGTGGGTTGACTTGATCCCCACAGGTATGTTGGTTGGTACGAGTGGTGTGTAGCGGATGGATTATTAGGATTGGTTTGGGAATTGCATTACATTCTCATGATATAATTGATACATTATTTTGTAAAAGGGCTTAGGCCCAAAGTATTGCTAAATGGGCTCAAGCCCAAAATTATGCTTTACGGGCTCAAGCCCAAGTTTTTGCTAATTGGGCTCCACCCAGTGGATGATGATAAGGGGATTATGCACTGAGTTCTTGTAACTCATCCCCCTTTTCTCTTAACCCTTGTAGGTAATGCTCAGTGACGTGGACTTGGGCCATGGATGTCTCGATGGAGGCCATACTTCAGAATGGTTCATATTGAACTTTAGATTTCTATTTTTGTTCGCTTTACTATTTTGGGTTTTATATTGTAATAAGGCCTCTGGAGTATTTTATTATTTTCTTTATGTTTGATATACTTATTATTTTGCTTAAATTGTTTTAAAAGGAATTTTCTAAAAAATTTAATAAAGGTTTTCCAAAATCGATTAACTAATAGATTTCAAAATAAAATTTTACAAACTATTTTTAACACGAAAATTGTCTTTGAATTATCGAAAATTTCAAAGACTCAAAAATTTTCAAACGTCATTTTCAAAAGTCACGGTTTTATAAGAGCATTAGTTCAAATTTATCGATTTATCAATCAATCTTCGAGGTCAGTAGTATTTTATCAAATATTTCAAATCAAACTTATTTTCTTGATTTTAACGACGCAATACCTCTTTTGACGTACGAATGAAAATGACTTAAATGTATTTTTCTCATGTGACACGTCAAATCTGGTCTTAACGCATGGGCCGGGTTTGGGGTGTTACATTTTATGGTATCAGAGTCCAGTTTCAAAACTCAACATGGTTTGGGTTCAAAAATGTTTTCCGAAGGCTATTTAAAATTTTTAATTATAAATGCATGTGTTGAAGGAAGTATGGCACCACGGGTATCCGGCACCAAGTCAAGTAAGTATGTGTTTTTATTTTAAGATTATTGTGTTAGTATTGTGGTAAAAAAAATTCTACAAAATAGAATCCTCTTGAACTTTTAGTTTTAGGAACTGAAACTATAGAGATTGAGACTATAGGATGTGTTTTGCGAAAACAACTTTACTTTTTATACTCCATAAAACATTGTCTAATAAACACTGAAATAGTATGCTGATTCATAAAACTCGTAATCAAATTAAGTCGACTTAGTGAACATGAGCGCTAGAAGACGTGGACCTAGTGGTCGTAGACGTGGTAGAGGCCGAGGTGCTAGGGCTAGATCTTCGGCACCGAGGCATGTTTTTGAAAGGGAGGCATTGGCATTGCCTGTGGTAGAGACGGGATCTCATGATCAAGATGGGGTTGATGAACTGACTCTGATAGTTAAGAAGGTATTGAAGAAGGTTAAGGGAATCGGTGAATCACTTCAAGTTGGGTCTGTGGATTGTAAGAAGAAAATAGATTACGGTTCTTTTGGGTCGTAGACTTATTTCATAAAGCGCATTAAGGCATGTCCAAACTTTTTGACTTGTAATTATTGCAGAAGGCATCATCCGGGTGAATACTGGAGGAAGTCAGGAGCATGCTTGAGATGCGGGTCTAAGGAGCATAAGGTTCGGGATTGTTTCATCACCATCAAATCAGGTATGCTTTGGTTGGACGTGATGATTGAATGCAAGAAAATTTTAGGTATAAGTGGTAGATAATGGCTTGCTTCGGTGGTTAGATGTTTGGTTGTGTGAAAGAGGATTCAAGATTATATTAAAAGTACATTAGTGTTATTAAGATCAGAGTGCAGCGAAAGCATAGTGGCATGACTTGTGTAGTGCGTTTAGTAGTTGGTTGGAAATTTTGAGGACGAAATTTCTTTAAGGAGGGTAGAATTGTAACATCCCAAAATTGGGTCTAGTAGGATTGGGCCATTGGGCCTTGGGCGTAGGAGTGTTTAAAATTTTGAGAACAAGAATGGCATTAATTTAAGTTGGACTTATTAAGAAAGTAATGTTGGAAAGTTACGAGGTTTCTATGAAGTTTTAGGTTCAAGTTGGGCCTTAGTAAAATTTTGTGTTTAAGCCCATTAAGGAGAGATAGTAAGTGACCTTAAAGCTTATGGAAATAAATGAGTAAATTGCTAGCATAAATGAGCAATTAGTAAAGAGGTTATGGCATCATATAAAGTACCTTGAGGGAAGAGGTTCAAATCCCATTGTGTGCAAATTTTGACTTTATTTTTGCACCCTTTCCCTAAGTGTCGGCCAAGTTGTATATATGGCAAGGTGGACTTCTTTATTTTTGGTAAGGTGGCTAAAGAAATAAGGAAAAGTTGAGGTTGGGGAATGAAATCAAAAGAAAAGGCAAGTATGGGGGGGACATGTTGGCACAAAAAGGGAAGAGTGTTATTGAAAGTATGGTTGGCCAATTTTGACCATTAAGGCCATGAATGTGGACGATTTTGTGGGTAAGAGAGGTAGCCGAAATTTCCTTGGTGTTTTGGTAAAGCTTTAGTGCTTGTTTTGGTCAAATTCTTTTAGCATCAAGTGTGCCATTTTCTCCAAATTTTCTTCTCCTCCTTGCCGAATCTACAAGCTTTGAGGGTGCATATTCTTTTCCTTTCTTTCTTCTTGCCGAATGTACACAAACATTGAGACCAAAGATTTTTTCACTCATCTTTCTTGAAATCCGAAGCTAGTCAAACATTCTTCTTTTTCTTCTTCTTCTTTCTTTTCTTTTACAAAATCCTTCAAGCATCTCTTCTTTTCTAATCCCTTTTCACCATAGCCAAATATTTTGCCCATTGTTCCTCCATAGTCGAAATCTTTCATCTCTTCATTTATCTTTCTTTTTCATTCTAGTTGTCACTCACTCCTCAATCAATCGTGTTCTAAATGGGAAGGCCAAATCTATCACATGTGATTCGCCAGTAGCCATAAGTACAATCGGACTTTCAACAAGGTGAAGGAGCACAAGTGATTTGTATTAACGAGTCATCGACTCATCAAGAAAGTGGGGTAAGAACGTTGTTATAAGATTTGTTTTGGCCAAAGGTGGGATATTTGCTAACAATTCTTTTGCTCACCAAATATTGTTAGGACGGGATTTCAGTAGCCAAAGGGTAGGATCGATTCTTGTTGCATTGAGGGAGATCATATTCGTGGTAAGTGGAGTTAGCCTAATAAAGTGTTTCTAGTTACGATTATCAAAGTTGAGACTAACTTTCTATCAACCATCATTATAGGTGTTGAAATCAGTAGAAAATACAACTCGTAATCAAGGTGTGTAATCTCGTACCTTCCGAAAACATGTTTGACATGGTGTGTAATCTCACATCTCTCTGAAAGTTTATATGATATGTTTTGTGATTCGGTCGAAATACTGAAGAAAACTGAAAACTGGCATCCGTGATCAGTCGGGAATGCGTCTATTCGTAGTAGTAACCATATTTTGTAATAAAATAGTCTCAGTTAGAAATAGTGACATATTTTTAAAAAATCATGAAAAATAGGAGAAAGGGAATTATCAAGTGAATAAGAGATCAAATTAAAACTTTTTGTGTCTATTTTGTTATGGAAGAAACGGAGAAGGAAAAGAAATTTTATATTTTGAGATTTTTTAATTTTAGTGAGACTGGTTTGATTGACTTCGTTGTTCCCTGTTCTTTCTTGGAAAAATTAGTTAAAATTGTACAAAGTGAATTATGAGAAATATTTTATATGGATAGATTTCCTAGTGAGCCTATTTTCAATAGAAACAAGTGGGAGCAGTATATGAAAACCCGTACAGTGAGATATTTAAAATTAAGGTAGGAGAGGTCACAACCATTTGACAGTGAAACAAGGGAAAATTTAAGGAATAAACTGTACTAATTGGTTAAGCCAAAAATTCTGAAAAACTTGTAGTAAGAAGATATATGAGTCTAGGTTCAATGAAAATTTACGGATTTAGATTTTGAGATTCCTAACTTAAGTTATAATCAATTTAGTTAGTATGACGCAGATGGACAATTTAAAATTTTTTTATGCCCAAACTAGTAGTTAAGCCTAGGTTACGAAATTACCAAAAGCCCTTGGAGGGCAAATTATCAAAATACCCCTGGATTGCAAGATTATCGAATTACCCTTAGTGGGTACGATTGCCAAATTACGAAATTGCCCTTATGGGCCAAATTACAAAAATGCCCCTATGGGCTGATTTGATAAGATTGCCTTAATGGGCTGATTTGATAAGATTGCCTTAATGGGCTGGTTTGATAAGATTGCCTTAATGGGCCGATTTGATATATTGCCCTAATGGGTCGATTTTACAAAGTGTTAATGGGCCAAATTGTTTGTAATGAATCTCTGAGTTATTAATTGTTGTTTATAATTGTAATACCAATTACTATGTATGTTACATATGCATAATTTTGCATGGAATGGGAAAATGTTGAAGAGAAGTTCTGGTGGCTCTGCCACAATCTGTATAGTGGTTATGCCATGTATATTATGTTATTTTGGTGGCTTATCCATGAATCAAATATGTTATAAATGGCTAAATGCCTACTATTGGTGTGTTGGCGGGGTGGGTTGACTTGATCCCCACAGGTATGTTGGTTGGTACGGGTGGTGTATAGTGGATGGATTATTAGGTTTGGTTTGGGAATTGCATTACATTCTCATGATATAATTGATACATTATTTTGTAAAAGGGCTTAGGCCCAAAGTATTGCTAAATGGGCTCAAGCCCAAGATTATTCTTCTGTGCTCAGCCCAAGTTTTTGCTAATTGGGCTCCACCCAGTGGATGATGGTAAGGGAATTATGCCTTTGAGTTCTTGTAACTCATCCCCTTTTCTCTTAACCCTTGTAGGTAATGCTCGATGACGTGGACTTGGGCCATGGATGTCTCGATGGAGGCCATACTTCAGAATGGTTCATATTGAACTTTAGATTTCTATTTTCGTTCGCTTTACTATTTTGGGTTTTATGTTGTAATAAGGCCTCTGGAGTATTTTATGATTTTCTTTATGTTTGATATACTTATTATTTTGCTTAAATTGTTTTAAAAGGGAATTTTTTAAAAAAATTAAATAAATGTTTTCCAAAATTGATTAACAAATGGATTTCAAAATAAACTTTTACAAATATTTTTATCACGAAAATTGTCTTTCGAATTATCAACGAAATTTTCAAAGACTCAGATTCTCTTTCGAATTTTCAAACATCATTTTCAAAAGTCACGGTTTTATAAGAGCATTAGTTCAAATTTATCGATTTATCAATCAATCTTCGAGGTCAGTAGTATTTTATCAAATATTTCAAATCAAACTTGTTTTCTCGATTTTAACGAAGCAATACCTCTTTTTACGTACGATTGAAAAGGACTTAAATGTATTTTTCTCATGTTATTTGTCAAATTTGGTCTTAACGCATGGGCCAGGTTTGGGGTGTTACAGAGTTTATCTCCTCTCCTATTTCGTACAAGTCTTGTTTGACTTATCTAGCGTTGCTAGTGGCATCTTCCCAACTTGTTTGAACTTATTACCAACTCCATTGGTGTGGCGTTCATCCTACTATCTCCATCCGACCACCTTAACGACATAAGAAACGGGGTGACACTATGATATAGTGTTGAATATTTCTTCCGTTAAGCTCGTTATCCATCCCCATCAATTATTCCAAAATTACCTATCTTTATTATTTTTATTAAACTAAGCCTACTACATCTTCCTAAACCTACCATTCTTCTCTAATCCTCTTTGTTAGCTTCCGCATCTCTTAACTAAACTCGCATTCTCAACGTACTGAACAATCTCCTCATCGATGATCGAGCAACTACATGAAATGACTCGATCAACCCGGGCCGAATCACATCATTTGGTATCAGAGCTAGAAAACGAGGAGCGCCAACATTCATGAAGATCCCGAAGTAGGTTCGCATTGAAAAAATATTCAAAAAAATTCAAAAAAAAATTTCAAGTTGTATTTTATTTCTTTTGAAATCAACATATTGTATTCGAAGTGAAAAAAAGCAAAAAATAAAAATAAAAATTCAAGTATAAAAAAAAGTGCAAAGTTGAATGTTCTTGTTTTGTTTTCATTCATTCTATTCTCGATCATCCCGTTGTCCATTCTTCTATCAATTTCTTTCCTTCCAAATGCCACACTTATTTTTGAAGTTTCTTTTTGTCCAGCTTACCCTACACCATACACTTTATCCCTTGTAACCATTTTGAAACTGACCCCAATCAGCAAATAAGTATTTCGAGACAAAATATGAAATTGTGAGACGAGGTAGAGTGGTAAAAGGCAAGAGAGTGCAAGATCATTTGAGAGAAAGAAAAATCCTTGAAAATGAGTACAAATACGAGTGAGAGTGAAAATCTGTTCTTTCTTTCCGAGTGACTTTGTGAGGTTGTAGTAAGGTGTTTAATTTTCTATTTTTTGTTCTTTTTAACATTTATTCTTTTCATTAATTCATCATGTCTCGAGACGAGTTTCCAACGTTATAGTTCAATACTTGTTGAAAGAAATGGAGAATATGCTCGACCGAAAGATTAAGCCTGTTCAAGACAAGCAAGCACCTCGAGCAATAACTCGACAGAAGAAAACTCTGCTGAATCGAGAAACGGAGTTAAGCCCATCACGTAGACACCTTCCCAATGGCTACACGATGAGAGATTATTTTCTAAAATCCTATTCAGCAAAGCCATCGAGACAAAGAGAAGAAAACTTTGAGTTTGAGACTTTTCGAAGTGACGAACAAGAACGTACGAGTTATTCCTCGTGTACCTCAAAGAAGTCCCTCTCGGAGAAATGTTCACGAAGACTTGATTGAGATATCCATGAGAATACTTTCTCTTTCTTCGAGCCAAATACTTATCTTTTTGATTCTTTTGTATCACCTTCATGTTGTAATCAAATAAAAAAAGAATATGAAAGAAAAGAAAAATAAAAAGAAAGTGAAAAAGAAAAAGAAGTAGAAAAAGAAGAAAAG
This sequence comes from Gossypium rotundifolium, assembly GCA_025506655.1. Taxonomy (NCBI): domain Eukaryota; kingdom Viridiplantae; phylum Streptophyta; class Magnoliopsida; order Malvales; family Malvaceae; genus Gossypium; species Gossypium rotundifolium. Next base: position 67,074,141 of record CP106732.1, on the reverse strand, counting down.
AAAAAAAGAAGTTGAAAAAGAGACAGAATTTGAAAAATAAAATGAGAGTGAGAAAAGGAAAAGACGAGATTGAGATCGAACAAAAGTGTGAAGGAAAGAAAATTGAAAAGAAAATTGAGATTGAAAAATAAATGAAAGAAAAAGACGAGAGAGAATTAGTGAGGAATATTTCCAATAACCAAGATATGAAATTTTCTCGTTGTGTTTCTTTTCAGATTTTCGAAAGGCCGAGTTATGAATATCAACTTCAATACCTTCTTGATGAAAGACATTTTCACATGGCACAAAGGGTAAGATTGAAGATTAAATTGACCCACACGAGCCCAAAGGTAAGCGAGGTAAGGAAACTTTAACAACCGAGTCACGACAAATATGTTTGAAAGTTTTCGATAACACTTTTGGTGACTTAACTTTTAAAAAATTCCCTCATATTCATTCGATCAATTGTTATTCTGTGGTTGTGGTTAATGAACTCGTTCTAAAAGAAAGTACAATGAGTTTTTCTCTTGATTTGTCTTGTGAAGAAAACTTTGTTGATGTTGTTCGGTTCGATCCACAAACCAAAAATTTGATTTTGCGTGACAATAGGTTTTCACGAAAAATGCATAAATTATTTGAACATGATATTAACGCGTGTCCACTAAAGTTTTTTGTGAAATCTTTGAATTTATCCAAATCTGTTTCGATGATGGCAAAGAATTTAGATTGTTTGTTCCTATGTATGCAAAAATCCCTTCAATTTGACATGTTTGATTTACTAAACCCTTTTCTACACTTTGGCATAAATAATCAAACTCATGTTTCTAAACCCGGGATATGTTTTGGGTCGTTTTGCTGGAAAATCTAGCATCATCAATTGTGTGCGAACAATTTCTATCTGTTTGATACTAGGTTTTTAAATAAAGTAATGAAATTTGACAATTTTGTTTTCGATTTAAAATCGTTCCTTGAATATTTTTTGTCATTGTACATGAAGTTTGCGTTTCATTTGAAAAAGGCTAATTCAACAACGAAGTTTTGAATACACTATACCCTCGAGGAGCGAAGGTTTGTGTTGATCGAGCGAGGTAAAAATGATCTTTATTTTCTACTCATAAAGGTAAGGCACGTGAGAGTTTTTAAACGATTTTTTCCTCCTCGGATGGTGTTAACAATCATTTTGATGACTTAGTTTTTGAAAATTACCTAGATTGTGATGTGATTAACTGTTCTGCTTCGTTTGAACATGATTTATCTATTTTGATTGGTGATAAAAAGATTCTTGTTTTTGATCCCGAAGATCATTGTTCTTTATCATTGTTCAAAAGATTTGAGTCATGGACTTTTGTTGCCCAAAATTTTGACTTTCGAATGCTCCATGATTTTGGTTTGTTTCCTTCAAGGAAAATGGTAAATTCAATTTCTATTTTGATCCCGGCAATGATACATATGTTCAAATTGTACATAACGATTTCAAAAGTTCTTTGAAGTTCATCATCAATGCTGTCACTAATCTTTTTCATTTTTGTGAAGGTGACATTTGGAAATGGATTCCTCCTAAAGAGGGAGGGCAAGCTTCTAATCTGTTTCATTCTCGAGACTTGTGTAGTTTCCAAGTTTGTGACGATGAAATTTTTTTACGAGCAAATGGCCCAATTTGAGGACAAATCGTCTTCAAGAGGGAGGGTATAATGCGATCTCGGTTGCATCATGTTTTGATACATCTCGACAACATTGAGATTGGCCTAAACTCAAGGGCCCAAGTACAAAATGAGACTTTTAATTTTAGCTTGTTAATAAATTGAGTTGTTGGACTTTATTTTTAATTAAGTTGCTTGAGTAAATTACTCATCTTAGTTAATTGAGTTCATCTTAGTTAATAACTCATCTTAGATTAATAAATGAGTTTTTGGTCATTAATCAAACTCATCTTAGTTTTAATAATTGAGTTATTATTAAACTTCATTTAATAGATGCTTCTTTAATTAATCTAGTTACTAGGATAATTTATTCATTCCTGAGTTTAAGTTTAATAAATTATGCTTCATTTAATTAAACTAGTCATTGGAATAATTGATGAATAAGTTTTAGTTCATTTATTGAAGATAAGTGTTTAAAGTGTTTGAGTTTAATTATTGTTTAATTGTGTTTAATAAGCTAATTTTAATGTGTTTATTGCAGGAGTCTTTTCAAGTTATAACCGTTACAATTCAAGGCTATTAAGAATTAAATAAAGTGGCTATTCAAGTCATTTTCAGCTACAAAGTAAAGGGGCTGTTACAAAGGAGGTTTATACATCATTTAAGGAGGTTTTAAGGAGCATTTTATCATCTATTTAGTTTCAGCAGCAACCTTTTCAACTACCAGCCCATTTTTGCCATTTCGAAGGTTAATTCAAGCATTCAAATACCATTAAAGAGTTGGTTAATAAGTTGGTGTCTATTTGGCTGGCCAAGGGCTAACTCAAGAGTCATTTTTCAAGCAATTAAAGTCATTCATTCAGCTGAATTGAAGTGAATTCAAGAATGGAGTTATTGGCTCAAGAATGTGAAAAGACTTGAGTTTTATTTCAACTTTTAGATGGCACATTAAGTTGAATGTTTGTGACCATTAGGCTAGCCTTTTCTAACACTATAAATAGGTTAAATAGCCTTAGTAAAGGGATTTTTTTTAAAAAAAAAAACTTTTGAACTTTGATTAAATTTTATGAACATTTTTTTCACAAGTGAGTTTATCTCCTCTCCTATTTCGTACAAGTCTTGTTTGACTTATCTAGTGTTGCTAGTGGCGTCTTCCCGACTTGTTTGAACTTATCACCAACTCCATTGGTGTGGTGTTCATCCTACTATTTACATCCGACCACCTTAACGACATAAGAAACAGGGTGACAAGATATAGTGTCGAATCTTTCTTCCGTTATGCTCGTTATCCATCCCCATCAATTATTCCAAAATTACCTATCTTTATTATTTTTGTTAAACCGAGCCTATTACATCTTCTAAACCTACCATTCTTCTCTAAACCTCTTTGTTAGCTTCCACAACTCTTAACTAAACTCACATTCTCAACACACTGAACAATCTCCTCATCTACGATCGGGGCAACTACGTGAAACGACTCGATTAACCCGGGCCGGATCACATCGTAAACCTTATCACCATACACATTTTATCCATCATTCTCATCAACCAATTCAAACATAAAATATATGCCATTTCCATTCTCACTATTTCATATCTCATTCATTATATTCATACTCTATCTATATGTACCAAGATCATTAAATTTCCAAGCTATATCAGATGGCATAGACCAAACATCTCAAAATATACTATATCAACTAGCCTATACATGCTATATACCAAATATATACATATTTTAAAAGTACCCAAAATAGATAGCCAATAGTGTGATAGAGATTTTGACGATTCCCGGATCCGAGCTAACTTTACTTACACTGTAAAACAGAGAAACAAATCACACAGTAAGCTTTCAAAAGCTTAGTAAGTTCGTAACATAATACATTCAAATTAACTAACCAAGCTCATTAAATAATTAAATACATCACATAGATCCATTCTCAAATATTCATACCATATCATCCATAGCTAAAATACTCATTCATCCATTCAAAACTTCATCTATAAACTCATCAACCATAAAGGTTCAATACATACCTTAGCCAACACATAGTTATTCGACTTCCAAGCTACTCAATGCTCGATATTACATTTTGATCATCTTCTGATGTTCATTAAAATTTAATCAGACACTCAGTGCCATGTACATAACCAAAGCATATTCGTCATCGTACAGTTAGTGCCTATTCTTTTAACCGGCTTATCTCGATATCACACACGCAGTGCCAAATCAATAAGCCTAAGCTTTCATAACATCGCACACACCGTGCTATACATCTCTGTTTCAACTTTAATTTCGCACACTTAGTGCCCTTGAAATCAATTTTGCACATAACTGCTCAAATCTCATAATAATATACATATTCATTCCATAATACTAAAACATATTTTAACAACATGTATTATATCCGAACTTACCTCGGACGTCGAAATATTGAAACGGTCGATTAATCGAGAACTTTGTCTTTGCCTCGATCTTGATCCAAACCTCTCATTTCTTGGTCTATACACATTTAAATTTAACTCATTCAATCACCAATTCATTCAATTTAGTCCACACACATATTTAGGGCATTTTACAAAATAGCCCTCACATTTTCATATTTCAACACTTTAGTCCTTATTTCATCAAATCACAAAATACACATAATTTCTCTTCACTTATGCCTAGCTGAATTCTTCCCATGCTAATACAAGCCCACACATTTCATTTATTTGACATTTTAGTCCCTCAATTTCTCATTTTCACAAATAAGCCCAAATTACTCAATTTCACTAAAAATTCAAAGGCAAAATATGTTCATCCTTCACATAACTTTCATATTTCATCATCAACTATCACAAAGCTCAAGCATTCATCAATGGAATATCTCAAAATCACCATTAAACTCTAAAATTAAAGCATGGGCTAGCTAGAACACTAAGCAACGATCACGAAAATGTAGAAATTATCAAAAACCGATCGAAAATCATACTTAATCAAGCTAGTTGTTGGTCGAATGCTTCAAAACTCTTAAACTCTTGTATTATTTCTTTCAATCAGTTAGAAAAAGATGAATGCATGTGTTTTTAACTTTTTTTTAATTAATCTTTTATTTACTAAATTACTAACTTAGCCTTATTAATCACATTTAAATTCCACTACCATATGGTATTTTTGTCCATCCAAAATTCCTTTGGCTTAATAACAATATAAGGACTCCATATAAATAAAACCATAGAAAATATATATCTTTACATAAAGCACGCTAATTTTGCATTTAATGCAATTTAGTCCTTTTTCACAATTTAACACACAGTCGATAAAATTTTCATACCAAATATTCACACATACTCAATAACATATTATAAACACTGAAAATAATATTAAAATATTTTTTTGACCTCAAATTTTTGGTCCTGAAACCACTGTTTTGATTAGGGTCTAAATTGGGCTATTACATTGACCCTTATTGATCTTGATTAAGGTATGAATTTTGTTCGATTTTTGGTGATTTTTACATTTCTGAGATTGCTGCTTCGTATTTTAGCTAGCTCGTGCCTTAATTTTTTAATTTGTTAATGATTGTGTGAAGTGCTATTGATGAATACTTGAGCTTTTGAATGTTTGATAATGGAAAATGAATATTTGTTGATAGAATTAAATGTTTTGTAAAGTGATTTTTGACAAAAATGTCAAATAGGGATTTATTTGTAAAAATGTGAAAATGTGTTGTTAAATGTGTGAATAAATGATAAATATGGACTAATATGTGCGCTAGGAAAATTTGGCTAACTTAGGAAGTTATTAAATTGTATGAATTTTGTGTATTTGTGAAATAGGGACTAAATTGAATAAATGTGGAATTTTAGGGGCTAAAGTGTAAAAATGCCCAAATATCTGTTTGTGGACTGAATTGAGTGATTTGATGAATAAATGAGTTAATTTTGAATGTATATAGATTAAGAACGAAAGAAATCGAATTTAGATCGGGGAAAATCAAAAGTTATTGACTAGTCGATCCAGTCCATTGATCCCTAATACGAGGTAAGTTCATATGCAAATAAATGTGCGGTAAATTGAATTATATATGTTTAATTGTCATTGAACTGCTATAAATGTTGAATGATTAAATATGAGCAAGAATTGACAGGGTTACAGTATCTGGAAGTCCTGTACGAACCTTATGAATAGTATAGGATACAAATGTCATGACATTAGGATTACCGAGATGTGATTACATTTAAGACCATGTCTGGGACATTGGTACCATTATATGATTTCGTATAAGACCCTATCTGAGACAGTGGCATCGATTTGTGATAACATGTAAGACTATATCTGGTATATGGCATTGTACGAGTTATATGTGATTTCAAAGTATCCTTAACAATTCTGAGTGGTTCAACGGGCAAAGTCAAGTCAAAAATGAATGTGTGAATGAGTTAAGTGACCCAGGTACGTACGAGATTCATACTAGTATTGAAAAGGGAAGTATTTGATGAATTCTCTTATGATTTTGAATATGTGTTCAATGGGAAAGGTTTGTGAGCTTTTATATGCTTATTCATGATTTGCCTATTAATGAAAATAATATTGATTCATGTGGTAATTTTATTTTTATATGGCTTACTAAGCTTTTAAAGCTTACTTTGTGTGTTCTTTCTCTATTTTATAGATAATTGAATCTAGCTCGGACTCGGGGATCATCAGGAACATCGTCACACTATCAAACAACTTGTTGGTACTTTTGATGCTATGTAAATATGGTATATGGTATGTATAGGCTAGTATTAAGATTTTATGTTTTGAGTTATGACATCTGCCATGAGATTTGGCTCATAAATCATGTAAATGTAGGCGTGTATTTGGCCATTTGAGTTGGCTAAATTTATGAATTTGGTAAGCGATATGTGATGTATATATGGCCGTTAGTTTTGGTATGTTTGGAATGGTTGAACATGAAATGGCATGTTGTGGCCTCATTTTAATATGATGATTATGACATGAATTAGTTGATAAGACGATGAGAAAAATGCATAGAGAAGATAGGTGAAATTGTTGGTAATGGCATATTATTTTAGTATGTTTTGGATTATGATTTGAGTAGTGAAATGGATAGATTTTAAATGACATGATTTGTATATGATGGTTTCCTATAATTGTGTTGAAATGGTATTATTTTGGATGTTTAGGTGAGCATGAGAAAGGGTGGCAAATTGGCCTTGCAAATGGCCTATTCTTCTCTACTTGGGCAGAGACATAGACGTGTGTCTCAGCCGTGTGCGACACACGGTCATGATACACTACCGTGTGTTTGCTGGTGTTGAAACTGAATTGAAGTCAGTATGCTCCACGCGGTCTCACATACGGGCGTGTGATAGGCCGTGTGGCACAAGTCAGTATACCCCCTTAAATGGCACATGGCCTAGCACATAGACGTGTGACTTGGCCGTGTTGCATAAGTCATTATACCCTACAAGATTGGCAAGGCCTAATACACAGCCTGACACATGGGTGTGTGTGGCCATTTCGAAGGGCACACAGGCGTGTGGTCAGCCGTGTGACCCAAGTCAGTATGTATGACCGGTTTTCACATGGCTTGTTCACATGGACGTGTAACCCTTGTATGTTTTAAAAATTCCTAAGTTTTCAAAAATTTTTGTAAGTTATCAGTTTAGTCCCGAACCACTTCTAAAGCATGTTTAAGGCCTCATAGGCCCTTATAAGGGACAATGTGATTATGATTGAATGTTGTTTGAGAATAGATGTATAAGTGTATGTTGTATGTTTTGATTTCATCGGTAATGCCTCATAACCCCATTTTAGTGACGGATACAAGTTAGGCGTGTTATAAAGCTTCTAGCTTCGGATACATTTCTCGGTGGTTTCTAACAAAAACTGTCAAAATCTTACTTAGATCAACTTTTATTCCTTCCGCAGAAACAATGTGCCCCAAAATATGACTTTTCTAAGCCAAAACTCGCATTTGCTGAATTTAGCATATAGTTGCTTAGCTATCAAGGTTTGTAACACAATCCTCAAATGCTCGGCATGCTCAGATTCATCTCGTGAATAGATTAGAATGTTGTCAATGAACACAATAAAAATCTGTCTAAATACGATCTAAAAATCCGATTCATCAAATCCATAAAGACTGTAGGAGCATTAGTCAATCCGAAAGGCATAACAAGGAATTCATAATGTTCGTACCTCGTTCTGAATGTAGTTTTGACACATCTGAGTCTTTAACTCACAACTGATAATTACCAGATCTCAAATCAATCTTTGAAAACACTATTGTACCTTTCAACTGATCAAACAAATCATGCATTCTCGGCAATGGATACTTGTTCTTTATCCTAACCTTATTGAGCTGTGGATAATCAATACACATTCTCATTAACCCATCTTTCTTCTTTACAAACAATGCTGGAGCACCCCAGGGTGAAAAACTAGGTCGTGTAAAACCTCTATCGTTAACTCTTGCAACTGATATTTCAACTCTTTCAATCCAGTCGGAGCCATTCTATATGGAGCTATCGATATCAGTGAAGTTTTGTTACTAACTCAATAGCAAATTCAACTTCTCTTATCGATGGTAACCCCGGTAATTCTTCTAGAAATACATCTGGATATTCATAGGCTACAGGCAATGATTTAATCTTTGATTCAGACACTTTTTGATCTAAAACATAAGCAAGATAAGCTTTGTACCTTTTTCTCACACATCTCAGACTTGGCGAAAATGAAATTACAACAGGCAACTCACTCAATTCATCTGATTCAATTCGAATAATTTTGCTATTCTGACATTTATATTCAATAGTCTTTCATCTACGATTCCCAACGACATCATGCAGAGTCAACCAATCCATTCCTAGAATTACATCGAATTCATCAAAAGGTAGTAGCATCAAGTTAGCCGAAAAACAGTAACCCCGAGTCATTAAAGGACAGTTCTTGCAAACTTTATCAACTAGAACATACTTGCCTAAGGGGTTTGATACTTTAATCACAAACTCAGTAGACTCAACAGGCAAATTCTTACTAAACACTAAATTCATACAGATATACGAATGAGTCGATCCAGGATCAATCAATACAATCAATGTAACACCTCTAACCCGAGTTCATCGCTGGATTAGGGTTAAGAGTGTTACCGGACATAACGAAAACTTTCATAGCATATCGTATTTTACATTCATCAATCAAATACATACAATGTCCCTTAAATGGTTCTCGATACATAAAGCATTCTTATAAACCGAGTCCGAACTAAACCAAAACACATATGTAATTTCATGAAAATTTGGAACTTTTCTAAAATACAGGGGACATATGGCCGTGGGGGTAGACCGTGCCTCACCCACGGCTACTTGACACTCCCGTCTATCCTCCCTATGGTAGTATACTGCTAAAATCAACGCCATTACCAAGCATGCCCGTGTGCTAAGGCCGTGTACTAATAGATCACACACTTCCATTTCTCACACGGCCACCAAGCACACCCGTGTCGAGGCCGTATGCAATTTAAGCCACATTCTGCCAATTTACCCACTATCTTAGGCACGCCCGTGTGCCTCAACCGTGTGACATTATAGGCTATTTTATAAGGCCAATATGGCACCCACTTAGGGTCTTCCTACAAGCAATTTATACCAAAACATAATATGCATATATGGCAACCAAAACATATCAAATGGTTCACTTCATCCATACATTCAATACCAATTCCATTCATACCAAATTACAAACTAAATCCTACATCATTTCAAACATGTATCATCCATTTGCTTAACCAAAACTTAACCATTTCATATGCATCAAAACATACTAAATATATGCTTCATAACTCATTCATTCAAACATTTATCAACTCAAAAGCTTGCCAATACACATGGCCATGCTCACTTCATAAACATATACACCTATCTAGCCTATACATGCCATAATTAGCCATATACATTTTCAAAAGGGTACTAAAATAAGTTTATTAGTGTGATGATGATCCTTGACAATCCCGAGCCTTCAATAGCTTTGACGACCTATAAAACAGAGAAAACAGACACATAGAGTAAGCTTTACAAAGCTTAGTAAGTCTTATACAAATAAACTTGTCTTAAAAAGCATATTTGCAATTTGATACATTTGCACATCTCATTCACTTAACAATTTATCATGTATATGCTTGATTCATACTTATGACAACATTTGTCACATTTATCCATTCAAAATTTGAAACACGTAGCTCATTCATAATCTTTCTTGCATCTCATTCACATTATCCTGTTCAAACATACTTTTCTTCAAATCAAAGTCATAAGCATACTTACCATTCATGCATACTTAATGCACATTCAACGCACCTGAATTGAATATTCATTCACTTAATTGATCATAGCTCGAATATACCATTCGCATTGCAGACTTGCCCGTTGAACACTTAGGAACCTAGTAGGATACTCAGAAAGCTTAGAATAGTAGTACAATGCCAACGTCCCAGACGAGGTCTTTCATGCACTCGTATATCGATGCCACTGTCCCAGATAGGGTCTTACACATACAGATCATAACAGTGCCAACTCCCCAGACTGGTATTACATGAGTCAATATAATGCCGATGTCCCAGACATGGTCTTACTCATAAAGTTCATGCCGATGCCTACGTCCTAGACGAGGTCTTACACAAATTTCAAAGCAACGCTAACGTCCCAGATGTGGTCTTACATGATAAGACAGAATAGATACCTATGTTGTAACACCTCAAACCCGACCAAAATGCTACAACCGAATTTGGTGCATCACAGGGATGAAAACAATTTGTAAAAACTAGTTTTGTCATTGCAATATTGAATGAGTTGTTTAAAGTTTGTAGAAAACAAGTTTGTACGGAGCAGATTGAAGGAAAATAGTTTGGGCTTTAGTTTAGAAATAAAAAACCAAGCTGACATGTCGTTAATGTTGTAAGTTGCCCGATGGTAACATTTTGAAAAAAAAATCCCGAGACTTTGTTAAGGTTGCAAAAACGTTCCTTTTATAGTTCTTTCCTTTTTAATCATGCTTTAATGTTTATCACAAATTCAAGGCATTTGTCAAAAATAAATAGTACCAAAATAAAACGTAGGTGGCCTTATTACCTAACCAAAACCAAAAGAGAAAGCAAAATAAAATCCAAAATTTAACCATTAAATAAAATCAACTACTAAGCATGGCCACCTCGAGTCCATCCCGGCTCCGTATCCGCGATCTAGGGATTATCTGCAAAATGTAAAGGAAGGGGTGAGTCACCAAGACTCAGTGCATAAATCCCCATCCCAAAAATAATAAACTCATACACAGATTCATATGCAATATATGTGCCATGCAACCTAAAACCTAACCATCTGAAACTTCCGATTCTACCCCATTGGTACCAAACCACTGGTGACCCAAAGTCACAAAGATCATATATGTGGTACCAAACCACTGGTGGTGCCAAACCACTGGTGACACAAAGTCACAAATATCACATTTGTGGTACCAAACCACTGGTGGTACCAAACCACTGGTGACCCAAAGTCACAAATATCGCATATGTGGTACCAAACCACTGGTGGTGCCAAACCACTGGTGACCCAAAGTCACAAATATCAAGTCTTACCCCTCCTTTCATCGTAACCATTTTATGAACATGCTTTTCAATGTAAAATCATCACGCTTAACAACCACAAATAATGTAACATAGCATATGCAGATTTAACAGAGGCAATTAACGTTAGCCAACCAGATGGACTTACCCGAAGTCCTTGCTTTTACCCACAAGGGAAACATATCCATTTCCACTGTCATTTTGGCTTTTAAGAACATACATGGTATTAACATATTTACATACAAAGTGTGTAGGAGTTACACACCTGATTACTCGCAAGACTACGCTTTTTATGTCGACAATGTTGCTAATCGACACTACCGCTATCTGTCTACTCTCGTGCTGTGATGCTGGTCCACACCGCGGTGGCCAATCACGAATCGCATATACAACCCTCTTCTTGAATTTAGGGGCTGGGTTTATTGATCCAACCCCTCCTCTCACTTGACTGGCATTAAAGTCCATAATACACCTTGGTCACTAAATCGGGTTAAAGCAGTGGAACAAAATGCAAGGAACTAAAACCCGAAGTTAGAACCCTTACCTAAATCGACACAACTTGAGGTTCCAGGTTTGACTCACAAACTACAAATCCCGAAAGTTCAGACAAAATGGCGTCAACACACCCCTCCTGCATTCGGCCAAGCATCAAACAGAATTGGATCTTTGCCTTTGACATTAGCGCAATAAGAGATGATTGAGAGGCAGGATCACTTACCTCAAGACCAGAAAATCGATTGAGAATGGTGGGGATCATATAGCAAAAATCTTCCGTCACAAAACCCTAAGGAAACGATTATGAGTGCCAAAGGAATTGACTTCTAGTTGAATAAGAACTATTCAAAACGAATGCCCAATCCCTACTTTTCTTTACTATAGAAATTGATATAGAGATAAATAAAATAGAGAGGTGTGAATGCTAGAAAGATTCGGCCACTAGACCAAAAGAGAAGAAGAAGAGAGAGCAAAGCGATCTTACCCGATTATGGATTGAGATTTTGGCTTTGAAGACCAAAAGGAGAGAAATAGTTTTTGGCACCAGAGAAGATTAAGAGGGAATGCATAAAAAAGAAAGGAGAATATAGACAAGGGATATTCGACTATTGTGCTGAGGTTGAAGATGATAAGGGAGTTAGGGGGTTTTCGGTTTTGGAGGTAAAAGAAAAAGAAGAAGAAGAGATGAAAATAGCTATGGGAGAAGAAAGTATGATCAAAGAGGTATTCGACTTTACAAGAAGAAGAAAAGAAAGTAAAAGAACCAATAGGGGTTTCGGCAATTGACAAAAGATGAGAGAAAAGTTGAAATGCCAAGTGATTTTCGGCACAAAAGAGGATGAGAGAAACACTTTAGCAAAAAAAAAATGTGAAGCACACACACCAAATGCCGAAAATATCACCCAAGGCTAACCAATTCCGGCACACCATCCCATACTCCCAAAACCAAATGCTCCAACACCCCTTAGGCACTACAAGATTCGGCTACACACAAACCAACCCAATCCCTTCTTTTTCTCCCCCTTTTTCTCCTGATCATCCATTCAAACACATTTGTATGTTTCAACTTCCTACATTTTCTCTTTTCCACCTACTCAAATGTGTTGACTCCTTCAACACATATCCATCACAGTCCATCCTGAGCACAACTCCTCCCTGGCCTTGACGTCAAAAAGAAATGCACAAATAGGGATTGTTGCAGCTCGAACCAAGGCTCTCCCACTCTCCTGAGGCGTCACTTCCTTATGCCCTAAGTGGCGCCTCCATGCCACTTTGCCAAGGCACTTCTTGTGCCACATCTAGCTACCAATTATCCTTAACACCTAACTCCTTCAGCTCCCCCCTTCCAGAAGCCCAAAAATAAAATTTTTGTCAAGGCTCTAGCCTATCCCTGGCCTAAGCCTAGACCCCAAAAACACCCTAAACTAGCATCACATTCATACCATTTGCATGCAAACAATTAAAAAAAGGCCCCGATTTAAGGATGTTATAGTTCTACCCCCTTAAAAATAATTTTGGCCTCGAAATTACCTGGTCAAAAGAGTTGGGGGTTTTGCTGCCGCCTCACATCCTCTGGCTCCCACATGGCTTCATCCGAATCATGATTCTGCTATAAAACCTTCACCAAAGGAACTGACTTTCTATGCAAAACCTTGACATTCTGATTCAGAATCTGTGCTGGTTCCTCTTCAAAAGACAAATCTAGACTCACCTCAATCTTTTCCACTGGTACAACATGCGACGGGTCTGAACGATAGCGTCTAAGCATGGAAACATGAAACACGTCATGGATCTGACTCAATTCTGCTAGCAACTCGAGCTGATAAGCTACTGATCCTACCCGCTTCAAAACCTTATAAGGCCCAATGAACCTAGGGCTCAGCTTGCCCTTCGACCAAATCTCAGAGCACCTTCTTCCATGGCGACACTTTAAGGAAAACTTTGTCACCCACTGCAAACTCTATATCCCTCCGCTTAAGATCGGCATAAGACTTCTGCCTATTCGAAGCTTCTTTCAGACGAGCTCGAATCAGCTTAACCTTATCCTCTGTCTCAGTAACCAACTCAGGGCCCAACAGCTGACGCTCTCCCAACTCTGTCCAACACGTAGGGGTTCGACTCTTCCGCCCATAAAGCGCTTCATACGGTGCCATCTTAATACTTGCTTGGTAACTATTGTTATATGCGAACTCTGCCAATGGTAGAAATTCCTCCCAACTACCCCTGAAATCAAAGACACAACCCCTCAACATATCCTCCAAAATTTGAATTACCCTCTCGGATTGCCCATCTGACTGCGGATGAAACGCCGTGCTGAAATCCATCTTAGAACCTAAAGCCTGAAGCAATGATTTCCAAAACCTAGATGTGAATCGAGGGTCTCTATCTGAGATAATCGACACTAGCACTCCATGTAGTCACATGATTTCCGCCACATACAACTTAGCCAACCTTTGAAGTAGTAGTCAACTCAAATCGAATAAAATGCACCAATTTAGTCAAACGGTCCATAATCACCCAAACTGAATCCTTTTTGGTAGGCGTGAGGGGTAGCCCACTGACAAAATCCATCATAATCCTCTCCCATTTCCAATGCAAAATCCTTATCGGTTGTAACAGACCCGAAGGTACCTGATGTTCAGCTTTGACCTGCTGACACGCCAAATACTTGCCCACCAATTTCGTTACTTCTCGCTTCAAACCCGGCCACCAAAATTGCTCCCGTAAATCTCGGTACACCTTACTACCTCAAAGATGCATAGCGTACGGACTGCTATATGCCTCCTGAAGAATCTTTTGCCTCAACCCCATATCCTTTGGCATGCAGACCTTACCTTGAAAACATAACACACCCTTACCGCTTAAACTATACCCCTCTAATCCACCATTCTGCTCTTGCAAACGTCGAGCACTTAAGACTTCATTGACCAATTGCTTTTCCTTAACCTGATTAACCCATGTCGGTTTCACTTGTAGCTCCGCTAGCAAACTCCCATCACCATACAAACTAACGTGGCCAAACATCACTTTTAAGTCTGACACCACCTTATTGCTCAACGCGTCGGCCACCACGTTGGCCTTTCCCTGGGTGATACTCAATCGAGTAGTCATAGTCTTTCAACAACTCGATCCACCTCTTTCGCCTCAAATTTAACTCCTTATGAGTAAGGAGATATTTCAAGCTCTTGTGATCCGTGTAGATGATAGACTTCTCCCTATACAAGTAATGCCTTCAAATCTTCAAGGTGAAAACTACTGTAGCTAACTCCAGGTCATGTGTTGGATAATTTACTTCGTGAGGTCTCAGCTGACGAGAAGCGTACGCCACTATCTTCCCTTCTTGCATCAGCACACATCCTAACCCAGTATGCGACGCATCACAGTAAACCGTAAACTCTTTCCCTGCTTCAGGCTGAATCAAAATCGGAGCTTCTGTCAAAATCTTCTTTAACTTCTCAAAACTCTCTTGTTGCTTGTCTGACCACACAAACGGAACCCCTTTCCTTTGCAACTTGGTTAACGGTGCTGCAATCAAAGAAAAACCTTCCACGAACCTTCTATAATATCCTGCCAAACCCAGAAAACTCCAGATCTCTGCCACAGACTTAGGTGGTTTCCAATCCAATACTGCTTCAATCTTCCGAGGGTTCACCCTAATCCCCTCAGCTGACACCACATGACCTAAGAAAGTTGCCTCCTTCAACTAGAACTCGCAATTACTAAACTTTACGAACAGTTGCTTTTCCCTCAAAATCCGCAGAACCATACGGAGATGCTCATCATGCTCTTCCTCAGACTTTGAGTACACTAGAATATCATCTATAAGTACCACGAAGAATCAATCCAAATACGATTGAAACACCCGATTCATCATGTCCATGAACGCTGCTGGCGTGTTGGTTAAACCAAATGGCATTACCAAAAACTCGTAGTGACCATAACGAGTGTGAAACGTCGTCTTGTGGATATCGACCTCCTTTACCCTAAGCTGCGATACCCGACATTAAGCCAATCTTAGAGAAAATTGATGATTCCCTCACTTGATCAAACAAGTCATCAATCCTCGGCAACGGATACCTATTCTTAATCGTCAACTTATTCAGCTGACGACAATCTATTCACATTCGCATTGTTCCATCCTTCTTCTTAACAAAAAGCACTGGCGCTCCCCAAGGTGATACACTCGGTCAGATAAAACCTCGATCCAGTAATTCCTAAATTTGTGCTTTCAGCTCCCCCAACTCCTTTGACGCCATCCTATATGGGGCAATAGACATTGGCACGGTTCCCGGTAGCAGATCTATACCAAACTCAACCTCGCGATCTGGTGGGAAACCCGGAAGCTCCTCTAGAAATACATCGATAAATTCCTTTACTGTTCGGACATCCTCCAGTTGGGTCATTGGCCCCCAAAGCACAAACATGAACCATGAATGCCTCACATCCTTTCCTCACCATTTTCTCGGCCTTCCAAGCAGACACCACATTGGATAGGTAATTTCTTCTATCCCCTATCATCACCACCTCTTCACCCTCGACAGATCTCAACATTATGCGCTTAGTCGCACAGTCCAAGCTTGCCCGATACTTCACCAGCTAGTCCATTCCTAAGATCAAATCGAACTCCCCAAATGGTAGTTCCATTAGATCAGCCACAAACACTACCCCTTGGAGTTCTAGGGGTACATCCCTATACAGTTTGTTTACTTCTACAGAGTGACCCGGAAGGCTAGTCACAGTCATCCTTCTAGGAGAAACCTCATAGGCTAACTTCAAAGTTCCCACTATACTACTAGCAACATATGAGTGTGTCAAACCAACATCAATTAAAGCAGTATATGGAAATCCAAAAATCAAAAACGTACCAGTTATGACGTCCAGTGTGTCGCCCTCCTTTCAATGCCTCGCAGCATAGACCAACCCAGGCTATCTTGCATTCGCATTCCTAGCACCTCTACCTGGTACTCCACGACCCCGACCAGAACCAGTACCTCCCCTAACCAAACCACGGCCCCTTTGTGGTTGCTGTCCACCATTTCTGAACTGAACACGCCCCTGACCCTCAGACTACATCCCGGCTAACTTATGCGGACAATCTCTTACTCGGTGGTCCATCGACCCACACTCAAAGCACCCTCTGTTACTTGTCCAACACTCTCCCCAATGAGACTTCCCACAACGAGCACACCGTGATGGCCATTGAGTAGCAGAAGACCGTGCAGCTTGACTCAATCCATCAAATCTAGCTCTTTTTGAGAATTCCTAGTAGACCCTAATGTCCCAAAATTCCTCTTGTTCCTATTTCTGTCCAAGTTCAGTTTCGCTGACTCCTTCACCCCTCGGCTATCTTAGCCTTCTCCATGAGAATAGCAAACTCCCCCTCTCATTGTGGAGCAATCAATAGCCTCAGCTCATCTCTTAGACCGTCCTCAAACCTAACACAGTGCTCGTATTTCTGTAGCCACGATACCCCGGGCATAACGGCTCAACCTTAAGAATTCTGCCTCATATTCGATATTGACTTACTCCCTTGAACCAAATTCAAAAATGCCTTTCGCTGCGCATCTATATAACTGAATCCAACATACTTCCTCTGATAAGCTATTTTAAAGAAATCCCAAGTGACATCACCGGCTATTGCACCATCCTTAACCGTGAGCCACCACTGGTAAGACTCATCCCGGATAAGAGACACTATCTCCTTCAACTTCTCTTCAGTCCGTAAAGTCTAAGTCATCTATTATGCGCTCAGTCGCCTCAAGCCAGTACTCCGCTGTGCTGGGAGCTACACCAGATATACCCCTAAATACCTCCGCTCCATTAGCTTGGAGCCATTCAGACATAGATTTTTGAGCCCCTGCACCTCCACCTGCTCTAGCTACTCTCTCCAAAACCCATAGCATCGCCTGTGACATTGCATCATCACCACCCGTCTGATCCTAAAACTCAGCGCCCATAGCTGGCGACGGTGGTACCTCATTCTCTGACCCGTGACCAGACCCGGTGGTTCAGACATAGTCATCCTACCTCTACCACGCCCATGCGTGTTACGACCATGTCCTCGAGTGCTCATAACTAGCGTTAACGAATTAATTTGATTAAGGAATTTTATGAGTTATCTTTCTTCCACTGGTTATTATGGAACAGTCTTATGAACAATTTATTACCGTAGTTGTTCCCGTAAGTTCACACAATCCTATGGGCTTCAGTCTCTAAAGTCGATTCCTACTACTAGCATTTATTTCGTAACCATTAAACCATAATGCAGCAGTTACGGGACTTACCGTTGCGGATTGGTGCCGGAGACTCGGGTGCCATGCTTTCCCCAAGGTATGCATTTTTTTTCAAAAACATTTTACAAACCCTTGATTTGAAAACATTTTGGGCCCCAGGCCCACAGTTGAGCTTTTTTGAACCTGGCTCTGATACCACAATTGTAACACCCAAAATTCGGCCAAAACGCTACGACCGAATTTGGTGCATCACAGGGATGAAAACAATTTGTAAAAACCAATTTTGTTGTTGCAATATTGAATGAGTTGTTTGAAGTTTGTAGAAAACAAGTTTGTATGGAGTAGATTGAAGGAAAATAGTTTGGGCCATAGTTTAGGAAAAAAAACCAAGTTGCCATGTCGTTAATGTTGTAAGTTGCCCGATGGTAACATTTTACAAAAAAAAAAATCCCAAGAGTTTGTTAAGTTCGCAAAAATGTTCCTTTTATAGTTCTTTCCTTTTTAATCATGCTTTAAAGTTTATCAAAATTCAAGGCATTTGTCAAAAATAAAAGTACCAAAATAAAACGTAGGTGGCCTTATTACCTAACCAAAACCAAAAGAGAAAGCAAAATAAAATTTGAAATTTAACCATTAAAAAAAATCAACTACTGAGCATGGCCACCTCAAGTCCATCCCAGCTGCGTATCCGCGATCTAGGGATTATCTGCAAAATGTAAAGGAAGGGGTGAGTCACCCAGACTCAGTGCATAATCACCATCCCAAAAATAATGAACTCATACACGATTCATATGCAATATGCGTGCCATACAGCCCAAAACCTAACCATCCGAAACTTTCGATTCTACCACAGGTGGTGCCAAACCACTGGTGACCCAAAGTCACAAAGATCATATATATGGTACCAAACCACTGGTGGTGCCAAACCACTGGTGACACAAAGTCATAAATATCGCATATGTGGTACCAAACCACTGGTGGTGACAAACCACTGGTGACCCAAAGTCACAAATATCGCATATGTGGTACCAAACCACTGGTGGTGCCAAACCACTGGTGACCCAAAGTCACAAATATCAAGTCTTCCCCCTCCTCTCATCATAACCATTTTATGAACATGCTTTTCAATGTAAAATCATCACGCTTAACAACCATAAATAATGTAACATAGCATATGCAGATTTAACAGAGGCAATTAACGTTAGCCAACCAGATGGACTTACCCGGAGTCCTTGCTTTTACCCACAAGGGCAACATATCCATTTCCACTGTCATTTCGGCTTTTAAGAACATACATGGTATTAACATATTTACATACAAAGTGTGTAGGAGTTACACACCTAATGATTCGCAAGACTACGCTTTCTACGTTGACACTGTCATTAATCGACACTACCGCAATCTGTCTACTCTCCTGTTTCGATACTGGTCCACACCCCGGTGGCCAATCACGAACTGCAGATACAGCCCTCTTCTTGAATTTAAGGGCTGGTTTTACTGATCCAACCCCTCCTCCCTCTCGACTGGCATTAGAGTCCATAATACACCTTGGTCACTAAATCAGGTTAAAGCAGTGAAACAAAATGCAAGGAACTAAAACCCAAAGTTAGAACCCTTCCCTAAATCGACACAACCTGAGGTTTCGGGTTTGACTTACAAACCAAAAATCTCGAAAGTTCAGACAATATGGCATCGAAACACCCCTCCTGCATTCGGCCAAGCATCAAATAGAATTGGATCTTTGCCTTCGACATTAGCGCAATAAGAGATGATTGAGAGGCAGGACCACTTACCTCAAGACCAGCAAAACCGATTGAGAATGGTGGGGATCAGATAGTGACAATATGCTATCACAAAACCCGATGGAAACGATTATGAGTGCCAAAGGAATTCGACTTCTAGTTGAATAAGAACTGTTCAAAACAAATGCCCAATCCCGGCTTTTCTTTACCATAGAAATCGATATAGAGATAAATGAAATAGAGAGGTGGGAATGCTAGAAAGATTCAGCCACTAGACCAAAAGAGAAGAAAAGAGAGAGCAAACCGATCTTACCCAATTATGGATTGAGATTTCGGCTTTGAAGACCAAAAGGAGAGAAATAGTTTTCGGCACCAGAGAAGATTAAGAGGGAACACATAAAGAAGAAAGGAGAATATAGACAAGAGATATTCGACTGTTGTTCAGAGGTTGAAGATGATAAGGGAGTTAGGGGGTTTTTGGTTTTGGAGAGAAAAGAAAAAGAAGAAGAAGAGATGAAAACGGCTATAGGAGAAGAAAGTATGATCAAAGAGGTATTGACTTTACAAGAAGAAGAAAAGAAAGTAAAAGAACCAATAGGGGTTTCGACAATTGTCAAAAGATGAGAGAAATGTTGAAATGCCAAGTGATTTTCGGTACAAAAGAGGATGAGAGAAACACTTTAGCAAAAAAAAAAACGTGAAGCACACGCACCAAATGCCGAAAATATCACCCAAGGCTAACCAATCCCAGCACACCATCCCACACTCCCAAAATCGAATGCTCCAACACCCCTTAGCCACTACAAGATTCGGTTATACACACCAATCCAATCCCTTCTTTTTCTTCTCTTTTTTCTCCTGATCATCTATTCAAACACATTTGAATGTTTCAACTTCCTACATTTTCTCTTTTCCACCAACTCAAATGTGTTGACTCCTTCAACACATATCCATCACAGTCTATCCTGAGCACAACTCATCCCTGGCCTTGACGTCAAAAAGAAACGCACAAAGAGGGATTGTTATAGCTCGAATCTAGGCTCTCCCACTCTTCGAGGCATCGCTTCCTTATGCCCTAAGTGGCGCCTCCATGCCACTTTGCCAAGGCACTTCTTGCACCACATCCAGCTACCAATTATCCTTAACACCTAACTCCTTCAGCTCCCCCCTTCTAGAAGCCCAAAAATAAATTTTTTGTCAAGGCTCTAGCCTATCCCCAGCCTAAGCCTAGACCCCCAGAACACCCTAAACTAGCATTACATTTATAACATTCGCATGCAAACAATTAAAAAAACAAAGGCCCCGATTTAAGGATGTTAAATATGTCATGACATAGCTAATCTTATCTATTCTTAGGTTTGTACGGGACTTCTCGGTATCACTATATCAAATTTATTTCAGAATTCACGCACTTGGCATCTCATACTCATTCATTTTCATCAATAGACATATGGATACATATATTCAATTCAATACAGATAAGTTTATTTGCATAGTGACTTACCTTAGATTCGGTTTATCGGAATGAAAACGGCTACTCGTTAACTATCGCTTTCCCGCGATCTAAATCTGTTTTCCTCGGTTCTTGATCTAAACATATTCAAAATTAACACTTTTATTCACTATTCCATTCAATTCAATCCATACACATGTATTTTTGGCTATTTACAATTTAACCCTCATATTTGCACACTTTATCAATTTAGTCCATTTTACTCAAAACATCAAATATACATAATTTGTTCACACATATGCATAGCCGAACCTCCATAGGGACTATATAAGTCCACATATTTCATAAAATTCACAAATTAGTCCTCCAAAATACCATTTTTACATTTTAGCCCTATTTAGCTAAATTCATCAAAACTTCAAGAACATAACATGTTCATCTAGATCAAATCTTTCATATATCATCCTCAAACATCACAAAGCTTGTAAAATCATCAATGGTATATTTCACATACATCATCAAAACACAAGATTAAGGCATGGGTTTTGTAGCCATCAAAGCAACGATTACAAAAACATAAAAATTATCGAAAATCGAAGTCGAAACTTACCTTAATCTTGCTTAAAGCTAGCCGAATATAGCTTAAGGTTTTCTTCTTTTTCTTTCTTTGATTTTCGGTAAGAGAGGATGATAATTATCTTCTTTTCCTTGTTTGTTTATTATTAACATATTATTATTATTCCATTTACTAAATTACCCTTTCATTTAATAAAAGAAAACATATATATAACAAGGGCATACTTGGCTTTCATTCATCCACTATCTATAATTTTGGCCAAATTACCACATAAGACCTTCACTTGTACAAAGCCGTAACACATTAGTACTTTAACAAATTACAAGCAACTTCACATTTAATGCAATTTAATCATTTGCTTAAATTAAACATTCAAACGGACTAATTAGCTTACAAAATTTAAACACATGCTAGTCACATATCAACGACATAGAAAATAATATTAAAATATTATACAGACTCTGATTTGTGGTCCCAAAACCACCGTTCTGATTAGGGTATAAACTGGACTGTTACAATCACATTAGTGTCATAAAGAGAGAATGTATCGGTGATAACATCGGCGACGATGCCTCTTCGCTAGCGCGAATGGCATAAGCTCTAGCAGGTGCTATAGCCTTGGATCTCAAAGTAAGTCTTTCGTTGTACCTCTACTATTGGTCACATTTCTAGCATTTCTCGGTGGCCTCCCTCTTGTGGCTGTATTACCGAGTCTTGTATTTTGGAATTGATCTTTCTCAGATAACTCAAGACAATCCTTAATAAAATGATCTTGCAAACCACATTTGTAACAAGCTTTATTACTTTTATTCCAACATCCACCAAAATGTTGTCTCCCACACTGTTGACACTCAGGTTTATTATTTCTCACAATGCCAACACTTGATACAGATGTAGCTTGAGTTTTAGGACTTGAGTATTGTTTTCAATGATCTCGACTCAAATATCTAATTGAAGAATTTGGATGGTTGAATGAATCTCTGGATTTCTTTGACAAAGACTGATATGGCTTAGTCATTGGTCTTTTTTCTCAAGTCTCTTGCCTCTGAATCTGCTTTTCTCATTTCTTTGCTAAGTTCATCAGCTTTGCAAGCTCTGTCAACCAGGACAACAAATTCTTTCAATTCTAGATTTCCAACAAGAAGTTTAATATCCTCGTTCAACCCATCAATGAATTGTTTACACATGATTTCTTGGGTAGAAACATACTCCCGAGCATACTTGCTGTAACAGCCCGATTTAGACCCTAGTTGAAACAGTGGTTTCGAGACCACAAAATGAGGTCGAAAAAATATTTTAATATTTTTTGATGTTTATAATATGTGATTGAGCATGTGTGAAAGTAAAATTTTATCGACTGGGTGTCGAATTATGAAAAAGGACCTAATCACATAAAATGCAAAAGTTGTGTGCTGATTATTAAAGTGCTTATTTGGTATGGCTTTTTAAATGGGAGGCCATTATGTTGTAAATGGACCATTAATGGTTTGGATGGACAAAAATGGGTTAGGAAAGTGGAATTTTAAAAAGGAAATACATTAATGGTAAAATGGTAAAATGCTAAATAAGTTAATATTAATTAAACAAACATGAAATTGGTGGCTATAGTGTTCATCTTCCACTGAATTTGAGAAAGAAAATAAGGGTTTGAAGCTTCTTTAATTTTGACACATTCATAGCTCAATCGGGTATGTGTTTTGTTTCAATTTTTGATAATTTCTACGTTTCTGTGATTGTTGCTTAGTGTACTATCAAACCCATGCTTAAAATTTAGAAATTGATAGTGATTTTGAGATATGCCATTGATGAATGCTTGTCCTTTGTGATTGTTCATGATGAAATATGAAAGACATGTGAATGATAAATATATTTTATCTTGGAACTTTTAGTGAAATTGAGTACTTTGGGCTTAATTGTGAAAATGAGAAATGGAAGGATTAAAATGTGAAATAAATGAAATGTGTTGACTTGTATGAACATAAAGAGAATTTGGCTAGACATGGATGAAGTGAAATTTTGTGTATTAGGGACTAAAGTGTCAAAATGTGAAAATGTGAGGGATATTTTGTAAAATACCCTAAATATGTGTATTTGGACTAAATTGAATGAATTGGTGATTGAATGAGTTAAATTTGTAAATGTATAGACTAAGAAAAGAGAGATTCAGATCGAGATCGAGGCAAAGACAAAGTGCTCGATTAATCGATCGTCTTGTTACTGCGACGTCTGAGGTAAGTTCGGATAGAATACTATTTGTTAAACTATATCTATGTGATGTGAATTGAATGAATGTATAAATATTGTATTAGAAATGTTATATATGAGATTGTGAAATGTGGCACTAAGTGTGTGAAATTGAAATCAAGATAGAGTTGAATAACAATGTGTGTGCAATGTAATGAAAGCTACGGCTTTACTGATTAGCATTGTGTGTGCGGTACCGAATTGAGTTCGGCTTATGTTGAGGCACTAAGTGTAACAACCTGGTTTAGACCCTAGTCAAAATAGTGGGTTTGAACCACAAATTTGAGGTCAAAAAAATAATTTAATATTATTTCGATTTACAGTATGTGGTTTAGCTTGTGTGAAATTTTTGTGTGAAGATTTTATCGATTTTTTGTTCAATTTGTGAGAAGGATTTAATTACATAAAGTGTAAAATGCTGTGTGCTAATTGTAAAGTGCTTAATTGTTATTATATTTATAATGTGGAGGTCTTATGAGGCAATTAAACCACTTTACAAGTTAGTGGATGCATAAAAGACATTAATGCCCTCAATGTATATTGTATATATGTTTAGTAAAAGGTTAATATAGTAAATAGATTAGTAATATGATTATTAAACATACAAAAGGCTAAAATAATATGGATATGCTCATCTTTGTCCACTGAAAACACAAAAGAAAAGAAGGATAAAAGCTTTGTGATTTTCTGCTAGCAATTGCTTGATTTAAGGTATGTTTTGACTTTGGTTTTTGATGATTTTTATGTTTTTGAGATTGTTGCTTAGTCTACTATCAAGCCCATGTTGTAATTTGAGGAATTGATGATGTTTATGAGATGTGCCATTGATGAAATGGTGAGTTTTGTGATGAGTCTTTGTGTTAAATGAAAGACATGTGTTTAATGAACATGTTTTATTCTTGAATCCTTGGTGAATTTAGCTAATTAGGGCTAAATTGTGATAATAATATTTTAAAGGACTAAATTATTGAATAAATGAAATGTGTGGGCTTGTATTAGCATGGGAAGAATTCGGCTAAGATATGTGATATGAAATTGTATCTATTTGATAATTTTATGAAAAAGGGATAAAGTGTCAAAATGTGAAAATATGAGGGCTATTTTGTAAAATGCCCTAAATATGTGTGTGAGGACTAAATTGAATGAATTGGTGATTGAATGAGTTGAGTTTAAATGTGTATAGACCAAGAAATGAGAAGTTCGGATCGAGATCGAGGCAAAGAGAAAGTGCTCGATTAATCGACCATTCGGTATATCGACTTTGGAGGTAAGTTCAGATATAATACTAGTCGTAAACTATATCTATGTGATGTGAAACGAATAAATATATATAATTATGAGATTTGAAATGCTATGTGCAAAATTGAATTAGAGGGCACTAAGCGAAATTAGAAACGAGACAGAGATGATTAGCACTGTGTGTTCAAAAAGTTAAAAGCTTGGCTAATTGAAATGGCACTGTGTTTGCAATACTGATATAAGTTCGGTTTAACATATTGGCACTAAGTATGCAATGACGATTATGTTTTGATTATGAAAATTGGCACTAAATGTGCGAGTAAATCAAAGGAATAGCCAAAGGTTGAACGAGAGGTAATATCGAGCAATTGAGTAGCATGAATGGTGAGTAACTATGTGTTGATCAAAGTACGTTTGAACCTATGTGGTTGATGGTAGCCTTAAGAGTTGAATGAATAGATAATTGAGCATATGGTTGAGATTTATGATGAGCCTAATTGTGCAATTTATCTATGTGATGGTTTAATTATGTATTGATGTGGTATTATTGAGCAATATGTATTATATTACAAACTCACTAAGCTTTTGAAAGCTTACTGTGTGATTTGTTTCTCTGTTTTACAGTGTTAGTAAAGCTAGCTTGGATCTGGGGATCTTCAACATCATTATCACACTATTGGCAATCTATTTTTGGGTATTTTTGGAAAGATGTATATAGTTGAAATATGGCATGTATAGGCTAGAAGTTATGGCGTGTTTTTAAATGTTTAATCCTTGCCATGTGATTTGGCTTGGAAGTTGAATGATGATTAACTTATGAATGAGCTATGAATATGGTTATTTCATGATTATGTGTTTGATGAAAGATGTGGATTGAAAATAAGTTATGGTATGGATTACATTATGCTTGAAATATATGTAGGTTTTGAGATGTACAATTGTTACTTTGAATAGACTTATTTGTGATGATATTAGGTATGAAATTAGATGGTATTGTTGGTGAATTATTAGTGCATGAAATGGAATTGTATGAATGTAATTAGAAGAATGGATTAGTATTGACTTGAAGCTTGAAGGGATGACCCTTGTGTGGGTGGCAAATTGGCCTTGCAAATGGCCTATTTTGCATACACAGCTAAGAGACACAGGCATGTGTCTCTGCCGTGTGGCTCAAGGGCCACTTCGAGGTGTGCTTGGGTAGGTTACATGGGCGTGCCTGGTGGCCGTGTGACCAAGTCAGTAGCTAGCTTAATTTCACACGGCCATGGCATACGGGCGTGTCTGGTGGCCATGTGGATAAGTCAGTATGTACACCCTGAATTGGAATGGCCTGGACACATGGTGTGTCTAGTAGTCTTGTGAGGCACATGGCCTGACTGCACGGGCGTGTGACCTTTGCAGTGTTGAAGAATGTTTAAATTTTTGAAAATTTTTGTAAGTGTTCGGTTTAGTTCCAACCTCTTTCTAACATGTGTTTAAGGTCTCGTCGACCTCGATAAGGGACTATATGCTTGTATTTGAATATGTTTGATTGATGATTGACTTTGTGTCATAAAATGGATGTGAAATGTTTCGATTATTTGGAAATGCCTCTTAACCCTATTCCGACGACGATTTCGGGTTAGGGGAGTTACACTAATTTTGCGATGACAATTATGCTTCGGCTATGAAATTCGCACTAAGTGTGCGATTAAAATTAATGAGAAGCAAAGATTGATCGAAAATGCAACATCGAGCACGAATTAGTATTGATGGTGAATAACTCTGTGTTGGCTAAGGTATGTATTGAACCTTTGTGGTTGAAGTATTTGTGTATAGAATTATGAATGGTTCAGTGAGTATTTTAGCTATGGATGGTATGGTATGGTTATTTGAGAAAGGATCTGAGTGATGGATTTGTTGTATAATGTATTGGATTTGATAATTTGGATTTATTGTGTTACGAACTTACTAAGCTTTAAAAGCTTACTGTATGATTTGTTTTTCTATTTTATAGTGTCAGTAAAGTTAGCTCGGATCCGGGGATCGTCAGCATCTCTATCATAATATCGGCTATCAACTTTGGGTATGATGTATATAGTTGGTATGTTGCATGTATAGGCTAGTTGATATGGCATGTTTTGAAATGTTTAATCCTTGTCATGTGCTTTGGCTTGAAAGTGGAATGATGTAGGTATTAAGTATGAGCTTTGTAAATGATGAATATGGTATGTTTCATGCTTAAATGGTTGATGAAAATTGTGGTCAAAATGTGAATGGTAGTAAGGTTTATATGATGTTTGGTCTATATGTTTGAGATGTGAATTTTGGTATTTTGGTTGAACCAATGTGAGATGAAATTGATTATTATTATAGATGGAATAGTTGGTGATTAATTGATGCATGAAATGTTATATTTGGATCCATTTTGAGGTATGAATTGGCATTACTTTGAAGCTTGTAAGTGTACCTAAGTGTGGGTGGCAAGTTTGGCCTTGATTATGCCCTATAATTTCTCAGACGGTTTAGCATACGGGCTTGTGGCTCGACCTTGTTGTTTAAGTTTTCTAGATGAAGCAAGTCAGGCTCGACCACGGGCTAGACACATGGCCGTGTGACTGGCCATGTGGTGCAAGCCAGGCTCGACATCGGGTGAGGCACACGGGCGTGTCTCAATCCGTGTGGACAAGTCAGTAGGTATGCCCTGTTTTGCCACGGCTTGGATACATGGGCGTGTCCGAGGCCATGTGAGGCACACGGCCTACCCACACGGGCGTGTGACCTCTGTAACTTAGAAAAATGTTTAAATTTCAAAAATTTTGTAAGTGTTCAGTTTAGTCCCGACCCTTTTATAAAGCATGTTGAAGGTCTCGATGACCTCACTAATGGACTATATGATTATGTTTGAATATGACGAAATGATAATTGACTTGGTGTGGCGAAATGTATATGAAATATTTTGATTGTTCGGTAATGCCTCTTAACCCTGTCTCAATGACGGTTATGGGTTAGAGGTGTTACATTTTATTAGTATCAAAGCTACGGTTTAGTCGATTCTCGAACTAACATAGCACGTGTGAGTCTAGCTATACATGCCATGTATATAATTGTGATAGTGTGATGAATCTTGACAGCAAAAAATGTGCTTTCATATAGTAATGGATCCCGATCGAGCAATTCCTAATGATGTAGAGAGTAACGCGCCTGCTCCCACTCAAGGGACAACACAGGCCATATTTAGGCTGGATGATAGTAGTACGGGGGGAGAGGCTAAGCAAGCCTTCTTCCGAATGATGAGTGAGTGGTTTTCAGAGTTTGTTCGAACAAATCCGGCTACTCCACAATCTCCACCCCCACAACTACCTATTGTGCCATGATCGTGTCAAACAGTCGAGTTTTAATATTTATAAAGAGAATGATCGAACCTATAGACTAACTGTGACAACGATAGACGCAAGTGCACCTATCGAACAGTAGTATAGTTTAGGCAAAAATATCTTATCGAACCCAAGGGAACCTAAAAGTACTACTACTCACTTTCTTTCTATTATTTATCATGAAATATGGAGTGATTGGTTTGTGAAACTAATGAAAAAAAACTAAACTAGATGCAAAAACAAAAGAATGAATTGGAGAAAGACTCTAGGGAAACTCAGTTGATGAAGACGATACCCTCAGGAAGAATCCACCTATGACTTCACTTATTATTTATTCCCCAAACCATATGATTTCTTTACTTAGCTTGATCCATGAGACTCCCTAACCTATATTAAACCCTCTCCCAAGGCAAATAACGTCTAACCTTAGGTTAATTAGTGGAACTCTTGTTCTCTTATAATAACCCCCTAAGGAAGCAGTAAATCGATCAATGGATTCCCATATTAGGTTTTACCCTAATCCGGTAAAATCTCGTAACCCCATCTCTAGGCGTTCGATCAATTCCGCTCAATTATGCTAGATCTACTCTTAGGCAGGGTCTATTCCTCCTCCTCCTAAGCACATCAGATTAAATTAAGAAACATAATTAAGAACAAACTAAGTACTTCTCATATAAATTTAGAATTCAAATAACAAAATTCATCATAGGTCTCATCCCCTTCAGGTTTCTAAAGGGTTTAGTTCATAACAAAGTAGGAAAACATCTCAAGAGAAAAGATAAAACAAAACATAAGAAATCCCTAAAACCCCTGAAGGAATTGAAGAGGAGATCCTCCGTCCTGAATAGAGTTCGACTTCTTGAGATAGATCAACTGGCTATCTTCAAGTGATTTCCTAAAAAATGGAAGCTTCGGCAAAAACCTCTGCTAAAAAGCGTCCCTTTTGGAATAGCTGCCTTGGGTTGTTTATGTAGGCTTTTGAGATGCTTTACTTGGCTTCTAAGCACCTCTCTCTAGTAGAATTACTATTAGGGTGTTTAAGTAGACTTAGGAGTATGTTTCTTTGGCTTCAAGCATCAAATTTTGAATGAAATTACTCATTCCGCACCAGGCACGCCCATAGCACAGGCCCGTGTCAATCGGGGTTGGGCCGTGCCTTGATTCTGTCATTTTGGGAATGGCCGTGGCACGACTGTGTGAGTTGGGATTCAGGCTGTGCTTCAAGTCTGTCGATTGGGACACGGCCATGTAGATCACCAGACACGTCCGTGTGTGGTAAATAGATGATGCGCGTCGTGTGTGACAGAGTAGAGGCCGTGCTCAAAGTAATCGGCGAGGCATGGTCATGTGGGCTTTGGGATAGGCCGTCTTGAATTCTTCGGTTGGCCCAATTTAGTCCGTTTTAAGCCCGTTTTACGTTCTTTTTATCCTTAGGTGCTTTCCTGAGTATAAGACATGAAAAGAAAGGATGAAGAGCACCTTTTTACATAAATCAAGGATAATTCATCCAAAAGTATACTAAATGTGGGATTAATATATGTTACTTTTATGGTTTATCAAATACCCCCACACATAAGCTTTTGCTTGTCCTCAAGTAAAATTCTCAACTTACAATTGGAACAAACTTTCCACAATCCATAATTCCCATCGATAACGTCTTATCATAATTCATAGATAATTTATACATGGATAATTGAACTCAAAGAGTCCTAAAGATTCAATTACGATAAGTCATATCTTTGTAGTACAAAAACATAGGTGTCTCCCCTTATCTGAATAATTACCTTTAATTCAAAACCAACAAGGATTGACATCCTCATTGAAGGTTCACTCAAATCACTCAAGGTGTTTAAGGTTCAAGAATAAGCACTCATAAGTCGAACCTGAAAAGTTAATCCCATAAGCTTGCCTAAAAATCGAATCTCCACCACTGTATATAAGATGATACACAGATCAAAAGGTCTTTATCATGGTTGTAACAGGGCTAAGGTTAAGGGTGTGGATACAGGTTGAATTAGAGGGTTAGAATCGAGATCGAATTGACTAATTACCTAATCTAAAAACAATGAACTCAATATGAATATTTACATCGAATAAAACTAATAATACCACTATTGATAATTACTATATAATAAAGAATATTTTCATCACTTAAAATTTGATAATACTTTAATACGAGCTTTTTCTTCAATAATTGGAGTTTAATTGCTCTAAGCTCTTTTATATACTACTAATATTGAATAGACTTAGATTTTTTTTAAGAACAAACTAAGTTATTACATCATAAATGATAAATGTAACTACTAAACTAATATAATTTAGTAATTTAATAAAATCAAACCTCGATTAAAGGGTAGTCAAAAGAATAGTCATAACAAATTCATTGGGTTAATATTAGTGGGTGAGTGAATAAAAAGGTTGTTAGGATTCAACGGGGTTCATTAGGGGTTAATCATGAAGGTAGGCTTTTTAGTGGATTGAATGGGTTAAAACCTAGGTGCCTTTATCATCTCAGTATATCAAATCATGAATGTGGTCTTGACATGTATAAACGAGGCAAGATCTAGAATAACAATTCAAAGTTGACACGTTCATAATCAATGAAGTGAGCATGAAAAAGGGTATATGCTCTATAAGGCTCAAAATCTCACAAAAATTATGGGTGTTTTTGACATCAATCCCTATAAAATTTGAACTTCAAGGTGATACTCAAATTCGGTTCAACAACCTATCAATTTTAATTTTTAAAAAGTAGACTTATCATGCTCGATTCTTTAGTATTCTTCAAATTTAATCATTAATGCACAATTAACTATGACTTACTCTAAAACATATCAATAATAATCATAAATCATTAGAAATTTCACCCTAATTAGTAATATGAGAAAAATACTTTTGAACAAGTTTAAAATTCAGGATTTTGAGAACAATGAAAAATTAGGCATTAATTTGAGAATTATGCAAAAAGTTAGACACTTTTATCCCCCCATACTTAAGATGTACATTGCCCTCAATGTACAAAGATAGATAATGATAATTATAAGATAAATCAAAAGAGAAGGGGTAGAGCGACACTTCCTAAATTTTGGATGATTCCTAGCGTCTTTAGTGGAGGTGATGGTGTTTTCTATGGGCCTGGTGGTGTGGCTACCGAAAAATAATTTGCTAGATGAAGAAATTGGGTAGCCTACGAAGATATAGCCAAGAGATCTAGAGAAATAATAATATACTAATAATATAATTAAAGATTAATAAAATAAAGAAAAAGAGACTAAGAAGAAAACTAAAATTTAAAGAAAAGACTAATGTACTAAGGAGTCCTTATTAGCAGATGGTTCGTGAGGCGGGTATGATTTTGAAGGCTGCAGAGTGTTGGTGATGGTGGAAGTGGCATGATTTCCTAGCAGCCTTTGGAACCTAAAACCAAGAAACTAATATGAAATAAATTACATTAAGCAGAAGAGAAGTATAGATAAGGAAAATAAAGGAGAGGAGAAAAGAAAAATAGAATGTAAAAGGTTTAGAGACCCTTGGCGTGTTAATTAGTCAAGTCACGCAGGCATGGACTCATGTTGAGGTCTCCTCTAAGGAGACGATGCTTACCTTCTTACGTTTCTTCTGTATTTTTTTGTGTTTGTTCAAGAGTCTTGGACCTTTTCTATGAACAGAGAGAAAAATTTGAAAGAAAAGAAGGAAGAAAGAAGATGGGAAAAAGGGGTGGGTTGTGGGGATTTAAATAAGATTTCAAATCTAGCATGTTTCCATGCCCGTGTACCGAGGGTGTGTCGATTCACATGGCCACATCGCACTGCCGTGTTGTGGAGTGTGTTGTTCTTCCACGCCTATTTGTCGTTTGGCACGCCCGTTCCTAAAAGGCCAACATGTAAGCACGGATGGAATACATGGGTGTGGTTTGCCTGTACTCAATAAGTCAGTATCTTAGCACGATTATGAGGCATGGCCATGCTATTTTTTTAGTGCCCGTGGTGTGAGTGGTTGGATCCATGACATTGGGGGGGTAGACTGACTTGCACGGCTCTGTTCGTTCAGTGTGGTTGTTACGGTGGTCCACACGGCCACAGACACAACCGTGTTTAAGGCTGTGTGGCCTGGAAATCTGTATTTTTGTGTTAGTTTAAATATTGAGAGAAGAAAGAAGGAAAGAAAAGAAAATAAATTTGAAAGTAAATAGTGTTAGTGCTCAGGTTGCCTCCCGAGAAGCGCTCGTTTATAGTCTTAAGCTAGACTGTCCTTGACTTTGAAAATTTTAGGGAGGTTTAAAAGTTTGAATAGTTTTCTTATTACTGACAGTTTTATTTTCGTGACAAAGTTTAGGTCGATAAGCGTTTACCTTGAAATTGCCGAATATGGGATTGCTTACCTCGACTATTTCGTGTGGAAAATATCATGTACCTGAAGAAGTATTTCTTCCTTTTTCTTCATATCTGTTGAAGTGATGTGAGGCTCAGCTTTGTCTGACAGCACCTAGTCTCCTATTTTTAAGTGATTTGATATCCCTATGAGCTCTTCTAGTGGTTCTTTTGGTTTTACTTCGTGTGGATCCGGCTTTTCTTTGGTGTGTATCTTCTGCTCTTCTAAATTGTCGATCTTACGGTTTTGTTTCTGGTGTGATTCTTCTCTGACAACTTAGGGGCTATGAGTTGGCTCAGGTTTGATACATTATGATGTTTCCTGCGATGAAGGTTGAACAATTTGGTTATCTATTGAAACTACTTTCTTACCTTCATCTTCTGTTGTTTTGGTTGAGTCGAGAGCTTGAAGATTGACCGATTTTTCTCCTACACAAAGTATGAGTTCTCCTGTGGCAACATCAATTTTAATCTTGGTAGTTGCAAGAAAAGGTCTTCCTAAAATTAAAGGGATTGAATTTTCCTCATCCATGTCTAAAACAACAAAATCTACTGGGAAAACAAATTTATCGATTTTTACTAAAACGTCTTCAATAATGCCCCTATGAATTCTAACGGTTTTATCAGCTAGTTGGATACTCATCCTAGTTTGTTTGGGCTTCCCTAGACCTAGTCGTTTAAACAGTGCATAAGGCAAGGCATTTATACTTACCCCTAAATCAGCTAACGCATTATCAATAGTTAAACTACCAATTAAACATGGAATCGTAAAACTCCCTGGATCTTTTAGTTTCTGTGGTAGTCTATTTTGTAACATTGCTGAGCATGTTGCGTTCAGTTCCACATGGTGCTCTTCATATATTTTACGTTTGTTCGTCAAGAGCTGTCTTAAAAATCTCCTTGAGTCGGGCATCTGAAAAAGAGCTTCAAGAAGAGGTAAGTTAATATGTAATTTCTTTAAAAGTTTTAAAACTTACCGAATTGTTCCTCTGAATCATCTTTTTTAAATGTTTCGGGATAAGGTATGTGAGGTTGGTATTCTTTGATTACTGATTTTGGCCTCTCTTGTGCTACCTATATTTTACCTTTTTCTTCCTTGGTTTCTTATACCGAGGTGCCTTTGTACCCTCTTGAGCTGTGATGGCTTGGATCTACTCTTTTGGGTTTATTTCTATGTTGCTTGGTAGACGTCCTTGTTGACGTTCAGAAATTAGCTTTGTGAGATGTCCCACTGACCTAGTAAATTCTCCAACTTGATTCTCACTCCCCTTGATCAATTTTTGATGTTCATCAAGTGTTGCTTCAGTCTTTTGGAGACGAGAATCTGTAGCTATCATGAATTTTGTCAGCATCTCTTCAAGGTTTAATTTTGGTAATTTGGAGAAGGTTGTTGCCTTTGATTTCCTTGATTTCCTTGTCCTCCCCACGAAAAATTTGGGTGGTTCCTCCAACCTCCATTATAAGTGTTTCTATAAGGATTATTATTAGATCTGATATTGTTACTTATATAGTTTGCCTGCTCATTGTCTGCGCCCGGTTGGTAGGGTGGGTACTCAGAATTCGCCATATTTCCACTCACTTCGCATTGCATGGTGGGTGTACCTGCGAAGAACATAAATTATCAAGCTTTTTATTCATTAACTCCACTTGCATTGATAGCATTATCACTGCGTCTATGTTAAAAACTCCAGCTAATTGTATCGGTTTAGCCCTTGTAATTTGCCATTGATAGGTGTTCAACGATAATCGTAAGCCGCTTCAGGAGTTTTGTTATTCAAAGTTCCACCGACTAATGAATCAATAATTTGCCTAGTTGGAGAATTCACACTATTGTAAAAAGTTTGGACTTGAAGCCACAAAGGTAATCCGTGGTGTGGGCATCTCCTTAGGAGATCCTTGTATCTCTTCCATGCATCATATAATGTTTCTGCATCATTCTGCACAAAAGAAGATATGTCATTCCTAAATTTGGTCGTTTTGGCCGATGGAAAATATTTTAAAAGAATTTGTCGGTCATTTGATCCCATGTGGTGATTGACTTCGTGGTAACGAGTTCAACCACTGCTTTGCTTTATTCCTTAATGAAAAAGGGAATAATCGAAGACGTATGGCATCACCAGAAATGCCATTTATTTTAAAGGTATCACAGAATTCTAAAAAATTAGATATATGAGTATTTGGATCTTCATCATGCAAACCATCAAATTGAACAAACTGTTGAACCATTTGTATTGTGTTAGGCTTTAATTCAAAATTATTAGCAACTATAGGGGGCCTAACAATACTAGATTCTGCTCCTGTCAAATTAGGTTTATCATAATCATACATAGTACGTGGAGCATTCTATTCTTGTACATTTGGCGGTGGATTGTTTTCGTCCATCCCTTCAGTAGGATTGGATCTTTCTTGTTGTTCTTCTATTTGGTAGTTTAGAGCTCGTCTAGTTTCTCTGCGATTCCTGCATGTGGTAGCTTTGATGTTACTTTCGTATTCTTAAGGTCCTCTCGGGTTCCTTCTAGTCATAAACTAGAGATACATGCTAGGAAAAGCAAGAAAGAAATTTAGAAAAACAAAGATATATGTGGAAAAATAAGGAAAAAATTAAAAATAAAAATAATGGCTAAAGTAACAGAACTAGAGCTTTCTTAATATTTTAGATGTTCCCGACAACGGCGCCAAAAACTTGATCGTGTCAAACAGTCGAGTTTTAATATTTATAAAGAGAATGATCGAACCTGTAAACTAACTCTGACAATGATAGAGGCAAGTGCACCTATCAAACAGTAGTATAGTTTAGGCAAGAATATATTATCGAACCCAAGGGAACCTTAAAGTACTACTACTCACTTTCTTTCTATTATTTAGCCTGAAATATGGAGTGATTGGTTTATGAAACTAATGAAAAAAACTAAACTAGATGCAAAGACAAAAGAATGAATTGGAGAAAGACTTTAGGAAAACTCTGTTGATGAAGACGATACCCTCAGGAAGAATCCACCTATGACTTCACTTATTATTTATTCCCCAAACCATATGATTTCTTTACTTAGCTTGATCCGTGAGACTCACTAACCTATATTAAACCCTCTCTCGAGGCGAATAATGTCTAACCTTGGTTAATTAGTGGAACTCTCGTTCTTTTATAATAACCCCCTAAGGAAGCAGTAAATCGATCAATAGATTCCCATATTAGGTTTCACCCTAATCCGAAAAAATCCCGTAACCCTATCTCTAGGCGCCCGATCAACTCCGCTCAATTATGCTAGATCTACTCTTAGGCAGGATCTATTCCTCCTCCACCTAAGCACATCAGATTAAATTAAGCAAAATAATTAAGAACAAACCAAGTACTTCTCATATAAATTTAGAATTCAAATAACAAAATTCATTATAGGTCCCATCCCTTTCAGGTATTTGAAGGGTTTTGTTTATAACAAAGTAGGAAAACATCTCAAGAGTAAAGATAAAACAAAAATAAGAAATCCCTAAAACCCCCTGAAGGAATTGAAGAGGAGATCTTCCGTCTTGAATAGAGCTCCGACTTCTTAAGATGGATCAACTGGCTATCTTCAACTGATTTCCTAAAAGATGAAAGCCTTGCAAAAGCCTCTGCCAAAAAGCGTCCCCTTTGGAATAGCTGCCTTGGGTTGTTTATATAGGCTTTTGAGCCGCTTTACTTAGCTCCTAAGCACCTCTCTCTAGTAGAATTACTATTAGGGTGTTTAAGTAGACTTAGGAGTATGTTTCTTTGGCTTCAAGCATCAAATTCTGAGTGAAATTGCTCATTCCCACGGTAGGGCACACCCATGGCATACTCCCGTGTCAATCGAGGTTGGGACATGCCTTAATTTTGTCGTTTTGGGCACGGCGGTGGCACGGCCATTTGAGTTGGGATCTAGGCCATGCTTCAGGTTTGTCGATTAGGACACGGCCATATAGATCACCAGGCATGTCCATGTGTGGTAAATGGTTGATGCATGGCCATGTGTGATAGAGTTGAGGCCATGCTCTAAGTAATCGGTGAGGCACGTCGTGTGGGCTTTGGGCCGGCCGTGTCGAATTCT
The DNA here is from genome assembly GCA_025506655.1 of Gossypium rotundifolium. Taxonomy (NCBI): domain Eukaryota; kingdom Viridiplantae; phylum Streptophyta; class Magnoliopsida; order Malvales; family Malvaceae; genus Gossypium; species Gossypium rotundifolium. The sequence continues at coordinate 67,037,138 of CP106732.1, read as the reverse complement.
TGGGTTGGCCCAATTTAGTCCGTTTTGAGCCCATTTTACATTCTTTTTATCCTTAGGTGCTTTCCTGAGTATAAGACATAAAAAGAAAGGATTAAGAACACATTTTACATAAATGAAGGTTAATTCATCCAAAAGCATACTAAATGTGGGATTAAAATATGTTACTTTTATGGTTTATCATGACACAAGTGACAGATCCGATCCGATTGAATAAGCCTCCTGTTGATAAAATTCAAAAGTATAGGCCGAAGAGTTTAGGGCCATAGCTAATGATGATGCTGAGTGGGCTGAGTTTTGGCTCGAGAATACAATTCGTGTATTTGATGAGATGTCGTTGACTTTCGATGAATGTTTTAAATATGTTGTTTCCTTGTTGAGAGATACTACATATAATTGGTGGAAAAATTTGATTTCAGTGATTCCAAGAGAGAGAATTTCCTGGGATTTCTTTCAAGTTAAATTCAGAAGGAAATATATCAGTCAACGATTCATTAATCAGAAACATAAAGATTTCCTCGAGTTAAAATAGGGTCGTATGTCAGCTACGGAGTATGAACGGGAGTTTGTGAGATTGAGCCAATAAGGAATGTGTTTCGACCAAAGCTACTATGTGCAAACATTTTATTGAAAGGCTGAATGAAGACATTAAATTGTTGGTTGGAATATTTGACATAAATGAATTTGTTGTCTTAGTTGAAAGAGCCTGCAAAGCCGAAGAGCTCAGTAAAGAAAAGAAGAAAGCTGATTCTGAGGCTAGAGATGAAAGAAAAAGATCGATGAGTAAGTTTTCTCAACCTTCGACAAAGAGATTTAGAGATGCAAGCAACCAATCAAATGCTTCGTTTGGACATCCGAGTAGAGATCGTGCGCTGGACCAAGAGCTCAAATTCTGACGGAATCAAGTGTTGGAAGTGTTAAAATGGAAGACGACATGTGGGAGAATGCTGGGGCAAGTACAATAATTGAACTTGCTACAAATGTGGATCATGAGATCATTTCATTCAAGACTACCCAAAGTTAGCTGAGGAAGAAAATGTTCATAGTGCAAGACCGAGTAATATGACGGCTAAGGGTAGACCACCCAAAATGCCGGGAACGTGATTGGAAGTCAAAGAGGGACTATTGATAGAACTATGAGATCAGAGGCAAGAGCACCTGCCCGAACCTATGCTATACGTGCACGAGAAGAAGCATCATCTCCAGACGTCATTACTGTTACTTTTACTCTATTTGATATTGATTTGATTACATTGATAGATCTTGGTTCTACTTATTCCTATGTGTGTGGGAATCTAGTATCAAGTAAGATGGTACCTGTCGAGTCTACTGAAATTGTGATTACAGCATCGAACCCCTTAGGCAAGTGTGTCTTGGTGGATAAAGTGAGCAAGAATTGTCCATTGATGTTTCGAGATGTTTGTTTTCCGACGAATTTGATGTTGTTACCATTCGATGAATTTGATATAATTTTGGGTATGGATTGGCTCACTTTATATAATGTTATTATGAATTGTAAACGAAAGAGTTCAAATCACTAGATTCAATTCGAACTATCTCATCATTCTAACTTCTCAATTCAAAATTCATTTGATAAATTTGATATAATTCTGGGTATGGATTGGCTCACTTTATATAATGTTATTATGAATTGTAAACGAAAGAGTATTGAATTGAGAAGTCAGAATGATGAGATAGTTCGAATTGAATCTAGTGATTTGAATGGGTTACTAGCTATTGTATCTTCGATGAAAGCTTTGAACTATGTGAGAAAGGGTTGTGAAACTTATCTGGCATATATGATTGATACAAAAGTAACTGAAAAGAAAGTTGAATATGTACCAGTAGTTTGTGAGTTTCCAGATGTGTTTCTTGAAGAACTACCTTGATTACCTCCGATTCGATAAGTTAAGTTTGGTATTGAATTGGTACCAGGGACAACTCCAATCTTGACAGTTTCATATAGAATGGTACCGATAGAATTGAAAGAGCTAATGTCTTAGTTGCAAGAGTTGACAGATCGAGGATTTGCACGATCGAGTTTCTCACCAGGGTGCTCTGGTGTTTTTTGTAAAAAAAAAAAAAAGACGGTACTATGAGAATGTGTATTGATTACCGAAAGTTGAACAAAGTGACGATAAAGAATAAATATTCGTTGCCTTCGTATTGATGATTTATTTGATCACCTAAAAGGAGATATAGTGTTTTCAAAAATAGATTTGAGATCGAGTTATTTCCAATTGAGAGTCAAAGAATTAGATGTGCCGAAGACTACTTTCGGAATGAGGTATAGACACTATGAGTTTTTAGTTGTGCCTTTCAGACTAACGAATGCTCCTGCAGTGTTTATGGATTTGATGAATCGGATATTCAGACTGTATTTGGATCGATTTGTCGTGGTATTTATTCATGATATTCTAATTTACTCCTGTGATGAGATGCAACATGCCGAGCATTTGAGAATTGTGTTACAGACTCTGCGTGAGAAACAATTGTATGTAAAATTTAGTAAATGTGAGTTTTGGTTACATGAAGTTGGTTTTATGGGGCATATTGTGTCAGCATTAGGCATACGAGTCGATCCGAGCAAAATTTTAGTTATTTTGGAGTGGAAGCCTTTGAGAAATGTGCCTGAAGTTTGTAGTTTTTTGGGACTAGCAGGATATTATAGATGATTTATGAAAGGTTTTTCGATGATTGTGACTTCGTTGAAGAAGTTGTTATAGAAAGATGTTAAATTTGAGTGGTCAGAAAAGTGCCAATAGAGTTTTAAACAGTTGAAAGCATTATTGACAGAGGCGCCTGTGTTAGTTCAACCTGAATCGGGCAAAGATTTCATAGTTTATAGTGATGCATCATTGAATGGTTTGGGCTGTGAGTTGATGCAAGAAGGCAAAGTTATTGCTTATGCTTTGAGGCAGTTAAAGCCGCATGAAAAGAATTATCCAACGCATGATCTCGAATTAGCTGCAATTGTATTTGCACTGAAGATTTGTTGACACTACCTATTTGGTGAGAAATGTCATGTTTTTATTGATCACAAGAGTTTAAAGTACTTGATGACTTAGAAAGAATTGAATTTGCGACAGAGAAGATGGTTAAAATTGTTGAAAGACTACAAACTTGTGATTGATTATCATCCGGTAAAGCTAATGTTGTTACTGATGCTTTGAGTCGAAAGTCTATATGTTCTTCACGAGCAATGAATGCTTAGATAGATCTGTGTGATGATAGTGCGATTTTGGCCGAGTTGAAAGTGAAGCTGATGTTTGTACGCCAGATTTGCGATGCCCAGAAAAGTGATGTTGAAATGATGGCCAAATGAGATCAGTGTGAACTGAATGTTGTTTCGAAATTTTGAGTTGATAGTGATGATAGTTTGAGATTCAGAGATCGAATTTGTGTTCCGAAGCAGTCAGAGTTGATTCAGTTGATTTTGAACAAAGCTCACAATAGTCATTTAGCTGTTCACTCGGGGAGTACGAAAAGGTATAATGATCTGAAACAGTTTTATTGGTGGCATGGTATGAAAAGAGATATCTCTGACTTTGTGTTGAAATGTTTAGTTTTTAGCAAGTTAAAGCTGAACATCAGGTTCCATCCGGTTTGTTACAACCGATAATGATTCCTGAGTGTAAATGGGAGAGAATAACGATAGACTTTGTGTCGGGGTTACGTTTATCTCCAGGAAAGAAAGATGCAATCTGGTTGATAGTTGATAGATTGACAAAATCAGCTCATTTCGTTCCAATGAGAACAGATTATCCACTCGATAGATTGGCTGAATTGTATATTGTTGAGATTGTGAGATTGCACGGGGTGCCACTATCTATTGTATTTGACAGAGATCCGAGATTTACCTCGTGATTTTGGAAGAAATTGCAAGAGGCTTTAGGTACAAAATTACAATTCAGCACTGCATTTCATCCCCAAACGGATGGAAAATTTGAGCGAATCATTCAAGTTCTCGAAGATATGTTGAGGTGTTGTATTCTTGATTTGAATGCACGTGTGAAAAGCATTTGCCATTGATTAAATTTGCATACAATAATAGTTTTCAATCTAGCATTAAAATGGCACTGTATGAGGCTCTTTACGGTCAAAAATGTTAAACTCCACTGTATTCGACTGAGCTGAGTGAGAATAAGATTCACGGGTTGATTTGATTATAGAGACGAACAAAAGTGAAAGTGGTTCATGACAGTTTGAAAGTAGCGACAGATCATCAGAAGTCTTATGCAGACTTGAAGTGAAAAGATATCTAATTTGACTTTGATGACAAAGTGTTTTTGAAAGTGTCTCCATGGAAGAAAATACTTTGATTTGGCCGAAAAGCCAAGCTGAGTCTGAGGTTCATCGAGTTGTATGAGATCATTGAACGAATAGAGTAGGTTGCTTATAGATTGATCTTGCCACCCGAGTTAGAAAGGATTCATAATGTGTTTCATGTGTTGATGCTTCGATGGTACAGATCTAATCCGTCACATGTGATTGCTCCTACCGAGGTTGAAATTTAGTCAGATTTATCGTATAGTGAAGAATCGATTCGAATTTTGGCATGAGAGACTAAAGAGTTGAGAAACAAAAGAATTTCCTTAGTAAAAGTGTTATGGCATAAACACGAAGTAGAAAAGGCTACGTGGGAGCCTGAAGATGTCATGAGAGAGCAATATCCACACCTATTCACTGGTAAGATTTTTGGGGTAAAAAATCCCTAAGGGGGGAGAGTTGTAACAGCCCGGTTTAAACCCTAGTCGAAACAGTGGTTTCGAGACCACAAATCTGAAGTCAAAAAATATTTTAATATTATTTTTTATGTTTATAATAGGTGATTTAGCATGTGTGAAAGTTTTGTGTGAGAATTTTATCGACTGGGTGTCGAATTATGAAAAAAAGACCTAATCGCATAAAATGCAAAAGTTGTGTGTTGATTGTTAAAGTGCTTATTTGGTATGCCTTTTTAAGTGGGAGGTCCTTATGTTGTAAATGGACTATTAATGGCTTAGATGGACAAAAATGGTTTAGGAAAGTTGAATTTTAAATGAAATACATTAAGGGTAAAATGGTAAAATGCCAAATAAGTTAATATTAATTAAACAAATAGTAAATTGGTGGCTATATTGTTCATCTTCCACTGAATTTGAGAAAGAAAATAAGGGTTTGAATCTTCTTTAATTTCGGCACATTCATAGCTCAATCGGGTATGTGTTTTGTTTTGGTTTTTGATAATTTCTACGTTTTTTGTGATCGTTGCTTAGTGTACTATCAAACCCATGCCTAAATTTTAGAAACTGATGGTGAATTTGAGATATGCCATTGATGAATGCTTGACCTTTGTGATAGTTGATGATGAAATATGAATGACATGTGAATGATAAACAATATTTTGTCTTGGAATTTTTAGTGAAATTGAGTACTTTGGGCTTAATTGTGATATAAATGAAATGTGTGGACTTGTATGAACATAGAGAGAATTCGAGCTGGTCATGGGTGAAGTGAAATTTTGTGTATTTTGTGATTTTGTGAATTAGGGACTCAAGTGTTGAAATGTGAAAATGTAAGGGCTACTTTGTAAAATACCCTAAATATGTGTATTTGGACTAAATTGAATGAATTGGTGAGTGAATGAGTTAAATTTTTAAATGTATAGACCAAGAAAGGAGAGATTCGGATCGAGATCGAGGCAAAGACAAAGTGCTCGATTAATCGACCGTCTTGTTACTGCGACGTCCGAGGTAAGTTCGGATATAATACTATTTGCTAAACTATAACTATGTGATGTGAATTGAATGAATGTATAAGTATTGAATTAGAAATGTTATATATGAGATTGTGAAATGTGGCACTAAGTGTGCAAAATTGAAATATAGATAGAGTTGAATAGCACTGTGTGTGCGAAGTAATGAAATCTACAGCTTTACGGATTGGCACTGTGTGTGCGGTACCGAATTGAGTTTAGTTTATGTTGAGGCACTAAGTGTGCGATGGAAATTATGATTTAGCTATGAAATTGGCACTAAGCGTGTGATTAAAATTAATGAGAAGCAAAGATTGATCAAAAATGCAACATCGAGCATGAATTAGTTTGGATGGTGAATAACTGTGTGATTTTTTTCTCTGTTTTATAGTATCAGTAAAGTTAGCTCGGATCCGGCGATCGTCAAAATCTCTATCACACTATCGGCTATCTACTTTGGGTACTTTTGAAATATGTATATAGTTGGTATATGGCATGTATAAGCTAGTTGATATGGCATGTTTTGAAATGTTTAATCCTTGTCATGTGGTTTGGCTTGGAAGTGGAATGATGTAGGTATTAAGTATGAGCTTTGTAAATGATGAATATGGTATGTTTCATGCTTAAATGGTTGATGAAAATTGTGGTCTAAATGTGAATGATACTAAGGTTTATATGATGTTTGGTCTATATGTTTGAGATGTGAATTTTGGTACTTTGGTTGAACTAATGTGAGATGAAATTGATTATTATTATAGATGGAATAGTTGGTGATTAATTGATACATGAAATGGTATGTTTGGATGCATTTTGATGTATGAATTAGTACTGCTTTGAAGCTTGTAGGTGTACCTAAGTGTGGGTGGCAAGTTTGGCCTTTATTATGCCCTATAATTGCCCACACAGTTGAGCACACGGGTGTGAGGCTCGACTGTGTTGTTTAAGTTTTCTAAGTGAAACAAGTCAGGCTCGACCACGGGCTGGACACACGGCCATGTGACTGGCCGTGTGGTGTAAGTCAGGCTCGACCATGGGTGAGGAACATGGGCATGTCTCAGGCCGTGTGGACAAGTTAGTAGGTATGCCCTATTTTGCCACGGCTTGGACACATGGGCGTGTCCGAGGCCGTGTGAGGCACACGGCCTACCCTCACGGGCGTGTGACCTCAGTAACTTAGAAAATTGTTTGAATTTTAGAAATTTTCATAATTGTTCGGTTTAGTCCCGGCCCTTTTATAAAGCATGTTTAAGGTCTCAATGACCTCACTAAGGGACTATATGATTATGTTTGAATATGATTGAATGATAATTGACTTGGTGTCACGAAATGGATATGAAATGTTTGATTGTTCGGTAATGCCTCTTAACCCTGTTTTGGCGACGGTTTCGGGTTAGGGGTGTTACACTTTCTCAACTGTATGAATTCTCTTTCATATTCAGTCACGGCCATACTTCCCAGTTTTAGTTCTAAAAATTCTTTGTGCTTTTGATCGAGGAACCGTTGACTTATATATTTCTTCCAGAACTCAGTCTGAAAGAATTCCTAGGTAACTCTTTTCTCAGTATCCACAGATACTAAAGTACTTTACCATTGATAGGTAGTGTCCTTCAGAAGTGATACAACACATTTTAAACACTCGGCTGGTGTACACAACAATTCATCAAATACCCAAATAGTGTTTTCAAGCCAAAATTCAGCACGCTCGGGATCATCATCAATGGTAGCTCTAAACTCTTCAGCCATGTGTTTTCATATTTAATCTACTGGTGGCTTATTCAGTCGTTGAAGTTCCACAACTTGAGGAGCTACGGGAACTGGTTGAGGATTAGGTAGGGGTAGAGGTTGTTGAGCAACCAGAATTCTCCGAACATGTTGCGTGAACCATTCGCTCATCATTTGGAAGAAGGCTTCCTTAGGCTCTCCCCCTTTGCTACCCGATACAGGTCTAGATTTTGAAGGCACTACCTCTTGAGCGGGAGGTGGCGCATTACTTTCAACATCATCAGCTACATCTCGATCGAGATCCATTTACAATATGAAAACACAGTTTAATTTGTCAAGAGTCATCACACTATGAGAGGTTATATATGGCCTGTATAGCTAGACTTTCACAAATGCTACGTTTGTCCTAGAATTGACTAAACCGTATCTCCAATACCAATAAATGTAACACCCCTCACCCATATTCAACGCCAGATTAGGGTTACGGAGCATTATCGAACTTACAACACAGTTATACGTACATTTTACATACATTTAGTCAACTCATATACAATTCATTCACAACCAAACATTTCATCCCTAATACGAGCCTATGAGGCCCTAAATATACATTGGGAGTGGTTCGGGACTAAACCAATAACTTTGGAAACTTATTGAACACTTAAGAAATTTTATCAAAAAATAGGGGACACACGCTCGTGTGGCCCGACCGTGTGTCTCACACGGCCAACAGACATGCCCGTGTCACTGGCTGTGTGTACATTAGAAATGGGAGCACATGGTCGTGTCCCAACCCGTGTCTGACCCCGAGTAACTCGTCTAACGTGGGTCACATGGCCAACACACATGCCCATGTGCCCTAAAAATGGCGATACACGCCCGTGTGCCAGGCCGTGTGCTAGGCCGTGCCAAACCTGTAGGGTATACTGACTTATGCCACACGTCCAAGTCACACGCCCATGTGGAGCATACTGACTTGATTTTAATTTCAACACTAGGGGACACACGGCCGTGTAACATAATCATGTGTCATACACGGTTGAGACACACACCCGTGTGGACAAAAATAGGCTATTTACCAAGCCATTTTGCCACCCAAACTTGCATGTACCTACACCACATCAGTTGGCACCACATAACCAATTCAAACATAAATCATGCACATTCTATACTTCTATTTTACATATACATAAATCACCAAAACCTACCATACCATTTGTACCAAACATTACTTTCTTAAATCATCAATATGACCATTATCAACTATGCATCATTTGGACCATTTTCTCAAGCATGTCAATCAATCAAAACTTGGCTATTAGATATCTATTATGCTGATTATCCACAAGCATCACATGTCCAATTTACAAAACACTACATAAGCCACATACACATATATGTACATAATCAAACCAACCAAATTTAAGCCAACTCTCATGGCTATATATATATATATATATATATACAAAGCAAAACATAGACATTCACAAGCAAACTCAAATGGCAAAACACATTACCAAAATACATATCCAAAATAACCATAATTTTATACATGCCATATAACCGAAACATAAGTGCAAAACTACCAAATTGATAATTGGATAGTGTGACGAAGTCTTCGATGATCCCCGAATTCGAGCTAGCTTTGAATTCACTATAAAACATGGAAAAATAAACAAAGTGAGCTATAAATCTTAGTAAGCTCGTATGATAATAATAAGCAAGTCTCACCATTCATTTACAATTCAAAATAAATGACATAAATTGCATAAAAGCATTAATCACAAGGTTAACATGAAATTTAATCACATAATTGATCATAAGCTCACAACTTGCTTTAACTCATTGCTCGAATAATTTTCGGTACATACTTGTGTCGATACATATCTATTTCTCATCAATTCACATCTTCAATATACTCGTTCAACCAATTAGAATAGAAGTTGGATACTCAAGAGTCTCGCACACTAAGTGCCAATATCATGGCCCAAAGCCAAAACAATGTAAATCACACCCAAACTGCTAATATCATGGCCCGATGCCAAATCAGTGTAACTTACACCCGAAGTGCCGATATCATTGCCCGAAGCCAAATCAAAGAATTCCCTAATGACATGTTACTAGTATCCTAATGTATTCCTAAGGTTCAACCAGGATTTTCAATGCTGAAATCATCGTCGAACGTATCCGTAGAGTCAAATTCACAATTCATACAATATCAAAGCATTTAAACCATAATTATATTAATGCTTATTACATACGAACTTACCTCGAATGCAAAAATAGCTAAAATGATCGATTAGTCGAGAACTTAATTTTTCCCCGATCTAGATCTGAGTTTCGCTTTTCTTGATCTATATGTAATCAAAACCAGCTTATTTAATTATCTCACTATTCAATTTAGTCCAAAATTCACGTTAAGGCATTTTTACACAATTTCCCCTAATGTTTGACAACTTTTTCAATTTAGTCATTATTTCATAAAAACACAAATTAATGCAATTTAGGACTAACCTTGATAGCCAAATTACTATTATGCCCCTAGCAGCCCATATTTTCCAATTATCTCACATTTGAACCACAAAGTTTTCACATTTCACAATTTAATCCCTAATTTGCATTTTCACTAAAAATCACTTTATAAAGCTTGTATAATTCATAACAAACATTCATAATCTATCATCAAACATCAAAGCACACATGTATTCATCAATGGCAACATTCAAAATCTTTAACAATTTTGCAAAATAGTCCTTGGGCTAGCTAGACCTAGTTGCAACGATCTCAAAAACATAGAAATTATTAAAAACCAAGTCAAAAATCTTACCATGCAAAGGACTTGAATGGCCAACTTTTTTAAGCTCCTTCAATGGAGTTTTCTACTTGTATTTTCGATGGAAGATAACATTACAAAGATGATACATTGTTTTTGTTTGTTTTAATTTACCTTATTTATTTATTTACATTTTTAACCTTAATTAATAACCATTAAAATTCATGATAATACGTCCATAAATGTCCAATCAATTTAAATATGGTCTAATTACAACATAAGGATCTTCACTTTTATAATCCATAGCTAATAGATACCTTTAACTATTAGAACGATACTTTTACACTTTACGCGATTTAGTCCTTTTTATCTAAGTAAGCATTCAAATGATAAAATTTATTAACAAAATTTTCACACAATCATTCAATCATGCTATAAATAATAAATTAAGAATAAAATAATTATTTTGACTTCAAAATTGCGTTCCCAAAACCACTATTTTGATTTGACTAAAAATGGGTTGTTACATCTTTCGTAGCATACATTAAAAAAAGATACTTATATCGAGCATTTGGAACCCTAAAATCAATTTAAAAACAAGTATGGACTAATCTAAAACAACATAAAAAATATGGAAAAAAATTGAAAATGTGGCCGTGTGATAGTCAGATTGTGTGGTTAAACTATGTAATAACTTGTGTCCGTGTAACTTAGGTTCTTACGACTGTGTTGCTAGGCTGTGTAACTCTCTTAGACCGTGTGGACAAACCTATACCAAAAATCAATAAGACACACAACCATCTGAAGTGACTGTGTGTTGCACACGGCCAAGTGGTAGACCATGTCCTAGGACGTATGCATGTAAAATGACTTAAAAAATAAGCCATTTCAACAACCACTTCTTAGGTCTCAAGCCAAACCATTTCCAACCATTTTTACATATTCAAAACACATTTAAACATACCAAAAACATTCAACCTAAGTGCCTAACATATATGCCCTCATTGGAACCACAATTCAAATGTTAAAACATCATTCAAACATCAACCATTAGTTAACTATACCTTCCATTCCATGAATTCAATACCCAATTAAACACATAACATCATCCAAAGTTCACAAAGTTACCTAAAACAAAATGACCATTTCATCACTAAAGCATAAGACAAGCATATAAATAAAACATTCCTTACTTATTCAACAATCAAATTTATCGTCATAATATCATGTTCACACTCATAAAGTAAGTTCAAAAAATGACCAAAAATTATGCACATTTCTTTACCTAAATAGCATGAACAACACCAAATAGATTTAGTCCATTACATTCATCAACAAAACCATTAAAACTTTCCATTTTTACATTGGTTTTATACCAAAAGGCTCAAAACATAACCAAATACTTATAGAATATATATACCAAAACCCTATTTGCATGCCACTTATAACAGGACTAAAGTGAGCAATTAGTTATCGGACAAGTTGCCAAATAGTGTGATCTCCAAAAGCAATCCAATCGATAGCTTGAAACTGACGATCTATAAGAAAGAAAAACCAAAACGAGGTAAGCTTGCAAAAAACTTAGTAAGTTTGTATTGAACGTAAACTTCAACTTACTGTAAAAGACTTGACCTAAACCTTTCACAATAAAAATCATAATCAAGGTCATGGGTTCATTTAATTGCCTATACACATCACAAGTGTAATATCCGGGATTTAGAGGTTATTCATTTTAATTCATATTAGTGTAGTGTATTGTGTGTTGTTTGTATGTGTTTGGGGGTCTTCGGGAACCTTGGGGTGTAGGTAGAGGACTAGGAAAAATATTTGATTTTAAGCCTTTAGGGGGGGAGAGCTAAGGGAGCTGGGCTTTAAAGGATTTTATATGGTGTTTGCTGTCACAAGGAATCAAGTGGTAGAGTGGCAAGGGAGGCGCCACTTAGAGCATAAGGGAGTGATCCTTCAGGGAGCTAGAAGGGGGCAAGGTTCGAGCTACGAAGATAGCATTTTTGGAGTTCATTTTTGCGTCAGGAGGAGGAGGAGTTGGTGTTGGCGTGGGCACTTGAAGATAGGAGGTTTGAAATGGTCAAACATTTCAAATGTGTGGTGGGGAACTAAGCATGAAGTTTGAAGCATTCAAACACTTTCAAATGGGTGGATATGAGTAAATTTAGGAGGAAAATAAGAGATTTGGGAGAGAGAGGAAGAGTTGGCTGAATATGGGGCTTTGGAGGGTGGCATTTTCAATTTTGTTGTAGTGGAGTAGGTGTGCCAAAAATTCTTTAGAGTAGGTCTTCTCTTCGATTTTGAGTGTGTATCTTTTTGATTCCATTTGTTCTCTCTGAATCTCTACCGAAAATGTCAGGAAATAGCCATCTGTTCATTTATTTTCTTTTGGGTGTCTTGCCAAATTCTTTTAGTTTTCTTTTACCTTCTTTTTCTTCTTCCAACTTCAAGAGTCGAATATCCTATCAAACTTCACTTAATTTCTTTTCTCCATCTCTTTTTATTTTTTACCCGAATCTTGGGAGACCATTAAGGTTATTTTTTTCACCTTTTCTCACTATTTCCCATTGTCAAAACACCATAAACCCCAATTCCTTCTTCTTCTCTTCACCAATTTGTTTGTCTTCAATAGCCGAATACACTCTTCTACATTGTGGCTGAATCTCCATTCACCATTTTCTTTCTTTTTCTATTACATTATTTCTTCGATTATATCTCTTAGCAGAATCTGTCAGAGCCTGGGTAGCTGGAGTGGTCGTTCATCCTCTGTCAAGATCTGTTTCAACCGATTTCTAATATAATTGGTAAGGGTTCTCTTCTATTCGATTTTCTTCTTTCTCTTTTTGGTTACCGAAAGTTAGAAGTCTAACTCCATTTCTTAGGGTGGCTGAATCCATGAAGGGTGGTTTCAGGATTTTTTTTGGCCTAGCGTTAAGGGGGATTAAAGATCTTTCGGGATTTAATCAATAGAGGTAAGCAGGAAACAACCTTAGGCCGAAGGCCACTCCTTTTTGTCAATTAATGTTAGGTCGAATCTGACATTGGTATGTAGGGATTTCGATAGCCTTCTAGTGCAAGTGAGAATATTTGGGATTGGGTTTTTAGTGACAGTGTCGACATAGAGGTGTAGTGTTAAGGATTATCAGGTGGGTAGTTATTACATTGTTTCTCTATTTAAAATTAATTAAATTGTGATATGTGTGGTAGCTGAAAATGACGGCTGTGGTGGTGTGGCTACCCATATTGGGTGATCTGGTAACCAGGTTAGCAATTTTCTCATATTAAAATTTTGGATGGATATTTGTGTAACTTGGTAAGCATGTTGTGTATGCATGACTGATATGTTCATAACGATTATGTTGTCATTTCATCATATATATTGTATGTGCATGGGGATCGGGATATATATATGTTTAATGAAGGAAAGGGTGTACATTTATGTATGTGGTTTGATGTTAGCCTTGAGCTACATCGTGGATTGATGGTGGCTTCATGCCTCATCGTGGATTGATGTTGGCTTCGTGCCTCATCATGGATTGATGATGACCTTGAGTCATATTGTGGATATTGTGATTTCATCACGTGGATCAGTGGATAGACCACTAAATGGACTTTGAGCAGCATGACTGCTAAAAAGATGTGTAGCGGATAGAGGGTCGATTTAGTAATCCCTTGGTGTGTGGTGGCAGGATATACGGGGTTGTGTAGCGATTGGATACTAGGTTGGGTTGGGTTACCATTTTGCATATTCCTGTGTGACAAGTGGATTGGTGTGGTTGTAGGCCAAGCCCATTTATGGAAACATGTGGAATAATTCCACACTGAGTCGGTTTGACTCACCCTATTTTCCTAAAAACAATGCAGGTGATACGTGATTTCTGGATCGGGATGGAGTGGATTCGAGGTGGCCATGCATAAGTTTTTTTAATTATACATGCACTTCAGATTTTTAGTTGCTTTTGGGTTAATTTTTATTGTAATAAGGCCGCTTTAAGTAATTTGGAATTTTTATCATGGTTTGAAGTTGGTATTAAAACGGATTATGGATTAAAAATAGCTGGAAACATTGGCAACCTAAAAAGTAAATTAAGGATTTCAAATTCAGACTTTTGATAGTAATTCGTTTATTAAAATCCCTTCCAAATAATAACTCAACTTTTATACAAATGTGTAAGTTTTATTTCGGCAAAATACAATTTTCAAAATGATAAACCCTTATAGCTGTATATATACATTTTCAAACTTAACTTCACCCTTGAAGACAGATCTCTTTTCAAACTACTACTCAGTAATAGCTGAATATCCATTTTTCCTTAAAGACTTGACATGTGTTTTTTTTAAATCAAACTCATCACAAACCTTTTCCCCGTAACATTTGAATCTAACTGTAGTATTTTGGGCCGAGGTTTGGGGTGTTACAATTTGGTATTAGAGCCCAAGTTTCTAAACTCGGCCTTTGGGTTTTGAGGCCCATAATGTTTTAAAAATTTGTATTGAAAGTTAACTAAATGAAAATTTTCATGAAACAGGTTTATGAAGGCATGGCACTCGAATCTTCCGGCCCAGGTCTGCCAGGTAAGTCTTCTAACTGTTGAATGAATTGGATGAAAGTGGGTATATGATGCATTGTTGTGGATATTGATGTGGATATTAGAAATTGGGACAATCTCTTTAGAGACCAAAACCTCAGGGATGTGTGCTCTTTACGGAAGAATAACTTGAAATTTTTATGTCATAAAATTTTTCCTTTAATCAACAAAGTGGAAAGAGAGCTAATGCATAAAATTTCTTAAATCAGATTAAAATGTGACGATAGACATGAGTTCTAGGGGACGTGGTCGTAATGCACATGGATGTGGTAGAGGTAGAATGACTGTATCGGAACCAGTTGGGTTTGGCCATGGGTCAAAGAATGATGTGTCGCCGCCGCCAGCTGTAAGTACGGAGGATCAGGATCAGACGAGTGGGGACGATGTAATTTCTCAGGCTATGCTGCGGGTTCTAGAAAGAGTTACGGGAGCAAACACGGGTACTGGGGCCCAAAAATTAGTGTTTGAGTGGCTCAAGATGAATGGAGCCAAGATATTTAGGGGTGTCTCAGGGGTAGCCCCGAATGTGGCAGAATACTAGTTAGAAGCAATCGAGAAGATTATGGATGACCTGGACTGCATAGCCGAAGAGAAATTAAAGGGTGCTGTTTCTTTACTCCAGGATGAGGCCTACCAGTGGTGGCTCACTGTCAGAGAGGGTACTCCGGTGGATTGAGTGGATTGGGGTTTCTTTAAGATTAAGTTTGAGGGGAAGTATGTTGGAGCTAGTTATGTGGATGCGCAGAGGAAAGCGTTCCTGAACCTAGTGCAAGGAGGTAAGTCAGTAGCGAAATATGAGGCAGAGTTCTTGCGGCTAAGTCGGTATGCCAGAGGGATGGTTGCTACCGATTACGAGCACTGCGTGAGATTTGATGATGGGCTGCAAGATGAATTGCGAGTATTGATAGCTCCTCAGTGGGAGAGGGACTTTGCACTTTGGTAGAGAAAGCTCGGATAGTAGAGGAGGTTAATCGAACTGAGAGGCGGAACAGGGATAAGGATAGAGGCAGGAATAAGAGGGGTTTTGGACCATCAGGGTCTTCAGGGGGTTTTCAGAAAAGGCCTAGTGTTGAGGGTTCTACTCGCATTGCTATGCCAGTTGCTGGGAATCAGGTCCGTCCGTGTGCTAATTGTGGGAGGACCCATGTAGGCGAATGCTGGGGAAGGGGTAATGATTGCTTCAAGTGTGGGTCCAAGGCTCACTTGGTTAAGAATTTCCCTCAGGATATGGATAGGGCTCAGACAGTAGGTTAGGGGTATGTGCAGCAAGGAAGTGGTGGTCAACAAGTGTCGAGGGGTCGTGGTCCGAACCGTGGAGGGAATAGTTTTGGTCGAGGTCGTGGAGCACCGGGCAGAGGTGCTGGGGGCTCAGATGCAAGACAGCCTGGGTTGGTTTACGCAACCAGACATCATGAAGAGGGGGATGCACCAGATGTTATCACGTATACATTTTTCATTCTTGGGTTACGCTTTGCTAGTTTGGTTGATGTTGGGTCAACTCACTCTTATATTGCTAGCATGGTGTCTGGAACCTTGTGAACTCTGAGACTATCCATAGGAAGATGACAGTACTTAGTCCTTTAGGACAATCTGTAGTGGTAGATAAACTCTTTAGGGATGTGCCTTTAGAGGTTCAGGGGTAGTGTTCCCGGCTGACTTGATGGAGCTGCCGTTCGGAGAAATTGACTTGATCTTAGGCATGGACTGGTTAGTAAGGTATCATGCTAATTTAGACTGTGTTGCTAAATGCATGTCGTTGAAGACTTCCGAGGACAATGAGATTGTGGTGATAGGTGAGAAGAGAGACTACTTGTCTAACGTAGTGTCTGCTCTTAAGGCAGAGAAGATGGTGAAAAAGGGTGCTTGGCTTTCTTGATATTTGTTAGTGCTTTGGATGCTAAGGAAGCAGCTGTGGGAGAGGTCAAGATAGTGAAGGAATTTGTGGATGTTTTTGAAAGAACTTCCAGGGCCTCCGGATCGGGAGGTGGAGTTTGGAATTGACCTATTGCCAGGTACCGCGCCAGTGTCTATCGCTCCGTATAGAATGGCACCAATGGAGTTGGTTGAGCTTAAAGCCTAGATCCAAAAGTTGTTAGATTGCAGTTTCATTCGACCCAGTGTGTCTCTATGTGGAGCACTGGTTCTATTTGTAAAGAAGAAGGATGGGTCTATGCGTATGTGCATAGATTACCGCCAGTTGAATAAGCTGACGATCAAAAACAAGTACATGCTACTGAGGATAGACGATTTGTTTGATCAACTTAAAGGGGCTGTAGTGTTTTCGAAGATAGATCTGAGGTTGGGGTATCATCAGCTCAAGGTGAAGGAAGCAGATATCCGTAAGACAACTTTCCAAACTCGATATAGGCACTATAAATTCCTAGTAATGCCGTTCGAGTTAATGAACGCACCATCTGTGTTCATGGATATGATAAACTAGGTCTTTCAACCCTACTTGGACCAATTCGTCATGGTGTTCATAGACGACATCCTGGTATATTCGAAGTCAGGGGAAGAGCATGGCGCACATCTTCGAGTAGTGCTACAGGTTTTGAGGGAAAATAAATTGTACGCCAAGTTTAGCAAGTGCAAATTTTGGTTGAGTGAATTCACTTTTCTGGGTTATATGGTATCCGCAGAGGGAATAAGAGTGGATCCTCGGAAGATTGAGGCAGTATTGGATTGGAAACCACCTAAGTCGGTGGCAGAGATTCGTAGTTTCTTGGGGTTAGCATGCTACTATAGAAGATTTGTTGAAGGGTTTTCTTCAATAGCAGCACCTTTGACTAAGTTGTTGAGAAAGGAGGTACCTTTTGTTTGGATGGATAAGCAGCAGGAGAGCTTAGAGAAGCTAAAGAGGGTTTTGAAAGAGGCTCTGGTTCTGATTCAGCTTGTGGCAGGGAAAGATTTTGTGGTATATTGTGATGCTTCTCATACCGGGTTAGGTTGTGTACTGATGCAGGAAGGGAAAGTTGTTGCCTATGCGTCTCGATAGTTGAGACCACATGAAGCTAACTATTCGATGCATAATCTGGAGTTGGTCGCGGTGGTTTTCGCCTTGAAGGTGTGGAGGCATTATTTGTATGGAGAGAAGTCGGTGATCTACACGGACCACAAGAGCCTAAAGTATCTGCTGACTCAGAAGGAGCTGAACTTGAGACAGCGAAGGTGGGTGGAATTGTTGAAGGATTATGACTATTCGATTGAGTACCACCCGGGTAAAGTGAATGTGGTGGAAGATGCGCTAAGTTGGAAAGTAGTATCAGATCTGAGAGCGATGTTCGCGCATCTTAGTCTCTATGATGACGGAAGTTTATTGGCAAAATTGCAAGTGAAGCCGACATGGGTAGCTCAGGTTAAAGAGATGCAGTTAGTGGATGAGGTTCTGAGTGCTAGACTTTTACAAGTTCGGAATGGGGGGTTGAAGGACTACAGTGTGAATAGTGATAGAGTTTTGTGTTTTCGTGGTCGGGTCTTTATGCCAAAAGATGTGGAGCTGAGGTAGAAGATTCTTCAGAATCGCATAGTAGCCCTTTCGCTATGCATTATGGAGGGAGGAAGTTGTATAGGGATCTACGAGATAAGTTTTGGTGGCCTGGTTTAAAGCAGGAAGTTATGGATTTTGTGGGGAAGTGCTTGACGTGTCAACAGGTCAAAGCTGAACACTAAGTGCCTTCGGGGTTGCTGCAACCAGTGAAGATTCTATAGTGGAAGTGGGAGAGAATCACCATGGATTTCATTAGTGGGCTTCCTCTTACGCCGACTACGAATGATTTGGTATGGGTGATTTTGGATCGGTTGACAAAGTCTGCTCATTTCATACCTGTTCGGGTTGATTACTCTCAGCAGAGGTTGACGAAGCTGTACAAAGTAGAAATTGTGAGACTGCATGGGGTGCTGGTATCAATCATATCAGATAGGGATCCTAGATTTACATCGAGGTTTTGGAGGGCGTTGCATCAGGCTTTGGGCACCAGGTTGGACTTTAGCACGACATTTCATCCGCAAACGGATGGCCAGTCTGAAAGGGTGATTTAGGTGTTAGAAGATATGTTGAGAGGATGTGTCATCGATTTCAAGGGTAGTTGGGAGGAATTCTTGCCCTTAGCAGAGTTCGCATACAACAATAGTTATCAGGCTAGTATTCGAATGGCACCGTACAAAGCACTGTATGGACGAAAGTGTCAGACTCCTATTTGTTGGACAGAACTGGGTGAACGCCATGTGTTGGGTCTAGGGATAGTGGCAGAGTCAGAGGAAAAGGTCAAGGTAATTCAAGCTCGATTGAAGGAGGCATCTGACAGACAAAAGTCCTATGCAGATCTTAAGCGGAAAGAGATAGAATTTGCGCTAGGTGATCGGGTTTTTCTAAAAGTTTCGATGTGGAAGAAGGTGATGAGATTTGGGCGCAAGGGTAAACTGAGTCCCAGGTTTATAGGGCCTTATCGGGTTTTGAAGCAAGTTGGACCGGTGGCTTATTAGTTAGAATTGCCTTCAGAATTGAAGCAGATGCATGATGTGTTCCACGTGTAAATGCTACGTCATTATCGATCGGATCCGTCTCACGTGGTGCCAGTGGAGGAAGTTGAGTTGAGGCCAGACTTGTCCTATGAGGAGGAGCCTATATAGATTTTGGAACGAGATGTGAAGGTGCTTCGGAAGAAATCAGTTCCCCTAGTTAAGGTGTTTTGCTGAACCACGGATCGGAAGAAGCTTCGTGGGAGTCGGAGGAAGCAATACGATAGCAATACCCTCACTTATTTTGATCAGGTAATTTCGAGGTCGAAATTATTTTTAAGGGGATAGAACTATAATATCTGGGATTTAGGGGTTATTCATTTTAATTCATATTCACGTGGTAATGTGCTGTGTGTGATGTTTGTATGTGTTTGGGGGCTTCGGGAACCTTGGGGTGTAGGTAGAGGACTTAGGAAAAATATTTGATTTTAAGCCTTTAGGGGGGAGAGCTAAGGGAGATGGGCTTTAAAGGATTTTATGTGGTGTTTGCTGACACAAGAAATCAAGTGGTAGAGTGGCAAGGGAGGCGCCACTTAGAGCACAAGGGAGTGATGCCTCAGGGAGCTAGAAGGGGGCAAGGTTCGAGCTACGGAGATAGCATTCTTGGAGTTCATTTTTGCGTCAGGAGGAGGAGGAGTTGGTGTTGGCATGGGCACTTAAAGATAGGAGGTTTGAAATGGTCAAACATTTCAAATGTGTGGTGGGGAACTAAGCATGAAGTTTGAAGCATTCAAACACTTTCAAATGGGTGGATATGAGTAAAATTAGGAGGAAAATTAGGGATTTGGGAGAGAGAGGAAGAGTTGGCCGAATATGGGGCTTTGGAGGGTGGCATTTTGGGTTTTGTTGTAGTAGGGTAGGTGTGTGTCGAAAATTCATTAGAGTAGGTCCGCTCTTCAGTTTTGAGTGTGTATCTTTTTTATTCCCTTTCTTTTCTCTGAGTCTCTACCGAAAGTGTCAGGAAATAGCCATCTATTCATTTATTTTCTTTTGGGTGTCTTGCCAAATTCTTTTATTTTTCTTTTACCTTCTTTTGTCTTCTTCAAACTTCAAGAGCCGAATATCCTATCAAACTTCACTTAATTTCTTTTCTCCATCTCTTTTTGTTTATTAGTCGAATGTGGGAGACCATTAAGGTCATTTTCTTCACCTTTCCTCACTATTTCCCATTGCCGAAACACCATAAACCCCAATTCCTTCTTCTTCTCTTCACCGATTTATTTGTCTTCAATAGCCGAATACACTCTTCTACACTATGGTCGAATCTCCATTCACCCTTTTCTTTCTTCTTCTATTACATTATTTCTCTGATTATAGCTCTTAGCCGAATCTGTCAGAGCCTGGGTAGGTGGAGTGGTCGTTCATCCTCTGTCAAGATCTGTTTCAACTGATTTCTAATCTAGTTGGTAAGGGTTCTCTTCTATTCGATTTTCTTCTTTCTCTTTTTGGTTGCCGAAAGTTAGAAGTCTAACTCCATTTCTTGGGGTGGCCAAATCCATGAAGGGTGGTTTCGGGATTTTTTTTGGCCTAGCGTTAACGGGGATTAAAGATCTTCCGAGATTTAATCAATAAAGGTAAGCAGGAAACAACCTTAGGCCGAAGGCCACTCCTTTTGTCAATTAATGTTAGTAGAATCGACAATGGTATGTAGGGATTTCGACTGACCTTCTAGTGCAAGTGAGAATCTTCTGGATTGGGTTGTTAGTGACAGTGTCGACATAGAGGCGTGGTGTTACGGATTATCAGGTGGGTAGTTATTACATTGTTTCTCTATTTAAAATTAATTAAATATATGTGATATGTGTGGTAACCAAAAATAACGGCTGTGGTGGTGTGGCTACCCATATTGGGTGATCTAGTAACCAGGTTAGTAATTTTCTCATATTAAAATTTTGGATGGATATTTGTGTCACATGGTAAGCATGTTATGTATGCATGACCGATATGTTCATAACGATTATATGTTTAATGAATGAAAGGGTGTACATTTATGTACGTGGTTTGATGTTAGCCTTGAGCTATATTGTGGATTGATGGTGGCTTCGTGCCTCATCGTGGATTGATGTTGGCTTTGTGCCTCATTGTGGATTGATGATGACCTTGAGTCACATCGTGGATATTGTGATTTAATCATGTGGATCAGGGCTAGACCACTAAATGGACTTTGAGCAGCATGACTACTAAAGATGTGTGTAGTGGATGGAGGGTCGATTTAGTAATCCCTTGGTGTGTAGTGGCAGGATATACGGGGGTGTGTAGCGGTTGGATACTAGGTTGGGTTGGGTTACCATTTTGCATATTCATGTGTGACAAGTGGATTGGTGTGTTGTAGGCCAAGCCCATTTATGGAAACATGTGGAATAATTGCACACTGAGTCGGTTTGACTCACCCTATTTTCCTAAAAACAATGCAGGTGATACGTGATTTTTAGACCGGGCCAAATTTGGAGTGGATTCGGGGTGGCCATGCTGAAGTTGTTTTAATTATACATGCACTTTAGATTTTTAGTTGCTTTTGGGTTAATTTTTATTGTAATAAGGCCGCTTTAAGTATTTTGGAATTTTTATCATGGTTTTAAGTTGGTATTAAAATGGATTATGGATTAAAAATAACTGGAAACACTTGCAACCTAAAAAGAAAATTAAGGATTTCAAATTCGGACTTTTGATAGTAATTCGTTTATTAAAATCCCTTCCAAACAATAACTCAACTTTTATACAAATGTGTAAGTTTTATTTCCCGGCAAAATACGATTTTCAAAATGATAAACCCTTATAGCTATATATATACGTTTTCAAACTTAACTTCACCCTCGAAGACAGATCTCTTTTCAAACTACTACTCAGTAAAAGCTGAATATCTGTTTTTCCTTAAAGACTTGACATGTGTTTTTTTTTAAATCAAACTCATCACAAACCTTTTCCCCATAACATTCTGAATCCGGCTGTAGTGTTTTGGGCCGGGGTTTGGGGTGTTTCAACAAGTCTCACAAGGTTAGTAAATTCACATATACAAAAACATCTAATTTCTTCATGTCATAAAACATGTAAAAGTAAACACAATCAAAGCTCAATTCAACTATCTCATATTCACTTAACATTTCACATTTTCATTTCAAGTATTCATTTCAAATGTCCCTTTTTACATATCTATCCATATAAACATTTTGTATATACAATTAATATAACTATTTCCATCTAACCAATTCATATAATCATTCTGTATATTCATTTTCCATCCGATGAGCTATAATGAAATAGTATTGGATACATGGAAATAATGCTCACATAAGCTATAACTATAATTGCTCACACGAGCTATAATTGTAAATGCTCACACAAGCTATGGAATGGGCCTGCTCACACAAGCTATGGGTCGAGATGTTACTATACTCAATGCTACTCACATAAGCTGTAGAGAATTTGCAACAAATGCAGGACCTCAACCATCAGTAGGACATCTAATACCAGTACCCAAAACGATAAATAACCCTAATTTGTATCCTAAGCATTCACGACGTATAGGGCCATGTTTCATATCTATATCATTTAGTCATATACACATTATTTCATCACAAGAATTCATCTATGTAGTTTCCATTTTAAAAATAACCCTTAATTTAATTAACATTACAACTTAGTCCATTCCATCCCTTACCATTTAACAAGTAAATGAACTCAATCACAATATATATAGATAGATATTATATCTCAAAACAACAACTAATTAGTTTCACTAATTTACAAACTTACCTAATCACAATAGCTACAAACATTTCGACGAAGACTACTTGACTTTGTTTCCTTTCCCACCATCATTGGAACGATGGAAATGTGCAAGTGTACACAATCACAACAAGTAATAAAGTGACAAGTGAATGTCGAGTTATCATACCCACAGTGTAACACCCCTATCCCAAATCTGTCGCTGGATTAGGGTTAAAGGTTTACCTGACAGACTGGAAACTTTTACTGACATTACCTACAATCATTCATCAAACACAATTGTAATGTTCCTTAAATAGGTCAACAAGACCTTGAACATTCTTATAAACTGGGTCGGAACTAAATCAAAACACATACAGAAATTCTTGAAAATTTAAAACTTTTCAAAGTTTAAGAGGTTACACTCCCATGTAGGCAGGCCGTGTGCCTCCCACGGCCGCTAGACACCCCTGTGTCCTTCCCGTGGTTGAAATTGATTTTACTCCACAGCCACCAAGCACACTGTGTTGCCTGACCGTGGTCGATTCTGACTTGGCTCCACGGTTACCAAACAGCCCCGTGAACTAAGGCCGTGTCTTTTTATGCCATATATTGACTTCTTCACACAGCTACTAGGCACGCCCGTGTACCCTGCCCATGTTCTCTTAAGCTAGTTACTGACTTTACCCCACTGTCACAAGACATGCCCGTGTAACATTATAGGCCATTTCCAAGGCCAAAATTCCACCCACTTAGAGTTAAACCTACAAGCCAAACGTCAATACAATTTATGCACATTTAACAAGCATGAACTTGCCAAAATAACCATCAAATCTCTACATTCAAAACCAATCTCAACCATGCCAACTATCATGACTAAAACATATACATCACAAGCATAATTCATCCAAATACTTACCTAAAAACTTGACCATTTTGCGTGCTTCAAACCATATCAATATATGCATCATAGAACACATTCATTTAAGCATAATGCCAATATATAAATAGCCAATTCACATGGCTAAGTTCACATTTCATACTTATCCTGATAACAAGCCTATACATGCCATATCTAGCTATATACATCTTCCAAAATGTACCAAAAACAAGTTGAGTAGTGTGATGACGATCCTCGATAGTCCCGAGCCTTCAGTAGCTTTGACAATCTATAAAACAGAGAAAAACACACACACAGTGTAAGCTTTCCAAAAGCCTAGTAAGTCATATTCAAATAAACTTAATATGTAAATCATATAAACATATGTAAACATTGGCATAATTCATATTCATAGCAAAATTCTCACATATATGCTTAAATCCATATTCTTAGCCATATTTGCCACATTCATCATTTAAAGAATCATAAATATACATAGCTCTTTCATAACCATTCTTGTATCTCATTCACAATCTCATATTCATTCATACATTTCTTCAAATTAAAGTGACATAGGTACTTATCTTTTAGACACACTTAGTGTACATACCAAACGTACCTCAAACGAATATACTTTCACATAAGTGTTCATAGCTCGAACTTTGCTCGTTGAATCGCTAGGAATCTAATGGGATACTCAAAATCTCGAAATAGTCGTACAACACTGACGTCCTAGACGAGGTCTTACGTGTACTCAGATATCGATGCCCTAGACGAGGTCTTACGTAAATACTGGTGTCCCAGACATGGTCTTACACATAAAGCTCATATCGATGCCAACGTCCTAGACGTGGTCTTACACGAATCTTAAATCAATGTCGACGTCCTAGACGTGGTCCTACATGATAAAACAGAACAGATACCTATGTCATGACATAGCTAATCCTATCTATTCGTAGGTTCATACGGGACTTCTTGGATATTGTCGCTAAGTCGATCTTATCTTAAAATTCATATGCATAGTATCTCATAAGCATTCATTATCATCAATAGTCATATGAATATACTCAATTCAATACAATTACATTTATTTGCAATATGACTTACCTTAGATTTGATTTTTTAACGGAAATAGAAACGGCTGCTCGGCTACTTTCGCTTTCCCGCGATCTAAGTCCGTTCTCGTCGGTTCCTAATCTATTCATATTCAAAATTAGCTCTTTTATTCACTAACTCATTCAATTCAATCCAATGACACACATTTAGGGCTATTTGCAATTTAACCCTCACATTTGCACAAATTATCAATTTAGCCCATTTTTCTTAAAACATCAAATTCACAAAATCATCACATACTCATGCTTAGCCGAATGTTCATACATCTCATACATGCTCATATTTTCCATTAAATTTACAATTTAGTCTATCAAGTTTCTATTTTCTCAATTAAGCCCTAATTAGCTAAATTTATTAAAAATTCAAGAACAAAGTATAATCATCTAGCTCAAATCTTTCATTTATCACAATAAAACATCATAAAGCTTACTATTTCATCAATGACACATCTCATGAACATCACCAATACACAAAATTGAGACATGGGCTTGATAGTAGACTAAGCAACAATGTCAAAAACATAAAAATCAACAAAATCAAAATCAAAATCATACCTTAATTCAAGCTTACAATGACCGAAACCTAGCTCTACTTCTTTCTTTTTCTTTCTTTGATTTTCGATGGAAGAAATTGATGTTTTAATGTCTATTTTCATGTTTTATTTTATCATAATATAAATTAATACATAAATGAAATATTTAACCTTATAATATAAAATTACAAAACATAAATCCCAAGGACATTATGGACCATAACCGTCCACTATCAATTATAATAGGGAAATTGCCTTTCAAGGACTTCTCATAATAAAGACACATCAATTTGATCATTAATCAAATGAAAAGCTACATTTAAACATTATACGATTTAGTCCTTTTATCAAATTAAGCACATAGATAGATAAATTATCTTACGAAACTTTACCACATGCATAATCACTTATCAAAGGCACAAAAAATAATATTAAAACATTTCACTGACTCGGATTTGTGGTCTCAAAACCACTGTTCTAACTAGTGTATAAACTGGATTGTTACAATTCTCCCCCTTAGGGATTTTTGTCCCTGAAAATCTTACCATTAAGCAGAGTCAGATCTTGCTGTCTCATTTAATCTTTCGGTTCCCATGTTTCCTCTTCAATTCCGTGACGATTCAATAATATTTTGACTAACGGTATTTTCTTATTTCTCAACTCTTTCACTTCACGAGCTAATATACGAATCGATTCCTCTTCGTAAATAGTATCAGATCAGATTTCAATTTCAGATGAGACAATCACATGTGACGGTATAATATTTGGGATTTAGGGGTTATGCATTTTCACTTGAATGAATGTGATTGCATACTTGAATGTGTTTTGGGGCTTCAGGAACCTTGGGTTGTAGGTAGAAGCCTTAGAAAAATAATTGATTTTAAGCCTAAAAAGGGGAAACTAAGGGAGCTATGTCTTAAAGAGTTTATTGTGTGGCTTAGGACACAAGAATTAAGTTGGTAATGTGGCAAAGAGGCGCCACTTAGAGCCTTAGTCAGTGATACCACAAGGAGTGTGGATGGGCCTAGGTTCGAGCAGCAAGAGAAGCATTTTGGAGCTTTTATTTTTTAGCAAGGAAGGGCAGTGATGGACGGCACAAGGACACTTCAAGGATGAAGTGTAGATTGGGTCAAATAGCTTGAAGATTCGGCTAAGTAGGAGTGAAAAGGGGGATTTGGATGAAGGAAGGAGAGTTGGCTGGCCAAGGGACTTCTAGGGTGGCATATTCGGTCATGACTAGGGGAGCTAATGCTGAAATTATTTAAGGGGTTGTAGGTACCTTTTAGTTTTCTTTTCTTTCCCTAGTGTTGTGTCGAAAGGGGTAGTCAGAGACTTTCAAAACCTTTCTTTTGCAATAGCCGAATTTGAGAAAACCACTAGGGTCACTTTCTTCTTCTGTTTTCTTCATCCATAGTTGTCATCTTGAAAAGCCGAAACCCACTTTAAGTTCTCTTCTATTCTTTCAAGTGTTTGGCCAAATATCCTTCGCCTTATTTTCTTCCTCTTCTCACGTGATCTAGTCTCCATTAAAGTGCTGAATCTATTTCTTTCTTTTTGTGATTATAGCCGAATCTCTTTGTGTTTCCAAACAAGGGTGCAATCGATCTCAACATTGTGGTATGGAATTCTGTCATTCAATTTTTTCTTTTCTTTTTCCTTCGATTGCCAAAACTAGGAGTCTAATCTCTCCTATTTTCTTTTGGCTGAACCATGAAGGAGATCTTTTGGGATTCTTATAGCCGACAGTGGGAAGGTGATCTTTTCGGGATTTAAGATCCAAGGTAAGCAGGAGGTACCATTCGGCCAAGGGCCACTTTTATTGGTTCTAAGGCACTATGCCAATTCTAACTATGGTATTTTAGGGGGTTTTTGACAGATCTTTGAGATTTGGCTAAGCGATCTAGGTAAGGGTTCTAGTGCTTCGGATCTGTCTCTCATTCGTTTAAAAGCTGAAGGCTAATTGTTTGTATATAGTAGTGCTTGGCCGATTGCAAGGGAGGTGCACTACATAGTTTTGGGATTCAGATTGGTAACCAAATTGGCATCAAGGTAAGGATTATGGTTGCGTTAACCCTTCAGGATTTTCTATATAGCCGAATGGCCTCTTTGCTAATGTTCTTAGTGTTGGCCGAATATAGGAAAGGGGATCTAGTGCGTGAGATCAGGATTATCGAGATTCAATAATCATGTTGGTAACCAGGTGTTTAACTCTACACTAAAATCCTGATAGATTAATAATAACAATGTTAAGCATGTGTTAATAAAGTGACGAATAAACATGGCTAAGGGTACCATTTAATGGTACAGTGTATTGAGGTATGTTACCCCTTAATACTCGTTAATAATGTTTATTAACATTGATATGAAAATATGTGAAATTCTGTTATGATTTTGGGGTAAGGTAAAATTGCAAGATAATTGTATGTCTTGTATGTTGCATGGGCATATGGGTGAATATATTAAAGGGGAAGTGTTCTGATGGTTTTACCACATTATCTGGTGACCTATGTCACACATTATGAATCTGGTGACTCTGTCACATTATCTGGTGGCTATGCCACAATTATAAGGCCAATGAGTAGTTGGCTGCAGTGACTGCCTTTGATGGTCTGTAGCGGATGGAGGGCGATTTAGTAATCCCCGCGGTGTGATTTGTAGGTACGGGTGATGTGTAGAGGGTGGATATCTAGGTGGGTTTGGGTTGCATCATTGCCTATGACTAATGTATGTGATATAATATGTTTTATCCATTGGGAATCTATGATGGCTGTTATACACTGAGTCTGTTGACTCACCCTTCGTGGGCTAACATTTTGCAGGTGATACCCAGTAAACGGACCGGGTCGGCAGGGACTTAGGGGTGGTCATGCTTAGCTCAGCATTTTCAAATTTTTCTTATTAAGTTTCATTTGATTTATTTTGGGTTATATTTTGATGTAATAAGGCCATTATCATTTAGCTATTTTAAGTTTACATTTTAATTTTTATTATGATATAAACATACAATCAAACG
Source organism: Gossypium rotundifolium (assembly GCA_025506655.1). Taxonomy (NCBI): domain Eukaryota; kingdom Viridiplantae; phylum Streptophyta; class Magnoliopsida; order Malvales; family Malvaceae; genus Gossypium; species Gossypium rotundifolium. The sequence continues at coordinate 67,008,550 of CP106732.1, read as the reverse complement.
ATTAAACATTTTTCGTAAAACAACTTCAATTGTTTTGACACCCAAACACCTACGGTTTTCAAGTTAATAATAAAAAGCTCTAAAATTCGACAATTCTTTGAACTTGTAACTTTTGAAACATGATAATATCATTTCAATACAAACTTCAAAAACAACACGGTTTTCAAATTGATCATAGCTCAAATCGATTTTTCTTCAAAACCACCAGTTTTCCAACATGACAAAATGAGGATTTGTTACGTTTTACTCAAGGAGCATGCCAGATCTGGTCAGGGCTTGTGGGCTGGGTTTAGGGTGTTTTAGTTTGGTATCAGAGCCAGGTTCAAAACTTAGCCCTGAGGGCTTTTTGGGCCCAAAACATTTTTCTTATTTTGAACTTGAGTTTACTAAAGGTTGAGCGGGTTTTTCGGCATGGCTTTGAGTCTCCTACCAAGTCTACTGTAAGTACCCTAACTGCAGTGTGATTTGTATGTGGGTATTACGGGGACATAGATTAGTGGATTAGGAGCTATTGAACCCTAGGATTAGCTTTCTCCAACACAGAATTCCATAAAATTTAAAGTCTAATCAAACAAACCTGTGAGTGAGTCGTTGAGTTAAGGGTGTGGCAACCGTTGTGCGCATGTCTAGGATTGGATTCAGGGGGAGCTTGGTATTTAAGTAGTCCTAGTGACTCACCTCCTCTCCACTCGAATCCTACCTAGTGCGTAGTGACGGTTCACCCTAACTAAGAGGACTTACCCACAGGCTAAATTCAGTAATTAAAACCCGAAAGGGACTAGCTACACAGTTTTGCAAAAACCTTAGTTTTAAAATCACCGAATTACCCCTTTGACTCGTAAAAAAACTATTTTAGATTTTTAAAAAAAATTTCCCGAAATACCCCTAGTTTGCAAAAAATTACTAAAATACCCTTAGTTCATAAAATTACTATACTACCCTCAAATTTTATCAAAATATTCCTATAATTGTAAAAATACCAAAAACCCCTATTTTGTAAAATTTCAAGATACCCTATTTTGAAAAATTATGAAAATACCCCTGTAGGATAAAATTACAAAAATACCCCTGGGTAGTGGGAAACAACAACAAAAATAACCACAACACTTTTTTGTAATGAACGCGAGTTCATGAACATTGATGATTGAATGAATGAACTTGAGACTGTAGTGTGTGTATGAACTCGAAAGAACTACTTTTTCAAACTATTAATCATAAGACTGTTCGCGATAAATCAGTGGAAAGAAATAATGATTCATAAAATTCTTAACCAGATAAACGCAACTCAGAAGAATGAGTTCTATGGGACGTGGTCATAATGTATGAGGCTGTGGTAGAGGTCGAATGACCGTATCAGAACCCGTTAGGTCTGGTCAAGGGTCCTAAAATGATATGCCACCACCACCAGCTGCTGGTGTTGAATATCAGGATCAGACGGGGGATGATGCAGTATCACAAACGATGCTGCGAGTTCTTGAGAGGGTGGCTGGAGTAGGTGGAGGCATGGGAGCGCGGAAGTTCGTACCTGAGCGACTCCGAGCCAATGGAGCTGAGGTATTTCAAGGAGTATCTGGTGTGGCGCCCAGTACGGCTGAGTATTGGTTCGAGGCGACGGAGCGAATTATGGACTATTTGGACCTGACTGCTGAGGAGAAACTAAAAGGGTGGTGTCGCTTCTCCGCGATGAGTCATACCAGTGGTGGCTCACGGTTCGGGATGGTGCTGTAACAGACGATCTTATTTGGGAGTATTTTAAGGCGGCATATTAGAAGAAGTATATTGGGACTAGCTATATTGATGCGCAGAGGAAGGTGTTTCTGAGGCTGGTTTAGGGGAATAAGATCGTAGCGGAGTACGAGGCAAAATTGTTAAGGCTGAGTCGATATGCTCGAGGTATTGTGGCCACGGAGCATGAACGATGTGTCCGGTTTGAGGATGGACTAAGGGATGACCTAAGACTGCCGATAGCTCCATAGTAGGAGTGAGAGTTTGTCGTGTTGGTGGAGAAGGCTAAGGTAGACGAAGGGGTGAAGGAATCTGTGAGACAGAATTCGGATAGAAATAGGCAGAAGAGAGGTTTTGGAACATCAAGGTCATCTGGGAATGTTCAAAAGAGACTTAGAACTGATGGGTTGTGAGGTCAACAGGTTGTTATGGAAGGACAGTATCGTACTTGTGCTCAGTGTGGAAAGATGCACCTAGGAGAGTGTTGGAAGAAGACAGGAGGATGTTTTAAGTATGGGTCCAAGGATCACATGATTAGAGACTGTCCTATGAAAACTGACGGGAGCCGACCCACGAGTCAAGGTCTTAATCAGGCTAGAAGAGGTGGACAATAGCCACCGCGGGGTCGTGGTCCGATTGGCGAGGTAATGGTTCTGGAAGAGGTCGAGGAACATCAGGCAGAGGTGTTGGTAACATAGAGGTGAGACAGCTGGGTCTGGTGTATATGGTTCATCGGAGGGAGGATGATGATGCACCGGACGTCATAACCGGTACGTTCCTTATAGCTGACAAGCCTTACTTTGCTTTAATTGATGTTGGCTCGACCCACTTATATGTTGCATGTAGAGTAGCTGAAACACTAGGTGTAGCATCTGAACTGTCTGTTAGAGAGATGACTGTAGTAAGCCCGTTAGGTCAAACGGTAGTGGTGAATAGGGTATTTCGAAGTGTACCTCTAGAGATTCAGGGAGAGGTATTTCTTGCCAACTTGATGGAACTACCCTTTGGAGAATTTGATCTTATTCTAGGCATGGATTGGCTAGTGGAACATCGTGCTAAATTGGATTGCCCAGCTAAGCGAATGGAGTTGAGGACTTTGGAGAATAAGGAGATAGTTATGATAGGAGAAAGAAGAAATTATTTGGCTAACGTAGTCTCCGCATTAAAGGCTGATAAGATGGTGCGAAAATGGTGCAAGGTGTTTCTGGCCTTCGTTAGTGTTTTGGATGCCAAAGAAGAGGGAGTTAGTGGAGTTAGAACAGTAAGGGAATTCGCGGATGTCTTTACGGTGGAGCTGCTCGCAGGTTACCCGGACGGGGAGGTGGAGTTCGAATTGATTTCTTCTTTGAGTACGACTCTTGTGTCAATTGCTCCATACCAAATGGCACCAAAGGAGTTAGTAGAGCTTAAACACCAGATCCAAGAGTTACTCGATCGTGGTTTATTCGACCTAGTGTGTCTCCATGGGGAGCATCGGTTCTATTTGTGAAGAAGAAGGACGGGACTATACGCATGTGCATAGATTATTGTCAATTGAATAAATTGAACATCAAGAACAAGTATCCATTACCAAGGATAGATGACTTGTTTGATCAGCTTAAGGGGGCCGCGGTATTTTCAAAGATAGATCTACTGATGCGGATATTATCGACTTAAGGTGAAGGAAGCGGATATCCATAAGGCGACTTTTCGGATAAGGTACGAGCATTATGAGTTCTTAGTAATGCTGTTCGGATTGACGAACGCCCCAGCTGCGTTCATGGATATGATAAACCAAATTTTCTAACCCTATTTGGATCGGTTCATTGTTGTGTTTATAGACGACATCCTAGTGTATTCCAAGTCTGAGGAAGAACATGATGAGTATCTCCAGGTGGTGTTGCAAGTGTTAAGGGAAAAGAAGCTATATGCCAAGTTAAGCAAGTGTGAATTTTGGCTGAAGGAAGTTACGTTCTTAGGGCATGTAGTGTCTGTGGAAGGAATAAGGGTGGATCCTCAGAAGATTGAAGCAGTAGTAGATTGGAAACCACCTAAGTCTGTGGCTGAGGTTCATAGTTTCTTGGGGTTAGCAGGCTACTACAGGAGATTTGTCGAAGGGTTCTCGACTATAGCAGCACCTCTGACAAAGTTGTTGAGAAAGGAGGTACCTTTCGTATGGGCGGATAAGTAGCAGAAGAGCTTTGAGAAGCTTAAGATAGTATTGACAGAGGCTCTAGTTTTGATTTAGCCGGAAGCAGGGAAAGACTTCGTGGTGTATTTGATGCTTCCCATACAGGATTGGGATGTGTCCTTATGCAAGACGGGAAAATAGTCGCTTATGTATCTCGGCAGTTGAGGCCACATGAAGTGAACTATCCGACGTACGATCTGGAGTTAGCTGCAGTAGTATTCGCTCTAAAAGTGTGGGGGCACTACTTGTATGGGGAAAGGTCGGTGATCTACACGGACCACAAGAGTTTGAAGTGTCTGCTGACTCAGAAGGAGCTAAATTTGAGACAGCGAAGGTGGGTAGAGTTGTTGAAAGACTATGATTACTTAATAGAGTATCACCCGGGCAAGGTGAATGTGGTGGCAGATGCCCTAAGTCAAAAAATGGTGTCGGATCTAAGGGTGATGTTTGCACATCTTAGCCTTTATGATGATGGAAGTTTGTTAGCAGAGTTGCAAGTGAAGCCGATATGGTTAAGACATGTAAAGGAGAAACAATTGGTAGATGGTGAACTCAGTGCTAAGCTGCTACAAGTACAAAATAGGGAGTTGGAGGACTATGGTGTAAATAGTGATGGAGAGCTGTGTTTTTGGGGCAAGGTTTGTATGCCAAAGGATGAGGAATTAAGGCAGAAAATTTTTCTGGAATCGTATAGTAGCCCTTATGTTATGCATCATGGAGGAAGTAAGTTATACAGGGATCTACGGGATTAGTTTTGGTGACCTGGTCTTAAGCGGGAAGTTACCGAATTTGTAGGGAAGTGCTTAACGTGTCAGCAAGTCAAAGCTGAACACCAAGTACCGTCAAGATTGCTTCAACCTATAAAGATTTTGCAATGGAAGTGGGAGAGAATTACCATGGACTTCGTTAGTGGGCTTCCTCTTACGCCTACTAAGAAGGACTCAATATGGGTGATAGTAGATCGATTGACAAAGTCGGCACATTTCATACCAGTGCGGGTTGACTATTCCTTGCAAAGATTGGAAAAGTTGTATGTAGCAGAAATCGTGAGGCTGCAAGGAGTACCGATGTCGATTATCTTGGATAGGGATTCGAGGTTTACGTCTCGATTTTGGAAAGCACTACATCAAGCTTTGGGCACCAGGTTGGACTTCAGTACGGCATTTCATCCACAGTCGGACGACCAATCTAAACGGGTAATTCAAGTACTAGAGGATATGTTGGGGGTTGCGTGATGGATTTTAGAGGAAGTTGGGAGGAGTTCTTGCCTTTAGCAGAATTTGCGTATAATAATAGCTATCAAGCAAGTATTCAGATGGCACTGTACGAAGCGCGGTATGGAAGGAAGTGTCGCACTCCTACGTGTTGTACAAAATTAAGGGAACGTCAAGTTTTAGCCCAGAGATTGTGGCAGAATCAGAAGAAAAGGTTAAGGTAATTAGAACACGGTTGAAAGAGGTTAAGGTAATTGAGATCTTAAGCGGTTGAAAGAGGCATCGGCGAGCAAAAGTCATATCACGAGATCTTAAGCGGAAGGAGATAGAGTTTGCTGTGGGGGATCAGGTGTTTCTTAAAGTTTTACCGTGGAAGAAGATGATGAGATTTGGCCGCAAGGGAAAGTTAAGTCCTAGGTTTATAGGACCTTATCAGATTTTGAAGTGGGTTGGACCCGTAGCATATCAGTTAGAGTTGCCTTCGGAGTTGAAGCAGATGCATGATGTTCCACGTTTCGATGCTACGTCGTTACCGATCGGATCCATCTCATGTAATATCGGTTGAGGAGGTGGAGCTGAGACCAGATCCGTCTTATGAGGAAGAGCCGATTCAGATTCTAGAACGGGATGTAAATGTGCTACGGAGGAAATCAGTTCCTCTAGTCAAAGTATTATGGTGTAACCATGGATCGGAGGAAGCTTCGTGGGAGCCAGAGGAAGCAATGCGATAGCAATACCCTCACTTATTTTAGCCAGGTAATTTCGAGGTCAAAACTATTTTAAGGGGGTAGAACTGTAATATCCAGGATTTAGGGGTTATGCATTTTCACTTGAATGAATGTGATTGCATGCTTGAATGTGTTTTGGGGCTTTAGGAACCTTGGGTTGTAGGTAGAAGCCTTAGAAAAATAATTGATTTTAAGCCTAAAAAGGGGAAACTAAGGGAGCTAGGCCTTAAGGAGTTTATTGTGTGGCTTAGGACACAAGAATTAAGTTGGTAAGTGGCAAAGAGGCGCCACTTAGGGCCTTAGTCAGTGACGCCACAAGGAGTGTGGAGGGGCCTAGGTTCTAGCAAGAAGAGAAGCATTTTGGATTTTTATTTTCAACAAGGAAGGCGGTGATGGGCGGACAAGGACACTTCAAGGATGAAGTGTAGATTGGGTCAAATAGCTTGAGGATTCGGCTAAGTAGGAGTGAAAAGGGGGATTTGGATGAGGGAAGGAGAGTTGGCCGGCCAAGGGACTTCTAGGGTTGCATATTCGGTCATGCCTAGGGGAGCTAATGCTGGAATTGTAGATACCTTTTAGTTTTCTTTTCTTTCCCTAGTGTTGTGCCGAAAGGGGTAGTCAGAGACTTTCAAAACCTTTCTTTTGCAATAGCCAAATTTGAGAAGACCACTAGGGTCACTTTCTTCTTCTGTTTTCTTCTTCCATCTTTGTCATCTTGAAAAGCCGAAACCCTCTTTGGGTTCTCTTCTATTCTTTCAAGTGTTTGGCCAAATATCCTTGGCTTTATTTTCTTCCTCTTCTCACGTGATCTAGTCTCCATTAAAGTGCCAAATCTATTTCTTTCTTTTTGAGATTATAGCCGAATCTCTCTATGTTTCCAAACAAGGGTGCAATCGATCTCAACATTGTGGTAAGGAATTCTGTCATTCGATTTCTTTCTTTTCCTTTTTCCTTTGATTACCGAAATCTAGGAGTCTAATCTCTCCTGTTTTCTTTTGGTGAACCATGAAGGAGATCTTTGGGATTCTTATAGTCGACAGTGGGAAGGTGATCTTTTCAGGATTTAAGATCCAAGGTAAGCAGGAGGTACCATTCGGCCAAGGGCCACTTTTATTGGTTCTAAGGCACTATGTCGATTCTAACTATGGTATTTTAGGGGGGGTTTTTCAACAGATCTTCAGGATTTGGCTAAGCGATCTAGGTAAGGGTTCTAGTGCTTCGGAACTGTCTCTCATTTGTTTAAAAGCCGAAGGCTAATTGTTTGTATGTAGTAGTGCTTGGCCGATTGCAAGGGAGGTGCACTACATAGTTTCGGGATTCGAATTGGTAACCAAATCGGCATCAAGGTAAGGATTATGGTTGCATTAACCCTTCGGGATTTGCTATATAGCCGAATGGCCTCTTTGCTAATGTTCTTAATGTTGGCCGAATATAGGAAAGGGGATCTAGTGCGTGAGATTGGGATTGTCGGGATTCGATAATCGTGTTGTTAATCAGGTGTGTAACTCCACACTAAATTCCCGATAGATTAATAATAACAATGTTAAGCATGTGTTAATAAAGTGACGAATAAACATGGCTAAGTGTACCATTTAATGGTACAGTGCATTCAGGTACGTTACCCCTTAATTCCCGTTAATATTGTTTGTTAACATTGATATGAAAATATGTAGAATTCGTTATGATTTTGGGGTAAGGTAAAATTGCATGATAATTGTATGTCTTGTATGTTGCATGGGCATATGGGTGAATATGTTAAAGGGGAAGTGTTCTGGTGGTTTTACCACAATATCTGGTGACCTATGTCACACATTATGAATCTGGTGACTCACACATTATCCGTGGCTATGCCACAATTATAAGGAAATGATGAGTAGTTGGTTGCGGTGGCGCCTTCGATGGTGTGTAGCGGATGGAGGGTCGATTTAGTAATCCCCATGGTGTGATTGGTAGGTAAGGGTGATGTGTAGAGGATGGATATCTAGGTGGGTTTGGGTTGCATCATTGCCTATGATTAATGTATGTGATATAATATGTTTTATCGATTAGGAATCTATGATGGCTGTTACATGCTGAGTCTGTTGACTCACCCTTCGTGGGCTAACATTTTACAAGTGATACCCAGTAAACGGACCGAGTCGGCAGGGACTTAGGGGTGGCCATGCTCAGCTCAGCATTTTCAGATTTTTCTTATTAAGTTTCATTTGATTTATTTTGGGTTATATTTTGATGTAATAAGGCCATTATCATTTAGCTATTTTAAGTTTCGTTTTAATTTATTATGATACGAACATACAAACAAACGATTAAACATTTTTCGTAAAACAACTTCAATTGTTTTGACACCCAAACACCTACGGTTTTCAAGTTAATAATAAAAAGCTCTAAAATTTGGCAATTCTATAAACTTGTAACTTTTGAAACATGACAATATCATTTCAATACAAACTTCAAAAACAACACGGTTTTCAAATTGATCATAACTCAAACCGATTTTTCTTCAAAACCACCAATTTTCCAACATGACAAAACGAGGATTTGCTATGTTTTACTCAAGGAGCATGCCAGATCCGGTCAAGGCTTGTGGCTGGGTTTGGGGTGTTTCAGACGGATTGGATCGATATCTAAGGAGCATCGAGACATGAAATGCATTATGGATATTTTCTAATTTAGAGGGTAACCTTAATCTACATGCAACAGGCCCAACACGTTCAATAATTTCATACGGCCCAATGAACCTCGAACTTAACTTGCCTTTATGTTTGAACCGAAGCACTTTCTTCCACGGAGGCACTTTTAAAAATACTCTGTCGCTGATCTCAAATTCTATATCTTTTCATCTCATGTACGCATAAGACTTTTGATGATCAGATGCTGCTTTCAAACAATCTCAGATTAGTTTCACTTTTTGCTCTGAATCTTTTATCAAATCAACTCCGTGTAGCTTATTCTAACTAAGCTCGATCCAATACAGAGGTGTACGACATTTACGTCCGTACAAAGCTTCATAAGGTGCCATTTTAATGCTTGACTGAAAACTGTTATTGAACGTAAATTCAATCAATGGCAGGTACTGTTCCCACGAACCATTAAACTTGAGTATACAACATCTTAACCTGTCTTCAAGAATTTGAATGGTCCATTCAGACTGACCATCTATTTGAGGATGAAAAGCTTTACTAAAATGTAGTTTCGTACCTAAAGCTTCTTGTAATTTCTTCTAGAACCTCGAAGTAAATCTCGGATCTCTATCTGATACAATAGAAAGTGGCACCCCATGCAATCTCACAATCTCAGAAATATATAGCTCAACTAATCTATCAAGTGAGTAATCAGATCGTACCGGAATAAAATGGGTAGATTTCATCAATCGATCAACTACAACCCATATCGTATCTTTGTTTCTCGAATTTAGAGGCAATCCTGAAACAAAATCCATTATTACTCTATCCTATTTCCATTTAGGAATCAGAATCGATTAAAGCAACCTAGACAGAACTTGATGTTCAGCTTTCACTTGTTGACAGACTAAACATTTCGAAACAAAGTTAGAAATAACCCGTTTCATACCAGAAGACCAATAGTGTCACTTCAAATCATGGTACATTTTGGTACTTCCCAGATGAATAGATAGACGACTGTTATGAGCTTCATTCAAAATTAGCTGAATCAACTCTGGATTTCTCAGAACACAGATACGATCTTGAAATCTCAAGTAATCATCAATAATTTGTAATTCAGATTTAGAATTCGAATCGCACTGAACTCGCTTTGATAACAATTCATTATCAACCTTCTGAGTATCACATATTTGCTGTACAAACAACGGTTTCTCTTTTAATTAAGCTATCATAGAATTATCATCAGACAAATCTAACTGAGTATTTAGAGCACATAATGCAAACAATGATTTTCTACTTAATGCATCAGCAACAACGTTTGCTTTACCCAGATGATAATCTATCACAAGCTCATAATCTTTTAGCAACTCTAACCATCTCCTTTGATGCAGGTTCAAATCTTTCTAGGTCATCAAGTATTTCAGACTTTTATGATCTGAAAACAAGTGACATTTTTCACCATACAGATAATGACGCTAGATCTTAAGTGCAAACACAATCGCAGCTAACTCAAGGTCGTGCATCGGATAATTCTTTGCATGAGGCTTTAATTGTCTCGAGGCATAAGCTACAAATTTTCCTTCCTTCATCAAAACACATCCCAGAATGTTTAACGAAGCATCACTGTAAATCACAAATTCTTTACCCGATTCTGGTTGTACTAACACTAGAGCTTCTGCTAACTGAGTTTTCAACTGATCAAAACTTTCCTGACATTTATTAGACCATTCAAATCTAACATCTTTCTGAAGTAATCTAGTCAGTGGAGTAGCTATCACTAAAAATTCTTTTACAAGTCGACGTTAATAACCAGCTAGTCCCAGAAAGCTACAGACTTTAGGCACGTTCTTTCGAGGTTTCCAATCCAGAATAATAGAAATCTTGCTCGGATCAACATGAATCCCAAAAGATGACACAATATGTCCCAAAAACTAACCTCGTGTAACCAAAATTCACATTACTGAATTTCACATGCAATTTCTTTTCTCTTAAAGTTTGCAATACGATTCTCAAATGTTCAGCTTGCTCAATTTCATCACGTGAATAAATCAATATGTCATCTATAAACACCACAATAAACCGATCTAGGTACGGTCTGAAAATTTTATTCATCAGATCCATAAAAATAGTAGGAGCATTGGTTAGTCCAAATGGCATAACTAAAAACTCATAATGCCCGTACCTTGTTCTAAAAGTATTTTCAGTATACCTGAATCTTTCACTCTCAACTGGTAGTATCCCGATCTCAAATCAATCTTGGAAAATATAGTAGCTCCTTTTAATTGATCAAATAAGTCATCAATTATGGGCTATTCTTTATTGTCACCTTATTCAACTGACGATAATCAATACACATTCTCATCGTGCCATCTTTCTTTTTCACAAACAGAACAGGAGCACTCCAAGGAAAAAAACTCGGTCTAGCGAATCCTCTATCAGTCAACTCTTGTAATTGTGACTTTAACTCTTTCAATTCTATTGGTGCCATTCTATACGGAGCTACCGAAATAGGTATTGTACCAGGTAACAGATCAATATCAAATTCAACTTCACGTATCGGAGGCAAACCCGATAACTCTTCAGGGAACACATCAGAAAACTCATAGAAAATAGGCACAGGTTCAACTTTCCTTTCAAACACTTTTGAATCAATCACATAAGTAAAATATACCTCATACCCCTTTTTCACATATCTCTGAGCTCTAGTACAAATATCACTGAGGCAATCCATTCAAATCATTAGACTCAACCCGTACAATTTCATCATTTGGACATCTCAAATCAATAGTTTTTCTTTTACAATTCACAACAGCATCATGCAATGTCAACCAGTCCATACTCAGAATGATATCAAACTCATCAAATGGCAAAAGTATCAAATCAGTAGGGAAACAGAGATCTCGAAACATTAACGGATAGTTCTTGCATACTTTATCAACAAGGACACTTTTACCTAAGGGGTTCGATACTTTTATAGCAAACTCAGTAGACTCTACAGGAAAAGTCTTACTGAATACTAAACTCATGTATATATACGAATGCATAGAACCAGGTCTATCAATGCAATCATAAAAGTATCATAAAGAGTAAAAGTACTAGTTATAACATTTGGAGATGAGGCTTCCTCACGAGCTCGAATATCTTACGCTCTGGCATGGGCTCTAGCTTCAAATCTTGCAATAGTGTCTCTCGTAGTTCTTAGACTACCACTAACATTTCTTATATTCTTTGAAGGTCTACCTCTCACAGGTGCATTATCAGGTCTCAAATTCAAAACAGTATTTGGCTCGGCAGACTCAGGGCAATCACGGATAAAATGATCAAGTGATCCACATCTGAAACAGGCTCTGTCATTTAGTCTACAACTTCTCGGATGCCTTTTTCCGTAATGTTTACATTCAGGTCTCTTAGTCCGTACATTACCAATATTGGCCACCGAAGTTGTTGGGGTTTTGGAACTCATTTGCGATCTAGCTCGATTTCTATTTGAATGTCCCACATTATCTTTTGATCGACTTCGATCATCTCTGAATCTTTTCGAAGCAGACTGAAATGATTTGGTCAGAAATCTCTTTCTCATATTTTGGGCTTTAGACTCAGCTTTTCTTTTATCTTTTCTGAGTGCCTCAACTTTGCATGCTCGATCAATGAGTACAACAAACTCTTTTATTTCCATGATCCCGACTAACAAGCGAATATCTTCATTAAGACCATCTTCGAATCTTTTGCACATTATTACTTTAGATGATATACATTCTTGGGCATACTGGCTTAGTCTCATGAACTCTCGTTCATACTCAGTAATATTCATTCGACCTTGTTTCAATTCTAGAAACTCCTTCCATTTCCGATCGATGAATCTCTCACAAATGTATTTCTTCCGTAACTCAATTTGGAAGAAGTCCCATGTAACTTACTCTCTCAGAACAACAAAAATCAAGGTTTTCCACCATTGGTAAGTTGAATCTCGGAGTAACGACACAACACACTTTATACATTCATCCAGAGTCAAAGACATTTCATCGAATACCCTAATAGTATATTCTAACCAGAACTCAGCTTTTTCAACATTAACATCATTAGTAGCCCGAAACTCTTCATCCCCATAGTTACAGATCTTGTAAACTGGAGGCTTATTCAACAGATTCAAATTTACAGTCGGAGGTATATTAGATGTTTGAGGGGGATTAATCGGGGGTGGGGGTTAAAAATAGTTGGGTTATTCTTTAAGAATTGAGTGAACCATTCACTCATCATCTGGAAGAAAGCTTATTTAGCTTCTCCCTATTGACCGCTCGTAGCCAATCTCGGATTAGAGGGTGTTGTCCCCTGTGTGGGAGCAGGTGCATTACTTTATACGTCATCAGCTACATCTCTTTCAGGATCTATTGCTATACAAAAATCACATTTTATACGTCAGGATTCATCACACTATCACAATTCAGATATATGGTATGTATAGCTAAACTCTGACATGCTACGTTAGTTCGAGAATCGACTAAACCCTAGCTCTGATACCAACCAAATGTAACACCCCTATCCTGAATTTGTCGCCAGATTAGGGTTAAAGGTGATACCTGACAGATCGAAAACTTTTCTAACATTACCAACAATAATTCATCAAACACACTTGTAATGTCCCTTAAATAGGTCAATGAGACCTTAAAAATGCTTATAAACCAGGTCAGGACTAAGTCAAAACACATACAGAAATTCTCAAAAATTTAAAACTTTTTAAAGTTTTAGGGGTTACACACCCGTGTAGGCAGGCCGTGTGCCTCCCACGGCTGCTAGACACCCCCTTGTGTCCTTCCCATGGTTAAAACTGATTTTACTCCACGGCCACCAAGCACGCCTGTGTTGCCTGACCGTGGTCGAATCTGACTTGGCTCCACTGCACCCCCATGAACTAAGGCCGTGTCTTTTTAGGCCATATACTAACTTCTTCACATAGCTACTAGGCACGCCTGTCTACCCTAGTGTGTGCTCTTCAGCTAGCTACTGACTTTACCCCACGGTCACTAGACACGCCTGTGTGTCACAACCGTGTGACATTATAGGCCATTTTTAAGGCCAAAATGCCACCCACTTAGGGTCAAACCTACAAGCCAAACATCAATACAATTTATGTACATTTAACAAGCATGAACTTGCCAAAATAACCATCCAATCTCTACATTCAAAACCAATCTCAACCATGCCAAATATCTAGATTAAAACATATACATCACAAGCATAACTCATCCATATACTAACGTAAAAACTTGACCATTTCGTGTGCTTCAAACCATATCAATATATGCATCATAGAACACATTCATTTAAGCATAATGCCAACATATAAATAGCCAATTCACATGGCTAAGTTCACATTTATACTTATCACAATAACAAGCCTATACATGCCATATCTAGCTATATACATCTTCCAAAATGTACCAAAAACAAGTTGAGTAGTGTGATAACGATCCTCGATGGTCCCGAGCCTTCAGTAGCTTTGATGATCTATAAAACAGAGAAAACACACACAAAAAGTAAGCTTTCCAAAAGCTTAGTAAATCATATACAAATAAACTTAATATGTAAATCATATAAACATATGTAAACATTGGAACAATTCATATTCATAACAAAATTCTCACATATATGCTTAAATCCATATTCTTGGCCATATTTACCACATTCATCATTTCAAGAATCATAAATATACATAGCTCTTTCATAACCATTCTTGTATCTCATTCACAATCTCATATTCATTCATACATTTCTTCAAATCAAAGCCACATAGGTACTTACCTTTTATACACAAATAGTGTACATACCAAACGTACTTGAAAAGAATATTCCTTCACATAAGTGTTCATAGCTCGGACTTTCCCTGTTGAACCGCTAGGAATCTAATAGGATACTCAAATGCTCGAAATAGTCGTACAATGCCAACGTCCCAAACGAGGTCTTACGTGTACTCAGATATCGATGCCACTGTCCCAGACGAGGTCTTACGTGTACTCAGATATCGATGCCACTGTCCCAGACAGGGTCTTACACAAATTAATAAGATGTCGATATGCCAGACATGGTCTTACACATAAAGCTCATATCGATGCCAACGTCCCAGAAGTAGTCTTACATGAATCTTAAATCAATTCTGATGTCCTAGATGTCGTCTTACGTGATAAAATAGAACAGATACCTATGTCATGACATAGCTAATACTATCTATTCCTAGGTTCGTACGGGACTTCTCGGATATTATCGCTAAGTTGATCTTATCTCGAAATTCATATGCATAGTATCTCATAAGCATTCATTATCATTAATAGTCATATGAATATGCTCAATTCAATGCAATTACATTTATTTGCAATATGACTTACCTCGGATTCGATTTTTTAACGGAAATGGGAAGGACTACTCGGTTACTTTTGCTTTCCCATGATCTAAGTCCGTTCTCTTCGGTTCTTGATCTATTCATATTCAAAATTAACTCTTTTATTCACTAACTAATTCAATTCAATCCAAGGACACACATTTAAGTCTATTTGTAATTTAACCCTAACATTTGCACAAATTATCAATTTAGTCCATTTTTCTCAAAACATCAAATTCACAAAATCATTACATACTCATGCTTAGCCGAATGTTCATACATCTCATACAATCCTATATTTTCCATCAAATTTGCAATTTAGTCCCTCAAGTTGCTATTTTCTCAATTTAACCCTAATTATCTAAATTCTTAAATAATTCAAGAACAAAGAATGTTCATCTATCTCAAAGTCTTTCATTTAACACAATAAAACATCATAAAGCTTACCATTTCATCAATGACACATCTCATGAACATCATCAATACACAAAATTTAGACATGGACTTGATAGTAAACAAAGCAACAATCTCAAAAACATCAAAATCACCAAAATCCAAATTAATATCATACCTCAATTCAAGCTTACAATGACCAAAACCTAGCTCAACTTCTTTTTTTTTCTTTCCTTGATTTTCGGTGGAAGAAATGGATGATTTAATGTCCATTTTCATGTTTTATATTATCATAGTATAAATTAATACATAGATGACATATTTAATCTTATAATATAAAATTACAAACCATAAATCCCAAGGACATTATGGACCATAATCGTCAACTATCAATTATAATAGGCAAATTGCCTTTCAAGGACTTATCATAATAATGACACATCAATTTGATCATTAATCAAATGAAAAGCTAATTTAAAATATTATATGATTTAGTCCTTTTATCAAATTAAGCACACAGACAGATAAATTATCTTACAAAACTTTACCACATGCATAATCACTTATCAGAGGCATAGAAAATAATATTAAAACATTTCGTTGACTCAAATTTGTGGTCCCGAAACCACTGTTCCAACTAGGGTATAAATTAGACTATTACATACAAGGGTTGTAAAAGAATTATTTATGAAAGTAATTTTGTAACACCCCAAACCCGGCCCATGCGTCATAACCGGATCTGGTATGCTACGGGTTAAGTCTTGAAAACTTTACTCTGAGGGGTTTTGGAAAAACTTAGTTTATTATAGCCGAACAGTCAATTAAATGTGAAATTTTGGAAATAACTTTAATATTTGCGTTGATTGGGTTTGAATAACCCATTTTCCATTTCATTTTATATTTGGGACTTTGTAGGAAAACATAAGTTTGTAAAAACCAACATAACAAAACAAAAAAAATAAATCGAAACCTAAGTTATGGAGGCCTTATTACAAAAATATTCCCAAAAATTAAAACTTAAATGGAAACAAAAACCAAAAATAGTCTATGTAGATAATGGTCTTAATGGGCCCTCGAGTCCGCCTCACCTCTCATGTCCACGAACTACTGTTCATCTGAAAAGTGGGAAAAATTAAAGGGGTGAGTCACAAAGACTCAGTGTGTAAATCTCAAAATCACATAAAAGCCTTGGGCCCACAAACATATTATGGGCCTTGGCCCATACACAATGGTAACAAAATGTTTCATGCAACATGGCCCATCCCAAACTTAAGAGTCCATCCTCTACACACCCCGTACCAACCATCACACCGTGGGGATTTCTACAATCAACCCTCCATCCGCTACACACCATATCGATCACTATGTGACCTATGTGGAAAAGCCACCAATCGCTTATGCGAACCTCAGAAAATACATTATAGTATTTCGATAGCTATGCTGCCTATCATAAAGACCGATCACTATGTGACCTATGTGGCAAAGCCACCAATCGCCTCGTGACCTGCACCCCTTCCATAAATCAATCAATTCCATCCCATGCATACATTCATGCAAGAATCAAAACATTAAGCCATTTAAATAGATCTTAGACTTTTACATACATTGATACACATAGAGAAGTTTCTATGATTACATACCTGGCATCCCTCGCCTACCTTTTTTGGGTATTTCGACTGTTCATACAGCCTCTCTTTCCGGCTTTTAGCCCATATCATACACATATATATTACAACAATACTTATGTGTTAAGGATCTACACACTTGATTACGATTATGACAACACCCTTAATGTTGACACTATTAGAAGCTAATACGACTGCTATTTGCCTAAGATGCTGTTCAGAAGCCCGTCCACAACCCAGCGGCCAATCTCAAACATCGAACACTGCTCATTTCTTAAACTTAGGGATTGGGTTTACGGTCCCAATCCTCTCTTTTGCCTGATCCATATTTGATTCCATCAAAAATCCTTGTCAGAACTACTATAACGAAATAGGGTTTGTTAAACCTTATTATATGATTTAAGATCTCAAATATGATAGTGAATCTAATAGGAATCTAAGAAAACCCCTTCCTTGAAATCCCGAAATAGATAGGATACTTAGAGATTAACAGTTCCCGGCATTTGAGATCCGAATGATTCGATCTACTCCGATTTCCCAAAGTGCCGCCCAAAAGAACATGAGATTAGTGGTAAAGTCAACTAAAGCTGGCCTATCAACTAACTAGCCATTCGGCTATGGTCTCAAAAAAACTAAAAGAGAAGGGAAAAGAATAGAAAAAATCAGCACTCACCTTAACACAGGGAATTCGGCAACTCCTAAGAATCTTGGCTTTTGGGAAGATCAGAAAGAAAGAATGATCTCAAGAGATCTATGAAGATTAGGCTTTGATGAAGAAATCAACAGAAGAGAATAAGAGGTATTCGGCTATGAAGATGAGAAGAAAGTTTAGAGTTTCAGCTTTTGAATGAAAGTGAAGATGAGATAATAGGCTTAGAGATTTCGACTTTATGGAGAAATCGGCACAAAAGGGAAAGAATGGAAACAAAGAGAGTGAAGTGAGAGGTTTCGACTTTTGAAGAAATCAAAAGAAAGAAATTATAAACTGACTGAGAATTTTGGCACAGAGAATGAGGAAAAGAATAGGATTCAAATACCAGAATTAAAGTGATACCACCCCTATTTATAGAGAATTTTCGGCATACTTATCAAAACCCCAAAGTGCCCTTCCTGATATCTAACAATTAATCAAATAATAGGGGAAATTTCGGCACCTCTTTGCCATAAGAAACCGATTTCTTTCCCCCTCTAGGAGATGGAATTTCAGCCAACACTGCACTCAGCAGATAACTCCTATCTTTTCTTCTTTATCTTAATCTATTCATATCTTTGGAAGATGCCTAAATAACACCACCTCTCCCTACTATTATCAGCACAATATCCACATTATCCAAACAGATAAATCTTCCTATTTTAAAGCATCCTAGCCACCCCCACTTTACTCTCCTTTGACGCCAAAAGCAATTAAAAATAAGTAGGTAATGCGACTTGAACCTTGGATCCCCCTTACTGCTTTTCACGCCACTGTCCACTGGGCCACAAGCTCCTCTTGTGTTTTAATTCACAGATAATATCTTTTAAGCCCGGACCTATCTAGCTTTCCACTAATGTGCCCAAAACCCAAATTTGATTAAGGCCTCAGCCTAAACCTGAGCCCAATCTGAACCCCTTAAACACTCTAATTATCATATTGAATGTAACACACATCAAATGGAAAGGCCCATTAATTCAGGATGTTACAGTTCTACCCCCTTTAAGATTTTGTCCTTGAAATTACCTGATCCGAATAGATGTGGGTATTGTTGTCGCATCGCTTCCTCCGGTTCCCACGTATCCTCCTCAGAGCCGTGATTCCGCCATAGAACTTTAACCAACGAAACTTTCTTCCTTCGTAATACTTTGACATCACGATCCAAGATTTCCACCGGTTCCTCTTCAAAAGATAGGTCAGGTCTTACTTCGATTTCCTCTACTGACACCACATGGGACGGATCCGAATGGTATCATCTCAGTATAGAGACATGAAACACATCGTGAATCTGGCGTAGATCAGAAGGTAGCTCTAGCTGATACGCTACTGGTCTAACTCGTTTCAACACCTGATAAGGTCCGATGAATCTGGGACTTAACTTACCCTTCCGTCCAAACCTTAACACTTTCTTCCATGGCGACACCTTCAAGAACACCTTGTCACCCACTGCAAACTCCATGTCCTTGCACTTCAAATCAGCATAGGACTTTTATTTGTCTGACGCTTCCTTTAGTCGATCCGAATTAACTCAACTTTCTCCTCCGTCTCGGTAACCAACTCTAGACCCAAAATCTGACGTTCCCCTAATTTTGTCCAACAAGTAAAAGTACGACACTTTCACCTTTACAATGCTTTATAGGGCGCCATCTGAATACTAGACTGGTAACTATTGCTCCACCTTTACATGCTGATAGGTTAAACACTTCCCCACTAACTCAGTCACCTCTCGTTTTAAGGCTGGCCACCAAAACTGTTCTCGTAAATCTCGATGCATCTTACTCCCTCCAGGGTGCATAGCGTATGGACTACCATGCGCTTCCTGCAAAATCCTATGCCTCAATTCAGGATCTTTCGGCATGCAAACTCTCCCTTGGAAATACAATAGCCCTTCCTCATTCACACTAAATTCTATTGATCCATCACTTGGTGCCACACGAAACTTCTCCTTTAGCAACTCATTGGTATGCTGCTTCTCCTTAACTTGACTGACTCAAGAGGGTTTCACTTGAAGTTCCGCCAATAAACTCCCATCATCGTATAGACTAAGGTGAGCAAACATTACTCTTAAGTCAGTGATCACCTTACGACTTAAGGCATCTGCCACCACATTAGCCTTACCCAGATGATACTCGATCGAGCAATCATAATCCTTTAACAATTCGATCCACCTCCTCTGCCTAAGATTCAACTCCTTCTGAGTCAAAAGGTATTTTAAACTCTTATGATCCATGTAAATGACATATTTCTCCCCGTACAAATAATGCCTCCAAATTTTCAAGGCAAACACCACCGCCGCCAATTCCAAATCATGGGTGGAATAGTTTGCTTTGTGCGGCCTTAACTACCGAGATGCGCACACAACAACCTTTCCATCCTTCATCAACACATATCCTAATCCCGTGTGTGATGCATCACAGTAAATTACAAACTCATTCTCAGCCTCTGGCTGAATCAATATCGAAGCCTCCGTCAAAATCCTTTTTAACTTCTTGAAACTATCTTGTTGCTTATCAGACCACACAAATGAAACTCCTTTCCGTAACAGCTTAATCAATGGTGCTTCAATCAGAGAAAGTCCTTCAACAAATCTTCTATAGTACCCGGCCAAACCAAGAAAACTCCAAATTTCCGCCACAGATCTAGGTGGCTTCCAACCCAACACCGCTCCTATTTTTTGAGGGTCCACCCTAATCCCCTCTTCTGACACAACGTGACCTAGGAAAGTAACTTCCTTAAGCCAGGATTCGCATTTGCTGAATTTGGCATAAAGTTACTTCTCCCTCAGAATCTGTAGAACCACTCGCAGATGTGAATCATGCTCCTCCTCTGACCTTGAGTAAACCAAGATGTCATCAATAAAAACCACGACAAACCAATCCAAGTAGGGTTGGAACACTCATTTCATCATATCCATAAATGCTTCTGGTGCGTTGGTCAACCCAAATGGCATCACCATGAACTCGTAATAACCATAGCGAGTCCTAAAAGTCGTCTTATGAATATCTGCCTCCTTGACCTTAAGCTGATGGTACCCTGACCTCAGATCTACCTTTGAAAATATTAAGGCCCCCTTCAATTGATTGAAGAAGTCATCGATCCTCGACAACGGTATTTGTTCTTGATGGTTAACTTATTCAATTGATGATAGTCAATGCACATACGCATTGAGCCATCCTTCTTCTTAACAAATAACACCGGTGCTCCCCAAGGTGACACATTTGGTCGAATAAACCCACTATCCAATAACTCCTTGATTTGTGCTTTCAATTCCACCAACTCCTTTGGCTCCATTCTATAAGGAGCAATAGATACCAGCGCTGTTCCCGGAAGAAGATTGATTCCAAACTCGCTTCTCGATCAGGAGGTAATCTTAGAAGCTCCTCTGAGAAAACATCAAGAAATTCCTTCACCGTTCTAACGTCCCCAACAGTTAGGTCCTTGGCTTCTAGAGCCCGTACAAACATTAAAACGACCTCGCATCCTTTTCACACCATTCTTTCCGCTCTTAGGGCAGTTACTACGTTCGACAGACAGTTCCCCTTTCTCCTATCACCAACACTTCACCTCCCTCGGGGGTTCTTAACACCACTCGCTTGGCTACACAATCCAAATTGGCCTGATACTTCACTAGGTAGTCCATGCCTAACATTAAGTCGAATTCCCCGAACGGTAACTTCATCAGATCCGTCAAGAAAACTATTCCTTAAACTTCTAAAGGTACCTCCCAAAAAAGTTTATCTACTACCACAGATTGTCCTAATGGGCTAATTACTGTCATCGCCCTAGGGGTAACTTCAGAATCTAAACTTAAAGTTCCAGACACACTACTAGCAACATATGAGTGTGTCGACCCAATATCAATTAATGCAGTATAAGGTAATCTAAAAATTAAAAACGTACCAATTATAACATCCGGTGCATCAGCCTCCTTTCGACGTCTAGCAGCATAGACCAATCTCGACTGCCTTGCCTTAGCGTTTCCTGTCCCTTGGCCTGGCGCTCCACGACCTCGACCAAAACCATTACCACCTCTGGCCAGACCACGACCTCTCTGTGGTCTTGACCTCCTCTACCCGGCTAAACAGTTCCCTATCCCGTGGGTCCTCCCCATCCCGTGGCTGAAGATAGTCTCTTATCTGATGGTCCAAAGATCCACACCTAAAGCACTTTCCACTGCCTGACCAACACTCACTTATATGGAATTTGTCACATTGGGTACACCTTCGTGTTTGGTTAGCAACAGGTCTTTCAGACCGTCTCGATCCATTTGACCTTGGTTTTTTCTGAGCATGCACGACTATCCCTGATGATCCAAAGTTTCTCTTACCTCTGCCCCTATCTCTATCCCGGTTCAACTTTTTCGTTTATTTCACCTCCTCAGCTATCTTAGCCTTTTCCACAAGCACTGCAAATTCCCGCTCTCATTGTGGAGCTATCAACACACGTAGATCACCCTTTAGGCCATCCTTAAAATGAACACATCGCTCATGCTCTGTGGCTACTATCCCTTGAGCATAATGACTAAGGCGTAAGAATTTCGCTTCATACACCGCCATCGACCTACTTCCCTAAACCAAATTCAGGAACGCTCTACGCTACGCATCCACATAGCTCGTTCCAATGTACTTACTTTGGAACGCCGTTCTGAAGTGATCTCAGGTGATATAGTCAGCTACGACACCATCCTTAACCGTAAGCCACCATTGATACGCTTCGTCCCGAAGAAGAGACACCACTCCCTTCAGCTTCTCTTCTTCCGTGAAGTCAAGATCATCCATTATACATTCCATTGCTTCCAACCAGTACTCAGCTGTACAAGAAGCTATACCAGAAATTCCCTTAAACACCTCTGCCCCATTGGATCTAAGCCGCTCTAGTACAGACTTTTGGGCTCCTGTGCCTAGCCTGCCCCAGCAACCCTCTCTACCCTTAACATTGCCTGAGATATAGCATCATCTCCGGCCGTCTGATCTTGAAATTCTACCTCCACAGCTAGTGGCACTGGTACCCCATTCCCTGACTCGCGACCAGACCCTACGAGTTCTGACACAGCAATCCTGCCTCTACCTCGGCCACGCACACCATGTCCTCTAGTGCTCATTCTACCGTTCGTGATTTATCTAATTAGAAATTTTATGGATTAATAATTCTTTCTTCCACTGATTAATAACGGACAGTCTTATGGAAAGTAGTTTTAACAGTAGTTATTTCGAATTCGAATTCTATCTACAAAGTTTAGTTCTCAAGTCTATATTTCCTAGTTCTAGAGTTCTCATCTAATCAACATCAAACAGAGCACCACATACATGCATCAAGCACACAAGTAAACATCCATGAACTTATTTTCATCACCTAGGGGTATTTTCGTCATTTCATTACCCAAGGGTATTTTTGTAATTTTATCCTACAGGGGTATTTTAGTAATTTTCCAAAATAGGTTTTCTGGTGATTTTGCAAATTAGGGATATTTTGGTAATTTTACAATTTGGTGGTATTTCGATAATTTTGTCAATCGGGGGTATTTCGATAATTTTATAAATTTTGGTAATTTTTTACAAATCCAGGGTATTTTTGAAAAGTTTTCACAAATCAAGGGTATTTAAAAATTTACAAACTAGGGATAGTTTTACAAAAATAGGGTGGTTGGTCCCTTTCGAGCTTTAGTTATAAACTTTGGCTTGTTAATAAGCCCTCGTGGCTAAGGCGAACAGTCACTACGCACCAGGTAGGATTCTAGAAAAGAGGAGGTGAGTCACTAGGACCGCTTAAATACCAAGCTCTTCCTGGATCCAATCCTAAACATGTGTATGCTTGTTTCCACACCTTGATCCTGTGACTTGTTCACAGAAATGTTTGATTAGATATTAAGTTTTATGGAATTTGAAGAATTGTTTGTACTAAACCTAAAGTCCATCAATTCTGACATACTAGCCTACGTCCCTATAAAGCCCAACAATACAAATCACATCAAGAGTTAGAATACTTACCTACATGGATCGGGTGCCGGTAGACTCGAATGACACATCTCAACTGCATTTTTCCCAAACTTATATAATTTTTTTTTACAAACCACTACTGGACCCATTTCATAGCCCCAGTTTTGAATCAGGCTCTGATACCAAAAATGTAACACCCCAAACCCGACCCATGAGTCATGACCGGATCCGGTATGCTACGGGTTGAATGTTGAAAACTTTACTCTGAGGGGTTTTGGAAAAACTTAGTTTATTATAGCCGAATAGTCAATTAAATGTGAAATTTTGGAAATAACTTTAATATTTGCGTTGATTGGGTTTGAAAAGCCCATTTTCCATTTCATTTTATATTTGGGACTTTGTAAGAAAACATAAGTTTGTAAAAACCAACATAACAAAACAAAAAAATAAATCAAAACCTAAGTTATGAAGGCCTTATTAAAAAAATATTCCCAAAAATTAAAACTTAAATGGAAACAAAAACCAAAAATAGTCTATGTAGATAATGGTCTTAATGGCTCCTCGAGTCTGCCTCACCTCTCATGTCCACGGACTACTGCTCATCTGAAAAGTGGGAAAAATTAAAGGGGTGAGTCACAAAGACTCAGTGTGTAAATCTCGAAATCACATAAAAGCCTTGGGCCCACAAACACATTATAGGCCTTGGCCCATACACAATGGTAACAAAATGTTTCATGCAACATGGCCCATCCCAAACTTAAGAGTCCATCCTCTACACACCCCCGTACCAACCATCACACCGTGGGGATTTCTACAATCAACCCTCCATCCGCTACACACCATATCGATCACTATGTGACCTATGTGGCAAAGCCACCGATTGCTTATGAGAACCTCAGAAAATACATTATAGTATTTCGCCAGCTATGCTGCCTATTATAAAGACCAATCACTATGTGACCTATGTGGCAAAGCCGCCGATCGCCTCGCAACCTGCTCCCTTTCCATAAATCAATCAATCCCATCCCATGCATACATTCATGCAAGAATCAAAACATTAAGCCATTTAAACAGATCTCAGACTTTTACATACATCAATACACATAGAGAAGTTTATATAATTACGTACCTGGCATCCCTTGCCTACCTTTTTTGGGTATTTCGACTGTCCATACAGCCTCTCTTTCCAGCTTTTAGCCCATATCATACACATATATATTACAACAATACTTATGTGTTAAGGATCTACACACCTGATTACGGCTATGATGACACCCTCAATGTCGACACTATCTGAAGCTGATACGATTCCTATCTGCCTAAGATGTTGTTCAAAAGCCGGTCCACAACCCGGCGCCTAATCTCAAACATCAGACACTGCTCATTTCTTAAACATAGGGATTGGGTTTACAGTCCCAATCCTCTCATTTGCCTGATCCATATTTGATTCCATCAAAAGTCCTTGTTAGAACTACTATAACAAAGTAGGGTTTGTTAAACCTTATTATATGATTTAAGATCTCAAATATGATAGCGAATCTAATAAGAATCTAAGAAAACCCCTTCCTTGAAATCCCGAAATAGATAGGATACTTAGAGATTAACAGTTTCTGGTTTTGAGATTTGGATGATTTGATCTACTCCGATTCCCCGAAGTGCCGCCCAAAAGAACATGAGATTAGTGGCAAAGTCAACTAAAGATGGCCTATCAACCAACTAGCCATTCGGCTATGGTCTCAAAAAAACTCGAAAGAGAAGGGAAAAAGAACAGAAGAATTCGGTACTCACCTTAACACAGGAAATTTGGCAACTCCTAAGAATTTTGACTTTTGGGAAAATCAGAAAGAAAGGATGATCTCAAGAGATCTATAAAGATTCGTCTTTGATTAAGAAATCAACAGAAGATAATAAGAGGTATTCAGCTTTGGAGATAAGAAGAAAGTTTAGATTTTTGGCTTTTGAATGAAAGTGAAGATGAGAGAATAGGCTTAGAGATTTTGGCTTTATGAAGAAATCAGCACAAAAGGGAAAGAATGGAAAAAAAGAGAGTGAAGTGAAAGGTTTCGGCTTTTGAAGAAATCAAAAGAAAGAAATTACAGAGACTGACTGAGAATTTTGGCAGAGAGAATGAAGAAAAAATAGGGTTCAAATGCCGAAATTGAAGTGATACCACCCCTATTTATAGAGAATTTTGGCATATTTATCAAAAGCCCAAAGTGCCCTTCTTGATATCTAACAATTAATCAAATAATAGGGGAAATTTTGGCACCCCTTTGCCATAAGAAACTGATTTCTTTCCCCCTCTAGGAGATGGAATTTCGGCCAACACTGCACTCAGTAGATAACTCCTCTCTTTTCTTCTTTATTTTAATCTATTCATATCTTTAGAAGAGGCCTAAATAACACCACCTCTCCCTACTATTATCAGTACAATATCCACATTATCCAAACAGATAAATCTTCCTATTTTAAAGCATCCTAGCCGCCCCTACTCTCCTCTCCTTTGACGCCAAAAGTAATTAAAAATAAGTAGGTAATGCGACTCGAACCTTGGATCCCCATTACTGCTTTTCACGCCACTGTCCATTGGGCCACAAGCTCCTCTTGTGTTTTAATTCGCAGATAATATCTTTTAAGCCCAGACCTATCTAGCTTTCCACTAACGTGCCCAAAACGTAAATTTGATTAAGGCCTCAGCCCAAAACTGAGCCCAATCTGAACCCCTTAAACACTCTAATTATCATATTGAACGTAACACACATCAAATGCAAAGGCCCATTAATTCAGGATGTTACAAATTTTAAACACTTTGGTGAAGGAAAAATATTTGGTTTTAAAAAGAGATAATAAAAAAACTAAGAGTTAAAAACTAAGTGAAATAATTAAAATAAAACAAAGAAATTCTTGTGCATGATTCCAAATATGATTTAATCAAGATGATATAATTGTGTTGGATTAATTATATTTCGTTACCTTAGAATTATTAAACTTATGCTTATACTTGTTACGAATAAATCACGGCAACTCGGTAATTTGCTAACTTATGATCATATTTACAAATAAAAAATTAATTCATCTCTTGTACATATTTCTATTCCAATTTGATCGATTAAATATATTTATAAAGGTAAACATGTTATTGCACATACCTACTGATTAAATTAAACAGTCTCTCGCATATCCTATGTCGATTCAAACGATTAATTCAACCCAATAAGCATATAGAAGACTATGTGAGGTAACAAAGTATCCTTACCTTGAAACAATTTAATCACAATAATCTTGCAAGTTATGCAAGGCATATGTATCGCCAAATACAATGCTAATCTAATCTTCAGCTACCTTAGAAGAATTAAACATGCACTGATTAAGTACTGTGTCCATTAATTACAATTTCAATGAGTTTAAATAATTAATTATGTAGTTATCTAAACGATTATAATGCCAGAATAACTTAGGCATGATTTTACATAATCAAACATTTTATTGAAGCCTATAACAGAATAAACATAAATTTAACAAATCAAGAGGACGAAATGCAATCAACCCAACACGACTTCATTCAAGTTAGATTGATTAAAATAACAATTTCAAAGACATGAATATTAATAGATATGTTCATCATAAAAACAACAAAAATTAAAAAAGATAGGGAACAAGAAGCAATTTTGATGTTTCTCCGTAGCTTGACTAATTGCTCCTTCTTTCGTCTTTGTTGTCCTTGCCGATCAAGGCTTCTACGAACACTCGCTTGCTGCCCCAAATGGCTAAGAAAACACCTCTTTTCCAAGAGGGGAAATTGGCACAAGAAGGCTTGGTTTTTGGAGAAAAGAGAGAATGGAGAGAAGAGAAGTGATGAGAGAATGAGAGTATTGAGGGATGCTTTGAATGGGAAGAAAAGGAGGGTTTATATAGCTGAGGATGGCTGCTAAAAAATAGAAAATTTTAGCAGCCAAAGAGCCCCCTCATGGCTAACCATCTTATATGGCAAAGTTGAGACTTTCAACTTTACTAAAATTAGCTTGGGGCAAATCTGTAAAGCCTTGATTTAAGGTGGGGTTTGAATGCAGTTTGGAAGTCTTCCAATGGCCTTTTTGCAAGCTCATTGAATCAGCTAAAATGCTAAGTTTGGTCAGCATTTGAACGGTTTTGGGCTGCCCAATTGGTGGCTGGTTTAGTTCGCTCAATTTGGTTCAACTGGGCCCTTTTTCCATAATTAATTAAAATTAATTTATTTAGCCCAAATTAAATTGGGGATAAATTAAAATTAATTATATTATGAATTAATACACATATTTGAACTATCTTAGGCTGGAAATTATTTTGCCTTGTTGCTTTGAATTGCTTCTCGATTTTGTTCTTCTAATAATGTCTTTCGGGTCAATTTTTGCCCTTTGTATGAATCTGTAACACCCCAAACCCGGCCTAGATGTTATGACCAGATCTGACGTGTCACATGAAAGTGTCATTTGAAAACTGGCTTATCGATAACATCTCCTTACTAAATTTTAAATCTTTTCGATAACGTTGGGGTTGCAAAATCAAAAACTTGTTATTCACTCAATGCTAATATCCATTGTTAATCGATTTAAATATCGCGAAAGCTTGTTCTAGTTGTTAACTTTAAGGTTTGAAAATTGTAGTTTTCTTTAGAAACCATCATTGTTTTAAAAAACTCGTGTTTCCTAGTCTAGCAGGTAGGGACTAAAAGAAAATGCCAAATAAAAGTTAACCCCAAATGGCCTTATTACAAAAATACCAAACCCAAAATAAATTATTAAAATAAAATAGCTAAGTCTAAAATTAAAGCATATCAAGCGTGTGGTCACCTCCGAGTCCCTCATAGCTCCAAATCATCTAAGGCTGGGGATTACCTGCATAGTTAAGAAAATGGGTGAGTTACGAGAACTCAGTGTGTAATCCCTATTACAAGAATGACCGCCCAAGCCCTATTCAAGAATGCATCACCGAGCCTTAGCCCTATACAGTATTGAGTGGGTCTAGGCCCAAATCATAACAGTGCAGTACAGAAATGCAACCCAACCTAGTCCAGCCAACACACCACCCGTACTAACCAACACACCATGTGGGGACCAAGTCAACCCACCCACCTAGCACACCAATATCACAACATGGTGGTAATAATAACGCATCAAAGCTGCTAATAAGAGTATACGTGGTTGAGCCACTAAAATCAGAATACGTGGCGATGCCATTATAATAGTGAAAACGTGGTAGAGCCACTAGTATAGTACTTCCTTCAAATACAAGTCCCAACCCCAATGCAAAATGTCATGTCATAAATAACTCGTGTGTGCAGTATGTCACAATCATAATCAGTCATACAAATATTACACATACATCACTTATACTACAATTAGGGGTAAAATGATCATTTGGTCGGTTAGGGGTAAAACGATAATTTCACACCTCGGGGTGTTTCGATAATTTTACCATCGAGCGTATTTCGGTATTTTTACCCATCGAGGGTATTTCGGTAATTTTAACCATCGAGGGTATTTTGATAATTTTAGTTCTATAACAACCTTTCCGAAGGCTTATAGTCACCTCAAGCAACACAGGTACCCCTTTTGGTCAAAACAATGCAATTGGGCCAAAAGCCCAGTTTTTGGCCCAAGCGGCCCACTCTCGTTGGCCAATTCAGCCTAGTTTCGATCGCGGCTATTCGAACTTCGCATCCCAATCCATTATCTGACACTTTAGTGAATTTTACCCCTATGAGCCCCATGGGCCCAATAGCCCATCTTGGCCCAATGAGGCCCATTACAAACTAAGCCCACGAGAATGTTTGTGGCGGCCTCAATGGCCTATCGCCAATGATTGTGGCTCGGTTTATCTCTACAAGCACTCGCACGCTCGAGAGCCCTCAGATGCCAAAGTTTCGGATTATAGTTTTTTGGCTTTAGCCAATTCACATTCCATCCGGATGTGAATACACACATTCGTGCGTCATATTGACAAAATCAAATCAGGTGTACGATTACACACCGCTATGGATTGTGGTTTGAGACACTTTTCGAGGCACCTACGATAACAACCGACCATTAGTTAGTCTCAACCTTTGATAATCCATAATATTGAAACACTTTTTGACAAACTAACTTTTCTTACCTCGAACGAAGGATTCCTTGTAACGAAACAATAATCGACCTACCCCTTGGTTAAGGTAATTTAGTCCCTAGCAACATTCAATGAGAAAGAAGGTGTTAGCGATAGACATTTCCACAGTAATGGGGGAGGAAAACCTTTTGGCCAATGAGAATAAAATTGAGACAAGGAGAAAAACCAACCCCAGATTTGGCTATAGTCACACTTACCAACCAATCGCTTAGCCCTAATAGATTTGAGGACTTTAGTTGCAAAGAAAAGGGAGATAGAACGAAGAGGAGAATATGCTTAGGCCCTAATAGATTCGGCCTACACAAGTAGGAATCAAGGTTTAAATGTTTTGGCTTTAGTTGCAAAGAAAACGGATTCTCTCCACCGAATCCTCCTTGAATTACTCTCACCTCCCATTCAAAGCTGTTGACCAATTCTTCAACCTTCTATGTAGAGTTTGATCCAAACTCTAAAGACATAAAATAAAAGCCCCCATTTACTGGCCATGGGATTCGAACCCTTGCCCTCTCCCAAGCTCCACACCCTACATGCCTCCAAAACACAAGCTCCTTTTTGTGTCATAGAACACACACAATTATACATAAGTCCTACTGCTAACTTCTAGCTCACTTATGAGCAAAAACTAAAATTTTTCCAAGGTTCTAGGCTCAAACCCAGGCTTAATAAAAACCCCCAAACACCCTCAATTAATTAGCCATTCAAGCACATCCTGGAATTTACGCAAAAATTACGAATCCGCATTTTTTGGGGCGTTACAGAATCTATCAAAAATAATCAAAATTCACTAAAAAATAATTGCAAAATTGACTAAAAATTAACATGTTCAAATTTTTAATACAATTTAATTATTTTATAAAAAATGATTATTTTATGACAAAAATTATATCGAAAATGCATGATTTTAAGTAAAATTAGGTATGAAAAAGTATATAAATCTTTGTGTTTCCACACCCTCAAACTTAAATCATTGCTCGTCCCGAATAATGCACAAATTTCAAAAATAATTTCTCAGAAACACTATAACACCGTAACCCATCCCCGTTGCCGAATTAGGGTTACGGGCATTACTAAACCTCACTCGAGATAATACACTTTATAAGATCAATTACTAGTGTACATGTATATCACATATATTATCCAACCATTTATTAATGCAATACGAATAATATCATTTCATCAACTAAGGACTAATTACAATCATATGGTGAAGTATTATTTATTGACCATTCATAAACAAATACTAGAACATGCATATAGTACTTATTCATTTATTTCATTTCCAACATCATCAATACATTTAAACATATATCATTAATGTACATATGCTTCACTTTAATCTCGACATACCTAATTTCACTTACCCATAATTATAATAACCAAAGCAACTAATTATTTAGCATCATTATCTTACCGTATTGGCATTGTACTTTATACACCTAATCATTCAAACATTCCATGCATTCACTTTAACAATTCTTTTCGTTATTATTTAACCTTTAATGCATTCAAGACCATTAATAGCATACACATATACAATATACAATTTTCACCAATGATTCATAGTCACTTAGCTACACTAATAACCATATATATATATATATATATACGCTTAGATCATCTCATATAAATAAACATTGAATCCCACTTATCATGACATATAAATCTATAATAAGCTTTAACCATGACCGAAATCATGTAAGTTCAAAACAACCAAAATTTAGCCATTTTCGCATGGCTTTCATATACATCTCAACCAAGAGAGACCAAAATATTCAAGCTTATACATGCCATAATTTCTAAGGTTTAACGCTAAAAATGATACCAAAAGTAGATGATAGTGTGCTTGACTTCAACAGGGATCTCCCGAATGCGAGCCACAACTCCAAAGATCTATACCATGAGCAAACAAATACACAAACAGTAAGCTATTATAGCTTAGTAAGTTATAAGCAAAGGGTAGTATATATATATGCAAGCAATTTAATTGTTTCTAACTAACTTAACTTAATCATGGATTAGATTGCAACATCCATACACATAGTATATTATCATTAACCAATATCATACCTATTTTGTCTCCAAACAAAACCGAATATTCACATGTTCAATTTCCATACCAAAATAGCTTACCTAGTTTACACCAAGAATGAACTATCGTATAACATGTACATACCTGATACTCTCGTTTACCTCCACTAAGTGTTTTTATTTTTTAGAAAATCTGAGAACCCACACATCTGGTATAAATCCCGTAACGTATCGCTCACATAGAGCCGTTACTTAACATTTTCGCACACTTAGTGCCAACTTCCTGTAACGTATCGCTCACATAGAGCCGTTACTTAGCATTTTTGCACACACAGTGCCAACTTCCTGTAACGTATCGCTCACATAAAGCCGTTACTTAGCATTTTTGCACACACAGTGCCAACTTCCCGTAACGTATCGCTCACACAGAGCCATTACTTAGCATTTCTGCACACACAGTGCTTATTAACAAATCTCCTCTTAAACATGACATATAAATTCACATATTATAAATATGAACATACATAAATACGCACATTCAACCCAAATCTTTCTTCCTATAATTTACCATTACATTCGGCCTTACTCAATTAAACACATAGCTATTTACTCAGTCACCACCATCACTCATGTCATGTTCCACAATTAACTAATACTCAACCCATAATTATTTATCCAGTCCAAAATACCAAAATTTCATACCTAGGGTGTAACATCCTGAAAGTAGGCCTAGTAGGATTGAGCCCAATGGGCCTTAGGCGTAGTAACGTTTAAAATTTTTTTGGAGAATAGGAGATCGGCTTAAGTGCAAGTTGGACCTTTTAGATAAGTGATTTTGGAAGGTTAGGGGGCTTCTATGAAGTCCCGGGATCAAATATTAGCTTTGGGAAAATTTTGGTTTTAGGTGAAAAAAACCTTGGAGGTTGGCGGGTAGGCCTTAAGAATAAAATGTGGAGGAAAATGACATAAGTGGAGTGTGTGGTGTAGTGGCAAAGTGATGCCACTTAAGGACAAGGGAATGGCGCCACAAGGAAGGAAGGAGGTCCAAGGTTCTAGTTGTAGCGTTTGCATTCCTTTTTAATTATTTTTATTAAATGAATTTAGACCTTGGCCATAGGGTTATATTTAATTGCGCATGGTTTGAGGCACAAGGAGCTAGTTGGTAAAGTGGCTAGCAGCGTGGATTATGTTATAAGGGAGCCTGGGTTCGAATCTCATGAGAAGCAAGGGAGTATTTATTTTGCGGAGTGGACGGTAAGAGTTTTAGTTGAATTTAAACTCTACTGACGAAGGGATCCCACATCGGAAAGATACAAGGAATGAAGGTGAAGAGCTAGCTATATAAAGAGCATGCTAGGAGAAGGGTTAACATACCTTGGTGGGCGTTGGGCACAGGAGTGGTCGCGGCATGGCAGTTTAGCACCGAGTCTGTCGGTGTGTAACTCTCTCTACTCTAGTTGTAGGCGGCAAAATCAGAAGTGCAGATCCACGGCAATAGTAGCCACACGAGCATGCGAGCGCGTGTGGGGCTTCAACGCGATAGTTGAGGCCATCGTGATATTCTTGTGGGTTGGGGTGCTTGAATGCGATGGTAGAAGTGGGCCGATGGGCTGTAGGCCCAAATGGAATAAATTGTATGATGATATAGTATATAGTGAACTAGACTAGGTGGAACTTATATCGTGGATAGATTTGTGTTAGGTGGGCCACACAGTGTGTGGGCCCAAATGGTCGAAATCGGGTTTTAGGCCCAACAGTTCGGTAAAGGCAAAATGGTAGTTAGTCGCTCAGCGAATAATTGTACCTTTAGAAAGGCCATTCCATGTACAAAATTATGAAAATACCCTTGGTGGGTAAATTACAAAATACCCTTGGTGGGTAGATTACTGAAAATACCCTTGGTGGGTAAATTCTGAAAATACCCTTGGTGGGTAAATTACTGAAAATACCCTTGGTGGGTAAATTACTGAAAATACCCTTGGTGGGTAAATTACAAAAATACCCTTGGTGGGTAGATTCTGAAAATACCCTTGGTGGGTAAATTACGAAAATACCCTTGGTGGGTAAATTCTGAAAATACCCTTGGTGGGTAACTTACGAAAATACCTTGGTGGGTAAATTACAAAATACCTAGGTAGGTAAATTACAAAATACCCTTGGTTGGTAAATTACAAAATACCCTTGGTGGGTACATTACTGAAAATACCATTGGTGGGTAAATTACGAAAATACCCTTGGTGGATAAATTACGAAAATACCCTTGGTAGGTAAAATTACAGTTATACCCTTAGAGGTTGATTAGCATGATTATGTTGTTTTATGTCTATCTAATTATGATGGTAATTCATGTTATACTTATATTTGATATATGTCTAGCATACATGACATACCGCATACACAATTATTATGTCATATTGCAGGGTATGATGAGAGGAGGGGAAGATTGATATCGTGACTTGGTCACTAGTGATTTAGTATCACATTCGTGTCTTGGACACGGAGGTTTGGTACCTCATAGCGACTCGTCCACGTGGTTAATACCACAGTGGGTTGGCCCCACTTTTGAGATATGGGATAAATCGCGGTGATTTGGTATCACCGTGGGTTGGCCCCACAACTTGATGATTCGTGACTTGGTCACGGTGGTTTAGCACCACCGGTGGTTTAGCACCACCGGTGATTTGGTATCACATTCGTGTCTTGGACACCACGGTTTGGCACCTCATAGCGACTCATCCACGTGGTTAACACCACCGTGGGTTGGCCCCACTTTTGAGAAATGGGATCGTCACGGTGATTTGGTATCACCGTGGGTTGGCCCCAGATGGATTATTCGTGACTTTGGTCACCAGTGATTTGGTATCACATTTATATCGTGACTTCGGTCACTAGTGGTTTGGTACCACACGGGGTAGAAAAGGAGTTATGGATGGCTAGGTTGGGTGCATTATACATATATGTTGCTTTGTTATAATTTGTGTAAGTATGTGGTATTTACAGGAGAGGAATATGCCTTTGAGTCTTGGTGACTCACCTTCTCCCTTATCTTTTCAGGTGATTCGTGAGTTTACGGATGAGGAGCCGGATGAACTCGAGGAGGCCATGCAATAAAATTTGGTTTTCATATTTTTATGGATTTGTAATAAGGCCTGTTTAATTATGTTTTGGATTATTTTTATGTTTTGAATATGTTTAAAATATGGCTTTTAAATTACTTGGTTAATTTAATAATTGAGCCCAAAGTTTTCTAAACTAAAAACTCGCAATGGTTTTAAAAATCTTACCATCGGGTAACATGAATAGTTCAATAGTAAAATTACAAGTTAAATGTTTTCAACAGATTAAATGATTTCCAAAATTCAAGTTTCTATACTCAATTGCAAGCGGATTTTCCAAAATGATATTTGAATTTTCTTAAAAGATATAAATGTTTTCTATCATATGATTTATCAACTAAGTTTTAAAGTTTTATGTAATTTGAAGTAAATTTCAATTTTAACTTATTTTCGACAAATAAAGAATTACAAAAGAGTTTTTCACAAAAGTTTAATTGTTAATTCGATTCTTTCAAAATTATTTTCCTTAGTGACATACAGTTAGATTGGCGTGGCGTATTGACCGGGTTTGGGTGTTACAAATTGGTATCGAGCCTAGGTTTCAAAAACTTCATTTGTGGGTTATGGGGTTCAAAAAAGTTTATTTGAAAATACATGTTGTTTGGAAGTATGGCACCTTGAGTCTCCGCATCCAAATCCGTAAGTTCCTTATTTTATGTTTGTTAAGACAATGTTATATTTGTATTTTTGGTATTTATTTTGTGTGTCTTTGGTTTGGATATAGAAATTGTATGTATAAATATCGATTTGCTTTTGTGTTTAGTTATCTAGTTATGAGAAAGAAGTTTGAGATTTGGTTTATTAGTGTTATTAGATCGAGTCTTGTGACGTGGTAGTGTGGTAGGTTAGGACGTGTATTGTTAGTTAGTTGGAAATTTCGAGGACGAAATTTCTTTAAGGAAGAATAGATTTGTAACATCTGAAAGTAGGCCTAGTAGGATTGAGCCCAATGGGCCTTAGGCGTAATAACGTTTAAAATTTTTTGGAGAATAGGAGATCGGCTTAAGTGCAAGTTGGACCTTTTAGATAAGTGATTTTGGAAGGTTAGGGGCTTATGAAGTCCGGGATCAAATATTAGCTTTGGGAAAATTTTGGTTTTAGGTGAAAAAACCTTGGAGGTTGGCGGGTAGGCCTTAAGAATAAAATGTGGAGGAAAATGACATAAGTGGGTGTGTGGTGTAGTGGCAAAGTGATGCCACTTAAGGACAAGGAATGGCGCCACAAGGAAGGAAGGAGGTCGAGGTTCTAGTTGTAGCGTTTGCATTCCTTTTGATTATTTTATTAAATGAATTTAGACCTTGACCATAGGGTTATATTTAATTGCGCATGGTTTGAGGCACAAGGAGCTAGTTGGTAAAGTGGCTAGCGGCATGGATTATGTTATAAGGGGCACAGGTTGAATCTCATGAGAAGCGAGGAGTATTTATTTTACTGAGTGGACGGTAAGAGTTTCAGTTGAATTTAAACTCTCTTGACGAAGGATCCCACATCGGAAGATACAAGGAATGAAGGTGAAGAGCTAGCTATATAAAGAGCATGCCGGAGAAGGGTTAACATACCTTGGTGGGCGTTGGGCATAGGAGTGGTCGCGGTGGCAGTTTAGCACCGAGTCTGTCGGTGTGTAACTCTCTACTCTAGTTGTAGAAGCGGCAAAAATGAAGTGTGGAGTCCACGGCAATAGTAGCCACACGAGCATGCGGAAGCGCGTGTGGGGCTTCAACACGATAGTTGAGGCCATCGGTAGTATTCTTGTGGGTTGGAAATTGCTTGAAATGCGATGGTAGAAGTGGGCCCGATGGGCCCGTGAGGCCCAAATGGAATAAATTGTATGATGATATAGTATATAGTGAACTAGACTAGGTGGAACTTATATCGTGGATAGATTTGTGTTAGGTGGGTTCATGGGCCACCCTGTCCTCTTGAACCCAAATCCAACTTTACGCATCACCAAAGCGGTTAAGAAAATAATTGGGTGAGTCCACGACTCAATGCATGACCATAACACATATTTCACACGTATGGGCTTGGCCCATATCCATACAATCCACGAACCATTCATGCAATCATGCATCATAGCCCAACCTAGGTCCGTCCATTACTCCAACCTTAGCAGACTCCCTGCTCAAGGCCATGGCTTATCCACCGATCACAACCGAGTGATCCCACAATTCTTACCTCAGTAGACCTGCTGCACAAGGCCGTGGCAGAGCCGTCGATCACATAAGTGATCCCGACAGAATTCGTCACGGTGATGCACTCACTATCAACCGCCGAGATGGGCACCAAGCCAACATCTCCTTGATGATGCACACAGAACTCATCAAGCGCTAATGTAGCCCGAAGCTAACACTAGACCACGTACACCAATGTGTACTCCCTTCCTTCCTCGACCAAACCCATATCCCATGCATATATGAAAATGCCTCTTATCAAATCATCAGATAAAATGAGTATACATCTTATATCATTACCACATCATATATATAAATACATTATAATAACTTAATATCACAAACTTACTCACCTGTTATCCGATTACCCAAAACATGGTATTCACCACTTTAGCCATTATGATCGGCTACCATACATCATACATATGTATAAACGTTAGCAAGCAAATAACCGAAGAAACAGTGCGATGGTTACGCACCTAATCACTTGAAGTTCTAAACTCTCGATCTCAACACTATCGCTAAGCGAGACTACGGCAATCTGCCTAATCTCTGCTTTCGACCGCCCACACCGTGGCCAATCCCGAACCGCGAGACAGCCTTTTCTTAAACTTCGGGATAGGGCTTTCCTTGCCCTCCTTGGAGGTGTTCCCTCCATCAAAATGCTTAATCTGATCGAAAAGTTAATCTTCCAAGCCATAAATCCAAGTATTTAATCATAATGAATCTTACCAATATTGCTTACCAATCCAACTTGAATCCCGATTGCTCCTACAACACTGTCGAAATCCTAAAAACAACACCACTTTAATTCGGCCTCACCTCTTAAACATCAAAAAGGTGGCCTTTGGCCGAACACCTACCACTTCCTTACCCTGATGAATCCAACCTTAAAAGATCCTTAGTGCTCCCTTCCTTTAGCTACACAAGAAAGAAACAATATCAAGGCCCTAACAATAACATTCGGCCATCACCAAAATACCAAAACCATCATTTGGTTTCGGCACCCCACAAGAGAAAGAAGCAAAATCGATTACTAGGGAAGAGCTTACTTACTACCATGCTTGCAGAGACTAAGAGAGAGTACTTGACGGCCTCAAGATTCGGCTTAGCAAGATAACAAGAGGAAAGCAAAGTTTCAGCTAAGGTGCACCAGTGAAAGGGAAAGGTGTTTTTAGAGTATGAGAAGAAAAAGGGTGAAGGCTTAGAATGAAAGCTAAAATTCGGCAAAGGAAGAGTACACCCCCCTTTTATAGAATTCGGCCACTCCCCCTAACCATCATGGTTGAAAAAGTCAACATGCCAACCCCTTTAGCCGTCCCACACTTCACTCCTCACCCAAATCCCTTGATTACCTCCTAGTTTCACTCTACCCCCACCCTTCAAACCATTCAAAATAAAAACCAACTCATCTCTCCTCCTAGCCACCCATTTAAACTAATTTGAACAAGTCAAAATCCTCCTTTAAGGTGCCAAAATCGAAACCAACTCCTTCCCCCTCTCAAGCAAAACAAAAGCAAAAGCTACCTTTGCGCTCAACACCTGCCCCCTTGCACCATGAGGCGCACCTTCCCAAGGCCTAAAGTAGCGCCTCCTTGCCACTCTTCCAAAGCAATTCTTGAGTCAAAACCTTCCAAATATTTCTCTTAAGACCTCCAATAGCCAAGCTCCCTACTTAGCACTAAAAATCAAAACTTCCTAAGGCATCACTTACCTTCTGGGTTCTCCAAACCCCTAAAACTCACCCAACTTCACCATAAGCCTACTATCACTAAAGTTATGCCCTAAATGCATAACCCTTAAACCTGTGTTAAAATTCTACCCTCCTTAAAATAATTTCGTCCTCGAAATTACTTTCTAGACTAACAGTCCCATTCCTCCCACTACGCTATGGCTGCGCACTCTGACCTTAAAGAGCTAACATACTTCCAGGCACAGATTCTAAGTTCATACTCAAAGTCCCAATACTTTACAAGCAACAAAACAAACAGTCACCAAGATGAACAAAACAACAAAGAATATTCCAGACATAAGGAACTTACCAGCTGACACATCAGGCACATCATTATCCTCCCTCCGACGGACTACATAAACCAGACCTGGCTGTCTTGCCTCAGTGCTACCATTACCGTGGCCCAAAGCTCCACGGCCTCGACCAGAACCATTACCTCCATGGTTTGGACCACGACCCTTTGCCGCCTACTGACCACCTCTGCCCGGCTACACATAACCTTGGCCTACTGTCCGAGTCCTATTCGGGTCCTGGGGACAATCCTTAATCAGATGAGACTTGGACTTGCATCTAAAGCATTCTCGAACTCGATTCCAGCACTCGCCAACATGATACCTTCCACACGAGCACACGGACTATCTGGTTCCCAGACCTTGCTTAGAAATATGATCAAGTCTCAACCCTCGGTCTTTTCTCGAAATCTCTCAAACGATTGCATGCACTGAACTCCTCTTATCCCAATTTCTTTCTCTATCCCTATTCTGCCTCTCGTCCTCTTGACCTCCTCACTATCTCGAGCTTTCTCCACT
Source organism: Gossypium rotundifolium (assembly GCA_025506655.1). Taxonomy (NCBI): domain Eukaryota; kingdom Viridiplantae; phylum Streptophyta; class Magnoliopsida; order Malvales; family Malvaceae; genus Gossypium; species Gossypium rotundifolium. The sequence continues at coordinate 66,969,077 of CP106732.1, read as the reverse complement.
AACACAGCAAAGTCTCTTTCTCGTTGCGGAGTAATCAAAGCCCGTAACTTGTCCCGCAGCCCATCTTCAAACCTGACGCATCTCTCATAATCCGTAGCCACGATACCCTGAGCATACCGGCTCAAACGCAGAAACTCAGCCTTGTACTCCGCTATTGACTTGCCCCCTTACACCAAATTGAGGAACGCCTTCCTCTAAGCATCCACATAACTCGCTCCGACATACTTCCCCTCAAACTTGATCTTAAAGTAGCCCCAGTCCACTCGATCTGCAGGGGTACCATCCTTAACCGTGAGCCACCACTGGTAGGCTTCATCTCGTAGCAACGAAACAGCACCCTTTAGCTTTTCTTCTTTGGTACAGTCCAAATCGTCCATGATTCTTTCAACTACTTCCACCAATATTTCGCTACGCTCGAGCTACTCCCGACACTCTCTAAAGATCTCTGGCTCCGCTCGATCTAAGCCTTCCGAATCGACTTTCGAGTTCTATTTCCCACTAACTCCGCTACTCGCTCTAGCACTCGTAACATGGCCCACGATATCGTCCATCTTCACCTATCGATCTTGTTCCTCCACTCTTCATTGCGCAGGCACTTCACTTCTCGACCCATGGCAGACTCCTACCGGTTCGATGCGCCATTCTACCTCTACGCGTCCCTAGAACTCATCTCTATCGTCATGATTTAATCGATTTAAGAAATTTTATGCATTAGAAATTTTGTTCCACTATTTATCCACGAGCAATTTTATGAGAAAGATTCTGAAGTGGCTCTTTCGATCACACAAGGTTCGGTTCAAGTTCACTACCTTAATACTGGAGTCACATTCATGTTCATAAACAGAGACACATTCATTCAAATGGTATCTACACACACATTCACTATTCGGACATTTCCCTCGCTTCTACCCTGGGTATTTTCGCCATTTCTCCTAGGTGGATATTTTTGGTAATAAAAGAAATTTTGAGAGCTTTTAATCAATCAAGACATTTTAAAATTCCCAAAGTGGAGGGTATTTCTAAAATTTGCCAAATTTAAGGGTAGAATTTTGGAAACCGAGGGTATTTTGGTAATTTTGTCGATCGGGTAAAAAATTTTTTTATTATTTTTTCAAATCGGTATCTTGGATTTTCACAAAATAGTTTTTTTTGAATACTTTTGCAAAGTAGGGAAACTTTATTAAAATTAGGGTTAAACCGGAAATTTTGAAAGTCAGGGGTATTTTGGAAATTTTTAACACAGGAGTATTTTCGAAAATTTTCCCAAATCGGAGGATCTTGATATTTTGAAAACTAAAGAGTTTGGTATTTTACAAAGTAAAAAAAAAAATCATTTTAACAAAAGTTGAGGTAAAGTCGGTAATTTTACAATACAGGTCATTTCGTAATTTTACCGCTAGGACATTTTGGTAATTTTGGAAATCGATGATACTTTAGAAAAAATTTTCACAAGAATCTTTTACTACAGTAAAAAGGGTAATTTGAGGATTTTAAAACTAGAAATTTTATAAAACTGCATGGCTAGTCCCTTTCGGGTTTTAATTATCGGGTTTAGCCCGTAAATAAGTCCTCTTGGTTAGGGTGAACCGTAGCTACGCACTGGTAGGATTCAAGTAAAGAGGAGGTGAGTCGCTAGGACCGCTTAAATACCAAGCTCTTCTGAATCCACTCCTAGACATGAACACAACTGTTCACACACCTAGTTCTGCACTTAATCACAGTGTTTGTTTAGTGGTCCTTAAGTCTTATGAATACCACAGAGTGGGTTGGCCCCACTTTTGAGATATGGGATCGTCGCGGTGATTTGGTATCACCGTGGGTTGGCCCACAACTTGATGATTCGTGACTTGGTCACGGTGGTTTAGCACCACGGTGGTTTAGCACCACCGGTGATTTGGTATCACATTCGTGTCTTGGACACCACAGGTTTGGCACCTCATAGCGACTCATCCACGTGGTTAACACCACCGTGGGTTGGCCCCACTTTTGAGAAATGGGATCGTCACGGTGATTTGGTATCACCGTGGGTTGGCCCCGGATGGATTATTCGTGACTTTGGTCACCGGTGATTTGGTATCACATTTATATCGTGACTTGGTCACTAGTGGTTTAATACCACACGGGGTAGAAAAGGAGTTATGGATGGCTAGGTTGGGTGCATTATACATATATGTTGCTTTGTTATAATTTGTGTAAGTATGTGGTATTTACACAGGAGAGGAATATGCTTTGAGTCTTGGTGACTCACCTTCTCCTTATCTTTTCGGTGATTCGTGAGTTTACGGATGAGGAGCCGGATGAACTCGAGGAGGCCATGCAATAAAATTTGGTTTTCATATTTTTATGGATTTGTAATAAGGCTGTTTAATTATGTTTTGGATTATTTTATGTTTTGAATATGTTTAAAATATGGCTTTTAAATTACTTGGTTAATTTAATAATTGAGCCCAAAGTTTTCTAAACTAAAAACTCGCAATGGTTTTAAAAATCTTACCATCGGGTAACATGAATAGTTCAATAGTAAAATTACAAGTTAAATGTTTTCAACATTAAATGATTTCCAAAATTCAAGTTTCTATACTCAATTGCAAGCGGATTTTCCAAAATGATATTTGAATTTTCTTAAAAGATATAAATGTTTTCTATCATATGATTTATCAACTAAGTTTTAAAGTTTTATGTAATTTGAAGTAAATTTCAATTTTAACTTATTTTAGACAAATAAAGAATTACAAAGAGTTTTTCACAAAAGTTTAATTGTTAATTCGATTCTTTCAAAATTATTTTCCTTAGTGACATACAGATTGATTAGGTGGCGTATTGATAGGGTTTGGGGTGTTACAAATTGATATCGAGCCTAGGTTTCAAAAACTTCATTTGTGGGTTATGGGGTTCAAAAAAGTTTATTTGAAAATACATGTTGTTTGGAAGTATGGCACCTTGAGTCTCCGGCATCCAAATCAAGTAAGTTCCTTATTTTATGTTTGTTAAGACAATGTTATGTTGTATTTTTGGTATTTATTTTGTGTGTCTTTGGTTTGGATATAGAAATTGTATGTATAAATATCGATTTGCTTTTGTGTTTAGTTATCTAGTTATGAGAAAGAAGTTTGAGATTTGGTTTATTAGTGTTATTAGATCGAGTCTTGTGCGTGGCGTAGTGTGGTAGGTTAGGACGTGTATTTGTTAGTTAGTTGGAAATTTCGAGACGAAATTTCTTTAAGGAAGGTAGATTTGTAACATCCTGAAAGTAGGCCTAGTAGGATTGAGCCCAATGGGCCTTAGGCGTAATAACGTTTAAAATTTTTTGGAGAATAGGAGATCGGCTTAAGTGCAAGTTGGACCTTTTAGATAAGTGATTTTGGAAGGTTAGGGGCTTATGAAGTCCGGGATCAAATATTAGCTTTGGGAAAATTTTGGTTTTAGGTGAAAAAACCTTGGAGGTTGGCGGGTAGGCCTTAAGAATAAAATGTGGAGAAAATGACATAAGTGGAGTGTGTGGTGTAGTGGCAAAGTGATGCCACTTAAGGACAAGGAATGGCGCCACAAGGAAGGAAGGAGGTCCAAGGTTCTAGTTGTAGCGTTTGCATTCCTTTTGATTATTTTATTAAATGAATTTAGACCTTGACCATAGGGTTATATTTAATTGCATGGTTTGAGGCACAAGGAGCTAGTTGGTAAAGTGGCTAGCGGCATGGATTATGTTATAAGGGGCACAGGTTGAATCTCATGAGAAGCGAGGAGTATTTATTTTACGGAGTGAATGGTAAGAGTTTGATTGAATTTAAACTCTCTTGACGAAGGATCCCACATCGGAAAGATACAAGGAATGAAGGTGAAGAGCTAGCTATATAAAGAGCATGCGGAGAAGGGTTAACATACCTTGGTGGGCGTTGGGCATAGGAGTGGTCGCATGGCCAGTTTAGCACCGAGTCTGTCGGTGTGTAACTCTCTACTCTAGTTGTAGGCGGCAAATCTTAGAAGTCTTGGAATCCACGGCAATAGTAGCCACACGAGCATGCGGCGCGCGTGTGGGGCTTCAACACGATAGTTGAGGCCATCGGTAGTATTCTTGTGGGTTGAGGTGCTTGAACTGCGATGGTAGAAGTGGGCCCGATGGGCCGTGAGCCCAAATGGAATAAATTGTATGATGATATAGTATATAGTGAACTAGACTAGGTGGAACTTATATCGTGGATAGATTTGTGTTAGGTGGGCCACACGGTGTGTGGGCAGAATGGGTCGAAATCGAGTTTTAGGCCCAACAGTTCGGTAAAGAGCGAAAATGGTAGTTGAGTCGCTCAAGGCGACACTGTACCTTTAGAAAGGCCATTCCATGTACAAAATTATGAAAATACCCTTGGTGGGTAAATTACAAAATACCTTGGTGGGTAGATTACGAAAATACCCTTGGTGGGTAAATTACTGAAAATACCCTTGGTGGGTAAATTCTGAAAATACCCTTGGTGGGTAAATTACAAAATACCCTTGGTGGGTAGATTCTGAAAATACCCTTGGTGGGTAAATTCGAAAATACCCTTGGTGGGTAAATTCTGAAAATACCCTTGGTGGGTAAATTACGAAAATACCCTTGGTGGGTAAATTACAAAATACCCTAGGTAGGTAAATTACAAAAATACCCTTGGTTGGTAAATTACAAAATAACCTTGGTGGGTACATTACGAAAATACCATTGGTGGGTAAATTACGAAAATACCCTTGGTGGATAAATTCTGAAAATACCTTGGTAGGTAAAATTACAGTTATACCAGAGGTTGATTAGCATGATTATGTTGTTTTATGTCTATCGATTATGATGGTAATTCATGTTATACTTATATTTGATATATGTCTAGCATACATGACATAACGCATACACGAATTATTATGTCATATTGCGGGTATGATGAGAGGAGAGGAAGATTGATATCGTGACTTGGTCACCGGTGATTTAGTATCACATTCGTGTCTTGGACACGGAGGTTTGGTACCTCATAGCGACTCGTCCACATGGTTAATACCACAGTGGGTTGGCCCACTTTTGAGATATGGGATCGTCGCGGTGATTTGGTATCACCGTGGGTTGGCCCCACAACTTGATGATTCGTGACTTGGTCACCGGTGGTTTAGCACCACCGGTGATTTGGTATCACATTCGTGTCTTGGACACCAAAGGTTTAGCACCTCATAGCGACTCGTCCCTGTGGTTAACACCACCGTGGGTTGGCCCCACTTTTGAGAAATGGGATCGTCGCCGGTGATTTGGTATCACACGTGGGTTGGCCCACGGATGGATTATTCGTGACTTTGGTCACGGTGATTTGGTATCACATTTGTATCGTGACTTGGTCACGGTGGTTTGGTACCACACGGGTAGAAAAGGAGTTATGGATGGCTAGGTTGGGTGCATTATACATATATGTTGCTTTGTTATAATTTGTGTAAGTATGTGGTATTTACAGGAGAGGAATATGCCTTTGAGTCTTGGTGACTCACCTTCTCCTTATCTTTTCGGTGATTCGTGAGTTTACTGGATGAGGCCGGATGAACTCGAGGAGGCCATGCAATAAAATTTGGTTTTCATATTTTTATGGATTTGTAATAAGGCTGTTTAATTATGTTTTGGATTATTTTATGTTTTGAATATGTTTAAAATATGGCTTTTAAATTACTTGGTTAATTTAATAATTGAGCCCAAAGTTTTCTAAACTAAAACTTCATAATGGTTTTAAAATCTTACCATCGGGTAACATGAATAGTTCAATAGTAAAATTACAAGTTAAATGTTTTCAGCAGTTAAATGATTTCCAAAATTCAAGTTTCTATACTCAATTGCAAGCGGATTTTCCAAAATGATATTTGAATTTTCTTAAAAAGATATAAATGTTTTCTATCATATGATTTATCAACTAAGTTTTAAAGTTTTATGTAATTTGAAGTAAATTTCAATTTTAACTTATTTTAGACAAATAAAGAATTACAAGAGTTTTTTCACAAAAGTTTAATTGTTAATTGATTCTTTCAAAATTATTTTCCTTAGTGACATACGAGATTAAATTAGTGGCGTATTGTAGGGTTTGGGGTGTTACATAGGCAAACATACATTAAACCAATACAATTATTTAATCCATACTCTATCACATTGGTAACATTTATATACCTTTATATATTTCAACCAACCAAGAAATTTGTATAAATAATTACATATCCATGATACTATTACATTCAACAATCACATTTAAAATTACCATATCTATTAGGTAACCAAGACTTTAGACAAAATTTCACTTAAAAAAATGTACATTTCAATTTAATACTTATTCATTTAAACCCAATTTCTTATCAACTTACTTTGGTAGTTGAAGAGTTAAGATTTTTCTGGCTACTCGTTTAATTTTTCCTTCCCCCGATCCGATTCTGATTCTTTCCGTCCTTGATCTAAAATGAATTCAAAAAGAGCTCATCCAACTAAAACTTCATTCATTTTAGTTCAAAGTACATAATTGGAAAATTTTCCAATTTATCCATCATTCGAATTATATCAATTTTGCAAACTTTTGAGCTAAGGTCGAATGCATCCTTAAGCTCATTCAAGTCCTCATATATCATTCAATTTAATCATAACATATAATTTATAATTTACCATTTTACCCCACCAATTTTAACTTTTTTGCAATTTAGTCCCCAAAGCATAGAACACAAGAAAAATTACATGAAATTTGGATTGACTTCTTGAGGGCCGAATCTTCCTCATCCTTACACAAGTCTATACAACTCATTTATTTAGCATTTAGGCCTTCAATTATTTATTTTCACGATTAAATCCATCATACATCCATTTCATCTAAATTTCCTACTTAAAACATGTTGATGTCTAACATAAGTTTAACATTCTTCCATCAAACAAAATAAAATGAAAGAAATCATCCATGGCTGAACCTAGTACATGCTTCAAACTCCAAAATTTCCACATGGGTCTAATAGTACTCATGAAAACTAACTAAAAAATGCAAAGATTTACAGAAATCAAGCTTAAATACTAACCTCAATGTGACATGCAATGACCGAAAATTGCAAACTCAAGCTCTCTTTTCTCCCTTATGAGTTGAATCAAAAGTGGAAGATGAACATCCACTATCTCCTTTTTGTTTCTTTATTTTAATCATGTTATATATTAATAATATACTATTCTTTGCTAAAATAATTAATTTAAATATAAACACCATCATCATGCTGTCCACTCACCCAAATTTTAGGGTAATTTACCATGCAAGTCCATTCATGCAAGAAAACTAACCAATTAAATCACCCAATTAAAATATAAGCTACTTCACCATTTAAACAATTTAGTCCTTTTTCTTAAAATGAACACACATGCCTAAAATTTACCCACAATATTTTAATATAGATTCAAACACATACCAAACATATCAAATATAGTTTAAAAAATTTTCTATCCAGGATTCATGGTCCCAAAACCACTATTCTGACTAGGGTCGTAATTGGGCTATTACAAACACTTTTGAAGAACTCCTTTAGAACAACTTTCTTCTCAAAATTATGAATTTAATATACTTAGGCTCAAAAATAAGAAATTTGATAATTATGCTACTTAAGTATACATATCGTTCAAATTACATCCAACAACTATTATAATAGCAAAATTAGACTAAATGCCTCTTTAACAAAGACATGTTAACCCTTAACAATTTGATTTTTTTCCCTTATTCAAGACTAAACTGCAATCATTAAGTTTAACTTATGTCTTCATATGTTGATCTTAGCAATTTCTATCCACTAATATAGGTAGCATAGAAGCTTGAATCAATAGGTCTTTATTAAGGTTGTAACGTGGCTAGGCTATGGGTAGGTGAAAGATAAATTTTGGCTTAAAACCCTAGACTCAGTGTAAAATCGACCTTTCAAAATTTTTACCTTCGATACACCAACTTATTCTACTTTCACATGCTCTTTTGTACATCTATTTTCTTTCGAGTACATGTGTTTTTTTTTTAATTCAAATTCGAGCACTTGCTTCATGTATTTCAATTTTTGAACAATTGATGCTTCTTTTCAATTCCCCCAAACTTATTTTCAAACCATATTCTGAATAGTACTGGGTCTAGTGTTTGGGACAATTTTAAAGATAATGAAGAGAACAGTGATAGCTAAATATTGCAAAGGTCCAAATAAAACTAGGCCATATAGTCTCAAAGTTGGGTTTCAAAGGATAATTTTATCTTGGTCAGCTTGAAAGGCTCAAACGGTCCAAACAATAATTTCCTAAATCATTTTCAATATTCCATGATTCATAAGATTTCGCCTCAAGAAATTACTAAGTCAATTCTAAAGACTTAAACTTTCATGCATGCCTAATTTTTTCGTAGGGAACTAAAAAATTTTATGGTACGAATTTGCATGCTTTATTTAAAGTACATTCATATCATTATTAACCTAACATAATAACTTATTGAAATAATAGAACTTTATTAATACTGAAGTTTAGCACACTTAACAAAATTTCAAATTATTGAACAAAATATTTCCTAATCATAATTAAAAGAAAATTTTATTCTGAGTGGAATTAATTCAAATTTTCGGTCTTTTATTCTGAGTGGAATTAATTCAAATTTTTGGTCCCCCTACTTAAAGTGAACAATGTTCTCATTGTCTAAAGTGAATAGATCCTATACACCAGGTAGGATTTTAGAAAAGAGGAGGTGAGTCAAATTGACTACTTAAGTACCAAGCTCTCTCTAAATCCAATCCTAGACATGTATATACCTATTGCCACACTTTAGCCTTTGTGTCTTGTTCAGATTTTATTCAAGATTCCTATCTCTTGTTTTAGTGTGCAAAAATAAAAATTCCTAATTAACCTAATCCTAAAATAAATTAAGAATAAAAATAAAATAAACTTGAGGCCCTCCCTTTTTTATTTGTTTGCCGATCCTTCCGAATTTGACTCATCTCTTGTTCCATCATTATTTCCTTTGTATGAATCGCTTTGCTCCCTATTCGATAATGAACTCCATGGTTCAAATATGAAATCTGGAAACTCAGGCACAAAAATAAATGGGTCATTATAAATTTTCCTAAGGGCACTACTCATCGAGTCATCCCTTATTTTTGAGTATCTCTAGTAGGCTCGTTGCTTCCATTGCATGTGTTGAATTAAGTCCATCAGCTTTGAAAGTTCATCTCGAAGATCTAGGCTAGGCGGTGGGGCTCCAAACATTGAGGTTTCGATATCAGGTTTAGCTTCTAGTTCCATTGGTTCTGCCTCATTAGGGACTTCAATTGATTGCTCTAGCGGGATCTCTGTGGGGTCATCTTCTACTTCTTCGGGATCCTCACTCTCTTCAACTCGTTGCTGTAGAACAAAATCTCCAGCTACTCGATAGAGGTCCCATCGATGATTGTGTCCTGACTATACCCTGTCTTCTTTACGTTCGCAAGAATTTTTGCTTTTAAGCACAGAATTGTTATCGTAAAGGGGAAATAGGCTGGGCTAGAACGTCTAACAACACAATTTCACATTTCTCTTACAATGATTTTGCCCACATCAATGGTCTTTCCAGTTAGAATCGAGTATAATAGGACCATTCGCTCTAATGAGATTGTAGTCCCATGCGAACTAGGCATAAGGCTGAAACGGATGAAATAGAACCATACCTTCGCAAGTGGTGTCAAATATTCTTTTCGACACGTGTGGATTCCTTGCTTTGACACGGTCCACTTAGAACCTGGAATTGTAAGTTCCTCGAGAAATTCTTGCAAATTTTCAGGCATAAATCAGGTAATTCAAAGAACTCATTAATAGCATTTGAATTTATTGGTACCTTGATTTTGTGAACTGGAACTTCGGTCAATTCGCTCAAGGTTAAATTCGCATAGAATTCACGAACTAGTTCCTCATCCACACTTGGTCTCTTTCCACAAAAAAGTTTCTAATTGAGGGCTTCAGCAACTTGACGAATACGTGCCATAAAGTCTCTGTAGTTGCTTTCCTTCAATGTGAAGCCTTTCTCTGGATGCATCTGTTGATTTTTGAAGATACTTTTGTATCTTACTTTGGCTTCTTCACAGTGGAATTTATTTTGTGTTTCATCGATTTGGGCAGAGGCACGAGTTCTCTTGCGAGGCATGATTAACCTGAACATAAGATGGGAAAAATTATTTCTCAAAAATTTAATTAATAAAAATTATTAATAATTCAATAAATTAAAATTTTAAATAATTGAATAAAATTAAAATTCAAAAGAAAATTCGGTCTTGCCACCCTTTTTTAAGAATTCCTAAAAAAATAATTAAAAGTAAAAGAGGTCGATTTAAGGTAGGTTGGAGGATTTGGCTCAGGATGGGTGAAGGTGTGTGCCGCACAAGTGCTTGGAAGGTAGCTAGGTGCACGGGCAGATGGTGTGGGAACAGACAAAGAATGTGCGATGGATCGGTTTGGCAAGCAAACGTGCGATCAAGCAAGCAGTCTTGTTGGGACGTCGTGTATGGCGCTAAGCGCAGTCTCAAACACTACTGGCGGTGAGGTCGAGCAATGGGGCAGGCGTGCAATGCAGCGCGCGATGGACATGTATGCATGCGGCCTGCTGGGCGTGTGTTGGCCGACTACTGGATGATGTTGTGGCTAGGGCTTGTGATACTTAAGGGATTTGATGTTTTGGGTTTTGTGTGATGAATGAATGGAGGGAAGTAAGGGTGGAATTTATAGTGAGAGTACTAGGAATTAGAGTAGAATTCTTAGTATAATTTAACAATTAAAAATTCTAATTCTAACTCTATTCAAAGTTAACAACATTTAATAATTAAATAAATTCATATTAAATTATTAATGCTATTAATTTATTAAAATAAAATAAAATATGATTAAAATTAAACTAATCCTAATTCCATGCTAAGTTGATAAAATTAATATATAAATTATAATAGATATAATTATATACTAAAGTTTCTCATATTATTATTATAACCTAAATATATTTATTGAGTAAAAATATTTATTATAGATGTCTTTTTGAAATATTTACAAAAAGAGGCACCTAGTTTTTATTATTTACGAAAATAGTAACCAACTTTTAAAATTACTTTGATTAAGTCCCTAGACTTAATGAAAATTTGAAATTGAGTTGCAATTTAAAACTTGGGTCAAAATTGACCTTTTTATTTGAAAAACCAAAAATTTATTTTGTCATTTAGGGATAATTTCTCGGAGAATTATGTATTCCCAGGAAGGATTGGAGAGGTCACAAGCAGTCCCGCTTAAGTTCCAATCTCCTAGACAGAATTTATCTAAACATAATACACTCGAAAATATACTCTAAATAACTTATTAAAAACAAGAAAATTTCAATATCTGATAAACTGAATAAGACTTGATCCCGTCCAGGTTTTTCTCCGTAGTAATGTTTCAAACGCTGAGCATTAACTTGAAAATTCCCTCCCTTACCTTGGAGTTCAACAACTCCATATGGATAGACGCGATGAATCGTAAATGGATCTGACCAACTGATAAACCGAAATACGAACACATTTTAATCCCACATTTAGCATACTTTTGGATGATTTTTCCCTTTAATTATGGAAATAAGCGCTCTTAATCCTTTCTTTTCATGTTTTATACTCAAGAAATGTAACATCTCAAATTTGGGCATAATAGGATTGGGCCCAATGGGCTTTGGGCATAGTAGCAGTTAAAATTTTAGAGAATAAGAGAACGGCCTTAATGCAAGTTAGATCTAGTAGGTGAGTGATTTTTGAAGGTTAAGGGGCTTCTATGAAGTCCCGGGTTCAAGTTAGGCCTTAGGAAAAATTTTGGTTTTAGGTGAATAAAACCCTGGGAGTTAGTAGGTAGGCTTTAAGAATAAAATGTGGAGAAAATAACACAAGTGGAGTTTGTGGTGTAGTGGCAAAGTGACGCCACATAAGAGGCAAGAGGGTGACTCCAAAAGGAAGGAAGGAGGTCCAGGTTTCAAGTCTTGGCTCATGCATTTTGGTTTTCTTTTTATATGGACTTTAGAATTTGGCCATAGATTTATATTTAGTTGCGCATGGTTTTAGACACAAGAGGAGCTTGTGGCCAAGTGGTTAGCGGCGTAGATTATGCTACAAGGGAGTCTGGGTTCGAATCTCATGGAAAGCAAGGGAGTATTTATTTTGCGGATTTGACGCCAAGAGTTTGAGTTGGATTTAAACTTTGCTAATGGAGGGATCCCATATCGGAATGATACAAAGAAGGAAGGTGAGAAGCTAGCTATGTATAGAGCTGTCTAAGAGGAGAGTAAGCATACCTAGTTGGCGTTGGACGTAGGAGTGCTCGAGAGCAGCTTTAGCGGCATTAGATTCCCTATAGGTGTCTATTCTCTATACTCTAGCAGTAGAGCGGCAAATATCGAAATGCCAGTCACACAGTGATGGTAGCCACACGAGCATGCGAGCGCACATGTGGAAGCTTCTACGTGATAGTCGAGGCCACCATGAGTATTCTTGTGGGTGTGGGCTAAGGGGCCAAGTGGGGCCTGAGGGCCCATATAAGTAAATTGTATGATTGAGTAGTAGATAGCGAACTAGACTATGTGAATCTCATATATGTGGCTAGGTTTGGGTTAAATGGGCCACACGAGTGTGTGGGCCCACTTGGGCCGAGAATGGGCCTTAGGCCCATTTGCATCATTATCTCTATTTAGAATACTTGAGTCGTTTGAGGTGACAGTGGACCTTCTGTTGGGTCGTTAACACCCTGATTTGTAAAATTACTTAAATACCCCTAATTATGAAATTACCAAAATATCCCCGGATAACAAAATTACCAAAATACCCATAGGTTATAAAATTACGAAAATACCCCTAGTTTGAGAAATTACCAAAATACCCCTAATTTGTAAAATTATCAAAAAACCTTGGATTACAAAATTACCAAAATACCCTTAGTTTATAAAATTACCAAATACCTCTGGTTTGTGAAATTACCAAAATACCCCTGATTTGTAAAATTACTAAAATACCCCTAGTTTGCAAAATTATCGAAATACCCTCGTTTGTAAAATTACTAAAATACCACTGATTTGCAAAATTATTAAAATACCCCTGGGTTACGAAATTACCTAATTACCCTTAGTAGGTAAATTACTGGAATACCTTCAGTGGGTAAAATTACTGTTATACCCTTAGGGGTTGATTAGCGTGATTGTGTGTAAAATTTCACACTCTATTATTAATGTGTTATTAACTTTTAGGCTAAAAAGCCGAAGTGACCGGTTAGAAAGTCGTTATACCCTTGAGGGTAAAGTTGGGAATACCAGGTAAGTGATTCTAATGTTTTATTAATGGGTATAAAAATGTATGCAGTAAAATCTTTCACTTTGTTGAGAGCATGTTGCATTCATTTGATATGTATGTTTTACATGGATTTGGTATGTGATACGAAAGGGGACGTGTTAGAGACTCTCACATTGGTTTGGTACCACAAGTGGGTTGTCCCCACATATATCTGATTCGGTGACCATGTCTCGATGGCTTGGTGCCATCGTGGTTTAATACCACGTATATATATATATATCTATGATTCAGTGACTCGTCCCAGTGGTTTGGTACCACAGTGGGTTGGCCCCACATACATTCCTCAGGGATTGTCACGGTGGTTTGGTACCACGGTGGGTTGGCCCCACATATGTTAATAGTGACTCTATCATGGTGATCTAGTATCATAGTGGTCTGGAACCACGAGCGGCTTGGTGCCACACACATCGGTGACTCTGTCACATTATATCAGCTTTGAGCAGTGTGACTGTCAGCATGACTGCCAAAAAGGAGTGTAGAGGATGGAGGGTTGATTGTAGAAATCCCCACAGGTGTGTTGAGGATGGACATATGGAGTGGAGTCTAGATGATGGAATACTAGGTTGGGCTGGGTTGCATTGCATTCACTATTTATGCCATGTTGTTAGGGGTACGGCCCAGTTCGACTCATATGGGCTTTGGCCAATTTCATTACTATGAGAGCTATGGCCCAATGTGCTTTTGTGGGCTTAGGCCCAATTATCGTTCGTATAGGGGGTTATACACTGAGTTCTCGTAACTCACCCCTTTGCTTGATTTTGTAGGTAGTTCCTAGCTTTACGGATTTGGAGCCGAGGTGAACTCTGTGGTGGCCATACATCGTAGCTTAATAAATTCTATTTGCGGTACTATAGATTTTATTTAAATTTGGATTTTTGTTTTGTAATAAAGCCTTTGGTATTTTGTTTTGGTTCTAGCTTTTAATTCGGTTACTGCTCATTATTTTTGAATGCTCAATTTGGGATTTTCTAAAACATTAATAACGGTTTTTTTATAATATTAATACACGGTTTACAAACTATAATGGACAATACTCTGGATTTTCTTAACGTTGATAACATTTTTCAAAATATCGCATGGCTACAATAATTTAAATGTCATTTTTCTGAAACTCATGGAGTTGGATTAATTATAAACATGATCATCGGAAATAGCAACGAAAATGTTTTTACCAAGAGAACTATAAAACAAATTGGATTTTTCACAAGCAACAAAACTTGATATTTTTAACGGACGCATAGATTCTTTAACAAAATTTTCATGTGACATGCCAGATCCGGTCGTAATGTCTAGGTTGGGTTTGGGGTGTTACAAGAAAGCACCGGAGGATGAAAAGAACAAATAAACGGGTTGAAAACGGAGAAAATGGGCCAAAACACAAAATCCACATGGCCTGGGCCCAAGACCACACGGTCGCTCCTCTTAAGAAGAGCCGAACACGGTCTGAACCCCAAAATGCACGGTCGTGCCTCATCAACAGGTTAGACCACGTCCTGGCCTCGAATCACACGAGCGTGTGACATGGGCGTGGCCCTGTCGCAGGAAAGAAAAGTTCTATTCGGATTAGGATACTTTCTGGCCAAGTAAGGCATCTCGAAGCCTATATAAACACCCTATGAGGCAACTTAAACGGGGTTCGATGAGAATCCTTCATCGAGGCTTTTTGGCGCTCAACTTGGCCAAGGAGCCGAGCCAGAGAAGTTGAATACAGGGATTTACTCGAAGAAAGCTAGTTAATTCATCTCAAGAAGCCAGAATCTTATTCAAGACTAAGGACTTCTCTTTCAATTCCTTTAGGGGGTTTTAGGGTTTTCTTTATATTTTATTTTATATTTTCTTCTGAGATGTTTTCTTTTACTATTATGAACTAAACCCTCAGATACCTGAGTGGGATGAAACCTAAGATGGATCTTGTTATTGTTATCTAAGCTGTATGATAAATACTTGATTTGTTCTTAACTATGTGTTCTTAATTCTTGTTTTGGTATTTCTGGGATATTGATTCAAGTATTGATGTGCTTAGGTGGTGGAGCAAAAGCCACTGCCTAAGAGTAGATCTAGCATAGCTAAGCGGAGTTGAATGTAACCCTAGAAATAGGATGATGTAAATTTGCCGGATTAGGTCAAACCTAATATGAGAGTCCATAAATCGAGTTAATGCAATTCTAGGGGTTTTAATTAAAAAGAAATTTTAATTAATCAACCTAGGGTTAGACATCAGTAGCCTCGAAATAGGTATTAATATAAATTAGAAAATCCTACGGATCAAGTCAAGTGAATAAATCGTCTAGTTTAGAGTTAGATAACAAGTGAAGTCTTGGTGGATTCTTCCTCGGGTATTGTCTAAATCAATCGGTTTTCCCTTTAAGTCTTTCCCTAGTTCCTTATTTTTCTTTGCATCTTTAGCTTAGTAGTTAGTTAAGTTTAGATTAGATAAACAAATCCCTTCATTCCTAGTCTAGATAATAAAAAGAAAGTTAGTATTAGTACTTTTGGTTCCTTTGGGTTCGACAATCCGGTCTTGCAACTAAACTATACTATTGTTCGATAGGTGCGCCTGCCTCCATCGTTGTCTTAGTTAGTTTCTAGGTTTGATCATTCTTTTTATAAATTTTTAAGATTTTGACACACGATGAAGTTTTTAGCACCATTACCGAGGAACTGAAATAGTAAGAATGCTCAATTTTTATTACTTTAGGCATATTTTTTTATTTTTGCAATTAAACTTTAGTTTTACTTTTCTAAATTTTCTTTTTCTATTTCTCTTTTCCTAGCAGGTACCTCTAGTTTATGACTAGAAGGAACTCGACAGGACCACTACTTTACGACAGTGATATTGAAGGAACCGTACGCAGAAATCGTAGAGAAGTAAGGAGAGGCTTAAATTACATACAAGAAGAGCAAGGGGACGAAACTAATACCACCGAAGGGATGGCTGAGATTAATCTGCTACCTTAGGAGGTGGCCGATCATCATGCTCCTCAAACTATGTATGATTATGCTAAACCCAATTTAATAGGAGCTGAATCGAGCATTGTTAGGCCTGCTATAGCCACTAATAATTTTGAACTGAAACCTAACACTATACAAATGATTCAATAGTTTGTTCAATTTGATGGTTTGTAGGACGAATATCCAAATACTCATTTAGCAAATTTTCTAAAATTCTGTGATACCTTCAAAATAAATGGCATTTCTGATGATGTCATTCATCTTCGGTTATTTCCCTTTTCTTTGAGAAATAAAGCCAAACTGTGGTTACATTCTCTTCCACGAGGATCAATCACTACATGGGACCAAATGACCGAAAAATTTTTATTGAAATATTTTCCACTGGGAAAAATTTCCAAATTAAAGAACGATATCTCTTCTTTTATGCAGATGGATTTAGAAACATTATATGATGCATGGGAGAGATACAAATATTTGTTAAAAAGGTGCCCACACCATGGTTTACCTTTGTGGCTACAGATCCAAACTTTTTACAACTGTGTGAATCCTTCAACCAGGAGTTGATTGACTCAGCAGCTGGCGAAACCCTGAATAACAAGGCCAACTAAAATAGCAAGAGTTTTCAACCTCGACACAGTCACCATGCTATCAAATCAGTTAGAGATAATGAATAAAAATATTGATGGTTTGTGTGGTTCTTTGTAGGTACATCTAGTTATGTAATGTGACTCAAATCTAGGAGGTGTGGCGAATCCTGAGTACCCAACCTACAATCATCGCATGGAAAGCGAACAGATAAACTATACGAGTAACAATTTTAGATCTCAAAATAACCTTTATAGTAATACTTATAATCCAGGTTGGAGGAACCACCCCAATTTCTTATGGGGTGGCCAAAGAAATCAGAGACAACAACCACCCCCTCCAAACTTCCAACAACAGCCCTACCCATAGGAAAAGAAGCCGAACCTTGAAGAGATGATGACAAAATTCATAGCTGTGTCTGAAATTCATTTTCAAAACACCGAGATAACACTTAAAAATCAACAAGCATCGATTACAGGAATCGAGAACCAGTTAGGGCAACTACGAAGCTGATACCCGAATGACCACTAGGTAGCTTGCCAAGTAACATTGAGACTAATCCAAAAGAGTAAATTCAAGCCATAACAACTCATGACAGTAAAGGGTTAGTCGAATTTGAACCTGAGCTAAGGCGAGAACATGTGGTAAGTGAAGGTACAATTGAGGAAATCCAAGAAAAGCCAAAATTGATAATTAAAGAATATAAACCTCGTATACCTTACCCCAATGAGATGAAGGAAGATGACACAGAAGAACAGTTCGGTAACTTCCTTAAAATCTTAAAGAAATTACATATTAACTTACCATTTCTTAAAGCTCTTTCGCAAATACCAGATTCAAGAAAATTTTAAAATAAATCTTAATGAACAAGCAAAAGTTAGACAAGGAGTCGCATGTAGAATTAAAATCATTATGCTCAACAATGTTACAGAACTAACTACCACAGAAATTAAAAGATCCAGGGAGTTTTACAATTACATGTTTAATTGGTAGTTTATCTGTTGATAATGCTTTAACTGATTTAAGGGCAAGCTTCAATGTTATGCCATCTAAAATGTTTAAACAGCTATGTCTAGGGAAACCCAAGTAAACTAGGATGATTATTCAACTAGATGATAAGGCTATTCGAATTCCTATGGGTATAATTAAAGATGTACTAGTTAAATTTGACAAATTCATATTCCCCGTAGACTTCATTATTTTAGATATGGATGAAGAAAATAGTATCCCCTTAATTTTAGGAAGACATTTTCTAGCAACTGCCAGATCTAAAATTGATGTTAGTACAGGTGAACTCATACTTCATGTAGGTGATGAATCAATTAGTCTTCAAGCTCTCGACTCAACTAGGACATTGAGTGGGAAAGGTGGGAATGTAAATTTCGTTGATAAGCATTCGGTTAAATTTTCTTTTAAGGAAGCACCACGGAACCACACCACTGAGCCTGATTCCAACCTTATTCCAACGAAGAAACATCTCATGAGGAACGACGACTTTAGATCGATGAGCTCGATGAGTGGAAGACACATTTCAAGGAGAAACTAGGAATACACGAAGTGAAACCGTAGAAACCCCCAGAAGAACCTAAAGGAACATCAAATCACATCAAAATAGGAGATCAAGTACTATTAGATAGAACAGACCCACGAATTGCCACATCAAACTTGAAGACAAACGAAGAGATCCCCTTACGGTACTTAATGTTTTCCCTTACGGAATAGTCGAGGTAAGTAATTCTACTTTCGGTACTTCTAAAGTAAACTCCAGTCAACTCAAATTATATAATGATAGCATGAAAAAGGATTTTTCACTCCTTAAACCACAGTCAAGGTATGAATGAGAGGTAAGTCTAGCTTAAGACTTTAAACGAGCACTTCTCGGGAGGCAACCCGAGCACTAACCCTATTTATTTTTATTTCTTTTTCTTTTAGCACCTAACTACAAACTAACGAAGTTAATGAAGCACAAATTTCCATACCACACGGCCCTACACACGGCCGTGGCCGTGGCCGTATGGATACTACGGATGCTAGCTCTAGCATGGCAGAGATAGTATGAGACACGATGAAAAAAATATCTTCAGATCACGGACTCAACTAACACCACGGCCGTGCAACACAGCCGTGGCCGACACTATTAAACCAACACGGGCGTGGCAATCCAATACAAGGCGTGGGAGAAGAGATTGAACCACCACATGGCCGTGCGATATGGCCGTGGGACACAACACGCCCATGAGACACGGGCGTGGGACTGAAATTTTCTATTTAAAACACCCCTCTCCCCTTCTCACCCACTCCTTATTCACTCTTCACTCCCTTCCATCTTCACTTTCCTCCTTCTTCATTCTTTAAAGTTTTGATCTACTCTTCAACAATGTCGATGAAATGGAAAGATACTAGCCCAGTCTCCCTATGTGAGACTAATCAACATAAGTTCATGCCGGCCACTTCATCCACTCGACAAGCCAAGGGTCTTTGAGGCCATTTAGCTTTTATTTTTCTTTTCTCTTCTCTTTTATTTTCCTTCTCTTTGACTTTCTTATGCTTAATTTAGTTTATTTCATTTTAGTTTCTTGGTTTTAGGTTCTAAAGGCTACTAGGGAATCACACACCACGGCCATAGAAATCACACCCAACTCGCGAACCATCTACCAAAAAGGACTTTTTAGTCATTCATATTTTCTTTTGGTCTAATTTTAATTTTTTTTCTTTCTTGATATCTTTATTTACGTTAATTATATATTTAGTATAATTTAAATTAGTATTATTATTTCCTAGCTAACTCTTCATGAGGTTCCCAATTTCTTTATCTAGCATTTGAAGTATAGGCACCCCTTTCAACTTATCTTTCACTTACTAATCAAGTTTCCACACTTCCAACTCAAGGAATTCATCCAAACTTTAGGAAGTTTCGCTTCTCTCCCTATCTTATAATTTTATTAGTATATAATTATTATATATCTTTGTACATTGAGGGCAATGTACATCTTAAGTGTGGGGGGTGAAAATTATTTAGAAAAAAATGCCTAACTTTTTGCATTATTCTTAAAGCCCTGAATGATATCTTGTCTGAAATAATTTTCTCATATCACTAATTGGAATGAAATTCCTATTGATTCATGATTTTTGTTGATATGTTTTAGATTAAGTCATTGATAATTGTGCAATGATGATTTAAACTTCAAGATACTAGAGAATCAAGCATAATGAGTCTATTTTCAAAAAATTAAAAATTTTGTTAGGTTGTGTACCTGAATCTAATTGTTACCCTAAAATTTGAAATTTACAAAGTTGATATAAAAAACCCATAATTTTTGTGAGATTTTGAGCCTTTTAGAGCATACATTCTTTTCGTGCTCACATTTATTGATTATGAGTGTGTCAACATTGATTTGTCATTCTAGAACTTGCCTTGATTATACATGTCAAGACCACACTATTGATTTGATATACAAAGATGATTAAGGCACTTAGGATTTAACCCACTTACTCCACTAAAAGCCTACCCTCACAATTAACCCCTAGTGAACCCCTTTGATCCTAACACCCCTTTTATTGACTCAACCCACTAATATTAACACGAAACCCATCTTGTATTTGTTATCACCATTCTTTTTACTACCCTTCTATCAAGGCTTGATTTGATCAGTTGCCTAATTATATTATTCCAATTTTTAAAGTTTTATCTTATATTGATTTGTTCTTAAATTAAAAAACAACAAAATTAAAGTATATTCACTATTAGTTTTGTGATTAAGCGAGCATATACGTTTAATTTCAACATCTTGAAGAGAAAGGTCGTATTATTAGTATTACAAGTTTTCAATTGATGTAATTATGCATGTTATTAGTCATTTTTCTAGTTACGTAATTGTCAATTCAATCTCGATTATAACACTTTAATTTAGCTTTTATCCACACCATTAACCTAAGCCCCGTTACAACCCTTTTAAAAGACCTTTTGATTTGTATATCATCTCATTTTATAGTGGTGGAGATTTGATTTTCATGGAAGCCTATGGGATTAACTTTTCATGTTTGACTGATGAGTGCTTTATTTTGAACCTTAAACACCTTGAGTGATTTGAGTGAATCTTTAGTGAGGATGTCAACTCTTGTCGATTTTGAATTAAAGGTAATTATTTGGATAAGGGGAAAACACCTATGTTTTCATGCTAAAAACTCATAACTTTGATTGTTTGAATCTTTAGGACTCTTTGAGTTGAATTATCCATGTATAAATTATATATGAATTATGATGAGGCATTATCAACGAATATTATGAATAGAGGAAGTTTGTTTTAATTGTGAGTTGAGAATTTTGCTTGAGGACAAGCAAAAGCTTGAGTGTGACGGTATTTGATAAACCGAAATATGAACATATTTTAATCCCACATTTAGCATACTTTTGATGATTTTTACTTTTAATTATGGAAATAGGTGCTCCTAATCTTTTCTTTTCATGTTTTATACTCAGAAGAGCACCGAGGATGAAAAGAACAAATAAATGGGCTTAAAACAGAGAAAATGGGCCAAAACATGAAATCTACATGGCCTGGGCCCAAGACCACATGGCCATGCCTTTTAAGAAGAGCCAAACACAGCCTGGACCCCGAAATGTACGGCCGTGCCTTATCAACAGGTTAGACCACGGCCTAGCCTCGAATCACATGGGCGTGTGCCATGGGCATGGTCCTACCGCAGGAAAGAAGAGTTTTAATTGATTAGGATACTTTGGAGCCAAGTAAGGCATCTCGAAGTGTAACATCCTGGAACTGGGCCTAGTAAGATTGGGCCCAATGAGCCTTGGGGGTAGTAGCATTTAAAATTTTTGAGAACAAGAGAATGGTATTAAGGCAAGTTGGATCTAGTATGTGAGTGATTTTAGAAGGTAAGGGGGCTTCTATGAAGTCCCGGGTTCAACTTAGGCCTTAGGAAAAATTTTGGGTTTAGGTGAAAAAACCCTGGGAATTGGTAGGTAGGCTTTAAGAATAAAATATAGGAAAAAATGACAAGTGGAGTGTGTGGTGTAGTGGCAAAGTGACGCCACTTAAGGAGCAAGGGGGTGACGCCATAAGAGGAAGGAAGGAGGTCCAAGGTTTGAGTCTAGGTGCTTGCATTTTAGTTTTCTTTTTAAATGGATTTTTGAATTGACCATAAGACTTATATTTAGTTACGCATGGTTTTAGGAACAAGGAGCTAGTTGGTAAAGTGGTTAGCGGCGTGGATTGTGATACAAAGGAGCCAGGGTTCGAATCTCATGGAAAGTAGAGGAGTATTTATTTTCGGATTGGATGGGAAGAGTTTTAGTTGGATTTAAACTCTACTCACGGAGGGATCCCACATCAGAAAGATACAAAAAAGGAAGGTGAGAAGCTAGCTATATATAGAGCTATCTAGGAGGAGAAGGGGCATACCTTGTTGGCGTTGGGCATAGGAGTGCTCGGAGCGCGGTGTAGCAGCTTCAGATTCCTATCAGGTGTGTACTTCTCTCTACTCTAGTTGTAGAACGGCAAATGCCGAAATGCCGATGACCCGACGATGGTATCCACATGAGCGTGCGAGTGCACGTGTAGAAGCTTTGAAGTGATAGTCGAGGCCACCATGAGTATTCCTGTAGGTGTGGGCTGTTGGGCTACGATGGCCCGAAAGGGGCCAAGTGGGCCCAATGGGCCTGGGGGCCCATATGAGTAAATTGTATGATTGAGTAGAAGATAGTGAACTAGACTATATGAATCTCATATATATGGCTAGGTTTGGGCTAAATGGGCCACACGAGTGTGTGGGCCCATTTGGGCCGAGAATGGGCCTTAAGCCCATTCACATCATTATCTCTATTTAGAATACTTGAGTCGTTCGAGGCGACAGTAGACCTGCTGTTGGGTCGTTAACACCCTGATTTGCAAAATTATCGAAATACCCCTAGTTTATAAAATTATCGAAATACCTTAATTTGTGAAATTATCGAAATACCCCTGATTTGCAAAATTACTAAAATACCCCAGGTTTCAAAATTACTGAAATATCCCTGGTTTGTAAAATTACTAGAATACCCTTGGTTTGCAAAATTATTGAAATACCCCTGGGTTGCAAAATTATGAAAATACCTTTGGTGGGTAAATTACGAAAATACCCTTGGTAGGTAAATTACGAAAATACCCTTGGTAGGTAAATTATGAAAATACCCTTAGTAAATTACGAAAATACCCTCAATGGGTAAAATGATGAAAACGCCTTTACATGTTATATGATTATTCTTGTATGTGATTTATGATTGCTATCGTATGATTATTACTGTATGTTGCATTCATGTGTTATTATGTTGCATGGGGATGTGATTATTCGAAAGGGGAAGTGTAGATAGGATCGCATGGTCGCTTGACGACTGTAGATCCACCGAAGGCTTTTAGCCACCGAGTAGCTATGCTACACCAATAAGTTAGTGCCGCAATCGGTGCTACATAAGGAGTGTAGGGATGGGTGGGTCAATTAAATCCCCACAAGAGTGTAGGGTTGGACAGGAGACGGAGTATAGGGTTGGTTTGGGCATTAATGCATTGCATATGTGGTTTTATTTGAGATGGGCTCAGGCCTAGATAAATATGATTTGTGACATTTATGGGTTAAGGCCCAACTGAGGCTTTTATGGGCTAAGGCCCAATTACCACCGTTATTGAAATGGGCTTCGTCCCAAACTGTTGTGATTCATGTTCTTATTGATGAGGGTTATGCACACTGAGTTTTTGTAACACCCCAAACCGGTCAAATACGCCACTTAAGAATCGGTATGTCACTAAGAAAATAATTTTTGAAAGAATCGAATTAACAATTAAATTTTTGTGAAAACTCTTTGTAATTCTTTATTTGTGAAAATAAGTTAAAATTGAAATTTACTTCAAATTACATAAAACTTTAAAACTTAGTTGATAAATCATATGATAGAAAATTACATAAAACAAAGTTTTACTTATAATTTTAAATGGACATTATTTTCAAAAGATGACAAAATTTTAACGTTTTTCTTAATTCAAAAGATTTTCAACCGTTCTCCAAGCGATGACATACAGTTGATTCGGGCTTGTGGTAGGGTTTGGGGTGTTACGCTTTTGTAAACTCACACCCTTTTTAATATTTTTTCTCGGTATTCATCGATGGCGGTTCGACGTCTTTGAAGGACTCTGAGGTGGCCACACTACGACGATTTTAGACTCTAGTATTTTACTTATTTTTAACATAGGTTAATATTTTGTAATAAGGCCTCTCTGAAATTTTGGTTTTAGTTTTGGATTTTTAGTTTATTATGTTTTAAATCTGCTAAACTTTGTATCACGGTTTTCCAAAACAATATCTACTTTCAAAATACTATGCTTTCACGAATAGGTCGTAAAAATCATGTTTTCATAAGTCAGTCATTTTAATTAAGTTTCTGCAATAAACAAAGTTTTTTTAGGTAATAACCTTTTAATAAATGTCGATTAATAATAAACAAACGCAAATTGGGACTTTAGTTTTTAATATCAAAGTTTTCAAATGGAACCATGGTTTCTCGAAAAGCACCCCAATGTGACACGCCAGATTCGGGCGTAACTTCTAGGTCGGGTTTGGGGTGTTACATTTAGTGGTATCAGAGCCTAGGTTGCAAAACTCGAGCTGTGAGATGGGTTTTAGTGTTTATTTTAAAGATGTTTACAAATGATTTTTGAAGTAGTTTTGAAAGGTTTTTGTGTGGCACACCGAGTCTCCAGCGTCAGACCAAGTAAGTTCTCTTATTTGTTTTAAACTGTTATTACTGTAGGTAGATACTGGGCTTTCTTTAGATGATAGACTATACTGAGGCCCGTAGGAGACTAAAAACTATAGTAAGCTGGCAATTTCGAAAACAACTCTTAACTACTACTTCCATAAAACATTTATTTAATTATTGGAATTATGAGCTAAATTCATAAAATTTGTAATTCAGATAATTAGGACTAGAGTGCGTAGCAGAAGCATAGTGATATATCCGGTATTGTGTAGCTATGAGATAGTTGGAAATTTTGGGGACAAAATTTCTCTAAGGAGGGTAGATTTGTAACATCCTGGAATTGGGCCTAGTAGGATTGGGCCCAATGGGCCTTAGGGGTAGTAGCGTTTAAAATTTTTGAGAACAAAAGAATGGTACTAAGGCAAGTTGGATCTAGTATATGAGTGATTTTGGAAGGTTAGGGGGCTCTTATGAAGTCCCGGGTTCAAGTTAGGCCTTAGGAAAAATTTTGGTTTTAGGTGAAAAAACCCTGGGAGTTGGTAGGTAGGATTTAAGAATAAAATGTGGGGAAAAATGACAAGTACAGTGTGTGGTGTGTGGCAAAGTAACGCCACTTAAGGAGCAAGGGGGTGATGCCATAAGAGGAAGGAAGGATGTCCAAGGTTCAAGTCTGGGTGCTTGCATTTTAGTTTTCTTTTTAAATGGATTTTTGAATTTGGCCATAGGACTTATATTTAGTTGCGCATGGTTTTAGAAACAAGGAGCTAGTTGGTAAAGTGGTTAGCGGCATGGATTGTGATACAAGGGAGCCTGGGTTCGAATCTCAAGGAAAGTAGTGGAGTGTTTATTTTGCGGATTGGACGGGAAGAGTTTTAGTTGGATTTAAAATCTACTAACGGAGGGATCCTACATTGAAAGATACAAAGAAGGAAGGTGAGAAGCTAGCTATATATAGAGCTGTCTAAGAGGAGAAGGGGCATACCTAGTTGGCGTTGGGCATCGGAGTGCTCGGAGCGTGGTTTAGCAGCTTCAGATTCCTATCAAGTGTGTACTTCTCTCTACTCTAGTTGTAGAGCGGCAAATGCCGAAATGCCGATGACCTGGCGATGGTATCCACACGAGCGTATGAGCACACATGTGGAAGCTTCGACGCGATAGTTGAGGCCACCATGGGTATTCTTTAGGTGTGGGATATTGGGCTACGATGGCCCGAAAGGGGCCAAATGGGACTAATGGGCCCGGGGGCCCATATGAGTAAATTGTATGATTAGGTAGAAGATAGTGAACTAGACTATATGAATCTCATATATGTGGCTAGGTTTGGGCTAAATGGGCCAACGAGTGTGCAGGCCCATGACAGCTCTAATTGCGAAGTCACTTGCATCACACATCAATTCAAATGGCAGATCCCAATCTAGTGTGATGATGATGGGTGTTGTAACTAATCTATTCTTCAACTCTTTGAATGCTCTTAAACATTCAACATCAAACTTGAATGTCTCGTCCTTCTCCAATAATTTGCACAAAGGTTTTGTAATTTTGGAGAAGCTTTTGATAAATCTACAATAAAAATCAGCCTGGCCTAAGAAACTCCAAACACCTTTTATAGATGTTGGAGGTAGGAGCTTCTCAATAACTTCTATCTTTTTTTGCCTACCTCGATTCCATGTCTCGATATCCGATGCCCTAGAGCAATCCTTTCTTGTACCATGAAATGGCACTTTTCCCAGTTGAGTACTAGGTTTGTTTCTTCACATCATCTTAGTAACTTAGCTAGATTGGCTAAAAATCATCATAAGTGTCTCCAATTACTGACAATTCATCCATAAACTTCCAAATACTTCTCAACCATGTCAGTGAAAATTGACATCATCATCTTTGAAATGTAGCAAGTGCATTACATAAACCAAATGGCATGCATCTAAATGCAAACATGCCGTATGGATAGGATAATGTCGTCTTGTGCTGATCTTCTGGTGCTACTGTAATCTGATTATACCTTGAGTATCCATTGAGAAAACATTAATAGTCTCGCCCTGCAAGTGTATCAAGCATCTAGTCCAAGAGCGGTAAAGGAAAGTGATCTTTCCTGGTCGCCTTGTTCAGCTTTTGGTAATTGATGCAAATTCCCCATCCCATAACCGTTCTGTTCGGTATCAACTCGTTGTTCTTGTTCTCAACGACCGTGATACCTCCTTTTTTTTGGCACGCACTGGACCGGACTTACCCATGAACTATCTGAGATGGAGTAAATTATACCGCATCCAACCTCTTGATAATTTCCTTTTTTACTACATCCTTCATGATGGGATATAGTCTCCGTTTCCATCAATCGTTCCTCTCTCGCCATCTTCTAATATGATCTTGTGCATGCATACAAATGGGCTAATACCATGAATATTGGTTATGGTCCATTTTATAGCCTTCTTGAATTGTTTCAAAACTATGATAAGTTTCTCTTCTTGTTCAGTAGTTAATTCTGCTGAAACAATCACAGGCATAGTAGAAGCGTTACCTAAATAAACATATTTCAAGTGTGTAGGTAATACCTTGAGTTCTAACTTAGGTGGCTCCTCGATTGATGCTTTTGGCTGGGCGTAATCTCTTTTCTCTAATTCCAAAGATTCAAAACAGGATTGCTGATTAAATCCATTTTGATTAGCTTCTAGCAAAGCTAAGTATTCATTCTCCTCTTCATCATTTGGAGGGTCTGATGTTAGAATTCATTCCAACAGATCCTCAACATAGTTGAGTTCTTTCTCCACTATTAATTCCTCTAAATCAGATACTGTAGAACAATCATCAATTGTGTCAGGAAATCGCATTGACTTAAAAACATTAAATGTTACCTGATCATCCTGAACACGCATAGTCAGGTCGCCCTTCTGTACATCAATAAGTGTCCTTCCAGTTGTTAAGAATAGTCTTCCTAGGATAATTGGCACTTCTTTTTCTACTTCAAAGTCTAGAATTACAAAGTTAGCAGGAAAGATAAATTTTTCTACATGTACCAATACATCTTCAATTTTTCCTTCTAGATACACTAAGGATTGATCTACTCGTTCAAGTGTAACCGTAGTAAGTCTAACTTCACCTATCCCCAACTTTCTAAATATTGACATAGGCATCAAGTTAATACTCGCACCTAAGTCACATAATGCCTTACCACAATAGGTTGCTCCAATATTGCACGGTATGGTAAAACATCTTGGATCCTTCAATTTTGGGGATAGTTTGTCCTGGAGATATGCACTGCATTCCTTCATCAGGGCTACCGTCTCAAATTCTCCAAGTCTTCGTTTCTTAGATAGGATATCTTTCATGAACTTGACATAATTCGGCATTCGCTCAAGTGCTTTAACCAATAGGATGTTGATGTGAATTTGCTTAAGTACGTCAAGGAACTTCTCGAATTGAATCTCTTAACTCTACTTCTGAAGTCTTTGAGGGTAGGGTGGTGATGATTTCTTTACTAGAACTTGTAACGGTTGATTCGTTTTCTATGGTAATTTAGCATCTGACAGAGTTGTTAGTTGATCAAATTTAGCTGGTTCTGAGGTTACCCTGTTGGGTTTTGCAGACTCTGGTTCTTGTGAAATTGGAATTTCAACACTCAGTTGAACTCCCTCTGAGTTTTAAGCCTCAGCTTGCTCCTTTTCAGCTTCAATAGTATTGGGATCTACCGTCTTTCCACTCCTCAATGTCAGCATTTTGCAGTGCTCCTTTCCTAGATTTCTCAAATTTTTCGTATCACTAGGTAAGGTACCCTATGGTTGGTTCCTAAGTTCAGTTTCAAGCTGGCCCATCTGGTTTTCTAGATTCTTCAATGTAGTTGCTTGGCTTTGGATTAAGGCATCATTCTTTGCCATGTATGCCTTCAGCAAACTCTCTAAGCTATTGGATGCTTCAACTTGAACTGGTTTCTGAACTTGTTGAGGGAAATTGTAACACCACAAACCCGGTCAACACACCACTACCAAATTCAGTATGTTATAGAGTGAAAATAATTTGAAGAAAACAAGTTGCTGGTTTACTTTTTATGAAAAAGTGTGATCGAAAACATTTTGTAATTTGAGTGTGGAAGAAAAACTCCTTCGAGAAGATCGTTCGTCGTTTCTAGTTTTGGAAAGCCGTTTGATTTTATGAAAACTCGAGTGAGTTTAGAATAATTAAGTTAAGAAAATCATTTGTATCTGAACATAAGAAAAACTTAGTTTGGAGAAAGTCTGAGTTAGTTTGCCAACTTCATTTATTTAGTATTACCTGATGGTAAAGTTTGAAAAACCCAATAAGTTGTACAATTTTTGAAAACGTTGATTTTGTAGATTATTGGAACATGCTATGTTATTTAACTTAGGCACGGTATGATAAAACTTAAAGCAGATAATCAAAAACCCGAAATAATAAAATTTAGCGGCCTTATTACAAATCCAAAACCAAATTTAAATGTAGATTAACCCAAAATAGTAATTGAAATAAAACCCGAAAACAAAGTGCATGGCCACCTCGAGTCCACCCCGGCTCCTCATCCGTGATTTATGCCTCATCTACAAAAAGTAAGGGAAGGAGTAAGTCACCAAGACTCAGTGTATAAATCCCCATCCTAATAATAATAAGGCACTTGCACATTTCATATGTCAATATGCAAATCATGCAAACCCAACTTAGCCAACCGAACTCCCCTGTGTCACCCCTGTGGTGTGGTCAAAAACCAGATCATATAAGTGTGGTCAAAACCATCGTGACCGTAGTCACAAATCATATGGTGGGGCCAACCCACCGTGTGGTCAAAACCATTGATGACAATCCAGTAATCAACATGTGGGGCCAACCCATTGTGGTACGAAACCACTGGGACAAGTCACAATAATCCATGTGTGGTCAAAACCACTGGTGACCGTAGTCACAAATAATATCCGTGTGGTCAAAACCACTCGTGGTCAAAACCACTGAGACTAGTCACAAATAATAAGAAAAGCGGGGCCAACCCAATCGTGTGGTCAAAACCACCGTGATAGTCTAAATCATCCTTCCCTCCACTCAACATACCCATCATCATGAACACATTTTCCGTGGCATATTAACATGTTTGTAATGCAAGTATCACATAGCATAGCATAATAAAATAGTATAACATCATATATCGATAGCCAATCCACAGGGGACTTACCCCGAGTCCACGCTCATACCCGCAAGGGTAACACACCGATTTCAATAGCTATTTTGGCTTTTAACAGTAAACATAACTAGCAAATTAACTAATGAAGTGTGTAAGAGCTACATACCTGATTACTCATAAAACTACACTTTCTACGTCGGTACTGTCGTTAATTGACATAATCGCGATCTGTCTACTCTCTTACTCAGATGCTGGTCCACACCCTGGTGGCCAATCACGAACTGCTGAGACCGCCCTCTTCTTGAACTTAGGGGCTGGGGTCTCGTGTCGACCCTCCTCTTGTTTAGTTAGCCTTAGGGTCCATAAAACCTTTGGTCACTAAATCAGGTTAACACAGAGAATAACTATGAATCAAGAATTAACCCGAAAGAGTAGATCCCTTACCAAGATTAACAAATCCGAAGGTTGAGATTTAAACCACGAACCGAGCACACCCCAAGAATCCCATCGCTTGCCTTCACCCTTCCTATATTTGGCCAACACCATAACATTAAACAAATAGCCATTCGACTTAACCAAGAAAATCCCGAATGATATAACGTAATAAGATATCCCCCTTTACCTTGGTACCCTTCAATCACCAAGCAAAAACCCGAAGCAGCGTGATGATAAGCCTCCCCCTACAATCCGCCAAGATCTAAACCACATAAATGAATAGCCTTTGGATTTACATACAATAAAAGAGTTGAATCGACAAAACCCTTACCACAGTCTCTAATGCAATCGATTGGAAAGGAATAGATAACCATAATCCGCTGCTACAAAACCCGAAGAATGATATAAGACTAAGGCTAGTCGAGTAAATCACCATCCATCCACCTATCTACTCCTAGCTTTTACTTCCTTTGAGAAACTACAAAAAGAAGAGAGCAAAGATAGAAAGAGACTCGGCCTTATGACAAAAGAAGTAGAAGGGAAAAAAAAGAGAGGATGAATCGAGAACTTACCAAGAGTTGAGATTCGGCAATAAGTAAAGGAAGTATGTTCACCGACTTTTAATGATTAAAAGAGGACTTAAACCAAGGTAGTGAGACTCAAGGAATTTTCGGCTAATCAGAGTGTTTTGAGATAAAGAACAAAATGGAGAAAAAGAAACAAGATGGGTGATGATTTGGCTTTGGAAAAGATGGAAATGAAAATAAAGTAAAGTGGGTGGAGTGGATTCGGCTAGCACAACATAGGAATAGAAAAAGATGACGACAAGAAAGGGGTTTCAGTTATGATAATGAAGTCAAGAGAAATCAACAAAAGGTTGAGTTGAATGGGAATGAAGTTTCGGCCAAGCACCATAAGTTGAAAAGAGAAGAAAAGAAAAGAAGGCTTAGGGACTATTTGGTTTAACAAAAAGGAAGAAAACCCAAAGAACTTTTGATGCCCTCTCACTACACCGAAAATGCACCTATAGCTAGCTTCCCTTTTGAATTTCGCACACCAAACACACATAAAAATCGAATGCTCCAAGCTCTCCTAGCCACTATAAAATTCGGCTAAACCACCTCCCTTGTCAATCCCCCCTTTCTCTCATTGAATTCCTCTTAACCCACCATTCAAAAAAGTTTGAATCTTTCAAATTCCACAAATTCCTCTTTCTCCACTCGTTTTGAATCTGTTGACTTGTTCAAAACTACCCACAAGAGTTCCACCTGAGCACAACTCCTCTCATTTCTGACGTCAAAAAGAAATACCCAAAGAGGAATTCCTGCAGCTCGAACCAAGGCTCCTTCCACCTGCTTGTGGCGTCACCTCCCTGAGCCCTAAGTGGCGCCTTCTTGCCACTTCACCAAGGCACTTCTTGTGCCAAAACTTGCAACACAATATTCTTAACACCTAGCTCCTTCAACTCCCCTTATCAACTGCCCAAAAATAAAATTTTTTGCTATGGCTCAGGCCTACCCTTGGCTCATATTCAGACCCTAAGACACCCTAACTAGCATCACAATCAAACCATTCACATGCAAACAATTAAAATACAAGAGCCCCTACTTAGGGATGTTACAGTTCTACCCCTTAAAAATAATTTCGGCCTCAAAATTTCCTAGTCAAAAGAGTTGAGGGTATTGATGCCGCATCACATCCTCTGGTTCCCACATGGCCTCCTTAGTTCCATGATTTCGCCAAAGAACCTTCACCAAAGGAAATGACTTCCTACACAAGACCTTGACATCTCGATCCAGAATTTGCACTGGTTCCTCCTCGAAAGACAGGTCTGAGCTCACCTCAATTTCCTCCACTGGCACAATATGTGATAGATCTGATCGATAGCACCTAAGCATGGAGACATGGAATACATCATGAATCTGACTCAACTCTGACGGCAACTCGAGCTGGTAAGCTACCGGTCCACTCGCTTCAACACCGTATATGGCCCAATAAACCTAGGGCTTAGCTTGTCCTTCTGACCAAATCTCAACACTTTCTTCGATGACGTTTCCTTCAGAAAGACCTTGTCACCCACTACGCATACTCTATATCCCTACGTTTGAGGTCGGCATACGACTTCTGCTTGTTTGAAGCTTCCTTCAGACGAGCCCGAATCACCTTAACCTTATCCTCTGTTTTAGCAACAAACTCGAACCCAACATCTGACGTTCACCTAGTTCTGTCCAACACGTAGGGTACGACACTTTCGTCCATACAGTGCCTTATATGGTGCCATCTGGATACTCGCTTGATAACTGTTGTTATACGCGAACTTTGCCAATGGTAGATATTCCTCCCAACTACCGTTGAAATCCAGAACACAACCCCTTAACATATCTTCTAAGATTTGAATTACCCTTTCTGACTATCCGTCTGATTGCAGATGAAAAGCCGTGCTGAAATCCAACCTCGTACCCAGTGCCTGATGCAAAGCTTTCCAGAACCTTGTCGTGAATCTGGGATCCCTATCTGAAATAATCGACACCAGCACCCTATGTAACCGTACTATCTCCGCTACATATAACTTTGCCAACCTTTGGAGTGAATAATCAATCTGAACTGGTATGAAATGGGCCGACATTGTCAAACGATCAACAATCACCCAGACTGAATCCTTTTTGCTAGGCGTAAGGGGTAGCCCAGTGACGAAGTCCATCGTAATCCTTTCCCACTTCCACTGTAGAATCTTTATCGGCTGCAACAGATCTGACGGTAATTGATGCTCAGCTTTGACTTGTTGGCATGTCAGACACTTACTCACAAACTCAGTTACTTTCCGCTTAAGACCCGCCACCAGAACTATTCCCGCAAACCCCGATACATCTTACTACCTCCAGGATGCATAGCGTATGGGCTGCTATGAGCTTGTTGAAGAATTCACTGTCTCAACTCAACGTCCTTCGGCATACACACCTTCCTTTGAAAACACAGCACACCCTCACTGCTCATGCTATAACCCTCCAAACCACTATTCTGCACTTTCAACCTCCGAGCACTCAAAACCTCATCCACTAGCTGTCTCTCCTTAACCTGATCCACCCACGTTGGCTTTACTTGCAATTCTGCCAATAGACTCCTGTCGTCATACAGACTGAGACGAGCAAACATTGCTCTCAGATCCATTACCACCTTACGGCTCAACCCATTAGCCACTACATTAGCCTTACCCAGATGGTATTCAATCGAGCAGTCGTAGTCTTTTAACAACTCGATCCACCTATATTTCCTCAAATTCAATTCTTTATGTGACAACAGATACTTCAAACTCTTGTGATCCGTGTAGACTATCGACTTCTCCCCATACAAGTAATGCCTCCAAATCTTCAGGCCAAAGACCAATGTAGCTAATTCCAAATCATGCGTCGGGTAGTTACCTTCATGAGGTCTCAACTGTCGAGATGCATACGCCACCACTTTCCCTCTTGCATCAGCACACACCCTAAACCAGTATGCGATGCATGATAATAAACTGTGAATTCTTTCCCAGCTTGAGGCTGAATCAAAACTGGAGCTTCTGTTAGAATCCTCTTTAACTTGTCAAAACTTTCCTGCTGCTTATCAGACCACACAAATGGAACCCATTTCCGCAACAACCTAGTTAATAGTACCGCAATCAAAGAAAACCCTTTCATGAATCTTCTATAATATCCAGCCAAACCTAGAAAACTCGAATCTCTGCTACCAATTTAGGTGGCTTCCAATCTAACACCGCCTCAATCTTTTGAGGATCCACTCTAATTCCCTCAGCTGAAACCACATGACCCAAGAAAGTTACCTCCTTCAACCAGAATTCGCATTTGCTAAACTTTGTGAATAATTGCTTCTCCCTCAGAATCTGTAAAACCATATGTAGATGTTCATCATGCTCTTCCTCTGATCTCGAGTACACCAAGATCTAGTCTATAAACACCACGACGAACCGGTCCAAGTACAACTAAAACACCCGATTCATCATGTCAATGAATGCTGCCGGTGTATTAGTCAACCCGAACGGCATTACCAAAACTTGTAGTGCCCATAACGAGTACGAAATACCGTTTTATGGATATCTTCCTCCTTCATTTTGAGTTGATGATATCCTGACCTAAGATCTATCTTAGAGAAAACCGATGCACCCTTAAGCTAATCAAACAAGTCGTCTATCCTGGGCAACAAATACTTGTTCTGGATCGTCAACCTATTTAGCTGGCGGTAGTCTATACACATCCGCATTGTACCGTCTTTCTTCTTAACAAAGAGCACAGGCACTCACCAAGGTGATACACTCGACCGGATGAAACCCCGATCCAACAATTCCTGAATCTGTGCCTTCAGTTCCACCAATTCCTTCAGCGCCATCCTATATGGGGCAATGACACTGGCGTGATTTTGGGTAACAAGTCTATACCGAACTCAACTTCATGGTCTGGCGGTAGACCTGGAAGTTCCTCTAGGAATACATTGGCAAATTCCTTCACCGTTCGGACATTCCCCACAACTGATTCCTTGGCCTCCAAGGCACAAACATGCACCATAAATGCCTCGCAACCCTTCCTCACCATTTCCTTGGCCTTAAGAGCAGACACAACATAAGATAGATAATCTCTTCTATTGCCTATCATCACCACCTCTTCACCTTCTACTATCCTCAAAACCATGCGCTTAGCTGCGCAATCCAAACTGGCCTGGTACTTCACTAGCCAATCCATCCCGAGAATTAGATTGAACTCCCCGAACGGCAGTTCCATCAGATCAGCCAAAACTACTACCCCTTGAAGTTCTAGGGATACACCTCTATACAGTTTATTTACTTCTACAGAGTGACCTAGAGGGCTTATTACTATCATCTCCCTAGAAGTAATCTCAAAGTCTAAGTTCATAGTTTCCACTATACTATTGGCAACATACGAGTGCGTCGAACCAACATCTATCAAAGCAGTATAAGGTAGTCCAAAAATTAAGAATGTACTGGTTATGACGTCCACTGCGTCGCCCTCCTCTCGATGCCTCGCTGCATAGACAAACCCAGGCTATCTTGCATCTGTGCTCTCAGCACCTCTACCCGGTGCTCTGCGGCCTCGTCCCGAACCGTTACCTCCCCTGGCCGAACTGTTACCCCTCTGTGGTTGCTGACCATCCCTCTTGAACTGTGTGTGACCCTGGTTCCCAGACTGAAGCATAGCTGACCTCTGCGGACAATCCCTCACTCGGTGTCCCATTGACCCACACTCAAAACACCCTCTGTTTCAGTCCAACATTCCCCCGTGTGAGACTTCCCACACTAAGCACACCGTGGCGGCCACTGAGTAGTAGTAGTAGCAGACCTCACAGCTAGATTCAGCCCACTGTATCTAGCCCTTTTTTACTGATTCCCAGCAGACCCGGATGACCCAAAATTCTTCTTATTCCAACCCTTATCCTGATTCCGTCTCACTGACTGTTTCACTTCCTCAGCAACTTTGGCCTTCTCTACTAACACTGTAAATTCTCTCTCTTACTATGGAGCAATCAACATCCATAGCTCATCTCTCAACCCATCCTTAAATCTGACACAGCGCTCATGTTTCGTGCCCACAATACCTCGTGCATACTGACTTAACCGAAGAAATTATGCCTCATACTTTGATACTGACTTATTTCCCTGAACCAAATTTAGGAATGCCTTACGCTGCGCATCGATGTAACTAGCCCCAACGTATTTCCTCTGATAAGCTGCCCTAAAGAAATCCCAAGTGATGTCGTCGGCCATTGCTCCATTCTTAATCGTGAGCCACCACTGATATGACTCATCTCGGAGAAGAGATACTATACCCATCAGCTTCTCCTCAACCGTAAAATCTAGGTCATCCATGATACATTCTGTCACCTCCAGCCAATATTCCACCATATTGGGGGCCACACCAGATACACCTCTGAATACCTCTGCGCCATTAGCTCGGAGTTGTTTGGACACAAATTCTTGAGCTCCCGTTCCAATGCCTACACCCGCGACTCTTTCTAGAACCCGCAGCATCGCCTGCGACACTGCGTCATCACCACCCATCTGATCCTGAAATTTCGCGCCCACAACTGGTGGCGGTGGTACCTCATTCTCTGACCCATGTCCAGACCCTACCGATTCTGACACTGTCGTCCTACCCCTACCTCATCCGCATATATTACACCCACAGCCTCGTGCACTCATGACTACCGATACGAATTGATCTGATTTAACAGTTTTATGCGTTAGACTTATTCCACTGTTATTAAGCACAGTCTTATGAGTAGTTTAATACGGGGATTGTTTTGTAAGTTCACACAATCCTACGGTTCAAGTCTCTAAAGTAATTACCTATTAGTACTAGTCATAACATCATCATTACAAACATATTAACAATAAATAGGGGTACTTACCTGGGCGGATTGGTGCCGGAGACTCGGTGCCATACTTTTCCAACCGTACTTTTCCCACAAAAGCCTTTCATAACCAATTTTTAAACATTTTTGGGCCTCGAGCCCACAGTCAATCTTTTAAACTTGGCTCTGATACCAAAATTATAACACCCCAAACCCGGTCAACACACCATGACCGAATTCAGTAAGTTACAGAGTGAAAATAATTTGAAGAAAATAAGTTGCTGGTTTACATTTTGTGAAAATGTGTGATCGAAAACATTTTGCAATTTGAGTATAGAAGAAAAAATCCTTCGAGAAGATCGTTCATTGTTTCTAGTTTTGGAAAGCCGTTTGATTTTATGAAAACTCGAGTGAGTTTAGAATAATTAAGTTAAGAAAATCATTTCTATCTGAACATAAGAAAAACTTAGTTCAAAGAAAGTCTGAGTTAGTTTACCGACTTCATTTATTTAGTATTACCCGATAGTAAAGTTTGAAAAACTTGATAAGTTGTACAATTTTTTAAAACGTTGATTTTGCAGGTTATTAAAACATGCTATGTTTTTTAACTTAGGCACGGTATGATAAAACTTAAAGCAGATAATCAAAAACCTGAAATAATAAAATTTAGCGGCCTTATTACAAATACAAAACCAAATTTAAAAGTAGATTAACCCAAAATAGTAATTGAAATAAAACCCGAAAACATAATGCATGGCCACCTCGAGTCCACCCCGGCTCCTCATCTATGATCTATGCCTCATCTGCAAAATGTAAGGGAAGGAGTGAGTCACCGAGACTCAGTGTATAAATCCCCATCCCAATAATAATAAGGCAATTACATATTTCATATGTCAATATGCAAATCATGCAAACCCAACCTAACCAACTAAACTCTTGTGTCTACCCCTGGTGGTCAAAACCACTAGTGACCGTAGTCACAAATCATATAAGTGTGGTCAAAACCACTGGTGACCGTAGTCACAAATCATATGGTGGGGCCAACCCACCGTGTGGTCAAAACCACTGATGATAATCTTGTAATCAACATATGGGGCCAACCCACTGTGGTACCAAACCACTGGGACGAGTCACAATAATCCATGTGTGGTCAAAACCACTGGTGATCGTGGTCACAAATAAT
This sequence comes from Gossypium rotundifolium, assembly GCA_025506655.1. Lineage (NCBI taxonomy): Eukaryota > Viridiplantae > Streptophyta > Magnoliopsida > Malvales > Malvaceae > Gossypium > Gossypium rotundifolium. The sequence continues at coordinate 66,931,346 of CP106732.1, read as the reverse complement.
ATCCGTGTGGTCAAAACCACTGGTGGTCAAAACCACTGAGACTAGTCACAAATAATAAGAAAAGCGGGGCCAACCCACTGTGTGGTCAAAACCACTAGTGACAGTCTAAATCATCCTTCCCCCTCCACTCAACCTACCCATCATCATGAACACATTTTCCGTGGCATATTAACACGTTTGTAATGCAAGTATCACATAGCATAGCATAATCAAATAGTATAACATCATATATCGATAGCCAATCCATAGGGGACTTACCCGAAGTCCATGCTCATACCCGCAAGGGTAACACACCGATTTAAATATCTATTTCGGCTTTTAACAGTAAACATAACTAGCAAATTAACTAATGAAGTGTGTAAGAGTCACACACCTGATTACTAGCAAAACTACACTTTCTACATCGGTACTATCATTAATTGACACAACCGTGACCTGTCTACTCTCCTGCTCAGATGCTGGTCCACACCCCGGTGGCCAATCACGAACCACTGAGACCGTCCTCTTCTTGAACTTAGGGGCTGGTGTCTCAGGTCTGACCTCTCCTACTGTTTGGTTAGGCTTAGGGTCCATAAAACCTTTGGTCACTAAATCAAGTTAACACAGAGAATAACTATGAATCAAGAATTAACCCGAAAAAGTAGATCCCTTACCTAGATTAACAAATCCCGAAGATTGAGATTTAAACCACGAACCGAGCACACCTCGAGACTCTAATCACTTTCCTTCACCCTTCCTATATTCGGCCAACACCATAACATTAAACAAATAGCCATTCGGCTTAACCAAGAAACTCGCCGAAGGATATAACGCAATAAGATATCCCCCCTTTACCTTGGTACCCTTCAATCACCAAGCAAAAACCCGAAGCAGCGTGATGATAAGCCTCCCCCTACAATCGGCCAAGATCTAAACCACATAAATGAATAGCCTTCGACTTTACATACAATAAAAGAGTTGAATCGATAGAACCCTTACCACAGTCTCTAATGCAACCGATTAGAAAGGAATAAATGACCACGATCCGCTGCTACAAAACCCGAAGAATGATATAAGACTAAGGGTAGTCGACTAAATCACCATCCATCCACCTGTCTACTCCCGGCTTTTACTTCCCTTAAGAAACTACAAAAAGAAGAGAGCAAAGATAGAAAGAGATTCGACTTTATGACAAAAAAAGTAGAAGGGAAAAAAAGAGAGGATGAATCGAGAACTTACCAAGAGTTGATATTCAGCAATGAGTAAAAGAAGTATGTTCACCGACTTTTAATGATTGAAAGAGGACTTAAACCAAGGTAGTGAGACTCAAGGAATTTTTGGCTAATCAGAGTGTTTTGAGATCAAGAACAAAATGGAGAAAAAGAAACAAGATGGGTGATGATTTGGCTTTGGAAAAGATGGAAATGAAAATAAAGTAAAGTGGGTGGAATGGATTCGGCTAGCACAACACAGGAACAGAAAAAGATAACGACAATAAAGGGGTTTCAATTATGATAATGAAGTCAAGAGAAATCAATAAAAGGTTGAGTTGAATGGGAATGAAGTTTTGGCCAAGCACCATAAGTTGAAAAGAGAAGAAAAGAAAAGAAGGGTTAGGGACTATTTGGTTTAACAAAAAAGAAGAAAACCCAAAGAACTTTTGATGCCCTCTCACTACGCTGAAAATGCACCTATAGCTAGCATCCCCTTTTGAATTTCGACACCAAATACACACAAAAACCGAATGCTCCAAGCTCTCCTAGCCACTACAAAATTTGACAAAACCACCTCCATTGTCAATCCCCCCTTTCTCTCCTTGAATTCCTCTTAACCTACCATTCAAACAAGTTTGAATCCTTCAAATTCCACAAATTCCTCTTCTTCACCTGTTTTCAATCTGTTGACTTGTTCAACAACTACCCACTAGAGTTCCACCTGAGCACAACTCCTCTCAGTTCTTACGTCAAAAAGAAATACCCAAAGAGGGATTCCTGTAGCTCGAACCAAGGCTCCTTCCCCCTGCTTGTGGCGTCACCTCCATGAGCCCTAAGTGGTGCCTTCTTGCCACTTCACCAAGGCACTTCTTGTGCCAAAACTTGCAACACAATATTCTTAACACCTAGCTCCTTTAGCTCCCCTTATCAAGTGCCCAAAATAAAATTTTTGCTATGGCTCAGCCTATCCTTGGCTCATATTCAGACTCTAAGACACCCTAACTAGCATCACAATCAAACCATTCACATGCAAACAATTAAAATGCAAGAGCCCCTATTTAGGGATGTTACAAAAACTAGACAACTGGGTTGGTCTGGATTGGGTGTACATGTGACTGGTTCCAACCTCTTGGTTACTCCATGAAAAATTTGGGTGGTTTCTCCACGATGGGTTATAAAAATTAAATTACAGCCCTTGCCTTCCTCGGTTTTGGTTCTATCACCCATGTAGTATACAGATTCTGAGTGCGAAGGACATTCTTCAAACAAATGTCCTTCCCTACAATAGACACAGGCTATATTCCCAAATTGATTAGGCGACTGTGCTGTAAAACTATTAGACCCATTAGTAGTAAGATTTTTAAGCATTGAGGATATTGATGATACCTGAGATGCGAATGAAGTAAGAGCGTCTACTTCATGTATTCCAGCGATTTGTCTTCCTAATGCTACTCGACTGGTTGGCCATTGATAGTAGTTGCTGGTGATCCTCTTGATAAATTCATAAGCCTCTTTATTAGACTTAGAAAGGAGAGCACCATTAGCAAAAGCATCCACTACCATCTTCGTGTGAGCGTTGAGACAATTGTAAAATGTCTCAAGTTGGATGCAATATGGAATTCCATGATGAGGGCACTTTCGTAATAACTCTTTAAATCTTTCCTATGCCTCATACAAGGATTCGTCATCCATTTGTTGGAAGGTAGTGATCCCATTCCTCAACTTAGCATTCTTGCTAGGTGGGAAATACTTCATAAGAAATCTATATGCTAACTCTTGCCATGTGGAAATTGAGTTCGGTGGCAATGAGTTCAACTAGGCTCGAGCTTTGTCCCTTAGCGAATATGGGAACAACTTCAATCGTAATGCATATTTGGGTACTCCAGCTAATTTGAAAGAGTCGCTAACCTCCATAAATAGTCTCAAGTGCAAATGAGGGTCTTCGATAGGCATTCCATTGAATTGGGCCACTGTCTGAAGCATCTGGAACATGACTAGCTTCAGCTCAAATTATTGTGCCTCAATTTTGGGTCTTCTATACTCGAATTAAGATCATTGAACACTAGCACGACATATTGTCTTAAGGCTCTATCCCTATCATCAGCAATAAGGATAGGATTTTGAGCAAGGTTTGCACTGTTTTCTTGATTCATATTCTCGAAATTCATCTCTTCAATCCTTGTTTGATTTGCTTGTCTTCTACGTTGTTTAAAAGTTCGTTCTATCTCACGGGTAAATCGATAATTCGATCAATACTCATAAACACCTAAAATATTCACAGAAAAATTAATTAAGTTAAAAATTAAATAGAAAATTAAACCAAAATGTAAGATTAACAAATTCACAAATAATGGCTTTTGAAAAATAGTCCCCGGCAACGGCGCCAAAAACTTGGAACGATAGAAATGTGCAAGTGTACACAATCACAACAAGTAATAAAGTGACATGTAAATGTCGAGTTATCGTGCCCACAGGGACCGTAAAAGAATTATTTATGAAAGTAATTTCAAACACTTTGGTGAAGGAAAATATTTTATTTTAAAAGAGATAATAAAAAAACTAAGATTTAAAAACTAAGTGAGATAATTAAAATAAAACAAAGAAATTCTAGTGTACGATTCCAAATATGATTTAATCAAGATGGTATAATTGTGTTGGATTAATTATATTTCCTTACCTTGGAATTACTAAACTTATGCTTATACTTGTTACGAATAAATCACGGCAACTCGGTAATTTGCTAACTTATGAACATATTTACAAATAAAAAATCCATTCATCTCTTGTACATATTTTGATGCCAATTCGACCGATTAAACAGATTTATGAAGGTAAACATGTTATTGCACATACATACTTATTAAATTAAATAGTCTCTCGCATATTCCTATTACGATTCAATCGATTAATTCAACCTAATAAGCATATAAAAGACTATGTGAGGTAACAAAGTATCCTTACCTTGAAACAATTTAATCACAATAATCTTGCAAGTTATGCAAGGCATATGTATCGTCAAATACAATGCTAATCTAATCTTCAGCTACCTTAGAAGATTTAAACATGCATTGATTAAGTACTGTGTCCATTAATTACAATTTCAATTCATTTAAATAATTAATTCTTTAGTTATCTAAACAATTATAATACCAAAATAACTGAGGCATGATTTTACTTAATCAAGCATTTTTCTGAGGCCTATAACAACATAAACATAAATTTAACAAATCAAGAGGAAGAAATGTAATCAACCCAACACGGCTTAATTCGATCTAGATTGATTAAAATAACCATTTCAAAGACGTGAATATTAACAGATATGGTCATCATAAAAACAACAGAAATTAAAAAGATAGGGAACAAGAAGCAAATCGTGTTTCTCCATGGCTTGACTGATTGCTCCTTCTTTTGTCTCTGATGTCCTTTTCGATCAAGGTTTCTACGAACACTCACTCTGTAACACCCCAAACCCAGCCCACGAGCCTTGACCGGATCGGTATGTCACTGCGGAAAATCATTTGAAAAGATTTTGACTTAAAAGTAAAACTTAATAATAATTTGATTGTCGTTTATAAAACGTTGTGTTTTAATATTCTAAGCTGTGGCTAAGCCACTGATCACCTAAGTGACCCCACATGTCAATATCCACGAGGTGACTCAAGGTCATCCTCAATCCACGGTGATGCACACAGCTATCATCCGTCGAGATGTGGCACCTAGCCAACATCTCCCTTGATGAAGCACATAGTTGCCAATGTAGCACAAGGCTAACATTAGACCACGTACAAATAATAAAACCAAATTTATTGACGTCACATGCAAAAAAATAAAACCCAACTTTTAAAATAATAAAACCCAAGCCTTATCTCATCTTTTTGGAGTCCACATGCCGTCCAACTCCTTCCCCCTCTCTTGACTTCACATGCAAAAAAATAAAACCCAACTTTATGCTGCCCACGTGATTCGAACCTCCACCCTCCTAAGCTCCCTTTGACGCAACTTCAAGCACCCTAGGTGGCGTCCATTGTCACTTTTCCAAGGCCATCTTTCTGTCATAGCCTTCGCCACTTATTCCTTTAAGACCTCACTCCCTTAACGTCAAAAATGTAAAAATAATAGCCACCCATTTTGCTGCCCACACGACTCGAACCAAGGCCCCTTGCCCACTGCACATGGCGTCATGCACCAAGGCCCTAAGTGGTGCCTTGCAGCCACTTTACCAAGGTGATTCTTATGTCCAAAACTCCCAAAATTTTCATTAAGGCCTCCTTCGCCTAGCTTCCCTTAAGTAATACTTAAAACCAAATTTTCTCTTATGGCTCAAACCTTCCCTTAGCTTATAACTAGCCCCTAAAATACCTCAATTAACACCACAATGACCATACTTATGCAAAAAAGAAAAAATAATTTAATCAAAATTAACCCCTATTTCAGGATATTACACGCTTGCTGCCCCAAATGGCTGAGAAAACACCTCTTTTCCAATAGGGGAAATCTGCACAAGAAGGATTGGTATTTTGGAGAAAAAAAGAGAATGGAGAGAAGAGAAGTGATGAGAGAATGAGAGTCTTGAGGGATGCTTTGAATGGGCATAAAAGGGAGGTTATATAGCTGAGGATGGCTGCTAAAAATAGCAAATTTCAGCAGCAAAAGAGCCCCCTCATGTCCGGCCATCTTACATGGCAAAGTTGAGACTTTCAACATTGCTAAAATTAGCCTGTGGCAAATCCGTAAAGCCTTAATTTAAGGTGGGGTTTGAATGCAATTTGGAAGTCTTCCAAGGGCATTTTTGCAAGCTCATTTAATCAGCTAAAATGCTGATTTGGGTCAGCATTTGAACGGTTCTGGGCTGCCCAATTGGTGGCTGGTGCGGTTCGCTCAATTTGCTTCAACTGGTGCGATTCAACTGGGCCCTTTTTTCATAATTAATTAAAATTAATTTATTTAGCCCAAATTAAATTGGGGATAAATTAAAATTAAATATATTATGGATTAATACACATATTTGGACTGTCTTAGGTTGGAAATCATTTACCTTGTTACTTCAAATTACTTCTCGGTTTTGTTCTTCTAACGGTGTCTACTGGGTTAATTTTCGCCATTTGTACGAATCTGTCAAAAATAATCAAAATTCACTAAAAATAATTGTAAAATTGACTAAAAATTAACATGTTCAAATTTTTTAATACAATTTAATTATTTTATAAAAATTAATTATTTTATGACAAAAATTCTATCGAAAATGTATGATTTTAAGTAAAATTAGGTATGAAAAAGTATATAAAGCTTTGTGTTTCCAATTATCAACCAACTAATTCCTTTCTTGATCTAAATATAATATTTTCATTCAATTAACCTATTCAAGTACTTTAAAACTCTTAAATTCATATTATAACACTTTATCAACATTTTACACTTTTACTCTAAACTTTTACTTTTTATTCAATTTAGTCCATAAACCGGAAACTTTCAAATTTAAACACAATTAAGCTCAAACCATGCTGGCCGAATTTTCCATTGTCCCTATACAACCCATATTTATCTCAATTTTAAAAGAATTTCATGTTATTTTACTATTTTAATAATTTAGTACTTAAACATTAAAATAACAAAAATCACTTTACAAAATAGTCATATTTACCTATCAAACTTATAAATCTACCATCAAACTTCAAACACATCTCAAATTCATCAATGAAATAATTCAAAATATTTAAAGTTTTACAAATTAGTTCTGGGTTAACTAGATTAAGCTTCTAACTAAAATGGACTCAAAACATATACTATGCAAAGATTTGAAGCTTGGTTGAAATCTTCCTTCTACAAAATGGAGAATTTGATGTTTAAGAGGAAGATGGTTAAAAAATGTGATGTTTTTCTTTTGTTTTGTCTTATTACAAATTAAATAACATTTTAATTTAAAAATAACATTTATATATTTTTTTTCATTCATAACTGTCCAAAGACATAGTAATAATGTTTATTTACCATTTAAAACCATCAACTTATGTTTTATAATCAATTAACACTTTTAAACTAATAGCAATTGACTTTTGCGACTTTTATGATTTAGTACTTTTTCCTTAATTAACAATCAAATCACTAAAACTTCCAGACCAAATTTCAATATACCTATATAGTAGCTCCATAAATATTTAATGAAGATATGTACGAGCTTAGTTTATAGAAACAAGGTCTCGATACCTCATTTTCCAAAATCACTTAACTTTAGGGATAACCACTTGAACTTAACTATTTGTTCAATTATAAAAAAAATTAGATCAAAACTCTATATAATACTATATTAAATTTGTAAATATGAAATAATAATATTTACGAACCCACTTCTCAAATTTGTGTTCTCGAAATCATTGTTTTCGACGCCACTAAAAAAATGGGCTGTTACAGGATAAAACCCACATGGTGTAAGTGGATCTATAAAGAGGAAAAGAAATGTGGATGGAAAAGTGGAAACTTATAAGGCCAGACTTGTAGAAAAGGTTATACTCAGGAAAAAAGTATCGATTATGAAGGAACCTTCTCTCTAGTTGCCAGGCTCAAGTTAATTCGCATATTACTATCCACTACGACGGATCTCGTTTATAAGATCTAGCAAATGGATGTCAAGGCAACATTTTTTGAATGACTATATTGAAGAAAGCATCTACATGATGCAAACCATCGAATATATAGCTGAAAGAAATGAGCATAAAGTTTTCAAACTATTTATATCCATATTTGAACTTAAACAAACATCCCACTTATGGAATCAAATATTTGAACAAGCTATCAATACTTTTGGATTTGAGCAAAGCGTAAATGAACCTTAAGTTTAAAGAAATTTAGGGGATGGAAATGTGGTCTTTCTCGTTCTATAGGTCGATGAAATTTTACTCGTTGGGAATTATTTAAGGACATTGTCTTCGATTAAACTATGGTTAACCCAACAGTTTAGCATGGAGGACTTAAGAGAAGCTAATTTTGTTCTAGGAATTCGAATCCTAAGGGATCGAAAGAACAAAGTGATAGCACTGTCTCAAACTTTATACATAGAAAAGATGTTTTAGTGTTATTCAATAACTGATTCGAAAAAGGGAAATCAACCCTCCGTATTAGGATTTCATCTCTCTTTAGAGGATTGTCCTAAGACAACAGAAGAAAGAGAGAACATGATAAAGGTTCCTTATGCTTTGGTAGTAGGAAGTCTCATGTATGCTATGTTATACACACACCCAAATATATGTTTTGTAGTGGGGTTGGTAAGTTGATACCAGTCGAATCTAGGACCAAGACATTGATAAGCAGTTAAGTATATACTCAAGTATTTACGAAGAACAAGGGATTATATGCTTGTGTAATCCAGAGAAGATCTCACTTCTATTAAATATAATGATTATTACTTCCAAACGTGTCAGGATTTGAGGAAATGAACATTGTGCTGTGATTTTATTCTAGGCAGTGGGTCTATTGTGTGGACAAGTGTAAAACAGACTTGTACTACTAATTTCACTCTAGAGACCGAATATATGGCTTCTTGTGAGACTACCAAAGAAGCAATATGGCTTTGAAAGCTCCTCAAGTATCTTGAAGTCATTCTTGGTATGGGAAAAGATATCACACTGTAATATGACAATAGTGCAGATGTAGCTAAACCCAAAGAAACCACAAAAGCACAAAACACATTGATACAAAGTGTCATAAAGGAGACGATAGTGTTTGATGAAATAGTGGATATTTTCAAAGATCACATAAGAAGGAAAACACTGGGGATTTGTTTTTCAAAACTCTACTAACTATAGAGCTCTTTAGAAAACATATAGAGGGGCATAAGAATGCAAAACTCATATTGTCACATCTCAAAAATTGAAGGTTAGTAGAATTGGGTTTGTGAATCGAAAAGAGAGCTCATGCCCTAATTTTTGGGATTATCTATGTGTTTTTAGAAAGAAATGAGTTGCTAGTCTACAAGTTAAGTGTTGCTAAAATTGTCCTTGAAACCCAAGTTAAAATTCCTTCCCTTACACCATTTTTTTATTTTGCAAATTTTGCTTCAAACATGTAACATCCCAAATTTTTGGTTTAAAGTTGGTAAAATTATTTCAATAATGAGTAATTGGCCTAGTGGTTAAGAGAAAACAAGGAGACAATGCAATTCGCTTAGAAACTTGAGTTCAATTCCCTTTCATTGCAAAATATCTTAATTTTGCTAATTTTTCTCCTTCCCCCTATTTTTATGCCGTCCATGCCTTTTAACTAAGTTAGAAATATCAAATTTTCACTTATTTTTCAACCTTAAGTCAAAATCTCTCCTACCTTAGTCGTTCTCCTCTCCTCTCTTATTTTTTCTCTCAAAGTTTCTTCTTTTCTCTAGGATTTCATCACAGTCGTGCTGCCCCATTTTTAGAGTTTTTTTGTGTTTTTCCATCCACCTTATTGAACATCTAAATCTCCTAAACTGGCCCTATTTACTACCCTAAACTTCTATTTTTGCACAACAGCCTCCTTTACTATCCATTGTTGTCCCTCTCCATTGTTCGTATCAATATCGGTAAGTCATATTTTTCTTTCTCTATTGTTGTCCTTTGTATGCCATTTTTTGGATGCTATTTTTACAGCCTATAGATCATCATTCTAGACCTTAAAATTAATATTTTCAGCTTTTCAAAGATGTAACATCCCTAACCTATTTTTGTCATTGAAATAAGGTTACAGAGTATTACTGTACAAAATAGAACATTCCATTTTAAGAAGGAAACAATTATGCAGTTTTAACATTATCATTTAATAACTCAAATTAAATATAGTAAGAATACACTTACAAACCTTAAATTAAGCCTATGGGGCCCTAAAATGAGTTTGGCTGAGATCAATTTGAAACAAAATAGAAAATTTTGGTAAAACTTGAAAATTTTTGAAACAGGGGTCACATAATCGTGTGGCCAAGCTGTGTGACATAGGCCAGACCATGTCGACATTCGAAGTTTAGACACATGGTCATGTCTCAAACAATGTGAGTATTTAAAATAGGGCCACACGATCGTGTAACAAGATGTGTACCAAACCGTGTGGAACCTGCACCTAAAACCATAATGACACACGACCATGTGGGGTGGTCGTGTGTGGCACACAGTCGTATGACATCCCGTGTCCTAGGTCATGTATTTCATAAATTGCCCCTAAATCAAGCCATTTCAAATCCATTTCTTGCACACAAAGACACAACATTTCCACAAAAATTCATATAACCAAAACACAATTTAAACATACTCAAAACATACCAATTCAATCAACCTAAAAGATTAACCAATATACCAACAAAAGGTACCACAACCACAAACCAAATATAATCCCATTCAACATTACAAGTTCATTCAATAAACTTATGATCAAACATACCAACAACCTTTCTAATAGCATGCCATTCAACCATGACTTACCTAATATAGATGGAAAATACACAAAAGCAACTTCACCTATTACATCATCATTTATACCACAACACCAACTAAACTCTTGATCCTAATAAGCTTATCATAAACTCAAAACATCAAAGGAACCAAGATTACATTTAATTCTTATACATGGAAAAACACACACATATCATTCAATCTAAATGCCTATCTAGTATACACTCATTGGTACCACAAAAACATCCAAAATAATTTAAACTTAATGCTAAAAGACTAATTTTAAACATACATCTCACTTACTATTTGACCATTCTTTCACATCCCAATCCTATCGTAAGTCACCTACTTCAAAAGACATTCACAAATGACCAAACAACATATTTGCATATACATTAATAAGCCAAAATCAAAACATATGAACAAGAACTCTCAAATCACATCACATTGGCCAAATAACATAATACAACTATTACATGCCATTTATAACCATTAACATAATAACCAAAGTCTACCAAAATGATGATTTATAGTGTGATCGTGTTTTGACGTGATTCTAACCGATCGAGCTTTCAATGATCTACAAAACAGAGAAAGTAATTACGTTAGCAACTAGTGCTTAGTAAGCTCGTATAAAGGAAAATTAAACTTACCAAACATAAAATGATTAATTCATTTATTCATAGTTCATAAGATCATAAGGATACTTTTCCTCCCTATCCACAACACCTCACAAGATTAGTATGTAACACCCTAACCCATATTCATTGCCGATAGGGTTACAGAGCATTATCAGAGTTTACAGAACAATGATAGATAATTCATGTCATTTACTATTCATATCCAAAACTAATCATAATATCCCTTGAATTGACCCTCGAAGCCCAATTTAAACATTAGAAACTAGTCGAGACTAAATCGAGATCTTAGAGAACTTTTCGCGAAATTTAAATTTTTCTAATATGTAGGGCACACACGCCGGTGCCGCAGGCCATGTCTGACCCCGTGTAACTCTCTAACTTGTGCTACACAACCATCCACATGCCCATGTGCTAGGCCGTGTGGTTAATTTAATTTTCAGAAATTAGGTGCAAGTTTCACACAGCCAAGACACACGCTCGTGTTCTAAGCCATGTATCACATACGGCTGAGACACATGCCCTTGTCTCTGCCCGTGTGCCTAATTCTGAGCATCCTGTTTCTCAATTTTTGGGATGTAGGGGACACACGGCCAAACCACATGCCCATGTGCCAGGCCATGTGTCACATACGGTCAAGACACACGCCATTGTGTCTACCCGTGTGGACAAAATAAAGCCATTTTCTAGCTTTATTTCCCACCCAAATTTTCCATGAATCTACAACCACACTTGCACATCTATAACAATCTATTCAATATATAATATCCAGGCAAATTACAAGAATTATGTGTGATATATTATCACTTATGTTCATGAGTTTCGAAACTTGCCTCAAATCAAATTAAATTTAATTTACAATTTATATCAATGATACCAACTCAATTTCATTTACCATTTGTTTTAAATTTCATCTACTATTTAACCATTTCAAAATTCATCAAACATATTATGGTTTTTGTAACTGTTTTCAATGAAATCGAAACAATGGGTTTGGGACCCCAAATCTGAACTAGAAATATTTATTTTATTATTATTTTAAGGTCTATAACTAAGAAATTTTATTGTTTGAATGCTCAATTCGATGAAAAGGACTAAATCACAAAAGGTACAAAATTAGAGTTCTATAGGCTAAAAGTACTAAATAGCTAAAGAACTTAGATGTATGAGTACTTGAATGGTAAATAGACCATTGATAATATGAGTGGACTTATATGGAAATCATTTAAATGATTTTTAAGGTTAATATATCAAGGTTAATAAAGTAATTTAGTAAATAAGCTAATTAAAACAAAAGAAAAAATATGTATCATCTTCCTTATTGAATGATACCACCGAATATTTGAAGTAGAAAACCTCCATGAAAGCTTAAGTATTCGGCATTCACTTCTAGCCTTGGGTGTGAGTATTTTTCATCCCGATTTTAATGATTTTTATGTTTTTGGAGTCGTAGCTTAATCTAGCTAGCCCAGTGATTAATTTGCAAAACTATTAAAAGTCTAAGGTTTTACCATTGATGAATGTGTATGTTTTTTGAAGTTTAATGGTAGAAAATGAATGGTTGTTGTTAGGTAAACAACATTTGTTAAGTGATTTTGAATGAAATTGCAAATTAGGGATTAAATTGAGAATTGTGATAAATTATGTAGTAAAAGTGTGAATATGTGAAATATATGGGCTGCTATAAGCATGTATGAATTTTGACTAGCATGAGTGTGGATTAAATTGGATGAAATTGCATTTTTATGAGTTAGGGACTAAATTGTAAAGAAGTTAAAATAATAGGGGTAAAAGTGTAAATTTACAAAAATATGTATTTTGGGCTGAATTGAATTAAATGAATACTAAATGGATTGAATTTTATAATTTAGATCAAGTTGAGCCTCGTATGGAAATAGATCGAGGGAAAGATAAAGTTTTGGACTAGTCTATCCTATTACATCATTTTTGTGATCGAGGTAAGTTCGTATGTTTAATAAGCATTAAATTCTATATGTGAAATACTAAATTATTATAATTGTGATGATATGACACTACAAAAATTCTCAACGAGCTATCGAAAATGTATAAATCCCAGTTGAACAATAGGAATAGATAGGATACAAATTACATGTCATTAGGGGTTACCGTGTTTTGGGTGCTAGTCTGTACATTCTACCGATGGATGAGTTTTTTGGCACGTGTTGCTGTTACTCGTCAGCTTGTGTGAGCAGCACTATGTAGCTACGTCTTGACCATCAACTTGTGCGAGCAGACCCAGTGACAGCTCGAGAGTGAGCATTGATATGAGATATGAGATTGTGATGGTTTCAACCATGTTTTGGCACTTAGTGTTCGAGATTCTGGAGTATCCGATAGTATTTCAAATGGTTCAATTGGTAAAGATGATGGTACTAGTTTATAAGGGATGATACAAACCAGTTCAGGAATTTGTGTGAATTATGATAAGAAATTCATAGTTGATGTATTTATATATGATTAACATGTTTGTGATTATGTGCTAACCTTTGGATTGATTGAAACTTACCTATGTTTACTTATACTTATTTATAATGTGAATGAATGGTAAGTTTGTAACATCCTAAAATTTCAAATTTTATATGTTGCATTATTTTGGTGCTCAGCTAGTTAAACTATCCAATGTGTGTGTTAAGGTAGTCATGAGAAGGCTCGGGATTTATTTGGATTTAGAAATGTTTTTTGGCATTTAGTACTTTAAGGAAATGGAATAATTGACCTTAATGCTTAAGGTAATAAAGTGGTTAATAGCTAGCATAAAATGACCAATTAGTAAATGGGTATGGTGCCATACGTGTTACCTTGAGGGAAGAAGTTCGAATCCCTTTCTGTGCATGTGTGAACTTTATTTTTTTTTTTTTTTTTTTGCTTTCCTTCCTTATAGTGTCGGTCAAGCATGAACTTATGATAAGTTGGACTTTTATTTTTTATGGCAAGATGGCTAAGAGAAAGAGGCAAGATTGAAGTTAGGGAAAGGAATCAAATGGAAATGGCATGTAAGGGGAGCATAAGGCTTATTCCAAGGGTGATGTTTTGGAAAGTTTGGGTGGCCAAACTTTTGACCAAATGGCTATGCATTTAGACGGCTTTTGGGGCTAAGGGGGATGGCTGAATGTTATTAGCACTTTGGTAAGGTTTAGGTGCTAGTGTTGGTCATTTTTTTATTAGCAAATAGTGTATCAAATTTCTCTCCAAAACTCTTTTCCCTAGCAGAATGTGTCATGAGCAATAGGTAAATTTTTGTTTGTTTTGGCCATTTCTTTTTGACCATTTTGTATCATCTTTCATACTCCTCAAACTCTTTTCTTCTTTGTACCAAAACCATACAACTTTGAAGGGGTATTTTCATTTCTTTTCTTCCCATTGTCGAATGCTAACAATTTGAAGACCTTTTCCTTGTTCATTTTCTACCCTTGAAAACCGAAACTTAAAACCATATCTTCTACTTCTTTTTCTTCTTCTTTTCTTTTTGTAAATACTTTCACACATCATTTCCCCTCCAATATTTTCACTATAGCCTAATCTTCCACTTCATACATATTTTCTTCTCAATCACTTTTCTACTCACACTTTGATCAATCGGTAAGTGATCCATTTCAACTTTTTTTTTATATATTTATTTTACCCTTTCTCTTAGTGCTGAACCTATACCTTGCTGTGATGGCCATATTGATCGAGACCATCACCATACTATCTCTTATACGAAATCACTTTTCTTTGCTATAGAAAATTACTGGAAGGCCGAAACTTGGAGTTTCAAAAGTCATCGTTTAATCGCTAGGATTCGATCCAAAATCCTTAAGGTAAGGATTCTTTGAGGATTTTATAATCACTTTTTATTCGTTAAGATAGTGTTGATTAATCGATTTTATTATAGGGACTCTATCGCTCAATCTTTCATCTTGAGATCATACAAATTCTTGTGGTAAGGCGAATTCACCCCTAAGATCAATCATTCATAACAACGTAATATTAGTTTGGACTAATATTTATTTTCAATGGAGGCAAACAAGATCGAAACAAAAGGAGTAGTAATTGGTGATCAAAAAAGGAGCGGATTTACGATCCCTTCTAGATTCAAACGAAGGGTTGTTTCGGTGATCCGAGACTTTCCACCGGGTTGTGAACCCTCATCCGGTGAGAATCAACTATTCGAAGTTGTTCGCAATTGTGAGGCATCAGCGATTCAGGATTTTCCACCGGCATGTGGACTTTCAACCGGGGAGAAATGACAAATAGTAATTGTTCGCGATTTCGAGGGTAAAAATCTAGACCGTTTATCTTAGAGTAGATTTCTTATAAGTGTACATGATCTAATTGTAACACCCCAAACCCGGACAAGACACCACGTCCACATCTGGTATGTTACGGGAAAACGTGTTACATGAGAGGTTAAATTTTTCGTTAAAAGCCGAGTGGAAACACGGTGTATTTTGGGAGACAATTTGAGTAGACTTGTTTGAAATCGATGGAGTATGTGAAACCCGAGATTTTTGAAATCTTAACGATCGTGTGGCTAAATGAGTTTAAACAATTTAAACCTTAATAGTTTCTTAGTGTTACTTAAAACCTTATTAGACTTAGGAGTAATACAAGTTTGATTTGAAAATCAATTGAATTTGCTTAATATAAAGACGTAGTGTGATACCCGATGGTATGGTTTTAAAAACATATTATGTTATCATTTTGAAATCATTATCTTTCCAAGTTTTAATAAAATTCATACCAACTTGTTTTGTTAAGGCGTATTAAAAATCTAATTAAAACATAAACATCACCAAGACATAAATTAAAGGCCTTTACAAATCCCAAAAAACCAAATAAAGTAAATAAGCTAAAGTACCCAAATTCAACAGTCCTTTATTAAAGTATGGCATGTGCACCCCGAGTCCATCCCGGCTCCATGTCCGCGTCTACGAGTCACCTGAAATGTCAAAGGAGAGGGTGAGTCGAGTGACTCGATGTGTAAATCCGCTCCCAAGAACAACATGCTAACACACATCATACAAAGCAACATAATTAATGCAACCCGATCCTAACCATCCATATCGCCTTTTCTACCCGTGTGGTACCAAACCACCGGTGGTGCCAAACCACCGGTGACATATAGTCACAATGTGTTACCAAAACTTGGTGTCCCAAAGACACAATATCCGTCAATGTGGTGCCAAACCACTGGTGTCCCAAAGACACAATTGTGCTACTAAAGCACCGGTGACCAAGTCACAATCGATGATGGGGCCAACCCATTGTGTGATACCAAATCACTAGCAGACGATCCCATATCTCAAGTGGGGCCAACCCACGGTGGTTAAACCACGTGGACAAGTCGCAATGAGGTGCCAAACCTCCGTGACCCAAAGTCACAAAGTGTGCTACCAAAGCACCGGTGCTCGTCAAGACAAAATATCACCGCCCCTCCACTCATATCACCCATACATGTCATATCGACTCATGTACAATATGCAATCATGTAACTCATGCAACCATGTCCAACATTGCATCTCATAGCATATATATACAAGATAGATCATCATATTCAAAGTATCCATAATAGGACTTGTAATAAAATAGACTTACCCGGATCCGTACACATACCCCATTTGGGTATCCAATTATCCATCATCTTGGTATCGTTTTTAACAGCAAAACAGTTTATTAATAACATTACTAGGTATCGATGTGTTAGTTTACACACCTGGTAAATACGAGTCTAGAAATCCTGACAAAAGCGATCTAAGTCCCTCGAGTACTAGCTTCTACAATCGGCCAAAACATAGGGGTCGACATCTACACATTCGCCAACACCATTTAGACCAAAAAAAGGGTTTGTCAAAGCCCTTATTTTCACCGATTTGGTTTCCTACCAAATCCCGAACCAAAGAGTGGTTCCTTAGACAATCGGCCCACCTATCAAGAATGAAACATTAATCTCTTGAAGCTTTGACTAACCAAGAATTAAGAGAATGAACTAACAACAACCAATCACTTAACCTCCACTTACTAATCAAGCGATAGAAGAAAACGGCTCCTCTTGCTTGCTTTGAAACCTTTGATGTCCTATAATAAGAATTGGTTTATAAAAGATTAGCACCTTCCAACAATCACAATCGGCCATCAACGCAATAAGAATCGGCAAGGTGAGAAAAAGAAAAGAAATGGCCATTCGGCCCACACTTACCTACTACCAACGATTGGAAACCACACACCCAACACCACCAAATATTCGGCCACCCCACCAGAGGAGAATGATTCGGCTAACAGGTTTCGAAAAAGACAAGCAAATAAAATCGATGAATGAAGGGGTCACTTTCGGTTTTGATGAATAGAACAAATGGATGATGTTTCGGCTTACAAAGCTTCAAGAAGAAAGAAAGGTGAAAGAGAAGAGAGCATTCGGCTTCAAGAAAAGAGGAAAGAAAATGCTGGATTCGGCTCAAAAATGATGAAGAACAAAAGGCTGGTTTTTGTTTAAAAGAGATGGTATGGAACAAAGGGAAATCGGCACAAGGTTGTGAAAGCACAAAGAAAGAAAATGAGAAGGAAACGACCAGCAAATGAGAAGGTTCGCTTGAGTGCTTAACACCCTTACTTTCGACTTTGTACAATTAAAGAAAGAGGAAGAAAAATGTGAGAAGAAGGGATATAGGTTTTGCCACCCAAAGGAAAGAAGAAGAAAGAAACAAGTTTTACTTTCGGCAATAAGGTGCTAGAGGTTTCGGTTTAACAAAGTTGACAAAAGAAGCAGAGGTGGAAGGGCATTCGGCCCAAATGAAACAAAAAGAAAAACAAAAGAGCTACAAGTGCATTTCGGCAATACCCAAGCTTTGGGTTTCGGCCCAAGAAGAGAGAATATGGGCAAAAGAAAGAGAGTGCAAGTTTGGCTTAAGCTACAAGCATATGACCGAAAATACACACACACAAAGGAGGTTTTGGACTTCCCAAGCTCCCCAAACACTCCTCAAAACCGGTCACACACTCCCTCTCCCCCAACCTCTCACCAAACCGCCAAATCTCCCCATACACTCCACTCCACACATTTCAAATGTGTTTACCAAGTCTTACTCCTACAATCACTCTCCACCTTACCTTTGAACGGTTTGACTTAGTCCATGGTAGAATTCCACTTGCCTTCTACCTCTTCCTCCATGCCGTCCAAAATGGGTGACAAAATGGGAGCTCTACGACTTGAACTCGGACCTCCCTCACCAAGATGACGCCACACCCAAGGTCTAAGTGGCGCATGCCTTGCCACTTAGCTAGCTCCTCATTTGTGCTATAATTTCACTTAATTTAAATATAAACCCCAACACCTTCTCGCTTCTATCCCTAAAGCCCATAAACAAGAATTTCACCACCTACCCAGCTCACACCTAGCCTACAACTAAATCCAAAACACCAAAACAACATCATAGCAAGCAATTAAACATGCAAACAATGCCAAATCGAAATAGCCCTTAACCCGGATATTACGTTCTACCCCTTAAAATAATTTTGACCTCGAAATTACAGTCGGAAGAGTTATGGTATTGTTGTCTCATCATATCCTCGGGTTCCCACGCCGCTTCTTCCACGCCATGATTCCGCCAAAGAACCTTAACCAGAGGCACGAGACTTCTGCGTAAAACCTTCACATCCCGATCTAAAATCATGCACAGCTCTTCCTCTATGGACATATCCGGATTTACTTGATCTCCTCATCGTTACCACATGTGATGGATCGGAACGATATCGCCAAGCATCGAAGCGTGGAACACGTCATGAATCTGACTTAACTCGGTGGCAACTCGAAATGATACATAATCGTCCCACTCGTCTTAGTACCTTATATGGCCCAATAAACCTCGGACTTAGCTTGCCTTTCTTCCCGAACCTTAATACTTTCTTCCACGGTGAGACTTTCAGAAAACCCGATCTCCCACAAGAAACTCAATATCTCTTCGTTTAAGATCGGCATAGACTTCGCCGGTCGAAGCTTCCTTCATCGAGCTGAATCAACTTAACCTTGTCTTGGTCTCAAACAACCAACTCGTCCCAATAAGCGACGTTCACTTAACTCGTCCAACAAGTCGGTGAACGACACTTCCTACCGATAACGCCTCATAAGGTGCCATCTTAATGCTCGCTGGTAGTCTGTTGTTGTAGGCGAACTCACCAACGGTAGATACTCCTCCCAACTACCCTCAAGTCCAATACACAACCTCAAGCATATCCTCCAATATCTCAGATAACCCTTTCGATTGCCCGTCGATCTGCGGATGAAATGTCAGTCTTTGAAATCTAACTGTACCCGAGCTCGATGCAAAGCCTTCCGAATCTTGACGTGAATCTGGGTCCCTATCCGAGATGATCGACACGGCACCCCATGCGCCTCACTATCTCCGATACATACAAACTTTGCCAACCTCTCAGAGTGAGTAATCCACCTCACCGGAATAAAGTGAGCCGATTTAGTCACCGATCCATAATTACCCAAACCGAATCCTTCTTGCTCGGTGTAGCGGTAATCCACCGCGAAATCCATAGTTATTCTTTCCCACTTCCACTGTGGAATTTTCATCGGTCAAGCAACCCGGATGACATCGATGCTCGGCCTTGACTCACGACAAGTCGACACTTTCCTACAAACTCTGTCACCTCCTTTTTCGGATCTTACCACCGTAACTGTTCTCGAGATCCTTATACATTTTGCTACCTCTAGGATGCATAGCGTAGGGTCGCTATGGGCATCTGAAGAATCTTTTGCCTCAATTCAGCATCTCTCGGCATACAAGCCTTCCCCTGGAAACACAAAACCCCATCACTAGACAAGCTATACCCCTTCAAACCATCATTCTGCACCTGAGTCCTCTGCGCGCTCAAAACCTCATCTAACAACTGCTTTTCTCTGATCTGCTCAACCCAAGTAGGCTTAACCTGCAGTTCTGCCAGAATACTCCCGTCATCATACAAACTCAAGTGGGCAAATAACGCTCTTAGATCCGAAACAACCTTACGGCTCAACGCGTCTGCCACGACGTTAGCCTTGCCCGGATGATACTCAATTGAGCAATCGTAGTCTTTCAATAGCTCAATCCATCTGCTACCGCCTCGATTCAAGTCTTTACGAGTCGAGGTACTTGAGACTCTTATGGTCCGTATAGACTACCGATCTTTCTCCGTACAAGTAATGCCTCCATATCTTTAAGGCAAATACCACCGCTGCTAACTCCAGATCGTGCGTCGGATAGTTGACCTCATGTGGCCTCATTGTCGGGATCGTAAGCCACAACCTTCCCTTCTCAGATCAAGACACAACCCAAGCTGTATGTGATGCATCGCAAGACATCGTGAATTCCTTACCACCTCAAAGTTGAATTAGAACCGGAGCTTGGTCAAAATCTTCTTTAACTTATCGAAGCTCTCCGCCGCTTCTCACCCAAACAAGCGGAACTCCCTTTCTCAATAATTTGGTCGCCGGTGCTGCAATTAATGAGAAACCCTCTACAAATCTTGGTAGTATCCCGCCAACCCCGTAAAACTCCAATTTCCGCCATCGACTTAGGCGGCTTCCAATCCAAAACCGCTTCTATCTTACTTGGGTCCACTCTAATCCCTCACCGACACTACATGACCCAAGAATGTCACCTCCACGAGCGAACTCGCATTATCGAACTTCGCGATGAGTTGTTTCTCCTTAGAATCGCAATACCACCCGTAAATGAGCGTCGTGCTCCTCCTCGATCCTTGAATATACCAAGATGTCGTCGATAAAAACTACCACGAATCGATCTAGGTAATCGTTGGAACACCACATTCATCGATCCATGAAAGTGCCGGTGCATTAGTCAACCCGAACAGCATAACCAAGAATTCAAAATGCCCATACCGAGTGTAAATGTTGTCTTACGATATCGCCTCTTTTACCTTCAACTGGTGATACCTGCACCTTAGGTCGATCTTCGAAAACCGACGCCCTTGGTGATCAAATAAGTCATCTATCCGAGGCGGTGGATACTTGTTTTGATCGTCACTTATTCGGTTAGCGGTAGTCTATGCACATCTGCATAGTACCGTCTTTCTTCTTTACAAAAAGTACCGCTCCCCATGGCGAAATACTTGGCCCGATAAAACCTCGGTCCAATAACTCCGGATTTGAGCCTTAAGCTCGCTAATTCTTTAGGTGCCATCACATGACGGACAATGGATACGGTGCGATTAAGATAGCAGATCAATCCGAACTCTACCTCCGATCGGTGGCAAACCGGAAGCTCCTCAGAAACACATCCACAAATTCCCTAAGCGTCCAACAGTCTCCCAGAAGACTCCTTAGCCTCCAAGGCATACACATGCACCATATATGCTTGCAACCTTTCTCGACCATTTTCTCGGCTTTGGGCAGATACCACATTGGATGATAGTTTCTCCTATTACCGATCAAAACTACTTCATCACCCTCACCGTGTTTCGAGAACCATGCGCTTAGTCATGTGATCCAACTTCACCGATACTTACCCACCAATCCATTCCGAGAATTAGATCGAACTCCCGAATGGCGGTTCCATCGATCGACCTCAAATACTACCCTTGGAGTTCTAGAGGTGCGCCTCTATAAAGTTTATCTACCACTACTGAGTGACCTAGAGGGCTTATTACGGTCATCCGCCTAGAAGATGTCTCGAGTCTAAATCCATTGTCTCTACTATACCATCGGCAACATAAGAGTGTGTAGACCCCACATCAATTAAAGCAAGATAAGGAGAACCAAAATCAAGAACATACCGGTTATGACGTCCAGGTCAGCGCCCTCCTCTCGCGCCTCAAAGATATACCAAACCAGTGCTGGCCTCGAACTACACCGCACCTCGCCGGTGCTCCACGGCCCCGACAGTAATCATACCTCCTCGCCATTACCTCGGCCCCTCTGCGGCGGTCCATTATTTCAGTATTGATTACGTACCGATTCTCGGACTGAATTCTAGCCAACTTGCGCGGACAGTCCCTCACGCGGTGGTCCAACGAGCCACACTCAAAACAACCTCTACCATCAGTCCAACATCCTCCCCAGTGAGCCTTCCCACAACGGTTACAATGCGGCGGTCCCTGTCTAGCAGCAACAACCCTACCCGACTGATTCGGCCCACTCGGTCTAGCCCTCTTCTGCTGATTACCCGACGACCCAGAAGATCCAAAACTCCGTTTATGACGGTTTCTATCCATACTCTGCCTCACAGACTCTTTAATGCCCTCGGCAACCTTCGCCTTTTCAACCAGAACCGCAAATTCACGCTCCTGCTGGGGCGCAATCAACAATCTTAACTCGTCTCGCAGGCCATCCTCGAAACGAACGCACCTTTCCTCTTCAGTAGCCACCATACCCCTGGCATACCGACTCAGCCTCAGAAACTCGGCCTCATACTCCGATACAGATTTGCTCCCCTGGACTAACCTCAGAAATGCTTTCCTCTGCTCATTTATGTAATTAGCTCCGACGTACTTCTTCCGATATGTACCAAAATAGTCCCATGTCGGGTCTTCCATTGGTCATTATCACGGACCGTGAGCCACCACCGGTATGACTCATCTCGAGAAGTGATACGATCCCTTTAATTTTTCTTCTGCGGTCGGTCTAGATCATCCATGATCCGTTCGCCGCTTCTAGCCGAGACTTTCAAGATTGCTAGGAGCAACACCGAGAGATACCGGAAGAATTCATCCCCATTTGTTCAAGTCGCCAGCACGCTGATTTCCTAGCTCCTACGCCCCCACCGCTCCGGCTACCCTCTAAAACCCGCAAGATCGCTTTGTGATACAAGATCATCGCCGGATGCATTCTCGAATTCACCACCTCCATTTGGTGGCGGAACCCAGATCTCATTCTCGAACCACCCTGAACCTACGGGCTCGAAGCAGATCATCCTACCGCGACCACGCCCACGACCACGTCCACCTCGGGTACTCATGACTAAATCTCGTCTCGAATTAAAGAATCTTATGTATCATCATTATTCCTTTGTGTTTAAAGCAAAGTTTTATGAATTTAAAGAAGCTTTGTTTCGCGAGTCCACAGAGTCCTATTAGTTTCGGTCTCAGAGTAGTCCTACTAGTCGCCAATCATATCAATCAATATCACAACAAATAGTGCGGTACTTACAGGCGAATCGGTGCGGTGACTCGGTGCCATGCCCTTCAACCCATACTTTAAAGATGAATACTTGAAAATTATAGTTTTAAAACATTTTGGGCCTCGGGCCCACAGCCGAGCTTTTGAACTTGGCTCTGATACCACAAATGTAACACCCTAAACCCGGACAAGACACCACGTCCACATCTGGTATGTTACGGGAAAACGTGTTACATGAGAGGTTAAATTTTCGTTAAAAGCCGAGTGGAAACACGGTGTATTTTGGGAGACAATTTGAGTAGACTTGTTTGAAATCGGATGGAGTATGTGAAACCGGAGATTTTGAAATCTTAACGGTGTGTGGCTAAATGAGTTTAAACAATTTAAACCTTAATAGTTTCTTAGTGTTACTTAAAACCTTATTAGACTTAGGAGTAATACAAGTTTGATTTGAAAATCAATTGAATTTGCTTAATATAAAGACGTAGTGTGATACCCGATGGTATGGTTTTAAAACATATTGCGTTATCATTTTGAAATCATTATCTTTCCAAGTTTTAATAAAATTCATACCAACTTGTTTTGTTAAGGCGTATTAAAATCTAATTAAAACATAAACATCACCAAGACATAAATTAAAGACCTTTTACAAATCCCAAAAAACCAAATAAAGTAAATAAGCTAAAGTAACCAAATTCAACGATCCTTTATTAAAGTATGGCATGTGCACCCCGAGTCCATCCCGGCTCCATGTCGCGCTCACGAGTCACCGAAATGTCAAAGGAGAGGGTGAGTCGAGTGACTCGATGTGTAAATCCGCTCTAGAAGAACAACATGCTAACACACATCATACAAAGCAACATAATTAATGCAACCCGATCCTAACCATCCATATCGCCTTTTCTACCCGTGTGGTACCAAACCTTGGTGGTGCCAAACCTTTGGTGACATATAGTCACAATGTGTTACCAAAACACTGGTGTCCCAAAGACACAATATCCGTCAATGTGGTGCCAAACCTTTGGTGTCCCAAAGACACAATTGTGCTACTAAAGCACCGGTGACCAAGTCACAAATCGATGATGGGGCCAACCCATCGTGTGATACCAAATCACTAGCAGACGATCCCATATCTCAAGTGGGGCCAACCCACGGTGGTTAAACCACGAGGACAAGTCGCAATGAGGTGCCAAACCTCTGGTGACCCAAAGTCACAAAGTGTGCTACCAAAGCACTTGGCGCTCACAAGACAAAATATCACCGCCTCCACTCATATCACCCATACATGTCATATCGACTCATGTACAATATGCAATCATGTAACTCATGCAACCATGTCCAACATTGCATCTCATAGCATATATATACAGATATAGATCATCATATTCAAAGTATCCATAATAGGACTTGTAATAAAATAGACTTACCGGATCCGTACACATACCCCATTTGGGTATCCAATTATCCATCATCTTGGTATCGTTTTAACAGCAAAATAGGTTTATTAATAACATTACTAGGTATCAGTGTGTTAGTTTACACACCTGGTAAATACGAGTCTAGAAATCCTGACAAAAGCGATCTAAGTCCCTCGAGTACTAGCTTCTACAATCGGCCAAAACATAGGGTCGACATCTACACATTCGCCAACACCATTTAGACCAAAAAAGGGTTTGTCGAAAGCCCTTACCTTTCACCGATTTGGTTTCCTACCAAATCCAGACCAAAGAGTGGTTCCTTAGACAATCGGCCCACCTATCAAGAATGAAACATTAATCTCTTGAAGCTTTGACTAACCAAGAATTAAGAGAATGAACTAACAACAACCAATCACTTAACCTCCACTTACTAATCAAGCTGATGAAGAAAACGGCTCCTCTTGCTTGCTTTGAAACCTTTGATGTCCTATAATAAGAATTGGTTTATAAAAGATTAGCACCTTCCAACAATCACAATCGGCCATCAACATAATAAGAATCGGCAAGGTGAGAAAAAGAAAAGAAATGGCCATTCGCCCACACTTACCTACTACCAACGATTGGAAACCACACACCCAACACCACCAAATATTCGCCACCCACCGGAGGAGAATGATTGACTATGTGTTTCGAAAAAGACAAGCAAATAAAATCGATGAATGAAGGGGTCACTTTGGTTTTGATGAAGAGAACAAATGGATGATGTTTCGGCTTACAAAGCTTCAAGAAGAAAGAAAGGTGAAAGAGAAGAGAGCATTCGGCTTCAAGAAAAGAGGAAAGAAAATGCTGGATTCGGCTCAAAAATGATGAAGAACAAAAGGCTGGTTTTTGTTTAAAAGAGATGGTATGGAACAAAGGGAAATCGGCACAAGGTTGTGAAAGCACAAAGAAAGAAAATGAGAAGGAAACGACCAGCAAATGAGAAGGTTGCTTGAGTGCTTAACACCCTTACTTTGACTTTGTACAATTAAAGAAAGAGGAAGAAAAATGTGAGAAGAAGGGATATAGGTTTGGCCTTACCCAAAGGAAAGAAGAAGAAAGAAACAAGTTTTACTTTCGGCAATAAGGTGCTAGAGGTTTCAGTTTAACAAAGTTGACAAAAGAAGCAGAGGGTGGAAGGGGCATTCGGCTTCCAAATGAAACAAAAAGAAAAACAAAAGAGCTACAAGTGCATTTCGGCAATACCCAAGCTTTGGGTTTTCGGTTCCAAGAAGAGAGAATATGGGCAAAAAGAAAGAGAGTGCAAGTTTCGGCTTAAGCTACAAGCATATGACCGAAAATACACACACACACAAAGGAGGTTTCGGCACTTCCCAAGCTCCCCCAAACACTCCTCAAAACCGGTCACACACTCCCTCTCCCCCCAACCTCTCACCAAACCGGCCAAATCTCCCCCATACACTCCACTCCACACATTTCAAATGTGTTTACCAAGTCTTACTCCTACAATCACTCTCCACCTTACCTTTGAACGGTTTGACTTAGTCCATGGTAGAATTCCACTTGCCTTCTACCTCTTCCTCCATGCCGTCCAAAATGGGTGACAAAATGGGAGCTCTACGACTTGAACTCTGGACCTCCCTCACCTGAAGATGACGCCACACCCAAGGTCTAAGTGGCGCATGCCTTGCCACTTAGCTAGCTCCTCATTTGTGCTATAATTTCACTTAATTTAAATATAAACCCCAACACCTTTCGCTTCTATCCCTAAAGCCCATAAACAAGAATTTCACCACCTACCCAAAGCTCACACCTAGCCTACAACTAAATCCCAAAACACCAAAACAACATCATAGTAAGCAATTAAACATGCAAACAATGCCAAATCGAAATAGCCCCTTAACCCGGGATATTACACTAATCGAGCGTTAAAAATATTTTTAGGTGTCGACGATTAGGAAAGTGTAGTGCTTACAGTAATCAGGTGTGTAATCTTACACAGTATTTCATGGGTTAGATAATTATATCGTGTTAATCGCTTGATTAAATCACATGTTAGTGAAATCGGGTAAAATGGCATATTTGTCATTATGATGGTAAAGACTATGAAAGACTGTGAAAATTATGAAATTGCCTAAGGCGTGAAAATTGATGAAATTTCCCTCAATGGGCCAAATTGATAAAAGTGACTTTACGGGCCAAAATGTGATATTTGTTATATGGGCCAAATTGTGATATGGGCCAGATTGTGATATGGGCTAGCTTGTGATAATTGTTATAATGGTCCAAATTGTTCGTAATAAATATTTGAATGAATTGTTGTAAATGAATATATATATTATATACATGAATTGCATGGGATGGGATATTGACGAAGAGAAGTTCTGGTAGCTCTGCTACAAAATTCTAGTGGCTCTACCACAAATCTAAAAAATGGAAATGCCATGTAAACTCTGTGAATTTTGTGGCTTGTCCACAAATTGTTATAAACGGCTTAATGCCTATTTTGGTGTGTTGGCGGGGTGGGTGACTAAAGCTCCCCACAGGTGTACTGGTTGGTACGGGTGGTGTGTAGCGGATGGAAATTACGTTTGGTTTGGGAATTGCATATCACATGCATATTATATACATGTTATTATGTTATAATTGTAAATGGGCTTTGGCCCAATAAATGCTTAATTGGATTTTTGGCCCAGTGGACAATGGTAAGTGGGTTACACACTAAGTTCTAGTAACTCACCCCATTTTTCTTATCCCTTTCGTAATGACCATTGATGGAGACTTGGTAGTGGATAACTTGGTGGAGGCCATACTTAAAAGCAGTTAAATTTGGAAATTTGGATTTCTTTTAATACTTTTAATTATTTTGCTATTTTGAATTAAGGTTTGTAATAAGGCCTCTTGATAATTTTTTATTTGGTTTTATTTGATGAAATTATAAACGCATTAAGTATTTCAAATTGGGATTATATTTAAAAAAAACTTAAATGAACGTTTTATTCCAAATGAGTATATAAAAAGATTTCATAAAATTTTCATAATTGTAACTCGAAATTATTCTTAAGTTTTTCATCAATTCTTTTGAAAAATATCTTTAATTTCTTTTAAAATTTTTCTCGAACTGTTAAACGATATTTTCAAATTTCGATTTATAAGATCTTACATCTCAAATTGTCGATTTATTATTCAAATCTTTTACTCGATAAAGACTTCGTCAAAACTTTGAAATCAGTTTTACTTAAAAAGAAATCAAAGTATATTTATTTTTGTGGCATGTCAAAACTGGCCTTAACGCATAGGCCGAGTTTGGGGTGTTACATTTTATGGTATTAGAGCCTGGTTTAAAACTCGGCTGTGATTTGGGTTCTAAAACATTTTTTTCAAAACTGTTTTAGATTATAGAACGTATGTTTTAAAAGTAGTATGGCACCACGAGTATCCGGCAACAAGTCAAGTAAGTGTATTGAAATTGAATGATTATTATTATTGTGATATGACTATAGGAACACTCTAGAACTTTTAGTTTTAGATGTTGAAACTATAGAGATTGAGACTATAGAATGCATTTACGAAAATAAATCTACCTCTTATATCTCATAAAATATCATTAATAAACACTGAAATAGAATACTAATTCATAAAACTTGTAATCAAATTAAAACGAAATAGTCAATATGAGCGCTGAGGACATGGACATGGTAGACGTGGCCGTGGTAGAGGCCAAGGTACTAGAGTTGGGTCTGAGACATCGGAACATATGCCAGAAATGGACACATCATGTAACACCCCAAACCCATCCTAGAAGTTAGGCCCGAATCTGGTGTGTCACATTGCTGTGCTTTTCGAGAAACCATGGTTCCATTTGAAAACCTTTCTTGATATTAAAAACTAAAGTCCCAGTTTGCATTTGTTTATTATTAATCGACATTTATTAAAAAGTTATTACCTAAAAAAACTTTGTTTATTGCGGAAACTTAATTAAAATGACTGACTTATGAAAACGTGATGTTTACGACCTATTCGCGAAAGCGTAGTATTTTGAAAGCAGATATTATTTTGGAAAATCGTGATACAAAGTTTAGTAGATTTAAAACATAATAAACTAAAAATCCAAAACTGAAACCAGAATTTAAGAGAGGCCTTATTACAAAGTATTAACCCAAGTTAAAAATAAGTAAAATACTAGAGTCCAAAACTGCTCGTAGTGTGGCCACCTCCGAGTCCTCTAGCATGTCGAACCGCTTACTGAGGATTTCCTGAGAAAAAAATATTAAAAAGAGGGTGTGAGTTTACGAAAACTCAGTGTGCATAACCCTCATCAATAAGAATATGAATCTCAATAGTTTGGGCCTAAGCCCATTTCAGTAATGGTGGCAATTGGGCCTTAGCCTATAAAAGCCTCAGTTGGGCCTTAACCCATAAATGTCACAAATCATATTTATCTGGGCCTGGGCCCATCTCAAATAAAACCACATATGCAATGCATTAATGCCCATACCAACCCTACACTCCTGTGGGGATTTAATCGACCCACCCATCCCTACACTCCTTATGTAGCATCGGTTGCTGCACTAACTTATCGGTCAAAGATAGGCGCTTTCGGTGGCTAAAAGCCTTCGGTGGATCCACAGTCATCAAACGACTATGAGATCCTATCTGCACTTCCCCTTTCAAATAATCCCATCCCCATGCAACATAATAACAAATGAATGCAACATACAATAATAACCATACGATAACAATCATAAATCACATACAAAAATAATCATATAACATGTAGGGCCGTTTTCATCATTTTTTCCTCCAGGGGTATATCGGTCATTTTACCCATCGAGGGTATTTTCATAATTTACCTACCAAGGGTATTTTCATAATTTACCTACCAAGGGTATTTTCGTAACTTACCTACCAAGGGTATTTCAATAATTTCACAAATTGGGGGTATTTTGGTAATTTTGTAAACTGGGGGTATTTTGGTAATTTCACAAATTAGGGGTATTTTGGTAATTTCACAAATCAAGGGTATTTCGATAATTTCACAAATTAAGGTATTTTGGTAATTTTACAAACTAGGGGTATTTTGGTAATTTCACAAGCCAAGGGTATTTTGGTAATTTTACAACCCAATGGTATTTTGGTTATTTCACAAATTAGGGTATTTCAGTAATTTTGTAAACTAGGGGTATTTTGGTAATTTTGTAATTGAGGGTATTTTGATAATTTTAAAAATTAGGGTATTTCGGCAATTTTGTAAACTAGGGGTATTTTGGCAATTCTGTAATCCGGGGTATTTCGGTAATTTCACAAATTAGGGTATTTTGGTGATTTCACAAATTTAGGGTATAACGACCCAACAGAAGGTCCACTGTCACCTCGAACGACTCAAGTATTCTAAACAAAGTTAATGATGTGAATGGGCCTAAGGTCCATTATCGGCCCAAGTGGGCCCACACACTCGTGTGGCCCATTTAGCCCAAACCTAGCCACATATATGAGATTCATATAGTCTAGTTCACTATCTTCTACTCAATCATACAATTTACTCATATGGGCCCCGGGCCCATTGGGCTTACTTGGCCCCTTTCGGGCCATCGTAGCCCAACAGCCCACACCTACAAGAATACTCATGGTGGCCTCGACTATCACGTCAAAGCTTCCACACGGTCGCACACTCGTGTGGCTACCATCACCGTGTGACCGACATTTCGACATTTGCCGCTTCTACAACTAGAGTAGAGAGAGAGTTACACACCTGATAGGAATTCTGAAGCTGCTAAATCGCACTCCCAAAGCTCCTATGCCCAACGCCCACCAAGGTATCTTTTCTTTCCTCCTAGAATGCTCTTTATATAGCTAGCTTCTCACCTTTCTTCTTTATATCTTTCCGATGTGGGATCCTTCTGCTAGCAGAGTTTAAATCCAACTCAAACTCTTGTCGCCCCATCTTAGCAAAATAAATACTCACTTGCTTCTCATGAGATTCGAACTCAGGATCCCTTGTAACATAACCCATGCTGCTAGCCACTTTACCAACTAGCTCCTTGTTTCCAAAATCATGCGCAACTAAATATAAGTCATATGGCCAAATTCAAAAATCCATTTAAAAAGAAAACTAAAATGCAAGCACCAAGACTTGAACCTTGGACCTCCTTCCTTCTTCTATGGCGTCACTCCCATTGCCCCTTAAGTGGCGTCACTTTGCCACTACACCACACACTCCACTTGTCATTTTTCCCACATTTTATTCTTAAAGCCTACCTACCAACTCCCAGGGTTTTTTTCACCTAAAACAAAAATTTTCCTATGACCTAACTTTAACCCGGGACTTCATAAAAGCCTCCTAGCCTTCCAAAATCACTCACCTAATAGGTCTAACTTGCCTTAGTACCATTCTCTTGTTCTCAAAAATTTTAAACGCTACTACCTCCATGGCCCATTGGGCCCAATCCAACTAGGCCCAGTTCAGGATGTTACAAATCTACCCTCCTTAGAGAAATTTTGTCGCTAAAATTTCCAACTATCTCATAGTCGCACAATACTGGATATACCACTATGCTTCTGCTACGCACTCTAGTCCTAATTATCTGAATTACAAATTTCATTAATTTAGCTCATAGTTCCAATAATTAAACAAATGTTTTATGGAAGTAGTAGTTAAGAGTTGTTTTTGAAATTACCAGCTCACTATAGTTTTTAGTCTCCTACGGGCCTTAGTATAGTCTATCATCTAAAGTAAGCCCAGTATCTACCTACACCAATAACTGTTTAAAATAGATAAGAGAACTTACTTGGTCCGACGCTGGAGACTCAGTGTGCCACACAAAAACCTTTCAAAACTACTTCAAAATCATTTGTAAACATCTTTAAAATAAACATTAAAGCCCATCTCACAGCCCGAGTTTTACAATCTAGGCTCTGATACCACTAAATTGTAACACCCCAAACCCAGCCTAAAAGTTAGGCCCGAATCTGGTGTGTCACATTGGGGTGCTTTTCGAGAAACCATGGTTCCATTTGGAAACCTTTCTTGATATTAAAAACTAAAGTCCCAGTTTGCATTTGTTTATTATTAATCGACATTTATTAAAAAGTTATTACCTAAAAAAACTTTGCTTGTTGCGAAAACTTAATGAAATGACTGACTTATGAAAACGTGTTGTTTACGACCTATTCGTGAAATCGTAGTATTTTGAAAGCAGATATTGTTTTAGAAAGTCGTGATACAAAATTTAGCAGATTTAAAACATAATAAACTGAAAATTCAAAACTAAAACCAGAATTTAAGAGAGACCTTATTGCAAAATATTAACCAAAGTTAAAAATAAGTAAAATACTATAGTCCAAAACTGCTCGTAGTGTGGCCACCTCTAAGTACTCTAGTACGTCGAACCGCCATCGAGGATTACCCGAGAAAAATATTAAAAAGGGTATGAGTTTACGAAAACTCAGTGTGCATAACCCTTATCAATAAGAACATGAATCACAACAGTTTGGTAGAAGCCCATTTCAAGATGTGTGGCAATTGGGCCTTAGCCCATAAAAGCCTCGTTGGGCCTTAACCCATAAATGTCACATATCATATTTATCTAGGCACGAGCCCATCTCAAATAAAATCACATATGCAATGCAATAATGCCTATACCAACCCCGCACCTCGTCCAACCTCGCACTGTGGGATTTAATCGACCCACCCATCCCTACACTCTTTATGTAGCACCGGTTAAGATTAACTTATCAAGGCAAAGATATAAATTTTCGGTGGTGAAAGCCTTCAGTGGATCCACAATTGTCAAGCGACCATGCGATCCTATCTGCACTTCCTCTTTCGAATAATCCCATCCCCATGCAACATAATAACACATGAATGCAACATACAATAATAACCATATGATAACAATCATACATCACATACAAGAATAATCACATAACATGTAGGGGCATTTTGTCATTTTTTCCCTCTAGGGGCACATCGATCATTTTACCCATTGAGGGTATTTACGGAATTTACCTACCAAGGGTATTTTTGTAATTTACCTACCAAGGGTATTTTCGTAATTTACCTACTAAGGGTATTTTGTAATTTACCTACCAAAGGTATTTACGTAATTTACCTACCAAGGGTATTTCAGTAATTTCACAAATGGGGGTATTTTGGTAATTTCGTAAACTGGGGGTATTTCGATAATTTCACAAATCAAGGGTATTTTGGTAATTTCACAAATTAGGGTATTTGATAATTTTACAAATCAGGGGTATTTTGGTAATTTCATAAACTAGGGGTATTTTGGTAATTTTACAACCCAAGGGTATTTCAGTAATTTCACAAATTAGGGTATTTTGGTAATTTTGTAAACTAGGGGTATTTTGGTAATTTTGTAATTCGAAGGTATTTCAAGAATTTCACAAATTAGAGTATTTCGATAATTTTGTAAATTAGCGTATTTTGGTAATATTGTAATCTGGGGTATTTCGGTAATTTAGCAAATTAGGGTATTTCGGTGGTTTCACAAATTACGATATTAATGACCCAATAGAAGGTCCACTGTCGCCTCGAACGACTCAAGTATTCTAAACAGAGATAATGATGCGAATGGGCCTAAGGCCCATTCTCAGCCCAAGTGGGCCCACACACTCGTGTGGCCCATTTAGCCCAAACCTATCCACATATATGAGATTCATATAGTCTAGTTCACTATCTTCTACTTAATCATACAATTTACTCATATGGGCCCCGAGCCCATTGGGCCCACATGGCCCCTTTCGGGCCATCGTAGCCCAATGGCCCACACCTAAAAGAATACTCATGGTGGCCTC
Organism: Gossypium rotundifolium; assembly: GCA_025506655.1. Lineage (NCBI taxonomy): Eukaryota > Viridiplantae > Streptophyta > Magnoliopsida > Malvales > Malvaceae > Gossypium > Gossypium rotundifolium. The sequence goes on along the minus strand of CP106732.1, from coordinate 66,897,755 downwards.
GACTATCGCATCGAAGCTTCAACACATGTGCTCACATGCTCGTGTGGCTACCATCGTCGTGTAACTGGCATTTTGGCATTTGCCGCTCTACAACTAGAGTAGAGAGAGAGTTGCACACCTACTAGGAATTTTGAAGCTACTAAATCGTGCTCCCAAAGCTCCTATGCCCAACGCCCACCAAGGTATCTTTTCTCTCCTCCTAGAATGCTCTTTATATAGCTATCTTCTCACCTTCCTTCTTTATATCTTTCCGATGTGGGATCCTTCCGCTAGCAGAGTTTAAATCCAACTCAAACTCTTGCCGCCTCATCTTAGCAAAAGAAATACTCCCTTCTTTTCATGAGATTCGAACTCAGGCTCCCTTGTAACATAACCCAAGCTGCTAGCCACTTTACCAACTAGCTCCTTGTTTTTAAAATCATGCGCAACTAAATATAAGTCATATGGCCAAATTCAAAAATCCATTTAAAAAGAAAACTAAAATGCAAGCACCAAGACTTGAACCTTGGACCTCATTCCTTCCTCTATGGCGTTACCCCCTTGTTCCTTAAGTGGCGTCACTTTGCCACTACACCACACACTCCACTTGTCATTTTTCTCCACATTTTATTCTTAAAGCCTACCTACCAACTCCAAGGGTTTTTTTCACCTAAAACCAAAATTTTTCTTATGGTAGAACTTTAACCCGAGACTTCATAAAAGCCTCCTGACCTTTCAAAATCACTCACCTAATTGGTCCAACTTGCCTTAGTACCATTCTCTTGTTCTCAAAAATTTTCTCACCCCAAGGCCTATTGGGCCCAATCCTACTAGGCCCGGTTTAGGATGAAAAATGGATCACTGTGTCAAAAATGGATCACCAGTATGAGAGAAGACATTGTCTTGTCTCAAGAAATGTTACGAGTTTTGGAAAGGGTTGCTGGTAGAACAGGGCCAGTAGCTCGTGGATCAATATCAAAGCGACTCAGATCAAATGGTGCTGAGACTTTTAGGGGTATCTCGGGAGTAGCCCCAAATGTCGAGGAATATTGGCTAAAAGCTATGGAGTGGATCATGGATGACCTGGAATGTACCGTCGAGGAGAAACTAAGAGGAGCTATGTCCTTGTTGAGGGACGATGCGTATCAATTGGTGGCTCAGTGTTCGGGAGAGCACTCAGGCCAAATGTGTTACTTAGGATTTCTTCAAAACTACATTCTAAGGAAAGTATGTTAGGGCAAGCTATGTGGTTGCCCAAAGGAAGGAATTATTAAATCTGGTTCAAGGAAATAAGACGGTGGCAGCTTATGAAGCATAATTTCTATGTTTAAGTCGTTATGCTCGGACTATAGTACCAACTGACCATGAACGCTGTGTGCGTTTTGAGGATGGGTTGAATGATGAGTTGCGGGTACTGATAGCCCCATAACAAGAAAGGACTTTTGCCACGCTTATGGAGAAAGCCAAAATAGCTGAAGAGGCTAAGAACTCGAGAGGCAAAATCGAGAAAGAGATAGAGGCAGGAACAAGAGGGACTTTAAGTACTTGGGACCTACTAAAAGGTTTTAGAAGAGGCCCAGGAATGATGAGCCAGCTCAAACTAGAGCACCTGCTGCTACCAATCAGATTCAATCATGTGATGACTATGGAAGACGACACCCTGGTGAATGCTGGAAGAAAACCGATGGTTGTTTCAAATGTGGTTCTAAGGACCATCAGCTTAAGAATTATCCTCGATGGACTGCTCCGACTCAAGAAGCTTGTAACCATGATACACAGCCAGTTAAAGGCGCTCAGCAGCCACCGAGGGGTCGTGGACCAGGTCGAGGTGGTAATGGCGTAGGTCGAGGTCAAGGTGCACGGGCAGAGGTAATAACTTTAGGGGTAACGTGGAGGCAAGGTAGCCAGGGTTAGTTTATGCGGTCAAACGCTGAGAGGATGGCGATGCACCTGATGTGATAACCGGTACGTTCTTCATCTTTGATGTACCTGTTACTGGTTTGATAGATATCGGATCTACCCATTCATATGTTGCTAGTGCTATATTTGGAAATCTGAACATTAGATCTGAGATTTCTGATAAAGAGATATGATAGTTAGTCCTTTAGGACAGTCTGTGTTAGTGAATAAATTTTTTAGAGATGTGCCTTTAGAAATTCAAAGAGAAATATTTTTGGCGGATCTGATGGAATTGCTTTCGGTGAGTTTGACCTTATTTTGGGCATGGATTGGTTGGTAAAACACCGGGCAGACTTGGATTTTACTGCAAAGCGGATGTCAATAAGGACTTTGGAAGATAAGGAAGTGGTGATGATAGGCGAACGGAGAAACTATTTAGCAAATGTGGTATCTGCTTTAAAGGCAGAAAAGTTGGTGCTAAAAGGGTGTAGAGCATTCTTAGCCTTCATTAGTGCTTTGGATGCTAAGGAAATATCGGTGGAAGGTGTTAGAACAGTGAAAGAATATTCAGATGTCTTTCCCGAGGAACTTCCGAGTTTACCTCCAGACCGAGAAGTAGAGTTTGGCATTGAGCTTTTGCCCGGAACAGCTCTGGTGTCCATTTCTCCTTATAGGATGGCGCCGAAGGAGTTAGCGGAGCTTAAAGCTCAAATTCAAGAATTGTTAGATCGGGATTTATTTGATCAAGTGTGTCACCGTGGGGAGCACCGGTCTTGTTCGTTAAAAAGAAGGATGGGTCGATGTGTATGTGCATTGATTATAGGCAGTTGAACAAGTTGACGATCAAGAATCGATATCCATTGTCGAGAATCGATGACCTATTCGACCAACTACGAGGAGCTTCAGTTTTCTCAAAAATAGATTTGAGATCGGGTTATCACCAGCTTAAGGTCAAGGTGGCGGATATTCATAAGATAGCGTTTCGAACTCGTTACGGACACTACGAGTTCTTGGTGATGCCGTTTGAGTTGACCAATGCACCAGTTGCATTTATGGACATGATGAACCGAGTCTTTCAACCCTACTTAGACTGGTTTGTGGTAGTGTTCATAGATGATATCTTGGTATACTCGAAGAATAAAGAAGAGCATGATTCACATCTACAGATAGTATTGCAAATATTACGGGAAAAGTAACTTTATGCCAAATTCAATAAGTGTGAATTTCAGCTGAAGGAAGTGACTTTCTTGGGACATGTTATGTCAGCCGAAGAATTAGAGTTGATCCTCGGAAGGTAGAGGCTGTGTTGGATTGGAAACCACCGAAGTCAGTGGCCAAAATTCAGAGTTTCCTAGGTTTGGTTGGTTATTTTAGATGTTTTGTTGAGGGGTTTTCATTAATTGCTACACCCCTAACTAAACTATTGCGAAAGGAAGTATCATTTGTGTGGGCAGAACAACAGAAAGAAAGTTTTGAGAAACTGAAGAAGATTTTGACGGAAGTGCCAGTACTGATTCAACCTGAGACTGGAAAAGAGTTTATCGTTTACTGCGATGCATCACACACTGGTTTAGGATGTGTGTTGATGCAAGGTGGAAAAGTCGTGGATTATGCATCTCGTCAGTTAAGGCCGCACGAAGTCAACTATCCTACTCATGATTTGGAGTTAAGCTGCGGTGGTTTTTGCTTTAAAGATTTGGAGGAACTATCTCTACGGTGAGAAGTCGATCATTTATACGAACCATAAGAGTCTAAAGTACCTCCTTACCCAAAAGGAGTTGAACTTAAGACAGTGGAGGTGGATAGAGCTGTTGAAGGATTACAACTTCTCAATCGAGTATCACCCTGGAAAGGCTAACGTGGTGGCAGACGCGTTGAGTCGTAAGGTGATATCGGAGTTGAGAGCGATGTTTACTCATCTTAGTTTGTATGAAGATGGCAGTCTGCTAGCTGAACTTCAGGTGAAGCCTATGTGGTTAGGTCAGATCAAGGAAAAGTAGTTATTATGAAAAGTTGGGTCCCTTACTTCAGCAAGTGGAAGATGGTGTTATAGGGGATTTAGATTTGATAAGGATGGTGTACTGTGTTTTCGCAGAAGAATTTGTATGCCCAAGGATTCAAATTTGAGAAAAATGATTCTACAAGAGGCGCATAGTAGCCCTTATGCTATGCACCCGAGGGAAATAAAATGTATCGAGACCTCCGTGAGCAATATTGGTGGCCAGGGTTGAAGCGGGAGGTTACTGATTTCGTGAGTAGGTGTTTGACTTGTCAACAACTGAAGGCAGAACACTAATTACCATCATCATTGTTGCAACCGATAAAGATGCCATTATGGAAATGGGAATGGATAACGATGGATTTTATTAGTGGGTTACCCTTATCACCTACCAAGAAAGATTTTGCCTGGGTAATAGTGGATCGATTGACGAAGACTGCACATTTTCTACCTGTTTGTACGGATTTCTCACTGCAGAAGTTGGCTAAGTTGTATGTAGCGGAGATCGTGAGGTTACATGGGGTACCAGTGTCTATTATATCGGACAGGGACCCTAGGTTTACATCACGATTTTGGAAAGCTTTACATGAAGCTTTGGGAACAAAGTTAAATTTTAGCATGGCTTTTCATCCTCAGTCAGATGGTCAGTCGGAAAGAGTAATCTAAATTTTGGAAGACATGTTAAGGGGTTGTGTGATTGACTTTAGAGGTAGTTGGGAGGATTTTCTACCTTGGGAGAATTTACTTATAACAATAGCTATCAATCCAGTATCAGATGGCACCCTATGAGGCGTTGTATGGTCGTAGGTGTCGTACTCCTACTTGTTGGACTGAATTGGGGAAGCGACAGTTGTTGGGTCCTGAGGTGATATCGGAGACGGAGGAAAAAGTAAAGGTAATTCGGGCACGGTTAAAGGAAGCTTCAGATAGACAAAAATCTTATACGGATCTGAAGCGTAAGGATATTGAGTTTGCGGTGGGAGATCAAGTCTTTCTAAAGGTCTCACCTTGGAAGAAGATCTTCAGATTTGGAAGGAAGGGCAAGTTGAGCCCTAGGTTCATCGGACCGTACCGTGTACTGAAGCGTATAGGACCAGTGGCTTATCAGCTTGAGTTACCTCGGGAGTTGAGTTAGATACATAGTGTTTTCCATGTCTCAATGTTAAGGCATTACTGATTGGATCCGTCTTATATAGTGCTGGTAGAGGAAATTGAGATAAGGCCTCATTTGTCGTTCGAGGAGGAACCAGTGCAAATTCTAGATCGGGACGTTAAGGTACTGAGATGGAAGACTGTGCCATTAGTCAAGGTTCTATGGCGTAATACGGAGCGGAGGAAGCTACATGGGAGCCTGAGGAGACGATTCAGCAATAATATCCCCATCTCTTTTAATCAGGTAAATTTCGAGGATGAAATTTTCTTTAAGGGAGGTAGAATTGTAACATCCTAAAATTTTAATTTTTATATGTTGCATTATTTTGGTGCTTAGCTAGTTAAACTATCCAATGTGTGTGTTAAGGTGGTCCTGAGAAGGCTCGGGATTTATTTGGATTTAGAAAAAAATTTTGGCATTTAGTACTTTAAGGAAATGGAATAAGTGACCTTAAAGCTTAAGGTAATAAAGTGGTTAATAGCTAGCATAAAATGAGCAATTAGTAAAGGGGTAAGGCGCCATATGTGTTACCTTGAGGGAAGGAGTTCGAATCCCTTTGTGTGCATGTGTGAACTTTATTTTTTTATTTTTTTTATTTTTTTGCTTTCTTTCCTTATAGTGTCGGTCAAGCATGAACTTATGGTAAGTTGGACTTTTATTTTTTATGGCAAGATGGCTAAGAGAAAAAGGCAAGATTGAAGTTAGGGAAAGGAATCAAATGGAAATAGCATGTAAGGGGAGCATAAGGCTTATTCCAAGGGTGATGTTTTGGAATGTTTGGGTGGCCAAACTTTTGACCAAATGGCTATGCACTTGGACTGTTTTTGGGGCTAGGGGATGGCCTATTGTTATTAGCACTTTGGTAAGTTTTAGGTGCTAGTGCTGGTCATTTTTTCCATTAGCAAATAGTGTATCAAATTTTCTCTCCAAAACTCTTTTCCCTAGCCGAATGTGTCATGAGCAATAGGTAAATTTTTGTTTGTTTTGGCCATTTCTTTTTGACCATTTTGGTATCATCTTTCATACTCCCCAAACTCTTTTCTTCTTTTGTGTCGAAACCATACAACCTTGAAAGGGTATTTTCATTTCTTTTCTTCTCATTGCCGAATGCATAACAATTTGAAGACCTTTTCCTTGTTCATTTTTACCCTTGAAAATAGAAACTTAAACACCATATTTTCTACTCCTTGTTCTTCTTCTTTTCTTTTTGTAAAAACTTTCACACATCATTTCCCCTCCAATATTTTCACTATAGCCGAATCTTCTACTTCATACATATTTTCTTCTCAATCACTTTTCTACTCACACTTTGATCAATCGGTAAGTGATCCATTTCAACATTTTTTTTGTATTTTTATTTTACCCTTTCTCTTAGTGCCGAACCTATACCTTGGTGTGGGATGGTCATATTGATCGAGACCATCACCATACTATCTCTCATACGAAATCACTTTTCTTTGCTATAGAAAATTAGTGGAAAGTAGAAACTTGGAGTTTCTTAACCCATCGTTTAATCGCTAGGATTCGGTCCAAAATCCTTAAGGTAAGGAGTTTTTGAGGATTTTATAATCACTTCTTATTTGTTAAGATAGTGTTGATTAATCGATATTACTATAGGGACTCTATCGCTCAATCTTTCATCTTGAGATCATATGGATTCTTGTGGTAAGCCAACTTCACCCCTAAGATCAATTGTTTATAACAACGTAATATTAGTTTGGACTAATATTTATTTTCAATGAAGGCAAACAAGATCGAATAAAAAGGGTAGTGATTGGTGATCGAAAAAGGAGCAGATTTACGATCCCTTCTAGATTCAAACGAAGGGCTATTTCGGCAATTCGAGACTTTCCATCGGGTTGTGGACCCTAATCCGGTGAGAATCAACTACTTGAAGTTGTTTGCAATTGTGAGGCATCAGCGATTTGGGATTTTCCACCGGGTTGTGGATTGTCAACCGGGAGAAAAGGCAAATAGTAGTTGTTCGCGATTCCGAGGGTAAAAATCTAGACCATTTATCTTAGAGTAGATTTCCTATAAGTGTACATGATCTAATCGAGCGTTAAAAATATTTTTAGGTGTCGACGATCAGGAAAATGTAATGCTTACCGTAATAAGGTGTGTAATCTCACACAGTATTTCATGGGTTAGATAATTATATCATGTTAACCACTTGATTAAATCACATGTTAGTGAAATCGGGTAAAATGGCATATTTGTCACTATGTTGGTAAAGACTATGAAATCGGTATTAAAACTGTGAAAATTACGAAATTGCCCTTAATGGGCCAAATCGATAAAAGTGACCTTATGGGCCAAAATGTGATAATTGCTATAGGGCCAAAATGTGATATTTGTTATATAGGCCAGATTGTGATATGGGCCCAATTGTGATATTTGCTATATGGGCCAAATGAGATATTGGTTATATGGGCCAGATTGTGATATTTGATATATGGGCCAGCTTGTGATAATTGTTATAATGGTCCAAATTGTTCGTAATAAATATTTGAATGAATTGTTGTAAATGAATATATATTATATACATGAATTGCATGGGATGGGATATTGACGAAGAGAAGTTCGGTAGCTCGCTACAAAAATTCAGTGGCTCTACCACAAATCTAAAAAATGGCAATGCCATGTAAACTCTGTGAATCTGGTGGCTTGTCCAGAAATTGTTATAAACGGCTTAATGTCTATTTTGGTGTGTTGGCTGGGTGGGTGACTAAAGCTCCCCACAGGTGTGCTGGTTGGTATGGGTGGTGTGTAGCGGATGGAAATTAGATTTGGTTTGGGAATTGCATATCACATGCATATTATATACATGTTATTATGTTATAATTGTAAATGAGCTTTGGCCCAATAAATGGTTAATTGGATTTTTGGCCCGATGGACAATGGTAAGTGGGTTACACTTGAGTTCTAGTAACTCACCCGTTTTCCTTATCCCTTTCGGTAATGATCATTGATGGAGACTTTGGTGTGGATATCTTGGTGGAGGCCATACTTAAAAGCAGTTAAATTTGGAAATTTGGATTTCTTTTAATACTTTTAATTATTTTCTATTTTGAATTAAGGTTTGTAATAAGGCCTCTTGATAATTTTTTTATTTGGTTTTGTTTGATGAAATTATAAAGCGCATTAAGTATTTCAAATTGGGATTATATTTTTTAAAAAACTTAAATAAATGTTTTATTCCAAATGAGTATATAAAAGGATTTCATAAAAATTTTCATAATTGTAACTCAAAAATTATTCTTAAGTTTTTCATCAATTCTTTCAGAAAAATATCTTCAATTTCTTTTAAATTTTTTCTAACTGTTAAACTATATTTTCAAATTTCGATTTATAAGATCTTACATCTCAAATTGTCGACTTATTATTCAAATATTTTACTCGATAAAGACTTCGTCAAAACTTTGAAATCGATTTTACTTAAAAAAGGAATCAAAGTATATTTATTTTGTGTGGCATGTCAAAACTGGCCTTAACACATAGGCCGGGTTTGGGGTGTTACAAAGTTATACTTAATAGCCATATGAGCTTACTAAGCTTAATAGCTTACTCTGTTTACTTTTGTGTTTTATAGTACTTTTGAAGCTTGCTAGAATTGGAAGTTGTCGGAGACCTCATCACACTATCCAACCATTGTTTTGGTACTTTTGAACTTTGTGTATTTTGGTTATATGGCAAGTATAGGTCATTTGGCTAATGAAAGCCCATATGTTTTGGTTATGTAATTATTCATGTAATATGACTTGATTTGGCATATATTGGTTTATATATGTATATATTTGGTTATTCTCATCTTGTGTTCATTTGGATTACCATGGAATATGTTTGGATGTGTAAATATATGCAAATGACCCTTTGAACTGTGGTTTATAATTGCAATATGAAGGCCTTAATTGTGTATTTGTATTTTGAGTACCAAATGGTTGAATTTTGAGATATGGTATGCATGTTGATTTAGGCACAAAGTCTGCTAAGTAAGTTTTGTAACAATCCGGCTTCGACCCTAGTCAGAATAGTGGTTTCGAGACCACGGATCCGAGTTAGAAAAATATTTTTAATATTATTTTCTGTGCCTGGAATATATGTTTAGGCATGTGTGAGAGTTTCATGATTTAATTTATCCGTTTGTGTGCTTAATTTAATATAAGGATCAAATTGCGTAAAATGCAAAATTAGCATGCCATATGTTAAAAGTACCTATGTGTTATTTCTTTTTTAATGTGGTGGCCTTATGAAGCAAATAAACCATTAGTATGGTTAATGGACATTTATGACCAACCATTATATAAGTTTTATATGTTTAATAATAAGGTTATTTTGGTAATTGAATTAATAATATATGTTATAATTAAACAAACATAAAACATGGCCATTTATTCATCTTGTTGGCCAAATATAGCAAGGAAAGAAAGGAAGAAAAGAGTTTTAGGGCTTGGTCATTTGAGGGTTTAATTTAGGTATATTTTCTATTCAGTTTTTGATAATTTCTACGTTTTTGTAATCTTTGCTTCGAATACTTCAAAACCCATGTCTTAAGTTTTTAAATTGATGATGATTTTGAAATGTGCCATTGATGAATTCATGAGTTTTGTGATGTTTGATGATGAAATATGAAATATATGTGTTAGATAACATGTTTAGTCTTTGGATTTTTGGTGAATTTGTGTAATTTAGACTAAATTGTGAAAATAATATTTTAAGGGACTAAAATGTGAAATAAATGAAAAATATGGGTTGATAGGGACCTATAGAGAATTCAGCTAAGCATGGGTTATATTGAATTATGTGTATTTTGTGATTTTGTGGAATAAGGACTAAAATGTCAAAATGTGAAAATATGAGGTTTAATTTTTAAATTGCCCTAAATGTGTTTTTTTGGATTGAATTGAATGACTTGGTGAATAAATAAGTTAAATTTGAATATGTATAGATCAAGAGCCAAAGAAAACGGATTTAGACCGAGGGAAGTCGAAAGTGATCTAGTAGTCGAATCTATTCGTTTAGTCCGAATACGAGGTAAGTTTATATACAAATAAATGTATTTGAATTGGTTTATTTATGTATCTATGAAATTTAGTTGTGATGAATGTGTATGAGATGATATGTACATGAAATCCGAGAAGGTATCGTCAAAGTATCAGTATTCGAAAAGTCTCGTACGAACCCTAGGAATAGATAGGATCTATATGTCATGGCATAGGTTTTGATATGTGATATCGTGTAAGACCACGTTTAGGACACTGGCATCGATATGATATTTACGTGTAAGACCATGTCCGGGACATTGGCATCGTATTTGATTCGTGTAAGACCCTGTCTGGGATAGTGCCATCGATAGTTGGTTACATGTAAGACCACGTATGGGATGTTGGAATTGTATGATTATTTTGAGTATTCGGGTATCCTATTTGATTCCGAATGGTTCAACGGGAAAATTCGATAAATGAAAGACTATGTGAAATGTAAAATTGTTTCAGTTACATTTGATGTGTATGCTTTGTTTAAGCATGAAAGGTAAGTATTTATGAATTTGCAATTGAGAAACATGTGCAAAGATTCAATGAGACAAAATGTGATATATGCATGAATGTGTAAAGAGCAAGAGAGATACTTTGAAATATGAATTGTTGTTAAGTAATGGCTAAACAAATGAGCCAAAGAAGAGTTATGGATTTGAAATTGAGTAACATTAATGATCTTATATTTGATATGATTATGTGTGTTATATGTTAAGTTTATTTGTATATGGCTTACTAAGCTTTTAAAAGCTTACTCTGTATGAGTGTTTTCATTGTTTTATAGATCGTTAAAGCTATTGAAGGCTCGGGGATTGTCGAGGATCGTCATCACACTATCCAATCACATTTTGGTACTTTTTGAATATGTATATATTAAGTATGGCATGTATAGTCTAGTTGATAAGGTTATGTTTTGAAAGGTGCATAAATAGACATGTGATATGGCTAGATAATGATATAATGTGAATGAGTAGTTTATGATATATGATGCATAGTTTGGTAAGGTATGATGACCAATGAGATGGTCAAATTTATGATATGTTTATGATGCTAAGCTAGCATATTATTGATGAATAGATGTCATAATAAATTGTGGCAAGTTTGTGGATGGATTCTACTTAGAAATGCTTGTAATTAGGTTGAAATAATTGGCATACAATATGGTGTGTTTGACATGTTCTTGAATGAGTAGAAAAGATGGTCATTTTGGTATGTTTTGATTGCAATTTGTGTGGGGAATGATGCTTGTATGTGCTTATAGGTATAACCCAAAGTGTGAGTGGCAAAATCGCCTTGTAAATGGCCTATAATTGCCCACACGGTTGAGCACACGGGAGTGTGGCTCGACCGTGTCCTTTGTGGTTGTGTTTCAAAACAAGTCAGACTCGACCACGGGCTTGACACACAGGCGTGCGACTGGCCGTGTGAAACAAGTCAGTGACGACCACGGGCTGGACACACGGGCATGAGATTGGCCGTGTGGTGCAAGTCAGTAGTGACCACGGGTGAGGCACAAGCATGTCCTCGTGTAACACCCCTTACCCATGTCCAATGCCGGGACCAAATACAAGGAATTACCATGCTTAACATTGCTTGAACATGTAATATTGGGCTATAAAATTTCATTCCAACTTAAAACTTTTCTTTCATAATCATAACATACATATCATGGGCCTAAGAGACCTTAAACATACATCCAGAAACTTTCGGAGTTCAACCGAAAAATTTTCCACTCTTTGAAAATTTATGATTAAACAAGGGTCACACGCCCGTGTTACTTGGGACACGCCCGTGTGGGCAGGCCGTGTGGTCTCACACACCCTTGTCCCTAGCCCGTGTAGAATTTATTTTTATTTTGAACCTACAGGGGTTTCCACATGGCCAAAAACACGCCCATGTCAATATCCCGTGTTCTTTACATCGACTAGACACACCCGTGTTGTAACACCCCTTACCCGAGACCGTTGCCGGAGTCGAGCACGAGGCATTACTAGACTTAACTTACTAAATTAAGGCATAAAAATTGAAACTGTCCATCTGCGTCATGTTCACTAAATTAACTATAACTCAAGTTACAAATCTCGAAATATAGATCCATAAATTTTCATTGAAACCAGACTCATATATCTCCTTACTATAGTTTTTCCAGAATTTTTGGTGTGGCCAATTAGTACAGTTTATTAGTTAAAATCTCCCCTGTTACACAGTTTGACAGTTCTGACCTCTCTTCACTAAAAATAAATTATCTCATAATATACAATTCTTTTTCCTAACCATTTTATTTATATAAAAATAGACTCAATAATATTTAATTATATATCTCATGCACAACCTAATTCCATTTCTACAATTTTTGGTGATTTTTTAAAATCACGTCACTGCTACTTTCCAAACTGTTCCCCTGCATATAATTACATAATTTCCTAAAATAACTATCAACTAGGCATTACATAACATCCAAAACATGTTCTTAATTAATCATTTTAATAGCTAATCATTACCAAACATTTACAAGCCAATATTAAGTCATATCATAAGGTCATACACACAAAACTGCTAAGTCCCTATACATGCCATAACTTAAAACATTCGAGTCACAAAATACCAATATAATCCTTTGATAGTGTGTAACGATCTCCGACGTCCTTACGATCCCCTAGTTGGCTTGTAATACTATGAAAAGCAAGAAAAGAATAGGAGTAAGCATTAAGCTTAGTAAGTTTGTATGTAAATAAATAACAACATTCTTAATGCATTATCATATTCGTTTCTTACCAAAATTATTTAAGCCTTTAACTTAATATACTTAAGTCTCAAATTATTACCTATACCTTTTTAGCTTGAACTTGTCTTACCTTTCCTTTGGTATACTCTTTAAATTTTCCCATTGAACCACTTGGAATACTAAGGATACGCGGGTACCTTTCCTTGTGAAACTTAACCATTGCCATGTCTTGACATGGTCTTACGTGGTATCCTTGCCTTATGAACTCACCAATGCCATGCCTTGGCATGGTCTTACATGGGACCTTTGCCTTATAAATTCACCAATGCCATGCCTTGGCATGGTCTTACATGAGACCTTTGCCTTATAGTAACTTATCAATGCCATGTCGTGACATGGTCTTACATGATTTCCTTAAACCCTAATGTCATGACATTTGTATCCTACACATTCCTAAGGTTCAACCGGGACATTCTGAGATTGCTTCTTCGTCAATTCATGCTTGAGTCCTTAAATGATAAATTTATAGAATAAATATGTAAATGCTATAATTTAATAGTATCAAATGTAAAATAATAGAATATTGCATTTATTTACAGCAAACTTACCTCGAAACAAAATACGATAAACTATATCGATTGAGTCCACTATCTTTTTCTTTCCCCGATCTAACTCGAATTTCATTCTTCTTGATCTATAATAGCAAATTTAGCTTATTTAATACTCGCATTTATCAAAATAGTCCTTAAGTCTAACTTTGGAAAATTATAATTTTACCCCTAAACTTTTACATATTTACATATTTACCCCAAAGCTCGGAAATTATACTTTATCCCTTATTCTTATGTTTTATGACATGATGATCATTTTTCCCTTCTATGACAACATCAAATTCTCACTCTAACATGTACTTATGAACATTAGGTATTTTTACCAATTAAGTCGTTTTACTCATTTTCACTTAAAATCACTTAGCCAAAGTTGTTTAACATAATTTTAGACTTCATATTCTATCATAAAACATCAAAATAAACATATTTCACCTATGGGTATTTTTCCAAATATGAACCCTAGCATGAATTATTGATATAATAAGCTAAACCGAGCTACTAGGGCTTCAAAAAAGTAAAGAACATTAAAAACGGGGCTTGGAATCACTTACTACGGAGCTTGGAAGCTTGAAACAAACCCTAGCTATGGTGAACACTTGAAAATTCGGCCTAATGGAGAAGATGAGCATATTTTGCCATCTTTTTCCCTTTTTAATTTCTTTTTATTACCAAATGACTAAATTACCCTCCATTAAAAACTTTGGTTCTTTCTATCTATATATATGTCCATTTTTTGTCCATGAAAATATAATGGTCTAATTATCATTTAAGGACTCCTACTTCAAACCCCCATTTCATTCAAGTACTCTATAAATTAGAACCCCTATTTAGCAACATTTGCAAACAAGTCCTAATAGGCAATTTAAGCATGAAATCAATAAAATTTCTTATCAATACTTTAACACATGTATTTAATCACTCGGTAAATCATAATAATTAATCGTAATAAACTTTTATAGCTCAGATTCATGGTTTCGTAGCCACTATTTCGCTTAGGCCCTATTTCGAGATGTTACATTTCTCCCCCTTTAGGGATTTTCGTCGCCGAAAATCTAACATGTAAAGAGATTTGGGTACTGTTTTTGCATAGTCTCTTTGGGCTCCCATGTAGCCTCGTCTATCCCATGCCTATTCCATAATACTTTCACAAGTGTAATACTTTTGTTACTTAATTGCTTAACCTTCCGAGCTAGAATTTTTACATGTTCCTCACTGTATGTCATATCTAGTTGAATCCCAACCTCTGTTTGCGAAATCACATGCTATGGATCTGAACGATAACGATGTAGCATAGACACATGAAACACATTATGAATCTTCTCTAACTCAGTCAGCAAAGCTAATCGATATGCCAATGGCCCAACTCTTTCGATCACCTCAAGCGATCCGATGTCTGGGGACTTAATTTGCCTTTCTTGCCAAATCTGAGAACTTTCTTCCAAGGGGATACTTTCAAGAATACCCTATCACCAACTTGAAATTCAATTTCTTTTCTTTTCAAATCTGCATAGGATTTCTGTCTATCTGAAGCTCCTTTCAAGCAATCTCTGATGACTTTTACTTTCTCTTCTATTTCTTTGACTAGATCAACCCTATAAATCTGATTTTCCTTAAGCTCTGTCCAATACATAGGTGTGCAACATTTACGTCCATACAAAGCTTTATAAGGTGCCATCTTCAAACTCGATTGATAACTATTATTATAGGCAAACTCTATTAACGGCAAATATTTCTCCCAACTACCTTGAAATTCCAATACACAACATCTAAGCATATCTTCAAGTACCTGAATAACTCTTTCTGACTGACCATCGATTTGAGGATGGAAGGTTGTACTAAAACTCAACTTTGTACCTAAAGCTTCCTGCAATTCCTTTCAAAATCGTGAAATAAATCTCGGATCTCTATCTGAGATAATTGATAACGGTACTCCATGTAGTCTCACAATATTTGAAATATGCAACTTGACCAACTTGTCAAGTGAATAATCCATACGAACTAGGATAAAATGAGCTGACTTCATTAGCTTATCAATCACAACCCATATTGCATCTTTCTTTCTCCGTGTCGAAGGCAATCCTATCACAAAAACGATAGTAACTTGGTCCCATTTCCACTCGGGAACTAATACAGTTGAAATAAACACGAAGGTACACGATGTTTGGCCTTTACCTCACCGACAGATCAAATATCTAGAAACAAACTCGATATATCTCTTTTCATTCACATCCACCAATACATTTTCTTCAAATCATTATACATCTTTGTACTACCAGGTGAATAGACAAAGAAGCGCTATGTGCTTCTGTAAGATCTTTGAAAAAGCTCATCGTTCTTTGGTACACATACATACATCTCTGAACATCAAACAACCGCCGAGCCGATCTAAAAATCAAACTCTACACCTAGCTCGAACTGAACTCTTTTGGCTTGCAACTCACCATCATCCTTTTGAGCTTCACAAATTTCTTCAAGAAACATCGGTTTAGCTCTCAACTCAGCTAAAATAGAACCATCATCTGATAAGGCCAAACTAGTATGCAAAGCTCTCAAGGCAAATAACGATTTTCTACTTAAAGCATCAGCAACAACATTTAGCTTACCCGGGTGATAATCGATCACTAGCTCATAATCTTTAATCAACTCTAGCCATCTTCTTTGCTTCAAGTTTAGATCTTTCTGAGTCATCAAGTATTTTAAACTTTTGTGATCAATGAATATTCGGCACTTCTCACCATACAAGTGACGTCTCCAAATTTTTAATGCAAATACAATAGCAGCTAGCTCTAAATCATGTGGCGGATAAATTTTCTCATGTGATTTTAACTATCTAGAGGCATAAGAAATTACCCTTCCTTCCTACATAAGTACACAACCTTGTCCATTTAAGGATGCATCACTGTAAATCACAAACTCTTTACCCAGTTCTGGTTGTACTAAAATAGGAGCTTTAATCAATAATGCCTTTAACTTGTCAAAACTCTACTAACACTTCTCAGTCCATTCAAACTTGGCATCTTTATGTAGAAATCTTGTCAATGGAGTAGCTATCATGGAAAATCCCTCTACAAATCGTCTATAATAACCGGTAGACCAAGAAAACATCTAACTTCTGATACATTCCTGGGAGGCTTCCAATCAACAATGGCTAAAATCTTGCTCGGATCAACTTTAATACCTTCACCTGAGACAATATGTCTAAGAAAACAAATTTCCCGTAACCAGAACTCACTTTTACTAAACTTGGCATCAAGCTGATTATCTCTTAAAATCTGTAAAACTATTTTCAAATGCTTGTATGCTCATTCTCATCATGAGAATAAATCAAGATGTCATCAATGAACACAACCACAAACTTGTCCAAGTAAGGTCTGAAAATTCAATTCATTAAATCCATGAAAATGGTAGGAGCATTGGTTAAGCCAAATGGCATCACAAGAAATTCATAGTGACCATACCTAGTTCGAAAAGCAGTTTTCAGAACATCTGACTCTTTAACTCTCAACTGATAGTATCCAAATCTCAAATCTATCTTAGAGAACATAGTGGCTCCTTTCAATTGATCAAACAAGTAATCTATTCTAGGCAATGGATATTTGTTCTTGATGGTTACCTTGTTAAGCTACCAATAGTCTATGCACAATCTCATGGAATCGTCCTTCTTTTTCACAAATAACACTGGTGCTTCCCATGGTGAATAACTAGGTCTTACAAAGCTTTTATCAGTTAATTCCTGTAACTGAGCTTTCAATTCTTTTAATTCTATTGAAGCCATTCAATAAAGAGTAATAGAAATAGGTGTGGTACCTGGAATCAATTCAATACCAAACTCAACTTCTCTGATAGGAGGCTAACTTGGTAGTTCTTCCGGAAACACATCAGGAAACTCATTTACCACAGGCACTGATTCAATTTTCAACTCTGGATCTTTAGCATTCAACACAAAAGAAAGATAAGCTTTACATCCTTTCCTTAAACATTTCTGAGTAGACATAATAGAAATCATGGAAATTGAACTACTTGATTTATCTAAATTAACCCGAAGGATCTTTCCATTTTCACATTTCAACTCAATGAATTTCTTTCCACAATTCACTATCACATCATGTGCAGTTAACCAATCCATACCAAGAATCACATCAAACTCATCAAATGGCAATAGCATGAGATCAACCGGAAAATAGTAACCTCTAATCATCAAAGGGCAATTTTTACATACTTTGTTTACTAACACATGCTGACCTAATGGATTCGATACTTTAATCACAAATTCTATAAACTCTATGGGCATGTTCATACTAGGCATTAATGCAAACATAGGAATGGGTTAAACCTGGATCAATCAAAGCAATAACATTAACATCATGAAGAGAAAATGTACCCGTAATTACGTCGGGGGAAGATGCCTCTTTACGAGCACGGATATCATAAGTCCTTGCGGGTGTTCTAACATCTGATCTCATTACTATGTCTCTAAATGTACCTCTACCTGCCCCTACTCCAGGATTTCTCTGAGATCTACCTCTAACGGGGGCATTGCCTGATCTTGCACTCAGTATTACTTCTCTTTTGACCATTTTAGGACACTCCCGAATGAAATGATCCGGTGCACCACATCCAAAACAACCAGTCTCAGTTGCTCGACATTGACCTTGATGATGTCGACCACATTGAGGACACTCGGATCTATCAGACTGAATACTACCAACACTCGTAATCCAAGTGGTTTGAGCTTTTGAATCCATAAATCTCCCACCTCTATTTCAGCTAGAATACCCAGATGAAAAATTAGATCTCGTAGAGAACTCTCTAGGCCTCTTGGAGGTAGACTGAAATGACTTGCTCATCTGTCTTTTCTTAATGTCTTGCATCTCAATTTCAGCTTTACCCTTTCTATTTAATAACTCTTCTGCCTTACAGGCTCGTTCAACTAAAACAACAAACTCTTTTATCTCTAATACACCAACTGACAGTTGGATATCATCATTGAGTCCATCCTCAAATCTTTTTCACATGATAGCCTCTGTAGACACACACTCTCGAGCATAATTGCTGAGTCAGACAAATTCACGTTCATAGTCAGTCACAGTCATCTTACCCTATTTTAACTCAAGGAACTCTTTTCTTTTCTGGTCAATAAACCTCTAACTTATGTATTTCTTACGGAACTCCTCTTGAAAGAAATCCTAGGTAACTCTTTCTTTCGATACTATTAACACAAGTGTCTTCCACCACTAGAAGGCCGATTCTCTAAGAAGTGACACCACATACTTAATATATTCTTCCGGTGTGTAGGATAACTCATCAAAGACTATGATAGTGTTCTCAAGCCAAAATTTAGCTTTTTCTACATCATCATATTTGGTAGCCTGAAACTCTTCGGCCCTTTGTATTCTGATCTTGTCAACGGGTGGTTTCTCTCTTCTGACTATTTCTTGAACTAGGGAAGCTACATGAGTGGTCTGAGGATCGTGAGGGGGTGGAGGTCTAACGGCTGGGTTCGTACGAACGAACTCAGCAAACCATTCATTCATAGTATCAAATGAAAATAATAGAATATTGCATTTATTTACCGCAAACTTGCCTCGAAACAAAATACGATAAACTATATCGATTTAGTCCACTATCTTTTTCTTTCCCCGATCTAACTCCGAATTTCGTTATTCTTGATCTATAATAGCAAATTTAGCTTATTTAATACTCACATTTATCAAAACAGTCCTTAAGTCCAACTTTGGAAAAATTATAATTTTACCCCTAAACTTTTACATATTTACATATTTGCCCTAAAGCTCGGAAATTATACTTCATCACTTGTTCTTATGTTTTATGACATTCTTATCATTTTTCCCTTCTATGACAACATCAATTCTCACTCTAACATGTACTTATGAACATTAGATATTTTTACCGATTAAGCCATTTTACTCGTTTTCACTTAAAATCACTTAGCAAAAGTTGTTTAACATAATTTCAGACTTCATTTTCTATCATAAAACATAAAAATAAACACATTTCACCTATGGGTATTTTTCCAAATATTAACCCTAGCATGAATTATTGATAGAATAAGCTAAACCGAGCTACCGGGGCTTCAAAAATGTAAAGAACATTAAAAACGGGGCTTAGAATCACTTACTATGGAGCTTGGAAGCCTGAAACAAACCCTAGCTATGGTGAACACTTGAAAATTCGGCCTAATGGAGAAGATGAGCATATTTTGCCATCTTTTTCCCTTTTTAATTTCTTTTTATTACTAAATAACTAAATTACCCTTCATTAAAAACTTTGGTTCTTTCTACCTATATATGTCCATTTTTGTCCATAAAAATATAATGGTCTAATTATCATTTAAGGACTCCTACTTCAAACTCCCATTTCAATCAAGTACTCTATAAATTAGAACCCTTATTTAGTAACTTTTGCAAACAAGTCCTAATAGGCAATTTAAGCATGAAATCAATAAAATTTCTTATCAATACTTTAACACATGTATTTAATCACTCGGTAAATCATAATAATTAATCGTAGTAAACTTTTATAGCTCAGATTCATGGTTTCGCAACCACTATTCCGTTTAGGCCCTATTTTGGGATGTTACACGTGTCTTCACCCGTGTGTGAAAACTAGGGGTATTCTATTTATGACGTCAGCAACCCCCTTAAGAAGCACACGGCCTAGGCACATGCTCTTATACTAGCCCGTGTGATGATTCAAATTCTCGTAATTAAAATACAAGGGACACAAGGCCTATTAACACACCCATGGGGCTGACCGTGTATCACACACGACCTAGAAACACACCCATGTGTCTACTCGTGTAGACCATTAAAAGGCTATTTACCAAGCCAATTACCACCCTGAAACGTAAACACATTCATACAACATCACCAGGCATTCCCATATCATAATTGGTAATATTTAATCATCACATTTAGCCTATGATAACCATACTAATTTCTCATTCATAAGATGGTACTAACACATGCATGGTTATAAAATCAACATAAGCCATCATTCATGGTCATTTTCAATTTATTTTAATCGATTAATCATTAATTGTGACATTTTTTGAAGAAACTTTATCATTTGCGTTGAACATGCTTGACAAACCTATTTTCATTTCACTTTATGATTAAGACTTTGAAAACATAAGTTTGTAAGATGTAATATAAAAAAAATATAAATCGATAACCTAAGTTATGGAGGCCTTATTACAAAAATAGTCCCAAAATTTAAACTTAAAGAAAAAAATGAAAATAGTCTATAAAGATAAAAGACTTGATGGCCCCTCGAGTCTGCCTTGGCTCCCATGTTCACGATCTGCTGCTCATCTGAAAAGTTGGGAAAAATAAAAGGGTGGTTCACCAAGACTCAGTGTACATATCCCGAAAGTACATAAAAGCCTTGGGCCCACAAACACATTATGGGCCTTGGGCCATACACAATGGCAACAAAATATATTTACATGTAATATGGCCTATCCCAAACCTAAGAGTCCATCCTTTACCCACCCCCATACTAACCATCACACCGTGGGGATTTCTACAATCAACCCTCCATCCGCTATACACCATATCGACAGCTGTGCTGCCTGTCATAAAGACCTATCACTATGTGACCTATATGGCGAAGCCACCGATCGCCATGCGACCTTAATAATATATTGTTGTATTTCGACAGCTGTGCTGCCTGTCATAAAGACCGATCACTATGTGACCTATGTGGCAAAGCCACCGATCGCTATGCAACCTGCTCCCCTTCATCATATCAATCCCATCCCATGATACATACATGCAAGAATCAGAACATTAAACTACCTAAACAGATCACATACTTTTAGATACTTCGATACACATAGAGAAGTTTCTATGATTATGTACCTGGCATCCCTTGCCTACCATTTTTGGGTAACACGACTGTTCATACAGCCACATTTTTTGGCTTTTAGCCCATAACATACATATAATACAAATTAACTAGTGTGATAGAGATCTACACACCTGATTACTGATAAGATGATATTGTCTAAGTCGATACAATCAGAGGTTGATACGACTGCTAATAGTCTAAGGTTTTGTTCTGAAGATGGCCCACAACCCGGTGGCCAATCCCAAACTGCTGACACCGCTCGATTCTTAAACTTAGGGATTGGTTTAACAGATCCAATCCCTTCATTCACCTGATCGATATTTGATTCCATTAAAAGACCTTATTAGTTGCTACCATCATAACATATGGTTAAGATCGCAATTACGATAGCGAATCTAACAGAAATCTAAAGAGAACCCCTTACCTTGAAATCCCGAAAAAGTAATATGGTTCGAAGGCTAATGATTTCTGGCTTAGAAACCTAGGTGATTAGATCTCCTTCAAATCCCAAAATGTCGCCCAAAAAGAACACGAGATCAGTGAAAATGTCAAACAAAAGATGGCCTAACAACCAACTAGCCATTCGGATATGGTCTCAAAAATCAGAAGAGAAGAAAAAAATAGAAGAAATCGGCATTTACCTTAACACAAAGAATTCAGCAACTCCTAGGAAATTTTGATTTTTGAGAAGATTAGAAAGAAAAGATGATCTCAAGAGATCTATGAAGATTCGGCTTTGATAAAGAAATCGACAAAGAGAAAAGAATAGACAAGGGTATTTGGCTATGGAGATGAAAGTAGAGAAAACAATGGAATTTTGGCTTTTGCATAAAAGTGGAGAAGAGAGAATAAGATTAGGGGTTTCAGCTTTTGAATAATGAGAGAAGAGAATGGGAAATAAAACCCTATTGCTGAAAACAAAAAGATATTACCCCACCTA
Source organism: Gossypium rotundifolium (assembly GCA_025506655.1). NCBI lineage: Eukaryota > Viridiplantae > Streptophyta > Magnoliopsida > Malvales > Malvaceae > Gossypium > Gossypium rotundifolium. Next base: position 66,875,541 of record CP106732.1, on the reverse strand, counting down.
AACACAGAATTTTGACACCTACTACCTAAAACCTAAAAACGCCCCTTCCTCAAACTAAAAACTAACCAATTAATGAGGGAAATTTTGGCACCCCTCTGGCATACTGAAACCGATTTCTTCCCCTCTCCAAGAGATGGAAATTTGGCCACCTTGGTACATTCGGTGATAACTCCTATTCTTTCTCCCTTATCTTTATCCATTCACACCTCCAAAAGAGGCCTAAATAACACCACCTCTTCCTTCCTTTATCAACACGTTATCCATATTATCCAAGTCAATTAATCCCTCCTAATTTTAAGCCTTATTGCTGTCTCACTTGCTCTTTTTTTAAGTGCCAAAAATGGCCCAAATACATGGGCTCCAAGCAGCCATAACTCGGGCCTCTTCACTTACTAATGGCACCACCTAATAGTTCCTTTGCAGCGCCCTTTGCTACTAGGCCACAAGCCCATTTTGTAATTTAAACCACATATACCATCTTTTAAACCCTATAGTGTCCAAACAAAAAATTTAACCAAGGCCTCGGCCCTATCTTGAGCCCAATCTAGACCCCTAACACTCTAATTAACACATCACACATAACCACACATTAAACGTAAAAGCCTATTAATTCAGGATGTTACAAACATTCATAATCAAGGTGTGTAATCTTACACCCCTTTTTCTTCTGTCAATGCGATGAGTGAAGGGGTGTACTCACACCCTAATAATCTATGAATCGACTAAAAGTCGAAATACTGAAAAGCCTAAATACTGACATTTGAGATCACTCAACTGTGCGAGTGCTCGTAGAGATAAACCTAGTCACAAATGTTGGTGATAGATCATTGGGAATGCCACAAACTTTCTCGCGGGCTTAGGCCGTAGTGGGCCTTATTGGGCCAAAGTGGGCCAAGTGGGCCCAATGGACCCATAGAGGTAAAATCCATGGTAAGTACTGGATAATAGTTGCAATTGCGAGGTTCATAGAACCATGACCAAAAATGGGCTGTATAGGCCACACGAGCGTGCGGGCCCGCTTGGGCCAAAATAGGGCTTTAAGCCCAATTGTACTGTTTTGACCAGAAAGGGAACTTGCACCTCTCGAGGTGACAGTAGGCCTTTGGAAATATCGTTAGATGACTAAAATTACCAAAATACCCTTGATGGGTAAATTATCGAAATACCCTCAATGGGTGATATTATCGAAATACCCTCGATGGGTAAATTATTGAAATACCCTTATTGGGTGAAATTACTGAACTACCCTCAATAGGTAAAATTACTAGAATACTCTGGAGGGGTGAGTTACTATTTTAACCCCAACCGACTAAATGATCGTTATACCCTTAGTGGTTGTGTCATTGATGTATGAGTATTAATTATATGATTGATTTTGTTTGTGATGCGCTACATACATGAATTAATTATGACATGACAAACTGTATTGGGTTGGGCTATGGATTTTGAAGGAAGCACTGTATTGTGGCTCTGCCACGTTATACTGATTTAGTGACTTTTACCATGTATACTGTTATTAGCAGCTTTGCTACATCGATATTAGCAGCTAGACTGTGTTATTGGTGTGCTGGTTGGGTGGGTTGACTTGGTCCGTACATGGTGTGTTGGTTGGTACGGATGGTGTGTTGGTTGGATGGGTTTTGGGTGTTACATTTAGTGGTATCAGAGCTAGGTTACAAAACTCAACTATGGAATGGGTTTTGAAAATTTTTCCTAATCTGTTTAAATTTTTCCTAATCTTCAGGGGCATCTCTAGTGTAGCCCCAAATGTAGTAAAATATTGGTTCGAAGATAAATCGCTACATCGATATGTAGAACAAATAATGGATGATATCGATTGCATGGTGGAGATATTGTGAAAAACTAAAAGGGCGGTGAGGTTCTTTGAATGTCTGTGAGATGAGGAATATCAATGGTGGCTTCGATTGTGAGAAAAAATTGGAAGGCTTTACTGTGAGATGAGGAATATCAATGGTAGCTTACTGTGAGGGAAGGCACGCGACCGACCGTGTGACATGAGACTTCTTTAAGATGGCCTTTCAAGGAAAATATGTTAGGGAGAGTTATGTGGATGCCCGGAGGAAGAAATTCTTGAGTCTGATCCAGAGAAATAAGTCAGTGGCAAAGTATGAAGCAGAGTTCGTACGGTTGAGCTGGTATGCTCAGGGCATAGTTGCGACTGAGTATGAGCGCTACATGTATTTTGAGGATGGTATTCGGGATGAGTTACGGGTACTGATAGCCCCGTCGAGGGAAAGAGACTTTGCTACTCTGGTTGAGAAGGCAAAGATTACTGAGGATGTGAAACGCTCAGAGCGTCAGAACCGTGAGCAGGATAGGGGTAGAATTTAGAGTAATTTTGGGCCCTCAAGTTCTTCTGGTGGGCCTAATAAGTGGCCTAGGTTTGATGGGCTAGCCGGAGTTGGGGTTCTTGTTGTTGTTGTCAGATCGCAGCTTTGCATTGATTGTGGGAGATCTCATTTTGGAGAGTGCTAGAAAAGAACTAGGGTATGATATAGATGTGGGTCTAGGGATCATGAGGTTAGAAAATGTACTCAGAGGCCCGTTTAGATGAAAGCTGCAGGTTAGGGCTATGTGTAGACAAAGAGGTGGTCAGCAGCCACTGAGATGCTGTGGACCAGCCAGAGGGGGAAATGGTTTGGGACGAGGTCGTGGAGCACCAGGCAAAGGTACTGGTAATGCAGAGGCAAGACAGCCAGCATTGGTGTCTGCTGCTCGGTGCCGAGAGGATGACGACGCTCCTGATGTCATAACTGGTATGTTTCTCATTCATAATGTACCATATACCGCTTTAATTGATATTAGGTCTATGCACTCGTATGTTGCATGTACTATGACTAAAACATTGGGATACTATTCAAACTCACTGATAGAGCAATGTCGGTTATTAGTCCACTGGGACAGTCAGTTAGAGTGAATAAACTATTTAGAGATGTGCCCCTAAAAGTCCAAGGGGTTATCTTTCTGGCGAATTTGATGGAACTGCCTTTTGCAAATTCGATCTCATCTTGGGCATGGATTGGTTAGTGAAACATTGTGCGAATTTGGATTACGCGGCTAAGCGTATGGTATTGAAGTCTTTGGAGGTTGAGGAGGTGGTCATGATAGGGGAGCAAAGGGATTATTGTAATCTCAGCGCTAAGGTCTGAGAAACTGGTTCACAAAGGTTGCGAGGCATTCCTAGCTTATGTCAACGTATCTGATTTTAAAGGTCCGTCTGCTGAGAATGTCAAAACTGTAAAGGAGCTTTTGGATGTATTCCCCGAAGAGCTTTGGGTTACCTCTAAATCGTGAGGTCGAATTCAGCATTGAGCACCTATTGAGAATGGCTCTGGTGTCCATCGCACCTTATAGGATGGCATCGAAAGAGCTGGTCGAATTAAAAGCTCAAATCCAAGAGCTACTGGACTGAGGATTCATCCGACTGAGTGTGTCTCCTTAGGGAGCACCAATTTTGTTTGTGAAGAAGAAGGATGGGTCCATGCATATGTGTATTGATTATTGTCAATTGACTAAACTGACGATTAAGAATAATTACCCTTTACCTAGGATAAACTATCTGTTTAACTAACTACGAGGAGCTTCAGTTTTCTCCAAGATAAATCTCAGATCGGGGTATCATCAGCTAAGGGTTAAAGAGGTGGATGTGTACAAGACTGCATTCCAGACTCGTTATAAACATTACGAGTTTCTCGTTATGTCGTTTGGGTTAACAAATGCACCAGCTACTTTCATGGATATGATAAATCGGGTCTCCCAACCCTATTTGGACCAGTTCATGGTGGTGTTCATAGATTATATTCTGGTGTATTCGAGAATCGAGGAGGAGCATGATTCACAGCTCTGAATTGTTCTGCAAATATTGAGAGAAAAGCAGCTTTATGCCAAGTTCAGTAAGTGTGAGTTTTGGCTGTGAGAGGTGACATTTTTGGGTCATGTAGTGTCTGCCGAGGGGATTAGGGTTGATCCTCAAAAAATTGAGGCTGCATTACACTGGAAGCCACCAAAGACTGTGTCTGAGATTTGAAGTTTTCTGGGTCTGGCTAGGTATTATAGAAGGTTCGTGGAGGGGTTCTCACTGATTGCTGCACCCCTAACTAAGTTTCTGCGTAAAGGAGTACCGTTTGATTGGACTGATAAACAACAGGAGAGTTTTGAGAAACTGAAGAAGATTCTAACTGAAGCCTCAGTATTAATACAGCCAGAAGCTAGAAAGGAATTCATTGTCTACTGTGATGCATCACACACGGGTTTGGGTTGTGTACTAATGTAAGAGGGTAAGGTGGTGGCTTACGTGTCTCGCCAGCTTAGGCCGCACGAGGTGAATTGCCCCACTCATGACTTGGAATTAGCTGTGGTGGTATTCGCACTAAAGATTTGGATACATTACTTGTACGGGGAGAAGCCGTTCATTTATACCGACCATAAAAGTCTCAAGTACCTCCTTACTTAGAAGGAGTTGAACCTTAGGCAACGAAGATGGATAGAGTTTCTTAAGGATTATGATTTATTAATTGAATACCATCCGGGAAAGGCTAACGTAGTAGTGGATGCACTGAGTCGTAAGGTTGTATATGATCTAAGAGCAATGTTTGCTCGTCTCAGCCTGTTTGAGGATGGTAGTCTGTTAGCTGAGCTTCTAGTGAAACCGACTTGGATTGAACAAATTAAAGAGAAGCAGTTCCTGGATGAATCGTTGGTTCCTTATTTCCAATTGGTGGAGAAGGGAGAGACTAGAGACTTTGTGCTAAATAGTGAGGGAGTATTATGCTTCTGTGGGAGAGTCTGTATCGAGGGATTCTGAGTTAAGGCAGTCTATACTGCAGGAGGCGCATAGTAGCCCATACTCTATGCATCCTAGTGAAAACAAGTTATACCGAGATCTACGTGAACTGTACTGGTGGCCAGGACTTAAACGTGATGTTACTGATTTTGTAGGTAAGTGTTTGACATTCCAACAAGTGAAGGCTGAGCATCAACTGCCTTCTGGATTGCTGCAACATGTTAAAATTCCAGTTTGGAAGTGAGAAAGGTTAACCATGGATTTTATTAGTTGGCTACCCCTGACACCTACTAAGAAAGATTCGGTATGGGTAATTGTTGATGGTGACTAAATCTACCCACTTTATACTGGTTTTCACTAAATACTCATTGCAGAAGTTGGCTAAGTTATACGTGGAAAAATCATGAGGTTACATGGGGTACCAGTGTCTATCATTTCAGACAGGGACCCTAGATTCACATCACGATTCTAGAGAGCGTTACACAAAGCTTTGGGTACAAGGTTGGATTTTAGCATGGCATTTCATCCGCAGACTGATGGTCAGTCGGAGAGGGTAATTCAGATTTTGGAAGACATGCCAAGAAGCTGTGTAATTGATTTTAGGGGCAGTTGGGAAGACTATCTGCCATTAGCAGAATTTGCTTATAACAACAGCTACCAATCCAATATTCAGATGGCATCGTATGAGGCATTATATGGTCGTAGGTGTTGTACCCATACTTGTTGGATAGAACTAGGTGAGCGACAAATATTGGGGTCAGATCTAGTTTCTGAAACTGAGGAGAAGGTAAGATTGATCTGGGATCAGTTAAAAGAAGCTTCTGACAGGCAAAAATCATATGTTGATTTAAAGCGTAAAGAGATTGAGTACGCAGTGGGAGATTATGTCTTCTTAAAGGTCTCACCATGGAAGAAGATTCTGAGATTTGGGTGAAAAGGCAAGCTGAGCCCTAGATTCATCGGACCTTACTGGATATTAAAACGTATGGGGCTGATCTCCTATCAGCTGGAGCTATCTCCTAAGTTAAATCGTATACATAATGTGTTCCATGTCTCTATGCTGAGACGATACCATTCTGAACCCTCTCATATAGTGTCGATGAAGGAGATCGAGGTTAGACTTGATCTGACCTTTGAGAAAGAACCGGTGTAAATACTGGATCGTGATGTTAAGGAGCTGAGGAGGAAATTTGTTCCGTTAGTCTAGGTGCTGTGGCATACTCAAAGTTCAGAGGAAGCCACATGGGAGCCTAAGGAGGCGATGCGACAGCAATACCCTCATCTCTTCTGACCAGGTAAATTTAGAGGCTGAAATTTCTTTAAGGGGGTAGAGTTGTAATGCCCCAAAATTATGGGTTTGCAATTTTGCTTAAATTCATGTTGTGCTTGAACGGCTAGCTATTTGAGTGTATTTGGGGGTTCTATGGAGGCCTGGGGTCGAGTCTGAGCTTTTGAAAAATTTTAGTTTTTGGCCCTTAAGAGGAGAGGGCTGTTAGCAGTAGGACTTAAGTATATTTTTATGTGCTTTGTGGCGCAAAGATCCTATTGGGACTTAGTGGTGTGGCGTCAATGGGATAACAAGGAAGATTGGGGTTTGAATCCTACTAATTGCAATTGGAGACTTTTATTTTGTAACTTGAGAGTGGAGGAAGTAGAGTTCTGATCAAACTCTACAAGGGAAATTGGAGACTTGGTCAAAAGTTTCAAATGGATGGATGGGAGCGATTTTAGGAGGTTGTGGTGGAGAAAATCGGGGAGGTGGATGAGATTGGGAGTGTTGGATGAAATTGGGAGTGTTGATAGGAAGAAAATTTTGGCTAATAGGTTGGTATGATGCAAATTTGGCTGAGGGGTCATTTGGGAGCATTTTCAGGTTTTGGTTCTTTTTGGCATTTTTGTGTTCTTTTCTTCCTAAGTGTCTATTGCAAGTGACCTTTTGGTGCTTTCGGGATCAAATGAGAGCAAGTTTTTAGTGCCGAAATCTCTAGGAGAACTTCTTTCTTTTCTCATTTGCTTCCTTACCGATTTGACTTGTGTGCAAGTTTGTTCTCTTTCTTCTCGGCAGCTTATTGGTTGAATTCAAATTGATATCTTCTTTATTGTCCTCAATGTTTTCTATTGTCATTTCAATTAAGTAAACCGAGATCAATCTCTTCTTATCCTTCTTTTATAGTCACATCTCTGGTGCTGTACTCAAGGAAACCTGTCTTGTTGACTTTGAAGAGTAATTATATCAAATTTCTTTCAATTATTCTCATGGTGGGCATCATTCTTGTATCTTTAGTGCCGAATCTTCCCAACCTTCTATAGTCTGATGTGTGTTGGTATGTAGGTTCACTCGAAGTGTAGGAAGGGACAAGCATTCGAAAGCAACCGATTTGTACTCTTAGCCTTGAGCAAGTAAGCACTCTGGCTTTGTATTTGTCAAGGGTGGGTGTTAACCACATCTTCATTCAAACTCTTTCAATAAGGGTGCATTGTAACGCAAGATACTTTCACGGATTCTTAATCTTCACTAAAATTCGAAAAGAACTTAGTAAAACTCGGTGAAACAAGGTAAGTGTTAATGGGGTTTCAGTTTTGTTGTGTAATCTGAAATATCGAAAAGTCAAAATACTGGCATCTGAGATCACTCGAGCGTGCGAGCGCTCGTAGAGATAAATCGAGTCACAAATGTTGGCGATAGATCATTGGGAGTGCCACGAACTTTCTCGCAGGCTTAGGCCGTAGTGGGCCTTATTGGGTCGAAGTGGGCCAATTAGGCCCAATGGGCTAATGGGACCATAGGGGCGAAATCCATGGTAAGTGTCGGATAATAGACGCAGTTGCAAGGTAAGCAGAACCGTGATCGAAAATGGGCTGTATGGGCCACATGAGCGTGTGGGCCCACTTAGGCCAAAATTGGGCTTTAGGTCCAATTGTACCGTTTTGACAAGAAAGGGAACCTTCGTCGCTCGAGGCGACAGTAGGCTTCTGGAAAGTCCGTTAGATGATTGAAATTACCAAAATACCCTCGAGGGGTAAATTACCAAAATACCCTCAATGGGTGAAATTACTGAAATACTCTTAATGGGTGAAATTACTAAACTGCCCTTGATAGGTAAAATTACTGGAATACCTTGAAGGGGTGAATTATTATTTTAACCCAAACTGACCAAATGACCGTTATACCCTTAGTGGTAGTATCATTGATGTATGAGTATTAATTGTGTGATTGATTTTGATTGTGATGCGCTGCATACATGAATTAATTATGACATGACATACTACATTGGGTTGGGTTATGGATTTTGGAGGAAGCACTGTACTGGTGGCTCTGCCACATTATACTGATTTAGTGGCTTTTGCCACATATACTGGTTCTAGTGGCTTAGCCACACATATTGTTATTAGCAGCTTTGCTGAATCGATATTAGCAGCTAGACTGCGTTATTGGTGTGCTGGTTGGGTGGGTTGACTTGGTCCCCACATGGTGTGTTGGTTGGTATGGGTGGTGTGTTGGCTAGAATGGGTTGGGTTACATGTCTTTTTTGCATATAATAGGGCTTAGGTCCAGACTATTACTGAATAGGGTTTAGGCCCAGACTGATATTGTATGGGCTTGGGCCCAGACTGTGACTGTAATGGGGATTACACACTTAGTTCTCGTAACTCACCCTTTACTTTGACTGTGCAAGTAATCCCCAGCCGTAGAGGATTTGGAGTTGCAAGGGACTCGCAGGTGGCCACACGTCCGATATGTTTCAAAGTTAAACTTAGCGACTTTATTTTAGTTTAATTTATTTAATTTATTGGGTTAATAATTTTGTAATAAGGCCATTGGGATTTTTAACTTTTATATGGTGTTGCTTTTAATTACAACCTACTAGTCTAGTAAACATGGGTTTTTAAAATAATAACTACTATTTTCAAAATGTCACGTTTCCGTAACTGGTTGAATTAAACTTTCGCAACAAACAAGGTTTTAAAAATAATAATATTTTGCAAGAAAACGACTTTGAGTAAATCTTGTTTTGATATTAAGCAACGAAAATTGGGATTTTAAATGGTAGAAAGTTTTAAATTGTAAAAGGGTTTTCAATGAACGCATAGTTTTCAAACAACACTTTGATGTGACACGTTAGATTTGGTAATAACGTCTAGGACGGGTTTGGGGTGTTACATAACTTGTATTTACTCATGGTACCCGTATCAGTCATTACATAATTTAGCACTTAAACTATCATAGACAACAACTTGAACCTCTATCTTCCTTAACTTGAATGGAATTCTCTATCATTCTTATACAACTTATCTCATTCATCAACTTTACTTACTTCGCTCTTTATCACTTTTCCATACTTACTCTTTTGCCCATTGAATTACTCGAAATACCAGAGGATACTCAATCTCATCAAACATGTGTCTTGATGCGAATGCCATATCCCAGATATGGTCTTACATGGGATCGCCTCTTAGTGCCGATGCCATATCCCAGATATGGTCTTACACCGGCTTCCTTAGCTTGATGTCGATGCCATGTGCCAGACATGGTCTTATACGAGATCTTCCTTTGGTGCCGAAGCCATGTCTCTGACATGGTCTTACACGAGACCTATATTCCTTGATGCCAATGCCATGTCCTAAACATGGTCTTACACAGGCTTTCCTTATCTCATGTGGTGACAAAGTTATCCTCGTTATTATGAAACTTCAAACGGGACTTTCACTTACTTGGTCTCATTGATTTCCTTATTAAACATTGATAATCAACTTCTTTGAAATAAGGTACTTCATTCAACATAGCAAATAATTTAATCGTAATAACATATGTAGCAATGAATTCATACAAAATTACCATGGATTCATCATATACCGAATTCATTTCATATCAGTTCTAGGTACATACCTGAAACACCCCACACCCTGCCTACGAGAATGGACCGGATCTGGTATGTTCCTCAAGTAAACCGGTTTCAAAATTTTTTTCGCTACTTAGAGAAAAACTTGTGTGATTTTGAAAAAAAGGATTGGTTTGGGTTGGGCTTGTGCTTGTCTTTGAAAACCAATTTATCTAACATTAAAATTCATTTATTTAAAGTGACAAAACATTTAGGTTTTATTTTAAAATATATTTGCTTGATCTTTACTTAATAAAAATCCGTAAACATAATAATTAAAAGTAAAAGAAATAAAGAAATCCAACTTGGGCCTTATGGCCTTATTACATCAAGTAAAACCCAATAATAAAATTAAATGTACTAAAAGAAATAAAGTCCAAAATAAATAAAATCTTCAAATTGATGCATGGCCACCTCAAGGTCTACAGTCCGTTAAAATCCTTTGTTCATTACGAAAATAGTTCCCTAGCAGGGTGAGTCAACAGACTCAATGTGCACTGATACTAACATTCAACAAATCGAGGCATACATGTTCATATCAAATTCATAATCATATAAAGATAAATGATGATGCAACCCAACCCAAGCCTAAAGATCCATCCGCTACACACCACGTACACGCCATTCACCAGTGGGGACTACTAAGTCAACCCTCCATCCGCTACTCTCCATGAAGGCATTACGCCCATATCGTTGTGTCATTAGACACTATAATCAAATTATACGTTGTGTCATTAGACACTATTATGTAAAGTTACCAAAATTTACAATGTGGTAGTAGTCAACATATTTAGTTGGTGAGACCGAAGTCAACACCTTCATTGGTGAGACCAAGTCAACACACGTATTTAGTTGGTGAGACCGAAGTCAACACCTATATTTAGTTGGTGAGGCAGAAGTCAACACCTATATTTAGTTGGTGAGACCAAAGTCAACACCTTCGTTGGTGAGACCAAGTCAACACCTACTCTTCCCTTTCACATAAATCCAAGAATGCCCCAAATATATATATTATGCATAACTTACTTAATTTCATGTTTATATACATATATTAGCATGTTATAAAATAACATATTTCACAATCCTATCAAAGTAGGAAGCGTGCACAGGTACTTTTTGCCACATTTGTGGTACTTAGCCACATTCACATTCTTATACATATTCATATATTAAATAATAGCCATATGAAATATTGAAGGTTAGTAAGGGTACACACTGATTTGTTTAGCGATTCCTTGAGATTAGAAAAGCTAGATCTAAAGTTTAGATCCTTAGTCCTACATTTGATTCATCCTTTATTACTTAGCATAAATTCTATTTGGCTATGATATCCAAATCCTAGTAGGATTTGTAAAAGACTTACCTTTGATGCCGATTTGGTGTTTATTCAAATCCGAAAACTTGGTTTTCCTTCACTTGATAATCGGCCAACCTTGAATCTCAATATGGGTTAGTTTTGGCTTTTTAATAATTAAAGAAGCTGATCTAGATAATCATACAAGCTTTGGTAGAATACTTTTAGGTACTTACCTTGTGGATCTTAAATCCGAAATTCACGAATGACTAAGGAACACGTGGCCTATGGTGTACCTTCGGAAAGAATTTCTTCTTCCATGATTAGGCCAAGATTAATAATCGAAATTAGTCTCTAAATTTCAATAAGTCTAGAATATAAAGAATGGAAAACTAAACTTGGATCTTACCCTTATTTGAAGGAATCGATTGCACCTTCAACCTTGAGGATATTCGACTTAGAGACTTGATGAACAATCGACTATGATTCCTTATGTATTTGGTTTCAAAGATGAAAGAAGAGAGGAATAATAGGCTTAGAAGGAAATCGGCTAGGAGGCTAAAAGAAAGAAGAAAAAGAATGGATGCTCAAGAAGAATATTTGGCGAGAGGAAAAGAGAGGAGAATGAATAATGAATGGCCCTAGTCTCATCCTTTTATATGAAATTACTAGGCCAAGAATCCTTAACTTGGCCACCCTCTTCCTTATTTTCCTAATTAAAGAATAATTCTTCATTTATCTCTTATTATTCACATATTTATGTGAATAAAACTCTTTATTTATCTCTTATTATTCACATATTTATGTGAATAAAACTCCTTATTCTCTCTTATTATTCACATATTTATGTGAATAAAACTCTTCCTTTTCTAGAAACCCATGCGTCCACCTCATTATACGGAAGCAAAAATAAAGCCTTCATTATTTGCTTCTGGATGACTCAAACTCAGCCCAAAACCTCTTGTATTTGGGCCATTTCCTAAGACCTTAGGTGGCATCTTGAGCCACATTTCCAAGTTAGTTATTGGGGCAAATGTCATGTCTTGTATATTTTTAGGGTCACTTGGCCCTAAGTTCCCTTTGGGCTCTGAAATTCGACATTCCGGGGTCATTTTTAAGTTTCCTAAAATTTTCGCGCGGCTCTGTATTTTCCAAGTTTCCAAAATGTTTAGTTTCCTCTTTTGGCTTGGTTTCCAAAATGTTTAGTTTCCTCTTTTGGCTTGGTTTCCAAAATGTTCATTTTCCTAATTTACTTCGGTTTCCAAAATGGTCACTTTCCTATTTTAGTTTAGTTTCCAAAACTTAACATTTCTAAAGCATTTCCTTACATTTCCATACATCTCCTTACATTTCCACACATTTCCATACATTTCCATACATTTCCTTACATTTCCATATATTTCCATACATTTCCATACATTTCCATACATTTCCTTACATTTCCTTTCATTTCCTTACATTTCCTTTCATTTCCTTTCATTTCCTTTCATTTCCTTTCATTTCCTTACATTTTCCTTATATTTCCTTACATTTCCTACATTTTCTTACATTTCCTTACATTTCCTTACATTTCCTTACATTCTCGGGTTTAGAAATCATTCCAAATTTATTCCAAAACACATAAAACATGTCTTTTCTCACAATTTGGCCAAAATGCATAGGCCCTTTTCGGGATATTCTGATTCTACCCCTTAAAATAATTTTGTCCTCGAAATTACTTACTATCGTTCATCAAATGCAGTCTAACTCACTACACTCGCTATTCTTTGCGCTTTCGATCTCAAAGAACTATCATGCTTTCTAGGCACATTCTCTAAGTTCCCATCCTTAGAACTCATTTCTAACGTCGCGATTTAATCGATTAAGAAGTTTTATGTATTAAAAAATTTTGTTTCACCGATTAACGCGAAGAAGTTTATGGAAAGAAATTTTTTTTTTACAAGTGGTTCTTTCGTATTCATACATGCACACAGTCTTTTCATTCATTCACACATCCATCAAACAATTATGAACCTTAGTTCATTCGGAGAAAGCGTTGTAGTTTTTCATTTGTTGTTTTCCACTACAGGGGTATTTTAAGTAATTTGTCCTATAGGGGTATTTTCGTAATTTGTCAAAATAAGGTTCCTTGGTGATTTTGTCACAAGGTATTTTTTGGTCCTTTTAAGTTCACAGGGTATTTTGGAAAATTTTTGAAATTCGAGGTATTTCAAAATTTTTAGACGATCAGAAATATTTGGTAATTTTCCACAAATCGGGGTAAATTGTAAAATTTTAATAAATTAGGGATATTTCAGAAGTTGCAAAACTTTGAGGTTCTTTGAGAATTTATTTTCCGGCACGATGAAGTTGCAAAATTTTGGAAATTAGGGTAATTTTGGTAATTTTGTAAGTTAGGGGCAATTTTGTAATTTTCCAAAATCAAGGTATTTTGATATTTTACAAATTAGGGTTTTTGGACTTTTATGACATAATGAAATTTTGGTAAAACTATTGAGTAGTTGGACATCTTATAAACTAAGGGCGTTTTGGTAATTTCACCCTAAGGGCATTTTTGTAATTTTACGCAAATCGGGAGCTTTTGAGAATCTTGTAAAAATAATTTTCTGATTTAAAGAATAAGTTTTAAGGGTTTGAAAAAAAACTAGGGTTTGTTGTTTTGTTCTCTTCTCTTTTTTTTTTTAAAACATGGCTAGTTCCCTTTCGGGTTTTAGTCATTATGTTTAGCCTATGGCCGAGCCCTCTTGGTCGGGGTGAACCAAAGCTACGCACTGAGGCGAGGATTAGTGTGGAGAGGAGGTGAGTCATGAATTGCTTAAATACCAAGCTCCCAAGAAACCATTCCTAGACATGCGTCTGGAGGTTACCACACCTGAGCTCTCGAGTTAGGGTGAGCCAGAAGCTACGCACCGGTGAGATTCTGCGAAGAGGAGGTGAGTCACTAGGACTACTTAAATACCAAGCTCTTCTAGATCCAATCCTAGACATGCGTACAAGGGTTACCACACCTTAGCTCAGTGACTTAGCCATAGGTTGGTTTAGTACATTAAGTCTTATGTGTTTGTGTTTGAGTAGTCTAATCCTACGGTTCAAATTCCTATCATTCTATTCTACGTTCCATGCCTTTTCTACCCTTATATAAATCACAGAATCACACATATAGTTAGGGGTACTTACGGTGAATTTGAATTGGAGACTTAGGGGCCATGTCTTTATACTGTCCATTTGTAAAAATACTTTCATAAAACTCATTTGGCCTTGTTTTAAAAGCGTTTTGGGCCTTAGGCCACAGTAGAGAAGTTTGAGCAGGCTCGATACCAATTTGAAACACCCCACCACCTTACGAGAATGGACCGGATCTGGTATGTTCCTCAAGTAAACCGGTTTCAAAATTTTTTCGCTACTTAGAGAAAAACTTGTGTGATTTTGAAAAAAAGGATTGGTTTGGGTTGGGCTTGTGCTTGTGCTGAAAACCAATTTATCTAACATTAAAATTCATTTATTTAAAGTGACAAAACATTTAGGTTTTATTTTAAAAATATATTTGCTTGATCTTTACTTAATAAAAATCCGTAAACATAATAATTAAAAGTAAAAAGAAATAAAGAAATCCAACTTGGGCCTTATGGCCTTATTACATCAAGTAAAACCCAATAATAAAATTAAATGTACTAAAAAGAAATAAAGTCCAAAATAAATAAAATCTTCAAATTGATGCATAGCCACCTCAAGGTCTACAGTCCGGTCAAATCCTTGTTCATTACGAAAATAGTTCCCTAGCAGGGGTGAGTCAACAGACTCAATGTGCTACAGATACTAACATTCAACAAATCGAGGCATACATGTTCATATCAAATTCATAATCATATAAAGATAAATGATGATGCAACCCAACCCAAGCCTAAAGATCCATCAGCTACACACCACCATTACGCCATTCACACCTTGGGGACTACTAAGTCAACCCTCCATCCGCTACTCTCCATCGAAGGCATTAAGCCATATCGTTGTGTCATTAGACACTATAATCAAATTTATATGTTGTGTCATTAGACACTATTGTAAAGAAGTTACCAAAATTTAGCAATGTGATAGTAGTCAACATATTTAGTTGGTGAGGCAAAGTCAACACCTTCATTGGTGAGACCAAAGTCAACACAGTATTTAGTTGGTGAGACCAAGTCAACACCTATATTTAGTTGGTGAGACCAAAGTCAACACCTATATTTAGTTGGTGAGACCAAAGTCAACACCTTCGTTGGTGAGACCAAGAAGTCAACACCTACTCTTCCCCTTTCACATAAATCCCGAATGCCCCAAATATATATATTATGCATAACTTACTTAATTTAATGTTTATATACATATATTAGCATGTTATAAAATAACATATTTCACAATCCTATCCAAGTAGGAAGCGTGCACAGGTACTTTTGCCACATTTGTGGTACTTAGCCACATTCACATTCTTATACATATTCATATATTAAATAATAGCCATATGAAATATTGAAGGTTAGTAAGGGTACACACGATTTGTTTAGCGATTCCTTGAGATTAGAAAAGCTAGATCTAAAGTTTAGATCCTTAGTCCCTACATTTGATTCATCCTTTATTACTTAGCATAAATTCTATTTGGCTATGATATCCAAATCCTAGTAGGATTTGTAAAAGACTTACCTTTGATGCTTGGATTTGGTGTTTATTCAAATCCAAAACTTGGTTTTCCTTCACTTGATAATCGGCCAACCTTGAATCTCAATATGGGTTAGTTTTGGCTTTTAATAATTAAAGAACCGATCTAGATAATCATACAAGCTTTGGCGAATACTTTTAGGTACTTACCTTGTGGATCTTAAATCCAGAAATTCATAGAATGACTAAGGAACACGTGGCCTATGGTGTACCTTCGGAAAAGAATTTCTTCTTCCATGATTCGGCCAAGATTAATAATCGAAATTAGTCTCTAAATTTCAATAAGTCTAGAATATAAAAGAATGGAAAACTAAACTTGGATCTTACCCTTATTTGAAGGAATCGATTGCACCTTCAACCTTCAGATATTCGGCTTAGAGACTTGATGAACAATCGACTATGATTCCCTTATGTATTTGGTTTCAAAGATGAAAGAAGAGAGGAATAATAGGCTTAGAAGGAAATCGGCTAGGAGGCTAAAAGAAAAGAAGAAAAGAATGGATGCTCAAGAAGAATATTTGGCGGAGGAAAGAGAGAGGAGAATGAATAATGAATGGCCTAGTCTCATCCTTTTATAGCTGAAATTACTAGGCCAAGAATCCTTAACTTGGCCACCACTCTTCCTTATTTTCCTAATTAAAGAATAATTCTTCATTTATCTCTTATTATTCACATATTTATGTGAATAAAACTCCTTTATTTATCTCTTATTATTCACATATTTATGTGAATAAAACTCCTTATTCTCTCTTATTATTCACATATTTATGTGAATAAAACTCTTCCTTTTCTAGAAACCCATGCAGTCCACCTCGACCTTACGGAAGCAAAAATAAAGCCTTCATTATTTGCTTCTGGATGACTCAAACTCGAGGCCCAAAACCTCTTGTATTTGGGCCATTTCCTAAGACCTTAGGTGGCATCTTGAGCCACATTTCCAAGTTCGTTATTGGGGCAAATGTCATGTCTTGTATATTTTTAGGGTCACTTGGCCTAAGTTCCCTTTGGGCTCTGAAATTCGACATTCAGGGTCATTTTAAGTTTCCTAAAATTTTCATTGACTCTGTATTTTCCAAGTTTCCAAAATGTTTAGTTTCCTCTTTTGGCTTGGTTTCCAAAATGTTTAGTTTCCTCTTTTGGCTTGGTTTCCAAAATGTTCATTTTCCTAATTTACTTCGGTTTCCAAAATGGTCACTTTCCTATTTTAGTTTAGTTTCCAAAACTTAACATTTCTAAAGCATTTCCTTACATTTCCATACATCTCCTTACATTTCCACACATTTCCATACATTTCCATACATTTCCTTACATTTCCATATATTTCCATACATTTCCATACATTTCCATACATTTCCTTACATTTCCTTTCATTTCCTTACATTTCCTTTCATTTCCTTTCATTTCCTTTCATTTCCTTTCATTTCCTTACATTTTCCTTATATTTCCTTACATTTCCCTACATTTTCTTACATTTCCTTACATTTCCTTACATTTCCTTACATTCTCAGGTTTCCAGAAATCATTCCAAATTTATTCCAAAACACATAAAACATGTCTTTTCTCACAATTTGGCCAAAATGCATAGGCCCTTTTCAGGATGTTACAATACCTATACCACTTGTGATTTAATCACATACTTTCTTATTTTCGGCATATCTGTTGAATCACTTAAAATGCTAAAAGATACTCGTAAGACTCATACATATGATATCGTATCAACGCCATATCCCCCATATGGTCTTATAGGAAATATCATATCGACGCCATGTCCCTGACATGGTCTTATACGGAATCCTATACCGAGGCCATATCCCTGATTTGGTCTTACACGGAACCTTAACAACTTGGCAATTGTATTCTATTCACTCTTAAAATTAAAATTGAAGATTCTTATTTCTCGACATCTCGTCAAAATCATAAATAATAAATCTCATGGAGACAAAGTATTATTCATACAATATCGAAAAGCCATATATATCAGATAAGATTGCATTATTTACACATGAACTTACCTCGATACGAAAAAGGTAGAAATGAACCTAATCGTCAATTTCTCTCCTTTTTCCCGTTCTAGGCCTGAATCTCGTTTTCTTTGATCTATAACATCACATTTATCTTATTCATTAGTCACATTATTCATTGTGACTCAAAAATCATACTATGACAAAAATTACTTTTTTGCCCCTAAACTTTGTTATACTTACACTTTTGCCCCTAGGGTTGTATAATGATTTTCATTAAATTTTCTTACATTTTAAACCTAGCCGAATCATTTTCATAACGACAACAACCCTCAATTTCCACTAATTCACTCATATATGACCATTTTCATAACTTTTACAAATTAGTCCTTTTTATGAATTTCATATGAAAATCTCTTAGAAAAAGATGTTTATCATACATCAAACTTTCATATTCCTCCATAAATCATCAAATCACATGCATGTCATACATGGGTAAATTTTTGAACATGAACCCTAGCTCAAAATATAGTTAGAAATAGCTAAATCGAGTTACGAGGGTCTCAAAAATACGAAGAACATTAAAAACGGGGCTAGGAGGTACTTATTATGAAGCTTGGAAAGCTTGAACAAACCCTAGGTACATACCTGTACCACTCGTGATTTAGTCACATACTTTCTTATTTTTGGCATACTTGTTGAATCACTTAAAATGCTAAAAGATACCCGTAAGTCTCATACATATGATATCGTATCAATGCCATATCCTCGATATGGTCTTACAGGAAATATCATATCGACACCATGTCCCTGACATGGTCTTATACGAAATCCTATACCGAGGCCATATCCTTGATTTGGTCTTACACGGAACCTTAACAACCTCGCTGTTGTATTCTATTCACTCTTAAAATTAAAATCGAAGATTCTCATTCCTTGACATCTCATCAAAATTTTAAATAATAAATTTCATAGAGACAAATTATTATTCATACAATATCGAAATGCCACATATATCACATAAGATTGCATTATTTACACATGAACTTATCTCGATACCAAAAAGGTAGATAGGAACCTAATCGTCAATTTCTCTCCTTTTTTCTGTTCTAGGTTTGAATCTCGTTTTCTTTGATCTATAACATCACATTTAGCTTATTCATTAGTCATATTATTCATTGTGACTCAAAAATCATACTATGACAAAAATTACTTTTTTACCCTAAACTTTATCATATTTACACTTTTGCCCCTAAGCTCGTATAATGATTTTCATTAAATTTTCTTGCATTTAATACCCAGCCAAATCATTTTCATAACTACAACCCTCAATTTCCACTAATTCACTCATGTATGACCATTTTCATAACTTTTACAAATTAGTCCTTTTTATGAATTTACCATGAAAATCTCTTAGAAAAAGATGTTTATCACACATTAAACTTTCATATTCCTCCATAAATCATCAAATCACATGCATGTCATACATGGGTAAATTTTTGAACATGAACCCTAGCTCAAAATGTAGCTAGAAATAGCTAAACCGAGCTACGATGGTCTCAAAAATACGAAGAACATTAAAAGCAGGGCTAGGAGTACTTACTATGGAGCTTGGAAAGCTTGAACTGCATGAGAAAAATGAGGAAGATAATATCTTTTCTCATGTTATGTTGGCTTTATTTGCCAAATGACTAAAATACCCTTAATGAAAAATAATTTAAAATATACCTTATCATGTCTATATTTGTCCACAACTTAACTAATGGTCTAATTGTCACTTAAGGACTTCTAATTTAAAATATCATGACAATTGGACACTTCTAACATGTGAAACTCAACTTTTACACTATTTACAATTTAGTCCTTTTGACTAAATTGTGTGCCCGAACGTCAAAATTTCCAAACAAAATTTTCACGAAATCTTTCCGTGAAATCGTATAACATAAAAATATAATAAACATAAGATTTTCCTCGTTGGATTTGTGGCCCCGAAACCACTATTCCGACTAGGCCCAAAATTAGGCTGTGACACCTCGACCGTGAAGACAAGTTAGAATGTATGCCCTGTGTTGCCACGGCATTAGACACACGGGCGTGTCTAAGGCCGTGTGAGGCACATGGCCTACCCACACTGGCGTGTGATGATAAACCGTAATATGTACATATTTTAATCCCACATTTAGCATACTTTTGGATGATTTAGTCCACTGAATTGTGGAATTGATTGCTCTAATCCTTCAATTTCATGTTTTATACTTAGGAGAGCATCGGAGGATGAAAAGAGCGAAAGCGGGCCAAAAATAGAAAAATGGGCCAAAGTCACAATTGCATGCGGTAGTACCTCCTTAGCGGATCAAACCCGACACGGCCCGAATCACGGTCGCTACAGACGTGTCCCTACCGTAGAAAGGAAGAGTTTCATTTGGATTATGGTACTTAGAGGCAAACAAAGACATTCTAAAGCCTATATAAACACCCTAGAGGACAACCTTAAAGGGGTAGTTCGGCTGGCCAAGGCCAAGCAGGAGGGCTAGGGTGTGGGATTCACTCGAAGAAAGCCAATTGATTCATCTCGAAGTGGGATCATACTCAAGGTGGGGATCTCTCCTTCAATTCCTTGAGGAGTTTAGGGTTTTCTTATGTTTTGTTTTATATTTTCTTACGAGATGTAGTCTTTTATGATTATGAACTAAACCCTCAAATACACGAGGGGATGAAACCTAAGATAAATCTTGTTATTGTTTTCTGATCTATATGATAAATACTTAATTTGTTCTTAATTATGTGTTCTTAATTCTTGTTTTCATATTTCGGGATATTAATTCAAGTATTCCTGTTTAAGGGTAGATCATACTCAAGACTAGGGATCTCTCCTTCAATTTTTGAGGGGTTTTAGGGTTTTTCTTATGTTTTGTTTTATATTTTCTTTTGAGATGTATTCTTTTATGATTATGAACTAAACCCCTCAAATACCTGAAGGGGATGAAACCTAAGATGAATCTTGTTATTATTTTACGAGCTATATGATAAATACTTGATTTGTGCTTGGCGGAGGAGAATATTCCTATTTAGAGTAGATCTAGCATAGTTAGCGAGTTGATTGCAACCTAGAGATAAGATGCGAAAATCTTTCGGATTAAGGTCAAACCTAATATGGGAGTCCATAGATCGAGTTAACGTAATTTTAGAGGTTTTAATTAGAAAGAGATTTCAATTAATCAACCTAGGGTTAGACGTTAGTAGCCTAGAGAGCGGTATTAATATAAATTAGGGAATCCTACGGATCAAGTCAAGTGAATAAATTTTCTGGTTCAGAGTTAAATAACAAGTGAAGTCTAGGTGGATTCTTCCTCGGGTATTGTCTCAATCAATTGGTTTTCCCCACAAGTATTTCCCCAATTCATTCTCTTTATCTTAGCATATTTAGCTTAGTAGTTAGTTAATTTTAGGTTAAACAACAATTTCTTTAATTCTTAGGTTAAATAATAAAAAGAAAGTTAGTATTAGTACTTTTGGTTCCTTTGGGTTCGACAATCAAGTCTTGCCACTAAACTATACCACTGTTTGATAGGTGCGCTTGCCTCAAGTCATCGTCACAGTTAGTTTTTAGGTTAGATCATTCATTATATAAATTTTTAAGACTCTGACACACGATCATGTGACCTCTGTAGCTTTGAAAAATGTTTGAATTTTAGAAAAATTTTGTAAGTGTTCAGTTTAGTTCGACCCTTTTCTAATGCATGATTAAGGTCTCGTAGACCTCATTAAGGAATTATGTTCTTGTATTTAGCTATGATTTGATGATGATATACTTTGTAATGTGAAATTTTCATAAAAGTTTTGATTTTTCCAATAATGCCTCTTAACCCTAAACTGGCAATGGTTATGGGTTAGGGGTGTAACATTTTATTGGTATCAAAGCTATGGTTTAGTATATTCTAGGAATAATGTAGCATGTGAGAGTCTAGCTATACATGCCATATATACGAATTGTGATAGTGTGATTAATCCTAACGTATAAAATGTGTTTTCGTATAGTAAATAGATCCCGAAAGAGCTGTAGTTGATGATGTTGAAAGCAATGCTTTGCTCCACTCAAGGGACAATGCCATCTAATTTGAGATCGGCTACTAGCGGTCAAGAAGGAGAGGCTAAACAAGCCTTCTTCCAAATGATGAATGAGTGGTTTACTCAACACATTAGAACAAATTCAACTGTTTCACAACACCCGCTCCCGCCCAATCCTCCTCAGACTTCTGTTGTACCTCTGGTTATGAATTTGAATTTGTTGAATAAGCCTCTGGACGATAAAATCTGCAAATATAGGGTTAAAGAGTTTAGGGCTACTAGTGATGATGATGTTGAGAGAGCTAAGTTTTGGCTCGATAACAAAATCTGATTATTCGATGAAATGTCATTAACTCCTTATGAATGTGTGAAATGTACTGTTTCTTTGTTACGAGATGCAGCTCATCAGTGGTGGAAGATTTGATTTCTATTGTTCCAAATGAACATGTTACATGGGTTTTCTTTTAGTCTGAGTTTCGGAAGAAATACATTAGCCAGAGATTTATAGATAAAAAATGGAAAGAGTTTCTAGAATTGAAATCGGGTCTCATATCTGTCATAGAGTATGAACGAGAGTTCGTGAGCTTAAGCCAATATACTTGGGAATGTGTTTCGACTGAAGAAATAATGTGTAAACGGTTTGAAGATGGCCTAAACAAAGACATCCATTTGTTAGTTGGGATTCTAAAAATAAAAGAATTTGTTGTGCTTGTTGATTGAGCGTGCAAAGCTGAAGCACTCAGGAAAGACAAAAGAAAAGCTGAGTCTGAAGCCAGAGATGTAAGAAAGAGATTTTCAAGTAAATCATTTCAGTCTACTTCAAAGAAATTCATATATGAGCATAGTCATTCAAAGACTAATGTGGGACACTCAAACAGAGATCGAGCTAGATCGTAATCAAACTTTAAAGCTCCAGCTACTTCGATGGCTAGTGTTGGAAATGTCCGATCCAAATGACCTGAATGAAAGAATTGTGGTAAAAGATATCATGTAGTTGTAGATTGAATGATCGAGCCTGTCTCAGATGCGAATCATTAGACCATTTCATCTAAGATAGCCTAGAATCTGTTAAACAAGAGATTGTTCAGAATCCGAAGTTAGATAATGTTTTAGCTAGAGGTAGACCTTCTCGAAATACAAGGAATGTTAGTGGCAGTTAGAAAGCTACAAAAAATGCAGTTGCGATATTCGAAGCTAGGGCACCTGCCAGAGCTTACGTTGTTCGAGCCCGTGAGGAAGCTTCATGTCCAGATGTTATTATAGGTACATTTACTCTTTATGATACTTATGTGATTGCATTAATTGACCCTGGGTCTACTCATTCATATGTATGCATGAACTTAGTATCCAGTAAGACTTTGCCTGTAGAGTCTACTAAATTTGTTATTAGAGTATCGAACACTGCAGGTAAATGTGTCTTGGTTAACAAAGTATGCAAGAACTGTCCGTTGATGTTTCGAAGTGTTTGTTTTCGAGCTGATCTGATGCTATTACCTTTTGATGAGTTTGATATAATTTTGGGTATGGATTGATTAACATTGCATGATGCTGTTGTGAACTATAAAAGAAAGACCATTGATTTGAGATGTCAGAATGATGAAATAGTTAGGATTGAATCAAATAATTTAAATGGATTGCCGGCTGTGATATCAGTGTTGAAAGCTCAGAGTTCTGTGAAAAAGGGGCTATGAAGCTTATTTTGCTTATGTGATTGATTCGAGAGAGACGAAAAAGAAAGTTGAATCAATGCCAGTTGTCTTTGAATTTCCTGACGTGTTTCCTAAAGAACTACCGGGGATTACCTCCGATACACGAAGTTGAATTTGGTATTGATTTATTACCGGGAGCAACTCTTATTTCAATAACTCCATACAGAATTACACCAACAGAATTGAAAGAGGTGAAGTCTCAGTTGCAAGAGTTAACAGACAGAGGGTTTGCACGACTGAGTTTCTCACCTTGGGGTGCTCCTATTCTATTTTTGAAAAAGAAAGATGACATGATGAGAATGTGCATTGATTATCGTCAGTTGAACAAAGTGACCATTAAGAACAAATATCCTCTTCCCAGAATTGATGATTTATTTGATCAGTTGAAAGGAGCCACTGTGTTTTCAAAGATAGATCTGAGATCGATGTATTATCAGTTACGAGTAAAAGATTCAGATATTCTGAAAACTACTTTCAAAACGAGGTACGGGTATTATGATTTTTTAGTTATCCCTTTCGGACTAACAAATGCTCCTGCTATTTTTATGGATTTGATGAACAAAATTTTTAGACCATATTTAGATCAATTTGTTGTTGTATTCATTGACAGCATTTTGATTTATTCACATGATGAAATTAAACATGCTGAACATCTGAGAATTGTGCTACAAAATATACGATATAAGCAATTGTATACAAAGTTCAGTAAGTGTGAATTTTGGTTACATGAAATTAGCTACAGGACATATTATTGTGACATCGGTATCTGAGTTGGTCCGAGCAAGATTTCAACTATTTTGGAATAGAAGCCTTCGAAAAATGTGTTTGAAGTTCGTAGTTTTCTTGGACTTGCTGGTTATTATTGAAGGTTCGTAAAAGGCTTTTCAATGATTGCTACTCTGTTGACTAAATTACTTCAGAAAGATATGAGATTTGAATGGTCCGATAAATGTCAAAAAAGTTTTGATCAGTTGAAAGCTCTTTTGACTGAAGCTCTAATTTTGGTACAACCAGAATCAGGTAAAGAGTTTGTGATTTATAGTGATGCTTCATTGAATGATTTGGGATGTGTTTTGATGCAGGAAGGCAACGTTACAGCTTATGCCTCGAGACAATTGAAATCGCATGAAAAGAATTATTCGACACATGATCTTGAGCTAGCTGCAAATATGTTTGCTTTAAATATTTGGCACCACTATCTCTTCGGTGAAAAATGTCATGTGTTTTCAGAGAATAAAAGTCTGAAATATTTGATGACTCAGAAAGACCTGAATCTACGACAAAGAAGATGGTTAGAACTGTTGAAAGACTACGAGCTTGTGCTAGATTATCATCCGGGTAAGGAAAATGTTGTTGCTGATGCATTGAATCGAAAATCAATGTTTTCATTACGTATGATGAATACTCATTTAGACTTGTCTGATGATGGTTCAGTTTTGGCTGAATTGAAAGCGAAATTGTTGTTCTTCTGACAAATATGTGATGCACAAAAGGTTGATAATGAAATGTTAGCAAAATGAGCTCAGTGTGATTTAAACTTTGATTCTGAATTTCGAGTTGATAATGATGATTTTTTGAGATATAGAGATCAAATTTGTGTTAGGAATCAAAAGTGATTTAGTGATATTGAAAGAAGCACATATTGAGGATATGTTGAGATGTTGCATTCTTAAGTTTGACGATCGATTACTCACTTGATAAGTTAGGAACAATAATTGCCATTGATTGAATTTGTACAATAATAGTTTTCAGTCAAGCATCAATATGGCACCTTATGAAGCTTTGTATGGACGCAAATGTCGAACACTTTTATATTGGACTGAGCTAAGTGAAAGTAAGATACACGGGGTTACTTTGATCAAAGAAACTAAATAGAAAGTAAAAGTGATTTGTGATAGTCTGAAAGCGCATCAGATCGTCAAAAATCTTATGCAGATTTGAAATGAATAGATAGATTTTGAGATCTACGATAAAGTGTTCTTGAAAGTGTCTCAGTGGAAGAAAATACTTTATTTTGGCAAAAAAGGCAAATTGAGTCTAAGGTTCATCGAGTCGTATGAAATTATTGAATGTATTGGACATGTAGCATACATATTGCTGTTAGCTAGAAAGGATTCACAATGTATTTCACGTATCAATGTTTAGACGTTATAGATATGACCCATCACATATGATTTCTCTGTCTGAAATTGAAATCCGATCTAATATGACTTACAAGGAAGAATCGATCCGTATCTAAGCTTGCGAGGGGAAAGAATTGAGAAATAAGAAAATCTCATTAGTAAAAGTACTGTAACATCCTAAAAATGTAGTATCGATATGTTGCATAATTTTGGTGCGTAGTTAGTGAATGATTAAATTGTGTGATTAATATAGTCTTGAGAAGGCTCGAGATTTATTCAAAATTAGAATAAAATTTAGTAATGAGTACTTATTAAAGTGGA
This sequence comes from Gossypium rotundifolium, assembly GCA_025506655.1. Lineage (NCBI taxonomy): Eukaryota > Viridiplantae > Streptophyta > Magnoliopsida > Malvales > Malvaceae > Gossypium > Gossypium rotundifolium. The sequence goes on along the minus strand of CP106732.1, from coordinate 66,849,686 downwards.
ACAAGTGACCTTGATGTTTAAGGAAATTAAGTGACAAAAACTAGCATAAGATGAGCTAGTAGTAAAGTGGAGTTGGTGCCATAAGTGTTGCTTGAGGGAAAAGGTTCGAATCCTTTGGAATGCATTTTGTGACTTTTATTTTTGCACTCTTCTAACATGTGTCAATCAAGCCTTATTTTTGGTAAGGTTGGACTATTTCTATTATGGCAAGGTGGCTAATGGTTAGGTAAGCTTGGAACATAGGGAAAGGAATCATAAGCTTATGGAATGTAGAGGGGACACAAGGCACTTCTTAAGGGATGTGTTTTGGAAAGTTGGAATGGCCAAGCTTTGTCCATGAACTTGGGTGGTATTGGGGGCTAGGGGTGGCCGAATTTTTGTGGTAGGCTTTGGGTAAGGATGTGTAGCTAGTGTTTACTCTCATTTGGTCATTTTTGTTCTCCCAAAATACTCTTTCTTTTCATCTTTTTCTCTTATAGCCAAATGCACTTTAGGCTTTGGGTAAACATCTTGGTTTTTCTTCTTTTGGTCAAAATTTGCCAACCTCTCAAATTTTTTTCTCCTAGTGCAGAAAATACCAAAACACAAGATCCATTTCTTTTCTCTTCTTTCCTTTAGTCCCCATTGCTGTATGCTCCTTTGTCCCAACCCCCTCTCTTTGCTCTTTTCTTACTTTTGAAAACCAAATCACAAACCTCTCACCCTTTATCTCTTTCTTTCCCCATTTTGCTCATTCTACAAACACATTTTTTCCCTTTTCATTTCCTCCATGGTCGAATATTAGTACCATCTCCTTAGCTGAATCTTCCCTTTCTCATATATCATAGCCGAATCTTCCATTCCTCATATATTTTCTTCTCAATCATTTCTTCTATTCAAACTTTGGACAATCGTGAAATAGTGGAAGGCCGAATCACCACCTCTTCGAAGTTATTTTTTTAAAAATCATTTGAAGTTTGGATGAAAACCTTCAAGGATTTCTTTTGGGGATCACTCGAAATTTTAAGGTAAGCCGATTTCGCCCTTAAAACCAATAGTCTTAAATTCCAATATATTAGTTTGGCTAATAATCTTTTGTCAATGGAGGCAATCAAGATAGGGTCGAAAAGGGTGGTGAATAGTGTTCAGAAGAGGGGCGATTTCACTATTCCCTCTAGATTCAAGCGAAAGGCTATTTCGACAATTCGGGATTTTCACCGGGTTGTGGAACCTCATCTAAAGAGAATCAATTATTCAAAGTTATTCATAGTTCAGAGCCATTAGCTGTTCGTAATTTCCCATCGGGTTGTGAATCGTCAACCGGGGAGAACCGACCAATAGTTGTTGTTCGAAATTTTGAGGGTAAAGATCTAGATCGCTTATCTTTAGTATAGATTTATATTAAGTATTAGTATTCTAATAAAGCGTGACACGTATTTAGGTATCAACGTGCGAGGAAGTATAGTTCTCACCGTAATCAAGTGTGTAATTTCACATTTATCTCATGGGTTAGGTGTTATACCGTTATTAAGCATTAGACTAATAGTTGCAAAGTTGGTAAAATCAGAAAATGTGGTTTATTAACACTTTAGTGTAAGTGCATGAGATCGGTATTAAAATCGTGAAAGTTACAAAATCACCCTTAATGGGCTAATATGATAAAAAGTGATATATGGGCCTCATGTGTTAATGGGTCGTATTGATAGATTGCTTAATGGGCTGTTTTGATAGATTGCTATATGGGCCGATTTGATATATTGCTTAATAGGCCAAATTATGTAATGGGCCAAATTTTTAATATGGGCCTAATGTTGAAATTATCATATGAGTAAATTGTTGTGCATTGTATATACATGATTGCATGGGTTGGGATATTTTGATGAAGAGAACAAGGCTTCGTGCCCAGTTTAAATGGCTTAATGCCTGCGTATTAATGGCCACTGGCCTGCAAAATATTGTATTAAATGGCTTAATGCTTGCGTGTAAATGGCCATTGGCCTGCGAATCATTGAATTAAATGGCTTAAAGCCTACGATTGGTGTGTTAGCGGGGTGGGTTGACTCGATCCCCATAGGTGTGCTGGTTGGTACGGGTGGTGTGTAGCGGATGGAAATTTAGGCTTGGTTGGGAATTGCATTTCCCATGTATTTTTATTTGCTATATTATTATATTTATAAATGGGCTCAAGCCCAATTAAATGTAAATGGTTTTGGCCCGATGGTCTTGGTAAGTGGGTTACACCTTGAGTTCTAAATAACTCACCCGTTTTCTTACCCTTCTCGGTAATGATAATTGATGGAGACTTGGTAGGGGGTGACTTCATGAGGCCATACTTCAAATGATAGTTTTATGAACTTTGAACTACTCTTTAATATTTTTACTTAAATAATTTTTAGGTTGTGATGTAATAAGGCCTATGGTATTATTTTATGGATTTTATTTGTGGATGGATTTTAATATGTTTTAGATACTAAAGGGACTATTTAAAATTTTATAAATGTTTTCTTTAATTTATGTATAAAAGGGGTTTTTCTTAAATATCACTAACTCGTAAAGATTTTGTTAAAACTCTTTTATGAATTTTGTTCTCAAGTTCTTCTTGAATTCTTTTAGACTTCTTTAAAAATTTAACCAATTATTTCTCTGAAATCAAATTATAAACTCTTATATTCTAAAATCATAGATTTCAAATTAACCTTGAATTTTGATAAACTCTATCTCCAAAATATTTTTGAAGATCTCCTTTCTTTAAATCATTAGATGACTAAATGTATGTTCGATTTGTGTGGCATGCCAAGACTGGTCTTAATGCATAGATCGGGTTTGGGGTGTTACATTTAATGGTATCAGAGCTAGTTTTAAAACTCGGCTGTGGTTTGGGTTCAACAACAATTTTCATCTAAAACTATTTCAAATTTATAAATTTTATGTTTTAAAGGTAGTTTTACACCACGAGCATCCAACACCAAGTCAAGTAAGTATTCGTATACTGAATGGTTATTATTGTGATATGATCATAGGAACACTCTAGAACTTTTAGTTTTAGGTTTTGAAAATTTTAGAGATCGAGACTATAGGAAATGATTGCAAAAATAACCTTATATCTCCTATCTCATAAAATATCATTAATAAACACTGAATTAGTATTCTGATTCATAAAAATTATAATCAGACTAAACCAAATTAGTCATTATGAGTGCTAGAGGATGTGGACGTGGTAGACGTGGCCATGGTAGAGGCCAAGGTGCTAGAGCCGTGTCTGAGGCATCGGGACATATGCCGAAAATGGATGCACTGGCATCACTTATGTCAGATAATGGATCCCACGACCGTATAAGGGAAGACATTGCTCTGTCCCAGGCAATGTTGCGAGTTTTAGAAAGGGTCGCTGGGGCTAGATTGAGGCCAGTAGCTCGAGGATCAATATCGGAGGCTCAGATCCAATGGTGCGGAGACTTTCAGGGGGATTTCTGGAGTAGCCCCAAATGTTGCAAAATATTGACTCGAGATCGTATAGCGGATTATGGATGACTTGGAGTGTACTGCCGAGCAGAAACTAAGAGGAGCCATATCCTTATTGGGGGACGAGGCTTACCAATGGTGGCTTACTGTTCGAGAAGGCAATCAGGCTGAACGTGTTACTTGGGAATTCTTCAAAGCTGTTTTTCATGGGAAGTATGTCGGTGCAAGCTATGTGGATGCTCGGAGGAAAGAATTCCTGAATCTGGTTTAGGGGAATAAGACGGTGGTAGCTTACGAGGTAGAATTTCTTCGCTTGAGCCTTTATGCTCACACAATAGTGCCGACTGATCATGAGCACTGTGTACCTTTTGAGGATGGGTTGAATGATGAGTTGCGGGTACTGATAGTCCCGCAGCAAGAAAGGATTTTTGCCACACTTATGGAGAAAACCAAGATAGCCAAAGAGGCTAAAAACTCAGAACACCAAAACTGAGAGAGAGTTAGAGGCAAAAGGGACTTCAAGAACTCGGGTTCAGCTAAAAGGTTTCAAAAGAGGCCTCGGGGTGATGAGCCAGCTCAAGCTAGAGCACCCATCTGAGTTGAGACTATGCTGACTGTGGGAAAAGACACCCCGGGGAATGCTGGAAGAGAACTGGTGGTTGTTTTAAATGTGGTTCCAAAGATCATCAACCCTCGATGGACTGCTCGACTCAGGAAGCTCATAGCCCTAATGCAAAGCCAGCCAGAGGTGCTCAATAGCCACCGAGAGGTCGTGGACCAGGTCATGGTGGTAATGGGGCTGGACGTGGTCAAGGTGCATCGGGTTGAGGTAATGGATTCAAAAGTAACGCGGAGGCAAGATAGCCGGGGTTGGTCTATGCGGTCAGGCATCGTGAAGATGGCGATGCACCTAATGTGATAACTGGTACGTTTTTATCTTTGATGTACCTTTATTGCTTTGATAGATATCGGGTCTACCCACTCGTATGTTGTTGGTGCCATATCTGGAAACCTGAATATTATATCTAAGATAACCAATAGAGAGATGATGGTAATTAGTCCTTTAGTACAATCTGTAATCGTGAATAAATTGTATAGAGACGTGCCTTTGAAAATTCAAAAGAAATATTTTTGGCGAATTTGATGGAGCTACCTTTCGGTGAGTTCGATCTTATTTTGGGCATGGATTGGTTGGTAAAGCACCGGACGCAACTGAATTATGCTGCAAAGCGGATGTCAGTCAAGACTTTGGATGATAAAGAGGTAGTAATGATAGGTGAACGAAGGAACTTTTTGGCAAATGTGGTAATTGCTTTAAAGGTAGAAAAGTTGGTGCAGAAAGGGTATGGAGTGTTCCAAGCCTTCATTAGTGCTTTGGATGCCAAGGAATTATCGGTGGAAGGTATGAGAACGGTGAAAGAATATCCAGATGTCTTTCCCGAAGAACTTTCGGGTCTACCTCCAGATCGAGAAGTAGAATTTGGCATTGAGCTTATGCCTGGAATGGCTCTAGTGTCCATTGCTCCTTATAGAATGGCGTCGAAGGAGTTAGTGGAGCTTAAAGCTCAAATTCAAGAACTGTTGGATCAAGGATTTATTCGACCGAGTGTGTCTCCATGGGGGACACCAGTTTTGTTCGTCAAGGAGAAGGATGGTTAAATGCGTATGTGCATTGATTATTGGCAGTTAAATGAATTGACGATCAAGAATAGGTATACATTGCCATCGACGACTGTTTGATCGATTGAGAAGAGATTTAGTTTTCTCCAAGATTGATTTGAGATCGGGTTATCATCAACTCAAGGTTAAGGAGGCAAATATTCATAAGATGGCATTCTAAACTCGTTATGGGCATTATGAGTTTTGGTGATGCCATTTGGTTTGACCAATGCACCGGCTGTATTTATGGACATGATGAACTGAGTTTTTCAACCCTATTTAGACTGGTTCGTGGTGGTGTTCATAGATGATATCTTGGTATATTCGAGGAATGAGAAAGAGCATGACTCACATTTACGTACAGTATTGCAGAAACTACGGGAAAAGCAACTTTATGCCAAATTCGCAAGTGTGAATTTTGGCTGAAAGAAGTGACTTTCTTGGGTCATGTGGTGTCAGCCGAAGGAATAAGAGTTGATCCTCAGAAGGTAGAGGCTGTGTTGGATTGGAAACCACCGAAGTCAGTGGCTGAGATTCAGAGTTTCTTAGGTTTGGTTGGTTATTATAGACGCTTTGTTGAGGGGCTTTCGTTGATTGTTGCACCTAACTAAATTGCATTGCAAAAGGAGTACCGTATGTGTGGACCGATTAACAACAAGAAAGTTTGGCGAAGAAGATTTTAATGAGGCGCCGAGATTAATTCAACTGAGGTGGAAAAGAGTTTATCGTTCTTGTGATCGTCACACAGGTTTAGGATGTGTGCTGATGCAAGGTGGAAAAGTGGTGGCTTATGCTTTTTCAGTTAAGGCGCACGAAGTCAACTACCCTACTCATGACCTAGAGTTGGCTGCGGTGGTGTTTGTTTTAAATATTTGGAGGCACTATCTATACGGTGAGAAGTCTATCATTTATATGGACCATAATAGTCTTAAGTACCTCCTTACCTAAAAGGAGTTGAACTTGAGACAATGGAGATGTGTGGAGCTGTTAAAGGATTATGACTTCTTAATCGAGTTCCATCCTAGAAAGGCTAAAGTGGTAGAAGGCGCGTTGAGTCGTAAGGTAGTATCAGAGTTAAAGCAGTTCTCAGATTAAAAGTTGGGTCCGTTAATGCAACAAGCTGAAAATGGTGCGAGAGGGGATTTTGGAATGAACCAGGATGGAGTGCTGTGTTTTAATGGAAGAGTTTGTATGCCCATGGATTTGGATTTGAGACAAATGATTCTACGGGAGGTGCATAGTAGCCCTTATGCTATGCACTCTAGAGGAAATAAGATGTATCGAAACCTCCGTGAACAATATTGGTGGCCAAGGTTAAAGCGGGAGGTTACTGATTTTGTGGATATGTGCTTGACTTGTCAACAAGTGAAGGCGGAACATCAATTACCGTTGGGGTTATTGCAACCGGTAAAGATTCCTCTATGGAAATGAGAGCGGATAATGATGGAATTTGTTAGTGGGTTACCCTTAACACCTAATAAGAAAGATTCCGTTTGGGTGGTAGTAGATCGATTGACGAAGACTGCTCATTTTCTACCAGTTCTTACGGATTACTTGCTGCAAAAATTGGCTAAGCTATATGTATCTGATATCGTGAGGTTACATGGAGTACCAGTGTCTATCATATCGAATAGGGACCCTAGGTTTGCTTCACGATTTTGGAAAGCTTTGCACGAGGCTTTGGGAACAAAGTTAAACTTCAGTACTACTTTTCATCCTCAGTCAGATGGTCAGTCAGAAAGAGTAATTCAAATTTTGGAAGACATGTTAAGGGGTTGTGTAATTGACTTCAGAGGTAGTTGAGAGGATTTCCTACCGTTGGCAGAGTTCGCGTATAATAATAGTTACCAATCCAGTATACAAATGGCACCCTATGAAGCGTTATACGGTCGTAGGTATCGTACCCCTACTTGTTGGACTGAATTGGGGGAACGACAGTTGTTGGGTCCTAAATTGATATCTAAGACGAAAGAAAAGGTAAAGGTGCTTCGAGCACGATTAAAGGAAGCTTCGGATAGACAAAAGTAGTATGCAGATCTGAAGCGTAGGGATATTGAGTTTGCGGTGGGAGATCAGGTCTTTCTGAAAGTCTCACCTTGGAAGAAAATTTTGAGATTTGGAAGGAAGGGCAAGTTGAGCCTAGGTTCATTGAACCGTACCGTGTGTTGAAGCGTGTGGGACTAGTGGCCTATCAGCTTGAATTACCTCCGGAGTTGAGTTAGATTCATAGTGTCTTACATGTTTCTATGCTGAGGTGTTATAGATTGGATCCGTCTCACATAGTACTGGTAGAAGAAGTGGAGTTAAGGCGGACTTGTCTTTCGAGGAGGAACCAGTGAAAATCTTAGACCGTGATGTTAAGGTGCTAAAAAGAAGACTATGCCGATGGTTAAGGTTCTATGGCGTAATCACGGGGCGGAGGAAGCTACGTGGGAGCCTGAGGATGCAATTCGGAAACAATATCCTCTCCTATTTTAACCAGGTAAATTTCGAAGACAAAATTTTCCTTAAGGGGGTAGAATTGTAACATCCTAAAAATGTAGTATCGATATGTTGCATAATTTTGGTGTGTAGTTAGTGAATGATTAAATTGTGTGATTAATATAGTCTTGAGAAGGCTCGGGACTTATTCAGAATTAGAATAAATTTTAGTAATGAGTACTTATTAAAGTGGAACAAGTGACCTTGATGTTTAAGGAAATTAAGTGACAAAAACTAGCATAAGATGAGCTAGTAGTAAAGTGGAGTTGGCGCCATAAGTGTTGCCTGAGGGAAGCGGTTCGAATCCTTTGGAATGCATTTTGTGACTTTTATTTTTGCACTCTTCTAACATGTGTCGATCAAGCCTTATTTTTGGTAAGGTTGGACTATTTCTATTACGGCAAGGTGGCTAATGGTTAAGGTAAGCTTGGAACATGGGGAAAGGAATCATAAGCTTATGGAATGTAGGGGGGACACAAGGCACATCTTAAGGGATGTGTTTTGGAAAGTTGGAATGGCCAAGCTTTGTCGATGAACTTGGACGGTATTGGGGGCTAGGGGGTGGCCGAATTTTTGTGGTAGGCTTTGGGTAAGGATGTGTAGCTAGTGTTTACTCTCATTTGGTCATTTTTGTTCTCCCAAAATACTCTTTCTTTTCATCTTTTTCTCTCATAGCCAAATGTACTTTAGGCTTTGGGTAAACATCTTGGTTTTTCTTCTTTTGGTCATAATTTGCCAACCTCTCAAATTCTTTTTTCCTAATTCTGAAAATACCAAAACATAAGAGCCATTTCTTTTCTCTTCTTTCCTTTATTCCCCATTGTCGAATGCTCCTTTGTCCTAACCCCTCTCTTTGCTCTTTTCTTACTTTTGAAAACTGAATCACAAACCTCTCATCCTTTACCTCTTTCTTTCTCCATTTTGCTCATTCTACAAACACATTTTCTCCCTTCTTATTTCCTTTATTGTCGAATGTTAGTACCATCTCCTTAGCCGAATCTTCCTTTCTCATATATCATAGTCGAATCTTCCATTTCTCATATATTTTTCTTCTCAATCATTTCTTCTATTCAAACTTTGGACAATCGTGAAATAGTGGAAGGCCGAATCACCACCTCTTCGAAGTTATTTTTTTAAATCATTTAAAGTTTGGATCAAAACATTCAAGGATTTCTTTTAGGGATCACTCAGAATTTTAAGGTAAGCCGATTTTGCCCTTAAAACCAATAGTCTTAAATTCTGATATATTAGTTGGACTAATAATCTTTTGTCAATGGAGGCAATCAAGATAGGGTCGAAAAGGGTGGTGAATAGCATTCGAAAGAAGGGCAGTTTCGCTATTCCCTCTAGATTCAAGCGAAGGGCTATTTCGGCAATCCGGGATTTTCCACTAGGTTGTGGATCTTCATCTGAAGAGAATCGATTATTCGAAGTTGTTCGTAGTTCAGAGCCATTAGCTGTTCAAAATTTCCCATCGGGTTGTGAACCGTCAACCGCGGAGAACCGACCAATAGTTATTGTTCAAGATTTCGAGGGCAAAGATCTCGATCGCTTACCTTTAGTATAGATTTATATTAAGTATTAGTATTCTAATCAAGCGTGACACGTATTTAGGCATCGACGAGCGGGAAAATATAGTTCTCATCGTAATCAAGTGTGTAATTCACACTTATCTCATGGGTTAGATGTTATACCGTTATTAAGCATTAGACTAAGAATCGCAAAGTTGGTAAAATTAGAAATGTGGTGTAACATCCCAAACCCGGCCCACAAGCCCTGACCGGATCTGGTATGTCACGGAGTAAAAACGTTTTGAAATATTTTGATTTTTTTTTTGTGAAAATTTGAAAAATATTGTTAAGGTTATAAAACAGTGTCTGAAAAAAAATCTTCAAGTGGGATTGATTTTACAAACATGGTTGAGTTGAAACCCGTTGAAAACATTTGATCATTTGAATTTTAAAACCATTAGAGTTATTGTTAACTTGGTAAATTTGGCTACCGATGGTAACATCTTTGAAAAACTCGTAAAATTTCCCATTTGAAAACATCACCTTTAACAGGTTTATTTAAACAATTTATAGTTTTATTAGAAATATAGTAGGAATGAAATTTAACAACTACTTAAACACCCAAAATAATTATTAGCGGCCTTATTACAATCCAAACCAAAAATTTAGAAATAAATAAACTTAAAGCTGTACTAAATAAAATTCTAAATCCATGGAATCAAGCATGGCGCCTCGAGTCCTCTCGGCTCCATCTCGCGATCTACTCATCTGCAAAATGGTATGGGAAGGGGTGAGTCACCAAGACTCAGTGTATAAATCCCCAACTCGGAAGTGCAAACTCATACACAAAATATTAGTAAGATAGCAAAACATGCAACCCAAAACTAACCATCCATACTCCTTTAACTACCCCGTTGTGGTCAAAACCACTGGTGGTCAAAACCACTGGTGACCGGAGTCACAAATCAAGTGATGGGGCCAACCCATCATGTGGTCAAAACCACTGACGACCATAGGTCACAATTATCAATATGTGGTCAAAACCTTTGGTGGTACCAAACCAGGGACTTAGTCACAATTTATATCAGCGGTGTGGTCAAAACCACTAGTGACCAAGTCAAAATTAAGCTGATGGGGCCAACCCATCTTGTGGTCAAAACCACTGGTGACAGTCCATAGAGATTAATCCCCCTCCTCTCATCAATCCCATTACCAACATGCTCATATCATGCATAACATATTATCGTAAATCATGCATATAAGTCATGGCATAGCATATTACCCATCATGTCATCCATATGATTTTAAATCACACGTGACTTACTCGAATCCATGCTCATGTCCACAAGCAAATCACTACCACAATGATTAAATCGTAACATAATAGCAATGCTAACTAATAAAGTGTGTAAGAGTTTTACACACTGTTTAAAATAGATCTAAGGAGAAATCCCGAATCTATGCGATATCACAAAATCCGAACATATTCCGTATTGCCTACATTCGGCCACTATAGGTTAGTATCCAAAAAGCCTTATTCGACTAAACTATCAATCCGAATGATTAATACGACTTTGAAATATGGCCTTGAGCGAAACTTTATTATCACTTACCAAAGCAAATTGAAATCCCGAAATTGCCACTTGTACCTTGAGTAGTAGAGATCCTACACACCATCATCGATTGATTTTAATACATAAATCCATACTCAAAGCCCTTGGTGAAACTATATGTCACCTTACCTTGAAGAAGCGAAACCCGAAAGACACCTTCAAAGCCCTTAGCGTTACCTACACACCAAAAACACATCACCTATTGTCTTAAGAACACATTACCAACCTTAGCAAGGCTTTTACACTTGCTTTCGACACCAACTGAAGAGAAAAGAAATCGAATGCTAAAGAGAGACACTTACCAACCTTTGAAATTGTGACACCTTCCTTAGGGGATTGACTTATGCTCTATATGGTAAGGAGTATTGGTCACAAAGAAAAAGGGTATGGAGTCGGGCTTGAAAGAAAGAAAGGAGATGAAAAGAGAGACTTAGAGTGTTTCGACAAAGATGGATGGAGGGTTTTTGGCACAAGGTTTATTGTATGTTTCAAAGAAAAATCAAAAAGTACCAAAGGAGGAGAAAGGGGTTTCGGTTTGAACAACAAGAGAAAAAAGAAGAGTGCTAGTCGAAAATACTCCCTAGGACTCCCTTTTTCATTCGGCCATTGCTTCCTAATGTGATAGATCTTATCTTTTGATTATCACCCATTTAATTAAATTAAAAACAATACCTATCTTCTATCCCCTCCTTTATCACCTCTTCAAATAAAAAACAAATAAAATAATAATAATACTTACTCTTCCAAAGAATTCAAAGATAAAACAAGGTTTATCCTTATCAAATTAAGAGTCCCACATGGGGCCATTAGCTCACTCCCTTCACATGACATGCATAAAAAAACATCCATTGTTGCCCATGCTACTCGAACATGGGACCTCACTTTGCCATGACCCTTACAACGTCCCAAGCCACTTTACCACATCGACTTTCATGTCCATAATCCTTGCCATTTATTTTAAGGCCTTCCTAGCTTAACCCTTCCTCTTTAACATAAAAAACCCAAAAATAAAACCGTCCCATCGGCCACCATGATTCGAACTCAGGACCGCTCCGGCGTCGCCTCAGGGCCCTTAAGTGGCGCATGAAAGCCACTTTACCAAGGCCATCTTTGTGTCTAAAAGTGGCTACAACATCTCTTAAGACCTCCCCGCCCAATTCCTTTCCCGACACAAAAAGAAAAGTCTCGATCGCCTGTGCTACTTGAACCTCTTCCCCTGCACTCCCTTGCACCTTAGTGCCCCAAGCCACTATGCCAATTAATTCCTTGTGTCCAACTTCTCCCAAAATTTTCTCTTAACCCCTATCTCACCTAGCTCCCTCCTCTTAAGCACTAAAAAAAAATTTTCAGCCCTAAGTCAGACCTAGCCCGGGGTTATAACTAGCCCCTAGAACATGTCAATCAAGCATACATATTTCTTCAAGCACACACATGGGAAAAATAATTAAATTGCAAACAACCCCTAGTTCAGGATGTTACATGTGGTTTATTAACACTTTAGTGTAAGTGCATGAAATCGGTATTAAAATCGTGAAAGTTACGAAATCACCCTTAATGGTCTAATATGATAAAAAGTAATATATGGGCCTCATGTGTTAATGGGCCATATTGATAATTGCTTAATGGGCCGTTTTGATTGATTACTATATGGGCCGATTTGTTATATTGCTTAATAGGCCAAATTGTGTAATGGGCCAAATTTTAATATGGGCCTGATGTTGAAATTATCATTTGAATAAATTGTTGTGCATTGTATATACATGATTGCATGGGTTGGGATATTTTAATGAAGAGAAGAAGGCTCCGTGCCCAGTTTAAATGGCTTAATGCCTGCGTATTAATGGCCACTGGCCTGCGAAATATTGTATTAAATGGCTTAATGGCTACGTGTAAATGGCCACTGGCCTGCGAATCATTGAATTAAATGGCTTAATGCCTGCGTGTAAATGGCCACTGGCCTGCAAATCATTGAATTAAATGGTTAATGCCTGCGACTGGTGTGTTGGCAAGGTGGGTTAACTCGATCCCTACAGGTGTGCTGGTTGGTACGGGTGGTGTGTAGCGGATTAAAATTTAGTCTTGGTTGGGAATTGCATTTTAGATGTATTTTTATTTGCTATATTGTTATATTTGTAAATGGGCTCAAGCCCAATTAAATGCTTAAATGGTTTTGGCCCAGTGGTATTGGTAAGTGGGTTACACACTGAGTTCTAAGTAACTCACCCCGTTTTCTTACCTTTCTCAGGTAATGATAATTGATGGAGACTTGGTCCGGGGGTGACTTTGCGTGGGCCATACTTCAAATGATGGTTTTATGAACTTTGAACTACTCTTTAGTATTTTTACTTAAATAATTTTTCAGTTGTGATGTAATAAGGCTTCTGGTATTATTTTTATGGATTTTTATTTGTGGATGGATTTGAATATGTTTTAGATACTAAAATGGGACTATTTAAAATTTTATAAATGTTTTTTTAATTTACGTATAAAAAGGGGGTTTTTCTTAAATATCACTAACTCGTAAAGATTTCTGTGAAAACTCTTTTATGAATTTTGTTTTCAAGTTCTTCTTGAATTCTTTTAGACTTTTTAAAAATGTAACCAATTATTTCTCTGAAATTAAATTATAAACTCTTATATTCTAAAATCATATATTTCAAATTAACCTCAGATTTTGATAAACTCCATCTCAAAAATGTTTTTGAAGATCTGCTTTCTTTAAATCATTAGATGACTAAATGTATGTTCGATTTGTGTGGCATGCCAAGATTGGTCTTAACGCATAGATCGGGTTTGGGGTGTTACAAGTACTGTGGCATCGACACGGGGTTGAAGAGGCTACGTGGGAACCCGAAGATGCTATGAGACAACAATATCTAAATCTATTTAACGGTAAGATTTTGGGAAAGAAAAACCCTAAGGGGGAGAATTGTAACAGTCCAGTTTCGACCCTAGTCGAAATAGTGGTTTTGGGACCCCAGATTCGAGTTAGAAAAATATTTTTAATATTATTTTTGTGCCTAGAATATATTTTTAGGCATGTGTGAGAGTTTCGTGATTTAATTTATCCGTTTGTCTGCCTAATTTGATATAAGGATCAAATTGCGTAAAATGCAAAATTAGCATGACATATGTTAAAAGTACCTATATGTGATGTCTTTATTAATGTGGTGGCCTTATGAAACAAATAAACCATTAGTATGGTTATGACCAACCATTATATAAGTTTTATATGTTTCATAATAAGGTTAATTTGGTAATTGAATTAATAATATATGTTATAATTAAAGAAACATAAAACATGGCAATTTATTCATCTTGTTGGCCGAATATAGCAAGGAAAGAAAGGAAGAAAAGAGTTTTAGGTTTCGGTCATTGGAGGCTTTAATTTTAGTATGTTTTTATTCAGTTTTTGATAATTTCTACATTTTTGTAATCATTGCTTCAAATACTTTAAAACCCATGTCTTAATTTTGTAAATTGATGATGATTTTGAAATGTGCCATTGATGAATTCGTGAGTTTTGTGATGTTTGATGATGAAATATGAAATATATGTGTTAGATTAACATGTTTAGTTTTTGGATTTTTGGTGAATTTGAGTAATTTGGACTAAATTGTGAAAATAATATTTTGAAGGACTAAAATCTAAAATAAATGAAAACTATGGGTTGCTATGGACCTATAGAGAATTCGGCTAAGCATGGGTTATATTGAATTATTTGTATTTTGTGATTTTGTGAAATAAGAACTAAAATGTCAAAATGTGAAAATATGAGGGCTAATTTGTAAATTGCCCTAAATGTGTGTTTTTGGATTGAATTGAATGAATTGGTGAATAAATGAGTTAAATTTGAATATGTATACATCAAGAACCAAAGAAAATGGATTTAGACCGTGGGAAGTTGAAAGTGATCGAGTAGTCAAATCCGTTCGTTTAGTCCGAATATGAGGTAGGTTTATATACAAATAAATGTATTTGAATTGGTTTATTTATGTATCTATGAAATTTAGTTGTGATGAATGTGTAAGAGAAGATATATACATGAAATCTAATAAGGTATCGTCAAAGTATCGGTATCCGAAAAGTCCCGTACGAACCCTAGGAATAGATAGGATCTATATATCATGACATAGGTTTCCAATATGTGATATCATGTAAGACCATGTTTTGGACACTGGCATTGATATGAGATTTATGTGTAAGACCATGTCTGGGACATTGGCATCATTTTTGATTTGTGTAAAACCCTGTCTAGGACAGTAGCATCCATATTTGGTTACATGTAAGACCACGTCTGGGACGTTGGCATTGTACGGTTATTCTGAGTATTCTGAGTAACCTATTTGATCCCAAATGGTTCAACGGGCAAATCTAAGACATGGAAGACAATGTGAAATGTAAAACCATTTTAGGTACATTTGATGTGTATGCTTTGTTTAAGCATGAAAGGTAAGTATTTATGAATTTGCAATAGAGAAACATGTGTAAAGATTCAATGAGACAAAATGTGATATATGCATGAATGTGTTAAGGGCAAAAGAGATACTTTGATATATGAATTGTTGTTATGTAATGGCTAAACAAATGAGCCAAAGAAGAGGTATGGATTTGAAGTTGAGTAACATTAATGATCTTATATTTGAGATGATATGTGTGTTATTGTTAAGTTTATTTGTATATGGCTTACTAAGCTTTTAAAAGCTTACTCTCTGTGTGTGTTTCCATTGTTTTATAGATCGTTAAAGCTACTAAAGGCTCGAGGATCGTCGAGGATCATTATCACACTATCCAATCACATTTTTGCACTTGTTGAATATGTATATATTAAGTGTGGCATGTATAGTCTAGTTGATATGGTTATGTTTTGAAAGGTGTATAAATAGCCATGTGATATGGCTACATAAAGATATAATGTGACTGAGTAGTTTATGATATATGATGAATAGTTTGGTAAGGTATGATGGCCAATGAGATGGTCAAATTTATGATATGTTTATGATGCTAAGCTAGCATATTATTGATGAATAGCTGTTATAATAAATTGTGGTAAGTTTGTGGATGGATTTTACTTAAAAATGCTTGTAATTAAGTTGAGCTAATTGGTATACAACATGATGTGTTTGAAATGTTCTTGAATGAGTAGAAAAGATGGTCAATTTGGTATGTTTCGATTGTAATTTGTGTGGGGAATGATGCTTGTATGTGCTTGTAGGTATAACCCAAAGTGTGGGTGGCAAAATGGCCTTGTAAATAGCCTATAATTGCCTACACGATTGAGCACACGGGCGTGTGGCTCGACCGTATCCTTCATGGTTGTGTTTCAAAACAAGTCAGACTCGACCACGGGCTGGACATATAGGCATGTGATTTTTCGTGTGAAACAAGTCAGTGACGACCACGGGCTGGACACACGGGCGTGTGACTGACTGGCCGTGTGGCCGCACACAGGCGTGTCCTCAGTCGTGAAGACAAGTCAGAATGTATGCCCTATTTTGCCATGGCTTAGACACACATGCGTGTCTAAGGCCGTGTGAGGCATAGGGCTGCCCACATAGGCGTGTGACCTCTGTAGCTTTGAAAAATGTTTTAATTTCAAAAAAATTTCGTAAGTGTTCGGTTTAGTCCTGACCCTTTTTTAATGCATGATTACGGTCTCGTAGACCTCATTAAGGGACTATGTTCTTGTATTTAGCTATGATTTGATGATGATATACTTTGTAATGTGAATTGTTCGTAAAAGTTCTAATTTGTCCGGTAATGCCTTTTAACCCTAAACTGGCAATGGTTACAGGTTAGGGGTGTTACAAGTTTGATCATTTAGGTGATTGTTGGGAGGCATATTGGTATGATTTTGAATGCTCAATTGTGAAGGTATGAACATTGCTATTGTTGGTATTGGTATAGATTGATTTGGACTTGGTTGTGAATGGTTTGAATGTCTATTGATGATATGGTCATATATGTTTATGTTGATGCAAATTTGGGTGAGAAAAATGGCTTAAAAAATAGCCGATTTTTGTTCACACGGGTAGAGACATGGGCGTGTGTGACACATGGTTAGGTGGCACAACCGTGTCTCCCTTAGTACTTATTTAGAAATCAAGTTAGTAGCTTCACACGACCTAACACATGAGTGTGTGGCTTGGCAATATGGCACAAGTCAGTATACCTTCCAGTTTTCACACGGCCTGGCATACGGGCGTGTGAGGCCATTTCGTAGGGTACATGAGCTAGTCACACGACTGTGTGGTTGGCCGTGTGACCCAAGTGAGAGAGTTACAAAGGGTCGGACAAAGGCTGGGACACGGCCATGTGATGCCATTTCGAATGTCCACACGACTTATGACACAGGCGTGTTTCTTGGCCGTTTGAGACATATGGCCTGTCCACACAGGCATGTGTCCCATGCACTTGAAAATTGTCTATATTTTTTTAAAAATTTATTAAGTATTTGATTTAGTCCCAAACCACTTCTAATGCTCGTTTTGGGCATTGAGGGCTCGTGTTAGTGATTATATGATTGTATTTTAATGGTTTTTGGTTAGTATGAGAATTGTAATTTGAATTGTATGATTGTTTATGAGATTAGTCTAGTAATGCTCCGTAACCCTATTCTGGCGATGGATACGGTTTAGGGGTGTAACATTTATTGATATCAGAGCTACGATTTAGTTGATTCTCTGACTAACGTAGCGTGTGTGAGTCTAGCTATACATGCCATATTCAAATTGTGATAGTGTGATATCTCCTAACAGTTTTAAATCATGTTTCCATATAGCTATGGATCCCAAACGAGCAGTTTCTGATGATGTAGAAAGTCATGCGTCAGCCTCCATTCATGGAACAACGCTATCGGAATCAAGACTCATATGTGAGGGTCGTGGAGGAGAGACCAATGAAGCCTTCTTCCAAATGATGAACGAATGATTCTCTGAGTTTGTCTGAACGAATTCGACTGCTCAGCAACCTCCACCCCAACTATTCCCCAACCGATTCTCGTAGCTCCTCAAGGTTTAGAACATTTGCGAATGAGTAAGCCGCCTATTGATAAAATTTGAAAGTACATGGCTAAAGAGTTTAGAGCTACATTTGACGATGATTCTGAGAGAGCCAAGTTTTGGTTTGAGAATACGAATTGAGTATTTGATAAACTATCTCCTACGCCATCGAAATGTGTTAAATGTGCTGTATCACTTTTGAGAGATATAGTATATCAGTGGTGGAACACTTTGACATCTGTGGTGCTGAGAGAACGAGTCACATGGGAATTCTTTCAGTCTGAGTTCAAAAAGAAATATTTAAGTCAGCGGTTTATTGATCAAAAGTGCAAAGAATTTTTAGAGTTGAAACAGGCTCGTATGACAGTAACTGAGTGCAAAAAAGAATTCATGAGACTAAGTAAAAATGCTCAAGAATGCATTTCAACTAAAGAAATTATGTGTAAGCGGTTCGAAGACGTGTTGAATGAGGATATCAAGCTTTTAGTCGAAATTCTTGAACTAAAAGAATTTGTTGTTTTGGTCGATAGAGCTTGTAAGGCCAAGGAGCTTAACAAAGAAAAGAAAAGAGTTGATTCTGAGG
This sequence comes from Gossypium rotundifolium, assembly GCA_025506655.1. Taxonomy (NCBI): domain Eukaryota; kingdom Viridiplantae; phylum Streptophyta; class Magnoliopsida; order Malvales; family Malvaceae; genus Gossypium; species Gossypium rotundifolium. The sequence continues at coordinate 66,831,397 of CP106732.1, read as the reverse complement.
ATAAAGACTGGAGAAAGAGGTCAATAAGTAAACCTTATCATACCACTTCAAAGAAACCAAGGGATTCTTATAATCGTTTGAATACTTCAGTGGGATATTCTAATAGAGATTGTGGAAAACAACACACGAGTCTAAAAACTCAATCCACTTCAGTATTGAGTGTTGGTAGTGTCAAAACTAACAAACCTGAGTGTCAATAGTGTGGAAGATGACATTTTGGATATTGTTGGATGAATAATAAAGCTTATTTCAGATGTGGCTCATAAGATCTATTTATCCGTGATTGTCTTAAGTTACTCGAGAAAGACAAAAATTCTAAATGTAAGGCTGAGTAATATAGCTTCTAGAGGGAGACCACCTCGAAATACTTGAAATGTGACTAGTAGGAAAGGTGAAACAAAAGATTTTTCTGTGAGATCAGATGCTCGAGTGCCAGCCAGAGCCTACGCTATTCATGCTTGTGAAGATGCATCAACACTAGATGTTATCACTGGTAGATTTTCTCTTTATGACACTGATGTAATTGCTTTGATTGATCCTGGATCGACTCATTCGTATGTTTGTAAAATTTTAGTGTCTAGTAAGAGTTTACCTATTAAGTCAACTAAATTTGTGATTAAAGTATCAAACCCTTAGGCCAGCATATCCTAGTTGATAAAGTTTGCAAGAATTGTCCTTTGATGACTCGAGGTTACTATTTTTTGGCCGGTTTGATGCTTTTAGTGTTTGATAAATTCGATGTGATTTTGGGTATGAATTGGTTGACTCTGCATGATGCTATTGTAAATTGTAGACGAAAGACTATTGAATTGAAATGTTAGAATATTGAAATTCTTCATATTGAATCGATGATTCGAGTGGGTTGCATGTTGTAATATCGACGATGTTAGTACAAAAATATGTGAAGAAAGGCTATAATGCTTATCTTGCTTATGTACTTGATACAAAAGTGACAGAATTGAAGATTGAATCAATACTAATGTGAGTATCCAAATGTGTTTCCAGAGGAATTACCCGGGTTACCACCAATTAGAGAGGTTGAATTTGCAATTAAGTTAGTACTAGGAACATCACCGATATCAATAGGTCCATACAGTATGGATCTAACAAAATTGAAAGAATTGAATGCTCAGTTGCAAGAATTTCAGATAGAGGTTTTGCACGACCTAGTTTTTCGCCCTAGGGTGCACTAGTTTTGTTCGTAAAGAAGAAAGATGGATTGATGAGACTGTGTTTCGACTATCGTCAGCTTAACAAGGTTACAATTATTTTCAAAGACTAATTTGCGATCTGGCTATTATCAGTTGCATGTTAGATATTCGGATGTGCTGAAAACTGCATTCAGAACTAGGTACGGACATTATGAATTTCTTGTTATGCTATTCGGATTAACAACACTCTAGTACTATTCATGGATCTGATGAATCGAATATTTAGACTGTATTTGGACAGATTCATAGTTGTATTCATTGATGACATTCTAATTTAATCACGAGACAAATCTGAGCATGCTGAGCATTTGAAGATTGTGTTACAAACATTGAGAGATAAGAAACTATTTGCTAAATTCAACAAATGCGAGTTTTGGCTCTAAAAATTTGGATTTTTGGGACATATTGTTTCAGCAGAAGGCATCCAAGTCAATCAGAGTAAGATTTCAACAGTTGTTGATTGGAAACCACCAAGAAACATATCTGAAGTCAGAAGTTTTCTGGGATTAGCTGGCTACTATCAGTGTTTTGTAGAAGGGTTCTTGATGATTGCTACACCGATGACTCGATTATTATAGAAAGATGTGATGTTTGAGTGGTCTGAGAAATGCCAACAGAGTTTTGAACAATTGAAAGCACTATTAACTGAAGCACCAGTTTTAGCTCAGCCTGATTCGGGTAAAGAGTTTGTGATTTTTAGTGATGTGTCATTGAACGGTTTGAGATGTGTTTTAATGCTAGAAGGCAAAGTGGTAGCTTATGCTTCCAGACAGTTAAAATCGCATGAAAAGAATTATTCGATGCATGACTTTGAGTTGGCTTCTATTGTATTCGCATTGAAAATTTGATGACATCATTTGTTCGGTGAAAATTGCCATATTTTTACCAACCACAAGATCTTGAAGTATCTAATGTCTCTGAAAGATTTGAATTTACGACAACAAAGATGGCTCGAGTTGTTGAAAGACTATGAGTTAGTGATTGATTATCATCTAGGGAAGGCAAATTTAGTTGTGGATGTTCTATGTAGAAAATATTTATTTACTTTGAGAGCAATGAATACACGATTGACATTAGCTGACGATGGTTCGATTTTAGCTGAATTAAAAGCTAAACTGGTGTTTCTCCAACAAATCTGTGAAGCTCAAAAATGTGACAATGAATTACAAGCTAAAAGAGTACAGTGCGAATCAACTACCATTTCAGAGTATCATATTGAATCCTATGATTATTTTTGTTCCGAGGTTTAATTTATGTACTGAGAAATTTTGGGCTTATTCAAAAAAAATTACAAGAAGCACACAGTGGTAGCTTGTCTGTTCATTCGGGGAGTACTAAGATGTACAATGATTTGAAATAGTTGTATTGGTGGTCGGGCATAAAACATGACATTTCAGAATATGTGTCGAGATGCTTGGTTTGTCAACAGTTTAATGCCGAACATCAAGTACCTTTGGGACCACTATAGCCCGTAATGATGCCTGAGTGGAAATGGGATAGAATTACGATGGATTTTGTATCGGGATTACCCTTATCTCTGAAAAAGAAAGATGCTATTTGGGTTATTGTTGATCATTTAACGAAATCTGCACATTTCATTCCGATACGTACAAACTTTTCACTTGACATATTAGCTGAATTGTACATCTCTGAGATTGTCAGATTGAACGGAGTGCCAGTTTCTATGATTTCGAATAGAGATCCACAACTTACGTAATGATTTTGGAAGAAATTGCAAGAGACTTTGGGTACACAGTTGCATTTCAGTACTACCTTTCACCCTCAAATAGATGGTCAGTCTGAGAGAGTAATTGAAATTCCCGAGGATATTCTTCATTGCTATGTTTTAGAGTTTGAGTGCAACTATGAAAAATATTTATCATTGGTTAAATTCATATATAACAATAGTTTTCAATCGAGTATAAAGATGGCACCGTATAAAGCTTTATATGGTCGTAAATGCCGAACTCCATTGTACTACACTGAGCTTAGTGAGAAGAAGATTCACGGGGTTGATTTGATCAGAGAGACTGAAGAGAAAGTGAAAGTAATTCGCGATAGTTTGAAAGCAGTTTTGGATTGAAAAAAAATCATATATAGATTGGAAACATAAAGATATTGAATTTCAAATTGGTGATAGAGTGTTTCTGAAAGTATCGCTGTGGAAGAGGATTCTTCGATTTGGTCGCAAAGGAAAATTGAGTTCGCGATTTATTGGACCGTACGAGATTATCGAGAGAATTGGACTAGTAGCTTATCGACTTAAGTTACCATCAGAGATGGAAAAGATTCATAATGTGTTTCATGTGTCAATTTTACGACAATACTGATCAAATCCATCGCATATAATTTCTCTGGCAGAGATTAAAATTCAGCTCGATATGTTGTATAGCAAAGAACCGATCAGAATCTTGGCTCGAGAGATTAAAGAATTGAGAAAAAAAAGCATAGCTTTAGTGAAGGTTCTTTGGCAACGTCATGGTGTTTAAGAGGCTATTTGGGAGCCCGAGGAAGCTATGAGAAAATAGTACCCTAACCTATTTTCTAGTAAGATTTTCGGGGACGAAAATTTTAAGGGGAGAGAGTTGTAACAGTCTGTTTTTAGTAAAATCTGAATAGTGGTTTTGAGACCACAAATTCAAACTAGAAATATTAATTTTTTTATTATTTTAAGGTTTATAACATGTTATTAGAGTCATATGAAAATTTCATTAAGAAATTTTATCGCTGGAATGCTCAATTCGATGAAATGGACTAAATTACAAAATGTGCAAAATTAGAGTTCTATAGGCAAAAAGTACTAAATAGCTAAAGAACTTAAATGTATGAGTACTTGAATGGTAAATAGACCATTGATAATATAAGTAGACTTATATTGACATCATTTAAATGATTTTTAAGGCTACTATATCAAGGTTAATTAAATAATTTAGTAAACAAGCTAATTAAAACAAAAGAAAAAAATATGTATCAACTTCCTTAATGAATGATATCACCGAATTGTTGAAGTAGAAAACCTCCATGATGGCTTAAGTATTCGGCCTTCACTCCTAGCCTTGCATGTGAGTATTTTACATCCCGTTTTTAATGATTTCTATGTTTTTGGAGTCGTTGTAGCTTACTTTAGCTATCCTAGGGACTAACTTGCAAAACTGTTAAAAGTATAGGGTTTTACCATTGATGAATGTGTATGTGTTTTGAGGTTTAATTGTAGAAAATGAATGGTTGTTGTTAGATAAACAACATTTGTTAAGTGATTTTGAATGAAATTGCAAATTAGGGATTAAATTGAGAAATGTGACAAATTGTGTGGTAAAAGTGTGAATATGTGAAATTTATGGGTTGCTATCAGCATGTATGAAATTTGACTAGCATGGGTTTGGATTAAATTGCATGAAATTGCATTTTTATGAGTTAGGGACTAAATTGTAAAGAAGTTAAAATAATAGGGTAAAAGTGTAAATTTGCAAAATATGTATTTTGGGTTTAATTGAATAGAATGAATACTAAATGTATTGAATTTGATTATTTAGATCAAGTTAAGCCTCATACGAAACTAGATCGAGGGAAAGATAAAGTGTTGGACTAGTCGATCCTATTACGTTGTTTTTGTGATCGAGGTAAGTTCGTATGTTTAATAGGCATTAAATTATATATGGTAAATGCTAAATTGTTATAATTGTGATGATACAACACTACGAAAATTCTTGACGAGTTATCGAAAATGTATAAATCCCGATTGAACCTTAGGAATAGATATGATACAAATGACATGTCATTTGGGGTTACCGTGTTTTGTGTAACACCCAAACCCGCCCATATGTCATTACCGGATCTGGAATGCCACGGTTTGAAACTTGAAAACTTAGCTCTATAGGGTTTTGAAAATCTTAGTTCATTATAGCCTTTGAATCAAATAATTGTGAAATTTTTGTGTTGATTGTGTTTGAAAAGCCCATTTATCATTCCATTTTATAATTAAGACTTTGAAAGAGAAAAACATAAGTTTATAAAGACTTAACATCAATAATAATAATAAATCGAAAACCTAAGTTATGGAAGCCTTATTACAAAATATCTCCCAAAATTAAAACTCAAATAAAAATCTAAAATTGTCTATGTAGATAACAATCTCGATGGCCCCTCGAGTCGCCTCGGCTCCCATATCCACGATCTACTGCTCATCAGTAAAGTGGGGAAAATAAAAGGGTGAGTCACCAAGACTCAGTGTGCAAATCCCGAAAACACATAGAAGCCTTAGGCCCACAAACATATTATGGGCCTTGGCCCATACACAATGGCAACAGAATATTTCATGCAACATGGCCCATCCCAAACCTAAGAGTCCATCCTCTACACACCCCCGTACCAACCATCACATCGTGGGAATTTCTACAATCAACCCTCCATCCGCTACACACCACATCGGCAGCTGTGCTTCCTATCATAAAGACCGATCACTTTGTGACCTATGTGGCAATGCCACCGATCGCTATGCGACCTCAGTAATACATTATAGTATTCGACAGCTATGCTGCCTGTCATAAAGACCGATCACTATGTGACCTATGTGGCAAAGCCACCGATCGCCTCGCGACCTGCTCCCCTTCCGTACATCAATCAATCCCATCCCATGCATTCATACATGCAATAATTGAAACATTAAACTATCTAAACAGATCGAAGACTTTCACATATTTTGATACACACAGAGGAGTTTCTATGATTACGTACCTGGCATCCCTTACCTACCCTTTCTGGGTAATAAAACTATTCATAGAGACTCTCTTTCCGGCTTTTAGCCCATAGCATACATTTAATACAACAAAACTTATGTGTTAAGAATCTACACACCTGGTTACGGTTAAGATGACACTCTATGTCGACACTATCAAAAGCCGATACGATTGCTATCTGCCTAAGGTGATGTTCAGAAGTCGGTCCACAACCCGGTGGCCAATCTCAAACAGCAAACACCACTCGTTTCTTAAACTTAGGGATTGGGTTTATGGGACCCGATCCTCTCCTTTGCCTAATCCATATTTGATTCCATCAAAAGTCCTTATCAAAACTACTATAATGAAATAGGGTTGTTAAACCATATCATATGATTAAGATCTTAAGTACGATAATGAATCTAATGGAAATCTAATGAAAACCCCTTACCTTGAACTCCCAAAATAGATAGGATACTTAGAGACTAACGGATTTTGGCTTTTAGAATCTAGATAATTTGATCTACTCTGATTCCCTAAGGTGTCGCCCCATGATGTGAACATTACAACAATCCAAACATTATTCAACAGATAACCTTACCACGCCTATAAGCCTTTCGGCTTTGGCCTCTAGAAATTGAAAGTAAAGAAAAGAACAGAAGAGATCTACACCTATGTTAACACAAAATTCGGCAACTCCCAAAGAATTTTCAGCTTTTGAGAAGATCAAAAAGAGAGAAGATGATAGGAAGAAATCTATGCGAATTCGGCTTTTAGTGGTGAAATCGACAAAAGAGAATAGGAGGTATTCGGCTATGGAGATGAGAAGAAAGTTCAGAGTTTTGACTTTTGAATGAAAGTAAAGATGAGAGAATAGGCTTAGAGATTTTGGCTTTTGCAGAGAATGGGAGAATAGAGAAACTCTAATGCCGAAAATAAGAAGTTATTCCCTCACTTAAACAAAATTTTGGCAGCTACCTCTCAAGAACCGAAAATGCCCCTTTTGATAACTTAAAAATTGATCAACTAATGAGGGAAATTTTGGCACCCATATAGTATAACAAAGCCGATTTCTCTCCCCCCAAGAGATGGAAATTCGGCCACCTCTTTTGACCAGCAGATAACTCCTAAATTTTCTCACTTATCATTAATTGACCTCTTATCCATAAGTGACCCAAATAATACCACCTCTTCTTCCCTTTATCTGCCACCTTATAAGTCATATTATCCACATTATTCAAACAACAAATCTTCATATTTTAAAGTATCCTAGCCGCCCCCACTATCTCTCCTTTAATGCCAAAAACAATTAAAAAAAGTAGGTAATGCGACTCAAACCTTGGATCCTCTTGCTGCTTATCATGCCACCTTATAGCCCTTGCATAATGCCACTGTGCACTGGGCCACAAGCCCATTTGTATCTCAAAACATAGATAACCTCCTTTAAGCCCTATCTTACCAGGCTTCCCACTAGAGTATCTAATCAGGAAATTTAATTAAGGCCTCGGCCCGATCCTGAGCACAATCTAGACCCTCAACACTCTAATTAACACATTACACATTACCGCACACTAAACGCATAGGCCCTTTAATTCAGGATGTTACAATTTTACCCCCTAAAAGAAATTTTGACCTCAAAATTACCTGGTCAAAATAGATGGGGGTACTACTACCGCATTGCTTTCTCTGGTTCCCACGTAGCCTCCTCAGAGTTGTGATTCCGCTGTAGAACCTTAACCAACGGAACCATTTTCCTTCGTAACACTTTTACATCATGATCCAAGATCTCCACTAGTTCTTCTTCAAAGGATAGGTCAAGTCTCATTTCAATTTCTTCCACAGGCACTCCATGAGATGGATCTGAACGATATCGTCTCAGCATAGAAACATGGAACACATTGTGAATCTAGCTTAGCTCAAAAGGTGGCTCTAGCTGATACGCTACTGGTCCGACTCGTTTCAACGCCCGATAAGGTCCGATAAATCTGGGACTTAATTTACTCTTCATTCCAAATCTTAGTACTTTCTTCCATGGCAATACCTTCAAGAACACCTTGTCACCCACGCCAACTCTATGTCCTTACGCTTCAAATCAGCATAGGACTTTTGTCTATCTGATGCTTCTTTTATTTGAGCCCTTATTAACTTGACCCTCTCCTCTGTCTCGGTAACCAACTCCGGTCCCAAAATCTGACGTTCCCCTAATTCCATCCAACAGGTAGGAGTATGACACTTTCGCCCAGATAATGCTTCATAGGGCACCATCTGAATACTAGCCTGGTAGCTATTGTTGTACGCAAACTCCGCCAACAGCAAAAACTCCTCCCAACTACCTCTGAAATTAATGACACAACCCCTTAACATGTTCTCCAAGATCTGAATCACCCACTCGACTGTCCATCGATTCAAGATGGAACGCCGTACTAAAATCCAACTTTGTACCGAACGCTTGATGCAACGCCTTCCAAAATCGCGACGTGAACCTAGGGTCCCTGTCTGATATAATTGATACTGGTACTCCATGCAACCTTACTACCTCCGCTATGTATAACTTAGCCAACTTCTGTAAAGAGTAATCGACTCATACCGGTATGAAATGAGCAGACTTCGTCAAGCAATCAACAATCACCCAAACCAAATCTTTCCTAGTAGGCGTGAGAGGTAGCCCACTTACAAAGTCTATTGTGATCCTTCCCCACTTCCACTGTGGAATCTTTACCGGATGCAACATCCTCGATGGTAACTAATGTTTTGCCTTTACCTGCTGGTAGGTCAAACATTTCCACACTAACTCGATCACCTCCCGTTTTAAGCCTGGCCACCAAAACTGTTCTCGTAAATCCTGATACATCTCACTCACTCCAGGGTGCATAGCGTATGGGCTACCATGCGCTTCTTGTAGAATCATATGCCTCAATTCAGGATCTTTGTCATGCACACTCTCCCTTGAAAACATAATAGCCCTTTCTCATTCACACAAAATTTCGTTGATTCATCACTTGCTCCTACCAAAAACTTCTCCTTTAGCAACTCATCAATCAGCTGCTTCTCCTTAACCTGACTGACCCATACGGGTTTCACCTGAAGTTTAGCCAATAAACTCCCATCATCGTATAGACTAATGTGAGCAAAAATTGCACTCAAGTCAGTGATTACCTTACGACTTAAGGCATCTGCCACCACATTAGTCTTACCTGGATAATACTCGATCGAGCAATCATAATCCTTTAACAACTCGATCCACCTTCTCTGCCTTAGATTCAACTCCTTCTTGTGGTCGATATAAATGATAGATTTCTCCCTGTACAGGTAGTGTCTCCAAATCTTCAAGGCAAAAACTATCGCTACCAACTCCAAATCATGGGTGGGATAATTTGCTTCGTGTGGCCTTAACTACCGAGATGCGTGCGCAACAACCTTTCCATCTTGCATCAACATGCATCCTAGTCCCGTGTGTGAAGCATCACAATAAATCACGAACTCCTTCCCAGCCTCCGGTTGAATCAGCACTGAAGCCTCCGTCAATATCCTTTTCAACTTCTCAAAACTCTCTTGCTGCTTACTAGACCAAATAAATGGAACTCCTTTCCATAATAACTTAGTCAGTGGTGCCGCAATCGGAGAAAATCCATTAACAAACCTTCGATAGTACCCGACTAGACCAAGAAAACTTTGAATTTTGCCACAGATCTAAGTGGCTTCCAATCCAACACCACTTCAATTTTTGAGGTCCACCTAATCCTCTCACGACACAACGTGACCTAGAAAAGTAACTTCCTTCAGCCTGAATTTGCACTTACAGAATTTGGCATAAACTGCTTCTCCCTCAGAATTTACAAAACTACTCGCAGATGCGGATCGTGCTCCTCCTCCTATCTTGAATAAACCAGGATGTCATCTATGAATACCATGACAAACCGATTCAAATAGGGTTGGAACACTCGGTTCATCATATCCATAAATGCTACTGGTGCGTTAGTCAACCCAAATGGCATCACCATGAACTCGTAATGTCCATAGTGAGTCCTAAAAGCCGTCTTATGAATGTCAGCCTTCCTGACCTTAAGCTGATGGTACCTTGACTGCAGATCTATCTTTGAAAAGACTAGGGCCCCCTTCAACTGATCGAACAAGTCATCGATCCTTGGCAATGGGTATTGTTCTTGATTGTTAGCTTATTCAATTGGCGATAGTCAATGCACATACGCATTGAACCATCATTCTTCTTAACAAATAACACTGGCACTCCCCAAGGTGACACATGTGGTCGAATAAATCCTTTATGCAACAACCTTGTATTTGCGCTTTCAATTCCACAAACTCCTTTGGCGCCATTCTGTATGGAGCAATAGATGCCGACGCTATTCCTGAAAGAAGATCAATTTCAAACTCCACTTCACGATCCGAGGGTAATCCCGGAAGCTCTTTCGGAAAAACATCAGGAAATTCCTTCACCGTCCTAATGTCCCCAACAGTTAGGTTCTTGGCTTCCAAAGCTCGTACAAATATTAAAACTGCCTCGCATCCTTTTCTCACCATTCTTTCCACTCTTAGGGCAGTCACCACATTCGACAGACAATTCCCCCTTTCTCCTATACCAACACTTCACCTCCCTCAGGGGTTCTTAACACCATACACTTGGCTGCACAATCTAAGTTAGCTTGGTACTTCACCAGCCAGTCCATGCCTAAAATTAAATCAAATTCCCGAACAGTAATTCCATTAGATCCGTCAGGAAAACTATTCCCTAAACTTCTAATGGTACCTCTCGAAAAAGTTTATCTACTACCATAGATTGTCCTAATGGGCTAATTACTGTCATCGCCCTAGCGGTAATTTTGGAATCTAAACTTAAAGTTCTAGACACACTACTAGCAACATATGAGTGTGTCGACCCAATATCAATCAATGCAGCATAAGGTAATCCAAAAATTAAAAACGTCCTGGCTATAGCATCCGATGTGTCGGTCTCCTCTTGACGTCTGGCAGCATAGACCAACCCCAGCTGCCTTGCCTCGGTGTTTCCTGCCCCTTAGCCTGGTTCTTCATAGCCCCGACCGAAACCATTACTATCTCTGGCCGGATCGCGACCTCTCTGGCTACTGATCTCCTCTACCCGATTGAGCATTTTCCTGTCCTACGGGTCCTACCTCATCTCGTGGCTGAGGACAGTCCCTAATTTGATGGTCCATAGATCCACACCTAAAGCATTTCCCACTTCCTACCCAACACTCACTTACATGGAATTTGTCACATCAGGCACACCTCGTGTTTGATTAGTAGCAAGTCTTTCCACCCGGTTCGGCCCATCCGACCTGGGTCTTTTCTGAGTACGCCTAGCTACCATTCTCGATCTAAAATTTCTCTTACCTCCACCCCTATCTCTATCTCCGTTCAGCTTTTTCATCCGCTTCACCTCTTCAGCTATCTTAGCTTTCTCCACAAGCATAACAAATTCTCGCTCTCATTGTGGAGCTATCAACACACGTAAATCGTCCTTCAGGCCATCTTCAAATTGAACACACCGTTCATGTTCCGTGGCCACTATCCCTCAAGCATAATGACTAAGGAGTAAGAATTTTGGTTCATGCATGTTACCGACCTACTTCCCTGAACCAGATTAAGGAATGCTCTCTCTGCACATCCACATAGCTGGTCCCAATGTATTTACTTTGGAACGCCATTATAAAGTAATCCCAAGTGATACGGTCAGCTACGGTACCAACCTTAACCATAAGCCACCATTGATACACTTAGTCCCGGAGGAGTGACACTACTCCCTTCAGCTTCTCCACTTCTGTGAAGTCAAGATCATCAATTATACGCTTTATTGCTTCCAACCAATACTCTGCTGTGCTAGGAGCTACACCAGAAATTCCCTTAAATACCTCTACCTCATTGGCTCTAAGTCGCTCCGACATAGACATCCGGGCTCCTGTGCCCATGCCAGCCCCAGCAATTCTCTCCAAAATCCTTAACATAGCTTGAGATACAGCATCATCCCCAGCCATCTGATCTTGAAATTTTGCCTCCACAGCTGGTGGCACTAGTACCTCATTTCCTAACTCGTGACCAGACCCTACGGGTTCTGACACAGCAATCCAACCTCTACCTCGGCCATGCACACCACGTCCCTCGTGCTCATTCTACTGTTCGCTATTTATCTGATTAAAAAAATTTATGAATTAATACTTTTTTCCACTGATTAATAACGGACAGTCTTATGGAAAGTAGTTTTAACAATAGTTCTTTCGAATTCGAATTCTATCTACAAAGTTTAGTTCTCAAGTCTATATTTCCTAGTTTTAGAATACACATACATATAACATCCATCACGCATCAACATACAAGCAGCATCCATAACTCTCATTCATCACCTAGGGGTATTTTGTCATTTCACTACCCAAGGGTATTTTCGTAATTTTATCGTACAGGGGTATTTTTGAAATTTTCCAAAAATAGGGTATCTTGGTGATTTTACAAAACATGGGTATTTTGGTAATTTTACAACTTGGGGGTATTTTAGTTATTTTGTCAACTGGGGGTATTTCAGTAATTTTGCAAACCAAGGGTATTTTGGGAAGTTTTCACAAATTAAGGGTATTTCAAAAATTTTACAAAACTAGGGATAATCTTACAAAAATAAGGTGGCTGGTCCCTTTCGGGTTTTAGTTATAAGTTTTGGCCCGTCAACAAGCCCTCTCGGTTAGAGTGAATAACTACTACGCACCAGGTAGGATTCCAGAAAAGAGGAGGGGAGCCGCTAGGGCCGCTAAATACCAAGCTCTCCATGGATCCAATACTAGACATTCGTATGCCTGTTACCACACCCTAACCCTGTGACTTGTTCACAGACATGTTTTATTAGAAATTAAGTCTTTTGAAATTTGAAGAATTATTTATACTAAACCTAAAGTCCATAAACTCTAGCATACTAGACTACGTCCCTATAAAGCCCAACATGCATATCACATAATGAGTTTAGGATACTTACCTGCATGGATCGGGTGCCGGTAGACTCGAAAGCCAAACCTCAACTAAACTTTTCTCAAACTTACATCATTTTTACAAATCACTACTTGACCCATTTCATTGCCCGAGTTTTGAACCAGGCTCTGATACCAAAATGTAACACCCCAAACCCGGTCCATATGTCATTACCGGATCTGGTATGCCACGATTTGAAACTTGAAAACTTAGCTTTGTAGGGTTTTGAAAATCTTAGTTCATTATAGCCATTGAATCAAATAATTGTGAAATATTTTTGAAACAACTTTAAGCATTTGCGTTGATTGTGTTTGAAAAGCCCATTTATCATTCCATTTTATAATTAAGACTTTGAAAGAGAAAAACATAAGTTTATAAAGACTTAACATAAAAAAAAATTGAAAACCTAAGTTATGGAAGCCTTGTTACAAAAATATCCCCCAAAAATTAAAACTCAAATGAAAATCCAAATATAGTCTATGTAGATAAAAATCTTGATGGCCTCTCGAGTTCGCCTCGGCTCCCATGTCCACGATCTACTGCTCATCTGTAAAGTGGGGAAAATAAAATGGTGAGTCACCAAGACAGTGTCTAAATCCCGAAAACACATTATGGGCCTGGGCCCATACACAATGGCAACAGAATATTTCATGCAACATGGCCCATCCTAAACCTAAGAGTCCATCCTCTACACACCCCCGTACCAACCATCACACTATGGGGATTTCTACAATCAACCTTTCATCCACTACACACCATGTCTGCAGCTGTGCTGCCTATCATAAAGACCGATCACTATGTGACCTATGTGGCAATGCCACCGATCGCAATACGACCTCAATAATACATTATAGTATTCGACAGCTATCTGCCTATCATAAAGATCGATCACTATGTGACCTATGTGGCAAAGCCACCGATCGCCTCGCGACCTTCTCCCCTTCCGTACATCAATCAATCCCATCCCATGAATACATACATGCAATAATTGAAACATTAAACTTTCTAAATAGATCGAAGACTTTCACATATTTCGATACACATAGAGGAATTTCTATGATTATGTACCTGGCATCCCTTGCCTACCCTTTCTAGGTAATACAACTATTCATACAGACTCTCTTTCCGGCTTTTAGCCCATAGCATACATTTAATACAACAAAACTTATGTGTTAAGAATCTACACACCTGGTTACGATTAAGACGACACTCTTTATGTCGACACTATCAAAAGCCGATATGACTGCTATCTGCCTAAGATGCTGTTCAGAAGCCAGTCCACAACCCGATGGCCAATTTTGAACAGAAGACACCGCTCGTTTTTTAAACTTAGGGATTGGGTTTACGGACTCGATCCTCTCCTTTTCTTGGATCCATATTTGATTCCATCAAAAGTCCTTGTTAGAACTACTATAACAAAATAGGGTTGTTAAACCAAATCATATGATTAAGATCTTAAGTATGATAATGAATCTAATGGAAATCTAATGAAAACCCCTTACCTTGAAATCCCACAATAGATAGGATACTTAGAGACTAACAGATTCTGGCTTTTGAAATCTAGATAATTTGATCTACTCCGATTCCCCGAGGTGTCACCCCATGATGTGAACACAAGAACAATCCAAACGTTATTCAACAGATAACCTTACCACACCTATAAGCCTTTCGGCTTTGGCCTCCAGAAACCAAAAGTGAAGAAAAGAACAGAAGAGATCTACACCTACCTTAACAGAGAATTCGGCAACTCCCAAAGAATTTTTGGCTTTTGAGAAGATAAAAAAGAGAGAAGATGATAGGAAGAAATCTATGAGGATTCGACTTTTAGTAGAGAAATTGACAAAAGAGAATAGGAGGTATTCGGCTATGGAGATGAGAAGAAAGTTCAAAGTTTCAGCTTTTGAATGAAAGTGAAGATGAGAGAATAGGCTTAGTGATTTTGACTTTTGCAGAGAATGGGAGAATGAAGAAACTCTAATACCAAAAATAAGAAGATATTCCCCCAGTTAAATAAAATTTTGGCAACTACCTCTCAAGAACCGAAAATGCTCATTTTGATAACTTAAAAATTAATCAACTAATGAGGAAATTTGGCACCCCATAGTATAACAAAACTGATTTCTCTCGCCCCAAGAGATGGAAATTTGGCCACCTCTGTTGACCAGCAGATAACTCCTAATTTTTCTCACTTATCATTACCTTATCTCTCATCCATAAGTGACCCAAATAACACCACCTCTTCTTCCCTTTATCGGCCACCTTATAAGTCATATTATCCATATTATTCAAACAACAAATCTTTCTATTTTAAAGCATCCTAGCGCCCCCACTCTCCTCTCATTTGACGTAAAAATAATTAAAAAAGTGGGTAATGTGACTCAAACCTTGGATCCCCTTGCTGCTTATCACACCACCTCATAGCCCTTGCATAGCGCCACTGTCCACTGGGCCACAAGCCCATTTGTGTCTCAAAACATAGATAACCTCCTTTAAGCCCTATCTTACAAGGCATCCTACTAAAATGTCCAATCAGGAAATTTGATTAAGGCCTAGGCCCAATCCTGAGCCCAATCTGGACCCCTAACACTCTAATTAACAAATTATACATAACCACACACTAAATGTATAGGCCCCTTAATTGAGGATGTTACATTTTGGGTGATGGTCTGTACGTTCTATCGGTGGTTGAGTTTTCTGGCATGTGTTGTAGTTACTCATCAGCTTGTGTGAGTAGCATTGTGTAGCTACGTATTGACCATCAGCTTGTGTGAGCAAACCCAGTGATAGCTCGAGAGTGAGCATTGATATAAGATATGAGATTGAGATGATTTCAACCATGTTTTGGAACTTAGTGTGCGAGATTTTGAGTATCCAATAGTATTCCAAATGGTTCAATAGGTAAAGATGATGGTATGAGTTTATAAGGTATGATATGAACCAGTTTAGGTATTTGTGTGAATTATGATAAGAAATTCATAGTTCATGTATTTATATATGATTTACATGCTTGTGATTATGTGCTAACCTTTGGATTGATTGAAACTTACCTATGTTTACGTATACTTATTTATAATGTGAATGAATGGTAAGTTATACTTATTAGCCATATGAGCTTACTAAGCTTAATATCTTACTGTGTTTACTTTTTCATGTTTTATAGTAATTTTGAAGCTTATTAGAATTGGAAGTTGTTGGAGACCTCATCACACTATTCAACCATTATTTTGGTACTTTTGACCTTTGTGTATTTTGATTATATGGCATTTATAGTTCATTTGGCTAATGAAAGCTCAAATGTTTTGGTTATGAAATTATTCATGTAATATGACTTAATTTGGCATATGTTGGTTTATGTAAGTATATATTTTGTTATTCTCATCTTGTGTGCATTTGGATTGCTATGGAATATGTTTGGATGTGTAAATATGTGTAAATGACCCTTTGAACTGTGGTTTATAATTTCTATATAAAGGCCTTAATTGTGTATTTGTATTTTGAGTGCCAAATGGTTGAATTTTGAGATATGGTATGCATGTTGATTTAGGCACAAAGTCTACTAAGTAAGTTTGATCATTTAGGCAATTGTTGGGAGGCATATTGTATGATTTTGAATGCTCAATTGTGAAGTTATGAACATTATCATTGTTGGTATTGGTATAGATTGATTTGGACTTGGTTGTCAATGGTTTAAATGTCTACTGATGATATGGTCATATACCTTTTAATATGTTTAGGTTGATGCAAATTTCGATGAGAAAAATGGCTTGGAAAATAGCCTCTTTTTGTCCACATTGGTAGAGACACGGACGTCTGTCTCAGTCGTGTGTGACACACGGTCAGGTGGCACAGCTGTGTGTCCCCTGGCACTTATTTAGAAATCAAGTCAGTAGCTTGACATGGCCTAACACGCGGGCGTGTAGCCTGGCCGTGTGGCACAAGTCAGTATATCCTCCAATTTTCACATGGCCTTATTACACGGGCATGTGAGACCATTTCAAAGGCTACACGGGCTAGTCACACGGGCGTGTGGTTGGCCATGTGACCCAAGCCAGAGAGTTACATGAGGTCAGACATAGGCTGGGACACGGTCATGGGATCTCATTTCAAATGTCAACAAGGCCTGTGACAAGGGTGTGTCTCTTGGCCGTGTGAGACACACGGCCTGTCCACACAGGCGTGTGTCCCCTGCACTTGAATATTTTCTATGTTTTTTTAAAAATTAATTATGTGTCCGATTTAGTTCAGAACCACTTCTAATGCTCATTTTGGGCCTCGAGGGCTCGTGATAGGGACTATATGATTGTATTTGAATAGTTTTTAATTATTATGAGAATTGAAATTTGAATTGTATGATTGTTTATGAGATTAGGCTAGTAATTCTCCGTAACCCTATTCTGGCGACGGATACAAGTTAGGGGTTTTACAATTTTATAAATGCATACCAAAAAATACCACTATAGCCATTCCGATGGCTAGATTTACAAACAACCATTAGATATCCTTTATAACACCAATATCTTATACATGCCATTATACTAAAGTAAGTTTTCTATTTATACCAAAATGAACTTGAGGATACTGTGATGATGCTTCGACCGGTCTCCAACCTTTATGAGCTTCCAAGCACTATAAAAGAGAGAAAATAAAACCTAGTATGCATTTAATGTTTAGTAAGTTCGTATAACAATAATTAAACTTACCCATTACATTCATTCAAATAAGCATAGAATATCATGATTCCAACAATTTGGGAAATTTTCCTAGTCACATAAACTAAAATAAATATGTTAGTTACATAATTCACATGTACATTAAATAGCATGGATGAGCTCATCATGTTACAAATTTTCAGGAATTTTAGGAACATTCAAGACATAATTCAATTAATCTTATCGATTCTCATTTTGGGAATTTATCTGTTGAATCATTGAAATTTTGATGGATACTCAGGTAGTACATGCAATGTGTACAAATCTGTAAACCGTTAATTCATAATCAATGGGTACCCATTAACTTAATTAGGGAGCACACTCTCGAGCCACATATCAGGATGCTCAAATGAGCCATGTAAAAGGATAATTATTCGGGCTAATCAGGAAGCTCATAGTGTAACGCCCCAAAAATGAGGGGTTAGTAATTTTGCTTAATTTCCATGTTGTCCTTGAACGGCTAGCTATTTAAGTGTATTTGGGGGTCCTAAGGTGGCCTGGGTTTGAGTTAGAGCTGTGGAAAAAATTAGTTTTTACTCATAAAGGGAACTGGCAGTTACCAATAGGAGTTATGTATAATTATGTGTGTTTTGTGACACAAAATGAGCATAAGACTTAGTGGTGTGGCGTCATTGGGATAACGAGGAAGAGTGGGGTTTGAACCCCACGAATAGTAATTGGGGACTTTTATTTTATGTCATGGGAGTGGAAGAAGTAGAGTTTGGATCAAACTCTGCAAGGGAGGTTGAAGACTTGGTCAAAAATTTCAAATGGAATGACGAGAGCAATTCTAGGTCATTTTGGTGGATAAAATCAGGGAAATGGATGTGTGTAGGAGTGTTGGTGAATTTGGAGAGTTTAGGTGGGAAGAGGATTTCGGCTAGGGGGTTTGAGTGATGCAAATTTGGCTGAGGGGTCATTTGGAGCATTTCGGGTTTTGCTCTTTTGACATTTCGTGCTTCTTTTCACTCTAGTGTTAGCGCGGCAAATAACCTTTTTGTGGTTGGATTAGAGGGAGTTCTTAGTGTCAAATTCTCTGTGGAAATCTTCTTTCTTCTTCTCATTTGCTTCTCTGCCGATTTGGCTTGTGTGCAAGTTTGTTCTTTCTCTTTTCGGTCAGCATCTTGCCGAACTCAACCTCCTCTTTTCCTCTCGACTTCTTTTATGTTCTCTTCAAGATAGCCGAACCTATATTCTCTTTTGTTCTCAACGCTTCATCTTTTGTTCTTCAAGTTGAGTAAGCCAAAATTAACCTATTATTTTCTTCTAGTATACTTTCATCTTTGGGGCCATACGTGTCTATTTCTTTTACTCAAAGGAACCTATCCTTGCCAAATTTGAGAGTAAGTAGTACTGACTTTCTGTTAATTATTTCGTGGTGGGTACTATTCTTTTTCTCTAGTGTCGAATCTTTTCTTTCCTCTTTAGACTGATGTGATTGGTATTTAGGTTCTCTCGAAGTGTAGAAAGGGTAAGCACCCGAAAGCATTCTATACATTACTCTTAGCCTTAATCAAGTAAGCATTCTCGCTTTTTATTTGTCAAGGGTGGGCTTTAACCACATGATTATTCAATCTTTTTAGTAAGGGTAGATTGTAACGCAGAGTCCATTCAGGGGTTCTTAATCTTTTCTAATTTTTGGAGAGGACTTAGCATGACTCGGTTAATCAAGGTATGTATAAGTGTGGTTTTGGTTTATGTGGAGGAAAATGAGGATAACTCTTGTGATCGGTTGACTAACTAATTGTAATAGCCTGGTTTAGACCCTAGTTGGAACAGTGGTTTTGAAACCACAAATTCGAGGTCAAAATAATATTTTAAAGTTATTTTTGGTGTTGATTATGTGTGATATGTCCTGTGTGAAAATTTTGCGTGGTAATTTTATCAATTATGTGCCGAATTAAGAGAAATGACTTAATTGAGTAAAGAGTAAAAGATGTGTGCTAATTTATAAGTACCTAAGTGTTGTTGTCTTTATATTGTCGAGGCCTCATGAGGCAAATAAGCCAATATTTAGATAGTGGTTGGTTAAAAGACATGAATGGCCTTATTGTATATATGTTATATATGTTTAATGAAAGGTCATTTTTGTAATTGAATTAATAACATAAGATTAATAAAACAAAACATGAAATTGGTGGCAAAAGTGCTCATTTTCCACCAAATTTGAGAGAGAAAATAAGGGTTTGAGACTTTTTTAATTTCGAAAAGCTTAGGCAAAAATTGGTATGTGTTTTCAACTCAATTTTTGATAATTTCTATGTTTTTGTAATCGTTGCTTTGTGCTCTAGCTAACCCATGTTGTAATTTTGTGAATTGATGAACATTTGAGCTATGTGTTAGTTGATAGTGAAATATGGAAACTTGGTGTTGAATTTGTATTGGAATTTTTAGTGAAATTGAGTATTTTGGACTTAATTGAGAAAATGAGAAATTGAAGGGTTAAAATGTAAAATAAATGAAATTTGTGAGCTTGTATTAGCATGGGAAGAATTCGGCTAAGCATATGTGTTTTGAGATTTTGTGTATTTGATGATTTTATGAATTAGGGACTAAAGTGTCAAAATATGAAAATGTGAGGGCTATTTCATAAAATGCCCTAAATATGTGTGTTTGGACTAAAATGAATGATTTGGTAATTGAATGGACTAAATTTAAATGTGTATAAACCAAGAGAGGAGAGGTTCAGATCGAGATCGAGGCAAAGATAAAGTGCTCGATTAATCAATCGTTTCGATAGTTCGACGTCGAAGGTAAGTTTGGATATAATACATATTGTTAACTTACATTCTATGTGATGTAAATTGAATGAATATCTATATAATTACGAGATTAGAAATGCTATGTGCGGAATTGAATTAGAGGCATTAAGTTTGCGAAATTAGAAGCGGGATAGAGATGATTGGCATTGTGTGTGTGAGATGATAAAAGCTTCGGCTTATTGAATTGACAATGTGTGTCCGATACTGATATAAGCTCGGTTTAACGATTTTGCACTAAGTGTGCGATGATATTTATGTTTTGTTTATGATTTGGCACTATGTGTGCGAACAATGAAAGAGAATAGCAAAGGTGGATCGGAATGTAAAGTCGAGTGGTTGAATAGCATGGTTGGTGAGTAACTAAGTGTTGGCAAAGGTATGTATGATACTTATGTGGTTGATGAGATTGAAAGTAGATGAATGGAATGCTATGTGAGTACTTGATATGGTTGAATTTTTGTATCAAATGTATATTATTTATGTGATGGTTTAATATGTACATTAGTTTGATTTGATGAGATAATTGTATTGTATATCGAACTTACTAAGCTTTTAAAAGCTTACTATGTGATTGTTTCTCTGTTTTATAGTGTCAGTAAAGCTAGCTCGGATTCGGGAATCGTCAGCATCTCAAATACTAATTTCATACATTAACATTCATTAACATAATGGATTTCATTCACAATAACATGCATTAACATAATAATGAACGATTTCAGATATCGAACATTATGAAATACTAATTTCATACAAACTTACCTCGAATCTCAAAATGAGTCTCAGTGCTCGATTTAGTCTTCAACTTTGTTCTTGCCTCGGTTTTGATCCGGGCTTCATGTTTCTTGATCTATAATAATAAATTTATCTTGTTAAACACATGCATTGACTAAATCGACCCATAATTCATATTTTGGAAAAATTACGATTCTACCCTTAAACTTTCACAAAATTACACTTTTGCCCCTAGGCTCGTAAAATGATTTTCATTCAACTTTCTTGTATTTCAAGCCTATCCGAATCATTTTCTCAACTATAGCAACATTAAATTCCCACTATTTCACTCATGTACGACCATTTCTATAACTTTACAAATTAGTCCTTTTCATGCATCTTTCATGAAAATCACT
The DNA here is from genome assembly GCA_025506655.1 of Gossypium rotundifolium. Classification (NCBI taxonomy): domain Eukaryota; kingdom Viridiplantae; phylum Streptophyta; class Magnoliopsida; order Malvales; family Malvaceae; genus Gossypium; species Gossypium rotundifolium. The sequence continues at coordinate 66,809,886 of CP106732.1, read as the reverse complement.
TAGAAAAATATGTTTATCATACATCAAACTTTCATATTCTTCCATAAAACATCAAAATACATGCATGTCATACATGGGTAATTTTTTTAACATAAACCCTAGCTCAACATATGGCTAGAAATAGGTAAACCGAACTACGAGGGTTTCAAAATATGAAGAACATTAAAAATAAGGCTATGATGCACTTACATTAAGCTTGAAAATGAACAAAACCCTAGCTATGGAGTCCTTGCAAATTACAGCACCATGGGGAAGAAGATGGACATGATTTTTGGCTTATTTTCTCTTTTTATTCTTTAAGTAACCAAATGACCAAAATGCCCTTAATGACCCTTTCTTAAGATTTTTCCTTCCCATGTACATTTTTGTCGATCATCAAATATAATGGTCTAATTGCTAAATAAGAACCTCTAGGATTTTTCATAATTCTATTTTATACTTGAACCTTCTAGAATCTCACATTTTCTATTGTTTGCATTTTAGTCCTAATGGACAGTTTATTCACTAATTAATAAAATTTCTTCATGTGACTTTCACGCAATCATGCAAATACCTCATAAGCCTTGTAAAATCATTTAAACACATATTTTCTAATTCGAAATTGTGGTCTTTCACCACTATTCTGACTAAGCTCTAAATCGGGCTGTTACAATTCTCTCCTCTTAGGGATTTTCATCCTCGAAAATCTTACCAGTGAAGAGATTTAGATACTTGTTCCTCATAGCCTCCTCAGGCTCCCATATAGCGTCTTCTACCCCTTGTCTCTGCCACAACACTTTCACAAGGGTTATACTTTTATTTCTTAACTTCTTGACTACTTGGGCTAGAATCTTGATTGGTTCTTCACCATATGTCATGCCAGATTGAATCTCAACCTCAGTCGGTGTAATCACATGCGAAGGGTCTAATCGGCAGCATCGTAACATAAACACATAGAACACATCATGAATCTTCTTTAACTTGGATGGCAAAGCTAATTGATAGGCTACCGGCCCTATTCTCTCAGTGATCCCATATGGTCTGATAAAACGAGGACTCAATTTGCATTTTCGACCAAATCTAATAACTTTCCTCCATGGTGAAACTTTTAAGAATACTCTATCATCGACTTGATATTCAATCTCTTTCCTTTTTAGATCTGAGTATGATTTCTGCCTGTCGGAAGCAACTTTTGAACATTCTCGAATCACCTTTACTTTTTCTTCAGTTTCTCTAACCAAATCAACCCCGTAAATCTAGTTTTCTTTAAGCTCAGTCCAGTATAATGGTGTTCGACACTTACGCCCATACAAAGCCTCATAAGGTGCCATTTTTAAACTTGACTGAAAAATTGTTATTGTAGGCAAATTCTACCAACGGTAGATACTTTTCCTAACTACCTTGAAATTTAAGAACACAGCACCGAAGCATATCCTCAAGTACTTGTATTAACCTCTTCTACTGTCCATCGGTTTGGGGGTGAAAAGCTGTACTAAATTTCAACTTTGTGCCCAGGGCCTCTTACAACTTTTTCCAAAATCTAGAAGTGAATGTCAGATCTCTATCTGATATAATCGATAAGGGAACTCGTGTAGCCTCACAATCTCAGAGATATACAAGTTTGCCAACTTGTCTAGTGAGTAATCGACACACACCAGTATGAAATGGGCTGACTTTGTAAGTCTATCAACTACGACCCATACAACATCTTTCTTGCCCGGTGTCAACGGCAAACTTGTTACAAAATCCATAGTTACTTGATCCCATTTCCACTTGGGTACCATTATAGGTTGTAACAAACCCGAGGGTACTTGATGTTCGGCTTTCTCTTGCTTACAAATTAAACATCTTGAAACAAACTCAAAAATATCTTTCTTCATACTCGGCCACTAATATCATTGCTTCAAGTCGTTATACATCTTGGTGCTACCCAGATGCATAGATAGGCATCCATTATGCACTTTATGCAAAACTTTACGAATGATTTCATCATCTATCGAGTACACATAATCGGTCCCCAAACATCAAACATTCGTCCGGATTGATCCAAAAATCGAACTCAACACCTGGCTCGCATTGAGTCCTTCTGGTCTGTAAGTCGCTATTATCCTTTTGAGCCTTGTAGATCTCTTGGAGGAATATCAGTCTAGCCCTCAGCTTAGCTAGAATGGAACCATCCACTAATACAGTCATCTAGGTATTCATATCCCTCAAGGAAAATAAAGATTTTCTACTTAAGGCGTCAGCGACTACATTCACCTTTCCTAGATGGTAATCAATGACCAGTTCATAGTCATTTATCAACTACAACCACCTTCATTGCCTTAAGTTCAATTCTTTCTAAGTCATCAAATACTTCAAACTCTTGTGATCTGTGAATATCCGACATCTTTCACCATACAAATGGTGCCTCTAAATCTTCAATGCAAAAAAATGACAGCCAACTCTAAATCAAGCGTCGGATAATTCTTCTCGTGTGGCTTGAGCTATCTGGAAGCATATGCTATCACCTTGCCTTCTTGCATAAGTACACAGCCCAATCTGTTTAAAGATGTATCACTGTAAATTACAAATTCTTTTCCCGGTTCAGGTTGTACTAGAACTAGAGCCTCTGTTAACATGGCTTTTAATCTCTCGAAAGTCTGTTGGAACTTTTCTGTCCACTCAAAAATTACACTTTTTGTAATAATCTCATCATCGGTGTAGCTATCATGGAAAATCATTTGACAAACCGTCGATAATAACTACCTAGGCCCAGAAAACTTCTAACCTCAGACACATTTTTGGCGGTTTCCAGTCAACAATAGTTGAGTTTTCCTGGGTCAACTTGAACCCCATCTCCCGAGATAATGTGTCCCAAGAATCCAACTTCCTTTAGCCAAAACTCACTTTTACTAAACTTGGCATACAATTGATTATCTCGCAAAATCTACAAAACTGTCCTTAAGTGTTCAGCATGCTCATGTTCAACCCGGAGTATATTAGTATATCATCAATAAATACCACAACAAACTTGTCTAATAATGGTCGAAAAATGCAGTTCATTAGATCCATGAACATCGTAGGGGCATTTGTCAAATCGAATGGCATGACTAGAAATGCATAATGCCCATACCTCATTCAAAAAGCAGTCTTAGGCACGTCTGAGTCCTTCACACTCAATTGGTAATATCCTGATCTCAAGTCTATCTTAGAAAACATGGTGGCTCCCTTCAATTGATTGAACAAGTCATCGATCATTGGCAAAGGGTACTTTTTCTTCACGGTTACTTTATTAAGCTAACGATAATCTATGCATAACCTCATGGAACCATATTTCTTTTTCACAAATAGCATTGGAGCACCGCATAGAGAACTACTCGGTCTTGCAAAACCTTTATCCATCAACTCTTGCAACTGTTCCTTCAATTATTTTAACTCAGTTGGAGCCATTCTTAAGGTACAATTGATATGGGTACAGTGTCGAGAGCTAATTCGATACCAAATTTAACCTCTCTAACTGGAGGTAACCCTGGCAACTCTTCTAGAAATACATTTGAGTACTCACATACTACCAGAATTGATTCAATATTTAATTCCATTTCTTTAGCATTCATAACAAAAGCAAGATAAGCCTCATACCCTTTCCTTACATACCTCTAGGCCGACATGTGAGATATCATTATCGGCGACCTGTCTTGATCATCTAATTCAACACGAAGAGTGTCCCCATTTTACATCTCAATTCAATACATTTCTTTCCACAATTTACTGTCACAACATGAGTGGTTAACCAGTCCATACCAAGAATAATATCAAATTCATCAAATGGCAATATCATTAGATTTGCCTTAAAATAATGACATTTAATCATTAATGGGCAATCTTTGTATACTTTATCAATTAACACACTTTTTCCTAAAGGATTAGACACCTTTATCACAAATTATGTAGACTCTACGAGCATACTCATTCTAGATACTAATTTCATGCATATATATCAATGGGTAGATCTCGGATCTATTAAAGTAATAACTTTAGTATCATAGAAAGAAAAGGTACCCGTAATCACGTTAGGAGACGATGCTTCTTCGTGAGCGCGAATGACGTAAGTTCTCTCAAGTGCTTGGACCTTAGGTCTCACAGCCTACTACTTGAGAGTAGTCTTACTACTTGCCCCACTTCCTTGGTTTCTTTGCGATCTCCCTCTAGTAGTGCCTCCCGATCTTACCTCCTGAGGCTTTTCTTTCTCATACACTTCTGGACAATCTCTAATAAAATTGTCTAATAACCTACACCTGACGCAGGCTTCATTTGCTAGAAATTCACCAGAGTGACGTATGCTACACTATGGGCACTCTGGTCCACTAGGTCGGGGTTGCCAATACTAGCAACTGATGTAGTCTAGTCTTTAGGCCCTGAGTACTGTTTACTATTACTCTTATTTGAAAACTGGTGAAGTAGTTGATCGGGTTGAGAAGTCTCTTGACTTCTTAGATGATAATTGAAATGTTTTGCTCATCTGTCTCTTTCTCGAGTCACGAGACTCCATCTCATCCTTTCTTTTCTCCTTAACTAGGTCTTCAGCCTTACAGGCTCTGTCTACTAACAAAAAATTCTTTCAGCTCAAGGACACCAACAAACAACTTTATAACTTCATTTAGCCCATCCTCAAACCTCTTACACATAATGGCTTTCGAGGACACACACTCTTGAGCGTACTTACTGAATCTCACAAACTCACGCTCGTATTCTGTCAGTGTCATCTTTCCTTTCATCATTCAAGGAATTCCATTCTCTTCTAGTCAATAAATCTTTGACTTATATATTTCTTTCAAAACTCTTCTTGAAAGAACTCCCATGTGATCCTTTCCCTAGGTAACACCGACACAAGGGTATTCCACCACTGGTAAGTGAAATCTCTCAAAAGGAAACTACACACTTCGTGCACTCTTCAGGTGTGCACGATAGCTCATCAAACACCCGAATGGTGTTTTCAAGCTAGAACTCTACTCTTTCTGGATCATTGTCCTTACTAGCGTTGAATCACTTAGCTCCTTGCTTCCGAATCCTATCAACCTAAGGCTTTTCTTCTTACAACTTCTATTACTTGGGGAGCTACATAATATGTTGAGGAATAGGTGGGGTCGAAGGAGGTGGAGCATTTAGATTTTCTCGAGCGTACTCTGCGTACTAGTTACTCATCATTCGAAGAAAGGCTCCTTGGGCCTCTTCCCTTGACCCAAAGTCTTGGGCCTACTTTCAACTAGCGCGGTCCCTTGTGCGGGAGCCAGCGCATTACTTGCAGCATCATTAGCTGTAGCTCGATCGGGATCAGGATCCATTAACTATATCAAGTACAATTTAAAATGTTAGAAGTCATCACACTATCATTACACAATCACTCTTACGTATGGCATGTGCAGCTAGACTCATACTCACGCTACGTTAGTCCAAGAACCGACTAAACCGTAGCTCTGATACTACTAAATGTAACACCCCTTACCGGTGTCTAACGATGGGACCAGATGCGAGGCATTACCATGTTTAGCCTTACTTGAACGTGTCAGTAATAGGCTATAACATTTCTTTCAAAATCCATTTCTTGCTCATTCTTGGCCTACGTGGACCTAAACATACCTCCGAGAGGTTTCAGGATTTAACCGAGGACTTTTACGAGCTTGGAAAAATTTTCATCAAAATAGGGGCCACACGCCCGTATTGAACTAGGGACACGCCCGTGTGACCCTAAAACATGCTCACGTCTTCCACCCATGGTCGACACTAACTAATTTCACACGGCCTTGACATGCCTGATGGCCTTGGCCCTGTGGCAAACCTTGTCATTTTGACTTATCCACACAGCCTACACACACGACCGTGTGGTTCAGTCGTGTGGCGATTTAAATTTCAAATGCAAGGTGTAGACTTCACACGGCCTGAGCATACGCCCATGTGCTAGTCGTGCCTCCCACATGGTCTAGACACACTCACATGTGTCTACCCATGTGGACAATTAGTGGACTATCTACCAATCCATTTTGCCACCCTACATCGCACACACGAATACTCCAATTCAAATCATTCCTATTTAAATATATGACCAATTAATATCTCTAGAAATTTAAGAAATCGAGACATGCACAAGAGCATACACTTCATGAATTTACCTTCATTGAGCAAAGGGATTTGCCAAGTATTGGCCTAACTCAAGACCATTTACAAAATGACTCTAGTAACATACATAGCCAACACTTTGGCTAACAAATAAAACTTAAATAAATACTCAAGTCCTTTACATGCCATACTAAAAATGAGTCTAATTTGTTATACCAAAGTGATGTCGATAGTGTAATTCTGAGCTCCGAAGTCCAATGAGCTAACTTGGCAAAACTACAAGGAAAAGGTAAGAGAGAGGGGTAACCATATAGCTTAGTAAGTTTGCATGAAACTCTAGGATGACAATTTTACTCAAACTATAATCATTCATATCATGAAACAATGGTGACATAGCACCAAGGAATAAAAGTACTTACTCGTACTTATTCACACTTATTCTTACTTACTCTTACCCATCTCATGTCAATATGATGTGGTAACTTTTACTTACTCAAGATACCTGTATCACTGATTCATGTAGTTTAGCACATTTGCTAACATAACCATAAACTTAAATCTTTATCATTCATACCATGAACATCACTCAAGGCTATCCATAAATAGACTGGGATCTAGGCCAACTCACATACTTGAATCTTATGCTTATGAATAAATCGGATCATCATGAATCATTCAAGCTTAACATACATAAGATTTGATGCCAACGCCATATCCCAGATATGGTCTTACATGGGATCATTCCTTAGTGTCGACGCCATATCCCAGATATGGTCTTATACGGGATCTCATAACTCGATGTCGATGCCATGTCCCAAACATGGTCTTATACGAGATCGTACATAGATGTCGATGCCATTTCCCAAATACGGTCTTACACGAGATCATTCTTTGGTGCCGAAGCCATATCCCAGATATGGTCTTATACGGGACCTTTCCTTTCTCATATGTATACGTAGGTAATATACTTACTCTGGAACTATAACCGGAACTACAATTTAGCATGTTCTTATTGTTTACTCATCGAGACTTTATAGCTCGATTTCGTTCACAATAACATCCAATAACATAATAATGAACAATTTCAAATATCGAACATTATGAAATACTAATTTCATACAAACTTACCATGAATCTCAAAATGTGTCTCTGTACTCGATTTAGTCTTCAACTTTATTCTGGCCTCGATTTCGATCCGGGCTTTATGTTTCTTGATCTATAATAATAAATTTATCTTGTTAAACACATGCATTGACTAAATTGACTCATAATTTATATTTTGGAAAAATTATGATGACCTTAAACTTTCACATAGTTACACTTTCGCCCCTAGGCTCGTAAAATGATTTTCATTCAACTTTCTTTCATTTCAAGCTTAGCCCAATCATTTTCTCAACTATAGCAACATTAAATTCCCACTATTTCACCCATGTATGACCATTTCAATAACTTTACAAATTGGTCCTTTTCATGCATCTTTCATGAAAATCACTTAGAAAATTATGTTTATTATACATCAAACTTTCATGTTCTTCCATAAAAAATCAAAAAACATGCATGTCATACATGGGTAAATTTTTTAACATAAACCCTAGCTCAACATATGGCTAGAAATAGGTAAACCGAGCTACGAGGGTTTCAAAAATACGAAGAACATTAAAAACGGGGCTAGAATGCACTTACTTTAAGCTTGAAAATAAACAAAACCCTAGCTATGGAGTCCTTGCAAATTTTGGCACCATGGGGAAGAAGATGGACATGATTTTTGGCTTATTTTCCCTTTTATTCTTTAATTAACCAAATGACCAAAATGCCCTTAATGACCTTTTCTTAAGATTTTTCCTTCCCATGTACATTTTTGTCGATCATCAACTATAATGGTCTAATTGCTAAATAAGGACCTCTAAGATTTTTCATAATTCTATTTTATACTTGAACCTTCTAGAATCTTACATTTTCTATTATTTGCAATTTAGTCCTAATGGATAATTTATTCACTAATTAATAAAATTTCTTCATGTGACTTTCACACAATCATGCAAATACCTCATAAGCCCTGTAAAATCATTTAAACACATATTTTCTACATCAAATTTGTGGTCTCGCACTACTATTCTGACTGAGCCCTAAATCGGGTTGTTACAATTGTTATTGTTTTACCTATTTAACCTTTATTAAATAATACATAAAACATATATTATAAGGTTAATTTAGTCCATTTCCATCCACTACCTTAATTAATGGTCAAATTGCAACATAAAGCCTCCATATTAAAAGGGCAACAATAATTAGGTACTTTATAAATCAGCAAACAACTTTTGCATTTTATGCGATTAAGTCCTTTTTCATAATTCGACACACAAACAATAGAATTTTCACACCAAATTATCACACATGCTCATTCACATATCATAAACACCAAAAATAATATTAAAATATTTTTGACCTCAGATTTGTGGTCCTGAAACCATAATTTCGACTAGGGTCTAAACCGAGCTGTTACAACTCTCCCCCTTAGGGATTTTCGTCTCTTAAAATCTTACCAATGAATAGATTCGGATATTGCTCTCTCATAACATCTTCAAGCTCCCACATAGCCTCTTCAACTCCGTGTTTGTGCCACAATACCTTCACTAAAGAAATCTTCTTATTTCTCAACTTTTTGATCTCACGTGCCATTATTCGAATCGATTCTTCACTATACGATAAATCTGACTAAATCTCAACTTCAGTAGGAGTAATCACATGTGATGGATCAGATCTGTATCGTCGAAGCATCGATACGTGAAATACATTATGAATTTTCTCTAATTCAGGTGGTAATAACAACTTGTAAGCAACTAGCTCGATTCTTCGATGATCTCATATGGCCCGATGAACATTGGACTCAGCGTGCCTTTTCGGCCAAATCGAAGTATTTTCTTCCATAGAAATACTTTCAAAAACATTTTTCACTAACCTCAAATTCAATATCTTTTCATTTTAAGTCTGAATAGGACTTCTAACAATCTGATGCTGCTTTCAAACTGTCACGAATCACTTTCACCTTCTACTTAGTCTTTTTTATCAAATCAACCCCATGAATCTTATTCTCACTCAGCTCAGTCCAACACAATGGAGTTCGACATTTTCAGCCATAAAGTGCCTCATATGGTGCCATTTTGATACTAGATTGAAAATTGTTATTGTACGCAAACTCAATCAACGGTAAATATTTTTCCCACGTACTTTTAAACTCAAGAATGCAACATCTCAACATATATTCGAGAATCTGAATGATCCATTTGGATTGTCCATCCATTTGTTGATGAAATACGGTACTGAAATGCAATTTTGTGCCTAAATCCTCTTACAATTTCTTCCAAAACCGTGAGGTAAATCTCGGGTCTCTGTCAGACACAATAGAAAGTGGCACCCCGTGCAATCTCACAACCTCAGCAATATACAATTTGGCTAACTTGTCAAGTGTATAATATGTTCTCACCGAACAAAATGAGCTGATTTTGTCAATCTATCAACTATCACCCAGATTGTAACTTTCTTTCTCGGACATAAAGGTAGTCTCGACATAAAGTCCATCGTGATTCTCTCCCATTTCCACCTAGGAATCATAATCGATTGTAATAAACTGAATGGAACTTGATGTTTAGCTTTAACTTGCTGACAAACCAAACATCTCGAAACAAACTCTGAGATATCCCTTTTCATACCATGCCACCAATAAAACTATTTCAGATCATTATACATTTTCGTACTCCCCGGGTGAACAACCAAACGACTATTGTGAGCTTCATTCAAGAATAACTGAATCAACTCTGAATTTCTCCGAACACTGATCATTATTTTGTTGAGTCTTAAAATTTATATAAAGAATGAACAAACCTGGAAACTAACTAAGACAATGATGGAGCAAGTACACCTATCAAACAATAGTATAGTTTAGGCAAGATTGGAATGTCGAATCCCAAAAGAACCAAAAGTACTAATACTAACTCTCTTTTTATTATCTAGCCTAAGATAAATGGAATTTGTTGTTTAATCTAAATTAACTAACTACTAAACTAAAGACTCTGAGAGAAAGAAGGATGAAATTTGGAAAATAACTTGAGGAAAAACCAATTGATTAAGATGACACCCAATGAAGAATCTACCTAGACTTCACTTGTTATCTAACACTGAACCAGACGATTTATTCACTTGACTTGATCCGTAAGATTCCCTAACGTATATTAATCCCTCTCTTGAGGTGATTAACATCTAACCCTAGGTTGATTAATTGAAATCTCTTTCCAATTAAAACTCCTAGAATTGCATTAACTCGATCTATGGACTCCCACATTAGGTTTCACCCTAATCTGGTAAAATCTCGTCACCCTATCTCTAGGCGCGCGATCAACTCCACTTAATTATGCTAGATCTACTCTTAGGCATGGACTTTTTCTCTTCCACCTAAGCACATCATACTTGAACTAATATCCCAAAAATATCAACACAATAATTAAGAACACATAATTACGAACAAGTCAAATATTTATCATATAGTTCAGAAAACAATAACAAGATTCATATTAGGCTTCATCCCCCTCAGGTATCTAAGGGTTTAGTTCATAATTGTAAAAGAAAACATCTCAAAAGAAAAGATAAAACAAAACATAAGAAATCCTAAAACCCCCTGATAGAATTGAAGGAAAGATTCTCCGCCTTGAGTATAATTCTGGCTTTTTGAGATGAATCAACTAGCTATCTTCGAGTGAATTTCCACAAAGCTGCCTTCCTTGGCCTAGTTGGATGCCCCTTCACTAAAGCCATGGGTTCCCCCCTTTTAGGTCATACTTGGGGTGTTTATATAGGCTTTGGAATGTGTTTCTTCGCCCCTAAATATCCTAATCTGAGTGAAACTTCTCTTTGTCACGACAGGGACATGCCAATGGCACACGCCCGTGTAAATTGTGGCCTGGCCGTGTTCAATCATGTTGAAGAGGGACAGTTGTGGGAATCATCGTTAGGCCATGTTAGAGTGAATTAAGGAGACACGGCCGTGTGGTCTTGGGCCCAGGCCGTGTCAATTTCCATTTTGACCCAATTTGGTCCGTTTTAGGCCCTTTCTCATTCTTTTCATCCTCTAGTGCTCTCCTAAGTATAAAACATGAAAAAAAAAGGATTAAGAGCACCAAATTACATAATTCAAGGCCTAAATCATCCAAAAGGATGCTAAATGTGGGCCTAAAATATGTTACTTTTACAGTTTATCAAATACCCCCGCACTTAAGCTTTTGCTTATCCTCAAGCAAAATTCTCAACTTACAATTAAAATGAACTTTCCACAATTCATAATTCTCATCAACAATGGCTCATCATAATTCATAGATAATTCATACATGGATAAGTTAACTCAAATACTCCTAAAGATTCAAACAATTCTAAGTCATATATTTGTAGCACGAAAACATAGGTGTCTCCCCTTATCTCAATAATTACCTTTGATTCAAAACTGACAAGGATTGACAACCTTACTAAAGATTCACTCAAAGAACTTGAAGTGTTTAAGGTTCAAGAATAAGCACTCATAAGTCAAACCTAAAAAGTTAATCCCATAGGCTTGCCTGAAAATCAAATCTCCACCATTGTAATGTGTGATGATACACAAATCAAAAGGTCTTTAACAGGGTTGTAATGGGGCTTGGGTTAAAGGTGTGGATAAAGGCTAAATTAGGAGGGTTAGAATCGAGATTAAATTGACAAATTACCTAACTAGAAAAATGAACTAATAACCTAAATAATTACATCACATGAAATTTTAAAATACTAATAATAAGAGCTTCTTCTTCAAGATGTTGAATTTTAATTGTACAAGCTCTTAGAACATAGAACTAATAATGAATATACTTTATTTTTTTAAGAACAAGTCAAATGATGAATTTACTAATAAAATAATTAGGCAACCAATCAAATCAAATCTCAATATAAGGGTAGTAAAAAAGAGTGGTGATAACAAATACAAAAGGTTTTGGGGGAATTTTAGTGGATAAGTAAATGAAAAGGATTGTTAAGATCAACGGGGTTCACTATGGGTTAATTATGAAGGTAGGCTTTTTAGTGGAGTGAGTGGGTTAAAACCTAGGTGCCTTTATCATCTCAGTATATCAAATTAAAAATGTGGTCTTGACATGTATAACCGTGGCAAGTTCTAGAATAACAATTCAGTGTTGACACACTCATAATCAATAAAGTGAGCATGAAAAGGAATATATGCTCTATAAGGCTCAAAATCTCACAAAAATTATGGGTTTTTTTTATATCAATCCCTGTAAATTTCAAACTTCAAGGTAATATTCAAATTTAGTTCAACAACCTAAAAAAAAATTATTCTTGTAAAATGGACGTATCATGCTTGATTCTCTTGTATCTTAAAGTTTAAATCATCAATGTACAATTAACTATGACTTAATCTAAGACATATCAATAAAAATCATAAATCAACAGAAATTTCATCCTAATTAGTAATATGAGAAAATTACTTAAGACAAGATACCATTCAAGGATTTGAGAATAATGCAAAAGTTAGGCATAAACTTTCACCCCCCACACTTAAAATGTACATTGCCCTCAATGTACAAAGATAGATAATAGTATATAATAAGAAAATCAAAAGATATGGGGAGAAGTGAAGCTTCCTAAATTGTTGGATGGATTCTTTAAGTCGAAGGTGTCATCTTTTTGTGTGGTGGTTACTAACGAGCTCTATGCTAGATGAAGAAATTGGGGAGCTCGTGAAGAATTAGCTAGGAATTAATAATAAATATTCAAAATATACTAAAAAATATTTAAAGAAAAGCAAGATAAAGTGAAGGAAAATAAAAAGTGAAATAAACTTATAGGAAAAGGTAAATGGACTGAAAAGTCCTTATTGTAAGATGGTTCGTGACGTGGGTGTGATTTTTAAGGCTGTGGTGCGTGATTCCCTAGCAGCCTTAGAACCTAAAACCAAGAAACTAAAAGAAAATAAAATGAATTAAGTAGAAGAGAAGTATAGGTAAGGAAAATAAACGAAAAGATTAAAGAAAAATAAGATCGAAAATGTCTCAAAGACCCTTGGCTTGTCGATTATATGAAGCAGCCGACATGAACTTATATAGGTTGATCTCCCACGGGGAGACTGTGCTTTGATCCTTCTGCTTCTTTGGCATAGATGTGGTGGTGAAGGTTTTTGAAAGATGAATGTGAAGGAAGAGGAAAGTGAGAACCAAAAAGGTGTAGAAAGAGGGGTTTGGGAGTAAGTGGAGAAGGGAGGAGGGGTGGTGGTTTAAATAGATTTTCAAATCTGACCCTTCCCACGCTCATGTAAAGTGGGTGTGTTGAGTCACACAGCGCCTCGCATGCCTTTGTTGTAGGTCGTATCATTTCTCCCACGCCTATGTTCAAATTGCCACACCGTGCTTGGTAAGTCAGTGTTGACCACGTCGCCTCGCACGCCCATGTTTAGTTTACCACGACCGTGTATGAACTCACAAAGTCACCACAACCATATCGCACGGCTGTGGCGTGGTGGTTGGGTCCGTGACTTGAAAATTGATTCATTTTGACTCATACCATCTCTCCTATGTCAGTATGAAGATTTGATGCATCCACACGGCCACGACCACAGCCGTGTGCAAGGCCGTGTGGAATGAAAATTTGCCAAAGAAGAAGAAAAGGAAAGAAAAATTTTAATAATAAATAGGGTTAGTGCTTGAGTTGCCTCCCGAGAAGTGCTCGTTTAAAGTCTTAAGCTTGACTTTCCTCTCATTTGTGTATTCAAGGAGGTTTGAAGAGTTGAAAATCCTTCCTCGTGTTAGTAGTTCCATTATCATGATAGAGTTTAAGACGAGTAGCATTTATTTTCAAAGTGCTAAACATGGGATTACTTACCTCGACTATTCCGTATGGGAAGACATTGATTACCTTAAAAGGATTTCCTTGCATGTGTTAGGATTAGGTGGAGATATTCGTGGGTCTGCTTTGTCTAATAGTACTAGATCTCCAATTTTGAACTTGTTTGCCTCATGACGTGGCTTCAAGTCTACTTCATGAATCCCTAGTTCTTTTTTAAGATGTGTTTTCTCCTCTTCTAGTTCATCGATCTGAATCCCTTATTCCTTGTGAGTTATTTCCTTGTTGGCACAGGATTTAGGATCAGACTTAGTTATGTTCCTTTGTGGTGCTTGCTGAAAAGAAGGATTAACTGAACAGTTATCAATAGAATTTATTTTCTCACCTTGGTTATTCGATGTTCTAGCTGAATCGAGGGCTTGAAGAGCAACTGTCTCGTCACCTACACAGAGTATGAGTTCACCTGCGTTGACATCGATTTTAGTCCTGGCAGTTGCTAAGAATGGTCTTCCTAAAATTAGGGGTATCGTGTTGTCCTCATCCATGTCTAAAACGACAATGTCTACTGGGAATATGAATTTATCAATCTTCACAAGTGCATCTTCAATTATACCCCTAGGAACTCTGATAGTTTTATTAGCTAATTGAATGCTCATCCTAGTTTGTTTGGGCTTCCATAGACCTAGTTGTTTAAAAAATTTATAAGGCATGACATTTATGCTTGCCCCTAAATCAGCTAACGCATTATCAATAGATAAACTACCAATTAAGCATGGAATTGTAAAACTCTCTGGATCTTTTAGTTTTTGTGGTAGTTTATTTTGCAATATAGCTGAGCATATTGCATTCAGTTCGACATATGATTCCTCGTCTCTCTTCTGCTTATTTTTAAATAGCTTCTTTAAAACTTTTCTCAAATCTGGTATCTGCGAAAGAGCTTCAAGAAACGGTAAGTTAATATGCAATTTCTTTAAAAGTTTAAGAAACTTACCGAACTGTTCCTCTGTGTTGTCTTTTTGTTATTGCTTCGGGATATGGTATGCGCGGTTTGTATTCTTTGATTACCGGTTTTGGTTTTACCTCAACCTTACCTTCTTCTACCGCATTCTTTTGTTTTGAACTAGGCACGCTAACCGTTCACTATCTTGAGCTGTTGGCTTGAACTTGCTCCCTTGGGTTAGTCTCGATGTTGCTCGTAGTCTTCCCTGTGGTCTCTCAGATATCTGCTTCGCAAGTTGCTTGATTTGATCCTTGTATTCCTATGTCAATACCTCAAGTTTTGATTCTATCTTTTGGAAACGTGTTTCTATATTTTGGGAGCGTATTTCTAAGGTGTTGTGAAGTTTGTCAGTATCTCTTCAAGGTTCGACTTCTTTTCCTGTGGGTAGGGCTATTGTTGGAAGTTTTGGGATGGTTGTTGCCTTTGATTTATTTGACCGCCCAATGAGAAAATAGGGTGGTTTTTCCAACCTAGATTATAAGTATTACTATAAGGGTTATTGTTAGATCAAAAATTATTACCCATATAGTTCATTTGTTCGCTCTCCATGCCCTGTCTGTAGGGTGGGTACTCAGGATGTAACACCCCTTACCCGAGAACCGTCACCAAATAGGGTTAAGAGGCATTACTGAACAATAGGATCATTTAACATCACATTCACAACACAAAGTCAATCATCATCAATCTCATTTGAATTAAGTCATAGAGTCCCTTAAATGAGTCATCGAGACCCTAAGCATGCTTATAAACCAAGTCGAGACTAAACTGAAACACATAAGTAATTTCATAAAAATTTGAAACTTTTCTAACATACAGGGGACACACGGCCATGGGGGTAGGCCGTGCCTCACCGACGGCTACTTGACACTCCGTGTGTGCTCCCCGTGGTAGTACACTACCAAAATCGACACGATCACCAAGCACACCGTGTGCTAAGGCTGTGTACTAATAGATCACATTCTACCACTTCTCACACGACCACCGAGCACACCCGTGTCGTGGCCGTGTGCAATTTAAGCCACATTCTACCAATTTACCCACGGTCTTAGGCACGCTCGTATGCCTCAACCGTGTGACATTATAGGCCATTTTACAAGGCCAATATGCCATCCACTTAAGGTCTTCCTACAAACAATATATATATCAACACATACATTGCATATATGGCAACCAAAACATACCAAATTGACCATTCAATTTATACACTCAATACCAATTCCAACCATGATGATTCCAAAAAATAAACTCATATCATTACAAGCATAATTCATTCAACAGCTCACTCAAAACTTGGCCATTTCATAAGCTTCCACCTTACCAAGATATGCATCATATATCACATTCATTCAAGCATATTACCAAATTAAACTTGCCAAAACACATGGCTAAGTTCACTTCCAAAAACATATACACATATCTAGTCTATACATACCATATTTAGCTATATACATTTCCAAAAGGGTACCAAAATAAGTTTTTTTTTTTTTTGTAGTGTGATGACGATCCTTGACAATCTCGAGCCTTTAGTAGCTTCAACGACCTATAAAATAGAGAAAACACACACACAGAGTAACCATTCCAAAAGCTTAGTAAGTCATATACTAATAAACTTGGTACGGAAAGCATATATCAATCACTTGGCAAAGTTTCACATATTTGTTTTGGTTCATACACTTTTAACCACATTAGCCATTTTCACCATTCAAAAATCATATGAACACATAGCTCATTTGGCCAAAATAATTCTTATCATATCACAAATTCCATGTACTTATCACCATAGTAAGATCCCTTAGATAATTACCTTACATACACAAATAGTGTATAGATAACGTACCTGAATCGAAATTAATATCACATAATTGTTATTGTTCATAGCTCAGATTTGACATTCATATCATAGTCTTGGCCGTTGAACCCATAGGAATCTAGTAGGATGATCAGAAAGTTCAGAATAGTTGTACAATGCCAACGTCCCAAACGAGGTCTTACATGTACTTAGATATCGATGCCTCTGTCCCAGACAATGTCTTATACTAATTAATACGATGCCGATGTCCTAGATATGGTCTTACTCATAAAGCTCCTATCGATGCCTATGTCCCAGATGAGGTCTTTTACATAGAATTCATATCGATGCCTATGTCTCGGACGAGGTCTTTTACATAGAATTCATATCGATGCCTACGTCCCAGACAAGATCTTACACAAATTTCAAATCAACGCCAACGTCTTGGACGTGGTCTTACATGATAAAACAGAATAGATACATATGTAATGACATAACTAATCCTATCTATTCCTAGGTTCGTGCAGGGCTTCTTGGACTTAATCACTATAACGGATTTATATCAGAATACAAACACCTATCTTCTCATCCATACCCATAATTGATAAACCGTAAAAGTAATATATTTTTATCCCACATTTAGTATGCTTTTGGATGAATTTATCCTTAATTTATGTAAAAAGGTGCTCTTAATCCTTTCTTTTCATGTCTTATACTCAATAAAGCACTCAAGGATAAAAAGGATGCAAAACGGGTTAAAAGGGACCAAAGTGGGCCAACCCAAAAAGTCAGCACGACCTGGACTTCATCCCACATGACCGTGCCCCAATATTTATATTGCACACTGTCACACCCTGATTTACATGACCATGCCTCGTCGACAAAAAGCCCAAGACGGCCTGGACTTCATGCCACATGACTGTGCCCCTAATTGATAGACCTGAAGCATGACCTCTACCCAGATATTGCACGTGCGTGTCATAGCCATGCCTAAATCGACAGGATGGAGACATGGGCTAGACCATGATTTACACGGTCATGTCAAGGCCGTGCCCCTGCCATGGGAAAGAGTAATTTCACTCGAAATTGGATGGTTGGAGCTTAAGAAATGCAATCCTAAGTCCACTCAAACACTTAGGACAAATTTCACTTGAATTACGAGTACTTAGGAGCCAAGTAAAGCATCCCAAACGTCTATATAAACAATCCAAGGCAGTAATTCAAAGTCGTCAGGTTTTAGCAGAGTTTTCTGCCAAAGCTTTACTCATTTAGGGAATTACTCAAAGATAGCAGTTGATCCATCTCAAAGAGTTAAAATTTTACTCAAGACGGAGGATCTCTCCTTCAATTCCTTTAGGGGGATTTAGGGATTTCTTATGTTTTGTTTTATCCTTTCTCTTGAGATGTTTTCTTATTTTATTATGAACTAGATCCTTCAGATACCTGAAGGGGATGAAACCTATGATGGATTTTGTTATTTGATCTATTGGTTTATACGATAAATACCTAGTTTGTTCTTAATTATGTTGCTCAATTTAATCTGATGTGCTTAGGTGGATGAGGAAAAGACCCTGCCTAAGAGTAGATCTAGCATAATTAAGCGAAGTTGATCGGGTGCCTAGAGATAGGGTTACGAGATTTGGCCGGATTAGGATGAAACCTAATATGGGAGTCCATTGATCGATTTACTGCTTCCTTAGGGGGTTATTATAAGAGAACGAGAGTTCCACTAATTAACCTAAGGTTAGAATTATTCACTTCGAGAGAAGGTTTCATATAGGCTAGGGAGTCTCACGGATCAAGCTAAGCAAAAGAAATCATATGAATTAAAAGTTATATAATAAGTGAAGTCATAGGTGGATTCTTCCCGAGGGTATCATTTTTATCAACTAAGTTTTCCAAAGTCTTTTCCTAGTTTATTCTTTTGTCTTTGCATTTAGTTTAAGTATTTCATTAGTCTTAGATAAGTTAATTAACCACTCCATATTTAAGGCTAAATAATAGGAATAAAGAGAGTAGTAGTACTTTTAGGTTCCTTGGGTTCGATAAGATATTCTTGCCAAAGCTATACTACTGTTCGACAGGTGCACCTGCCTCTATCGTTGTCATAGATAGTCTACAAGTTTGATTATCCTTTATAAATTTTAAAACTAGACTGTTTTGCAGCAATCAAGTTTTTGGCGCCGTTACCGGGGAATTCTAAAATATTACGAACGCTCTATTTTTATTACTTTAGCCATTATTATTATTTTTACTTTGTTAACTTTTCTTTTATGTAAATTTTGACAGATAATTCTAGTTTTTCAAAGGAATGGCACTGAATAATTATCAGTGGCAAGGCATGGGGACAATTCCTACTGAAGCAACCAATATTTTCAACCCCGACGTGGTCACCTGGATATCAAATCAGTTCGAAATAATGAATAAAAAGATTGATGGTTTGAATAATCTCTCGCATGTGCACCCAGTAATGCAGTATAACTCGAATCTGAGAGGCATGGCGAATCTTGAGTACCCACCTTACGGATATGGCATGAAAAACGAACAAGTCCACTATATAGGTAACTACTCTAGATGTCAAAATAATTTTTATAATTACACTTATACTATAGGATGGAGGTACCATCCCGGCTTCTCGTGGAATGATCAAAGACAGGATTTTGCTCCAAATTTTCAACAATCTTAACCACAGGAAGGGGAATCAAACCTTGAAGAGATTCTGACAAAATTGGTGACAACTACAAACTCTCGTCTTCAAAAGGGTGAAGAAACACTCGATAAACAACAAAGATCAATCTAGGGAATCAAAATTTAGGTAAGCGAAATCATCACGTCAGTTGGACCACTTATTGAGATATTATGTGAAATACGGACAGAGATTTTTTCCAAAGGCCCACAGCAGGTGAAAGCAGTTACACTAAGGAGTGGCAAAAAGTTAATTGAACCACAAAGAAAGACACCACATGAAATTATCAAGAAAAAGAGTGTAGAAGGTGATAACGATAATCCATTGCCTACAGAGAATAAAACAAAATTTCCATATCCAGTAAAATTGAAGAAAGAACAATTGGATGCTCAATACGGTAAGTTCCTCGAACTCTTTAAACAAATACATATTAACTTACCTTTCGTTGAAGTTATTTCACAGATGCCGACATATGCAAAATTCTTAAAGGGACTTTTTACGAACAAAAGGAAGCTTCAAGAGGTATCCATGGTGGAGCTTAACAAAGAATGTTCAGCCCTTTTCCAAAATAGACTACCACAGAAATTAAAAGATCCAGGGAGTTTCACTATTCCTTGCTTAATTGGTAGTTTAAACATCAAGAAAGCATTAGAAGACTTAGGCGCTAGTATTAATTTAATGCCTTACAAATTATTTAAACGGCTAAATCTTGGGGAACCAAATCCCACTAGGATGAGTATTCAATTACCCGATACATCTATTAACTATCTTAGGGGAATTATTGAAGATGTCTTGGTCAAAATTGATAAATTTATTTTTCCTGTTGATTTCGTTGTGTTAGACATGGATGAAGACATTAATGTTCCTTTAATCTTAGGGCGTCCCTTTTTAGCCACTACTAGAGCTATTATTGATGTAGGTAATTGTAAACTAGCTCTGATAATTGGTGATGAAGAAATTATCTTTAAACTCTATAATGCCATGCGATATTCTAAAGAACAAGATGATTCCTGATATTTCGTCGACACTACTAATCATATTATAAAGAATTCATTATTGGAAATTATACAAGGTGACATATTGGAATTGTGTCCGGCTCAAGAAGACGGGGAAAAAGATGAAGACAATCTGAAAATGTCATCATATGAACAACGGAGAAAAGAAAGCATCAAGAATGATAATGGAATAAAACAAAAACCCTCCATCGTAGAGCCACCTAAATTAGAACTCAACCAGTTACCAAAACACCTAGAATATGCATTCCTTGGAGACAATTCTACACTACCAGTAATCACCTCCTCAAAATTAAAATCCAAAGAAAAGGAAGAACTGATAAAAGTACTAAAAGAACACAAGAAAGCCATATCTTGAAAATTTACGATATCAAGGAATAAGCCCACATTACGCACCCACAAAATTTTGATGGAAGAAGAATATAAACCATGTGTGCAACCTCAGAGACGTTTAAACCCCAATATGAAAGAAGTGGTCAAAGTCGAGGTAATTAAACTTCTAGATGCAGGAATAATTTATCCTATTTCTGACAGCACTTGGGTAAGTCCTGTGCAGGTAGTCCCAAAGAAAGGAGGAGTGACTATAGTACCCAATGGAAAAAATGAGTTAATTCTCACAAGAACAATTACAGGATGGAGAGTCTGCATAGACTGTAGAATGTTGAATGATGCCACCAGAAAAGATCATTTTCCTTTGCCTTTCATAGATCATATGCTAGAAAGATTATCCAGGCATATGTACTACTGCTTCCTGGATGGACTCTCCGGATACTTTCAAATGCATAGAGCTCCTGAAGACCAAGAAAAAACAACATTTACATGCCCATACGGTACGTTTGCTTATCATAGAATGCCTTTTGGATTATGTAATGCTCTAGCTACTTTTCATCATTGCATGCTGGCAATCTTCGACGAACTCGTAGAGGACATCATGGAGGTTTTCATGGATGATTTCTTGGTATTCGGTAATTCTTTCCATCTTTGCCTTAAAAATTTAAAATGAGTTCTAACGAGATGTGGAGAAACAAACCTTGTTTTAAATTGGGAGAAATGCCATTTTATGGTTAGAGAAGGGATTGTATTAGGACATAAGATTTCTAGTAAAGGAATTGAGGTAGATAAAGCAAAAGTTGAAACCATAGAAAAATTACCTCCCCCTAGCTCAGTCAACGCTATTAGAAGTTTTTTAGGACACGCAGGTTTTTATAGAAGATTTGTTAAGGATTTTTCTAAAATAGCTAAGCCTTCAACAAAATTACTGGAAAAAGATGTTCCTTTTAATTTCAATCAGGAATGTTTAGATGCATTCAATGTCCTTAAGGATAAATTAGTAAATGCACCGATTATAATTGCACCTGATTGGAACTTACCCTTCAAATAATGTGTGATTCAAGTGACTTTGCAATAGGTGCAGTTTTGGGACAATGAAGAGACAAGCATTTTTAGCCAATCTACTACGCTAGTAGAACATTAACACCTGCACAAGAAAATTACACCATGACTGAGAAAGAATTGCTAGCTGTAGTTTTTGCTTTTGACAAATTTAGACAATATCTAATATTATCTAATGTTGTTGTTTACACTGATCATTCAGCTCTTCGTTATCTTTTCAAACAAACCTGATGCAAAACCTAGACTAATAAGATGGATTTTACTGTTATAGGAATTTAACTTGGAAATACAGGATAAAAGGGGAGCTGAGAATTTCGCAGCAGATCATCTTTCAAGACTCGAAAATCCACACACCAAAGAGCTTGATGAACATGAAATAAATGATTCGTTTCCCGAAGAACAACTCTTTTCTATAACACATTCTAAAGTACCCGGGTTTGCAAATATTGCAAACTATCTAGCAGCTAACATCCTACCAAGAAAATTGACACATCACCAAAAGAAGCGATTCTTTGCTGATGTGAAAAATAATTTTTGGAGGATCCCTTTCTTTTTCGCATATGTGCAGATCAAGTAATTCGAAGATGCGTTACAAGAACAGAGGCAAGCAAAATCCTGGAACATTGTCATTTAGGACCATTAGGAGGACACTACAGTGGTATTAAGATAGCACACAAAATACTCGAATCAAGTTTTTACTGGCCCACTATATTTAAAGATGCCAATAGGTATGTTACCTCGTGTGACAAATGCCAAAGAACAGGTAACATCTCTAAACGTGATGAAATGCCTCAAACATATATGCTATGATATGAAATATTTAATGTATGGGGTATTGATTTTATGGGACCATTCCGAGTTCATTTGGAAATAAATACATCCTAGTAGCAGTCGATTACATGTCAAAATGGGTAGATGCGGAAGCCTTACCTACAATAATGCTAGGGTTGTAGTTAAATTTCTCAAGAGACTATTTTCCCGATTCGGTACACCTAGAGCCATCATTAATGATAGGGGCACTCATTTCTGTAATACACAATTTGAAAAAGTCTTAAAGAAATTTGGAGTATACCACAGAACAGCCACCCCTTATCATCCCCAAACTAGTGGGCAAGTTGAGGTAGCAAACCGAGAGCTTAAGCGTATTCTAAAAAAAAAATAGTTGAATCAAATAGAAAAGATTGGGCAAATAAAGTACATGATGCTTTATGGGCTTATAGAACAACATTCAAAACACCTCTAGGGACATCCCCATACAAGCTCCTATATGGGAAAAGTTGCCATCTACCATTCGAGTTAGAACACAAAGCTTTCTGGGCAATAAAATTTTTAAATACTGACCTTGACCTTGCAAGAAAGAGAAGAATGATGCAGATAAATGAGTTAGATGAATGGAGAATGGAAGCCTATGAGAACTCAAGGTTGTACAATGAAGCAACAAAGTGACGTCACGATGTCTGCCTCTAGCGATCAAAACATTTTGAAGTAGGAGACCTAGTCCTATTATACAATTCAAGGCTCAAATTATTCCCTGGGAAGTTAAAATCTAGATGGTCAGGCTCATTCATGATCAAAGCAATATTTCCATATGGCACCATTGAGGTAACTCATCCCACTAAAGGTACATTCAAGGTAAATGGTCACTGACCTAAGATTTATAATGGTGTATATCTTGGAGATACAAGAAAAGAGATTATGCTCCATGAGCCTTCCTCTAGAACTAAAAACAGGGAGAGTCTAGCTTAAGAATATAAATGAGCGCTTCTCGAGAGGCAACCTGAGCACTAAACACATTAACTTTGTTTTACAATGCGGGATCATTAACACGGCCTTGAACAGGCGTGCCTATATAACTGCATAAGCAGGAAAACCTCTCTTTTCCAACACGGTCGCGATAAAATCACTGCAGGCGTGCCTCATAACCGTGTGAGGCTACTGACATATTAAGCACGACTAGAACACGGGCATGCACCGTGACCGTGTGAACATACTGATTTATCGAGAACGGGCGTGTCAAATTATCACAGGGGCGTGTCAAAAACCCTAAATCGCGCCCAATTCCAAGCAATCGGGAAAAGCACGAGTAGTTCAAATTTAACACAGCCGTGTCAGGTGGCCATGTTCCCCTCCTTATATAAGAAAATTAACCGAAAAAAGCCCTCCCCTATTTTAAACCCTAGACACAATTCTCAACCTCCTTCCACAAAATTTCCACCATAGCAACACCCTCCACCACCCGAAACTACCTCTCCCTACTTTTTCCTCAGCATAACCAATCAAAAACAAGTTGCACGCCCGCAACACAACCGTGCTACCACATGCCACACCGCTGCCATCGTCGTGCTTCACCCGTGTTCGTCACATACAACCATCCCTAGTTCCTTTTTCTTCATATTTTCAATTATTTTATCTTTATTTAAAAGTTATAGTTGATTTTAGACTCAAATGACCTGATTCATTTTTAGTTTTTCAGTATTTTTACTTTCATCTTCTTCTTGATTGATTTACTAATTGTTTCCTTCTATTTTGATTTCAGTTCTTTTTAATATATTCTCTATTTTTGCATTTTATTTTTATGCTAATTTTTCTTCCCCTTCATTGTAGAATTGATACTCTATTGACTAAATTTAGTTAAACGTTAAATTATAACTCTCATATACCATGACTGATCCCAATGAAATCTTTGTTTACCTTTTGTTATTGTATTCAGAACTAAATAATGATTTTAGTTAAGAATTGTTCATAAGATTACGATTTTAGTATTTATTCTTCAAAGAATCATCTATCTTGGCTATTGACTGTGATTATTGGCTGTATAAAAGAGGTGTATCTCTTTTTGATTATGTTGCAGGAATTATGTCGTCATCACGTCTTAAAAGGGCCGTTCCAAGTAAGAAAAGAAAAACACCTGGACCATCTTTGACTAGCGCCTCATCAGAAATTTGATTCCACTTCCTTCAATTTAATCAAAACACTCAGGAAGAACGATATAAGGCACTCTGGGAACGCCCTTTAGGCACCAAAAGATGTCTGGACTGGAACGCAATAGAACAAATTGAACTGACAATCGATATTCGAGCCCTCATAGCAACAGAGCCATGGGAGCGGTTCTTCTCCATAATCGAGCCTACTTACTTGGAACTCACACTCAAATTTTGTTCCACATTCACATTGCAAATAGTGATGGCTCAGTATGATGACCCCGACACTATCCAATTTCGTCTCAGGGGCACAATACGACGATTAAGCATACCACAATTTGGTGTGGCCCTTGGTCTCTACACTCTAGAATTTATTAAAGAAAATCCTCTGGACGATTTAAACCGTGACCTGCACATCACTCAAATCGCCTGCTGGCAAAGCTTACACCCTACTACAAGAAACTATAACCCCAATCATTCAAAGGCGACCGCCCTTTCCCCAGCTCTCAGGTATATTCATGCTATCCTTGCTCATACAATTACTGGTCGCAAATAGAGCACATGCGTCGTTAATAAACAAGACGTCTACTTCTTGTCATGCATGTCTGAGGGACATGTTTTCGATGTGGCGTATTTTATCGCATGCACAATGCAGCATCAGACAGAGGCACATAAAAAGGGCATCATTTCAATGGGGCCATATATATCGCGATTAGCTCAGCACTTTAATCTCCTCGACACCGATCAGCAGAGGTCCTCACTTACACTGATCGGATACATGACACTTCAAGGGATACAAACAATGTTACATATGAATATGATCAAACGATGTCGTAGAACGGACCCTCCTCAATACAGACTAACTACAGAAGAGGAGGTGCCCGAGGACATTCCTGATGATGTGCCACCAGTCCTGAGCCAGCAGCCATCATGTTCAACGTCTTCATTGGCAGATATCTCTGCACGCCTCACTCAACTCGAGCACTATTGTACCCAGCAGTTTACTGGCAATGCTCGACGTCTTGATGGGATCGAGGCCACCCTTCAGCAAATCTTTCATCACTTTCACATATTGCCATCAGCACCACCCTAGGATCCAGCTAACGATGAGGACTTCTGGGTTCTCATAGATTGTTTTTTGACATATATTTTTCCCTATTTTAAATATTTGATTAATGATGCTTCTATTTTTGAACTTTATTAGTATTTCATGTTTTTATTTTTATTTTTATTCTTATTTTTATACCATTGGCTCTCTAACCTCATAAGCAATCCCTATTCAAAAATTATTAACTAAGTGACTTTGCAGAATCAATTACACGCCGCACAAACACATATTTAAATAATAGTCACCCGAGGAATGTATTTTGGACTCCATCCAAAAATTCAGGAAGTGTCACTTTCTCCCTTCTCTTTTGATTTATCCCATTACTGTCATTATTTATCTTTGTACATTGAGGGCAATGTACATCTTAAGTATGGGGGAGTAAAAGTGTCCAACTTTTTGTTTTATTTTCAAATCCTGAATTTAGTCTTGATCTTAATTATTTTTCTCATATTATTAATTAGGATGAAATTTCTATGATTTATGATTTTATTGATATGTTTTAGAACAAATCATAGTTAATTGTGCATTGATGATTAAATTTGAAGAATCTTCGAGAATCAAGCATGATAAGTCTATTTTTCAAAAACAAAATTGATAGGTTGTTGAACTAAATATGAGTATTACTTTGAAATTTGAAATCTATAGGATTTATGTCAAAACACCCATAATGTCATGAGATATTGAGCCTTATAGAGCATATATTATTTTTCATGCTCACCTTTATTGATATTGAGTGTGTCAACTTTGAACTGTTATTCTAGAACTTACCTCGTTTATGCATGTCGAGACCACAATAATGATTTGATATACTGAGATGATAAAGGCACCTAGGTTTTAACCTGTTCACTCCACTAAAAAGCCTACCTACATAAATAACTCCTAGTGAACCCCGTTGAATCCTAACAATAATTTTATTGACTCACCCACTAATATTATCCCAAAATCCCTTTGTATTTGTTATCAACATTCTTTTGACTACCCCTCTATCGAGAATTGACTTGATCAATTGCCAAATTAGGTTATTTCAATTATCAAAGTTCCTTCTATTAAGTTTTTCTTAGTTTGTTCTTTAAAAAAATCCAAGTTTATTCAATAAAAAGCTTAGAGCAATTAAACTCCAATTGTTGAAGAAAAAAGCTCGTATTAAAGTATTATCAAATTTTAAAGTGAAGAAAATACTCTTTATTATAGAGAAATTATCAATAGTGGTATTATTACTTTTCATTCGATGTAAATATTCATATTTAGTTCATTATTTTTAGATTAGGTAATTAGTCAATTCAATCTCTATTTTAACCCTCTGATTCAGCCTTTATCCACACCTTTTAACCCAAGCCCCGTTACAACCCTAATAAAGACCTTTTGATCTATTTATTATCTCATATCTGATGGTGGAGATTTGATTTTTAGGCAAGCCTATGGGTTTATTTTTTCAGGTTCATCTTTTGAGCGCTTTTTCTTGATCCTTAAACACTTTGACTGCTTTGAGTGAATCTTTAGTGAGGATGTCAATCCTTGTCGATTTTGAATCAAAGGTAATTATTTAAATAAGGGAGACACCTATGTTTTCATGCTACAAAATCATGACTTATCTCGTTTGAATCTTTAGGGCACTTCGAGCTAAATGATCCATGTATAAATTATCTATGAATTATGATGAGACATTGTCAATGGGAATTATGAATTTTGGAAAGTTTGTTTTAATTGTAAGTTGAGAATTTTGCTTGAGGACAAGCAAAAGCTTAAGTGTGGGTGTATTTGATAAACCGTAAAAGTAACATATTTTAATCCCACATTTAGTATGCTTTTGGATGAATTTATCCTTAATTTATGTAAAAAGGCGCTCTTAATCCTTTCTTTTCATGTCTTATACTCAGGAAAGTACCCAAGGATAAAAAGGACGCAAAAAGGGTTTAAAACGGACCAAAGTAGGCCAACCCAAGAAGTTGGCATGGCCTGGACTTCATGCCACACGAGCATGCCCCATATTTAGATTGCACACGGTCACACCCTGATTTACACGATCGTGCCTCTTCGACAAAAAGCCCAACACGACCTGGACTTCATGACACACGGCCATGCCCCAATTGGCAGACCCGAAGCACGGCCTCTACCCAGATATTGCACGGGCGTGTCATAGTCGTACCTAAATCGATAGGATGGAGACACAGGGCTGGACCACGATTTACACGGGTGTGTCAAGGCCGTGCCCCTACCAGGGAAAGAGAAATTTCACTCAGAATTGGATGCTTGGAGCCCATGAAATGCAATCCTAAGTCCACTCTAACACTTAGGACGAATTTACTTGAATTACGAGTACTTAGGAGCCAAGTAAAGCATCCCAAACGTCTATATAAACAATCCAAGGCAGCAATTCAAAGTCGTCAAGTTTTAGTAGAGTTTTCTGCCAGAGCTTTACTCGTTTAAGGAATTACTTGAAGATAGCCAGTTGATCCATCTCGAAGAGTCAAAATTCTACTCAAGACGAAGGATCTCTCCTTCAATTCCTTCAGGGGGTTTTAGGGATTTCTTATGTTTTGTTTTATCTTTTCTCTTGAGATGTTTTCTTATTTTATTATGAACTAGATCCTTCAGATACCTGAAGGAGATGAAACCTATGATGGATTTTGTTATTTGATCTATTGGTTTATATGATAAATACTTAGTTTGTTCTTAATTATGTTACTCAATTTAATCTGATGTGCTTAGGTGGAGGAGGAATAGACCCTGCCTAAGAGTAGATCTAGCATAATTAAGCGGAGTTGACCGGGTGCCTAGAGATAGGCTTACAAGATTTTTCCAGATTAGGGTGAAACCTAATATGGGAGTCCATTGATCGATTTACTTTTTCCTTAGGGGGTTATTATAAGAGAATGAGAGTTCCACTAATTAACCTAAGGTTAGACGTTATTCACTTTGAGAGAAGGTTTAATATAGGTTAGGGAGTCTCATGGATCAAGCTAAGTAAAAGAAATCATATGAATTGAAAGTTAGATAATAAGTGAAGTCATAGGTGGATTCTTCATGAGCGTATCGTTTTTATCAACTGAGTTTTCCAAAGTCTTTTCCCAGTTTATTCTTTTGTCTTTGAATTTAGTTTAAGTATTTCATTAGTCTTAGATAAGTTAATTAATGACTCCATCTTTAAGGCTAAATAATAGGAAGAAAGTGAGTAGTAGTACTTTTAGGTTCCTTGGGTTTAATAAGATATTCTTGCCAAAGCTATACTGCTGTTCGACAGGTGCACTTGCCTCTATTGTTGTCATAGTTAGTCTACAGGTTTGATTATCCTTTATAAATTTTAAAACTAGACTATTTTGCAGCGATCTATAATCAACCTCAAACATATGAACAAACATAATATCATACAAGTACGTTTATTTGCATAGTGACTTACCTCGGATTTGGTTTATCGAACGGAAACGGCTACTCGATTATTTTTGCTTTCCCGCGATCTAAGTCTGTTTTCCTCGGTTCTTGATCTAAACATATTTAGAATTTATCCTTTTATTCACTATTTCATTCAATTAAATCCAAACACATATATTTAGGGCTATTTGCAACTTAGCCCTCACATTTGTACATTTTATCAATCTAGTCCATTTTACTCAAAACATCAAATTTCACAAGATCCATACATACACATGCTTAGTCGAATACATATACATCACATATAAGCCCACATTTTCATCAAAATTTCAATTTAGTCCCTCAATTTACCATTTTCACAATTTAGCCCTATTTAGCTAAATTCATCAAAACTTCAAAAACATAACATGTTCATTTTAGCTCAAATCTTTCATATATCATCCTCAAACATCACAAAGCTTGTAAAATCATCAATGGTATATTTCACATATATCATCAAAACACAAAATCAAGGCATGGGTTTTGTTGCTATCAAAGCATCGATTACAAAAACATAGAAATTATCAAGAACCGAAGTAAAAACATACCTTAATCTTGCATAAATAAAGCCGAATGCCCTAGCACATTTCTCTTCTTTTTTTCTTTCTTCAATTTCAGCACCCAAATATGAGATGATAGCATTCATCTTTTCTTTTGTTTTTTATAATCATATTATTATTCCATTTACTAAAATACCCTTTAACTTAATATAAGAAAACATATATATAACAAGGGCACATTTGACCTTTATCCATCCAATATCTAAATAGTGGTCTTATTGCCTCATAAGGCCTTCTCTTTTAAAAGCCATAACACCTTGATACTTAACAAATGTCATGCAACTTTCACATCCACTACATTTCATCCTTTTGTCAAATTAAACATGGAAACAGACAAATTCGCTTACGAAAATTTACCACATGCTAATTCACATATCAACAGCGTAAAAAATAATATTAAAATATTATACGGACTAGGATTTGTGGTCCTAAAACCACTGTTCTGACTAGGGTATAAACCAGACTGTTACAATTTTCCCCCTTAGGGATTTTTGTCCTAAAAAATCTTATTGTTAAATAGATTCGGATGTTGTTGTCTCATTGAATCTTTAGGCTCCCACGTAGCCTATTCTAATCTGTGTCGATTCTACAATACTTTCACTAATGAAATTTTCTTGTTTCTTAACTCTTTTACTTCACGAGCTAAGATATGGATCAATTCCTCTTCGTATGTCATATCAGATCAGATTTCAATTTCAGATGGGGCAATCACATGTGACGGATTAGATCGATATCTACGGAGGATCGAAACGTGAAATACATTGTGAATCTTTTCTAGTTCTGAGGGTAACTTCAATCTATATGCAACAAGCCCAACACGTTTAATGATCTCATACGGTCCAATGAATCTCGGACTTAACTTGCCTTTACGTCTGAATCAGAGCACTTTCTTCCACGGAGACACTTTCAGAAATACTTTGTTGTCGATCTCAAAATCTATATCCTTTCATTTTAAGTTTGCATAGGACTTCTAACGATCAGATGCTGCTTTCAAACAATCTCGGACCAGTTTCACTTTCCGTTCGGTATCTTTTATCAAATCGACCCCGTGTAACTTATTCTCACTAAGTTTAGTCCAATATAGAGGTGTACGACATTTACGTCCGTACAAAGCTTCATATGGTGCCATTTTGATGCTTGACTGAAAACTATTGTTATATGCAAATTCAATCAATGGCAGGTATTGTTCCCACGAACCATTAAACTCAAGTACATAGCATCTTAACATATCTTCGAGAATCTGAATAACTCGCTCGGATTGACCATCCTTTTTCGAATGAAAAGATGTACTGAAATGTAATTTTTTACCAAAAGAATCTTGCAATTTCTTCTAGAATCGCGATGTGAATCTCGAATCCCTATCCGACACAATAGATAGTGGTACCCCGTGCAATCTCACAATCTCAAAAATATAAAGCTCAGCTAATCTTTCAAGTGAGTAGTCAGATCTTACCAGAATAAAATGGGTTGATTTAGTTAATCGATCAACTACGACCCATATTGCGTCTTTCTTTCTCAAAGTCAGAGGCAAACCAGAAACAAAGTCCATTGTTACTCTATCCCATTTCCACTCACGAATCAGAATCAGCTGCAGCAATCCTGACGAAACTTGATGTTTGGCTTTCACTTGCTGACAAACTAAGCACTTTGAAACAAATCAAGAAATGTCCCGTTTCATACCAGACCACCAGTAGTGTCGTTTCAAATCATGATACATTTTAGTACTTCTTGGATTAATAGATAGACGATATTATGTACTTTGTTCAATATCATTCGAATCAACTCTAGATTTCTCGGAACATAGATACGATCTCGAAATCTCAACAACCATCCACAATTTGAAATTCAGATTCAGAATTCACTTCACACTGAGTTCGTTTCGCTAGCAATTTATTATCAAATTTCTGAGCATCACATATCTATTGTAAGAACAACGACTTTGCTTTTAATTCAGCTATCACAGACTATCATTAGACAGATCTAATTGAGCTTTCAGAGTACTTAGTGCAAACAATGATTTTCTACTCAGAGCATCTACAACAACATTTGCTTTCCCCGGATGATAATCTATCACTAGCTCATAATATTTTAACAATCCAAGCCATTTTCTCTGACGCAGGGTCATTATATATTTCAGACTTTTATGATCTGAAAACACATGACATTTCTCACCGTACAAATAATGACGCCAAATTTTAAGTGCAAACACAATCGCAGTGAGCTTATGTTCGTGTGTGGGATAATTCTTTTCGTGAGGCCTTAATTGCCTTGAAGCATAAGTTACCACTTTGCCCTCTTGCATCAAAACACATCCCAGATCGTTTAACGAAGCATCACTGTAAATAACAAATTCCTTCCCGATTCGCTATATCGACATTGGAGCTTCATTATGAGTTTTCAATTGGTCAAAACTTTTCTGACATTTATCTGACCATTCAAATTTGACATCTTTCTGAAGTAATCTAGTCAACGGAGTGGCTATAGTTGAGAAGCCTTTAACAAATCTGCGGTAATAACCAGCTAAACCTAGAAAACTACAAACTTTAGACACGTTCTTCGGAGGTTTGCAATTCAGAATAGTAGAAATCTTGCTCGGATCAACACGAATGCCGAAGCTGACACAATATGCCCTAGAAAACTGACCTCATTGAACCAGAATTCACATTTGTTGAATTTTGCATACAATTGCTTTTCTCTCAAAGTTTACAACACAATTTTCAAATGTTCTGCATGCTCATTCTCATCACGTGAGTAAATCAAAATGTCGTCAATGAATACAACAACAAATTGATCCAGATACGGTCTGAAAATTCTATTCATCAAGTCCATAAAAATTGCAGGAGCATTGGTTAGTCCGAATGGCATAACTAAAAACTCATAATGCCCGTACCTCGTTCTAAAAGTAATTTTCGGAATATCTAAATCTTTAACTCTCAATTGGTAGTATCCCGATCTCAAATCAATCTTGGAAAACACAGTAGCTCCTTTTAACTGATCAAACAAATCATCAATTTTGGGCAATGGATATTTGTTCTTTATAGTCACCTTATTCAACTGACGGTAATCGATACACATTCTCACCGTGCTATCTTTCTTTGTCACAAACAGAACAAGAGCACCCCAAGGCGAAAAACTCAATCTAGCAAACCCTCTATCAGTCAATTCTTGTAGCTGTGACTTTAACTCTTTCAACTCTGTTGGTGCCATTTTATACGGAGCTACCAAAATAGGTGACGTACCAGGTAACAATTTAATACCAAATTCAACTTCACGAATCGGAGGTAAACCTAGTAACTTTTCAGGGAACACATTAGAAAAAATCACATAAGCAAAATATGATTCATACCCCTTTTTCACATAACTCTGAGCTTTCAAAACGGATATCACAGCAGGCAATCCATTTAAATCATTAGACTCAATCTGTATAATCTCATCATTCGAACTTCATAAATCTATAGTCTTTCTTTTAGCGTTCACAACGGCATCATGCATAAACAACCAATCCATTCTCAAAAGAACATCGAATTCATCAAATGGCAAGAGCATCAAATCAGTAAGAAAATAGATATCTCGAAACATTAACAGATAGTTCTTGCATACTTTGTCAACCAGGACACTTTTACTTAATGGTTTTGATACGTTTATAGCAAATTCAGTAGACTCTATAGGCAAAGTCTTACCATATACTAAATTCATGCATATGTACGAATGCGTAGAACCAGGGTCTATTAAAGCTATCACAAAAGTATCATAAAGAGTAAAAGAACCTGTTATAACACCAGGCGATGAAGCTTCTTCATGAGCTCGGATAGCATATGCTCTGACAGGCGCTCTAGCTTCGGATCTGACAACATTGTCTCTCATAGTTCTCTGACTACCATTGACATTCTTTACATTCTTTGACGATCGACCTCTCGCAGGTGCATTATCAGATCTTGGATACTGAACAGTCTCTAGTTCGACAGGCTTTGGGAAATCACGGATAAAACGATCAAGCGATCCACATCTGAAGCAAGCTCTGTCATTTAATATATAGCTTCCCGAATGTCTTTTTCCACAATGTTTACATTCGATTTTCTCGAATCGAACATTACCAACACTAGCCACTGACGTTGCTGGGCTTTTGGAACTCATTTGCGATCTAGCTCTATTTCTGTTCAAATATCCCGCATTTTTCTGGAATGACTTTGATCATCTCCGTATCTCTTCGAAGAAGACTAAAATGATTTATTCTGAAATCTCTTTCTTGAATCTCGAGCTTTAGACTGAGCTCTTCTTTTATCTTTCCCGAGTACCTCAGCTTTGCATGCTCGGTCAACGAGTACTATGAACTCTTTTATTTTTAAGATCCCAACCAGCAACCTAATATCTTCATTAAGACCGTCTTCAAATCTTTTACACATTATTGATTAAGATGATATGCATTCACGAGCGTACTGACTCAACCTGACAAATTCTTGTTCATATTCTGTAACAGTCATATGGCCTTGCTTTAGTTCCAAAAATTCTTTTAATTTCTAATCAACGAATCTCTCACTGATATATTTCTTCCTAAACTCGGTCTGAAAGAAATCCCATGTAACTCGTTCTCTCGAAATTTTCCACCATTGATATGTTACATCTCGAAGTAACGATACAACACACTTTTGCATTCTTGGAAGTTAGAGACATTTCATCAAATACCGGATAATATTTTCAATCCAAAACTTGGCCTTTTCAGCATCATCATCCTTAGTAGCTCAGAATTCTTCTGCCTCACAGTTACGAATCATGTCAACTGGAGGCTTACTCAACAGATTCAAATTTGCAGTTAGAGGTATATTGGATGTCTGAGGGGGATTAACCGGTGGCGGAGGTTGCAAAATAGTCGGGTTATTCTTTACAAACTGAGTGAACCACTCACTCATCATTTGGAAGAAAGCTTGTTTAGCTTCTCCTTCCTGACCGCATGTAGCCGGTCTCGGATAGAAGGCTCTGTCCCATGGGCTGGAACAGGCGCATTACTTTCTACATCATCAGCTATGGCTTTTTCGGGATCCATCGCTATATAGAAATCACATTTTACATGTCAGGATTCATCACACTATCACAGTTCAAATATATGGCATGTACAGTTAGATTTTGACATGCTACGTTAGTCCGAGAATCGACTAAACCGTAGCTCTGATACTAATAAATGAAACACCCTAACTCGAGAACCATCACCAGAATAGGGTTATGAGGCATTACCGAACAATAGGATTATTTCACATCACATTCACAACACAAAGTCAATCATCATCAATCTCATTTGAATTCCATCATAGAGTCCCTTAAATGAGTCATCGAGACCCTAAGCATGCTTATAAATAGAGTCGGGACTAAACCAAAACACATAAGTAATTTCATAAAAATTTGAAACTTTTCTAACATACAAGGGACACACGGCCTACCCCCACGGCTACTTGACACTCCCGTGTGTATCCCGGAGGTAGTATACTGCCAAAATCAACATAGTCACCAAGCATGCCCGTGTGCTAAGGCCGTGTACTAATAGATCACATACTGCCATTTCTCACATGGCCACCGAGCACACCCGTGTCAAGGCCGTGTGCAATTTAAGCCACATTCTGCCAATTTACCTACGATCTTAGGCACGCCCATATGCCTCAACCGTGTGACATTATAGGCCATTTTACAAGGCCAATATGCCACCCACTTAGGGTCTTCCTACAAGGAATATATATATCAACACATGCCTTGCATATATGGCAACCAAAACATACCAAATTGACCATTCAATTTATACACTCAATACCAATTCCAACCATGATGATTCCAAAGAAATAAACTCATATCATTACAAGCATAATTCATTCAATAGCTCACTCAAAACTTGGCCATTTCATAAGCTTCTACCTTACCAAGATATGCATCATATATCACATTCATTCAAGCATATTACCAAATTAAACTTGCCAAAACACATGGCTAAGTTCACTTCTAAAACATATACACATATCTAGTCTATACATGCCATATTTAGCTATATACATTTCCAAAAGGGTACCAAAAGAAGTTTTTTTTTTTTTTTGTAGTGTGATGATGATCCTTGACAATCCCGAGCCTTCAGTAGCTTCGACGACCTATAAAACAGAGAAAACACACACACTGAGTAAGCTTTCCAAAAGCTTAGTAAGTCATATACAAATAAACATGGTATGGAAGGCATATATCAATCACTTGGCAAACTTTCACATATTTGTTTTGGTTCATACACTTTTAACCACATTAGCCATTTTCACCATTCAAAAATCATATGAACACATAGCTCATCTAGCCAAAACAATTCTTATCATATCACAAATTCCATGTACTTAATACCATAGTAAGATCACTTAGTTACTTACCTTACATACACAAATAGTGTATAGACAACGTACCTGAATCGAACTTAATATCACATAATTGTTCATAGCTCAGATTTGACATTCATATCATAGTCTTGCCCATTGAACCCATAGGAATCTAGTAGGATGATCAGAAAGTTCATAATAGTCGTACAATGCCAATGTCCCAAACGAGGTCTTACATGTACTCAGATATCGATGCCTCTATCCCAGATAGGGTCTTATACAAATTAATACGATGTCGATGTCCCAGACATGGTCTTACTCGTAAAGCTCCTATCGATGCCTATGTCCCAAACGAGGTCTTTTACATAGAATTCATATCGATGCCTACGTCCCAGACGAGGTCTTTTACATAGAATTCATATCGATGCCTACGTCCCAGACGAGGTCTTATACAAATTTCAAATCATCGCCTATGTCCCGGACGTGGTCTTACATGATAAAATAGAAATATATCTATGTCATGACATAGCTAATCCTATCTATTCCTAGGTTCGTGCAGGGCTTCTCGGACTTAATCACTATAACGATTTTTCTCAGAATACAAACACCTATCTTCTCATCCATACCAATAATTAACCTCAAACATATGAACAAACATAATATCATACAAGTACGTTTATTTGCATAATGACTTACCTCGGATTTGGTTTATCGAATGGAAATGGCTACTCGATTATTTTTGCTTTCCCGCAATCTAAGTCTGTTTTCCTCTATTCTTGATCTAAACATATTCAGAATTTATCCTTTTATTCACTATTTCATTCAATTAAATCCAAACACATATATTTAAGGATATTTGCAACTTAACCCTCACATTTGCACATTTTATCAATCTAGTCCATTTTACTCAAAACATCAAATTTCACAAGATCCATACATACATATGCTTAGCCGAATACATATGCATAACATATAATCCCACATTTTTCATCAAACTTGCAATTTAGTCCCTCAATTTACCATTTTCACAATTTAGCCCTATTTAGCTAAAATTCATCAAAACTTCAAGAATATAACATGTTCATTTAGCTCAAATCTTTCATATATCATCCTCAAACATCACAAATCTTGTAAAATCATGAATGGTATATTTCACATATTTCATCAAAAAATAAAATCAAGGCATGGGTTTTGTAGCTCTCAAAGCAACGATTACAAAAACGTAGAAATTATCAAGAATCGAAGTAAAAACATAAGTTAATCTTGCATAAATAAAGTCGAATGCCCTAGCACATTTCTCTTCTTTTTTTCTTCAAGTTCGGCACCCAAATATAAGATAATAGCATTCATCATTTCTTTTGTTTATTATAATCATATTATTATTCCATTTACTAAAATACCCTTTCACTTAATATAAGAAAACATATATATAACAATGGTACATTTGACCTTTATCCATCCACTATCTAAATAGTGGTTTTATTGCCTCATAAGGCCTTCTCTTTTAAAAGCCATAACACATTGATACTTAACAAATGTCATGCAACTTTCACAACCAATGCATTTCAGTCTTTTGTCATATTAAACACACAAATAGACAAATTCGCTTATGGAAATTTCCCACATGCTAATTCACATATCAAGGACACAAAAATAATATTAAAATATTATACGAACTTGGATTTGTAGTCTCAAAACCACTATTTCGACTAGGGTATAAACCAAACTATTACACAGGATTCGTCACTCCTTCATTTGCATCACACTGCATAACTAGATGTGCCTACGATGAACAATATAAACCATCAAATTTTTTATGTAGCAACTCTACCTGATTTGATAGCGCGATTACTGCGTCGAGGTTAAAGTCTCCAGCTGCTTTGGCTGGCCTTGTCTTGTAACTTGCCACTGATAGTTATTCAGTGACATCTCTTCTATAAGCTCGTAGGCTACTTTAGGAGTTTTGTTATTTAGAGTTCTACCGGTGGCTGAATTGATTAGTTGCCTTGTCGAGGGGTTCACATTGTTGTAGAAAGTGTGCACCTGTAGCCACAAGGGTAGTCCATGGTGTGGACACCTTCAAATCCTTGTATCTCTCCCATGCGTCGTAAAATGTCTCTAAATCCATCTGCACAAAAGAAGAGATATCATTCCTTAACTATTCCATTTCGATCGACTAAAATTATTTTAATAAAAATTTTTCGGTCATCTAATCCCATGTAGTGATTGATCCTCGTGGAAGAGAATGTAACCACTATTTGGCTTTATTCCTTAATGGAAAGGGAAATAATCGAAGACGGATGGCATCATCAGAAACACCATTTATTTTGAAGGTATCATAGAATTTTAGAAAATTTGCTAAATGTGTGTTAGGATCCTCATCCTGCAAACCATCAAACTGAACAAACTGTTGTATCATTTGTATAGTGTTAGGGTTCAGTTCAAAATTTTTTGCCGCAATAGTAGGCCTAACAATACTTGACTCAGTTCCTGTTAAACTAGGTTTAGCATAATCATACATTGTACGTGGAGCATGATGTTCTGTCGCTTCTAGAGGTAGCAGATTATTCTCAGCCATCCTTTCAGTAGGATTAGTTTCTCCTCCTTGCTCACCTTCTATGTAGTTTAGGCTTTGCCTTATCTCTCTGTGATTTCTACAAATGGTACCTTTGATATCACTATCGTAAAGTAGGGGTCCTGTTGGGTTCCTTCTAGTCATAAACTAGAGGTACCTGAAAGGAGTGAAAGAAGAAAATTTAGAAAAGCAAAAACAAAATTTAATTGCAAAAAAAAATGGCTAAAGTAATAAAAATTAAGTGTTCTTAATATTTCAGTTCCCCAGCAACGGTGGCAAAAACTTTATCGTTCTTTTGTCGAGTCTTAAAATTTATATAAAGAATGATCGAACCTGAAAACTAACTAAGACAACGATGGAGGCAAATGCACCTATCGAACAATATTATAGTTTAGGCAAGACCGGAATGTCGAATCCAAAAGGAACCAAAAGTACTAATACTAACTCTCTTTTATTATCTAACCTAAGAGAAATGGAATTTGTTGTTTAATATAAATTAACTAACTATGTAATATCCGGATTTAGGGGTTATGCATTTTCACTTAAATGTATGCGGTAGCATCCTTGTGTGTGATTTGAATGTGTTTTGGGGGCTTCGAGAACCTTGGAATGTAGGTAGAAGCCTTAGAAAAATATTTGATTTTAAGCCTAAAAAGGGAACTAAGGGAGCTAGGCCTTATGGAGTTTAGTGTGTGGCATAGGACACAAGAACTGAAGTGGTAAAGTGGCAAGGGAGGCGCCACTTGGAGCACAGAGCAGTGATGCCTCAGGGAGTGAGAAGGGACCTAGGTTCGAGCAGTAAGAGAAGCATTTTGTCATTTATTTTTACGTCAAGGAGAGGGAAGAGTTGGAGTTGCCGTGGACACTTCATGGATGAAGTGTAGATTGGGTCAAACAACTCAAATATTCGGCTAAGTAGGAGGGAAAGAGGGGATTTGGATGAGAGAGGAAGAGTTAGCCGATTGGAGGGGTCTTGGTGTGGCATTTTGGTGCCGAAACTAGGAAAGTATGAGGCCATTTTTCTCTCTTTTCTTTTCATTTTTGCTTCTGAAATTCTTTTCTTCTTTTTGTCCAAAAACCAAAAGTGAAAGAACCAATTGTGCATCTTCTCTTCTCCTTTTATTTTGCTAAGGCCAAAACCTCTCTTCCATTCATTCCCTCCATTTCTGCAACTCTTAGGGTCCCAAACATCTTTTCTCCCTTCTTTTGACAGAGCTGAATCTCTCAGGGTAGTGCCGTCGACTATCTTTTCCTAGTTTCTTCAAATGTGATTTGGTGGTAAGTATCTTCCTCTTAGTAATCAGTTTTATTTCTTTTTCTTTGGGTGTGCCAAAATCGAATGGTTAGCCTCAGTTTTGAGGAATGGCCGAATCTTGATAAGACCATAATCTTGTGCTTTTTTTGTGTAGCCAGAGTAAGGGAGCGTTAAGGATCTCTCGGGTTCGACTACTCAAGGTAAGGGTTAATATTCGGCCAAAGGCCATATTATTTTAAAGGGTGGCCGATTCTAACTATGGTTTTTAGGGAGGAGTACAACCTGATTCGGTAGATCTTCGGGATTTAGTGGCCGATCTAGATAAGGGTTCTAGCATGTAGATCTATTTCTCATTCATTCAAAAGTCGAAGGCTAATCGTTTGTGTGTATTAGTGCTTGGCTGATTGCAAGGAAGGCTCATCACGTAGCTTCGGGTTTTGGTTGGAAACCAAATCGGCATTAAGGCAAGCTGTTATCTTCATGCGACATATCCTTCGGGATCTCTAGTTGAGCCGAATAGGCTTTTGGTTACTAACAAAGTGTTGGCCGATTGTAGGAAGGGGGAAGGCAAACGTTTTGGGATCTCGTTAGTTTCGCGTAGTTTCGAGATTTCGCTTAGATCTACGAATAGTTAGGTGTGTAACCCTACATTAATTCCTGATTGATTAATGGTAGCAATATTAAACATGTGATTATGAAAATACGAGTAACATGGCTAAGGGTACCATTCAATGGTACAGTGCATTCAGGTACGTTACCCCTAACTCTTAGTTAATAATATTACAAACATTGATATGGAATATGTGTGATTTCGTTATGACTTTGGGGTAGGGTACATTGCACGATATCTGAATAATATGTATGTTGCATGGGCATATGGGTGAAAATGATAAAGGGGAAGTGTTCCGGTGGTTTTTACCACATTATCCGGTGACTTATGTCACTTATTATGAATCTGGTGACTCTGTCGCATTATTTGGTGGCTATGCCATGATTATAAGGGCGATGTGCAGTTGACTGAAGCGACTGCCTTTGAGGCTGTGTAGCGAATGGAGGGTCAATTTAGTAATCCCCACGGTGTGATTGGCAGGTACGGGTGGTGTGTAGAGGTTGGATATCTAGGTGGGTTTGGGTTACATCATTGCTTATATTTGTTATATATGATTTGATATGCCTTAATCGTTTGGGAGTCTGTGTTGGTTGTTACACATCGAGTGCATTGACTCACCCTTCGTGGGCTAACATTTTGCAGGTAATACTTAGTAAATGGGCCGGGTCAGCAGGGACTTAGTGGTGGCCATGTTCAGCTCAGCATTTTTGGGTTTCTTATGATTAAACTTGTCACGTTTTCTTATTAAGTTTTTGAGATTTATTTCGAGATTTGTTTTGCTGTAATAAGGCCATTACTATTTAACTGTTTCACGTATGTGTTTTAAATTTTTATTCTATTACGATCGACAACAAACAAATGGTTAAATAATTTTTTGTAAAACAACTTCAAATGTTTTGACACCAAAACACCTATGATTTTCAACTTAGTGATAAGCTCTAAAATTTGGCATTTCTTTTAACTTGTAATTTTTTTTTAAAACATGAAGATAACGTTTTAATACAAACTTCACTGACAACACGATTTTCAACTTGATCATAACACAAATCTATTTTCTTCAAAACCACCAATTTCTCTAAGATGACAAAACAAGATTTAGCTATGTTTTACTCCAGAAGCATGCCAGATCCGGTCAGGGTTTGTGGGCCGGGTTTGGGGTGTTTCAACTTGGTATCAGAGTCAGGTTCAAAACTCTTCTAGATGGGCTTTTGGGCCCAAAACGTTTTTTTTTGAAAATTGAGTTTTACTAAAAGATGAGCAGGTTTTACGGCATGGCTTTGAGTCTCTACCAAGTCCACCAGGTAAGTACCCCTAATTATTGTGTGATTTGTATGTGGGTATTACGGAATCATAGATTAGTAGATTAGGAGCTATTGAACCCTAGGATTAGCTTAATCCCGCACAAAAATACATAAAATTTAAAGACTAATCAAACAAACCTGTAAGTAAGTCGCCAAGTTAAGGGTGTGGCAACAGTTGTGTGCATGTCTAGGATTGGATTTAGAGGGAGCTTGGTATTTAAGCAGTCCTAGTGACTCACCTTCTCTTCGCTCGAATCCTACCTGGTGCATAGTGATGGTTCACCCTAACCAAGAGGACTTACCCACAGGCTAAATTCAATCATTAAAAC
The DNA here is from genome assembly GCA_025506655.1 of Gossypium rotundifolium. Taxonomy (NCBI): domain Eukaryota; kingdom Viridiplantae; phylum Streptophyta; class Magnoliopsida; order Malvales; family Malvaceae; genus Gossypium; species Gossypium rotundifolium. Next base: position 66,767,660 of record CP106732.1, on the reverse strand, counting down.
CCGAAAGGGATTAGCTACACTATTTTATAGAAACCTTAGTTTTGAAATCACTAAATTACCCCCTGATTTGCAAAAGACTACCTTAGATCTGGAAAAAAAAATTTACCGAAGTACCCCGATTTGTGGAAATTACTAAAATACCCCCAATTTATAAAATTATTATACTACCCTCAATTTTTACCAAAATATTCCTATTTTGAAAAAATACCAAAAAACCCCTATTTTGCAAAATTTCAAGATACCCTGATTTGGAAAATTACCAACATACCCCTGTAGGACAAATTACGAAAATACCCCTAAGTTGGAGCGGACGAAAATGTTCAAATCGGTGAACATGTGTAGTAGATACTATTGAATGAATGTGATTCTCTGGATTAGGGTAGGAGATTAGAACGAAAACACTGAAATGATCGAAAGAACTACTACTAAATTTCGTTACATAAAATTTGTTCGTGGATAATTAGTGGAACAGAAAGCTAATACATAAAATTTCTTAAAATAGATTAAACCACGATCATAGACATGAGTTCTAGGGGACGTGGTCGTAATGTGCGTGGGCGTGGTAGAGGCAGAATGACCATGTCGGAACCCATACTTGTGCTCAAGAGACCTAGAATTGATGGGCCGCGAGGTCAGAGGTTGTTACAGGAGGACAGTACCATACTTGTGCTCAGTGTGGAAAGATGCACCCGGGAGAATGTTGGAAAAGAATAAGGGGATGTTTTAAATGTGGGTCCAAAGATCACATGATTAAGGACTATCCTATGGAAACAGGTAGGAGCCGACTAGCAAGTCAGGGTCTTAATCAGGCTGAAAGAGGTGGACAGCAACCACTACGGGGTCGTGGTCCGGTTGGCAGAGGTAATGGTTCTGATAGAGGTCGCGGGACATCGGGCAGAGGTGTTGGTAACGTGGAGGTGAGACAGTCGGGTCTGGTGTATGCGGTTCGTTGGAAGGAGGATGGTGATGCACCTGATGTCATAACGGGTACGTTCCTTATTTCTGGGTTACCCTTTATTACTTTGATAGATATAGGGTCAACTCATTCATACATCGCTAATGAGGTATCTGGAACTCTGCATGTGAACTCTGAGACTGTACCTAGGAAGATGACTGTACTTAGTCCTTTAAGGCAATCAGTAGTAGTAGACAAACTCTTTAGGGCAGTGCCCTTGGAAGTTTAGGGGGCGCAGTTTCCAGCTGACTTAATGGAGTTGCCATTCGGGGAATTTGATCTAATCTTAGGCATGGACTGGCTAGTGAAGTACAGTGCAAATGTGGATTGTGCTGCTAAGCGCATGTCATTGAGAACTTCTGACGACAATGAGGTTGCGGTGATGGGCGAGAGACGGAATTACTTGTCGAATGTAGTATCTGCCCTTAAGGCGAAAAAGATGGTAAGAAAGGGATGTATAGTTTTTCTGATGTTGATCAGTGCCTTAGAGGCTAAAGAAGCAGCTGTAGATGGAGTTAGAACAGTAAGAGAATTCGTGGATGTCTTTCCGGGGGAGTTGACTGGGTTACCCCCAGACAGGGAGGTGGAGTTTGGAATTGATTTGCTGCCAGGTACAGCTCCTGTGTCAATTTCTCCATATAGGATGGCGCCAAAAGAGTTGGTAGAGCTCAAGGCCCAAATCCAAGAGTTACTCGATCGTGGGTTTATCCGACCCAGTGTGCCTCCATGGGGAGCACCAATCTTATTCGTGAAGAAGAAGGATGGGACTATGCCTATGTGCATAGATTATCGGTAGTTGAATAAGGTGACCATCAAGAACAAGTATCCATTACCAAGGATAGAAGACTTGTTCGATCAGCATAAGGAGGCCACAGTATTTTCAAAGATAGATCTAAGGTCAGAGTATCATCAGCTCAAGGTGAAGGAAGCAGACATCCATAAGACAACTTTCTAAACAAGATATGGGCATTATGAGTTCTTAGTAATGCCGTTCAAATTGACGAATGCCCCAGCCGCATTCATGGATATGATGAACCAGGTTTTCCAACCCTACCTGGATCAGTTCATCGTTGTGTTCATAGACGTCATCCTAGTGTATTCCAAGTCTGAGGAAGAACATGATGAGCATCTCCGGGTGGTATTGCAAGTGTTAAGGGAAAAGAAGTTATATGCCAAGTTCAGCAAGTGCGAATTTTGGCTGAAGGAAGTTGCGTTCTTAGGGCATGTAGTGCCTGCAGAAGGGATAAGGGTGGATCATCGGAAGATCGAAGCAGTAGTGGATTGGAAACCACCTAAGTCTGTGACGGAGGTTCAAAGTTTCTTGGGGTTAGTAGGCTACTACAGGAGATTTGTTGAAGGGTTCTCGTCAATAGCAGCACCTCTGACGAAGTTGTTGAGAAAGGAGGTACCTTTCGTATGGGCGGATAAAAGCAGGAGAGTCTTGAGAAGCTTAAGAAAGTATTGACGGAGGCTCCAGTTTTGATACAATCGAAAGCAGGGAAAGACTTTATGGTGTATTGTGATGCTTCCCATACAGGATTGGGATATGTCCTAATGCAAGACGGAAAGGTGGTCGCTTATGCATCTCGGTAATTATGGCCACACGAGGTTAACTATTCGATGTATGATCTAGAATTGGCGGCGGTGGTATTCGCTCTAAAAGTGTGGAGGCACTATTTGTATGGAGAAAGGTCGGTGATCTACATGAACCACAAGAGTCTGAAATATTTGTTGACTCAAAAGGAGCTAAATTTGAGACAGCGAAGGTGGGTGGAGTTGTTGAAAGACTACGACTGCTCAATAGAGTATCACCCGGGCAAGGCGAATGTGGTGGCAGATGCCCTAAGTTGGAAGGTGGTGTCAGATCTGAAGGCAATGTTTACACATCTTAGCCTTTATGATGACGAAAGTTTGCTAGCAGAGTTGCAGGTGAAGCCGACCTGGCTAAGTCAAGTAAAGGAGAAACAGTTGGTAGATGACAATCTGAGTGCTAAGTTGCTGCAAGTGCAGAATGGAGAGTTGGAAGACTATGGTGTAAATAGCAATGGAGTGCTGTGTTTTTCGGGCAAGGTCTGTATACCAAAGGATGAAGAGTTAAGGCAGAGAATTCTTCAGGAATCGCATAGTAGCCCTTATCCTATGCATCCTGGAGGAAGTAATTTATATAGGGATCTACGGGATCAGTTTTGGTGGCCCGGTCTGAAATAAGAAGTTACAGAATTTGTGGGGAAGTGCTTAACGTGTCAGCAGGTTAAGGCTGAACACCAAGTACCTTCGAGATTGCTTCAGCCGATAAAGATTTCGCAGTGGAAGTGGGATAGAATTACCATGGACTTCGTTAGTGGGCTTCCTCTTACTCATACTAAGAAAGAATCGATATTGGTGATAGTAGATCGGTTGACGAAGTCTGCACATTCCATACCAGTGCGGGTTGACTATTCTCTGTAGAGATTGGCAAAATTATATGTAGCAGAAATTGTGAGGCTGCACGGGGTGCCAGTGTTAATTATTTCGGATAGGGATCCGAGGTTCATGTCGAGGTTTTGAAAAGCACTACATCAGGCTTTAGGCACCAGGTTGGACTTCAGCACGGCATTTCATCCATAGACGGACGGCCAGTCTGAGCGGGTAATTCAAGTGCTAGAGGATATGTTTAGAGGTTCTGTGATAGACTTCAGAGGGAGTTGGGAGGAGTTCTTGCCTTTAGCGGAATTTGCGTAAAATAACAGCTATCAAGCAAGTATTCGAATGGCACCGTATGAAGTGCTGTATAGACAGAAGTGTCGCACTCCTATGTGTTGGACAGAGTTGGGAGAACATCAGGTTTTGGGTCCGGAGATTGCAGCAGAATCGAAAGAAAAGGAGGCATCTAACAATCAAAAGTCATATGCGGATCTTAAGTGGAAAGAGATAGAGTTTACTGTGGGAGATCGGGTGTGTCTAAAAGTTTCACCATAGAAGAAGGTGATGAGATTTAGTCGCAAGGGAAAGCTAAGTCCCAGGTTTATAGGACCTTATCGAATTTTGAAGCGGGTTGGACCAGTGGCATATCAGCTGGAGTTGCCTTCAGAATTAAAGCAGATGCACGATGTGTTCCACATTTTGATGCTACATCGTTACCGATCGGATCCAAATCATGTAATACCGGTTGAGGAAGTGGAGCTAAGATCAAATTTGTCCTATGAGGGAGAGCCGATTCAGATTCTGGAACGGGATGTGAAGATGCTACGGAGGAAATTAGTTCCTCTAGTCAAAGTGCTATGGCGTAACCATGGATCGGAGGAAGCTTCGTGGGACTCAGAGGAAACAATATGACAGCAATACTGAAACACGCCAAACCCGGCCCACGAGTCCTGACCAGATCTGGCATGCTTCTTGAGTAAAACTGTTTAAAACTTATCTATTACTTTGGAAAAATCGGGGTGGTTTGGAAGATAATTTGATTTGCGTTAAGTTCAAATAGAAAACCGTGTTGTTTTTGTAATCAATAGGTTGAAAGTATAGCCGAAATTTTTTTAGAGGTTAACCTTACATTGAAAATTGATGGTTGCTTAGGTGTCAAAACATTAAGAATTTATTTTTAAGAAAAATTTTCTTAACCTTTGATTTGATAATAATCGTAACATAATAAACCGAATAAAAATGCATGCGTAAAATAGTTAATCGTAATGGCCATATTACATCAAATAAAACCCAAAATAATACCAACATGCTTAAATAATAAAACCCAACGAAAATAAAATAGCACTGAGCTGAGCATGGCCACGACTAAGCTCCTGCCGACCCGGTCCATTTACTGAGTGTCACCTGAAAGGATATCCCACAACGAGGTGAGTCAAACGGACACAGTGTATAACCACCAACACAAAGTCCCAACGATTTAGGCATATCAGTTCATACATATATATATTGCAATTATAGATAATGATGTAATCCTGAACCCAAACCTAGATAACCATCTGCTACACATCACCCGTACCAACCATCACACTGTGGGGACTACTAAGTTGACCCTCCATCCGCTACACATCATCGAAGGCGATCATTGCTTTACTAGCACATCGCCTTATAAATTGTGGCATAGCCACCAGATAATATTTTGTGACATAAGTCACCACATTCAGATTACGTGACATGAGTCACCAAATTTAGTTGAAAAAACCACCAGTTCACTTCCCCTTAAAATAACACCCATGTGCCCCATGTCATACAAATCATACAAATATCGTGCTTTATGCCTTATTTCACATTCTTATCAATATTCACTTATGTGCCATATTTCACAAATTCATAACATTTATTGACGTAATATTAAAGATTACGTGCACGAAGATTCGTACCATTGTATGGTACCTTTAGCCACGTTCACTTACTTTCATTAACACATATATTAAAACATTACCATAAATCTATTAAGATTTAGTGTGGGGCTACACACGATTTATTTAACGAGTTTATTGAAATCTCAAAATCCTTGTACACCACCATCGCGCCCCTAAATAACCATAGTTAGATTCGCTAACATAATGACCAATATGGCCGAATATTCACATTCACTTACCTTGCGATTCCAAATCCCGAAAATAGTCACTTGACTATGAAGATGTCGAAATACCTACAAGCCTTATGTTAGATTCTATTCTAACACTTTATGAACATCGTAAATGGCCTATGGCCGAATATCACCCATAGCTTACCTTAGATCTTAAAAGTCCCGAAAGCTTCCTTCTTGAAATCGCTACAATAGAAATCCCGAAACTTTCTTCATAGTTTCGGCCAAGAACATTAATGGGGTTAGATTCCATCTTTCGACGAAAAAAAGGAAGAAAAGAATCGATAGTTGACCCTTACCCTTGTTGTAGAAATCGACTGGTCCTTGTTAAACCCACAGAGGTGTTCGACCTTAGCAATTGGGAAAGAAAATAGATGAGATTTACAAGGGTTCGGCAATGGTGGTATTTTTATATAGGAATTTCAAAAATGATGAACCTTTGGGAGGAAGAGGTTCGGCCTAAGTAGGATAGGAAGAAAAGGTGAGAAGAGAAAGATGAAGAGATCGGCTATGCTTGCTTGTGTTTTTGGCTTTGACAAAGTAAAAGAGAAAAGAGAAGATTTGCTAGAGAATTCGGCAGAGGCACAAAAGAGAAAAGAATGAAGAATGGCCTTACTTCTCCCATCTTGCAGAAAATACTACACCTAGACCCCTCCAATCGGCCAACTCTCCTTCCCCCTATCTCATCCCTTCCTTTTCTCCTATTTTCTCTCCTTTTTGCACATTCAAAATAATTTAAAAATAAATCAACATTTATCTTCTATCTTAGCCGAATTTTGAAAGGGGTTGACCAAGTCCAATCCTCATCTAAATAAAGTCCATATGCCATCCACTGCTGCACCCCATTGCCGCAAAATAAAAGCTCCCTTTTTTTTGCTTCCCTTGTGGCTCGAACCCAAACCCTTCTCCATTGCTTGTGGCGTCACTTACCAAGGCCCTAAGTGGCACCTCCTTGCCACTTTGCCAATCTGAATTTTATGTCCAATTCCCTCTACATATTTTCTTAAGGCCTATCAAGCTTAGCTCCCCCTTTAATACTTAAAATCTATTATTTTCTAAGGCATTTACCTACACTTTGAAGTCCTCAAAAGTTCATATAACACATTCAAACACACATAGGCATGTTACTTCATACAATTAAGCAAAAATGCAGAAGCCCTAATTCCCGAATATTACAGTTTTACCCCCTTAAAATAATTTTGACCTCAAAATTACCTGGCTAGAATAGGTAGGGGTATTGCTATCGCATTGCTTCTTCTGGCTCCCAAGAAGATTCCTCCGATCCATGATTATACCATAGCACTTTGACTAGAGGGACCGATTTTCTCCGTAACACTTTCACATCTCGTTCCAAAATCTAAATCGGCTCTTCCTCATAGGACAAATCTGGCCTTAGCTCCACCTCTTCAACTGGAACTACATGAGATGGATCCGATCGGTAACGACGTAGCATAGAAACATGGAATACATCATGCATCTGCTCTAATTTCGAAGGCAACTTTAACTGGTAGGCCACTGGTCCAACTCGCTTTAATATCCGATAAGGTCCTATAAACCTGGGACTTAACTTCCCTTTGCGACCATATCTCATTACCTTCTTCCACGGCGAAACCTTAAGAAACACAAAATCTCCTACAGCAAACTCAATCTCCTTTCGCTTAAGATCTGCGTATGACTTTTGCCTATCAGAAGCCTCCTTCAACCGGGTCCGAATCACCTTAACCTTTTCTTTTGATTCTGCAACAATTTTTGGACCCAAAATCTGACGTTCTTCCAATTCCGTCCAACATGTGGGAGTGCGACACTTCTGTTCGTACAGTGCTTCGTATGGTGCCATCCGAATACTTGCCTGATAGCTGTTGTTGTATGCAAATTCCGCTAAAGGCAAATATTTTTCCCAACTTCCTCTGAAGTCTATCACACAGCCCCTCAACATATCCTTTAACACTTGGATCACGCACTCAGATTGACCATCCGACTGCAGATGAAATGCCGTACTGAAGTCTAATATGGTGCCCAAAGCTTGATGTAGTGCCTTCCAAAATCGAGACGTGAGCCTCGGAACCCTATCTGAGATAATCGACACCAGCACTCAGTGCAACCTCACAATCTCTGCCACATACAACTTTGCTAACCTCTGGAGAGAATAATCAACCTGTACTGGAATGAAATGCGCGGACTTTGTCAGTCGATCCACTATCACCCATACCGAGTCCTTCTTAGTCAGCGTAAGGGGAAGCCCACTAACGAAGTCCATGGTAATTCTCTTCCACTTCCATTGTGGTATCTTAATAAAGGTGAAGCAACCTCGCGGAACTTGGTGTTCAAATTTAACTTCTCGACACGTTAAGCACTTCCCTACAAATTCAGTAACTTCCCGCTTAAGACTAAGCCACCAAAACTGTTCCCTTAGATCTCTATACATCTTACTGCCTCCAAGATGCATAGCACAAGGACTACAATGCGATTCCTGAAGAATTTTCTGCCTTAGCTCCTTATTCTTAGGCATTCAAACCTTTCTCTTGAAACATAATACTCCATCGCCATTAATACCATAATCCTTCAACTCTCCCCTCTGCACTTGCTATAGCTTAGTACTGAAATCATCATCTGCCAACTGTCCCTCTTTCACCTCATTCGGCCATGTCAGCTTCACTTGCAATTCTACTAATAAACTTGCATCATCATAAAGGCTTAAATGCACAAACATTTCCGTTAACTCCGTCACTACTTTTCGACTTAGGGCATCCGCCACCACATTTGCCTTGCCCGGGTGATACTCTATAAAACGATCATAATACTTCAATAATTCCACCCACCTTCGCTATCTCAGGTTCAGCTCTTTCTGAGTCAGCAAATACTTCAGCCCTTGTGGTCCATGTAGATCACTGACTTTTCTCCATATAAGTAGTGCCTCCACACTTTAAAAGCAAAGACTACTATTGCCAAGTTCAAATCGTGCGTCGGGTAGTTAACCTCATGTGGCCTTAATTGTCGAGACGCATAAGCCACTACCTTCTCGTCTTGCATAAGGACACCTTCCAATCCTGTATGGGAAGCATCATAATATACCACAAAGTCCTTTCCTGCCTCAAGCTGAATTAAAACCAGAGCTTCAATCAAGACCCTTTTAAGTTTCTCAAACCCTTCTGTTGCTTATCAGTCCATATGAACGATACCTCCTTTCTTAGCAACTTCATCAAATGAGCGGCTATTGATGAGAACCCCTCTACGAACCTTCTATAATAGCCTGCTAAACCTAAGAAACTTTGAACTTTCGCCACGAACTTAGGTGGCTTCCAATCCAACACTGCCTCAATCTTCCGAGGATCCACCCTTATTCCTTCGACAGACACCACATGCCCTAAAAATGTAACTTTCTTCAGCCAAAATTCGTACTTGCTGAACTTGGCATATAGCTTTTTCTCCCTTAACACTTGCAACATGACTCGGGGGTGCTCATCATGTTCTTCCTCGGACTTCGAATACACCAAAATATCATCTATAAACACAACAACGAACCGGTCCAGATAGGGTTAGAAAACCTGGTTCATCATGTCCATGAACGTGGCTAGGGCATTTGTCAATTCGAACGGCATTACCAAGAATTCATAATGCCCGTACCTTGTTCGAAAAGTTGTCTTATGGATATCAGCCTCCTTCACCTTAAGCTGATGATATCTAGACCTTAGATCTATCTTTGAGAATACTGCGGCCCTCTTAAGCTGATCGAACAAGTAATCTATTCTTGGCAATGGATACTTGTTCTTGATGGTCAGCTTATTCAACTAACGATAATCTATGTACATGCGCATAGTTTCGTCCTTCTTCCTCACAAACAAGCCCGGTGCTCCCTATGGAGACACACTGGGTCAGATAAACCCACGATCAAGTAGCTCTTAGATCTGAGCCTTGAGCGCAACCAATTCCTTTGGTGCCATTACATGCAGACGGGCAATTGACCACCGAGCATGCACTTGCAAAGAAGTCAATTCGAACTCCACTTTCCTATCCAGGGGTATTCTGTAACTCCTCCAGAAAAACATCCACAAATTCTCTTACTGTTCTAACTCCACCAACTCCCCCTTCTCTTCTCATAGGACAGTCCTTAATCATGTGGTCCTTGGACCCACACTTGAAACATCCCCCTGTCTTTTTCCAACACTCTCCCAAGTGCATCTTTCCATATTGGCCGCAAGTACAGTACTGTCCTCCCATAGCAGCCTGCTGACCTCTCGGTCGATCAACTCCAGGCCTCTTTGGCACATTCCCAGATGACCCTGCTGATCCAAAACCTCTCTTTGCCTGTTCCTATCTCAGATTACGTCTCATAGAGTCCTTAATCCCTTCGGCTACCTTAGCCTTCTCCACCAACACAAGAACTCTTGCTCCCTCTTGTGGAGCTATTAACAACCTCAAGTTATCCTCGGTCCATCCTCAAACTAGACACATCGTTCATGTTCCGTAGCCACTACACCTCGAGCATATCGACTCAACCTTAGAAATTCTACCTTGTATTCTGCTACGGACTTATTTCCCTGAGCCAGCCTCAAAAATGCCTTCCTCTGCGCATCAACATAACTAGTTCCAATGTACTTCTTCTGATATGCTGCCTTAAAATATTCCCAAGTAAGATCATCAGCGGTAGCACCATCCCGAACTGTGAGCCACCATTGATATGACTCATCACGGAGTAGCGACACTACCCCTTTCAGTTTTTCCTCGGCAGTCAGGTCCAAGTCGTCCATAATCCATTTCGTCACCTCTAACCAATACTCAGCCGTATTGGGTGCCACACCAGATACGTAACGAAAAAACTCAGCTCCATTAGCTCGAAGCTGCTCAGGTACAGACTTTCGAGCTCCCATGCCTCCACCTGCTCCAACCACCCTTTCCAGAACTCGCAGATCACCGTGATATGTGATCTTCCCCGTCTGGTCTCGATATTCCACATCAGCGGCTGGTGGTGGTGGCATTTCATTTTGAACCCTTGTCCGACCTAACAGTTCGACACGGTCATTCGACCTCTACCAAGGCCACGCGTTACTACCACGTCCCTTAGAGTTCATACGTTCAATCACATTTATCGATTAAAGAATTTTATGAATTAGTTTTGTTCCATCGATTTATCACGAATGTCTTATGTTCAATAGTTCTAAGGAGTAGTTCTTTCAATTTACACACACAGCCTCAAATTCATCCATTCAATCATCACATTCATGAACTTCGTTCATCAGAAAAATGTTGTAGTTGTTATTGTTGTTGTTTTCCCACTACCTGGGGTATTTCGTAATTTCATCCTCTGTGGGTATTTTGGTAATTTTTCAAATTAGGGTATTTGAAAATTTCACAAAGTAGATATTTTGGTATTTTTACGAATTGAAATACTTGGTAAGAAAATTTCAAGGGTAAAATGGTAATTTTATAAACTAGGGGTATTTTCGTAATTTTTCAAATTAAGGGCATTTCGGTAATTTTTGCAAAATATGGTTCCTGGTGACTTTTCAAAACAATGGTATTTTTAGAATTTTTTCTTTTAATTTGAAGGTACTTCAGTAACTTTCCACACTGAGGGTATTTTGGTCATTGGTACAGGTTAGGGGTAATTTGGTCAATTTTGCAAATCAGGGTATCTTGGGTCATTTTAAATTAAGGATACTTTGAAATTTTAAAATCATGGTTTGAATTTTGAGTTTCACAAAACAAGGTGACGGTCCCTTTTGGGTTTTATTTATTGGGTTTAGCCTGTGTTTGAGTCCTCTTGGATAAGGTGAACCATCACTACGCACCAGGTAGGATTCGAGCGAAGAGGAGGTGAGTCACTAGGACTACTTAAATACCAAGCTCCCCCAGAATCCAATCCTAGACATGCACACAACGGTTGCCACACCTTTATCTTGGCGACTCAGACACAGGTTTGTTTGGTTAGACTTTAAGTTTTATGTATATTGGTGTTGAAGTAGGCTAACCCTAGGGTTTAATTCCTAATTTACTCATCTACGTCCCTATAAGTCCCACATACAAATCACAAAAGAGTTAGGAGTACTTACCTTGTAATATCCAGGATTTAAGGGTTATGAATTTTCACTTGAATGTGTGTAGTGGCATGTTGTGTGTTGTTTGCATGTGTTTTGGGGACTTCGAGAATTTTAGAATATAGGAGAATGCCTTAGAAAAATATTAGATTTTTAGTCTTATAGGGAGCTAAGCAAGATTGGCCTTAAGAAGAATTTGTATGAGGATTTAATCACAAGGAGTTTATTGGTAAAGTGGCAAGTGGCGTGTGGAGTGTGCTAATGGTCTTGGGTTCGAATCCCATGGATAGTCTTAATGTGATTTTTATTTTGCACTTGTTTGGCATGTGTGGTCAAACTTTAATTAAAGTAAAGTTGGACTATTTTATTTTATGGATAGTAATATAAGGAAAAAGGCAAGTACTAAGTTAAGGAATGGAATCAAGGTGTTATGGAAGACATAAGGCTTGATGAATGGGTGATGTTTTGGAAATTTTTCTATGGCTATTTGACCATTAATGTAGACGGCATAGGGGGCTAAGGGGGTTGGTTGAATTTTGAAAGGGATAAGGAGGTGGATTAGGAGGAAGATTAGGAGGAAATAAGGGATAGAATTTCTGAAACCTTGGGAAAGTAGAGGATTACAAGGCATGTATCTAGGTGGATGTTTTGGAAATTATTTCATGGTCATTTTGACCATGAACTTGGACTGTTTTATGGACTAGGGGGTGGCCAAAAGTTTGAAGGCTTTTGGATGAGTTAGGAATTAGTTGTACACATCTTTCTTTTAGTCATTTTGTGTCACAAAGCATTTCTCTCTAATATTCCTCCTCTTAACTGAATGTATATTAGACAAAAGGTAAGCCTTTTTCTTTTCTTTTGGTCATTTGAGTTTTTACCATTTCAGTTTTGAGTTGTCCTTTTAATTTTTTTTCTCCAAATCATATCTTCTTTCTCTCCTCTTTGTGACCGAAAATGCCAAAACATCAAAGACCATTTTCTTCTCTTTTTCCCTCATTTCCGAATGCACATTGCTTCTAAACTCACCTCTTTTCTTTTGAAAACCAAATCATCATCATCTCCTTCTTTCATTCTTTTATTTTCTTCTTTTCTCTTCTCATTTACCTTGCTAAGGCCGAAACTTCTCTCTTCTAATTTCACCATTTTTTGCAGCACCATAAACCTCCTATCTCTCTTTTCTTTTTCTTGTTTTATTGTTAAAGCCGAAACTCCCTCTTGTCATCAAATCAATTCTCATTACACTCCATCCCCTTCATTTCTTCTTTTCATATTTCATCAAAAGCCAAGAACATTTGACCATTTGCATTTTGGTCATTCTTTTTCGGTAAGGATCTCTTCTAGGCTAATCTATTTTCCTTTATTTATCTTTGACTATCAAAAATCAAGATTCTAATTCTCCTAGTTTCTTTGGCTGAATCTTGAAGGAAAGTTTCGGGGTTCCTTTGTAGCCGGCGTTTAGGGAAAGATCATTTGGGATTTGAATAATCCAAGGTAAGGAGATAATGATGTTCGGCCAAAGGCCATATCTTTTTAATGATAATCAATTTCTCATATAGTGTTATGTAGGTACTATCGACATTGTAGGCAAAAGTCAAAAATCTTAAGTATTCTATCGTTCTTCGTGATTACAAAGTGTGTAACACTATACTAAATTTCTATTAGATCGATAATATTAATGATTTGTATGTGTTAATAAAAAATATGTAAGATAATGGTTACGGGTGCCATTCAGTGGTACATGGTATTCAGGTATGTTTACCCCTAATGCTTCATTAATAATGTTATAAGCATGAATATGAAATGTGTATGATTCCGTTATGATTTTGGGGTATATGGCATGATTTTGAAATAATATGTTTATTGCATGGGCATATGGGTGATATTGTGAAAGGGAAGTGTTTCGGTGGTTTTTACCACATAATCCGGTGACTTCAGTCACATATATGAATCCAGTGACTTTGGTCACATATTACGAATCCGGTGACTCTATCACAATTATCCGGTGGCCATGCCACAATTTATAAGGGTGATGTGTAGTTGATTACAGCGATTACCTTCGATGGTGTGTAGCGGATGGAAGGTCGATTTAGTAATCCCCACGGTGTGATTGGTAGGTATGGGTGGTGTGTAGCGGATGGATATTTAGGTGGGCTTGGGATTCCATTTCATTTTATATGTACATGTGATTTAATCGGTTTTAATATGATTTGCTATTTTATGGGCTTATGGCTTAATGTGATTTAAATGGGCTTTAATGTTATGATCGGTTGGGTTTTTACTGTTATGTTACACATTGAGTATGTTGACTCACCCTTTTATGGGATATATTTTCAGGTGACGCTTAGCGTAATGGATCGGGTCAGCGAGGACTACGTGGTGGCCATTGCTCAACTCAGTATATCGGATTTTCTTTTAATTAAACTTTCTACGTTTTTTTTATTATTTAGGATTTATTTTGGGTTATGTTTTTTTTTTGGTAATAAGGCCACTATAAACTATTTTATTTTTTACGTTTTAGATTTTTATCTGCCACGATCAAATATTTACTAAATAATTAAATGATTTCAAAAAATTAACTTAAACTGTTTTGACACCTAAACACCTATGGTTTTCACAATAATAATAAGTTTTAAATTTGGTTTTCTTTTAACTTATAATCTTTCTCATAAAGATAACGTTTTAAGAAGATACAAACTTATTTAACAATACGATTTTCAACATGATCACTAAGCTAATCTATTTTATACGAAACCATCATATTTTCTTAATAAACAAAATAAGATTTAATTAAAGTTTTACTCGAGTAACATATCAAATCTTGTCAGAACTTTTGGGCCGGGTTTGGGGTGTTTCAACTTGGTATCAGAGCCCAGTTTTAAACACTCGGCCTTGGGTTTTGAAGCCCATTCAAAATTAGGCCCAAATGACTTTTTGAAAATTTTTGGTTAAAATGGTTTTATAGATGCATGGCACCCGAGTTCTCGGCCCAGGTCCGCCAGGTAAGTTCTTTTGTTGATAAATTGATGTGAGTATGTTAATGTATGATACTTTAGTTGATAAGCCTCAGGAAGCTGTACTTTAGAGACATGGACCCTAGGTATATGTTTGTACTTCTACGGAAAAACCACTGAATAAAACTCTGTTGCATAAAACTTTCTTTAAACAAGAAGTGAAAAGACTCTAATACATAAAACTTTTCATAAAAACCGATAAGACGCGAATAGACATGAGTTCTAGGGGACGTGGTCGTCATGGACGCGGTAGAGGCAGAATGGTTGTTTCGGAACCAGTTAGGTCTAGTCAAGGTTCCGAAAATGAAGCTCTACCACCAGCTGTTGGGGTGGAATTTCAAGAGCAAACTGGAAGAGATGACGCTGTATCGCAGGCTATGCTGCGAGTTCTAGAGCGAGTAGTGGGAGCTAGTATGGGAAATGGGGCTCGAAATTCAGTAGCTGAGAGACTTAGATCAAATGGAGTCGAGGTTTTTAGGGGAGTGTCTGGGGTAGCTCCGAATGTAGCAGAGTATTGGTTAGAGGTAGTCGAGAGGATCATAGACGATTTGGACTGCACTGCTGAAGAAAAGCTAAAAGGTCCTATTTCGCTGCTTCGAAATGAGGCCTACCAATGGTGGCTCACTGTTAAGGAGAGTATTCCTGCAGATTGAGTGGATTGGAGGTATTTTAAGGTTAAGTTTGAAAGGAAATACGTTGGAGCGAACTACAACAACTCTCAAAGAAAGGCATTTTTAAATTTAGTATAATGAATAAGTCAGTAGCTGAGTATGAAGTAGAGTTTTTGTGGCTTAGTCGATATGCGGAGGATAGTAGCTACGATTATGAGCGGAGTGTCGATTCGAGGATGGTGAAGATGAGTCATGAGTGTTGATTGCTCGCTTGACCAGAAAGAGACTTTGCAATCTTAGTGGATAGAGGCATGATAGTGAAGAAGTTAAGTGGTGAGAGACAAAATCGGACCGAGGTCAAAATAAGAATAAGAGGAGCTATGGGTCTTCAGGGTCATCCGGAAACTTTCAAAAGAGACCTAGAGTTGATGGGCCACGAGGTCAGCAAGTTACTTCGGGTGGACAATATCATAATTGTGCTCAGTGTGGAAAAATGCACCCGGGAGAATGTTGGAAAAAAGACAGGGGATGTTTTAAGTGCGGGTCCAAGGATCATATGATTAAGGATTTTCGATGGATCTGAGATAACCGCAATCCGGTGAGTCGGGTTATAATCAGTGGCAGAGGTGAGCAATGATCGATGAGGGTCGTCGTCGAATAGAAGAAGTAATGGTTACGGTAGAGGTAGCGGGACCCCGGCAGAAGCGATAGTAATCGAGGCGAGACAACCGTGTCGGTATATGCAATTTATCGCGAGGAAGATAGTGATGCACCGATGTTATCACAGTGCGTTTCGATTTGGGTTGCCCTTTATTGCTTTGATAGATATAGGGTCAACTTATTCATACATCTCTAGTGAAGTATCCGGAACTCTGCATGTGACTTCTGAGACTGTACCTAAGAAGATAACTGTACTTAGTCCTTTAGGGCAGACTATAGTAGTAGATAAGCTCTTTAAGGAAGTGCCTTTAGAAGTTCAAGGGACGTAGTTTCCGGCTGATTTAATGGAGTTGCCATTCGGGGAATTTGATCTAATCTTAGGCATGGACTGGTTAGTGAAGTATCGTGCGAATGTAGATTGTGCTGCTAAGCGCTTGTCATTGAGAACCTCTGACAATAATGAAGTGGTAGTGATAGGCGAGAGACGGAATTATTTATCAAATGTAGTATCTGCCCTTAAGGCATAAAAGATGGTTAGGAAGGGTTGTTTGGCTTTTCTAATGTTGGTCAGTGCTTTGGAGGCTAAGGAAGTAGCTGTTGAAGAAGTCAGGACTGTGAGAGAATTTGTGGATATCTTTCAGGAGGAACTTCCATGATTGCCTCCGAATCGGGAGGTAGAATTTGGGATTGATTTGTTGCCTGGAACAGCTCCAGTATCTATCGCTTCGTATAGAATGGCACCAAAGGAGTTGGTTGAGCTTAAGGCTCAAATTCAAGAGTTACTGGATCGTGGGTTTATTCTACCTAGTGTGTCTCCATGGGGAGCACCGATCTTGTTCGTAAAGAAGAAGGACGAAACGATGAGGATGTGTATAGATTACCAGTTGAATAAGTTGACCATCAAGAACAAGTATCCTTTGTCGAGGATCGACAACTTGTTTGATCAACTTAAGGGAGCTGCGATATTCTCAAAGATAGATCTAAGGTCGGGGTATCATTAGCTTAAGGTGAAAGAAGCGGATATCCATAAGACAGCTTTTTGAACAAGGTACGGGCGTTATGAATTCTTAGTAATGCCATTCGGATTGACGAATGCCCCAGCTGCATTCATGGATATGATGAATCGGGTTTTCCAACCCTACTTGGATCAGTTCGTCTTTGTGTTTATAGACGACATCTTAGTGTATTCTAAGTCTGAGATAGAGCATGATGAGCATCTTCGGATAGTGTTGCAAGTGTTAAGGAGAAGAAGCTTTATGCCAAATTCACAAGTGTGAATTTTGGCTTAAAAAGTTACGTTTTAGGCCATGTGGTGTCTGCAGAAGGATAAGGTGGATCCTCGAAAGATTGAGGCAGTGTTAGATTGGAAACCACCTAAGTCTGTAGCTAAGATTCGCAGTTTCTTGGGTTTAGCAGGCTATTATAGAAGATTCGTCGAAGGATTTTCATCGATAGTTGCATCTTTAACGAAATTGTTGAGAAATGAGGTACCTTTCATATGGGCAATTAAGCAGCAAGAGAGCTTTGAGAAGCTTAAGAGGGTTTTGACTGAAGCTTCGATTTTGATTCAGCCTGAGGCAGGGAAGGATTTCGTGGTGTATTGTGATGCTTCTCACACAGGATTAGGATGTGTTCTGATGCAAGACGGGAAGTGGTTGCTTATGCGTCTTGGCAATTGAGACCATACGAGGTTAACTATCCGACGCATGACTTGGAATTGGCAGCGGTAGTCTTTGCTCTTAAGGTATGGATGCATTATTTATATGGGGAAAAGTCAGTGATATATACGGACCACAAGAGTCTGAAATATCTGCTGACTCAGAAGGAGTTGAATTTGAGACAGCGAAGGTGGGTGGAGTTGTTGAAAGACTACGATTATTCTATAAAGTACCACCCGGGTAAGGCGAATGTGGTGGCAGACGCTCTAAGTTAGAAAGTGGTGTCAGATCTAAGGGCGATGATTGCACATCTTAGTCTTTATGATGACGGAAGCTTGCTGGCAGAATTATAAATAAAGCCGACATGGTTGAGTCAAGTGAAAGAAAGACAGTTGGTAGACAATGATCTAATTGCTAAACTACGGCAAGTGCAGAGTGGGAAGTTGGAAGATTATGGTGTTAATAGTGACGGAGTGTTGTGTTTCAAAGGTAAGGTCTGTATGCCGAAGGATGCAAAACTTAGGCAGAGAATTCTTTAGGAATCACATAATAGCCCTTATACGATGCATCCTGGAGGAAGTAAGTTATCTGAGATTCTGAGATCAATTTTGGTGGCTGGTCTTAAGCTGGAAGTTATAGATTTCGTAGGAAGTGCTTAGCGATGTCGACAAGTCAAGGCTAAACATCAAGTACCTTCGGATTGCTTGATAGATAAAGATTTGCGGTGGAAGTGGGATCGAATCACCATGGACTTTGTTAGTGGGCTTCCCTCACGCCTACTAAGAAAGACTCGGTATGGGTAATAGTGGATCGATTGATGAAATATACATTTCATCCCGTCTTGGGTTGATTACTCTTTCGTAAATTGGCAAAGTTGTATGTGTTTGAGATTGTGAGGTTGCATGGATTGTCGGTTGTCGATTATTTTGGATAGGGATTGAGATTTACGCCTCAATTTTGAAAGCATTACATCGGGCTTTGGGCACAGATTGGATTCGATCGTCATTTCATCCACTGTCAAACGGCCAGTCTAAGCGAGTAATCCAAGTGTTAGAAGATATGTTAAAGGGATGTGTGATAGATTTCAGAGGAAGCAAGGAGGAGTTCTTACCTTTAGCGGAATTTGCGTACAACAACAATTACCAAGCCAGTATTCAGATGGCACCGTATGAAGCACTATATAGTCGAAAGTGTCGCACTCTTATGTGTTGGACAGAATTGGGGGAACTTCATGTTTTGGGTCCAGAGATTGTAGCAAAATTCGAAGAAAAGGTTAAGGTAATTTAGGCTCGATTAAAGGAAGCATCTGACAGGCAAAAGTCGTACGTAGATCTAAAACGGAAGGAAATAGAGTTTGCTGTGGGGGATCAAGTGTTCCTAAAGGTTTCACCATGGAAGAAGGTGATGAGATTTGGTTACAAAGGGAAGTTAAGTCCCAGGTTTATAGGACCTTATCGGGTTTTGAAGCGGGTTGGACCAGTGGCATATCAATTAGAATTGCCTTCGGAGTTGAAGCAAATGCATGATGTGTTCCATGTTTCAATGCTACGTCATTACCGGTCGGATCCATCTCATGTAGTGCCAGTTGAGGAAGTTGAGCTAAGTCTAGATTTGTCCTACGAGGAGGAGCCAATTCAGATTTTGGAATGGGATGTGAAGTTGTTACGGAGGAAGTCAGTTCCTCTCGTCAAAGTGTTATGGCGTAACCATGGATCGAAAGAAGCTTAGTGGGAGCCGGAGGAAGTAATGCGACAGCAATACCCTCACTTATTCTAGTCAGGTAATTTTGAGGTTAAAATTATTTTTAAGGAGGGTAGAACTGTAATATCCAGGATTTAGGGGTTATGAATTTTCACTTGAATGTGTGTAGTGGCATGTTGTGTGTTGTCTGCATGTGTTTTGGGGACTTCAGAAATTTTAGAATGTAGGAGAATGCCTTAGAAAAATATTAGATTTTTAGTCTTAAAGGGAGCTAAGCAAGATTGGCCTTAAGAAGAATTTTTATGAGGATTTAATCACAAGGAGTTTATTGGTAAAGTGGCAAGTGGCGTGTAGAGTGTGCTAATGGTCTTGGGTTCGAATCCCACTTGTTTGGCATGTGTGGTCAAACTTTAATTAAAGTAAAGTTGGACTATTTTATTTTATGGATAGTAGAATAAGGAAAAATGCAAGTACTAAGTTAAGGAATGGAATTAAGGTGTTATGGAAGGATAAGGGGACATAAGGCTTGATGAATGGGTGATGTTTTGGAAATTTTTCTATGGCCATTTGGCCATGAATGTAGACGGCATAGGGGGCTAAGGGGGTTGGTTGAATTTTGAAAGGGATAAGGAGGAGGATTAGGAGGAAGATTAGGAGGAATTAAGGGATAGAATTTCTGAAACCTTGGGAAAGTAGAGGATTACAAGGCATGTATCTAGGTGGATGTTTTGGAAATTATTTCATGGTCATTTTGACCATGAACTTGGACGGTTTTATGGACTAGGGGGTGGCCAAAAGTTTGAAGGCTTTTGGATGAGTTAGGAATTAGTTGTACACATCTTTCTTTTAGTCATTTTGTGTCACAAAGCATTTCTCTCTAATATTCCTCCTCTTAGCCGAATGTATATTAGACAAAAGGTAAACCTTTTTCTTTTCTTTTGGTCATTTGAGTTTTTACCATTTCGGTTTTGAATTGTCCTTCTAATTTTTTTTCTCCAAATCATATCTTCTTTCTCTCCTCTTTGTGACCGAAAATACCAAAACATCAAAGACCATTTTCTTCTCTTTTTCCCTCATTGCCGAATGCACATTGCTTCTAAACTCACCTCTTTTCTTTTGAAAACCAAATCATCATCATCTCCTTCTTTCATTCTTTTATTTTCTTCTTTTCTCTTCTCATTTACCTTGCTAAGGCCAAACTTCTCTCATCCAATTTCACCATTTTGTAACACCATAAACCCCTATCTCTCTTTTCTTTTTCTTGTTTTGTTGTTAAAGCGAAACTCCCTCTTGTCATCAAATCAATTCGCATCACACTCCATCCCTTCATTTCTTCTTTTCATATTTCATCAAAAGCCAAGAACATTTGACCATTTGCATTTTGGTCATTCTTTTTGATGAGGATCTCTTCTAGGCTAATCACTTTTCCTTTATTTATCTTTGACTATTGAAAATCAAGATTCTAATTCTCCTAGTTTCTTTGTCAGAATCTTGAAGGAAAGTTTGGGGTTCCTTTGTAGCCGAGCGTTTAGGGGAGATCATTCAGATTTGAATAATCCATGGTAAGGAGATAATGATATTCGTAGAAGGCCATATCTTTAAAGATAATCGATTTCTCATATAGTGTTATGTAGGTACTACCGACGTTGTAGGCAAAAGTCAGAAATCTTAAGTATTCTATCGTTCTTTGTGATTACAAGGTGTGTAACACTATACTAAATTTCTATTAGATCGATAATATTAATGATTTGTATGTGTTAAGAAAAAAATATGTAAGATAATGGTTGCGGGTACCATTCAGTGGTACATGGTATTCAGGTATGTTTACCCCCTAATGCTTCGTTAATAATGTTATAAGCATGAATATGAAATGTGTATGATTCTGTTGTGATTTTGGGGGTATATGGCATGATTTTGAAATAATATTTTTATTGCATGGGCATATGGGTGATATTGTGAAAGGGGAAGTGTTTCGGTGGTTTTTACCACATAAACCGGTGACTTCGGTCACATATATGAATCCGGTGACTTCGGTCACATTTTATAAATCCGGTGACTCTGTCACAATTATCCGGTGGCCATACCACAATTTATAAGGGGGATGTGTAGTTGATCGCAATGACTACCTTCGATGGTGTGTAGCGAATGGAGGTCGATTTAGTAATCCCACGGTGTGATTGGTAGGTGCGGGTGGTGTGTAGCGGATGGATATTTAGGTGGGCTCGGATTGCATTTCATTTTATATGTACATGTGATTTAATCGGTTTTAATATGATTTGCTATTTTATGGGCTTATGGCTTAATGTGATTTAAATGGGCTTTAATGTTATGATCGGTTGGGTTTTTAGTGTTATGTTACACATTGAGTTTGTTGACTCACCCTTTTATGGGATATATTTTCAGGTGACGCTTAGCGTGATGGATCGGGTCAGCAAGGACTACGTGGTGGCCATTGCTCAACTCAATATATCGGATTTTCTTTTAATTAAACTTGCTACGTTTTTTTTTATTATTTAGGATTTATTTTGGGTTATGTTTTTTTTTTTGTAATAAGGCCACTATAAACTATTTTATTTTTATATTTTAGATTTTTATCTGCTATGATCAAATATTTACTAAATAATTAAATGATTTCAAAAAAATAACTTAAACTGTTTTGACACCTAAACACCTATGGTTTTCACAATAATAATAAGTTTTAAATTTGGTTTTCTTTCAACTTATAATCTTTCTCATAAAGATAACGTTTTACGAAGATACAAACTTATTTAACAATACGATTTTCAACACGATCACTAAGCTAATCTGTTTTATACGAAACCATCATATTTTCTTAATAAACAAAATGAGAATTAAGTAAAGTTTTACTCGAGGAAGATATCAAATCCGGTCAGAACTTGTGGGTCGGGTTTGGGGTGTATCATACCTGGTGGACTTCGGACCGGAGACTCAGGTGCCATGCCAGAAAACCTGCTCATTTCTTACTAAAATTCAATTTTAAAAGAAAGAAAACATTTTGGGCTCAAAAAGCCCTCAAGGCCGAGTTTTGAACCAGGCTCTGATACAAAACTGGAACACCCCAAACGTGGCCCACAAGTCCTGACCGGATCTGGTAGGCTTCTTGAGTAAAACCATTCAAAACTTTCTGTTACTTTGGAAAAATCGGGGTGGTTTGGAAGATAATTTGATTTGCGTTGAGTTCAAATAGAAATCAGTGTTGTTTTTGTAATCAATAGGTTGAAAGTATAGCCGATTTTTTTTTAGAGGTTAACTTTACATTGAAAATTGATGGTTGCTTAGGTGTCAAAACATTTAGAATTTATTTTTAAGAAAAATTTGCTTAACCTTTGATTTGATAATAATCGTAACGTAATAAACCGAATAAAAATGCATGCGTAAAACAGTTAATCGTAATGGCCATATTCCATCAAATAAAACCCGAAATAATACCAACATGCTTAAATAATAAAACCCAAAGAAAATAAAATAGCACTGAGCTGAGCATGGCCATGACTAAGCTCCTGCCGACCCAGCCCATTTACTGAGTGTCACCTGAAAAGATATCCCACAACGGGGTGAGTCAAACGGACTTAGTGTATAACCACCAACACAAAGTCCCAACGATTTAGGCATATCAGTTCATACATATATATATTGCAATTATAGATAATGATGCAATCCGAACCCAAACCTAGATAACCATCCGCTACACATCATCCGTACCAACCATCACACCATGGGGACTACTAAGTCGACCCTCCATCCGCTACACATCATCAAAGGTAGTCGCTGCAGACGACTGGCACATCGCCCTTATAAATTGTGGCATAGCCACCAGATAATATTTTATGACATAAGTCACCATATTTAGATTACGTGACATGAGTCACCAGATTTCGTAGAAAAAACCACCAGATCACTTCCCCTTAAAATAACACCCATGTGCCCCATGTCATACAAATCATACAAATATCATGCTTTATGACTTATTTCACATTCTTATCAATATTCACTTATGTGCCATATTTCACATATTCATAACATTTATTGACGTAATATTAAAGATTACGTACCTGAATGTTCTGTACCATTGTATGGTACCTTTAGCCACGTTCACTTACTTTCATTAACACATATATTAAAATATTACCATAAATCTATTAAGATTTAGTGTGGGGCTACACAACTGATTTACTTAACGAGTTCACTGAAATCCCGAAAATCCTTGTACACCACTGTCGACTGCCCCTAAATAACCATAGTTAGATTCGGCTAACATAACCAATATGGTTGAATATTCACATTCACTTACCTTGCCATTCCAAATCCTGAAAATAGTCACTTGACTATGAAGATGTCGAAATACCTACAAGCCTTATGTTAGATCCGATTCTAACACTTTATGAACATCATAAATGGCCTATGGTCGAATATCACCCATAGCTTACCTTAGATCTTAAAAGTCCCGAAAGCTTCCTTCTTGAAATCGGCTACAATAGAAATCCCAAAACTTCCTTTATAGTTTCGGCCAAGAACATTAATGGGGTTAGATTCCATCTTTCGACTAAAAAAAAGAAAGAAAAGAATCGATGGTTGACCCTTACCCTTATTGCATAAATCAACTGCTCCTTGTTGAACCCACAGAGGTGTTCTACCGAGCAATTGGGAAAGAAAAGAGATGAGATTTACAAGGGTTCTAAGCAATGGTGGTATTTTGATCTAGGAATTTCGACAATGATGAACCTTTGGGAGGAAGAGGTTCGGCCTAAGTAGGATGGGAAGAAAAGGTGAGAAGAGAAAGATGAAGAGATCAACTATGCTTGCTTGTGTTTTCAGCTTTGACAAAGTAAAAGAGAAATTAGAAGATTTGCTAGAGAATTCGGCAGGGGCACAAAAGAGAAAAGAATGAAGAATGGCCTCACTTCTCCCATCTTGTCGAAAATACTACACCTAGACCCCTCCAATCGGCCAACTCTCCTTCCCCATATCTCATCCCTTCCTTTTCTCCTATTTTCTCTCCTTTTTGCACATTCAAAATAATTTCAAAATAAATCAACATTTATCTTTTATCTTAGCCGAATTTTAAAAGGGGTTGACCAAGTCCAATCCTCATCTAAATAAAGTCCCTATGCCGTCCACTACTGCTCCCCATTGCCACAAAATAAAAGCTCTCTTTTTTTTCTTCCCTGATGGCTCGAACCCAAACCCTTCTCCATTGCTTGTGGCGTCACTTACCAAGGCCCTAAGTGGCTCCTCCTTGCCACTTTGCCAAGCTGATTTTTATGACCAATTCCCTCTACATATTTTCGTAAGGCCTATCAAGCTTAGCTCCCCCTTTAATACTTAAAATCTATTATTTTCTAAGGCATTTACCTACACTTTGAAGTTCTCAAAAGTTCATATAACACATTCAAACACACATAGGCATGTTACTTCATACAATTAAGCAAAAATGCACAAACCCTAATTCCCGGATATTACAAATACCCTCACTTGTTTTAGCCAGGTAATTTTGAGGTCGAAATTATTTTAAGGTGGTAGAACTATAATATCCGGGATTTAGGGGTTATGCATTTTCACTTAAATGTATGTGGTAGCATCTTGTGTGTGATTTGAATGTGTTTTGGAAACCGGGAACCTTGGAATGTAGGTAGAAGCCTTAGAAAATATTGATTTAAGCCTAGAAAGGAACTAAGGAGCTAGGCCTTAAGAAGTTCGATGTGTGGCATAGGACACAAGAGCTGAAGTGGTAAAGCGGCAAGGGAGATGCAACTTGGAGCCACAGGCGGTGGCGCCTCAGGGAGTGAGAAGGGACCTAGGTTTAAGCAGCAAGGGATGCATTTTGGCATTTATTTTTACGTCAAGGAGAGGGAAGAGTTGGAGTTACCGTGGACACTTTATGGATGAAGTGTAGATTGGGTCGAACAGCTCAAATATTCAGCTAAGTAGGAGGAAAAGAGGGGATTTGGATGAGAGAGGAAGAGTTGGTCGATTGGAGGGGTCTTGGTATGGCATTTTCGGCCAAGAGGGAAGTGGCTAGGCTAGGGGCTTTAGGTGCTGAAACTAGGAAAGTATGAGGCCTTTTTCTTTCTTTTCTTTTCATTTGTGCTTCTGCCAAAAATCGAAAGTGAAAGAACCAATTGTGCATCTTCTCTTCTCCTTTTATTTTACTAAGGCCGAAACCTCTCTTCCATTCATTCCCTCCATTGCCGCAACTCTTAGGGTCCCAAACATCTTTTATCCCTTCTTTTGACAGAGCCGAATCTCTAAGGGTAGTGCCGTCGACTATCTTTTCCTAGTTTCTTCAAACATGATTTGGTGGTAAGTATCTTTCTCTTAGCAATCCGTTTCATCTCTTTTTCTTTGGGTGTGCCAAAATCGAATGGTTAGCCTCGGTTTTGAGGAATGGTCGAATCTTGATAAGGCCATAATCTTGTGCTTTTTTTTTTGTAGCCAGAGTAAGGGAGCGTTAAGGATCTCTCGAGTTCGACTACTCAATGTAAGGGTTAATATTCGGCCAAAGGCCATATTATTTTAAAGGGTGGCCGATTCTAACTATGGTTTTTAGGGAGGAGTACAACTTGATTCGGTAGATCTTCGGGATTGGTGGCCGATCTAGGTAAGGGTTATAGTATGTAGATCTATTTCTCATTCATTCAAAAGCCGAAGGCTAATCGTTTGTGTGTATTAGTGCTTGGCCGATTGCAAGGAAGGTTCATCACGTAGCTTCGGGTTTTGGTTGGAAACCAAATCAGCATTAAGGTAAGGTGTTATCTTCATGCGACGTATCCTTCGGGATCTCTAGTTGAGATGAATAGGCTTTTGGTTACTAACAAAGTGTTGGCCGATTGTAGGAAGGGGGAAGGCAAACGTTTCAGGATCTCGTTAGTTTCGCGTAGTTTCGGGATTTCGCTTAGATCTATGAATAGTCAGGTGTGTAACCCTATATTAATTCCCGATAGATTAATGGTAGCAATATTAAACATATGATTATGAAAATACGAGTAACATGGCTAAGGGTACCATTCAATGGTACAGTGCATTCAGGTACGTTACCCCTAACTCTCAGTTAATAATATTACAAACATTGATATGGAATATGTGTGATTTCGTTATAACTTTGGGGTAGGGTACATTGCATGATATCTGAATAATATGTATGTTGCATGGGCATATGGGTGAAAATGATAAAGGGGAAGTCTTCGTGGTTTTTACCACATTATCCGGTGACT
The DNA here is from genome assembly GCA_025506655.1 of Gossypium rotundifolium. NCBI lineage: Eukaryota > Viridiplantae > Streptophyta > Magnoliopsida > Malvales > Malvaceae > Gossypium > Gossypium rotundifolium. The sequence continues at coordinate 66,741,245 of CP106732.1, read as the reverse complement.
TATGTCACATATTATGAATCCAGTGACTCTGTCACATTATTTGGTGGCTATGCCACGATTATAAGGGCGATGTGCAGTTGACTGTAGTGACTACCTTCGAGTGTGTGTAGCGGATGGAAGGTCGATTTAGTAATCCCCACGGTGTGATTGGCAGGTACAGGTGGTGTGTAGAGGTTGTATATCTAGGTGGGTTTGGGTTACATCATTGCTTATATTTGTTATATGTGATTTGATATGCCTTAATCGTTTGGGAGTCTGTGTTGGTTGTTACACACTGAGTCTGTTGACTCACCCTTGTGGGTAACATTTTGCAGGTGATACTCAGTAAATGGACCGGGTCGGCAGGGACTTAGTGGTGGCCATGCTCAGCTCAGTATTTTCGGGTTTCTTATGATTAAACTTGTCACGTTTTCTTCTTATGTTTTTGAGATTTATTTCTGGATTTGTTTTGTTGTAATAAGACCATTACTATTTAACTGTTTTACATATGCGTTTTAAATTTTTATTCTATTACGATCGACATCAAACAAATGGTTAAATAATTTTTCGTAAAACAACTTCAAATGTTTTGACACCTAAACACCTACGATTTTCAACTTAGTGATAAGCTCTAAAATTCGGCATTTCTTTTAACTTGTAATTTTTTTTTTGAAACATGAAGATAATGTTTTAATACAAACTTCACTCACAACACGATTTTCAACTTGATCATAACACAAATCTATTTTCTTCAAAACCACCAATTTCTCTAAGATAACAAAACGATATTTAGCTATGTTTTACTCCAGAAGCATGCTAGATCCGGTCAGGGTTTGTGGGCCGAGTTTGGGGTGTTTCAAACTACTAAACTAAAGACTCTAAGACAAAGAAGAATGAAATTTGGAAAATAACTTGAGGAAAAACCAATTGATTAAGATGACACCCAAGGAAGAATCCACTTAGACTTTACTTGTTATCTAATACTGAACCAGATAATTTATTCATTTGACTTGATCCGTAAGATTCCCTAACGTATATTAATCCCTTTCTCGAGGCGACTAACATCAAACCCTAGGTTGATTAATTGAAATATCTTTCTAATTAAAACCCCTTGAATTGTATTAACTCTATCTATGGACTCCCATATTAGGTTTCACCCTAATCCAGCAAAATCTCGTCACCCTATCTCAAGGAGTGCGATCAACTCCGCTTAATTATGATAGATCTAGTCTTAAGCAGGGACTTTTTCTCCTCCACCTAAGCACATCATACTTGAATTAATATCCCAAAATATCAACACAAGAATTAAGAACACATAATTAAGAACAAGTCAAATATTTATCATATAGTTCATAAAACAATAATAAGATTCATCTTAGGCTTCATCCCCCTTAGGTATCTGAGGGTTTAGTTCATAATTGTAAAAGAAAATATCTCAAAAGAAAAGATAAAACAAAACATAAGAAATCCCTAAAACCCCCTGAAGGAATTGAAGGAGAGGTCCTCTGTCTTGAGTATAATTACGGCTTCTTGAGATGAATCAATTGGCTATCTTCAAGTAAATTTCCACAAATCTGCCTTCCTTGGCCTAGCTAGACGCCCCCTGACTAAAGCCCTGGGTTCCCCCCTTTTAGGTCATACTTAGGGTGTTTATATAGGCTTCGGAATGTGTTTCTTCGCCCTTAAATATCCTAATCTGAGTGAAACTTCTCTTTGTCACGACAGGGACACGCCCATGGCACATGCCCGTGGGAATCGTGGCTAGGCCGTGTTTAATCCTTCTAAAGAGGCAGTTGTAGGAATCATGGTCAGGCCGTGTTAGAGTGAATTAGGGAGGCACAACCGTGTGGTCTTGGGCCCAGGCCGTGTCGATTTCCATTTTGACCCAATTTGGTCTATTTTAGGCCTATTCTCGTTCTTTTCATCCTTCAGTGCTCTCCTGAGTATAAAACATGAAAACAAAAGATTAAGAGCACCAAATACACAATTCAAGGCTTAAATCATCCAAAAGCATGCTAAATGTGGGCCTGAAATATATTACTTTTACAGTTTATCAAACACAAATCTGGTCTCTGAGTCTCAAAAAATCATCATTTTCAACTCTAAATTCTGAATCAGCCTTCAATCCAAACTGATCTCGTTTAGTCATCATATCATCATCACTTTTCTATGCATCACAAATCTGACGTACGAACATCGGCCTCACTTTCAACTCAGCAAAAACTGAACCATCATCACATAAATCTATCTCAGTATTCATAGCTCGCAAAGCACGTAAAGACTTTCGACTCAAAGCATCAGTAACAACATTAGCTTTGCCCGGATGATAATCAATTACTAATTCATAGTCTTTTGGTTATTCTAACCATCACCGCTACCTCAAATTAAATTCTTTCTGAGTCATCAGATATTTCAAACTTTTGTGATCCGTATAAATATGACATTTCTCACCAAATAAGTAATGACGTCAAATCTTCAATGCAAATACTATTGATGCTAATTAAATATCATGCGTCGAATAGATCTTTTCATGTGGTTTTAATTGTCTCGAAGCATAAGCGATGACTTTACCCTCTTGTATCAACACACAGCCCAAACCATTCAACGATGCATCACTGTAAACTATAAATCCTTTACCCGATTCAGGTTGAACTAACACAGGTGCCTCTGTCAACAATGTTTTCAACTGTTCAAAACTTTGCTGGAACTTTTTTGACAATTTGAACTTCGTCAACGGAGTCACAATCATCGAGAAGCCTTTCACAAATCACCTATAATATTCCACTAGTCCTAGAAAACTATGGACTTCAGACACATTTCTCAGAGGCTTCCACCTAAGAATAGATGAGATCTTGCTCGGATCAGCTCGTATTCCCGCAGTTGATACAATATGTCCCAGAAAACCAACCTCACGCAACCAGAACTCACTTTTGCTAAATTTTGCATACAATTGCTTCTCACGCAGAGTTTGTAACTTAATTCTCAAATGCTTGACATGTTGCGTTTCATCATAGGAATAAATTAGAATATCATCAATGAACACCACAACAAAATGATCCAAATACGGTCTGAATATCCGGTTCATCAAATCCATAAATACTGCAGGAGCATTCATTAGTCCAAAAGGCATAAATAATAATTCATAATATACGTACCTCGTTAAAGCGGTCTTGATACATCGATTCTTTAACTCTCAAGCGATAATACCTTGATCTCAAATCTATCTTTGAAAACACTATAGCTCCTGGCAATTACTTATTCTTGATCAAACAAATCATCATAGTTCTTCTTCTTTTTTCACAAACAAAACAGAGCACCATGGTGGCATTCTCGAGACTTCACGGAGCTATCGGTATTAGTGTCGTCTGCTGCACTAATTCAATACCAAACATAACTTCTCATATTGGAGGTAATCTTGATAGTTCTTCAGGAAACACATTTGAGGACTCACAAACGACAGGCACAGATTCAACTTTCTTTTGTGTCACTTTTGCATCTATCACATATGCAAGATAAGCTTCGCAACCCTTTTACACATAGTTCAAAACTTTCATCAAAGATATAACAGCCGGCAACCGAGTCAAATAGCTGGATTCAATTTGAACTATCTCACCATTCTGACTTCTCAAATCAATGCTCTTCTGTTTATAATTCACAATAGCATTATGCAAAGTGAGCCAATCCATACCCAGAATGATATCAAATTCATTGAAAGGTAGCAACATCAAATTAGCCAGAAAACAAACATCATGAAACATCAATGGATAATTCTTGCACACTTTATCCACCAAGACACACTTGCCTAAGGGGTTCGATACTCCAATCACAAATTCAGTAGACTCAACAGGTAGGGTCTTACTTAATACTAAATTCACACACACATAGGAATGAGTGAACCTGGATCTATCAATGTAATCACATTAGTATCAAATAGAGTAAAAGTACCAGCAATGACATCTGGAGATGACGCTTATTCTCTTGCACGTATAGCATAGGTTCGGGCAAGTGCTCTTGGCTCTGATCCCACAGCTATATCAATAGTCCCTCTCTGGCTTCCACTCGCATTTTTGGTGTTTCTGGGTGGTCTACCCCTAGCTGTCGTATTGCTCGATCTCGCACTTTGAACATTGTCTTTCTCTGTCAACTTTGGGCAATCTCGAATAAAATGATCTCGTGATCCACATTTATAACAAGTTCTATTATTGTACTTGCCCCAGCATTCTCCAACATGTCGTCTTCCACATTGTCTACACTCAGGCTTGTTGCTTTTGACACTTCCAACACTTGATTCGGTCAGAGTTTGATTTCTTGGACCAATATTTTTCCTCGTACGATCTCTACCCGAATGTCTAAATGAAGCAAGGTTGAGATGACTTACTCATCGATCTTTTTCTTTCATCTCTAGCCTTAGAATCTGCTTTCTTCTTTTCATTGCTCAACTCCTCGGCTTTGCAGGCTCTTTTAACTTGTACAACAAATTCATTTATGTCAAGTATTCCAACCAACAATTTAATGTCTTCATTCAGCCATTCAATGCACAATTGTACATAGTAGCTTCAGTCGAAACACATTCATGTGCATACTGACTCAACCTCACAAACTCTCGTTCGTACTCAATAACAGACATACGGCCTTGTTTCAGCTCTAGATACTTTTTACGTTTTTGATCTATGAATAGTTGACTGATATACTTCTTTCAGAATTTAGCTTAAAAGAAATCCCAGGTGATTCTTTCTCTTGGAACCATAGATATCAATGTCTTCCACTAGTTATATGTCGTACCTCTCAACAAGGAAACAACACATTTAATACACTCATCAAGAGTCAACGACATCTTATCGAACACTCGGATACTATTCTTGAGCCAAAACATGGCTCACTCGGCATCATCACCAGCTGTGGCCCTAAACTCTTTAGCCCCATACTTTCGGATTTTATCAACATGAGGCTTATTCAATCGGATCGGATCTATAGCTTGTGGCCCAACAGGTACTTGTGGGGGTGAAGGTTGTGGAGTAGCGAATTCCTTCGAACGAACTCGAGAACCACTCACTCATTATTTGGAAGAAGTCTTGTTTAGCCTCTCCCTCGTGGCACATTGCTCTCTACATCATCAGCAACTGCTTGATCGAGATCCATTTGCTATATAAAAACACATTTTTAACTGTTAGGATTCATCACATTATCGCAATTATATATATGGCATGTATAGCTAGACTAACACGCGCTATGTTAGTCTTTGAATCAACTAAATCGTAGCTCTGATAATAATAAAATGTAACACCCCTAACCCGTAACTGTCGTTGAATTAGGGTTAAGAGGCATTACTAATCATTTCTGAGCGTTTCATAACATTTTACAACACATAGTCAATCATCATTGAAACATATCAAAATATAAACTTATAGTCCCTTATTGAGGTGTTTGAGACCTTAAACACATGTTAGAAAGGGGTGGGGAATAAATCAAACACACACACACAAAATTTCAAAATTCAAACATTTTTCTAAGTTACAGACGTCACATGCCCATATGGGTAGGCTGTGACCTCGGACACGCCCATGTGTAGGCACACGGCCTCGAACACACCCATGCATCCAGGCCGTGGCAAAACAGGGTATACATACTTACTTGTTCACATGGCCTGAGACACACCCGTGTGCCTCACCCGTGGTCGACACTGACTTGTACCATATGGCCAGCCACACACTTGTGTCCAGCCCGTGGTCGAGCCTGACTTATTTCAAATAGAAAACTTAAACAACACAGTCAAGCCACACACTTGTGTGCTCAACCGTTTGGGCAATTATAAGCTATTTACAAGGCCAAACTTGCCTCCCATACTTAGGATCACCTACAAGCCTCAAATCACATGCATTTATACTTCAAATGGCAACCAAAACATGCCAATACACACACCAATTAATCACTATCTATACCATCCATATGCATACTCAATTTCCACTCAATTTAGTTCAATCAAAAATACCAATTTCATACACCAAAGCATATGATTCAGGCATCATATAATCCATGCCACAAGTTCACATTCAAACCACAATACTCATCAACCATTTAAGCATGATACATACCATTTCCATTTTCACTACCTTATACCATATTCATCATTTCCAAAGCTCATACATAAAAACTAACATCATTCAACTTCCAAGCCAAATCACATGGCAAGGTTCAAAGATTTCAAAACATGCCATATTTAATAAATACATCTTTCAAAAGTACAAAATTAGTTAGCCAATAGTGTGATTGAGTCGCTGACGATCCCCGGATCTGAGTTAGCTTTACAGATACTCTAAAACAGAGAAACACATCACACGGTAAGCTTAAGAGCTTAGTAAGTTCATAATATAATACATTTTACTCAATAATGCAACATCAATATATAATTAATCCATCACATAGATTGAATTACAATTAATCACAATATCATCCTCAGCTATATACTCATACATCCATCTATTCAACTTAAACGATATCATCAACCACATAGGTTCGAAACATACCTTCACCAACACTTAGTGATTAATGCTCTTGCTATTCAATGCTCGATACTATACTTTATTCACTGTTTACAATCTCTTTAATTCAATCACACACTTAGTGCCAAATTCATAGCTGAAGCTTTCATAACATCGCATACTTAGTGCCTCAATATAAAACTGAACTCAATTCAGTATCGCACACACAGTGCCAATAAGTAAAGTCGAAGCTTCAATTACTTCGCACACACAGTGCTATTCAACTCTATCTCGATTTCAATTACGCACACTTAGTGCCACATTTCTCAATCTTATATATATATAACATTTCTAACACAATAACTATACATTTATTCATTTCACATCACATAGATATAATTTAACAACTTATACTATATCCAAACTTACCTCGAAAATTGGAATATTGAAACTAGTCGATTAATCGAGTACTTTGTCTTTGCCTTGATCTCGATCTGAACCTCTCCTTTATTGGTTTATAATTATTCAAATTTAAATCATTCAATCACCAAATGATTCAATTTAGTCCAAACACTCATATTTAGGGCATTCTACAAAAATAGCCCTTACATTTTCACATTTTGACACTTTAGTCCCTATTTTACAAAATCACAAAATACACAATAATTCTCTTCACTTATGCCTAGCCGAATCTTCTCCATGCTAATACAAGCCCATTTATTTCATTTATTTCACATTTTAGTCCCTCAAAATATTATTTTCACAATTTAGTCCAAATTACTCAATTTCACCAAAAATTTAAAGACAACATGTTAATCTTTCACCTATCTTTCATATTTCATTGCCAAACTTCACAAAGCTCATGAATTCATCAATGTCACATTTCAAATTCATCAACAATTCACAAAATTTAAGCATGGGTTTTGAAGAACACAAAGCAATGATTACAAAAACGTAAAAATTATCAAAAATCGAGTTAAAAACTTACCTTAATCAAGCTAAGCCCTAGCTGAATATATCAAAGCTTCAAAATCACTTCTTTGGTTCTTATTTTCAGTGGAAGATGGAGAATAATAGCCACTTTTATGTTTTAATTTGATATATTATAACCTATATTAACATTATTATTATTTTACCTATTTAACCTTTACTAAATAATACATAAAACATATATTATAAGGTTAATTTAGTCCATTTCTGTCCACTACCTTAATTAATGGTCAAATTGCAACATAAAGCCTCCTTATTAAAAAGACAACAACAATTAGGAACTTTATAAATCAACACACAACTTTTGTATTTTATGCGATTAAGTCCTTTTCATAATTCGACACACAAACGATAAAATTTTCACACCAAATTTTCACACATGCTCATTCACATATCATTAACACCAAATGTAATATTAAAATATTTTTCTGACCTCAGATTTGTGGTCTTAAAACCACTATTCTAACTAGGGTCTAAACTGGGCTGTTACATTTCTACTCAAAGCATCTGCAACCACATTGACTTTTCCCGGATGATAGTCAATGACTAGATCATAATCTTTCAATAGCTCAAGCCATCTGCGCTGTCTCAAGTTTACGTCTTTTGTGACATCAGATACTTCAAACTTTTATGATCAGTGAATATGTGACATATTTTAGCAAACAGGTAATGCCGCCATATTTTCAGTGCAAAAACAATGGTTGCCGATTCAGGATCATGTATTGGGTAATTCTTCTCATGTGGTTTTAATTGTTTTGAAGCATAGGCTATTACTTTACCTTCTAGCATCAATACACAACCTAAATCATTTAACAGTGCATCATTGTAAATTATAAATTCTTTACCCATTTTAGGCTAAACTAGCATGGGTGCTTCAGTCAACAAAGCTTTTAATTTATTAAAACTTTGTTTTCATTTATCAGACCACTCAAATTTCGCATATTTCCACAATAGGTGAGCCATTGGATAAGCTATCATCGAATATCCTTTAACAAAGCTCCTATAATATCCAGCCAATCCCAAAAAACTTTTGACTTCAGATACATTCTTTGGTGCCTTCTGTAACACCCCAAACCTGGCCTAGACGTTATGGCCAAATCTGGCGTGTCACACTGAAGCGTTTTTTGAAAACCATGTTTTCATTGAAAACCCTTCTTGAAATTTCCAACTTCTTGCCATTTAAAACTTGTACAAAACTCAATTTACATTTGTTTATTTTCAATCAAGGTTTATTAAATTGTTATTACCTTCAAAACCTTATTGTTGCGGAAGCTTAATTTAAAGAAAATTATTTACAAAAACGTGATATTTAAAAATTAAGTTGCAGAAACGTAGTGTTAGAAAATAGTTATTGTTTTGGAAAATCGTGTTCTACTTCTAGCAGATATAAATCACCATCATATTAAATCCTAAAATTTAAAATCCAGAAATTAAAAAGGCCTTATTACAACCCGAACCAAAAACCTCATTCTTATGTAAATGAGCAAAACAGGACAAAACTTGTGCATTTGTGTGGCCCTCTCCGAGTCCCTCGCAGCTCGAACTGTCTAACGTTAGGGGTTACCTGAAAGGTTAAAAATGGGGTGAGTTTACGAAAGCTCAGTGTGTAATCCCCTTATTAAAGAAAGAGTCAGTATACAGAAACAAAATCAATCTCGGCATGAGCCCTAGAATAGTAACAGTACAGTTTAGTTCAGAATATATGTGGGCCAAAGCCCAAAACAATATCATTTGGGTCACAGCCCATAACATAACCAATTAGGCCTACCCATCATAGTAATAGTCTTAGTATGAATGATGCATGATGCATAAATACCCAAACCAACCCTGCACTCCATCATCTGTCCAATCTTACACTCTTGTGGGGATTAAATCGACCCACCCATCCCTACACTCCGTATGTAGCACCGGTTGTGGCACTAGCCGAAATCGCAGCAAAGCTACTAGTATATATTAGCTTTAAGCCTTCAGTAATGGTCTCATAATTGGTACATAGCCATCGGTAACTATAATAAGATTGGCACATAGCCATCAGCTACTGTAATATAACCAACACACAACAATGGGTAACTCTATTGACACAAAGTCATCAATAATTATGACCGACACATAGCCATGGATAAATATGATCGACACATCATAATCAAAATGACAAAGTGTGTAACACCCCAAACCCGGCCTAGACATTATAGCCGAATCTGGCATGTCACATTGAAGTGTTTTTCAAAAACCATGTTTTCATTGAAAACCTTTCTTAATATTTAAAAACTAAAGTCTTCGTTTGTGTTCGTTCAATTTCAAAACATGGTTCATTGAAAAGTTAATCACTTTTAAAAAGTTATTAACTTCATTAAAAATCTCTTTTAGTTGTGGAAGCTAATTTATGGTAAAGAAGTTTAAAACGTATGTCTTTAAAAATAGGTGATAGCAAGAGATAGTAGAGGTATTCAGCTTCTGCACACCTAACGACTAGAAGAAACTAGCATTGGGGAAAAAGGTAGTTCAACTCAGAAGAGGATAGTATTAGGAAAATAGAAAATTCGGCTATGAAGGATTAATGGGGAAAGTAGAAGAGAGAAACAAAAAGGAGCCACAGTTTAGAAGAGAAAAGAGGAACACTAATTGGCAAGAAGAAAAGAGGAGGAAAGTGAAATTGGCCAAAGATGAATGAAGCATCCCAACACGTAAATGCCTAAATGGTCACAAAATATTCGGCTACCACTTGGAAAAAGGAGAAAAGAAATCCCTTCCAGGCACTTACAATTGTCGAAAGTGCACAAAAGGACTCCCTAGCCAAATATGCACGTACCAGCTACCCAATTCGGCTACAACTTCTCTCATTTTCAAATTCCTTAAAAATCTCCACCAATCCCTCCACGAATTTTCTCCTTGATTTACTCCAACTCCCTATTCAAATTCAATTCAAATTCTTATGACCAATTCAACAACAGAATTCCAGTCCAGTTCCAACACCTCCCCAGCTCAAGCAGCAAAATGAACATACAATTGCACACGCCATGCCTCGAATCTCAAACTCCTTGCCACACATGTAGCGCCGCCTTGGCACTAGATCACCCACTCTTTTTGTGTCACATTTTACCTTCAATAACTTAAAAGGTCTAAAGGCCAAAGTCTAGGTTCCTTTAAAAGAAAAACCAAAACAAATTGCAAGAGCCAATACTTGAACCCAGGCTCCCTTGCAACCTTAATGAAGGCACAACCATTGTAACACTCAACACCCGTATCCGTCGCTGGACTTGGGTTAAAGGCATTACCGGATAGATGGAAAACTTTTACAAACATTTTCTATTAGAACACAACCAATCAAATCAGAACGTCCCTTTTATATAGTTCAACGAGACCTTAATCATGCTTTACAACAGGGTCGGGACTAAACCTAATACACATGGAAATTCTAAAAAATTTAAAACTTTTTCAAAGCTGTAGAGATCACACGCCCGTGTAGGCAGGCCATATGCCTCCCATGGCTACTAGACACACCCATGTGTCCTGGTTGTGCCAAAACAGAGCTTGTATACTAACTTATCCACACGGCCACCAAGCACGCCCGTGTGCCATGGCCGTGTAACATTAGTCTAGCTACTGACTTACTCACACGGCTACCAAGCACACCCGTATGCCATGGCCGTGTACACTTAGGCTAGCTACTAATTTAAACCCACGACCACTAGGAACGGTCGTGTGCCACGGTCGTGTAGGCAAAACAAACCACTTGGAAGGTCAAAATGCCACCCACACAAGTGTTAATCCCTACAAGCAAAATTACCAATTCATTTCATACACACTTGACATCATCTTGGAATTCTTGTATACATCATCTCGTATATATTCATCATTTTCAAAAGTCATAAGAACGTACATATTTCAATACAAATACATTTATTTTTATATTTTCTTACCTCGAATTTGGATATTCGTTCTGACTCGATTATTCGACTATTTTCGCTTTCTCGCGATCTAAGTCCATTTTCTTCGGTTCTTGATCTATACATATTCAAATTTAACCCTTTCATTCATCAACTTATTCGATTTAATCCGAATACACATATTTAGGGTAATTTACAAATTAGGCCTCACATTTTCATATTTTGACATTTTAGTCCCTATTTCACAAAATCACAAAATACACATAATTTCAAGTTACCCATGCCTAGCTGAATTTTCACATGCTTCATACTTGTCCATATATTTCATTTATTTAACAATTTAATCCCTCAAAATACTATTTTCACAATTTAGCCCTAATTAGTTAAATTCATCAAAAATTCAAGAGCAAAACATGTTCATTTAACACCTAAACTCATCACAAATCTCACCATTTCATCAATGGCACATCTCATAAACATTATCAATTCTTCAAATTACAACATGGGCTTGATAGTAAACTAAGAAACAATCTCAAAAACATAAAAATCATCAAAATCCAAAGTCAAAACATACATTAATTTTGCTTATGTGTGGCCGAAACCTAGCTTGGCTTATTCCTTTCTTTTCTTTGCTAATTTCGGCTAAAATAAGATGATGACTACCATCTTTTAATTGTTTCTTTTATGTATTATCATATTATTTACCTATTTACAAAATTATCCCTTCAACTAGTAATTAAAATAAACATATATTAAGGGCATATTTGTCCTTTGTTCATCCACTAACTAAATTGTGGTTTAATTTCCTCATAAGGCGTCCTCTTTTAAAAGCCACAACACATAGGTACTTTAACAAATAGCATGCTAGTTTTGCATTTAATGCAATTTAATCCTTTCATCAAATTAAGCATACAGACGGACAAATTATCTTACGAAAATTTAACACATGCTTAATCACCTATCAATGGTACAAAAATAATATTAAAATGTTTCACTAACTCAGATTTGTGGTCCCGAAACCACAGTCTCGACTAGGGTCTAAACTAGACATTACAAATCTCCCCTCTTAGGGTCTAAACCAAACTGTTACAGTTCTGACTAGGGTCTAAAGCAGTTTTCGGAATGTCTGAGTCTTTTACTCGCAATTGGTAGTATCCCGATCTCAGATCTATCTTTGAAAACACAATGGCTCCTTTTAGCTGATCAAATAAATTGTCAATTCTGGGGAACAAATATTTGTTCTTTATGGTCACTTTATTCAACTGACGATAGTCAATGCACATTCTCATCGTGCCATCTTTCTTTTTCACAAACAGAATAGGAGAACCCCAAGGTGGGAAACTCGGTCTAGCAAACCCTCTATCAGCTAACTCTTGCAACTCTGTTGGTGCCATTCTATATGGAGCTATCGAAATAGGTGTCGTACCAAGCAACAAATCAATACCAAATTTGACTTCTCGTATCAGAGGCAATCCGGTAATTTTTTAGAGAAATATTAGAAAACTCACAAACAACTGTCACTGATTCAATTTTCTTTTAGACACTTTCGAATAAATTACATAAGAAAAATAAGTTTCGTATCCCTTTTTCACTTAACTCTAAGCTTTCAACATAGATATCATAGCATGCAATCCATTCAAATCATTAGACTCAATATGAACTACTTCATCATTCAAACATCTCAAATCAATAGTCTTTCTTTTACAATTCACCACAGTATCATGTAATGTCGACCAGTCCATACCCAGAATGATATCAAACTCATCAAATGGAAAAAGCTTCAAATCAATAGGGAAACAGATATCTCGAAACATTATCGGACAATTCTTGCATACTTTGTCAACCAGGACACTTTTACCTAAGGGGTTCGATACTTTTATAACAAACTCAGTAGACTCGACAAGCAAAGTCTTACTGGACACTAAACTCATGTATATATACGAATGAGTAGAACCATGATCTATCAATGCAATCACAAAAGTATCATGAAGTGTAAAAGTACCTACTATAACATCTAGAGATGAAGCTTCCTCACGAGCTCGTATAGCATACGCTCTGGCAAGTACTCTAACTTCGGGTCTTACAACAGTATCTTACGAAGTTCTCTGACTACCATTGACATTTCTTGTATTTCGGAAGATCTACCTCTCACTGGAACATTATCAGATCTAAGATTCTAAACAATCTCTAGTTGAACAGACTCTAGACAATCATGAATAAAATGATCTAATGATCAACATCTAAAGCAGGCTCGTTCATTTAATCTACAACTTCCTGGATGCCTTTTTCTACAATGCTTACATTCTGGTTTCTCGGGTCGAACATTTCCAACACTTACTTTTGAAGTTGCTGGAGTTTTAGAGCTCATTTGTGATCTAGCTCGATCTCTATTCGAATGTCCCACTTTAACCTTTAAATGGCTATACTCATCTCAGAATTTCTTCGAAGCAGACTGAAATGATTTACTCAAAAATATTTTTCTCACCCCTCTAGCTTTAGATTCAGCTTTTCTTTTGTCTTTCCCGAGTGTCTCAGCTTTGCACGCTCGATCAACATGCACAACAAACTCTTTTATCTCTAAATTCTCGACTAGTAAGCGGATATCTTCATTAAGGCCGTCTTCTAATCTTTTACACATTATTGCCCCAATGGATACACATTCATGAGCATACTGACTCAGTCTCACAAACTCTCATTCATATTTTGTAACAGTCATACGGCCCTGTTTCAATTCCAGAAATTCCTTTCATTTCTGATCAATGAATCTCTCACTGATATATTTCTTTAGGAACTCAGACTGGATGAAATCCCAAGTGACCCGTTCCTTTGGAACCACAGAAATCAAAGTCTTCCACCACTGGTAAGTTGTGTTCTGTAGCATTGAAACAACACATTTAATACTTTCTTTTGGAGTCAAGGACATCTAATCAAATACCTGGATAGTGTTTTCTAACTAGAACACGACTTTTTTGGCATTATCATCACTGGTGGCCCTGAACTCTTCAGCCCTATACTTATGGATTTTATCGACCGGAGGCTTATTCAACAAATTCATATTTATAGTCGGAGGCATAACAGATGTCTGATGGGGATTAGGTAGGGGTGGAGCTTGTGAAACAGCATGATTATTTCTCACAAATTGAGTGAACCACTCACTCATCATCTGGAAGAAAACTTGTTTAGCTTCTCCCTCTTGACCGCTTGTAGGTAGTCTTGATTCAGATGACACTATCCCTTGAGCTAGAGTAGGCGCATTGCTTTCTACGTCGTCAGCTACAACTCTTTCGGGATCCATTGTAGTGTTCATCGATGATATTTTAGTATATTCTAAGTCTGAAGAGGAGCATTATGAGCATCTCTGGAGTGTGTTGCAAGTATTAAGGGAGAAGAAGCTTTATGACAAATTCAGCAAGTGTGAATTTTGGCTTAGGGAAGTTGCTTTCTGAGGCCACGTGGTGTCTGCTGAGGGAATAAGGGTGGATCCTAAGAAAATCGAAGCTGTGTTGGATTGGAAACCACCTAAGTCAGTGGCAAAAATTCGTAGTTCCTTAAGATTGGCAGGCTATTACAGAAGGTTCGTAGAAGGATTTTCATCAATAGCCGCGCCATTAACAAAATTATTCAAGAAAGAAGTACCCTTTGGGTGGACGGATAAGCAATAGGAGAGTTTTAAAAAACTTAAGAAGGTATTAACGGAAGCTCCAGTGTTGATTCAGCCTGAGACAGGAAAGGATTTTGTGGTGTACTGTGACGCTTCACATACGGGGTTAGGATGTGTTTTTATGCAAGATGGAAAAGTAGTCGCTTACGCTTCTCGACAGTTAAGGCCGCATGAGGTGAACTACCCAACCCATGACTTGGAATTGGCAGCAGTGGTTTTCGCTCTCAAGGTGTGGAGGCATTATCTTTATGGAGAAAGGTCAGTGATCTACACAGACCACAAGAGTTTTAAGTACCTATTGACTCAGAAGGAGTTAAACTTGAGGCAACGAAGGTGGGTGGAATTACTGAAAGACTATGACTGTTCGATAGAATATCACCCGGGCAAGGCGAATGTAGTAGCGGATGCCCTAAGTAGGAAGGTTGTGTCAGACTTAAGAGCAATGTTCACCCATTTAAGCTTGTATGAGGATGGAAGCCTGTTGGCTGAGTTGCAAGTCAAGCCAACGTGGTTGAAGGAGGTGAAAGAGGGACAGTTGGTTGATGAGGATTTAAGTGTTAAGTTACAAAAAGCACAGAACGGAGAGTTAGAGGATTATGAAGTTAATGATGAAGGAGTATTATGCAACAAAAGGAAAGTCTGTATGCCAAGGGACAAGGAGTTAAGACAGAGGATTCTTGGAAGCGCATAGTAGCCCTTATGCTATGCATCCGAAGGTATTAAGTTGTACAAAGATTTAAGAGAACAATTTTGGTGGCACGATCTTAAGCGAGATATTCTGAATTCGTGGAAAGATGTCGGCGTGTCGACAAGTTAAGGCTAAACACCAAGTTCCATCGGGATTGCTTCAGCCAATCCAGATTCCGCAGTGGAAGTGGGAAAGAATTACCATAGACTTCGTTAGTGGGCTTCCCCTTACGCTTACTAAGAAGGACTCGGTATGGGTAATAGCGGACCGTTTGACTAAGACCGCACATTTCATCCCAGTAAGAGTGGATTATTCCCTTCAAAAGTTAGCCAAGTTATATGTGGCAGAAATTGTGAGGCTACACGGAGTGCTGGTGTCAATTATTTCAGACAGAGACCCAAGATTCACGTCTCGGTTTTGGAGGGCACTTCATCAAGCTTTAGGCACCAAGTTGGATTTCACTACGGCCTTTCATCCATAATCAGACGGGCAGTTTGAACGAGTAATACAAGTGTTGGAGGATATGTTGAGAGGATATGTGATGGATTTCAGAGGAAGTTGGGAGGAGTATTTGCCTTTAGCAGAGTCCGCCTACAACAACAGTTATCAGGCTAGCATTCGAATGGCACCATGTGAAGCATTGTACGGACGGAAGTGTCATACTCCTACTTGTTGGATTGGGTTAGGAGAACGTCGAGTTTTGGGACCAGAGATGGTGGTAGAGACGGAAGAGAAGGTTGAGATAATTCGAGCACGGTTAAAGAAAGCCTCGGATAGGCAGAAGTCTTATGCCGACCTCAAGCGGAAGGAAATAGAGTTTGAAGTGGGAGACCAAGTGTTTCTAAAAGTCTCACCATGGAAGAAGGTGATGAGGTTTGGTCGGAAAGAGAAGTTAAGACCAAGATTTATCGGACCTATCGGGTACTAAAGCGAGTGGGACAAGTGGCATACTAGCTAGAGTTTCCTTTGGAGTTGCGATAAATGCATGGCGCATTCCATGTGTCCATGCTACGTCACTACCGATCGGATCCCGCTCACGTAGTACCGAGTGGAAGAAGTGGAGCTAAGGCGGACTTAACCCACGAGGAAGAGCCGATTGATTCGGGCGTGACATGAAAGTACTACTGAGGAAGTCGGTTCCTCTAGTCAAAGTATTATGGCGCAATTATGGATCGGAGGAAGCTTCGTGGGAGCGGAGAAGGCAATGCGACAACAATACCCTCAATTAT
Organism: Gossypium rotundifolium; assembly: GCA_025506655.1. Taxonomy (NCBI): domain Eukaryota; kingdom Viridiplantae; phylum Streptophyta; class Magnoliopsida; order Malvales; family Malvaceae; genus Gossypium; species Gossypium rotundifolium. The sequence continues at coordinate 66,724,332 of CP106732.1, read as the reverse complement.
TTAGTTAGGAAATTTCGAGGATGAAATTATTTTAAGGGGTAGAACTATAACATCCTAAAAGGGCCTATGCATTTTGGCCTAATTATGCGAAAAGACATGTTTTATGTGTTTTGGAATAAATTTGGAATAATTTTGGAAACACGAGAATGTATGGAAATGTTACGTTGAAAATAGGAAAATGACCATTTTGGAAACCTAAGCAAATTAGGAAAGTGAACATTTTGGAAACCTAAGTAAATTAGGAAAGTGAACATTTTGGAAACTAAGCTAAAAGAGGAAAGTAAACATTTTGGAAACTAAGCCAAAAGAGGAAAGTAAACATTTTGGAAACTACGCTAAAAGAGGAAACTAAACATTTTGAAACCTACGAAATGTCAAGTTATAGAGCAGCATGAAAATTTTGGAAACTTAAAATGACCCCGAAATGTCAAATTTTAAAGTTCAAAGGGAACTTAGGGCAGTGACCCTAAAATAAAAAGCACGTGAAATTTGACCCAAAAGCGGACTTGAAAAAGTGGCTGAAGATGCCACTTAGGGCCTCGTGAAATGGCCCACATGCAAGGGGTGTTGGGCCTGAGTTCGAGTCACCTAGGAAGCAAATAAAAGAAGTTTTATTTTGCCTCCATGAGCAGAGAGTTGGACGGCACAAGGGATCTAGAAAGAAGAGTTTTATTTTCTTTGGAATTTCGGCTAATTAGGTGATAATTGTTGGAATTTAATAAAGTAAAATTTTCTCACATAAGAAGAGTTGGCCGATTGAAGGATTCTAAGCCTAGTAGTTTCGGCCAAAGAGGGAAAATAAGTGCCATTCTTTATTCTTTTCTCTTCAAGAGAACCCCTTACAAAAATTCTCTAGCCAAATAGCACCAATCTCTTCTTCTCTCTTTAGCCGAATTCTCTCTGATAAAACTCTCTCCTTTTCTTTTCTTTTCTTCTACTATCCCTTCACAAAAGCCAAAACTTTGTGATCAATAAATGTGCCATAGCCGAATAGTATAAAGGATCATCCGGGATTTGAAAATGAGGTAAGTACATCTATGTCCATTCGGCCAAAAAGGACTCTTCCATTCTTGAATGATAGATCGGATCTAACATGTGATTTGGCGAGGACCTAAACTAAAAGATCAATTTGGGATTTGAGAACTCCAAGGTAAGTGTGTTCATATATTCACCAAGGCCAATCTTAAGTATTTAGATCAAAAGTGATCAAAATTAATCTATTCAAGGATTTAGGTTTTGGTGAATACAAGGAAGAGAAAAGTGAAGTTTTTGGATTTAAAATCCACAAGATAAGCACCTTAAAGCATTCGTCCAAGGCTTGAATGAATACATGGATTGGTTCTTTAATTATCAAAAAGCCGAAAACTAACCTATGTTGAGATTTAGGGTTGGCCGAATATCAGGTGAAGGAAAACCAAGTTTTCGGGATTTGAATAATCATCAAATCGGCATCAAAGGTAAGTCTTTTTACAAATCCTACTAGGATTTGGATATTATAGCCAAATAGAATTATGCTAAGTAATAAATGATAAATCAAATGTAGGGACTAAGGATCTAAACATTAGATCTAGCTTTTCAGAATCTCAAGGAATCGCTAAACAAATCAGGTGTGTACCCCACACTAATCTTAATAGATTTGTGGCTTAAATATGATATATATATATGTTAATATGAAAGTGTAAGAATGTGGCTAAAGTACCATATTATGGTACAAAGTACTCAGGTACGTTTTCCTACTCCTACTAGGATTTTGAAATATGTTATATTTAACATGTGAAAAGTGATGTGAAAGTGAAATTAAATATGATATGCATGATATGTATAATTTGGGGCATTGGGTTATTTGAGAAAGGGAAGTGAATGTGATGACTTGATCTCACTAAGTGAAACGTGATGACTTTGGTCTCACTAAGAATATGTGACGACTTGGTCTCACTAAGTGAATGTGGTGACTTGGTCACATTAAGTGAATGTGGTAACCGGTTACATTATCTAAATGTGGTGTCTCATGACACAAATATCAGGTGGCTATGCTACAATATTTTAAGTGGGCGATGAGCACGTTGACTGCAGCGACTGCCTTCGATGGTGTGTAGTGGATGAAGGGTTGACTTAGTAGTCCCCACGGTGTGCAGGTTGGTGCGGGTGGAGTGTAGCGGATGGCATATAGGTTTGGGTTCGGGTTTGAATCATTATCTTGAATTTTATATGAATATGATATGTATGGTGTGCCTATTTCTATTATGTTTTGGTGTTGGTTACACATTGAGTCTATCGACTCACCCGTTGTGGGAACATGTTTGGTGATGAGCGATAATGGGCCAGGACGGCGAGAACTTGTGGTGGCCATGTTCAAACTTGAAGTTTAATTTAATTTGAATCTTTATTTTATTTTAAGTCTTGTACAATTTTATTTTGGGTTTTGTTTTATGTAATAAGGCCATCGTGGCGATTTTTATTTCTACTTTAATTATTATGTTATGAATTTAGGGCTTTATAAAGAATAAGCCCATTTAATTTAAAATAAGTTTAAACATTTTGTCATTTGAAACAAATGGGTTTTGATATAAAATAAATTTGTTTTCAACTCGAGCCCAACCCACAACAAACTATCTTCCAAAACACATAGTTTTCAAAGTATTGAATGAATTTGAACAAGGTTACTTTGAGGAACATACGAGATCGGTCCATTCTCGTGGACTGGTGTGGGGTGTTTCAATTTGGTATCAGAGCCCAGTTTTAAACTCTCGGCCTGTGGCCTAAGGCCCAAAACGTTTTTCAAACAAGCCCAAAAGAGTTTTATGGAAATATTTACGAAAATGGGCGGTATGATGACATGGTCCCTAAGTCTCAAACCCATGATCCACCGGTAAGTGCCTCTATCTATCGTGTGATTATGTGAATTATAGAAGGGTAGAAAAGGAATGGAACGTAGAATAGTATGATAGGAACTTGAACCCTAGTATTAGTCTACTCAAACACAAATACATAAGACTTAATACACTAAACAAACCTATGGCTAAGTCAGTCAAGTTAGGGTGTGGCAACCATGGTACGCATGTCTAGGATTGGATCCTGAAGAGCTTGGTATTTAAGCGGTCCTAGTGACTCACCTCCTCTTCGTAGGAATCCTACAGTGCGTAGCCGGTTCACCCTAACCCGGAGGACTTAGTGGGTGTGGCAACCCCTGACACATGTCTAGGAATGGTTTGGTGGGAGCTTGGTACTTAAGTAGTCCGCGTGACTCACCTCCTCTCCACTCAAATCTGCACAGTGCGTAGCTTTGGTTCACCCTGATCAAGGAGGCTCGGTCATAGGCTAAACCCAATAACTAAAACCCGAAAGGGAACTAGCCATTTTTTTTAGAACCTTGATATTAAAAAAAATTCCTAAAATCATTTGTTCTCTCTTTAATTCACGAAAATTATTTCTTTTCACACAAATTTTCAAAAAATTTTTTGATTTACAAAAATACCCTAGTGGTAAAATTACAAAAATGCCCTTGGTTTATAAAATGCCCAACTACTCAACAGTTTTGCCAAAATATCATTATCTCATAAATGTTCAAAAACCTAATTAACAAACTATCATAAAAATACCTTAATTTTTGGAAAATTACAAAATTGCCCCTAACTTACTAAAATTACCAAAATGACCCTAACTTCCAAAATTTTTGCAACTTCATCGTTTTGGAAAATAAATTTCTCAAAAAAACCCTCAAAATTTTTCAACTTCTGAAATATCCCCAATTTATTAAAACTTTACAATTTACCGGTTTGTGGAAAAAAATTACCAAAATACCCCCAAAGTCCAAAATTTCTGAAATATCCTCGGATTTCAAAAAAAATTTCCAAAATACCCCGGGAACTTAAAAATACCAAAAAATACTTTGTGACAAAATCACCAAGGAACCTTATTTTGATAAATTACGAAAATACCCCTGTAGGACAAATTACGAAAATACCCCCGGGTAGTGGAAAAACAACAACAAATGAAAAACTACAACCTTTCTTTGAATGAACTAAGGTTCATAATTGTTTGATGGATGTATGAATGAATGAAAAGACTGTGTGCATGTATGAATACGAAAGAACCACTCCTAAATTCCTTTTCATAAAATTTCTTGCGAGTAATAAAGTGAAACAAAAGTACTAATTTATAAAAAAAACTTAATCGATCTCAACGTTAGAAATGAGTTCTAGAGGACGCATCGTCAAGGACGCGGTAGAGGAAGAATAACTGTGTCAGAACCCGTTAGATCGGGTCAAGGGTCTGACAATGAATTACCACCACCACCACCACCCCCAGCTATTAATGTCGAGCAGCAAGCTCAGACGGGGGATGATCTTGTGTCGCGAGCTATGTTGCGAGTTTTAGAAGTGGTGGTGGCGCGGTGGAAATACGGAGCTCGTAAATCTATACCGGCGACTCGAGCCAACGGGGCCGAGGTGTTTCGTGGAGTGTCCGGTGTGGCACCCAGTACAGCTGAGTATTGGTTGGAAGCAACCGAGCGTATTATGGATGAACTCGACCTGACCCCTGAAGAGAAGTTGAAAGGGATGGTGGCACTGTTACGTGATGAAGCGTACCAATGGTGGTTAACTGTCCGGGATGGTGCCACGGCTGAGGATCTGACCTGGGAGTATGCTAAGGAGGCATATCAGAAAAAGTATGTCGGCACACGCTATATTGATGAGCAGAGGAAAGCTTTTCTAGGACTAGTTCAAGGGAACAAGTCGGTAGCGACATATGAAATTTGAATTTTGAGGTTAAGCCGATATGCTCGAGGAGTAGTCACAACCGAACATGAACGCTGTGTCCATTTTGAGGACGGATTAAGGGATGACCTAAGATTATTGATAGCTCCACATCAGGAACGGGAGTTCTCCGCGTTGGTTGAAAAGGCTAAGGTAGCTGAGGGAATCAAGGACTTGACTAAGCGTAACTCGGCGAGGAATAGACCCAAGAGGAGTTATGGATCATCGGAAATGTGCGAAAAAGGCCCAGGCGAGGGGTGAAGGGTTGACAAGTTGGTACCGAGGCGATGTCGTCCTTGTGAGCATTGTGGAAAGAGGCATTTAGGTGAGTGTTGGAAAAAGACGGGAGGATGTTTTAAGTGTGGGTCCAAGGACCATATGCTCAAGGACTGTCCAAAGATATCAGATGACAAACAGCCAGCAAATCAGAATGTTAATCAGGCTGGTAGGGGAGGACAGTAGCCTCAACGAGGTCGAGGTTCGAATAACAGAGGTAATGGTGCTGGCATAGGGCGTGGCAGAGGTGCTGCTAATATTGAGGCAAGGCAGTCGGGTTTGGTTTATGCAGTTCACCGTAGGAAGGATGGAGACGCGTCGGACGTCATAACCGATACGTTCCTCATTCATGGCAAACCCTATTATGCTTTAATTGATGTGGGCTCGACCCATTCTTATGTTGCATGTAGTGTAGTTGAAACACTAGGCCTAGACTCTGAACTTTCTGATAGGGAGATGACGGTAGTAAGCCCATTAGGCCAAACTATAGTGGTGAATAAGATCTTTCGAATATACCCTAGAAATTGGGGAGTGAGCTTTGGTGACCTAATGGAGTTACCCTTCGGGGAATTTGACCTCATACTTGGTATGGATTGGTTAGTAGAGCACCGAGCCGTGTTGGATTGTGTGGCTAAACGAATGGAACTAAGAACCCCTGAGGATGAGGTGGTCATTATGATAGGAGAAAGAAGAAACTACTTGACTAATGTAGTTTCGGTGCTTAAGGCTGAAAGGATGGTTCGTAAAGGGTGCGAGGCGTTCTTAGCCTTTGTAAGTGCGTTGGATGGAAAGGAGGAAGGTGTCAAAGGAGTTAGAACGGTAGGGGACTTTGAGGATGTGTTTCCAGAGGAATTACTAGGAATACCCCCAGATAGAGAAGTTGAATTTGGAATAGACTTACTACCAAGAACAGCACCTGTGTCAATCGCTCCATACCGAATGGCACCAAAGGAGTTAGTGGAGTTCAAGGCTCAAATCCAAGAATTGTTGGATCGTGGGTTTATTCGACCCAGTGTGTCTCCTGGGGAGCACCGGTCCTGTTTGTGAAGAAGAAGGACAGAACTATGCGTATGTGCATAGACTATCGACAATTGAATAAGCTGACCATCAAGAACAAGTATCCCTTGCCCAGGATTGATGACTTGTTCGACCAGCTGAAGGGAGCGGCAATGTTCTCAAAGATCGACTTAAGGTCAGGATATCACCAGTTAAAAGTAAAGGAGGTGGATATCCATAAGGCGACTTCGAACAAGATCGACCATTTTGAGTTTGTGGTAATGCCATTTGGGTTGACAAACGCCCCAGCCGCATTCATGGATATGATGAACCGAGTGTTTCAACCTTACTTAGATAGGTTTGTTGTAGTGTTTATCGACGATATTTTGGTATATTCTAAGTCTGAAGAGGAGCATGATGAGCATCTTTGAAGTGTGTTGCAAGTATTAAGGGAGAAGAAGCTTTATGCCAAATTCAGCAAGTGTGAATTTTGGCTTAGGGAAGTTGCTTTCTTAGGACACGTGGTGTCTGCCGAGAGGAATAAGGGTGGATCCTAAGAAAATCGAAGCTGTGTTGGATTGGAAACCACCTAAGTCGGTGGCGAAAATTCGTAGTTTCTTAGGATTGGCAGGCTATTACAGAAGGTTAGTAGAAGGATTTTCATCAATAGTCGCGCCATTAACAAAATTGTTGAGGAAGGAAGTACCCTTTGTGTGGACGGATAAGCAACAGGAGAGTTTTGAAAAACTTAAGAAGGTATTAACGGAAGCTCCTGTGTTGATTCAGCCTGAGGCAGGAAAGGATTTTGTGGTGTACTGTGACGCTTCACATACGGGGTTAGGATGTGTTCTTATGCAAGATGGAAAAGTAGTAAACTACAGCGTCTCGATAGATTAAGGCCGCATGAGGTGAACTACCCAACCCATGACTTGGAATTGGCAGAGTGGTTTTCGCTCTCAAGGTGTGGAGGCATTATCTTTATGGAGAAAGGTTAGTGATCTACATGGACCACAAGAGTCTCAAGTACTGTTGACTCGAAGGAGTTAAACTTGAGGCAACGAAAGTGGGTGGAATTCTTGAAAGACTATGGTATTCGATAGAATATCACCCGGGCAAGGCGAATGTAGTAGCGGATGCCCTAAGTAGGAAGGTCGTGTCGGACTTAAGAGCAATGTTTGCCCATTTAAGCTTGTATGAGGATGGAAGCTTTGTTGGTGAGTTGCAAGTCAAGCCAGCGTGGTTGAAGGAGGTGAAAGAGGGACGGTTGGTTGATGAGGATTTAAGTGTTAAGTTACAAAAAGCCGAGCGGAGAGTTGGAGGACTATGAAGTTAATGATGAAGGAGTATTATGCTACAAAAGGAAAGTCGTATGCTAAGGGACAAGGAGTTAAGGCGGAGGATTCTTGAGAAGCGCATAGTAGCCCTTATGCTATGCATCCGGAGGCATTAAGTTGTCTGAGATTTAAGAGAACAATTTTGGTGGCACGATCTTAAATGAGAAATTTGAGAATTCGTGGGAAGATGTCGGCGTGTCGACAAGTTAAGGTCGAACACCAAGTTCCATCGGGATTGCTTGACCAATCCAGATTCCACGATGGAAGTGGGAAAGAATTACCATGGACTTCGTTAGTGGGCTTCCCATTACGCCTACTAAGAAGGACTCGGTATGGGTAATAGTGGACCGTTTGACTAAGACCGCACATTTCATCCCAGTAAGAGTGGATTATTCCCTTCAAAAGTTAGCCAAGCTATATGTGGCGAAATTGTGAGGCTACACGGAGTGCTGTGTCAATTATTTGGACGAGACCCAAGATTCACGTCTCGATTTTGGAGGCACTTCATCAAGCTTTAGGCACCAAGTTGGATTTCACTACGCCTTTCATCCACAATCAGATGGGCAGTCTGAACGAGTAATACAAGTGTTGGAGGATATGTTGAGAGGATGTGTGATGGATTTGAGAGGAAGTTGGGAGGAGTATTTGCCTTTAGCAGAGTTCGCCTACAACAACAGTTATCAGGCTAGCATTTGAATGGCACTATATGAAGCATTATGCGGATGGAAGTGTCGTACTCCTACTTGTTGGTGAGTTAGGAGAACGTCGAGTTTTGGGACCGAGAGATGGTGGCGAGAGCGGAAGAGAAGGTTGAGATAATTGAGCACGGTTAAAGGAAGCCTCGGATAAGCGAAGTCTTATCCGACCTCAAGCGGAAGGAAATAGAGTTTGAAGTGGGAGACTAAGTGTTTCTAAAAGTCTCACCATGGAAGAAGGTGATGAGGTTTGGTCGGAAAGGGAAATTAAGCCCAAGGTTTATTGGGCCCTATCGGGTACTAAAGCGAGTGGGACCAGAGGCATACCAGCTAGAGTTGCCACCGGAGTTGCAGAAAATGCACGACGTATTCCATGTGTCCATGCTACATCGCTACCGATCGGATCCCTCTCACGTAGTACCAGTGGAAGAAGTGGAGCTAAGGCCAGACTTAACCTACGAGGAAGAGCCGATTCAGATTCTAGAACGTGACGTGAAAGTACTACGGAGGAAGTCGATTCCTCTAGTCAAAGTATTGTGGCACAATCATGGATCGGAGAAAGCTTCATGGGAGCCAGAGTAGGCAATGCGACAGTAATACCCTCAATTATTTAGTTAGGAAATTTCGAGGACGAAATTATTTTAAGGGGGTAGAACTGTAACATCCTAAAAAGGGCCTATGCATTTTGGCCTAATTGTATGAAAAAGACATGTTTTATGTGTTTTGGAATAAATTTGGAATAATTTTGGAAACACGAGAATGTATGGAAATGTTACGTTGAAAATAGGAAAATGACCATTTTGGAAACCTAAGCAAATTAGGAAAGTGAACATTTTGGAAACCTAAGTAAATTAGGAAAGTGAACATTTTGGAAACTAAGATAAAGAGGAAAGTAAACATTTTGGAAACTAAGCCAAAAGAGGAAAGTAAACATTTTGGAAACTACGCTAAAAGAGGAAACTAAACATTTTGGAAACCTAGGAAATGTCAAGTTCTGAGCCACGTGAAAATTTTTGAAACTTAAAATGACCCGAAATGTGAATTTTAAAGTTCAAAGGGAACTTAGGGCAGTGACCCTAAAATAAAAAGCACGTGAAATTTGACCCAAAAGCGGACTTGGAAAAGTGGCTGAAGATGCCACTTAGGGCCTCGAAAATGGCCCACATGCAAGGGGTGTTGGGCACGAGTTCGAGTCACCTAGGAAGCAAATAAAAGAAGTTTTATTTTGCCTCCATGAGCAGAGAGTTGGACGGCACAAGGTATCTAGAAAAAAGAGTTTTATTTTCTTTGGAATTTCGGCTAATTAGGAGATAATTGTTGGAATTTAATAAAGTAAAATTTTATCACATAAGAAGAGTTGGCCGATTGAGGGATTCTAAGCCTAGTAGTTTGACCAAAGAGGAAAATAAGGGCCATTCTTCATTCTTTTCTCTTCAAGAGAACCCCTTGCTGAAAATTCTCTAGCCAAATAGCACCAATCTCTTCTTCTCTCTTTAGCCAAATTTCTCTATCAAAACTCTCTCCTTTTCTTTTCTTTTCTTCTACTATCCCTTCACAAAAGCGAAACTTTGTGATCCATAAAAGTGCCATAGCCGAATAGTATAAAGGATCATCAGGATTTGAAAGCGAGGTAAGTACTTCTATGTACATTAGGCCAAAAGGTCTCTTCCATACTTGAATGATAGATCAGATCTAACATGTGATTTCGGCAGGGACCTAAACTAAAAGATCAATTTCGGGATTTGAGAACTCCAAGGTAAGTGTGTTCATATATTCGGCCAAGGCCAATCTTAAGTATTTAGATCAAAAGTGATCAAAAATTAATCGATTCAAGGATTTAGGTTTTGGCTGAATACAAGGAAGAGAAAAGTGAAGTTTTCGGGATTTAAAATCCACAAGGTAAGCACCTAAAAGCATTCGGCCAAGGCTTGAATGAATACATGGATTGGTTCTTTAATTATCAAAAAGCCGAAAACTAACCTATGTTGAGATTTAGGGTTGGCTGAATATCAGGTGAAGGAAAACCAAGTTTTCGGGATTTGAATAATCATCAAATCGGCATCAAAGGTAAGTCTTTTACAAATCCTACTAGGATTTGGATATTATAGCCAAATAGAATTTATGCTAAGTAATAAATGATAAATCAAATGTAGGGACTAAGGATCTAAACATTAGATCTAGCTTTTTGAATCTCAAGGAATCGCTAAACAAATCGGTGTGTACCTACACTAATCTTAATAGATTTATGGCTTAAATATGATATATATATGTTAATATGAAAGTGTAAGAATGTGGCTAAAGTACCATATTATGGTACAAAGTACTCAGCACGCGTTTTCCTACTCCTACTAGGATTTGAAATATGTTATATTTAACATGTGAAAAGTGATGTGAAAGTGAAATTAAATATGATATGCATGATATGTATAATTTGGGGCATTCGGGTTATTTGAGAAAGGGAAGTGAATGTGATGACTTGGTCTCACTAAGTGAAATGTGATGACTTGGTCTCACTAAGAATATGTGACGACTTGATCTCACTAAGTGAATGTGGTGACTTGGTCACATTAAGTGAATGTGGTAACTTCGGTTACATTATCTAAATGTGGTGTCTCATGACACAAATATCAGGTGGCTATGCCACAATATTTTAAGTGGGCGATGAGCACGTCGACTGCAGCGACTGCCTTCGATGGTGTGTAGCGGATGGAGGGTTGACTTAGTAGTCCCCACGGTGTGCAGGTTGGTATGGGTGGAGTGTAGCGGATGGCATATAGGTTTGGGTTCGGGTTTGCATCATTATCTTGAATTTTTATATGAATATGATATGTATGGTGTGCCTATTTCTATTATGTTTTGGTGTTGGTTACACATTGAGTCTATCAACTCACCCGTTGTGGGAACATGTTTAGGTGATGAGCAATAATGGGCCGGGACGGCAGAACTTGTGGTGGCCATGTTCAGCTTGAAGTTTAATTTAATTTGAATCTTTATTTTATTTTAAGTATTGTACAATTTTATTTTGGGTTTCGTTTTATGTAATAAGGCCATCGTGATGATTTTTATTTCTGCTTTAATTACTATGTTATGAATTTAGGGCTTTATAAAGAATAAGCCCATTTAATTTAACATAAGTTTAAACATTTTGTCACCTGAAACAAATGGGTTTTTGATATAAAATAAATTTGTTTTCAACTCGAGCCCAACCCACAACAAACTATCTTCCAAAACACACAATTTTCAAAGTATTCGAATGAATTTGAACCAGGTTACTTCGAGGAACATACAAGATCCGGTCCATTCTCGTGGACCGGGTGTGGGGTGTTTCATCACTCATGCATATTACCAGCATTAAACTAGCCACATCTCATGGCTATTTACACACATTTCAAACATAATGCAAAATGACTAGCTTATACACGCCATATCTAGCTATATACATATTTCAAAGGTACCAAATTGAGTTTAAGTAGTGTGATAACGATCCTCGATGGTCCCTACGCCTTCAATAGCTTTGACGATCAATAAAACAGAGCAAACACACAGAGAGTAAGCTTTCAAAAGCTTAGTAAGACATATAGAAATAAACTTAGCATAAAATGGACATAACCATATGGATACTATGATATTAATGGATCTCATAACAAATTCATCACATATACACATAACTCTTTTAAGCATCTCTTCACATATCATTCTATCATTTCAATTCACATATCCATCTTAGTAATTTTATGTAGATACTTACCTTTCATATACACTTAGTGTACATAACAAGTGTACCTGAAATAGAAACTACAAATCACATAGTCGTTCATATCTTGAATTTTCCCATTGAATCATTTAGAATCAAATAGGATACTCAGAGTGCTCGGAATAGTCGTACAATGCCAACATCCCAGACGTGGTCAAACATGTAATCAGGTATCGATGCCACTATCCCAGATAGGGTCTTACACAAATCAATATGATGCCAATGTCCCAGACATGGTCTTACATGTAACCAAATATTGATGCCATTGTCATAGATAGGGTCTTACATGAATTTCTTATGGATGCCAACATCCTAGACATGGTCTTACTCGAATATCAAATCAATGCCAACATCCCAAACGTGGTCTTACATGATATCACATAGCAGACACCTATGTCATGACATATACTACCCTATCCATTCCTAGTTTCAAACGGGACTTCTTGGACATTGTTACTATGTCGATTCTATCTCGGAATTCTTGTATACATCATCTCGTATATATTCATCATTTTCAAAAGTCATAAGAACATACATATTTCAATACAAATACATTTATTTGTATATTGACTTACCTCAAATTCGGATATTCGTTCTGACTCAGTTATTCGACTATTTTCGCTTTCCCGCGATCTAAGTCTATTTTCTTTGGTTTTTGATCTATACATATTCAAATTTAACCTTTTCATTCATCAACATATTCAATTTAATCCAAATACACATATTTAGGACAATTTACAAATTAGCTCTCACATTTTCACATTTTGGCATTTTAGTCCCTATTTCAAAAAATCACAAAATACACATAATTTCAAGTTACCCATGCCTAGCCAAATTTTCACATGCTTCATACTAGTCCATATATTTCATTTATTTCACATTTTAATTCCTCAAAATAATATTTTCACAATTTAGCCCTAAATAGTTAAATTCATCAAAAATTCAAGAATAAAACATGTTCATTTAACACCTAAACTCATCACAAAACTCACCATTTCATCAATGATTTAAGATATGTAAAAGTAGCCATATGATATGGCTTGTTAATGAATATGTTTATGAATGATTTTTTGTTCATGCTTATTGATGCATATGTTGGTATGTTATTATGTGCTCATAAATGGCAGAATGAAATGGTATATACTTAGGTAAGTTCATGGTTGATTTTGGATATGTAAATTATGAGAAATTACTATGAATTGTAATGGTTTAGATGAAGTATTAGTTATATGTTTTTGATGTCTAGTTGATACTTTGAATTGGTAAATTTGAGTAGGAATTGTATATGTAAATGAATGCTATGATTAAAGGTCAATTTGTGCATGATTCATTATGTTTTTGGTTGCAATTAGATCTTGAATTGAGGCATGCTAGCTGCTTGTAGGTTATTTGGTGACAATTTGGCCTTGCAAATGGCCTATATTTGCCCACACAGTTGAGCACACAGGCATCTGTCTCGATCGTGTCCCTCATTATTGTAATTCAAAGCAAGTCAGGTTGTCACACGGGCTGGACACACCGGAGTGTGACTAGCTGTGTGAACAAGTTAGTAGTCTCCCTAATTTTCACACGGTCTGGCATCACTGGCGTGTCTTGTGGCCATGTGGACAAGTTAGTATGTATGCCCTATTTTTCCATGGCCTAGACACACGGGTGTGTCTAATGCCGTGTGAGGCACATGGCCTGCCCACACGAGCATGTGACCTCTATAGCTTCAAAAATGTTAAGTTTTCAAAAAAATTTATATGTGTTCGGTTTAGTCCTGACCCTTTTTAATGCTTGTTTAAGGTTTCATAGACCTTTTTAAATGACTCTATATATATTAGTTTCTATGATATGATGATGTATTTTGTGTTGTGAAATGATCGTAAAAGTTTCAGTATGTTCGATAATGCCTCTTAACCCTATTCCGGCAATGGTTACATGTTAGGGGTGTTACAAAAACTCAGCTCTCTCAGGGACATCATCAACATTAGCTCTGAACTCTTCAGCCCCGTGTTTACGGATCTTATCAACTTGAAGCTTATTCAATCTCAAAAGCTCGACTCCTTGAGGAACTATAGGCACCGATTGGGGATTACGAGGGGGTGGAGGTTGTTGAGAGCCAAATTTGTACGAATGTACTGTGTGAACCACTCGTTCATCATTTGGAAGAAGGCTTCTTTAGCCTCTCCTCCCTAACTGCCCATCACAAGTCTAGAATCAGACAGTGTTGTTCCTTGCGCAGGAGTAGGCACATTACTTTCATCCTCATTAGCTATCACTCGATTGGGATCCATTTTCTATAAAAAGTACATTTTCAAATGGCAGGAGTCATCACACTATCACAATTTATATATGGCATGTATAGCTTGACTCTCACACACGCTATGTTAGTCTTAGAATCGACTAAACTATAGCTCTGATAAATAAATGTAACACCCTTAACCCATATTCACTGTCAGAATAGGGTTACGGAGCATTACTCGACTTACAACACTTTTAAACATACATTTCATATACAATTTATCAATTCAAATATAATTCAATAATAATCAATCATAGTGTCATCTAAATGATCCTATGAGGCCTTAAACATGCATTGAGAGTGGTTCGGGACTAAATCAATATCTCAGGAAATTTTTCAACACTTATAATTTCTTTTCTCAAAAACAGGGGACACATGCCCGTGTGGTCAGGCTGTGTGACATGTTCGTGTCACAGGCCGTGTGGACATTTGAAATGGGAGCACATGGCCATGTACCAACCCGTGTACAAACAAGTGAGGCTACTGACTTGGGTCACACGGCCAACCACGCGCTCGTGTGTCTAGCCCGTATTTCCTTCGAAGTGGCCACACTTGCTCGTGTGCCAGGCTGTGTGCTAGACCATCTCAAACCTGTAGGTACAATGACTTATGGAACAAGGCCAAGTCACACGCCCGTGTGCTAGGCCGTGTGCCAATTAAGGGGTATACTGACTTGTAACACGGCCGATCATACGCCTGTGTGTGAGACCGTGTGGAGCATACTGAGTTCACTTCAAATTCAACACCAGGGGACACACGGTCATGCAACATGATCGTGTGTCACACACGACTGAGACACACGCCCGTGTCTCTACCTGTGTGGACAAAAATAGGCTACTTATCAAGGCAATTTACCACCCACATTTAAGCACACCTACACAACTCGTATGGTACATATCATAGCATCAATAGGCATGTAATTCAAAACCAAATCAAGCATGACTTATACTATATCAGACACCAATCAATACAAAACATAATTATCACATCATACCATTCAAAGTTATACCAAACCTTATTTTCCAAAATCAACAAAATGACCATTAACAATTATGCATTATTAGGCCTAATTTCAAAAGCATGCCAACTTCCACAAATCATCAATTTAACATTCATAATACCTATTAGCAACAATGACAACAATTCTCATAATATAATCCATTCCCATATCCATCCATGAACTTAAACATCAACATATATGCAAATATAAGCACATACCCAATTCACAAAATTAAGCCAAATCTCATGCCTATATTTACAAACCAAAACATATACATTTACAAGTCATTACAATAGACCAAAGTCATTATCAATCCATAATCAAAATGACTCAAATTCCTATACATGTCATACTTTAATACCAAAGTTCAAAGGTACCATGTAACACCCCTAACCAATAACCATCGCCGGAATAGGTTAGGAGGCATTACCGGACTTGTAACTCAATTCAGAACAATCATTTATCAAATATCATCTCATTTCAATAAATATCATTCATTCACATTCAATATGTACTTAAATCAAACATATAAAGCTTAAATCATGCATTCGGAACAAAATCGGTAACATTTTAAAATTTTGAAAACTTAGAAAAATTTCAACATTTCAAGTGTCACACGCCCGTGAGAATAGGCCGTGTGCCTCACATGGATAGTAGACACACGTGTCTTAGATCATGTGGAAACAGGGCAAACATACTGACTTACATCATATTGTAACACCCCTAACCCGTAACCATCGCCGGACTAGGGTTAAGAGGTGTTACTAAACATTTCTGAACATATCAAAATATCTCACATCCATTTTTCAACACATAGCTAATCATTAATCAAACATATTCAATTATAATAAAATAGTCTCTTATCGAGGTCTACGAGACCTTAAGCACGTGTTAGAAAGAGGTCGGGACTAAATCGAACACTCACAAAAGTTTTTAGAAATTTAAAGCTTTTTCAACACTCCAGAGGTCACACGCCCGTGCGGTCAAGACATGTGCCTCACACGGTTACCAAACACCCCCCATATGTCAAGCCATTCCAAAATAGAGCATACATACTGACTTGTCCACACGGCCACCAGACACGCCCGTGTGCCATGGCCGTGTGAAATTGAGCTAGTTACTAACTTGGTCACACAGCCACCAGGCACGCCTATTTGCCACGGCCATGTAACCTGCCCAAGCACACTTTGAAGTGGCCCTTGAGCCATACGGCAGAAACACACTCCCATGTCCCTTGGTCGTGTATGCAAAATAGGCCATTTGCAAGGGTAAAATGCCACCCACACTTAGACCATACCTACAAGCACATACAAGCCTATTTTCACACAAAATTTGACAACCAAATACATATTAAATGATCAACATATCATCCCATCCAATCTCATTTCTAATCATGTAAACTTATATGTCAAAGTTCACAACTAAAACACATGCATAACCAAGCATGATTCATCCAGAATATCACTAGATCACAATGGTATCAATCCACCACTAAGCTCACCATTCATAAAACATTTTCATTGCCATCAAGCCATACCAAAACATACTTACAAACCATAATCATTCATACATATTACCAACATTTATCTATCTCATCACATGGCTATTTGCACCTCTAAAACATGTTTCAAAACAACTAGCCTATATATGCCATATTCAAATATACACATATTCAAAAGTACCAAAATAGATTGCCGATAGTGTGATAGAGATACTGACGATCCCCGGATCTGAGGTAGCTTTACTAACACTGTAAAACAGAGAAACAAATCACACAGTAAGCTTTCAAAAGCTTAGTAAGTTCATAATACAATACATACTACTAATAATACCACATTAAATTATATTTATACCATCACATTGATAAAGACACAACTAGGCACATTATCAATCTCAACCACATACTCAAATATCTATTCATTCAACTCTTAAAACTATCATCAACCACATAGGTTCAAACGTACCTTAATCAACACATAGTTACTCATCATTCATGCTACTCATTTGCTCGATATTACATCTTGTTCAACTTTTTCTATTCTTTTGATTTATTTGCACACCTAGTGCCTATAAGTTAAACCGAACTATATCGGTATCGCACATACAGTGCCAAATCAATAAGCCTAAACTTAAATCTTTTTGCACACACAGTGCTAATCATATCTGTCCCATTTCTAATTTTGCACACTTAGTGCCATCTAATTCAATTCCGCACATAGCATTCCTATTCTCTTACTTATATATAATTTCATTCAATTCACATCACATAGACATCATTTAGCAACTAGTATTATATCCTAACTTACCTCAGATGTCAAAATACCAAACTATCGATTAATCTAGCACTTTATCTTTACCTCTATCTCGATCTGAACTTCTCCTTTATTGGTCTATACACGTTCAAATTAAACTCATTCAATCACTAATTCATTCAATTTAGTCCACAAACAAGTATTTAGGGAATTTTACAAAATAGCCCTCATATTTTCACATTTTGACACTTTAGTCCCTAATTCACAAAATCACAAAATACACCAAATTTTTACTCACACAAGCTTAGCCGAATTCTTTCCATGCTAACACAAGCCCTCACATTTTCACATTTTGACACTTTTAGTCCCTCAAATAATCATTTTCTCAATTTAGCCCAAATTACACAAATTCATCAAAACTTCAAAGACAAACTATATTAATCAAGCACATATCTTTCATTTTCCACCATCAAACATTCAAGAATTCACATGTTCATCAATGGCACATTTTGTAAATTTTAAAACATACTTATGAAAGAAATGATTGAAACATACTTGAAAATTTTAAAAATTTGAGCAATTTATTTGCCTTACCCCCTTCAAAAAGAAGCAATGTTTTCATTGTAAGAAAAGAGTAATGAATGAAAATTGAACTTTTGAGACCATAAACCTAAGGTCAAAATAATATTTTATTATTATTTTTGGTGTTTATTATATGTGATATAGCCTGTGTGAAAATTCTGTGTGGTAATTTTATCGAATGTGTGTCGAATTATGAAAAAGGATTTAATCGCATAAAGTGTAAAATGCTATGTCTTGATTGTTAAGTGCTTAATTGTTATTGTCTTTATAATAGGAAGGATTTATGAGGAAATTAAGCTATTTTTAAGGTAGTGGATGGTTAATGGACGATTTTGGACATTGTATATATAGTTTTCTTATTTTGTTTTAAAGGTTAAATGTGTAAAATGGATATTAAAGTATATTACATTAAAACAAAACACAAAAACAAACCATTAACATCTTATATTTCTGAAAATCAAAGAAAAGAAAAAGAAGGAAGAACACTTAGGTTTCGGCAAGTTCTTGAATTGATTCAAGGTATGCTTTGCTTCGATTTTTGATAATTTCTACGTTTTCGTAATCGTTGCTTAACGCTCTAGCTAACCCATGTCTTAATTTCTACGATTTTTTATGGTGGAAAATGAAAGATATGTTCATCAATGGCACATTTTGAAAACATCATCAATTCACAAAAATTAAGGCATGGGTTAGCTAGAGCATTAAGCAACGATTACGAAAACGTAGAAATTATCAAAATTGAGCAAAGCATACCTTGAATCAATTCAAGAACTAGCCGAAACCTAAGTGTTCTTCCTTCTTTTTCTTTTCTTTGATTTTCAGTAATATAAGATGTTAATGGTTTGTTTTTGTGTTTTGTTTTAATGTAATATACTTTAATATCATTTTACACATTTAACCTTTAAAACAAAATAAGAAAACTATATATACAATGTCCAAAATCGTCCATTAACCATCCACTACCTTAAAAATGGCTTAATTTCCTCATAAATCCTTCCTATTATAAAGACAACAACAATTAAGCACTTAACAATCAGGACGTAGCATTTTACACTTTATGCGATTAAATCCTTTTTCATAATTTGACACATAGTTGATAAAATTACCACACAGAATTTTCACACAGGCTATATCACATATAATAAACACCAAAAATAATAATAAAATATTATTTTGACCTCAGATTTATGGTCTCAAAAGTTCAATTTTCATTCATTACTCTTTTCTTACAATGAGAACATTGCTTCTTTTTGAAGGGGGTAAGGCAAATAAATTGCTCAAATTTTTAAAATTTTCAAGTATGTTTCAATCATTTCTTTCATAAGTATGTTTTAATAAATGAATGTTTAGAGACATTTAATTTTTGTTAATGAGATAGTTTGTATGCAAGTATGAATGATGATTCTATCTGAGTGAAAGTATGTCATGAATAATGGAATGCTTGTATGATATTAGTCTTAGTAATGTTTTCCATGAAAACTTAGTTTCTCTTGATATTAGACATGCATGAAGGTTTATATCTTTAGAATTGACTTAGTAACATTCTTTAGGCGAAATCCTAGGAGACATAAAAATCTAAAATGATATAGGCACTATTTCTTTGGATCGTTTCAGCCTTTTTGAGCCAACCTTATGATATTAGACCCTTGAAACTGTAATTTTGAGCTTAAAGGCCTATTTATTGCAATGAATCTACATTATAAGCAACATTACCATCTTTTACAATTATCCTAATTTTGTGCACCCATCTTAACTAAAGTTGTCTTGGTAATCAACATTTGAGGAAATTGTAACACCCCAAACATGACCCAGAAGTTAGGCCCGAATCTGGCATGTCACATTGAAGTGTTTTTCAAAACCATGTTTTCATTGAAAACCCTCCTCAATATTCAAAAACTAAAGTCTCAGGTTGTGTTCGTTCAATTTCAAAATGTGGTTTATTGAAAATTTAATCACTTTTAAAAACGTTATTAACTTCATTGAAAATCTATTTAAGTTGCGGAAGCTAATTTAAGGTAAATAAGTTTAAAATGTATGTTTTTAAAAATAGTAATTGGGTTAAAAACTCTTCTACGTCTAACAGATATAAAACGTAACAAAATCCCAAATTCAGAATTAAATGCAGAGAGGCCTTATTACAGAAATTAAAACCCAAAATGGAATTTAAAACATATATAAAGTCCAAAGTCTATCATCCCCAATCGTGTGGTCAACTCGAGTCCCTCGCAACACCGATCCTCCTAACGCTGGGGATTACCTGCACAGTTAAAAATAGAGTGAGTTTACGAAAACTCAGTATGTAATCCCATTACTAAAGTAATAGTCAGTATACAGAAATAGAAATTGAAACAATCTGGGCCAAAGCCCTTTAACAGTAATAGTACAGTCTAGTTCAGAGCATACGTGGGCCAAAACCCACTACAATATCATTTGGGTCACCGCCCATAACAAAATCAATTGAGCATAACCCAAACCAATAATAAAACAAGTGGCCCTAAGCCCAATACAGTGACAGATCTCATAAATAGATATGCAACAGTATGAGATGCATCCCATCCTGATCCAGCCAGCACACCACCCATACCAACCCTACACTCCTATGAGGATTAAATCGACCCACCTAACAAACACACCAAGCTTAGCATCGGTTGCGGTACTAAGTTAACAGAACGACTTGGTTCTATAGACAGAACGGCTAAAAGCCATAAACAGAATGGTTATAAACCATAATCAGGATGGCACATAGCCATAATTAGGATGTCACAAAGCTATCAGTAACTGTAATAAGTTTGGCGCATAGCCATTAGCGACGGTAATATAATCGGCACACAACCACGGGTAATTATGATCGACACAGAGTCATCAGTATATATGTTAGACACATAGCCACGATGAATACAATTGGCACAAAGCTATAACCAAGATGGCACAGAGCCATATTTAGGTTGGCACAAAGCTAAAATCAGAATACGTGGCTTTAAGCCGTCTGTCGGTCCACAGACGTCTCATGCGACCCGTGCGACCTTAACAAATTAATACTAGATCCACAATCGTCTCATGCGACCCGTGCAACCCTATCAGAACTTCCTTCGTATCAATGTCCCAACACCATGCAATATGTCATGTATGTCATGCTCAATCCTTACACGTGTATGCAAATGGCCATGCCCAGTAACAGTCATTTAAACATATATCAAAAGCATATCAGTCACACGTCCATAGTTAAGTCAGTTAAAACACAGTCATATGATCATAGTCAAATCATCAAATTTATAGTCCAAGTCAGTCATTTACCCATAAGGGCAAAATAGTCATTTTACCCTATAAGGGTATTTCGATAATCCTACCTTTCAGGGGTATTCGGTAATAATACCCTACAAGGGTATTTTGATAATTTTACAACCGGGGTATTCGGTAATATCCCAAATTGGGGTTATTTTAATAATTTCACAAATCGAGGGTATTTTTATAATTTTACAAATCGGGGGTATTTTGGTAATTTTTCAAATCGTGGTCTCAACGACCCAACAGAAGGTCCATCGTCGCCTCGAGCGACTTAAGTAACCTAAATAGTCACAACGGTGTAAATGGGCCAAAGGCCCATTACTCAACCCAAGTGGGCCCATACACTCATGTGGCCCAATTAGCTTAGAAATAGCCTCGGCTATACGAACAATACAGTTCAAACCAATAGAAACCATATAACATGCATTTTATCCGTGTAGGGCCCACTAGCTCGGTGGGCCCACTACCTAAAAATGACCCTAGCTATAACATCCGGGATTTAGGGGCATTGTTTTTATCTTGTCTCTATGTGTTTGGTATGCTCTGTAGGTTGTTAAGTGTTTTGGGGGTCCCGGGAAGGCTCGAGGGTAAGTTTGAGCCTCAGTAAATTTTTTTATTTTTGGCACTTTAGGGGAGATTTGGCCGAAGCAAGCCTTAAGGTATATGTTTATGTTTTGGTAGCATAAGTAAGAAGGTGGTAAGATGGCAAGGAGGCGCTACCTTGGGTGCTTGGAGATGACGCCACAAAGGAGTAGAGAGGGGGCAGGTTCGAGCTGTATGGATTGTATTTTAAAGAATTCTTTTTGGCATCAGGTTGGAGGTAGTGGATTTGGCTAGGGACCTTGAAGAGGGGGTGTTGAAGTAGTGAAGGGCATTTGAATGAGTGGACGAGAGGTGATAGGGGGATTTGAAGTGGTCAACCGATTTGAATGAGTGTTAGGGAGCACTTGGTGGAGGAAAATAAGGGATTCGAAATGGGAGAAGAGAGTTGGCCGATTGTGGGAGTGCTTGGATGAGTATTTTCGGCATTTGGGGAAAAGAGGGTGTAACCGAACCTTCTATTGTTGGTTTTAATTTTTTTCATTTTGCAAAAGGAGGTGCCAAAAGTCTTTAAGGGTCATAAGTCATTTTGGTTCTTTTGGTGGTGTATTTTCTTCGGTTTTGGAATTTGGAAGTGCTGAATCTTTGTTCCAAGTAGGTACTTGAGTTTTCCTCTCTTAAATTAGTTTTTAGACTTATCTTCCATTCTCTTTTATGCTATTACCGAATCATCTAACCAACTTTCTTCCTCATATCATTTCACTTTTCTTCCATTCAAGGTTTCCCCACTTCTTTTCTCTTGACCGAAACCATCTTTGACACTCTCACCTTTTTCGACAATCATTCATTCTTTCACTCATTCTTATTTCCGCTTAAAGCCGAAGTACTCAATAGCCTTTTCTCTCTTTTCTTCTTCATAATCCATACTCCTCTTAAATTGTTCTTCATAACCGAAATCCATTGCACATCAATTTATTCTTTCTTATTTTTCTTCTCTAGCCAAAATTATTGATCACATCTTCTTTTTTGGTTTTTCTTTGTTCTTCTTGTTATAGTTGAATCTTTGACTGTCCTATCCATCCTTTGTGCTTGTTGCAGTGGATAGCTGCCACCCTTTCTCCCAATCTTCTCAATTGATTTATTCCTGTTAAGTGGTAAGCATATTCTCATTTTTTTAGAGTCTTTCTTATGCTCTTGTTGAACCGAGGGCATTAATCTTACGTTTTGCGGTGCTTTGGCTAAATATAGAAAGAGTCTTTGAGATCAATCAGATTCGATCAATTAAGGGACACCAAGTGATCTATTAATGCTGTAACACCCCTAACCCGTATCCGTCGCTGGATTAGGGTTACGAGGCCTTACTATAACAATTACTAAGTCCAAGCACTCCATCCAGACTAATACTTGATAAATTCATATCATTTCATCTTCGTTAAAATGAATATATATATATATGTATATATTCTTTTAGGTCTTAATACAACAACTTGCATGATAAAATCACATGGTCATTTAAAAATAACAACAAAGATAAGTATATAATATTTAGACATTTATTCCCTATAACACGAACACAAACAAAAATCTAATTGTTATTTACATATTTAATCAAATAAAATCTTAAAGCATTCCATATATATATATATATATACGTAAATTTATAAACACCAAATTAGCACATACCATATTCTTCTTCTTTTTTTTTTTTTTACATCAATCCATGTACAAATATGTTTTATGTACCACTTTATTATTTACCATTATACATCGAATCCCTATCGCAAAATATACTAGTAAAATCATTATTATAAATATATTTTAAGCATCAAACGGTATTTGCATATATATCTGTGAAATATTATACATAACATGAACGCCTATTAAACCAAATATACCTTATCAAATCATCATCTAAGCCCAAAATGCCATAAACCACAAAACCAAACCATACCTATCAAATTTATATGTACCATGGCCGAATATAGGTCAGAATAACTTACTACTTATCAACATTAACATGGCATTTTTAATAATCCAAATAGGCCAAATTTATTTACAACCCAAAGAACATCATCTCAACTACATCCACCTCATTTGAACTAAAATAAAACGAATGCAAAACATATCAATATGTCATGCTTAACCCGAATGCATCACATCTAGATATAATATGCATATTACTTGACCATATTCCTTACATGGTTAAACCATGGCCGAATTTCACATCCCTTAATAACATAATCAATCCATTATATTGAGAACATAGAAATTAAACTTAATCAAAAGAAATAGCCATTTTTGCAAGGCTATTCATATATATACAAGGCCGAAAGTCATTAATCTAACCTTAGTCTAACCTATACATGCCTTCGGTTTAAAACTTAGATTAAGTACCAAAAGGGAAGATAGTGTGGTTGACTTTTCTGATGATCCTCGATGCCCGTAGCTTGATGGAAAATCTATAAAATGTAAGTAGAGCACACACGAAATAAGCTTACTAGCTTAGTAAGTCTTAAGCATTTACTGAAACAACAATCAAATACTCCAACATTTAGCACACATACATAAATAAATATACCTATAAGTCCAAGTAATTTAACAAATAATAATTTCAATATGGTGAAAAGTAGTCTCGTAACTTATCATTTATTAATCCCTTATTGAAGGTATACAACCCTTCCAAAGACTTTAAGCCTTAAGTATTCAGATATTACCTTATTAACAGATATAACATATATCACAATTATATACGATTAATCATATATATACAAATATGTATTTTCGATAAATTTCACTTTTGACATTTTTTTATCTTTGACCGAATCTCAAAGATATCACCAAACTTATATTCAATATACATATCACACTTTTTAATGAGTAATTCAAATGCACATATCATA
Organism: Gossypium rotundifolium; assembly: GCA_025506655.1. NCBI lineage: Eukaryota > Viridiplantae > Streptophyta > Magnoliopsida > Malvales > Malvaceae > Gossypium > Gossypium rotundifolium. Next base: position 66,699,674 of record CP106732.1, on the reverse strand, counting down.
AAGACTCATTATCAAAAACTTTAACCATTCTATCATTATGTAATTTGAAAGGAAAGATAATCACTTACCTTGTTCCTTGCATCTATAAACCTTTATTTTTATCCGAGCATTTTGTTTAGAATTTATAACACATTACCGGCATTAAGCTTGCTAGACTCGAGGTCTAAACTTGATCATGCAGATTAAGCCCGCCGGGCAATAAGCTCGATATACATTACCAAGACAAGGCACGCTAGGCTCATAGCCGAATGACATCACTAAAGACAAGGCCCGCTAGGCATTTAGCCCAATAAATAACATCGAAGACGAAGCTCGCTAGGCTTAAATCCCGATAAATAACACCCAAGACGAAGCTCGCTAGGCTTAAAGCCTTATAAATAACACAAGACGAAGCTCTGCTAGGCTTAAAGTCCGATAAATAACACCTAAGACGAAGCTCGCTAGGCTTAAAGCCCGATATAAATATGATCATCAATTCAACACTCATTTCATAACATCAACAATGCAATTAACTCATATAGATCATATTACTTTCACATACCAACCAAAACATATTTATACACTTATCATTTTACAAAGTAAATTCAATTCAATACCATACTTCTACATTCGCTATTGTCTATAATTATACTTTAAATATTCAAGTTCCATCATTCATCATAGTTGTAAATAAATCTTTAACGATATTTGCTTAAGGACTTACCTCTACTGTCGATAGACCGTATGCGAATCGCTTATTCGAGAACCTTCGTCTTTCCCCGATCTAAACTGTTTTCTTTGCTCTTGATCTAAAAGACATTAAAATTTAGCTCATTCAAGTACATTTCATCTCAATTTAGTCCCTAAGCACATAAATAAGCAATTTACCATTTTACCCCTACCATTTCAAATTTTTACAATTTAGTCCTATTTGCCTAAAACACAAAATACACCAAATTTTTCAATACCCTTAAGGGTCGAATATGTATAGGGACTATACAAGCCCTATTCTTTCAATTATTTAGCAAATAAGTCCTCTAAATTTTATTTTTTACAATATGGCCCTAAAACAAAATTCATCAAAATTTCCAAAACAAAACATATCAATCCTTAACATATCTTTAATTTAAAATCACCAAACATCAAAACCTCAAGAATTCATCAATGTCCGAACCTCATAAACACATGATTCTCAAAAATTCAAGCATGGGTGGGATAATATATGAAGCAACGATCTCAAAACGAAAAATTAACAAAAACCGAAATCAAACTAACCTTAATTTTGTGCTTCTAATTGTCAAATTTCAAAGAAATAAGAACCATTTTCTTTCTCCCATATTCGCCAAAGAACAACATAAGATTATATTGGCTTTTTCACTTTATTTTATTATGTATATAATAGATTATTTTATTAATTTACTAATATAACCTTTAATATAAAATAAACATATACATATAATAATGGCATATTAGTCAAAAGCCATCCACTAACTTATAAAATGGAATATTTACCCACCTAATACCTCAATTTAAGAAGCCATCATCATTCTAGCACTTTACACTAAAGAATGCAACTTTTATGCTTTACGCGATTTAGTCCTTTTATCAAATTAAGCTCTTAAACGATAAAATTTTTCTCTGAAACTTTCACACACATTAATTCACATATAATAAACACAAAATATAATATTTAAAAGCTTTTTAGACTCAGATTCGTGGTCCCAAAACCACCATTCCAATTAGGGTCAAATTCGATCTGCTACAACTCTCCCCCTTTAGGATTTTCGTCCCCGAAAATCTTACCGTTAAACAAAGTCAGATATTGTTGCCTCATTGAATCCTCAGGCTCCTACGTGGCCTCTTCAACTCCGTGCCGACTCCATAGTACTTTCACTAAAGGAATTCTTTTGTTTCTTAACTCTTTCATTTCCCGAGCTAAAATACGGATCGGTTCTTCTTCATACGTCATATCAGGTCAGATTTCAATCTCAGACGGTGTGATCACATGAGATGGATCGATCAGACTTACAAAGCATCAAACGTGAAATACGCCATGTATCTTTTCTAGCTCGAGGGCAACTTCAATCTATAAGCAATGTGCCCAATACGCTTAGTAATTTCATAAGGTCCGATGAATCTTGACTAAGTTTGCCTTTTGACCAAATCGGAGTACCATTTTTCCACAGAGAAACTTTCAAGAATACTCGATCTCCAACTTGAAATTCAATGTCTTTACGCTTCAAATTAGCATAGGACTTTTGACGATCCAAGTAGCTTTCAAATTGCCTCTAATAATAGCTACCTTTTGTTACATTTCTTTAATCAAATCAACCCGTGTATCTTATTCTCACTGAGCTCACCAAAGTATAATGAAGTTCGACATTTTCGCCCATACAAGGCTTCATAAGGCGCCATTTTGATGCTAGATTGGAGGCTATTATTATAAGCAAATTCAATCAAAGGTAGGTATCGTTCCCACGTGCCTTCAAACTCGAGAACACAATATCTCAACATGTCCTCAAGTATCTCGAATAGTTTGCTCAGACCGATCAATGCATCTGCGGATGAAAGGCTGTACTAAAATGAAGTTTAGTACCTAAGGCATCTTGCAACTTCTTCCAAAACCGCGATGTAAATCTTGGGTCTCTGTCTCGAAACAATGGAACTCAGACACCATGCAACCTCACAATCTACGATACGTATAATTCAAAGAAGTTTATCGAGTGAAAAGTCCGTATAAACCGGCATAAAATGAGTGATTTAGTCACCTATCAACTATAACCTAGACAAGCATCTTTCTTACTCGGTGTCATAGGAAGACCGGATACGAAATCCATTGTAATTCTATCCCATTTCCATTCGTGTATCATGATTGGTGAAGTAGTCCGGATGGCACTTGATGTTCAGCTTTTACTTGCTGACAAACTAAGCATTTCAAACAAATTCAGATATATCCCGCTTCATGCCCGCCACCAATTAAACTGTTTCAAATCATTATACATCTTTGTGCTACCCGGATGTATTGATAATCGACCACTATGGGCCTCACTCAGAATCATCCGTATCAAATCTGAGTTCTTCGAAACACACATTTGGCTTTTAAAATTCAAGCATCATTTGCATCAATCTAAAAATCGATTTCGCACCTTTTTCACATCGAATTTGACTAGCAATCAAATCTTTATCAACTTTTCTGCATCACAAATTTTGTGAATAAACATCGGTCTTGCTTGTAACTTCGGCTATGATCGAACCATCACCGACATAGCTATCTCGTGCATTCATTGCGCGAAGAGCAAACAATGATTTTTGACTTAACGCATCTACAACAATGTTAGCTTTTCCCGGATGGTAGTCAATCACCAACTCATAGTCTTTCAACAATTCTAACCATCTGCGTTGTCTCAAATTTAGATCTTTCTGAGTCATTAAATACTTTAGACTTTTATGGTCTGAATAAATGTGACATTTCTCGCCGAATAAGTAATGACGCCAAATTTTCAATGCGAAAACAATGGCTGCTAATCCCAGATCGTGAGTCGGATAATTTCTCTCATACGGCTTCAATTGTCTCGAAGCGTAGGCTATAACCTTGCCTTCCTGCATCAAAACGCAACCCAACCCATTCAAAGAAGCATCACTAAAAACAATAAATTCTTTACCCGATTCAGCCGAGCTAACACTTTGGAGCTTGATCGGAAGGGCTTTCAACCGTCAAACTTTTCCGACACTTTTCCGACCACTCAAACTTGACATCTTTTCGTAGTAGCTTTGTCAAAGGTGTAGCTATTCTGAAAAACCTTTCACAAACCGTCTGTAGTAGCTCGCAAGTCCCAGAAAACTTTGAATCTCAAAAACATTCTTCGGTGGCTTCCAATCAAGTATAGCCAAAATTTTGTTCGGATTGACTCTAATAACGATCTGTGAAACAACATGTCCCAAAAGTCGACCTCTTTCATCCGTAACTCACACTTACTAAACTTCGCATACAACTGTTGATCTCTCAAAGTTTGTAGCACTAATCTCAGATACTCGGCATGCTCGGTTTCATTTTTGGAATAGATTAGTATATCATCAATAAACACTACTACAAACCGATCCAAAACTATCTGAAGACTCGATTCATTAGATCCATAAAAATAGCTAGTGCATTAGTGAGTCCAAATGGCATAACCAGAAACTCAAAATGTCCGTATCTCGTCCTGAATGCAGTCTTTGGCACATCTGTACCTCTGACTCGCAACTGATAATAGCTCGATCTCAAATCTATCTTCGAAAATACTGAAGCCCCTTTCAACTGATCAAACAAGTCATCAATCCGAGGTAACGGGTACTTATTCTTTATAGTTACCTTGTTCAGTTGTCGATAATCAATACACATTCGCATCGTTCCATCTTTCTTTTTCACAAAAAAAACTGGTGCACCCCAAGGAGAGAAGCTTGGTCGCGCAAATCCTCTATCTGTTAACTCTTGCAAGCGTGCTTTCAACTCTTTTAACTCAAGAGGTGCCATCCGACACGGAGCTATCAAAATTGGAGTCGCTCCGATACCAATTCGATGCCGAACTCAATCTCTCGTACTGGTGGTAAACCCGATAGTTCTTCAGGAAACACATCTGGGTATTCACATACAACCGGTACAGATTCAATCTGTTTCTCAGACAATTTATTATCTAGTACATAAGCCAAATAAGCTTCGTACCCTTTTCTCACATACTTTCAGGCTAACATCGAGGATATAATCAGAGGAAACCCACTTAAATCATCGGATTCAATTCTAATGATCTCACCATTCGTTGTCTCAAATCAATAAGTTTTCTTTTGCAATTCACCACCGCATCATGCGGTTAATCACCCATTCCCAAAATTATATCAAACTCATCGAAAGGCAATAGCGTTAAATCGACTGGGAAGCAAAAATCCCGAATCATCAACGGACAACCTTTACTCACTTTATTAACAAACACACATCTACCCAAAGGGTTGGACACGCGAATCACAAACTCAGGAGACTCAACCGCGTAGTCTTATCAATACTAGAATTTCATACACATATAAATGGGTCGAACCAGGATCAATCAATGCAATCACAAGAGTATCATAAAGGGTGAAAGTACCGGTAATAACATCTAGAGAATAAGCATCCTCTCTAGCTTGAGTAACATAAGCTCTAGCTGGAGCTCTAGCCTCAAATCGAACTGCAATGTTCTTTGTCTCTCTCTGACTGCCACCTTGAAAGATCCGCTTTGTATTTCAATAGATGAAATAAGGTGTGGAAAACAAGATAGGATTCTCTACAATGACATTGTAGGCCAATTGAAAGGGATGTAGCGCACTTGGTAGCTGCTTGTTTTGGGTACAAATGTCACGTTCAAATCTCGTCATCCCTACCTATTACTTCTCCTTTGAGCAAAGCGATTGCCGTAATGTCCGGGTGGTGCGCCCGATCTTGGCATCGCTTTGGCCTAGAGTTCTCAGGTCAGATTCGCTTCACCTAACATCGGGCACTCTAGAATAAAATGGTCCGAGGATCCACATTTAAAGCAAGACCGATCACGAACTCTAAAACTCTAAGAATGCCATTTTCCACAATGTTTGCATTCAACTCGATTCTTTTAAACGTTACCAACACTGGCCATCGAGGTAGCTCGGGAGCCCACTGGAGGTCGATCACGTCTAGGTAAATCTGAAGTAACTTTATGTCGACTGACATCATCTCTGAACTTCTTAGATGTGGAATGAAAAGTCTTACCCGACGACCTCTTACGAATGTCTCTAGCTTTTGTCTCGGCCTTTCTTTTCTCTTTCCCGAGCTCTTCAGCTTTGCAAGCTCGCTCAACTAGAGTCACAAATTCTTGAATTTCAAGAATTCCAACAAGCAACTTTATCTCTTCATTCAGACCGTCTTCAAACCTCTTGCACATAATGGCTTCAGTTGATACACACTCTCTAGCATATCTGCTAAGCTTGACAAATTTTCGTTCATATTCTGTCATGGTCATCCTTCCCTATTTCAGTTCAAGAAATTCTTTTCGTTTTTGATCAATAAATCTTTGACTGATATATTTCTTGTGCAATTCATTCTGGAAGAAATCCCACGTCACTTTTTCTTTCGAAACCACTGATACTCGTGTATTCCACCAGTGATATGCAGTGTCCCAAAGTAAAGATATAGCACACCTCGTGCATTCGTGCGAGTACAAGATAGCTCATCTAGTACCGAATAGTGTTATCAAGCCACATTTGGCTCGCTCGCATCATCATCATCATTGGCCTTGAATTCTTCGGCCCCAAATTTCCTAATTTTATCAACTGGAGGCCTACTAGATCTCATCGGATCTATCATCGAAGTCTGTCAAGGTATCGGAGTTGGATTATTAGGGGTGGAGGTTGGTGTACAGCCGGGTTAGTCTGGATAAACTGGGTAAACCATTCGTTCATCATCTGATAGAAGGCTTGTTTAGCCTCCCCCTCATGACTACCCGAAACCGGTCGAGAGTCTACTAGCGCTGATCCATGTGCGAGACTAGGCGCAACACTCTCCACATCATCAGCTACGGCTTTTTTGGGATCAGAATCCATTTACTATATAAAATATAATTGAAATTGTCAGAAGTCACCACACTATCATATATACAATTCTAAGGCATGTATAGCTAGATTCTTACATCTACTACGGTAGTCCTAGAATCGACTAAACCGTAGCTCGATACCAATCAAATGTAACACCCTAACTCAGATCCGTCGTCGGATTAGGGTTACGAGGCCTTACTATAACAATTACTAAGTCCAAGCACTCCATCCGCACTAATACTTGATAAATTCATATCATTTCATGCTGTTAAAAATGAATATATATATGTATATATTCTTTAAGGTCTTAATACAACTTGCATGATAAAATCACATGGTCATTTAAAATAACAACAAAGATAAGTATATAATATTTAGACATTTATTCGCCTATAACACGAACACAAACAAAAATCTAATTGTTATTTACATATTTAATCAAATAAAATCTTAAAGCATTCCATATATATATATATATATATATATACGTAATATTTATAAACACCAAATTAGCACATACCATATTCATCTTTTTTTTTTTTTTACATCAATCCACGTACAAATATGTTTTATGTACCACTTTATTATTTACCATTATACATCGAATCCCTATAGCAAAATATACTAGTAAAATCATTATTATAAATATATTTTTAAGCATCAAACAATTTGCACATATATCTTGTGAAATATTATACATAACATGAACGTCTATTAAATCAAATATACTTTATCAAATCATCATCTAAGCCCAAAATGCCATAAACCACAAAACCAAACCATACCTATCAAATATATATGTACCATGGCGAATATAGGTCGAATAACTTACTACTTATCAACACTAACATGGCATCTTTAATAATCCAAATAGACCAAATTTATTTACAACCCAAAGAACATCATCCCAACTACATCCACCTCATTCGAACAAAACAAAATGAATGCAAAACATATCAATATGTCATGCTTAACCCGAATGCATCACATCTAGATATAATATGCATATTACTTGACCATATTCCTTACATGATTAAACCATGGCCGAATTTCACATCCCTTAATAACATAATCAATCCATTATATTAAGAACATAGAAATTAAACTTAATCAAAAGAAATAGCCATTTTCGCAAGGCTATTCATATATATACAAGGTTGAAAGTCATTAATCTAAACCTTAGTCTAACCTATACATGCCTTCGGTTTAAAACTAAGATTAAGTACCAAAAGGGAAGATAGTGTGGTTGACTTTTCTGATGATCCTTAGATGCCCGTAGATTGATGGAAAATCTATAAAATAGAACAGAGAGCACACACGAAATAAGCTCACTAGCTTAGTAAGTCTTAAGCATTTACGAAACAACAGTCAAATACTCCAACATTTAGCACACATACATATATAAATATACCTATAAGTCCAAGTAATTTAACAAATAATAATTTCAATATGGTTGAACAATGCGCCTCTATAACTTATCATTTATTAATCCCTTATTGAAGGTATACAACCCTTCCAAAGACTTTAAGCCTTAAGTATTCAGATATTACCTTATTAACAAATATAACATATATCACAATTATATACGATTAATCATATATATACAAATATGTATTTTCGATAAATTTCACTTTTGACATTTTTTTATCTTTGACCGAATCTCAAAGATATCACCAAACTTATATTCAATATACATATCACACTTTTAATGAGTAATTCAAATGCACATATCATAAAGACTCATTATCAAAAACTTTAACCATTCTATCACTTATGTAATTTGAAAGGAAAGATAATCACTTACCTTGTTCCTTGCATCTATAAACCTTTATTTTATCCAAGCATTTTGTTTAAAATTTATAACACATTACTAAGCATTAAGCTTGCAAGACTCGAGGTGCGGACTTGATCACAGGCATTAAGCCCGCTAGGCAATAAGCTCGATATACATCATCAAGCACAAGGCCCGCTAGGCTCATAGCTCGAATGACATCATCGGACAAGGCACGCTAGGCATTTAGCCCGATAAATAACAACGGAGCGAAGCTCGCTAGGCTTAAAGCCCGATAAATAACATCGACACGAAGCTCGCTTAGGCTTAAAGCCTGATAAATAACACTAAGCACGAAGCCTACTAGGCTTAAAGCACGATAAATAACACCTAAGACGAAGCTCGCTAGGCTTAAAGCCCGATATAAATATGATCATCAATTCAACACTCATTTCATAACATCAACAATGCAATTAACTCATATAGATCATATTACTTTCACATACCATCCAAAACATATTTATACACTTATCATTTTACAAAGTAAATTCAATTCAATACCATACTTCTACATTCGCTATTGTCTATAATTATACTTTAAATATTCAAGTTCCATCATTCATCATAGTTGTAAATAAATCTTTAACGATATTTGCTTAAGGACTTACCTCTACTGTCGATAGACCAAATGCGAATCGGCTTATTCGAGAACCTTCGTCTTTCCCCGATCTAAATCTGTTTTTCTTTGCTCTTGATCTAAAACACATTAAAATTTAGCTCATTCAAGTACATTTCATCTCAATTTAGTCCCTAAGCACATAAATAAGTAATTTACCATTTTACCCCTACTATTTCAAATTTTTACAATTTAGTCCTATTTGCCTAAAACACAAAATACACCAAATTTTTCAATACTCCTTAAGGGCCAAATATGTATAGGGACTATACAAGCCCTATTCTTTCAATTATTTAGCAAATAATTCCCTCTAAAATTTTATTTTTTTACAATATGGCCCTAAAACAAAATTCATCAAAATTTCCAATACAAAACATATCAATCCTTAACATATCTTTAATTTAAAATCATCAAACATCAAAAACCCCAAGAATTCATGAATGTCCGAACCTCATAAACACATGATTCTCAAAAATTCAAGCATGGGTCGGATAATATACGAAGCAATGATCTCAAAAACGTAAAAATTAACAAAAACCAAAATCAAACTAACCTTAATTTTGTGCTTCTAATTGCCGAAATTTCAAAGAAATAAGAACCCTTTTCTTTCTCCCATATTTGGCCAAAGAACAACATAAGATGATATTGGCTTTTTCACTTTATTTTATTATGTATATAATAGATTATTTTATAAATTTACTAATATAACCTTTAATATAAAATAAACATATATATATAATAATGGCATATTAGTCAAAAGCCATCCACTAACTTATAAAATGGAATATTTACCCACCTAATACCTCAATTTAAGAAGCCATCATCATTCTAGCACTTTACACTAAAGAATGCAACTTTTACGCTTTATGCGATTTAGTCCTTTTTATCAAATTAAGCGCTTAAACGATAAAATTTTTCTACGAAACTTTCACACACATTAATTCACATATAATAAACACAAAATATAATATTTAAAAGTTTTTCAGACTCAGATTTGTGGTCCCAAAACCACCGTTCTTATTAGGGTCAAATTCGGTCTACTACAAATACGAGTGTTATAGCCTCCGTGTTTTTCAATCTATGTAAGGAAATCTTGACATTTTAAGCGTCCATCCTTATCTTTAATTTATTCAAATGGTTAACTTGGTCTTTTGATCAAGATTATATTTACGGAATCAAGCACCAATCAGGCGAATGAGCGGGTTGGACCCATAAACCCATCCCTAAATTCAAGAAGCGTATGGTGTCTTCCGTTCAAGATTGGCCACTAGGTTGTGGACCGGCTTCTAAGAGGGATAAGCATATTCCTGTGATCCCTGTGAGTGGGGATGTTAGTGAGATTTATAGCTTAGTTTTTCAGATTTTCAGGTGTGTAATTATCACACTATCTCTTCTTGTGTTCAAATCATATATATGTTATGGTTGGAAGCCAAAATATTGGTGATGGTGATTGAAACTACCCAGGTTGGGTAAAATCGAAACTTTAGGTTAGTATGGTATGACTTATTTTGTTATTCTCGTGGATAGTGTGACTATATGTATACATGAAGTATTGTGTGAATGACATCTTATAATCTGTTATTATACTACATTGAATATACATGGGTTTTCGGGTTATTACCATGATACAGGGGAAGTGTACATCAGTGACTTAGTCACACGAAATGATGTTTGGTTACCTAGTGATCGATTATTTGGTCACCTAGTGATTGGTTATTTGGTCACATAGTGATCGGTGGCTAGGCCACGTTTTATTATCTTTGTGCAGCATGACTGTCAGCATGATTGCCAAAGTGGAGTGTAGAGATGGAGGGTTGATTGTAGAAATTCCCAGAGGCGTAGTGGATGGATGGATGAAGTGGAGTGTACAGGATGGAAAATTAGGCTGGGTTGGGTTACCATGCTAATCATTATTGCATCGTATGAATTGGGCTTTGGTCGGTGGTGTTTGGGGCTTCGACCCATAAAGGGATTTACGTGTAATAAATGCACACTAAGTCTTGTGACTCACTCTTTTGTTTAACAATTGTACGTGATTTTTAGCTTATCGGACTGAGCTGGAGGGGACTCGAGGTGGCAACGCATGGACTCATGAGTAATTTTTATTTTAAAGCATTATTCATAACTTTTGAGGATTTTACTTGGGTTTATAATAAGGCCACTATAAAGTTTGACATTTTCTTTTTGGGTTGAAATTTTGAACTCATAAATTTTAGACTACTCAATACATGTTTTTAAAATTCAATTACAAAGTAAAGTTTTCTTATAACCTGCCAAACAATGATTCTTATAAAAACAAAAGAATAAATAAAAGCATTTTTATCAAAAACCTGATAAATGAATAACTGCTCAATGTTTATAATTGGCACCTAATCAAAAGCCCAAGTGATTTAATGTCAAAGTTAAGTAAACAACGGGTTTCCAACTGAACCACAAAATTTGGGATTTTATAATGACTTAAAAGTCTTACCGAAACTAGTCAAACTTCCCAAACCTTTTCCTAGTGACATGCCAGATCCGGTCATAGTGTTTAGGTCGGGTTTGGGGTGTTACTAGCCATGTGGACTACACAACTCGGTCTAACAATTACCACAATATGCAAGTTTAGTCTGTGTGGGGCCTAAAGGCCCATTGGGCCCACATGCCCATTTTGGCCCCAACGCTACCCAAAACGACCAAAGCCTATGATAAAGCTCATGGTGGCCTCAACCATCTTACGCCCATATTCGTGGGCTCGGTCCACCACACATGCGATCGCGCGCTCGTGTGGCATCATTCACCGGTACTTCAGCTTTTCAGCATTTTGTCGATCTACGATCAGAAGGAGTGTGGTTACACACACTCTATCGACTTTCTCACCAACTATCGAATACAGGCTACTGTTACACACCTGATCACGTAGAGTGCTAAAAATTCACGATCGCCAAAACCTATATTCAAACATAACATTCAGTTAATCACTCAACAAATAATGTTAAGAAAAACTATTAGCAACCACCTAACCGAGAGATCGATACCACATGCCTTAACTTGATCGGTCAATTGTGATTTGCCTAGTTAATCCAAATTTTGATGCAGCCACCATTTCACATCCTGGCAAAAAATCCTGAACAGCCGACACCTTAAGCCGCTTAAACTTGGGAGTAGAGGTACGCGCTCAAACATAGCCGGTACTTTTGCCATCACTTTACTACTAGAATCCTCTTTACCCATCGAGAGTTCTTGATTGACTAACAAAAGAGTTTCATTCGCTTTTGAAATGCTTGCACCCCGTCACCTTTTGTAGAAATCTAAAAACCCAAAGATTAACTTAGGAAACTAACATTCGGTGATCAAAGAATAAGATGGAGGAGTATTTGGCTTTTATAAAAAGTAGAAGAAATGTATTTGGACACATATTACAATAATAGAGAAACAATAGAGAGAACTTATGAGTAACTATCGATTCCTCAGAGCCCTTGCAAGACCGAAACAATAACAATGACAGAGCACTAAAACAGTCGGCCAATAATATGGAGAGAAGCAGAGGGGAATATCGAAAGAGAAAATAGAAAAGATGGAGAAGAGGCAATCGACTAGAGGAGAATAACAAAAAAGAAAGAATGAAATCAAGGGGAAAAGAGAAAATATATTTAGCTAGACAATGTAAAACAAAAGAGGTGAAAGAAAAAGAATAATTCGGCAACACAAACAAGTTTTTCCCAAGGCAAAAGTGATCGAAACCAAGCAAAAAATGAGAGAAAGCTATCCTAGCTGAATTTCCTATGCTTCCCTCATCAAATTCGGCACAACACTCCCACACACTTCAAACTCCTTTTTTTTCTTCATAAATCACTCCCTTAATCCCTCCACAAAATCCTCCTTGATTCACTCAATAACCAATTCAAACCTTACCTTGTAACATCCGAGATTTAGGGGTCTCATATTTTAATTTATTTCTATATGCTAGTATGCTTTGGATGTTGTTAGAGTGTGTTTGGGGGCTTCAAAAAACCTTGGGGTTAGGTAGGAGCCTTAGTAAAAATTTTTGTTTTTAAGCTTTTAGGGGAGAGCTAGGGGAGCTAGGCCTTAAGGGAATTAATGAGGAGGTTATGACACAAGGAAGGAAGTGGTGGAGTGGCAAGGTAACGCATGGGAGCAAGGGGGAGAGTTTGCCTCAAAGGAGTTCCAAGCGGAGGAGGTTTGAGCAGCATGAGGAGTATTTTGGGGTTTGTTTTTGCGTCAAGGGGAGTGGAGAGTTGGATTCGGCTATGGCACTTGAAAGTGGGAGTTTGAATTGGTCAAGGTGTTTGAATGTGTGGTGGAGAGTGGGATAGAAGGTTTGAATCATTCAAATGAGTTTGAATGAGAGGAGAAGAGGAAAATGAGGAGGAAAAAGGGGGATTTGGTGAAGGGAAGAGTGTTGGCCAAATTTAGGACTCTAGGGGATGGCAATTTCGGTCATGTAAGGGGAGGGTAGGTGCCGAAATTGAGCCAGTATGTGTGTGTCCATCTTTTTGGTATTGTCTTTCCTTTCTTCAGTTCTCTTTGCCGAATGTGTTAGTCAAGAGCTCTTCAATTCTTTTTCTCTCTATTTGACCAAAAGTTGAAAGTGAAGGTGACCATTTGGTGCATTTTGATTATTTTCTTTTCTTTTTATTTCTTCTCTAAAGCCGAACCATACCTCTCTCTCTTCTCCTCTTTTCTTTTCATATTGGTAGCCTTAAACTTTCACTTTATTATCAAAGCCGAATAACCCTTCTAGCCTTTGAAAGCTTTGCCGAATCTTCCATTCATCATTACTTCTCACTTTTCCATTTCTATTTTTCTTTTTCTTCTTCTATTCATTTATATCTCAAGCCCCATCTCTTGGCCGAATTTTCTATACTCTCTTTTTTCGATTTTCACCTCTTTTAACCAAGACATAATCGACTTCCATCTCCATCTCTTAAGGTTTTCTTTCGGTTTCTAAGTAGTGGTGGTAAAGTTTTTTTTCTCTATAAACTTTTCTTGCTTTTTTTTTTTTGGTTTGCCGAACCAAAAGACTAATCATGTTTCTTTGGTGTGTGGCCAAATCTATGAAGGGGTGATTTTGGGTTCTCTGTGTAAGCCAACGCTAAAGAAGTTAAGAATTTTTGGGATTCGATCAATTGAGGTAAGAAGATATTTGGTATGGCCAAAGGCCATTTCTTTGTCTATTAAGGTTAGGCTGAATCTGATTGGCATGTGTAGGGATTTTGACAGCTTTCAAGATCATGTGAGAATCTTTGGGATTTGAGTCAACTTTGGTAAGGCTATTGATTTAGATATTATTTAGTTTCATTTAAGATCTGATTTAACATTTAACCGGGTCTTTTGATTAAGTACTATTCAATGGATGTGAGTACCAGCCAAGAAGAGAAAGGGGTTGGACACGTAGTCCCTACCCCTAAGTTCAAGAAGCTGAACATCAAGTGCCTTTGGGACTGCTGCAACCAGTGAAGATTCTGCAGTGGAAGTGGGAGAGAATCACGATGGATTTTGTTAGTGGGCTTCCTCTTACGCCTACTAAGAAAGACTCGGCATGGGTGATAGTAGATCGGTTGACAAAATCCGCTCATTTCATACCTGTTCGTGTCGATTACTCTCTATAGAGGTTGGCGAAGCTGTATGTTGCGAAAATTGTGAGACTGCATAGGGTGCCAGTATCGATCATATCAGATAGGGATCCTAGATTTACGTCGCGATTTTGGAGGGCATTGCATCAGGCATTGGGCACCAGGTTGGACTTTATCACGGCACTTCATCCGCAGATGGATGGCCAGTCTGAAAGGGTGATTCAGGTGTTAGACGATATGTTGAAAGGATGTGTTATCAACTTTAGAGGTGGTTGGGAGGAATTCTTGCATTTAGCAGAGTTCGCATACAACAACAGTTATCAAGCTAGCATTCGGATGGCACAGTATGAAGCATTGTACGGGCAAAAATGTCAGACTCCTATTTGTTGGACAGAACTGGGTGAACGTCATGTTTTGGTCTGGAGATAGTGGCAGAGTCAGATGAAAAGGTTAAGGTAATTCGAGATAGATTGAAGGAGGCATTAGACAGATAGAAATCGCATGCGGATCTTAAGCGAAAAAAGATAGAATTTACAGTGGGTGATCGGGTATTCCTGAAAGTTTTGCCTTGGAAGAAGGTGATGAGATTTGGACGTAAGGGTAAGTTGAGTCCCAGGTTTATAGGACCTTATCGAGTTTTGAAGCGAGTGGGGCCAGTAGCGTACCAGCTGGAGTTGCCTTCAGAGTTGAAGTAGATGCATGATGAGCATCGACATTACCAGTCAGATCCATCTCATGTGGTACCAGTTGAAGAAGTTGAGTTAAGGCTAGACTTGTCCATGAAGAGGAGTCAATTCAGACTTTGGAACGAGATGTGAAGGTACTGCAAAAGAAGTCAGTTCCTCTAGTCAAGGTGTTATTGCGGAACCATGGTTCGGAAGAAGCGTCGTGGGAGCCGGAGGAGGCGATGAAATAGCAATACTCTCACTTGTTTTGACCGGTAATTTTTAGGCCAAAATTTCTTTAAGGGGGTAGAACTGTAACATCTGGGATTTAGGGGTCTCGCATTTTAATTTATTTCTATGTGCTAGTATGCTTTGGATGTTGTTAGAGTGTGTTTGGGGGCTTCGGGAAACCTTGGGGTTAGGTAGGAGCCTTAGAAAAAAAAAATTTTTTTAAGCCTTTGAGGGAGAGCTAGGGGAGCTAGGCCTTAAGGGAATTAATGAGGAGGTTATGACACAAGAAAAGAAGTGGTGGAGTGGCAAGGTAATGCATGGGAGTAGGGGGAGAGTTTCCGTTAAAGAAGTTCCAAGGGTGAGGAGGTTCGAGCAGCATGAGGAGCATTTTGGGGTTTATTTTTGCGTCAAGGGGAGTGGAGAGTTGGATTCGGCTATGGCACTTGAAAGTGGGAGTTTGAATTGGTCAAGGTGTTTGAATGTGTGGTGGAGAGTGGGATAGAAGGTTTGAATCATTCAAATGAGTTTGAATGAGAGGAGAAGAGGAAAATGAGGAGGAAAAAGGGGGATTTGGTGAAGGGAGGAGTGTTGGTCGAATTTGGGACTCTAGGGGGATCGCAATTTCGGTCATGTAAGGGGAGGGTAGGTGCCAAAATTGAGCTAGTATGTGTGTGTCCATCTTTTTGGCATTTTCTTTCCTTTCTTTAGTTCTCTTTGCCGAATGTGTTAGTCAAGAGCTCTTCAATTCTTTTTCTCTCCATTTGACCAAAAGCTGAAAATGAAGGTGACCATTTGGTGCATTTTGATTATTTTCTTTTCTTTTTATTTCTTCTCTAAAGCCGAACCATACCTCTCTCTCTTCTCCTCTTTTCTTTTGATATTGGTAGCCTTAAACTTTCACTTCATTGTCAAAGCTGAATAACCCTT
This sequence comes from Gossypium rotundifolium, assembly GCA_025506655.1. Classification (NCBI taxonomy): domain Eukaryota; kingdom Viridiplantae; phylum Streptophyta; class Magnoliopsida; order Malvales; family Malvaceae; genus Gossypium; species Gossypium rotundifolium. Next base: position 66,683,276 of record CP106732.1, on the reverse strand, counting down.
CTAGCCTTTGAAACCTTGGTTGAATCTTCAATTCATCATTATTTCTCACTTTTCCATTTCTATTCTTCTTTTTCTTCTTCTATTCATTTATATCCCAAGCACCATCTCTTGGTCGAATTCTCCATACTCTCTTCTTTCGATTTTCACCTCTTTTAACCAAGACATAATCGACTTCCATCTCCATCTCTTAAGGTTTTCTTTTGATTTCTAAGTAGTGGTGGTAAAGTTCTTTTCTCTATAAACTTTTCTTGGTCTTTTCTTGTTGGTTTATCGAAACCAAAAGACTAATCCTATTTCTTTGGTGTGTGGCCGAATCTATGAAGGGGTGATTGCGAGTTCTCTGTGTAAGCCAATGCTAAAGAAGTTATGGATTTTTGGGATTCGATCAATTGAGGTAAGAAGATATTTGTATGGCCAATGGCCATTTCTATGTCTATTAAGGTTAGGCAGAATCTGATAGTGGCATGTGTAGGGATTTTGGCACCTTTCAAGATCAAGTGAGAATCTTTGGGATTTGAGTCGACTTTGGTAAGGTTATTGATTAAGATATTATTTAGTTTCTTTCAAGATCTAATTTAACGTTTAACCGAGTCTTCTGATTAAGTACTATTTGATGGATGTGAGTACTAGCCAAGGAGAGAAAGGGGTTGGACACGTAGTCCCTACCCCTATGTTCAAGAAGCGGTCAGTTTCAGCAGTTCGTGATTGGTCACTGGGGTGTGGGCCAGCGTCAGAACAGGATCGTAGGCAAATGGTGGTAGTGTCAGTTAGTGATAGCATCGACGTAGAGAGCGTGGTATTACAGGTATCATGTGTGTAATTAGCATGCTGTTTCTTTACTTTCCTTGTTTAAAATTAATTAAATGTATGTGAAATGTGTAATAGCCGAATTAGTGGTTGTGGTGGAATTGTTATTACTCATGTTGGGTAATCCGGTAACCAGGTTAGTATCCTACCTATGTTGTGGATATGGATAGTAATTGTGGATCTATATAAGCATGTGAAATATGTATATCTGGATATGTTCATATGTTTTATGCCATGTCATCATAATATGCTGCATGCACATGGGGTTTGGTATATATTGTAAAAGGGAAGTGTGTATATATATTTATATATACATGGATTAATGATGGCTTCATGCCACATCGTGGATTGATGATGACCTAGAGTCTCATCGTAGATATTGTGATTTTAATCACGTGGATATGTGGCTAGACCACTAAGTGGACTTTGAGCAACATGACTACCAAAGAGGTGTGTAGCGGATGAAGGGTCGATTTAGTAATCCCCTGGTGTGTGGTGGTTGGATATACGGGCGGTGTGTAGCGGTTGGATATTAGGTTGGGTTGGGTTCACATTATGCGTGATAATATGTGGTATATGGATTTGATGCGGTTTTGAGGCTAAGCCCATTTGTGGAAATATGTTGATTAATTGCACACTGAGTCAAAATGACTCAACCTATTTTTCAAACAATGCATTTAATACATGACACTTTGGACTGGGCTAGAGAGGATTCGAGGTGGCCATGTGATGCGAGCACGGCCCGCGAACTTCATTAGACAAGTATCCCAAATCGAGCATTGCACTGCTGGCAAGCTGATCCCAGCTCGTTTCCAGCTCCACTAGCTCCATCAAGTTCAAATTCAGCTTATTTGAGCTTGAACCAGCTCAATACTTTAGTCTTTAATTATGTCTTGTTTAATTAAATTCATCTTTAGTTGATGTCATGCATTATTGATCAACATATTTTATTTATGACATGCATTATGTGTTTTGCATTTAATTAAGTCATGCATTAAGTAACTCATTTGTGTATTTAGTTTGCATTTTAAATCATGCATTTAAGCATCTTAGTTTAATAAATGGTTCTTGGTCATTAATTAAACTCAACTTAGTTTAATTAAATTGAGTTCTTTTAATGAATTTAATTTAATAATTTGTTTTTTAATTAATCTAGTTACTAGGTTAATTTATTGATGCATGAGTTAAGTTCATTTAATGATGCTTTATTTAATTAAGCTAGTTCTTTGGAATAAATGATGTTTGAATGTTAGTTTATTTAATTAAGCTAGTTGCTAGAATAAATGATGTTAAGTGTTAGCTTATTTAGTTAAGTTAGTTGTTAATTTGTTTTAAGTTTAATAATTGCATTAATGTGTTTGTTACATGTGTTAATTGCGGTGACTTTTCAACTCACATCCATTATTTCAAAAGGTCATTATGAATTCAATAGGATGGCTTTTCAAGTGAATTCGGTTACACAAGGGGGGTTATAAAGGGGCTTAATACATCATTAAGAAGTTGTTTTTATATTAAAGAAGAGCATTATTCTTCTTTAATTTCTAAACCTCTTTGTTTTCTACATCCATATCCCATTGCTTTTAATGAATTTAATTTAATAATTAAATTGAGTTCTTTAATGAATTTAATTTAATAATTTGTTTTTTAATTAATCTAGTTACTAGGTTAATTTATTGATGCATGAGTTAAGTTCATTTAATGATGCTTTATTTAATTAAGCTAGTTGCTGGAATAAATGATGTTTGAATGTTAGTTTATTTAATTAAGCTAGTTGCTAGAATAAATGATGTTAAGTGTTAGCTTATTTAGTTAAGTTAGTTGTTAATTTGTTTTAAGTTTAATAATTGCATTAACGTGTCGGTTACATGTGTTAATTGCAGGTGACTTTTCAACTCACATCCATTATTTCAAAAGGCTGTTATGAATTCAATAGGATGGCTTTTCAAGTGAATTCGGTTACACAAGGGGGGCTGTTATAAAGGGGCTTAATACATCATTAAGAAGTTGTTTTTATATTAAAGAAGAGCATTATTCTTCTTTAATTGCGGCAGCCTCTTTGTTTTCTACATCCATATCCGATTGCTTTATGAGTAATCACTTCATGCAATCAATTTCGCATCAAAGATTTGGTGACTTTCGGTTGGACATGGAGACTTCAAAAGACTTTGAAAGCAATTAATCACATCATTCAATTCTCCATCAAAGATGCTGGTGACTTTTCGGTTGCTCATGGAGACTTCAAAAGGTTTTCAAAGAAACTTAATTAAAGAACTTACTCACATTGAACGATGGAGTTAGGTGACTTTTCAATTGGTCATGGAGACTTCAAAGGACTTTGTGACCACTTAATTGAAGAAATTATTCACATTGAAGATAAAGTTATTTGGGCTACAATTTCAAAAGTTGAGATTCTTAATTTGAGCTCATTATTGGCTTAATTAGGAGTGACCATTCAGCTAGCTTCTATGACACTATAAATACATGCAATCTACCTATTGATGAAAAAACTTATGAAATTTGTTAATGTTATGCTGTTCAATTTGTGAGATTATTTTCGCTCATGTTTCGTTGAAGACTCATTGGCTTATCTAAGTCTTTAGTGGCGTCAACCCGTTTTCTTCTATCCGAACTTATCACTATTATATAGTGTGGCTGTAACACCCCAAACCCGGTCAATACGCCACGACTAAATCTGGTATGTCACTGAGGAAAACATTTTGAAAAGAATCGAATAACAATTAAAATTTTGTGAAAAACTCTTTGAAAATTCTATATTTGTAGAAATCAAGTGTATAATAAGTTTAAAATGATAATTTACTTTGTAATTTCATAAATAAAACTTTAAAACTTAGTTGATAAATCATAGGTTAGAAAACATTTATATCATTTTAAGAAAACTCAATTATTACTTTGAAAACCATTTGCATTTTGAATGTAGAAACTTAATATTTGGAAATCATTAAATTTGTAGAAAACACTTAATCCATATTTTACTATCAAACCATTTATATTACCCGATGGTAAGATTTTAAAACCATTATGCTTTTTATTATTTTAGAAAACTTTGGGCTCAATTATTAAATTAACCAAATAATTTATAAGCCATATTTAAAACATATCCAAAGCATATAAATAATCCAAAATCATAATTAAAGAGGCCTTATTACAAACCCAAAATAAAACAAAACCAAATTAAAAATAAATTAAAGTACCCCAAATCGAGATTCATGTAAAATCAAATTTTATTGCATGGCCTCCTCGAGTTCATTCGGCTCCTCATCCGCGATCTACGAGTCACTGAAAAGATAAGGGAGAAGGTGAGTCACCAAGACTCAAATGCATAATTCCTTCCCCGATTAATACAATATTCTTACACAAATTATAACCAAGCAATATATATATATATATATATATAAAATACACCCAACCTAGCCATCCATAACTCCTTTTCTACCTGTGTGGTACCAAACCACTGGTGGTGCCAAACCACTGGTGACCCACAATCACGATATCCAAAAATGTGATACCAAATCACTTGGTGACTCAAAGTCACGAATAATCCATCTGTGGGCCCAACATACGTGTGATACCAAATCACCGGCGGCGATCCCATATCTCAAAAGTGGGGCCAACCCATGGTGGTGCTAGACCACAGGGACGAGTCGCTATGAGGTGCCAAACCTCTGGTGTCCCAAAGACACAAATGTGATACCAAATCCTTTGGAGGTGCCAAACCTCACGGTGTCCAAAGACACGGATATCAAATCCTTCCCTCTCCTCTCAAATCACCCAAACCAATGTCTTACAATAGTAAATCATGCCATCATGCTCATTTGTGATATGATCATATAACAAACATATATTTCTTAAATCATGATATAGATCGTCATATAACAACATCATATTGAAATGGATTTACCCGAGTCCTTGTTCACACCATCAAGGTATCATATCAAGATCTCATAGTTTTTCACTTTAGTAACATGATTAGTTTATTAATATATATATATTTTAACCGAGTTATAAAGTGTGTAAGGTACACACCTGTCACAAATGCAAGTACTAGATTTCGAAGACCCGATCTACCGCACTAGATCACCTTGTCCTATATTCGGCCAAACCACAAGATTATGAACAAGACCATTCGGCCATACCAACAAATCTCGAAAGGTTATTGTTTAAAATACCAAGTCTTACCTATTGGCTTACCCCAAAACGATTGTCAAAGGATTGAGGCTTAGAACGATTGCTTCCAAAGTCCCGAAGAGTCTAGAAGAATAAATTCCTATGAATAGTTAGATCCTTACAACAATTGTCCAAAAATTCAGCCTTTGCCCTCAAGAAAAACAACATTGATAAGAGAGAAAGAAAAAGGAGATTCGGCCAAGACACTTACCTATCTTCAAAACCGGTTATAGATGAACCCAAAGGAAATCTACCCTTGATGATTTTCGCCAAGATAACACCAAAAGAAAGAAAGAAGATTCGCTATGGTGTTAGTTGATGGAGGAAAATTTGGTTAGAGTGGGGAAAAGAAAGAAAAGAAAGTGAAATGCAAGAGAGGATTTGACAAAGGAAGGTGGAGAGGACTTTTGGCATAAAAGTTTGAGAGAAGAAAAAGAAAAATGAAAGGGAGGAGATGGTACTTTCGGTTTTGAGCAAAAGTGGAAAAAGAAAAAGAGAGAGATGGGAGAAAAGAGATTTGGTCAAGGAATGAAAGAAAATGTCTCCTTCAATGGTAGTATATTTTCGGCACAAAGAGAAAAAAAAATTTGAGAGGAGAAGAAAACAATACCAATTGGTCAAAAATAAAAGCCAAAATCAAAACAAAAGCTTACCTATTGCTCACTAATACATTCGGCTAGGGAGAGTGTTTTTGGAGAGAAAAGAAAATGATGTACAATAGCTAAGGATTATGGTCAAAAAAAAAAAAACTACCAACCTTCCAAGCCTTCAACAAAATCGGTCAACCCCTCCCCCTAGACCATTTTGCCGTCCACATACATGGACTAATGGCCATAGAAGAGTTTCCAAAACACTCTCCATCATCCAAGCCCTTTGTCCCCCATCCTTCCATAAGTCTTAAGAATCTTATCCCTAATTACAAGCTTTCCAAAACCATTATACAACTTACCAAAAATTTTGAAAGTCCAACCTACCATAAGAATGGCTTGGCCGACACTTAATGCTAAGATGCATAAAAAAATAAAGTCTTCTAATGCAATCCATGCTACTCGAACCTCTTCCCTCATGTAACCTTTCATGCATCATAGCCACCTTGCCACTTACTCCTCATGTGTTAGAATTTAATACTTAAATTATCTTAAGTGTCAAGATCACCTAGTTCACTTCATTAAATTTTTTAAATACCAAGAATTATTCTAGCTTTATAAATAAAATCAAGCCTTCACTAGGCCATGCTAAGCACACAAACAATACTACCCGAGCTAACACAAGCTACCAACTGATACACAAATTTTAGGATGTTACAATTCTACCCCCTTAAAATAATTTTGTCCTCAAAATTACCTGATCAAAAGAGTTGAGGGTACTGCTGCCTCATAACATCTTCCGGTTCCCACGTAGCTTCTTCTATGCCATGGTTCTGCCATAAGACCTTCACTAAAGGAACTGACTTCTTACGCAAAACTTTTACATCTCGATCTAGAATCTGCATTGGTTCCTCTTCCATCGTCAAATCTGGACTCACCTCTATTTCCTCCACTGCCACGACATGGGATGAATCAGAACGATATCGTCTAAGCATGGAGACATGGAACACATCGTGAATCTGACTCAGCTCTGATGGCAACTCGAGCTGATAAGCTATTGGTCCCACATGTCTCAACACCTTATATGGTCCAATGAACCTTGGACTCAACTTGCCTTTTCTCCCAAATCTTAACACTTTCTTACATGGCGAGACCTTCAAAAAAGACACGGTCACCCACGGTAAACTCTATATCCCTCCGCTTGAGATCAAGATATGACTTCGCTTATCAAGCTTCCTTCGCACAAGCTGAATCATCTTAACCTTATCCTCGGCCTCGCAACCACTCTGGTCCTAACATTTGACGCTCACCCAACCTCGTCCAAAGATGTAGGTGTGCGACACCTTCTACCATACAATGCCTCATATGGTGCCATCTTAATGCTTTCCTGATAACTATTGTTGTATGCGAACTCGCCTAATGGCAAAAACTCTTCCCTACCTCTGAAGTCCAAAACACAACCTCTCAACATATCCTCTAAAATCTGAATGACCCTTTCCGACTGCCCGTCAGACTGTGGATGAAATGCGGTACTAAAATCCAACCACGTACCCAAAGCCTGATGTAACGCTTTCCAAAACCTCGAGGTAAATCTAGGATCCCTGTCCGAGATGATCGACACTGGCACACCGTGCAACCTCACTATCTCCGCCACATACAACTTAGCTAACTTATGAAGCGAGTAATCCACCCTTACCGGAATGAAAAGAGCTGACTTAGTCAGACGATCCACAATCACCCAAACTGAGTCCTTCTTACTAGGCGTAAGAGGTAATCTACTGACAAAGTCCATAGTGATCCTTTCCCACTTCCACTATGGAATCTTCATCGGCTGAAGTAATCCAGAATGAATCGATGCTTAGCTTTGACTACCGACACGCCGACATTTACCCACAAACTCGCCATTACCTCCCGCTTGCACTGCCACCAAAATTGCTCTCTTAAATCCTGATACATCTTGCTACCTCTAGGATGCATAGCGTATGGGCTGCTATGTGCATCCCGAAGAATCCTTTGCCTCAACTCAATATCTTTTGGCATACAAGCTCTCGCTTGAAAACACAATACTCCATCACTGGACAAACTATAATTCTCTAAACCACCATTCTGAACCTACAACCTTCGATCATTCAAACCATCATCTTCTAACTGTTTCTTCTTGATCTCGCTTCTAACCAAGTCGGCTTGACTTGCAATTACGCCAAAAACTCCCATCATCGTATAAACTAAGATGAGCAAACATCGATCTTAAGTCTGATACAACCTTTCGGCTCAACGCATACGCCACCACATTAGCCTTGCCGGATGATACTCAATAGAACAAATCGTAGTCTTTCAACAATTCAATCCATCTGCACGCCTCAAATTCAAATCCTCCGAGTCAAAAGATACTTTAGACTCTTGTGATCCGTGTAGACTATCGACTTCTCTCCGTACAAATAGCGTCTCCAAATCTTCAAGGCGAAAACCACTGCAGCTAATTCCAAGTCATGCGTCGAATAATTAACTTTGTGGTCTCAATCTGTCGAGATGCATAAGCCACTACCTTCCCTTCTCGCATCAAGACACATCCCAAACCTAGTATTGATGCATCACAATAAACCGTGAATTCCTTGCTCGCCTCGGGTTGAATCAAAATCGAGCTTGATCGAATCTTTTCAACTTGTCGAAGCTTTCTTCGCTTCTCACCACACAAATGGAACTCCTTTCCTTAATAACTTGGTCATAGGTGTTGCTATCAAAGAAAATCCCTCGATAAATCTTCGGTAATACCCCACCAGACCTAGAAAACTCTGAATCTCAGCCACTAACTTAGGCGGCTTCCAATCTAACATCGCTCGATCTTTCGAGGATCCACTCTAATCCCTCACCGATACAACGTGACCCAAGAAAGTCACCTCCTAAGCGAATTTGCACTTACTAAATTTGGCATATAGCCGCTTTTCCCTCAGAATCTGCAACACTACTCGCAAATGTGCATCATGCTCCTCCTCTGACTTGGAGTATACCAAAATATCGTCTATAAATACAATAACAAACTGGTCCAAAGCTGCTGAAATACTTGATTCATTATGTCATGAAAGCTGCCGACGCGTTAGTCAACCCAAACGGCATTACTAGAAACTCGTAGTGCCCATACCGAGTGCGAAATGCCGTCTTATGGATATCAGCCTCTTTTACCTTTAGTTGATGATATCCAGACCTTAAATCAATCTTGGAGAAAATCGCTGCCCCTTTAAGCTGATCAAACAAGTATCTATCCTCGGTAAAGGATACTTGTTTTTGATCGTCAGCTTATTCAACTAGCGGTAGTCTATACACATCCGCATCGTACCATCCTTCTTCTTGACAAAAAGTACCGGCGCTCCCCAAGGCAAAACACTTGGTCGAATAAAACCTCGATCCAATAACTCTTGAATCTGAGCCTTCAATTCCACTAATTCCTTCAGTGCCATCCTATACGGAACTATAGACACTGGCGCCGTCCGGGTAACAGATCTATACCGAATTCAACTTCACGATCTGGAGGTAGTCTCGAAAGTTCTTTTAGAAATACGTCAGCATATTCCTTTACAGTTCGGACATTCCCCATAGTAGATTCCTTAGCTTCCAACGCACGCACATGGACTACATATGCCTCACAGCCCTTCCTGACCATCTTCACAGCTTTCAACACAGATACGACGTTGGATAGGTAATCTCTTCTATTACCTATCATAACTACTTCTTCGCCCTCAGCTGTCTTCAAAACCATGCGCTTAGCAGCGCAATCCAAACTTGCCTGGTACTTAACCAACCAATCCATCCCAAGAATCAGATCGAACTCCCCAAACGGCAGTTCCATCAGATCAGCTACAAACATTACCCCTTGGAGTTCTAGGGGTACATCTCTATACAGCTTATTTACTTCTACAGAGTGACCTAAAAGGCTCATTACGGTCATCTCCCTAGAAGTAGTCTCAAAATCTAAGCTCAAGGTCTCTACTATGCTACTAGCAACATACGAATGCGTCGAACCCACATATATCAAAGCAGTATATGGAACACCAAAAATTAAGAACGTACCGGTTATGACGTCCGGTGCATCGCCCTCCTCACGATGTCTCGCTGCATAAACCAAACCAGGCTGTCTTGCCTCAGTGTTACTTGTACCTCTGCCCGATGCTCCATGGCCTCGACCAGAACCATTACTTCCTCTACCATTACCACGACCTCTCCGTGGTGACAATCCCTCCTTTCTCGAATCGAGCACGACCTTGACCTCGACCGATTCTGGCTAGCTTACGTGGACAATCCTCACACGATGATCCAAATGAGCCACACTCAAAACATCCTTTCCTCGGTCCAACATTCACCCCAATGATATTTCCCACATCGATTATAATCTTTGGTCCACGATTAGCGATGTGTCTCCCGACCGATTCGGTCCATTTCGCCTAACCTCTTACGAGAATTACCTTGGTGACCGGATGGTCCAAAACTTCTCTTATGTTTGTTCTGTCGTGATTACGCTTTACGATTCCTTTATTCCTTCAGCAATCTTAGTCTTTTCAACCAACGCAAGCAAACTCTCGCCTCGATGTGGAGCAATCAAGAACCTCACTCATCTCTTAAACCATCCTCGAACCGGACACATCGCTCGGTTCAAGCCACAATACCTCCAAAGATACCGGCTCAATCTTAAGAACTCAAACCTCATATTCTAATACGACTTACTCCTTGGACCAAACTCAAAATGCCTTACATCTCAGCATCAACGAATCGGACCCAATATATTTCTTTTGATACGCTGCCTTAAAATAGTCCCAAGTAAGATCTTCGCGGCACTATTCCTCACTGTGAGCCACCACTGATATGACTCATCTCGAAAAAGTGACACTATCCCTTTCAGCTTTTCTTCAACATTCAGGTCCAAGTCATCCATGATTCACTCCATCGCCTCTAGCCAATATTCAGCCGTACTGGGAGCTACACCCGAAACACCTCGAAATACCTTAGCTCTATTGGCTCAGAGTCGCTCAGGTACAGATTTCTGAGCTCCCGCGCCTCCTCCTATTCTAGCTACTCTCTCAAGAGCTCGCAGCATTGCTTGAGACACTACGTCGTCCCCCGTTTGCTCCTGAAACTCACCTCCAACCGCTGGTGGTGGGGTGGTGGTACCTCATTCTCGGATCCTTGACCCGACTCCATTGGCTCGAGACACAACCATCCTACCCCTACAAGCGCCCACGCATAACACGACCCGACCTCGAAAGTGCTCATGTCTAAAGTCTTGACTTAGCTGATTTAAAAGTTTTATGCATTAGTCATTATTCCACTATCTTTATAACACGCTTTATGAATAGTTTTAATAAGAGGTTGCTTAGCAGTACATCCAACCTATAGTTTTGGGTCTCTAGAGTAGTTCCTACTACTATACTGATCATACCATCATCATCATATCATCAAAATCAACAGTTTGAAGTACTTACCCGGCGGATCGGTGTTGGAGACTCGGTGCACATGCTTTTCCAACCATATAATTTTAAACAAAACATTTTAAAACTATACTTTAAATCATTTTGGGCCTCGGGCCCACAGCTGAGCTTTTGAACTTGGCTCTGATACCAATTTGTAACACCCCAAACCCGGTCAATACGCCACGACCGAATCTGGTATGTCACTGAGGAAAACATTTTGAAAAGAATCGAATAACAATTAAAATTTTGTGAAAAACTCTTTGAAAATTCTATATTTGTAGAAATCAGGTGTATAATAAGTTTAAACTGATAATTTACTTTGTAATTTCATAAATAAAACTTTAAAACTTAGTTGATAAATCATAGGTTAGAAAACATTTATATCATTTTAAGAAAACTTGAATTATTACTTTGAAAACCATTTGCATTTTGAGTGTAGAAAATTAATATTTGGAAATCATTAAATTTGTAGAAAACACTTAATCCATATTTTACTATCAAAGCGATTTATATTACCCGATGGTAAGATTTTAAAACCATTGCGCTTTTTATTATTTTAGAAAACTTTGGGCTCAATTATTAAATTAACCAAATAATTTATAAGCCATATTCAAAACATATCCAAAGCATATAAATAATCCAAAATCATAATTAAAGAGGCCTTATTACAAACCCAAAATAAAACAAAAACCAAAATAAAAATAAATTAAAGTACCCCAAATCGAGATTCATGTAAAATCAAATTTTATTGCATGGCCTCCTCGAGTTCATCCGGCTCCTCATTCGCGATCTACGAGTCACTTGAAAAGATAAGGGAGAAGGTGAGTCACCAAGACTCAGTGCATAATTCCTTCCCCCGATTAATACAATATTCTTACACAAATTATAACCAAGCGATATATATATAAAATGCACCCAACCTAGCCATCCATAACTCCTTTTCTACCCCGTGTGGTACCAAACCACCGGTGGTGCCAAACCACTAGTGACCCAAAGTCACGATATCCAAAATGTGATACCAAATCACTTTGGTGACTCAAAGTCACGAATAATCCACCTGTAGGGCCAACCCACGTGTGATACCAAATCACTAGTGACGATCCCATATCTCAAAAGTGGGGCCAACCCACGGTGGTGCTAGACCACAGGGACGAGTCGCTATGAGGTGCCAAACCTCTGGTGTCCCAAAGACACAAATGTGATACCAAATCACTGTGGAGGTGCCAAACCTCTGGTGTCCAAAGACACGGATATCAAATCCTTCCCTCCTCTCAAATCACCCAAACCAATGTCTTACAATAGTAAATCATGCCACCATGCTCATTTGTGATATGATCATATAACAAACATATATTTCTTAAATCATGATATAGATCGTCATATAACAACATCATATTGAAATGGACTTACCCGAGTCCTTGTTCACACCATCAAGGTATCATATCAAGATCTCATAGTTTTTCACTTTAGTAACATGATTAGTTTATTAATATATATATTTTAACCGAGTTATAAAGTGTGTAAGGTATACACCTGTCACAAATGCAAGTACTAGATTTCGGAGACCCGATCTACCGCACAAGATCACCTTGTCCTATATTCGGCCAAACCACAAGATTATGAACAAGACCATTTGGCCATACCAACAAATCTCGAAAGGTTATCGTTTAAAATACCAAGTCTTACCTATTGGCTTACCCCAAAATGATTGTCAAAGGATTGAGGCTTAGAACCATTGCTTCTAAAGTCCCGAAGAGTCTAGAAGAATAAATTCTTATGAATAGTTAGATCATTACAACAATTGTCCAAAAATTCAGCCTTTGCCCTCAAGAAAAACAACATTGATAAGAGAGAAATAAAAAGGAGATTCGGCCAAGACACTTACCTATCTTCAAAACCGGTTATAGATGAACCCAAAGGAAATCTACCCTTGATGATTTTCGGCCAAGATAACACCAAAAGAGAGAAAGAAGATTCGGCTATGGTGTTAGTTGATGGAGGAAAATTTAGTTCTGAGTGAGGGAAAAGAAAGAAAAGAAAGTGAAATGCAAGAGAGGATTTGCAAAGGAAGGTGGAGAGGACTTTTGGCATAAAAGTTTGAGAGAAGAAAAAGAAAAATGAAAGGGAGGAGATGGTACTTTCGGTTTTGAGCAAAAGTGGAAAAAAAAAAAGGGAGAGATGGGAGAAAAGAGATTCGGTCAAGGAAGCAAAAGAGAACAAAATGAAAGAAAATGCCTCCTTCAATGGTAGTATAATTTCGGCACAAAGAGAAAAAAAATTTGAGAGGAGAAGAAAACAATACCAATTGGTCAAAAATAAAAGCCAAAATTAAAACAAAAGCTTACCTATTGCTCACTAATACATTCGGCTAGGGAGAGTGTTTTTGGAGAGAAAAGAAAATGATGTACAATAGCTAAGGAATATGGTCAAAAAAACTACCAACCTTCCAAGCCTTCAACAAAATCGGTTAACCCCTCCCCCTAGACCATTATGCCGTCCACATACATGGACTAATGGCCATAGAAGAGTTTCCAAAACACTCTCCATCATCCAAGCCCTTTGTCCCCCCATCCTTCCATAAGTCTTAAGAATCTTATCCCTAATTACAAGCTTTCCAAAACCATTATTCAACTTACCAAAAATTTTGAAAGTCCAACCTACCATAAGAATGGCTTGGCCGACACTTAATGCTAAGATGCATAAAAAAATAAAGTCTTCCAATGCAATCCATGCTACTCGAACCTCTTCCCTCATATAACCTTTCATGGATCATAGCCACCTTACCACTTACTCCTCATGTGTTAGAATTTAATACTTAAATTATCTTAACTGTCAAGATCACCTAGTTCACTTCATTCAATTTTTTAAATACCAAGAATTATTCTAGCTTCATAAATAAAATCAAGCCTTCACTAGGCCATGCTAAGCACACAAACAATACTACCCGAGCTAACACAAGCTACCAACTGATACACAAATTTTAGGATGTTACAATGGCATTCACCTTTATACCAAGGTTCCTACTTTTCTAAGTAGTGGGTCGAGGTTTCTCTACTCCCATTTTCCACCTTAAACAAATATAGAACCCGGGGTGACACTTTCCTAGTGTTGAATCGATTCTTTGTTTAAGTTCTTCTATCCATCTCCATCAAATATCTCTTAACATTTAACCAAAATATCACCTAACACTTATCCTTTGTTCTTGTTTGTTAAACGGAACCTATCTCCATCTCCTATCCAAATCTTAACCTTTTTGATAAGCTTCCGCAACTTTAACCTTATTTCACCCTTTCCCCAACAACTTTTCAATTACTCCTTGTAGACGATCGGGCAACTCACATACGACTCGACTCACCCCGAGGCAGATCATATCACCATGCAGAAGCTGTTTTTCTTAGTTCTATTTACGTTTTAAACTTTGCCTTACCTTCTGGGATATTTTTATTGTAATAAGGCTTCTTTAAATGTTTTGGGATTATTATTATGGTTTAAGTTAGTTCTTCTATCCGTTGATTGATTAAAAGATGGTACAAAGATATCACTAACCTAAGGGTAACGAATGAAAGTTTTGTTTAAAATTTTGGACCACTTATAAACAAACGGTTTTTTTTTTTTGGAAACTCAGGCATGAGAAACAATTTGAACCCTATATAGTCATGAGTTTTTATGCATCGCCAAATTGCTAAGTTTAAACGAGAAACCCTCTTTAAACGGAGTTCTTGTTTTAGAACTTAAAACTCATTTTTTTCACCTTAGAATCCAAACCATTTTCAACACCTTTTGCAGTAACATTTCAAATTCAAATAGTAGCATTTGGGTAGGGTTTGGGGTGGTACAATATGGGTGGTGTGTAGCGGTTGGATATTAGGTTGGGTTGGGTTCACATTATGCATGATAATATGTGGTATATGTAACACCCTGAATTAGGGGTTATTTGTAAATTAGATAAATTCCATGTGGGCTTCAAGAAATAAATAAATATGATTTTATTTGGCATAATTTAGGGTCTAGAAATAACCTGTTTTGGGTCGAATTTGGATTTTAAAATATTTTTAAAAGGGTCTAAAAGGAAGGAAGTGGGAATAGGGTTAAATAAAATTTAAGAAAAACTTGACACAAGAATGTAATTGGCACAAGTGGCTTGGTGCGCCTAAGGGTTTACAAGGGGGTCTTGGGTTCGAGTCTCGGCTGTAGCAAGGGAGAAATAATTTTTTCCTTGTGGGCTTTTTGGCGTTAGGGCTAAAAGGCTTTATAATTAAATGAAGGAGGTTGTGACATGAAAGATGGGTTGATTGGAGTGGCATGGGCGTGGTTTAAGGGCTTTGATATAAGGTCTCGGGTTCGAGACACAAAGGATGCAAAGAGCTTTATTTTCGGGGCTTTGGCGTTGAAGGAGTAGTGGCTAGGTATGAAGGCCTTATCATTAAATGATGGTGTTAATTAACATGAAAGTCTAAAGCGGAGAATTGGTTGGGGCGCTTAAAGGGTGGGGCTCTTTGTGATGTGTCGCTAGTTCGAATAATACCAGCAGCATCTTGGTTTTTTTTTTTTTTCCTTCTTTGTTGCTGGCGTATAAAGGGGGAATTTGGTTCAATTTAGGACTCCTAATTAGGCATATTTTTATGTCATAATCAGCTGGAAGAGGGGGAATTTTAGTGTTTTATTTGCTATTAAATTGTTGAGGGGATTAGGAGATTAAAGCTAGAATTATTTTGTGATAATTCAAGGATGGAAATTATCACAAAATAAAGAGAATTTGGCCAGCATTGGGACTCCTTAGGGTTGTCCATAATTGTTTTTTTACAGCAAAGAAGGGCCAAAAGTTCTTCAATTTTCTCTTGTTTTTCTCACTTGTTGTCTTTAATTTCCTCTCGCTTATATTGCTAAAATTCCAGCTTCTTTTCTTCTTCTTTTACAAGTGAAATTCTCCTTAATCCCCCTACTTCTTTTCTTTCTTCTTCTCCTTCCTCCATTAGCCAAACCCCTACCACCTTGCTGCCAAAATTCCCTTAGACAAACTGCCCAAAATTATTCAAAATTCCAGCATCTCTTTTGTTTTCCTTAGTCGAATCTACTCCCCTATTTGGTGTAGCTTTGGCCGAACATCAAAACAAAGGGTGCTCTTTTTCTTCAATAGGTTAAAAGAGGAAGCTTTGGATTTATTTTCCAAGGACTAATTTAGGCTTGGATTTGATTGGAAATCAAATCATTCAAAGGACAAGAGATCTAGCGACGAGATCGGATCTTCTGGATCTAGGAATTAGGTAGAAAGCAGTGTGTAGAAACTCACTACACACTTTATTAATTTACATGATTTAATTGTTTGCCTTTAATCTTTTGGTTGTGATTAGCTTGTGGCATAATCATGGTTTAAGGTAAGTCCCCTAATTTGTGATTTTTGATATACGATTTGCATGCCATCTCATGATGTTAAATGCTATGACATGATATGTGTTAATTGATGTATAAGCATGTGATGGTGGGATTGATGAGAGGAGGGGAAGAATTTATGGATCTGTCATGATGGTTTTAACCACAAGATGGGTTGGCCCCATCGATTATTTGTGATCTATGATCATCGGTGGTTTTGACCACAAGATGGGTTGGCCCTATCAGATTATTTGTGACCTATGGTCATCAGTGGTTTTGACCACATCGATTGATTATTTGCGACTAAGTCTAAGTGGTTTGGTACCACCAGTGGTTTTGACCACACTTTGATTTTGTGACCTATGGTCATCAGTGGTTTTGACCACACGATGGGTTGGCCCCATCATTTGATTTGTGACTCACGTCATCAGTGGTTTTGACCACTAGTGGTTTTGACCACACAGGGTAGTTAAGGAGTATGGATGGTTAGGTTGGGTTGCATGTGCATGCTTATTAATGACTTGTGTATGAGTCACGTTTCCGGGTGGGGGAATTACACACTGAGTCTTGGTGACTCACCCCTTCCCAAACTATTTTGCAGATGAGTAGATCGCGGAGATGGAGCCGAAGAGGACTCGAGGCGACCATGCTTATTGTTGGAGTTAAATTTATTTTCGTCAAGTTTAATTATTTATTTCCTAAGTATTTTTATTTTGAGATTGTAATAAGGCCGCTATTTATTATGTGGATGTTACTTTTATTTTGCTTATTTTATGTTAAAATGAAATTTTCAAATGATAAGTAAACTGGTTAAAAATAATTTTTCAAACTTAATAAACTTCTACGGGTTTTTAAAAATGTTACCATCGGGTAACAAAAATAAACTAAGTCAACTATCACTTTGATGATTCTAAAATGATACATGATCAATGTCTTCAAAAGGGTTTATAAAGCCCAACTGTATTTATAAAAAGGCCCAACTGAGTTTTCAAACCCCGTTTTAAATACCTTAGCCAAATTTCATCGAATTTTTACCCAACTTTCAAATTGGCCCAAAATATTTTACCCAGTGACATACCAGATCCGGTCAGGACTCATGGGCCGGGTTTGGGGTGTACATTTTTGGTATCAAAGCCCGGTTCAAAACTCGACTGTGGGGGGCCCAAGGCCCAAAATGTTTTGTTTTTGTTAGTAGGCCTTATTATGATGTTTTGAGAAACTGTTTTTGCTTGAACAGCATGGCACCGAGTCTCCAGCACCTATCCGCCCAGGTAAGTACTTCTATCCATTTTTGTGAATTCTTTTGATGAAGGGTAGAAGGGTGAGTTGGGAACGTAGACTATTAGAATAGAGATAGTGGAACCCTAGGGTTAGCATACCTCAACTATGCATAAGATTTAATAATTACCTAAACAACCGTGTGAGTTGTCACTAAGCAAAGGATGTGGCAATCGTTATACGCATGTCTAGGATTGGATTCGGTGGGGGCCTGGTATTTAAGCAGTCCTCGTGGCTCACCTCCTACTCACTCGAATCCTACCTGGTGCATAGTAACGGTTCATCCTAGCTGAGACGACACACTCATAGGCTGAACTTCATAACTAAAACCCGAAAAGGGACTAGCTGTTTTGTTTTTGAAATAATTAAAACCTTGTTTTTAAAAAAATGACTAAAATACCCCTCAATTTGAAAAATGACCAAAATACCCCTGGCTTATAAATTACCAAAATACCCTCCGAATGGAAAATTTTCAAATGGAAAATTTTTAGAATATCTTTCTTTTGTGAAATCACTTAGAAACCAAATTTTTGGAAATCATTTTGTGAAATGCCCTGATTTTGTGAAATTACTAAAATGCCCCTAGGGGGTAAAATTACGAAAACGCCCTTGAATCATGAAATTTCCAAAATACCCACGGTTTTAATCAAAAATTTCATCACATGAAAAGTGCCCAAAAAAACTTTAATTTACAAAAATATCGAAAACGTCATGATTTGAGAAAATTACAAAATTGCCCCTAACCTACAAAATTACCAGAACACCACTGACTTTCAAAATTTTGCAACATCACTATTTTGGAAGATGCAATTCTCAAAAAGAACCATCAATGCTTTACAACTTTTGAAGTATCCCTGATTTATTAAATTTTACAAATTCACCCCGATTGTGAAAAATTACCGAAATACCCCTGAGGTCCAAAATTATCGAAATACCCCCGGATTTCAAAATTTTTTTCAAAATACCCCAGGAAATTAAGATTTTTAAAATAATTTTTGACAAAATCATCCGAAAATTTTCATTTTTGAAAAATTACGAAAAATACCCCTGTAGGACAAACTACGGAAATACCCCTGGGTAGTGGAAAAACAATCACCATGAAAACTACAACGTCTCTTTGAAGGAATGAATGGAAAATTGTGTGTATGTATGACTATGAAAGAACCACTCCTAAAACTTCTATCATAAAATTTCTTCGCGAATAATCCAGTGAAACGAGTACTAATGCATAAAATTCTTAAACAGATAAACGCAATCGTTAGAAATGAATTCTAATGGACGTAGAGATTGTGCCTAGGAAGGAAGATAGTTTTATTAAGATCAGAGTGCACAGCATAAGCATGGTACGGTGACCTATGATGTACGACTATTCGTTAGTAAGTAATTTCGAGGACGAAATTATTTTTAAGGGGGGTAGAACTGTAACACCCTAAATTAGGGGTTATTTGTAAATTAGATAAATTCCATGTGGGCTTCAAGAAATAAATAAATATGATTTTATTTGGCATAATTTAGGGTCTAGAAACAACCCAATTTTGGGTCGAATTTGGATTTTAAAAATATTTTTTTAAAGGGTCTAAAAGG
Source organism: Gossypium rotundifolium (assembly GCA_025506655.1). NCBI lineage: Eukaryota > Viridiplantae > Streptophyta > Magnoliopsida > Malvales > Malvaceae > Gossypium > Gossypium rotundifolium. The sequence continues at coordinate 66,664,006 of CP106732.1, read as the reverse complement.
AAGAAAGCTGGGGAATAGGGGTTAAATAAAATTTAAGAAAAACTTGACACAAGAATGTAATTGGCACAAGTGGCTTGGTGCGCCTAAGGGTTTGCAAGGGGTCTTGGGTTCGAGTCTCTACTGTAGCAAGGAGAAATAATTTTTCCTTGTGGGCTTTTTGGGCGTTAGGGCTAGAAAGGCTTTATAATTAAATGAAGGAGGTTGTGACATGAAAGATGAGTTCGGTGGAGTGGCATGGGGCGTGGTTTAAGGGCTTTGATATAAGATCTCGGGTTCGAGACACAAAGGATGCAAAGAGCTTTATTTTAAGGGCTTTGGCGTTGAAGGAGTAGTGGCCAGGTATGAAGGCCTTATCATTAAATGATGGTGTTAATTAACATGAAAGTCTAAAGCGGAGAATTGGTTGGCGGGCTTAAAGGGTGGGAGGTCAACTGGGATGTGGGTCATTGGTTCGAATAATACCAATGACATCTTGGTTTTTTTATTTTTTTCCTTCTTTGTTCTTTGGCGTATAAAGGGAATTTGGTTCAATTTAGGACTCCTAATTAGGCATATTTTATGTCATAATCAGGTGGAAGAGGGAATTTTAGTGTTTTATTTGCTATTAAATTGTTGAGGGATTAGGAGATTAAAGCTAGAATTATTTTGTGATAATTCAAGGCTGGAAATTATCACAAAATAAAGAGAATTTGGCCACATTGGGACTCCTTAGGGCTGTCCACAATTGTTTTTTTTTACAAAGAAAGAAGGGCCAAAAGTTCTTCAATTTTCTCTTCTTTTTCTCACTTGTTGTTACGAATTTCTCTTGCCTATATTGCTAAAATTCCAGCTTCTTTTCTTCTTCTTTACAAGTGAAATTCTCCTTAATCCCCTACTTCTTTTCTTTCTTCTTCTCCTTCCTCCATTAACCAAACCCCTACCACCTTGCTGCCAAAATTCCTTAGACAAAATTATTCAAAATTCCAGCATCTCTTTTGTTTTCCTTAGCCGAATCTACTCCCCCCTATTTGGTGTAGCTTTGGTAGAACATCAAAACAAAGGGTGCTCTTTTTCTTCAATAGGTTAAAGAGGAAGCTTTGGATTTATTTTCCAAGGACTAATTTATTTTGATTTGATTGGAAATCAAATCCGTTCAAAGGACAAGAGATCTAGCGACGTAGATCGGATCTTCGGGATCTAGGAATTTCGGTAGAAACAGGTGTGTAGAAACTCACTACACACTTTATTAATTTACATGATTTAATTGTTTGCCTTTAATCTTTTGGTTGTGATTAGCTTATGGCATAATCATGGTTTCCGGGTAAGTCCCCTAATTTGTGATTTTTGATATACGATTTGCATGCCATAACATGATGTTAAATGCTATGACATGATATGTGTTAATTGATGTATAAGCATGTGATGGTGGGATTGATGAGAGGAGGGGGAAGAATTTATGGACTGTCGCCAGTGGTTTTGACCACAAGATGGGTTGGCCCCATCAGATTATTTGTGATCTATGATCATCAGTGGTTTTGACCACAAGATGGGTTGGCCCCATCAGATTATTTGTGACCTATGGTCATCAGTGGTTTTGACCACATCGATTGATTATTTGCGACTAAGTCCCAGTGGTTTGGTACCACCAGTGGTTTTGACCACACTTTGATATTTGTGACCTATGGTCATCAGTGGTTTTGACCACACGATGGGTTGGCCCCATCATTTGATTTGTGACTCTAAGTCATCAGTGGTTTTGACCACCAGTGGTTTTGACCACACGGGGTAGTTAAGGAGTATGGATGGTTAGGTTGGGTTGCATGTGCATGCTTATTAATGACTTGTGTATGAGTTACGTTTCCGGGTGGGGGAATTACACACTGAGTCTTGGTGACTCACCCTTTCCCAAACTATTTTGCAGATGAGTAGATCGCGGAGATGGAGCCGGAGAGGACTCGAGGCGACCATGCTTATTGTTGGAGTTAAATTTATTTTCGTCAAGTTTAATTATTTATTTCCTAAGTATTTTTATTTTGAGATTGTAATAAGGCCGCTATTTATTATGTGGATGTTATTTTTATTTTGCTTATGTTATGTAACAAATGAAATTTTCAAATGATAAGTAAACCGGTTAAAAATAATTTTTCAAACTTAATAAACTTCTACGGGTTTTTAAAAATGTTACCATCGGGTAACAAAAATAAACTAAGTCAACTATCACTTTGATGATTCTAAAATGATACATGATCAATGTTTTCAAAAGGGTTTATAAAGCCCAACTGTATTTATAAAAAGGCCCAACTGAGTTTTCAAACCCCGTTTTAAATACCTTAGCCAAATTTCATCGAATTTTTACCCAACTTTCAAATTGGCCCAACATATTTTACCCAGTGACATACCAGATCCGGTCAGGACTCATGGGTCGGGTTTGGGGTGTTACAGTATATGGATTTGATGTGATTTTGGGGCTAAGCCCATTTGTGGAAATATGTGGATTAATTGCACACTGAGTCAAAACGACTCACCCTATTTTTCAAACAATGCAGGTAATACATGATACTTTGGACTGGGCTGGGGAGGATTCGAGGTGGCCATACAGGAGCTATTTTTCTTAATTCTATTTACGTTTTAAACTTTACATTACTTTCTGGGATATTTTTATTGTAATAAGGCCGCTTTAAATGTTTTGGGATTATTATTATGGTTTAAGTTAGTTCTTCTATCCGTTGATTAATTAAAAGATGGTATAAAGATATCACTAACCTAAGGGTAACAAATGAAAGTTTTGTTTAAAATTTTGGACCACTTATAAACAAATGGTTTTTTTTTTTTTTTTTTGTGAACTCAAGCATGAGAAACAATTTGAACCCTACATAGTCGTGAGTTTTTATGCATCGCCAAATTGCTAAGTTTAAACGAGAAACCCTCTTTAAACGGTGTTCTTGTTTTAGAACTTAAAACTCATTTTTTTCACCTTTGAATCCAAACCATTTTCAACACCTTTCCCAGTAACATTTCAAATCCGGCCGTAGTATTTTGGGTCGGGTTTGGGGTTACATACCTTGTAGAGTTCTAGTCCACATTTACTTCTCTATTGGCCATAGCAGCAAAATAAATACCTCTTTGCTCCAGGCGTGACTCAAACACCAGCCCCCTTTTGAAGCCTTATCATGCCACTTACCAAAAAGCCATAAGCTCAATCATATCCTAACTTTGTAACACCCCAAACCCGGTCTATGCATTGAGACTAGATTTGGTTTGTTACTTGAATCGAGCTATTTTAAAACCTTCAATAAGTTGAAAACTTCAATATTATATTTTATTTATTTTGGGGTTTAATAAAAATCGATGAGTATTCAAATTTAATGAATATTAGAAAATGTTAGTTGAAACACATTAATCATTGAATTATCAAAACCTTTAGGTAATTTGTTTAAAACTTAACAATAATAAAATATTTATAAAGAAATTTCAGATATTTGAAAACCCAATTTATTTTATTAAAACATCATATAACCATAGCCCATATTTAAAAGTCCAAAATATAGTTTAAAACCAAACACACATAAAAACCCGAAATTATTTATAGAGGCCCTTATTACATTAACCCAAAATAGTAAAATACTTATTAAAAGTTCAGAGTTTAATAAACCCATGTTTTGCAAGATGGCCTCCACGAAGTCATCCTCGCCCAAGTCCACGTCAATTTCCATTACGAGATGGAAAAATTTAAAGGGGTGAGTTACTTAGAACTCGGTGTATAACTCACTTACTTGTCCTTTGGGCGATTTTCAAATTATGGATTTGGGCCTTGAGCCCATAAGCAAAATAATACAATGGATAACACAATTAATAGCATGCATGTAAAAATGAGTTTTTCCTCCCAAACCTAATTCCATCCGCTACACACCCTGTACCAACCATCACACCTGGGGATCAAGTCAACCCACCCCGCCATCACACCAATCATAGGCATTAAGCCAAATTATATTTTGTGGCATAGCCATCGAACTAGATTGTGACAAAGTCACCGAACTAGAGGCATTGATCCAATTATTATTTTGTGGCGAGCCACCGAACTAGAGGAAATAGCCATTTATAACTTTTGTGGCGAAAGCCATTTAACTAGAGGCAAATAGCCATAATTTTGTGGCGAAGAGCCACCGAACTAGATTTTTGGCAACAGCCTTCTTCTCTTCATCATTTCCCAACCCATGCAATATGTATGCAATAGTAAACTATGGTCATACAAAATTTTATTAAAAGGCCCATTATAAGGGTTAATATTTCCAAATCTTTATTAAGGCCCAAAATAACACTTTGGCCTAATTCATCGCTTATCAACTTAAGCCCAATTTTACGATCTAGCAAGTATTTTAGCCCATTTATCAATTTGATGAGTTTCTGACCCATTTAACGATCTAGTAGATTTGCCCAATTTACATTCATACAGAGATTTCGGCCCGATTTTCAACTTAACAGAGTTTTCGGCCCAATTATCGATCTAGCAGAGATTTCGGCCCAATTTACAACCAAACAGAGATTTCGGCCCGATTATCAATTTAACAGAGTTTTCGGCCCAATTATCGATCTAGCAGAGAATTCGGCCCAATTATCAATCTAGCATATTTTACGGCCCATTTTTCACGAAACATACAATTTACATAATAACAAGTACTTTTTCGAGGGCGTTTTCATAATTTTCACGATTTTAGTCATTTTCACGTATTTTCGTCAAAATATCAGTTTTTACGTTTTATACCGATCTAGTCATTTTTACGATTTTACTTCAATACCAAAATTTACATCCAACCCGAGAAAAAGTGTGAAGTTACACACCTCGATACCGAGAGTACTAATCCTTCTCGCTCCTCGGCACCTAAAACATATTTCGATCCGTTAGAATACTATTTCGTATAAATATTCTTAATCGATAATAGATCCAAAATCTTACCCTCTTGATTTTGAATCACTTCGATTTTCGGCTTCTCCTCGTTTATTGATTCGTTAGTCGCCGAGAATCCACCAACGTATAATGGCTCGGAAGTTCGTACCACTTCAAATAATTGACTCCCTTCGGAAGATGGTCCGCAACCCGGTGGAAAATCCCGGACTGTCGAAACCGCTCTTCGTTTAAATGGGGGATTTACAGATCCGCCCCTCTTAACGTGACTAACCACCGCCCTTTTCTTCCCTATTTTGAAAGTCTTCAAGATCCAAAGGGATATTAGTTAAATCTAAAATAATATCGTAATAGTACTAGAGGCTTTAAAGGATGAGATTTCCTTACCACAATAAATCGATTCCAACATTTTTACGATTCTCCCGATCACTTGAGTTCCGATCTTTCGTTATTGCACTATATAATAACGAATGAAACGTTATTAGAACGAGCGTTTATTTCGATCCAAATAGTCCTTGATAACACCAGAATATTCGCCATAACACTATTAATAAATCGAAAGCGAAAAGAAGAACCCTTACCTATAATCCACGATCGAAAAGAAAGGATTGAGAAAGGTGTTTGTGATGGATGAAGATTTCGCTATGTATGATCAAAGAAAAGAAATAAAGATTCGCTAAGGGCACTCTAGCATTCGCCATGAGAGAGTTTGATGGAGAAACTTTGAATGAGATGAATTAAAATATGAAAGAAGAGATGGTGATGATGTTGTTTGATTTCAATGAGAAGAGAAGAAAAGATGGAATTTAAGAGTTAGGTACATTCGGCCATGGCTAAAAAGAAAGGAAAAGGATGGCTTTGGTGTAGATGATTTCGCACTTAGAAGAAATACAGAGAAAACTCACAAGATGAATTAAAGTGACCAAATGGTCAAAAGAATTTGGCTTTACAAGGTTCAATTTTCGCTAAAGGGAAAATTTGAGAAGAGAAAACAAAATTCTACACAAGGATGCTAGGAGTGACTAAAGAGAAAATGAAATTCTTAGCCAAACTAACACAAAATTGGCTCCTCCCTATACCAAGTTGTCAGTCAAAAACATGGTCAATAGGCCATGATTTTGTTTCAAAATTTTCCTTGATATGTGCCTTATGTTCCCCTATCTTTCCTTAAGTTTTTGATTCCATGCCATAAGTTAACTATTTCCTTAATCCTTTGATACACTAACCAAAAATAACATGGTCAACACTTACCATATATGCTCTTGGCCGACACTTGCCATACATGTGCAAAAATTAAAAATAAAATTCATCTAGATGCTAATCAAGGATTGAACCTCTCCCTCATGCTATAACTCATGCGCCAACACCACCATGCCATGTACTCAACTTATGTCACTCATTAACACTTAATTTAACTTAAGTATTAATGACACTTGCTTCTCTTCAATAAATTCTCAAATATTAAAATTATTCCGTACTCAAATTATGCTATACTCTTCTTTAGGACTTCAATAAATACGAAAATAAAAGTAAGAAATTTTCATTTCAAAATCTAAACACCAATTCATGCAATATATAAACACTCAGATTTTTAGGGTGTTACAACTCTACCCTCCTTAAAGAAAATTTCGTCCTCGAAATTTACGATTGAAAGAGGTGAGGTATTGTTCTTGAATTGCATCCTCGAGTTCCCACGTAGCTTCCTCCACTCCGTGGTTACGCCATAGAACTTTGACCAACGGCACGGTTTTCTTTCTTAGCACCTTGACATCTCGGTCTAAGATTTCCACGGTTCTTCATCAAAAGACAAATCAATTCAACTCCAATTCTTCTCTGGGTATAATATGCGAAGGATCCGATCTATAACGCCTCAACATGGAAACATGAAAACATTATGGATTTGATCCAATTCCGAGGTAACTCAATCGATAAGCCTTTGGACCAACACGCTTGAAAGACACGATAAGGTCCAATGTATCTAGGACTTAGCTTGCCCTTCCTTCCAAACCTGAAGATCTTTTTCCAAGGAGATACCTTCAAGAAAACCTGATCCCCCACATCATACTCGATATCCTTTCGCTTCAGGTCTGCATACGACTTCTGTCTATCTGAGGCTTCTTTCAACCGTGCTCGAATAACTTTTACCTTATCCTCTGTCTCAGATATCATCTCAGGACCTAACATCTGTCGTTCGCCCAACTCAGTCCAACAAATAGGAGAGCGACACTTACGACCATACAATGCCTCGTAAGGTGCCATCTGAATGCTAGACTGATAGCTGTTGTTATACGCGAATTCTGCCAGTGGTAGATAATCCTCCCAACTACCCCTGAAGTCGATTATACATCCTCTTAACATATCTTCCAATATCTGAATTACTCTCTCCGACTGACCATCAGACTGAGGATGAAAAGCCGTACTGAAATTCAACTTTGTCCCCAAGGCTTCATGCAGAGCTTTCCAGAATCGTGATGTAAACCTAGGGTCCCTATCCGATATAATAGATACAGGTACCCCATGCAACCTCACAATTTCGGATACGTACAGTTTCACCAACTTCTGTAATGAATAATCCGTACGAACTGGCAGGAAATGAGCAGTCTTCGTCAACCGATCAACAATTACCCAAACAGAATTTTTCTTAGTAGGTGTTAACAGTAACCCACTAACAAAATCCATAGTTATCCGCTCCTATTTCCAAAGAGGAATCTTTATCGGTTGTAACAATCCAGACGGTAATTGGTGTTCTGCCTTCACTTGCTGACAAGTCAAACATTTTCCCACAAATTCTGAAATCTCACGCTTCAACCCTTGCCACCAATACTGTTCACGGAGATCTCGATACATCTTATTTCCTCTGGGATGCATAGCATAAGGGCTACTATACGCCTCCCGTAGAATCATTTGCTTCAGGTCAGAGTCCTTAGGCATACATACTCTTCCTCGAAAGCACAACACACCTTCCGTGTTTATTCCAAAATCCTCGATTTTACCATTTTCAACTTGCCGAAGTAAAGGTCCAACTTCTCATCTGATGCCTATTTTTCCTTGATTTGTTCCAGCCACAAAGGCTTCATCTGAAGTTCTGCTAACAAACTGCCATCCTTGTACAGACTCAAATGGGCAAACAATGCTCTCAAATCAGATACTGTCTTACGACTTAACGCGCCAGCTACTACGTTAGCCTTTCCAGGATGATATTCGATTGAGAAATCATAATCCTTTAATAATTCTACCCATCTTCTTTGTCTCAAATTTAACTCCTTTTGGGTAAGGAGGTATTTAAGACTCTTGTGATCCGTGTAGATTATAGATTTGTCACCATAGAGATAGTGCCTCCAAATCTTTAGAGCATAGACAACAATGACTAACTCCAAATCATGCGTAGGGTAGTTTACTTCGTGTGGTCTCAATTGACAAGAGGCATAGGCCACCACCTTTCCATTTTGCATCAACACACAACCCAAACCCGTGTGAGGCGCATCACAATAAGCAGTGAATTCCTTTCGACCTCAAATTTGAATCAAACTGGAGCTTAGTCGGGATCTTCTTCAATTCTCGAAACTCTCTTGCTACTTTTCGGTCCAATTATACGGAGCTCCTTTCGCACTTGCTTTAGTTAGGGTGCGACAATCACGAAAACCCTCTACAAAGCGTCTATAGTATCCACCAAACCCAAGAAACTCCAAATTTTAGCTACCGATGTTGGTGGTTTCCAATCCGAATAGCCTCAATTTTTCAAGGATCCACCCTTATTCCTTGGTGATACTACATGACCAAGGAAAGTCACTTCCTTTAGCCAAAATTCACATTTACTAAATTTGGCATACAATTGTTTATCACGTAAGTAGGCGTAATACTATCTGCAAATCTTTGGTCATGTTCCTCCTCATTTCTCGAATAAACCAATATGTCATCTATGAACACTACCACAAACCGGTCTAAATATGGTTGAAAGACTCGGTTCATCATGTCCATAAATGCACGGTGGTGCATTGGTTAGTCCAAACGGCATCACTACAAACTCATAGTGTCCGTAATAGTGTCCGAAATGCATTCTTATAAATGACCGCTTCTTTCAACTTGAGCTGGTGATAACCCGACCTTAAATCAATTTTGGAGAAAACTGAAGCTCCTTTTAATTGATCAAACAGGTTGTCAATTCTCGGTAGAGGATACCGATTCTTGATCGTCAATTATTCAATTGTCTATAGTCAATGCACATACGCATCGATCCATCCTTCTTCTTAACGAACAACACTGGTGCTCCCCACGGAGACACACTTGGTCGAATAAATCCCCGATCCAACAATTCTTGAATTTGAGCTTTAAGCTCACCAACTCATTCGGTGCCATTCTATAAGGAGCAATGGACCTTTGAGTATCCCATATACCGGGAAGTTTTTGGAAATACATCGGAAATTCCTTCACCGTCCTCACATCATTCACGAGATAACTCTTTGGCATCCAAAGCACGATAAAGGCTAGGAATGCTCCATATCCTTTCGCACCAACTTCTTTGCCTTTAATGCGATACCACATTTGCCAAATAGTTCTTTCGCTCACCAATCATTATGACTTCCTTATCATCCAGGGTTCTTCTCGACATTCATTTTCAGCACAATCCAATTGCGCCGATGTTTAACCAGCCAATCCATGCCCGAATGAGATCGAACTCACGAAAGGTAATTCCATCAAGTTTGCTAAGAATACCTCCTCTTGAATTTTCAAAGGCACGTCTTTAAATATTTTATTAACAATTACCGATCATTCTAAAGGACTAATTATCGTCATCTCATTTTCGGTAATTTGATTCTAAATTCAGTTTCAGATATGGCACTAGCTACATATGAATGGGTAGAGCCAATATCTATTAAGGCAATAACGGTACATCAAAAATGAAGAACGTATCAGTTATCACATCGTGCATTACCGTCCTCATGGCGTCTAGCGCATAGACCGGTCCGGCCGTCTTGCATCGCATTTCCTCTAGGACCATTGCCTCGACCGGTGCACCTTGACCACGCCGCCCATTACCACCACGACGGTCCACGACCTCCGGTGACTCTTGATTACCTCTGGTACTGTGCATCATTATTACAAACTTCTTGAGTCGTATCCATACGTCGAGGACAATTTTGTCTTGATGATCCATTGAACCGCATTTGTAGCATGCGCCCATTTTTCTCCAACATTCTCCAAAATGTCTTTTTCCACACTCAGTGCAATCTCAACTTCGATTATTTGCTACCGGGGTTCTACCTTGAACTGGTTCATCATTCCTAGGTCTCTTCTGGAATCTCTTTGAAGAACCAGACTGCTAGGTCTCTCTCTTGTTTCAGAATCTTTCTCGGTTCTGCCGTTCTGAATTCTTACCCTCCTCGGCTATTTTGGCCTTCTCCACAAGAGTGGAAAAATTTCTAACTTGCTGTGGAGCAATCGAACCCTCACTCATCATTAAGTCCATCCTCAAACGCACACAACGTTCGTGATCATTGCTACAATTGTCGGGCATAGCGGCTCGGACGTAAAAACCCGACTTCATATCTCGCCACGGTCTTACTTCCTTGGACAAGATTCGAAATTCCTTCCTTGAGCATCTACATAACTCGTTCCAACGTATTTTCCTTGGAAGCGGCTTTAAAGAATTCCCAATTAATCAGTGCAGCTTCGGTGCCTTCTCGAACAGTGAGCCACCACTGATACACCTCATCTCTTAATAAGGATACAGCTCCTCTCAGTTTTTGCTCGACAGTGCATTCCATATCATCCATAATCCGTTCCACAGCTTCGAGCCAGTATTCAGCCACAATCGGAGCTACCCCAGAGACTCCTCTAAAACTTCTGCATTATTTGACATAAGTCGCTCTGAAATTGACCCACGAGTTGTTGGCCCAATTCTAGTTCCAGCGACCCTTTCCAAGACTCGCAGCATTGCTTGAGTCAATGCATTATCTTCTTCCATGTGATCGCGTGATCCCGACTCACTTTCAATTGATGCAGGTGCGTCCACTTCCGGCATATGATTTGGTGCTTCAGTCGTAGCACCTCGGCCTCTACCACATCCACGTCTACCGCGTCCACGACCACGTCCTCTAGTGCTCATGATAGCTTGTTCGTTTTTATCTGATAACAAGTTTTATGAATCAGAAAATTTGTTTCAGTGTTTATTAACGATATTTTATGAGATTTGAGATATAAAGTTGTTTTTTCGTAACATATCCTATAGTCTCAATCTCTACAGTTTTTCACATCTAAAACTAGAAGTTCTAGAGTTTTCCTATGATCATATCATAGTAATTATTAAGCAATAAATACTTACTTGACTTGTTGTCGGATGCTTGTGGTGCCATCTTGATCTTTAAAATATAATTGAACGATTTCATACGAAATTATTTGCGAACCCAAACCACGGTAGGAGTTTTTGGCGGCTCTAATACCATTAAATGTAACACCCCAAACTGGTCTATGCATTGAGACTAGATTTGGTTTGTTATGAATCGAAACTATTTTAAAACCTTCAATAAGTTGAAAACTTCAATATTATATTTTATTTATTTGGGGTTTAATAAAAATCGATGAGTATTCAAATTTAATGAATATTAGAAAATGTTAGTTGAAACACATTAATCATTGAATTATCAAAACCTTTAGGTAATTTGTTTAAAACTTAACAATAATAAAATATTTATAAAGAAATTTAGTATATTTGAAAACCCAATTTATTTTATTAAAACATCATATAACCATAGCCCATATTTAAAAGTCCAAAATATAGTTTAAAACCAAACACACATAAAAACCGAAATTATTTATAGAGGCCCTTATTACATTAACCCAAAATAGTAAAATACTTATTAAAAGTTCGAGTTTAATAAACCCATGTTTTGCAATATGGCCTCCACGAAGTCATCCTCGCCCAAGTCCACGTCAATTTCCATTACGAGATGGAAAAATTTAAAGGGGTGAGTTACTTAGAACTCGGTGTATAACTCACTTACTTGTCCTTTGGGCGATTTTCAAATTATGGATTTGGGCCTTGAGCCCATAAGCAAAATAATACAATGGATAACACAATTAATAGCATGCATGTAAAAATGAGTTTTCCCTCCCAAACCTAATTCCATCCGCTACACACCCTGTACCAACCATCACACTGTGGGGATCAAGTCAACCCACCCGCCATCACACCAATCATAGGCATTAAGCCAAATTATATTTTGTGGCATAGCCACCGAACTAGATTGTGACAAAGTCACCGAACTAGAGGCATTGATCCAATTATTATTTTGTGGCAGAGCCACCGAACTAGAGGAAATAGCCATTTATAACTTTTGTGGCAGAGCCACCGAACTAGAGGCAAATAGCCATAATTTTGTGGCAGAGCCACCGAACTAGATTTTTGGCAACAGGCCTTCTTCTCTTCATCATTTCCCAACCCATGCAATATGTATGCAATAGTAAACTATGGTCATACAAAATTTTATTAAAAGGCCCATTATAAGGGTTAATATTTCCAAATCTTTATTAAGGCCCAAAATAACACTTTGGCCTAATTCATTTTATCAACTTAAGCCCAATTTTACGATCTAGCAAGTATTTTAGCCCATTTATCAATTTGATGAGTTTACGCCCATTTAACGATCTAGCGTAGATTTCGCCCAATTTACATTCATCTGAGATTTGACCGATTTTCAACTTAACGAGTTTTCGCCCAATTATCGATCTAGCAGAGATTTCGCCCAATTTACAACCAAGCAGATTTGCCCGATTATCAATTTAACAGAGTTTTCGGCCCAATTATCGATCTAGCAGAGAATTCGGCCCAATTATCGATCTAGCATATTTTACGGCCCATTTTTCACGAAACATACAATTTACATAATAACAAGTAATTTTTCGAGGACGTTTTCGTAATTTTCACGATTTTAGTCGTTTTCACGTATTTTCGTCAAAATACCAGTTTTTAGATTTTATACCGATCTAGTCGTTTTTACGATTTTACTTCAATACCAAAATTTACATCCAACCCGAGAAAAAGTGTGAAGTTACACACCTCGATACCGAGAGTACTAATCCTTCTCGCTCCTCGGCACCTAAAACATATTTCGATCCGTTAGAATACTATTTCGTATAAATATTCTTAATCGATAATAGATCCAAAATCTTACCCTCTTGATTTTGAATCACTTCGATTTTCGGCTTCTCCTCGTTTATTGATTCGTTAGTCGCCGAGAATCCACCAACGTATAATGGCTCGGAAGTTCGTACCACTTCAAATAATTGACTCCCTTCGGAAGATGGTCCGCAACCCGGTGGAAAATCCGGACTGCCAAAACCGCTCTTCGTTTAAATGGGGATTCTGAGATCGCCCTCTTAACGTGACTAACCACCGCCCTTTTCTTCCTATTTTGAAAGTCTTCAAGATCCAAAGGGATATTAGTTAAATCTAAAATAATATCGTAATAGTACTAGAGGCTTTAAAGGATGAGATTTCCTTACCACAATACATCGATTCCAACGTTTTTACGATTCTCCGATCACTTGAGTTCGATCTTTCGTTATTGCACTATATAATAACAAATGAAACGTTATTAGAACGAACGTTTATTTCGATCCAAATAGTCCTTCATAACACCATTAATATTCGGCCATAACACTATTAATAAATCGAAAACGAAAAAGAAGAACCCCTTACCTATAATCCACGATCGAAAAGAAAGGATTGAGAAAGGTGTTTGTGATGGATGAAGATTTCGGCTATGTATGATCAAAGAAAAAGAAATAAAGATTCAGCTAAGGGCACTCTAGCATTCGGCCATGAGAGAGTTTGATGGAGAAACTTTGAATGAGATGAATTAAAATATGAAAGAAGAGATGGTGATGATGTTGTTTGATTTCAATGAGAAGAGAAGAAAAAGATGGAATTTAAGAGTTAGGTACATTCGGCCATGGCTAAAAAGAAAGGAAAAAGGATGGCTTTGGTGTAGATGATTTCAGCACTTAGAAGAAATACAAGAGAAAACTCACAAGATGAATAAAAGTGACCAAATGGTCAAAAGAATTTGGCTTTACAAGGTTCAATTTCGGCTAAAGGGAAAATTTGAGCAGAGAAAAACAAAATTCTGCACAAGGATGCTAGGAGTGACTAAAGAGAAAAATGAAATTCTTAGCCAAACTAACACAAAAATTGGCTCCTCCCTATACCAAGTTCTTGGTCAAAAACATGGTCAATAGGCCATGATTTTGTTTCAAAATTTTCCTTGATATGTGCCTTATGTTCCCCTATCTTTCCTTAAGTTTTTGATTCCATGCCATAAGTTAACTATTTCCTTAATCCTTTGATACACTAACCAAAAATAACATGGTCAACACTTACCATATATGCTCTTGGCCGACACTTGCTATACATGTGCGAGAAAATTAAAAATAAAATTCATCTAGATGCTAATCAAGGATTTGAACCTCTCCCTCATGCTATAACTCATGCGCCAACACCACCATGCCATGTACTCAACTTATGTCACTCATTAACACTTAATTTAACTTAAGTATTAATGACACTTGCTTCTCTTCAATAAATTCTCAAATATTAAAATTATTAGTACTCAAATTATGCTATACTCTTCTTTAGGACTTCAATAAATCTGAAAATAAAAGTAAGAAATTTTCCTTTAAAAATCTAAACACCAATTCATGCAATATATAAACACTTTCGATTTTTAGGGTGTTACAACTCTACCCTCCTTAAAGAAAATTTAGTCCTCGAAATTTACGATTGAAAGAGGTGAGGGTATTGTTACCGAATTGTATCCTCGGGTTCCCACGTAGCTTCCTCCACTCCGTAGTTCGCCATAGAACTTTGACCAGCAGCACAGTTTTCTTTCTTAGCACCTTGACATCTCGGTCTAAGATTTCCACTTGGTTCTTCATCAAAAGACAAATCTGAATTCAACTCCAATTCTTCTACTGGGTATAATATGCGAAGGATCCGATCTATAACGCCTCAACATGGAAACATGAAAAATATTATGGATTTGATCCAATTAGGAGGTAACTCAATCGATAAGCCTTTGGACCAACACGCTTGACACGATAAGGTCCAATGTATCTAGGACTTAGCTTGCCCTTCCTTCCAAACACGAAGATCTTTTTCCAAGGAGATACCTTCAAGAAAACCCGATCCCCACATCATACTCGATATCCTTTCACTTCAGAGTCGCATCGACTTACATCTATCGAGGCTTCTTTCAACCGTGCTCGAATAACTTTTACCTTATCCTCATCTCGGATATCATCTCGGGACCTAACATCGTAGTTCGCCTAACTCGGTCCAACAAATAGGAGAGCGACACTTACGACCATACAATGCCTCGTAAGGTGCCATCCGAATGCTAGGCGATAGTTTGTTGTTATCTGCGAATTACGCGGTGGTAGATAATCCACCCAACTACCCTTGAAGTCGATTATACATCCTCTTAACATATCTTCCAATATCTAAATTACTCTCTCCGACTGACCATCAGACTGAGGATGAAAAGCCGTCTTGAAATGCAACTTTGTCCCCAAGGCTTCATGCGAGCTTTCGAGAATCGTGATGTAAACCTAGGGTCCCTATCCGATATAATAGATCTGGTACCCCATGCAACCTCACAATTTCGGATACGTGCAGGTTTGCCAACCGTAATGAATAATCCGTCTGTTGGCGGAAATGGCGGTCTTCGTCAACCGATCAACAATTACCCAAATGTAATTTTTCTTAGTAGGTGTTAATGGTAACCCACTAACAAAATCCATAGTTATCCGCTCCCATTTCCAAAGAGGAATCATTATCGGTTGTAACAATCCAGACGGTAATTGGTGTTACGCCTTCACTTGCGACAAGTCAAACATTTTCCCACAAATTACGAAATCTCACGCTTCAACCACAGCCACCAATCATCATTCACGGAGATCTCAATACATCTTATTTCCTCCGGGATGCATAGCATAAGGGCTACTATACACCTCCCGTAGAATCATTTACTTCAGGTCAGAGTCCTTAGGCATACATACTCTTCCTCGAAAGCACAACACACCTTCCGTGTTTATTCCAAAATCCTCGATTTCACCATTTTCAACTTGCCGAAGTAAAGGTCCCAACTTCTCATCTGATGCATGTTTTTCCTTGATTTGTTCCAGCCACAGAGGCTTCATCTGAAGTTCTGCTAACAAACTGCCATCCTCGTACAGACTCAAATGGGAAAACAATGCTCACAAATCAGATACTGTCTTACGACTTAACGCGTCAGCTACCACGTTAGCCTTTCCAGGATGATATTCGATTGAGAAATCATAATCCTTTAATAATTCTACCCATCTTTTTGTCTCAAATTTAACTCCTTTTGGGTAAGGAGGTATTTAAGACTCTTGCGATCCGTGTAGATTATAGATTTCTCACCATAGAGATAGTGCCTCCAAATCTTTAGAGCAAAGACAACAAAGACTAACTCCAAATCATGCGTAAGGTAGTTTACTTCGTGTGGTCTCAATTGACGAGAAGCATAGGCCACCACCTTTCCATTTTGCATCAACACACAACCCAAACCCGTGTGAGACGCATCACAATAAGCAGTGAATTCCTTTCCGACCTCAATTTGAATTAAAGCCGAGCTTAGTCGGGATCTTCTTCAATTTCTCGAAACTCTCTTCTGCTTTCGGTCCAATTATACGGAGCTCCCTTTCGCAATAGTTTAGTTAGGGTGCGACAATCAACGAAAACCCCTACAAAAGCGTCTATAGTATCTAGCCAAACCCAAGAAACTCCAAATTGTAGCTACCGATGTTGGTGGTTTCCAATCCAGAATAGCCTCAATTTTTCGAGGATCCACCCTTATTCCTTCGGCTGATACTACATGACCAAGGAAATTCACTTCCTTTAGCCAAAATTCGCATTTACTAAATTTGGCATACAATTGTTTATCACGAAGTAGCTGTAATACTATCCGTAAATGCTAGTCATGTTCCTCCTCATTTCTCGAATAAACCAATATGTCATCTATGAACACTACCACAAACCGGTCTAAATATGGTTGAAAGACTCGGTTCATCATGTCCATAAATACTGACTAGTGCATTGGTTAGTCCAAACGGCATCACTACAAACTCATAGTGTCCGTAGCGTGTCCAAATACCGTCTTATAAATGTCCGCTTCTTTCACCTTGAGTGGTGATAACCCAACCTTAAATCAATTTTGAGAAAAGCTGAAGCTCCTTTTAATTGATCAAGCAGTCGTCAATTCTCGGCAGAGGATCCGATTCTTGATCGTCAATTTATTCAATTGTGCGTAGTCAATGCACATACGCATCGATCCATCCTTCTTCTTAACGAACAACTTTGGTGCTCCCCACGGAGACACACTTGGTCGAATAAATCCCCGATCCAACAATTCTTGAATTTGAGCTTTAAGCTCAGCCAACTCCTTCGGTGCCATTCTATAAGGAGCAATGGACACTGGAGCTGTCCCAGGCAAAAGCTCAACGCCAAATTCTACTTCCCGATCTGGAGGTATACCAGGAAGTTCTTCGGGAAATACATCGGGAAATTCCTTCACCATCCTCACATCATTCACAGATAACTCTTTGGCATCCAAAGCACAGATAAAGGCTAGGAATGCTCCATATCCTTTCCGCACCAACTTCTCTGCCTTTAATGCAGATACCACATTTGCCAAATAGTTCCTTCGCTCACCAATCATTATGACTTCCTTATCATCCGAGGTTCTTACTGACATTCGTTTTTCAGTACAATCCGATTGCGCCCGATGTTTAACCAGCCAATCCATGCCCAGAATGAGATCGAACTTGCCGAAAGGTAATTCTATCAAGTTTGCTAAGAATACCTCCTCTTGAATTTTCAAGGGCACGTCTTTAAATATTTTATTAACAATTACCGACTGTCCTAAAGGACTAATTACTGTCATCTCATTTTCGATAATTTCAGATTCTAAATTCAGGTTTCCAGATATGGCACTAGCTACATATGAATGGGTAGAGCCAATATCTATTAAGGCAATAACAGGTACATCAAAAATGAAGAACGTACCAGTTATCACATTAGGTGCATTGCCGTCCTCATGGCGTCTAACCGCATAGACCGATCCGGCTATCTTGCATCGCATTTCCTCTAGGACCATTGCCTCGACCGGTGCACCTTGACCACGTCCACCCATTACCACCATGACTGGTCCACGACCTCTCGGTGGATTCTTGATTACCTCGGTAGGTGTGCATCATTATTACGAACTTCTTGAGTCGTATCCATCGTCGAGGACAATTTTGTCTTGATGATCCATTGAACCGCATTTGTAGCATGCGCCGCTTTTTCTCAACATTCTCCAAAATGTCTTTTCCCACACTCAGTGCAATCTCGACTTGATTATTTGCTCTGGGGTTCTACCTTGAAGCGGTTCATCATTCCTAGGTCTCTTCGGAATCTCTTTGAAGAACCGCATCTGTGTCTCTCTCTTGTTTCAGAATCTTTCTCGGTTCTACCGTTCTAAATTCTTAGCCTCCTCGGCTATTTTGGCCTTCTCCACAAGAGTGGAAAAATTTCTAACTTGCTGTGGAGCAATCAAAACCCTCAGCTCATCATTATGTCCATCCTTGAAACGCACACAACGTTCGTGATCTGTTGCTACAATTATCCGGGCATAGCGGCTCAGACGTAAAAACTCAGCTTCATATGATGCCACGGTCTTACTTCCTTGGACA
The DNA here is from genome assembly GCA_025506655.1 of Gossypium rotundifolium. Taxonomy (NCBI): domain Eukaryota; kingdom Viridiplantae; phylum Streptophyta; class Magnoliopsida; order Malvales; family Malvaceae; genus Gossypium; species Gossypium rotundifolium. The sequence goes on along the minus strand of CP106732.1, from coordinate 66,645,372 downwards.
AGATTCAGAAATTCCTTCCTTCGAGCGTCTACATAACTCGTTCCAACGTATTTTCCTTGGAAGGCAGCTTTAAAGAATTCCCAATTAATCAGTGCAGCTTCGGTGCCTTCTCGAACAGTGAGCCACCACTGATACGCCTCATCTCTTAATAAGGATACAGCTCCTCTCAGTTTTTGCTTGACAGTGCATTCCATATCATCCATAATCCGTTCCACGACTTGAGCGATATTCACCACATTGAGCTACACCGAGACTCTCTAAAACTTCTGCATTATTTGACTTAAGTCGCTCTGAAATTGACCCACGAGTTGTTGGCCCAATTCTAGTTCCAGCGACCCTTTCCAAGACTCGCAGCATTGCTTGAGTCAATGCATTATCTTCTTCCATGTGATCGCGTGATCCCGTCTCACTTTCAATTGATCTGGTCGTCCACTTAGGCATATGATTTGGTGCTTCAATCATAGCACCTCGGCCTCTACCCACGCCACGTCTCTGGCGTCCACGACCACGTCCTCTAGTGCTCATGATAGCTTGTTCGTTTTATCGATTACAAGTTTTATGAATCGAAAATTTGTTTCGGTGTTTATTAACGATATTTTATGAGATTTGAGATATAAAGTTGTTTTTTCGCAACATATCCTATAGTATCAATCTCTACGGTTTTCACATCTAAAACTAGAAGTTCTAGAGTTTTCCTATGATCATATATTTATCTGAACATATTATATTTTTAAGACATAAAATGGGCCATGCATGATTAAAATAAATAATAAAACATAAAATTATATTTAATAATTCATTTTAATATATTTCATTAATAATTTGGGTTTTAATTAATTATTTAAATTGGATAAATTTTGTTCTTTATTCCTTTAATTTATTGATTTATTCTGGACAGGTCGATAGCTTTGTTGGATTACAAAAACCGTCCAAATTGAAGACCACGTCAACCCAAATTGGCTACACATTGCTGTCCATATAAACCACTTTTTGGTTTAATTACGCAAGGTCCTTGCAATGTTGAAGAAATTAGAGATTTACCCGAAGATTTACATTTGACCGAGTCACATTCCTAAGTTGTTATGGCATTTAAATTACTTAAAAATCAAGCAAAATTCAACTCAAAATCCACTAATCATGGTCAGCCACTCATTGAAGAAGCTTGAAGAGATTAAACCTCTCTATTTTTAGCAAACTATTCTCCTCTCTTCACCTATAAACAAGACTTCATTTCACCATTCCTAATCATCCATCATCCCTCATTCCTCATCTTTCTCTCTTTTCTCTCAATTCTCTTTAGCATTTTCCATTCCCCACACCTAGCATCATCTCTTCATAGAGATTTTATCAATTAAGCCTCTTAAAGAGCCCTTGGTCGGCCACCTTAGGGAGCCATTAGCAAAGGAGCAATGCGAAGGAGCGAAGGAGCATCGTCGGTTAGAGTCTTGGTTGGCAACCACTTTAATTTGGGTTTAATCTTTCTTTTATTTGATTTAATCTAAAAATGTTTGCTATGTGTTCTTTGTTCTTGTTACAACAATGTTAGCTTAATTTTATTTAAGCTAGGATGATTACTTTGATTAAATCATATTTATTTTATTCATGCTTATAATGTTTGTGCCTCAATCGATCATGTTTTCAAATAAAATCAAGTTTCTGTTTCATTCATACGTGATTGAAATGCACATCAATTAGCTTAGCAATCCTAACCAGTCGACAGCTAGTGGACACATAATTGAATTGTGCATGCTCAATTTAGATCCTAACCTGATTAAATTTCAGGTTGTATAACAACTTTAACCAAACTCTATTACCTGCATAGTTGTTAGATTTGTGTGATTAAACTATTTCAACCCTAACACGTCCCTGTACCTCTCACGAATGCTAAGAAACCCTTAGTAAATAAGGATCAATAAAATGCATATTTACTAAGTAAAGGATTCTGAAAGGGCCTAATGTGGTTTCCAAACTCATGAAAGATCGAGTTGCCATGGAATGTTTTTCTGAATGTTATTAAGCATGTTGATAATAAATTGAGTATAATTAACGTAATTGTCCTAGTTTATATATGTTATAATTGCTGCAAATTGTGTTTAATTTTGCTAAAATCTGTTTCATTCATATAGTTTGCATATTTAGGATAATTTGCATTGATGGTCATTGTATTTAGTTTAATATATTTAATTTTAATCATCACTTCTCAATCATATTGTGTTTTTATTTACCAAGTTGTTAATATAATTTCACAATTAAGTTATTTAACACAAATAAAATCCTTGTGGAGACGATAACTCGATACTTACTTATTACTTGATAATGGCTATGTACACTTGCACAAAACTACGCATTACAGCTATTAGCGACTTGTGTATGTTGGTGAAATTGCGAACTTGATAGAACCATCTACAAGTAAACATGGGAAAAGCAAAACTTGTTTAAAGCTTTTAGCAAACTGGTAAGTGTTCAAGGATCGCCACTTGTATGTGTGAACCATAGTGTAAATTAAGTGCTTAGGGTTTTATCTTAAGTTTCGATAGGAAGTCTTCTCTATATTCATGTTTTGTGATTGTGATAATATATGTGTTTCATGAATAGTGATATGTGAGCTAATATGAACAATGTTTTAGGAGCTCCTTATGATTTGAAAGCTTTATGTTTAAGTAAATGTTTTGACACTATAATATTCTAAAACCCTTGGATATAATGGCATGCCATAAGATTGTGAGTACTCACCTTTTTGTTTTGTGTTTTGTGTTTTAAGTGAGAGGCCTTAGGACAAGTTAGGAGGAAGAAAGGAATGCTGAGCTAAGCTCCATTCAATGGGATATGTTGGTGTGTTTGGAGAGGGCTTAGATTTATGCTTCACTTATGGGGCATGTTAAGACTCTTTGAGTCAAAGTAAGGAGTTACAAGGAGATCTACTTATCTAATAGAAAAGAACATGAGAATAAGATTATGCTTTCTAAAGTATTATGTTTTACTATTTTAGGTTTTCTAACAACAAGTATCCGCGAACCAAGCTTCTCGTAATTATGACGAACCCAGTTTGTAGTACAATAACCATGTTTAAGCTTTTGTTTAACTTATGTTTTGTTCATACTATGTTGTTTCTCTTTCCTGTATATTCATAGAGTTCACAAGGGCTCACTCTTTTTTAAACGCTGCAGATAGTTAGATTGCATGAAGAGTAGAAACGAAACGAAGTGATCCAGGTGAAGAATAAACACCGAATAGGTGAAACAAGCAAACTCAAGACTTAAAGGCAATGTAGGAATCGACTTGGGATAGAGATATCTTTCCATCTATTGATTTCTCCTATTATTAGGACTTAGTTTTATGTTTTTCTTTATGTTTTTGTTTCTTTTACTTTTATTAACCGATCAAATTTTATATAAAAACCTAAATTTTAAGTATTTGAATATAGTCCAAGTTTTATTGATATTTTCTTAGTTTACAAGTTCATGCTTAAGTTTTCAATCTCTAACAAAGTGTTTGCCATAAGCAAAAACATGAAACAATAAAAACTCACCAACTTTTATAGAGTTCGCCAAAGTTTCTGGAAAGCGACAGGGTTATCAAAACTATGTAAAGTGCGAACCCTATCGATTGGCAAGCTGGTAACTGTGAACCTTTAATAATTTTTGATATACGGAATAGGAGAAACCCTGTGAATTTTGTTCACAGTATCTAAGTACATAGGGGTCGTTCTCAAGATTTACTCTATTTAACTAGACTTACCTCATGAAAGACTTAGACTTTGCGAGCTACGTGATAGCAGTAGAATGAACATAGGTTTTCCTCCTTACTTATTGGTTAAATTGTTCCCATTTAGTTATCCTTAGTATATAATTTAGCATTTTCAGTCTAGAAAATTGTATTTTATAACTTAGTGAATCCTAGCCTATTTTATCCTTAATTTTGCTATCTTTTTGCATTGATGTTGCTGCATGAGTTAATTCTAGATTGCATCCATAATTGTCGCCGCACCTGACAGTTGTCCATGTAACAGTCTAATCTCGGTGAAATCAAAATAGTGGTTTCGGGACCACAAATTCGAGTCAAAAATAAAATTTATTTTTATTTTATTACATGGTCCATGATATATTAGAAATGTCATGTGAAAATTTTGATAAGAAAATTTTACCGATTATGTGTTTAATTACGAGAAGGACCAAATCGCATAAAATGCAAAAGTTAGATCCTAGTAACTAGAAGGATCAAATAGCTATGGAATTCAAAATTTAAGGTCCTTATATGGTAATTAGACCATTAAATAAAATTATGTAGATATTATGGTGACTCATCCATGGAAATTTAGAAAAAGGCAAGAACTAAATTGGAAAGTGAAATAAATAAATTAATTAAAAGATGATAAAAAATATATATATCATTTTATTTTATCATCTTCTATCCCAAAAATACATGGAAACCCTAGGAAAGAGAGAATAAACTTTCATGGCCCAAATTGGGTATGTTTCCTTAGCCCGTTTTTAGTAATTTTGATATTTTTGAAGCCGGGATAGCTTAATCTATCTATTTAGGGGATCAATTTGAAAAGTTATCAAAGTATACAAAATTGGGTCATGGATGAATATTCTGAAAATTAGAAATTTATGCTAGAAAATGAAAGGTTGTTGATAGATAAACAACTTTAACAAAGTGATTTTTGATGAAAACATGATTTAGGGACTAAAATGTATTGTGAAATTTGATGAAAATTTTGAATTTTTATGAATACATATGTAACACCCTAAATTAGGGGTTGTTTGTAATTTACTTATCTTTCCCATGTGTGTGCTTGAGAGATATGTATGCTTGATTTCCTGATATATTTAAGGGTCTAGTCATGACCCCGGACTAATTGGACTTAGGGCTAAAATTTATTTTAAGCACTTGAGAAGGGGGAAGCTAGGTGAGATAGGGGATAAGAGAAATTTTGTGAGAAGTTTGACACAAGAGATAGCTTGGCAAAGTGGCTTCCATGCGCCACTTAGGTGCTAAGAAGGTGGCGTCTAAGGGTGTTTCAAGGAATAGGTTCGAATCTTGGGAGTTACAAGGGGGAAATGTTTTATTTTTGGGCTTTTTGGCGTTAAAGGAAGGGGGGCCAAGTTAGAAGGCTTTAAAAGATTTTTGTGGTGGAATTGGGACATGAAAGTCATTTGGTGGAGTGGCTTGGGGCACCACTTAAGGGTGTTGGCAAGTGGACTCAAGTTCGAGTCTCGGCAATAGCATAAGGCTTTTATTTTTATTTTTATTTTTCTGAAAGATGGCGCCATGATGAGTAAGAGTTGGACGGCATGTGGGGACTTTGGGAAGAAAGGGATAAGCTTTTATTTTTGGAGATTTCGGCTAATATGGGATAAAGGATAAACATTTTTTTATTATTATTTGAAGAAGTGATAAAAATTTATCACAAAGGGGAGAGATGGCCGACAATAGGATTCTTTGGTGTGGTATTTCGGTTTTGAAAGGGTGATTAGGGAGGCTATGCCAAAATTGTTTCTTTTTTTCTCTCAAGCACCTAGCCGAATTCCCTATCTCCCTCATCTCTTTCTCCTTTATTTTCATTCTTTCACAAAACCGAAACTCCTATCTCCCTTTTCTCATTATTTCTTTCTTTCTTTCTAGCCGAACATACTTCATTGGTGTGCCGAAATTCCCTTCCTCCTATTTGATTCACTTTGGCCGAATATCAAGTGGATATATATATCTCTTCGAGATTTCTTTCCCAATTGATTTGAGAAGGTGAGTGTGTGCCGAAACTCTTCTCCTATATTCTTTTGTTATTTATCGATTTGGTTGAAGAGAAAAGCCAAGATCCGGCATTTATTGATGTTTCGGCTAACCACTATTTAAAACCAATTTCATCTAGGAACTCCGGGATTTTCAAAGCAGTAGATCTAATTCCCCATTCTCTGCTAATCGATTTGGTAAGTCTACAGTAAAAGATTCTCTTTTAGTCTTTCTATTAGATACTTGGAAAAGCCGAAAACTAACCACTTGTGTAAATCTAAGGTTGGCCGATTGCAAGGAATCCAGTGTGTGGCTTCGGGATTTGGTTGGAAACCAAATCGGGTCAAGGTAGGTGCCACAAGTGAGTCTTCGGGTTTTAACTAATTTGGCCGAATGGGTTATTGGCACTAACTTTAGTGATTGGCCAATTGTAGGGGGAAAACAATCTCTCAGGATTTCGCTAGTATTTTCGGGATTTGTTAGTCTCACAAGTAAGCGGTGTGTAAAAATTCACTACACACTTTATTAGTTTACATGACTATATTGTTACCTTTTAATCTTTTGGTAGTGATTAGCTTGTGGCATAATCATGGTTGGAGTAAGTCCCCTATTACTTTGTCTATGATATATGATTGAGTTTGCCATCATATGTTGTTAAATGATATGTTGTACATAATGCATGATGATGGTGGGATTGATGAGAGGAGGGGGATGATCTTATGGACTGTCACTAGTGGTTTTGACCACAAGATGGGTTGGCCCCATCAGATTTATTGTGACTTCGGTCACCAGTGGTTTTGACCACATCGATGATAATTGTGACTAAGTCCCAGTGGTTTGGTACCACCAGTGGTTTTGACCACATTATGATATTTTGTGACCTATGGTCATCAGTGGTTTTGACCACACGATGGGTTGGCCCCATCTTTTAAATTGTGACACTAGTCACGGTGGTTTTGACCACCGGTGGTTTTGACCACAGGGGTAGTTAAGAGTACGGATGGTTAGTGGGGTTGCATAATTGCATGTTTTCTAATATCTTATGTATGAGTCATATTTACGGGTGGGGATTTACACTTTGAGTCTTGGTGACTCACCCTTCCTTACTATTTTGCGAGATGAGTAGATCGCGGAGATGAAGCGGAGAGGACTCGGCGGCCATGCTTATCGTTGGATTTAAACTTATTTTGTTATAGATAATATTATTTATTTTCTAAGTCATTTTATTTTGGGATTGTAATAAGGCCGCTATTTATTATTTGGATGTTATTTTATTTTACTTATGTTATGCTACAAATGAATTTACAAATGATATGTAAACCGGTTAAAAGTAACTTTTCAAACTTAATAAACTTCTACGGGTTTTCAAAGATGTTACCATCGGGTAACAAAAAAATAAACCAAGTCAACTATAACTTTGACGATTTTAAAATGTTACATGATCAAACGTTTTCAAAAGGGTTTATCAACACAACCATGTTTATAAAAAGCCCAACTGAGTTTTCAAACATCGTTTTAATACCTTAGCCACATTTTAACAAATTTTCACCAGACATGATTCAAATCATTCACTCCGTGACATACCAGATCCGGTCAGGACTCATGGGCCGGGTTTGGGTTGTTACAACATATGCTGTAAATTTTGTGATGTAATTTTGGTTAGGCTTGGAATAGGGAGTAAATTGCACAAATTTTATTTTCGAGCCTAGGGACAAAATGGAAATTTATGGAAAAGTTAGGGGCAAAATTGTAATTTTGCCTAGGACGTAAAGTGAGTCCACCTAAATATGAAATATGATAAATTGATGTTCAATTTACTCGTATAGATTCGGATAGACCAAAGAGGAAAATGTTGGATTAGTAGATTTTACGTACACGAACTTTTGTCGAGGTAAGTTCGTGTAGCTAAATTATGTATATTTATGTGATTGTATTGAATGTGTGTATGTGTAAATTACTTGAATGTTATAAATATGAACTTTGTTACATGATTAAGAATACTTAATAAAATTTAAGTCCTATAAACGTATCTCGAGAAAAACCAAATAAATGATAATGCTTGATTTAAATGATAAAAGGTTATTCTTGTACTGGTTTGAATATTGAATGTGGTTAAAGGAATTTTTGTATACAATTGTGATGAATGGATGAAATAATTACATGAGTAATTATGTTTGAAAAATGTTAAATCCCATTTGAATAAATGAAAATCGATGAATATGTGATTTTCCCAAAATGAATGAGGTCCTATATTTGTTGCTGACGGGGTTTAGCTCAAAGGAGTAATCCTATTGACCTCATTATAGAAAGGATTTAGCCTAGACGGGTAATCCTGATATAAGTCCTATCGAGCATAAGTTATGGATTGGATTTAGCCCAGATGGGTAATCCAGATCAAGCTCTTTAGAGCATATATCATAAAAAAGATTTAGCCAGGACAGATAATCCTATTGTATTTATGTGTAGCTCGAGAGTACACTCTCTGAAGTAGTACCTTATGGTGTTCCATTTGGACATGAATTGGCGGATCCTGATTTGTACACCACGAGTGTACTACTTGTGTTGTAACACCCCTAACCTGTATCTATCGCCAGATTGGAGTTACGAGGTATCACCGAACAAAACACAACTTACATAAAATCATATATCACATAGGTCATACTCGAACTTATAATTAAAGCATACATCGATTAAACATTAAACAAACATCATAAATCGTAATACAAGTACAAACCATACCTCAAATTTCAAGATCATCATTTATGGCATAATGTGCATTAATATATATATAGCATTAGTTAACTAAAACATCGTCAATAATACTTCTAATTCTCCTCTAAATAAATATGCTTCGACTTCCAAAACACATATCATTTCAATATACAACATTTCATACATACCTAAAATATATACCATTATGCCTATTCAATTACCAAATATCCAACATATCATTACCTTAACTCAACATATGCATATTATAAGGAAACAAATATCTCCTTACTTGTCACTTTTGACCAAAATATATGCAACTTTAGTAACAATTTCATAAAGCCGAACATGCTTTAATGCCATTTATTTAATACACATTTTAACTTATCAAAATAAACCATTATATAAACACAAATACAAGCTATAATATACTTCAATTACATACTAATTATTATGCGAAAAATTACACATACTTACTAATTTATTTATTTATTTATTTTTGAAAAATTGGCAACCAAAAGTAACCACATAAGCAGTATAAATTTTTGCCATCAAATCATAAGTTAAAATATGTCGTTTCATATTCAAGTCATACCGATTTCGCACATCAAGTTTTACACCAAATTATTTCATATATAAAATCAGCTAGCTTAATTTACTTTAAACACTTTTCATAAATGTCATTTAACAACCGAACTTATACAACCAATTTCATATTCAATACATGCTCATTGCATCAAATCATATCAATCCACGATATAACATCACATATATATATGTCACTTCACACTTCCAAACATATATCCATCCTCCAGTTTATAACATAAAACACATTTCCAAAATAGATTTAGATCAAGGACGAATATACACAAGCACTTTCATACTTTTTAGCTAAATCATAAAGTAAAATATAACCACCTCATATATTTACACCACATAACCGAAATGATCATTCTTTAGTCTTTAATAAACTTTTCATTTTATCTATTTAGCCAAACCACATCTCAAGACTATATCATCAAGCATCTACCAAGTATATCACATACATATGATATGCACATTACTTTTGAAACGTCTTAAACCATAACCAACTCACCCAAATATTAGTAAAGTATACCAAGCACATCTCACATATATACCATGATCAAATTTTCATAAACTTAAGCATTATAACTAGCCACTTTCGCATGTCTTGTAATTACAACATCAAAATTAACCAAAACATAAGCTAGCCTATACATGCCATAAGTTCAAAGTTCAACTTTTATAAGTACCAAAAAACGATCGATAGTGTGATAGATTTCTCTGATGACCCCCGAGCTCGTAACTAGCTTCCAAAATCTATAAAACAATGAACAAGCACATACGGAGTAAGCTTTCATATCTTAGTAATTCATAAGCAAGTAATGATAAAACAAATATTAGCATTAAATCAACTAGCCCAATCAAACAAACCTTAACCAAATGTACATTTATTATGCTTGTAAACTCAAACATTATCACATATACAATAGCATTATAACATCAATGGCCGAATGCACATATACTCATAAGCACATATAAATTTCTCTTTTACATTCATCTCAAACATATAATTACCTTACTTTCATACTCATATAACATAGCACGTACCTGAACCTTTTATTTCGGTTTCACATTCGATCTTAACGCGATAATGCCTGTTGAACCATTCAAAATTAAAAAGGATACTAATATAGTTGAAAATCTCGTACAATGCCAATGTCCCAGATGTGATCATACATGTAATCACATATCGAATCCACTATCCCAGACAGGGTCTTACTCAAATCAAATACGATGCCAATGTCCCAGACATGGCCTTACACGTAAATCACAAGTCGATGCCAACGTCCCAGATGTGGTCTTACATGAAAACACATATCAGAATCATATGTCATGACATATGTATCCTAACTATTCCTAAGGTTCGTACGGGGCTTTCGGACGTCGCAACTCGATTGATTCAAGCTCGTAAACAATGCTCCTATGCTTAATTCAATTTGAAACGTATATATATAAAGTAATAATTCAATTTGGTAATGTTAAAATATATACAATCAAATTTAACAAAATTTATTTACTTATGAACTTACCTCGGGAAAGACGGACGAACTGGAACGACTATTCGACAACTTTAGTTTTCCCCCGATCCAATTTTGAATTCCTCTTTTCTTGATCTAAATTAATTCGAATTTAACTTATTTAATCACATATTCAATCAAAATCATCCAAAAACACATAAATAGGCTAATTACACTTTTTCCCCTAATATTTCACATTTTTTACAATTTAGTCCCTATTTCACAAAACACAATGTTCACAAAATTTCTTTATACAAGTGCCTAACCAAATTTTCCTCTAGTTCATATAAGCCCACATATTTCATTTATTTCACATTTTAGTCACTTAAAATAGCATTTTTACAAATTAGTCCAATTTACGCAAAGTCATAAAAAATCCAAAGACAACATATTAATCTATCACATGTCTTTTATTTTCCATCATCAAACAACAAAATCCACAAGCTTTCAACAATGGAAAAACACAAAATCATCATCAAATTCAAAAATTGAGACATGGACTTGATAGATTGCATAGCAACGATCTCAAAAAAGTAAAAATTATCAAAAAATGATGCAAAACATACATTAATCTAGCCAAAAGGAGTGTCGAATACTTGAAAGCTTAAGAGCCCTATTTTTCTTCCTTCAATTCGGCAAGATGATGAACATTTGGCTTTATTTTCATGCTTTTGTTTTTATTTAATTATCACATAGTTTTCAAATTACAAATATACCTTTAATGAAACATTTATAACATCACATAATTCATGGAAATAAATGAAAATAACTTAATAATGGCATATTAATATTATAAGGACTTTCAACAAATCAAATCATAACAATTTAGCACATTAAGAAATGGCTAGCCACTTTTACATTTTATGCAATTAAGTCCTTTTATTAAATCGGACACTCAAACGATAAAATTAAATAACAAAAATTTCACTGATATCAATTCACACATTAAAAACATGAAAAATAATATTAAAATATTTTTCTAACTTGGATTTGTGGCCTCAAAACCACTGTTTCAATTAGGGTGTAAATCGGACTGTTACAACTCTTCCCCCTTAGGGATTTTTGTCCCTTAAAATCTTACTGGAAAATAGGTTTTGGTAACATTCTCTCATAGCATCCTCGGGCTCCCAAGTAGCTTCTTCAACCCCGTGTTAATGCCATAAGACTTTTACTAAAGAAATTTTCTTATTTTTCAATTCTTTCATCTTGCAATCTAGAATCCAAATTGGTTCTTCTTCATATGTCATGTAGGATTGAATCTCAATCTTAAATGGGGAAATCACATGCGATGTGTCAGATCAATATCGTCGAAGCATTGAAACATGAAATACATTATGGATCTTTTCTAACTCAGGTGGCAACAATAGTCTGTAAGCAACCGGCTGATACGCTCTATAATCTCATAGGCCCAATAAATCTCGGACTCAATTTGCCTTTACGATCAAATCGGAGTATTTTCTTCCATGATGAGACTTTCAAAAACACTTTGTCCCCGATCTGAAACTCAATATCTTTATGTTTCAAGTTTGTGTATGACTTCTGACGATCTGATCTGACTTTGAGACTTTCGCGAATCACTTTCACTTTTCGTTCAGTCTCTATGATCAAATCGACCCCATGTATCTTATTCTCACTAGGCTCAGTCCAATACAAAGGTGTTCAACATTTGCAACTGTACAAAGCCTCGTAAGGTGCCATTTTGATACTTGATTGAAAGCTATTATTTTACGCAAATTCAATCAGTGGCATGTATCATTCCCATGTACCTTCAAACTGAAGAATGCAACATCTCAACTTATCCTCGAGTATCTGATTAATTTATTTGGACTGACCATCTGTCTGCGAATGGAAAGCAGTGCTCAAGTGCAGTTTCGTACCTAGTGCATCTTGCAGTTTCTTCCAAAATCACGATGTGAACCGCGAATCTCTATTCGAAACAATAAAAATAGGTACTCTGTACAATCTCACAATCTGAGAAATATACAACTCAGCAAGTTTATCAAGTGAGTAGTCTGTGTGAACTGGAACAAAATGAGCCGATTTAGTCAATCTATCCACAATAACCCAAATTGCATCTTGCTTACTAGGTGACAAAGGCAAACCTGATACAAAATCCATCATGACTCTGTCCCATTTCCACTCGGGTATCATAATCGATTGAAGTAACCCAGACAGAACCTGATGCTCAGCTTTAAGTTGCTGACAGTTCAAACATCTCGAAACAACTTCAGAGATGTCTCGTTTCATACCATGACACCTGTAAAGCTGTTTCAAATCAGTATACATTTTTGTACTACTCGGGTGAACAGATAACTGACTACTATAAGCTTCATTCAAAATCATTTGAATTAACTCTGAATTTCTCGGAACACACATTCAGTATTTGAACCTCAAACAACCTTCAGTATCAACTTGAAACTCTGAATCAGTATTCGCATCACATTGAGCCTGTTTTGCTATCAATTCATTATCAACTTTCTAAGCCTCACAAATCTACTGAATAAATAATAGTTTTGCTTTCAACTCAGTTACTAGTGAACCGTCAACGGATAGGGCCAACTGATTATTCATCGCACGTAGGGCAAACAAAGATTTCTGACTCAAAGCATCAGCAACAACATTAGCTTTTCCCAGATGGTAGTCAATTACAAGCTCATAATCTTTTAACAATTCTAACCATCTTCGATGTCATAGATTTAGATCTTTCTGAGTCATCAAATATTTTAAGCTTTTATGATAGGAAAAAAGTGGCATTTCTCACTGAACAGATAGTGGCACCAAATTTTCAACGCAAACACAATAGCTTCCAATTCCAGATCGTGTGTTGGATAGTCCTTTTCGTGTGGCTTTAACTGTCTTGAGGCATAAGCTATAACTTTGCCTTCCTGCATCAAAACACAGCCTAAACTGTTTAAAGATGCATCACTATAGATAACGAATTCTTTACCTGATTCTGGCTAAATTAGCACTGGAGCTTTGGTCAACAAAGCTTTCAATTGATCGAAACTTTTCTGGCACTTTTCTAACCACTCAAACTTAACATCTTTCTGAAGTAGTCATGTCATCAGGTTGCAATCATAGAGAAACCTTTTACGAACTGTCCATAGTATCCAGCTAGTCCTAGAAAACATTGGAATTCAAATACATTTCTAGGAGGCTTCCAATCTATTATAGCCGAAACCTTATTCGGATCAACCCGAATACCCGATGCTGATACAACACGTCCTAAAAAACTAACTTCTCGTAACCAAAACTCACATTTACTGAACTTTGCATACAACTACTTGTCATGCAAAGTCTGTAGCCCTAATCTCAGATGTTCAGCATGCTCGGATTCATCACGGGAATAGATCAATGTGTCATCTATGAACACGACCACAAGTCAATCTAAATACTGTCTAAAGATCCGGTTCATTAAATCCATAAAAATAGCAGGTGCATTAGTAAGTTCAAAAGGCATAACCAAAAACTCATAGTGTCCGTACCTCGCTCGGAAAGTAGTTTTTGGCACATCAGAGTCTTTAACTTGCAGCTGATAGTTACCCGATCTTAGATCTATCTTAGAAAACACAGTAGCCCCTTTCAACTGATCAACAAGTCATTAATCCGTGGCAAAGGATATTTATTCTTTATAGTCACCATATTGAGCTGTCGGTAATTGATGCACATTCTCATAGTTCTATCTTTCTTTTTCACAAACAAGACTGGTGCACCCTAGGGAGAAAAAATTAGTCGTACGAAGCCTCTATCAGTCAATTCTTGCAACTGAGTCTTCAACTATTTTAATTCATTCGATGCCATTCTATACAGAGCTATAGATATCAGAGTCGTCACCGGCACTAACTCAATACCAAATTCTTCCTCTCGGATTAGTGGCAAGCCCAGTAATTCTTCGGGAAACACATTTGGATACTCGCACACAATTGGTACTGATTCAATCTTCTTTTCGGTCACTTTGGAGTCGAGCACATAAGAAAAGTAAGCTTCACAATCCTTTCTCACATATTTCTGAGCTAATATCAAAGATATCACTGCCGGTAAATGATTCAGATCATTAGACTCAATCCAAATAATCTCATCATTCTAACACACAAATCAATAGTTTTCCGTTTGCAGTTCACAATAGCATCGTGCAAGGTTAACCAATCCATATCCAAAATTATATCAAACTTATTGAATGGCAACAACATCAAACCAACTAGAAAACATGAATCTCAAATTATCAACGGACAATTCTTGCACACCTTATCAACGGACAATACTCTAATCACAAACTCAGTAGACTCAACAGGCAAAGTCTTACTGGATACTAACGTTTCACATACATAAGAGTGGGTCGATCCTGAATCAATCAATGCAACTACACTAGTATCATAGAGAGTGAAAGTACCAGTAATCACATCTAGAGACAAAGCTTCTTAGCAAGCGCGAATAGCATAAGCTCTGGCAGGTGCACGAGCCTCTGATCTAACAGCTCTGTCCTTAGTTCCTCTCTGACTGCCACTCACGTTACCCGTATTTCTGGGTGGTCTACCACGAGCTGTCGTGGTACTCGACCTCATATTTTGCTTCATGTCTTACTTAACCAACTCAGGGCATTCACGAATGAAGTGATCCATCGATCCACATTTAAAGTAAGCCTGATCATTCAATCTACAGCTATCGGGATGTTGTTTACCGCAGTGTTTGGTCTCAGGTTAGTTCTGTAACAGCTCGATTTAGGGGCTAGTTAGAATAGTGGTTTTAGAACCACTAATCTGAGGTCAAATAAAATCATTTTTATATTATTTTATGTGTTATAGCATGATGACAAGAGTGCATGAAAATTTTGGTGCTTTAATTTTAGCGATTGCATGCTCAATTGCGAAAAAGGACTAAATCGCATAAAGTGTAAAAGTTCCATTTTATAAGATAAAGGTGTCTAAAAGCCATAGAATATTAATTGGAGGCCCTTAATGTGCAATTGGACCCTTAGATATAGGGTGACCGACCATAGGGGACAAACAATGTCAAATTGGTCAAGGTTGTTGAAATTAGGTGGATTAATTGATGTTTTATAATAAAATAAAGAATAAAGATATCATATTTTCTTCTCTCCTTCTCCACCAAAAATTAGCAGAAAAATAGAGGTTTGAGGGCTAAAATATTCCAGCAAGCTTTTCTCCTTACAAGTAAGTGATTTTAGTGGTCTTTCTTGATAATATTTGTACTTTTGGAACACTTAAAGCTTAAGCTAGCTAAAGAGGGGACTATTTTACAAAATGGTTGAAAGTTTAGAGTTTTTACATATGAGAATTTATGTTTTTTACTGCATTTTTATGAAAGAAAATGAGTCTTAGTTATTAGATAAACAATTCATGTGAAAGGTGTTACTATGAAAACACCTAAAAGGACTTTTTTGTAAAGGTTGTAAAATATGTGCTAAGTGTGTGAAATAATGAGTATTGAGGGTTGCCATAAGAGTAATAAATGTTCATCTAGGCTCGTACAAAGAGGAAATTCTATTAGAATTGATTTACGAGCCTAGGGGTAAAATAGTCATTTTGTGAAAGTATAAGGGAAAAATGGTAATTTTGCCAAATAATGATTATTGAAATGTGTTGATTAATGTGAAAATAATTTGTCATTATAGATCAAGAAGAACGAAGAATTAACCTTGTCTGAGGGAAAGGCAAGGTATCGGACTAGATCGATAATTTGGCCTATTTTGAAATCGAGGTAAGTGTGTGTGTAATAAGTTCAACGTCATGCTAGTATGATTTAAAATGTTTGATATTTGTGAAAATGTATAATATTTATATGAAATTGAGTAGTAATGTTGAATGAGAAAACGATGAGATTTGTGATGTTGTAGTCCCAGTTGGACTATAATAAATGAGAGAATAATATCAACAAGACTTGAGATGGGTAAGGTCTCGTATAAGACCATGTCTGGGACATGGCCTCGACACCGAATTGAGATCCTGTATAAGACCATATCTAGGATATGGCATCGACATCAAAAATGAGAATCGTATAAGACCATATCTGGGATGTGGCATCGACAATCGATATGAGATCCCGTATAAGACCATATTTGGGATATGACATTGGCATCTAGAGGTGATCCCATGTAAGACCACATCTGGGATGTGGCATTGGTGCCGCATTTATGTGAATGATGATAATAAAAAATTTTGAGTATTCCAAATGAATTCAATGGGTAAATAGCTAAGCTTATAATAGAGATGAGATTAGTAATAAAGATATGTGATGAAGTGATACAGGTACATGTGAATAATTCACGAGAAACGTATGAGATATGTGATATGACATGTAATTGGTAAGAGTAAGCATGAGTAAGTTACAGCAATGTTCTTAAGACTTTGTGTTCTTATTCAATGCGATGGATGGATGGCATTATGAGCCTTTATGTTTCTATTTATTTCCTGCAAACTTACTCAGCTTTATGTTTACCCCTCTCATTTCCCTTTTCCTTGTAGTATTTCCAAGCTAGCTCGGGAATTCGTGGAACGTCGAAGTCTGGAAATCATACTATCAACTTCTCTTTGGTACAATAAAGTTAGATTTATTTTGAGTATGGCATGTATAGGACTTGGACTTTTGTTATGTCATATTTGTTAGTCAGAGTGTTGGCTATTCATGTTGTTAAATTCATTTTGTAAATGGTCATTAGAAATTGACCAATACTTGACAAGTTCTTATATTCAAAGATGATGAAATTCATGAAGTGCATGCTTTTGTGGATGTTTTGATTTTGAGTTTCTAGAAGTGTTTTATGGCCATATTATATGTTGAATTGAATAGGTATAAGTACGGTTGCTTTGTAGGGTGGCATTTGGCTTGGTAGATAGCCTTTCAAATGTTCACACGAGTAGACACACGGGTGTGTGTCTAGGCCGTGTGTCACACACGGTCAACCCCATGGGTGTGTTGATTGGTCGTGTGTCCCCATGCATGCTAGTTTGGCAAGTCAGTATGCTCAGTAGTAAACACACGGGCAGAGACACGGCCATGTGTCTCAATCATGTGGGAGACACGGCCTAAGACATGGGCATGTGCCCTGGTCGTGTGAAGTCTGCACCTGAAATTAGGAATTTAATTCGAAACACAGTCTAAGGACACGGGTGTGTGCCTTTGCCGTGTAACCTTATTGAGATGATGACGTCATAAACAGAATGTCAAGGTTTTCACACACGGGTGTGTCATGGCCGTATGAGGGACATAGGCTATGGACACGGGAGTGTGCCAGGCCGTGTGAAAACCCTGTAGATTCGAAGTGGAAAATAAATCCACACAGGTGTAACACCCTAAACCCGACCCATATGGTATGACCGGATCTGGCACGTCACATGAAGGAAATGTTTAAAGAACTTGTGTTTGAACTAAAGTTGACGTTATTTGGTTATAGTTAAGAAAACAATTTTATTTTATAAAAGTTGATAAAATATACTAATCTCGAGAGGATTGATTGATGAAAACAAAATCAAACTAATGAACTTTAAAATCATGACTTTTGAAAATGATGTTAATAATTTGAAAGAAAATCCAAGTTAAATTATTTGTATATAATTGTTATGAAATCCGTTTGTTAATAAATTTTGGAAAACCATTATGTATAATTTGAGAAAAATCCTCGTTTAAAACAATTCATGAAAGATAATAAGTATATCAAAACATAAAATGAATTAAAACATATCCCGGAGGCCTTATTACAACTTTAGGCCAAAAATAGTAAAAGTAATGAAATAAAGTGGAAAAGAAATTTACTAAAGTTTGAAAATATTATTCCCAAAGTATGGCCTCCACAGAGTCATCCATGGCCCCAAGTCCTCGTTACTGAGCTTTACCTGTAAGGATTAAGAAAAAGGTGTGAGTTATAAGAACTCAGTGTATAATCCCCTTACTGTTATTCACTGGGCCTGAACCCGCATAGCATAATCTAGGGCCTAAGCCCATTTACATTGTAATAAATAAATGAAATGAATGCAACCCAACCCATCCATCCATCACACCCCCGACCAGCCAATCACACCTATGGGGATCAAGTCAACCTACCCCGCCGCTCACACCAAATTTGCATTCAAGCTGCTATAGTATATTATTTTTGTGGTCAAGCCACTAAAATCATAATTTAAGCGCAATAAGTAAAAATTTGTGGCTATGCCACCAGGCTACACTGCTCTGCGTACAATTTTTCCCATCCCAAGCAAAATGTAAAAATGCAACATACATAATTAAATATCCGCATATATATATATATAACCACCATTAATCTAGTGAATTATTTCGGTGAATCGGTCCATTAAAGCAATTTAATAATTTGGGCCACTAAGGCATTTTAGCGAATCGGCCCATAGGGGTATTTTTGTAAATAGGCCCATAGGGGCATTTTTGTTAGTCGGCCCATATGGGCATTTTCGTAAGTCAGCCAATAGGGGCATTTTTATAATTTAGAAATTTAATATCGATTTTGATAGATCTTTAGAAATAGCATTGATTAAGCAAGTTACTCGATTCATGCCATATTACGATTATTAGATTTGTAAGAAATAACGATCTATTTTTCAACATAATAGTGAATCACGAATCTACAGGATTTCAATGTGAGATTACACACCTGATTACAGTAAGGACTAAACCTTCTTGATCGTCAGCACCTATGACACCATATCACTCGATTAACTAACAAAAGATAGTGTCTTAATCCAAATTTAAATCCAACGATCTAAAGAAATGCTTACCCTTAGAATCGTGAATGACCACGATTTGCCTACTCTCACCCGAAGATGGTCGACAACCTGGTGGAAAATCTCGAACTGACGATACCGCCCTACGTTTGAACTTGGGAGTAGAGATTGTAATTTCACTCCTTTTTCACCCTCCTATCGATTTTCCCTGAATATCTCTGCCACTTGCCTCCATTGAAAGAGCCTCGGTTAGAAAAATTACTACGACGAGAGAATGTAGTTATTTAGGGAGAGGATTTTGGCTTACCACTACTTCCAAAGGTCAACGAGTAGTTAAGAACGAGTGATTTAATCCCTAAAATAATCGATTAGTTATAACCTTCGATCCGATTTGAAAAATAACCCAGCAATGAGATATCGAAATAAACCATGACGAAACTCCTTACCTTAACGATGATAGATCCGACTCCCACTGATTCGTCTTAAGGCTAAAGATGAGTCGGCAAGGATGTGATATTCGGCCAATCTATTAGAGCACTACAAAAAATTGAGATGATCACGATATGACGAAGTAGAAGGGAATGGTGTTTCGATTTAGAGAACCAACCAATGAGAAGGGGTACATATTTGGCTAAGGAGAAAAGAAAATGAAAGGAATAGAATGAAACCACTTACCCGATTCAATCATGGAAGAAATGCCCAACACGAAAGATGGAGAAGAGAGAATATGTTAAAGATTCGGCTATTGAAGAGAAAAGAACAAAGAAGAGTCGGCCACAAAGTAATGTCGATTTAAAAGAAAGGGAGAAAGGTTGGAGAAATGGTGAAAAAGAAAAGAAGTGATGGACAAAGGAGTATTAGAGAGTTTCAGCTAACACCAATAGAAAAAATAAACAAAATGGATTGAATGTTATGGCAAAACAAAAGAAAAAGGTGAACGATTTGGCTTGAGGGTTTCGACAAAACAAGGGAGAAAAAGGTTGGAAAAGAAAATACCAAAATGTTAAAAAGAACTAAACCTTTCATGCATAAACTTGCCAATAGGCTATAGGAAATTCGGCTAGCAAAAAGGAAGAGATTGGAAAAAAATGTACCAAAATGTTAACAAGAGAAAAACTTTTCATGCACCAAAACTTGCAAAACTATTTTGGCTCCTTCCCCCTTACCAAAATCGTATGCCTCTAACACTATAAAGGTAATGGTTGTCCAAAAATTCTTTCCCCAAGCACCTTCTAAAAATTTGGCCAACATATCCTCTCCTTATCTCTTTCCTTTAATTCTTTCATTCTTTTTCCCTTGATCTCTTCCGTACTCTTCTCCTTAGTGTTCTTTCCATCATTAGAAAGTCTTCCGTTCCTTCTTTAAATCCTTGGCCGACACTTTGGAAAAGAAGCACAAAAATTAATCCAAAAATTTGCAATAGGTAGGATTCAAACTCCACCCCTCAAGCCCCTTCATGTGACGCCTCACCACCTTGCTACTTGCTCCTCTTGTGCTAGCAAAGTACACACTTATTTCCTTAAGTCTTGATGCCACTTTGCCTTCTCCCCCTTAAGTACATAAACACAAAGATTCTACTAACGCCCAACTCAACCCCAAGCCTTCTTAGGACCCTTAAAAATATGCAATTAACACTCTTAACTAGCTTATCGCTTGGAATAGTGTAAAACAGAAAATCTCGAATTTTAGGATGTTATAATTCTACCCGCCTTAAAGAAATTTTGACCTCAAAATTTACCTGATTAAAAGAGATGAGGGTATTGTTGCTGGATCGTGTCCTCTGGCTCCCATGTAGCTTCCTCTGACCCGTGATTATGCCATAATACTTTGACTAACAGAACCGACTTCTTTCTCAGCACCTTAATATCCCAATCTAAAATCTACACTGGCTCTTCTTCAAAAGACAAGTCAGGTCTTATTTCAACTTCCTCCTCTGGCATAACATGAGATAGATCCTAACGATAATGCCTTAACATTGAGGCATGAAATACACTTTGTATCTGACTTAACTCCGGAAGTAACTCAAGCTGATAGGCTACTGGCCCAACACGCTTCAATACACAGTATAGTCCGATGAACCTAGGGCCCAACTTGTCTTTTCGCCCAAATCTTAAGATCTTTTTCCAAGGTGAGACCTTCAAAAAGACCTGATCACCCACAGAGAACTCTATCTTCTTCCACTTCAGATCTGCATATGATTTCTGTCTGTCCAAAGCTTCTTTTAACCGAGCCTAAATTACCTTAACTTTTTCTTCCGTCTCCAAGATCAACTCAGGACCCAATAACCGTCGCTCCCCTAGCTAAGTCTAGCAAGTAGGAGTACGACACCTACAATCATACAACACCTCGTAGGGTACCATTTGGATACTGGATTGATAGCTGTTGTTGTATGAAACTCTTCCAATGGTAGAAAATCTTCTCATCTATCCCTGAAGTCGATCACACAGCCCCTTAGCATGTCTTCTAGAATCTAGATTACTCTTTCCGGCTGACCATCAATCTGCGGATGAAATGCCGTGCTAAAATTTAGTCTTGTACCCAAAGCTTCATGTAATGCTTTCTAGAACCGTGATGTAAACCTAGGATTCCTGTCCGATATAATAGACAGTGGTACCCCATGCAACCTCATGACTTCTGCATCATACAACTTGGCCAACTTCTGCAACGTATAATCCATACGAACATGTTAGAAATGAACAGACTTTGTTAACCAATCCACTATAACCCATACTGAATCTTTCTTAGTAGGCGTTAACGGTAACCCACTAACAAAGTCCATCGTTATCTTTTCCCATTTCCATAGTGGAATTTTCACTGGTTGCAGCAACACTGAAGGCAGTTGATGTTCCGCCTTCACCTGTTGACATGTCAAGCACTTACTCACGAAATCAGTAACCTTCCGTTTCAACCCTAGCCACCAATACTGCTCATGGAGGTCTTGGTACATTTTGTTTCTCCTGGTGTGCATAGCATATGGGCTACTATACACCTCACGCAGAATCATTTATCTCAATTCGAAATCCCTGGGCATACAAACTCTTCCACGAAAACACAATACCCCATCACTATTTAATCCAAAATCCCCTATCTCACCACCTTCCACTTGCTGAAGCTAAGAACCCAACCTTTCATCCAACAACTACTTTTCCTTAATCTGAGTTACCCATGCAGGCTTCACTTGAAGTTCAGCTAACAAGCTACCATCTTCATAAAGGCTGAGATGAGCGAACATCGCTCTCAAATTTGATATCACCTTACGACTCAACGCATCTGCCACTACGTTAGCTTTACCTGGGTGATACTTGATTGAACAGTCATAATCTTTCAACAATTCTATCCACCTCTACTGTCTTAAGTTCAACTCCTTCTGGGTAAGAAGGTACTTCAGACTCTTGTGGTCCGTGTAGATAATCGACTTCTCCCCGTACAGATGGTGTCTCCATATCTTCAGAGCAAAAAATACTGTAGCTAACTCCAAATCATTTGTGGGATAGTTTATCTCATGTGGCCTTAATTGACGAGATGCATAAGCCACCACTTTGCTCCCTTGCATCAATACACATCCCAAGCCCATGTGTGACGCATCACAATAAATAACAAACTCTTTACTAGCCTCAAGCTGAATCAATACTGGCGCTTCTGTTAGAATCTTCTTCAATGTCTCAAAGCTCTCTTGTTGCTTACCTGACCACACAAATGGTACTCCATTACGCAACGCTTGGTTAGGGGTGCAGCAATCAACGAAAACCCCTTAACGAATCGCCTGTAATATCCAGCCAAACCTAGAAAGCTTCAACTGCCACTGACTTCGATGGCTTCCAGTCCAATACAGCCTCAACTTTTTCGAGATCAACTCTAATTCCCTTAGTAGACACAACATGCCCCAAAAAGTTCACCTCTTTCAATGAAAATTCACACTTATTGAAATTGGCATACAGCTGTTTCTTCCTTAATATCTGCAACACGACCCGTAGATGCGAATCATGCTCCTCTTTAGTATTTGAGTACACCAAGATGTCATCTACGAATACCACCACAAATCGGTCTAGATAGTGTTGGAAAACTCGGTTCATCATATCCATAAATACAGCTGGTGCATGTGTCAACCCAAATGGCATCACCAAGAATGCATAATGCCCATAACGAGTTCGAAACGCAGTCTTGTGAATATCCGCCTCTTTGACCTTAAGCTGTTGATACCCCAATGTCAAGTCTATCTTCGAGAAGACCAAAGCTCCATGCAACTGATCAAACAGATCATCGATCCTCGATAACAGGTACTTGTTCTTGATCGTCAACTTATTCGATTGTCTATAATCGATGCACATACGCATCGACCCATCCTTTTTTCTTAACGAACAAAATTGGCGTTCCCCACGGTGACAAACTTGGTCGAATAAATCTACGATCCAACAACTCTCGAATTTGAGCTTTAAGTTCTGCTAGCTTCTTCTGCGCCATTCTGTGAGGAGCAAGAGGCACCAGAGCTGTTCCTGGCAACAGCTCGATACCAAATTCAACCTCCCGATCTAGAGGCAATACTAGAAGCTCCTCAGGAAAGACGTTTGAAAACTCTTTCACCGTTCTAACACTCTCTACTGACAACTCTTTAGCATCCAAACTCTTCTAGCATTCACCCGAGTGAAGTTTTCCATAATCCACACAAGGTTACAACTGATTAGTAACAGTTGGAACACCCGTTCAAACTGGTCCCTCATTCCTGGGCTTTTTTTGAAAACCTCTAGCAGGACCTGAATACCCAGAGTTTCTCTTGTTCCTGCCCTTATCCTTGTCTCGATTTTGTCATTTCGAGTGTTTAACTTCCTTAGCTATTTTAGCTTTTTCCAAAGCACTGATAAAGGCTAAGAACGCTTCACACCCCTTTCGTACCAACTTTTTTGCCTTTAAAGCATATACCACATTAGACAGATAATTTCTTCTTTCAACTATCATCACTTCCTTATCCTCTAAAGTCCTTAGTACCATCTGCTTTGCAGCACAGTCCAAGTTTGCACGATGCTTATCCAGCCAGTCCATGCCCAATATAAGGTTGAATTCCCCGAACGGCAATTCCATCAAATCCGCCAGAAATACTACTCCCTGGACTTCTATAGGCACATTCCTAAATAACTTATTTACTGCCACCGACTGTCCTAAAAAGCTAATCACAGTTGTTTCTCTAGTAGTAATCTCAGATCTAATATTCAGAGTTCCAGACACAGCACATGCAACATACAAATGGGTGGATCCAATGTCTATTAAAGCGGTAAAAGGTACATCAAATATGAAGAACGTACCGGTTATGACGTCCGGTGTATCGCCATCCTCTCGACATCTGATCGCATAGACCAACCCTGGTTGTCTCGCCTCCGTGTTACCCCTATTACTGGTACATCTACCCGGTGCACCCTAACATCGTCCTACGCCATTACCACCTCGACCTGACCCACGGCCTCTCGGCGGCTACTAAGCGCCTCCTGCTGGCTGTGCAAATCTATTACGAACTACCTGAGTCTGAGCAAGCTCTCGAGGGAAATCTCTAAATCGATGGTCCTTGGATCCACATCTGAAACAACCACCAGTTCTCTTCCAGCATTCACTCGAGTAAAGTTTTCCACAATCCACACAAGGCTGCAACTGATTGGTAACAGTTGGAGCACCCGTTCAAACTGGTCCATCATTCCTAGGCTTTTTTTGAAAACCTCTAGCAGGACCTGAATGCCCAGAGTCTCTCTTGTTTCTGCCCTTATACTTGTCTCGATTTTGTCATTTTGAGTGTTTAACTTCCTCAGCTATTTTAGCTTTTTCCACTAGCGTAGCAAAATTCCTCTCCTTCTGTGGGGCTATCAGTACCCGTAACTCATCACGTCGGCACTATTTTAGCTTTTAAAATGCATGCAGTGTTCATAACCAGTCGGCACTATTCCCCAGGCATACCAACTCAAACACAGAAACTCCACCTCGTATGCTGCCACAGATTTTCCTCCTTAGACCAAATTCAGGAATTCCTTTCTTCAGGCATCCACATAGCTAGCCCGGCATATTTTCCCTGAAATGCTGTCTTAAATAAATTCCAAGTAATACAATCAGTCTAAGTGCCTTCTCGAACAGTGAGCCACCACTGATACGCCTCGTCTCTCAGCAATGACACAACCCCTTTCAGTTTCTGCTCAGCCGTGCAATCCAGATCGTCCATAATCCGCTCCACTACCTCAAGCCAGTACTCCACTACACTAGGGGCTACACCCAAAATACCCCTAAAAACTTTAGTCCCATTCGATTTGAGTCACTCGATATTGACCCACTAGCTGCCGACCCCATTCTTGCCCCAACAACCCTTCAAGTACCCGCAATATCGCTTGGGACAGAGCAACATCCTCTTCCATTTGATCATGTGACCAAGATTCAGTCACTGGTGACGTAGGTACATCCATTTCAGGCATATGTCTCGATGCCTTAGATACAACTCTAGCACCTCGACCTCTACCACGTCTACGTCTACCGCTTCGCGTCCTCTAGCGCTCATGTTTGCTAAGTCAATTTAATCAGACTATGAGTCTTATGAATCAGTATACTATTCAATGTTTATTTAATAATGTTTTATGGAGTATAGAAAGTAAAGTTATTTTCGCAAAACGTATCCTAAAGTCTCAATCTCTATAGTTTTAGCTCCTAAAGCTAAAAGTTCTAGAGTATTTCTATTTTGTGGAGTTTTCTTACCACAGTCATACCACAATAATCATAAAATGAAAACAAAAACTTACTAACTTGGTGTTGGATACCCGTGGTGCCATACTTCCTCTAAAACATGTATTTACAAATCAAATTTCAATCAATTTTACAAAACTTTTTGAATACAAACCACAGCCGAGTTTTGCAACCGGGCTCTGATATCATAAAATGTAACACCCCAAACTCGGCCCATACAGTATGATCGGATCTGGCATGTCACATGAAGAAAATGTTTAAAGAGCTTGTGTTTGAACTAAAATTGACGTTATTTGGTTATAGTTGAGAAAACAAGTTAGTTTATAAAAATTAGATAAAAATATACTAATCTTGAGAGGATTGATTGATGAAACAAAAATTAAACTAATAAACTTTAAAACCACGACTTTGGAAAATGATGTTAATAATTCGACAGAAAATCCAAGTTAAATTATTTGTATATAATTGTTATGAAATCTGTTTGTTAATAAATTTTGGAAAAGCTTATGTATAATTTCAAAAAAATCCCCGTTTAAAACAATTCATGAAAGATAATAAGCATATCAAAACATAAAATGAATTAAAACATATCCCAGAGGCCTTATTACAACTTTAGACCCAAAATAGTAAAAGTAATGAAATAAAGCGGAAAAGAAATTTACTAAAGTTGAAAAATATTATTCCCAAAGTATGGCCTCCACTGAGTCATCAATGGCCCAAGTCCTTGTTATCGAGCTTTACTTGTAAGGATTAAGAAAAAGGTGTGAGCTACAAGAACTTAGTGCATAATCCCCTTACTGTTATTCACTGGGCCTAAACCCGCATAGCATAACCTTGGGCCTAAGCCTATTTACATAGTAATAAATAAATGAAATGAATGTAACCTAACCCATCCATCCATCACACCCCCGACCAGCCAATCACACCTGTGGGGATCAAGTCAACCGACCCCGCCGCTCACACCAAATTTGCAGTCAAGCTACTATAGTATATTATTTTTGTGGTCAAGCCCCTGGAATCATAATTTAAGCATTATAATTAACAATTTTTGGCTATGCCACCAGGCTACACTGCTTTCCATACAATTTTTCCCATCCCATGCAAAATGTAAAACTGCAACATACATAATTAAATATCCACATATATATAACCACCATTAATCTAGTGAATTATTTTGGTGAATCAGTCCATTAAAGTAATTTAATAATTTGGCCCACTAAGGCATTCTAGCAAATCAGCCCATATGGGCATTTTAGTAAATTGTCCTATAAGGGCATTTTCGTAAATTGGCCCATAGGGGCAGTTTGGTAATTTAGCAATTTAATAACGATTTTGATAGATCTTTAGAAATAGCGTTGATTAAGCAAGTTTATCGATTCATGCCATATTACGGTTATTAGATTTGTAAGCAACAACGATCTATTTTTTAACATAATAGTGAATCACAAATCTACAGGATTTCGGTATGAAATTACACACCTGATTACAGTAAGGACTAAACCTTCTTGATCGTAGGCACCTATGACACCATAACACTCGATTAACTAACAAAAGATAGTGTCTTAAAACAAATATAAATCCAACGATCTAAAGAAATGCTTACCCTTAGAATCGTGAACGACCATGATTTGCCTACTCTCACTTGAAGATGGTCCGCAACCTGGTGGAAAATCCTAAATTGCTGATACCGCCCTACGTTTGAACTTGGGAGTAGAGATTAGAATTTCACTCCTTTTTCACCCTCCTACCGATTTTCCCTTAATATCGCTACCACTTGCCCCCATTGAAAGAGTCTCGATTAGAAAAATACTACGATGAGAGAATGTAGTTGTTTAGGGAGAGGATTTGACACCACTACTTCCAAAGGTCAACGAGTAGTGAAGAACGAGTGACTTAATCCCTAAAATAATTGATTAGTCATAACCTTCGATCCGATTTGATAAATAACCGAGCAATAAGAGATTGAAATAAACCATGAAGAAACTCCTTACCTTAACGATGATAGATCCAACTCCCACCGATTCGTCTTAAGGCTAAAGATGAGTCGGCAAGGATGTGATATTCGGCCAATCTATTAGAGCACTATAAAAAAATTGAGATGATAACGATATAAGGAAGTAGAAGAAAATGGTGTTTCGGTTTAGAGAACCAACCAATGATAAGGGGTACATATTCACTAAGGAGAAAAGAAAATGAACGGAATAGAATGAAACCACTTACCCGATTCAATCAAGGAAGAAATGCCCAACACGCAAGATGGAAAAGAGGGAAGATGTTAAAGATTCGGCTATCAAAGAGAAAAGAACAAAGAAAAGTCGGCCACAAAGTAATGTCGATTTAAGAGAAAGGGAGAAAGGTTGGAGAAATGGTGAAAAAGAAAAGAAGTGATGGACAAAGGAGTATTAAAGAGTTTTAGCTAACACCAAAAGAAAAAATGAACAAAATGGATTGAATGTTACAGCAAAACAAAAGAAAAAGGTGAACAATTTGGCTTGAGGGTTTCGACAAAATAAGGGAGAAAAAGGTTGGAAAAAAATACCAAAATGTTAAAAAGAACTAAATCTTTCATGCACAAACTTGCCAACAGGCTATAGGAAATTTGGCTAGCAAAAGGGAAGAGGTTGGAAAAAATGCACCAAAATGTTAACAAGAGAAAAACTCTTCATGCACCAAAACTTGCAAAACTATTTTTGCTCCTTCCCCCTTACCAAAACTGTATGCCCCTAACACCATAAAGGTAATGGTTGACCAAAAATTCTTTCCCCAAGCACCTTTCAAAAATTCAGCCAACATATCCCCCTTATCTCTTTCCTTTACTTCTTTCCTTCTTTTTCCCTTAATCTCCTCCTTACTCTTCTCCTTAGTGTTCTTTCCATCATTAGAAAGTCTTCATTTCCTTCTTTAAAGCCTTGGATGACACTTTGCAAAAGAAGCTAAAATATTAATACAAAAATTTACAATAGGTGGGATTCGAACTCCACCCCTCAAGCCCCTTCATGTGACGCCTCACCACCTTGCTACTAACTCCTCTTGTGCTAGTAAAATACACAATTATTTCCTTAAGTCTTAATGCCACTTTGCCTCCTCCCCCTTAAGTGCATAAATAGAAAAATTCTACTAAGGCCCAACTCAACCCCAAGCCTTCTTAGGACCCCTAAACATACACAATTAACACTCTTAACTAGCCTATCGCATGACATAATGTAAAACATAAAATCTCAAATTTCAGGATGTTACAACGGGTGTGGAACACGGGCATGTGATGTGCCACACGGGTATGTTCCTACCTTTACACGGGCGTGTGGCCTTGTTTTATGTCAAATTAGTCTAAGTGTTCAAAAGTTTTCAGATTTGTCCCGAATCATTTTGGGTACAAGTTTAGGGTCTTGTAGACCTATATTAAGGACATCAAGGTCTTGAATGAAAAGTATCTATTTTGAAATGAAATTTTATGAGTCGATGTTGTATGATTAAGCAAGTTAAGTACGGTAATTCCTCGTACCCGGTTCAGCTGTCGAATACTAGTAAGGGTGTTACAGGTTCGGTCGGATGTTACCAACACTAACTACTGGGGTAGCTCTTGAGCCCACAGGTGGTTTATCTCGATCCCGTCTAGAGTAACCCGCAGTAGCCATTGAACGGCTAAAGTCATCTCAAAATTTCTTTGATGCTGACTGAAATGTCTTACTCAATGATCTCTTACGGGAATCTCTAGCTTCAAAATCAACTTTTCTTTTTTCCTTTCCCGAGCTCTTCTACTTTGCACGCTCCTTCAACAAGTACGATGAACTCTTTTATTTTAATAATCCCAGCGAGCAATTTAATGTCTTCATTCAGCCCGTCTTTGAATCTTTTACACATAATTGCTTCTGTCGAAACACACTCTCGGGCATATCTGCTAAGTCTCACAAATTCTTGCTCATATTCTGTTACGGTCATACGACCCTGTTTCAACTCGATGAATTCTTTGCGCTTTTGATCGATGAATCTCTGACTGATGTATTTGTTACAGAATTCAGTCTGAAAAAACTCCAAATAACCCGTTCTTTTGGAACCACCAAAACTAGTGTATTCCACCAGTGATACACAAAATCTCGAAGCAATGAAACAGCACATTTAACACTCTCATCAGGTGTACAGGATAGCTCATCAAACACATGGATAGTATTATCGAGCCAGAATTTTGCTCGCTCAGCATCATCATCAACAGTGGCTTTGAATTCTTCAACCCCGTATTTTCTAATTTTATCAATAGGGGGCTTATGTGATCTCATCGGACCAAGTACTTGAGGTATTACAATTATCAAAGGAGGAGTAAGAGGTGGTTTTCAGTCAAAGACCACAAACTCCGATAACCATTGAGTCACATTTGGAAAATATTTTAATGTAATATGTTTTTCTAGTTAAGACATAAAATGATTTAGTCACAAAAATATTTTAATGTTATTTTGTGAAATTTTTGTGAATTTATTTATATTTATCTGTTTGGGTGCTTAATTTGATAAAAGGATTTAATTGTGAAAAATGAAAAATTGGCATGCCATATGTTAAGAGCACTAATGTGTTATGGCTTTTAAATGTAGTGGCATTATGAGGCAATTAAGCCATTATTTAGTAAGTGGTTTGTTAATAGACAAAAATGGCTTTAATGTATAAAAGCTTATTATGATAATTAAAAGGCTAATTTTTAAATGATTAATAATGTTAGTATAATAAAAATAAAACATAAAATAAGCTATCTATTTGGTGTTCATCTAGTCAAATATTGAAAGAAAAGAAAGAAAAGAATAAGCAAGGTTTCGGCTAGCTTTTGATTTGATTCAAGGTATGTTTTTAATCGGTTTTTGATAATTTCTACATTTTTGTAACCGTTGCTTGTTTACTTCAAAACCCATGCTTCAATTTTGTGAATTGATGATGAATGTGAAATATGCCAATGATGATTTTGCAAGCTTTGTGATGTTTGAGAATGAAATATGAAAGATATGTGATAGATTAACATAATTTGTATTTGAATTTTTGATGAATTTGAGTAATTTAGACTTAATTGAGAAAATAGTACTTTGAGGGACTAAACTGTGAAATAAATAAAATGTAAGGATTTGTATGATCATAGTGAGTATTCGGCTAACCATGGGTATACAAAGATTTTGTGTAATTGTGATTTTGTGAAATAATGACTAAAATGTCAAAATGTGAAAATATGAGGACTAATTTGTAAATTTCCCTAAATATGTGTTTTTGGATTGAATTGAATGAATTAGTGAATAAATGAGTTAAATTTGAATATACAAAGATTTTGTGTAATTGTGATTTTGTGAAATAGTGACTAAAATGTCAAAATGTAAAAATATGATGACTAATTTGTAAATTACCCTAAATATGTGTTTTTGGATTGAATTGAATGAATTAGTGAATAAATGAGTTAAATTTGAATATGTATAGATCAAGAACCGAAGAAAATGGACTTAGATCGCGGGAAATCAAAAGTAATTAAATAGCCAAATCCGATTGTTTACTCAAATTCGAGGTAAGTCGATATACAAATAAACGTAATTATATTGATATATGTGTTTTCATATGATAATTATGATGATGAATGTATATGAAATGATGAGTACATGAAATTGGAGATAGTATCGACTTATTGTCAACATCCAAAAAAGTCCCTTTGGACCTAGGAATAAGTATAATTTCATATCTCATGACATAAGTTTCTGATATCTAATATCTGATATTATGTAAGACCACATCTGGGACGTTGACATTGATTCGAGACTTTGTGTAAAACCATGTCTGGGATGTTGGCATTGATTCGAGACTTCGTGTAAGACCATGTCTAGGACATTGGCATCGATTTGAGTTTTACGTGTAAGACCATGTCTGGGACATTGGCATCGTATTTGATTCGTGTAAGACCCTATCTGGGACAATGGCATCGATATTTGAGTACATGTAAGACCTCGTCTGGGACGTTGGCATTGTATGACTATTCTAAGTATTCAGAGTATCCTATTAGATTTCGAATGGTTCAATGGGCAAGTCCGAGAAACAAAGTTTATGTGTTATGTGTAAACGAATCAGGTACGTATGATAAGTACAAAATGTGAGTGTATGGAAGGTAAGTGTATATATGAACTTACCAAAAGGAATGTGTGTATATATTTCATGAGTTATAATGCGATAAATGCATGAAGATAATGTGAGCAAATGGGTTATATTTGAGCTATGAAATGTGGAAAGTAATGGATAGACAAATGAGCCAAAGAACATGTTATGAAATTGCAAATGAGATCCATTAATGACATTGTAACAATATGTTCATTTGCATTGTATGTTAAGTTTATTTGTATATGGCTTACTAAGCTTTTGGAAAGCTTACTTTGTGTGTGTTTACTCTGTTTTTCAAATCATCAAAGCTACAATAGGCTTGAGAATTGTCAAGGATCATCACCACACTATCAATCTCTATTTTGTTACTTTTGAATATGTATATAGTTAGATATGGCATGTATAGACTAGTTATTTTGAGGTATGTTTGATATAAGTATATGGTCATGTGATATGGCTAGATATATGGTTGAGTTATGAATGGTTATTTATGTCCTATGATACTAGTTTTGATATAGCTTGATAGTAAATAAAATGGTCATATGCATGGTAAGTTTATTGATGAATAACTAGCACATTATTGATGGTAAGTTTGTGATGGATTTGTCTTGAAATGCTTGTGGTTATATTGAGTTAAATAGCTATTAATTTGGTATGATTGTTAGGCTCATAATTGTATAGATATGGTGTACAATTTGATGTGTTTTGGTTGCCAAATGTGCATAGGATGATGCTTGAATGTGCATGGATGAATGACCCAAATGTGGGTGGCATTTTAGCCTTGCAAATTGCCTATATTTGCCCATACGGTTGAGCAAACGGGCCTGTGGCTCGACTGTGTCCCTCGTGGTTTTATTTTAAAATAAGTCAGGCTCGACCATAGGCTGGACACATAGGCGCGTGAATGGTTATGTGGTGCAATTCAGGCTCGACCACGAGTGAGACACACGGGCATGTCTCAGGCCGTGGGGACAAGTCAGTATGTATGCCCTGTTTTGACACGGCTTAGACACACGGGTGTGTCTGAGGCCGTGGGAGGCACATGGCCTGCCCACACGTGCGTGTAACCTCTGTAACTTAGAAAAAAATTAAATTTCTGAGAACTTTCTTATGTGTTGGGTTTAATCCCGGCCCTATTCTAAAGCATGTTTAAGGTCTTGTTGACCTACTCTAGGGACACTTTGATGTGATTTGTCAGATTAAATTATGAATTGTCCGTAAAAGTTTTGATTATCCGGTAATGCCTTTTTAACCCTATACCAGCGATGGTTATGGGTTAGTGGTGTTATATATGTCTAGAATCAGATTGCACTCCCCCTTGAGCGGGAGCGGGTGCATCACTTTCCACGTCATCTGCTACGGCTCGATTGGGATCCATTTACTATACGAAAACACATTTTAATTGTCAGTAATCATCACACTATCGCAGTTTATAAAATGGCACGTATAGTTAGACTCACACGTGCTACGTTAGTCCTAGAACCGACAAACCCTAGCTCTGATACCAATAAAATGTAACACCCTTAACCCGTATCCGTCGCTGGATTAGGGTTACGAGGTATCACCAACCAAAACACAATTTTCATACAATCATATAATCACATAGGTCATACTCAAACTTATAATTGAATCATACATCTTATTAAACATCAAACAAAAGTTATAAACCGTAATACAAATACAAATCATACCTCAAATTTCAAGATCATCATTTACGACATAATGTTAACTAAAACATGGTCAATTATACTTCTAATTCTCCTCTAAACAATTATGCTTATGACTTCCAAAACACATATCATTTCAATATACAACATTTCATACATACCTAAAATATATACCATTATGCCTATTCAATTACCAAATATCCAACATATCATTACCTTAACTCAACATGTGCGATATTATAAGGAAACAAATAACTCCTTACTTGTCACTTTTGACCAAACATATATGCAACTTTAATAACAATTTCATAAAGCCGAACATGCTTTGATGCCATTTATCTAATACACATTTTAACTTATCAAAATAAACCATTATATAAACACAAATACAAGCTATAATATACTT
The DNA here is from genome assembly GCA_025506655.1 of Gossypium rotundifolium. Classification (NCBI taxonomy): domain Eukaryota; kingdom Viridiplantae; phylum Streptophyta; class Magnoliopsida; order Malvales; family Malvaceae; genus Gossypium; species Gossypium rotundifolium. Next base: position 66,611,246 of record CP106732.1, on the reverse strand, counting down.
CAATTACCTATTAATTATTATGCCAAAATTACACATACTTACTAATTTATTTATTTTTTGACAAATCGGCAACCAAAAGTAACCACATAAAAGTATAAATTTTGCCACCAAATCATAAGTTAAAATATGTCATTTCATATTCAAGTCATACCTATTTCGCACATTATGTTTTACACCAAATTATTTCATATATAAGATCAACCTACTTTATAAATATATTCGGCTAGCATAATTTACTTTAAACACTTTTCTTAAATATCATTTAACAACCGAGCGTATACAACCAATTTCACATTCAATACATATGCTCGTTGTATTGAATCATACCAATCCACAATATAACGTCACATATATATGTCACTTCACACTTCCAAACATATATCCATCCTTTAATTTATAACTTAAAACACATTTCAAAAATAGATTTAGATCAAGGTTGAATATACACAAGCTCTTTCATACTTTTTAGCCAAATCATAAAGTAAAATATAACCATCTTATATATTTACACCACATAACCGAAATGATCATTCTTTAGTCTTTAATAAACTTTGCATTTTATCTATTTAGCCAAACCATATCTCAAGACTATATCATCAAGAATCTACAAAGTATACCATATACATAAGATATGCACATTACTTTCGAAACGACGTAAACCATAACCAACTCACCCAAATATTAGTAAAGCATACTAGGCACATCTCACATATATACCATGATCAAATTTGCATAAACTTAAGCTTTATAACTAGCCATTTTTGCATGGCTTGTAATTACAAAATCAAAATTAACCAAAACAGAAGCTAGCCTATACATGCCATAAGTTCAAAGTTCAACTTTTATAAGTACCGAAAAATGATTGATAGTGTGACGGATTTCTCTGACGATCCCCGAGCTCGTAACTAGCTTCCAGAATCTATAAAACAACGAACAAACACACACAGGGTAAGCTTTCATATCTTAGTAAGTCATAAGAAAATGATGATCAAATAAACATTAGCATTAAATCAACTAGCCAAATCAAACAAACCTTAACCAAATGTACATTTATTATGCTTGCAAACTCAAACATTATCACATATACAATAGCATTATAACATCAACGACTGAATGCACATATACTCATAAGCACATATAAGTTTCTCTTTTACCATGTCTAATTCGTATATTCATATCAAACATATAATTACCTTACTTTTATACTCATATAACATTTCGTTTCACATTCGATCTTAATTTGATAATGCCCGTTGAACCATTCAAAATTAAAAAGGATACTCATATAGTCAAAAATCTCGTACAATGCCAACGTCCCAGACATGGTCTTACATGTAATCACATATCGATGCCACTATCCCAGAAATGGTCTTACTCGTAAATCACAAGTCTTTGCCAACATCCCAGATGTGGTCTTACACGAAAACACATATCGGAATCCTATGTCATGACATATGTATCCTAACTATTCCTAAGGTTCGTATGGGGTTTTCAAACATCGTAACTCGATTGATTCAAGCTCGTACACAATGATCCCATGCTTAATTCAATTCGACAAGTATATATATACAAGTAATAATTCAATTTGGCACTATTAAAATATATACAATCTAATTTAATGACATTTATTTACTTATGAACTTACCTCAGCAAAGACGGATAAACCAAGACGACTATTCGACGACTATTCGACAACTTTAGTTTTCCCCCAATCCAATTCTGATTTCCTCTTTTCTTGATCTAAATTAATTAAAATTCAACTTATTTAATCATATTTAATCAAATTCATCCAGAAACACATAAATGGGCTAATTACACTTTTGCCCCTAACATTTCACATTTTTCACAATTTAGCCTTTATTTCACAAAACACAAAATTCACAAAATTTCTTTATACAGGTGCCTAGCCAATTTTCCTTTAGTTCATATAAGCCCACATATTTCATTTATTTCCCATTTTAGTCCCTCAAAATAACATTTTCACAAATTAGTCCAATTTACTCAAATTCATCAAAATTCCAAAGACAAAGCATATTAATCTATCACATATCTTTTATTTTCCATCATCAAACAACAAAAACCATAAGCTTTCAACAATGGCAAAACACAAAATCATTATCAAAATCAAAAAATGAGACATGGGCTTGATAGATTACATAGCAATGATCTTAAAAACGTAAAAATTATCAAAATCGAAGCAAAACATACCTTAATCTAGCCAAAATGAGTGTCGAATACTTGAAAGCTTAATAGCTCTATTTTTCTTTCTTCAATTAGGCAAGATTATGAACAGTTGGCTTTATTTTCATGCTTTTGTTTTTATTTAATTATCACATAATTTTCAAATTACAAATATACCTTTAATGAAACATTTATAACATCACATAATTCATGGACATAAATGTCTACTAAATTAATAATGGCATATTTGTAATGCCCCAAAAGTTAAGGGTTGTAGTTTTGTTTGAACTCATGTTGTGCTTATTTGGATAGTTATTTGAGAGTGTTTGGGGTCCTAAAGAGGCTTAGGTTCGAGTCTGAGCATTAGAAAATTTTAGCTTTTGACCCTAAAGTGAACAGGGTTAGCAGTTGTAGGGTTTAAGTAAATTTGTGTGTATTGCTAACACAAGTTGAGCATGTGGTGTGATAGTGTGGCATCAAGTGGAGAGCAAGGAGGGAAGGGGTTCAAAACCCACAGTTTGCAAAATGAAGGTTTTATTTTGTGTCTGGCAAGTGAAGGAAGTAGAGTTTGGATCAAACTCTTCAAGGGGAGTTGGGGACTTGGTAAAAAATTTCAAACGGATGGAGGGGAGCTACTCTAGGAGCATTTGGTGGAGAAAATTGTGGAGATAGAGGAGAGGGGAAGTGTTGGAGAATGTGGGGAAGTGGAAGAGAGGAATTTCGGTCAAGGGTGGTCTTTGGGAGTGTATATTAGGTTTTGAGAGAGGGGAGAGTGCTGAATTTTCTTGGTGTTCTTTTGGGAGCTTTTTTAGGTTTTGTTTCTTTTTGGCATTTTGGGTACTCTTTTCTTCCTTCTTTTTTTTTCTCAATTGTGTCTTTGCCGAATCTATTTGTGAATTGACCACTCGTGCATCTCTTCTTCTCTTTTCTTCTATTATTTAACTAGTCTCTTATTTTTTTGATTCTCCTCTCTTCATGATTCAAAGTTAGCCGATTTGGGGTTGGCCAAATCTATTTCTTTTATTCTTCGTGCATTTCTAATCTCTTCTTCCATTAGTCGAATCTATCCTTCCCCAACACTTCATCTCTTGTTCTCTAATTGGTAAGCCTCTACTTCCACTTTCTTTTCTTTCCTCTTTGCACTATTTTTCTTTTTATGGCCGATTACAACACTTTTTCATCCTCTTATTATTCTTTCTCCCCTCCATGCAAAGCATAAGTCAAAGAACTTTTTCTTTGGTGTAGGCTGAACCTATTGGAGGCTAAGCATACCCTCCTCACCGTTCATTCAGCCTTTGAATCTCGAGAATTGGTTGGTAAGTTGTGGCTATGGCCGAATGTGAGGGGTGGTTTGCTCTCTTTAGCATTTTGTATTCTTTGAGGCTGAAAGGTCATTTCTCTTGTTTCCTTGAAGCGACATTTCTAATATGTTCGTTTTGCTAGGAACTCGACTTGCTTAATCAATGAGCTGACCAAACACTCTTCCTTTACAGTAAACCTCTTATTTGGTGGTAAGTGGTGTTAGATGATTAATCGATTTCAATCTTTGGAGATGTCTTATCAGGGTTAAAACTAATAGATTAGAATTTATTAATTTCATAGGTGCGTAACTCGAGAGCTTCAACTTACGCTCGTAACAGGTGTGTAATCTCACACCACTGCTTAATTTGATATGCGATGTTTCTGTGAATCGGCTAAAAGCTAAAATACCGAAAAGTTAAAGTATTGGCAATCGAGATCACTCAAGCGTGCGAGCGCTCATAGTGATAAACCAAGCCACTAGTGATGGCAATAGACCATTAAGAGTGTTGCGAACGCTCTCGTAAAACTGAGGCCATAATGGGCCTTATCAAGCCTAAGTGGGCTAAGTGGGCCCAATGGGTTAACGGGCCCACCTGAGTAAAATTGATGGTGAGTACCGAATGATTGCTGAGACTGCGAAGTCCGCATAACCGACACCCAAAATAAGCTGAATAGGCCACACGAGCCTATGGGCCCATTTGGGTCGAAATTGAATTTTAGGCCCAACTACCCTGTAGAGACCCAAAAGGTAACATGTGTCGCTCGAGGCGACAGTGGGCCTCCAGAAAGTCTGTTAGATGGTAAATTACCGAAATACCCCTAGTGGGTAAATTACCGAAATACCCCTAGTGGGTAAATTACCAAAATACCCTTAGTAGGTAACATACCGAAATACCCCAAGGGTGGAATTATCGTTTTACGCCTAAGTGGCCAAAATAACTGTTATACCCTTCGTGGTAGTTAAATATTGTTTATGTGATTATATATCTGTACATATACATAATACACTACATTAATAACATATTGCATTGGGTTGGGTTTGTTGATTGGAGGAAGTACCGTTCTAGTGGCTTCGCCACATACCATTCGAGTGGCATCGCCACATACCGTTTTAGTGGCTCAGCCACATATATCGTTATTAGCAGCTTGACTGCATTATTTGAGAGTTTTGGCTGGTTGGGTTGGCATGGTCCCCACATGGTGTGTTGGTTGGTACGGGTGGAGAGTTAGTTGGCTGGATAGGATTGGGGTGGGTACATATCCATATGCATTGAGATGATTTGGGGCTTAGGCCCAGACCGACATCGTATAGGCTCAGGCCCAGACTATGACCGTTATAGGGGATTACACACTGAGTTCTCGTAACTCACCCCTTTTTTCTAACCATGCAGGTAATCCCCAGCGATAGAGGATTTGGAGCTGCGAAGGACTCGGAGGTGGCCATAAGTTAGAGTTGTCACTAAATGGAACTTAGTAATTTTGGATTTAATTTTATTTATATTAATTTTGGGTTAATATTTTTTGTAATAAGGCCATTGGGATTGTAACATCCTAGATTAGGGGTTATGCGTTTGTGCATAATTCATGAGTAGTAGGTTTTGGCAGTGTTTGGAAGTGAATTAAGGGTTTTTAAAATCCTAGGATGGAAGAGAAAGCTTTGGACAATTATTGGTTTTTAAGTTAAAAACAAGAAGTGATGTGGAAAAGTGGCAAGGGATGCCACCTAAGGTGCAAGGGTTATGGCAACAAGTGAAGTACTTTGAGGAAGAGGTTCAATCCCATTTGTGCATTTTTGCTTAATAGCATGTTTATGTGATATGTGGTGTGCATTTTTAGAACCTTGGAAATGTAAGGAAATGTATGAAAATGCATGGAAATGTATGAAAATGTATGGAAATGTATGGAAATGTATGGAAATGTATGGAAATGTAAGGAAATGTATGGAAATGTAAGAAAATGTATGGAAATGTATGGAAATGTAAGGAAATGTATGGAAATGTAAGGAAATGTATGGAAATGTAAGGAAATGTAGGGAAATGTAAGGAAATGTAGGGAAATGTCTTGGAAATGTAAGAAATGATTTAGAAATGTTAAGTTTAAAAAGAGGAAAGTAAATATTTTAAACTTGGAAATGATTAGCTAAAAGAGGAAAGTAAACATTTTGGAAACTTAAGTTAAAAGAGGAAAGTGAACATTTTGGAAACTTAAGTTAAAAGAGGAAAGTGAACATTTTGGAAACCTAGGAAATGTCAAATTCTGAGCAGCACGAAAATTTTTGGAAACTTAAAAATGACCCCGAAATGTCAAATTTTAAAGTTCAAAGGGGAACTTAGGGCCAAGTGACCCTAAAATATAAAGTACGTGAAATTTGACCCACAAACAGGCTTGGAAAAGTGGCCTGAAGATGCCACTTAGGGCCTTTGGAAATGGCGCCACATACAAGGGTGTTGGGCCTGAATTCAAGTCACATGGGAAGAAAATAAAATAAGTTTTATTTTTACTTCTAGAAGCCCAAGAGGTGGACGGCACAAGGCTTGGAAAATAGGAGTTTCACTCTCTTTAAAACTCGGCTAATTAGAAGATCATAAGGACTCTTAAGGGAAGAGTTTAATTCTCTTTAAAATTGGCTAAATAGGTGGATAAATGAAGAATTATTCTTTAATTAGGAAAACAAGGAAGAGTGGTGGCCAAGTTAAGGATTCTTGGCCTAGTAATTTCGGCTATAAAAGGATGAGACTAGGGCCATTCATTATTCATTCTCCCTCTCTCTTTTCCTATGTCGAATATTCTTCTTGAGCATCCATTCTTTTTCTTCTTTTCTTTTAGCCTCCTAGTCGATTCCTTCTAAGCATATTATTCCTCTCTTCTTTCATCTTTGAAACCGAATACATAAGGGAATCATAGCCGATTGTTCATCAAGTCTCTAAGTTAGAATCTACAAGGTTGAAGTGAAGGTGCAATCGATTCCTTCAAATAAGGGTAAGATCCAAGTTTAGTTTCCATTCTTTCATATTTTAGACTTATCAAAATCTAGGGCTAATCCCTTTAATGTTCATGGTTGCCAAAACTTTGAAGAGATCTTTCTGGATTTACTAAGTGTAGGCTACAAGGAAGGAGAAGTTCTTTTCTGAAGGTACACCATAGGCAGCGTGTTCCCTAGTTATTCGGTAAATTTCGGATTTAAAATCCACAAGGTAAGTGTCTATAGCTTTCGGCTAAGGCCTATTTTGATAATCGATCTAATTTTGTTTGTTTAAAAAGCCAAAACTAACCCGATGAGATTTAGTGCTTGGCGAATACAAGGAGGAGCATAGCATAGATTTCTGGATTTGATTAGTATTGAAATCGGCAACAAGGTAAGTTTTAAGAATACTAATCCTACTAGGATTTGGATTTATGGCCAAATAGTTTTTTTTTATTAAAGAATTAAGTGATTAATCAAATGTAGGAATTGAGATCTAAAGCAATAGATCGGGTTTTGGATTTCAAGGAATTGATAAGCAAATCGTGTGTACCCACACTAAATCTTGATAGATTTACTACTTTAATTTTATTATATGTGCTAATATAAAAGTGTAAGAATATGGATAAGGTATCGTGTGTACTCCACACTAATTTTAATAGTTTTATGGCTTAATTATGATATATATGTTAATATGAAAGTGTAAGAATGTGGCTAAAGTACTATGTTATGGTACAAAGTAATCGTGCACGCTTCCTACTTCTACTAGGATTATGAAATATGTTATACTTAACATGTGAAAAGTGATGTGAAAGTGAATTTAAATATGATATGCATGATATGAATAATATGGGGCATTAGGGTTATTTGTGAAAGGGAAGTGAAGGTGATGACTTGGTCTCACTAAGTGAAACGTGATGACTTTGGTCTCACTAAGAATATGTGATGACTTCGGTCTCACTAAGAATATGTGATGACTTCGGTCTCACTAAGAATATGTGACGACTTCGGTCTCACAAAGAATATGTGACGACTTCGGTCTCACTAAGTGAATGTGGTAACTTCGGTTACATTATCTAAATGTTGTGTCTCATGACACAAATATCGTGGCTATGTCACAATATCTTAAGTGGGCGATGAGCACGTCGATTGCAATGACGCCTTCGATGGTGTGTAGCGGATGGAGGGTTGACTTAGTAGTCCCCACGTTATGCATGTGATGGTACGGTGGTGTGTAGCGGATGGCTATATAGGTTTGGGTTCGGGTTTGCATCATTATCTTGAATTTTATATGAATATGATATGTATGGTGTGCCTATTTCTATTATGTTTTGGTGTTGGTTACACATTGAGTCTATCGACTCACCCGCTGTGGGAACATGTTTGGTGATGAGCAATAATAGATCGGACGACGGCAGAACTTGTGGTGGCCATGTTCACTTGAAGTTTAATTTTATTCGAATCTTTATTTTATTTTAAGTCTTGTATAATTTTATTTTGGGTTTCATTTTATGTAATAAGGCCATCGTGACATTTTATTTCTGCTTTAATTACTATGTTATGAATTTAGGGCTTTACAAAGAATAAGCCCATTTAATTTAAAATAAGTTTAAATATTTTGTCACCTGAAACAAATGGGTTTTTGTTATAAGATAAATTTGTTTTCAACTCGAGCCCAACCCACAACAAACTCTCTTTCAAAACACACGATTTTCAAAGTATTCAATGAATTTTGAACCGGTTACTTCGAGGAACATACCAGATCCGGTCCATTCTCGTGGGCCGAGTGTGGGGTGTTTCAGGGATCTTTTTTTAACTTCCATTTGGTATTTCTTTTAGTTATGAACTGCTAAACGATTAAACATGGGTTTTTAAAACAATAACTACTGTTTTCAAAATATCACATTTTCGCAACTTTTAAAGTCAATCTTCTGCCACAAAAAAAGTTTTAGAACTAATATTATGTTTACAAGAAAAATAACTTTAAGAAAATCTTGTTTTGTAAGCAATAAATTTCGTGATCTATAAACGGTATAAAATTTAAAATTTAGAAAGGGTTTTCATTGAACGCGTAGTTTTCAAATAGCCTCGCAATGTGACATGCTCGATCCGGCCATAATGTCTAAGTTAGGTTTGGGGTGTTACAATATTAATATCATAAGGTCTTTCAACAAATCAAATAGTAACAATTTCGCACATTAACAAATAGCTAGCCACTTTTACATTTTACGCGATTAAGTCCTTTTATTAAATCGAACACTCAAACGATAAAATTAAATCATGAAAATTTCATAGATATCAATTCACGCATTAAAAACAATGAAAACAATATTTAAATATTTTTCTAACTCAGATTTGTGTTGTCAAAACCACTGTTCCGATTAGGGTCTAAATTGGACTGTTACATGTGTATCCACCGATATTCCAAATAAATTGAACTAGTGAAAATCTTGACATGAAAGGACATGAATAAGAAATGAGTTATTACATGTAGTTGTCTGAAATCCATGAAAATGATGATACATGACAATTGACATATGATCACACGAGATGGTGATATTTGTACATGGAATTCATTTGATTAATATGTTTATCCTTGGTTTTGGACTTGTGCATTTTGAGGGTACTACACTCGTGTGACATTGATACTTCGAGTAAAATGAGTAAAGTTCTGATATTAAATAATCTAAACTTGAGATGAGTTATATGGAAATATACTTAAGATATAACGATGTGATTTATACATGTTACGGAAAGCATTTGTGGATGGAAACTTGATTGTTGTTGAGCCCATAAATGTTTTTGATGTTATTATGGAATATATTACTAACAAGGTGTAATACCCCTTACCCGTATTCGACGTTGGAATAGGGTACGAGGCATTATCGGGACACAGACACTTGTAAACGTATTAAACCTAGTCATAAAATTTCATCCAAATTAAAACTTTTCAAATTTTTTTCTTTGTCCCTAAATAGGGCCTACGAGGCCCAAAAACATGCTTTGGAAATGGTTCGAGACTAAACCGATAACTTTGGAAAATTTCACAACACTAAGAAAAATTTTCTTCAAAACTAGGTCACACTCAATATGCATCATCAACAACTCTTATACATGCATAATTATATATAATTATCATACCATACCATTGAGCCAAACTTAGCCATTCAACATCAAGACTACTAACATATTCAACCATTAGGTATTTAGGCCATAACCCACAACTCATCATGTATCATGCAAACACAGCTCTCATCACAAGACATTGGCATATAAATAATATATATAGGCTTACAATCAATTAGCCAATATAAGCCAATTAGCATGGCTACATACTACAATAACCTTTAACCATTACAAGCCAATACATTTGGCCAAAACATAATAACACATACACAAAATGACTAGGTCCCTATACATACCATAGACTTAAATTACTTGAAGGCATTGATACCAATCAAAAGCTTGATAGTGTGATAGAATCTTCGACGATCTCCAACCCGAGCTAGCCTCTGTGACTCTATAGGAAAAAGGAAAGGAAGGGGGTAAGCTATATAGCTTAGTAAGCATGTATGAAAGTAATAAGCAATTTATTAACATGTTTTCACCAATTCTCACAATATTTTCTCAAGGTAATACAAACATAATTGCACAAAATTTCACTATTTACTTATGTTCATCTCAAGCCGTCTACTCAAGTCACAATCACTAAATTATTTATATCTTGAGATACAGAACTCCAAATTAAGATCCATTAATTTTTTCCTGAAACTTTACTCACATATATTATTACCATAAAATTTTCAGAATTTTTGGTTTAGCCAATAAGTACATTTTATTCATTAAATTCACCATTGTTCCGCTGTCTAAAAGTTCCAACCCTCTTATCTAAAAATTAAGTATCTCCTATTACATGATTCAGATGATATTTCTATTTGTTTCTTTTGAAAACAAACTCATTAATAATTTTAATCATGTAAATTATAACCCATAATTATTTTTCTACAATTTTTAATGATTTTTCCAAGTCAGAATAGGGGATTCAGAAATCATTCTAACTCTGTCTCATAAAAATTCAAATAACTCAAAATATGAAATTCTTTTGCTTACACCGTTTCTTTTATGTGAAAATAGACTCAATGATATTTAATTTCATATCTATTCAACCTCTAATTATATTTCCATAATTTTTGGTGATTTTTCAAAGTGATACAACTGCTGCTGTCCAAACTGTTTTATTGCTAATTTTACTCTATCATGTTTTCTTTGTATTAATTCTCATTTACACACATAAAACACTAACCATGCCAATAGCTAGTCATCATCAAATATTTACAAGTCTTCATTGTAACACTTACTCCATATCAGACTTACCAAAGTTTGATCACATATCGAGCACATTGCTCATGAATATATATATACATGTACCTGCACTTGTTCATCACATAATCACATTCAATTACACTTAGTCATTTTCCCGTTGAACGCATTGGAATATTATTGGATACATCAAAATTTTTCACATAAGTGCCACACTTGTTGCCAAAACTACTTCACATCACTTTTCACATAGAGGCTCGTTCTCGAGCTATTCAATTTCACGGTCTGCTTACACAAGCTGCCAGTCATTCGTTACTACTCAGTGCTGCTCACACAAGCTTTCAGGTATCCACAACACATGCCGATATACCCAGCCACAGATAGAACTTAAGACCAGCACCTGGATTCACTTAGTCACAATTTCACATAGATTTCACATAGGTCCCTAGTTACATGTCACTTGTATCCTATTCTATTCCTAAGGTTCAACCGGAAATTTTTCACATTTCAATACTTTGTCAACTTCATTCAATATTCAGCCACATATCATAAAATATATCAAAACATAAAGAAAAAATAAGTAAAAATGATGCATTATTTACATACAAACTTACCTCGAAAGCAAAATCGGTGAAAATGACTTATTCGTCAATTACTTATTTTTCCCCGATCTAGATCTGAACCTTATTTTTCTTGATCTAAAACATTACATTTAACTTATTTAATCATTATAATAATCAATTCAGCCCAAAAATTGTATTTAGAAAAATTACATTTGTGCCCCTAAACTTTATCATATTTACACTTTTGCCCCTAGGCTCGTAAAATGATTTTCATTCAATTTCTGTGTACTTTAAGCCTATCCGAACCATTTTCATAACTATAACAGCCCACAATTTCCATTAAAACACACTTTTATGACATATTTTATAACTTTTACAAATTAGTCCTTTTAGGCATTTTCACCGAAAATCACTTAGTAAAAGTCATTTCTCTAACCATAAACATGCATTTTCTACGATTAAACATCAAAATACACACATATTCATCATGGTTCAAAACCCTATACTTTAACCATATCTCAAATTAGTGGTAGAAATAGATAAATCAAGAACGTAAAAATCATTAAAAACGGGGCTAGAATGGACTTACAATTGAGCTTGGAAGCTTGAAAAACCCTAGACATGGTTTCTCCATGCAAGTTTCAGCCAAGGGGTTAACGATTGACAAAAATTGGCTTTTAATTTTGTTTTTAATTCATTTTAATAACTAAATGACCAAAATACACTTCATGAAAAACTTTGGAAACATGCCTAACCATGTCCATTTTTGTCCACCAACTTAAGCAATGGTCTAATTACCATATAAGGACCTCCAATTTAAAATTTCATAACAATTAGACACCTCTAGCATGTAGAACTCAACTTTTGCACTTTTTATAATTTAGTCCTTTTGACTAAACTGAGTGCCCAAGCGTCAAAATTTTTGAACAAAATTTTCACAAAACCATTTCTTGAAATCGTAGACCATAAAAATATAATAAAAAAATAAATTTTATAATGTCAAATTTGTGGTCCCGAAACCACTGTTCCGACTAGGCCCAAAATCATGCTGTTACACAAAGACAATGAGAATATGTGTAGGGCTTGAGGTCAAATTGATTGAATGTGCCTTACATAGTTACCTCAATTAGAATGACAGGTAAGTTAAGTACCATGTTATACGAACTTACTAAGCATTTTATGCTTACTTAGTTTTATTTTCCTATTTTATAATGATTCGAAAGCTCGTTGGATTGGAAGCTTAGCGGAGATCACTCACACTATCCATCGGCCCATGTCGGTACAATATGGTAAATCAATTATGATTGTAATGGCATGTATAGGTTATATTGGTCATATTGGCATGTATAAATGATGCTTGTGACGTAGCCATTGGAATGGCTAGTAATGGCTTGTTTTAATATACTTACAATGTCAAACTATGGTAGATACATATATGTAAAGTAGTTGATCAAATTATGTCTAACTTGAGGACTTAACTAAGGTAAGATTATAGACATGTATGCATTAAATGATATGCCATGATGAATGATTGAATTTGCTTTATTTGAATGCTTGAAATGGTTGTTATTTGGATGTTTGATTCAAGTGTAGGTCATGGGTGTGATTTTGTGTGAGAAATGAAGCTAGAAATGGATTTATTTTGTCCACACGGGCGTGTGTCTAAACCGTGTGTGACACACAGCTGGGTACATGGGCGTGTAGTTAGGTCATGTGTCTCTACACCTTAAATTCGAGAAATAGAATGCTCAGAATTGAGCACACAGATAGAGACACGGGTGTGTGTCTCATCCATGTGTGCTACACGGCCTAGAACATGGGCGTATGTCTTGGCCGTGTGAAACCTGCACCTAATTTTGAAAGGAATTAATTAACCACACGGCCTAGCACAAGGGCGTGTGGCGTGGTCGTGTGCACAAGTCAGATAGTTATGCGAGGGTAAGACACGGCCTGAGGCACGGGCATGTCCTAAGGTCACTCGGGCTTGTCCTTTGGACCACAAGGGCATGTGAGTCGTGGACCTTGGAAAAATTTTTAAATTTTGCGAAAAATTCTCAAAGTATCCGATTAAGTCCCGATTTGATTCCAATGGTCATATTGGGCCTCGAGAGCCCATTTAAGGGATGATTTGAATAAATATTGGTTAATGAATAGTAATTTACATGAATTATTTGAAAATGTTCTAAAAGTTCTCGAAAATGCTCCGTAACCCTGTTCTAGAGAAGAAAATGGGTTGGGGGTCTTAAGTCCGGATAATAACTAAAAATGCGTGAGATGTCCAATCTAGTATAACCAACCCGTACATACAAGGATAGAATAACTCTAAGGAAAGGACACTTGTACTGTTGGAGGAGGACATAAAAGGTTGGCGTGAGAAGAAAGAAAGAGAGAAGGAGAGCTTTTTTTTTACCATCATCTTTTTCATCCTACCTTGAAGCTTGTAGCTATGGCAACTTAAGCCTCCAACCTAAAAATTGATACAGATGAGCTTCTAACGAGGAGACCTAAGAGCAAGAAAAGAGGGAATAGATAGATTTAGTCGAGTTATCTAGGAATAGTATTCTCCACTCGATTCTTTCTTATTTCTTTATAATTGCTGGTGATTACTCTCTGTTTTCTATTTGTGTATAAGTACACATTAATTCTTGGTTAAATGTTATCTTATTTAGTCTTGCTTTTATTGTTTAATCTTATGGTTTGAATATTTCTTAACACGGAAGTGTTATTGTAGTCACTGACACAGAGAAGTGCAGTAACTGTTCAAGCCAACAACCATTACAACAAAAGTTGAGTGAGGATTAGAGGAATTTAGTCCACTTGTTCTTAATAGTGCCATATTGCCATCATTGGAAGGTGGGGTTAATGTGCATTTTTAAGTCTCAAATTAAATAGAAGAGTGATGCTTGGTAAGATATACATTGAAATTCATTGCCTCGACAATCACCTATCCTTTTATACCTTGTAAGCACTTAGTATTTTGTTGAAGATTCATGTTGGGAATCGTAGTTTATCATTGTCATATTTTATTTATTGTTTTCAAGTTGTTGTTGTTGTGATAACTATCCTCACTATTTATCTCATTTCTATCTAGTTATTGCACCGAAATTTATTAGACAAAAGACAACCATCCCTGTGGGATCGATATCCGCAGACTCACATCTATCTACTATACTTGCATCGACAGTGGACGCTTGCACATTCCTGTGACATTAAATAGCCCATTAAGTTTTTTGTGCTGTTAGCGGGGAATGGGATTTGTTTGATGTTTGTTTTTGTTTTTGTGTGTTTTATATTTTCCTTATATGATATATAGTATTCACTAACTGGTTTTTCTTTGTTGCTATTTCTTCAACTTCATTTTAGGTGTTTTATCACCCGAAGCAAGTCAGATTTTCTTGCCAATTTTGATCCAAAAATTCAAAGAACTGTTAAGAGTAGACTTTGAAAACAAAGAAATATGGCTCTACCAGGGGACTATGTAACCATACGCCCGATGCAATAGCAAAATGTTAATAACCCATTATTTCCGTAAGAGGCTCACATACAAAATAGGACTATACGAGATATTGTAGTACCTATCTTGGATAATTTATAGCCAGGAGCTGTTAGGCCAGCAATCCAAGCTAGGAATTTTGAACTCAAGCTAGTAATGTTTCAAATGCTAAATTCTAATGGACAATATGTTGACTGCCACATGAAGATGCGAGAGAACATCTTAAATCTTTTTTATTGATCTGTGTTTCCTTTAGTCAATAAGGCATTCCTGATGATGCCTTAAAGATGCAATTATTTCCTTATTCCTTCCAGGGAAGAGCCCGTACTTGGTTTTTGGGGCTACCTGTCAGATTAATTACTTCTTTGAATGCACTAGCAACACATTTTGTTTTGCGATTTAACCCGCCAACAATGAATGCTCGTCTTCAAAATGATATTACTGCTTATCATCAATTGGATGATGAAAATATTCACACCACATGGAAACGTTATAAATCTTTACTTCGATGTTGCCCCATGCACAACATTCAACCAGAAACACAAATTGAGATTTTTTTATAATGGGCTGAATTCACATACAAGGAATCTTATCTACGCATTAGCCAATAGACCTCTGTTGGGTTGTACTTATAATAATGCTGTGAGAATTCTTGAGAGAATTGCTCAAAATGATTATCAATACCCTATCTCTAGAGTTGCACAAGAAAAAACTACTCCAAGAGTTATTGAATTGGATGCAATAACCACACCAAGTGCTCAAGTTATTTCTCTCACAAACATGATTAAAAATATGCAAGGGACTTGTGGCGTTATATTTGTAACATCTTCAACCATAGCTATGAAGATATTCCACAACATACAAAGAATGCATGTTATATTTGTAACATTTGCAACAATTCTTATGGTAACTCTTATAACAACTTTGCACGCAACCAACTATTTTGGAGAACTCAGAATGCTGGACAAAATACTGTGACATTCAGATATCTACTCAGGGAAATTATAATCCAAGACAAGAGAATTACAACCAACAATAGTAGAATTACAATCAGCACACTCAAATGCATCCACAACAAGGCCAGTCACATCCACACCAAAATCTAATGCAACCACAACACTATTCAATACCGAATTAGCATGTTCAAGGACATCGACAGCAGCTGTACATTCAAGCTTTTACTTATGACCCGTTAGCAACTTTTGAGGCGTTAATGTGGGAGCATATTACTCGCATGGAAGCTATCATACAAGGGAATTCATCTTCCATTTGAGCATTGAAGGCACAATTAAGATAACTTGCTTCAAATCTAAATACTCACCACTAGGCTCATTACCTAATGACACAGAAAATCCCAGTCCGATGGGGAAAGAACACTGTAAAGTTATCACTCTTAGGAGTGGTAAACAAACTAACGAACCATTTATAGACTCTATTGTAGCACCTCAAGATAAGATGGAGTGATCACTGGTGAGAAGGTTGAACCGGAAGAGTTTGTCGATGCATCAGACAAAGAAGTTCCACAAATTGTCACTTATATGCCTAATGTCTGACCTTCAAAATTGTCGACACAATCAAAGGTGTCGAGGCAAGTAGATGTTTCTCTACTTTTACCTTTCCCACAAAGATTCAGGAAAAATGAGCATGACAAGCAGTATTAGCAAGCAACTGCAGATCAACTATAACATTCCAAAAATAAAGGGTTGTGATTTTTTCTTAATTGTATGTTGTGCTTGCTCAGTGAGTTATTTGAGGGTGTTTGGGGGTTCTAGGGAGGCCTGGGTTCGAGTCCAAGCATTGGAAAAATTTTGGTTTTTGGACCTTTAGTGGAGAGGGCTGTTGGAAGCAGGACTTATGTAAATTAGAGTGTGTTTTACTAACACAATTGAGCTAATGGCAAGTTGGTGGTGGCGTCACTAGGGGACAAAAAGGAGTGGAGTTCGATTCCCTTGGCAAGCAAATTAAGGCATTTATTTTATTCTTTGAGAGGGAAGAAGCTAAGTTGGGATCAAATTCTACTAAGGGAGTTGGGGACTTGGTCAAACTTTTTAAATGGGTGAAGGAGAGCATAGTTAGGAGGAAAAGGTGGAGGAAATCAAAGGATAGAGGAGTGCATGGGTGTTGGCTAAATATGGGGATTAGGTGTTAGACAATTTCTGCCAAGGTTGTGTGTTGAGAGTGCCGAATTTTCCTTGGTGTTTTGGTAGCATTTTCGGTAGGGGGAGTTGAGAGTGTGCCATTATCTCTATTTTTCTTTTGAGAGAATTTGCATTTTAGGTTTTTTGACTATAGCATCTTAGGTTATTTTCTCTTCAATTCTTTTTCTTGTCGATTTCTCAACTCCTCTGTTTCTCTTATTCTCACTTTTCACATATTCTTCCTTGCTTGTTATTTGCCTAAACTTGTTTTGGCCGAATCTTCTTCTGCTCATCTATCCTCACGTTGCATCCATTTCTTCTATTTTCTTCTTTAAGTCGAATAGGCACCCCTAATCCTATTTGACTCCCCTTTAGCCGAACATTAATAGCCTGAAACTTTGGTTCTCTTCTATTGGTCGAACTTGGTAATCCTAATCTTCTTAATCACTTGACCCGAATCTTTTATTCCTTGGTGGTTGGGGGCCGAATTCTTTAGCAAACAACTGGCGTTGGTCATCAACTTTGGTGTTGGTAAGGGTGAAGTAGTTCAAGTACCTTTTTAATTTGATGCTAGTGATGTTCTTGTGACCCCTTTTGCTAAGTTAGCATCGGTTTCCTCCTTTCTTGTAGGGGGCCAAACATTGGTGTGATGCTAATCCCTTTGGTGCATCAATTACTTTCTTTGTAGGAACCCATTTGCGTTAGCCAAGAAGCAAGGCCGAATATTGTTACTCTATAGGAGGGGGTCACATCTTATGGTAAGTAAATCTGGTTGAGTAGTAAATTCCAATATTGCGAGTTTTCGAGAACGTTGGGATTAACTCTTGGTCATTGTTATCTTAGGGGCATTGAGGAGTAGTTCGCTTAGCAATCCAAAGGAGGTATGTAATGTCACACTATCGTTTGTTTACCCCTGGTGGATAAATTACCGAGTTACCTTTGGTGGGTAAATTATCGAATTACCCTTTGTGGGTCAATTATCGAATTACCCCTAGTGGGTAAATTACCAAATTACCCTTGGTGGGTAAATTATCAAATTACCCTTGGTGGGTAAATTACCGAAATGCCCTTAGTGGGTGAATTACCGAAATACCCTCGATGAGTAAATTATCAAAATACCCCCAAGGGGTGAAATAACCGTTATACCCTTGATGGAAGTTAAATATCGTTTATGTGATTTTTATAAACATATCTGTTTATATTTGTAGTACACTGCATTCATGTCATGTTGCATTATGTTGGGTTTGACGATTGGAGGAAGTATTGTTTTAGTGGCTCTGCCACATACCATTTCAGTGGCTCAGCCACATACTGTTTGAGTGGCACCGCCACATACCGTGTTAGTGGCTCAGCCATATATACCGTGATTAGCAGCTTGACTGCAATATTGGAGAGTTTTGGTTGGGTGGGTTGACGTGGTCCCCACATGGTGTGCTGATTGGTACGGGTGGAGAGTTAGTAGGCTGGATAGGTTTGGGGTGGGCACATATCCACATGCATTGAGATGATTGGGGCTAGGGCACAGCTTGTTACCAAATAGGGCTTAGGCCCAGACCGACACCGTATGGGCTCAAGCCCAAACTATGACCTTTGTAAGGGCTTTACACACTGGGTTCTTGTAATTCACCCCTTTCTTTTAACCATGTAGGTAATCCTCAGCGTTAAAGGATTTAGAGCTGTGGAGGACTCAGAGGTGGTCATACGTCGAATTTGCTTCTTAACGAAACCTAGTAATTTTGGATTTATTTTATTTTATATTATTTTTGGGTTAATATTTTGTGTAATAAGGCCATTGGGATTTTCCTTTAAAATTTCATTTGGTGATTCTGTTAGTTATGAATTGTTAAATGATTAAACACTGGTTTTTAAAACAATAACTACTATTTTCAAAATATCACGTTTCAAAAATTGTTTAGGTCAGACTTCTGCAACAAACAAAGTTTTTGAAAAATTATAACATCTTTGCAAGAATATATTTGAGCAAATCTTGATTTAGTAAGCAACGAAATTCGAAGTTTCAAAATGGATACAAAGTTTTTGATGAACACATAGTTTTTAAACAACCTTTTGATGTGACATACTAGATCCGACTATAACATCTAGGATGGGTTTGGGGTGTTACATTTAATGGTATCAGAGTTGGATTGCAAAACTCAGTTGTGGAATGGGTTCGAAAATTTTTCCAAATATGTTTAAAACTTTGGTTTAGAAATAGTGATAGTGGTATTGAAAGTATGGCGGTCGAGCCTCCAGCACCAAATCTGTAAGTTCCCTGATCTTATACTTTGTTATATGTTACAATGACTATATTGAGAGGCTACTAGGGATAGTAGTAGTATACCGAACTCTTGGTTAGAGACACTGAGACTATAAAGACTGAAACTTTAGTAAGATCGATCTGCGAAAACTACTCCTATTACTATTTTTTCATAAAACATTTGTTAATAATTACATGAACTATAAGTTGATTAATAAAACTCTTAAGTAGATTAATATGTTACATCGATATGAGTATGAGAGGTCGTGGAAGGGGTACACATGGCCGTGGTAAAGGCTGAGGTGCTAGGGCTGGATCCTTAGCACTAGGGCATATGCTTGAAAGGGAACTGCTGGTATCGCCAGTGATTGAGACGAGGTCTCATGATAGAGCTGAAGGGAATGATGCTTTGTCTCAAGCAATGTTATGGGTTCTAGAAAGGGTTGCTGGAGCGAGTACTGGATCGGTGCCCAAGGGTTAATTTCTTAGTAGCTCCGGTCAAATGGGACAGAAA
Source organism: Gossypium rotundifolium (assembly GCA_025506655.1). Taxonomy (NCBI): domain Eukaryota; kingdom Viridiplantae; phylum Streptophyta; class Magnoliopsida; order Malvales; family Malvaceae; genus Gossypium; species Gossypium rotundifolium. The sequence goes on along the minus strand of CP106732.1, from coordinate 66,591,516 downwards.
TCTTTAGGGGCATATCTGGTATAGCCCCGAATGTAGCAGAATATTGGTTAGAGGTAATAGACCGAGTCATGGATGACCTGGACTGCACAGTAGAATAGAAACTGAAAGGAGCAATGTCTTTACTGCGGGATGAGGCTTATCAATGGTGGCTTACCGTGAGGAAAAGCATGTAGGCCGACCCTGTGACATGGGATTTCTTTAACACGGCCTTCCAAGGAAAGTATGTCAGGGTAAGTTATGTGGATGCCCGAAGAAAGAAATTTTTGAATCTAGTTCAGGGGAGTAAGTCTGTAGCAGAATACGAGGCAAAATTCCTGCGATTGAGCCAGTATGCTCGGGGCATCGTCGCGACTGAATATGAGCACTGTGTACGGTTTAAGGATGAAGTTCAAGATGAATTATGGATACTGATAGCCCTGCAGAGGGAAAGAGATTTCGTTGCTCTGGTAGAGAAGGCTAAGATTGCCGAGGATGTGAAAGGCTTTGAGCATCAAAGTCGTAAGAAGGAAAAGGGTAGGAATAAGAGAGATTTTAGGCCTTCAAGTTCTTTAGGTGGATTTCATAAGAGACCTAGGTTTGATGGGCCAGCCTAAATTGGGATTCCAATTGTTGTTAGTGGACTGCAACCTTGCGTTGAGTGTGGGAGACTTCATTCGAGAGAGTGTTGGAGAATAACTGGGGGTGTTTCAAGTGTGGGTCCAAGGACCATCATTTCAAAAACTATCCTCAGGAGCCTTGATAGATGCAAGTAGTCGGTCGAGGTTATGTGTAGGTTGAGAGAGGTGGTCAGCAGCCATTAAGAGGTCGTGGTCCATCTAGAGGGGAAATGGGTTAGGACGAGGTCGTGAAGCACCGGGCAGAGGTGCTGGTAATATAGAGTCGAGACAACAAGGATTGGTTTATGTTACTCGGCTTCGAGATGATGGCAACGCACTTGACGTCATAACTAGTACATTCCTCATCCATCATGTACCATCTATTGCTTTAATTGATATTGGGTTAACGCACTCGTATGTTGCATGTATTGTGTCTGGAACTCTGAGTATACAATTTGAACTTGCTGATAAAGGGATGTCAGTGATTAGTCCTTTAGGATAGTCTATTGTGGTGAATAAGTTGTTTAGAGATGTGCCTTTAGAGGTTCAAAGGGTTGTTTTTCGGCGGATTTAATGAAACTATCGTTTGGTGAGTTTGATCTCATTCTGGGCATGGATTGATTAGTGAAGCACCGTGCGAATTTGGATTGTGCTACAAAGCGTATGGTATTGAAGTCTTCAGAGGATGAGGAAGTGGTTGTGATAGAGGAGCGAAGGGATTATCTATCCAATGTAATCTCAGCATTAAATCTGAAAGGGCAAGTTGAGCCACAGATTCATCAGACCTTATTGGGTATTAAAAAATGTGGGATCGGTCGCCTATTGGCTTGAGCTGCCTCCTGAGTTGAACCGGATACATGATGTATTCCATGTTTCTATGCTAAGGTGCTACCATTCTGATCCTTCTCATGTAGTGCTGGTGGAGGAGATCAAAGTAAGATCTGACTTGACATTTGAATAAGAACGGGTACAGATTTTGGATCGCGATGTTAAAGTGCTGAGAGAGAAATTTGTTCCGTTAGTTAAGGTATTATGGCGTAATCACGGTTCAGAGGAAGCCATATACAAGCCTAAAGAGACAATGCAACGGTAATACCCTCATCTCTTCTAATCAGGTAAATTTCGAGGACAAAATTTCTTTAAGGGGATAGAATTGCAACATTCCAAAAATTAGGGGTTGTGATTTTTGCTTAATTGCATGTTGTGCTTGCTCAGCAAATTATTTGAAGGTGTTTGGGGGTTCTAGGGAGGCCTGGGTTCGAGTCCAAACCCTGGAAAAAGTTTGGGTTTTTGGCCTTTAGTGGAGAGGGATGTTGGAAGCAGGACTTATGTAAATTAGAGTGTATTTTACTAACATAATTGAGCTAGTGGCAATTTGGTGGTGGATTCACTAGGGGACAAGAAATAGTGGAGTTCGATTCCCTTGGCAAGCAAATTAAGGCATTTATTTTATTCTTTGAGAGAGGAGAAAGCTGAGTTGGGATCAAATTCTACTAAGGGAGTTGGGGGCTTGGTCAAACTTTTCAAATGGGTGAAGGAGAGCAAGTTAGGAGGAAAGGGTGAAGGAAATCAAGGGATAGAGAAGTGCATGGGTGTCGGCCAAATGTGGGGATTAGGTGTTAGACAATTTCTCCAAGGTTGTGAGTTGAGAATGCCAAATTTTCTTTCTTGTTTTGGAACCATTTTTGGTAGGGGGAGTTGAGAGTGTGTCGTTTTCTCTAGTTTTCATTTGAGAGATTTTGCATTTTGGGTCTTTCGACTATAGCATCTCGGATTTTTTCTCCTTAATTCTCCTTTTGCTGATTTCTCAACTCCTCTGTTTCTCTTCTTCTCACTTTCCACATATTCTTCCTTGCTTGTTATTTGCCTAAACTTATTTTAGCTGAATCTTCTTCTGCTCATCTATCCTCACGTTGCATCCATCTTTTCTTTTCTTCTTTAAGCCGAATAGCCACCCCTACTCCTATTTGACTCCCCTTTAGCCGAACATCAATAGCCTGAAGCTTTGGTTATCTTCTGTTGGCCAAACTTGGTAATCCTAATCTTCTTAATCGCTTGGCATGAATATTTTATTCCTTGGTGGTTGGGGGCCGAATTCTTTAGCAAACAACAGGCGTTGGTTGTCAACTTTGGTGTTGGTAAGGATGAAGTAGTTCAAGCACCTTTTTAATTCGATGCTAGTGATGTTCTTGTGACCCTTTTGTTAAGTTAGCATCGGTTTCCTCCTTTCTTATGAGGGGCCGAACATTGGTGTGATGCTAATCCCTTTGGTGCATCAATTACTTTCTTTGTCGGAACCTGTTTGCATTAGCCAAGGAGCAAGGCTGAATATTGTTACTCTGTAAGAGGGGGTCACATCTTGTGGTAAGTAAATCTAGTTGTGTAGTAAATTCCAATATTGTGAGTTTTCTAGAACGCTAGGATTAACTCTTGGTTATTGTTATCTTAGGGGCAAAGAGGAGTAGTTTGCTTGACAATCCAAAATAAGTGTGTAATCTCACACTATTTTTTGTTTATTATGGCATCGTTCTGTGAGTCGACCAAAAGCCAAAATGTTGAAATGCCAGAGTATTGACAACCAAGATCACTCGAGTGTGCGAGCGCTCGTAGTGATAAATTGAGCCACTAGTGTAACACCCCAAACCCGATCAATACACCACGACCGAATCCGGTATGTTACAGGGAGAAAGGATTATGGTAAAATAGGTTTAAGTTTAGATGTTTAATGAAAACACTTAGCTAAATTGTGTATTTGAAAAAAACTTGAGTAGGCTTGATTAAAAATGATGTATTTGAAAACCCGAAATTTTGAAAACTTAATCGGATGTGTAGGTAAAACAAGTTTATCTCATTTAGAAGTTTAAGTTGTTTATTAATTATTGAAATTCCAAATTTGTTTAACTTAGTAGAAAATCGAGTTTAAGTTAGAAAAACATTTGAGTCCCTTTATTCCAAATCTTAGTGTGGATGGTATAGTTTAAAACATCTCGATTTGTAGTTTTGAAATTTGTTGTCCTTCCAAGTTTTAGCAAGTTTTAACCCCATTTAACTTGTTAAGGCATATTTAAAAAAAACTACTTTAAGCATAAACATAACAAAACATAATTTTAAAGGCCATTTACAACCCAAAATAAAACCAAATAGTAATAAATAAGCTGAAGTACCAAATTCTATAAAAGTCTGAGCAAGTCCTTATTTAAGCATGGCATGAGCACTTCGAGTCCATCTCGGCTCCATGTCCGCGTCTAAGTGTCACCTGAAATGTCAAAGGAGAGAGTGAGTCGCAAGACTCAGTGTGTAAAACCCCCTCCCGATAATACAACATGCTAACACACATTATAGCAAAGCATTACAATTAATGCACCCGTTCCTAACCATCCATTTCACCTTCTCTACCCCGTGTGGTACCAAACCACTGGTGGTGCCAAACCACTGGTGACCCAAAGTCACGATATCCATAATGTGGTGCCAAACCACTGGTGACCCGAAGTCACAAATAACCCAATGATGGGGCCAACCCATTGTGTGATACCAAATCACTAGCGACAATCCCGTATCTCATAAGTGGGGCCAACCCACGGTGGTGTCAAACCACAGGGACGAGTCGCAATGAGGTGCCAAACCTCTGGTGTCCCAAAGACACAGTGTGATACCAAATCTCTGGTGACCGCAGTCACAAATCCGATGATGGGGCCAACCCATCGTGTGATACCAAATCACTAGCGTCAATCCCGTATAATCAACTGTGGGGCCAACCCACCGTGGTGCTAAGCCACTGGGACGAGACGCTGAGGTGCCAAACCTTTGGTGACCCAAAGTCACAAAATATGTGGTACCAAACCCTTTGGAGGTGCCAAACCTCCGGTGTCCCAAAGACACAAGTGTCCCAAAGACACGGATATCATACTCCCCCTCCTCTCATATTACCCATACATGTCATACTGACTCATGTACATTATGCAAATCATGTAATTCATGCCAACATGCCCAATATTGCATCTTATAACACATATCATGGATCATAATATTAGATGTATCAACAATAGAACTCGCAATGCTACGGACTTACCCGAATCCGTGATCATACCCTATCGGGTATCAAGACAATCATCACTGTTTCACTTGTTACAACACAGGTTATTAACTTATTACTAAGAAATCAGTGTGTTAGCTTACACACTTGAAATAGTGAAGGTTTTAATCCAAAGAACAGGTCTAAGTCCCTTGATCACCTCAACAACCCTGATCCTACAATCGGCCAACAAGGGGTTAACACTTAAACCATTCGGCCAAAATAGATAACCCAAAGGGGTTGCGTTAAGCCTTACCTTTGCAAATGGTTCGGTTTCCAACCAATCCCGAACCAACACTGGTTCCTTCTGATAATCGGCCTCCCCTCTAAAACACAAACCATTAGTCTCATCAAACTTTGGCTTAACAATTCTAAAGAAAACCATTAAAGCAACCTCTTACCACCACTTACCGATTGCTTAACAGAGTAAGAAGACTCTCCTTACTTGATTTCGAACTCCAAAGGCCCTATACGAAAAACGATTACCAAACCAAACGTTAACTCCTTTTAATAGATGCTGAAATCTGCCCTAAAACTCACTAAAAATCGGCAAAGTACAAGAAAGAGGAGAAATGGCCATTCGACCAACACTTACCTTCTTGTTAGATCGATTGAACAAGACTCCAACAAGGTCACACTCCTCCTTTGATATACGGCAATAAAGAAACTACCAGGTGAGACAAGGTTCGGCCAACACCCTTAACCAAAGGAGAAAAGTTTCGGCTTCACACCAAGGAAGGTTCGACTAAAAATGGTTTTGGAAAAGAAGAAAATAGAATGATGAATGGAGGGGTGCTTTCGGTTCAAAGAAAAAGAGATGGAGGATAAAGTTTTTGGAAGGATGTGTTTCAGTCAAGAAGGGAGAGAGAAAAGCTAGTTTCGGCTTCAACACTTGGAAAAGAAAGGGAGAGAGATGCACATTCGGCTACCAAGGTTTTCAAATGAGAAAAGAGGAAGAAATGTGAAGAAGAAAGTGTAGTAGTTTCGGCAAGTAAAGGTGCTTGAGGTTTCGGTTTACACAAGATGCAAGTGGAAATGAGAACAATATTCGGCCACACACACCAAGTAAAAAGATGCAAAGCAATTTTGGAAAAAAGATACTTGGACTTTCGGTTTAAGGAGAACAAATTGGAAAAAGAAAAAAAAGGCACTTGAGGTTTCGGCTTGTTTTGACCAAAAAGTGAATTTGCTTCCCAAAAAAACTTTTTGACCGAAACACAAAATGAAGAAGGAGTTTTCGGCACTCCCACTCTCTCACAACACTTACCAACCGGGCACTCCCCCAAACCTCTCCAACAACCGGCCAAACTTTCCCCAAACACTCCCAAGCCACCAATTCAAACTAGTTGAACTAGTCTCCCTCCTACTTTCACTCTCCACCCATTGTTTGAATGAGTTGACATAGTCCATGGTAGAGTTTGAACTACCAACAACTCCTCCTCCTTAAGCCGTCAAAATGGAACAAAAAGGGAGTGCTCTGCAGCTTGAACTCAAGACCTCTCCCTCCTGCAATTGATGCCAACCACAAACTCCAAGTGGCGTATGCTTTGCCACTTTGCTGGCTCATCACTTGTGCTCAAGAACACCAAATAAAATACATAAGACCCGGCTCCTTCAGCCCCAATCTCATAAAGCCCCAAAACAAAAATTTTTCCTACCACTTGAGCTTACCCCTAGCTTATAAGCGAGCCCCAACAACATCGAAATAACAACATAGCACATCAAGCACATGCAAAGAAAGCCAAAATAAAATAGCCCTAACCGGGATATTACCGCCTCGTGAATCTAAGGTCAGAATGGGTCTTTGTGGGTAAATTACCAAATTACCCCTGGCAGGTAAATTAACAAATTATCCCTGGTGGGTAAATTATCTAATTACCCCTAGTGGGTAAATTATTGAAATGCCCTTAATGGGTGAATTATCGAAATGCCTCGATGGGTAAATTTTCGAAATACCCCTCAAGGGGTGAAATGACCGTTATACCTTGATGGTAGTTAAATATCATTTATGTGATTTTTATATACATGTCTGTTTATATTTGTAATTCACCGCATTAATATCATGTTGCATTGGGTTGGGTTTGATGATTGGAGGAAGTACCGTTCTAGTGGCTCTACCACATACTGTTTCAGTGGCTTAGCCACATACCATTTAAGTGGCACCGCCACATACCGTGTTAGTGGCTCAGCCACATATATCGTGATTAGCAGCTTGACTGCAATATTGGAGAGTTTTTGTTGGTGGGTTGACGTGATCCCCACATGGTGTGCTAGTTGGTACTGGTGGAGATTTAGTAGGTTGCATAGGTTTGGGGTGGGCACATATCCACTTGCATTGAGATGATTGGGGCTAGGGCCCAGCTTGTTACCGAATAGGGATTAGGCCTAGACTGACACCATATGGGCTCAGGCCCTAACTATGACCGCTGTAGGGGGTTTACACACTAAGTTCTTGTAACTCACCCCTTTCTTTTAACCGTGCAGGTAATTCCCAGCGTTAGAGGATTTGGAGCTGTCGAGGACTCGGAGGTGGCCATACGTCGGATTTGCTTCTTAACGAAACTTAGTAATTTTGGATTTAATTTATTTTATATTATTTTTGGGTTAATATTTTGTGTAATAAGGCCATTGAGATTTTCCTTTAAACTTTCGTTTGGCGATTCTGTTAGTTATGAATTGTTAAACGATTAAACACTAGTTTTTAAAACAATAACTATTGTTTTCAAAATATCACGTTTCCGCAATTGTTTAGGTCAGACTTCTGCAATAAACAAAGTTTTGAAAAATTATAACATCTTTGCAATAATATACTTTGAGCAAATCTTGATTTAGTAAGCAACGAAATTTGGAGTTTCAAAAAGGATACAAAGTTTTTATGAACGCATAGTTTTTAAACAACATTTTGATGTGACATACTAGATTCGGCTATAACGTCTAGGCCGGGTTTGGGGAGTTACATCAACATTCCTTTAGTAGACGTTCTAGTACAAATTCTAAGTTATGGGAAATTTATGAAAGACCTCTTGTCGAAGAAGAAGAAGCTCACTAATATAGAAACTATTGCACTCAAAAAAGGTTGTAGAACAAGTTGCCCCCTAAATTAAAAGATCCCAGCCTTTACCATCTCATGTTCAATTGGCAATCTTTATTTGGGCAAGGCTTTATGTGGCTTGGGAGTTAGCATTAACCTAATTCCACTATCTACTTTTAGAAAGTTGGGAATTGGTCACATGAAATCTACTACAATGACATTACAACTAGTCGATCGATTCTTGGCTCAACTTGAAGGGCCAATCAAAGATATCTTAGTTCGTGTGGATAAATTTATTTTTCTAGCTGATTTTATCATACTTGACTGCAAAGAAGACAAAGAGGTTCCCATAATCTTGGGATGACCATTTTTAGCCACAGACTGAACTCTTATTGATGTTTACAAAGGAGAACTAACCATGCGGATTCAAGACAAGCAAGTCACCTTTAGTTCTTTGAATCTATTCAATGCAAGGAAAAAGAAGAATGCTATACAATGTGCTAGATGATCTAATTTATGAAGAATTCAATATCCAAAGCACAATACCTTCTGAAGAGTTTGCAATGACATCTTATGGTAAGTCCTTAGACGATTGTGACAGCATAATTGAAGCTAATAATCTTGTACTCGAGCATGGATGGTAGATTGAATCCTTAGACCTAGCCAATAGAACAACCCCAATTTTCAAACCATCAATTGAAGAAGCTCCTACTCTGGAATTGAGACCACTACCTTGTCATCTTAAATATGTCTTTCTGGGTGATCACACTACTCTCTCAGTTATTGTCTCTGAACACTACATGTAACACAATAAGAGAAATTGGTCCATAATCTTAAGCAACATAAACGAGCTATTTCTTGGAGTATTTTCAATATTCAAGGTATTAGTCCTTTTTGCATGCACAAGCTCAAGTTGGAATATGAAGGCAAGCAATCGATTGAACAGTAAAGAAGATTAAACGAGAAAATGAAGGAAGTTGTCAAGAAGGAAATCATAAAATGGCTTGATGCTGAAATTATTTACTCGAATTCTGATAGCTATTGGGTAAGTCCAGTAATGCGTACCTAAAAAGAGTGACATCATTGTGGTTCACAACGATAAGGATGAAATTAATTCCTACACGCATTCCCATGAGATGGCGAGTTTGTATGGATTATCGCAAATTGAATGCAGCCACAAAGAAGGATCACTTTCCACTTCTTTTCATTGACCAAATACTGGATTAGCTTGCTGGAAAGGCCTACTATTACTTTTTGGACGACTATTTTTGGTGCAATGAAATTTCTATTGCACTGGAGGATCAGGAGAAAGCAACCTTCACATGCCTCGTTGGTACTTTGCTTTTCACCGTATGCGTTTTGCCTTTGCAATGCATCAACTACATTTCAAAGGTGTATGATGGCAATATTCTCAGATATGATCGAAGACTCTTTAGAGGTTTTTATGAATGATTTCTCAGTCTATGATAATGGTTTTGATCATTGCGCTGACAATTTGGATAAAGTATTAAAGCGATGTGAGGACACACATCTTGTTCTAAATTGGGAAAAATGACATTTCATGGCAATTGAAGACATTGTGTTAGGCCATCATATCTTTAGTCAAGGCATTCAAGTAGACAAAGTTAAGGTAGAAATCATTGAGAAATTACCTCCACCAATAAACGTGAAAGGTATTCACAGTTTTCTTGGACATGCAGGGTTTTATCGAAGGTTTATTAAAGATTTTTCAAAAATTACAAATCTCGTATGCTCATTATTGGAATAGAATAAAAATTTCTTCCTTGACGATGCATGTCTGGATGCCTTTATTCAGCTAAAAACTAGCTAGTGAATGCACCCAATATCATTTCACCAGATTAGTCTCAACCTTTTAAAGTTATGTGCGATACAAGCGATTTTGGTGTGGTTGCAGTTCTAGGACAACGAAAGGGAAAATTATTTCATGCCATCTATTATGCTAACAAAACTCTTACAAAGGCTCAATTCAATTATACCACTACAAAGAAATAATTGCTTGCTGTAGTCTTTGCTTTCGACAAGTTTTTTTTATCTTGTCGGCGCAAAGGTTACTGTATTCATTGATCACTCGGCGTTGAGATATCTGTTTGCAAAAAAGGATGTCAAACCAAGATTGATACGCTGGATATTACTGTTACAAGAATTTGTCATCAAGATAACAGACTGTAAGGGTTCGAAAAATCAAGTTGCAGACCATCTTTCTCGATTAGAAGTTGGCAGCAAAGACAGAAACATACTTCAAATTGTCAACGCATTCCTAGATGAGAAGTTATTTATTGTAGATGCAACTCCTTGGTATGCAGATTTTGTTAATTATCTAGTGTGTGGAAAACTCCCATTGGGTGTCATAGGCCATAAAAAAAGATTTCTTCATGACTTAGTGAAGTATATGGAACGAACTGTATTTATTCAAGGTATGCAATGACGACATCATTCGACGTTGTGTTCCAGAAGAGGAGATACTTTCAATCCTGAAGCATTGTCATGATGCTCCTTGTGGAGGTCATTTCGATGGTATGAGAACTGCTGCTAAAGTTCTCCAATTAGGATTCTAATGGCCATCATTATTCAAAGATGCCCACAATTCTGTTAATCAATGTGATAGGTGTCAGTGCACCAGTTCTATACCCCGACGTTGCAGCAACCAATTATGGAGGTTGAATTATTCGATGTTTGGGGTATGGATTTTACGAGACCGTTTCTGAGTTCATTTGGAAATCTTTAATATTAGTAGTTGTTGGCTACGTCTCGAAGTGGGTTGAAGCTGTTGCAATCCCAAAGGATGATGTAAAGGCAGTGCTAAATTTTTTCACAATCATATACTCACCCATTCTGACACACCAAAGGCATTGATTCGTGTTCAGGACACACTTTTATTACAACCAAGTGGCAACCGCACTGAAGATATATGGAGTTAAACATAAAATGGCTACTACGTATCATCCACAAACTAATGGACAAGCTGTAGTATCAAATCGACAAATTAAGAACATTCTTAAGAAGGTTGTAAACCCTTTAAGAAAAGATTGGTCTTTTCAATTGGATTACGCTTAATGGGAACTACAGACAGCATACAAAACTCCATTAGGGATGTCATCGTATCAATTAGATTTTGGGAAAGCATGTCATTTGCCAGTTGAACTGGAACATAAATCAATGTGGGCAATTAAGCAAGTGAACATGGACTATTAAGTGAGTGGAAAGAAAAGGCTGTTGGATATCACTGAACTAGTGGAGATTAGGAGAAATGCCTATGAAAGCATTGTTATTTATAAGGAAAAGGCAACATGATGGCATGACAAGATTATTTTACAACTAAAATTTATCGTGGGTCAACAAGTTTTATTATTCAATTCTTGACTTAAATTACACCCAGGTAAATTACGTTCACGTTGGTCTGGACCTTTTGAAGTTGTTAGCATATTTACTCATGGTGCAATCATAATTTGAGATTTACATGATGGACACTAGTTCAAAGTAAATGGACAGAGGCTAGAACACAATTTTGGCAATAGGGATCAAAAGCAGGCAGAGACCATTAAATTATTCGAAAAGTTTTAATTTTTAATTTTTAATTTTTACTCCGTCATTTTAGTTTATTTTATTTAAGTCAAGTTTGTTTTCCTTCCTTTTTGTAGAATAATTAGGTATCATTGTCGATGCATTGAAATTTTACTGTCAACGCATTCCGTAATTTTGTACTACCATTTATAGCTCATCAGAATTCAAGGAAATTCATATTCCATCGTTGGATAAAAAGTCACTAAGCTGTTTGATCCTTCTGAGTGGGCACAATTTCTATTGGACACAACTATTCCTACCAGCTTTATATCTCTCCACAAAATAACACGCGTCTCTATCTTCCTCTTTCACTCACTATAAATCCTCCCCCACTATACCGACTGTAACATATTCAAGCAGCCATTTTTATTTCCTTTCTCTTCTCAAGATCATATCTTTTCAACTTTAAGTAGTTTTCCCTCAACAAAAGATCGCAAAAACGAGAGGCTTGATCAAGAAAGCCACCAAATCTGTTGAAGAACATGAGTTCTCTTCTACCGCAATTCGTGAATTGGAATCCCCCAGGCCAGTGCAAAAAAAGAAGCTAGTAATCTTCTTAAATAAAGAGGCAAAGGAATGATTTCAACACAACATGTTGAAGCGAAACTTTCACCCCGAACAGGGCATTTCCCTTTCACAACAATAAGACTTGGGTAAGCAAGTCTACAAAACCATCTCAAAGTTGAAATGGAAAACTTTTTGCACCCATCCTGGAAGTTTTTCTCCTTCACTAGTACATGGGTTTTATGCTAACCTTTATGATCATGAGTTAGAGTTCATTTTTGTTCGAGAAGGCTTAATACCATTGGACGCTAAAAAAATTAACAAGCTGTACAACACCAAGGTGGATGTAGACGAACACCTTAAGTTCATTAAGGATATCATAGATGAAAAATGAGACCTGCTGGTGAAGGACTCGTGTGTCGAAAGAGCATTGTGGACGAGTTCCCATCAAAATAATTATACGATACACCATCGCTTCCCAAAGCTACAATGAAAAATCTAGCTTCATTTTGTCAACTGCAGCTAAAGCCCTCTACTCACAGCACCACAATCACCCTCGATAGAATGTGTATGATACATTCCATATCAAGGGCAGAAAGATTGATGTCGACATAATACTGCACCAGAAAATTGATGACTGCGCCACAAGGCACACTGGAATCTTGCTTTTCCTATCATTGGTGATGTTTTGTGCCAGCAAAGAGAAACCATGCCCCGTGATAGTGAGGAAATCCTAGAAAATAAAGGTCGATCAATAAAGCCTCTATAGAAAGAATAACCCGTAATAATGATACGCCGATACTGAAAGAGGCAAAAATAAGCAAGACAAGGAAGGACAAAACCAAATCCAAAAGTAAAGGAACAAACCTGAATGCATAGACATCATTATAGCGTAAAATGAAATATGTCTAAAAAATGGTTAATTCCATCAACAATAGGCAGATTAGGCTTGTTGCTACAATAGAGGATATGAAGAAATCCCAGAATTTGTTTTATGCTTATACCAAAGCTTGGAAAAGTTCTATTGTAGCCACACTAAGCCAATTAAGCCTATCCCCACTATTGAAATTCACAGTGTTTCCACCAATCATTCAAAATTATGAACTCTCATCCGCGGATGACGACTTAGAAGACTGAGAAAGATCAGTGGCATCCCCTCCCATTGTGTAGGTCTCTGATAATGACAAAGAAGAGGAATTTAGGGACATTGAAGAATGCCTGTGAAAGATTGATAGCTTGTTCGAGAATGGTATTTTTGCAGATCAAGAGGACACTATTGTTGAGAAGGAAGTTGTTGCTGCAGAAGAGGATGTTGTTGCTGAAGACAAAAAAGAAAAAGAAGAGGAAGATTTTGTTTGAACATTGCACCACACCCAAGCCTGTGAGTGCAAATATTGATAAATTGGAGCAAGATAGAGTGAGATTGGCAGAAGTTACTGAGGTAACCAGTGAGGAGCAATGCAATTCATTGGCAATAGTTGTCTACACTAAACCAATCCAGGTGGCCTCCCCTATACAAGAAGTAGCCGATGATGCTGGGGCAGAGTCAAAAATTGAAGAGCAATCCGAGGACTATGCGAAGCCCAAAGAAAAGAAGAGAAAGCACTCCAAGGATAAAAAACGAAAGAAGGAGGATGAAGAAACATCGTGAAGCCACATCGATGGCTGAGGATAACTGAGTTAGTTTATTTTAAGCTTTCACTGTAGTATTCATGCATTGCATGTAGCTGTAAGTTTTATTTTGATAATTACACATTTTCGTTGCATTTTTATTGTCATTACATTTCCAGGTTAGTGCATTGGGGACAATGCAAATTCTAGGTTTGGGGGAATGCACATGGGGCTTGGAAATGCACCCACATTTCAAAAAAAAAAAATCAGTAATGAAACATGCAAGGTTTTATTATAGTTAATGAAAATTGTTCAAAAATTTTTGTTACATTCAATGCTTAATTCTTGAATCATGTGAATTATCAATGAATGACTTGGATAAATTTGACACAAGGTTGTAGCTTCAATTCTTTGATGAATAGATTAGGTTGCATTAGTAATGTATGACTGCTATCATTCCTTAAATATTGAATGAATCTACTTTTTACAGGTGTTTATGTATATATAGTTATAAATTAGAGACACTCCAAAGTGGGTGTAGTATGGAATGTTAAAGAGGGAACACTCTAATACAAGCATTGGAAAAATCAATCTAGCCTAAGGCTATTGCTGCATGAGTGTGTGTCGGTGCAATTACGTACTCCTTAGGGTTTGTTGCACTCCATCGTTACTTCTCAGTAATAAGGGTATAATAATGCAATGAAATCTCTTATTTCAAAAATATATATAATATATAAATACTTAGTATTGTACAATAAATATTGTAGAATAAATGTTGTATTGGTAGATAGAACTTCGGGTTTGAATCATGATGCTAGCATTGATGAAGTTGTAACCTTATTCATTCATACTTATGTATTGTCAATGCAATATTCTTTCATTTGAATGTGATTCATTCATTGGGAATTTAGGGTTCAAGTTGCTAGAATAATCATTTGCCTTAGTAAAAATTTATAGCCTTGCTAGTTTCTGTTTTTCTTGAGGACAGGTAAAAACTCAAGCTTGGGGGTGTGATAGCACTAGAAAGAAAAAAGGTTTTCCTCATTACTTATTGGTTAAAATTTTCCCATTTAGTTATCCTTAGTATATATTTTAGCATTTTCAGTTTAGTAAATTGCATTTTTTAACTCAGTGAATCCTAGCCTATTTTATCCTTAATTTTGCTATCTTTTTGCATTAATGTTGTTGCATGAGTTAATTCCAGATTGCATCTAGAATTGTCATCGCACCTAACAGCTGTCTGGATAAGAACTAAAAATGCATGAGTTGTCTAATCTGGTATAACCAAGATGTACGTACAATGATAGAATAATTCTAAGGAAATGACACATGTACTGTTGGAGGAGGACATAAAAGGTTGACGTGAGAAGAAATAAAGAGAGGAGGAGAGCTTTTCTTAACCATCATCTTCTTCATCCTACTTTGAAGATTGCGGCTATGGCAACTTAAGCCTCTCAAAGATGAGCCAACATGAAAATTGAGGCAAATTAGCTTCTGGCGAGGAGACCTAAGTGCAAGACAAGAGGGAATAGAGACATTTAGTCAAGTTGTCTAGGAATAGTATTCTCCACTCGATTCTTTCATATTTCTTTATAAATGTTGGTGATTACTCTCTGTTTTCTATTTGTATGGAAGTACTGTAAATGAAAAAATATATAGGATTTTTTCCTATGTAATTTATCACCTTTTACTTAAATCGATGTTAAAACTAAGTAATTGTTTAATAAATTAATGAAACATGTGAAAATATGAAATTAGGACATATAAGCTATTAAAATGTGATTTTATGCTTTATTATATAGTTTTCATGCAATAAATGGCTTATTGTATATTAATTAGAATATATTAATTTTTCAAGACATAAAGTGGGTCATGCATGATTAAATTAAATAATAAAATATAAAATTATATTTAATAATTCATTTTAAAATATTTCATTAATAATTTGGGTTTTAATTAATTAATTAAATTAGATAAATTTTATTCTTTGGTCCTCTAACTTGTTGATTTATTCTGGACAGGTCTGATAGCTTTGCTAGATTACAAAATCGTCCAAATTGGAGACCAAGTCAACCCAATATTCGGCTACATAAGGCTGTCCATTTAAACCATTCTTTGGTTTAATTACACAAGGTCCTTGCAGTGTTGAAGAAATTAGAGATTTGCCCAAAGATTTATGATTGACCGAGTCTCAACTCGAGTTGTGTGGCATCCAAAATTGCTTAAAAATCAAGAAAATCCAAAAATTTTTTTTAAATTTGCACTTCGGTAACTTTAAACAACTTTCCAAACCCAATTTTGGGAAATTAATTTTAAAAATTTGGGTTTTTGGTTAAATTTTTTGGGAAAATTGGGTTTAAACGGGAAAAATACAACCACTAAGTTATAAAGACCCAAAATCATCCCCAAAAAAAACAATCCCCAAACAAGAACCAAACCCTTTCCCCAAATAAATAGGGATTAAAGGAAAAAGGGGTTAAACCAAAAAGTTTTTAAATGAATTTTGGGCTTAAATTGGACAAAAAAGGGCCAAAAAGGTTTATTTCCCCTTTTTTTGGGAAAATTAAGGGTTTTTTAAAAAAAAATACCCAAACCAAATTATTTGAAACAAAATTTTGGGTGGGAAAAATTTAAAGTTTTTGGGGGTTCCCAAAAAAATTTTTTCCAAATTTGAAAATTTTTTAAAATGGAAGGAAAAGTTTGGGTTTTAAAATAAAGGGTTTTTAAATTTGAGAATTTCCCAATTTTGTTTTTAAAAATAGTTTTTGGCCAAAAAATTTTTTCCCAAATTTAGGAGTAGGTTTCACTTTATTTTAAAAATTTAAAAGGAGGTTGGGGGAAAGGGGGCCCAAAATTTTTAAAATTTTTGGGGGGTTGGTGGGTTTTTTTTTGGGTGGGTTTTTAGTTTTTGGGGGGTTGGGGGGTTTTAATCCATCTTTGAAAAATTTTTTGGTTTTTGGGCTTGAAATTTTTTAAATTTTTTGTTTAATTTTTCCCTAAAATTTATTTAAATTTTGGGGGTGGGCAAAATTGGGTTTTTTCCCTTTTTTTAAATTAATTTTTTTTTTTTTTTTAAGGAAAACCCTTTTTTATTTAATTTAAATTAATTGAAAATTTGGTTTTAAAAAAACTATTTTTAAAAATAAAACTTTAAAATGGTTGGTAAATTGAAAAAAGGGTTTGAAATTTTAAGGGGGTTTTTTTTGAATGCCGTTTTTTGGGTTTTTGGTAATTTTTTTTTGGGGCCCCTTTTTTTTTTGGGTGTTTCTTTTTAGGTTTTGACAAGAAAAGGGGAAATTTTTTAAATTTTTTTTTTTGGTTTAAAAAATTTTTCTTATTTAAAAAAAAACTTTTCTTTGTTTATTTAAAATTTGAAGGGAACTTTTGGGAATTATCCCAAATTTTTACCCAAATTTCCTTATTTAAAACCCTTTCCTTTTTCTTTGCCCAAAATTTTAAAAAATTTACCGTTTTTTTCTTTGGGGAAAAATTTAAAACCAAAACCCCTTAAAAAAAATCCCAAATTTTGGTTTTTGGGAATTTTTAAAAGGTTTTGTTTTAAACTTTTTTTGGTAAGGGTAAATTCAGACCCTTTAAATTTGGGGAAATTTTGGGGTTTTTTGGGTAACCTCGGGTAAAATTTACCCCTACCTTTTGCCAAAAATTTTAAAACTTTTTGGGAATTTTGGGGGGAAACCCTAATTGTTTTTTTAAAGGAAGTTGTGGATTTCCAAAAGAAAAACAATGCCAAATCGAAATAGCCCTTAACCCGGATATTACGGTTCTACCCCTTAAAAGAATTTCGACCTCGAAATTACCCGGTCAAGAGTTATGGTATTGTTGTCTCATCATATCCTCGGGTTCCCACGTAGCTTCTTCTACGCCATGATTCCGCCAAAGAACCTTAACGGAGGCACAGACTTCCTCAGAGAACCTTCACATCCCGATCTAAAATCAGACAGCTCTTCCTCTATGGACATATCTGGATTTACCTCGATCTCCTCTCGTTACCACATGTGATGGATCGGAACGATATCGCCAAGCATCGAAACGTGGAACACGCCATGAATCGACTTAGCTCACCGGCAACTCGAGTGATATGCAATCGTCCCACTCGCCTTAGTACCTTATACGCCTAATAAACCTCGGACTAAGCTTGCCTTTCTTCCCTAACCTTAACACTTTCTTCCACGGTGAGACCTTCAGAAAACTCGATCTCCCAGCAAATTCAATATCTCTCCGCTTAAGATCAAGATAGACTTCTACTGGCCGAAGCTTCCTTCAATCGAGCTCGAACCAACTTAACCTTGTCTTTGGCCTCAAGAACCAACTCGGTCCCAATAATCGACGCTCACTTAGCTCGTCCAACAAGTAGGTGAGCGACACTTCCTACCATACAACGCCTCATAAGGTGCCATCTTAATGCTCGCTGGTAGTTGTTGTTGTTGTTTAATTCACTAACGGTAGATACTCCTCCGCCTACCCTCAAGTCCAAAACACACCCTCGAAGCATGTCCTCCAATATTCAGATAACTCTTTCCGATCGCCCGTCGATCTGCGGATGAAATGCCGTCTTTGAAATCTAACCGTGTACCCGAGCTCGATGCAAAGCCTTCCGAACCTTGACGTGAATCGGGGTCCCTATCCGAGATAATCGATACGGGCACCCCGTGCAGTCTCACAATCTCTGACACATACACCTTCGCCAACCTCTGAAGTGAGTAATCCACCCTCACCGGAATAAAGTGAGCGGATTTAGTCAGCCGATCCACGATTACCCAAACTGAATCCTTCTTGCTCGGTGTAAGCGGTAATCCACTGATGAAATCCATAGTTATTCTTTCCCACTTCCACTGTGGAATCTTCACTGGCTGAAGCAACCCAGACGAATCGATGCTCACCTTGACTTGTCGACATGTCAGACACTTTCCTACAAACTCTGTCACCTCCTTTTTCAAACCCGGCCACCAAAACTGTTCCCTGAGATCCTTATACATTTTGCTACCTCCAGGATGCATAGCGTAGGGGCTGCTATGAGCATCCTGAAGAATCTTTGCCTCAATTCAGCATCTCTCGGCATACAAGCCTTCCCCTGGAAACACAGAACCCCATCGTTAGACAAGCTATACCCCTTCAACCCATCACTCACTTTTGAGTCCTCTGCGCGCCAAAACCCCATCTAACAACCGCTTTTCTCTGATCCGCTCAACCCAAGTAGGCTTAACTCGCAGTTTCGCGAATACTCCGTCGCCATCGTACAAACTCAAGTGGGCAAACAATGCTCTTAGATCCGAAACAACCTTACGGCTCAACGCGTCTGCCACGACGTTAGCCTTGCCCGGGTGATACTCAATTGAGCAATCGTAGTCTTTCAGTAGCTCAATCCATCTGCGCTGCCTCAGATTCAAGTCTTTCTGAGTCAGAAGGTACTTCAGACTCTTATGGTCCGTGTAGACTATCGATCTTTCTCCATACAAGTAATGCCTCCATATCTTTAAGGCAAATACCACAGTTGCTAACTCCAGATCGTGCGTAGGATAATTTACCTCATGTGGCCTCAGTTGTCGGGATGCGTAAGCCACCACCTTCCCTTCCTTCATCAGCACACAACCCAAGCCTGTATGTGATGCATCGCAGTACACTGTAAATTCCTTACTACCTCAAAGTTGAATCGTAACCGAGCTTGGTCAAAATCTTCTTTAACATATCGAAGCTCTCCTGCCGCTTCTCACCCAAATAAATGGAACTCCTTTCTCAACAATTTGGTCATCCGGTCTTGCAATTAACGAGAAACCTCTACAAACCTTTGGTAGTATCCCGCCAACCCCGTAAAACTCCGAATCTCCGCCATCGACTTGGCGGCTTCCAACCGTAATCGGCTTCTATCTTATGGGTCCACTCTAATCCCTCACCGACACTACATGACCCAAGAATGTCACCTCCCCGAGCCGAACTCGATTTCATCGAACTTCAGATAGAGTTGTTTCTCCTTAGAATCAGAATACCACCCGTAAATGAACATCATGCTCTTCCTCGGTCCTTGAGTATACCACGATGTCGTCGATAAACTACCACGAACTGATCTAGTAATGTTGGAACACCCTATTCATCGATCCATGAAAGTTGCGGTGCATTAGTCAACCCAAACGGCATAACTAGGAACTCAAATGCCCATACCGAAAATTTAAATGCCGCCTTACGATATCCGCCTCTTTTACCTTCAATTGGTGATACCTGACCTTAGGTCGATCTTCGAGAAAAGCGACGCTTCTTGGTGATCAAACAAGTCATCTATCCGAGGTAGTGGATACTTGTTTTTGATCGTCAGCTTATTTAGTTGGCGGTAGTCTATGCACATCCGCATAGTGCCGTCTTTCTTCTTTACAAAGAGTACCTAGCGCCCCATGGCGTAAATACTTGGCCCGATAAAACCTCGGTCCAATAACTCCGGATTTGAGCCTTAAGCTCCACTAATTCTTTAGGTGCCATCTCAGACGGAGCAATGGATCTTGGCGCGCAGCTGCAATGATCTATCCGAACTCTACCTCCCGATCCGGTGGCAAACCCTAAGCTCCTCGAAACACATCAACAAATTCCCCAACCGTCCAACGGTCTCCACAGCTAGCCTCCTTAGCCTCCAAGGCATACACATGCACCATATATGCTTCGCAACCCTTTCTAACCATTTTCTCGGCTTTGAGAGCAGACACCACATTGGATGATAGTTTCTCCTATTACCGATCGTAACTACTTCATCACCTCGGTGTGTTCGTAATCAGCGCTTAGCAGCAATTCAACTTCGCCGATACTTACCCACCCAGTCCATTCCGAGAATTAGATCGAACTCCCGAATGGCAATTCCATCAGATCAGCCTCAAACACTACCCCTTGGAGTTCTAGAGGTACGTCTCTATACGCTTTATCTACCATTACAGAGTGACCTAGAGGGCTTATTACGGTCATCCGCCTGAAGATATCTCGAGTCTAAATCCATTGTTTCTACTATACTATCGGCAACATAAGAGTCGAGAACCCACATCAATTAAAGCAAGATAAGGAGAACCAAAAATCAAAACGTCATCGTGATGACGTCCGTGTGTCGCCCTCCTCTCGGCGCCTCGCGAAGATACACTAGCTCCTACCGCTCGCCTCAGAACTACTGCACCTCGCCGCGGTGCTCCACGGCCCGACAGTAACTGTACCTCCTCTCGCCATTACCTCGGCCCTCCGCGGTGGTCCATTATTTCAGATTGATTACTACCGATTCTCGATCAATTCTAGCCAACTTGCGCGGACAGTCCCTCACACGGTGGTCCAATGAGCCACACTCAAAACAACCTCTACCATCAGTCCAAAGCCTCCCGGTGATCCTTTCCATAACGGTTACATCTGCGGCGGTCCCCGCTTAGCAAAGAACAAACCTACCCGACCGATTCGCCCACTCGGTCTAGCCCTCTTCGCTGATTACCGATGACCCGAAGGCCCAAAACTTCTTTTATGACGGTTCCTATCCATACCGCCTCACGAGACTCTTTAATGCCCTCGGCAACCTTCGCCTTTTCAACCGTAACCGCAAATTCACGCCTCGGCATTAATCAACAATCTTAACTCGCCTCGCAGCCATCCTCAAACGAATGCACCTCTCCTCTTCAAGAGCCACCATACCCCGCATACCGACTCGGCCTCGTAAACTCGGCCTCATACTCGATCTGATTTGCTCCCTCGACTAACCTCGAAATGCTTTCCACGCTCATTTATGTAGTTAGCTCGACGTACTTCTTCCGATAAGCACCAAAATAATCCCATGTCGATCTTCATTGCAGTATTACACGGACCGTGAGCCACCATCGGTATGACTCATCCCCAGAAGTGATACGATCCCTTTAATTTTCCTCACCGTTAGGTCCAGATCGTCCATGATCCGTTCGTCGCTTCACCAAGATTTCAAAGAAGGCTAGGAGCAACACCGAGACACCGGAAGAATTCAACCCCATTTGCCCAAGTCGCCAGTACGATTTCCTAGCTCCCACGCCCCCACCGCTCCAAATTACCTCTCTAAAACCCGCAGATCGTCAGGATATCTGCATCATCACGGCCTGTTCTCGAACTCACCACCTCCGGTGGTGGCGAATCCCAGATCTCATTCTCAACCCCGCCTGGAACCTACGGCTCAAAAACCATCCTACTGCGACCACGCCCACGACCACGCCCACCTCGGTACTCATGACTAAATCTCATTCAATTAAAGAATCTTATGTATCGGTCATTATTCCAATCGTGTTTAAAGCAAAGTTTTATGAATTTTAAAGAAGCTTTATTTTCATGAGTCCACGAGTCCTATTAGTTTCATCTCTAGAGTAGTCCTACTAGTCACCAATCATATCAATCAATATCACAACAAATAGTACGGGGTACTTACCTGGGCGGACTGGTGCCGGAGACTCGGTGTCATGCCTTTCAAACCATACTTTAAAACAGAATACTTGAAAATTATAGTTTTAAAACATTTTGGGCCTCGGACAAGACACCACGTCCGAATCTGGTATGTTACGGGGGAAACATGTTTGTGAGAGGTTAAATTTTTCGCTAAAAGCCGAGTGAAACACAGTGTACTTTGAAGACAATTTGAGTAGACTTGTTTGAAATCAGATGGAGTATGTGAAACCCGAGATTTTTGAAATCTTAACTGATGTGTGGCTAAATGAGTTTAAACCATTTAAACCTTAATAGTTTCTTAGTGTTACTTAAAACCTTATTAGACTTAGGAGTAATACAAGTTTGATTTGAAAATCACTTGAATTTGCTTACTATAAAGACGTAGTGTGATACCCGATGGTATGGTTTAAAAACATATTATGTTATCATTTTGAAATCATTATCTTTCCAAGTTTTAGTAAAATTCATACCAACTTGTTTTGTTAAGGCATATTAAAAGCTAATTAGAACATAAACATCACCAAAACATAAATTAAAGGCCTTTTACAAATCCAATATAAAACCCAAATAAAGTAAATAAGCTAAAGTACCCAAATTCAATAGTCCTTTATTAAAGCATGGCATGTGCACCACGAGTCCATCCCGGCTCCATGTCCGCTTCACGCCACACCGAAATGTCAAAGGAGAGGGTGAGTCGAGTGACTCGGTGTGTAAATCCCGCTCCCAAGAACAACATGCTAACACACATCATACAAAGCAACATAATTAATGCAACCCAATCCTAACCATCCATATCGCTTTTCTACCCGTGTGGTACCAAACCACTAGTGGTGCCAAACCACCGGTGACATATAGTCACAATGTGTTACCAAAACACCGTGTCCCAAAGACACAATATCCGTCAATGTGGTACCAAACCACTTTGGTGTCCCAAAGACACAATTGTGCTACCAAAGCACCGTGACCGAAGTCATAAACAGATGATGGGGCCAACCCATCGTGTGATACCAAATCACTAGCGACGATCCCATATCTCATGTGGGGCCAACCCACGGTGGTTAAACCACGGGGACAAGTCGCAATGAGGTGCCAAACCTCCGTGACCCAAAGTCACAAAGTGTGCTACTAAAGCACCTGGTGCTCACAAGACAAAATATCACCGCTCCCTCCACTCGTATCACCCATCAACATACCATACTCATGTAACCATGCATATCATATAATCATGCATATCATGCTATTATGTCTAACCTCATATCCCATGTCACATATAGCCACGACCATGGTATCACATAGATCATCAAGAAACTCATAATAATTCGACTTACCCGAGTCCGTAATCATACCCGTTAGGGTATCATATCAATCATCAACATTTCATTAATCATCACACGGGTTATTAATCATATTACTAAATGTAGTGTGTTAGTTTACACACCGTAAATACGAGTCTAGAATCCAACGAAAATGATCTAAGTCCTCGATTACTAGATCCTTTTAAGATGATTTGGTTTCTACCAAACCGAATCACCCAATGATTCTCCTTAGCAATCGGCTACACCATAAAAGATGAGCAGTTAATCTCTTGCTACCTTTTGCCTTAATCGAACCTAAAAAGATTGAAATAATAACAATACCATGTATTTACCCTACTTACCAATCGATTAACAAAGAATAACGATTCCTTAGCTTTCACACTCCAAAGACCCTATAACAAAGAGAGATTAGAATCCTTCCAAGATGACCCTTTCGCCCTTAATCAACCAACCTTGACAAAGTATAAGGAGAAAGGAGATGACCATTCGCCAAGGACTTACCAATTCCAATCGATGGAAGGAAGGCCTCCAAACACCACCGATACACGGCCAAGACAACCACTAGAAGAGGGATAGATTCGCCAACACCTTGATCAAAAGAAGGAAAGAATTGACCAACCAAAACACTAAGAGAAGGGAGGTATTCCGCTTAGAACTCAGAAGTACAACAGAGGAAAATGGTTTAAGAAATGAGAAGGAATCGGCCAGCAAATGAGAAAGGTTCGGCTTGAGTGCTTAACACCCTTACTTTCGGCTTTGTACAATTAAAGAAAGAGGAAGAAAATGTGAGAAGAAGGGATATAGGTTTCGGCTTACACAATTGAAAAAGAAAAAGTGATGAATGAGCACATTCGGCTATCAAGGAGTTTGAAGAAAAAATAAAACAAATTCGGCAACTAGGCTTTGACTTCACGAAGGAAAGATGGAGGAATTTACTTGGAAAGTTTCGGCTTGCTTTTGAGAGAAGAAGAATTTCGGTTTACCAAAAGAAGAAATGGGAAAAGGAAATGTTTTTTTGACAAAAAGAGGGGACTTTAGCTTACCAAAAATGACCGAAAAAATGCACCAAAATGCAAAGGCATATTCGGCCTTCCCCTCTCCCACACTAAGTCACTTCACCCTCCAACTCCCCTAAATTTCGGCCACAATCCCCCCAAAAGCTCCCATTCACTCATTTGAAATGAGTGGACCAAGTCCTCCTCCCCACTTTGCTCTCCACCATCCAAGTCACCACTTGACCAAGTCCAAGGTAGAGTTTAAATCATCCACAACTCCTCCCTCCTATGCCGTCCAAAATGGTTGCAAAAGGGGTGGGATTCTCGCGACTTGAACTCAAGACCTCCCCCTTGTAGATGACGCCACACCCAAGGTCTAAGTGGCGCATGCCTTGCCACTTTGCTAGCTCATCACTTGTGCTATAATTTCACTTAATTTAAATATAAACCCCAACACCTTCTGCTTCTATCCCCTAAAGCCCAAGAACAAGAATTTCACCACCTACCCAGGCTCACACCTAGCCTACAACTAAATCCCGAAAACACCAAAACAACATCATAGCAAGCAATTAAACATGCAAACAATGCCAAATCGAAATAGCCCCTTAACCCGGGATATTACACAACCATCCTTATGGGATCGATATCCGACAGACACACATCTGTCTACTATACTTGCATCGACAGTGTACGCCCGTACATTATTGCTGTGACGTTAAACAGCCGATAACTACGCTAGGTGCCAACTTTGATGTTGAATTGTTTATCATTCTGCTAATAAGATAATTGTTCACTTAAACATAGAATATTGCTTGAGCCAAGATAGCTTAAGTGTTTTAGTGAAAGTATTTATATGTTATTTAGCTATATGTCTCTAACTAAAGCATGTTTTATGTTTTAACTTGTAGTGTGTTAGAGGTTACGTTGGGTATAAATAGGGAGTCATATAGGTGGCTTGTAACACCCCTAACTTGTATCCGTCGTCGGAACAGTGTTTCGGAATGTTACCAAAACTTTTAAAATATTTGCATATAATCCATGCAAGTTACTATTCATTAACTAAGATCATTCAAAATGTCCATTAACTGGACCCTTGAGGCCCAATACGAGCATTAGAAATGAGTTAGGACTTAATTGGAACCTCTAAGAATTTTTCACGAAATTACAAAAATTTTCCAAGGAGTAGGGCTCACACGCATATGTGGTCCAAGGGACACGCTCATGTGACCCTGGGATACGCCTGTGTTGCAAGCCGTGTTCGACCCCGTGTAACTCTCTAACTTGCACACACGGCCATGCCACACGTTCGTGTGCTATGCCGTGTGGTTAATTAATTCAATTCGAATTAGGTGCAGGTCTCACATGGCCAAGACACACGCTTGTGTTCTACCACATGGTTGAGACACACGCCCGTGTCTCTACCCATGTGCTCAATTCTGAGCATTCTGTTTCTCAAAATTAAGGTGCAAAGGACACATGGCCTGGCTACATGCCCATGTACTCGGTCGTGTATCACACACGATGTAGACACACGCCTTGTGTCTGCCCGTGTGGAAAAATGAAACCATTTCTAGCTTCATTTCTCACCTAAAATTTCACCCAAGACCTACACTTAAAACACACAACCAATACCAACCATTCCAAGCATTCAAATTTAACAAACTTCATCATTCAACAAGGCATATCATTACATACATATGTGTTTATAAACTTACCTTAGATTAACTTAGGTAATGGCATCATTTGTCACATATACATAACACATCACACGTGAATATATCATCATAGCATACTTAATCATACCAAAATAAGCCATTACTAGCCATTCCAATGGCTAGGCTACAAAATAACATTTCCAAGTCACCTATGGCCAAGTTGTCCTATACATGCCATTATACCAAAATGATTTTACTAAATATACCCAAAATGACTAGTTGATAGTGTGACGATGCTCCAATGATCTCCAACCTTCATGAGCTTCCGAGCACTATAAGATAGGGGGAAAATAAAGGGAGTAAGCATTACATGCTTATTATGTTCATATAATGAAAATTAAACTTACCAATCTTGTTTATTACATTTAAGCATACAATACCATGTTTTCCATCCATTAGCAAAATTGCCTAAGCAAATGTACTCAATCAAACATGTTAGTCACCAAAATCTTCATATCAATCAAGTAAACATAGATGAGCTCATCAAGCAATATTCTTTCATGCCATTATCATTTCATCTCATAATTCTCATACCATGTCAAGAGTTTTATGTCTGTTGAATCATTGAAATACCGATGAATGTTCCAGTGGTGCACTCGAGGTTTACTATTCATTAATCCGTCAATTCTTATTCAAGAGTACCCCTTAGGGCACTTAATCGTGGGACACACTCTTGAGCCACATTTCGTATAACAGGATTACCAGTCCAGGCTAAATCCTTTATATAATGTATGCTCAAAAGAACTTAATTAGGATTACCAGTATAGGTTAAACCCTAATCGTAACGTATAATCGAGAGGTTTTGTGTCAGGATTACCCGTCCGAGCTAAATTCTTTCTATAACAAGATCAATAGGATTACTTATCCGAGCTAAATCTCATCTGCAACAAATGCAGGACCTTATTCATTTTGGGAAAGTGCATATAATCATTGGAATTCAATATTCAATCAGGACTTAACCCCTTTTTCACCATTACAAGCATGTATTCAATTTTCATTATAGTATACAAGTAATGCACATCAATATAAATTACATTACATACAAACACAACATTCAATTAACATAATTACATGCTCGATTAAGTTACACGAACTTACCTCGACACTTGTTCGCGTATTAAATCTACTAATCTGAAACTTTTTCTTTTCCTTGATCTAACCTCAAATTTGTGTTTTTTGGATCTATATAAATAGCTTTAATCATCAATTTCTCACTTTTCATACATATATGGACTCAATTTACGTCCTAGGCACAACTAGCATTTTGCCCCTAACTTTTCCATAAATTTTATTTTCGTCCCTAGGCTCGAAAAATGAAACTTGTGCAAATTAATCCCTATTCCAAGCCTAACCAAATCCCCATTACAAAATTTACAGCACATGTATTCATAAAAATTTAAAATTTTTCATAAAATTTTACAACTTTACATTTTAGTCACTAAATCATGTTTTCATCAAAAATCACTTTGTAAAAGTTGTTTATCTATCAACAACCTTTTATTTTCTACCATAAGTTTCTAATTTTTAGCATATTCATACATAACTTCCAAACCTTGATAACTTTTCAAATTAATCCCCTAAGTAAAGAGATTAGACTATCCCAGTTTCAAAAATATCAAAAGCGCTAAAAATGGGACAAGAAAACTTACCCAATTAGGCCTTGAAAATTTCCTCTCTCTCTCCTATGGTTTCCATAGAATTTTAGGTTGAAGATGACAAAAATAAGATGATATTTCTTTTTATCATCTTTTAATTAAATTTCCAATTTAGTCATTGCCCTTTTTATATATTTCTATGGATGAGTCACCGAGAAAATCTACATACTTTTCTTAATGGTCTAATTACCATATAAGGACCTCTAGATTTGAATTCCATAGCTATTTAATCTTTATAGCTACTAGAATTTAACTTTCACATTTTATGCGATTTAGTCCTTCTCGTAATTAGGAACTTAATCGATAAAATTTTAGTATCAAAATTTTCACATGACATGTCTATCATATTACTAGACCATATAATAAAATAAAAAAATTATATTTTTGGGTCGAATTTGTGGTCCCGAAACCACTGTTCTGATTTCACTAAAAAATGGGCTATTACATGGCTAATATGGCATTCCATAGCTCAGGTTTGGCAATCAAACCAGGAATGGGGTGTTACATAGGATGTTTCCCAATTGAAATAGAGTACAACAACGAAGAGTACGCCTCAGGATTTTTGGCAGAGTATGAAGCACCTACTAAGTATATGAGAAAGGTATAAGGAACTAAAGTGTCTTTAAGACCATGCCACATACGAGTTACTGCCAAGGGTATGGTATGTTTGATTTGCTCGAACATTATGCAATTGGGTATTGCAATGGGATTGATTAAGAGTCAACTGAATGGAGTTGATTAGTCAAGTAGTTCTACATTTGGATTTCCTTTTTATATTTTTCCCAGTTTTGTAAGGCATTTAAGGGACATTTTTTATGCATTTGGCACTTGCCAATATCCACTAAGAGGAACTGAGTATATATATGGTAAGAAGAGAACATTCAGATGGTTTTTCTTCCTTTTGTTTCACGCTCTAGTTTTACTTCTTAAACGTTAATATTGTTCTCTTCTTCGTTAAACTGGAAACTAAGGTTTTTGGGTTAATTGGTGGATGTTTCAACCTCTTGGTAAATATGATAACTCTGCGTGTCATGATTTTGAGAGAGTAAGGATGTTAAGAAACATAGAAACAGTAGGGTGTGAATAAGAGGCTCTGTATAAGGGTTGAGATGTCAGTAAACTATCTATAAATGAATTTTTAATGGAAGTTCCATGATCTTTTAAGTAGTTGTTGTCCCTGGTTCGGGTAAGACAATGGAACAAGAACACCAAGCTGAGGTATAGGTGAGTTTCAGGTGAGTCTTTCCCTTGACTCAAGTATGTTAATTTATAATGGAAATTCTTATGTTGATGTCATCTCAGATAACTAGTGAGCGTACGTGTGTGTAAAGTATCATAAAGTTGTTTCATGTTTACAAATGAGATATATGAGTTATTGCATGAATAAGATGATGTGCGGTATGCATGCCTATGAAATCAAATATATGAGAGTATGAATTAGTTAGGTGTGTGAATGAATCTAGGTAAGTGTATTCTATGTTAAATGAGTAACATATCCATTTGTGATGCCTACGGTAAGGCAGGTCCATTGCTAACTACATAGGCAAATCACGGTGATAATAAGAATACTCATGGTGTAGCCTCCGGTGAGATGTAAATCAGACTGGAAGAACACAACATGAGGATGTGTAAGACCATGTGGAAGAGACTCGTGGCATTGTATGACAATGAAAATATTCATGGTATAGCTTCCGATGAGAGTAGACTAAACTAACATAGAAACCCATGGCAACCTCAAAGATAGTCCGTCGGGACAGTAAATGCAGAATTATTTGGAAATCTTTTATGGTGTATTCTATGTTGTCTTTATGGCATATTCTGTGAAACCTTTGCAGCATATTCTATGATGTCTTTTTGGCATACTCTTTGAAGCCTTTGTGGCGTATTCTATAACTCCCTTGAGGCAAAAACTAGTTAACCACGTTTGTGGTGAGTTGTAGGTAAGTTTTGATATTGCTCCACTAGCTCATTCTATGGTAGAGATCTGGGTAAGTTTGATGTTATTTATATCAGTTAACCATGTGACGGAATTTGAATATGCCTTAGAGGTACTTCCTTAAAGAGTTCTCAGCTGTGTTTCTAAAGAGTGAATCTACCATAATAGCTCATGAGTACAAAGAACTTAGGAAATTTGTAGTAATGATAGGTGGTCTAAGTGTTTCCTAGACATGAGTTTGTCTACGCTATGTATGCAAGATATCTATATTTTATGTTATCTGCCAAATTTGAATAGTTTCCATGCCAAGTATAGAGGTTATCTGGAGTCTAAGTTGTCTGCCAAATTGGGCATTCTCATGGTATGTAACATGGTTGTCTGGGATTCCATGGGATGACTTAGAATGTTTCATTCATTAGAATAAGTTATGATCTGGTTTGGTTTAAGACATGATCAGACTGGTAACCTGCTAGTTGCCAAATCCAATATGAGAATTCGTCAAAGGTAGGATCTATATGAAGTTCATCTTAAAAGATCAGTTAATATAAGTATCCACCAAGAATAGTATCTCTGAGTACCCCATCATGAGGAAAGTATTCAACAACCGTTTGAGTAAAAATTTTGTTGAAGTTAGGTTTTGTATGGATATCCTTCTGAGAAGTGAATTCGTTTTCCAAAAAAGAAATGGGACCTACATTGAGTGGTGAAATCTGTAATCTGCCTAATGAGTGAATTGTGTGTACGTTGGTCAAGTATGAAAGCTGGCATATATGTATACGCCCAATATTAGGAAAGATTAAAAGAAAATCTAGAATCTTCAAGATGAGGAATTCAACAACAAATGCTTCAAGGTAATCTGGGTTAAAACTCACTAAGTTTGTTTGAACTTTCAAGTGTTTGTTTATGATGTAGGTTCTGATATAAGAGTGTGTATGCCAGGAGGGACCAAGCAAGGATTCTACCAAATTCGTAGTTCGAGTTGCTATATTATGCGTATAGAGAGACCATAGGAATATGGCGCATAGTACCCTATGCCATGAAAAGTTTGTCTTTAACAAGTTTTAAGTTGTAACACCATTTACTGGCTTTGAAAATCTAATGTAATTATTAAACATTTTCTTTTACTAACATTTTTTAAGAAAAATAAATTAAGGAATAAGAAGTATGTTTTAGAATGGCGTTATGCTTATTGTAAACTTTTTGTTAAGTGTTTATGTGTTGCAACATCCGATATCCATATCCGATGATTCGGGTCGGGTAGAGGGTGTTATAAAAACACTACCAAACTTAGAAAACATGACTTTTCCTTAGAAATTAACATGATACATACATAATTACACACAACCATCTCATTAAATCTGCGCTCCAACTCTAGATAACTAAGATGTAGCACTTAGAGTGCTCCAAGACTACACAAACAAGATAGCATAGCACATCTCCAAATCTCCACATCACTCATATAAGTGCTAATAGTACCTATTGGCATGCTAATTGTATCCTAACCCTTCTATCAACTTTACAAGGGAATTTTAGTTAATTATACAGTAGCTTACAACATATTAGAAGCATGTCCATATCATGAAAAAATATATGATCATGTTTCAACTTCTCTTTGCATATTTTTTTATCGGATCGTATCAAAGAATTTCAATAGATTTTAAAAGAGGTTCCTTTCGTTCTCAATATATATATATACATATTTCAATGTTCAGTGAAGTTCCATATATCATTTCCAAATACTTATTCAACCATATTTCCTCGTATAAACATATACTTACATACTTATAAGTACATTCTAGATATTTAAAATTCAATTTCACAGTCAAAGTCCTTCAAATAACCATATATAAATTTTAGCTAAACTATCATATTATGTAAGATTTTTCTTACTTTCTTTAATTAATAATAACTCAATATTTTATTTATTTAACTCCTAAACAAAGTAACTATCGTAAGTTCCATGAAAACTTACCCAAAGCCCAAAAAAATGGAAAGCTCTACACTGCTCACTTCAATCGATTATCTTTTTTTGGCTTTTGCTGATAGCCTCTTTTGCTACTTGATTTTCTTCAACAAAATAGAAAAGCATATCATTAATGTTAATCAATAAACTATTATACTATCATTAAATAGTCATTAAATGACTCAACTAACATATAAAACCTCATAAATGTAAAATGTAATGAGAAAATGATGAGAAACCACAAAAGCTTACCTTACTCCTCACTTTCACACTCTAGTTAATTTATTTCTTACAAAACCCCAAGTGTGGGTGACGATGATAGGGAAAATGATGGAAGAGAAGGCTCAATTGTTGTTTTTATAGGTTTTACAAGAAAATGGTGTTGGATTTGGAGACAAATGTAAGAGATATGCTAAAGAGTGTTGGAGACGCTTTTTCTCCTTTTCTTCAATATGATCGAGCAAAAAGATGAGAAAGTGGGGGTTTCTTCACTAAATTACTAAAAAATATCATTTTTTTGAAATTACCCAATTAGGCCATTTTTAAAAAAAAATACAGAACTAGACCGATTTTACAAAAATGCTTCTAGTTGGAATCATTTTCAAGTGATTTGCGGAAAAACACAGGTGATTTGCAAGAAAACGCTTCCAGTTGGAAGTGCTTTTTGCCACATCAACACTAAAAGTGGCAAAACCAATATATATTTTTTATTTTCTGGGGCCACCTATCAATGTGGAAATAAAACTTAAAAAATAGGTCTTTATACAGACCTGAAGTCTCATTTCCCTTGTTTTCTTAAGTAATGTGGGATATGGGTATATATAGACTCATAATCTATTTATAGCTTATTCCTAGACAATGTTGAATTGCTTACTCTTTTAACTAACAATATAAGATTAAAGGCTACACTTAATTTTAAAAAATTAAAAACTTTGTATAGCATTAAAATCTAACAAAATGAAACATTATAAGCTCTTATGCAAATATGTAACTGCCAAGATGAAGCTTGGGTGGAACTAAGTGGAGGTTCGAGCCGACTGATGTTGAAGAATCAACGGATGAGTTATGATTAAGGGTGAAATGCAACTCAAGCCCAGAGCTAGCTTCTTCTCCCCGAAATATGTTGAGGCACAAAAATTGATTGGACATCTAGGGGTAAAGCACTGTTTCAGTGCGGGCCGTGAGAGTGGTACCAAATTGAGGCAAACTCTAAATACTAGATAAGACCTCAAAATAATAGGGGTCGAGGTCGACCAGTGAGATGGTAGGGGATAAGCTTCATCATCGAGAGGGAAAAAACCTGGATCACCAGCTACAGCCCCTAAATGACGGCTCAGTGATAATGGTGGTAGGGTTGCAAAGACAACCAGGAGGTTTGCCTAGAAGCAACCACCCTTAAAAGAGTGTGTAATAGCTCACTAATTGAGTGCTCTTGCACCCAAGATGAACGGGGCTAAGTGATCTACCGAAGTCGTGGGATGTAAAAATGCATCGGTAGGGGAGCATTCCACTTTAAGGGGAAGCACCTGCGTGAGATGGAATAGACAAAGCGGAAGCGAGAATGTAACCTTTCAAACCTGACCTAGATATTAAGGTCGAATCAGGAAGGCCACATTGGACACCTTAATGTTGAACTTACCCTAATGATAGTTAAAAACCTTCAAGTACTTCTTTTTATAAAATCGTGGTTACTATTGTTAACTTTGGAAAACGTCCATTTACTTAGCCCAACCATGCTTAAGTCAAATTAGCGAATTAGGTGAGTTTTTGTAAAACCTTACTGATGGCGTTGCCTTCGAAAAATCATTTTGCTATCTTCTTAGTAGTAGAAATATACCATTACTAGTCAAATTATTGATTTAGTCATATATCATTCGTAGTCCATTTCAACATATCATAAAAACCATGTATCTATACCAAATATGTGTGTTACCCTTAACGATGGACTTTGTTAGTAGGTTACCCTTAACGCTTACTAAGAAAGATTCTGTTTGGGTAATAATGGATCGATTGACGAAGACTGCCCATTTCCTACCTGTTCGTACGGATTATTCATTGTAGAAGTTGGCCAAATTGTATGTAGCTGAGATCGTGAGGTTACATGGGGTACCAGTGTCTATTATTTCGGACAGGAACCCTAGGTTTACATCACAGTTTTGGAAAGCCTTACATGAAGCTTTGGGAACCAAGTTGAATTTCAGTACGGCATTTCATCCTCAGACAGATGGTCAGTAGGAAAGAGTAATCCAAATTCTGGAAGACATGTTAAGGGGCTATGTGATTGACTCCAGGGGTAGTTGGGAGGATTTCCTACCGTTGGCAAAGTTTGCATATAACAATAGCTATCAATCCAGCATTTAGAGGGCACCCTACGAGGCATTGTATGGTCGCAGGTGCCGTACTCCTACTTGTTGGATCAAATTGAGGGAGCGACAGTTATTGGGTCCTGAATTAATATCGGAGACGGAGGAAAAAGTAAAGGTGATTCAAGCACGGTTAAAGGAAGCTTCGGATAGGCAAAAATCATATGTGAATCTAAAGCGTAAGGATATTGAGTTTGCAGTGGGAGATCAAGTCTTTCTAAAGGTCTCACCTTGGAAGAAGATCTTCAGATTTGGAAGGAAGGGCAAGTTGAACCCTAGATTCATCGGACCGTACCGTGTGTTGAAGCGTGTTGGGCCAGTAGCTTATCAGCTTGAGTTACCTCCGGAGTTGAGTCAGATGCATAGTGTATTTTATGTCTCAATGTTAAGGCGTTACCGATCGGATCCGTCTCATATAGTACCGGTAGAGGAAGTTGAGATATGACCTGATTTGTCGTTCGAGGAGGAGCCAGTGCAAATTTTAGATCGGGACATTAAGGTGCTGAGAAGGAAGTCGGTACCATTAGTCAAGGTATTATGGCGCAATCACGGAGTGGAGGAAGCTACGTGGGAGCCTGAGGACACGATTCGGCAGTAATATCCTCACCTCTTTTAATTTGGTAAATTTTGAGGACGAAATTTTCTTTAAAGAGGTTAGAATTGTAACACCTTAAAATTTAGAATTTTATGTGTTGTATTGTTTTGGGGTTATGTTAGTTAAATTATTAATTTTGCATGTTTAGGAGGTCCTGAGAAGTCTCGGGGTTTATTTGGACCTAGTAAAAAGTTTTGGCATTTAGCACTTTAAGGAGATGGTGCAAGTGACCTTAAAGCTTATGGGAATAAATGAGTAAATGGTTAGCATAAATGAGCAATTAGTAAAGTGCCACGTGAAGTACCTTGAGGGAAGAGGTTCAAATCCCAATGTACGCAAATTTTGACTAATATTTTTGTACTCTTTCCTAAAGTGTCGGCCAAGAGGTATACATGGCAAGTTGGACCTCTTTATTTTTGGTAAGGTGGCTAAGAAATAAGGAAAGGTTGATGTTGGGGAAAGGAATCAAAAGAATAAGGCAAGTAAGGGGAGCATGTGGCTTATTTCATGGAGAATGCTATGGAGTTGTTTTGGCAATTCGAGACTTTCCACTGGGTTGTGGACCCTCATCCGATGAGAATCGACTATTCGAGGTCATTCACAATTTTGAGGCATCAACGATTCGGGATTTTCCACCGGGTTGTGGACCATTATCCGAGGAAAACTAACAAATCGTAGTTGTTCACGATTTCGAGGGTAAATTTTAGATCGTTTGTTTTAAAGTAGATTTATTAAATCGCGTATGTCGACTAATCAAGCGTTATAAAATTTTAGGTGATGACGATCGAAAAAGCGTTGTGCTTACCGTAATCAGGTGTGTATTCTCACACCCTATTCCATGGGTTAAAGACTATTATCGTATTGGTAGTAAATCGCTTGATTAAGTCGTATCTTGGTGAAATTGAAAAAAGATTGGCTTAGATCTCATTATTTGATAAAATCGATATTAACACCGTGAAAGTTACGAAAATACCTTTAATGGGCCAAATCGATATATTTTGCTATGTGGGCCAAATCGATATATTTTGCTATGTGGGCCAAATCGATATATTTTGCTATGTGGGCCAAATCAATATATTTTGCTATGTGGGCCAAATCGATATATTTTGTTATGTGGGCGAAATCGAAATAATTGCTAAATATGCCAATTAATATATGAATATGTGGGCCGATTGATAAATTGATATATGGGCCAATCTAAAAATTTGCGAAATGGGCCAAGATGATTCTCTGCTCAAATGGGCCAACTTGATAAATTGTTATAATGGGCCATAATTTTTGTAATAAATATTCGAATAAATTATTGTGATTCGTTATGCATTATATACATGAATTGCATAGGATGGGATAATGATGAAGAGAAGTTTTGGTAGCTCTGCTACATAATTTTGGTGGCCCTGCCACAAATTTGTATAGTGGCAATGCCACGTAAATTCTGTTATTCTGGTGGCTTGTCCACAACTAAATAATCTACAAATGGCTTAATGCCTGCGATTGGTGTGTTGGCGGGGTGGGTTGACTGATGATCCCCACAGGTGTGTTGGTTGGTATAGGTGGTGTGTAGCGGATGGATTACTAGGCTTGGTTTGGGAATTGCATTTCATATACATGTTATATTTTGATATATTATTGTTATTATAAATGGGCTTAGGCCCAAATAATTGCTTAATGAGATTTTGTCCCAGTGGACAACGGTAAGTGGGTTACACACTGAGTTCTAGTAACTCACCCCCGTTTTTCCTTATCCTTTTCAGGTAATAATCAATGATGGAGACTTAGGTTGTGGATGACTCAGCGGAGGCCATACTACAAAAACGGTTTAATTTGGAAATTTGGATTTCTTTAGTACTTTTAATTACTTTGCTATTTGAGTTAAGTTGTAATAAGGCCTCTGGATTTATTTTTGTTTTGTTTATTGTTTGACAAATTTAAATTTTGCTCTAAGTACTTCAAATGGAAATTTTTCTAAAAACTTAAATAAACATTTTATCAAAATGAATAAACAAAAAGGGTTTCATAATAAACTTTTACAAATATATTTTTAACTCGAAAATTTCTCTTAATTTTTTATCAATGCTTTTCGTAAATTATTTTCAAATTTTTCTCAAAACCATTAATGATATTTTTTAAGTTACGACTTATAAGATTTTCATATCTCAAATTTATCGAATTATCAATCAAACTTTTATTCAATAACACTTTATAAAA
The DNA here is from genome assembly GCA_025506655.1 of Gossypium rotundifolium. Taxonomy (NCBI): domain Eukaryota; kingdom Viridiplantae; phylum Streptophyta; class Magnoliopsida; order Malvales; family Malvaceae; genus Gossypium; species Gossypium rotundifolium. The sequence goes on along the minus strand of CP106732.1, from coordinate 66,554,938 downwards.
AAAATTCTAAAAGGGAGTTGTTTTAATTGATCTGTTTAGGAAAAAGGACTTAGTAGTATTTTCTCATGTGACATGTCAAATCCAGCCTTAAATGCATGGGCCGGGTTTGGGGTGTTACATTTTATGGTATCAAAGCTCGGTTCAAAACTCGGCTGTGGTTTGGGTTCAAAAATATTTTCAAAACTATTTTGAAATGTAAAAAAAAAATTAGAACGTATGTTTTTAAAGGAAGTATGGCACCACAGGTATCCGGCACCAAGTCAAGTAAGTGTATGTTATTATTGTATGATTATAATGGTTATGATATGACTGTAGGAATACTCTAGAACTTCTAGTTTTAGGTATTGAAACTATAGAGATTGAAACTATAGGATGCGATTACGAAAACAACTTTACTTCTTATGTTTCATAAAACATTGTGTAATAAACACCAAAATAGTATACTGATTCATAAGACTTTTAATCAGATTAAATCGAATTACCCAATATGAGCGCTAGAGGACGTGGACGTGGTAGACGTGGCCGTGGTAGAGGCTAAGGCGCTAGAGTTGCGTCTGAAGCGTCGAGACATATGCCAGAAATGGACGCACATGTGTCACCCGTGACTAAAAATGGATCACAAGACCGTATGAGGGAGGACATCGCTCTGTCCCAAGCAATGCTGCGAGTCTTGGAAAGAGTTGTTGGGGCTAGAACTAGGCCAGCAGCTCGTGGGTCAATTTCAGAGCGACCCAGATCAAATGGTGGCGAGGTTTTTAGGGGTATCTCAGGTGTAGCCCCAAATGTCGCGGATCATGGATGATCTGGATTGCACCGCCGAGCCGAAATTGAGGGGAGCTGTGTCCTTGTTGAAAGACGAGGCGTATCAATGGTGGCTCACTTTTTGGAAAGGCACTCAGGCCGATCGTGTTACTTGGGATTTCTTCAAAAATTGCATTCCAAGGAAAGTATGTCGGGGCTAGCTATGTAGATGCCCGAAGGAAGGAATTCCTAAATCTGATTCAAGGAAGTAAGACTGTGGCAACTTACGAGGCAGAATTTTTGCGTCTGAGTCGTTATGCCTGGGGTATAGTGCCAACTAACTATGAGCGCTGCATGCGTTTTGAGGACGGGTTGAGTGATGAGTTGCGGGTACTGATAGCCCCATAACAAGAAAGGAATTTTGCCACACTTGTGGAGAAAGCCAAGATAGCTGAAGAGGCTAAGCACTCGGAGCGGCAAAACTGAGAAAAAGATAGAGGCAAGAGCAAGAGGGACTTTAATTACTTAGGTCCTGCTAAAGGGTTTCAGAAGAGGCCCAGGAATAATGAGCCAGCTCAAGCTAGAGCACCATTGCTACCAATCGAATCTGACCATGTCTTGACTACGAAAAATGACACTCGGGTGAATGCTAGAAGAGAACCGGTGGTTGTTTCAAATGTGCTTCTAAGGACCATCAGCTTAAAAATTGTCCTCGATCGATCGCTCGAATCGGAAGCTCACAACTCGATGTCTGACCACTAGAGGCGCCAATGAGCCATTGTGAGGCCGTGGGCCAGGTTGAGGTGGTAATGGTGTAAGACGAGGTCAAGGCGCATTGGGAAGAGGTACTGGTTTCAGGGGTAACGCAGAGGTGAGGCAGCTAGGGTTGGTTTATGCAGTCAGACGCCGAGAGGATGGCGATGCACCTGATGTGATAACTGGTACGTTCTTCATATCTGATGTACCTATTACTGCTTTGATAGATATCGGATCCACCCATTCGTATGTTGCTAGTGCTATATCTAGAAATCTGAACATTAAATTTGAGATTACTGCTAGAGAGATGATGGTAATTAGTCCTTTGGGACAGTCTGTGATAGTGAATAGATTGTTTAGAGATGTGCCCTTAGAAATTCAAGGAGAAACATTTTTGGCGGGTTTGATGGAATATCCTTTCGGTGAGTTTGATATTATTTTGGGCGTGGACTGGTTTGTGAAACACCGTGCAAACTTGGATTGTGCTGCAAAATGGATGACACTAAGAACTTCGGAAGATAAGGAAGTGGTGATGATAGGTGAAAGGAGAAATTATCTATCTAATGTGGTATCTGCTTTAAAGGTAGAAAAGTTGGTGCGAAAAGGATGTAGAGCATTCCTAGCCTTCATTAGTGAGTTGAATGCCAAGGAATTATCAGTGGAAGGTGTTAGAATGGTGAAAGAGTTTTCAGACGTTTTTCCCAAGGAACTTCCTAGATTGCCTCTAATCGGGAAGTAGAGTTTGGCATTGAGTTATTGCCAGGAACGGCTCCGGTAACCATTGCTCCTTATACAATGGTGCCGAAGGAATTAGTGGAGCTTAAAGATCAAATTCAGGAGTTGTTGGATTGGGGATTCATTCAATCGAGTGTGTCACCGTGGGGAGCACCGGTCTTGTTCGTCAAGAAGAAGGATGGGTCGATGTGTATGTGAATCGATTATAGGCAGTTGAATAAGTTGATGATCAAAAATAGATATCTGTTGCCGAGAATCGATGATCTATTTGATCAACTGCGATGAGCTTCAGTTTTCTCGAAGATAGATTTGAGATTTGGTTATCACCAACTTAAGGTCAAGGAGGCAGACATTCATAAGACTGCGTTTCGAACTCGTTATGGGCATTATGAGTTCTTGGTGATGCCGTTCGGGTTGACTAACGCACCAGCCGCATTTATGGACATGATGAACCGAGTCTTCCAACCCTATTTAGATTGGTTTGTAGTGGTGTTCATAGATGACATCTTGGTTTACTCGAAGAATGAAGAAGAACGCAATTCGCATCTGCGGGTGGTATTGTGAATATTGCGGGAAAAGTAACTTTATGCCAAATTTAGTAAGCATGAATTTTGGTAGAAGGAAGTGACCTTCTTGGGGCATGTTGTGTCGGACGAAGGAATTAGAGTTGATCCCCGGAAGGTAGAGGCTGTGTTGGATTGGAAACCACTGAAGTCAGTGGCCAAAATTCGGAGTTTCCTAAGGTTGGCTGGTTATTCTGTGCATTTTGTTGAGGGGTTTTCGTTGATTGTCGCACCCCTAACTAAACTATTGCGCAAGGGAGTACCATTTGTGTGGTCAGATCAGCAGCAAGAGAGTTTTGAGAAATTGAAAAAGATTCTGAAGGAAGTGCCAGTACTGATTCAACCTGAGCCTGGAAAAGAGTTTATTGTTTACTGCGATGTGTCACACATAGGCTTGGGATGTGTGTTGATGCAAGGTGGAAAAGTGGTGGCTTATGCATCTCGTCAGTTAAGGCCGCACGAAGTGAATTATCCCACTTATGATTTGGAGTTGGCTACAGTGAGGTTTACTTTGTAGATTTCGAGACACTATCTGCACGGTGAGAAGTCGATCATCTATACGGATCATAAGAGTTTAAAGTACCTCCTTACCCAAAAGGAGTTGAACTTAAGACAACGGAGGTGGATAGAACTGTTGAAGGATTATGACTTCTCAATCGAGTATCATCTTAGAAAGGCTAACATAGTGGTAGACGCGTTGAGTCGTAAGGTAATATCGGATTTTAGGGCGATGTTCGCTCATCTCAGCTTGTACGAAGATGGTAGTCTGCTAGCCAAACATCAATTGAAGCCTACGTGGGTAAGTCAGATTAAAGAAAAGTAGCTATTAGACGAAAGGTTGGGTTCCTTACTTCAGCAAGTGGAAGGTGGGGTAATAGAGGATTTTGGATTGAATAGTGATGGAGTATTGTGTTTTCGCAGAAGAATTTGCATGCCTAAAGATTTGGAATTGAGACAAATAATTCTGCATGAGGCACATAGTAGTCCTTATGCTATGCACCCTAGGGGAAGTAAAATGTATCGAGACCTTCGTAAATAGTATTGGTGGCCTGGGTTGAAGGGGGAAGTTACTGAATACGTGAGTAGGTGCTCAACATGTCAACAAGTGAAGGCAGAACACCAATTGCCATCGGGATTACTGCAACCGGTGAAGATTCCCTTATGGAAATGGGAACGGATAACGATGGACTTTGTTAGTGGGTTACCCTTAACGCCTACTAAGAAAGATTCTGTCTAGGTAATAGTGGATCGATTGACGAAGACTGCCCATTTCCTACATGTTCGTACGGATTATTCATTGTAGAAGTTGGCCAAATTGTACGTAGCTGAGATCATGAGGTTACATGGGGTACCAGTGTCTATTATTTCAGACAGGGACCCTAGGTTTACATCACGGTTTTGGAAAGCCTTGCATGAAGCTTTGGGAACCAAGTTGAATTTCAGTGCGGCATTTCATCCTCAGACAGATGGTCAGTCGGAGAGAGTAATCCAAATTCTGGAAGACATGTTAAGGGGCTATGTTATTGACTTCAGGGGTAGTTGGGAGGATTTCCTACCTTTGGCAGAGTTTGCATACAACAATAGCTATCAATCCAGCATTCAGATGGCACCTTACGAGGCATTGTATGGTCGTAGGTGTCGTACTCCTACTTGTTGGACTGAATTGAGGGAGCGACAGTAATTGGGTCCTGAATTAATATCGGAGATGAAGGAAAAATTAAAGGTAATGCAGGCACAGTTAAAGGAAGCTTCGGATAGACAAAAATCATATGCGGATCTGAAGCGTAAAGATATTGAGTTTGCGGTGGGAGATCAAGTCTTTCTAAAGGTCTCACCTTGGAAGAATATCTTCAGATTTGGAAGGAAGGGCAAGTTGAGTCCAAGATTCATCGGACCGTACCGTGTGTTGAAGCGTGTTGGGCCAGTAGCTTATCAGCTTGAGTTACCTCCAGAGTTGAGTCAGATGCATAGTGTATTTCATGTCTCAATGTTAAGGCATTACCGATCGGATCCGTCTCATATAGTACCGATAGAGGAAGTTGAGACAAGACCTGATTTGTCGCTCGAGGAGGAGCCAATGCAAATTTTAGATCGGGACATTCAAGTGCTGAGAAGAAAGTCGGTACCATTAGTCAAGGTATTATGGCGTAATCACGGAGCGGAGGAAGCTACGAGGGAGCCTGAGGACACGATTCGGCAGCAATATCCTCACCTCTTTTAATCTCATAAATTTCGAGGACAAAATTTTCTTTAAAGAGGGTAGAATTGTAACACCCTAAAATTTAGAATTTTATGTGTTGTATTATTTTGGTGTTAAGTTAGTTAAATTATTAATTTTGTATGTTTAGGAGGTCTTGAGAAGGGTCGGGGTTTATTTGGACCTTGTAAAAAATTTTGGCATTTAGCACTTTAAGGATATGGAGTAAGTGACCTTAAAGCATATGGGAATAAATGAGTAAATAGTTAGCATAAATGAGCAATTAGTAAAGAGGTTATGGCGCCACATAAAGTACCTTGAGGGAAGAGGTTCAAATCCCATTGTGTGCAAATTTTTGACTAATATTTTTGCACTCTTTCCTAAAGTGTCGGCCAAGAGGTATACATGGCAAGTTGGACCACTTTATTTTTGGTAAGGTGGCTAAGAAATAAGGAAAGGTTGATGTTGGGGAAAGGAATCAAAAGAATAAGGCAAGTGAGGCTTTAGTGCTAGTTTTGGTCATTTCCATTAGCATCAAGTGTGCCTTTTTCTCAAAAAAAAAATTATATTCTCTTAGCCGATTTTGTCTTGGGCAATTGGTAAGAGTTTTGGGTATTGTTTTGGCCAAAATATCATTTTTCAACTTTTGTGACATTCTTCTCTTCTCTCCAAATTTTCCCTCTTGCCTAATCTTTAATTTCAGTGTGCATATTCTCTTATTTCTTTCTTCTTGTTGTCGAATGTACACCAACAAATGAGTTCAAAATTTGTTCTTTCTTCTTTCTTGAAAACCAAGCTAGTGAACCATTCTTTTTCTTCTTCCTTCTTTTCTTTTTCACAAAACCCTTCAAGCATCTCTTCTACTCTAATCCCTTTCACCATAGCCGAATTTTGTGCTCATTATTTCTCCATAGCCGAAACTTTTTCATCTCTCCATTAATCTTTCTTTTTCATTCGAGTTGTCACTCATCCCTTGATCAATCGGTAAGTGCTCTTTTCAACTTTTTATTTTCTTTCTTTTCTCTCTTATGACCAAATCCATACTTTGGTTTTTGGATGGTTATTTTGACCGAGACCATCACCTTATTTTCTTTCATTCAAATCATTTTCGCCTCGTAGAGATATAGTGGAAGGTCAAACTTGGATTTTCCAAGTCATCGATAATCGCTAGAAATCGGTCCTGAAATCTTTAAGGTAAGAGTTCTTCACGGATTCTATAATCATTCTTTATTTGTTAAGATGTTATTAGTATGGTGATAATTAACCGATTGTAACTATAAGGACTAAATCGTTTGATCTATCCACTCATTGATCACTCAGAAAATTTGTGGTAAGTCGATCATTCACCCTTGGACAATCATTTTTATCGTAATATCGATCTATATAAGATCTAATTGAATAGAGGCTTATGGTACCAATTCGAAAGGAAAGTCGAGTGGAGATCTCAAAAGGAGTGGATTAACGATCCCAACTCCTAAATTCAAGCAAAGGGTTGTTTCGGGGATTCGAGACTTTCTACCGGGTTGTGGACCTCATCCGGTGAGAATCGACTATTTGAGGTCGTTCACAATTTTGAGGCATCAACGATTCGGGATTTTCCACCGAGTTGTGGACCGTCATCCTGGGAAAACTGACAAATCGTAGTTGTTCACGATTCCGAGGGTAAATTTTAGATCGTTTGTTTTAAAGTAGATTTATTAAATCGCGTATGTCGACTAATCAAGCGTTATAAAATTTTTGGTGACGACGATCGAGAAAGCATAGTGATTACCATAATCAGGTGTGTATTCTCACACCGTATTCCATGGGTTAAAGACTATTATCGTATTGGTAGTAAATCGCTTGATTAAGTCGTATCTTGGTGAAATCGAAAAAAGATTGGCTTAGATCTCATTATTTGATAAAATTGATAAAATCGGTATTAACACCGTGAAAGATTACGAAAATACCTTTAATGGGCCAATCGATATATTTTGCTATGTGGGCCAAATCGATATATTTTGCTATGTGGGCCAAATCGATATATTTTGTTATGTGGGCGAAATCGAAATAATTGCTAAATGGACTGATTGATATATGAATATGTGGGCCGATTGATAAATTGCTATATGGGCCAATCTGAAAATTTACAAAATGGGCCAAGATGATTCTCTGCTCAAATAGGCCAACTTGATAAATTGTTATAATGGGTCATAATTTTTGTAATAAATATCCGAATAAATTATTGTGATTCGTTATGCATTATATACATGAATTTCATGGGATGGGATAATGATGAAGAGAAGTTTTGGTAGCTCTGCTACATAATTTTGGTGGCCCTGCCACAAATTTGTATAGTGGCAATGCCATGTAAATTCTGTTATTCTAGTGGTTTGTCCACAACTAAATTTGCTATAAATGGCTTAATGCCTACGATTGGTGTGTTGGCGGGGTGGGTTGACTGATGATCCCCACAAGTGTGTTGGTTGGTACGGGTGGTGTGTAGCGGATGGATTACTAGGCTTGGTTTGGGAATTGCATTTCATATACATGTTATATTTTGATATATTATTGTTATTCTAAATGGGCTTAGGCCCAAATAATTGCTTAATGAGATTTTGGCCCAGTGGACAACGGTAAGTGGGTTACACATTGAGTTCTAGTAACTCACCCCCATTTTTCCTTATCCTTTTCAGGTAATAATCAGTGATGGAGACTTGGGCCGTGGATGACTCGGTGGAGGCCATACTACAAAAACGGTTTAATTTGGAAATTTGGATTTCTTTAATACTTTTAAGTACTTTGCTATTTGAGTTAAGTTGTAATAAGGCCTCTGGATTTATTTTTGTTTTGTTTATTGTTTGACGAATTTAAATTTTGCTCTAAGTACTTCAAATGGAAATTTTCTAAAACTTAAATAAACATTTTATCAAAATGAATAAACAAAAGGGTTTCATAATAAACTTTTACAAACATATTTTTAACTCGAAAATTTCTCTTAAAATTTTCATCAATGCTTTTCGAAAATTATTTTCAAACTTTTCTCAAAACCATTAACGATATTTTTTTTAAAGTTACGAATTATAAGATTTTCATATCTCAAATTTATCGAATTATCAATCAAACTTTTATTCAATAATACTTTATAAAAAATTCTAAAAGGGAGTTGTTTTAATTGATTTGTTTAGGAAAAAGGACTTAGTAGTATTTTCTTATGTGACATGTCAAATCTAGCCTTAAACGAATGGGCCGGGTTTGGGGTGTTACAATTCATGCATTTAAATCATGCATAAAAATAATATCTCAACATTTCATACCATTCCATCAAACATTCTTACACCACATAATATAACTAGGCATAAAAATCTCAATTAAACACTCATACAGTCAAACTAGCAATTTTGCCAATACATAAATCTTTTAAGGCTCGAAACGTACTTGGTTCAGCCACTCGAAAAACTAATATTTTGGCTACTATTCCAAGCCAATCAGCAAGCTAATTATCAAATATAACCTAACATTTATCATTATTAAACAAATTTTACAAGTTTAGGACCCACTCCTTTTTTTTCGCTTTCTCTCAGCACCTTAGTGAATCTTCTAATTTTCCTTAATAAACCTTTATACGATCCTAAAAAAAATTCAGTATAAATTAAATAAATTTAACACTTAACCAACTCCCAAATACCCACTTATGGTTTCAAACCAATTGTCAAATTAATAACTATTTTACAAATTCAACTAGTTCGATTCCTTACCTTGTATCGATGCGAACCGTACGTATGATTGTTCTTCGGCTTTACGGTTGATTTGAGGCATTTGGATCAGCACATAATTCCATAATATACTGGAAAATAAGTATCTAATAATTATTAAATTCTTTCATTTAATCAATCCATAAAATTTTCCCAACAACTATGTCGAAGAAACAATTAATTTTACACTTAACCTCACTTACGCTTCCCTATTTGTGAGATTAGAATGCCCAAACGATCAAGAAATTTTTTTCCATAATTTACATGGGTTTAATAGATGATTAGTAGGGTTCAAGAACTCAAATTAAGGCTGTAATTAATTAGGCAAGCTTCAAGAAACAAAACAGCCCTCTATTCTACACATAGGCGCATGCACCACCACTCATGGAAGCCAAAATTGGGGCTGAATTTTAAAATGGTTTGAGATCTCATTAAATTCTAGAAAAATACCTTTTAAATCATTTAAAATCTCCCAAATTCAAAATCTATAAATTTATATTTTTTATGGACAAGATTAATTAAGAAATTGAAGAGAGAAGAGACATTTCCCAAGCTAGTAGAAAGAAACGAAAATGGCACTTTCTTGGTAATGTTCGGGATCAATCTTGGAGTTAAAGATTTTAGATTTGGGGATGATTTTAATGAGAAAAAATTACAGCAATATGGTGGAGAATATGTTAACAAATCTTGTGGCAAAAAGAAAAGAAAAAGAAAAAGAAAGAGATGGTAAAACTAGGTGTAGGTGACGACAACAATAGAGGAAAGAAAAAAAATTAAAATCAAAGAGAACGAGAGGAGGAGAGGAATAGATAGGGAAATGAGGAGGACGATTAAAGGCTGATTATTAGTGAAAAATTAATTTTTATACCTAGGTTAACTAGGCTTGGATGGCCCCCACATTAAAACAAGGGGTTTTTGTAAAAAAAAAATTTAAATTATTTGCATGGGAACGGAATTGAAGTTAGGACCTCAAGGATAAATTCACTAATGTTTAACCATCAAACCAATAACTCATTCTTGATAAAATTTGAAATATTTATTTTAAAAAAACAAGGCAAGTCACATACTAGGGTTTAAGGTAAAATTTGCAAAATAATTATAATGATGCGAGAGAAGGGATTTGAACTTGGGTTTCGAGAAACGTTACACTAACCCTTAACCAACAAACCAATACCTTATTTATTTCCAAAAAATGCATAGATAATCTCAAAAATTAAGGCATGATCACTCACTCTCGATTCACAAACCCGATTCTACTAACCCTCGATTTTTGGGATGTTACAGAGAATGTCGGCTTGAATAACACAAACATTGGTGAAATCCATTGCCCTGAAAACCCAAGGGTTCCTTCATAAGGTTCATCCATGGAGGGTGAGTCAGGGCCTAAGATCAGACCAAATGGCATAGTCAATGGACAACAGGTGAATATTCCTTTACTACCCCTTGTTGGTCCCGACGGATGGAGGAGGCTCGGTTAGCAGAAATATGGTTATCGGTTCAAGGACATAAGGTTCAAGGACAAGCTTTTTCAGGGCAAGAAGGGCTAGATAAAATGCCCTGAGCCAATGTTTGAGTACTAGGCGCTATGGTGCTGAAGTAATTATAAACTCTAAATTATATAGGTTCTTTTAGTACTTTTTACTTAAAAATAATATTAATCCCGAGTATTTGATAGTTAAAAGGGTGGATTTTGTTCATATTAAGATAAGGGGCATGATTTAATAAAGAACATAATTCTATGTTATTTTGAATTAAATATATGCAAAATTTAATTTTTTTATTATTTTATGTGACATATTAATTTTGAGTTAATTTCTTGTAGTTGGACCAAAGAATTATGAATGATTTATTTGTTAAATTCATATGGACATGAGCCTATTTTTCATTATACATGGACGATAACATCAAGCAAACTTGGGTCATGATGAAATTAATTTGATCCAATTAAAATTGGTGTAATTAATGAACAAGTCTGGCAAACATTTGGGTCATCAACCCGTCCAAATAAGGGAGAATGAAGCCCAATTTAGCAAGGGCATTTGGGCAGCTCAAAATTCACTTTTGGGATATTTATTCGGAGGTCATACTTGCAAAACATTAAGAAATTAGCCTTCAACAATTACCCTTGAAACCATCCACCACCTTGCTTGATTCAAGCATGATTTCATGAATGAATCAAGCAACCAACAACCCTATCTCCACAATTCATGCCGACCATGGGAAAAACAAACCTAAAGGACTTTAAGCTATTTTTAGCAAACCCACTAGTCATCCATCCATGATAAATACTACCTTCATTTCACTCATCTATCATCCCTCGATTAACATTCATTCTTCATTTCTCATTCTCATCACATTTCCTTCCTTTTACACATAGCTGAACATTGTTTTGTCAAGGTTTAAAATTTATAAAGAGAATGATCGAACCTGGAAACTAATTCTGACAACAACTTAAAGCAAGTGCACCTATCGAACAGTAGTATAGCTTAGGCAAGATCGAATTGTCGAACCCAAAGGAACTAAAAGTACTAATACTAACCTTCTTTCTACTATTTAGCCCAAATATTAAGTGATTGGTTGTTTAATCTAAAACTATCTACCTAATAAGTTAAAGATGCAAAGACGAAAAGAATGAATTGGGGAAATAACTTTAGGAAAACTCAGTTGATTAAGACGATACCCTTAGGAAGAATCCACCTAGACTTCACTTCTTATCTAACACTGAACCAGACGATTTATTCACTTGAATTGATCCATAAGATTCCCTAATTTATATTAAACCCTCTCTCAAGGTGAATAACGTCTAACCCTAGGTTGATTAATTGAAATCTCTTTCTACTTAAAACCCCTAGAATCGCATTAACTCGATCTATGGACTCCTATATTAGGTTTCACCCTAATCCAGAAAAAACTCATCACCCTATCTCTAGGCGCGCGATCAACTCCGCTTAATTATGCTAGATCTACTCTTAAGCAGGGACTTTTGCTCCACCACCTAAGCACATTCAACTTGAATCAATATCCCGGAAATATTAACACAAGAATTAAGCTCACATAATTAAGAACAAATCAAGTATTTATCATATAGTTAAGAAAACAATAACAAGATCCGTCTTAGGCTTCATCCCCTTCAGGTATCTGAAGGGTTAGTTCATAACAATAAAAGAAAACATCTCAGAAGAAATGATAAGATAAAACATAAGAAATCCCTAAAACTCCCTAAAGGAATTGAAGGAGAGATTCTGTAACACCCCAAACCCGACCCATTCACTACGACTGTATTTGAAATGCCACTGTGAAAAACATCTGAAAAACTTTTTGACTTAGAGTTGAAAACATGAAAATTTAGTGTCTTTTGTACAACATTGTGAATTTAAAAGACTATAAAAAAATTTAGTTATTATAAATTCTTCAATTTAAAACTTTAACATGTATCTTTAAGATAAGGGTTGCTAAAATTAAAACATTTCCAAATAATAATAATTGTCAATCCACTTTAAAAACATAATAATAAACTTCAAATCCCTTAAATGACCCTTATTACAAAAACACATAATTAATCAAAGTACTTAATAATAAACTGCATGGAATAAAATGACTCTGCATGGGCCACCTCATATCCACTCCAACCAGGTCCAAGCTTATGCATCACCTGCAATGTTGGTAAAAATTTGGGTGAGTCAAACAGACTCAGTGCATAGTTATTTCACATGTCTCCACATATGGGCTTGGCCCATATCCACACAGTCTACTTACATAAATATGCAACATGAAGCCCAACTCAACCTAGTGTCCATCCGTTACACCTACCTTGGCAGACCCGCTGCCCAAGGCCGTGGCTAATCCACCGATCAACCAAGTGATCCACATATCTTACCTTGGCAGATCTGCTGCACAAGGCCGTGGCTGAGCCACCGATCACATAAGTGATCCTACATATCAATCAGTCCACGGTGATGCACACAGCTATCAACTGCCAAGATGTGGCACCTAGCTAACACCTCCCTTGATGAGGCACATAGCCAACATCAAGCGCCAATGTAGCACAAGGCTAACATTAGACCACGTACATAAAGTACACCCTTTCCTTCGATAGTCACATCCCAAGTCCCATGCATACATATATATCATGGCAACATATCACTTGAACAATTATGCATCACATGCCATCACATTTCATACATATATCAAATGTAAATCAACGTCATAAAATACTGACCTGGTTGAACGATTACCCATCATGGGTATCCACCATTTTAGCCCTTATTTCGGCTACCATTCACATCATGTCACATATACATAAATATAACACATACACATAACAAGAGAACAGTGCGATAACTACGCACCTGCTTTGACACAGTCAACTAAATCCCGAAACCCACGTCTAACGATTTGCACCCTTGCGATTGTTGAACTCCCTCCTTACGGATCTAAATCCCGAAAACCACCACTTGCTTTAGAAGCTGTCGAAATCCCCTTGATCACTTCAAATCCCGAATGACTCCTTCAATGCTCCTTAATATCGGCTACATACAAAAGACACAATATTATGATACTACGATATTCGGCCATGCCTTAACCAAAGCCTAATCACTAGATTCGGCACCCTTGTGAAAAGAATCCAAAATCGATTGCTAAAGAAAGAAACACTCACCACTACTCGTTGCTTACCACTAACGATCAACTTAACGAAATTACCTTCCTAGGTTCGGCCACAAAAGAGAAACTAAATTTTGGCCCTTAGCTTTTGGCTTTGAAGAGTAAAAGAAGTGATAGGGAGATTCAAATAAAGATTCGGCTATGGCTCATCAAATAAAGTTGAAATATTCGGCAATGGTGAATAATGGGGGAGAGTTTTTGGTTTCAAATGAAAAGGAAGGAAAAAGGGAGAATTTGCTCAAAATTTCGGCAAAAGAAAATAAAATAAAGAAAAAAATAGCCAAAAGCTGGTCATCCCTATTTATGCTACCCAAATTCGGCCATCCCCCGTTAGACCATAAAACCGTCCATGTTCATGAACAAGTTGGCCATGAAATAATTTCCAAAACATTCACCTTAACACATGCCTTGTAATCCTCTACTTTCCCAAGGTTTCAGAAATTCTATCCCTTTTTTCCTCCTAATCTTCCTCCTTATCCCTTTCAAAATTCAACCAACCCCTCTAGCCCCAAAAACCGACCATGTTCATGGCCAAGAGAGTCAACCTTTGCCAACTATTCTATCCATAACACATTTCTTCAATTCAAGCCTTATGTCCCCTTATCATACCATATTTTCTTGATTCCATACCTTAACTAATAACTTGCCTTATTCTTTTAGTCTACTATCCATAAATGATAAAGTCCAACCTTATCTTAATTAGAGTTGACTGACACATGCCATACACATGCAAAAATAAAAGCCACCTTATTGCCATTCATGGGATTCGAACCTCTTCCCTCATGCAATTACTCATGCGCCAACACCACTTTACTACTAGCTCATTTATGCTAACATTAAACACTTAAATTAACTTAAGCATCATAATCACTTGATCCACTTCACTAAATTCTCCATACTAAAAATTATTCTAAACCAATTAATTCCAAGCCTTCTCAAGACTATATTAGGCATACAACAAAATTATATCCGAGCTAACACAATTAACAAGATGATACTCAAATTTTTCCTAAAGCCCAAGGCCCAATCGGCCCAATCTTACTAGGCCCAATTTTGGGATATTACAGATTCGTTGTCTTGAGTATAATTTCGGCTTCTTGAGATGGATCAATTGGCTATCTTTGAGTGATTCCCACAAATCTGACTTTTTTGGCTTGGCTCCTTGGCCTAGCTCTGCTAGCTCGGTAGAAGGTTTCTACTGAACTCCCACTTAAGTTTACCCCTAGGGTGTTTATATAGACTTTGAGATGCTTTACTTGGCCCCTACATATCCTAATTCAAGTAGAATTCCTACTAGGGTGTTTGAATAGGCTTTGGAAAGTGTTTATTTACCTCTAAGTACCCTATTCCGAATGAAATTGCTCTTTCTGCGGTAGGGACACGCCCTAGGGCACACGCCTATGTGCAAGCCTGTTGATGAGGTACGGCTGTGTGAATCATGGTCAGGCCATGTTCGGACTTCTCTTAAGAGGCACGGCCGTGTGGGCTTAAGTCCAGGCCACGCTGATTTTGTGATATAGCCCATTTGGTCTGTTTTAGGCCCGTTTCTCGTTCTTTTCATCCCTAGGTGCTTTCTTGAGTATAAAACATGAAAAGAAAGGATTAAGAGAAACTTTTTACATAAATCAAGGGATAAATCATCCAAAAGTATGCTAAATGTGGGATTAAAATATGTTACTTTTACGGTTTATCAATAGCCATCCCCATTTTCCCTTTCCCTTGGCTAGCAATTCCTTGAGAAAAAACACTCTCTTGGCTGGCCACCTTGAGGAGGAATTTGTGGATGAGCAACCGTGAGAATTGGAGAAATTTTCCTTAATTATTCATTATGTTTTCAAATTGCTTTGTTATTTTTCATTGATAATGATAGCTTAATTTTGTTTAGCTAGAATGAGTGCATTTATTTAATAAAGTTCGTTAAGTTGTGTTTAGGATGTTTTATGCCTCAATCGTCCATGTTTTCAATTAAACTCAAGTATGTATTTTATTCATACGTGATTGAATGCATTAAAATTAGTTAAGTGATCCTAACCAGATGACGACTAATGGACACAATAATTGAAAAGTGCATGCTTAATCTAGATCTTAACCCAACTATATTGTAGGTTCATAATAACTCGAAAGAGCTCTATTATCTTGCATAGTTTTTAGGTTTATGTGATTAAATTGTTTCAAACCTAACTTGTCCATGTTACTTCACATGAATTCTAAAAAACCCTTACTTGAATATGATTAGTAAAATGCATGTTTTTCTAAGTAATAGATTCAGAAAGGACTTAATTTTGGTTTCAAACTCATGAAAGATTGAATTGCCTTAGATTATTTTTCTAGAACATTGTAAGCATGATGAAAATGAACCAAGTTAAATAATGTAATTATTCTAGCATATACATGTTATCATTGTTAAAATCTTGTGAATTTGCAGCTAAATCTAGCTCATCCATTTTAACCATTCATTTCATTTGCGTTTAGGTTAACTTGCATTAGGGATCACTTTCCATCTAGTTAGTTATTTTTCCAGCACTCAAATTTATTGTGTTTTTCTTATCAAATTGTAAATATTAATTTTTCAAATATAGATTAACATATATTGTCTTTGTGGAGATGATAACTCTTACAGTTAATTATTACTTGATAACGATTGTGTACACTTGCATAAACCCCGCATTATAGTAAACCATGCGATACTCCCAAGAAAAGCTAGAACAACCTTCAACAATAGGGTACCTGTACCCAAAACTGAAACAGGTGGGTAGGTAGAGAATACCTAGGGGAGCGAGACAACTCTCTAACAAACTCGACAAAATAGCCTCGTAACTTTGAAAGAAGGGGTGCCTCCTCAAAAAGGGGATCCTAGTGACCAGGCTCAGGCGACTGTAACTTTATTGCAATGGAATACCTCCCCTTTTTCAGTGGATTCTTTCGGAGAAAGAATTGATATTTGTTCTATTGCATTAGTAATTAAGGGAAGAATTCAACTCAAAAGAAAAAGGAGAAGCGGATCTATTCTATACCGATAAGGATCAATACGTAATAGGCGGTTGATCTTATTTTTATGAATGAATGCATCCCTATTTTTTCATAATTCAAAGGACCTATTGGTAAGAACTCTCTTTCATTCATTCTATCTTTCTTTCTTTTTTTTTTTATCAGCCTATTTTTAGTGAAATCAGAATAGTGGTTTTGGTACCACAAATTTGAGTCAAAAAGAAAATTTATTTTAATATTATTACATGGTTCGTATTTTGATAAGAATGTTATATGAAAATTCTGATAAGAAAATTTTATCGATTATGTGTTTAATTATAGAAAGGACCAAATTGTATAAAATGTAAAAGTTGAATTCTAATAGCTAGAAGGATCAAATAGCTATGGAATTCAAAACTTAAGGTCCTTATATGGTAATTAGACCATTAAAGAAAAGTTAGTAGATATTTTTTATGATTCATCCATGGAAATTTAGAATAAAGGCAAGGACTAAATTGGAAATTTAATTAATTAAAAGATGATAATAGAAAATATCATCTTATTTTCATCATCTTCCCCAAAATTTGCATGGAAACCCTAGGAGAGAGAAAAGAATCTAATTAAGCATAATTAGGTATGTTTTCTTGTCCTATTTTTAGTAATTTTTATATTTTTAGATCGGGATAGTCTAATCTATCTATTTTAGGGATTAATTTGAAAAGTTATCAAAGTAACTTTGTCACGGATGAATATACTGAAAGTTTGAAACTTATGGTAGAAAATGAAAGGTTGTTTATAGATAAACAACTTTTACAAAGTGAATTTTGATGAAATTATGATTTAAGGACTAAATTGTAAGGATGTGAAAGTTGAAGAAAAATTCTAAATTTTATGGAATACATGTGCTGTAAATGTTACTAAAATTTCGGTTAGGCTTCGAATAAGGATTAAATTGTATGAATTTCATTTTCTGAGCCTAGGGACGAAATTGTCATTTATAAAAAGTTTAAAGGCAAAATGATAATTTTGCCTAGGGTGTAAATTGAATCTAATTGAATATGAAATGTGATAAATTGATGATTAAATTCATTTATATAGATCCAAACAACTCAAATTCGAAGCTATATCGAGGAAAAAGAAAGTTTCAGATTAGTAGAATTTCTTGTACGAATGACTATTTAGGTAAGTTCGTGTAATAAATTGTGTTTATTTTATGTTGAATTGAATGTGGTATGTGATTATATGAATTGTATAAATGCTATAAATATATGAAATAATCATATGTTTGATCATGTCCGAAAAATATTAAGTTCCGTTTGAATGATGAATTTTGATGGATATATGTGATTTCTCGTATTGAATATGGTCCTGCATATGTTGCGAACAGAATATAGCTCGGACAAGCAATCCTGATAAAATCCCTCTCGAGCATCCTGTTAAATAGTTCATGCGAGCATCCTAATCGGTAATGATTTTGCATGTGTTGCACATTACTGCAGCTCTTTGTGAGCGTCCTATTGCATGTTTCGATCGGTTGTGATCAAGCATATAATGTAGACACAAACGTAGCTCTACATGAGCATCCTAAAATAAGCTCTTATAGGCTTCCTGATTTGGCTCACTTAAACTCCCTGTTACCTTATCTAGTGCTCACTAATATTAACTCTTCAGAGTTATCTATTAATGTAACAGTCCAAATTTGACCCTAATCGGAACGGTGGTTTTGGGACCATGAATTTGAGTCCGATAAATAATTAAATATCATATTTCGTGTTTATTATATGTGAATTAATGTGTGTGAAAGTTTCATAGAAAGATTTAATCATTTGTGTGCTTAATTCGATAAAAAGGACTTAATCGCGAAAATTGCGAAAATTGTGAAAAGTGTCTATTTGATGATGGTTGATTAATATGGGACATTAAAAGGGCAATTAGCCCATTTTAAAAGGTAGTGGGCGGTAATGGTCAAGAATGACCTTATTATATATGTTTTATATATTTTGTTATAATGGATAAAAAGGTAAATTGTATATTATGTTAGTATATCATAAAACATAATGAAAATAAAGCCATCATCTTTTATTTCTTCCTTGGCCGAATATGGAGAAAAGAGTAAGGGTTAGGGAGCTTTGAGTTTCGGCAATCAATTTGCTTGATTAAGGTATGTGTGATTTTCAGTTTTTGATAATTTTTACGTTTTTGAGATCGTTGCTTCGTATATTACCCGACCCATGCTAGAATTTTTGAGATTAGAGTGTATGTGAGGTTCATCCATTACAAAGTTCTTGTGGTTTTTAATGTTTTATGATTTTATATTAAAGATATGTTAAAGATTAGTATATTTTTGTATTGGAAGTTTTGGTGAAATTGAGTATTTAGGGCCAAATTGTAAAAATGAAATTTTAGAGGGGTTTATTTGCAAAATAAATGAAATGTATGCCTTGGTAGGGATGTATAGAAGATTCGGCCCTAAGGAATTAAATGCAAATTATGTGTATTTTGTGTTTCGTACAATTAGGACTAATTGGTAAAAATGTGAAACCTTAGGGGTAAAATCATAATTTTCATATTTATGTGTTTTGGGACTAAATTGAAGTGAAATGTACTTGAATGAGCTGAATTTAATGTGTTTAGATCAAGAGCAAGAAGAACAGTTTGGATCGGGGAAAGACAAAGGTTATCGAATAGTCGGATTACGGTTAAATCGACAATCGAGGTAAGTCCTTAACCAAGTATGTGTTAAATATTTAATTATGAACTTATTAAAGGATGAAAATTGTAAACTTAAAGCATAAATTTAAGAGATGGTCGAACGTGATGGTATGTTATTGAAGTGAATTGTATTTTTTTTTTTTTAGTGTAATGTGAATAAATAGGTTTGGTTTAATATATGAAAGCATTATGAAATATATAAGAAATGTTTGTGATTTCAGTGTTAAGTGATGTGTATGGAAATGTTAAATATATGAAATATTCGAGCTTATTGCCTAGCAGGCCTCGTGCTGATGACTAATATTGGGCTTATGCCTAGCAGCCTCGTCTTGATGATTAATATCGGGCTTATTGCCTAGCGTGCCTTGTGTCTTGATTGATTTAGCTTATTGCCTGTAATGCCTAGTGATTTAGCTTATGCCTAGCGATACGGTGTGCGTCATAAGCAGAGGATTTGAGAGTTAAACATGTTGAGATGTATATACATAATAGTATGAGCTATAAGCTCGGGAAAAGGTCGACTTATTGTATTGGTAAGGAATAAGGTAAGATGGTTTATTTTAGTTGAGTTATTCGTGATGTGATGAAGCTAATGATTCAAGCGTGTTCTATCTCATGATATTGAGATTATCATTGATTGATATGATCTATATATATGTGAAATTGAGGTACATACATATATTTATGCTACATGAAGATTGACTATAGATATGAAAGGCGGTGAAATTGAAATAATGACATGTCTTTGTAACTTGAAATGTTCGAATGCATATGTTATCCTTATGAAATGGTATTGTATAAATTGATGTGATAAAGTACTATTGATTAGGTTAAATATATGAATAATATTCGGCTAAGTGAACTTCATATTGAATTAATTATGCTAAATGCCACAAGCATGAAAACTAAATGTTAAGTATATGTTTATGTCATTAATATTGCTTGGGACTTACTAAGCTAGTGAGCTTAATTGTGTGATATGTTCTTCTCTGTTTTATAGATTTGGGTAAAGCTATGAGCTCAAGAGGGATCGTCAAGAAAGTCATCCACACTATCGCCTCTTTTGGTATTTAATCTTAGTTTTGAATCAAAGGCATGTATAGGTTAGACTAAGGTTTTGATTAAGAATATTCAGTTTTGTATATATATGCATAGCCTTGTAAAATGGCTATTCCTTTTGGTCAAGTTTAAATTCCTATGTTCTTGTTATAATGGCTTGATTAAATTATGAAATGAGGTGAGGTTCGGTCATGGTTAAATCATGCATGGAAAGTAGTCATATAATATATATATATTGTGGTGTATGGTTATGTGTTTTAGCAATAAAGGAAATGATGGTTATTTGATGATGTATAACGCGTAGTATATATAACAAATAATATGCCTATAATAGGTGGATGTGTTGCGTTTGGGATAAGCATGACATATTGATATGTTTAGTAATTGTTGTATTTTGATATGTACTATTATATGTTAAATGAGGTTGATATGTATATATTTTAAGTATGATCTTGGCTAGATGATTTATGTGTTGCTTGTTAATTTGTTTTATTATCGATAGATATGTTAAATCATGTGTTTCATTATTAATGTAAATTTTGTTTATAGGAAAGGTACGCTTGTTATATGTATAATTTATATGCTTTAATAGTGCTTTCGGTCATACAGTAATGTTGCTATGTTTGTATGTACATCTGATTTTTAAACAGTATAGATAGTTCGGTTGTTTTAATAGGTATTCATTCGGTAGAAAAATTATGCAAATGGTTTGTATTAAACAATATTTGATTTATGTCCGATACAAGTATTTAAATGATGAGTCATTTTATATTTTGATTGTATATGTATATATATTTATATACCATGAATGTATAAATTTTATGGATTGGATATTCCCATATTTTGAGTACCTATAATAAATCTCGTTGTGCATTTTCTAATTCAGTAAGTTGAAATGTTATATGAAAAGGAAAAGAGTGCATTGTTGTGCTTAAAGTCTAATGAAGGTCTATTTGGAATTGAGTTTAGTTTGGTAATAGTCGTAACCCTAATCTGGTGATGGATACGAGTTAGGGTGTTTCTTTTTATTGGTATCAGAGCTTACAGTTTAGTCGATTCTAGGACTATCGTAGCGCGTGAGAGTCTAGCTATACATGCCTTTATTGTATATATTTGATAGTGTGGTGACTTCTGACATTTCGAACTGTGTTTTATATAGTAAATGGATCCTGATCTCGATAGAGCCGTAGCGGATGATGTAGAGAGTGTAGCGCCTGATCGTGCACATGGATTAGCACCAGTAGACTCTCGACCAGTTTCGAGTAGCCACGAGGGGGAGGCTAAACAAGCCTTCTACCAGATGATGAACAAGTGATTTACCCAGTTTATTCAGAATAACCCGGCTGTACAACAACCTCTACCCTCGAATAATCCAACTCCGATACCTTTAGCACCCCCGATGATAGATCCAATGAGATTTAGTAGACCTCCTGTTGATAAAATCAAGAAATATGGGGCCTAAGAATTCAAATCTAATAACGATGATGATGAGGAATGGGATGAGATGTGGCTTGATAATACTATTTGGGTGCTTGATGAGTTATCCTATTATTCTGAGGAGTGCTTAAGTGTGCTATATCCCTACTTTGGGACTCTGCCTATCATTGGTGGAAAATGCTAGAATCAGTAGTTCCGAAAGAAAAGGTGACTTGGGACTTCTTTCAAATTGAATTCTGAAAGAAATATATCACCCAACAATTCATCGATCAAAAACATAAAGAATTTCTTAAACTAAAACAAGGGCAAATGACTGTGACAGAGTATGAGCAAAAGTTTGTCAGACTTAGCAGATATGCTAGAGAGTGTGTTTCTTCTGAAGCTATTATGTGCAGAAGATTTGAAGACGGCCTGAATGAAGACATAAAGTTACTTGTGGGCATTCTTGAGATTAAGGAGTTTGTGGTACTAGTCGAGCGAGCTTGTAAAACCGAAGAACTTGGAAAAGAGAAAAGAAAGGTAGAATTAGAAGCTAGAGACACTTGTAAAAGATCATTGAGTAAGACGTTCCAGTCAGCACCTAAGAAGTTCAGAGATGATTTTAGATGACAAAAGCTACCTCTGACTTATCTAGACGAGATCGACCCTTGTGAGCTCTCGAGCCACCTCGATGGCTAGTGTTGGCAATGTTCAGTAGGATCAGACTGAGTACAAACATTGTGGAAAATGGCATTCTAGGAGTTGTAGATTCCATGACCGGCCTTGCTTTAAATGTGGATCGTCAGATCATTTTATCAGGGAGTGTCCAATGTTAGCCGAGCAAAATACGGCTCAGAATTCAAGACTGAGCAACATGTCAGCACGAGGCAGACCACCCAGACATTCTGGAAATGTAGGTGGCAGTCAGAGAGGAACGAAAGATACTGCAGTTCGATTAGAGGCTCGAGCACCAGCTAGAGCTTATGCTATAATGACTAGAGAGGATGCTTCTTCCCTAGACGTTATTATCGGTACTTTCACACTTTATGATACTAATATGATTGCATTGATTGACCCTGGTTCGACTCATTCATATGTGCGTGAAATTCTAGTATCTAGTAAGACTCTACCTGTTGAGTCTAGTAAGTTTGTGATCCGTGTGTCTAACCCCTTGGGTCGATGTGTAGTTGTCGATAAAATGTGTAAAGGTTACCCATTGATGATTCGGGATTCCTGCTTTCCAGCAAACTTAATGTTGTTGCCTTTCGACGAGTTCGATATAATTTTGGGAATGGACTGGTTAACTTTGCATGATGCAGTGGTGAATTGCAAAAGAAAGATTATTGATTTGAAATGTCAGAATGGTGAGAGCATTCGAGTTGAATCTAATGATTTAAATGGGTTACCTACAGTAATATCATCGATGCTAGCCCGAAAGTATGTGAGAAAAGGATGCGAAGCTTATTTGGCCTATGTACTGGATAATAAAGTGTCTAAAAAATAGATTGAATTTGTACCGGTTGTGGGTGAATACCCAGATGTGTTTCATGAAGAATTACCGGGTTTACCACCAGTACGAGAGATTGAGTTTGGCATTAAATTAATATCGGGGATAACTCCGATCTCGATAGCTCCAGATCGGATGGCACCTACTGAGTTGAAAGAGTTGAAAGCACAGTTGCAATAGTTGACAGATAAAGGCTTTGCACGACCGAGTTTTTCTCCTTGGGGTGCACCAGTTCTGTTTGTGAAAAAAGAAAGATGGAACTATGCGAATGTGTATCGATTACCGGCAGCTGAATAAGGTGACAATAAAGAATAAATACCCATTACCTCGGATTGACAATTTATTTGATCAGTTAAAAGGAGCTTCAGTGTTTTGGAAGATAGATTTGAGATCGAGTTATTATTAGTTGTGAGTCAGAGATACAGATGTGCCAAAGACTGCATTCCGGACGAGGTACGGACATTTTGAGTTTCTGGTTATGCCTTTTGGACTTACTAATGCACCTGCGGTTTTTATGGACCTGATGAATCAAATTTTCAGACAGTTTTTGGATCGATTTGTAGTAGTGTTTATTGATGATATACTGATCTATTCCAAAGATGAAATTGAGCATGCCGAGCATTTGAGATTGGTGCTACAAACTTTGCGAGATAAACAGTTGTACGCAAAGTTTAGTAAGTGTGAATTCTAGATGAAGGAAGTTAGCTTTTTGGGTCACATCGTTTCAGCATCAGGTATTCATGTTGACCCGAACAAAATATCTGCTATTCTTGATTGGAAACCACCAAAGAATGTTTTTGAAATTTGAAGCTTTCTGGGACTTGCAGGTTATTACCGATGATTTGTGAAAGGTTTTTCTATAATAGCTGCCCCGTTGACAAAGCTATTGCAGAAAGATGTCAAGTTTGAGTGGTCGAAAAAGTGTTAGAAAAGATTCGATCAGTTGAAAGCCCTTTTGACCGAAGCTCCAGTGTTAATTCAACCTGAATTGGGTAAAGAATTTGTTGTTTATTTTAATTCAACCTGAATCGGGTAAAGAATTTGTTGTTTATTCTTATGCTTCTTTGAATGGTTTGGGCTGCGTTTTGATGCAGGAAGGCAAAGTCGTAACCTACGCTTCAAGACAATTGAAGTTGCATGAAAGAAATTACCCGACACATGACTTAAAACTCGCAGCTATTGTGTTCGCATTGAAAATTTGGCGTCATTACTTATATGGTGAAAAATGTCATGTTTACTCGGATCACAAAAGTCTGAAGTACTTGATGACTCAAAAAGATTTGAACTTGAGACAACACAGATAGTTAGAACTGTTGAAAGACTATGAATTAGTAATTGATTACCATCCGAGAAAAGCCAATGTTGTTGCGGATGCCTTAAGTCAGAAATCATTGTTTGCTCTTTGTGCGTTGAACGCACATATGGTTATGACTAGTGATGGTTCGATCATAGCCGAGTAAAAAGCAAGACCGATGTTCATTCAACAAATTTGTGATGTGCAAAGAATTGACAAAGACTTGATTGCTAGATGAGTTCAATGTGAAAATGATGCAGAGTCAGAGTTTCGAATTGATGCAAATGATTGTTTGAATTTCAAAGGCCGAATATGTGTTCCGAAGAATGTGGACTTGATTCAGATGATTTTGAGCGAGGCTCATGATAGTCGATTATCGATACATCCGGGTAGCACGAAAATGTATAATGGTTTGAAACAGTTCTATTGGTGGCCTGGCATGAAACGAGATATATCTGAATTTGTCTTGAAGTGCTTAGTTTGTCAGCAAGTAAAAGCAGAACATCAAGTGCCTTTAGGGTTACTTCAGCTGATCATGATACCTGAATGGAAATGGGGTAGAATCACTATGGATTTTGTATCCGGATTGCCTACGACACCGAGTAAGAAAGATGCAGTTTGGGTTATATTGGATAGACTGACCAAATCAGCTGATTTTTGCTAGTTCGTACAGACTATTCACTTGATAAACTTGCTGAGTTGTATGTATCACAGATTGTGAGATTGCAAGGTGTGCCTAGTTCCATTGTTTCAAATAGAGATCCGAGGTTCACATCGCGATTTTCGAAGAAGCTGCAAGATGCTTTAGGTACTAAACTTCACTTTAGCATAGCCTTTCATCCGCAGACAGATGGTCAGTCTGAGTGAACTATTCAGATACTTGAGGACATGTTGAGATGTTGCGTCCTCGAGTTTGAAGGTACGTGGGAAAGATACTTACCTTTGATTGAATTTGCTTATAATAACAGTTGTCAATCGAGTATCAACATGGCACCTTATAAAGCTCTTTATGGCCGCAAGTGTCGTACACCATTGTATTGGAATGAGCTTAGTGAAAGCAAGATACACGGGGTTGACTTGATTAAAGAGACTGAGCAGAAAGTGGTTGTGATCAAAGATACTTTGAAAGCTGCCTCGGATCGGAAAAAGTCTTATGCTAATTTGAAATGTAAAGACATTGAGTTTCAAGTTAGAGATCAAGTGTTTTTGAAAGTTTCTCCGTGGAAGAAAGTACTTCGGTTTGGTTGAAAAGGTAAATTAAGTCCGAGATTCATTGGACCGTATGAAATCATCGAACGTATAGGGCCTGTTGCTTATAAATTGAAGTTGCCCACTGAATTAGAAAAGATACATGACGTATTTCACATTTCGATGCTTCGTAAGTATAGATCGATCCGTCTCATGTGATCACTCCGTCGGAGGTTGAAATTGATCCGATATGACGACGAGGAAGAACCAATTCAGTATTCTAGCTCGAGAAATGAAAGAATTGAGGAACAAGAGAATTCCATTAGTGAAATTTTTATGGAATCGGCACGGAGTTGAAGAAGCTACGTGGGAGCCTGAGGATTCAATGAGGCAACAATACCCAACTTTGTTTAAGGGTAAGATTTTCGGGGACAAAAATCCCTAAGGGGAGAGTTGTAACAGTCCGAATTTAACCCTAATCAAAACGGTGGTTTCGAGACCACAAATCTAAGTCTGATAAATAATTAAATATCATATTTCGTGTTTATTATATGTGAATTAATGTGTGTGAAAGTTTATTAGAAAGATTTAATCGTTTGTGTGCTTAATTCGATAAAAAGGACTTAATTGCGTAAATTTTGAAAATAACAAACTATAGTGAAAAGTGCCTATTTGATGATGGTTGATTAATATGGGGCATTAAAAGGGCAATTAGCCCATTTTAAATGGTAGTGGGTGGCAATGGTCAAGAATGACCTTATTATATATGTTTTATATATTTTGTTATAATGGATAAAAAGGTAAATTGTATATTATGTTAATATATCATAAAACATAATGAAAATAATGCCATCATCTTTTATTTCTTCCTTGGCCGAATATGGAGAAAAGAGTAAGGGTTAGGGAGCTTTGAGTTTCGGCAATCAATTTGCTTGATTAAGGTATGTGTGATTTTCGATTTTTGATAATTTTTACGTTTTTGAGATTATTGCTTCGTATATTACCCGACCCATGCTAGAATTTTTGAGATTAGAGTGTATGTGAGGTTCGGCCATTGCTAAGTTCTTGTGGTTTTTAATGTTTTATGATTTTATATTAAAGATATGTTAAAGATTAGTATATTTTTGTATTGGAAGTTTTGGTGAAATTAAGTATTTAGGGCCAAATTGTAAAAATGAAATTTTAGAGGGGCTTATTTGCAAAATAAATGAAATGTATGCCTTGGTAGGGATGTATAGAAGATTCGACCCTAAAGAATTAAATGCAAATTAAGTGTATTTTGTGTTTTGTACAATTAGGACTAATTGGTAAAAATGTGAAACCTTAGGGGTAAAATGGTAATTTTCATATTTAAGTGTTTTGGGACTAAATTGAAGTGAAATGTACCTGAATGAGCTGAATTTAATGTGTTTAGATCAAGAGCAAAGAAGAACGGATTTGGATCGGGGAAAGACAAAGGTTATCGAATAGTCGGATTACGGTTCGTCGACAGTCGAGGTAAGTCCTTAAGCAAGTATGTGTTAAATATTTAATTATGAACTTATTAAATGATGAAAATTGTAAACTTAAAGCATAAATTTAAGAGATGGCCGAATGTGATGGTATATTATTGAAGTGAATTGGATTTTTTTTTTTTAGTGTAATGTGAATAAATAGGTTCAGTTTAATATATGAAAGCATTATGAAATATATAAGAAATGTTGGTGATTTCAGTGTTAAGTAATGTATATGGAAATGTCAAATATATGAAATATTCAGGCTTACTGCCTAGCACGCCTCGTGCCGGTGATTAATATCGGACTTATTGCCTAGCAAGCCTCGTGTCGGTGATTAATATCGGGCTTATTGCCTAGCGAGCCTCGTCTTGCTTGATTAATATCGGGCTTATTGCCTAGCGTGCCTTGTCTTGCATGATTTAGTTCAGTTTGTAATGCCTAGCAGGCTTATTTCGGTGGTACGTCATAAACAAAGGATTTGAGAGTTAAACAAGTTGAGATGTATATACATAATAGTATGAGCTATAAGCTCGGGAAAAAGGTCAGCTTATTGTATTGGTAAGGAATAAGGTAAACAGTTTATTTTAGTTGAGTTATTCATGATGTGATGAAGCTAATGATTCAAAGCGTGTTCTATCTCATGATATTGAGATTATCATTGATTGATATGATCTATATATATGTGAAATTGTATATATAGGTATATATATATATTATTTATGCTACATGAAGATTGACTATAGATATGAAAGGCAATGAAATTGAAATAATGACATGTCTTCGTAACTTGAAATGTTCGAATGCATATGTTATCCTTATAAAATGGTATTGTATAAATTGATGTGATAAAGTACTATTGATTAGGTTAAATATATAAATAATATTCGGCTAAGTGAACTTCATATTGAATTAATTATGCTAAATGCCACAAGCATGAAAACTAAATGTTAAGTATATGTTTATGTCATTAATATTGCTTGGGACTTACTAAGCTAGTGAGCTTAATTGTGTGATATGTTCTTCTCTGTTTTATAGATTTGGGTAAAGCTACGAGCTTAAGAGGGATAGTCAAGAAAGTCATCCACACTATCGCCCCTTTTGGTATTTAATCTTAGTTTTGAATCGAAGGTATGTGTAGGTTAGACTAAGGTTTTGATTAAGAATATTCGGTTTTGTATATATATGCATAGCCTTGCGAAAATGGCTATTCCTTTTGGTCAAGTTTAAATTCCTATGTTCTTGTTATAATGGCTTGATTAAGTTATTAAATGAGGTAGATTTGGTCATGGTTAAATCATGCATGGAAAGTAGTCATATAATATATATATATTGTGGTGTGTGGTTATGTGTTTTAGCAATAAAGGAAATGATGGATATTTGATGATGTATAATGTGTAGTATAAATAGCAAATAATATGCCTATAATAGGTGGATGTGTTGCGTTTGGGATAAGCATGACATATTGATATGTTTAGTATTTGTTGTATTTTGATATGTACTATTATATGTTAAATGAGGTTGATATGTATATATTTGAAGTATGATCTTGGCTAGGTGATTTATGTGTTGCTTGTTAATTTGTTTTATTATCGATAGATATGTTAAATCATGTGTTTCATTATTAATGTAAATTTTGTTTATAGGGAAAGGTACAGTTGTTATAGGTATAATTTATATGCTTCAATAGTGCTTTCGGTCATACAGTAATGTTGCTATGTTTGTATGTACATCTGATCTTTAAACAGTATAGATAGTTCGGTTATTTTAATAGGTATTCATTCGGTAGAAAAATGTATGCAAATTGTTTGTATTAAACGATATTTGGTTTATGTCCGATACAAGTATTTAAATGATGAGTCATTTTATATTTTGATTGTATATGTATATATATTTATATACCATGAATGTATAAATTTTATGGATTGGATATTCCCATATTTTGAGTACCTATAATAAATCTCGTTGTGCATTTCTAATTCAATAAGTTGAAATGTTAGATGAAAAGGAAAAGAGTGCATTGTTGTGCTTAAAGTCTAATGAAGGTCTATTTGGAATTGAGTTTAGTTTGGTAATAGCCGTAACCCTAATTCGGCGACGGACACGGGTTAGGGTGTTACAATTAAGCTCTATGAGCTCTCTGAATAAAACTCTTATGAGTTTCTTATTTAGCCCGGATAAGTGTCCTGTTACATGGCTCATCTGAGCATCCTGATATGTAGCTTGAGAGTGTGCTCTCTGATTAGGTGCCCTAATGTGTACCCCTTATTATGAGTTGACGGTTTATAGTTTTGTACATCTTGTGTGTACTACCTAAGTATCCATCAAAATTTCAATGATTCAACGGATAAATTCCTAAAATGAGAATTATGAGATTAAATGAATTATATTTCGAATGATTCTAAAATACGTGAAAGTTTATAACATGATGAGCTCATCTATACTTACTTGATGTATATATGAATATTGTGACTAACTTGCTAAATTGAGTGCATGTGATTAGGCAAATTTGCTAAATTGATGGAAAACATGTTATTGTATGCTTATTATAATGAATGTGACTGGTAAGTTTATTTCCTGTTATACGAACTTATTAAGCATTAAATGCTTACTAGGTTTTATTTTCTTTGTTTTATAGTGCTTAGAAGCTCGTAAAGGTTGGAGGCTGATCGGAGCAGCATCACACTATCCATCAACTTGTTTTGATATAAAAAGTAAACTTATTTTGGTATAATGGCATGTATAGGTTAACTTGGCCAATGATGGCTTGTAAATGATGTTTGTAATCTAGCTATTAGTATGGCTAGTGATGTTTGATTTGGTATACTACTACAAAGTTATAACATGTTAAAATACATATATGTATGGTTTGGTTAAATTGAATTAGGTAAAACATAAGCCATTATAAGATAGTAAGTTTGATAATATAATTATGTGATATTATTTCATACATATTAATGTTGTTTGCTTGATTTATATGACTTGAATTGGTAGGAAAATATATGCAAATGTTATTGTAGGCTGAAGGTTAAATTTGGGTGAGAAAGAAGGCTAAGAATTAACCTT
Organism: Gossypium rotundifolium; assembly: GCA_025506655.1. NCBI lineage: Eukaryota > Viridiplantae > Streptophyta > Magnoliopsida > Malvales > Malvaceae > Gossypium > Gossypium rotundifolium. The sequence continues at coordinate 66,524,848 of CP106732.1, read as the reverse complement.
AGTTTATCCACACAGGGTAGACACATGAGTGTGTGTCTTGATTGTGTGTGACACATGGCATAGCATATGGGCAAGTGGTTTGGCTGTGTGTCCCCTGTATCTTAAATTTGAGAAACAGAATGCTCAGAATTGGACACACGGGCAGAGACACAGGCGTGTGCCTTAGCCGTGTGTGATACACGTCCTAGAACATGGGCGTGTGTCTTGGCCGTGTGAAGCCTGCACCTAAATTGTGAAAATTAAATTAACCACATGGCCTGGCACAGGAACATGTGACTGGCCATGTGGCACAAGTTAGAAAGTTACACGGGGTCAGACATGGCTTGCGACGCCGGCGTGTCTTATGGTCACACCGGCATGTGCCCTGATCACACGGGCAGTGTGTGCCCTACATAGGAGAAAAAAATTTAATTTTTTGCGAAAAATTCTCTGAGATCCCTATTGAGTCCTGACTAGTTCCTAATGTTTAAATTGGGCCTCGAGGGTCCATTCAAGGGACAATATGATTAGTTTCAAATATGAATAGTGTATCATATGAATTTCATGGAATTATTTTGTAAACTCTGGTAATGCTTCGTAACCCTGTTCTGGCGACGGATATGGGTTAGGGGTGTTACAATTTTATTGCCTAATTCTATCTATGTATAAAATATGAGGCCAATATTATTAAGATCATTATTACGCTTCCAGATCAAAGCAAAATATAGTATTTAATTCTTTTCTTTCCTTTAATGCCTATTGATGTTCCAAAAGTTCTTTTCCAAAATCCAGGAGAGGAAGAAGTCTTGGTTATTTCTATCCTTGAACTCCTCTAGACCCGACTTTTTGTTGGGCCTTCAACCAACTATTTTAATCTTTTAATTAAATATGTATAAAGTATTAACATTCTTTTTGAATGTGAGAAACCGCAGTGTGAAAAAATGAAAAAGAAGAGGAAAGATAAGCAAATTTTATCTTTTACTACATTGTAATAAACACATTAGAATAGACTCTTTGCTCATTTTAAAAAAATAAAAAATAAAATAAATAAAGAGAGGTTTACTCTCAGATACCTAGCTAGAAAAGTATGTATTATGTCGATCCATATCAATTAATTTGTAGAGTAGATACTCGTACAAATTAAACATATGCCAGGAACTAGATTTGAACTGGTGGCACAAGAATTTTCAATCCTTTACTCTACCAACTAAGCTATCCCGACCATTACCGACACATTATCCTCATAATGTTAGATGACTTGGGTCTATGTCAATTAAAAATGAAAATAAAAAAACTAAAAAGTATCAAATTAAAAGTTTCAAATAGGAATTTCTTAGATATTCAAAAGGAAGACTTTGTAAATTTCCATACGAGTAATCATATGTATTATGAATCATTCAAATAGGTATTCCTTGCTCAAAAGATTTCAACGTATATCATATATATATCACAATATATCACAAGACTTGTGATAAGAGAACAAAATTTTGCTATGCTAGGATACACTTGTAAAATGACAAAGAATAGGATGAATGTGAAACATAAGGAACTTTGAACCACTAACAAAAAGGGTAGGATAAAATAAATAGACAACAAACATGATTTTTTGGTGTTGGGGATAGAGGACTTGAACCTTCACGATTTTTAAAGTTGATAGATTTTCCATAGACTTCCCTAAAAAACATTGGGCACGTGTAAACGAGGTGCTCTACCCATTGAGCTATAGCCCTTGTGTTTGTGATACATATTTTATCATATTATGTCCATAATTTCTTGTCAAGATGAATATTACATGATCCAACATCATAATCACACCCTTTTGGTCGATTTGATTTGTATTGCTTAGAAGTAATATTGGATTTATAATCCATCGATGTATTAGGTCTTTTTTCTTTATCATTTGATTAATTATGATAATAAATAACCTACTTAACTCGACGGTTAGAAATCGCTTTCATCTGGCAAGAGTACATAACACCCAAACCGGTCAATACACCACTTTGAATCTGGTATATTACGGGAAAAATGTATTTAGGAGGTTAGGTTTTGCGGCTAAAAGGTTGATGAAAACTCTTTGCTATATTTTGTACTTGTAGAAAACTTGGGCATGATTGCTTTAAAACCAATGGCGCTTTTGAAAACCGAATTTTGAAAACTTATTTGAACCCACAAGTAAAACAAGTTTACATCATTTAGAAATCCGAGTAACCCTTTTGTTGATTAAAATCATCTTGTACTTAGTGTGGAAAAGTCTCAAGTTTGGAAAACATTTGAGTTGCATTCATTTTAAATTACAGTGATCTTTGGATGGTAAAGTTTTAAAACATGTCGCTTCGTGGTTTTGAAAACCTATTCTTTCCAAGTTTTATACAATATTAACCCAATAACTTATTAAGGTACAGTTGAAATCAAATCTAAGCATATAAATAACCAAAGCATAATTTTAAAAGGCCTTTTACAATCCCAACAAAACCAAATGAAAATAAAGTAAATAAAATACCAAGTTTTAAATCAGTGCAACTCCGAATTTATTCATGGCATGGTCACCTCGAGTCCACCCGGCTTCATGTCCGCAACCTAAGTGTCACCTGAAATGATAAGGGAGAAGGTGAGTCGCAAGACTCAGTGCATAAATCCCCCCTCCCGGTATATGCAACATACTAACACACATTATAACAAGGCAATACAATTAATGCACCCAATCCTAACCATCCATAACACCTTTTCTACCCCGTGTGGTACCAAACCACTAGTGGTGCCAAACCACTGGTGACCCAAAGTCACGATATCCATCAATGTGGTGCCAAACCACTGGTGACCCAAAGTCACGAAAATCCACCTGTGGGGCCAACCCATGTGTGATACCAAATCTTGGCGACGATCCGTATCTCAAAAGTGGGGCCAACCCACGGTGGTGTTAAACCAGGGGACGAGTCACTATGAGGTGCCAAACCTCGGTGTCCCAAAGACACAAGTGTGATACCAAATCACTTTGGTGACCGCAGATCCACGAATCATATGATAGGGCCAACCCATCGTGTGATACCAAATCACTAGCGTCAATCCGTAAAATCAACCGTGGGGCCAACCCATTGTGGTGCTAAGCCCTTTGGACGAGACGCGGAGGTGCCAAACCTGGTGACCCAAAGTCACAATAATCAATCTGTGGTACCAAACCACTGGAGGTGCCAAACCTCTAGTGTCCCAAAGACACGGATATCATATACCCCCTCCTCTCATATCACCCATAACATATCATACTGATGCAAATCGTGCAATCATGCAAATCATGCTAATATGTTTAGGGTAGCATCTCATAACACATACATCATAGATTATGATATCATATCAATAACAAAGCTCATAATGAAACGGACTTACCCGAATCCGTGCACATACCCCATAAGGTATCATATCAATCAACCATACTGTTTCGGCTTTATTAAGAAATCAGGTTATTAAGCATATTACTAAGTAAAGAGTGTGTTAGTTTACACACCTGTTAAAACACAAGCTTTAATCCAACGAACCGTTCTAAGACTCTCGATTACCTTGCTCCTATAATCGGCCAAATAGAAGATTAGCCACCTATACCATTCGGCCAAAACAGATAACTCAAGAGGGCTAACACTTAAACCCTTATCTTACAAATGGTTTGGTTTCCTACCAAACCCCGAACCAAACAATGGTTCCTTTGACAATCGGCCACACCCTAATAAGAAAACAGTTAATCTTTTGAAGACTTTGGCTTATTGAAATCTAAAAGAATAGACTAACCAAAATAACCTCTTCGACTTCTCCAAATGACTGCTTCGAAATCTCGGATGCCCTATAATGAAATCGGTTCAAACAAAGAGATTAACTCCTTTCAAAAAAGCCCAAAATCGGCTCTTAGCCAAACCAAAATCGACAAAGAACAAAGGAGAGGGGAAATGGCCATTCGGCCAAGCACTTACCTTCCTCTAACCCGATTGAAAACCAAACTAGAAGAGATCCACACCAATCTACTATTCGACCAAGAAAACCACTAGGAGAGAGAGAGATTCGGCTAACACATTAAACAAAGAGGAAAAGAGGATTCGGCCTTAGGTGTTTAACACACTTATGTTCGGCTTGAGTGGAAAGAAAGGGAGAAAAAGAAGATGTGAAATGAGAATAGAGTTTCGGCAAAAGGGTATTGAGAAAGAAGATGAAAGTTTGAGGGGACAAGATGATATGGTTTCAGCTCAATAGAAATGGAGAAAATAAATGGAGAATTCGGTTTAGAAGGCAAGGTAAGTTTCGGCACTTATGAAATAAAAAAAAGTAAAATATGTGAGGAAGAAAATGGCTATTTCGGCTTAGCACAAATGAACAAAAGAGAAAGAGTTGGAAGAGAGCATTCGGCCACACATACAAAATCAAGGGAAGCAATGCAAATTTTGGCAAGCTTCAGGGGTTTAGTCTTTCGGTTTCAAGAAGAAAAAATGAAGGAATTCTCTTAGGAAAACTCGACTAGCTATACAAAAAAAGGAATTTTGCTTTGACACAAAATGATGAAAATGCACAAAATGCAAAGTGAATTTCGGCACTCCCACTACACACCTACCAAAACCGGCTACTCCCCCCCATGAAGCACCCAAGATTCGGCCATCACCTACAAACACTCCCCTCCACTAATTCAAATCACTTTGAATTAGTCCACTTCCTTAATTTACTCTCCACCCACCATTTGAGCATTTGACTTGGTCTAAGGCAAAGTTTGAACTACCTACAACTTCTTCCCTCCATGCCGTCAAAATGGAAGCAAAATGAGAGCACTCTGTAGCTTGAACACAGGACCTCCCCCTGCAAATGGCGTCACACACACAAGCCTCAAGTGGCGCCTATCCTGCCACTCCACCAGCTCCTTTCTTGTGCTAACATTTACCAAATAAAACCTTTAAACCCCAGCTTCCTCAGCTCCTCTCACCTAAGCCTAAAAATTGAAATTTTTCCTACCACTCTGGCTTACACCAAGCTTACAACTAAGCCCCAAAACATCAAAGCAATAACATTGCAGACCAATTATATGCAAACAATGCAATAACAAAAATAGCCCCTAACCCGGGATATTACAGTTCTACCCCCTTAAAAATAATTTTGGCCTTGAAATTACCTGATCAAAAGAGTTGAGGGTATTGCTGTCTCATCATATCCTCTGGTTTCCACGTAGCTTCTTCCACGCCATGATTCCGCCATAGCACCTTTACCAAAGGCACAGACTTCCTACGCAGAACCTTCACATCCCGATCTAGAATCTGCACTGGTTCTTCCTCCATGGTCAAATCCGGATTTACTTCGATCTCTTCTACTGCTACCACGTGCGATGGATCTGAACGATAACGCCTAAGCATCGAAACGTGAAATACATCGTGAATCTGACTTAACTCTGCTGGCAACTCAAGTTGGTAAGCTACTGGTCCCACTCGTCTCAGTACCTTATACGACCCAATAAACCTCGGACTTAACTTGCCTTTCCTTCCGAACCTCAATACTTTCTTCCATGGCGAGACCTTCAAAAAGACCTTATCCCCCACAGCAAACTCTATATCTCTTCGCCTAAGGTTGGCATAGGACTTCTATCGGTCCGAAGCTTCCTTCAATCGAGCCTGAATCAACTTAACCTTGTCTTCAGTCTCTATAACCAACTCTGGTCCCAACAACTGACGTTCACCCAACTCCGTCCAACATGTAGGTGAGCGACACTTCCTACCATACAACGCCTCATATGGTGCCATCTTGATGCTTGCTTGGTAACTATTGTTGTAGGCGAACTCAGCTAATGGTAGAAACTCCTCCCAACTACCTCTGAAGTCCAGAACACAACCTCTCAGCATATCCTCTAAGATCTGAGTAACCCTTTTCGATCGCCCGTCAGACTGTGGGTGAAAAGCCATGCTGAAATCCAACTGTGTACCCAAAGCCTGATGCAACGCTTTCCAGAACCTCGACGTAAATCTGGGATCCCTATCTGAGATGATCGACACTAGCACACCGTCTGACCTCACTATCTCGACACATACGACCGCCAACCTCTGAAGTGAGTAATCAACCCTCACTGGAATAAAGTGAGCTGATTTAGTCAGACGATCCACAATTACCCAAACTGAATCCTTCTTGCTAGGCGTAAGAGGTAATCCACTGACGAAATCCATAGTTATCCTTTCCCACTTCCACTGTGGAATCTTCCTTTGGTGAAGCAACCACACGCGGACATCGATGTTCGGCCTTGACTGCTGACATGTCAAGCACTTCCCCACAAGCTCCGTCACTTCCTCTTCAGACCCGGCCACCAAAACTGCTCTTTTAGATCCCGATACATCTTATTGCCTCCAGGATGCATAGGGTAGGGGCTGCTATGTGCGTCCTGAAGAATCTTCCGCCTTAACTCAATATCCTCGGCATACAAGCTCTCCCCTGAAAACACAGCACTCCATCACTAGACAAATCAGAACCTCCAAACCACCATTCTGCACTTGTGACCTCTGCGCACTCAAAACCTCATCCATTAATTGTTTTTCCTTGATCTGTTCAACCCAAGTAGGCTTAACCTACAGTTCTGCTAGAATACTTCCGTCATCATACAAACTCAAATGGGCAAACATCGCTCTTAAGTCTGCAATAACCTTATGGCTCAATGCGTCTGCCACCACATTAGCCTTGCCCGGATGATACTCAATCGAACAGTTGTAGTCTTTTAGCAATTCAATCCATCTGCGCTGCCTCAGATTCAAATCTTTCTAAGTCAAAAAATACTTCAAGCTCTTGTGATCTGTGTAGACTATCGATCTCTCTCCGTACAAGTAATGCCTCTAAATCTTTAAAGCGAAGACTACAGCCGCTAACTCCAGATTGTGCGTCGGATAATTGACCTCATGTGGCCTCAGCTGCCGAGATGCGTAAGCCACAACCTTCCCTTCCTGCATCAGCACACAACCCAAACCTGTATGTGATGCATCGCAATATCTTGAATTCCTTTCGCCTCGGGTTGAATTAGAACCGGAGCTTCGGTCAAAATCTTCTTCAACTTGTCGAAACTCTCCTGCTGCTTCTTAGTCCAAATGAACGGAACCCCTTTTCTTAACAATTTGGTCATCGGTGTTGCGATCAATGAAAATCCCTCTACAAATCTTCGGTAGTATCCTGCCAAGGCCAGAAAACTCTGAATCTCAGCTACTGACTTAGGCGGCTTCCAATCCAAAACTGCCTCAATCTTTCGAGGATCCACTCTAATCCCCTCAACCGACACTACATAACCCAAGAAGGTCACCTCTAAGCGAACTCGCATTTACTAAACTTTGCATACAATTTGTTTCTCCTCGAATCTGCAATACCACCCATAAATCGCATCATGCTCCTCCTCGTCCTTGAATACACCAAGATGTCGTCAATAAAAACCACGATTTAACCGATCCAAATCATCTTTGGAACACCCTATTCATCATATCCATGAATCTGCCGTAGCGTTAGTCAACCCAAGCGGCATTACTAAGAACTCATAGTGCCCATACCGAGTATGAGGCGCCGTCTTGTAGATATTCGCCTCCTTCACCTTTAGCGGTGATACCTGGACCTTAAATCGATCTTTGAGAATACCGAGCGCACCCTTGGTGATCAAACAAGTCATCTATCCGTGGCGGAGATACTTGTTTTTGATCGTCGACTTATTCAATTGGCGGTAGTCTATACACATCTGCATAGTACCATCTTTCTTCTTAACAAAAGTACAAAGGCTCCCCAAGGTGAAACACTTGGCACGATAAAGCCTCGATCCAACAACTCTGGATTTGAGCCTTAAGCTCTACTAACTCTTTTGGCGCCATCCTATACGGACAATGAACCTTTGCTTTGTTAAGGTAATAAATCTATTCGAACTCTACCTCACGATCCGGTGGCAAACACCGAAGCTCCTCAAGAAACACATCAGCAAATTCCCTAAGCGTCCAACCTTCTCTACAAGAGACTCTTTAGCCTCCAAGGCATACACATGAACCACATATGCTTCACGTACTTTCGACCATCTTCCCACCTTGAGCAGATACCACATTGGATAGGTAGTCCCTCCTATTACCTATCATGACCACTTCATCACCCTCCGGCGTCTTTAGAACCATGCGCTTAGCCGCGCAATCCAACTTCGACTGGTACTTAACCAACCAGTCCATCCTAAGAATCAGATCGAACTCCCCAAACGGTAGTTCCATCAGATCAGCCACAAACACTACCCCTTGGAGTTCTAGAGGTACATCTCTATACAACTTATCTACAACTCTGAGTGACCTAGAGGGCTAATTATGGTCATCGCCTAGAAGATATCTCGAGTCTAAATCCATGGTCTTCACTATGCTACTGCAACATATGAATCGTTGAACCCACATCAATCAAAGCGATAAATGGAGAACCAAAGATTAAGAACGTCTTGGTTATGACATCCGGTGCATCGCCCTCCTCTCGACGCCTCACTACATACACTAGCCCAGGTTGTCTGGCCTCCGAACTACCTGCACCTCTGCCCGGTGCTCCATGGCCCCACTGAACCATTACCTCCTCTACCATTACCATGGCCCTCTGCGGTGGTGGTCCATTATTCTGAATCGAAATCGGCCCGACTCTCGGCGAATCCTAGCCAACTTACGGGCGAGTCCCTCACACGATGATCCAAAGAGCCACACTCGAAACATCTTTTTCCACCGGTCCAGTATCCTTCCCAATGAGCTTCCCCACAACGGTTACACTGTAGCGGTCCCTGATTAACAGCAATGACCCTACCGGATCGATTTGGCCCACTCTGTCTAGCCCTTTTCTGAGGATTTCCTGACGACCCAGAAGATCCAAAACTCCGCTTTTGCCTATTCCTATCCAAGTTCTGCCTCACGGACTCTTTAACCCCTTCGGCTACCTTAGCCTTCTCAACCAGGACAGCAAACTCACGCTCCTGCTGTGGAGCAATCAGCAACCTTAATTCATCTCTCAGACCATCCTCGAAACGAACACACCTCTCGTGTTCAGTAGCCACCATACCCCTAGCATACCGACTCAGCCTCAAGAACTCTGCCTCGTACTCCGACACAGACTTACTCCCCTGTACCAACCTCAGAAATGCCTTTCGTTGATCATTAATGTAGCTAGCTCCAATGTACTTTTTCTGATATGCAGCCTTGAAATAATCCCAAGTAAGATCTTCTGCTGCAGCACTGTCTCGAACCGTGAGCCACCACTGGTATGACTCATCTCGAAGAAGTGATACTATCCCCTTTAGTTTCTCTTCAGCAGTCAGGTCTAAATCATCCATGATCTGCTCTGTCGCCTCCAGCCAATATTCAGCCGTGCTGGGAGCCACACCAGACACACCTCGGAATACCTCAGCCCCGTTTGCTCGGAGTCGTTCAGGCACATATTTTCGAGCTCCTGCGCCTCCACCTACTCCCACTACCCTTTCCAGAACTCGCAGCATCGCCTGTGACACTGCGTCGTCCCCAGTCTGTTCCTGAAACTCACCACCTCCAGCTGGTGGCGGTACCGACATCTCATTCTCTGACCCCTGACCAGATCCTACAGGTTCAGAAACTGTTATCCTACCTCGACCACGTCCACGACCACGTCCACCTCTAGCACTCATGACTAAGATCTCTACTTGCCTGATTTAAAGAATTTTATGCATCAGTAATTATTCCACTATTTAAAAGCAAAGTCTTATGAATATTGCTTCTTAAAGAAGTTTTGTTTTCGCAAGTCCACAGAGTCCTATTGATTTCAGTTTCTAAAGTAGTTTACTATCGCTAGTCATTCGGTCACATCACATCAAAATCTCAAGCAATAATAAGGGGTACTTACCTGGGTGGATTGGTGCTGGAGTCTCGGTGCCATACCTTTTAAACCATATTCTTTAAAACCAAAGACACTTAAAACCAGAATTTAAAACATTTTGGGCCTCCGGCCCACAGCTGAGCCTTTGAACTTGGCTCTAATACCACAATTGTAACACCCCAAACCCGGTCAATACACCACGACTGAATCTGGTATGTTACGGGGAAAAATGTATTTAGGAGGTTAGGTTTGCAGCTAAAAAGGTTGATGAAAACTCTTTGCTATATTTTGTACTTGTAGAAAACTTGGGCATGATTGCTTTAAAACCAATGGCGCTTTTGAAAACCCGAGAATTTTGAAAACTTATTTGAACCCACAAGTAAAACAAGTTTACATCATTTAGAAATCCGAGTAACCCCTTTTTGTTGATTAAAATCATCTTGTACTTAGTGTGGAAAAGTCTCAAGTTTGGAAAACATTTGAGTTGCATTCATTTTAAATTACAGCGTGATACCCGATGGTAAAGTTTTAAAACATGTCGCTTCGTGGTTTTGAAAACCTATTCTTTCCAAGTTTTATACAATATTAACCCAATAATTTGTTAAGGTACAGTTGAAATCAAATCTAAGCATATAAATAACCAAAGCATAATTTTAAAAGGCCTTTTACAATCCCAACAAAACCAAATGAAAATAAAGTAAATAAAGTACCAAGTTTTAAATTAGTGCAACTCCGAATTATTCATGGCATGGTCACCTCGAGTCCACCCGGCTCCATATCCGCAACCTAAGTGTCACCTGAAATGATAAGGGAGAAGGTGAGTCATGAGACTCGATGCATAAATCCCCCCCGGTATATGCAAGATACTAACACACATTATAACAAGGCAATACAATTAATGCACCCAATCCTAACCATCCATAACACCTTTTCTACCCAGTGTGGTACCAAACCACTGGTGGTGCCAAACCACTGGTGACCCAAAGTCACGAAAATCCATCTGTGGGGCCAACCCACGTGTGATACCAAATCATTGGCGACGATCCCGTATCTCAAAAGTGGGGCCAACCCACGGTGGTGTTAAACCACAGGGACGAGTCGCTATGAGGTGCCAAACCTCTGGTGTCCCAAAGACACAAGTGTGATACCAAATCACTGGTGACCGCAGTCACGAATCATATGATGGGGCCAACCCATCGTGCGATACCAAATCACTAGCGTCAATCCCGTAAAATCAAGCGTGGGGCCAACCCATTGTGGTGCTAAGCCAACGGGATGAGGCGGAGGTGCTAAGCCTCCGTGACCCAAAGTCACAATAATCAATCTGTGGTACCAAACCACTAGAGGTGCCAAACCTCTGGTGTCCCAAAGACACGGATATCATATACCCCCTCCTCTCATATCACCCATAACATATCATACTGATGCAAATCGTGCAATCATGCAAATATGCTAATATGTTTAGGGTAGCATCTCATAACACATACATCATAGATTATGATATCATATCAATAACAAAGCTCATAATGAAACAGACTTACCCGAATCCGTGCACATACCCCATAAGGTATCATATCAATCAACCATACTGTTTCGGCTTTATTAAGAAATCAGGTTATTAAGCATATTATTAAGTAAAGAGTGTGTTAGTTTACACACCTGTTAAAACACAAGCTTTAATCCAACAAACCGTTCTAAGACTCTCGATTACCTTGCTCCTATAATCGGCCAAACAGAAGATTAGCCACCTATACCATTCGGCTAAAGCAGATAACTCAAGAGGGCTAACACTTAAACCTTACCTTGCAAATGGTTTGGTTTCTACCAAACCCGAACCAAACAATGGTTCCTTTGACAATCGGCCACACCCTAATAAGAAAAGCAGTTAATCTTTTGAAGACTTTGGCTTATTGAAATCTAAAAGAATAGACTAACCAAAATAACCTCTTACCACCACTTACCACTCGACTTCTCCAAATAACTGCTTCGAAATCCCGGATGCCCTATAATGAAATCGGTTCAAACAAAGAGATTAACTCCTTTCAACAAAAGCCCAAAATCGGCTCTTAGCCAAACCAAAATCGACAAAGAACAAAGGAGAGGGGAAATGGCCATTCGGCCAAGCACTTACCTTCCTCTAACCCGATTGAAAACCAAACTAGATGAGATCCACACCAATTTACTATTCGACCAAGAAAACCACTAGGAGAGAGAGGAGATTCGGCTAACACATTAAACAAAGAGGAAAAGAGGATTCGGCCTTAGGTGTTTAACACACTTATGTTCGGCTTGAGTGGAAAGAAAGGGAGAAAAAGAAGATGTGAAATGAGAATAGAGTTTCGGTAAAAGGGTATTGAGAAAGAAGATGAAAGTTTGAGGGGACAAGATGAGATGGTTTCAGCTCAATAGAAATGGAAAAAACAAATGGAGAATTCGGTTTAGAAGGCAAGGTAAGTTTCGGCACTTATGAAATAAAGAAAAGAAAAATATGTGAGGAAGAAAATGGCTATTTCGGCTTAGCACAAATGAACAAAAGAGAAAGAGTTGGAAGAGAGCATCCGGCCACACACACAAAATCAAGGGAAGCAATGCAAATTTTGGCAAGCTTCAGGGGGTTTGGTCTTTCGGTTTCAAGAAGAAAAAATGAAGGAATTCTCTTGGGAAAACTCGGCTAGCTATACAAAAGAAGGAATTTTGCTTTGACACAAAATGACCGAAAATGCACAAAAATGCAAAGTGAATTTCGGCACTCCCACTACACACCTACCAAAACCGGCCACTCCCCCCCATGAAGCACTTAAGATTCGGCCATCACCTACAAACACTCCCCTCCACTAATTCAAATCACTTTGAATTAGTCCACTTCCTTAATTTACTCTCCACCCACCATTTGAGCATTTGACTTGGTCTAAGGCAGAGTTTGAACTGCCTACAACTTCTCCCCTCCATGCAGTCAAAATGGAACCAAAATGAGAGCACTCTGCAGCTTGAACACAGGACCTCCCCCCGCAAATGGCGTCACACACACAAGCCTCAAGTGGCGCCTATCCTGCCACTCCACCAGCTCCTTTCTTGTGCTAACATTTACCAAATAAAACCTTTAAACCCCAGCTTCTTCAGCTCCTCTCACCTAAGCCTAAAAACTAAAATTTTTCCTACCACTCTGGCTTACACCAAGCTTACAACTAAGCCCCAAAACATCAAAACAACAACATTGCAGACCAATTATATGCAAACAATGCAATTACAAAAATAGCCCCTAACCTGGGATATTACAGAGTCATTGGTTCAAATCCAATAGTAGGTGGAACTTATTAGATCCATCGATCCCGGTGTCTAATAAGTTTTTTTACCCACCTTCTTTTATTGATTTTCAATCTTTTTCATCCTATTCTATTTTCGTTTTCAATTTTCAAGTTTTTTGTTAGATTAAAATTTGATTTCACTTTTGATTGTATTTGATTTTATTTAATCAGCATAATCAAAATGGGATGTATAAACGAAAGTTCTGTTTATATAAAAATTCTTTTGATTAACCAAATCGTTACAAAATCACGTTAATAGCCTCGACTCGAGTCCTAGCCCGTCTGAGAGCTAGATTTGCCTCAATTGTTTGCCTTTTTCCTTCAGATTTCCTCAAGTAAACTTCTGCTATTTCAAGAGCTTCCTAAGCTTCCTGTAGATTAATGTCACTACCCTTCTCTGCATCATTTACTAAAATAGTGATTTCATTGTTGCCTATTCTAGCGAAACCACCCATCAGAGCCATTGTTAACCATTGGTCGTGTAACACCCCTCATCCGTATTCAATGTCAAAATAGGGTTACAGAGCATTACCAGACTTATGAAACAATTAAACAACTATTTAACATACGAATGATTAATTCAATCATTCATCATTCAATCACAATCAATTTGTCCCTATTAAGAGCCTACGAGGCCTTAAACATGCATTAGAAATGGTTCGAGACTAAACCGATAACTCAAGAAATTTTTTTTGTGAAACTTAGAAAAATTTTCTTCAAACAGAGGACACACGTCCATGTGGCCAGGCCGTGTGTCTCACTCGGCCACCAGACAAGCTCGTGTCACAGGCCGTGTGAAAACAAGGGGTACATACTAAATTGGGTCACACGGCCAACCACACGCTCGTGTGTCTAGCCCGTGTGCCCTTCGAAGTGGCCACACACACCCATGTGCCAAGCCGTATGTTAGGCCATACCAATCCTGTAAGGTATACTGACTTATGTAACACGGCCAAGTCACACGCCCGTGTGCTAGGCTGTGTGCCAATTAGAGGGGTATAATGACTTATACCACACAGCCGATCACATGCCCGTGTGTGAGCGTGTGGAGCATACTAACTTCATCTCAATTTCAACACCAGGGGACAAATGGCCGTGTAACTTGACCGTGTGTCACACACGGCTGAGACACACACCCGTGTCTCTGCCCGTGTGGACAAAAATAGGCTATTTACCAAGCCATTTTGCCACCCATTTTGTACATACCAAAACAAACTCAAATGTTACCAAATCATAGCATAAATAACATTCAATTCAGCCACATTCAAGACTAATCCATACCATTTTCAATACCAACATTCAACATGCTTACAACCTCAAACATTATTCCATCAAAACATACCAATTCAACTAACTATACCTTTAATAAACATACATTATATTAAATCAATTCAAAACATAATTCACATCTAAAATCAACCATATCTTCACATATATACACATAACCAAAAATTCACCAAATTAAGCCAACTCTCATGGCTATATTTACAACTCAAAATATAAACATTTACAAACCAATTCATTTGGCCAAAGTCATTACCAAAAACATAACTAACATGACTCAAAGTCCCTATACATGCCATATGACCAAACCATAAGTTCAAAAGTACCAAAGTAAAGGTTGGATAGTGTGAAGATGTCTCTGACGATCCCCAAATCTGAGCTAGCTTTGAATTCACTATAAAACATGAGAAAACTAAACAAAGTAAGCTTTATAGCTTAGTAAGCTCGTATGAATTAAACTCAACAAATCGTATTACATAAATCAACAACTTGAACTATTTAACATATAATTCATAGTAGCAACAAGCTTTCCATAAGCTTAATCATGAACTTATATACTAATTCATAACTCTTCCAATTGAAATTTATACTTTCCATGTACATACTTGTACAAACTTGTAACCAACTCATACCTGTTCGAAATACTGTTGAATATTCGATATCTCGCACACTAAGTGTCGTTACATAGCCGAAGCTATTTTAATCTTGCACACTAAGTGCCATTACATAGTGAAAGCTATCTAGATACCGCACACTAAGTGTCGTAAGTAACCAGAGCGGTCTCAAATCGCACACCAAGTGTTATACATAATTGAAGCTATCTCGATCTCGTACACTAAGTGCTGATATCGTAACCAAAGCTTGATCGAATGTTTTCGTAAAATTGTATTCATCAACAATTCAATATAAGGCATTAAATCTCAATTATAATAATGCTTATTAACATACGAACTTACCTCGTGACGTAAAAACGATAACGCAGATTAACTAATTTGACATATTGTTCTTCCCTTGATCTAGGTTCGAATTTCATTTGTCTTGATCTAAATATATTCAAAATTAACTCATTTTATCAACTATTTATTCAATTCAATCTAAAATATAAATTAGGGTTATTTTACACATTTGCCCCTAAACTTTCACATCTTTTATAATTTAGTCCTTATTACACAAAATCACAAATTGATGCAATCTAATCCACTCACATGCTAGCCGAATTTTCGTAATACACATTTCAGCCCATATGTTTAATTTATTTCACATTTCTACGACACAATTTACACATTTCTCAATTTAATACATATTTTGCATTTTCTCTAAAAATCATTTTACAAAACTTGTGTATCTATCAACAACCATTCAAAATATATCAAGAAGCTTCAAAAAACATGCTTATTCATCAATGGCATCATTCAAAATCTTTAACATTCTTACAAATTAGTCTCTAGGCTAGCTAGTACTAGCTGCAACGATCTTAAAAACGTAGAAATCATTAAAAAGGGGACAAAAATCGTACCTTAATTGAAGGAGAAAAGCTTGCCGAACTTCAAGACCTAAAATGAATTTTCTTCTTGCTACAATTCGGCTAGAGAAGATGATACAAAGAAATTTTTGTTTTGTTTTATTTATTTTATCATTAATTATAAATTTCCAAAATTAACCTTTAAAACCATTAGTAATTACACCAAATACCACTCCACTGTCATCCACTATCTCATAAATGGATAAATTATCACATAAGGACCTTAAATTTAAGGTTCTATAGCTATTAAACACCTTTAGCTAGTAGAACAAGTTTTACACTTTACGCGATTTAGTCTTTTTTATCAAATTGACCAATTAAACGATAAAATTTTTTCACGAAATTTTCACACATACTTACTATCATGATGTAAACACTAAAATAATAATAAAATAAATATTTTAACTTCATATTTGTAGTCCCGAAACTACTGTTTTGATTTGACTAAAAATGAGTTGTTACAGGTCGTTATGGCATATTCTCAAAATACATATATCTACAACTGTGGCAATAGGCATGTGATTTGGTAATATGCCAATTTGTCTGCTATTAGTAGATATGATTTCTTTCACTTTTGAATCCCAAACAATTTGATTAAGCGTAAGTACGCAAAGTTTTAAGGTCATTTCTTTAATTTGCTCTCCATTTCTAAGTTCGTAGCCTTCGCAGTAGCTTCGTCGATGTTACCTAGCAAATAAAAGGCTTGTTCAGAAAGACCTTCTAATTCTCCAGAAAGGATCAACTTAAATCCTCTAATTGTTTTTACTAGACCACCATATTTCCCTGGGGAGCTGGTAAATACTTTCGCTGCGAAAAAGGGTTGTGATAAGAAACGCTCAATTCTTCGCACTCTTGCTATGGTTAAGCGATCCTCTTTAGACAATTTGTCCAACCCAAGGATAGTTGTAATGTCATTTCGAGGAGAACTTGCTAGCTTTGGGCTTGAGTGGCATTTAACCACTAACCACAACTCATTCGTTGATTATTCAACATCAGTTGGTTCGGACCTTCACTTAGTTTCACCCAAGCGTCATCCTGGTAGCTTACATATTTGTATAAGAGTTTATAATATTTTATTTTGTTAGAGCTTAATGTTACAAAAATTTTTGTCGTTAATTTTTAAAAATTAAGTGTAGCGTTTAATCTTATGTTGTTAGTTAAAAGAGTAAGCAATTTCACATTGTCTAGGAACAAACTGCAAATGGATTATGAGTCTATATATACCTATATCCCACATCCCACATCGCTTAAGAAAATAAGGGAAATAAGACTTCGGGTCTATATAAAGACATATTTTGTAAGTTTTATTTCTACATTAATAGATAGCACTCAAAAATAATAATAAAAAATTCATGCTGGCACTTTTAGTGCTGATGTAGTAGAAAACGCTTCTAGCTAGAAATGCTTTTTTTGCAAATCACTTGAAAATACTTCTAGTTAAAAGTGCTTTTGTCAAATCGACTTAATTTCATAATTTTTAAAAAAATATAACCTAATCCGATAATTTAAAAAAATGGATAGTTTTTAATAATTTAGTCAATTTTCTTTTTTCTTTTTATTATTTTAGTTGGCTATGGTGATTGAAAAGTCAAAGGATGTTAACATGTTACCAAGTTTATTTTGAACGTAAAATTTGCTTTTAACATTTCAAAATCATATCACCAATAAATACTAATATTTAATCATAATTATACCCCAAATGATTAAAAATTATTATTTTATCCCTCAACTAATATTTTTACATGATTAAGCCTAAAATACAAAAATAACTTACTATAGTTTTTATTAACTTTTCAATATTCTAAAATTAACTAATTCCATTAAAAATAATGTTTTGGGTCAGTTATACGGATAAAGTTCTGGTATTGAAAATCGAAAAAATTTTAAGGTGCTACAATACAAATTTGAGAAATATCAATTTTTGCTTACTCAAAATCTGATCTAACTCGTTGAGCCTTTTATTTTATTTTTTAATTACTTTGCCAAAAGGGGTAAATATCCCAAATATACCAAAAAATATTTTATTTACGAAAAAGGGCCAGTTTCAAGAATATTTACGAAAAATAGCCGTTTCCCCTCAAAACTCGTTCACGTCAGCGCGTTTTGGGGGGAAATGCCAGCAAAACGCTCCCCTGGGGATGCGCTTTGTGCCACCTCAGCAAAGCGCGCTTACGTGGACACGTTTTGCTGATGTGGCACAAAGCGCGTCCCCATAGACGCATTTTAGCCCGTGTTTTTTTTAAAAAAAACTATTCTCGAATACTTTAAAAATTTACGAGAATAAACATTTATAAAGGCTCAAAGTGACCACCATTTTTTTAAGGTGTCATCAATTAATAAGGAAATATAACTTACAAAGGAAATCTTTATATAGACCCAAAGTCTCATTTCCCTTATTTTCTTGAGTAAAGTGGGATATGAGATATGTGTATTTATAGACTCATGAATAGTTTTGCAGCTTGTTCCTAAATAATGTAGGATTCCTTCCTCTTTTAACTAACAACATGAGATGACATGCTACACTATATTTGATTTTTTTTTTACAAAATAATTTCTTTTTTTAATTTATTTAACATTTTCTTATATTATAAAAACAAGAAACAAAATAACTCAAATATATTTTCATAGATGACATGACAATTTTTCATATTGTATAAAGTATTTTGATGCTTATACTTGGGATATTTACCCAATATATTTAATATATGTCATTATTTACTTATTTTATTTATGTCAAACAATCTTTTATGGATAACTAATGAAATATGGTTCGTTGTGAGAGACACTTTCTCTATTAGTCTAGAAAAATAAGTAAGTTAATATTTAAATATTTCAAAGATCAATAAAATGGTCCTCTATTAAATTTTTCTTCCAGATATGCTTGATTATAGAATTTTAATATGTTTTTTAAATTAAATGATGTAGAAATTAATGTTGATTAAAATTTAAAATATATTTTATACATTTCCCCTACCCATGTATCTTTTCTTTTTTAACATTTCCTCCAAACACAAAGTATCTTTCTTCAAAATCAAAATCCAAGAAAGGAAATTAGTAAAATTTGTTCTTTTCTGGGAAAAAGAAAAGAGTAACTTACATTACTGAATTGTAGTTAAAAGTCCAGCCTTTTGAAAAAGAATGAGATCTTTTTGAAAAAGAGAAAGTTAAATAGATGAAGGAATGCAGAAAAAGAAGCCATTTTTGAGTGAAGGTTGGGAGGTTACTACAAAAAGCTATTTTGCATCAAATAATACACCAGTTCTTGTCCTTATGGTGATTGATGCATATTTCAATTCATGAGTAGAGCTTTTTCTTCTTTTTTCCACCTTTTTCACTTCTCTGTGATAATACTTGTATATCGTTCATAAATACAATGGATAAATGGATTTTTTTTCGCTACATTTTCATCCAATTTCACACGGTGGGTCTTCTTGAAACTTAATAAATGGGTGTTCTTCTAGGGTGACAAGTTCCTGGTAGAAGTGCCATCATTTTAGAGATTTAGAGAAAATGTTAAAAGACAAAAATGGGTAAATATATTTTTAGAAAATATTTGGTGGTCAAGTAAAATTAGAGTGATAATAAATATATAATAAAAAATAAGACAATAATATTTTAACTTTGTATGTGAACTAAAAAAGAAAACATATTGTTAATATATCAAATATTAATACACATGAACATAAGGGCAGAAGTTAACCATTTTTAATGGAGGGAATATTTTGTTCATATT
Source organism: Gossypium rotundifolium (assembly GCA_025506655.1). NCBI lineage: Eukaryota > Viridiplantae > Streptophyta > Magnoliopsida > Malvales > Malvaceae > Gossypium > Gossypium rotundifolium. Next base: position 66,505,197 of record CP106732.1, on the reverse strand, counting down.
CAAAATGTAGGACTAGTTTTTTCATTTTTTTAGTAGCATCAAAATATATTTAAGTTGTTTTGTTTCTTGTTTTTTATAGTATAAGAAAATGTTAATAAAATATATAAAAAAGAGAAATTGTTTTGTAAAGAAAAATCAAATATAGTATAGTATGTCATCTCATGTTGTTAGTTAAAAGAGGAAGGAATCCCATATTATTTAGGAACAAGCTGCAAAACTATTCATGAGTCTATAAATACACATATCTCATATCCCACTTTACTCAAGAAAACAAGGGAAATGAGACTTTGAGTCTATATAAAGATTTCCTTTGTAAGTTATATTTCTTTATTAATTGATGACACCTTAAAAAAATGGTGTTGTCACTTTGAGCCTTTATAAAGATTTATTCTCGTAAATTTTTAAAATATTCGAGAATAGTTTTTTTTTTAAAAACATGGGCTAAAACGCGTCTATAGGGGAGCATTTTTGCCACTGACAAAATCTTGCCACGTAAGCGCTTTCTTGAGGTGGCACAAAGCGCATCCCCAAGGCGTCTTTCTTTGGCGTTCCCAAAACGCTACCGACGTGGACCGTTTTGGGAAAGCGGCCCTTTTCCATAAATATTTTTAAAATTGACCATTTTCTGTAAATAAAATATTTTTTTGATATATTTAGGATATTTACCCAAAAGTAAACTTTATACTAAAATTTCATAAAATGTCTTCCGTATTTTTTCTTTTATACTTTAGAAAGTTATATTGTTTACACATTGGTTAATACTAGTTTTGGTTTGGCACATATATTAAAGATTTCTGTTGCATCTTCGTAGGACACTGAAATAGAAGAGTAAAAGACAAACAACCATGAAATCTCTTTCAAGCAAAACAAGAACTATGAAATCAAATATAATTGATTCTACATCTTTTCTTGGGTTTTTCTTATCAAACTGACTCCTCATATTTTATTATTTATAAAAATAACTTAATTAATAAAATTAAGTATGTAAATAACCTGAAATAAATGATAAAATTGAGTGGTACTAATCTTATTGGCATTACAGACTTATCACATCAGTCAACGATTAGCCTTAAAAATTAAAAAAAAAAATTGAGGGATGCTAATACTTTTGGCATCACTTATATAAATATCCGTATTTTGAAGAAGAAGAAAAATTTTTGGATGGTGCCAATTAACTTGGCGTCACCCAACCCATTTTCTTAGACAATATGAGTTTATTTATTTTTTAACTAACAATATAAAATTAAATTAATTCTTAAAATTAAAGACAACTTTGTACAACATTAAACTCTAACAAAATATATTTTGTTATCTTTAAATATTATCATTTTGTTTTAGATTGTTCATATTATAATTTGAGGTTGGTCATTAGTTAACTAATTATTATCTTTAAATTATTTTTTGTGTAATTTGAGTAAAAATTCATGTTATTTATTTTATAATTTTTTATTTTCTTTAATTTTTTATCATGAAAATTTTATACCTTCGTATGTATTTGTGTTATTTTTATTTTATAATCATGTATTAATTTATATTCAAGAATATTATTTACACTTGTAAATTTTTTATCTTTTTACAAATAAGAAAAAATAAAAATATTCTCATAAATTTTTTGTAAATATGTAAAATTATTTAAGTATTTTTATTAATTGATTTAGTTTCAACTTGACGCTAAATTTACATTATTATTTTATTTTATTTTTATAGGAAGAGAAGTAGAATTATTTCATATTTGAATCTAAAATTATGTGTTAATAGAAGACAAAATAATAATAATACAAATTCTGTCACAGAATTATTTAGTGATGAATGTACTTTTACTTTTAGAAATATAAAGAAATGTAAAATAAATATATCATGTTAATACAATTATATCTATAATTTTGACAAAATAATATCTATATTTAATATATTCAAAATAAAAACTAAAGAATGTGTCACTATATTACCTCTATTAATTTTTACACTTTAATATCTATATATAAAAATATTATGTATTTTTTATTGGAATTTTTACAACGATAATATTTGTATAAGAGTTTATAATATTTTATTTTGTTAGAGTTTAATATTGTATAAAGTTTTGTCTTTAATTTTAAACATTAAATATAGTCTTTAATTTTATATTGTTAGTTAAAAGAGTAAATAATTTCATATTATCTAATAACAAATGTAAATGAATTATGAGCCTATAGAGACTCACAACCACATCACTTAAAAAATAAATGAAATAAAACTTTGAATCAATATAAAAGTCTGTTTTATAAATTTTATTTTCACAACAATATATGATATCAAAAATAAAAATATATATTAATATTGTCACTTTTAGTACTGTCAATTTTTTTCAAATGTGGTGCAATCACATGAAGATGTAGTACCAAAACATTATTGATGCCACCACTTTAGAAGCTATGACCAATTTTTTTATTTATTTTGTATTTATACTGGTAACACTAAATACATTAGCACCATAAAAAATTAATTTTTTAAGTAACTGGTCCAATCATAGGGTGATGTGGGAAGGTAGTGACCCAACCTCATTAGGACCACTCATTTTTACTGTTAATTTTTATAAATAAATAAAAAAACCGGATATTTAAAAAAAAAACCTCTTTTCTTAAATATATTATAAAATATAATAAAACGGCCGGTCGAAGACAAGATTTGAAAGGGCTACGATCGGTAAGACCGTGATTAGATGGTAAGAGGTGACAAGATTTACCACATAAAGATAGACGTGAAAAAAAAAAACACTGCAAAATTTAAAGATGGAAGCTGGAAGAGCAATAAAAGACATCACGACGAGGCTAAATCAATGCCGACAAGCTGCACGTTCATGTCCGTGTTTGCCTGGGCTCATAATTGTGCAAAAGCAGGGCATGAAGTGAAAAAAGCCAAGCAAATTATCAACAAACACCACTTGGCATTAGCGTAGGATTTTGGAATCTTTACCGTACAGAACACTTTTCGGGTCAATTCAGCATTACCAATAACCCACCATTTTTACTATTTAGATCTCATTCCGAAGGCACAAGAAGGCAACCAAACCATTTCCCTCTGCTACTACTTTTTCGTACGCTTTAACATTAATGCATTTATTTTTAATTTTAGGATTTTAATTTATTTATTTATATTTAATTGAAGACTTGAATAATTTATAGTAAATTTGATATTGCAATATTTTAAAATAAAATAATTTATTCACATGATTTATATTACATGCATGCCAAATAAATAAAAATATCTAATATGGGGTTGTAATGTTTTAATTACCAACTTTATAAGATACTTTTACAAATTTTTCCAGAAGCACAGTAAATTTTTTGTTTACATGGTTTTCATGCTATTTTAAATTAGTTGTGTGAGTTTTTATTTTTTTTAAATATCATTTTATTCTATTTTAAAAATATTATTTTATTCAATTTAAATTAAAGGTTAATATATGTGGAAGTATATGAACTTAATAACTTAATACTCTTTTAAGTACTTGACTAATGCCATTAAATTTTCAATATAAACCAATCAAATGATGTCTTGTATATTAAAAGAAAATTTATTTAATTTATTCTCCTTTACACCTTTTAATTTTTATTAATTAAAAAACATTTACTTTATTAATTAATTTTTCTATCATCAGCATCATCGTTTTTCTTCTCCCAACACCATCACTATTCACCATTACGGTGGTCAAACCATATTCATGCCATCAGTGCTCAATTACTGACCCAATACCATTCACATATCACTCAAGACCCTTTGATGACCTTCCAAATGTAATAGTCGGATTTTGAGTCTAGTCGGAACAGTGGTTTGGAGACTACAAATTCGATAAAGAAAAATTTGTTTTTATTTTTATTTTATGGTCTATAGTTTTATGGAATAATTTTGTGAAATTTTCGTTCAGAAATTTTGACGTTTGAGCACTCAATTTAGCTAGAAGGACTAAATTGTAATAAATACAAAATGTGTATTCTAGAAGCTAAAGGTGTTTAAATGCTATGAGATTCAAATTGGTGGTCCATAAAATGGTAATTAGACCATTATACTTTGGAATGGACAAAAATAGGCATGGTTAGGTTAAATTTTGAAGTTTTTCATTAAGGGCATTTTAGTCATTTGGTTAATAAAGACAAAATTTAACAAATAAAAGATGTCATCTTCTTCATATTAGTCCCCATGGCTGAATTTCACAAGGAGAAGACATATTTAAGGTTTTCCAAGCTTCCAAGATCGATTATAAGTCCGTTCTTGTCTCGTTTTTAACGATTTTTGTATTTCTGATATCGTTGTAGCTTGATTTAGCTATTTCAAGGACTAATTTGAAAGAAAGGTGAAGTTTAAAATTTTACCCATGTTGAACATGTATGTATTTTGATGTTTGATGGTAGAAAATGCATGTTTGTTGTTTGTTAAATGACTTTTGCTAAGTGATTTTCGGTAAAAATGTCAAAAAGGACCTATTTGTAAAAGTTGTAAAATGATTAGAAAAATATGAATAAGTGAGAAATGGGGCTGTTATGAGTATGAAAATGGTTTGGCTAGGCTTGGATTTTAAAGAAATTGAATAAAATTCATTTTACGAGCCTAGAGACTAAAGTGTAAAATGCCAAAAGTTTAGGGGCAAAAATGTAATTTTTCCATAATGTGATTTTTGGAATAAATTGAATAGTGTGAGTATTAAATGAGTTAAATTTTCTATTATATATCAATAAAAATGAAGTTCGGACCTAGATTGGGAGAAAAACAAAGTGTTTAACGATTAGGTCCATTTTCGTTATTTTTGTACTGAGGTAAGTTCATATGTTAATAATGCAACGTTATAATTGTATTTATAGTGTTTTGTTATTTCCTGAATTGTATGATTGACTCTATGGGTGTAATTGACGAAGTTTCGACTAGCGAGAAAATCTTGGTTGAACCTTAGGAATAGATTAGGATACAAGTGACATGTCACTAGGAACCCATGTAATTATGTGATTTATGTGTCTCGTGCTCTGGTCTTATACGTCCTATCGGTGGCTGGGTATACCGACATATGTTGCGGATATCGACAACTTATGTGAGCAACATTGGGTAGCTATATCTTGACTGACAGCTTGTGTGAGCAGGCCCAAGGATAGCTCGAGAGTGAGCCTGTAACAGCCTGGATTAGACCTTAGTCTGTAACATCCTAAATTTTTGGGCCTATGCGTTTAATGAGTGAATATGTGGAATGAGTTAATTTAAGTGTTAGGGGTCCAAATTGGGCTCAGGCTTAGGCAGAGGCCTTGATTAAAATTATCTGTTTGGGCATTATAGGGTTTAAAAGGTAGTATCTATGTTTAAAATACCAAAGTGGGCTTGTGGCCCAATCTTAGGAGGTGACGCCACACAAGGGAGTAAGGGGCCCAAATTTAAGTTTCATGGAGCCCAATTCTTTTAATTTAAGTTAGCTAAATTTTGGGCATTAGGATTAGGTGGAGTGGATGACAACAAGGCTAAAATTTAGGGGTTTTAATGTTTAAAATATGTGGATAATAAGCAGATAAAGGCTATTATTTAGGAATTTATTTTATGTGGATAATAAGCAGATAAAGGCTAAGATTTAGGGATTTTAATGATTAAAATATGTGGATAATATGCTAATAAAGGAGGGAGGAGTTAGAGATAATTAAGTCTCTTTTAGATGAGCTAGGAGATTAAGATAAAGGAGAAAAGTTAGGAATTTATCTACAAAGAGAGTGATGGCCAAGAATCCATCACTGAGAGGAGTAAAGAAATCAGCTACTACATGGCAAAGGGTTGTCGAATTTCCTATAAATAGAGGGGGCTAGCTCCTTGTTTCTGGTATTAAATCCTCTCTCTTTTGTGTCGAAATTCCCTAGCTTTTTTTCTCCAAATTTCTTTCTCTAATTTTTTTAAAAATCGAAACTTTTCCCCACTTTCTTTTCCCTTGTGCCGATTTCTCTAAAAAGCCGAAGCATCCATCGCTTTTTTTTTTTCTTTTATTCATCCTATTTGAGAAATTGTTCTACACTTAGGCATTTAAATCTTCCATCGGCATTCACAGAATCCTCTCCCTAGTGCTATTTGAATCTCTAAGCTAAGGTAAGAGTCGAATTTTGATTAGTTCTCATAATCTATTTTAGAAAGGCAAAACAAAAGCTAATAGTTAATGGTTTTATGATGGGTGGCAATTCGGGATTTGAAGGAGGCTTAGTCGACTAGATCTAAAAGCCAAAAATCATAAGTCTCCAATTTGGGATTTTAAGGTAAGAAGATTATCCTAGATTTTTATTAGATTCGTTCAATATATATATGATCTTAACTCTAAAAGGAGGATTAACGATTAAATATTGTTATAGTAGCTCGCTAAGGATTTGATGGAATTAAATATGGATCGTGCAAAAGAAATAATCCTAAGTTTAAGAAAGCGAAGCGATATCTATTGCTCGAGATTGGCCAATTGGTTGTGGACCGGCTTCTGAACAACACTTTAGGTAGATAGTAGTTGTGTCGACTAAAGATAGCGTCGATATAGAAAGCCTCGTTTTATCGGTAATCAGGTGTGTAACACTTCCCCACCGTCTAGACCTGATTAATAATAAATGTATACGTATGTATATGTGTTCACAAGATTTATATGCTACATTAAAAGCCGAAATCTCGGATTTAAACGACGGACCCTCAGGTTAGTAAATAATCGACTATATGTTACAAGTAAACATTGCATGTTTTAAATTATTGTGCATGTTGCATGGGGTGGGTGATGAAAGGAGGAAGTTATATGTACATGTATATGAGTAACGATTTTTACCGTGAACTCATCAGTGGCTAATAAGTGAATCATTATCTGAGCTTGGCCATTATATGTTATAAGGGCTTGGCCAATATATGTTGATGAGCGACTTGAGCGCCATCTTAGAAAATAGCGGTGTGGGTTGATTGTAGAAATCCCCAATGGTGTGTTGGTTGGTAGGGGGCGTGTAGCGGATGGAAACCTAGGTAAATGGGTTGGGCTTTGCATATTATATGTTTCCATGTAAATGAAATTATTGCTATATTTTAATGAGGCCCAAATCTAGTGGTGCATGTAACATCCTGATAATTAGGGGTTATGCATCTTACTTAATTGAATGATGTTGCATGCTTAATTATTATTAAGTGTATTTTTTTTTGGAAGTTAATTGAGCTTCATTAATTAAGTGAATGCTTAGTTAAACTTTTAATTTCTATTAATTAAGAGAGAGCTAAGCAAGTTAGGCCTTAAGAATTAATGACAAGGAATTTCAAGCATAAGTTAAGTAATTGGCAAAGTGGTTAAGATGCATGGATGTGTGCTTGAGGTGTAAGGTTAGAATCTCCTAGCTAGCATTAGGAAGGATTTTAATTTTTTGTTGTCTTCCTATAAGTGTCGGCCAAGAATGTTCTAGAGTGGATGAGAATTCATTTAATTTTGGCTATTTGACCATGTGAAAAAGGAAGCTAGGAACTTATGGTATGGAATCATAAGTTCATGATAAGATGAGGGGGACAAAAGGCATGATATTGGGCTATGTTTTGGGGATGTGTTCATGGTCATTTGACCATAAACCTAGACGGCATGAAGGCTAAAGGGAGTGGTTTATTATTGAGAGCAAATCAAGAGTTGATGGGGAAGAAACAAGGAGAAAAAAAAAAGATAATGTTGGCATTGATTTGGCCGAATTTGTGCTTTGCCATTAGGGGGGAGTTGGCCAAAAGTCTTGCATATTCTTTTGTCCATCTTTTCTCCCTTCTCCAAAATTTTTCCCTAAACCGAAACTATCATTGGCATTTGGTACAAGGTTACTTTGTTTTGGTATTGGAATTTTTGACCAAAGAGGTACCACTTATTCCATCTTTTCTTCTCAAAATTCTCTCTTTGATGACAAAATATTGTCACTTTTGAAGTCACTCCTTTTCTTTCTCTTTAGTGCGAATTTAGCTATCACCAAAAGCCTTCTCTTTCATTTTCTTTTCTCTCTTTTCATTCTATTTCTCTTCTCTTTTCCCCTCTCATAGTAAGAAACCATAAAAGACTAAGCACCATTTTCTTCTTCATTTTTCTCTCCTTAGCAGAATGCATCTAAGCCCCAAAATCAATCTCCTTTCTCTTTGATCAATTCTCCTTTTCTTTTCTTTTCATTTTATTTCTCTCTTCTCTTTCTCTCATTCGAAACCACATAGGATCAAGAACCATTTGTTACCTCCTTGGTAGAATGTGCAAAGGTTCCTAAACATTTCTTTTCTTTTGAGAAATCACCATCATCATCATCTTCTTCTCTTTCTCTTTTCTTCCTTCTCTTTCCTTCTCCTTTCATTCTCTTTCTTCTATTCCTCAAAACCAAAACCATCATATTGAAACCACCATTTCTCTTCTCTTTTGTTAAAGCCAGAATCTTGAAGGACTCAAGTAAGATTTTATCAATTATTTTATCTTTTCTTTTCACTTTAGCAAACTTAGAATCGTGATCTTTATTTTCTCTTCTAGGCGATTCATTTGAAAAGAATTTTCAAAGATCTTGTTGAGGACAACCTTTAAGTGACCATTCGAAATCATCAAGGTAAGGTTAATAATTTAGATCACATCAATTTCCTTAGATGGATCACTAATCTATGTTACTTTTAGGGACGATCTAAGATCAACAAGATAGGTAAGAAAAGAGCCGTCCGGAGTGTTTGGAAGAGGAGGTATTCCTTTACCATCGAACTACAAGCGAAGAAATATGTATCGTGATTAGAGACTTTCCACGGGTTGTGGACCCTCTGCTAACGAGGATCGATTATTCGAAGTAGTGCGTACAAACCACTTTACGTTGGTGGAATATCAGCGGGTTTTGATCCATCTAGTGGAGAAAAACCACAAATAACTGTCGTTCGTGAATCCAAGGGTAAGGATTTAGATCCATCGTCAATAAGTATGGTTTTGTTAACAATAGTTTATACTAACCAAGTGTGTTAATCAATTAGGTGTTGACGAGCAAGAGGGTATTGTTCTCACTGTTACTAGGTGTGTAACCTTACATTAAAAATCTCATAAGATTTACATATATTTAATTGTGACTATATGACTATGTGTATGATTGTGCTTTTGGATACCATTCATTGGTATACGATATTCAGGTATGTTTACCCCAATATTCAGTTTATTTTTGCTATATGCATAAATATGAAATGAGTATGATTATAATATGTTTTGTGGGGTAAATAGTATGAAAATCTAATTTGATATGTATGTGCATGGGCATATGGGTATTGTTGATAAAGGAGGAAGTATTCGGTGGTTTTACCACATTTACGGTGACTTGGTCACATATGTGAATTGGTGACTTGGTCACATATATTTAGCTCTGGTGACTTGGTCACAAATTTGACTCCGGTGACTTGGTCACGTATATTTTTCTCCGGTGACTTGGTCACATATTTGGCTCCGTGACTTGGTCACGTATGTGATCCGGTGACTTGATCACGTATATGAAATTTGGACTTGATCGGTGACTTGGTCACATCTATTTTGGTGGCTTTGCCACAATAAGAAGCGATGTGCATGTTGACGCAAACAAGCGCCTTCGATGGTGTGTAGCGGATGGAGGGTCGATTTAGTAATCCCCCGGTGTCTTTGGTTGAGTGCGGGGTGTGTAGCGGATGGATATTTAGGTTGGGTAGGGCTTGCATTTCATTTCATGAACATAACCATGTAATATTGTATGATTATTATTTGATCATTATGAAATGGGCCTTTGGGCTAAATCTGAACTAAATTGGGCCTTTGGGCTAAATATGAGTTAAATGGGCCTATGGCCATATGTGAAATTTTGGGCTTGAAAGCATTTGATAAAATGGGCTTTTTAATGTATGTGTTATACATTGAGTTTATAACTCACCCATTTTTATGGGATAACTTTTCAGATGACTCGTAGTGCGATGGATCGGGGCAGCAAGGATTTCGAGGTGGCCAGTGCTCGTATTAAGTATTGTGGAGATTTTCCAACTTAAACTTATTACTTTAAATTTTATTACTTAGACTTTATTTTGGGTTGCCAATATTATGTAATAAGGCCACTATAAACTATCTTTAATTTCGTGTTTGGATTTACTTTTATTTTGCCATGAACAAATATCTATTAAATAACTAAATTGGTTTTCGATAATTAATTAAAAAGGTTTTTGTCACTAATATATAAATGTTTTCAAAGAAGTTTTTCTTAAGTTTGGTTTCCTTTTTGATTTTATTAATTCCTCCTAAAAATAATGTTTCAAAAGACAAAATTACTTTACAATGTGATTCCGCTAAAGTTTTACTCGAGGAACATACCAAATTCGGTTAGGCTTTTTGGGCCGGGTTTGGGGTGTTTCAGTGCATGAGGGTTGCACATTGAGTCTCGCGACTCACCCCCTTTAAAGTAACCTTTCAGGTGACGATTAGTGCATCGGATCGGGCCGGAGTGGAGCGCAAGGTGGCCATGCAAAAGAAGGTGGATCCGGCTACAAAGTTTCCCCATATTAGTTTTTTTAAAGTACTTTATATGATGGATTTAAAATACATTGTAATAAGGCCATAGGCCATTTGTTTACATTTTAGATTTAAAATTGGCCTTTAGTATTTATTCTCATTTTAATTTCTTTCAAGGACATGTAATTAAGTTTTGGGCTTTTGATTATTAAGACACAATTTATGTAATTTTCTATTTGGGCTTTTTGTCGACACGATGGTTTTCCTAAAAATTTTTCTTAGTGACATACCAGATCCGGTAGTAGTGTTTGGGCCGGGTTTAGGGTGTTACATAGTCGAAATAGTGGTTTCAAGACCACAAACTCGATGCCAAAATGTTATTTTAATATTATTTTCTGTGTGAATGGTATGTGACATAGTCTATGTGAAAATTTTGTGTGATGATTTGATCATTTTAGTGCCGAATTAAGAGAAAGGACTTAATTGCATAGAGAGTAAAATGTTGTGTGCTGATTTGTGAGTACTTAAATGTTGTTGGCTTTGTAAGGAGGAGGCCTTATGTTGTTAATAAACCATTTTAAGTTAGTGGAGTGTTGAATGACTAAAAAACCATAATACTAACTTGTTTTATATGTTTTATAAAAGGGCAAAGTTGGTATTTGTTTAATAAGTTAATATTAAATAAAACAAAACATGAAATAGATGAGTATTCATCTCATTACCCACCGAAAAAAAGAGGGCAAAGAAGCTTTGAAGTTTCGGCACTTGCTAGGCTTGATTGAGGTATGTTTTGAGCTCGGTTTTTGATAATTTCTACGTTTTTGTGATCGTTGCTTTGTGCTTTACAAAACCCATGCTCAAATTCCATGTATTGATGATGTTTTTGTGATGAGCCATTGATGAATGTTTGAGCTATGCGCTAGTTGATATTTAAATATAAAAACTTGGTGTTGGATTAACATAGTTTGTATTAGGATTTTTGATGAAATTGAGTATTTTGGGCTTAATTGAGAAAATGGGAAATTAAGGGACTAAAATGAAAAATAACTAAAATGTGTGGACTTGTATGAGACTAAGGAGAATTCAGCCTAAGCATGGTGTAATAAAATTATGTGTATTTGGTGATTTGATGAATTAAGGACTAAAGTGTCGAAATGTGAAAATGTTACGGCTATTTTACAAAATGCCCTAAATATGTGTGTTTTGACTAAAATGAATGATTTGATGATTGAATGGATTGAATTTGAATGTGTATAGACCAAGAGAGGAGGGGTTCAGATCGAGATCGAAGGCAAATATAAAGTACTCGATTAATCGACCGTTTCGATAGTTCAACGTCCGAGGTAAGTTCGAACATAATACATATATTTAGTTGTGCTTAACGTTATGAAATGAATGGTATGATATTGTTAAATGTGGATGCAATGTGATAGATTGAGTTAAACGGTACTAAGTGTGCGAATTCGGAAATGAGATCGAGATAAATAGCACTGTGTGTGCGGAGTAATATATGTTTCGGCTCTATGGTTGGCACTGTGTGTATAATTCCAATTTAAGATCGGTTTGATATGATGCACTAAGTGTGTGATGCTAATTAGGCTTCGGTTAACTATTTAGGCACTAAGTGTGCGAGTAAAATGAAGAAGGGACTAATGTCGATCTATGTGATTCATGAGTATTAAGTAGCTTAAATATTTGACAACTAAGTGTTGCTAAGGTACGTTTGAAACCTATGTGGTTGATGAAATTTCGAATGAGTTTGTGAAAGGTTTATTGAATTTACTACTTTTGGATGATATGAGATATTAGATTGTGAATTAATCTACGTGATGACTTGTTTTGAAATTGTCATGGTAGGATTTGGAATTTAATGCATGGGATGAATGACTAATTTGGTATGTTTCCGGTGGTAATATGTGCTTAAGATGTCTTGGGTAATATGGCTTGTAGGTTGGACCATTATGGGTGGCAATTTGGCCTTGTAAATGGCCTATAATGTCACACGGTTGTGGCACACGTGTAATGGCCAAAATTCAAGGTTATCGGAACAATGGTTTCGTAACCATAAATCCGATTTAAAGAGAAATTTATTTTAATATTTTTGCATGAATATTTATATGATAGGAAAATCGTATTAAAATATCAATAGAAAAATTTTACCGATTTAATGGTTAGTTTGAAAAAGGAATTATTGAAGGAATTGGGTAAAAATAAGGTATCGAGACCTTGATCTCATAAAATTGAGTAGGAAATATTTTTATAAATATTTATAAAATGTTAGTAATGTGGTAGTAAAATTTCGTTAGAAAATTTTAACGTTTGAGTATGTAATTAAATAAAAAGGACTAAATTGTAACAAATACAAAATTATGAAAATGATTAAATAGTTTAAATGATAAAAGAAAGAGGGCTTAAAGGAAAATAGACCCAAGGTCTATTTGGGCTGGACGGCAAGGGCATGAAATCAGCAAGAAAATAAGGAGAATTAAGGGAAAAATTGAAATATTGCAAAATTTACTTAATAAAGCTAGGACAAAAGTGGAATTATCTAGATTTCTCTTTATTTTTCTGCATTCTCATCAGCAAAAACACCATAGAATTCCTTAAGCTGGTTTTTCATATTTTTACTGCAAGTAAGTTAATCCTTGCCTGTTTCTTGTAATTATTGTGTTTTTAAGACTTTTACAACTAGGTCCTACTATTAAATTCATTAGTTTTTGATTTCATGGATGAAATTGAAAGTTACCATGGTTGAGTGCTGTAAGTTTATGATGAATTAGCATGAAATTTAAGCTTTACATTGTTTATGAGATGATTTTATTAGGTAATTCCAATAGAAATTGATTTTTAGGATCTAAATTGTGAAAATATTTGGAATTAAAGTCTATTACTGAAATTCTAATTTCCAAAGGTTATAAAGTAGTTTAAAGTGATAGAATAAAGTTTTAATTGAGAGAAATCAGCTCAATTGAGAAGTTAATTGAGCAGGGATGAAATTATCATTTATTGAAAGCTTAGGGGGAAATTGGTAATAAGCAGTTTGCACTAAAACAGTTTTGGACAGCAGCAGTAGACTAACTTTGAAGAATCACCATAAATTGTATAAATCGAATTAGAAGATGAAAAAAATATGAAATTAAAGCTTATTGAGTCTAATTTCTCATAAAAGAAACGGTGTAAGCAATAGATATGTAAATCATGAGATATAATAAATTTTGTGAGACAAGGTCAGAATGAATTTGGGTTCCCCCGTTTTAAGTTTAGAAAATCATACAAAATTGGATAAAAATAATTAGGGGCTTAAATTTATATTTATAGAATTCTTAATGAGTCTATTTTCAATAGAAATAAACGGGAACATCATTCGAATCCTTTATGAAGAGATAATTAATTTTTAGTGAAGAAGGGTCAGAACTGTCAAACAGCAGAACAGGGGTGACTTTAAAGAATAAACTGTACTTATTGGCTAAACCAAAAATTCTGAAAATTTTATGGGAAGAAGATATGTGAGTCTAGTTTTAGAAAATTAACGGATCTAAATTTTAAGTTCTTTAGCTCAAGATAAAAATAATTTAATGACTATAACTCAAGTAGACAGTTTTGAATGAACTAAAATAATAATAGAATTATAGAAAATGGTACATGTGAACATGAAATGTATTGAATTGATGATTGAATTTATTCATTTAGATCCGGAAAACTCAAATCTGAAGCTAGATCGAGGAAAGGAAAAAGTCCGGATTAGTAGATTTTATATATCGAACTAGTATCGAGGTAAGTTCATGTAACTTGAATTATCTTCTTAAATGCTTGAAATATATGTTATTGATATGAATATAATTTGAATGTGCATTGTATGAAAATTGATGAAAAATTGATATACTTGATAAAAGGGAAGAAATCGATTGAATGAAAGGAAAATTCGATGGATCTCGAAAAGGAATTGACGGTAAAAGGATCTAGCAGGATGGGTGATCCTATCTGATATAGCCCTCCGAAGAATATGTGGAAAATGTATTTAGCCAGACGGGTAATCCAAATTAGGGTGCGAATTTAGCTTTGGATTGGTAATTGGATCCAAGCTCATTAGAGTAATTGTCGTTGCGAGATTTAGCCTAGGTGGTAATCCAGACAATACTCTATGAGTTTACATTCTGAGGATTTAACACGGTGGTAATCCATTGTAAAGATGAGGTTCACGGAGTGTGCTCTCGAAATGAAGATGTCGCACATGAACATGAATTGACGGACTGGATTGTACACTAAAAGTGTACTTCGAAAATCCATCGAAATTCGAGTAATTCAACAGGATAAATATGGAAATATAACAAAGAAAGCGAAATCATGGTATTGATGAGCTCATCAATCATGGTATATATTATTGATACATGGAAATTATTGAACTAACTTGAATGTTGAGCTTGTGTATGTTAGGGTAATAATGCATTGAATGGATATATGAATGTTTATTGCATTGTATTGAAAATGTTAGGTAAGTATAATTCTTGTTACATGGATTTACTAAGCACAAAGTGCTTACCACATTTCTTTTCCCTGTTTTGTAGTGTGAAGAGCTCGGAGGTCAGATTCGGTAGGAGATACATCACACTATCAGCCTCAAGATTTCGGTATATAAAGAAACTTTATTTTGGAAATCAATGGCATATATAAGCTAATAAAGTAATGCTAATATAAAATGAATGTAAGGTCAGCCATTGGTATGGCTAGCAAACATTGGCTTGGTATGTGTTGATATTATCTTATAAATAAGCATGAATCTATTTTGAAAATATGTTGAATTGGATTGGTTGATGTGGATTGGTCTCGGTTTAAAATTTGCAGGGAAGGTTAGATATTTATAAAGGGGCTATATAAAAAAAATCGTAAACTCTAGTAATGCCCTGTACCCTATTCTGACAACGAATACGGGTAGGGGATGTTACATTTGTTGGTATCAGTGCTACGGTTCAGCCGGTTCTAGGACCGACATAACAAATATGGATTAACTATACATGCCATTTAAATTATTTTTGATAGTGTGATATCTCCTGACCATTTAAATTGTGTTTTCCTTATAGTAATGTCATCCAACCGAGCTCAATCTGAAGAAAGGGAGTCATGCTCGCTTGATACAAAGAGAAGAAACTAGCGATAGAAGGCCGGTATATAGGATCAAGGGAAGGAGGCAAAATAGCCTTCTTTCAAATGATGAATGAATGGTTTACTCGATTACATAAGAACTAACCCTACGGTCAGACAAACTCAAGCTCCCCTCCTGTTCCTCCACGGTTCCAGAGATTCCACAGTCACAGTCTTGAATCTGTCGAAAAGGAAAGCTCCAGTTGATAAAATTCAAAATATGGGGTAGAAGAATTTGACGGCGATTGATGATAATCTCGAGCGGGCTGAATTTTGGTTAGAGAATATTGCTCGGGTTTTGGAAAAATTATCTTGCACACGGAAGAATGTTTAAAATGTGCCGTCTCAATGCTAAAAACTGACTTATCATTGGTGGAATACTAAAGCTTGATTGTTACGAAGAAGAAATTATATAGAATTCTTCTAGACCGAGTTCAAAAAGAAATATATCGATCGAGATTCCTTGATCGAAAAGAAAAGAATTTCTTGAGTGAAATAGGGCAATAGATCGATGTCGAGTATGAAAGAGAATTTGTTCGGTTGAGTAAATATGCTCGAGAATGGAGTACGATCGGAAGTGAAATGTGCAAACGATTGAAGAAGGGTTAAATGAAAAATTAAGCTACTTATCGAATTCTTAAAATTCGAGAGTTTGCTACATTGGCGAAGCGAGCTTATAAAGTAGAAGAATTGAGCAAAGAAAAGAAACAGTGAGAGGAAGCTCGAATTTTAGTAAAAGATCAATGGGAAAATCCCAATTTTACGCAAAGAAATTGAGGAAGTACGGATCGTTCTACCTCGACCACTCGGGTATTGAGGCGGAGAGCGAGGTTCTCAATACAATAATCCAAGATCTTCCACTCCATCAGTGACCAGTGTTGGCAGTGTTGGTACCCCTAAGCTGAGATGCCAGTATTCTAATAAAGCTCATTTTGGTGAATGTCGATTTAAGAGCGGGGCTTATTACCGATGTGGTTCTTTTGATCATTTCCTCGAGATTGTCCGAAAGGGGTGAAAAAGAAGTGAGCAGATATCGGTAGAGTAATCCATCTTTGAGGGTAGACCATCTCGACCATCTGGTAATGTCGGTGGTAGCCAATGAGCTACAAAGATCTGCAAGTAGGCTTGAGACACGGCGCCTCCTAGGACATATGTCATTCGTACCAGAGAAGATGCCTCAGCACCCGATGTTATTACTGGTACATTTTCTTTACTTGATACTAATATTACTGCATTAATTGATCCCAGTTCTACGCATTCATATATATGTGTAAAGCTTGCATGCGTTAAAGATTTATCTGTTGAACCTACTGAATTTACGGTTAAAGTCTCGAACCCCTTTGGCCAATCTATTTTGGTGGATAAAATTTGTAAAATTGTCCTTGATGGTAAGAGGTTATTGTTTCTGGCTAATTTGATGTTCTTGCCATTTGATGAGTTTGATGTGATATTGGGCATGGATTGGTTAACTCGGCATGATGCGGTAGTAAGCTATGTGAAATATATTGTGTTGAAGTGTCGAATGGCGAATTACTAAAGGTTAAATCGATCGAGACGGAGGATTATCGATGTGATTTCGATTATTCTTGCCGAGGTATGTTAAAAGGGTATGATGCTTTTCTTGCTTATGTACTCGACACCAAGGTATTTGAGTCAAAGATCTGAGCGATGCGATGGTATGCAAATTTTCGATGTGTTTCGGAGGAATTACCGGGTTGCCACCAAAAGGAAGTGGAATTCTCTATAGATTTGATTAGGAACTACTCCGATTTCCATAGCTCTGTCTTTGGATGGCTCTCTGAAATTAAAGGAATTAAAGACACAATTGCAAGAACTTGTTGATAGAGGTTTTGTCCGACCGAGTCATTCACCTTGGGGTGCTCGGTTACATTTGTGAAAAAGAAAGACGGGTCTTTGAGATTGTGTATTGATTATCGATGACAATAAAATAACTATAAAGAATAAGTACCGTTGCCGGATTGATGATTTATTTGATCGGCTAAAAGGTACTACTATATTTTCAAAGATTGATCTCCGTCGAGCTACTATCGATTCTGGTAAAGGAGTCAGATGTGCCAAAGACAGCTTTCAAAACCAGGTACAGGCATTATGAGTTTCTGGTTATGTCGTTTGGGCTGACTAATGCACCTGCAGTATTTGTGGATTTGATGAATCGAATATTTAGACCATATTTAGACAGGTTCGTGGTAGTTTTCATTGATGATATTTTGGTCTATTCTCGAGATGAAGAAGAACATGTAGAACATTTGAGAATTGTCTAAATTCAGTAAATGTGAATTTTGGCTTCGAGAAGTGGGTTTTCTTGGACATATTATATCCGCTGAAGGCATTAGGGTAGATCCAAGTAAAATCTCAGCTATTGTCAATTGGAGTCCACCGAAGAATGTATCTGAAGGTAGAAGTTTCTTGGGTTTAGCTGGTTATTACCGAAGATTTGTACAGGAATTTTCTATGATAGCTTCTCCGATGACTCGATTATTGCGAGAAAGATGTAAAGTTCGAGTGGGTGATGAATGTCGATGAGTTTCAACCGATTGAAAGATCTACTAACGAAAGCACTAGTATTAGTGCGACTGAGCTGGGTAAGGAATTTGTTATTTACGGTGATGCCTCATTAAATGGTTTAGGTTGTGTCTTGATGCAAGAAGGTAAAGTAATAGCCTATGCTTCAAGACAACTTAAACCACATGAAAAAATTACGGTACATGATCTCGAATTAGGCTGCTATTGTATTTTTATTTGAAGATATGGCGGCATTACCTATCGGTGAGAAATGTCATATTTATCTTGATCATAAAAGCTTGAAATATTTGATGACACGAAAGATTTGAATTTGAGGCAGTAGCGGTGGCTTGAACTAATAAAGGACTATGATTTGATTATTGATTACCATCGGGTAAGGTTAATATTGTGGCTGATGCTTTGAGTCGAAAATCTAGGTTTGCTTTGCGATCTATGAATGCTCAATTGTCTTTGGTTGATGATGGTTCAATCATAGCTGAATTGAGAGCTAAACTAACATTTCTCTGACAAATATGTGAAGCTCGGAAGAATGATGAGAATTACTGAGTTAAGCGGGCACAATGTGAGTTAAGTCTTGATTACGAATTTCAAGTTGGGGTTGATGGTTGTTTATTATTCAGAGATAGGGTATGTGTACCCAAGAATTCAGAACTCATATAGAAAATTTTACACGAGGCTCACAGTGGTATTATGTACGTACATTCGGAAGTAATAAAATGTATAATGATTTGAAGAAGATGTCTTGGTGGCGGGTAGGAAACATGATATTTACGAGTTTGTATCAAAATGTTTAATTTATCGACAAGTTAAAGTTGAACATTAGGTACCTTGAGGTTACTTGACCAATTACTATCTTGGAATGGAAATGGGAAAGAATCACTATGGATTTTGTATTGGGGTTACCGTTGTCTCAGGAAAAAGATGCTATTTGGGTGATTGTTGGTGATTTATTAGAATGCGTATGGATTATTCTTTAGATAAAGCGGCTAAACTATACATATCTCGAGATTGTCGGGCTACATGGAGTGCTGTCTCTATTATATCGAGATAGAAATCCCCAATTCGTCTGTTTACGGGACAAATTGCAAGAAGCTTTGGGTACTCGGTTGTATTTCAAAGATCGCATTTCATCCTCAGACGGATGGCCAATCTGGCGTGTAATTCAAGTATTGGAAGATATGCTCGATGTTGTATACTAGAGTTTGAAGGTAATTGAGAGAGATATCTACCTTTGATTGAATTTGCTTACAATAACATTTATCAGTCCAGTATTACAATGGCTCCGTATGAAGCTTTGTATGGTAGAAAATGTAGAACACCATTATATTGGACAGAGTTCAGTGAAAAGAAGATACATGGGGTTGATTTGATTAGGAAGCGAAGAAAATGTAAAAGTGATTGAATAGCTTGAAAGCGGCCTCGATCGCCAAAAGTCATATGCCGATCTTAAGCGAAAAGAGATTGAATTTCGGTCGGTGACAAGGTATTCTGAAAGTGTCTCCTTGGAAGAAAGTTCTCGATTGATTGAAAGGGTAAATTGAGTCCAAGATTTATCGACCATATGAAATTATAGAAAGAATTGGACCGGTCACTTATCGATTAGCGTTCAAAACTCGATAGAACTCATAATGTTTTTCATGTGTCTATGCTTCTGACGATATCGGTCGGATCCTTCACATGTTATTTCTCCAACGGAAGTGGAGATTGATAGGATATGACTCACGGTGAAGAACCAGGTCAAGATGTTAGCACGGAAGCAGAGCTTAGAAATAAAAAATAAATTTGGTGAAAGTATTGTGGTAAAAACACGGGATTGAGGAAGCGACATGGGAAGAAGGAGGCAATGAGGAAACAATATCCAAACCTCTTTCTTGGTAAGATTTTCGATGGCGAAAATCCTTAAAAGGGGAGAGTTATAATGGCCTAAATTCAAGGTTATCGAACAATGGTTTCGTAACCATAAATCCGATTTAAAGAGAAATTTATTTTAATATTTTGCATGAATATTTATATGATAGGAAAATCGTATTAAAATATCGATAGAAAAAATTTTACCGATTTAGTGGTTAGTTAGAAAAAGGAATTATTGAAGGAATTGGGTAAAAATAAGGTATCGAGACCTTGATCTCATAAAATTGAGTAGGAAATATTTTTATAAATATTTACAAAATGTTAGTAATGTGGTATTAAAATTTAGTTAGAAAATTTTAACGTTTGAGTATGTAATTAAATGAAAAGGACTAAATTGTAACAAATATAAAATTATGAAAAATGATTAAATAGTTTAAATGATAAAAGAAAGAGGGCTTAAAAGAAAAATAGACCCAAGGTCTATTTGGGCTGGACAACAAGGGCATGAAATCAGCAAGAAAATAAGGAGAATTAAGGGCAAAATTGGAATATTACAAAATTTACTTAATAAAGCTAGGACTAAAGTGGAATTATCTGGATTTCTATTTATTTTTCTGCATTCTCATCAGAAAAAAACATCATAGAAGGGTTTGCTTAAGCTGGTTTTTCATATTTTTACTGCAAGTAAGTTAATCCTTGCCTGTTTCTTGTAATTTTGTGTTTTTAAGACTTTTACAACTAGGTCCTACTATTAAATTCATTAGTTTTGATTTCATGGATGAAATTGAAAGTTACCATGGTTGAGTGCTGTAAGTTTATGATGAATTAGCATGAAAATTAAGCTTTAAATTGTTTATGAGATGATTTTATTAGATAATTCCAATAGAAATTGATTTTAGGATCTAAATTGTGAAAGTATTTGGAATTAAAGTCTATTCTGAAATTCTGATTTCCAAAGGTTATAGAGTAGTTGAAAGTGATAGAATAAAGTTTTAATTGAGAGAAATCAGCTCAATTGAGAAGTTAATTGAGGGGATGAAATTATCATTTATTGAAAGCTTAGGGGAAATTGGTAATAAGTAGTTTGCACTAAAA
Source organism: Gossypium rotundifolium (assembly GCA_025506655.1). NCBI lineage: Eukaryota > Viridiplantae > Streptophyta > Magnoliopsida > Malvales > Malvaceae > Gossypium > Gossypium rotundifolium. The sequence goes on along the minus strand of CP106732.1, from coordinate 66,484,112 downwards.
CTGTTTTGGACAGCAGCGATAGACTAACTTTGAAAAATCACCATAAATTATAGAAATCGAATTGGAAGATGAAAAAATTATGAAATTAAATCTTAGTCTAGTTTCTCATAGAAGAAACGTGTAAGCAATAGATATGTAAATCATGAGATATAATAAATTTTGTGAGACAAGGTCAGAATGAATTCAGGTTCCCTGTTTTAACTTTAGAAAATCATCAAAAATTGGATAAAAATAATTATGGGATTAAATTTATATTTTAGAATTATTAATGAGTCTATTTTCAATAGAAATAAATGGGAACATCATCCGAATCCTTTATGAAGAGATAATTAATTTTTAGTGAAGAAGGGTCAGAACTGTCAAACAAGCAGAGCAGGGGTGACTTTAAAGAATAAACTGTACTTATTGGCTAAACCAAAATTCTAAAAATTTTATGGGAAGAAGATATGTGAGTCTAGTTTTATAGAAAATTAACGGATCTAAATTTTAAGTTCTGTATCGAAGATAAAAATAATTTAGTGACTATGACTCAAGTAGATAGTTTTGAATGAACTAAAATAATAATAGAATTATAGAAAATGGTACATGTGAACATGAAATGTATTGAATTGATGATAGAATTTATTTATTTAGATCCAGGAAAACTCAAATCTGAAGCTAGATCTAGGAAAGGAAAAAGTCCGGATTAGTAGATTTTATATACGAATCATGTAACTTGAATTATCTTCTTAAATGCTTGAAATGTATGTTATTGATATGAATATAATTTGAATGTGCATCGTATGAAAATTGATGAAACATTGATATACTTGATAAAAAGGGGAAGAAATCCTGGTTGAATGAAAGGACAATTCGATGGATCTCTGAAAAGGAATTGACGGTAAAAGGATCTAGCAGGACGGGTGATCCTATCCTAATATAGCCCTCCCGAAGAATATGTGGAAAATGGATTTAGCCCATATGGGTAATCCGAATTAGGGTGCGAATTTAGCTGGGTGGTAATTGGATCCAAGCTCATTAGAGTAATTGTCGATTTGCTTTGGTGGTAATCCCGACAATACTCTATGAGGATTTAGCTTGGTGGTAATCCATTTGTAAAGATGAGGTTCATGGAGTGTGCTCTCTGAAATGAAGATGTGCGCACATGAACATGAATTGAAGGACCTGGATTGTACACTAAAAGTGTACTTCTAAAAATCCATCGAAATTCCGAGTAATTCAACGGGATAAATATGGAAATATAACAAAGAAACGGAAATCATGGTATTGATGAGCTCATCAATCATGGTATATATTATTGATACATGGAAATTATTGAACTAACTTGAATGTTGAGCTTGTGTATGTTAGGGTAATAATGCATTGAATGGATATATGAATGTTTATTGCATTGTATTGAAAATGTTAGGTAAGTATAATTCTTGTTACATGGATTTACTAAGCACAAAGTACTTACCCTGTTTCTTTTTCCCCTGTTTTGTAGTGTGAAGAGCTCGGAGGTCAGATTCGGTAGGAGATACATCACACTATCAGCCTTAAGATTTCGGTATATAAAGAAACTTTATTTTGAAAATCAATGGCATGTATAAGCTAATAAAGTAATGCTAATATAAAATGAATGTAAGGTCAACCATTGGTATGGCTAGCAAACATTGGCTTGGTATGTGTTGATATTATCTTATAAATAAGCATGAATCTATTTTGAAAATATGTTGAATTGGATTGGTTGATGTGGATTGGTCTCGGTTTAAAATTTGCAGGGAAGGTTAGATATTTATAAAGGGGCTATATAAAAAAAAATCGTAAACTCTGGTAATGCCTTGTACCCTATTCTGACAACGAATACGGGTAGAGGGTGTTACATTTGTTGGTATCAGTGCTACGGTTCAGCCGGTTCTAGGGCCGACATAACAAATACGAATTAACTATACATGCCATTTAAATTATTTTTGATAGTGTGATATCTCCTGACCATTTAAATTGTGTTTTCCTTATAGTAATGTCATCGACCGAGCTCAATCTAAAGAAAGTGGGAGTCATGCTAAACTTGATTACAAAGAAGAAGAAACTAGCGATGAGGCGGTATATAGGATCAAGGGAAGGAGGCAAAAATAGCCTTCTTTCAAATGATGAATGAATGGTTTACTCGATACATAAGAACTAACCCTACGGTCACGACAAACTCAAGCTCCCCTCCATTTCTCCACGGTTCAGAGATTCCACAGGGTAGAGTCTTGAATCTGCCGGAAAGGAAAGCTCCAGTTGATAAAATCCAAAAATATTGGTAGAAGAATTTGAGCAGCAGTTGATGATGATCCCGAGCGCTAAATTTTGGTTAGAGAATCTTGCTCGGATTTTGGAAGAATTATCTTGCACACCGAAGAATGTTTAAAATGTGCCGTCTCAACGCTAAAAGACACGACTTATCATTGGTGGAATACTAAAGCTTGAGTTGTTCGAAGAAGAATTACATGGGAATTCTTCTAGACCGAGTTCAAAAGAAATATATCATCGAGAGATTCCTTGATCGAGAAAAGAAAGAATTTCTTTAATGAAATAGGGCAATAGATCGATGTCGAGTATGAAAGAGAATTTGTTCGATTCGAGTAAATATGCTCGAGAATGGGTACGATCGGAAGTGAAATGTGCAAACGATTGAAGAAGGGTTAAATGAAAAATTAAGCTACTTATCGAATTCTTGAAATTTGAGAGTTTTCTACATTGGCGAGCGAGCTTATAAAGCGAAGAATTGAGCAAAAAAAAAGCAGTGAGAGGGAAGCTCGAATTTTAGTAAAAGATCAATGGGAAAATCCCAATTTTACGCGCAAAGAAATTGAGGAAGTACCAGGATCGTTCTACCTCACCACTTGGGTATTAGAGGCGGAAGCGAGGTTCTCAATGCAATAATCCAAGATCTTCCACTCCATCAGTGACCTGTGTTGGCAGTGTTGGTACCCCTAAGCTGAGATGCCGTATTGTAATAAAGCTCATTTTGGTGAATGTCGATTTAAGAGCGGGGCTTGTTCCGATGTAGTTCTTTTGATCATTTCCTCGAGATTGTCGAGAAAGGGGTGAAAAAGAAAGTGAGCAGATATCGAGCCGAGTAATCCATCTTTGAGGGTAGACCATCTCGACCATCTGGTAATGTCGGTGGTAGCCGAGGAGCTACAAAGATCTTGCAAGTAGGCTTGAGACACGAGCGCCTCCTAGGACATATGTCATTCGTACGGAGAAGATGCCTCGACACCCGATGTTATTCTTGGTACATTTTCTTTACTTGATACTAATATTCTGCATTAATTGATCCAGTTCTACGCATTCATATATATGTGTAAAGCTTGCATCGTTAAAGATTTATCTGTTGAACCTCTTGAATTTGTGGTTAAAGTCTCGAACCCTTTGGCCAATCTATTTTGGTGGATAAAATTTGTAAAAATTGTCCCTTGATGGTAAGAGGTTATTGTTTCTGGTGATTTGATGTTCTGCCATTTGATGAGTTTGATGTGATATTGGGCATGGATTGGTTAACTCGGCATGATGATGAGTAAGCGTAAATGAAATATATTGTGTTGAAGTGTCGAATGGCGAATTACTCGAGTTAAATCGATCGAACGGAGGATTATCGATGTGATTTGATTATTATTGCTCAGAGGTATGTTAAAAAGAGGTATGATGCTTTTCCTGCTTATGTACTCGACACCAAGGTATCTGTGTCAAAGATATAGGCAGTGCCAGTGGCATGCGAATTTTCTGATGTGTTTCCAGAGGAATTACCAGGGTTGCCACCAAAAAGGGAAGTTGAATTCTCTATAGATTTGATTCCAGGAACTACTCCGATTTCCATAGCTCCGATTAGGATGGCTCTATAGAATTAAAGGAATTAAAGACACGATTGCAAGAACTTGTTGATAGAGGTTTTGTCCGACCGAGTCATTCACCTTGGTGCTCGGTTACATTTGTGAAAAGAAAGATGGGTCTTTGAGATTGTGTATTGATTATCGGTAGCTTAATAAAATAACTATAAAGAATAAGTACCGTTGCCGGATTGATGATTTATTTGATCGGCTAAAGGTGCTACTATATTTTCAAAGATTGATCTCCGATCGAGCTACTATCGATTCTGGTAAAGAGTCGGATGTGCCAAAGGCGACTTTCAAAACCCGTGCGGGCATTATGAGTTTACGGTTATGTCGTTTGGATGACTAATGCACTGCAGATTTATGGATTTGATGAATCGGATATTCGGACCATATTTAGACGAGGTTCGTGGTAGTTTTCATTGATGATATTTTGGTCAATTCTCGAGATGAAGAAGAACATGCGAACATTTGAGAATTGTGTTGCAAATTTTGCGAGAGAAGCAATTATATGCTAAATTCGATGAAATGTGAATTTTGGCTTGAGAAGTGGGTTTTCTTGGACATATTATATCCATTGAAGGCATTAGGGTAGATCCAAGTAAAATCTCACTATTGTCAATTGGAGTCCAGAAGAATGTATCCGAAGTTAGAAGTTTCTTGGGTTTATTTGGTTATTACAGAAGATTTGTACAGAATTTTCTATGATAGCTTCTCCGATGACTCGATTATTGCGAGAAAGATGTAAAGTTTGAGTGGATGATGGATGTCGAGAGAGTTTCAACCGATTGAAAGATCTACTAACGAAAGCACTAGTATTAGTGTAGCTTTGAGCAGGGTAAGGAATTTGTTATTTACGGTGATGCCTCATTAAATGGTTTAGGTTGTGTCTTGATGCAAGAAGGTAAAGTAATAGCCTATGCTTCAAGACAACTTAAACCACATGAAAGAAATTACCGGTACATGATCTTGAATTATTGCTATTGTATTTTTATTTGAAGATATGGCGGCATTACCTATCGGTGAGAAATGTCATATTTATCTTGATCATAAAAGCTTGAGATATTTGATGACACGAAAGATTTGAATTTGAGGCAGTAGGTGGCTTAAAGCGATAAAGGACTATGATTTGATTATTGATTACCATCGGGTAAGGTTAATATTGTGGTGATGCTTTGAGTGAAAATCTAGGTTTGCTTTGCAATCTATGAGTGCTCAATTGTCTTTGGTTGATGATGGTTCAATCATAGCTGAATTGAGAGCTAAACTAACATTTCTACAGCAAATATGTGAAGCTCAGAAGAATGATGAGAAGTTACAGGTTAAACGGGCACAATGTGAGTCAGGTACTGATTCTGAATTTCAAGTTGGGGTTGATGGTTGTTTATTATTCAGAGATAGGGTATGTGTACCCAAGAATTCAGAACTCATATAGAAGATTTTACACGAGGCTCACAGTGGTATTATGTCTGTACATCGGGAAGTAATAAAATGTATAATGATTTGAAGAAGATGTACTGGTGGCTAGGTATGAAACATGATATTTCTGAGTTTGTATCAAAATGTTTAATATGTCGACAAGTTAAAAGTGAACATCGGTACCTTAGGGTTACTTGACCAATTATTATACCGAATGGAAATGGGAAAGAATCACTATGGATTTTGTATCGGGGTTCTTGTTGTCTCAGGAAAAAAGATGCTATTTGGGTGCTTGTTGGTGATTGACAAAGTCACACACTTTATTAGAATGCGTATGGATTATTCTTTAGATAAACTATTTGAACTATACATATCTGAGATTGTCAGGCTACATGGAGTGCCTGTCTCCATTATATCAGATAGAGATCCCCGATTTACGTCTCGTTTCTGGGACAAATTGCAAGAAGCTTTGGGTACTCAGTTGTATTTCAAACCTTGCATTTCATCCTCAAACAGATGGCCAATCGGCGTGTAATTCAAGTATTGTAAGATATGCTCGATGTTGTATACTAGAGTTTGAGGTAATTGGGAGAGATATCTACCTTTGATTGAATTTGCTTACAATAACGATTATCGATCCGATATTACAATGGCTCCGTATGAAGCTTTGTATGGTAGAAAATGTCGAACACCGTTATATTGGACAGAGCTTAGTGAAAAGAAGATACATGGGGTTGATTTGATTCGGGAAACAGAAGAAAAAGTAAAAGTGATTCGGAATAGCTTGAAAGCGGCCTCTGATCGCCAAAAGTCATATGCCGATCTTAAGCGAAAAGAGATTGAATTTCAGGTCGGTGACAAGGTATTCCTGAAAGTGTCTCCTTGGAAGAAAGTTCTCCGATTCGGTCGAAAGGGTAAATTGAGTTCAAGATTTATCGGGCCATATGAAATTATAGAAAGAATTAGACCGGTCACTTATCGATTGGCGTTACCACCGGAACTCGATAGAATTCATAATGTTTTTCATGTGTCTATGCTACGATGATATCGGTCAGATCCTTCACATGTTATTTCTCCAACGGAAGTGGAGATTCAGCCGGATATGACTCACAGTGAAGAACCAATCAAGATATTAGCACGGGAAACAAAGGAGCTTAGAAATAAAAAAGCAAAAGCACGGGATTGAGGAAGCGACATGGGAACCGGAGGAGGCAATGAGGAAACAATATCAAACCTCTTTCTTGGTAAGATTTTCGAGGACGAAAATCCTTAAAAGGGGAGAGTTGTAATGGCCTAAATTCAAGGTTATCGGAACAATGGTTTCATAACCATAAATCCGATTAAAGAGAAATTTATTTTAATATTTTGCATGAATATTTATATGATAGGAAAATCGTATTAAAATATCGATAGAAAAATTTTACCGATTTAGTGGTTAGTTAGAAAAGGAATTATTGAAGGAATTGGGTAAAAATAAGGTATCGAGACCTTGATCTCATAAAATTGAGTAGGAAATATTTTTATAATATTTATAAAATGTTAGTAATGTGGTATTAAAATTTAGTTAGAAAATTTTAACATTTGAGTATGTAATTAAATGAAAAGGACTAAATTGTAACAAATACAAAATTATGAAAAATGATTAAATAGTTTAAATGATAAAAGAAAGAGGGCTTAAAAGGAAAATAGACCCAAGGTCTATTTGGGCTGGATGGCAAGGGCATGAAATCAGTAAGAAAATAAGGAGAATTAAGGGCAAAATTGGAATATTGCAAAATTTACTTAATAAAGCTAGGACTAAAGTGGAATTATCTAGATTTCTCTTTATTTTTCTGCATTCTCATCAGAAAAAACACCATAGAAGGGTTTCCTTAAGCTGGTTTTTCATATTTTTACTGCAAGTAAGTTAATCCTTGCCTGTTTCTTGTAATTTTTGTGTTTTAAGACTTTTACAACTAGGTCCTACTATTAAATTCATTAGTTTTGATTTCATGGATGAAATTGAAAGTTACCATGGTTGAGTGCTGTAAGTTTATGATGAATTAGCATGAAATTTAAGCTTTAAATTGTTTATGAGATGATTTTATTAGGTAATTCCAATAGAAATTGATTTTTAGGATCTAAATTGTGAAAATATTTGGAATTAAAGTCTATTACTGAAATTCTGATTTCCAAAGGTTATAAAGTAGTTTAAAGTGATAGAATAAAGTTTTAATTGAGAGAAATCAGCTCAATTGAGAAGTTAATTGAGCAGGGATGAAATTATCATTTATTGAAAGCTTAGGGGGAAATTGGTAATAAGCAGTTTGCACTAAAACAGTTTTAGACAGCAGCAGTAGTTTAAATTTGAAAAATCACCATAAATTTTAGAAATCGAATTAGAAGATGAAAAAAATATGAAATTAAATCTTATTGAGTCTAGTTTCTCATAGAAGAAACGGTGTAAGCAATAGATATGTAAATCATGAGATATAATAAATTTTGTGAGACAAGGTCAGAATGAATCCGGGTTCCCCTGTTTTAAATTTAGAAAATCATCAAAATTGTATAAAAATAATTAGGGCTTAAATTTATATTTTAGAATTATTAATGAGTATATTTTAAACAGAAATAAACAGGAACATCATCCGAATCCTTTATGAAGAGATAATTAATTTTTAGTGAGGAAGGGTCAGAACTGTCAAACAGCAGAACATGGGTGACTTTAAAGAATAAACTGTACTTATTGGCTAAACTAAAAATTCTGAAAATTTTATGGGTAGAAGACATATGAGTCTAGTTTTATAGAAAATTAACGGATCTAAATTTTAAGTTCTTTAGCTCAAGATAAAAATAATTTAGTGACTATGACTCAAGTAGACAGTTTTGAATGAACTAAAAATAATAATAGAATTATAGAAAATGGTACATGTGAACATGAAATGTATTGAATTGATGATTGAATTTATTCATTTAGATCCGGAAAAGTCAAATCTGAAGCTAGATCGAGGAAAGAAAAAGTCCGGATTAGTAGATTTTATATACGAACTAGTATCGAGGTAAGTTCATATAGCTTGAATTATCTTCTTAAATGCTTGAAATGTATGTTATTGATATGAATATAATTTGAATGTGCATTGTATGAAAATTGATGAAACATTGATATACTTGATAAAAGGGAAGAAATCCGGTTGAATGAAAGGAAAATTGATGGATCTCGAAAAGAAATTGGCGGTAAAAAGGATCTAGCAGGACGGGTGATCCTATCTGATATAGCCCTCCGAAGAATATGTGGAAAATGGATTTAGCCGGACGGGTAATCCGAATTAGGTGCAATTTAGCTTTGGTGGTAATTGGATCCAAGCTCATTAGAGTAATTGTCGTTCTGAGGATTTAGCACGGGTGGTAATCCCGACAATACTCTATGAGTTTACATTCTGAGGATTTAGCTCGGTGGTAATCCATTGTAAAGATGAGGTTCAGGGAGTGTGCTCTCTAAAATGAAGATGTCGCACATGAACATGAATTGACGGACTGGATTGTACACTAAAAGTTTACTTCGAAAATCCATCGAAATTTTGAGTAATTCAATGGGATAAATATGGAAATATAATAAAAAACGGAAATCATGGTATTCTTGAGCTCATCAATCATGGTATATATTATTGATACATGGAAATTATTGAACTAACTTGAATATTGAGCTTGTGTATGTTAGGGTAATAATGCATTGAATGGATATATGAATGTTTATTGCATTGTATTGAAAATGTTAGGTAAGTATAATTCTTGTTACATGGATTTACTAAGCACAAAGTGCTTACCCCATTTCTTTTTCCCCTGTTTTGTAGTGTGAAGAGCTCGGAGGTCAGATTCGGTAGGAGATACATCACACTATCAACCTCAAGATTTCGGTATATAAAGAAACTTTATTTTGGAAATCAATGGCATGTATAAGCTAATAAAGTAATGCTAATATAAAATGAATGTAAGGTCAGCCATTGGTATGGCTAGCAAACATTGGCTTGGTATATGTTGATATTATCTTATAAATAAGCATGAATCTATTTTGAAAATATGTTGAATTGGATTGGTTGATGTGGATTGGTCTCGGTTTAAAATTTGCAGGGAAGGTTAGATATTTATAAAGGGGCTATATAAAAAAAAATTATAAACTCTGGTAATGCCTTGTACCCTATTCTGACAATGAATACGGGTAGGGGGTGTTACAACACGGGCGTGCCTATAGACCGTGGGTGAATTTGTAGAATGTAGCTTAGCAGCGCACGGCCTCGACACGGGTGTGCTTGGTGGCCGTGTGAGAACTGGCAGTATATGATCTAGTAGTACACGGCCTTAGCACACGGGAGTGCTTGGTGGCCATGTTGATTTTGGCAGTATATGACCACGGAGAGGACACACGAGTGTGTCAAGTAGCCGTGGGTGAGGCACGGCCTACCCCCACAGGCGTGTATCCCCTGTATTTTGGTTAAGTTGTTATGTTTCTGAGAACTTTTGTATATGTTTGGTTTAGTCCCGACCCCTCTATAGAATTTGATAAAGATCTTATAGAATTCAATAAGGGACTATATGTTATGATTTGAGATGATCTTCTATTGATTGACTTTGTGTCGTAAATTTAGATGTTAAATGTTCTAATTGATCGGTAATACCTCTTAACCCTATTCCAGCGACGGTTTTGGGTTAGGGGTGTTACATTTTATTGGTATCAGAGCTACGGTTTAGTCGATTCTCAGACTAACGTAACGTGTGTGAGTCTAGCTATACATGCCATATTATGAAATTGCGATAGTGTGATGAACTCTGACAATTGAAATGTGTATTAATATAGGAATGGATCCCGATCGAGTAGTTGCTAATGATGTAGAGAGTAATGTGCCTGCTCCCGCTCAAGGGACAGTGTCGACTGCATCTAGACTGAATGAAAGTAATGAGGGAGGAGAGGCTAAGCAAGCCTTCTTTTGTATGATGAGTGAATGGTTTTCAGAATTTGTTAGAATGAATCTGACTGCTCCACAAACTCCACCCCCACAAGTACCTGTTGTGTCGCAAGTGGTAGATCCGAACAGGATGAATAAACCACCTGTAGACAAGATTCGCAAGTACGGGGCCGAAGAGTTTAGGGCCACATCTGATGACGATGCTGAGAGAGCCGAGTTTTGGCTTGAAAATAAAATCAGAGTATTTGATGATATGTCGTTGACTCCAGACGAATGTATTAAATACGCTATTTCATTGTTGAGGGATTCGACTTATAATTGGTGGAAGACATTGATATCTATAGTTTTGAGAGAGAGAATCACCTGAGATTTTTTTCAAGTTGAGTTCAGAAAGATGTATATCAGTCAACGCTTCATTGATTAGAAACATAAAGAGTTTCTAGAACTGAAATAGGGTCATTTGTCTGTTACTGAATACGAGCAAAAATTTGTACAATTGAGTAAATATGCTAGAGAGTGTGTTTCTACTGGAGCTACTATGTGAAAGCGTTTCATAGAGGGATTTAATGAAGATATTAAGTTGTTGGTTGGGATACTGGATACAAATGAATTCATTGTACTAGTGGAAAGAGCATGCAAAGCTGAGGAACTCAGTAAAGAAAAGAAGAAAGCCGATTCTGAGGTTCGTGATGAAAGAAAGAGATCGATGAATAAATTTTCTCAATCTTCTACAAAGAGATACAAAGATGCAAGCAACCGTTCAAATGCTTCATTTGGACATTCAAATAGAGATTGTTCGAGACAAAGTACTGGTTTATGAATGCAAGCTTTGAATGAATCAAGTGTTGGCAGTGTGAAGAGTAACAAACCCGAGTGTAGACAATGTGGGAGATGATATGTGGGAGAGTGTTGGGGCAAGTACAACAATAGAGTTTGTTATAAATGTGGGTCTCGAGACCATTTTATCCGAGATTGCCCAAAGATGGTCGGAGAGGAAAATGTTCAAAATGAAAGAACGAGTAATGTGACAGCTAGGGGTAGACCACCCAGAAACACCAGAAAAATGATTGAAAGCTAGAGAGGATAGCTGATACAGCTGTGAGGTCAGAAGCAAGAGCACCGTCCAAGCCTATGCGAGGAAGCATCATCTTCAGACGTCATCACCTGTATTTTCACTTTATTTGATACTGATATCATTGCATTGATAGATCTAGGATTAACTTATTCTTATGTGTGTGTGAATCTAATATCAAGTAAAACTCTACCTGTTGAGTCTATTGAAATTGTGGTTAGAGTGTCAAACCCCCTAGGCAAGTGTGTTTTGGTGGATAAGGTGTGCAAGAATTGGCCATTGATGTTTCGTGATTTATGTTTTTCGGTTAATTTGATGTTGTTACCATTTGATGAGTTTGACATAATTTTGGGTATTGATTGCCTTACTTTGAATAATGCCATCGTGAATTGTAAGAGAAAGAGTATTGAATTGAAGAGTCAGAATGGTGAGATAGTTCGAATTGAGTCTAGTGATATGAAAGGATTACCAACTGTTGTATCTACGATGAAAGCTATGAACTATGTGAGAAAGGGTTACGAAGCTTATTTGGTGCACGTGATTGATACAAAAGTGTCAGAAAAGAAAGTTGAATCTGTGTCTGTGGTATGTGAGTTTCCAGATGTATTTCTAGAAGAGTTACCGGGATTACCTCCAATTAGGGAAGTTGAATTTGGTATTGATTTAGTGCCGGGAACTGCTCCTATTTTGATAGCTCCATATAGAATGGCACCAATAGAATTGAAAGAATTAAAATCACAATTGCAAGAATTGACCGGCAGAGGATTTGCACGACCGAGTTTTTCACCTTGGGAGCTCCTGTATTGTTTGTGAAAAAGAAAGATGGAACTATGAGAATGTATGTTGATTATCGATAATTGAACAAAGTAACGATAAAGAACAAATATCCGTTACCTTGGATCGATGATTTGTTTGATCAACTGAGAGGAGCTACAGTATTTTCTAAGATAGATTTGAGATCAGGCTACTATCAGTTGAGAGTTAAAGAATTCGATGTACCAAAAACTGCCTTCAGAATGAGGTACGAAAATTACGAATTCTTAGTGATGCCTTTTGGACTAACCAATGTGCCTGTAGTGTTTATGGACCTGATGAATCGGATATTGAATAGTATTTGGATCGCCGTGGTGGTGTTCATTGATGATATTTTGATCTATTCGTGTGATGAGACATGACATCTTGAGCATTTGAGAATCGTGCTACAAACTCTGCGTGAGAAATAGTTGTATGCAAAGTTCAGTAAGTGTGAATTTTGGTTGCATGAAGTTAGATTTCTGGGGCATATCATATCAGCTGCTAGGATACGAGTTGATTCGCATAAAATCTCTGCTATTTTGGAGTGGAAACCTCCGAGAATATGTCTGAAGTCCGTAGTTTTCTGGGACTAGCGGGATATTATAGACGGTTTATGAAAGGCTTTTCGATGATTGCAACTCTATTGAAAAAGTTGTTACAGAAGGATGTTAGATTCGAGTGGTCAGAAAAGTGTCAACAGAGTTTCGAACAGTTGAAAGTGTTGTTAATGGAAGCATCGTGTTGATTCAACTTGAATCAGGCAAAGAGTTTATAGTTTACAATGATGCATCGTTGAGTGGTTTGGGCTGTGTGCTGATGCAATAATTGAAAGTGATTGCTTACACTTCGATACAATTAAAACCGCATGAAAAGAACTACCCAACACATGATCTTGAATTGGTTGCGATTGTATTTGCATTGAAGATTTTGCGTCACAATCTGTTTGGAGAGAAATGTCACATCTATACTGATCATAAGAGTATAAAGTACTTAATGACTCAGAGAGATTTGAATTTGTGTCAGAGAAGATGGTTAGAATTGTTGAAAGATTACCAACTTGTGATAGATTACCACCCGGGTAAAGCTAATGTGGTAGCGGATGCCCTAAGTCGTAAATGGTTATATGCTTTGCGAGCTTTGAGTAATCAGATAGATCTATGTGAAGATAATGTGGTTGTAGCTGAATTGAAAGTAAAACCGTTGTTTTTACAACATATATGTGAGGCTCAGAAGCCTGATAATGAGTTGTTAGCAAAAAGAGTTCAGTGTAATATGGAGGCTGTATCAGAATTTTGAGTTGATAGTGATGATTGTTTGAGATTCAGAGATCGGATTTGTGTTATGAGAAATTTAGAGTTGATTCAAACAATTTTGAATGAAGCTCACAATAGTCATGTAACTGTACATCCAGGGAGTAAGAAAATGTATAATGATCTGAAACAGTTTTATTGGTGGCATGAAATGAAAAGAGTCATTTCAGACTATGTGTCGAAGTGTTTAGTTTGTCAGCAAGTTAAGGCTGAACATCAAGTTTCATCTAGTTTATTACAACCAATTTTGATTCTTGGGTGGAAATGGGAAAGACGTTGTGTCGGGTTTTCCCTTATCTCCGAGCAAGAAAGATGCAATCTGGGTGATAGTGGATAGATTGACGAAATCAGCTCATTTCGTTCCGGTGAGAACCGATTATTCTTTAGATAAGTTGGCTGAACTGTATATCAATGAGATTATAAGATTGCACGGAGTACCGTTATCTATAGTGTCTGATAGAGATCCGAGGTTTACCTCGCAATTTTGGAAGAAATTACAAGTGCTTTAGGTACGAAGTTACATTTCAGTACTGCTTTTCATCCGCAAATGGATGGTCAATTTGAGCGAATCATCCAGATCCTCGAAGACATGTTGAGATGTTGTATACTCGAATTTGAAAGCACGTGGGAAAAGCATTTATCGTTGACTAAATTTGCGTATAATAATAGTTTTCAGTCTAGTATCAAAATGGCACCATTGAGGCTCTTTACGGTCGAAAGTGTCGAACTCCATTGTATTGGACCAAACTGAGTGAGAATAAGATTCACGGGGTTGATCTTATAAAAGATACTGAATAGAAAGTGAAAGTAATTCGTGACAGTTTGAAAGCGGCCTCAAATCGTCAGAAATCCTATGCAGATTTGAAATGAAAAGATATTGAATATGAGATTGGTGATAGAGTGTTTTTGAAAGAATCTCCTTGGAAGAAAATACTTCGATTTAGCCGGAAGGGCAAGTTGAGTCTGAGGTTTATTGGACCATACGAGATTATTGAACTAGTTGGGCCGGTTGCTTATAGATTGAGATTGCCATCAGAGTTAGAAAATATCCATAACGTGTTTCATGTGTCAATGCTTCGACGATACAGATCAGTCCTGTCTCATGTGATTGCACCTATTGAGGTTGAGATTCAGTTAGACTTGTCGCATAGTGAAGAACCGGTCCGAATTTTGGCACAAGAGACCAAATAGTTGAGAATTAAGAAAATTTCTCTAGTGAAATTATTATGGCACAAACATGGAATTGAAGAGGCTACGTGGGAGCCTGAGAATGTTACGAGGAAGCAACATCCACAACTATTCACTGGTAAGATTTTTGGGAACGAAAATCCCTAAGGGGGGAGAGTTGTAACAGCTTGGATTAGACCTTAGTCGAAACTATGGTTTTGAGACCACAAACCCGATGTCAAAATGTTATTTTAATATTATTTTCTGTGTGAATGGTATGTGACATGGTCTGTGTGAAAATTTTGTGTGACGATTTGATCGTTTTAGTGCCGAATTAAGAGAAAGGACTTAATTGCATAGAGAGTAAAATGCTGTGTGCTGATTTGTGAGTACTTAAATGTTGGCTTTGTAAGGAGGAGGCCTTATGTTGTTAATAAACTATTTTAAGTTAGTGGAGTGTTGAATGATTAGAAAGCCATAATACTAACTTGTTTTATATGTTTTATAAAAGGGCAAAGTTGGTATTTGTTTAATAAGTTAATATTAAATAAAATAAAACATGAAGTTGATGAGTATTCATCTTATTACCCACCGAAAAAAAGAGGGCTAGGAAGCTTTGAAGTTTCAGCACTTGCTAGGCTTGATTGAGGTATGTTTTGAGCTTGATTTTTGATTATTTCTATGTTTTTGTGATCGTTGCTTTGTGCTTTACAAAACCCATGCTCAAATTCCATGCATTGATGATGATTTTGTGATGAGCCATTGATGAATGTTTGAGCTATGTGCTAGTTGATATTGAAATATGAAAACTTGGTATTGGATTAACATAGTTTGTATTGGGATTTTTGATGAAATTGACTATTTTGGGCTTAATTGAGAAAATGAGAAATTGAGGGACTAAAATGAAAAATAAGTGAAATGTGTGGACTTGTATGAGACTAAGGAAAATTCGGTCTAAGCATGGTGCAATGAAATTATGTGTATTTGGTGATTTGATGAATTAAGGACTAAAGTGTCGAAATGTGAAAATATGAGGGCTATTTTACAAAATGCCCTAAGTATGTGTGTTTTGACTAAAATGAATGATTCGATGATTGAATGGATTGAATTTGAATGTGTATAGACCAAGAGAGGAGGGGCTCAGATCGAGATCGAGGCAAAGATAAAGTGCTCGATTAATTGACCGTTTCGATAGTTCGACGTCCGAGGTAAGTTCGGACATAATGCGTATATTTAGTTGTGTTTAACATTATGAAATGAATGGTATGATATTGTTAAATGTGGATGCTATGTAATAGATTGGGTTAAACGGCACTAAGTGTGCGAATTCGGAAATGAGATCGAGATAAAAGACTGTATGTGCGGAGTAATATATGTTTCGGTTCTGTGGTTGGCACTATGTGTGCGATTCCAATTTAAGATCGGTTTGATATGATAAACTAAGTGTGCGATGCTAATTAGGCTTCGGTTAACTATTTAGGCACTAAGTGTGCGAGTAAACTGAAGAAGGGACAAATGTCGATCTATGTGATTCATGAGTATTAAGTAGCTTAAATATTTGACAATTAAGTGTTGGTTAAGGTACGTTCGGAACCTATGTGGTTGATGAAATTACGAATGATTTTGTGAAAGGTTTATTGAATTTACTAGTTTTGGATGATATGAGATATTAGATTGTGAATTAATCTACGTGATGACTTGTTTTGAAATTGTCATGGTAGGATTTGGTATTTAATGCATGGGTTGAATGACTAATTTGGTATGTTTCTAGTAGTAATATGTGCTTAAGATGTCTTGGGTAATATGGCTTGTAGGTTGGATCATTATGGGTGGCAATTTGGCCTTGTAAATGGCCTATAATGTCACATGGTTGGGGCACATGGACGTGCCTATAGACCGTGGGTGAATTGGCAGAATGTAGCTCAGCAGCACACACCTCGACATGGGCGTGCTTGGTGGCCGTGTGAGAACTAGCAATATATGATCAAGTAGTACACGGCCTTAGCACATGGGTGTGCTTGGTAGCCGTGTTGATTTTGACAGTATATGACCAAGGAGAGGACACACGGGTGTGTCAAGTAGCCGTGGGTGAGGCACGGCCTACCCCCACGGGCGTGTATCCCCTGTATTTTGGTTACGTTGTTATGTTTCCGAGAACTTTTGTATATGTTCAGTTTAGTCCCGACCCCACTTTAGCATTTGATAAAGATCTTATAGAATTCAATAAGGGACTTTATGTTTTGATTTGAGATGATATTCTGTTGATTGACTTTGTGTCGTAAATTTAGATGTTAAATGTTCTAATTGATCAGTAATACCTCTTAACCCTATTCTGGCGATGGTTTCGGGTTAAGAGTGTTACATTTTATTGGTATTGAGCTACGGTTTAGTTGTGTGAGTCTAGCTATACTTGCCATATTATGAAATTGCGATAGTGTGATGAACTCTGACAATTGAAATGTGTATTAATATAGGAATGGATCCCGATCGAGCAGTTGCTGACGATGTAGAGAGTAATTGTAACACCCCTTAACCCGTATCCATCGCTAAATTAGAGTTATGAGGCGTTACCGAACTAGACACATTTTAGCACAGTCATTTATGGAATAAACCCAATACGCATTTTTAAATTTTTCCATATCAACAAATAATGTTCAAGACTTACGTTACAAACCAGGTTTCATAATGAACACATCATTACTCATAATCTATACAAGTTTCGAATCAAGCTTCCACATAACAACACCAAATTTCATATGTTAAATATATATAAATACACCTATTTGCTTTTCATTCACATATGTGACATTCGAACCTTATAGCATAACCAAACATACACATCAGGCTACTGTAATATGCGCAATGTCCCTAAAACAGAAGTCATGTCAAACCATAATCTTCAATTCATTTTACCTTATTAATTCATGGATACAAGATCATTGAATAACCTACCAAACACACATGATATGTAACTAATTCAAATTATATATAAATACAGCCAATCCATTGACCATATATTTGGTTCCCAATATAATACTTCAATGATCAACCCAAAGCATTAGTTTATACATTTCCATGATCATCTCTGAATTATACCAAGCACATAATAATCTAAGTAGAGATATTCGCTCGACATAATAATAAGCATACTTATACATATATATATAATCATTTCTATACAACTACATTTAACTTCCAAGCATTGTAAGCATCGTCTTATACCAAAGATTAAAACAGACTATTATATCAAACATATAAACAATGCTTAATCCAAAAGTAATGACCTTAATCGCAAGGCCATATATATACATTTACAAAACCGAACATCATTCATTACTTATCAAAATACATCCTATACATGCCTTTGATTCAAAAAGTAAACATATATATATACCAAAGAGAGTGATAGTGTGGTCGACTTTCTTGATGATCCCCGAGCAGTAGTTGAATCAATGATCTATAAAATGAAATACACACATACAGAGTAAGCTCACTAGCTTAGTAAGTCTTAAGCAAAAGATAATCCACTAATCAAGCACTTTAACATTTTAATCAATAAATGGAGGACATTGTATATGTATATTTTGATATGCAATTGATACAAAACCGAATACTAGTAATATATTAACTCAATTACTTATACTTCACTACCATCAACCTACAACTCATCAAAGCACAAAGTACATATATTACATGAATCGCATGTTTATAATCATGTAAATTCAACATTCATATCCATTACATTATCACACTAAAAATTCTATTATTTCTATATTCATACACGTCGATTATAAGCTCAAATTCACATAACACCATTCTTAACATAATGTTTCAACTCAAGTAACATTAATCACAACTTACCTTACTTCTGATGAATTCAAATGGGACTTATGCTTACCCTGAGTTTTTAACTCAATAGATTCACTATGTTACACCTCGACCAATTTATGGTTTCTTCGTTTTAAAGTATCACGGCATTAAGCACGCTTGCACGGCTTAGAATACATCATAGGCACTAAGTCTGCTGAGCACGAAGCTTGAATATATCATCGGCACTAAGCACGCTAGACACGAAGCTTCGAATATATCACCAGGCACTAAGCCTACTAGGCACGAAGCCCGAAATGTCACCGGCACTAAGCCTGCTAGGCACGAAGCTCGAATATGTCACCGACACTAAGCCTGCTAGGCACGAAGCCCAAATATCAACACATTCAACTTTGCGATGCATAGTACTTAGTACTAAACTATTAATCATCTCATATTCTTCATTTTTACTTTCACCTATTAATCCAAACATACATATTCACACTGATTAACCAAATTAATTTCACTACAAATTCATACTCCACATTCAGCCCACATGTATATTTATGCTTTAAATATTCAAACATCATCATATACTATGTTCGTAAATAATTCTTTGGTGTATACTTGCTTAAGGACTTACCTCAATGTCGTTTATGCATCAGCGTGACCAAGCTACTCGAGAACCTTTGTTTTCCCCGATCCAAATCTGTTTTCTTTGTTCTTGATCTAAACACATTAAAATTTAGCTCATGCAAGTACATTTCATCTCAATTTAGTCCCTAAACATATAAATAGGCAATTTACCATTTTACCCTTACTATTTCACATTTTCATAATTTAATCCTATTTGCATAAAACACAAAATACACCAAATTTCTCAATACTACTTAAGGGCCGAATACTCCTAAGGACTATACAAGTTCATTTATTTCACTTATTGCGGTGTCCTTCTTCCCTCTCTGACTGCCACCTACATTGCCTGAATGTCCGAGTGGTTACCTCATCTTTGGCGCCTCGCTTTCGGTCTAGTGTTTTGAGTTGCATTTTGCTCGACTAACATCGGGCACTCTCGAATAAAATGATCTGACGATCCACATTTAAAGCAGGACCAATCACAAACT
Source organism: Gossypium rotundifolium (assembly GCA_025506655.1). Taxonomy (NCBI): domain Eukaryota; kingdom Viridiplantae; phylum Streptophyta; class Magnoliopsida; order Malvales; family Malvaceae; genus Gossypium; species Gossypium rotundifolium. The sequence continues at coordinate 66,464,621 of CP106732.1, read as the reverse complement.
CTACAACTCCCAGGATGCCATTTCCCACAATGTTTACACTCAGCCCGATTCTGTGGAACATTACCGACACTAGCTATCGAAGTGGCTCGGGAACTCACTGGAGGTCGATCACGTCTAGGCAAGTATGAAGTGGCTTTATGTCAACTGGGGTCATCTCTGAACTTCTTATGCACAGAATGGAAAATTTTACTCGATGATCTTTTTCAAGTGTCTCTAGCTTCTACTTCAACTTTTCTTTTCTCCTTTTTGAGCTATTCGGCTTTACAAGCTCGCTCGACTAATGTCACAAACTCTTTGATTTCAAGAATGCCAACAAGTAACTTTATGTCTTCATTCAGGCCGTCTTCAAATCTTTTACACATAATGGCTTCAGTAGATATACACTCCCGAGCGTAACGGCTCAATCTGACAAACTTTCGCTCATATTCCATCACAGTCATGCGACCCTGTTTTAATTCCAGAAATTCTTTCTATTTCTGATCGATGAATCTCTTCTCGATATATTTCTTACGAACTAAATTTGGAAGAAGTCCCAAGTTACTTTTTCTTTCGAACTATGGATACCGATGTGTTCCACCGGTGATAGGTAGTGTCCGAAGTAGAGATATAGCACGGTTTAGGCATTCATCGGAGTACAAGATAACTCATCGAGTACCCGAATAGTGTTATCAAGCCACATCTTGGCTCGCTCTGCATCATCATCATCATTGGCCTTGAATTCCTCGGCCCCATATTTCTTGATTTTATCAATGGGAGGCTTGCTAGATCTCATCGGATTTATCATCGAAGTCTTGAAGGTACGGAGTTGGATTATTCGGGGGTGGAGGTTGTTGTACAGCCAGATTAGTCTGAATAAACTGGGTAAACCATTCGTTCATCATCTGATAGAAGGCTTGTTTAGCCTCCCCCTCATGCTTACTCGAAACTGGTCGAGAGTATAATGGCACCGATCCTCTTGCGAGACCAGTATAGCAACGCTCCACATCATCGCCACGGCCCTATCCGAATGGGATCCATTTACTATATAAAATACAATTGAAATTGTCGAAGTCACCACACTATCATATCTACAATTCAAAGGCATGTATAGCTAGGCTATTACGCATTACGATAGTTCTAGAATCGACTAAACCGTAGCTCGATACCAATAAAATGTAACACCCTTAACCCGTATCCATCATTTGAATTAGAGTTATGAGGCGTTATGAACTAGACACGCTTTTACGATCATTTATGGATTAAACCTAATCGCATTTTAAATTTTCCATATCAACAAATAATGTTCAAGACTTACGTTACAAACCGGGTTTCATAATGAACACATCATTACTCATAATCTATACAAGTTTGAATCAAGCTTCCACATAACAACACCAAATTTCATATGTTAAATATATATAAATACATCTATTTGCTTTTCATTCACACATGTGACATTGAACCTTATAGCATAACCAAACATTAATTAGCCAAGAGTTTTTATTGAATAGAAACTCCTCTTCCTTGTGCCAAGCACAACTCTCCACTCATGGAGACAAAATTTTATTTCTTTTATTTGTTTCTAGATGACTCAAACTCAAGCCCAAAACCTCTTGCATTTGGGCCATTTCCTAAAGCCTTAGGTGGCATCTTCAGCCACATTTCCAAGTCCGTTATTGGGTCAAAGTTCATGTTCTTTATACTTTTAGGGTCACTTGGCCCTAAGCTCCCTTTGGGCTCTTAAATTCGACATTTGGGGTCATTTTAAGTTTCCTAAAATTTTCGCTGCTCTGATTTTCCAAGTTTCCAAAATGTTTAGTTTCCTATTTTGGCTTGGTTTCCAAAATGTTTAGTTTCCTATTTTGGTTTGGTTTCCAAAATGTTTAGTTTCCTATTTTGGTTTGGTTTTCCAAATGTTCACTTTCCTAATTCCATTAGGTTTCCAAAATGTCTAAGTTTCCAAAATGTTCATTTCATTTTCATTTCCATTTCCATTTCCATTTTCATTTCCATTTTCATTTCCATTTTCATGCATTTCTAGGTTTCCAAAAGTATCAAGAATTTATTCATAGTACTTGAAACTTGTCATTTCATACAATTAAACTGAAATGCATAGGCCCTATTAAAGTAGGATGTTACAAGGCACGGCCCGAATACATCACCAGCACTAAGTCAAACGCTAGGCACGAAGCCGAATATATCATCGGCACTAAGCACGCTAGGCACGAAGCTTAATATATCACCTAAGCACTAAGCACCGCTAGGCACGAAGCACGAAATGTCACTGGCACTAAGCCTGCTAGGCACGAAGCTTGAATATGTCACCGGCACTAAGCCTGCTAGGCACGAAGCTCGAATATCAACACATTCAACTTTGCGATGCACAGTACTTAGTACTAAACTATTAATCATCTCATATTCTTCATTTTTACTTTCACCTTATAATCCAAACATACATATTCACACTGTATTAACCAAATTAATTTCACTACAAATTCATACTCCACATTCGGCCCACATGTATATTTATGCTTTAAATATTCAAACATCATCATATACTATGTTCGTAAATAATTCTTTGGTGTACACTTGCTTAAGGACTTACCTCAACTGTCGACAGATCGCGTAAACCGGCTACTCGAGAACCTTTGTTTTCCCCCGATCCAAATATGTTTTTCTTTGTTCTTGATCTAAACACATTAAAATTTAGCTCATGCAAGTACATTTCATCTCAATTTAGTCCCTAAACATATAAATAGGTAATTTACCATTTTACCCTTACTATTTCACATTTTCATAATTTAATCCTATTTGCATAAAACACAAAATACACCAAATTTCTCAATACTACTTAAGGGCGAATACTCTAAGGACTATACAAGTTCATTTATTTCACTTATTTCACAAATAAGCCCTCTAAAAATTTATTTCGCAATTAAGCCCAAATACTCAAATTTACCAAAAATTCAAAACAAAACATATTAATCTTTAACATATATTTAATTTAAAATCATCAAACATCATAAACCATAAGAACACATCAATGGCGAACCTCATATACACATGATTTTCAAAAATTCAAGCATGGGTCGGGTAATTTACTGAAACAACGATCACAAAACCGTAAAATTAACAAAAACCGAAATCAAACTAACCTTGATTTTAAGCTTTAAAGTGCCGAAAATTTAAAAGGAATGAAACCCCTTTTCTTCTTCAACATTCAGCCAAGAACCACCAAGATGATAATGCTTTTTTTTCTTTTATTTATTTTAACATATAATAAGTTAATACTAAATTACTAATATAACCCTTTTAATAAAATAAAACTAACATATATAATAAGGGCAATGGTGACTTTAGCCACCCACTAACTTTAAAATTGGACTATTTACTCTTTTAATACCCCACTTTAAAAAGCCATCATCAAATAGGCACTTTTCACTATACTTTCTACTTTTACTTTTTACGCGATTAAGTCCTTTTTTCTAAATTAAACACACAAACGATAAAATTTTTCTACGAGACTTTCACACACATTAATTCACATATAATAAACACAAAATATAATATTAAAATATTTCTCAGACTTGAATTCATGGTCCCGAAACCACCATTCCGATTAAGGTCAAATTCGGTCTATTACAACTCTCCCCCTTAAGGATTTTTGTCGCCGAAAATCTTACCGTGAAACAACGTCGGATATTGTTGCCTCATTGAGTCCTCAGGCTCCCATGTAGCCTCTTCAACTCCATGCCGATTCCACAGTACTTTCACTAATGGAATCCTTTTGTTTCTTAACTCTTTCATTTCCCGAGCTAAGATACGGATTGGTTCTTCCTCATCGTCATATCGGGTGAATTTCAATCTCGATGGAGCAATCACATGTGACGGATCGATCCGTATCTCTGAACATCGAAACGTGAAATACGTAGTGTATCTTTACTAATTCGAGGTAACTTCAATCTATAAGCAAGCAGCCCAATCGTTCGATGATTTCATACGGTCCGATAAATCTCGGACTCGGTTTGCCTTTTCGACCAAAAGCGAAGTACTTTCTTCCACGGAGATACTTTCAAGAATACCGATCTCGACTTGAAATTCTATATCTTTACGTTTCAAATCAACAGATGACTTTTGACGATCGATCGACTTTCAAACTATCTTTGATTATAGCCACTTCTGCTCGGTCTCTTTAATCAAATCAACCTCTTGTATCTTGTTCTCACTGAGCTTGGTCGAAGACAATGGAGTCGACACTTGTGGCCATATAGAGCTCCATAGGGTGCCATTTTGATACTTGATTGAAAACTGTTATTATAAGCAAATTCAATCAAAGGTAAGTACTTTTCCCACCTTCAAACTCGAGAACGCAACATCCCAACATGTCCTCAAGTGTTTGAATGGTTCGCTTCAGATCGACCGTCATTCTGGGTGAAAAGCGGTGCTAAAATGAAGTTTAGTACCTAAAGCATCCCGCAACTTCTTCCAAAATCGCGATGTAAATCTCGGTCTCGTCGAGATAATAGAACTCGCACACCATGTCATCTCACAATTTAAGATATATACAACTCAAGCAAGTTTATCGAGTGAATAATGCATCTGAAAAATTTACAAAATGAGTGATTTGGTCAATCTATCTACTATAACCTGATCGCATCTTTCTTGCTCGGTGTCATAGGCAAACTAGATACAAAATCCATAGTGATTCTATCCCATTTCCATTCGTATCATGATAGGTTGAAGCAACCCAGAAGGCACTTGATACTCGACTTTTACTTGCTGACAGATTAAGCACTTTGAAACAAATTCAGATATATCCCGTTTCATGCCAGGCCACCAATAGAACTGTTTCAAATCGTTATACATTTTCGTGCCACCCGGATGAATCGATAATTGACCACTATGAGCCTCACTCAGAATCATCTGAATCAAATCTGAGTTCTTCGGAACACACATTCGGCTTTTAAAGTTCAAACAGTCATTTGCATCAATTTGAAACTCTGATTCCGCATCTTTTTCACACTGAATTTGACTAGAAATCAAATCTTTGTCAACTTTCTGTGCATATTTCTATAGTAGCTTTGTCAAAGGTGTAGCTATCATAGAAAAACCTTTTACAAACCGTCTGTAGTATCCCGCAAGGCCTAGGAAGCTTCAATCTCGAAAACATTCTTTGGTGGTTTCCAATCGAGTATACCGCTATTTTGTTTGGATCCACCGAATACGATCTTTGAAACAACATGACCCAAGAAGTCGACTTCATTCATCCGAACTCACACTTACTAAACTTTGTATACAACTGTTGATCTCGCAAAGTTTGTAGCACTAGTCTCAAATGCTCGGCATGCTCAGTTTCATCTTTGGAGTAGATTAGTATATCATCAATAAACACAAACCGATCCAAAAGCGTGCGAAGACCCGATTCATTAGATCCATAAAAACAGCAGGTGCATTAGTGAGTCCAAAAGGCATAACCAGAAACTCAAAATGTTCGTACCTCGTCCGGATTGCAGTCTTTGGCACATCTCAGTATCTCGACTCAAGAATCGATAATAACTCGATCTCAAATCTATCTTGAAAATCTGAAGCCCCTTTCAACCGATCAAACAAATCATCAATCCGAGGTAGCGGGTACTTATTCTTTATAGTTACCTTATTTAGTTCTTAGATAATCAATAAACATTCGATCGTTCCATCTTTCTTCTTCACAAAAAGAACTAGTGCACCTCAAGGAGAGAAACTCGGTCATGCAAAGCCCCTATCTGTTAACTCTTGCAACTGTGCTTTCAACTCTTTTAACTCAGTAGGTGCCATCCGATACGGAGCTATCAAGATCGGAGTCATTCCCGGTGCTAATTCGATGTCGAACTCAATCTCTCATCTTGGTGGTAAACCTGGTAGTTCTTTAAAAAACACATCCGAGTATTCACACACAATTAGTACAGTTTCAATATGCTTTTGGACACTTTATTATCCAAAGGCATAGGCCAAATAAACTTCACACTTTTCTCACATACTTTCGGGCTAACATCGAGGATATTACATCAGAAGAAACCCACTTAAATCATCGGATTCAATTACGATGATCTCACCGTTCGACATCTCAAATCAATAAGCTTTCTTTTGCAATTCACCTTGCATCATGTGAAGTTAACGATCCATTCCCAAAATTATATCGAACTCATCGAAGGGCAACAACATTAAATCAATTTGGGAAGCAAGAATCCGAATCATCAACGGGTAACCTCTACACACTTTATTAACAAGTACACATCTACCCAAAGGGTTGGACACATGAATCACGAACTCGAGAGACTCAATGGCGAGTCTTACCGAATACTAGAGTTTCACACACATATGAATAAGTCGAACGGGATCAATCAATGCAATCACGTAGTATCATAAAGGGAAAAATAATCGGTAATGACATCGGGAGGAAACATCCTCTCGGCTCGTGTAGCATAAGCTCTAGCCGAGTCTGTAGCCTCCTATCGTATTGCGGTGTCCTTCGTCCCTCTCGATCGCCACCTACATTGCCCGAACGTCCGAGTGGTCTACACGTCTTTGGCGCCTCGCTTTCGGTCTAGTGTTTTGAGTTGTATTTTGCTCGACTAACATCGGGCACTCTCGAATAAAATGATCTGACGATCCACATTTAAAGCAGGACCGATTACAAACTCTATAACTCCCAGGATGCCATTTCCCACAATGTTTACACTCAGCCCGATTCTGTGGAACATTACCGACACTAGCTATCGAAGTGGCTCGGGAACTCACTGGAGGTCGATCACGTCTAGGCAAGTCTGAAGTGGCTTTATGTCGACTGGGGTCATCTCTGAACTTCTTATGCACAAAATGGAAAATTTTACTCGATGATATTTTTCGAGTGTCTCTAGCTTCTACTTCAGCTTTTCTTTTCTCCTTTCTGAGCTATTTGGCTTTACAAGCTCGCTCGACTAAAGTCACAAACTCTTTGATTTCAAGAATGCCAACAAGTAACTTTATGTCTTCATTCAGGCCGTCTTCAAATCTTTTACACATAATGGCTTCGGTAGATATACACTCCCGAGCGTAACGGCTCAATCTGACAAACTTAATCTCATATTCCATCACAGTCATGCGACCCTGTTTTAATTCCAGAAATTCTTTCTATTTCTGATCGATGAATCTCTGACTGATATATTTCTTACGGAACTCAATTTGGAAGAAGTCCCAAGTTACTTTTTCTTTCGGAACTATGGATACCAGTGTGTTCCACCAGTGATAGGTAGTGTCCCGAAGTAGAGATATAGCACACTTTAGGCATTCATCTGGAGTACAAGATAACTCATCGAGTACCCGAATAGTGTTATCAAGCACATCTTGGCTCGCTCTGCGTCATCATCATCATTGGCCTTGAATTCCTCGGCCCCATATTTCCTGATTTTATCAACGGGAGGCTTGCTAGATCTCATCGAATTTATCATCGGGGGTGCTGAAGGTACCGGAGTTGGATTATTCGGGGGTGGAGGTTGTTGTACAGCCAGATTAGTCTGAATAAACTGGGTAAACCATTCGTTCATCATCTGATAGAAGGCTTGTTTAGCCTCCCCCTCATGCTTACCCGAAACTGGTCGAGAGTCTAATGGCACTGATCCTCTTGCGAGACCAGGCGCAACGCTCTCCACATCATCAGCTACGACTCTATCCGAATCGGGATCCATTTACTATATAAAATACAATTGAAATTGTCAGAAGTCACCACACTATCATATCTACAATTCAAAGGCATGTATAGCTAGGCTCTTACGCACTACGATAGTTCTAGAATCGACTAAACCGTAGCTCTGATACCAATAAAATGTAACACCCTTAACCCGTATCCATCATTTGAATTAGAGTTATGAGGCGTTACCAAACTAGACACAGCTTTAGCACGACCATTTATGGATTAAACCCAATACGCATTTTAAATTTTTCCATATCAACAAATAATGTTCAAGACTTACGTTACAAACCGTGTTTCATAATGAACACATCATTACTCATAATCTATACAAGTTTCGAATCAAGCTTCCACATGACAACACCAAATTTCATATGTTAAACATATATAAATACATCTATTTGCTTTTCATTCACATATGTGACATTCGAACCTTATAGCATAACCAAACATACACATCAGGCTACTGTAATATGCGCAATGTCCCTAAAATAGAAGTCATGTCAAACCATAACCTTCAATTCATTTTACCTTATTAATTCATGGATGCAAGATCATTGAATAACCTACCAAACACACATGATATGTAACTAATTCAAATTATATATAAATACACCAATCCATTGACCATATATTCGGTTCCCAATATAAAACTTCAATGATCAACCCAAAGCATTAGTATATACATTTCCATGATCATCTACGAATTATACCAAGCACATAATAATCTAAGTAGAGATATTCGACATAATAATAAGCATACTTATACATATATATAATCATTTCTATACAACTACATTTAACTTCCAAGCATTGTAAGCATCGTCTTATACCAAAGATTAAAAGCAGACTATTATATCAAACATATAAACAATGCTTAATCCAAAAGTAATGACCTTATTCGCAAAGCCATATATATACATTTACAAAACCGAACATCATTCATTACTTATCAAAATACATCCTATACATGCCTTTGATTCAAAAGTAAACATATATATATACCAAAGAGAGTGATAGTGTGGTCGACTTTCTTGATGATCCCCCGAGCAGTAGTTGAATCAATGATCTATAAAATGTAAATACACACATACTGAGTAAGCTCACTAGCTTAATAAGTCTTAAGCAAAAGATAATTCACTAATCAAGCACTTTGACATTTTTAATCAATAAATGTAGGACATTGTATATGTATATTTTGATATGCAATTGATACAAAACCGAATACTAGTAATATATTAACTCAATTACTTATACTTCACTACCATCAACTCCGCAACTCATCAAAGCAAAAAGTACATATATTACATGAATCGCATGTTTATAATCATGTAAATTCAACATTCATATCCATTACATTATCACACTAAAAATTCTATTATTTCTATATTCATACACGTCGATTATAAGCTCAAATTCACATAACACCATTCTTAACATAATGTTTCAACTCAAGTAACATTAATCACAACTTACCTTACTTCTGATGAATTCAAATGGGACTTATGCTTACCCTGAGTTTTTAACTCAATAGATTCACTATGTTACACCTCGAGCAATTTATGGTTTCTTCGTTTTAAAGTATCACTGGCATTAAGCCTGCTAGGCACGAAGCCCGAATACATCACCGGCACTAAGCCTACTAGGCACGAAGCCCGAATATATCATCGGCACTAAGCCTGCTAGGCACGAAGCTCGAATATATCACCGACACTAAGCTGCTGAGGCACGAAGTTCGAAATGTCACCCAGACTAAGCACGCTAGGCACGAAGCTCGAATATGTCACCGGCACTAAGCCTGCTAGGCACGAAGCTCGAATATCAACACATTCAACTTTGCGATACACAGTACTTAGTACTAAACTATTAATCATCTCATATTCTTCATTTTTACTTTCACCTATTAATCCAAACATACATATTCACACTGTATTAACCAAATTAATTTCACTACAAATTCATACTCCACATTCGGCCCACATGTATATTTATGCTTTAAATATTCAAACATCATCATATACTATGTTCGTAAATAATTCTTTGGTGTATACTTGCTTAAGGACTTACCTCAATGTTGATGCATCAGTGTAAACCAAGCTACTCGAGAACCTTTGTTTTCCCAGATCCAAATCTATTTTTCTTTGTTCTTGATCTAAACACATTAAAATTTAGCTCATGCAAGTACATTTCATCTCAATTTAGTCCCTAAACATATAAATAGGTAATTTACCATTTTACCCTTACTATTTCACATTTTCATAATTCAATCCTATTTGCATAAAACACAAAATACACCAAATTTCTCAATACTACTTAAGGGCCGAATACTCCTAAGGACTATACAAGTTCATTTATTTCACTTATTAAGCCCCTCTAAAAATTTATTTCTGCAATTAAGCCCAAATACTCAAATTTACCAAAAATTCAAAGACAAAACATATTAATCTTTAACATATATTTAATTTAAAATCATCAAACATCATAAACCATAAGAACACATCAATGGCGAACCTCATATACACATGATTTTCAAAAATTCAAGCATGGGTCGGGTAATTTGAAGCAACGATCACAAAACGTAAAATCAACAAAAACCAAAATCAAACTAACCTTGATTTTAAGCTTTAAAGTGCCGAAAATTTAAAAGGAATGAAACCCTTTTCTTCTTCAACATTCGCCAAGAACCACCAAGATGATAATGCTTTTTTTCTTTTATTTATTTTAACATATAATAAGTTAATGCTAAATTACTAATATAACCTTTTAATAAATTAAAACTAACATATATAATAAGGGCAATGGTGACTTTAGCCACCCACTAACTTTAAAATTTGACTATTTACTCTTTTAATACCCCACTTTAAAAGCCATCATCAAATAGGCACTTTTCACTATAGTTTGCTACTTTTACTTTTTACGCGATTAAGTCCTTTTTTCTAAATTAAACACACAAAGGATAAAATTTTTCTACAAGACTTTCACACACATTAATTCACATATAATAAACACAAAATATAATATTAAAATATTTCTCAAACTCGAATTCATGGTCCCGAAACCACCATTTCGATTAGGGTCAAATTCGGTCTGTTACAGTAATACACCTACTCCCACTCAAGGGACAGTGCCGGCCGCATCTAGGCTGAATGAAAGTAATGAGGAAGGAGAGGCTAAGCAAACCTTCTTCCGTATGATGAGTGAATGGTTTTCAGAATTTGTTAGAATGAATCCGACTGCTCCACAACCTCCACCCCCACAAGTACATATTGTACCGCAAGTGGTAGATCCGAACAGAATGAATAAACCACCTGTAGACAAGATTCGCAAGCACGGGGCCAAAGAGTTTAGGGCCACATTTGACGACGATGCTGAAAGAGCCGAGTTTTGGCTTGAAAATACAATCAGAGTATTTGATGAGATGTCGTTAACTCGGACAAATGCATTAAATGCGCTATTTCGTTGTTGAGGGATTCAACTTATAATTGGTAGAAGACGTTGACATCTATAGTTCCGAGAGAGAGAATCACCTGGGATTTATTTCAAGTTGAGTTCAGAAAGAAGTATATCAGTCAATGCTTCATTGATTAGAAACGTAAAGAGTTTCTAAAACTGAAACAGGGTCATTTTTCTATTACTGAATACGAGCGGGAATTTGGACGATTGAGTCAATATGCTAGAGAGTGTGTTTCTACTGAAGCTACTATGTGAAAATGTTTCATAGAGGGATTGAATGAAGATATTAAGTTGTTGGTTGGGATACTGGATATAAATGAATTCGTTGTACTAGTGGAAAGAGCATGCAAAGCTGAGGAACTCAGTAAAGAAAAGAAGAAAGCCGATCCTGAGGCTCATGATCAAAGAAAGAGATCGATGAATAAATTTTCTCAATCTTCTACAAATAGATACAAAGATGCAAGCAACCGTTCAAATGCTTCATTTGGACATTCAAATAGAGATCGTTTGAGACAAAGTACTAGTTTACGATTGCAGGCTCTGAATGAATCAAGTGTTGGCAGTGTTAAGAGTAACAAACCCGAGTGTAGGTAATGTGGGAGACAACATGTGAGAGAGTTCGGGAAAGTACAACAATAGAGTTTGTTATAAATGTGGGTCCTGAGACCATTTTATCCATGATTGCCCAAAGATGGTCGGAGAGGAAAATGTTCAGAATGAAAACCAAGTAATGTGATAGCTAGGGGTAGACCACCCAAAACACCAAAAATATGAGTGAAAGCCAGAGAGGGATAGCTGATACAGCTGTGAGTTCAGAAATAAGAGCACCTGTCCAAGCCTATGCTATACGCGCACAAGAGGAAGCATCATCTACAGACGTCATCATTGGTATTTTCACTTTATTTGATACTGATATCATTGCATTGATAGATCTAGGATCAACTTATTGTTATGTGTATGTGAATCTAATATCGAGTAAAACTCTACCTGTTGAGTCTACTAAAATTGTGGTTAGAGTGTCAAACCCCTTAGGCAAGTGTGTTTTGGTGGATAAGGTGTGCAAGAATTGCCCATTGATGTTTCATGATTTATGTTTTTCGGTTAATTTGATGTTGTTACCATTTGATGAGTTTGATATAATTTTGGGTATGGATTGGCTTACTTTGCATAATGCCATCGTGAATTGTAAGAGAAAGAGTATTGAATTGAAGAGTCAGAATGGTGAGATAGTTCGAATAGAGTCTAGTGATATGAAAGGATTACCAACTGTTGTATCTGTGATGAAAGCTATGAACTATATGAGAAAGGGTTGTGAAGCTTATTTGGCATACGTGATTGATACAAAAGTGTCAGAAAAGAAAGTTGAATCTGTGTATGTGGTAAGTGAGTTTCCAGATGTATTTCCAGAAGAGTTACTGGGATTACCTCCAATTAGGGAAGTTGAATTTGGTATTGATTTAGTGTCGGGAACTGCTCCTATTTCGATAGCTCCATACAGAATGGCACCAATGGAATTGAAAGAATTGAATTCACAGTTGCAAGAATTGACCGACAGAGGATTTGCATGACCAAGTTTTTCACCCTGGGGAGCTCCTGTATTGTTTGTGAAAAAGAAAGATGGAACTATGAGAATGTGTATTGATTATCCACAATTGAACAAAGTAACGATAAAGAACAAATATCCGTTACCTCGGATCGATGATTTGTTTGATCAACTGAGAGGAGTTACAATATTTTCTAAGATAGATTTGAGATCGGGCTACTATCAGTTGAGAGTTAAAGAATTGATGTATCGAAAACTGCCTTCAGACCGAGGTACGGACATTACGAATTCTTAGTGATGCCTTTTGGACTAACCAATGCTCCTGCAGTGTTTATGGACCTGATGAATAAGATATTTAGATCGTATTTGGATCACTTCGTGGTGGTGTTCATTGATGATATTTTGATCTATTATGTGATGAGACGCAACATGCTGAGCATTTGAGACTCGTGCTACAAACTCCACGTGAGAAACAATTATATGCAAAGTTCATTAAATGTGAATTTTGGTTGCATGAGGTCGAATTTCTGGGGCATATCGTATCAGCTGTTGGGATACGAGTTGATCCGCATAAAATCTCTGCTATTTTAGAGTGAAAACCTCCGAGAAATGTGTTTGAAGTCTGTAGTTTTTTGGGACTAGCGGGATATTATAGACAGTTTGTGAATGGCTTTTCGATGATTGCAACTCCATTGAAAAAGTTGTTACAGAGAGGATGTTAGATTCTAGTGGTGAGAAAAGTGTCAACAGAGTTTTGAACAGTTGAAAGTGTTGTTAACAGAAGCACCAGTGTTGATTCAACCTGAATCAGGCAAAGAGTTTATAGTTTATAGTGATGCATCGTTGAGTGGTTTGGGCTGTGTGCTGATGTAAGAAGGGAAAGTGATTGCTTACACTTTGAGACAATTAAAACCGCATGAAAAGAACTACCCAACACATGAACTTGAATTGGCTGCGATTGTATTTGCATTGACGATTTGGCGTCACTATCTGTTTGGAGAGAATTGTCACATCTATACTGATCCTAAGAGTTTAAAGTACTTAATAACTCAGAGAGATTTGAATTTGTGTCAGAAAAGATGGGTAGAATTGTTGAAAGATTACCAACTTGTGATAGATTACCACCCGGGTAAAGGTAATGTGGTAGCGGATGCCCTAAGTCGTAAATGGTTATATACTTTGCGAGCTTTGAGTAATCAGATAGATCTGTGTGATGATAATGTGGTTGTAGATGAATTGAAAGTAAAACCGTTGTTTTTACAACATATATGTGAGGCTTAGAAGTCTGATAATGAGTTGTTAGCAAAAGAGTTCAGTGTAATATGAAGGCTGTATCAGAATTTTGAGTTGATAGTGATGATTGTTTGAGATTCAGAGATCGGATTTGTGTTATGAGAAATTCAGAGTTGATTCAAACGATTTTGAATGAAGCTCACAATAGTCATTTGACTGTACATATGGGGAGTATGAAAATGTATAATGATCTGAAACAGTTCTATTGGTGGCATGATATGAAAAGAGACATTTCTGACTATGTGTCGAAGTGTTTAGTTTGTCAGCAAGTTAAGGCTGAACATCAAGTTTCGTTCGGTTTATTACAACCAATTTTGATTCCTGAGTGGAAATGGTAGAGGATTGCGATGGACTTTGTGTCGGGTTTGCCTTTATCTCCGAGCAAGAAAGATGCAATCTGTGTAATAGTGGACAGATTGATGAAATTAGCTCATTTCGTTCCGGTGAGAATCGATTATTCTTTAGATAAGTTGGCTAAATTGTATATCGATGAGATTATAAGATTGCACGGAGTACCGTTATCTATAGTGTCTGACAGAGATTCGAGATTTACCTCGTAATTTTGGAAGAAATTACAAGATGCTTTAGGCACAAAGTTACAATTCAGTAGCGCATTTTATCCTCAAACGGATGGTTAATCCAAGCGAATCATTCAGATCCTCGAAGACATGTTGAGATGTTGTATACTCGAATTTGAAAGCACGTGGGAAAAGCATTTATCGTTGATTGAATTTGCGTATAATAATAGTTTTAGTCTAGTATCAAAATGGCACCATATGAGGCTCTTTACGGTCAAAAGTGTCAAACTCCATTGTATTGGACCGAACTGAGTGAGAATAAGATTCACGGGGTTGATCCTATAAAAGATACTGAACAGAAAGTGAAAGTAATTTGTGACAGTTTGAAAGCGGCCTCAGATCGTCAGAAATCCTATGCAGATTTGAAACGAAAGGATATTGAATTTGAGATTGGTGATAGAGTATTTTTGAAAGTATCTCCTTGGAAGAAAATACTTCGATTTGGCCGGAAGGGCAACCTGAGTCCGAGGTTCATTGGACCATACGAGATTATTAAACGAGTTGGGTCGGTTGCTTATAGATTGAGATTGCCATCAGAGTTAGAAAAGATCCATAACGTGTTTCATGTGTCAATGCTTTGACGATACAAATCGGACCCGTCTCATGTGATTGCACCTATTGAGGTTGAGATTCAGTTAGACTTGTCGTATAGTGAAGAACCGATCCGAATTTTGGCACAAGACACCAAAGAGTTGAGAAATAAGAAAATTTCTCTGGTGAAAGTATTACGGCACAAACATGGAATTGAAGAGGCTACGTGGGAGCCTGAGAACGTTATGAGAGAGTAACATCCACAACTATTCACTGGTAAGATTTTTGGGAACGAAAATCCCTAAGGGGGGAGAGTTGTAATAACCTGGATTAGACCCTAGTCGGAACAGTGGTTTCGAGACCACAAACTCGATGTTAAAATGTTATTTTAATATTATTTTCTGTGTGAATGGTATGTGACATAGTCTGTGTGAAAATTTTGTGTGATGATTTGATCGTTTTAGTGCCGAATTAAGTGAAAGGACTTAATTGCATATAGAGTAAAATGCTGTGTGCTAATTTGTGAGTACTTAAATGTTGTTGGCTTTGTAAGGAGGAGGCCTTATGTTGTTAATAAACCATTTTAAGTTAGTGGAGTGTTGAATGATTAGAAAGCCATAATACTAACTTGTTTTATATGTTTTATAAAAGGGCAAAGTTGGTATTTGTTTAATAAGTTAATATTAAATAAAACAAAACATGAAATAAATGAGTATTCATCTTATTACCCACCAAAAAAAAGAGGGATAGGAAGCTTTGAAGTTTCGGTAGTTGCTAGACTTGATTGAGGTATGTTTTGAGCTCGATTTTTTATAATTTCTACGTTTTTGTGATCGTTGCTTTGTACTTTACAAAACCCATGCTCAAATTCCATGTATTGAGGATGTTTTTGTGATGAGCCATTGATGAATGTTTGAGCTATGTGCTAGTTGATATTGAAATATGAAAACTTGGTGTTGGATTAATTTGTATTGGGATTTTTGATGAAATTAAGTATTTTGGGCTTAATTGAGAAAATGAGAAATTGAGGGACTAAAATGCAAAATAAGTGAAATGTGTGGACTTGTATGAGACTAAGGAGAATTCAGTCTAAGCATGGTGCAATGAAATTATGTGTATTTGGTGATTTGATGAATTAAGGACTAAAGTGTCAAAATGTTAAAATGTGAGGGCTATTTTACAAAATGCCCTAAATATGTGTGTTTTGACTAAAATGAATGATTTGATGATTGAATGGATTGAATTTGAATGTGTATAGACCAAGAGAGAAGGGGTTCGGATTGAGATTGAGGCAAAGATAAAGTGCTCGATTAATCGACCGTTTCGATAGTTCGACGTCCGAGGTAAGTTCGGGCATAATAAGTATATTTAGTTGTGTTTAACGTTATGAAATGAATGGTATGATATTGCTAAATGTGGATGCTATGTGATAGATTGAGTTAAACGGTACTAAGTGTGCGAATTCAAAAATGAGATCGAGATAAATAGCACTGTGTGTGCGGAGTAATATATGTTTCGGCTCTGTGGTTGGCACTATATGTGCGATTCCGATTTAAGATCGGTTTGATATGATGCACTAAGTGTGTGATGCTAATTAGGCTTCGGTTAATTATTTAGGCACTAAGTGTGTGAGTAAACTGAAGAAGGGACGAATTTTGATCTATGTGATTCATGAGTATTAAGTAGCTTAAATATTTGACAACTAAGTGTTGCTAAGATACGTTCGAAACCAATGTGGTTGATGAAATTACGAATGATTTTGTGAAAGGTTTATTGAATTTACTAGTTTTGGATGATATGAGATATTAGATTGTGAATTAATCAACGTGATGACATGTTTTGAAATTGTCATGGTAGGATTTGGTATTTAATGCATGGGTTGAATGACTAATTTGGTATGTTTCTAGTGGTTATATGTGCTTAAGATGTCTTGGGTAATATGGCTTATAGGTTGGGCCATTATGGGTGGCAATTTGGCCTTGTAAATCGCCTATAATGTCACATGGTTGTGGCACATGGGCGTGCCTATAGACCGTGGGTGAATTGGCAGAATGTAGCTTAGCAGCACACGGCCTCGACACGGGCGTGCTTGGTGGCCGTGTGAGAACTGGTAGTATATGATCTAGTAGTACATGGCCTTAGCACACGGGCGTGCTTGGTGGCCGTTTTGATTTTGGTAGTATATGACCACGGAGAGGACACACGGGTGTGTCAAGTAGCCGTGGGTGAGGCACGGCCTACCCCCATGGGCGTTATCCCCTGTATTTTGGTTAAGTTGTTATGTTTCTGAGAACTTTTGTATATGTTTGGTTTAGTCCCGACCCCTCTTTAGCATTTGATAAAGATCTTATAGAATTCAATAAGGGACTATATGCTATGATTTGAGATGATATTCTGTTGATTGACTTTGTGTCGTAAATTTAGATGTTAAATGTTCTGATTGATCGATAATACCTCTTAACCCTATTCTGGCGATGGTTTCGGGTTAGGGGTGTTACAGAGCCTATTTGTGTTATGAGATTTGTGGTAGCATTGGCTACATATGTGGCACTTATGTGCAAATATTTTCGTGTATCCGATAGTATTTCAAGTGGTTCAACGGGTATGTCAAAGATGAGAAAGTATGTGATTATGTTACGAGTTGGTCCAGGTATGTACGAAAAACACAAGGGAAATTGATTCGGTATATGATGAACTATTGGTAAGATTGTAATTGAGTAAGTTATACTCATGAAGTTTAATGATATTTTTGTTGATATATGTTATGTTATTCATATGATGAGCTATTGGTGAGAATGTGATTGAGTAAGTTGTGTTTATGAAGTTTTAATGACATTTATGTTAATATATGTTAAGTTATTTATATGTCAAATGTATGAATAATGTTTTGTATTATTTGCATATGAACTTACTAAGCTATATAGCTTACGCCCCTTTCTTTCCCTTATCTTATAGTGTCACCAAACTAGCTCGGAATCGAAGATCGCCGGAGTTCGCATGAAACTATCAAACGATTACTTTGGGTATTGATGAGCCTAACATTTTGAGTATGTGGCATGTATAGGGACTTAGTCATTTTGCTATATGTGTCATTATGATTATAGCCAATGTTGGCTAGTAATTGTCAAAGTCTTGTTTTGATATTTGGCCATGTAGATTGGTTTATTTGGGGTAACATGGTTATAAGCCTAAGTATATTTATATATGTGCCAATATCCTAGGTGATATGGTCTTGGTATGCTTGGTGAATGATGGGAGTGTGATTTATGACATGAATATAAAATGTTTGACAATGTGATCTATTGATGAGAAGATAAAGAGGTGTACAATTAGGTATCTTGAAAGTTGTAACACCCCTAACCCGTATCCGTCGCCGGACTAAGGTTAAGAGGAATTACCGGACATATCGAAACATTTTACTCTCATTTCACAATATCAATCATACAACATCATTTCATAATGATTCATACACATATAGTCCCTTTAGAAAGTCTACAAGACCTTAAACATGCTTTTGAGAGGGTTTGAGACCAAATCGATCTCATACAAAAACTTTGCGAAACTTAGTATTTTTTCTTTTAAAACAGGGCACACGCCCATGTGGCTAGGCCGTGTGCCTCACACGGCCGTGCCTTAGTCTATGTCTCAGCTCGTGTGTAGAACTGGCTGGAATCATACAGCCTGTCACATGTCTGTATGTCTGGCCCGTGTGCAACACTGACTTGATTCACATGGCCTGTCACACGCCCGTGTGTCTGGCCCGTGTGCAAGTCTGGCTTGCTTCAAATTGGAACATTGAAGGACACGGTTGAGACACACGCCCTTGTGCTCAACCATGTGGACAACTATAGGCCCTTTACAAGGCCAAATTGCCACCCATTTTAGGTCATACCTACAAGCATCAATTCATATCCCAAAGGAAACAAAAAACATACCAAATCATTCACAATTTGACCTGTAATAACATCATTCATTTCCATATACAAATCCAACTCAAACATGCCAATTCAAAGTACCAACTTCACATAAAAAACATGTGATTCATACATCATATTACTCTATTTCAATTCACAGCATTTCTCAAATCAACCATGAAACTTACCAAAATTGACCATTTCTTTTGGCCATTCATTAGCACATCAAAACATACCAAACTTTGCATCACTTAGCATGCACTAAATTCACTCTATAATCACATTCATTATCAAGCCATATCACATGGCTATATTTACACATTTCAAAACATAATCAAAGTTCTCTAGCCTATACATGCCATACTTCAATATGTACATTTTCTAAAGGTACCAAAATATATTTTGATAGTGTGGTGATGATCCTCGATGATCCCCGAGTTTTTGGTAGCTTCGATAATCTATAAAACAATTAAAACACACACAAACTAGGCTTATAAAAGCTTAGTAAGCCATATACAAATAAACTCATCACATAAACAATTACAAACTATTTCATTCATATGAACTATGGCATATCACAATAGCAAATTCATATTTCTCATCTAGCTTAAATGTTCATAACCACTTGCTTATAAACATATCACATTTTCATATAGCTCACATATCAAATGATCATATTCATACTTATCTTCCTTTGCCAAATTTCATATACATTTCATACGTACCTGAAACAGATGCATATTCACATATTCAATCATATCTTGAAATGCCCGTTGAACCGAATCAAATAGGATACTCGGATAGCTCAAAAAGCTCGTACAATGCCAATGTCCCAGACGTGGTCTTACATGTAATCAATATCGATTCCATTGTCCCAGATAGGGTCTTACACAAAATCAAATACGATGCTGATGTCCCAGACATGGTCTTACATGTAAATCACAAATTGGTGCCAACGTCCCATACGTGGTCTTACATGACAACTCATATTAGAATCCTATGTCATGACATACGTATCCTAACTACTTCCTAAGGTTCGAATGAGACTTTTCAGACGTCGTCACATTATCGGACCTTTCCGAATTTCAAATATTCAATTCAAATAGCCATATATTACAATTCATTCACATATAAGAAATAATAATTCAATTCAAACACATTTATTTGTATATCAACTTACCTCGTACGGATTCGGATGGAAATAAATGATTACTCGACCACTTTAGGTTTCCCCCGATCTAATTCCATTTTCTTTGTTTCTTGATATATACACATTTAAATTTAGCTTATTCATTCACCAAATCATTCAATTCAATCCATATACACATATTTAGGGTATTTTACAAATTAGCCCTTACATTTTTACATTTTGACATTTTAGTCCTTATTTTGTTAAAATAACTAAATAACATAATTTAACAATATCATAGCTTGGCCAAATATTCCTGTAGCTCATATTAGCCCACATTTTTCATCTATTTCACATTTTAGTCCCTCAATTTCTCATTTTCACAATTTAGCCCAAAATAGTCAAATTCATCAAAAATTCAAAGACAAAACATATTAATCTATCACATATCTTTCAAATTTCATCAACTATCATCACAAAGCTTACAAAATCATTAATGGCATAACTCACAATCTTCATCACATTCAGAAATTGATACATAGGCTAGGTAGATGACAAAGCAATGATCTCAAAAACATAAAAATCATTAAAAATCGAGCTCAAAACACATACCTAATAAATCATGCAACGACTGAACTTAATGAAGCTTCAATGGCTGTTTCTTTTCTCTATATTCGGTAGTGGAAGATGATGATAAAAAAATTATGTTTTATTTTGTCTAATATAGCTTATTAACTAATTTACATAATTAACCTTTAATAAAAACATATAAAAACATATAATGGATGGTCATTTATGTCCATTCCTACTATCCATGGTGATACGACTAAGTCCTTCGGGATTTTGAGAGCTAACATGGATCCACTCGAGCTATCTATAGGTCTGATCACCCGAGTTTGGACTAAGAAGTTCAAAGACGCAACAACAGCCTTGGTTGATCGAATTTGGGGTGAAACCGTAGTTGCCTTCTCGAAAGTTCTTGGACTAGCAAGCCGAGCACGCCACATAATCTCTTTCAAATTCAAATCAGCTCAACCTTAGCTCAATGAGCTCATTCCTAGCTCAATGAGCTCGTTTTTAATTTACTCTAGCTTGTGTTTAATATGCTGGAATAAGGAATTTATTTATCTTTAGTTAAATTAATTTTTCATAATCTGGACAATATAATTAAGTTAAGTGTTTAATTATGTTTTTAATTAATTGTGTGTGTTTAATATGTCTTAAACTATTACATAGATTAAATATGCTAACTAAAATTAATGTGCAGATTTTACTTGTTTTTTTCTGCAGAATTTAATGTGTCCAAAAAAGGATTTAATTTTCTGATTTAATTTTGTGTAGGTACACTTCCTTTGGACGTCCTAGGTGCATGGATGAATTAATTTACATGTGTTGATCATTGGTGTTTCCCAAGTGACTATTCAGCCAAGCTTTCCAACTCTCCAAGATGGTTGATTGGCTACCCAAGGCAATTTAATGCCTTTCACACCAGCTGAATATTCCTTTCTCACCAGCTGAATATTCCTTTCACACCAAGGGCTGTTCGGTTTTGGTTGTTCACACTCACATGACCATTCAAATCATCTTGTTCACACACCATGACCCATGGAGTGCCCAAAGCAGCTCATTAACTCCCATGTACATTCGGCTGAACCAAACAGCACCATTAAAGAAGAATTCAAGCACATGGCTAAACCAACTTAATGCATTTAGCTCCCAACCATTCCCTTTAATTTTTTAGCTAGATTAAGGCATCTAGAAGCAACCATTGACGTTCTCCATGCAAAAGAAGCTTCAAGGAACCTTCCCATAAAATTCTAGAATTTTTAGCTAACTATCCAGCTACTTTTACGGCTTATTTGGCTACCTCTTGTATTTTCTATAAATTTTGGCTCCTTTCACTTTGTGAAGGACTTTTGACATTTTTATGATTGAAATTAATCATTTTGTAAGATTAACTTCTTTCAAATTTCGTCCAAAGACTCTATTGACTTATCTACTCAGTTAGTGCCGTTAACCTAGTTCTTTCGAAACTGAACTCATCACTTTCGTAGTGTGGCGTTCGAACCATTATACCGATGTTCCTATCATTCATAGATAGTCGGTCGAGGTTCCTATTTTCATTCACCAACCACCTTAAGAACGTATAAGTTTCGGGTCAACACTTTCCCATAGTGTTGGTTCACTCTTTTTTTAAGTCCCTTTATTCCATTTTCCATCTTAATCCGAATCATTAACAGCCTAAACTAATTCTTCTTGTGAGCCGAACCTAAAAACATTAAACCAACCCTTTTTGAACCCACTTGCATATCGCTTCCTATTCATAGCCAAATAACTTCTTTTTTCACCAAAACGAACGAAACTTCATCGTTAGATGATCGGGCAACAAAAGTGACTCAACTCACGAGGCTAGATCGTATCATATGGTCTATTTGCATAATAAGGACTTCATAGTTAATAAGCCATAGTAATATAGCATATTAACAAATAGCATACAACTTTTACATTTTGCACGATTAAGTCCTTTTATCAAATTAACCAACCAATCGGTAAAATTAAAGCACAAATTTTTCACACATATAAATTTACATAATGTAAATGCCAAAATAAAATTAAAAATAAATTTATGACCTCAGATTTGTGGTTTCGAAACCATTATTTCGACTAGGGTCTAAATCGGGTTGTTGCAACTCTCCCTCCTTAGGGATTTTCATCCCGAAAATCTTACCGTTGAACATATTCGGATATTGCTCTCTCATAGCATCTTCGGGTTCCTACGTAGCTTCTTCAACCCCCTGTCAATACCATAATACTTTACTAATGAAATTTTCTTATTTCTCAATTCTTTAACCTCACGAGTTAAGATAGAGATCGGTTCTTCTTCACAAGTCATATCAGACTGAATCTCTATCTCAGACGGAGAAATCACATGTGAGGGATTGAATCTATATCGCCGAAGCATTGATACATGAAACACATTATGGATCTTTTTAACTCAGATGGTAGCAATAGTCTATAAGCAATTGGCCCAATATGCTCGATAATCTCATACGACCGATGAATCTCAGACTCAATTTTCCTTTTCTGCCAAATCAGAGTATTTTCTTCCACGGAGACACTTTCAAAAATACTTTATCACCGATCTCAAATTCAATTTCTTTTCGTTTCAAATCGGCATATGATTTCTGTTGATCAGACGTTGCTTTCAGACTATTTCGTATCACTTTTACTTTCTGTTCAGTCTCTTTAATCAAATCAACTCCGTGAATTTTATTTTCACTAAGTTCAGACCTGTATGGAGGTGTTCGACATTTCCTACCATACAAGGCTTCGTACGGTGCCATTTTAATGCTCGATTGAAAACTATTATTATACGCAAATTCAATCAATGGAAAATACTGTTCTCATGCACCTTCAAACTCAAGAATGCAACATCTCAACATATCCTCTAATATCTGAATAATTTGCTCGGATTGACCATCCATCTATGGATGAAAAGAAGTACTGAAATGTAGCTTTGTATCTAGTACGTCTTGTAGTTTCTTCCAAAACCACAATGTGAACCTTAGATCTCTATTCAAAACAATGGAAATAGGTACCGTGCAATCTCATGATCTCATAGATATATGACTCAGCTAACTTATCAAGCGAGAAATTCATACGTACAGGAACGAAATGAGCTGATTTCGTCAATCGGTCAACAATAACCTAGATTGCATCTTTCTTTCTCGGAGATAAGGGTAAACTCGATACAAAATCCATAGTCACTCTATCCCATTTCCACTCGGGAATCATGATTAACTATAATAAACCCGACGGTACTTGATGCTTAGCTTTAACTTGCTGACAGATCAAACATTTCGAAACAAAATTAGATACCTCATTTCATTTGCCACCAGTAAAGTTGTTTCATATCATTATACATCTTTGTACTTCCCGGATGAACATATAAGCAACTGCTATGTGCTTCTTTCAAGATCAACTGAATCAACTCTAGATTTCTCGGAACACAAATTCGATCTTGAAATCTCAGACAATCATCAACATCAACTCAAAATTCAGAATCAGAGTTCAAATTACATTGAGCTCGTTTCGCTAACATTTCATTATCAACTTTTTGAGCATCATAAACCTGCTGTAAGAACAACGGTCTTGCTTTCATTTCAGTCAAAACCAAACCATCATCAGATAGAACTAAATGAGCGTTCATCGCATGTAGTACAAATAGTGATTTTTGACTCAAAGCATCAGCAACAACATTTGCTTTTCTCGGATGATAATCTATAACTAGCTCGTAGTCTTTTAACAGTTCTAACCATCTTCTCTGACGCAGATTCAAATCTTTCTGAGTCATCAAATATTTCAAAATTTTATGATCTGAAAACACATGACATATCTCACCGAAAAGATAGTGGCGCCAAATTTTTAAAGCAAACACAATCGCAGCTAATTCAAGGTCGTGATAATTCTTTTGATGTGATTTCAATTGTCTCGAGGCATAAGCTATAACTTTGCCTTCCTACATCAAAACACATCCCAGATCGTTCAATGAAGCATCACTATATATCACAAATTCTTTACCGGATTCTGGTTGTACTAGCACTGGAACTTCAGTCAAAAGGACTTTCAACTGGTAAAGCTTTTCTAACACTTTTCTGACCATTTGAATTTCACATCTTTTTGAAGCAATCTCGTCAACAGAGTTGCAATTATCGAAAAGCCTTTTATGAACTATCAGTAATAACCAACAAGTCCCAGAAAACTACAAACTTCAAACACATTTTGCGGAGGCTTCCACTCTAAAATAGTTGAAATCTTTCCCGGATCAACTTGTATACCAGATGCTGACACAATATGCCCCCCAAAGGCAATTTTGCGCAACCAAAACTCACATTTACTAAATTTTGAATGCAATTTCTTATCACACAGAGTTTGTAGCACAATTTTCAAATGTTTGTATGTTTAATTTCATCACTCGAATAAATCAAAATGTCTTCAATGAAAACAACAACAAATCGATCTAAATACTGTTTAAAAATTTTGTTCATAAAGTCCATAAAGACATCTGGAGCATTTGTTAAGCCAAAAGTCATAACTAATGATGCCTTAATGACGCCTTGCCACTAGACCACTCACTTCCTTGTGTCTAACATCATGCACAACTAAATATAAATCTATGGGCCAAAGTCCAAGTTCACTTAAAAATAAATCAAAATGAAATACCAACGCCAAGGCTTGAACCTTGGACCCCTTGCTTCCTTGTGTGGCATCACCTCCTTGTCTCCCATGTGGCGCCACTTTGCCACTACACCACAAGCTCTTTCTGTGTCATTTTTCTTCACATTTTACTCTTAAAGCATACTTACTAACTCTTAGGGTTTTATTCACCTAAAACCAAAATTTTCCTAAATCTCGGGACTTCATAGAAGCCCCCTAACCTTCCAAAATCACCTTCCTAACAGGTCCAACTTGAAATAATGCCGTTCTCCTAATCCCAAAAATTTTAAAACACTCCCATGGCTAAGGCCCAATGGGCCCAATCCTACTAGGCCCAAATTTAGGGTGTTACACACTTTTTCAACCAGAACACATTTGACTAAGGGGTTTGATACTCTAATTACAAATTTAGTAGACTCTATAGGTAAAGTTTTACTGGATACTGAGTTCATGCATATAGAATGAGTAGACCCTCGATCTATTAATGCAATCATAGAAGTATTATAAAGAGTAAAAGTACCGATAATAACATCTAGAGATGAAGCTTCCTCACGAGCTCGAATGGCGTAAGCTCTGGTAGGTGCTCTCGCCTCAGATCTCGCAACTGTATCTTTCATAGCTCTCTGGCTACCACTAACATTTCCCGTGTTTCTGGAAGATTACCCCTAGCTGAAGCGTTATTCAACTTCGAATTCTGTACGATCTCTTACTCAACAAACTCGGGTCAGTCTCAGATAAAGTGATCTAAAGATCCACATTGAAACAAGCTCGATCATTTAATCGATAATTTCCCAGACGTCTTTTACCACAATGTCTACAATCAGGTCGCTCAAATCTGATAATTCCAACACTTACAATCGAAATAGCTGGAGCTTGAAAGCTCGGATGTGACCTTGCATAATCTCTACTCGAATGTCCCACGTTAGTCTTTGAATGGATATAATCATCTCAAAATTTCTTTGATGCCGACTGATATGACTTACTCTTTGCTCAATTTCGCACCTCTCTAGCTTCTGAATAAGCTTTTCTTTTTTCTTTCCCAAGTTCTTCAGCTTTTCACTCTCAACCAACAAGCCCAATGAAATTCTTTATTTCCAGAATTCCAACTAACAAATGAATATCTTCATTCAAGCCATCTTCGAACCTTTTACACATTATTTCCCCAGTCGAGACACATTTTTGTGCATATTGACTCAGTCTCATAAATTCTCGCTCGTATTCTGTAACAGACATACGACCCTGTTTCAATTCAAGAAACTTTTTTAGCTTTTGATCAATGAATCTCTGACTAATATATTTCTTCTGAAATTTGGATTGAAAGAAATACCAAGTAATTCCTTCTTTCGGAAAAACAGAATTCAAAGTTTTCCACCATTGGTAAGCTGCATCTCTCAACAAAGAAA
The DNA here is from genome assembly GCA_025506655.1 of Gossypium rotundifolium. Classification (NCBI taxonomy): domain Eukaryota; kingdom Viridiplantae; phylum Streptophyta; class Magnoliopsida; order Malvales; family Malvaceae; genus Gossypium; species Gossypium rotundifolium. The sequence goes on along the minus strand of CP106732.1, from coordinate 66,437,876 downwards.
CAACACATTTCACACATGTAACACCCTTAACCCGTAACCATCACCGGAATAGGGTTAAGAGGCATTACCGAACATATCAAAACTTTTACATTCATTTCACAACACAATATACATCATCATCATATCATAATAATACTTATATATAGAGTCCCTTTAAAAGGTCTACGAGACCTTAAACATGCATTGGGAAGGGGTCGGGACTAAACCAGGAACATACAAATTTTTGAAAACATAACATTTTTCAAAGTTATAAGGTCACACGCCCGTGTGGGCAGGCCGTGTGCCTCACACGGAATTAGGCACACCTGTGTGTCTAGGCCGTGGCAAAATAGGGCATACATACTGACTTATCCACATGGCCAAAGACACGCCCATGTGCTTGACCCGTGGCAACACTAACTTAATTCACACGGCCGATGTAACAACCTGATTTAGGGGCTAGTCAAAATAGTGGTTTCAAAACCACTAATACGAGGTTGGAGAAAATTATTTTAATATTATTTTATGCATTATAGCATGATTATATAGGTTCATGAAAATTTTGGTGCTTTAATTTTAGCGATTGCATGCTTAATTGAGAAAAAGACTAAATCGTATAAAGTGCAAAAGTTCTATTTTACAAGCTAAAGGTGTCTAAAAGCCATAGAATATTAATTGGAGGCCCTTAATGTGCAATTAGACCCTTAGAAATAGGGTGGCCGACCATAAGGGACAAACAATGTCAAAATTGGTCAAAGTTGTTGGAATTAGGTGGACTAAATTAATGTTTTATAATAAAATAAAGAAAGAAAAGATATCATCTTTTATTCTCTTCTTCTCCATCAAAAATTAGCATCAAAATAGGAGTTTTTGAAGCTCAAACTTTTATCCAAGCTAACCTCTTACAAGTAAGGTATTTTAGTGGTCTTTCTTGATAATATTTGTATTTTGGAACCCCTAAAGCTTAAGCTAGCTAAAGATGGGACTATTTTGAAAAATGGTTGAAATTTTATGGTTTTTCCATGTGAGTATTTATGTTCTTTTCTGCATTTTTATGGAAGGAAATAAGTATTAGTTGTTAGATAAACAACTTTTGTGAAAGGTGTTTCCATGAAAACACCTAAGAGGGCCTTTTTGCTAAGGTTGTAAAATAGGTGTTAAATGTGTGAAATAATGAGTATTGAGAGTTTATATAAGAGAAATAAATTTTCAACTAGGCTCGTTAAAGGAAGAAATTTGATTAGACTTGATTTACGAGCTTAGGGGTAAAATAGTCCTTTTGTGAAAGTCTAAGGGAAAAATGGTAATTTTGTCAAGGTTTGGTTATTGAAATGTATTGCTTAATGTGGTAATTAAAATGAGTGAATTTGTTATTATAGATCAAGAAACACGAAGCCCGGACCGAAACTGAGGCAAGAACAAGGTGGTGGACTAATTTGAAAGATTCCACATATATTTTGGTACCGAGGTAAGTTTGTGTGTTATAAATTCAACATCATGTTATAAATTTTTTAAATGTTTGATATTAGTGATGTTGTATATTATTTCTATAAAATTGAGTAATGATGTTGAATGAGAAAATGATGAAAAAATTGTGATGTTGAAGTCCCAGTTGGACTATAAGAAGTGAAAGGATATCATTATTGAGATTGATAAGGTTCGTGTAAGACCATGTTTGGGACATGGCCTCGACATCGAATTGAGATCCGTGTAAGACCATATCTTGGGTATGACATCGGCATCGAATATTAAAATTGTATAAGACCATGTCTAGGATATGGCATCGACATCGATATGAGATCCCGTTAATGACCATATCCAGGATATGGCATCAGCATCGAGATGTAACCCCACGTAAGACCATATCTGGGATGTGGCAATGGCATCATGTTTATGTGTATGATGATGATTGTGTATCCTTGGGTAATTAAAGTGAGTCATCGAGAAAAATAGTTAAGTTTGTAATAGAGATGAAATTAGTGCTAAAGCTATGTGATGAAGTGATACAGGTACATGTGAGTAACTCACGAGAAATGTTTACGATATGTGACACGACATGTAAATGGGTAAGAGTAAGCATGAGTAAGTTATAGCAATGTGCTTTAGACTTTGTGTTCTTATTTAATGCAATGGATGGATTGCATTATGAGCCTTTATCTTGCTATTTATTTCATGCAAACTTACTAAGCTTTATGCTTACCCCTCTTATTTCCCTTTTCCTTGTAGTATCACCAAGCTAACTCAGGGATCGTATGACGTCGGAGTTCGAAATAACACTATCAACTTCTCTTTGGTATAGCAAAGTTAGATTTATTTTGAGTATGGCATGTATAGGACTTGGTCATTTTGTTATGTCATATTGTTAGCCAAAGTGTTGGCTATTAATGTTGTTCAATTCATTTTGTAAATGGTCATTGGAAATTGGCCAATACTTGACAAGTTCATATATTCAATGATGATGAAATTCATGAAGTGTATGATTGTATGGATGTCCTGATTTTGAGTTCTTAGAAGTGCCTTATGGTCATGATATATGTTGAAATGAATTGGTATGAGTATGGTTGCTTTGTAGGGTGGCATTTGGCTTGGTAGATAGCGTTACAAATATCCACACGGGTAGATAAATAGGCATATGTCTAGGCCATGTGTGACACACGTCGTGTTGATAGGCCGTGTGTCCCCATGCATGCTAGGTTGACAAGTCAGAAGACCCAGTAGTAAACACACGGGCTGAGACACGGTCGTGTGTCTCAACCGTGTAGGACGCATGGCCTAAGACATGGGCATGTGCCCAGGTAATGTAAAGTCTGCATTTAAAATTAAAAATTTAATTCAACAGGCAGTCTAAGGAAACAGGCGTGTGCCTTGGTTGTGTGACCTTATTGAGATGATGACGTCATAAATAGAATGTCAAGGTTTTCACACACAAGCAAAGACATGGGCGTGTCATGGCCATGTGAGGGACACGAGCTATGGACACCGGCGTGTGTCAGGTCGTGTGAAAAACCTAAAGGTTTGAATTGAAAAATAATTCCATATGGGTGTAGAACATGGGCATGTGATATGCCACATGGACGTGTCCCATCATTCACACAGGCATGTGGCACTGTTTTGAGTCAAATTTTTCTAAGTGTTCAAAAGTTTCCAGTTTGGTCTTGAATCATTTTGAGTGAAAGTTTAGGGTCTCGTAGGCCTATAATAAGGACATTATGGCCTCGAATGAAAAGTTTTAATTTGAAATGAAGCTTTTATGGATCGATATTGTATGATTGAGCAAGGTAAGTATGGTAATGCCTCGTATCTAGTTCAGGAGTCGAATACGGGTAAGAGGTGTTACATTTAGTGGCATTAGAGCTATGATTTAGTTGATTCTCGGACTAACATAGCGTAAGTATGAGTCTAGCTATACATGCCATATGTATGAGTATTTACATAATGATAGTTTAACGACTCCTGATGATTTGAATTGTGTTTTTATATAGTAAATGGATCCCGGTCGGGCTGTAGCCAATGATGCTGCAAGTAATGACGCCGATTCCCTGCGCAAGGGATTGTGCCAGTAGAAAGTAGACCCGAGAATTTGGGTCAGGGAGAAGAGGCTCGAGAAGCCTTTCTCTACATGATGAGAAACTGGTACACTGAATATAAACAAGCAAATCCTAATGCTCAACCCCCTCTATCCCAACCTATTCCTCAGCCCACTCCTGTAGCTCCCAAGTGGTAGAGGTAGTAAGGAGAGAAAGGCCTTCAGTCTATAAGATCCAGAAATAAAGAGCTGAGAAATTTCAAGCTAGTAAGGATGATGATCCGAGAGGGCAAAATCCTGGCTTGAGAATACCAACAGGGTAATGATGAGTTGTCATGCACGCCTGAAGAGGGTATGAAGTATGTGATATCTCTCTTGAGAGATTCAGCCTATCAGTGGTGGAACACCCTTGTGTCGGTGGTACCAAGGGAGAGAGTTAATTGGGAATTCTTCCAAGAAGAGTTCCGGAAGAAGTATATTAGTCAAAGATTTATCGACCAGAAAAGAAATGAGTTCTTGGAGATAAAGCAAGGGTGAATGATGGTGACTGAATACGAACGTAAGTTCGCAAGACTTAGTATATATGCCCATGAGTGTGTGCCCATTAAGGCTATTATGTGTAAAAGGTTCGAGGACGGGTTAAATGAAGATGTCCGTTTGTTTGTTGGTGTCCTAGAACTAAAAGAATTTGTAGTGCTGGTAGATAGAGCTTGTAAGGTCGAGGAATTGGTCAAAGAGAAAAGAAAGGTTGAAATCGAGTCTCGTGACTCGAAGAAGAGGCAGTTAGGCAAGTCATTCCAGTTCTCATCCAAGAAGTCAAGAGATTTCACTACTCGATCAGCCACCTCAGCTGGATTTTCAAGTAGAAGTAAGGGTAGATAGTACTCGGGGTCTAAAGCTCACACCACTTTGATTGCTAGTGTTGGCAACACTCGACCAAGTAGATCGGAATGTCTGCAGTGTGGCAGACATCATTCGGTGAGTGTCGAGCAAACAAGAAATCTTGTTTCAAGTGCGGATCCCTAGACCATTTTATCATAGATTGCCTCGAGGCGGGTGAGAAAGAGAAACCTCAGAATGCAAGATAGGGAAGTACTACTAGAGAAAGACCATAGAGAAACCCAGGAAAGTGAAATGCGTAGTTAGAATACATCTAGAGAGCAGACTACAAAAGCTAAGGGTAGAGCACTGGCGAGAACATATACCATTTGTGCTCGCAAAGAGGCATATTCCGGACGTAATTACGGGTACATTTCTCTATATGATACTCATGCTATAGCTTCAATTGATCCAGGATCTACCCAGTCATATATTTGTATGAAATTAGTCTCTAGCATGAACATGCCTGTAGAATCTACCGAATTTGTAATAAGAGTGTCTAATCCCCTAGGAAAATGTGTGTTAGTCAATAAAGTATGAAAAGATTGTCCTTTGATGATTAGAGGTCATTACTTTTCGACTAATCTCATGTTATTTTCGTTTGATGAATTCGATGTCATCCTTAGGATCGATTGGTTAACTACTCATGATGTGATAGTGAATTGTGGAAGGAAGTTTATTGAGTTGAAATGTGAATGCGGGGATCTTATTCGTGTTGAATCAGATGAGCAAGATAGATTTCCAGTAGTGATATCTTCCTTGTTGACTCAGAAATATCTAAGAAAGGGGTACGAAGCTTACCTTTCCTTTGTGATGAATGCTAGAGAGACTGAGTTAAGAATTGAATCAGTGCCCATAGTATGTGCGTATCCAGATGTTTTCCCAGAGGATTGCCAGGGCCACCTTCGGTTAGAGAGATTGAATTTGGGATTGAGTTAGCTCCTGGTACTACCCCATTTCTATTTCTCCATACAGAAAGGCTCCAACCGAGCTAAAAGAACTAAAGGCACAATTACAAGAGTTAACGGATAAAAGCTTCACAAGATTGAGTTATTCTCTTTGGGGTGCTCCCGTATTATTTGTGAAGAAAAAAGATTGTTCCATGGGGTTATGCATAGATTATCAGTAGCTTAATAAGGTAACTGTGAAGAACAAGTACCCGTTGCTAAGAATTAGTGATTTGTTTGATGAATTAAAGGGAGGCAAGGCATTTTCCAAGATAAACTTGAGGTTGTTGAGAGTCAAGGACTCGAATGTGCCAAAAAGTGCATTTCAGACAAGGTATGGCCACTATGAATTTTTGGTCATGCCTTTTGGTTTAACCAATGCCTCTGTAGTTTTCATAGATTTGATGAATCGTATCTTTTGGCCATATTTGGATAAATTTGTTGTAGTCGTTATCGATGACATATTGATCTACTCTTGGGATGAGAACGAGCATGTAGAGCATTTGAGAACGATTCTACAAATTTTGAGTGATAAACAATTATATGCCAAGTTTAGTAAAAGTGAATTTTGGCTTAAGGAAGTTGGATTTTTGGGGCACATTGTCTCGAGAGTTGGAATTAGAGTCGACCCAAGTAAGATCTCAACAATTGTTGATTGGAAGACACCAAGGAATGTAACTAAGGTTAGGAGTTTTCTCGGTCCAGCTGGCAACTATAGACGTTTTGTTAAGGGATTTTCTATGATAGTTATTTCGATGACGTTGCTACAAAAAGATGTAAAGTTTGAATGGACAGAAAAGTGCCAACAAAGTTTTAAGAAACTAAAGGCATTGTTGACTGAGGCTCCAGTTCTAGTACAACTCGAACCAGGGAAAGAATTTGTGGTTTATAGTGATGCATCCTTGAATGGATTGGGTTGTGTACTCATGCAAGAGGGTAAGGTGATAGCATATGCCTCTAGACAATTAAAGCCGCACGAGATTAATTACTCGACTCACGATTTGGAGTTAGCTACAATTGTCTTTGCACTAAAGATTTGGAGACACCATTTGTATGGTGAGAATGTCGGGTGTTCACTAATCATAAGAGCCTAAAGTTTTTGATGAATTAAAAGGATTTGAATCTAAGGCAGAGAAGATGGTTAGAGCTAATAAAGGATTATGAGCTAGAAATTGACTACCATCCGGGAAAGGCGAACGTGGTCGCCGATGCCTTGAGTAGGAAATCCTTGTTTGCGCTGAGATCCATCAATACACAGATGGCTTTGTTAGATGATAGTTCTATTCTAGCTGAGTTGAGGGCTAGACCAATGTTTCTTCAAGAGATTTGTGAAGCTTAGAAAGACAACAATAATTTACAAGCTAAAAGAGTTCAATATGAGTCAAATATTGAGTCAAACTTTTGGATAAGTCCTGATGGATGTTTGATTTTCCTAGATAGGGTCTGTGTACCAAGAGATGATGAGCTAATTTAGAAGATTCTGCATGAAGCACATAGTGGATGTTTGTCTACACATCTTAGTAGCATGAAGATGTATAATGACTTGAGGAAATGGTATTGGTGGCCAAGTATGAAGAAAGACATTTTCGAGTTTGTATTGAGATGCCTAATTTGTCAACAAGTGAAGGCTGAACACCAAGTACCTTTGGGTCTACTTCAGCCTATTATGGTTCTCGAATGGAAATTGGACCGTATTACTATGGACTTCGTGACGGGTTTGCCGTTGACACCGAAAAATAAAGATGCTGTATGGGTCGTGGTCGATAGACTCACGAAGTCAGCCCATTTCATAATAATACGGGTCAACTACTCGCTTGATAAGTTGGCATATTTGTATGTGACAGAAATAGTATGACTTCACGGAGTACCGTTGTCGATTATTTTGAATAGAGATCCGAGATTTACGTCATGATTTTGGAAAAAGTTACAAGGGGCCTTAGTCACAAAATTAAGCTTTAGTATAGCTTTCCATCCGCAAACCGATGGGCATTTGGAGAGAGTAATACAGATACTTGAAGACATGCTTCGATGTTGCGTTTTACAATTCCAAGGTAATTGGGAGAAATACTTAGCGTTGGTGGAATTCGCCTACAATAACAGCTTCCAGTTGAGTTTGAAGATGGTGCCTTATGAGGCATTGTATGGGCGTAAGTGTCAAATGCCCTTATGTTGGACAAAACTCAGAGAAAACCAGATTCACGGGGTCGATTTGGTCAGAGAAATCGAAGAGAAGGTAAAAGTGATACGTGAATGTCTAAAAGCTGCCTCAGATAGACAAAAGTCCTATTCTAAATTTGAAGCAAAAAGAGATTGAGTTTCAAGTAGGTGATAAAGTGTTTCTGAAAGTATCACCATGGAGAAAAGTCTTTAGATTTGGCCGGAAAGGCAAATTGAGTTCGCGTTTTATCAGACCATATGAGATTACCAGGAGGATAGGGTCAATAGCTTATCGTTTGGCTTTGCCACTTGAGTTGGAAAAGATTCATGATGTCTTCCACATGTCTATGTTACGCTGATACCGTTCAGACCCTTTGCATTTGATCGTACCATCAGAGGTAGAAATTCGACCGGACATGACTTATGGCGAAGAGTCGGTTAAGATTTTGGCACAAAAAGTCAAACAGTTGAGAAAAAAAGCATAGCCCTTGTGAAAGTACTATGGAAAAGACATGGGGTGGAAGAGGCTACATGGGAGCCCGAGGAGACTATGAGAAACCAATATCCCAACCTTTTTACAGGTAAGATTTTCGGGGACGAAAATCCTTAAGGGGGAGAATTGTAACGATCGATTTAGGGGCTAGTCAAAATAGTGGTTTTGAAACCACTAATTCGATGTTGGAGAAAATTATTTTAATATTATTTTATGTGTTATGGCATGATTATATAGGTGCATGAAAATTTTGGTGCTTTAATTTTAGCGATTGCATACTTAATTGCAAAAAAAAAAGACTAAATCACATAAAGTGCAAAAGTTCTATTTTACAAGCTAAAGGTGTCTAAAAGCCATATAATATTAATTGGAGGCCCTTAATGCGCAATTAGACCCTTAGAAATATAGTGGCTAGCCATAGGGGACAAACAATGTCAAAATTGGTCAAAGTTGTTGGAATTAGGTGGGCTAAATTAATGTTTTATAAATAAAATAAAGAAAGAAAAGATATCATCTTTTCTTCTCTTCTTCTCCACCAAAAATTAGAAAAAAAAATAGGAGTTTTTGAAGCTCAAACTTTAAGCCAAGCTAACCTCTTACAAGTAAGTGATTTTAGTGGTCTTTCTTGATAATATTTGTACTTTTCAAACCTCTAAATCTTAAGCTAGCTAAAGATGGGACTATTTTGCAAAATGGTTGAAAGTTTAGGGTTTTGCAATGTGAGCATTTATGTTGTTTGCTGCATTTTTATGGAAGAAAATGAGTCTTAGTTGTTAGATAAACAACTTTTGTGAAATGTGTTTCCATTGAAACACCTAAGAAGACCTTTTTCGTAAAGGTTGTAAAATAGGTGTTAAATGTGTGAAATAATGAGTATTGAGAGTTTCTATAAGAGAAATAAATGTTCACCTAGGCTCGTTAAAGGAAGAAATTTGATTAGACTTGATTTACGAGCCTAAGGGTAAAATAGTCATTTTGTGAAAATCTAAGGGCAAAATAGTTATTTTGCAAGGTATGGCTATTGAAATGTATTGATTAATGTGGTAATTAAAATGAGTGAATTTGTTATTAAAAATCAAGAAACACGAAGCCCGGACTGAAATCGAGGCAAGAACAAGGTGGTGGACTAATTTGAAAGGTTCCACATATATTTTGGTACCGAGGTAAGTTTGTGTGTAATAAATTCAACATCATGTTATTAAGTTTTTAAATATTTGATATTAGTGATGTTGTATATTATTTCTATGAAATTGAGTAATGATGTTGAATGAGAAAATGATGAAAAAATTTTGATATTGAAGTCCCGGTTGGACTATAAGAAGTGAAAGGATATCATTATTGAGATTGATAAGGTCCGTGTAAGACCATGTCTGGGACAAGGCCTCGGCACTGAATTGAGATCCCGTGTAAGACCATATCTGGGATATGGCATCAGCATAGAATATGAAAATCATATAAGACTATATTTGGGATAAGCATCGACATTGATATGAGATCTCGTATAAGACCATATCCGGGATATGGTATTGACATCGAGATGTGACCCCACGTAAGACCATATTTGGGATGTGGCAATGGCATCATGTTTATGTGTATGATGATGATTGTGTATCCTCGGGTAATTCAAGTGAGTCATTGAGAAAAATAGTTAAGTTTGTAATAGAGATGAAATTAGTGCTAAAGCTATGTGATGAAGTGATACAGGTACATGTGAGTAATTCACGAGAAATGTTTACCATATGTTACATGACATGTAAATGGGTAAGAGTAAGCATGAGTAAGTTATAGCAATGTGCTTGAGACTTTGTGTTCTTATTCAATGAAATGGATGGATGGCATTATGAGCCTTTATGTTGCTATTTATTTCATGCAAACTTACTAAGCTTTATGCTTACCCCTTTCATTTCCCCTTTCCTTGTAGTATAGCGAAGCTAACTCAGGGATCGTACGACGTCTGAGTTCGGAATCACACTATCAACTTCTCTTTGGTATAGCAAAGTTAGAATTATTTTGAGTATGGCATGTATAGGACTTGGTCATTTTGTTATGTCATATTGTTAGCCAAAGTGTTGGCTATTAATGTTGTTCAATTCATTTTGTAAAAGGTCATTGGAAATTGGCCAATACTTGACAAGTTCATATATTCAATAATGATGAAATTCATGAAGTGTATGCTTGTGTGGATGTCTTGATTTTGAGTTCTTAGAAGTGCCTTATGGTCATGATATATGTTGAAATCAATTGGTATGAGTATGGTTGCTTTGTAGGGTGGAATTTGGCTTGGTAGATATCCTTACAAATGTCCACACGGGTAGACGCATAGGCGTGCGTTTAGGCCTTGTGTGACACACGGTCAGCCCATGGGCTTGTGTCTAGGCCGTGTGTGACACACGGTCAGACCATGGGCGTGTTGATAGGCCGTGTGTCCCCATGCATGCTAGGTTGACAAGTTAGAATACCCAGTAGTAAACATATGGGCTAAGACACGGCCGTGTGTCTCAACTGTGTGGGAGGCACGGCCTAAGACGCGGGCATGTGCCCAGGCCGTATGAAGTTTGCACCTAAAATTAGAAATTTAATTTAACACACGGTCTAAAGACACGAGCGTGTGCCTTGGCCATGTGACCTTATTGAGATGATGATGTCATGAATAGAGTGTTAAGGTTTTCACACACGGGCGTGTCATAGCCATATGAGGGACACGGGCTATGGACACAGGCATGTGTCACGCTGTATGAAAACCCCTGTAGGTTCGAATTGAAAAATAATTCCACACGGGTGTGGAACACGGGTATGTGATATGCCACACGGCGTGTCCCATCCTTCACACGGGCGTGTGGCCCTGCTTTGAATCAAATTTTTCTAAGTGTTCAAAAGTTTTCGGTTTGATCCCGAATCATTCCGAGTGCAAGTTTAGGGCCTCCTAGGCTTATAATAAGGACATTAGAGCCTCGAATGAAAATTTTTAATTTGAAATGAAGTTTTTATGGATCGATATTGTATGATTGAGCAACTTAAGTACGGTAATGCCTCATATCTAGTTCAGGAGTTGAATATGGGTAAGAGGTGTTACAGCCTGTCACACGCCCGTGTGTCTAGCCGTGTGCGAGTCTGACTTGTTTCGAACTACAAACTTAAAGGACACAGTCGAGACACATGCTCGTGTGCTCAACCGTATGGGCAAATATAGGCCATTTACAAGGTAAAATTGCCACCCAAATTTTGGGTCACACCTACAAGCATCTAGCCATTCTAAAATCATATCTCAAATGCATCCAAAACATACATTTAAACGACCATTTCCATCAACCAATTCAAGCGTGAAACATACCATTTCCATTTTTACCAATTCATACCACAATCATCATTCACATAAACCACATATACATATTATAACCATCATTTTTTCATATCCAAAACATATACTAAAGCATTCAGCTATCAAGCCATATCACATGGCAAGATCTATACATCTAAAAAATTTCCATAGTCACTAGCCTATACATGCCATATACCAAATATACAACTTCCAAAAGTACCAAAATAGATGGCCGATAGTGTGATTGAGTCGATGACGATCCCTAGATCCTAGCTAACTTTAATGGCACTGTAAAACAAAGAAAGACTTCACATAGTATGCTTTAAAGCTTAGTAAGTTTGTAATATAACACAATTAATTCAAAAATTCAAATTCAATATGCAAAATTCCCAACACCTAGTTCAATTCACCTCAATACTCAATTTTCATCCATATCAATTACTCACTTTCATACATAACTATATATTCATGAACAAGTACTTACCAAGCTACTCAATCTAACTCTTTCCATCTTTCATTCACATAACTATCCATATATCTCATATACAACTTCATCAGCCACATAGATTCCGTACGTACTTGTACCATCACGTATTTAACTACCACATTTACCATTCAATGCTCCAAACCATTACTCATTCGATCCTCTTTAAACATTCGATAAATTCGCACACTCAGTGCCATATAATTAGCCGAAGCCGCAATGTTACCACAATATTATACATTAATTATCATTTTACCATTTTATCCCTTACTTAAAACATTATAAATTCATTCATTTCATGGCCATTTATGTCAAAATCCACTATCAATGGTTTAATATCAACATAAGAACCTTTCATTTAATAAGACATGATAATTAAGCACTTTAATAACTAGCACACAACTTTTGTATTTTATGCGATTAAGTCCTTTTTCACAATTCGGCACACAATTGATAAAATTTTCATATAGAACTATCACACATACTTTATTACATACTATAAACACAAAAAAATAATATTAAAAATATTTTTTTGACCTCAAATTTGTGGTCCCAAAACCACTGTTTCGACTAAAGTCTAAATCGGGCTGTTACAAATCTCCCCCTTAGGGATTTTCATCGCAAAAAATCTTACCAGTGAATAGATTCGGATATTGCTCTCCCATAATATCTTTAGGCTCCCACGTAGCCTCTTTAACTCGTGTTTGTGCCACAACACTTTCACTAAAGAATTTTTCTTATTTCTCAACTCTTTAGTCTCACATGCCAGAATTTGAATCGGTTCTTCATTATACGATAGATCAGACCAAATCTCAACTTTAGTATGGGCAATCACATGTGATGGATCGGATCTATATCATCTAAGTATCGATATGTGAAACACACTATGAATCTTCTCTAGCTCAGGTGGCAACAATAATCTATAAGCAACCGGCCCAATACGTTCAATAATCTGATACAGCCCGATGAACCTAGGACTCAAATTTCCTTTTCTGCTGAAACGAAGTATTTTATTCCACGGAGACACTTTCAAAAACACTTTATCACCGATCTCAAATTCAATATCTTTTCTTTTCAAATCTGCATAAGACTTTTGACGATCTGATGTGGCTTTCAGATTGTCACGAATCACTTTCACTTTCAGTTCAATCTCTTTAATCAAATCAACCCCATGAATCTTATTCTCACTAAGCTCAGTCCAATACAATGTAGTTCTGCATTTACGATCGTAAAGAGCCTCATATGGTGCCATTTTAATGCTCGATTAAAAACTATTATTGTACATGAATTCAATCAATGACAGATGCTTTTCCCATGTACTTTCAAACTAAAAAGTACAACATCTCAACATATCATCGAGAATCTGAATGATCTGCTCGGATTGACCATCTATTTGCGGATGAAATGCAGTACTGAAATGCAGCTTCGTACCTAGAGCCTCCTGCAGTTTCTTCCAAAATCACGAAGTAAACCTTGGATCTCTGTTAGACACTATAGATGATGGTACCCCGTGCAATCTCACAATCTCCAAAATATACAATTCAACTAACTTATCAAGCGAATAATCTGTTCTCACTAGAGTAAAATGAGCTGATTTTGTTAATCTGTCAACTATCACCCAGATTGCATCTTTCTTTCTCAGAGATAAAGGCAACCCTGACACAAAGTCCATTATGATTCTCTCCCATTTCCATTCAGGAATCATGATTGGTTGTAACAAACCGGATGGAACTTGGTGTTAAACTTTGACTTGCTGACAAACTAAACATCTCGAAACAAACTCTGATATATCTCATTTCATATCATGCCACCAATAAAACTATTTTAGACTATTGTACATTTTCGTACTTTCCAGATGAACAGACAAACGACTATTATAAGCCTCGTTCAAAATCAACTGAATCAATTCTGAATTTCTTAGAATACAAATCCGATCTCGGAATCTTAAACAACCATTATTACCGACTTGAAATCCTGAATCAGAATTCAAACCACACTGAGCTCGTTTTGCCATCATCTCAATATCACTTTTCTAGGAATCACAAATATGACGTATAAACATTCGCGTCACTTTCAACCCAGCCAAAAATGAACCATCATCACACAAATCTATTTGAGTACTCATTGCTCATAAAGAAAATAAAAACTTTCGGCTCAAAGCCTCAGCAACAACATTAGCTTTTCCCGGATTATAATCAAATACTAATTCATAGTCGTTTAGTAATTCTAACCATCTCTGCTGTCTCAAATTCAATTCTTTCTATGTCGTCAAATATTTCAAGCTCTTATGATCAGTATAAATGTGACACTTCTCACCAAATAAGTAGTGACGCCAAATCTTCAATGCAAATACAATAGCTGCTAATTCAAGATCATGTGTCGGGTAGTTCTTTTCATGTAGTTTTAACTATCTCAAAGCATAGGCTATAACTTTTCCCTCTTGCATCAACACACAACCTAAACCATTTAACGATGCATCACTATAAAGTATGAATTCTGTACCCGGTTCAGGTTGAATTAACAATGGTGCTTCTGTCAACAATACTTTAACTGTTCAAAACTTTGCTAACACTTATCTGACCGCTCAAATTTAACATCTTTCTGTAACAATTTTGTTAACGGAGTTTCAATCATTGAGAAGCCTTTCAAAAACCGTCTATAATATCCTACTAGTCTTAGAAAACTACGGACTGCAGGCACATTTCTCGGAGGTTTCCAATCTAATATTACTAAAATCTTACTCGGAACAACTCGTATTCCCGCAGCTGACACTATATGTTCCAGAAAACCAGCCTCACGCAACCAGAACTTACATTTACTAAACTTTGCATACAATTGATTCTCACGTAGAGTCTGTAACATGATTCTCAAATGCTCGGCATGTTGCGTTTCATCACAAGAATAAATCAAAATATCATCAATAAACACAATGAAAATTGATCCAAATACGGTCTAAATATCTAGTTCATCAAATCCATAAATACTACAAGAGCATTCGTTAGTGAAAAAGGCATAACTAAAAATTCATAATGTTCGTACCTCGTTTTCAAAGCAGTTTTTGGCACATCTGATTCTTTAACTTTCAACAGATAATATGCCGATCTCAGATCTATTTTTAAAAACACTATAGCTCCTTTTAATTGATCAAACAAATCATCAATTCATGGTAGAGGATATTTATTCTTTTTATCATCAATTCGTGGTAGAGGATATTTATTCTTTTTTGTCACTTTATTCAACTGTCGGTAATCAATACACATCGTTATAGTACTATCTTTCTTTTTCATAAACAAAACAGGAGCACCCCAAGGCGAGAAACTTGGTTTGCAAATCCTATATCGGTCAACTCTTGTAACTGAGACTTCAACTCTTTTAATTCTGTGAGTGCCATTCTATACAGAGCTATTGAGATAGGAGTCATCTCCGGTACTAAGTCAATACCAAACTTGACTTCTCGTATTGGAGGTAATCCTAGTAGTTCTTCAAGAAACACATCAGGGAATTCACAAACTATAGGTACTGATTCAACTTTCTTTTCTGTCACTTTTGTATCTATCACATTTGCAAGATAGGCTTCACATCCCTTTTTCACATAATTCAAAGCTTTTATTGCAGATATTACAGTCAGTAGCACATTCAAATCACTGGATTCAATTCGAATTATCTCACCATTCTAACTTCTCAAATCAATACTCTTCCATTTGCAAATTCACAATAGCATTATGCAAAGTTAGCCAATCCATACCCAGAATTATATCAAATTCATCAAAGGGTAGCAGCATCATATTAGCAAGAAAACAAATATCTCGAAATATCAACGGACAATTCTTGCACACTTTATCAATTAGTACACACTTTTCTAAGGGGTTCGATACTCTAATTACAAACTCAATAGACTCAATAGGTAGTCTTACTAGATACTAGGTTCACACACACATATGAATGAGTAGATCTTGGATCTATCAATGCAATCACATTAGTATCAAAAAGACTAAATGCAACTGTAATGACATCTAGAGATGTCACTTCTTTGCGAGCGCGAATAGCATAGGCTCGGGTAGGTGTTCTCGCCTCAGATCTCACAGCTGTATCTGTTGTTCCTCTCTGACTACCACTCACATTTCTGGTGTTTCTGGGTGGTCTACCCCTAGCTATCGTGTTACTCGGCCTCACACTCTGAACATTATCTTTCTCAGTTAACTCTGGGCAATCCCAAATAAAGTGATATCGTGATCCACATTTATAGATGAGAAACCGTAATATATACATATTTTAATCCCACATTTTGCATATTTTTGGATGATTTATCCCTTGAATTATGGAATTTGATGCTCTTAATCCTTCAATTTCATGTTTTATACTTAGGAGAGCATAAGTGGATGAAAAAAATAAGAAATGGGCCAAAATGGAAAAAATGGGCTAAAGTAAGGAATCAACACGGCCTAGAGTTCACCATACGTCCATGCCACTTTAGCAGACTTGAACACGGCCCTGGGCTCGATTTACATGGGTAATTCACACAAGCGTGTCCCTGCCGTGACCCGTTTTAATTTCACTCAGAATAGGATACTTGTAGGCCAAGTAAGGCATCCCGAAAGCCTATATAAACACCCTAGAAGGCAACCTTAAAGGGGGTTCGACAGAAGGCTTTTGTCAGGGCTGTTGACGAGAAGCAAAGCCAAAGAGGGCTGAATATAGGGAATTACTTAAAGAAAGCCAGTTGATCCATCTTAGAAGTCGGAGTCACACTCAAGACTGAGGATTTTCCTTTCAAATTCCTTCAGGGGTTTTAGGGTTTTTCTTTATGTTTTGTTATTTAATTTTTTCTGAGATGTATTCTTTTATAAACATGAACTAAACCCCTCAAATACCTGAGGGGGATGAAACCTAAGATGGATCTTGTTATTGTTTTCTAAGCTGCATGATAAATACTTAATTTGTTCTTAATTATGTGTTCTTAATTCTTGCTTTAATATTTTAGGATATTGATTCAAGTATTGATGTTCTTATTCAGAAGAGCAAAAGACCTGTTTAAGAGTAGATCTAGCATAATTAAGTGGAGTTGATCGCACTCCTAGAAATAGGACGACTAAAATTTGCCAGATTAGGGTCAAACCTAATATGGGAGTCCATAAATCGAGTTAATGTAACCCTAGGGGTTTTAATTAGAAAGATATTTCAATTAATCAACCTAGGGTTAGACGTTAGTAGCCTCGAAAGAGATATTAATATAAATTAGGGAATCCTATGGATCAAGTCAAGTGAATAAATAAATGCAGTTCGAGTTAAATAACAAGTAAAGTCTAGGTGGATTCTTCCTCGAGTATTGTCTTAATCAATTAGTTTTCTCAAAAGTATTTTCCCAATTCATTCTCTGTGTCCTGGCATCCTTAGTTTAGGAATTAGTTAGATAAACATCAATCCTATTTATTTTAGGCTAGATAATAAAAAGAAAGTCAATACTAGTACTTTTGGTTCCCTTAGGTTCGACATTTTGGTCTTGCCACTGAGCTATACTACTGTTCGATAGGTGCGCTTGCCTCCATTGAGTTTCTAGGCTCGACCATTCATTATATCAATATTAAAACTCTCAAACACGATCAGTAGCAAGTTATATTATTATACCTGCCCCAGCATTCTTTGATATGTCGTATCCCACATTGTCTACACTCAGGCTTATTGCTTCTGACACTTCCAACACTTGATTCCATTGGAGTTTGAGTTTTAGGACCAGCATTTTGTTTCACATGATCTTTAATCGAATGTCCAAACAAAACATTTGAGCGATTGGTTGCATCTTTGAATCTCTTTGACTAAGAATGATACGACTTACTCATTGACCTTTTTCTTTCATCTCTAGCTTCTGAATCCGCTTTCTTCTTTTCTTTACTAAGCTCCTTGGCTTTCTAGGATCTTTTGACTAATACCACAAATTCATTCAAATCAAGAATTATGACCAGAAGTTTAATGTCTTCATTCAACCATTCAATGAAACGTTTACACATAGTAGTTTCTGTTGAAACACATTCTCGCGCATACTGACTCAATCTTACAAATTCCCACTCGTATTTTGTAACAGACATACGACCCTATTTCAGCTCTAGGAACTCTTTACGTTTCTGATCTATAAATCGTTGACTGATATATTTCTTTCAAAATTCAGCTTGAAAGAAATCCCAGGTGATTGTTTCTCTCAGAACTACAAATATCAATGTTTTCCACTAATGATATGCCATATCTCTCAATAATGAAACAACACATTTTAAGTATTCATTAGGAGTACATGATAATTCTTCAAACACTCTAATGGTATTCTCAAGCCAAAATTTAGCTAGCTCTGCATCATCATCAACTGTGGCCTTAAACTCTTCGGCCCCGTATTTTCAAATTTTATCCACAAGAGGTTTACTCAATCGGATCAGATTTGAAACTTGTGGCACTACAGGAACTTGCAAGGGTGGAGGTTGTTGAGCAGTAGGATTCATTCGAACGAACTTTGTAAACCACTCACTCATTATTTGGAAGAAGGCTTGGTTTGCCTCTCCTTCGTGACTACTAGCTATCGACCTAGATTCAGTTGGCGCTATCCCTTGAGTAGGAGCAGGTGCATTACTCTCAACATCATCAACAACTTCTCGATCGAGATCCATTAACTATATAAAAACACATTTTAAACTGTCAGGAATCATCACACTATCACAGAGATATATATATGGCATGTATAGCTAGACTCTCATATGCTACGTTAGTCTTAGAATCGACTAAACCGTAACTCTAATACCAATAAAATGTAACATCCCTAACTCGTAACCATCGCAAAAATAGGGTTAAGAGGCATTACCGGACATATCAAAACTTTTACATTCATTTCACAACATAAGATATATCATTATCATATCATAACAATACATATACATATAGTCCCTTTAATAGGTTTACGAGACCTTAAACATGCATTGGGAAGGGGTCGACACTAAATCGGGCACATTTAAATTTTTTCAAAAACTTAACATTTTTCAAAGTTATAGAGGTCACACGTCCGTGTGGGCAGGCTGTGTGCCTCACATGACATTAGACACACCCGTGTGTCTAGGCTGTGGCAAAACAGGGCATACATACTGACTTATCCACACGACCAAAGACATGCCCATATGCTTGACCCATGGGCAACACTGACTTAATTCACACGGCTTGTCACATGCCCGTGTGTCTGGCCTATGTGCGAGTCTGACTTGTTTTGAACTACAAAATTAAGGGACACGATCGAGACAAACGCCCATGTGCTCAACCTTGTGGGCAAATATAGGCCATTTGCAAGGCCAAATTGCCACCCAAATTTTGGGTCACACCTACAAACATCAAGCCATTCTAAAATCATATCTCAAATGCATCCAAAACATACATTTAAACCCCCATTTCCATCAACCAATTTAAGCATGAAACATACCGTTTCCATTTTTACCAATTCATACCATAATCATCATTCACATAAACCACATATACACATTATAACCATCATTTTAACATATCCAAAACATATACTAAAAGCACTCAACTATCAAGCCATATCACATGGCAAGATCTATACATCTCAAAATTTTCCATAATCACTAGCCTATACATGCCAAATACCAAATATACAACTTCCAAAACTACCAAAATAGATGGCTGATAGTGTGATTGAGTCACTGACGATCCCAGATCCGAGCTAACTTTAATGACACTATAAAATAGAGAAAGACTTCACATAGTATGCTTTAAATCTTAGTAAATTCGTAATATAACACAATTACTTCAAAATTTAAATTCAAAATTGAAAATTACCAACACCTAGTTCAATTCACCTCATTACTCAATTTTTATTCATATCAATTCCTCACTTTCATACATAACTATATATTCATGAACAGGTACTTACCAAGCTACTCAATCTAACTCTTTCAATCATTCATTCACATAACTATCCATATATCTCATACTCAACTTCATCAGCCACATAGATTCCGTATGTAATTATACCATCACTTAATTAACTACCACATTTACCATTCAATGCTCCAAACCATTACTCATTCGATCCTCTTTAAACATTCGATAAATTTGCACACTCAAAGCCATATAATTAGTCGAAGCCACAATATTATCTCACACTTAGTGCCATCACATTAAACAGATAATGTCTCAATATCGCACACACAGTGCCAAATAATATAGTCGATACTTTCTTTATCTCGCACACTTAGTGCCGATTATCATTGTATCGATTCAGTTTACGCACACTTAGTGCCATATAATTTAAAATCACCTCTCACATTTTGAATTCCCTACTCACATTTCCATTCATTTCAATACATAAGAACATCGTTTAAACAACCTGTATTATACACGAACTTACCTCAGACGTAGAAACACGATACAAGTCGATCAATTGAGCACCTTGTTCTTGCCTCGATCTAAGTCCAAATTTATATTTTCTTGATCTATACATAATCAAATTTAGCTCATTCATTCACCAAACCATTCAATTCAATCCAAATATACATATTTAGGGCATTTTACAAAGTAACCCTCATATTTTCACAATTTAACATTTAAGTCCCTATTTCATAAAATCACCAAATACACATAATTTCATTTTGTACATGCTTAGCCGAATTTTCCTAAGCTCATACAAGCCCAATATTTCATTTATTTCACATTTTAGTACCTCAATTTTTCATTTTCACAATTTAGCCCATAATAGTCAAATTCATAAAAAATTCAAAGACAAAGTATGTTAACCTAACATTAAAATTTCATATTTCACCAACTATCAACACAAAGCTTACATATTCATCAATGGCACATCTCAAAAACAACATCAAATTCTAAAATTAAGACATGGACTTGATAGATTACTAAGAAACGATCACAAAAACGTGAAAATCATCAAAAATCGAGCTCGAAACATACCTCAACCAAGAACAACAATGGCCGAACCCTAGGTAACTCTTTTTCTTTTGTTTTCTTTCAATTTTTGGTAATATAAACATGATAATGGCCTTTAATTTATGTTTTGTTTTATTTATTATACATTAATTATCATTTTACCATTTTACCCCTTATTTAAAATATTATAAATTCATTCATTTTATGACCATTTATGTCAAAATCCACTATTAATGGTCTAATATCAACATAAGGACCTTTCATTTAATAAGACATGGCAATTAAGCACTTTAACAACTAGAACATAGCTTTTGTATTTTATGCAATTAAGTCTTTTTTCATAATTCGGCACACAATTGATAAAATTTTCATACAAAACTTTCACACATACTTTATCACATATTGTAGACACAAAAAATAATATTAAAATATTTTTCTGACCTCAGATTTGTGGTCCCAAAGCAACTGTTCCAACTAGAGTCTAAACCAGGCTGTTACAACACATTTATCAGGGGTACACGACATCTCATCAAATTCTCAAATTGTATTCTCGAGCCAAAACTATGCTCTCTTAGGATCATCATCATTAGTGGCCCTGAACTCTTCGGCTCCATATTTATGAATTTTATCGATCGGAGGCTTATTCAACATATTTGAATTTATAATCGGAGGTTCAACAGGAGTCTGAGGGGGATTAGGTGGGGCAGAGGTTGGGGAACAACCAGATTTGCTCTAATATACTAAGTGAACCACTCAATCATCATTTGGAAGAAGACTTGTTTAGCCTCTCCTTCCTGACCTCTAGTAACGGTCTAGAATCAAATGGAGTTGTCCCTTGAGCGGGAGCAGGCACATTAGTTTCAACATCGTCAGCTACGGTTCGTTGGGATCCATTTACTATATAGAAAACACAATTTATCTGTCAGGATTTTATCTGTCAGGATTCATCACACTATCACAGTTAGTATATATGGGCATGTATAGCTAGACTCTCACACGCTACGTTAGTCTTAGAATCGACTAAACCGTAGCTTTGATACCAATAAATTGTAACACCCCTAACACGTATCAGTTTTTGAACTAAGGTTAAGAGGCATTACCGGACATATCGAAACATTTTACTCTAATTTCACAATAGTAATCATACAAAATTGTTTCATAATGATTCATACACATATAGTCCCTTTAGAAAGTCTACGAGACCTTAAACATGCTTTAGAGAGGGTTCGAGGCCAAACCAATCTCATACAAAAATCTATAAAACTTAGAAAATTTTTCTTTTAATATAGGGCACACGCCCATATGGCTAGGCCGTGTGCCTCACATGGCCATGCCTTGGTCCATGTCTTAGTCCGTGTGCATAACTGACTTGAATCACACAGCCTGTGTAATGCCCCAAAAATATAGGGTCTTTAATTTTGCATGTTCTGACACAAATTGCTTGTTTGCTTTAATGGATAAGTTATTTGGTGTGTATGGGAGTGTTGGAAAAGCCTGGGTTGAAGTCTTCGCTTTTGCTGAATTTTTAAATTTTACTCTTAAAAGGATCTAGACGCTAGCACCTAAGTCTTATTAATTATTTTGTTTACCTTAAGTCACAAAAAAAGCCTATTGGTGCAGTGGTTGTGGCGCTAAAAGTGTGGTAAGGGGGACTGAGGTTCGAGCGTTGGCGCAACATAGGGGGCATTTATTTTGCAGCTAGGACGGCTAGAGTTTGTGTTGCAGTGGAAGTCTGATGGATGAGAAGTTTGAATTTGTCATGGAGAGATTGTAGGAGCAAATTATGGAGAGGATTATGGAGAGATTGGTGGAGCGAATCAAGGAGTTTGAGTGAGAGGAGAGTTGTATCATTTGGGGGAACTCAAACTTTGACAATTCAGCTAGAGGAGAGTGTTACTCATTTTAGCTTTGTTCTAGGAGTTATCGAATTCCCATTGATCTCCTCCCATTTTTTGGCTTTTGGGTCCTTTTCAAAATTATTTTGGTTGTTTTCTTTTGGTGATCAAATGTGTTAGGCACTTTTGCACATTCTTTTCTCTGCACACTTGTGCACTTTTCTTTTCCTCTACTGTCGAATCCCCATTTTCCTCCTTTCTATTCCTTGACTTTTGGTTCATAGCCGAATCTTCTTGTTCTCCTTTTCAACATTTATTTCGTTCCTCTATTTCTCCTCCTTTTGGAGTTCTTTTGTTTATGGGTGTTGGCTGACTATCTCTATACCAGTTTCAGTCTTGAAAGGGTTCTGACGAATAGGTAGGTAGTCATGAGTCCCCTCCTTTGACTTTTGTTGGTTCTTCATGTGTTCAATCTGTTTCCTTCTATCTTTCTCAAAAGCTGAGTACTTCTTCTCATAAGTGCTTTTGCGTTCTTATCTTCCTTGCGATGTGGTGGTTTGTTGGGTGTTAGGGGCTTTAGTAGAGTGAAGGGGTGCAAGTGACTGAAGTAATAAAAACCTTTTCATTCATCTGTCAAGGTAAAAGAGTCATCTTGTCCTTTCTATGCATAGGCTGAATATTTCCATGTTCTGAAAGTTTGATATATTCGAATTGAGGCCACTTATAAGGCCTATCTTGTTTAAGAATCGGTGTTGTGATGCAGATAAAGCATAAAGGTGTGTGATCACTTCTGGATAGTGGTTTTGGAGGACTAAAGTTGCCTCATTCAATCAAGGTAAGGAAGTTGGTTTGGATTAAGTGTCCATAAGAGGGTGTTTTACCCTAATGATTAAAGGATTAACGTGGGTCATATTTGAATTTAGGTTGGGTGCTCGTAGATCTTGGAATAACTCCGCAAAAAGGTGTGTAATCACACTATCTCCACTATGAATCGACAAAATCTAAAAAGCTGAAACTCTGACATTTGAGGCCTCCGTGCGTGCTATCACTCGTGTGGAAAAACCAAGCCCACAACTGTGGGCGGTAGACTGTGAAGGCCACTACGAGTGTTCTTGTGCACTCGAGCCATTAAGGGACTTTTTGGGCCATGTGGGCCCAATAGGCTCGTGAGCCCCACACGGATAAAAGTTACGAAAAGTGGAAAAAATTGATTGGGCTATGTAGATCACATAGCCATGATGGAATTTGGGCAAAATAGGCTACATGAGCATGTGGGCCCATTTGGGCAGAATATTGGACTTGAGCCCATTGCACTGTTTTGATCAAATGGATTATCTGTGCCGCTCAAGGTGACTGTAGGCCTTCAAAAAGGTTGTTAACTATATCGAGACCTCAAGGTAGGTAAAATGACCAAAATACCCCTAAAGGCTAAAATTACCTTTTTACCCCTAATGCATGAAAATAACTATTTTACCCCTAGATGTAGGTTTACAGATGAAAATATGTACTGTATGACTGTACTGAGTAGGAAATATTGCATACATGAACTATTGATGACATGGCATACTGCATGGGGTTGGGATTCTGCATGGAGGAAGTATTGTTACTTGTGGCTCTGCCACACATACTGATATTGGTGGCTCTGCCACAATTACTGTTACTAGTGGCTTTTCCACATATATCAGAATGGCAAATTCTCAAGATTATTATTATTCGGCAACTATGTTGCTATATTGGTGTGAGGGCTGGGTGGGTCGACTTTGTCCCCATGTGGTGTGTTGGGTTGGTACGGGTGGTGTCTTTGTTTGGATTGGGGTGGGTTTGCATACTTGCACATCACGATATCAGTCGGGCTTAAGCCTACATTATTCTTGTATTAGGCTAAGGCCCACATTATCATTCTTGAGCAGGCTCAGCCCAAACTATTACTACATGTATTACTGATTGAGTGATAGGGAATTACACTGAGTTCTCTAACTGACCCTTTTCTTTTAATTGTACAGGTAATCCCAAAACTTAGTGGATTTGGAGGTACGAGGACTCAGAGGGGCCACACGAGTGAGGATGTCTATTTAAACATAATTAATTAAATATTTTATATTGGGTTGATATTTTTGTAATAAGGCCTCTGGTAATTTTTTAATTCTTTCCATTAGGTTTTTAATTTCTTATTTTGAACTACTAAATGTATATAAATAAGTTTTCACAATTAATAATTGTTTTACAAGGCAAACACATATTTTCAACTTCAAGATAACCATAAATGGAGCAGCTTTGCGAATTTAAACCCATAGTAGCAAACATGGTAACTGTTTTAGTAAGTGGTGGTTTTTATCACTTACCAACTGTTTCTAAAGAAATAAGGACTAAATGGATTTTTACTCAAAATGATTTCTCCCATCAGACATTGATTTCGAAAAGCACTTTGATGTGACACGCCAAATTCGACTGTAACATCTATGCCGAGTTTGGGGTGTTACATTTAGTGGTATCAAAGCTAGGTTGGAAAACTCGGCTGTGGAATGGGTTTGAGAAGTTTTTCTGAAAGTAGATTTTAAAGATTTGAAATGTTTTCGAAAGATGTACAAGTGTGGTACACCGAGTCTCTGGTGCCAAATCTGTAAGTTCTCTAATTTTGATTACTGATAAACTGTGAAACTCTAGATAGAGGAAACTGAAACCTTAGGAGACTATAAACTATAGTGAGACCTCGATCTGCAAAAAAAAAAACCTATAATGACTATTTTTCATAATACATGTGTTAATAATTACTAAAATTATAATATGATACATAAGACTTTTTAATCAGATAAAGTGCATATTGAAATAAGCACAAGAGGTAGTCGCGAAAGGGGTACACGGGGCCGCGGTAGAGTCCGAGGAAGTGCTTGGGTCGAATCATCGGCATCGGGCCATATGCCTGTTGGGAAGGCACCAGCCTCACCAATAATAGAGACTAGGTCTCATGATCGAGCAGCTGGGGATGATGCTCTATCCCAAGTAATGCTCGTGTTCTAGAGAGAGTTGCTGGAACTAGTACTGGAACAGTGAGCCGAGGGTCAATTTCAGAGCGACTCCGGTATAGTGGGGCAGAAATTTTGAGGGGTATTTCTAGAATAGCCCCAAATGTGGCGAAGTACTGGTTAGTGGCGACTGAATGAATAATGGACGACCTTAACTGTACTACAGAGCAAAAATTAAAAGGGGTAGTGTCCTTACTGCAAGACGAGGCTTACCAATGATGGCTCACCGTAAGAAAGGGTACGCAGGTTGATCGTGTGACAGGGGATTTCTTTAAGGTAGAATTTCAAGGAAAGTACGGGGGCGCAAGTTATGTGGATGCCCGATGAAAGTAATTTCTGAGCCTGTCCTAGGGGAGTAAGATAGTCGCAGAATATGAGGCAAAATTCTTGCGATTGAGTCGATATGCTCGAAGGATAGTAGCAACCGAGTATGAACGCTGTGTGCATTTTGAGGATGGCCTTCAAGATGAGTTAAGGGTATTGATAGCTCCATAGAGGGAGTGAGATTTTGCTACTCTTGGAGAAAAGGCAAAGATTACTAAAGAGGTGAAGTGCTCGCAACGCTAGAACCGTGATTTTGGGCCCTCAAGTTCTTCTGGGAAGCCTATTAAGAAGGCCAGGTTTGATAGGCCGGTTCAGATTGGAGTTCCTGTTGCTATTGCTAGGCTGTAGCCTTATGCTGATTGTGGGAGATCTTACTAGGGTGAGTGCTAAAGGAGGACTAGGGCGTGCTTTAGATGTGGGTCCATGGATCATCGGGTTAAGGATTGCCCTTAGAGGCTTGTTCAGATGTAAGCTGCAGGACCGAGTCATGTTCAGCCAGTGAGAGGTGGTTAGCAGCCACCGAGAGGTCTGGGCAGGCCAGAGGTGGAAACAGTATGGGATGTGGTCATGGAAGCCCAGGCAGGGTGCTGGTAACACTGAGGCTAGGTAGCCAACATTAGTCTATGTTGTTCGTCACCGAGAGGGTGGTGATACCCCTGGCATCATAACCGGTACGTTCTTAATTTACAATGAACCCTACACTGCTTTAATTGATATTGGTTCTAAACATTTGTATGTTATATGTACTGTGTCGGGAAATTTGAGTATTCAGATCGAAAAGACTATTAGTGAGATAACTGTGATAAGTCCACTAGGTCAGTTGGTTAGGGTAAATAAGTTATTTAGAGATGTGCCCCTTGAGGTCCAAGGAGTAAATTTTCCAGTGGAGTTGATGGGATTATCGTTTGGTGAATTCAACCTTATTTTGGGTATGGATTGGCTAGTGAAACACCGAGCTAGTTTGGACTGTGTTGCTAAGCGTATGGTGTTGAAGACTATTGAGGATGAGGAGGTAGCTATGATTATGGAGCGAAGGAATTATTTGTCTAATGTGATCTAAGAATTAAGGGTTGAGAAACTGATTTCCAAGGGTAGTGAGGCGTTTTTAGCCTACGTTAGTATTTCTAATTCTGAAGGTCCTTTTGTCAGAGATTTTAGAACTGTTAAGGATTTTTTTGATGTATTTTCGGATGACTTCCCTAGGTTGCCTCTGAACCGCGAGGTCGAATTTGGTACTGAGCTCTTTCCTGGAATAGCCCCAGTGTCCATCGCCCCGTATAAGATGGCACCGAAGGAGCTAGCGGAGTTAAAAGCTCAAATTCAAGAGCTACTGGATCGAGGATTCATTCGATCGAGTGTGTCTTGATGGGGAGCACCAGT
This sequence comes from Gossypium rotundifolium, assembly GCA_025506655.1. Lineage (NCBI taxonomy): Eukaryota > Viridiplantae > Streptophyta > Magnoliopsida > Malvales > Malvaceae > Gossypium > Gossypium rotundifolium. The sequence goes on along the minus strand of CP106732.1, from coordinate 66,410,602 downwards.
ATTGTTCGTAAAGAAGAAATATGGGTCCATGCACATGTGCCTCGATTATCGGCAACTTAATAAGCTGATTATAAAAAATAAGTATCCCTTGCCTAGAATTGACGATCTGTTTGATCAATTACAAGGAGCGTCGATTTTCTCTAAACTAGATCTCTATTCTGGGTACCATCAATTGAGGTTTAAAGAGGCTGATGTGTATAAGACTGTGTTTAGGACTCGTTATGATCACTACGAGTTCCTAGTGATGCCACTTGGGCTGACAAATGCATCAGTTGCTTTTATGGACCTGATGAACCGAGTATTCCAGCCCTACTTGGATCGGTTAGTGGTGGTATTTATAGACTATATCTTGGTGTATTCGAGAACCGAGGATGAACATGATGCACATCTCGAATCATTTTGTAAATTTTAAGGGAAAAGCAATTGTATGCTAAGTTCCATAAGTGTAAGTTATGGCTACAAGAAGTGACATTTCTTAGTCACGTGGTGTCTACCGAGAGGATCAGGGTGGATCCTCAAAAAATTAAAGCTGAATTGGACTGGAAACCACCTAAGACCGTATCTAAAATTGAAGCTTTTGGGTTTTGCAGGGTATTATAGACGTTTCGTTGAGGGGTTTTCCTTAATTGCTGCACATATGATAAAGTTGTTGCGTAAAGGGGTACCGTTCAATTGGACTGATAAGTAGCAAGAGAGGTTTGAGAAACTAAAGAAAGTTCTAACTGAGGCCCTTGTCTTGATACAGCCAGAGTTTAGGAAGGAATTCACTATCTATAGTGATGCATCACACAATGGATTGGGCTGTGTACTTATGCAGGAGGGTAAGGTGGTGGTTTATGCGTCTTATTAACTTAAGCCTCACGAGGCGAATTACCAAACTCATGACTTGGAGTTAGCCACGGTGATATTTGCCCTGAAAATTTGGAAGCATTATTTATACGGTGAGAAGTGTATTATCTACACCGATCATAAGAGCCTCAAGTACCTTCTCACCCAGAATGAGCTGAATCTTAGGCAGCGAAGATGGTTGAAACTACTTAAGGATTACGACTGCTCGATTGAGTATCACCCTAGTAAGGCTAACGTGGTAGCTTACGCACTGAGCCGTAAGACTATATCTGATTTCAGAGCAATATTTGCACGCCTCAGCTTGTATTATGATGGTAGCTTATTAGCTAAGCTTTAACTGATACCAAAATAGATTGAACAAATTAAGGGGAAATAGTTGGTGGATGAGTCACTGGTTTCTCGTTTCTGGCAAGTTGAGAGTGAAGGGACTATAGATTTTGGGTTGAATGGTGAGAGAGTATTGTGTTTTCGTGGGAGAGTGTGTATCGAAGGATTCTAAGTTAAGGTAGTCCATACCACGAGAGGCGCATAGTAGTCCATATGCTATGCATCCTGGAGGAAACAAGTTATACAGAGATCTTCATGAGTTGTCTTGGTGGCGTAATTTGAAACGCCGGGTTCTTGATCTTGTAAGTAAGTGCTTAACATGCCAGCAAGTCAAAGCTGAGCATCAAGCGCCTTGTGGTTACTACTGACCGATTAAAATTCCACTTTGGAAGTGGGAGAGAGTAACCATGGATTTTCTGAGTGGGCTGCCCTAATGCCTACTAAAAGGGATTCGGTATGGGTTATTGTAGATCGACTGATTAAATCTATCCATTTTATACCCGTTTGTACGAATCACTCATTGCAGAAGCTGGCAAAGTTGTATGTGGCTGAGATTGTGAGACTGCATGGGGTATCGGTTTACATCATATCTAACAGAGAACCTCGATTCACGTCTCAGTTCTGGAAGAAATTGTACGAGGCTTTGGGTACTAAATTGGACTTCAGTACTGCATTCCATCCTCAGTCAGATGGTCAGTCAGAGAGGTTGATTCAAATATTGGAGGACATGTTAAGAAATTGTGTTATCGATTTCTGAGGTAGCTGGGAAGACTATTTTCCACTAGCAGAGTTCGCATATAATAACAGCTACTAGTCCAGTATTCAAATGGCACCGTACGAGGCGTTGTATGGTCGTAGGTGTCGTACCCCAACCGATAACACCCTTTACTCGAATTCGACACTGGAAACAGGTAAGAGGCATTACCATGCATAAACTTGTCTAACAATATAGTTACGAGCAATAGCTTTTGTTTCGACATAAAACCTTTCTTTAGTTATCTTGGCATACAAACAATGAGCCCTCGAGGCCTTACACATACACCCAAAAGTCTTCAAGACTCAACTGGGAAATTTCACTCCCATTGAAAATATTTGTCTTAAACAGGGGCCACACGCCCGTGTACCCTTGAGACATGCCCGTGTTTGACACCTGTGGTCTACACTAACTAAATCACACGGCCTAAACACACCGTGGTCCTGGCTCGCGTGCCAAATCTTAACATTTTAACTTATCGACATGGCCTAAGCACACCCCCATGTGCTAGATGTGCCATCCACACAGTCTAGACACATGCCCATGTGGCCAATTAGCAGGCTACCTACTAAGCCCTTTACTACCCTACATTACACACATGCAAGCTTATACCGATCAAGCAACTCTTAACATAACAATGGTTTTGTAACTTCTATATTATCATTCATTTCATTCCCATTTCTACTCAATATCATGCACACGTATTCATCTCTTTAAACAAATCAACTTTTCACATGAATGTGTTAACATTAGCCAATTCATCATGGCCCATTTACAATACGAGTGTGAAATATCAATAGCCAACTCTTTGGCCTTTCAACAAGATATGACACAAAATGAACAACTTCTTATACATGCCATACTCACAATGAAACTTTTTTTTACTATACCAAAAAGTAGTTGATAGTGTGATTTCGAACTCCAAGGTCCAATGATCCTCGAGCCAACGTGGTTGAGCTACAGGGAAAAGGAAAAGAGTGGGGTAAGCATACAGCTTAGTAAGTTTGCATGAAACTCAAGGATAACATAACTATTTAAACTATGTTCATTCATGCATGATGCAATGGTAGCATAGTCTCGCTAAATAAAAGTACTTACTCGTACTTATTCACACTTATTCTTACTCATCTCATGTCAACATAATCTAGTAACTGTTACTTACTCAAGATACCTGTATCATTGATTCATATAGTTTAGTACATTTGCTAACATAACCATAAACTCACATCTTTATCATTCATACCATGAATATCACTTAAGGCCATCCATAAATAAACTTGGATCTAGGCCAACTAACATACTCTACTCTTTTGCTTATGAATAAATTGGATCATCATGAATCATTCAAGCTTAAAATACATAAGACTTGGTGCCAACGCATATCCCAGATATGGTCTTACATGGGATCATTCCTAGTGCCGACACCATATCCCAAATATGGTCTTATAAGGGATCTCATAACTCGATGTTGATGCCATGTCCCAAACATGGTCTTATACGAGATCATACTTAGATGTCGATGCCATATCCCATATATGGTCTTTCACGAGATCATTCTTTGGTGCCGAAGCCATATCCTAAATATGGTCTTATATGGGACCTTTCCTTTCTCATATGCATACATAGGTAATATACTTACTCCTGAACTACAATTTAGTTTGTTCTCATTGTTTACTCATCATGACTTTATAGCTCGATTTCATTCACAATAACAAACATTAACATAATAATGAACGATTCAAATATCGAACATTATAAAATACTAATTTCATACAAACTTACCTCGATTTCTCAAAAAGTGACTCAATGTTCGATTTAGTCATCGATTTTATTTTTGCCTCGATTTCGATCTGGGCTTCGTGTCTCTTGATCTATAATGAAAAATATCTATTGTTAAACACATGTATTGACTAAATCGACTCATATTTCATATTTTGGAAAAATTATAATTTTGCCTCTAAACTTTCACATAATTACACTTTTACCTCTAGGCTTGTAAAATGATTTTCATTCAACTTTCTTGCATTTCAAGCCTAGAAGAACCATTTTCTCAACTATAGCAACATGAAATTCTCACTATTTCACTCATGTATGACCATTTCTATAACTTTACAAATTGGTCCTTTTCAAGCATCTTTCATGAAAAACATTTAGAAAAAGATGTTTATCATACATCAAACTTTCATATTCTTCCATAAAACATCAAAATACATGCATGTCATACATGGGTAAATTTTTGAACATAAACCCTAGCCCAACATATGGCTAGAAATAGCTAAACCGAGCTATGAAGGTTTCAAAAATACGAAGAACATTAAAAACGGGGCTAGGGTGCACTTACTTTGAGCTTGAAAAGATCAAAACCCTAGCTATGACTTCTCCCAAATTTTCAGCACAAAGGTTGAAGATGGACATGATTTTTGTGTTCTTTTTCCCTTTTTATTCTTTTATTTACCAAAGGACAAAAATGCCCTTAATGACTATTTCTTAAGATTTTTCCTTCCGATGTCCATTTTTTCCATCATCAAATATAATGGTCCAATTTCTAAATAAGGACCTTTAGGATTTTTCATAATTCTATGTCATACTTGAACCTTCTAGAATCTCAAATTTTCTATTCTTTGCAATTTAGTCCTAATGGACAATTAAATCTCTAATCAGTAAAATTTATTTATGAATTTTTCACACAATCCTATAATCACTTCATAAGTCTTATAAAAAATCATAAAACTCATATTTTTATTTCAAATTTGTGGTCTCGCACCACTATTTTGACTAGGCTCTAAGTTGGGCTGTTACAATTCCCCCCCTTAGGGATTTGCATCCCCTAAAATCTTACCAGCAAATAGGTTTGGGTACTGATTCCTCATAGCCTCCTTGGGCTCCCATGTAGCTTCTTCTACCCCATGTCTTTGCCACAACACTTTTACAAGAGCTATACTTTTATTTCTCAACTATTTGACTTCTTGAGCTAGAATCTTAACTGGTTCTTCACCATAGGTCATATTAGGTTGTATCTCGACCTCCGTCGGTGTAATCACATGTGATGGGTCCAATTGGTAGCGCCGTAACATAGACACATTAAATACAACTCGGATGGAATGGTCAACCGATATGATACATGCCCAATCCTCTCGGTGATCTCATAAGGTCCAATAAAACGATGACTCAACTTGTCTTTTCGGCCAAATCTAAGAACTTTCTTCCATGGTGACACTTTCAAGAATACTTTATCATGACTTGATATTCAATCTCTTTCCTTTTTAAGTCTGAATAAGATTTATTTCATCGTAAGTAGCCTTTAAAGCATCTCGAATCACCTTTATCTTTTCTTGGCTTCCTAACCAAATCAACCCCGTGAATCTGGTTTTCCTTAAGTTTAGTCTAGTATAAGGGCGTTCGACACTTACGCCCATATAAAGCCTTATAAGGCGCCATCTTTAAGCTTGAAGGGAAACTATTATTGTAGGCAAACTCCACCAATAGTAGGTATTTTTCCTAGCTGCCTTGGAGCTCAAGAACACAACATCTAAGTATATCTTGAAGTACTTGTATCAACCTCTCCGACTGGCCGTCGGTTTGGGGGTGGAAAGCCGTACTAAAATTCAACTTTGTGCCCAGGGCATCTTGCAACTTTTTCCAAAATTTAGAAGTGAATCTCGAATCTCTATCCAATATAATCGATAAGGGCACTCATTTAGTCTCACAATCTCAGAAATATATAAGTTTCCCAAATTGTCAAGTGAGTAATCAACTCGAACAGGTATAAAATGGGCTGACTTTGTGAGCCTATCGACTACAACCCACACAACATCTTTCTTACTCGGTGTCAATGGTAGACCCGTTACAAAATCCATGGTAACTTGGTCCCATTTCTATTCGGGTACCATTATATGTTGAAGCAAAACCGAATGTACTTGATGGTCTACTTTCACTTGTTGACAAATTAAGCATCTTGAGACAAACTCAAAAATATCTTTCTTCAAGCCCGGCCTCCAATATCGTTGCCTCAGGTCATTATACATCTTGGTGCTACCCGGATGCATAGTTAAGCATCCATTATGCACTTCATGCAAAACTTTACGAATGAGTTCATCATTTCTCGGTATAGATACTCAGTCTCTGAACATCAAACATCCATCTGGATTGATCCAAAAATCAGACTCGACACTTGACTCGTATTGAGTCCTTCTAGTCTGTAAGTCACTATCATCCTTTTGAGCCTCGTAGATCTCTTGTAGGAACATCAGTGTAACCCTCAGCTCAGCAAGAATGGAACCATCCACTAATACAGTCATCTGGGTATTCATAGTCTTCAAGGCAAATAAAGATTTTCTATTTAAGGCGTCGGCGACTATATTCACCTTTCCTAGATGGTAATCAATGACTAACTCATAGTCTTTTATCAACTCCAACCACCTTCGTTGCCTTAAGTTCAATTCTTTCTGAGTCATCAAATACTTTAAATACTTATGATCTGTGAATATCCGACATCTCTCACCATACAAATGGTGCCTCTAAATCTTCAATGTGAAAATAATGGTAGCCAACTCTAAGTCACGCATCGGATAGTTCTTCTCATGTGGCTTGAGCTGTCTAGAAGCATATGCTATCACATTGCCTTCTTGCATAAGTACACAGCCCAATCCGTTTAAAGATGCATAACTGTAAATTACAAATTCTTTTCTCGATTTAGGTTGTACCAGAACTGGAGCCTCTTTCAACATGGCTTTTAATATCTCGAAACTCTATTGGCACTTTTCTGTCCACTCAAACATTACACTTTTCTGTAATAATATCGCCATCGGCGTAGCTATCATGGAAAATCCTCTGACGAACCGTCGATAGTAGCCAGCTAGGCCCAAAAAACTTCTAACCTTAGACACATTTTTCGGTGGTTTCCAGTCAACAATAGCTGAGATTTTGCTTGGGTCAACTCAAACCCCATCTCCTGAGACAATATGTCCCCAAAATCCAACTTGCTTTAGCCAAAACTCACTTTTACTAAACTTGGCATTCAACTGATTATCTTGCAAAATCTGTAAAGGTGTCCTTAAGTGTTCGACATGCTCATATTCATCCCGAGAGTATATCAGTATATCATCAATAAATACTGCAACAAACTTGTCTAGTAATGCTAAAAAAATACGGTTCATTAGATCCGTGAACACCGCAGGGGCATTTGTCAAATCGAATGGCATGACTAGAAATTCATAATGCTCATACCTTGTTCGAAAAGCAGTCTTAGACACATCTGAGTCCTTCACTCTCAACTGTTAATATACCGATCTCAAGTCTATCTTGGAAAACACGATGGCTCCCTCAATTGATCGAACAAGTCATCGATCCTTGGTAATGGGTACTTGTTCTTCACAGTTACTTTATTGAGCTGACGATAATATATGCATAACCTCATGGGACCATCTTTATTTTTCACAAATAATATTGGAGCACACCATGGAGAACTACTCGGTCTTGCAAAACCTTAATCCGTCAACTCTTTCAACTGTGCTTTCAATTCTTTTAACTCAGTTAAAGCCATTCTGTAAGGTGCAATTGATATGGGTGCAGTGCCTGGAGCTAATTCGATACCAAATTCAACCTCTTTAACCGGAGGCAACTCTTTTGGAAATACATTTGGGTACTCACATACTGCCAGAATTGATTCAATCTTTAATTCTGTTTCTTTACCATTCATCACAAAAGCTAGATAAGCCTCATACCCTTTCCTTACATACCTTTGGGCCGGCATGTGAGATATCACTACTGGCGACCTGTTCTGATCATCTGATTCAACACGAAGAGTGTCCCCATTTTCACATCTCAATTCAATATATTTCTTTCCACAATTTACTACCACATCATGAGTGGTTAACCAATCCATACCAAGAATGATATCGAATTCATCAAATGGCAATATCATTAGATTTGCCTTAAAATAATGACCTCTAATCATTAATGGGCAATCTTTGCATACTTTATCAACTAACACACTTTTGATTAGACACCTTTATCACAAATTTCAGAGACTCTATGGGCATACTCATTCTAGATACTAATTTCATGCATATATATGAATGGGTAGATCCACGGATCTATTAAAGCAATAACTTTAGTATCATAGAGAAAAGGTACCGTAATCACGTCAGAGACGATGCTTCTTCATGAGTACAAATGGCGAAGTTCTCGCAGCGCCGCCCTTTGTCTTGCAACCGCTCCTTGTGATTAGTCTTACTACTTTCCCCACTTCTCGGGTTTCTTTGTGATCTCCTCTGAAGTGCCTCCAGGTCTTGCCTCTTGAGGCTTCTCTTTCTCATCCACTTCTGGACAATCTCTAATAAAATGGTCTAAAGACCCATACCTAAAGTAGGCTTTTTTATTTTCTTGACATTCACCGGAGTGACGTCTACCACACTATGGGCACTCAGGTCTACTGGGTCAGGGGTTGCCAACACTAGCAACTATGTAGTCTGGGCTTTAGACCCTGAGTATTGTTTACTCTTGCTCTTATTTGAAAACCTGGCTGAAATTGCTGATCGGGTTGAGAAGTCTCTTGACTTCTTAGATGATGATTGAAATGTTTTGCTCATCTGTCTCTTTCTCGAGTCACGAGACTCCATCTCAACCTTTCTTTTCTCCTTAACTAAATCTTCAGCCTTATAGGCTCTATCTACTAACACAACAAATTCTTTCAATTCAAGGACACCAACGGACAACTTTATATCTTCATTTAGCCTGTCCTCAAACCTCTTGCACATAATGGATTCCAAGGACACGCACTCTCGAGCGCACTTACTGAGTCTTACAAATTCACACTCGTATTCAGTTACTGACATCTTTCCTTGCTTCATTTCTAGGAATTCCTTTCTCTTCTGGTCAATAAATCTTTGACTTATATATTTTTTTTGAAACTCTTCTTGAAAGAACTCCCATGTGATCCTTTCACTTGGTACCACTGACACAGGGGTATTCCACCACTAGTAAGCGAAATTTCTTAAAAGGGAAACTACACACTTCATGCACTCTTTAGGTGTGCACGATAGCTCATCAAACACCTAAATGGTGTTTTCAAGCCAGAATTTATCTCTTTCCAAATCATCATCTTTACTAACCCTGAATTCCTCAGCTCCTTGATTCCAGATTCTATCTACCAGAGGCTTTTCCCTTCTTACTACCTCTACCACTATGGGAACTATATGGGTAGGTTGAGGAATAGGCAGGGGTGGAGGAGGTGGAGCATTCGGGTTTGCTCGAATGTACTCTGTGTACCAATCACTCATCATTCGAAAAAAGGCTTCTCGAGCCTCTTCTCTCTAACCCAAAGTCTCAAGTCTACATTCTACTGGCGTGGTCCCTTGCGTAGGAGCCGGCACATTGCTTCAAGCATCATCAGCTGAAGCTCGATCAGGATCAGAATCTATTAACTATATCAAATACAATTCAAATTGTCAGGAGTCGTCATACTATCATTTCATAATCAATCTTACTTATGGCATGTATAGCTAGAGTCTTACTCACGCTACATTAATCTGAGAATCGACTAAATCGTAGCTCTGATACCCCTAAATGCAACACCCTTTACCCGAATTCGACGCTGGAAACGGGTACGTGGCATTACAATACATAAAAATGTCTAACAATATAGTTAGAAGAAAAAACTTTTATTTCGACTTAAAACCTTTCTTTAGTTATCTTGGCATTCATATAATAGGCCCCCAAGGCCTTACACATACACCTAAAAGTCTTCAAGACTCAACCGGGAACTTTTACTCCCATTGAAAATCTTTATCTTAAACAGGGGCCACACGCCCGTGGGGGTCTAGAGACACACCTGTGTGCCATTAAAATATGCCCGTGTTTGACACCCGTGGTCTACAGTGACTAAATCATACGGCCTAAACATGCCCGTGGTCCTGGCCCGTGTGCCAAACCTTAACATTCTGACTTATCCACACGGCCTGGGCACACGCCTATGTGTTAGCCGTGCCATCCACATGGTCTAGACACATGCCCATGTGGCCAATTAGCAGGCCACCTACTAAGCCCTTTACTACCTTACATTACACACAAGCAAGCTTATACCGATCAAGCAACTCTTAACATAGCAATGGTTCTGTAACTTCTATATTATCATTCATTTCATTCCCATTTCTACTCAATATCAAGCACACGTATTCATCTCTTTAAACAAATCAACTTTTCACATGAAGGTGTTAACATTAGCCAATTCATCATGGCCCATTTACAAAACGAGTGTGAAATATTAATAGCCAACTCTTTGGCCTTTCAACAAGATATGACACAAAATGAACAACTTCCTATACATGCCATACTCATAATGAAACTTGTTTTTACTATACCAAAAAGTAGTTGATAGTGTGATTTCGAACTCTAACATCCAATGATCCTTGATCCAACTTGATAGAGCTACAGGGAAAAGGAAAAGAGTGGGTAAGCATATAGATTAGTAAGTTTGCATGAAACTCAAGGATAACATATATATTTAAACTATGTTCATTCATGTCATGATGGGATGGAAGCATAGTCTCGCTAAATAAAAGTACTTACTCGTTCTTATTCACACTTATTCTTACCCATCTCATGTTAACATAATCTAGTAACTTTTACTTACTCAAGATACCTGTATCACTGATTCATATAGTTTAGCACATTTGCTAACATAACCATAAACTCACATCTTTATCATTCATACCATGAATATCACTCAAGGCCATCCATAAATAGACTTGGATCTAGGCCAACTCCAATACTCGACTCTTTTGCTTATGAATAAATCGGATCATCATCAATCATTCAAGCTTAAAATACATAAGACTTGGTGCCAACGCCATATCCCAAATATGGTCTTACATGGGATCATTCCTAGTGCCGATGTCATATACCATTTATGGTCTATAGGGGATCTCATAACTCGATGTCGATGCCATGTCCCAGACATGGTCTTATACGAGATCGTACTTAGATGTCGATGCCATATCCCATATATGGTCTTTAACGAGATCATTCTTTGGTGCCAAAGCCATATCCCAGATATGGTCTTATACGGGACCTGTCCTTTCTCATATGCATACATAGTTAATATACTTACTCCGGAAATATAACTGGAACTACAATTTAGCCTGTTCTCATTGTTTACTCATCGAGACTTTATAGCTCGATTTCATTCACAATAACATACAATAACATAATAATAAACCATTCAAATATCAAACTTTATGAACATACAATAACCACCTTCGTTGCCTTAAGTTTAATTCTTTCTGAGTCATCAAATACTTTAAATACTTGTGATCTGTGAATATCCGACATCTCTCACCATACAAATGGTGCCTCTAAATCTTCAATGCGAAAATAATGGTAGCCAACTCTAAATCACGCATCGGATAGTTCTTCTCATGTGGCTTGAGCTGTCTAGAAGCATATGCTATCACATTGCCTTCTTGCATAAGTACACAGCCTAATCCGTTTAAAGATGCATCACTATAAATTACAAATTCTTTTCTCGATTTAGGTTGTACCAGAACTGGAGCCTCTTTCAACATGGCTTTTAATATCTCGAAACTCTATTGGCACTTTTCTGTCCACTCAAACATTACACTTTTCTGTAATAATGTCACCATCGGCGTAGCTATCATGGAAAATCCTCTGACGAACCGTCGATAGTAGCCAGCTAGGCCCAAAAAACTTCTAACCTCAGACACATTTTTCGGCGGTTTCGAGTCAATAATAGATGAGATTTTGCTTGGGTCAACTCGAACCCCATCTCCTGAGACAATATGTTCCCAAAATCCAACTTCCTTTAGCCAAAACTCAAATTTACTAAACTTGGCATTCAACTGATTATCTTGCAAAATCTATAAAGGTGTCCTTAAGTGTTCGACATGCTCATATTCATCCCGAGAGTATATCAGTATATCATCAATAAATACTGCAACAAACTTGCCTAGCAATGCTCAAAAAATACGGTTCATTAAATCCGTGAACACCGCAGGGGCATTTGTCAAATCAAATGGCATGACTAGAAATTCATAATGCTCATACCTCATTCGAAAAGCAGTCTTAGACACATCTGAGCCCTTCACTCTCAACTGTTAATATCCCGATCTCAAGTCTATCTTGGAAAACATGATGGCTCCCTTCAATTGATCGAACAAGTCATCGATCCTTGGTAATGGGTACTTGTTCTTCACAGTTACTTTATTGAGCTGACGATAATATATGCATAACCTTATGGAACCATCTTTTTTTTTCACAAATAATACTGGAGCACACCATGGAGAACTACTCGGTCTTGCAAAACCTTTATCCGTCAACTCTTTCAACTGTGGTTTCAATTCTTTTAACTCAGTTAAAGCCATTCTGTAAGGTGCAATTGATATGGGTGCAGTGACTGGAGCTAATTCGATACAAAATTCAACCTCTCTAACTGGAGGCAACTCTTTTGGAAATACATTTGGGTACTCACATACTACCAGAATTGATTCAATCTTTAATTCTGTCTCTTTACCATTCATCACAAAAGCTAGATAAGCCTCATACCCTTTCCTTACATACCTTTGGGCCGACATGTGAGATATCACTCTCATGGCGACTGTCTTAATCATTTGATTCAACACGAAGAGTGTCCCCATTTTCACATCTCAATTCAATATATTTCTTTCCACAATTTACGTCACATCATGAGTGGTTAACCAATCCATACCAAGAATGATATCGAATTCATCAAATGGCAATATCATTAGATTTGCCTTAAAATAATAACCTATAATCATTAATGGGCAATCTTTGCATACTTTATCAACTAACACACTTTTGCCTAAAGGATTAGACACCTTTGTTACAAATTCTGTAGACTCTACGGGCATACTCATTTTAGATACTAATTTCATGCCTATATATGAATGGGTAGATCCTGGATCTATTAAAGCAATAACTTTAGTATCATAGAGAGAAAAGGTACCCGAAATCACGTCAGGAGACGATGCTTCTTCGCGAGTGCAAATGGCGTAAGTTTTTGCAGGCGCTCGGCCCTTTGTCTCGCAACCTGCTCCTTGTGATTAGTCTTACTACTTGCCCCACTTCCCGGGTTTCTTTGTGATCTCCCTCTAGAAGTGCCTCCAGGTCTTGCCTCTTGAGGCTTCTCTTTCTCATCCACTTCTAGACAATCTCTAATAAAATGGTCTAAAGATCCATACCTAAAGTAGGCTTTTTCATTTGATCGACATTCACTAGAGTGACGTCTACCACACTATGGGCGCTCAGGTCTATTGGGTCGGGGGTTGCCAACACTAGCAACTATGTAGTTTGGGCTTTAGACCCTGAGTATTGTTTACCCTTGCTCTTATTTGAAAACCTGGCTGAAATAGCTGATCGGGTTGAGAAGTCTCTTGACTCTTAGATGATGATTGAAATGTTTTGCTCGTCTGTCTCTTTCTCGAGTCACGAGACTCCATCTCAACCTTTCTTTTCTCCTTAACTAAATCTTCAGCCTTACAGGCTCTATCTACTAACACAACAAATTCTTTCAATTCAAGGACACTAACGAACAACTTTATATCTTCATTTAGCCTGTCCTCAAACCTCTTACACATAATAGATTCCAAGGACACGCACTCTCGAGCGTACTTACTAAGTCTTACAAATTCACACTCGTATTCAGTTACTGTTATCTTTCCTTGCTTCATTTCTAGGAATTCCTTTCTCTTCTGGTCAATAAATCTTTGACTTATATATTTCTTTTGAAACTCTTATTGAAAGCACTCCCATGTGATCCTTTCACTTGGTACCACTGACACAAGGGTATTCCACCACTAGTAAGCGAAATTTCTTAAAAGGGAAACTACACACTTCATGCACTCTTTAGGTGTGCACGATAGCTCATCAAACACTTGAATGGTGTTTTCAAGTCAGAATTTGTCTCTTTCTAAATCATCATCTTTACTAGCCCTGAATTCCTCAGCTCCTTGATTCTGGATTCTATCTATGGGAGGCTTTTCTCTTCTCACTACCTCTACCACTATGGGAGCTAGACGGATAGGTTGAGGAATAGGCACGGGTGGAGGAGGTGGAGCATTCGGGTTTGCTCGAATGTACTCTATGTACCAATCACTCATCATTCGAAGAAAGGCTTCTCGAGCCTCTTCTCCCGACCCAAAGTCTCAAGTCTACATTCTACTAGCATGGTCCCTTACGCAGAGTCGGCTGGCATCACCATTGCTTGCAGCATCATCAGCAAGCTCGATCAGGATCAGAATCTATTAACTATATCAAATACAATTCAAATTGTCAGGAGTCGTCACACTATCATTTCATAATCAATCTTACTTATGGCATGTATAGCTAGAGTCTTTCTCACGCTACATTAGTCTGAGAATCGACTAAATCGTAGCTCTGATACCACTAAATGTAACACCCTTTACCCGAATTCGACGCTAGAAATGGGTACGAGGCATTACAATGCATAAAATTGTCTAACAATATAGTTACAAGAAAAAACTTTTGTTTCGACTTAAAACCTTTCTTTAGTTATCTTGGCATTCATATAATAGGCCCCCAAGGCCTTACACATACACCTGAAATTCTTCAAGACTCAACCGGGAACTTTTACTTCCATTGAAAATCTTTATCATAAACAGGGGCCACACGCCCGTGGGGGTCTAGAGACACACCTGTGTGCCATTAAAATATGCCCGTGTTTGACACCTGTGGTCTACACTAACTAAATCATACAGCATAAATATGCCCGTGGTCTTGGCCCGTGTGCCAAACCTTAACATTCTGACTTATCCACACGGCCTGGGCACACGCCTATGTGTTAGCCGTGCCATCCACACGGTCTAGACACATGCCCATGTGGCCAATTAATAGGCTACCTACTAAGCCCTTTACTACCTTACATTACACACATGCAAGCTTATACCGATCAAGCAACTCTTAACATAACAATAGTTCTGTAACTTCTGTATTATCATTCATTTCATTCCCATTTCTACTCAATATCATGCACACGTATTCATCTCTTTAAACAAATCAACTTTTCACATGAAGGTGTTAACATTAGCCAATTCATCATGGCCCATTTACAAAACGAGTGTGAAATATTAATAGCCAACTCTTTGGCCTTTCAACAAGATATGACATACTCATAATGAAACTTGTTTTTACTATACAAAAAAGTAGTTGATAGTGTGATTTCGAACTCTGACGTCCAATGATCCTTGATCCAACTTGATAGAGATACAGGGAAAAGGAAAAGAGTGGGGTAAGCATATAGATTAGGAAGTTTGCATGAAACTAAAGGATAACTTATATATATTTAACCTATGTTCATTCATGTCATGATGGAATGGAAGCATAGTCTCGCTAAATAAAAGTACTTACTCATACTTATACACACTTATTCTTACCCATCTCATGTCAACATAATCTAGTAACTTTTACTTACTCAAGATACCTGTATCACTGATTCATATAGTTTAGCACATTTGCTAACATAACCATAAACTCACATCTTTATCATTCATACCATGAATATCACTCAAGGCCATCCATAAATAAACTTGGATCTAGGCCAACTCACATACTCGACTCTGTTGCTTATGAATAAATCGGATCATCATGAATCATTCAAGCTTAAAATACATTAGACTTGGTGCCAACGCCATATCCCAGATATGGTCTTACATGGGATCATTCCTAGTGCCGACATCATATACCATATATGGTCTTATACGGGATCTCATAACTCGATGTCTATGCCATGTCCCAGACATGGTCTTATACGAGATCGTACCTAGATGTCGATGCCATATCCCATATATGGTCTTTAACGAGATCATTCTTTGGTGCCAAAGCCATAACCCAGATATGGTCTTATACGGGACCTTTCCTTTCTCATATGCATACATAGGTAATATACTTATCAAAAATATAACCGTAACTACAATTTAGCTGTTCTCATTGTTTACTCATCGAGACTTTATAGCTCGATTTCATTCACAATAACATACAATAACATAATAATGAACAATTCAAATACCAAACTTTATGAAATACTAATTTCATTCAAACTTACCTCGATTTCTCAAAAAGTGCCTCAATGCTCGATTTAGTCCTCGATTTTATTTTTGCCTCAGTTTCGATCCAGGCTTCGTGTCTCTTGATCTATAATAACAAATTTCTATTGTTAAACACATGTATTGACAAAATTGACTCATATTTTATATTTTGGTAAAATTTCAATTTTACCCCTAAACTTTCACATAATTACACTTTTGCCCCTAGGTTCGTAAATGATTTTCATTCAACTTTCGTGCATTTGAAGCCTAGACAAATCATTTTATCAACTATAGCAACATTAAATTCCCACTATTTCACTCATGTATGACCATTTCTATAACTTTACAAATTGGTCCTTTTTCATGCATCTTTCATCAAAATCACTTAGAAAACGATGTTTATCATACATCAAACATTCATATTCTTCCATAAAACATCAAAATACATGCATGTCATATATGGGTAAATTTTTTAACATAAACCCTAGGTCAACATATGGCTAGAAATAGCTAAACCCAGCTCTGAGAGTTTCAAAAATACGAAGAACATTAAAAAGGGGGCTAGGGTGCACTTACTTTGAGCTTAAAAAATGATCAAAACCCTAGCTATGGCTTCTCCCAAATTTATGGCACAAAATTTAAAGATGGACATGATTTTTGTGTTCTTTTCCTTTTATTCTTTTATTTACCAAAGGACAAAAAATGCCCTTAATGACTATTTCTTAGGATTTTTCCTTCCCATGTCCATTTTTGTCCATCATCAAATATAATGGTCTAATTGATAAATAAGGACCTCTAGGATTTTTCATAATTCTATTTCATACTTGAACTTTCTAGAATCTCACACTTTCTATTCTTTGCAATTTAGTCCTAATGGACAATTAAATCTCTAATCAATAAAATTTTGTATGAAATTTTCACACAATCCTATAATCACTTCATAAATGGACATGCCCGTGTTTGACACCTGTGGTCTACACTAACTAAATCACACGGCCTAAACATGCCCATGGCCTTGGCTCATGTGCCAAATCTTAACATTTTGACTTATCCACATGGCCTGGGCACACACCCATGTGGTAGCCGTGCCATGCACACAGTCTAGACACATGCCAATGTGGCCAATTAGCAGGCTACCTACTAAGCCCTTTACTACCCTACATTACACACATGCAAGCTTATACCGATCAAGCAACTCTTAACACAACAACGGTTTTGTAACTTCTATATTATCATTCATTTCATTCCCATTTCTACTCAATATCATGCACACGTATTCATCTCTTTAAACAAATCAACTTTTCACATGAATGTGTTAACATTAGCTAATTCATCATGGCCCATTTACAATACGAGTGTGAAATATTAATAGCCAACTCTTTGGCCTTTCAACAAGATATGACACAAAATGAACAACTTCTTATACATGCCATACTCACAATGAAACTTTTTTTTACTATACCAAAAAGTAGTTGATAGTGTGATTTTGAACTCCAACGTCCAATGATCCTCGAGCCAACTTGGTTGAGCTATAGGGAAAAGGAAAAGAGTGGGGTAAGCATACAACTTAGTAAGTTTGCATGAAACTCAAGGATAACATATCTATTTAAACTATGTTCATTCATGCATGATGCAATGGCAGCATAGTCTCGCTAAATAAAAGTACTTACTCGTACTTATTCACACTTATTCTTACTCATCTCATGTCAACATAATCTAGTAACTGTTACTTACTCAAGATACCTGTATCATTGATTCATATAGTTTAGCATATTTGCTAACATAACCATAAACTCACATCTTTATCATTCATACCATGAATATCACTTAAGGCCATCCATAAATAAACTTGGATCTAGGCCAACTCACATACTCTACTCTTTTGCTTATGAATAAATCCGATCATCATGAATCATTCAAGGTTAAAATACATAAGACTTGGTGCCAACGCCATATCCCAGATATGGTCTTACATGGGATCATTCCTAGTGCCGACACCATATCCCAAATATGGTCTTATACGGGATCTCACAACTTAATGTCGATGCCATGTCCCAGACATGGTCTTATACGAGATCGTACATAGATGTCGATGCCATATCTCATATATGGTCTTTCACGAGATCATTCTTTGGTGCCAAAGCCATATCCCAGATATGGTCTTATACGGGACCTTTCCTTTCTCATATGCATACATAGGTAATATACTTATTCCGGAACTATAATTTAGCTTGTTCTCATTGTTTACTCATCAAGACTTTATAGCTCGATTTCATTCACAATAACAAACATTAACATAATAATGAACGATTCAAATATTGAACATTATAAAATACTAATTTCATACAAACTTACCTCGATTTCTCAAAAAGTGACTCAATGCTCGATTTAGTCATCGATTTTGTTTTTGCCTCGATTTCAATCTAGGCTTCGTGTCTCTTGATCTATAATGAAAAATAACTATTGTTAAACACATGTATTGACTAAATCGACTCATATTTCATATTTTGGAAAAATTATAATTTTACCCCTAAACTTTCATATAATTACACTTTTGCCCCTAGGCTCGTAAAATGATTTTCATTCAACTTTCTTGCATTTCAAGCCTAGAAGAACCATTTTATCAACGATAGCAACATGAAATTCTCACTATTTCACTCATGTATGACCATTTCTATAACTTTACAAATTGGTCCTTTTTATGCATCTTTCATGAAAATCATTTGGAAAAAGATGTTTATCATACATCAAACTTTCATATTCTTTCATAAAACATCAAAATACATGCATGTCATACATGGGTAAATTTTTGAACATAAACCCTAGCCCAACATATGGCTAGAAATAGCTAAACCGAGCTATGAGGGTTTTAAAAATACGAAGAACATTAAAAACGGGGCTAGGTTGCACTTACTTTGAGCTGGAAAAAGATCAAAACCCTAGCTATGACTTCTCCCAAATTTTCTGCACAAAGGTTGAAGATGGACATGATTTTTGTGTTCTTTCGCTTTTTATTCTTTTATTTGCCAAAGGACAAAAATGCCCTTAATGACTATTTCTTAAGATTTTTCCTTCCGATGTCCATTTTTTTCCATCATCAAATATAATGGTCCAATTTCTAAATAAGGACCTTTAGCATTTTTCATAATTCTATGTCATACTTGAACCTTCTAGAATCTCAAATTTTCTATTCTTTGCAATTTAGTCCTAATGGACAATTAAATCTCTAATCAGTAAAATTTCTTTATGAATTTTTCACACAATCCTATAATCACTTCATAAGTCTTATAAAAAATCATAAAACTCATATTTTTATTTCAAATTTGTGGTCTCGCACCACTATTTTGACTAGGCTCTAAGTTGGGCTATTACAATTCTCCCCTTAGGGATTTTCATCCCTTAAAATCTTACCAGCAAATAGGTTTGGGTACTGATTCCTCATAGCCTCCTTGGGCTCCCATGTAGCTTCTTCTACCCCATGTCTTTGCCACAACACTTTTACAATTTATTTCTCAACTGTTTGACTTCTCGAGCTAGAATCTTAACTGGTTCTTCACCATAGGTCATATCAGGTTGTATCTCGACCTCCGTCGATGTAATCACATGCGATGGGTCCGATCGATAGTGTCGTAACATAGACACACTAAATACAACTCGGGTGGAATGGTCAACCGATAGGATACAGGCCCAATCCTCTCGGTGATCTCATAAGGTCCAATAAAATGATGACTCAACTTGTCTTTTCAGCCAAATCTAAGAACTTTCTTCCATGGTGACACTTTCAAGAATACTTTATCACCGACTTGATATTCAATCTCTTTCCTTTTTAAGTCTGAATAAGATTTATTTCTGTCAGAAGTAGCCTTTAAACAGTCTCGAATCACCTTTACCTTTTCTTCAATTTCCCTGACCAAATCAACCCCGTGAATCTGGTTTTCCTTAAGTTTAGTCTAGTATAAGGGCGTTCGACACTTACGCCCATATAATGCCTTATAAGGCGCCATCTTTAAGCTTGAATGGAAACTATTATTGTAGGCAAACTCCACCAATAGTAGGTATTTTTCCCACCGCTTGGAGCTCAAGAACACAACACCTAAGCATATCTTGAAGTACTTGTATCAACCTCTCCGACTGGCCGTCAGTTTGGGGGTGGAAAGTCGTACTAAAATTCAACTTTGTGCCCAGGGCATCTTGCAACTTTTTCCAAAATCTAGAAGTGAATCTTGAATCTCTATCCAATATAATCAATAAGGGCACTCCATTTAGTCTCACAATCTCAGAAATATATAAGTTTTCCAAATTGTCAAGTGAGTAATCAACTTGAACAGGTATAAAATGGGCTGACTTTGTGAGCCTATCGACTACAACCCACACAACATCTTTCTTACTCGGTGTCAATGGTAGACCCATTACAAAATCCATGGTAACTTGGTCCCATTTCCATTCGGGTACCATTATATGTTGAAGCAAAACCAAATGTACTTGATGGTCTGCTTTCACTTGTTGACAAATTAAGCATCTTGAGACAAACTCAAAAATATCTTTCTTCAAGCCCGGCCTCTAATATCGTTGCCTCCGTTCATTATACATCTTGTGCTACCCGGATGCATAGATAAGCATCCATTATGCACTTCATGCAAAACTTTACGAATGAGTTCATCATTTCTGACATGATACTCGCCTCGAACATCAAACATTCGTCTGGATTGATCCGAAAATCGACTCGACACTTGAATCGATTGAATCCTTCTAGTCCGTAAGTCACTATCATCCTTTTGAGCCTCAGTAGATCTCTTGTAGGAGCATCAGTAACCTCACCAAAGAAGAATGGAACCATCCACTAATACACTCATCCGGTATTCATAGTCTTCAAGGCAAATAAAGATTTTCTATTTAAGGCGCATGCGACTACATTCACCTTTCCGGATGGTAATCAATGACTAACTCATAGTCTTTATCAACTCCAACCACCATTGCCTTAAGTTCAATTCTTTCGAGTCATCAAATACTTTAAATACTTACGATCCGTGAATATCCGACATCTCTCACCATATAAATGGTGCCTCTAAATCTTCAATGCGAAAATAATGGTAGCCAACTCTAAATCACGATCGGATAGTTCTTTTCATGTGGCTTGAGTCGTCTAGAAGCATATGCTATCACATTGCCTTCTTGCATAAGTACACAGCCCAATCCGTTTAAAGATGCATCACTGTAAATTACAAATTCTGTTCTCGATTTAGGTTGTACCAGAACTGAAGCCTCTGTCAACATGGCTTTTAATATCTCGAAACTCTATTGGCACTTTTCTGTCCACTCAAACATTACACTTTTCTGTAATAATCTCGTCATCGACATAGCTATCATGGAAAATCCTCTGACGAACCGTCGATAGTAGCTAGCTAGGCCCAAAAAACTTCTAACCTTAGACACATTTTTCGGCAGTTTCCAGTCAACAATAGCTGAGATTTTGCTTGGGTCAACTCGAACCCTATCTCCTGAGACAATATGTCCCCAATATCCAACTTGCTTTAGCCAAAACTCACTTTTACTAAACTTGGCATTCAACTGATTATCTTGCAAAATCTGTAAAGGTGTCCTTAAGTGTTTGACATGCTCATATTCATCCCGAGAGTATATCAGTATATCATCAATAAATACTGCAACAAACTTGTCTTGCAATGCTCAAAAAATACGGTTCATTAGATCCGTGAACACCGCAGGGGCATTTGTCAAATCAAATGGCATGACTAGAAATTCATAATGCTCATACCTCGTTCGAAAAGAAGTCTTAGACACATCTGAGTCCTTCACTCTCAACTGTTAATATCCCGATCTCAAGTCTATCTTGGAAAACATGATGGCTCCCTTTAATTGATCGAACAAGTCATCGATCCTTGGTAATGGGTACTTGTTCTTCACAGTTACTTTATTGAGCTGACGATAATATATGCATAACCTTATGGGACCATCTTTCTTTTTCACAAATAATACTGGAGCACACCATGGAGAACTACTCGGTCTTGCAAAACCTTTATCCGTCAACTCTTTCAACTGTGCTTTCAATTCTTTTAGCTCAGTTAAAGCCATTTTGTAAGGTGCAATTGATATGGGTGCAGTGCCTGGAGCTAATTCGATACCAAATTCAACCTCTCTAACCGGAGGCAACTCTTTTGGAAATATATTTGGGTACTCACATACTACCAGAATTGATTCAATCTTTAATTCTGTTTCTTTACCATTCATCACAAAAGCTAGATAAGCCTCATACCCTTTCCTTACATACCTTTGGGCTGACATGTGAGATATCACTATCGGCGACCTGTCTTAATCATTTGATTCAACACGAAGAGTGTCCCCATTTTCACATCTCAATTCAATATATTTCTTTCCACAATTTACTATCACATCATGAGTGGTTAACCAATCCATACCAAGAATGATATCGAATTCATCAAATGGCAATATCATTAGATTTGCCTTAAAATAATGACCTCTAATCATTAATGGGCAATCTTTGCATACTTTATCAACTAACACACTTTTGATTAGACACCTTTATCACAAATTCTGTAGACTCTATGGGCATACTCATTCTAGATACTAATTTCATGCATATATATGAATGGGTAGATCCTGGATCTATTAAAGCAATAACTTTAGTATCATAGAGAGAAAAGTTACCCGTAATCACGTCAGGAGACGATGCTTCTTCGCGAGTGCAAATGGCGTAAGTTCTCGCAGGCGCTCGGCCCTTTGTCTTGCAACCTGCTCCTTGTGATTAGTCTTACTACTTGCCCCACTTCTCGGGTTTCTTTGTGATCTCCCTCTAGAAGTGCCTCCAAGTCTTGCCTCTCGAGGCTTCTCTTTCTCATCCACTTCTGGACAATCTCTAATAAAATGGTCTAAAGACCCATACCTAAAGTAGGCTTTTTTATTTGCTCGACATTCACCGGAGTGACGTCTACCACACTATGGGCACTCAGGTCTACTGGGTCAGGGGTTGCCAACACTAGCAACTATCTAGTCTGGGCTTTAGACCCTGAGTATTGTTTACTCTTGCTCTTATTTGAAAACCTGGCTGAAATTGCTGATCGGGTTGAGAAGTCTCTTGACTTCTTAGATGATGATTGAAATGTTTTGCTCATCTGTCTCTTTCTCGAGTCACGAGACTCCATCTCAACCTTTCTTTTCTCCTTAACTAAATCTTCAGCCTTACAGGCTCTATCTACTAACACAACAAATTCTTTCAATTCAAGGACACTAACGAACAACTTTATATCTTCATTTAGCCCGTCCTCAAACCTCTTACACATAATGGATTCCGAGGACACGCACTCTCGAGCGTACTTACTGAGTCTTACAAATTCACACTCGTATTCAGTTACTGTCATCTTTCCTTGCTTCATTTCTAGGAATTCCTTTCTCTTCTGGTCAATAAATCTTTGACTTATATATTTCTTTTGAAACTCTTCTTGAAAGAACTCCCATGTGATCCTTTCACTTGGTACCACTGACACAGGGGTATTCCACCACTAATAAGCGAAATTTCTTAAAAGGGAAACTACACACTTTATTCACTCTTTAGGTGTGCACGATAGCTCATCAAACACCTGAATGGTGTTTTCAAGCCAGGATTTGTCTCTTTCCGAATCATCATCTTTACTAGCCCTGAATTCCTTAGCTCCTTGATTCCGGATTCTATCTACCAGAGGCTTTTCTCTTCTCACTACCTCTACCACTATGGGAACTATATGGGTAGGTTGAGGAATAGGCAGGGGTGGAGGAGGTTGAGCATTCGAGTTTGCTCGAATGTACTCTGTGTACCAATCACTCATCATTCGAAGAAAGGCTTCTCGAGCCTCTTCTCTCTGACCCAAAGTCTCAAGTCTACATTCTACTGGCGTGGTCCCTTACGCAGGAGTCGGCATATTGCTTGCAGCATCATCAGCTGAAGCTCGATCAGGATCAGAATCTATTAACTATATCAAATACAATTCAAATTGTTAGGAGTCGTCATACTATCATTTCATAATCAATCTTACTTATGGCATGTATAGCTATAGTCTTACTCACGCTACATTAGTCTGAGAATCAACTAAAAAATAGCTCTGATACCACTAAATGTAACACCCTTTACCCGAATTCGACGCTGGAAATGGGTACGTGGCATTACAATATATAAAAATGTCTAACAATATAGTTAGAAGAAAACACTTTTATTTCGACTTAAAACCTTTCTTTAGTTATCTTGGCATTCATATAATAGGCCCCCAAGGCCTTACACATACACCTAAAAGTCTTCAAGACTCAACCGGGAACTTTTACTCCCATTGAAAATCTTTATCTTAAACAGGGGCCACACGCCTGGGGTCTAGAGACACACCTGTGTGCCATTAAAATATGCCCGTGTTTGACACCCGTGGTCTACACTGACTAAATCATACGGCCTAAACATGCCCGTGGTCTTGGCCCGTGTGCCAAACCTTAACATTCTGACTTATCCACACGGCCTGGGCACACGCCTATGTGTTAGCCGTGCTATCCACACGCTCTAGACACATGCCCATGTGGCCAATTAGTAGGCTACCTACTAAGCCCTTTACTACCTTACATTACACACATGCAAGCTTATACCGATCAAGCAACTCTTAACATAACAATAGTTCTGTAACTTCTGTATTATCATTCATTTCATTCCCATTTCTACTTATATCATGCACACGTACTCATCTCTTTAAACAAATCAACTTTTCACATGAAGGTGTTAACATTAGCCAATTTATCATGGCCCATTTACAAAACGAGTGTGAAATATTAATAGCCAACTCTTTGGCCTTTCAACAAGATATGACATACTCATAATGAACCTTGTTTTTACTATACAAAAAAGTAGTTGAACTCTGACGTCCAATGATCCTTGATCCAACTTGATAGAGATACAGGGAAAAGTAAAAGAGTGGGGTAAGCATATAGATTAGTAAGTTTGCATGAAACTCAAGGATAACATATATATTTAAACTATGTTCATTCATGTCATGATGGAATGGAAGCATAGTCTCACTAAATAAAAGTACTTACCCATACTTATTCACACTTATTCTTACCCATCTCATGTCAACATAATCTAGTAACTTTTACTTACTCAAGATACCTGTATCACTGATTCATATAGTTTAGCACATTTGCTAACATAACCATAAACTCACATCTTTATCATTCATACCATGAATATCACTCAAGGCCATCCATAAATAAACTTGGATCTAGGCTAACTCACATACTCGACTCTTTTACTTATGAATAAATCGGATCATCATGAATCATTCAAGCTTAAAATACATAAGACTTGGTGACAACTCCATATCCCAGATATGGTCTTACATGGGATCATTCCTAGTGCCGACGTCATATACCATATATGGTCTCATACGGGATGTCATAACTCGATGTCTATGCCATGTCCCAGACATGGTCTTATACGAGATCGTACCTAGATGTCGATGCCATATCCCATATATGGTCTTTAACGAGATCATTCTTTGGTGCCAAAGCCATATCCCAGATATGGTCTTATACGGGACCTTTCCTTTCTCATATGCATACATAGGTAATATACTTACTCCGAAAATATAACCGGAACTACAATTTAGCTGTTCTCATTGTTTACTCATCGAGACTTTATAGCTCGATTTCATTCACAATAACATACAATAACATAATAATGAACAATTCAAATACCAAACTTTATGAAATACTAATTTCATTCAAACTTACCTCGATTTCTCAAAAAGTGCCTCAATGCTCGATTTAGTCCTCGATTTTATTTTTACCTCTGTTTAGATCCAGGCTTCGTGTCTCTTGATCTATAATAACAAATTTCTATTGTTAAACACATGTATTAACAAAATTGACTCATATTTTATATTTTGGTGAAATTTTAATTTTACCCCTAAACATTCACATAATTACACTTTTACCCCCAGGCTCGTAAATGATTTTTATTCAACTTTCGTGCATTTGAAGCCTAGACAAATCATTTTATCAACTATAGCAACATTAAATTCCCACTATTTCACTCATGTATGACCATTTCTATAACTTTACAAATTGGTCCTTTTTCATGCATCTTTCATCAAAATCACTTAGAAAAAGATGTTTATCATACATCAAACATTCATATTCTTCCATAAAACATCAAAATACATGCATGTAATACATGGGTAAATTTTTTAACATAAACCCTAGCTCAACATATGGCCAGAAATAGCTAAACCCAGTTACGAGGGTTTCAAAAATACGAAGAACATTAAAAACGGGGCTAGGGTGCACTTACTTTGAGCTTAAAAAATGATCAAAACCCTAGCTATGGCTTCTCCCAAATTTATGGCACAAAATTTGAAGATGGACATGATTTTTGTGTTCTTTTTCCCTTTTTATTCTTTTATTTACCAAAGGACAAAAATGCCCTTAATGACTATTTCTTAAGATTTTTCCTTCCCATGTCCATTTTTGTCCATCATCAAATATAATGGTCTAATTGATAAATAAGGACCTCTAGGATTTTTCATAATTCTATTCCATACTTGAACCTTCTAGAATCTCACACTTTCTATTCTTTTCAATTTAGTCCTAATGGACAATTAAATCTCTAATCAGTAAAATTTTGTATGAAATTTTCACACAATCCTATAATCACTTCATAAATGGACATGCCCGTGTTTGACACCTGTGGTCTACACTAACTAAATCACACGGCCTAAACACGCCCGTGGTCCTGGCTCATGTGCCAAATCTTAACATTTTGACTTATCCACATGGCCTGGGAACACACACATGTGCTAGCCGTGCCATCCACACAGTCTAGACACATGCCCATGTGGCCAATTAGCAGGCTACCTACTAAGCCCTTTACTACCCTACATTACACACATGCAAGCTTATACCGATCAAGCAACTCTTAACACAACAACGGTTTTGTAACTTCTATATTATCATTCATTTCATTCCCATTTCTACTCAATATCATGCACACGTATTCATCTCTTTAAACAAATCAACTTTTCACATGAATGTGTTAACATTAGCTAATTCATCATGGCCCATTTACAATACGAGTGTGAAATATTAATAGCCAACTCTTTGGCCTTTCAACAAGATATGACACAAAATGAACAACTTCTTATACATGCCATATTCACAATGAAACTTTTTTTTACTTTACCAAAAAGTAGTTGATAGTGTGATTTTGAACTCCAACGTCCAATGATCCTCGAGCCAACTTGGTTGAGCTACAGGGAAAAGGAAAAGTGTGGGGTAAGCATACAGCTTAGTAAGTTTGCATGAAACTCAAGGATAACATATCTATTTAAACTATGTTCATTCATGCATGATGCAATGGCAGCATAGTCTCGCTAAATAAAAGTACTTACTCGTACTTATTCACACTTATTCTTACTCATCTCATGTCAACATAATCTAGTAACTGTTACTTACTCAAGATACCTGTATCATTGATTCATATAGTTTAGCATATTTGCTAACATAACCATAAACTCACATCTTTATCATTCATACCATGAATATCACTTAAGGCCATCCATAAATAAACTTGGATCTAGGCCAACTCACATACTCTACTCTTTTGCTTATGAATAAATCGGATCATCATGAATCATTCAAGCCTAAAATACATAAGACTTGGTGCCAACACCATATCCCAGATATGGTCTTACATGGGATCATTCCTAGTGCCGACACCATATCCCAAATATGGTCTTATACGGGATCTCATAACTCAATGTCGATGCCATGTCCCAAACATGGTCTTATACGAGATCGTACTTAGATGTCGATGCCATATCCCATATATGGTCTTTCACAAGATCATTCTTTGGTGTCGAAGCCATATCCCAGATATGGTCTTATACGGGACCTTTCCTTTCTCATATGCATACATAGGTAATATACTTACTCCAGAACTACAATTTAGCTTGTTCTCATTGTTTACTCATCAAGACTTTATAGCTCGATTTCATTCACAATAACAAACATTAACATAATAATGAACAATTCAAATATTGAACATTATAAAATACTAATTTCATACAAACTTACCTCGATTTCTCAAAAAGTGACTCAATGCTCGATTTAGTCATCGATTTTGTTTTTTCCTCGATTTCGATCTAGGCTTCGTGTCTCTTGATCTATAATGAAAAATAACTATTGTTAAACACATGTATTGACTAAATCGACTCATATTTCATATTTTGGAAAAAATTACAATTTTACCCCTAAACTTTCACATAATTACACTTTTGCCCCTAGGCTCGTGAAATGATTTTCATTCAACTTTCTTGCATTTCAAGCCTAGAAGAACCATTTTATCAACGATAGCAACATGAAATTCTCACTATTTCACTCATGTATGACCATTTCTATAACTTTATAAATTGGTCCTTTTCATGCATCTTTCATGAAAATCATTTAGAAAAAGATGTTTATCATACATCAAACTTTCATATTCTTTCATAAAACATCAAAATACATGCATGTCATACATGGGTAAATTTTTGAACATAAACCCTAGCCCAACATATGGCTAGAAATAGCTAAACCGAGCTACGAGGGTTTTAAAAATACGAAGAACACTAAAAACGGGGCTAGGGTGCACTTACTTTGAGCTGGAAAAAGATCAAAACCCTAGCTATGACTTCTCCCAAATTTTCAGCACAAAGGTTGAAGAAGGACAACATTTTTGTGTTCTTTTTCCCTTTTTATTCTTTTATTTATCGGAGGACAAAAATGCCTTTAATGACTATTTCTTAAGATTTTTCCTTCCAATGTCCATTTTTTTCCATCATCAAATATAATGGTCTAATTTCTAAATAAGGACCTTTAGGATTTTTCATAATTCTATTTCATACTTGAACCTTCTTGAATCTCAAATTTTCTATTCTTTGCAATTTAGTCCTAATGGACAATGAAATCTCTAATCAAGAAAATTTCTTTATGAATTTTGCACACAATCCTATAATCACTTCATAAGTCTTATAAAAAATCATAAAACTCATATTTTTACTTCAAATTTATGGTCTCGCACCACTATTTTGACTAGGCTCTAAGTTGAATCATTATAATTCTCCCCTTAGGATTTTCATCCCTTAAAATCTTACAAACAAATAGGTTTGGGTACTGATTCCTCATAGCCTCCTTGGGCTCCCATGTAGCTTCTTCTACCCCATGTATTTGCCACAACACTTTTACAAGAGCTATACTTTTATTTCTCAACTGTTTGACTTCTCGAGCTAGAATCTTAACTGGTTCTTCACCATAGGTCATATCAGGTTGTATCTCGACCTCCGTCGGTGTAATCACATGCGATGGGTCCGATCGGTAGCACCATAACATAGACACATTAAATACAACTCGGGTGGAATGGTCAACCGATAGGATACAGGCCCAATCCTCTTGGTGATCTCATAAGGTCCGATAAAACGAGGACTCAACTTGCCTTTTGGCCAAATCTAAGAACTTTCTTCCATGGTGACACTTTCAAGAATACTTTATCACCGACTTGATATTCAATCTCTTTCCTTTTTAAGTTTGAATAAGATTTATTTCTATCAAAAGTAGCCTTTAAACAGTCTCAAATCACCTTTAAATATCGAGAGATTAAGTATTCTGTGAGAAACTTCATATTTCTTAAGGTCTTTCCATGGGAAAAGATACTAAAGTTTGGGCGAAAGGGGAAGTGTAGCCCTAGGTTCATTGGGCCTTACCGTATATTGAAGCGTGTGGGACCAATTACCTATCAACTTGAGTTGCCTCTAAAATTAGATTGAATTCACGATGTGTTTCGTGTCTCCATGCTGAGGCGTTACTGCTCTGATTCCACACATAGAGTACCAGTCGAGGAGATCGAGGTTAGGCTAGATCTGACTTTCGGGGAGGAGCCAATGTAGATATTGGACCTTGAAGTTAAGGTACTAAGGAAGAAATCAATCCCACTGGTTAAAGTGCTTTAGCGAAATCACGGTACAGAGGAAGCCACGTGGGAGCCTGAGGAGACGATGTGACAACAATACCCTTACCTATTCTAACCAGGTAAATTTTGAGGCTAAAATTTCTTTTTGGTGTAGAATTATAATGCCCTAAAAATATAGGGCCTTTAATTTTTCATGTTCTGACACAAATTGCTTGTTTACTTTAATGGCTAGGTGATTTAGGTTTGTATGGGAGTGTTGGAGAAGCCTGGTTTCAAGTCTTACTTTTGTAGAATTTTTAAATTTTGCTCTTAAAAGGATCTAGACGCTAGCACCTAAGTCTTATTAATTATTGTGCTTGACTTAAGTCACCAAA
Organism: Gossypium rotundifolium; assembly: GCA_025506655.1. Taxonomy (NCBI): domain Eukaryota; kingdom Viridiplantae; phylum Streptophyta; class Magnoliopsida; order Malvales; family Malvaceae; genus Gossypium; species Gossypium rotundifolium. The sequence continues at coordinate 66,380,233 of CP106732.1, read as the reverse complement.
AAATGTATTGGTGCAGTGGTTGTGGCGTCACAAGTGTGGCAAGGGGGTCTGAGGTTCGAGTGTTAGCGCAACATAGGGGGCATTTATTTTGCAGCTAGGGCGGCTAGAGTTTGTATTGTAGTGGAAGTCTAATGGATGAGAGGTTTGAATTGGTCATGAAGAGATTGTAGGAGCAAATTATGGAGAGATTGGTAGAGAGAATCAATGAGTTTGAGTGAGACGAGAGTTGTGCCATTTGGGGGAACTCAAACTTTGACAATTCAGCTGGGGGAGTGTTATTCATTTTTGACTTTGGTCTAGCAATTGTCGAATTCTCCTTGCTCTCCTCCCATTTTTCAGCTTTTGGGTCCTTTTCAGAATTGTTTTGGTTGTTTTCTATTGGTGACCGAATGTGTTGGGCACTTTTGCACCTTTTTTCTTTGCACACTTATGCACTTTTCTTTTCATTTGCTGTCGAATCCCTCTTTTCTTCCTTTCTATTCCTTGGCTTTTGGTTTATAGATAAATCTTCTTGTTCTCTTTTTCAACATTTCTTTCGTTCCTCTATTTTCCTCCTTTTGGTGTTCTTTTGTTTATGGGTGTTAGCGGACTATTTCTATACTCTGCAGTGGTGTTGCAATTTAAGTCTTGAAAGGGTTCTGACGAATCAGTAGGTAGTCATGAGTCCCCTCCTTCAACTCTTTGTTGGTTTTTATGTGTTCAATCTGTTTCCTTCTATCTTTCTCGAAAGCTGAGTACTTATTCTCATGAGTTCTTTTGCATTCTTGTCTTTCTTGCGATGTGGCAGTTTGTTGGGTGTTAGGGGCTTCAGTAGAGTGAAGGGGTACAAGTGACTGAAGCAATCAAAACCTTTTCATTCACCTGTCAAGGTAAAAGAGTCATTTTGTCCTTTCTATGCATAGGCTGAATATCCCTACGTTCTGCAAGTTTGATATATTCGAATTGAGGCCACTTATAAGGCCTATCTTATTTAAGAATCGGTGTTGTGCTGTAGATAAACCATAAAGGTGTGTGATCACTTCTAGATAGTGGTTTTGGAGGACTAAAGACGCCTCATTCAAGCAAGGTCAGGAGGGTGGTTTGGATTAAGTGTCCATAAGAGGTTGTTTTACCCTAATGATTAAAGGATTAACGTGGGTCATTTTGAATTTAGGTTGGGTGCTCGTATATCTTGGAACGACTCCACAAAAGGTGTGTAATCATACTATCTCCACTATGAATCGACAAAACCCAAAAAGTCAAAACTCCAGCATTTGAGGCCTCCCGAACATGTGATCGCTCGTGTGGAAAAATTGAGCCCACAACCGTGGGCGGTAAACTGTGGAGACCACCATAAGTGTTCTCATGCACTTGGACCGTTAAATGCCTTGTTGGGCCGTATGGGCCTAATGGGCTCGTGGGCCCCACACGGATAAAAGTTACGAAAAGGGGCAGAAACTAGATTGGGCTATGTAGATCACATAGCCATGATGGAATATGTGCCAAATGGGCCACACAAGTGTGTGGGTCCATTTGGATTGAATATTAGGCCTTGAGCCCATTTACCCTATTTTGATCAAATGGATTATCTATGTCACTCAAGGCAACTGTAGGCCTTCGAAAAGGCCGTTAACTGTACCGAGACCCCAAAGTAGGTAAAATGACCAAAATACCCCTAAAAGGAAAAATTACCATTTTACTCATAATGCATGAAAATGACTATTTTACCCCTAGAGGTAGGTTGATAGATGAAAGAATGTACTGTATGACTGTACTGAGTAGGACATATTGCATACACGAACTATTGATGACATGGCATACTGCATGGGGTTAGGATTCTATGTAGAGGAAGTACTGTTACTAGTGGCTCTGCCACACATACATATACTAGTGGCTCTGCCATAATTACTGTTACTGGTGGCTTTGCCACATATATTGTTACTGGCACCGCTACGCATTATTATTATTAGTGTAAGGGCTGGGTGGGTCTACTTTCTCCCCACATGGTGTGTTGGGCTGGTACGGGTGGTGTGCTGGCTGGATTGGGTTGGGTTTGCATACTTGCGCCATACCGATACTATATTAGGCTTAAGCCCACACTGTTGTTGTATTGGGCTAAGGCCCACACTATATTGTTACTAAACAGGGCTCAGCCCAAATTGTTACTGTATGTATTACTGATTAAGTGATAGGGGATTACACATTAAGTTCTTGTAACTCACCCTTTTCTTTTGACTGTATAGGTAATCCCCAGACTTAGTGGATTTGGAGCTGTGAGGGACTTGGAGGGGGCCACACGGCGAGGATGTTTGTTTAAATGTAGTTAATTAAATATTTTATATTGGGTTGAATATATTTGTAATACGGCCTCTGGTAATTTTTTATTTCTTTCCATTGGGTTTTTAATTTCTTATTTTTAACTGCTAAATGGATACAAATAAGTTTTCACAACTAATAACTTTTTTACAAGGCAAACACATATTTTCAACTTTAAGATAACCGTAAATGGAGTAGCTTCCATGAATTTAAACCCACAGTAACAAACATGATAACCGTTTTACTAAGTGGTGTTTTTTTATAACTTACCAATTGTTTCCTAAAAAATAAGAACTAAATGGATTTTTACTCAAACGATTTCTTCCATTAGACTTTGATTTCGAAAAACACTTTGATGTGACAAGCCAAATTTGGCTGTAATGTCTAGGTTGGGTTTGGGGTGTTACAGCCTGTCACACATCCGTGTGTCTTGCCTGTGTGCAACACTAACTTGATTTACATGGCCTATCACACATCTATGTGTCTGGCCCATGTTCAAGTCTAACTTGCTTCGAATTGGAACATTGAAGGACACGGTCAAGACACACGCCCGTGTGCTCAACCGTGTGGACAATATTAGCCATTTACAAGGCCTAATTGCCACCCATTTTGGGTCATACCTACAAGCATCAAACAAGCATCAATTCATATCCCAAAGGCAACCAAAAACATACCAAATCATTCACAATGTGACCTGTAATAACATCATTCATTTCCATATACAAATCCAACTCAAACATACCAATTCAAAGTACCAACTTCATATAAAAAACATGTGATTCATACATCATATTACTCCATTTTAATTCATAGCATTTCTCAAATCAACCTTGAATCTTACCAAAATTGACTATTTCTTTTAGCCATTCATAAGCACATCAAAACATACCAAATTTTGCATCACATAGCATGCACTAAATTCACTCTATAATCACATTCATTATCAAGCCATATCACATGGCTATATTTATACATTTCAAAACATAATCAAAGTTCTCTAGCCTATACATGCCATACTTCAATATGTACATTTTAAGAAGGTACCAAAATATATTTCGATAGTGTGGTGATGATCTTTGATGATCCCCAAGCTTCGATAGCTTCGATAATCTATAAAATAATTAAAACACACACAAAGTAAGCTTATAAAAGCTTAGTAAGCCACATACAAAAAAAACTCATCACATAAACAATTACAAACTATATCATTCATATGAACTATGGCATATCACAATAGCAAATTCATATTTCTCATCTAGTTTAAATGTTCATAACCACTTGCTTATAAACATATCACATTTTTATATAGCTCACATATCAAATGATCATATTCATACTTATCTTCCCTTGCCAAATTTCATATACATTTCAACGTACCTGAAACAAATACATATTCACATATTCAATCATATCTCAGAATGCCCGTTGAACCGTTCGAAATCAAATAAGATACTCGGATAGCTCAAAAAGCTCATGACAATGCCAACGTCCCAGGCGTGGTCTTACATGTAATCAATATCGATGCCACTGTCCTAGATAAGGTCTTACACAAAATCTAATACGATGCCAATGTCCTAGACATGGTCTTACACGTAAGTCACAAATCGATGCCAACGTCCCAGACGTGGTCTTACACTATAACTCATATCAGAATCATATGTCATGACATACGTATCCTAACTACTTCCTAAGGTTCGAACGAGACTTTTCGGACGTTGTCACATTATCAAAACTTTCTCAAATTTCAAATATCCAGTTCAAATAGCCATATATTACAATTCATTCATGTATAAGCAATAATAATTCAATTTAAAGAAATTTATTTGTATATCAACTTACCTCGTACGGATTCGGATGGAAATAAACGATTACTCGACTATTTTAGATTTCCCTTGATCTAATTCCATTTTCTTAGGTTCTTGATCTATACACATTCTAATTTAGCTTATTCATTCACCAAATCATTCAATTCAATCCATATACACATATTTAGGGCATTTTACAAATTAGCCCTCACATTTTTACATTTTGACATTTTAGTCCCTATTTCTTAAAATCACTAAATAACATAATTTAACAATATTATAGCTTGGCCGAATATTCCTTTAGCTCATATAAGCCCAAAATTTTCATTTATTTCACATTTTAGTCCCTCAATTTCTCATTTTCATAATTTAGCCCAAAATAGTCAAATTCATCAAAAATTCAAAGATAAAACATATTAATCTATCACATATCTTTCATATTTCATCAAATATAATCACAAAGCTTACAAAATCATCAATGGCATAACTCACAATCTTCATCACATTCAGAAATTGAGACATGGGCTAGGTAGATGACAAAGCGACGATCTCAAAAACATAAAAATCATAAAAAATCGAGATCAAAATACATACCTAATAAATCATGAAAGGGCCAAACTTAATGAAGCTTTAATGGCTATTTCTTTTCTCTATATTCAGTGGTGGAAGATGATGATAAAATTTTTTTATGTTTTATTTTATCTAATATAACTTATTAACTAATTTACATAATTAACCTTTAATAAAAACATATAATAACATATAATGGATGGTCATTTATGTCCATTCCCACTATCCATGGTCTATTTGCATAATAAGGACTTCATAGTTAATAAGCCATAGTAATATATCACATTAACAAATAGCATACAACTTTTGCATTTTGCACGATTAAGTCCTTTTATCAAATTAACCAACCAATCGATAAAATTAAATCACGAAATTTTCACACATATAAATTTACATATTGTAAATGCCAAAATAAAATTAAAAATAATTTTATGACTTCGAATTTGTGGTTTCAAAGCCACTATTTCGACTAGGGTCTAAATCGAGCTATTACAAAAGTAGTCAATTGTGGCTTAATAAATGTTGTGATTATGATAGATGTTGATATTGTATTGGCATGTGTTAGTCATAATTGTGGATGTTTTGGTTGCCTAAGTATGTTATGTTTTGTGCCTTTGAATTGGTGTAAATGTATGTGTGAATAAGTGTGGAAATTGGCTTGGTAAATAGCCTTTATTTTGTCCATATAGGTAGACACACGGTGTGTCTAGGCCGTGTGTGACACACGGTCTGCCCCACGAGCATGTGTTCTAGCTGTGTATCCCCTGCACCTTAATTTTTAAAAAATAGAATGTCCAATATTGAGCACACGGGCAGAGACACGGGAATGTGTCCTAGCCGTGTGTGCTACACGGCCTAGCACATGGGTGTGTGGCACGACCGTGTAGCATAAGTCAGAGAGCACCCTAAATTGAACATGGTCTAAAGCACATGCATGTCCTAGGGTCACACGAGTGTGCCCCTTGGACCACATGGGCGTGTGAGCCTTGCATTTAGTAAAAATTTTGTAAAAATTTCCTAAGTTCTCAGTTTATTCCTAAACCACTTCTAAAGTATGTTTTGGGCCTTGTAGGCTCGTATTAGGGACTTTGTGATTGAATGTGGATGGTTTTAATTTGGACGCAAATTTTATGATTCCATTTGTATAAATGTTTGTGTTGTATGTCCGGTAATGCCTCATACTCTGTTCCGGCGTTGAATACGGGTAAGGTGTGTTACACCAAAAGCTTCAATCATGGAAACTAGAGAAAAACTTCTCTTTTGAAACTTGATGGATTTAAACACATTGGAGTAATGGAAATTTATTGGCACTTTTAATTAATAAAAATTGCACCAAAATTAAAAAAGGGAAAACGAATATCAAAATCAAAGCTAGTAGGGGAAAAGGATGCCATTTTTAGAGGTAAAATTGAGAGATATAACTTAAAAAGTCTAAAAATAATTCCATTAATTTTTTAATCTTTCTTATTTACCAGAAAAATAACAAATAGGTTTTCTATTATTTATTTTTAAGACCCAATGACAATTTAACCTTAAATGTTCATATATTTGGTTAATTTGATATTTATTCTTTTTGACCTAAATTAGGCTATTGACCTTTAAAAAAGTCAAAACACTTTTTGAAATGAAATATTTTGACTAAAATATTAATTTTCTAACAACGTTGACATGCCAACCTACATGGCAATCCATGTGTACTTCATGGTAACATTGTAACAGCCTGATTTAGGGCCTAGTCAGAATAATGGTTATGAGACCACAAATATGAGGTAGAAATATATTTTTTATGACTGTTATGAGGCCTATAGCATGCTTGCATGATTTTGTGAAAATTTCATGAAGAAATTTTATAAATTAGTGAACAATTTGTCTATTAGGACTAAACTGCAAAGATTGAAAAATATGAGTATCTAGAAGATTCAAGTATGAAATAGCATTAGAGAAATTATTAGAAGTCGTTATTTAGCAATTAGACCAATATATGTCAAGATGGACAAAAATAGACATGGAAAGGAAAAATATCAAGAAAGGGGCCTCAAGGGCATTTTTGTCATTTGGTTAATAAAAGAATTAAAATGGAAAAAAATTCAAAAATTCATGTCCATCTTCTTCATGCTATCCGAAATTTTCAAGCTCTCCTTATCTAGGGTTTCTTCATCTTTCAAGCTTGATTGTAAGCACCTCCTAGCCCTGTTTTTAATGTTCTTCATATTTTTGAGATCCTTGTAGCTCGATTTAGCTATTTCTAGCTATATTTTGAGCTAAGGTTTATGTTCAAAAATTTACCCCTGTATACATGCATGTATTTTGATGATTTATGGAAGAATATGAAAGTTTGATATATGACAAACATCTTTTTCTAAGTGATTTTCATGGGAAATTTATAAAAAGGACTAAATTGTAAAAGTTATAAAAATGGTCATATAAGAGTCAATTAGTGGAAATTGGGGGCTATTGTAGTTAATAAAATAATTCAGCTAGGCCTAAAATATAAGGAAATTGAATAAAAATCATTTTACGAGCTTAGGGGAAAAATGTAATTTTGTGAAAGTTTAGGGGAAAAATTATAATTTTCCAAAGTATGATTCATGGATTAATTTAGTTAATGTGAGTATTAAAAAAGTGAAATTGTTATTATAGATTAAGAAATATGAACCCCAGACCGAAATCGAGACAAGAACAAGGTTGTGGACTAAATCAAATAACTATACGTATTTTGAGTACCGAGGTAAGTTTGTGTGAAATTAAAGCTACATAACGATATTATGTTTTTACTTACTTTATATTATAAGAAATGTATATTATTTCCATGAAGTTTATTAATAATGCCTCGATGAAATTATAATGAGATCATTTTAAGTTGAAGTCCCGGTTGAACATTCGAAATAGCAAGGATACCTCGGTCACAACATGAAATAAGGAAGGTCCCGTCTAAGACCATGTGTGGGACATGGCATCGGCACCAAATAAAGGAGGTCTCGAATAAGACTATGTCTGATTCATGGCATCGACACAAAATAATGAAGGTCCTATTTAAGACCATGTCTAGGACATGGCCTCGGCACCAAAGAAAGATCTTGTGTAAGACCATATATGGGACATGGCATTGACATCTATATACAATCTTGTATAAGACCATATCTGGGATATGGCATCGACATCGAAATATGAGATCCCGTATAAGACCATATCTGGGATATGGAATCGACATTAAGATGTGATTCATGTAAGGCCATATCTGGGATATGGCATTGGTATAGGATACATGTATGATGAGATTGAGTATCCTTTGATATTATGAGTACTTCAACGGGCAAAGCCAAGTTTATGTATACATAACAAAGAGCTAAGTCTATGTTTAAGAGAATAAAAGTGCTAAAGTTGTGTGATGAAGTGATACAGGTACCTATGAGTAACGTTCGAGAAATGAATACAAAATGTAATATGTAATTTGGTAAGAGTATGCATGAGTAAGTTATGTTGATGTGTTCGAGAACTTGTGTATTATTCAATGAGATGAATGGATGCTATTATAAGTCTTAATGTTACTATTTATTTCATGAAAACTTACTACGCTTTATGCTTACCCTTCTCTTTTCCCTTTTTCCCTTGTAGTATTGCCAAGCTAACTCGGGGATCGTAAGACATTGGAGTTCGAATCACACTATCAACTATTCTTTTGGTATAGTAAAGTTGATTTATTTTGGGTATGGCATGTATAGGAACATGGTCATTTTGTTATGTCATATTTGCTAGCCAAAGTGTTGGCTATTATTGTTACTCATTCATTTTATAAATGGACATTGGGAATTGGCCAATACTTGTTAAGCTATATATATACAGTGATGATGATATTCATGAAGTGCAAGATTGTGTAATTGATCGAGTAAAATGTGAAGAGTATGCATGATGAATTAGTGATTCTTCATAGTGTATTATTGTTAGGTTATGTGTTGCTTGTGGTGGTATAAGTGTGTGTGTTTTTCAGGGTGGAAATTGGCTTGGTAAATAGCCTTCTAATTTTCCACATAGGTAGACACACGGGCATATGTCTAGGACGTGTGTGACATACGGTCAGCCCCATGGGTGTGTTGATAGGCCGTGTGTCCCCTGCATCAAATTTACGAAAAATTTAGTTTGTCACATGGGCTAGTACACGGATATGTGACTAGGCCATGTGCCCTTAAGTGTTTGCTGATGTCATAAACAAAATACTAAGGTTTTCACACACAGGTGAGGACAAGGGCGTGTCTTGGACGTGTAAAGCACACTGACCATAGACAAGGGCATGTTCCAGGCCGTGTGAAAATCCTTGTAGGTTTGAAATGAAAAATAAAATCCACACGAGTTAGAAACATGGGCGTGTGTGATCGCACGGCCTGCCCACACGGGCGTGTTCTTTTCCACACAGGCATGTAGTCCTATTTTGAGTAAAAATTTTCTAAGTGTGCAAAAGTTTTTGGTTTAGTCCCGAACCATTCTGTATATATATTTAGTGTCTCGTAGACCCATAATAGGGACATTATGAATATGAATGAAAATGTTTTAAGTTGTAACAAAATTTTATGGCCCAATGCTATATGTTTGAGCAAGTTAAGTTCGGTAATGCCTCGTATCCGGTTTCGACGTTGAATACAGGTAAGGGGTATTACATTTAGTGGTATCAGAGCTACGATTTAGTCGATTCTCAGACTAACGTAGCGTATGAATGAGTCTAGCTATAATGCCATACATATGAGTATTTACATAATATAGTGTGACGACTCTTGACGAATTAAATTGTGTTTTCATATAGTAAATGGATCCTGATAGAGTTGTGGCGAATGATGTAGAAAGTAATGTGTCGGCTCCCTCCCAAGGAAAGGTGCCAAATGAAAATGAGAATAGACTAACGACTGTAAGTCAGAGAGGAGGAGAAGAGGCTAGGGAAGCCTTTCTCCACATGATGAATGCATAGTATACGGAGTTCGTTCGTACGAACCTGAATGCGCAACCCCCTCCACCCCACCTATTCCTCAGCCTACCTCTGTAGCTCCCCAAGTGGTAGAAGTGGTAGGGAGAGAAAAGCCTTCAGTTGATAGAATTCGAAAATAAGGGGCCAATGAATTTTGAGCTAGTAAAGATAATGATCTAGAAAGAGCAGAATTTTGGCTCGAAAATACCATCGGGGTATTTGATGAATTATCTTGCACACCTGAAGAGTGCATAAAATGTGTGGTGTCTCTCTTGAGAGATTGACCTATCAGTGGTGGAACACCCTTATGTCGGTAGTACCAAGGGAGAATGTTAATTGGGAGTTTTTCTAAGAAGAGTTCCGAAAAAAGTACATTAGCCAAAGGTTTATCGACAAGAAAAGAAAGGAATTTTTGAATTAAAATAATGTCAGATGATAGTAACTAAGTATGAGCGTGAGTTCGGAAGGCTCAGCAAATACGCTCGAGAGTTTGTGACCACTGAAGCCATTATGTGTAAAAGGTTTGAGGACGGATTAAATGAAGATATCCGATTGTTTGTTGGTGTCCTGGAATTAAAGGAATTTGTTGTGTTAGTGGACCGAGCTTGCAAAGCCGAGGAGTTGGTTAAAGAGAAAAGAAAAGCTAAAATGGAGTCTCGTGACTCAAGAAAGAGACAACTGAACAAGCCATTTCAATCCTTATCCAAGAAGTCAAGAGATTTCACTATTCGATCAGCTACTTTAGCTGGGTTTCCCAGTAGAAGTAAGGGTAAACAATACTCGCGGTCTAAAGCTCAAACCACTTCAGTTGCTAGTGTTGGGAACGCTCAACCAAATAGACCAGAACGTCTATAGTGTGTCAGACGTCACCCGGTGAGTGCCGAGCACATGGGAGAGCTTGTTTTAAGTATGGTTCCCAAGATCATTTTATTAGATAGTGCCCCGAGATGGTCGAAAAAGAGAAAATTTAGAGTACAAGATCGGGAAGTACTACTAGAGGGATACAGTAGAGAAACCCAGGAAGTGGAATGAGTAGTAAGAGTACACCCGAGAGCAGACTGCAAAATCTAAGGGTAGAGCGCGTGCGAGGACTTATGCCATTCGTGCTCACGAAGAAGCGTCATCCCTTGATGTAATTACGGGTACTTTTTCTCTTTATGATACTAATGTTGTTGCTTTAATTGATCCGGGATCTACCCACTTATATATTTGCTTGAAATTAGCATCTAGTATGAGTATGCCTATAGAGTTTACAAAATTTGTGATAAAAGTGTACAATACCTTAGGAAAATGTGTGTTAGTTGATAAGGTATGCAAAGATTGACCATTGATAATTAGAGGTCATTATTTTAAGGCGAATCTCATGCTATTGCCATTTGATGAGTTCGATGTAATTCTTGGTATGGACTAGTTAACCGCTCATGATGTGACTCTAAATTGTGAAAAGAAATACATTAAATTGAGATGTGAAAATGGGGACACTTTTCGTGTTGAATCAGATGAACAGGACAAATCGCCTGTAGTGATTTCTCATATGTCTGCCCAGAAATATGTAAGAAAGGGTTACGAAGCTTATCTTGCCTTTGTGATGAATGCCAAAGAAACTGAGTTAAAAATTGAATCAGTGCCGATAGTATGTGAGCATCCAGATGTATTCTTAGAAGAATTGCCAGGGTTGCCTCCGATTAGAGAAATTGAATTTGACATTGAGTTATCCTCTGGTACTGCACCTATATCGATTGCTCCATACAGAATGGCTCCAACTGAGTTGAAAGAATTGAAGGTGCAGTTACAAGAGTTGATAGACAAAGGCTTTGTACGATCGAGTTATTCTCCTTGGGGTGCTCCAATATTATTTGTGAAAAAGAAATATGGTTCCATGAGATTATGTATAGATTATCGGCATCTTAATAAGGTAACCATGAAGAAAAAATACCCCTTACCAAGGATCGATGATTTGTTTGACTAATTGAAGGGAGCCACTGTGTTTTCCAAGATAAACTTGAGTTTTGGATATTATCAGTTGAGAGTCAAAGACTCAGATGTGCCGAAAACCGTATTTCAGACAAGTATGGTCACTATGAGTTCTTAGTCATGCCTTTTGATTTAACAAATGCCCCTGCCGTGTTTATAGATTTAATGAATCGCATCTTTTGACCATATTTGAATAAATTTGTTGTAGTCTTCATTGATGATATATTGATTTACTCTCCAGATGAGAATGAGCATGCTGAGCATTTGAGGACATTCTTACAAATTTTATGAGATAACCAGTTATATTCTAAGTTTAGAAAAAGTGAATTTTGTCTTAAAGAAGTTGGGTTTTTGGGGCACATTATCTCGGGAGATGGAATCTAAGTTGACCCAAGCAAGATTTTAGCTATTGTTGATTGGAAATTACCGAGAAATGTATCAGAGGTTAGAAGTTTTTTGGGCCTAGCTGGCTACTACAGACGATTTTTCAAGGGATTTTCCATGATAATGGCTCTAATGACAAGGTTGTTACAAAAAGATGTGAAGTTTGAGTAGACAGAAAAATGCCAACAAAGTTTTGAGAAACTTAAGGCACTGTTGACTAAGGCTCCGATTTTGGTGCAACCTAAACTGGGAAAAAATTTTTGGTTTATAGTGATGCATACTTGAATGGATTGGGCTGTGTGCTTATACAAGAGGGCAAAGTGATAGCATATGCCTCCAGACAGTTAAAGTCGCACGAGAAGAATTACTCGACACATGATTTAGAGTTGGTTGCCATTGTGTTTGCTTTGAAGATATGGAGACACCATTTGTATGGTGAAAAATGTTAGATATTCACCAATCATAAAAGATTAAAGTACTTGATGACTCAAAAGGAATTGAACTTAAGGCAATGAAGATGGTTAAAGTTGATAAAGGATTATGAGCTAGTGATTGACTACCACCCGAGAAAGGCGAATATAGTCACCGACGCTTTAAGTAGAAAATCCTTGTTTGCATTGAGAGCCATGAATACACGAATGACTTTGTCAGATGATGGTTCTATCCTAGCTGAATTGAGAGCTAGACTGATGTTTCTCCAAGAGATTTGTGAAGCTCAAAAAGTTGATGGTGACTTGCAAGCCAAAAGAGTTCAATGTGAGTCGGGTGTTGAATTAGATTTTTAGATTAATTTTGATGGATATTTGATGTTTCAAGATAGAGTCTGTGTACCAAGAGATGATGAGCCTATTCGAAAAATTTTATATGAGGCACATAGTGGATGTTTATCTGTACATCAGACAGCACAAAAATGTATAATGACTTGAAGAAATGGTATTGGTGGCCAAATATGAAGAAAGATATTCCTGAGTTTGTATCAAAATGCTTGTTTTGTCAGCAAGTGAAGGCTAAAAACCAAGTACCTTCGGGTTTACTTCAACCTATTATGGTTCCCGATTGGAAATGGGATCGCATTACTGTGGACTTTGTGACGGGCTTACCTCTGACACCGAAGAAGAAAGATGCTGTGTGGATTGTAGTTGATAGGCTCACAAAGTTGGCCTATTTCATACCTATACGTGTTGATTATTCAATTGATAAGTTGGCAGACTTGTATGTTTTAGAGATTGTAAGTCTACATGGAGTGCCCTTGTTGATTATATCGGATATAGATCCGAGATTCACATCCCGATTTTGGAAAAAGTTGCAAGACGCTTTGGGCAAAAAGCCAAGTTTTAGTACATCTTTCCATCTACAAATTGACAGACAATCGGAGAGATTAATACAGATACTTGAGGATATGCTCCAATGTTGTGTTCTTGAGTTTCAGGGTAGCTGGGAAAAGTACTTAACGTTGGTAGAGTTTATCTATAATAACAGTTTTAAGTCGAGTTTGAGAATGGTGCCTTATGAGGCATTTTATGGGCGGAAGTGTCGAATGCCTTTGTATTGGACCGAACTTAAAGAAAATTAGATTCACGGGGTCGATCTGGTTAGAGAAATCAAAGAGAAGGTAAAAAAAATTTGTGATTGTTTAAAAGCTACTTCGGATAGATAAAAGTCCTACATGGACTTGAAATGGAAAGAGATCGAATTTCAAGTTGGTGATAAGGTATTCTTGAAAGTGTCACCATGAAAGGAAGTTCTCAGATTTGGCTGGAAAGGTAAATTGAGTCCGCATTTTATAAGGACCGTATGAGATCACCGAGAGGATAGGACCAGTAGCTTATCGATTGGATTTGCCATCTGATTTGGAAAAGATTCATGATGTGTTCCATGTGTCTATGTTAAGTCATTACTGATCAGATCCTTCGCATGTGATTACATCGACAGACGTTGAAATTCAACCCGACATGACTTATGGCGAAGAGCCCGCTAAGATTTTGTTATGGGAAGTCAAGTAGTTAAGGAATTAAAATATAACTTATAATATCCCGAAATAGGGGTTAGTTGTGATTATATTATTTTGCATGAGTACGAATTTGTCGTGTTGTTAAGTGAGATGTTCTAGGGTTTAGGAATAAGCCAAGAGTAGGCTCAAGCTGTAGGAAAATTTTTGTTTTTAAGCTTTAAGTTAGAGGGAGCTGCAGGAGCTAGGGGTTAAGTGTAATTTATGGGAGAATTTAAGCACAAGAGGAGCTAGTAGCATAGTGGAAGTGGCGCATGAGTAGTTGCTTAGGGGGAAAGGTTCGAATAGCATTGAGCACATTTTGGGGGACTTTATTTTTTGCACCTTTACATCAAGTGTTGGCCAAGCTCTATGTTTGGTAAGTTGGACTTTAAATTTTTATGGCAAGTTGAATAATAGTTTAGGCAAGCTTGATCTTGGGGAAAGAAATCTTTTGATTAAGGAATTGAAGAGGGAACACAAGGCTTGATATAAGGTGTGTGCTATGGAAACTTTTGTGTGGAAAAGTTTGACTTTGAAGTTCATGTATTTGGACGATTTTGGGGCCTAGGGGGGAGTGACCGAATCTTGTTTTGTTGGTAGCTAGTTGGTGCCAAAATTTCCTTTGGATAGGTGGTCATTTTCGGCTAGCATTGGAAGGCCTTCATTCTTTGTTTTGAGTCATAACCGAAAACCCTATGAGCTTTACCGATTTCTCTCTAGTGCATCATACTGAAGCAAAAGCCGATTGTCCATAGGTATTTGTTGATTTCTCTCTTAGGCATTTGGTCGAATCTCCTTTGGAGCCTCTCTTTTATATTTTATTTTTTTAGCCAAAAAGAAACTCTCTTCCCTTCATCTTTTTCTTCTTCACAAGTGCTTGGACGAACCTTCTTTTTCCCCATCTCTCTTTTCTTTCTCTCATAACTGTTCGAAACATCATTTTCTTCTCTTCTTTCTTTTGCCGAAACCCCTTAATCCCTTTTCTTTAAGCCTAAGCCGAATACCAACCATCTTTCTCCCATTCCCTCTTTTCTTTCTTGAACCGAATCCTATTTGTTAGTTTTCTAGCAACCATAGCCGAAACTCCCTTCATCACTCAACCATTTTACCAAAATTGTCCAAACCCTTTTTGTTTTGCCTTGGCCGAATATCAAGGGTAGATCTTCTTTTGGTTTTCTTCAATCGATTTTGGAAGGGGGTAAGTGGTCATGGACCTATTTCTTTTGGTTCTTTTCTTTTTTCTCTGTTGATTCTCATGAGGGCAAAAGCTGAATTTTTGGGTATTTGTTAGCAAGGTTCTAACCATTCATAGGAACCGATTTTTCTAGGCTCTTCAAGACTTTGGAAGCAGTTGATCTAAGCCTCTATTCTCTAGTAATCGAAGTTGGTAAGTCAAGTGGTAAGGGTATCTATGTTAGTTCATCATTTTTTGAAATGGTTGAAAAGCCGAAGGCTTTTGAGATTAAGGTTGTTGTTGGCCGAATGGTCTATGTTATTGATCTAAGTGTTGGCCGAATGTAAGGCAAGGAGATCTAGTGTTGTAGATCGGATCTTCGGGATTTAGTGCTTGTGTTAGTGACAGGTGTGTAACTTACACACTTTATAACTTAGTAAATATGCATTAATAACCTAATATGTGATAAACCAAAACGTGTAGATCCTGATATGATACCTTATGGGTATGAGCAAAGATACGGGTAAGTCCATTTCGATATGATTTGCTATATGATGCTTAATATCATGATCTGTGATATTTTTGTTATATGCATAATATTTGAGGATGATGGCATGATTTGTACATGGGATGTATTAACGTGGGTGATATGAGAGGAGGGGAAAGATTTGATATCCGTGTCTTTGGGGCACCAGAGGTTTGGCACCTCCAGTGGTTTGGTACCACAGATTATTTTGTAACTTTGGGCCACCAGAGGTTTGGCACCTCATAGCGACTCATTCCAGTGGCTTAGCACCATAGTGGGATGGCCCTACATTTGTTATATCGAGATTGTTGCCAGTGATTTGGTATCACAACGTGGGTTGGCCCCATAGATGGATTATTCGTGATTTTGGGTTACCAGTGGCTTGGCACCACATTATTAATGGATATCGTGACTTTGGGTCACCAGTGGTTTGGCACCACCAGTGGTTTGGTACCACATGGGGTAGAAAAGGAGTTATGGATGGCTAGGTTGGGTGCATTATCTATATTACTTGGTTATGAATTGTGTAAGTATGTTGCATTAATCGGGGGAAGGATTTATGCACTGAGTCTTGGTGACTCACCTTCTCCCTTATCTTTTCAGGTGATTCGTAGATCGCGGATGAGGAGCCGGGTAGTACTCGAGGTGGCCATTCAATAATTAAACTCGAATTTTACATGGACTTTGTTATGGGCATTTTATTTCATTTAAATTCGGTTTCATTTATTTGGGTTTGTAATAAAGACTTTTAAGTTTGTGCTTTTGGACTATTTATATGCTTTGGATTTGTTTTAAACATGGCTAAGTAAATTACTTGACAAATTTTAATAATATGAACGCAATGGTTTTCAAAACTTTACCATCGGGTAATATAAATCATTTGTTAACAAATGTCAACTCAAATGTTTTTGACAACTTAAATGAATTCCAAATTTAAGTTTCCACACTCAAATGCAAATGATTTTTCAAAGCAATCATTCGGGTTTTTCTTAAAATGACAAAAGTGATTTTTAACTTGTGGATCGACAACTAAATTTTAAAGATCGATTTCTGGGATTTTAAAGTATATTATCGATTTTTAACTAATCATGCACTTGATTTCTATAAACATTAGACATCTAAAGAATTTTGTCTAAAACTAAATCGTCCTCTTGATTTTCTTCAAAAAGTTTTCCCTGTGACATGCCAGATTCGGTCGTGGTGTATTGGCCAAGTTTGGGTTATTACAATTTTGGTATCAGAGCCAAGTTCAAAGGCTCGGCTGTGGGCCCGAGGCCCAAAATTTTTTAAAATATGGTCTTAAAATGTTTTGTTTGAAATTATATGATTTGAAAGGCATGGCACTGAGTCTCCAGCACCAATCCGCCCAAGTAAGTACCCCCAGCCTTTGGTTGTGATTTTTGGATGTTATAAACTTTGAATGACTAGAGATAGTGGACTACCTTAGAGACTAAAAATTATAGGACTCTATGGACTCGCGAAAATAAAACTCTTTAATAAGAATTATTCATAAAACTGTGCTTTAAAGATAGTGGAATAATGACTAAAGCATAAAACTTTTAAATTAGATAGTTGAGACTTTAGACATGAGCACTCGAGGTCGAGGTCGTATTACGCATGGAAGCAGTCGGGGTAGGATAGCTGTGTCTGAGCCAGTGAGGTCTGGTCAGGGGTCGAAAAATAAGATACAAAGACCACCACCCATGTAGGTGGTGAGTTCCAAGAGCAAGCAGGGATGACGCAGTTGTCTCGGTGATGCTTTGCAAGTTCTTGAGAGGTAGCTGGAGTAGGTGGAGGCGCCAAGCTCGAAAATTTGTACTGAGTGACTCGAGCCAATGGAGCCGAGGTATTTTGAGGTGTTTGGTGTAGCTCCCAAGATCTGGTGAATATTGGTTAGAAGCGGCGGGCGAATCATGAATGACTTGGATCGAATCTTGAGGAAAAGTGAAAGGGATAGTGTCGCTTCTTGGGATGAGTCATACCAATGGTGGCTCACAAGTCAGGTGATAGTGTTTGCAATGGAAGATCTCACTTGGGACTATTTTAAGGCAGTGTATCAAAAGAAATATGTTGGGTTTAGTTACATTGATGCACAGCAGAAGGCTTTTCTGAGATTGGTTCAGGGGAGTAAATCCGTATCAGAGTATGAAGCAGAATTTTTAAGATTGAGCCGGTATGCTAGAGGTATTGTGGATACGGAATACAAGCGGTGTGTCAGGTTCGAGGACAGACTGAGGGACGAGATGAGATTGCTGATTGCTCCACAACAGGAGCGAGAGTTTGCGGTGCTAATAGAAAAGGTTGAGATAGTCGAAGGGATAAAGTAATCTGTGAGGCAGAATCACGATAGGAATAGACATAAGAGAGTTTTTAGATCATCTGGGTCGGCCGGTAATTCTTAAAAAAGGGCTAGACACAGTGGGCCGAACCAATCTGGGAGGCCTGTTACTGCTAATTAGGGACCAGAGCAGTGTAATAGGTGTGGGAAATCTCATTGGGGCGAATGTTAGACCGGTGGGAAAGGATGTTTTGAGTGTGGCTCCCTGGATCATCGTGTGAGGACTGTCTACGTAAGCTAGCCAGAATCACCGAGGGTCGAGGCCGTAGTCAGTTCAGAAATGAGGGACTGCCATCGCAGAGGGGTCGTGGTAATGGTAGAGGAGGTAATGGTTCTGGTCGGGGCCGCAGAGCATTGGGCAGAGGTACAGGCAACACTGAGGCAAGACAGCCTAGGTTAGTATATGTAGCAAGGCGTCGAGAGGAGGGCGACGCACCGGATGTCATCACCGGTACGTTTTTCATCTTTGGTTTACCATATACTGCTTTGATAGATGTGGGTTCGACGCATTCGTATATTGCTAGTAGCATAGTAGAGATCATGAACCTAGACTTTGAAATTACCTCTAGGGAGATGACAGTACTTAGCCCTCTAGGTCACTCTGTAGAAGTGAATAAGCTGTTTAAGGATGTACCCCTAGAACTCCAAAGGGTAGTATTTGTAGCTGATCTGATGGAACTACCATTGGGGAGTTCGATCTAATTCTTGGGATGGAATGGTTGGTCAAGTACTAGGCAAGTTTGGATTGCGCTACTAAGCGCATGGTTTTGAAGACAGCTGAGGGTGAAGAGGTGGTTATGATGGGTAATAGAAGAGATTATCTATCCAACGTGGTATCTGCGTTGAAAGTCGAAAAGTTGGTCGGGAAGGCCGTGAGGCATTTGTGGTTCATGTGTGTGCGTTGGAGGCTAAGGAAACTTTGTAGGGAATCGTGAAGAATATTGAATTTTAAGAACTTAGACCGCCTCCAATTGTGAAGTTAAATTTGGAATAGATATCGTGTGCGGTGTCTATCGCTCAGTATAGGATGGCACCGACGGAATTGGTGGAATTGAAGGCTCAGATTCAGGAGTTGTTGGATAGAGGTTTTATCCGACCAAGTGTTTCACCTTGAGGAGCACCGGTACTCTTTGTCAAGAAGAAGGATGGTACGATGCGGATGTGTATAGACTATCGCCAGTTGAACAAGCTAACGATCAAAAACAAGTATCCATTGTTGAGGATAGATGACTTGTTTGATCAACTTAAAGGGGTAGCGGTTTTCTCCAAGATTGATTTAAAGTCTGGATATCATCAGCTAAAGGTGAAAGAGGTTGGTATCCATAAGACAACATTTCACACTCGGTATGGGCACTACAAGTTTTTGGTAATGCCGTTTGGGTTGACTAATGCTCCAGCAACATTCATGGACATGATGAATCGGGTATTTCAATAATTTTGGATCAGTTTCTCGTGGTATTTATAGACGATATCTTGGTATACTCAAAGCTAGAGGAAGAGCATGATGCGCATTTGCGAGTAGTGTTACAGATCCTGAGGGAAAAGCAATTATATGCAAAATTTAGTAAGTACGGGTTCTGGCTTAGGGAGGTGACTTTCTTATGTCACATAGTATCAGCTGAGGGGATTAGAGTGGATCCTCGAAAGATTGAGGAAGTGTTGGATTGGAAGCCGCCTAAGTCAGTGGCAAAAATTCAGAGTTTTCTGGGTCTGGCGGGGTATTACCGAAGATTTGTAGAGGGATTTTCTTTGATCGCAGCACCAATGACCAAGTTATTGAGGAAAGGAGTTCCATTTGTGTGGACTGAGAAGCAGCAATGAAGTTTTGACAAGTTGAAGAAGATTCGATCAAGCTCGGTTTTAATTGACTGAGGCGTGCAAGGAATTCACGGTTTACTGTGATGCATCACATACTGGCTTGGGATGTGTACTGATGCAGGAAGGGAAGGTAGTGGCTTATGCATCCCGACAGTTGAGACTGCAAGAGGTTAACTATCCGACACATGACTTGGAGTTAGCTGCAGTGGTTTTCGCTCTGAAAATACGGAGACACTATTTGTATGGAGAGAAGTCAATAGTCTATACGGATCACAAGAGTCTAAAGTATATTTTGACTCAAAAGGATTTGAACTTGAGGCATCGTAGATGGATTGAGTTGTTGAAGGACTACGACTGTTCGATTGAGTATCATCCGGGCAAGGCTAACGTGGTAGCAGACACGTTGAGCCGTAAAGTTGTATCAGACTTAAGAGCGATGTTTGCCCATCTTAGCTTGTATAACGATGGAAGTCTATTGGCAGAATTGCAAGTTAAGCCGAATTGTTTAGAACAGATCAAGGAGAAATAGTTAGTGGATGAGGGTTTGAATGCTCGATGGTTACAAGTTCAAAATGGTAATTTAGAGGGCTATAGTTTGTCCAGTGATGGCGTATTGTGTTTTCAAGGGAGAACTTGTATGCCGAAGGATGTCAAGTTGAGGCAGAGAATCTTCGGGACGCACATAGCAGCCCATACACTATGCATCCTGGTGGTAGCAAGATGTATCGGGATTTAAGAGAGCAGTTTTGGAGGCCAGGACTGAAGCGGGAGGTAACTGAGTTTGTGGGTAAATGTCTGACGTGTCAGCAGGTCAAGGGTGAACATCAGTTGTCGTTTGGGTTACTTCAGCTGGTGAAGATTCCACAGTGGAAGTGGGAAAGGATCACTATGGACTTTGTAAGTGGATTACCCCTTACACCGAGTAAAAAGGACTCAGTTTGGGTGATTGTGGATCGTCTGACTAAGTTAGCTCATTTCATTCCGGTAAGAGTGGATTACTCGCTTCAGAAGTTAGCTAAGTTGTATGTGGTAGAGATAGTGAGGTTGCAGGGTGTGCGTTGTCGATCATCTCGGACAGAGATCTTAGATTTATGTCAAGGTTTTGGAGAGCATTACATCAGGCCTTGGGTACGCGGTTGGATTTCAAGATCTGACATTTCATCCACAAATCGATGGGCGATCGGAAAGAGTTATACAGATTTTAGAGGATATGCTGAGAGGTTGTGTTTTGGACTTTAGAGGTAGCTGGGAAGAGTTTTTACCATTAGCTGAGTTCGCATACAACAATAGTTATCAGGCAAGCATTAAGATGGCACCATATTAGGCGTTGTATCGTAGGAAGTGTCGTATACCTACATGCTGGATTGAGTTGGGTGAGCGTCAGATGTTAGGACTAGAGTTGGTTACAGAGACTGAGAATAAGGTAAAGTTGATTCAAGCTCGGTTGAAGGAAGCTTCGGACAGGCAGAAATCGTATGCCGATCTCAAGCGGAGGAATATAGAGTTTATTGTGGGTGACCAGGTCTTTTTGAAGGTCTCGTCACGAAAGAAAGTGTTAAGATTTGGGAGAAAAGGCAAGTTAATTCCAAGGTTTATTGGGCAGTATAAGGTGTTGAGATGAGTGGGACCGAGAGCCTATCATTTCGAGTTGCCAGCAGAATGAGTCGACACGATGTGTTCCATGTCTCCATGCTTAGACGCTATCGTTCTGATCCATCGCATGTCGTGGCAGTGGAGGAAATAGAAGTGAATCTAGATTTGATGGTGGAAGAGGAACCAATGTAGATTCTAGATCGAGATGTGAAAGTGTTACGTAGGAAGTCAGTTCCATTAGTGAAGGTACTATGGCGAAATCATGGCGTGGAAGAAGCTACGTGGGAACCAGAGGATGTGATGAGACAACAGTATCCTCAACTCTTTTGACCAGGTAATTTCGAGGTCGAAATAATTTTAAGGGGGGTGGAATTGTAATATCCCGTAATACGGGTTAGTTGTGATTATATTGTTTTGCATGAGTACGGATTTGTCGTGTTGTTAAGTGAGATGTTCTAGGGTTTAGGAATAAGCCAAAAGTAGGCTCGAGCTGTAGGAAAATTTTTATTTTTAAGCTTTAAGTTAGAGGGAGCTGAAGGAGCTAGGGGTTAAGTGTAATTTATGGGGGAATTTAAGCACAAGAGGAGCTAGTAGCATAGTGGAAGTGGCGCATGAGTAGTTGCTTGGGGGGAAAGGTTCGAATAACATTAAGCACATTTTGGGGGATTCTAATTTTCTGCACCTTTACATCAAGTGTCGGCCAAGCTCTATGTTTGGTAAGTTGGACTTTAAATTTTTATGGCAAGTTGAATAATAGTTTAGGCAAGCTTGATCTTGGGGAAAGAAATCTTTTGATTAAGGAGTTGAAGAGGGAACACAAGGCTTGATATAAGGTGTGTGCTATGGAAACTTTTGTGTGGAAAAGTTTGACTTTGAAGTTCATGTATTTGGACGATTTTGGGGCCTAAGGGGGAGTGACCAAATCTTGTTTTGTTGGTAGCTAGTTGGTGCCGAAATTTCTTTTGGATAGGTGGTCATTTTCGGCTAGCATTGGAAGGCCTTCATTCTTTGTTTTGAGTCATAACCGAAAACCCTATGAGCTTTTTGGTTTCTCTCTAGTGCATCATAGTGAAGCAAAAGCCGATTGTCCATAGGCATTTATTGATTTGTCTCTTAGGCATTTGGCTGAATCTCCTTTGGAGCCTCTCTCTTATATTTTATTTTTTTAGCCGAAAAGAAACTCTCTTCCCTTCATCTTTTTCTTCTTCACAAGTGCTTGGATGAACCTTCTTTTTCCCCATCTCTCTTTTCTTTCTCTCATAACTGTTTGAAACCACATTTTCTTCTCTTCTTTCTTTTACCGAAACCCCTTAATCCCTTTTCTTTAAGCCTAAGCCGAATACCAACCATCTTTCTCCCATTCCCTCTTTTCTTTCTTGAACCGAATCATATTTGCTAGTTTTCTAGCAACCATAGCCGAAACTCCCTTCATCACTCAACCATTTTACCAAAATTATCCAAACCCTTTTTGTTTTACCTTGGCCGAATATCAAGGGTAGATCTTCTTTTGGTTTTCTTCAATCGATTTTGGAAGGGGGTAAGTGTTCATGGCCGTATTTCTTTTGGTTCTTTTCTTTTTTTTCTGTTGATTCTCATGAGGGCAAAAGCTAAATTTTTGGGCATTTGTTAGCAAGGTTCTAACTATTCATAGGAATCGATTTCTTCTAGGCTCTTCGAGACTTTAGAAGCAGTCGATCTAAGCCTCTATTCTCTAGTAATCGAAGTTGGTAAGTCAAGTGGTAAGGGTATCTATGTTAGTTCATCATTTTTTTAAATGGTTGAAAAGCCGAAGGCTTTTGAGATTAAGGTTGTTGTTGGCCAAATGGTCTATGTTATTGATCTAAGTGTTGGTCGAATGTAGGGCAAGGAGATCTAGTGCTGTAGATCGGGTCTTCGGGATTTAGTGCTTGCGTTAGTGACAGGTGTGTAACTTACACACTTTATAACCTAGCAAATATACATTAATAACCTAATATGTGATAAACCGAAAACTGTGTAGATCCTGATATGATACCTTATGGGCATGAGCAAAGATACAGGTAAGTCCGTTTCGATATGATTTGCTATATGATGCTTAATATCATGATCTATGATATATTTGTTATATGCATAATATTTGAGCATGATGGCATGATTTGTACATGTGATGTATTGATGTGGGTGATATGAGAGGAGGGAAAGATTTGATATCCGTGTCTTTGGGACACGGAGGTTTGGCACCTCATAGCCACTCATCCCGGTGGCTTAGCACCTGATGGGTTGGCCCCACATTTGTTATATCGGATTATCGCCAATGATTTGGTATCACAACGTGGGTTGGCCCCATCGATGGATTATTCGTGACTTTGGGTCACCGGTGGCTTGGCACCACATTATTAATGGATATCGTGACTTTGGGTCACGGTGGTTTGGCACCACCGGTGGTTTGGTACCACGGGGATGAAAAGGAGTTATGGATAGCTAGGTTGGGTGCATTATCTATATTTCTTGGTTATGAATTGTGTAAGTATGTTGCATTAACCGGGGGAAGGATTTATGCATTGAGTCTTGATGACTCAACTTCTCTCTTATCTTTTCAGGTGATTCGTAGATCACGGATGAGGAGCCTAGTAGTACTCGAGGTGGCCATTCAATAATTAAACTCGAATTTTACATGGACTTTGCTATGGGTATTTTATTTCATTTAAATTCGGTTTCATTTATTTGGGTTTGTAATAAGGACTTTTAAGTTTGTGCTTTTGGACTATTTACATGCTTTGGATTTGTTTTAAACATGGCTAAGTAAATTACTTGACAAATTTTAATAATATGAATGCAATGGTTTTGAAAACTTTACCATCGGGTAATATAAATCATTTGTTAACAAATGTCAACTCAAATGTTTTTGACAACTTAAATGAATTCCAAATTTAAGTTTTCACACTCAAATGCAAATGATTTTCAAAGCAATCATTCGGGTTTTTCTTAAAATGACATAAATGATTTTTAACCTGTGGATCGACAGCTAAATTTTAAACATCGATTTCCAGGATTTCAAAGTATATTATCGGTTTTTAACTAATCATGCACCTGATTTCTATAAACATCAGACATCTAAAGAATTTTGTCTAAAACTAAACCGTCCACTTGATTTTCTTCAAAAAGATTTCCCTGTGACATGCCAGATTCGGTCGTGATGTATTGACTGGGTTTGGGTTGTTACATAACTGTTGTGAAAATATTGTGGCAGAGACATGGGGTAGAAGAGGCTACATGGGAGCCCGAGAAGGCTATGAGAAACCAATATCCCAACCTTTTTGCAGGTAAGATTTTTGGGACGAAAATCCCTAAGGGAGAGAGAATTGTAACAACCTAATTTAGGGCCTAGTCAGAATAGTTGTTGCGAGACCACAAATTTGAGGTAGAAATATGTGTTTTATGACTGTTATGAGGCCTATAACATGCTTGCATGATTGTCTGAAAATTTCATGAAGAAATTTTATAAATTAGTGAACAATTTGTCTATTAGGACTAAATTGCAAAAATTGAAAAATATAAGTTTCTAGAAGATTCAAGTATGAAATAACATTAGAGAAATTATTAGAAGTCCTTATTTAGCAATTAGACCAATATATGTCAAGATGGGCAAAATTAAACATGGGAAGGAAAAATCTCAAGAAAGGGGCCTTAAAGGCATTTTTGTCATTTGGTTAATAAAAGAATTAAAAGGGAAAAAGAAGTCAAAATTCATGTCCATCTTCTTCATGCTAGCCGAGGTTACATAGTGATCAATGGCTATGCCACAGTTGATTTTAAGGTCACGTAGTGATCGGTGGCTCTGCCACATTTTCTGACAGCATGACTATCAAGACAGCGTGTAGCGGATGGATGGTTGATTGTAGAAATCCCCACAGTGTGATGGTTGGTACGGGTGGTGTGTAGAGGATGGAAAATTAGGTTGGGCTGGGTTATCTGCTGTGATTTATGATATGGGTTAAGGCTCAACCGAGGCTATTTTGAGCTAAGGCGTAATTGCCACCGTTATTGTAATGGGCTTCGGCCCGGATTGTTGTGATGCATGTTCTTACTGATGAAGGTTGTGCACACTGAGTTTTCGTAAACTCACCCCCTCTTTTTATTAAATGTTTCAGGTGATTCCCAGCGGTTGAGGATTGGGAGCCGTAGAGGACTCGGGGGTGGCTATACATTGGAGATACTACTCGTGAACTTTAGTAATTTCAATTTTTGCCTTTTTTATATTATTTATTTTGGGTTAATATTTTGTAATAAGGCCATTGGTTTATTTTTTCTAAGTTTTCATTTATAACTGTTAAACTTATAAATATGGGGTTTTCTTAAAACATTAGCAATCATTTTCTAAAATATCATGCTTACGCAACGATGCAAGTTCAACTTTCATCACAAAACTATTTTTCAAAATAATAACAACTTTTAAACGGTCATTTAGGAAATCATGTTTTTCTCAAACAAACAACGAACTCGGAGTTCAAAAATCCGATCAAACATTTCTAAACAATTGCTTAGCTTTTTACTTCCTTCGATGTGACACGCCAGATTCGGACCTAGCTTTTAGGCTAGGTTTGGGGTGTTACAGAACCATTCTGTATGTATGTTTTGGGTCTCATAGACCCATAATAGGGACGTTATGAATATGAATGAAAAATTTTTAAGTTGAAACAAAATTTTATGGCCCGATGTTATATGTTTGAGTAAGTTAAGTTTGGTAATGCCTCGTATCTGATTCCGACGTTGAATACGGGTAAGGGGTGTTACAAACATGACACTTGTTGAAAAGTTAAATAAACAAGGGAGAACAGATGGAGATGATGGTAGTAGTTCACCCAAGATTGAGGCAGTGAGTCATTGTTCTTTGTGGATAAGAAGAGAACTAGATGTGTGGGCTTAGATAGGTTGGTGAAGAAAGTTCTATGAGTTCTTGTGTGTGTACTCTCTCCCTCTCTTAGTGTTGTGGTTTGGCTTATTTATGGGAGACAAGGGAGCCTACGTGTCCTAGGCCTACTGACAGTAGACTCCATGCGTATTTGGCAAAGATGGTTGAGAAAGGTTTGTCTTGGTGTTATTGATCGCGACAATATATACGAACACTGCATAGAGAAATAAACTCAAAATATTTGTAACACCCTTATCCCGTATCCGTCTCTAGAACAGGGTTACGGAGCATTACCAGAGTTTATAGAGTAATTTCATATAATTCATGTCATTTACTTTTCATATCCGAAATTAATCATGTTGTCCCTTGAATGGACCCTCGATGCCCAATTTAAACTTTAGAATAAAGTCGGGACTAAATCAGAAACTCAAATTTTTTTTCACAAAATTCTAAAATTTTTCTTATATACAGGTGTCACACGCCCGTGTGGGAAGACCGTATGGCTCACATGGCCATGTCCCAGCCCGTGTCCTTATTCATGTAACTTTCTAACTATTGCCACACGACCTGCCACACGCCCGTCTGCTCAGCTGTGTGGTAAATTTAAATTTTACAAATTAGGTGCAAGTTTTACATGGCCAAGACACACGCTCGTGTTCTAGGACGTGTATCACACATGGCTAAGACACATGCCCATGTCTCTGCCCGTGTGCCAAATTCTTAGTATTCTATTTCTCAAAGTTAAGATGTCGGGGACACACGGCCAAACCACATAGACACATGAAAATCCTAGGTAGGATCCGACCGGTTCCTAGGTAGGTTCTTTTATACCATGTCATTGATTGAATTCATAATGATTTTCATGTGTCTATGTTCCTAGGTAGGATCCGACCGATACCGTCGCAACATAGACACATTAAAATCATTATGAATTCAATCAAGTTCTGGTGGTAATGCTAACCGATATGCAGCAGGTCTGATTTTTCAGTAATCTCATATGGCCCGATGAATCGTGGACTCAATTTTCCTTTTCGACCAAACCAGAGAACTTTATTCCAAAGTGATACTTTCAAGAATACCTTATCACTGACCTGAAATTCTATTTCTTTTCTTTTAAGATCGGCATAAGACTTTTGAGGATCAGAGGCTACTTTTAAACTATCTTGAATTACTTTCACCTTTTTGTAACACCCCTAACCTGTATCCGTCGCCAGATTAAGGTTAAAGGCGTTACCGGACAGATCGAAAATTTTTACAGATATTTCATAATACAATTCATCAATAGCAATCAAAGTGTCCCTTTTATAGGTCAATGAGAACTTACTCATGTTTTAGAATAGGGTCGGGACTAAACCGAACACATACTAAAATTCTCATAAATTTAAAGCTCTTCTAAGTTATAGAGGTCACACACCCATGTGGGAAGGCTGTGTGCCTCCCACTGCTACTAGACACACCCATGTGTCATGGTCATGCCAAAATAGAGCATGTATACTGACTTATCCACACGGCCACAAGACACGCCCATGTGCCATGGCCATGTAAAATTAGGCTAGCTACTGACTTATTCACACGGTCACAAGGCATGCCCAAGTGCCACAGCCGTGTATGCAAAACAGACTACTTGCAAGGCCAAAATGCCACCCATACTAGGGTCAACCCTACAAGCAACATACCAATTTATTTCATGAACATTCGACAACCAAAAACATGTCAAATAATTAACAAATCTCCACATTCAATTTAAATTCCAATCATGCCAATTTCCACAATCAATTCACATGTATTTCCAAGCATATTTCATCCACACTTCACTAAATCATTATAGCATCAACCTATCAATATGCTTACCATTCATAACACCATTTCACCACCATCAAGACATATCAAAACATGCATCATATATCATATTCTCTCATGTATATTATCAACATTTATCTAGCCAAATCACATGGCTATTTACCTTTCAAACATATACCAAATGACTAGCCATATGTAGCTATATACACATTTTCAAAGTACAAAAATGATTTTGAGTAGTGTGATGACGATCCTCGACGGTCCCCGAGCCCTTCGTAGTTTTAACGATCTATAAAACAGAGCAAACAGACATAGAGTAAGCTTTCAAAAGCTTAGTAAGCCATATACAAATAAACTTAACATATAAGCATTCAAAACATATAATCAATATGGATTCACTAATAGCTCAATTGCATAGCCATAATTCTTCTTGGCACGTTCACTTAGCCATTCATCTTTTTATCTTCCATATCACCATGTACTTTATTGCAACATAGTTTGTCAATTCATGTAACATAATTTAATTTCTCTTATTCAAATGCATAACTCATCTCGGTAAGTTTATGAATATACTTACCTTTTTATACACACAATGTATACATATCAAATGTACCTGAAACGGATATACAAATCACATAGTCATTCGTTTCTCAGACTTGCCTTTTGAACCCTTTGAAATTAAATAGGATACTCAGAATGCTCAGAATAGTCGTACAATGCCAACTTCCCAGACGAGGTCTTATATGTAATTAGATATCAATGCCACTGTCCCAGATAGGGTCTTACACTAATCAATACGATGACAATGTCCCAGTCATGGTCTTACATGTAAATCTCATCTCGATGCCAACATCCCAGACGTGGTCTTACATGATATCACATAACGGACACCTATGTCATGACATAAACTATCCCATCTATTCCTAGGTTCAGACAGGACTTATCAGACATTAACCATCTCTCGATACTTTCTCAGAATCCATATATTCATCATTTCATGTATCACTCATAGCAATTCAAATATCATATATTCACAAATAAATCAATTCAAATGTGTTTATTTGTATATCGACTTACCTCGGATTTGGTTATTCAACTACTTTCGCTTTCCCGCAATCTAAATTCGTATTCTTTGATTCTTGATCTATGCATATACAGATTTAGCCGATTCATTCATGAAATCATTCAATTCAAACCAAAAACATATATTTAGGGCAATTTACAATTTAGCCCTCACATTTTCACATTTGGAAAATTTAGTCCCTAATTCACAAAATCACAAAATACAATAAATTTACTTATTCCCATGCTTGGCCGAATATACGCTGTGCTCATATCAATCCATACAATTAATTTATTTTTCAAATTAGTCCTTCAAAATGATATTTTCTCAATTAAGCCCTAATTAGCTATATTCACTAAAAATTCAAGAACAACATATGTTCATTAATCATATATCTTTCATTTAACCCCAATACTCATCACAAAGCTTACCATTTCATCAATGGCACATCTCATAAACATCATCAATTCTTCAAATTACAACATGGGCTTAATAATAGAATAAGCAAAAATTTCAAAAACATAAAAATCATCAAAAACTAAAGTCAAAACATACCTTAATTTGGATCAAAAGCTAGCTGAATACCCTAGCTAAATTTTATTTTCTTCTTCTTTGATGTTTTGGCCAAAATAAGATGATAACCATCATCTTTCAATTGTTTTTTTTTTATTTAATATTATATTATTAACCCATTTACAAAATTATCCTTAATGTATATAAGGCCATCAATGTCTTTTAACCATCCACTATCTAAATATTGGCATAATTGCCTCATAAGGCCACAACATTTATAAGGCATAACACATAGTGCTTTAACAAATAGCATTCAAATATTGCATTTAATACAATTTAACCTTTTTCTGAATTAAGCATACAGACAGACTAATTAACTTACAAAATTTTAACACATGCGTAATAACATATCAATGGCATGATATGCGACTCAGATTTGTGGTCCCAAAACCACTATTCCAACTAGGGTCTAAACCGAACTATTACAATTCTCCCCTTAGGGATTTTTGTCCCCGAAAATCTTACCGTTAAATAGATTCGGATATTGTTGTCTCATTAAATCTTCAGGCTCCCACGTAGCCTCTTCTATTCCTTATAGATACCACAACACTTTTACTAACGTAATTTTCTTGTTTCTTAACTTTTTCACTTCACCAGATAAGATACGAATTGGTTTTTTTTCCTCATAAGTAATCACATGTGACGGATCAGATCGGTATTTACGGAGCATCGAAACATGGAATACATTATGCATTTTTGCTAGCTTAGAGGGCAACAATAACCTATACGCAACTGGCCCAATACATTCAATAATCTCATACGGTCTGATGAACCTCCAACTCAACTTGCTTTTACGTCCAAATCGGAGTACGTTCTTCCATGGAGATAATTTCAAGAACACTTTGCCACCGATCTCAAATTCAATACCCTTTCTTTTCAAGTTTGCATAGGACTTATGACGATCAATGCTGCTTTCAGACTATCTCAAATTACTTTTACTTTCTGTTCAGTGTCTTTTATCAATTTGACCCTGTGTAGCTTATTTTCTCTAAGTTCAGTCCAATACAGAGGTGTTTGACATTTACGTCCGTACAAAGCTTCATAAGGTGCCATTTTAATACTCGACTGAAAACTGTTTTTGTATGCAAATTCAATCAAGGGCAAATATTGTTCCCATGAACCATTAAACTCAAGGATGCAACATCTCAACATGTCCTCGAGAATCTAAATAATCCACTCTGATTGACCATCCATCTGCAGGTGAAAAGCTGTACTGAAATGTAATTTCATACCTAAAGCTTCTTGTAATTTCTTCCAGAATCGTGAAGTAAATCTTTGATCTCTATCTGACATAATGGATAGTGGCACCCCGTGCAATCTCACAATCTCAGAAATATAAAGCTCAGCTAATCTATCAAGTGAGTAATCATATCATACCGGAATAAAATGGGAAGATTTCGTCAATCGATCAACTACAACCCAAATCTCATCTTTCTTTCTGAGTCAGAGGCAATCCTGAAACAAAATCCATTGTCACTCTATCCCATTTCCACTCGGGAATTAGAATCGGTTGTAACAAACCATATGGAACCTGATGTTCAGCCTTAACTTGCTGACAGATTAAACATTTCGACACAAATTTAGAAATATCTCGTTTCATATCAGACCACCAATAGTGTTGCTTCAGATCATGATGCATCTTCGTACTACCCGGATGAACAGATAGTCAAATGTTATGTGCTTCATTCAAAATTAACTGAATCAACTCTGGGTTTCTCAGAACACATAATCGATCTCAGAATCTCAAGAAATCATCAACATCAACTCAAAATTTAGATTCAGAGTTTGAATCACACTGATCTCGTTTTGCTAACATTTCATTATCAACTTTCTGAGCATCACATATCTGCTGTAAAAACAATGATTTTGATTTCAATTCAGCTATCACTGAACTATCATCAAATAGATCTAATTTAGCATTCAAAGCACATTGTGCAAACAGTGATTTCCAACTCAATGCATCGGCAACATCATTATCTTTACCCAGATGACAATCTACTACAAGTTAATAATATTTTAATAGTTGTAACCATCTTCTCTGTTGTATATTCAAATCTTTCCAAGTCATCAGATATTTCAGACTTTTATGATCTAAAAATACGTGACATTTCTCACCAAATAGAAAATGTCGCCAAATCTTCAATGCGAACACAATCGCAGCTAGTTCAAGGTTGTGTGTCAGATAGTACTTTTCATGCGGCTTCAATTGTCTCGAGGCATAAGCTATAACTTTTCCTTCTTACATCAGTACGCATCCCAGACCATTCAATGAAGCATTACTGTAAATTACAAACTCTTTGCATGATTCTGGCTATACTAAAATCGGAGCTTCTGTCAAAAGAGTTTTCAATCGATCAAAACTTTTCGGACATTTATCGGACCATTCATATCTCACATCTTTCTAAAGCAATCTAGTTAGTGGGTAGCTATTATTGAAAAGCTTTTACAAATCTTCGATAATAACCAGCGAGTCCCAGAAAGCTACAGCCTTCTGACACATTTTTCGGAGGTTTCCATCCCAGAATATCAGAAATCTTGCTCGGATCAACACATATTCCTGATGCTGACACAATTTGCCCTAGAAAATTAACTTCATGTAACCAGAATTCACATTTGCTGAATTTTGCATACAATTACTTTTCTCTCAGAGTTTGCAACACAATTCTCAAATGTTCAGCATGTTCAGTTTCATCTCGAGAATAAATCAAAATGTCATCAATGAAAACAACAACAAATCAATCTAGATACGGTCTAAAAATCCTATTCACCAGATCCATAAAAATAGCAGGAGCATTCGTTAATCCGAAAGGCATAACTAAAAACTCATAATGCCATACCTTGTTCTGAAAGTAGTTTTTGGAATGTCTGAATCTTTCACTCTCAACTAGTAGTACGATCTCAAATCAATCTTAGAAAACACAGTAGCTCCTTTTAACTGATCAAACAAATCATCAATTCTAGGCAATAGAATTTATTCTTATGGACACTTTGTTCAATTGATGATAGTCAATGCACATTCTCATTGTGCCGTCTTTCTTTTTCACAAACAGAATAGGAGCACCCCAAGGCGAGAAACTCGGTCTAGCGAACCCTCTGTCAGTTAACTCTTGCAACTGTGACTTTAAATCTTTCATCTCTGTTGGTGCCATTCTATACGGAGCTATCAAAATAGGTGTCGTACCAAGCAATAGATCAATGCCAAATTCAACTTCACGTATTGGAGGCAATCCCGAGAATTCTTTAGGGAATACATCAGAAAACTCACAATCAACTGGCACTGATTCAACTTTCTTTTCAGACACTTTTGAATCAATCACATAAGCAAAATATACCTCATATCCCTTTTTCACATATCTTTGAGCTTTCAACACAGATATCATAGCAGGAAATCCATTCAAATCATTATACTCAACCCGAACTATTTCATCATCCGGGCATCTCAAATCAATAGTGTTTCTTTTACAATTCACAACAACATAATGTAATGTCAACCAATCCATACCAAGAATAATATCAAACTCATCAAATTGTAATAGCATCAGATCAACAGGAAAATAGATATATAGAAACATTAACGGACAGTTCTTGCATACTTTGTCACTAAGACACTCTTACCTAAGGGGTTTGATACTTTTATAACAAACTCAGTAGACTCTAGAGTCAAAGTCTTACTAGATACTAAGTTCATGCATATATACAAATGAGTAGAACCAGGTCTATCAATGTAATCACAGAAGTATCTTAAAGTGTAAATGTACCCGTTATAACATCCAGAGATGAAGCTTCATCCTGATCTCGGATGGCATATGCTTTAGCAAGCGCTCTAGCTTCGGATCTCGCAATAGTATCTCTCATAGTTCTCTAACTACCACTGACATTTCTTACATTTTGGGAAGGTCTACCTCTCACTGGAGCATTATCGGATCTCGAATTCTGGACAATCTCTAGTTCAACAGGTTCTGGGCAATCACGGATGGAATGATCTATTGATCCAAATCTAAAATAGGCTCGATGATTTAATCTACAACTTCCTGGATACCTTTTTCAACAATTTTTACATTCGGGTTTCTCGGATCGAACATTTCCAACACTTGTTATTGAAGTTGCTAGAGCTTTAGAGATCAACTGTGATCTAGCTCGATCTCTATTGGAATGTCCCACATTAGCTCTCGAACGACTTTGTTCATCTTTAAATTTCTTCGAAGCAGACTGAAATGATTTACCCGAAAATCTCTTTCTCACGTCTCTAGCTTCAAGCTCAGCTTTTCTTTTATCTTTCCTGAGTGCCTCAGCTTTGCACGCTCGGTGAACAAGCACAACAAACTTTTTATTTCCAAACCCGACTAGCAAGCAGATATCTTCACTAAAACCATCTTCAAATCTCTTACACATTATTGCTTCAGATGATACACATTTTGGGCATTCTGACTTTGCCTCACAAACTCTCATTCGTGTTTAGTGACAAGCATGCAGCCCTGCTTTAATTCCAAAAATTCCTTTCATTTTTTATCTATGAATCTCTGTCTAATGTATTTCTTTCGAAACTTAGACTAGAAGAAATATCAAGTAACCCGTTCCTTTGGAACAACAGAAATTAAAGTTTTTCACCACTGATAGGCCGCATCTCGTAACAAAGATACAACACATTAAATACTTTCTTTTGAGTCAAAGACATCTCATCACATACCTAAATAGTGTTTTCTAACCAAAACTCGACTTTCTCAATATCATCATGACTAGTAGCCCTGAATTCTTCAGCCCCGTATTTATGAATTTTGTCAACTGCAGGCTTATTCAACATATTCAGATTCATAGTTGGAGGCATAATAGATGTCTGATGGGGATTAATAGGCGAAAGGTTGTGGAACAGCCAGGTTATTTCTCACAAATTAAGTGAACCACTCACTCATCATCTGGAAGAAAGCTTGTTTAGCTTCTCCCTCTTGACCGCTCGTAGCCGGTCTCAATTCAAATGGCATTGTACCTTGAGCGAGAGCAGGCGCATTGCTTTCTACATCGATAGGTACGGTTCTTTCAGGATCTATTACTATACGTAAAACACATTTTACACGTCAGGACTCATCACACTATAACAGTTTAGATATATGGCATGTATAGCTAGACTCTCACATGCTTCGTTAGTCCGAGAAATGGCTAAATCGTAGCTCTGATACCAATCAAATGCAACACCCTGACTCGTATCCGTTGCCAAATTAGCGTTAAAGGCGTTACCAGACAGATCAAAAACTTTTACAAATATTTCATAATACAATTCATCAATCGCAATTAAAATGTCCCTTTTATAAGTCAATGAGACTTTAATCATGTTTTAGAATAGGGTCGGGACTAAACTGAACACATAATAAAATTCTCAAAAATTTCAAACTTTTCTAAGTTACAGAGGTCAAACAACCATGTGGGAAGGCCGTGTGCCTCTCACGGCTACTAGACACACCCATGTGTCATGGCCGTGCCAAAGCAGATCATGTATACTAACTTATCCACATGGCCACCTGACACGCCCGTGTGCCATGGCCATGTAAAATTAGGCTAGCTACTGACTTATTCACATGGTCACAAGGCATGCCCGTGTGCCACATCCGTGTATGCAAAACAGACTACTTGCAAGGCCAAAATGCCACCCATACTAGGGTCAACCCTACAAGTAACATACCAATTTATTTCATGAACATTCGACAACCAAAAACATGTCAAATAATTAACAAATCTCCACATTCAGTTTCAATTCCAATCATGCCAATTTGTACAATCAATTCACATGTAATTCCAAGCATATTTCATCTACACTTCACTAAATCATTATAGCATCAACTTATCAATATGCTTACCATTCATAACACCATTTCACCACCATCAAGCCATTTCAAAACATGCATCATGTATCATATCCTCTCATGTATATTACCAACATTTATCTAGCCAAATCACATGGCTATTTACCTTTCAAACATATACCAAATGACTAGCCTATACATGCCATATTTAGCTATATACACATTTTCAAAGTACAAAAATGATTTTGAGTAGTGTGATGACGATCCTCGACGGTCCCCGAGCCCTTCGTAGTTTTAACGATCTATAAAACAGAGCAAACACACACAGAGTAAGCTTTCAAAAGCTTAGTAAGCCATATACAAATAAACTTAGCATATAAGCATTCAAAACATATAATCAATATGGATTCACTAATAGTTCAATTGCATAGCCATAATTTTTCATGGCACATTCACTTAGCCATTCATCTTTGCATCTTGCATATCACCATATACTTTATTGCATCATAGCTTGTCCATTCATGTAACACAATTTAATTTCTCTTATTCAAATACATGACACATCTAGGTAAGTTCATGAATACACTTACCTTTCTATACACACAATGTGTACATATCAAATGTACCTGAAAAGGATATACAAATCACATAGTCGTTTGTTTCTCAAACTTGCCCGTTGAACCCTTCGAAACTAAATAGGATACTCAGAATGCCCGGAATAGTCGTACAATGCAAACGTCCTTGACGAGGTCTTACATGTAATAAGATATCAATGCCACTGTTCCAGCAAGCTCTTACACGAATAAATACAATTACAATGTCCCAGACATGGTCTTACACGTAAATCTCATCTCGATGCCAACGTCCCAGATGTGGTCTTACATGAAATCTCGAATCAATGCCAACATCCCAGACGTGGTCTTAAATGATATCACATAACGGACACCTATGTCATGACATAAACTATCCCATCTATTCCTAGGTTCAGACGGACTTCTTAGACATTCACCATCTCTCGATACTTTCTCAGAATCCATATATTCATCATTTCAAGTATCACTCATAGCAATTCAAATTTCATATATTCACAAATAAATCAATTCAAATGTGTTTATTTATATATCGACTTACCTCGGATATTTGATCAGATTCGGTTATTCAACTACTTTCACTTTCCCGCGATCTAAATCCGTATTCTTTGGTTCTTGATATATACATACATAGATTTAACCGATTCATTCATCAAATCATTCAATGCAATCCAAAAACACATATTTAGGGCAATTTGCAATTTAGCCCTCATATTTAGACAATTTAGTCCCTAATTCACAAAATCACAAAATACACCAAATTTGCGTATTCCCATGCTTGGCCGAATACACACTATGCTCATATCAATCCATACATTTCATTTATTTCTCAAATTAGTCCTTCAAAATGCTATTTTCTCAATTAAGCCCTAATTAGCTATATTCACTAAAAATTCAAGAACAAAATATGTTCATTAATCACATATCTTTCATTTAACACCAATACTCATCACAAAGCTCACCATTTCATCAATGGCGCATCTCATAAACATCATCAATTCTTCAAATTATAACATGGGCTTGATAGTAGATTAAGCAATAATCTCAAAAACATAAAAATCATCAAAAACTAAAGTCAAAACATACCTTAGTTTAGATCAAAAGCTAGCCGAGTACCCTAGCTAAATTTTCTTTTCTTATTCTTTGATGTTTCAGACAAAATAAGATGATAACCATCATCTTTCAATTGTTTGTTTTATTTAATATCATATTATTAACCCATTTACAAAATTATCCTTAATGTATATAAGGCCATCAACATCTTTTAACCATCCACTATCTAAATAT
Source organism: Gossypium rotundifolium (assembly GCA_025506655.1). Taxonomy (NCBI): domain Eukaryota; kingdom Viridiplantae; phylum Streptophyta; class Magnoliopsida; order Malvales; family Malvaceae; genus Gossypium; species Gossypium rotundifolium. The sequence continues at coordinate 66,342,813 of CP106732.1, read as the reverse complement.
TGGCATAAAGCCACAACACATAGGTGCTTTAACAAATAGCATGCAAATATTGCATTTAATGCAATTTAACTCTTTTCTCAATTAAGCATATAAATGAACTAATTAACTTACGAAATTTTAACACATGCTTAATCACATATCAATGACACAAAAAATAATATTAAATTATTTCACTAACTCAAATTTATGGTCCCGAAACCATTATACCGACTAGGGGCTAAACCAGACTGTTACATTTTTTTCAATTTCACAGACTAAGTCAACTCCTTGTATCTTTTTCTCACTGAGCTCTGTCCAATATAATGGAGTTCTACATTTACAACCATACAGAGCTTCATATGGTGCCATTTTAATGCTGGACTGATAACTGTTATTATAGGCAAATTTAACTAAAGGCAAATACTTTTCCCAGTTTCGTTCAAATTCTAACACACAACATCGAAAAATAGCTTCAAAAATCTGTATAACACGTTCAGATTGTCCATCAGTTTGAGGATGGAATGCAGTTCTAAAATGTATCTGTATCCAAAGCTTCTTGCAACTTTCTTCAAAATCGAGACGTAAACCGAGGATCTCTGTCTGCAATAACAAAGACAAGCACTCCATGCAGTCTAACAATCTCAGAAACATATAATTCATCCAACTTATCCAAAGAGAAATACATACGTACCAGAATAAAGTGTGCAAACTTTGTTAACCAGTTGATGATTATCCAAATGACATCTTTCTTCTTTGGAGAAAAGGGTAATCCTTATACAAATTCCATGGTAATTTTTTCCCATTTCCATTCTGGTATTGTAACTGGCTGTAATAATCCCGAAGACACCTAATGTTCAGCTTTTACTTGCTGACATATCAAATATTTAGATACAAATTTAGAAATATACCATTTTATTCTCGGCCACTAGTACATCTTTTTCAAATCATTTTACATTTTGTTACTGCCAGGATGAATAGACATGGTTCCATTATGAGCTTCATGTAAAATCTTCTATACTAATTCTGAGTTCTTTGGTACATATATTATGCCATTGAATAATAGACAACCATAAGACCCAACTTGAAATTTTGTATCAGAATTCAACTCACACTATTCTCGTTTAGCCTATAATTCATCATGTAACATGTAACACCCCTAACTTGTATCCGTCACTGAAATAGGGTTACGGGCATTACCAAAATATTCTAAAACATTTATAGATAAATCATGCAAGTTACTACTTGAATTTCAAAATCATTCGTAACGTCCCTTAAATGGACCATCAATGTCCAATACGAGCATTAAAATTGAGTTGGGACTTAATTCAAACCTCTAAGAATTTTTTCGTAATTTCAAAAATTTTCCAAGGTGTAGGGCTCACACGCCTGTGTGGTCCAAGGAACACGCCTGTGTGACCCTGGGACACACCTGTTATAGGCCATGTTTGACCCGTGTAACTCTCTGACTTGCACACACGGCCATGCCATACACCCGTGTGCTAGTCCATGTTATTAATTAAATTCTTTCAAAATTAGGTGCAAGTTTCACATGGCCAAGACACACACCCGTGTTCTAGGCCGTGTAGCACACACGGCTGAGACACACACCCGTGTGCTCAATTTTGATTATTCTGTTTCTCAAAATTAAGGTGTAGGGGACACACGATGTAACACCCCAAACCCGGTCAACACACCACGACTGAATTCAGTATGTTACAGAGTGAAAATAAAATTTGAAAAAAAACAAGTTGCTGGTTTACTTTTTGTGAAAAAGTGTTATCAAAAACATTTTTCAATTTGAGTGTGAAAGAAAAACTCCTTCGAGAAGATCGTTTGTCGTTTCTAGTTTTGGAAAGCCATTTGATTTTATAAAAACCCTAGTGAGTTTAGAATAGTTAAGAAAATCATTTGTATCTGAACATAAGAAAAACTTGGTTCGGAGAAAGTCTGAGTTAGTTTGCCGACTTCATTTATTTAGTATTACCCGATGGTAAAGTTTGAAAAACCTGATAAGTTGTACAATTTTTGAAAACGTTGATTTTGCAGGTTAGTAGAACGTGCTATGTTAATTAACTTAAGCTCAGTACTATAAAACTTAAAGCAAATAACCAAAACCCGAAATAATAAAAACTTAGCGGCCTTATTACAAATCCAAAACCAAATTTAAAAGTGAATTAATCCAAAATAGTAATTGAAATAAAGCCCGAAAACCTAGTGCATGGCCACCTCGAGTCCACCCCGGCTCCACATCCGCGATCTAAGCCTCATCTGCAAAATGTAAGAGAAAGAGTGAGTCACCGAGACTCAGTGTATAAATCCCCATCCTGATAATAATAAGGCACTTACACATTTCATATGTCAATATGCAAATCATGCAAACCCAACCTAACCAACCGAACTCCCTTGTTCACCCCGTGTGGTCAAAACCACGGTGGTCAAAACCATCGTGACCGTAGTCACAAATCATATAAATGTGGTCAAAACCACTAGTGACCGTAGTCACAAATCATATGGTGGGGCCAACCCTTTGTGTAGCCAAAACCATCGATGACAATCTTTCTCAATCAACATCATGGGCCAACACACTATGGTATATTAACATGTTTGTAATGCAAATATCGGACATGTAGCATAAAATAATATAACAACATATATCGAAAAGCCAATCCTCGTGGACTTAGTCGACAAATCATACCCACATGGTCAAACCACGTTGTCAATAGCTATTGAGACTTTTAACACAAATATAACTAGCAAATTAACTAATGAAGTGTGTAAGAGTTACACACCTAAATACTCATAAACGACGCCACTATGAGGGTCCATAAAACATTTGGTCACTAAATTAGGTTACACAGAGAATAACTATGAATCAAGAATTAACTCGAAAGAGTAGATCCCTTACCTAGATTAACAAACTCAAGAATGAGATTTAAACCACAAACCGTGGCAAAACCACCGAATGACAGTCTAAATCATCCTTCACCCTCCTCAACATACCCATCATCATGAACACAATAGCCATTGATTGAACCAAGAAAATCTTGAAGGATATAACTCAATAAGATATCCCCCCATTTACCTTGGTACCCTTCAATCACCAAGCAAAAACCCGAAGCAGCGTGATGATAAGCCTCCCCCTACAATCGGCCAAGATCTAAACCACATAAACGAATAGCCTTCGACTTTACATACAATAAAAGAGTTGAATTGACAGAACCCTTACCATAGTATCTAATGCAACCGATTGGAAAGGAATAGATGACCATGATCCGCTGCTACAAAACCCGAAGAATGATATAAGACTAAGGGTAGTCGACTAAATCACCATCCATCCACATGTCTACTCCCGGCTTTTACTTCCCTTAAGAAACTACAAAATGAAGAGAGCAAAGATAGAAAGAGATTCGGCCTTATGACAAAAGAAGTAGAAGGGAAAAAAGAAAGGATGAATCGAAAACTTACCAAGAGTTGAGATTCGACAATGAGCAAAAGAAGTATGTTAACCGACTTTTAATGATTGAAAGAGGACTTAAACAAAGGTAGTGAGACTCAAGGAATTTTAGGCTAATCAAAGTGTTTTAAGATCAAGAACAAAATGGAGAAAAAGAAACAAGATGGGTGATGATTTGGCTTTGGAAAAGATGGAAAGGAAAATAAAGTAAAGTGGGTGGAGTGGATTTGGCTAGCACAACACAGGAATAGAAAAAGATGACGACAAAAAAGGGGTTTCAGTTATGATAATGAACGTCAAGAGAACTCAACAAAAGGTTGAGTTGAATGGGAATGAAGTTTCGGCCAAGCACCATAAGTTGAAAAGAGACGAAAAGAAAAGAAGGCTTAGGGACTATTTGGTTTAACTAAAAGGGATAAAAACCCAAAGAACTTTTGATGCCCTCTCACTACGCCAAAAATGCACCTATAGCTAGCTTCCCATTTTGAATTTTGGCACACCAAACACACACAAAACTGAATGCTCCAAGCTCTCCTAGCCACTACAAAATTCTGCTAAACACTCCTACTCCCTTCATCCTCTAAGCCATCCCCTTTTTTCCTCCTAGAATTCCTCTCTTCCACTCATTCAAACAATTTGAATGATTTAACTTCCACCATTTCCTCCCTTTCACCCATTTGAAATTGTTGACCCTTTCAAACCTTATCAATCAGAGTACACTTTGAGCCGAATTCCTCCCTGCTCTTGGCGTCAAAATAACAAGCAGAAAGGGAATTTCTGCTGCTCGAACCTAGGCTCCCTTGCTCCCCCTTGAGGTGTCACTTCTCCAAGCCCTAAGTGGCACCTCATTGCCACTTTTCCAAGGCACTTCTTGTGCTAAAACTCGCCACCAATTATACTTAATCCCTAGCTCAATCAGCTCCCTTCCTTTAGAAGCCCAAAACACAACTTTTTGCAATAACTCTGGCCTACCCCAAGCTCATGCCGGGACCCCAAAACACCCTAAACTAGCAAAACAATCATACTAACACATGCAAACAAGCAAAAATTTAGAGACCCCGATTTAAGGATGTTACAGTTCTACCCCCCTTAAAAATAATTTTGGCTTCGAAATTTCCTGGTCAAAAGAGTTGAGGGTATTGCTGCCGCATCACATCCTCTGGTTCCCACGTGGCCTTTTCCGTACCATGCTATCGCCATAACACCTTTACCAGTGGAACTGACTTCTTACGCAACACCTTAACATCCCGATCTAGAATCTGCACTGGTTCCTCTTCCATGGTCAAATCTGGGCTCACCTCGATCTCTTTCACTGACACAATATGTGACGGATCTGATCGATAGTGCCTAAGCATGAAGACATGGAATACATCATGAATCTAACTCAACTCCGATGGCAACTCGAGCTGGTAAGCTACCAGTCCCACTCGCTTCAACACCGTATACTGCCCAATAAACCTAGGGCTTAGCTTGCCCTTCCGACCAAATCTCAGCACTTTCTTCCACGGCGATACCTTCAAAAAGACCTTGTCACCCACTGCATACTCTATATCCCTACGTTTGAGGTTGACATACGACTTTTGCCTGTCTAAAGCTTCCTTCAGATGAGCCTAAATCACCTTAACCTTATCCTCTATTTCAGCAACCAACTCTGGACCCAACATCTAACGTTCACCCAGTTTTGTCCAACACGTAGGGGTACGACACTTCCGTCCATACACTACCTTATATGGTGCCATCTGGATACTCGCTTGATAACTGTTGTTATACGGGAACACTGCCAATGGTAGATATTCCTCCCAACTATCACTGAAATCCAGAACACAGCCCCTTAACATATCTTCTAAGATTTGAATTACCCTTTCTGATTGTCCGTCTGATTGCGGATGAAAAGTCGTGCTGAAATCCAACCTCGTACCCAATTCCTGATGCAAAGCTTTCCAAAACCTTGATGTGAATCTGGGATCCCTATCTAAAATAATCGACACCGGCACCCCATGTAACCGTACTATCTCCGCTACATACAACTTAACCAACCTTTGGAGTGAATAATCAATCCGAACTGGTATAAAATGAGCTGATTTTGTCAGACGATCTACAATTACCCATACAGAATCTTTCTTGCTAGGCGTAAGGGGTAGCCCAGTGACGAAGTCCATCGTAATCCTTTCCCACTTCCACTGTGGAATCTTCACCGGTTGCAACAGACCTGACGGTAATTGATGCTCTTTGACTTGTTGGCATGTCAGACACTTACTTACAAATTTTGTTACTTCTCTCTTCAAACTCGGCCACCAGAACTGGTCCCGCAAATCCCGATACATCTTGCTACCTCTGGGATGCATAGCGTATGGGCTGCTATGAGCTTCTTGAAAAATTTGCTGTCTCAACTCAACATCTTTTGGCATACACACCTTCCCTTGAAAACATAGCACACCCTCACTGCTCAAGCTATAACCCTCCAAACTACTATTCTGCACTTGCAACATCCGAACACTCAAAACCTCATCCACTAGCTATCTCTCCTTAACCTAGTCCACCCACGTTGGCTTTACTTGCAATTCTGCCAATAGACTCCCGTCGTCATATAGACTGAGACGAGCAAACATTGCTCTCAGATTCCGTTACCACCTTATGGCTCAATGCGTGAGCCACTACATTAGCCTTACCCAGATGGTATTCAATCGAGCAGTCATAGTCTTTTAATAACTCGATCCACCTACGTTGCCTCAAATTTAATTATTTCTGTGTCAATAGATACTTCAAACCCTTGTGATCCGTGTAGATGATATACTTCTCCCTATACAAGTAATGCCTCTAAATCTTCAGGGCAAAGACCACTACAACCAATTCCAGATCATGCGTCGGGTAGTTACCTTCATGAGGTCTCAACGGCGAGACGTATATGCTACCACTTCCCCTCTTACATCATCACACACCCCAAACCAGTATGCGATGCATCACAATAAACCGTGAATTCCTTCCCAGCTTCAGGTTGAATCAAAACTAGAGTTTCTGTTAGAATCTTCTTTGACTTGTCGAAACTTTCCTGCTGCTTATCAGACCACACAAATGGAACCCCTTTTCGCAACAACCTAGTTAACGGTGCTGCAATCAAAGAAAACCCTTCCACGAATCTTCTGTAATATCCAGCGAAACCCAGAAAACTTTGAATCTCTACTACTGACTTAGGTGGCTTCCAATCCAACACTGCCTCAATCTTCCGAGTATCCACTCTAATTCCCTCAGCTGACACCACATGACCCAAGAAAGTTACCCTCAAGTCAGAATTCGCATTTGCTATACTTGATGAATAATTGCTTCTCCCTCAGAATTTGTAAAACCACACATAGATGTTCATCATGTTCCACCTCAGATTTCGAGTATACCAAAATGTCGTCTATAAACACCATGAAAAATCGATCTAAGTACGACTGAAACACCCGATTCATCACGTCCATGAACTCTACCGGCGCATTAGTCAACCCGAACGGCATTACTAAAAACTCGTAGTGCCCATAACGAGTACAAAATACTATTTTATGGATATCCGCCTCCTTCACTTTGAGTTGATGATACCCCGACCCAAGATCTATCTTAGAGAAAATCGATGCACCCTTAAGCTGATCAAACAAGTCGTCTATCCTGGGCAACGGATACTTGTTCTTGATCGTCAACTTATTCAGCTGGCGGTAGTCTATACACATCCGCATTGTACCATCTTTCTTCTTAACAAAGAGCACAGGCACTCTCCAAGGTGATACACTCAGCCGGATGAAACCCCGATCCAACAATTCCTGAATTTGTGCCTTCAGTTCCACCAATTTCTTCTGCGCCATCCTATATAGGGCAATACACACTTGCGCAGTTCCGGGTAACAAGTCCATACTGAACTCAACTTCATGGTCTGGAGGCAGACTCGGAAGTTCCCCTAGGAATACATCGACAAATTCCTTCACCGTCTGTACATTCCCCACAACTGATTCTTTGGCCTCCAAGGTACAAACATGCACCATAAATGCCTCACAACCCTTCCTCGCCATTTTCTCTGCCTTTAGAGTAGACACAACATTAGATAGATAATCTCTTCTATTACCTATCATTACCACCTCTTCACCTTCAACTGCCCTCAAAACCATGCGCTTAGCTGCGCAATCCAAACTGGCCTGGTACTTCACTAGCCAATCCATCCTGAGAATCAGATTGAACTCCCCGAATAGTAGTTCCATCAGATTAGCCAAAAACACTACCCCTTGAAGTTCTATGGGTACATCTCTATACAGTTTATTTACTTCTACATAGTGACCTAGAGGGCTTATTACTGGCATCTCCCTAGAAGTAATCTCAAAGTCTAAGTTCATAGTTTCCACTATACTACTGGCAACATACAAGTATGTCGAACCAACATCTATCAAAGCAGTATAAGGCAGTTCAAAAATTAAGAACGTACCAGTTATGATGTCCGGTGCGTCACCCTCCTCTCGATGCCTCGCTGTGTAGACCAACCCAGGCTGTCTTGCCTCTGCGCTCCCAGCACCTCTACCCAGTGCTCAGCGGCCTCGTCCCAAACCGTTACCTCCCCTGGCCGAACAGCGACCCCTCTATGGTTGCTGACCATCCCTCCTGAATTGTGTACGACCCTGATTCCCAGACTGAAGCTTAGCTAACCTCTGCAGACAATCCCTCACTCGGTGTCCCGTTGACCCACACTCAAAACACCCTTTGTTTCCAGTCCAACATTCCCCCGTGTGAGACTTCCCACACCGAGCACACTGTGATAGCCACTGAGTAGTAGTAACAGTAGGCCTCACAGCTTGATTCGGCCCACCATATCTAGCCCTTTTCTGCTGATTCCCAGTAGACCCGGATGACCTGAAATTCCTCTTATTCCAACCCTTATCCTGATTCCGTCTCACTGACTGTTTCACTTCTTCATCAACTTTGGCCTTCTCCACTATGACTGTAAATTCTCTCTCCTACTATGGAGCAATCAACATCCATAGCTCATCTCTCAGCCCATCCTCAAATCTGACACAGCGCTCATGTTTCGTGCCCACAATACCCCGTGCATACCGACTTAACCGAATAAATTTTGCCTCATACTCTAATACTGACTTATTTTCTTGAACCAAATTTAGGAACGCCTTACGCTGCGCATCGATGTAATTAGCCCCAATGCATTTTCTCTGATAGGCTGCCCTAAAGAAATCCCAAGTGATGTAAATTACCATTGCTCCATCCCTAACCGTGAGCCACCACTGATATGACTCATCTCGGAGAAGAGATACTATACCCTTCAGCTTCGCCTTAGTCGTAAATCTAGGTCGTTCATGATACGTTCTGTCGCCTCTAGCCAATATTCTACCGTACTAGGAGCCACACCAGATACACCTCTAAATACCTCGCGCCATTATCCCGGAGTTGTTTAGACACATATTTTCAAGCTCTCGTTCTGATGCTTGCACCTGCGACTCTTCTTAAAACCCGCAGCATCGCCTGTGACACTGCGTCATCACCAGCCGTTTGATCCTAAAATTTCGTGCCCACAACTGGTGGCGGTGGTACCTCGTTCTCTGACCCATGACCAGACCCTACCGGTTTCGACATAATCGTCGTCCCTACCCTACCTCGCCCACGTATATTACGCCCACGTCCTCGTGCACTTATGATCTGATATCTGAATTGATCCGATTTAATAGTTTTATGCGTTAGACTTTTTCCACTGTTATTAGGCACAGTCTTATGAATAGTTTAATACGGGGATTATTTTCGTAAGTTCACACAATCCAACGATTTAAGTCTCTAAAGTAAGTTCCTATTACTACTAGTCATAACATCATCATTACAACCATATTAACATAAATAGGGGTACTTACCTGGGCGGATCGGTGCCGGAGACTCGGTGCCATGCTTTTCCAATCGTACCTTTCCCACAAAAACCTTTCATAACCCATTTTTAAACATTTTTGGGCCTCAGGCCCACAGCCAAGCTTTTAAACTTAGCTTTGATACCAAAATTATAACACCCTAAACCCGGTCAACACACCACGACCGAATTTAGTATGTTACAGAGTGAAAATAAAATTTGAAAAAAAATAAGTTGCTGGTTTACTTTTTGTGAAAAAGTGTTATCGAAAACATTTTGCAATTTGAATGTGGAAGAAAAACTCCTTCGAGAAGATCGTTTGTCGTTTCTAGTTTTGGAAAGCCGTTTGATTTTATGAAAACCCGAGTGAGTTTAGAATAGTTAAGAAAATCATTTGTATCTGAACATAAGAAAAACTTAGTTTGGAGAAAGTCTAAGTTAGTTTGCCGACTTCATTTATTTAGTATTACTCGATGGTAAAGTTTGAAAAACCCGATAAGTTGTACAATTTTAGAAAATGTTGATTTTGCAGGTTATTAGAACGTGCTATGTTAATTAACTTAAGCATAGTACTATAAAACTTAAAGCAAATAATCAAAACTTGAAATAATAAAAACTTAGTGGCCTTATTACAAATCAAAACCAAATTTAAAAGTGAATTAATCCAAAATAGTAATTGAAATAAAGCTTGAAAACCTAGTGCATGGCCACCTCGAGTCCACCTCGGCTCCACATCCGCGATCTAAGCCTCATCTGCAAAATGTAAGGGAAGGAGTGAGTCACCGTGACTCAGTGTATAAATCCCCATCCCGATAATAATAATGCACTTGCACATTTCATATGTCAATATGCAAATCATGCAAACCCAACCTAACCAATTGAACTCCCATGTCTACCCCATATGGTCAAAACCACTGGTGACCGTAGTCACAAACAAATAAGTGTGGTCAAAACCACTAGTGACCGTAGTCACAAATCATATGGTGGGGCCAACCCACCGTGTGGTCAAAACCACTGATGACAATCCCATAATCAACATGTGGGGCCAACCCACTATGGTACCAAACCACTGGGACGAGTCACAATAATCCATGTGTGGTCAAAACCACTAGTGACCGTAGTCACAAATAATATCCGTGTGGTCAAAACCACTGGTGGTCAAAACCACTGAGACTAGTCATAAATAATAAGAAAAGTGGTGCCAACCCACTCTGTGGTCAAAACCACTTGTGACAGTCTAAATCATCCTTCCCCCTCCTCTCAACATACCCATCATCATGAACACATTTTCTGTGGTATATTAACATATTTGTAATGCAAATATCACATAGCATAGCATAAAATAATATAACAGCATATATCGATAGCCAATCAACAGGGGACTTACGCGGAGTCCACGCTCATACCCACAAGGGTAACACACCATTGTCAATAGCTATTTCGGCTTTTAAAAGTAAACATAACTAGCAAATTAACTAATGAAGTGTGTAAGAGTTACACACCGACACCAGAAATGACGCTTTACTCGTCGATTGTCGTTATTCGACACCACCACTATTTGACTACTGCGTTGCTCAGGTGTTCGCCCACACCCCGATGGTCAATCACGAACCGAAGACACGGTCCTCTTCTTAAATTTGGGGGCTGGGGTCTCAAGTCTGACCCCTCCTACTATTTGGTTAGCCTTAGGGTCCATAAGACCTTTGGTCACTAAATCAGGTTAACATAGAGAACAACTATGAATCAAGAATTAACCCAAAAGAGTAGATCCCTTACCTAGATTAACAAATCCCAAAGATTGAGATTTAAACCACGAACTGAGCACATCCCGGGAATCTAATCGCTTGCTTTCGCCCTTTCTATATTCGGCCAACACCATAATATTAAACAAATAACCATTCGGCTTAACCAAGAAAATCCCAAAGGATATAACGCAATAAGATATCCCCCCATTTACCTTGGTACCCTTCAATCACCAAGCAAAAACCCGAAGCAGCGTGATGATAAGCCTCCCCCTACAATCTGCCAAGATCTAAACCATATGAACGAATAGCCTTCGGCTTTACATACAATAAAAGAGTTGAATCGACAGAACCCTTACCACAGTCTCTAATGCAACCGATTGGAAAGGAATAGATGACCACGATCCGCTGCTACAAAACATGAAGAATGATATAAGACTAAGGGTAGTCGACTAAATCACTATCCATCCACCTGTCTACTCCCAGCTTTTACTTCCATTAAGAAACTACAAAAAGAAGAGAGCAAAGATAGAAAGAGATTTGGCCTTGTGACAAAAGAAGTAGAAGGGAAAAAAGAAAGGATGAATCGAGAACTTACCAAGAGTTGAGATTCGGCAATAAGCAAAGGAAGTGTGTTCACCGACTTTTAATGATTGAAAGAGGACTTAAACCAAGGTAGTGAGACTCAAGGAATTTTTAGCTAATCAGAGTGTTTTGAGATCAAGAACAAAATGGAGAAAAAGAAACAAGATGGGTGATGATTCGGCTTTGGAAAAGATGGAAAGGAAAATAAAGTAAAGTGTGTGGAGTGGATTCGTCTAGCACAACACAGGAACAGAAAAAGATGACGACAAGAAAGGGGTTTCAGTTATGATAATGAAGTCAAGAGAAATCAACAAAAGGTTGACTTGAATGGGAATGAAGTTTTGGCCAAGCACCATAAGTTGAAAAGAGACGAAAAGGAAGGAAGGCTTAGAGACTATTTGGTTTAACAAAAAGGAATAAAAACCCAAAGAACTTTTGATGCCCTCTCACTACGCCAAAAATGCACCTATAGCTAGCTTCCCTTTTGAATTTTGACACACCAAACACACACAAAAACTGAATGCTCCAAGCTCTCCTAGCCACTACAAAATTTGGCTAAACACTCCCACTTCCTTCATCCTCTAAGCCGTCCCCCTTCTTCCTCCTAGAATTCCTCTCTTCCACTCATTCAAACAATTTGAATGAGTCAACTTCCACCATTTCCTCCCTTCCACCCATTTGAAATTTTTGACCCTTTCAAACCTCATCCATTAGAGTCCACTTTGAGCTAAATTCCTCATTGCTCTTGGCGTCAAAATAACAAGCAGAAAGGGAATTTCTGCTGCTCGAACCTAGGCTCCCTTGCTCCTCATTGAGGTGTCACTTCTCCAAGCCCTAAGTGGCGCCTCCTTGCCACTTTTCCAAGGCACTTCTTGTGCCAGAACTCACCACCAATTATACTTAACCCCTAGCTCACTCAGCTCCATTCCTTTAGAAGCCCAAAACATAACTTTTTGCTATAACTCTAGCCTACCCAAAGCTCATGCTAGACCCCAAAACACCCTAAACTAGTACAACAATCATACTAACACATGCAAACATGCAAAAATGCAGAGACCCCGATTTAAAGATGTTACACACGTCCTAATTACACACTCATATGTCACACACGGTCTAAACACACGCCTGTGTGTCTGCCCATGTGGATAAAATAAAGCCATTTCCTAGCCTCATTTGTCATTTGAATTTACCATTTTCCTACACTAAAACATACCAAACACATTCCAACCATTTCAAGCATTCAAATTAAGCAAATTCCATCATTGAACAAGGCATATCATTGCATGCATACATGTCTATAATCTTACCTTGGATTAATCCATATGTTAGACATAATTTGATTAACTACTTATCATACATGTAGCTACCACAATATAACATTATAATTATATCAAAACAACATTTCTAGCCATCCAATGGCTAGATTACAAACATCATTTTCAATCCAACAATGGCCAGGTTATCCTATACATGCCATTATACCAAAATGATTTTACATTATATACCTAAAATAACTAGTTGATAGCGTGCGATGCTCCAATTATCTTCCAACCTTCTCGAGCTTTCAAGCACTATAAAATAGGGAAAACAAAACAGAGTAAGCATTACATGCTTAGTAAGTTCGTATAGCGGAAACTAAACTTACTAATCTCGTTTATTAAATCTAAGCATACAATATCATGTTTTCCATCCATTTGTAAAAATTGCCTAAACACATGCATCCAATCAAACATGTTAGTCACAAACTTTACATATACATCAAGTAAGGATAGATGAGCTCATCATGCAATATTCTTTCATGACATTATCATTTCATGTCATAATCATCATACCATGCCAAGAGTTGTGTCTGTTGAATCACTAAAATTCTGATGGATGCTTAATTGGTACACTCAAGGTGTACGATTCAATAAATCGCCAATTCCTTTTCAAGGGTACCCATTAGGGCACTTAATCAAAGAACACACTCTCGAGCCACATATAATAAAATAGGATTACCTGGCCCGGCTAAATCCTTTATATAAAGTATGCTCAAAAGAGCTCAATTAGGATTACTAGTCTAGGCTAAATCCTTTCTATAATGAGGCAAATAGGATTACTTGTAACAGCCCATTTTTGGTCAAATCAAAACAGTGGTTTTGGGACCACAAATTTGAGGTTAAAATATTTATTTTAATGCTTACAACATGATTGAATGATTGTGTGAAAGTTTCGTTAAGAAATTTTATTGTTTGGTTGATCGATTTGATAAAAAAGACTAAATCGCGTAATGTGTAAAACTTGAATTCTATTAGCTAAAGCTGTGTAATAGCTATAAAACCTTAAAGTAGAGGTTCTTATGTGATAAATAGTCCATTAATTTGATAGTGAATGATATTGGTTTGGCATTATTGAAATATTGAATTAATAATAAGGTTAATTAGGTAATTTAATAATTAAAACTTAATTAATAAAACAAAACAAAATTTTCTATTCATTCATCTTCTCTACAGAAATTTTGAGGAGAAAAGAAGCCATTTTAGGGGGCCAAGCCTTTATTGCTCATTAGGGAATGATTTTTGTCCCGTTTTTAATGATTTATACATTTTTAGATCATTACAGCTAGGTCTAGCGAGCCAAAGGACTAATTTGCAAAATAATTAAAGATTTTGAATGATGCCATTGATGAATACATGAGTATTTTGATGTTTGATGATAGATTTTGTATAGTTGTTGATAGTTAAACAATTTTTGTAAAGTGATTCTGAGTAAAAATGCAAAATAGGGATTTATTTGTTAAAATGTGAAAATATGCGGTTAAATATGTGAATCAATGAAAAATACGGGTTGATATGTGTATTACAGAAATTTGGGTAGGATGTGAGTGGATGAAATTGCATTTGTAACATCCTAGAATTAGGGGTTCTACATTTTATGTTATTTTATGTGTTTGGCTTATTTAGCATGCTATTTTGGTGTGTTTGGGGGCCCTAGGGAGGCTCGGGTTCGAGCTAGGGCTTTAGAAAAATTTTACTTTTTGGGCACTTTAAGGGGGAGAGCTAGTTGAAGTAGGCTTTAAGTATATTTATTTGTGTTTGTCAACACAAAAAGGAGCGTGTTGTGGTGGCAAAATGATGCCACTTAAGGAGCATGGGAGTGGCGTCACAAGGGAGCAGGAGGGGAAAAGGAGTTCGAGTCTCATCTGCAGTAGAGGGAGCTTTATTTTTTGTGCTCAAGGTGGTAGAGTGTTGACATTCGGCTGGGACTCTACGTGGTGATTGTGGAATGAGTTAACAAGTTAAAAATGGATGGAGAAGAGGTGCTTAAGGAATTTGAATCGGTCAACCAATTTGAATTGGTGGATAGAGAGTGAAAGGAGGAGGAAATTGTGGGATGTGGAGAGAGAGATGGAGTTTGGCCGATTGAGGGAAGGTATGAGTGAGCATGTCCGATTTAAGCTGGGATAGGTGAGTCCCAAATTTTTTTTGGTTCTTAGGCCTTTTCATTTTAGGGATTCGGTCAATGTGTGCAAGGAGAGAGTACCAAAGCTTGCTAGTGAGTGCTTTTAGTGACTCTTTTGCTTTTCTTTTAGAGTGATGCACTTTGGTATTCTGAAGTAGTTGTCTAATTTTCATATTTCTTTCTTCCCCTTTTCAATCGTCTACTCCTATTGTCATTTTCGTCCACCTCTACTTTCTCTCCTTTTATTTTCTTTATTTTTCTTGATACTCTATAGCCGAAACCCTCTTCTTCACCTCTTCTCCTTTACTTCTTTTCTCGCTAACCGAAACCTCTCCTAGTCTTTATTTTCTTGTAGCCTAACCTAATCAACCTTTTCATATCCTTTATTTCTTTCTGTTAGTGACCGAACCACCTTTTGCATCCCTTCCATTTCATTTATTTTCTCTTTCGTACTTCCATTTCTTATTTCTCATTGTCATCCGTCTCTTTCTCTTGTTAAGACTGAATAGTTCCCTTGGTTCCAAGTGAATCAAATTTATCTTGTTCACTCGATTATGGAAGTGTTAGTATAGGTCGAACACTCATTTCCTCGTCCTGGTGTGGTGTTGGTTATCATCTTTGAAGGGTGCAAGGGTTCGATTCTTGTTTGATCAAGAACTTGTTATTGCTGAAACTAAGGGTAAGTAGTGCTATTCGTTGTATGAGTTTCTCTTTTAAGTCAAAATACTCATGGGTAACTTTTGACCGCTAGGCTGAACCTCTGCTGATCTCGCGACTCATGTTTGATTCAGAGATTAATCAATTATTGTGCGGTTCATCATTTATCAAGGTAATGAGTCATTTTTTTGGGTTCTCCGCTATTATTTCCTTTTCATTGCAGTCTGCCTTAACCCAATCCCCTTTTTAGTCAATCAATGTTTCTCTCTGATCTCTGATCAAGTCTCCTCAAGGATGCAAGTGCCAGTCAAACTAAGGAGGGGAGTGGAACCATAGTCTCTACTCTTAAGTTTAAGCGACGTGCTGTGTCGGCGGTTCAAGACTTTCTTCCAGGCTGTGGCAGGGAGCTGACATCTGCTTGGGATACACAAATTGTGGTTGTTTCTTTTAGTGAGAGTGTCGACCATCTAGAGTGTATAGTTTTACGCGTAATCAGGAGTGTAAGGCTCACACTTCTCTTTATTATCTTGTGCTAATAACTGTGTTGGAAGTTTAACGATCAGATAAATAGTCGAGATACCCTTGTGGGTAAGGTTAGAGATTCCAGGTAAGTACCTGTATGACTCGATTTTACGAATAGCATAATCTAAATACATGTATAATTTACTTATATGCTTACATTGGAAATATGATTGCATACATCACATATTGATAACACACTTACATGGGCTTTGGGATATGCTTGAAAGGGGAAGTGGGATTCAGTGACTATCACAGTGGTTTGGTATCACAGTGGGTTGGCCCCACATATTATATTTCGTGACTATGTCTCAGTGGTTTGGTACCACAGTGGTTTGGCACCACACATATACATTTATCATTGATTATCACAGTGGTTTGGTACCACAGTGGGTTGGCCGCACATATATTTTATTCAGTGACTGTCACAGCAGTTTGGTACCATAGTGGGTTGGCCCCACATATTATATTTCATGACTTTGTCTCAATGGTTTGGTACCACACATATACATTTATCAGTGATTATCACATTGGTTTGGTACCACAGTGGGTTGGCCCTACATATATTTTACTCAGTGATTGTCATAATGGTTTGGTACCACAGTGTGTTGGCCCCACATATTATATTTCATGACTCTATCACAGTGATTTGGTATCATAGTGGTTTGGAACCACAGTGGCTTGGTGCCATAGGCGTTTGGCTGATTCGGTGACGTAGAGGTTGGAAAAACTAGGATGGGTTGGGTTGGGTTGTGTTGCATACATACTTTTCATATGCCATATTGTAAGGGCTAAGGCCCAACGTGCATCTGTGGGCTTAAGGATAGATTGCGTTTGTAATGGGAATTGCACACTGAGTCTTGGTGACTCACCCTTCTGCTTATTCTTGCAGGTAAATCTTAGTCAGGATTGGAGCCGAGGTGGACTTCGAGGTGGCCATGCATTACTTCCTACGTAATTTCATTTCTTTCTTTAAACATATTTTAATTTGGGATTTTGTTTTGTAATAATGCCTTCAAAACATTAATTTGGGTTTTTCTTTTAATGGGGTTGATTTTATTTTTTGATCTGCTAAACACAAGGTTTTCCTTAAAATATAAATAAACAGTTTCCCAAAATATTAACAAGCGGATAACAAACTAATTAATAACTCAATTCAGAAATTTACTTACAAACCCCAAACACTATTTTCAAAATGACACGTTCGGAATACCACTAGTTTTAATTTTCATATCACCAAACCGTTTTCAACTAGCAGTTCTTTTAAATAAGAGTTGGTAAGAAACCCTTAAATTGAATGTTACTTCCATGATAGAAACACGAAGCGAAAAGCTTCCAAAATTTTGATGTTTCCTTAAAATTTCAATGTTCTTTCAAACAACCTTTCCTTGTGACATACCAGATCCGATCGTAACGTTTAGGCAGAGTTTAGGGTGTTACAATTATGGTATCAAAGCCATGTTGTAAAACTCGGTTGTGGCATGGGTTCAAAAATATTTTCAAAATAGGTTTGAAAAATGGTTTAGAAAAAATGCATGTTTTCTTAAAGTATGGCACCCGAGTCTCCGACACTAAATTCGTACAGTAAGTCTTTTGACTATTGGTTTATTTGCATGAAAAGATTATATTGTGCTGTGATTATTAGTGTTAAGAAATTCAACTTTAGAGACTGAGACTTTTCAAAATATGTTTTGCAAAAAACTACTTCTAAATTCTATATGCATAGACTATCCGTTAATAAATAGTGAAAGATACACTAATTCATAAAACTTGTAATCATATTAAGTCGAGTCAGTAGTCATGAGCGCTAGAGGATGTGGACGTGGTATGCGTGGCCGTGGTAGAGGTTGGGGTATTGAGGCTGAACCCTTGGAATCAGGACATGGGCCGGAAGGTGAAGTGCCAGCATCACCAGTAGCAGAAGCGGGATCTCAGGATCGAACTGGAAGGGACGATGCTTTGTCCCAGGCCATGTTGTGTGTTCTGGATTTGGTTGCTGAGGCAAAGACGGGATCAGTGGCTCGAAAATCTATTTCTGAGCGACTTCGAGCAAATGGGGCTGAGATATTTAGGGGTATGTCTGGGGTGGCTCCTAACGTAGCTGAGTACTGGCTGGAAACGGTTGAACGAATCATGGACGATCTTGACTATACTACGGAAGAAAAGTTGAAAGTAGTAGTGTCCTTTCATCGAGATGAAGCATGCCAATGGTGGCTCACGGTAAGGGATGGTACATCAGCAGACCGTATTACATGGGATTTCTTTAAGACAGCATCCCAGTGAAAGTATTTTGGGGCGAATTATGTGGACACTCAAAGGAAGGCATTTCTAAATTTGGTATAGAGGAATAAGTCAGTGGCTGAGTATTAGGCGGAGTTCCTGCATCTAAGTCGGTATGCTCGTGGTATCGTTGCAACCGATTACAAGCACTATGTTCGATTTGAGGATGGTCTAAGGGATGAGTTGCAAGTACTGATAGCTCCGTAATGGGAAAGAGAGTTTGCCACTCTGGTGGAGAAGGCAAAGATACTTGAAGAGGTAAAGCAGTTTGAGAGGTAGAATCAGGACAAGGATTGGGGTAGAAATAAGAGGAACTTTGGATCGTCAAGATCTGCTGGGTGTTTTCAAAAGAGGCCTAGGTTTGATGGGCTGAGTTGAGTTGTGAAGCCTATTGCAGTTGGGCGACCTCAGCAGTATGCTCGATGTGGGAAATTTTATATGGGGGAGTGTTGGGTAGGTAATAGAGGATGTTTCAGGTGTGGATCTATGGATCATTGGATAAGGGACTGTCCATGAGAGCGAGACAGGGTGTAACCAGTAGGTCGGTGTTATGCACAGTTTGAAAGAGGTGGTCAGCAGTCGTCGAGAGGCCGTGGTCCGACCAGAGGAGAAAATGGCTTTGGTCAAGGTTGTGGAGCACCGGGCAGAGGTGCTTGGAGTACAGATGCAAGATAGCCTAGATTGGTTTATGCAGCTAGACAACAAGAGGACGGCGATGCACCGAATGTCATAACCAGTACGTTCCTTATTTTTGGTGTGTCTTTTGCAGCTTTGATAGATATTGGGTCTACACATTCATATGTTGTTAGTACTGTGTCTGAGATTTTAAGTATAGAATCTGAGATTGCTTCTAGAGAGATGACAGTGATTAGCCCTTTAGGGCAATCTGTAGTGGTGAACAAACTCTTTAGGAATGTGCCTTCAGAAGTAAAAGGGGTTATTTTCTCAGTTGACTTGATGGAATTGCCGTTTGACAAGTTTGATTTGATTTTGGGCATGGACTAGTTAGTTAAGCATCGAGCAAACTTGGATTGTGCTGCTAAGAGCATGATTTTGAAGACTCTTAAGGATAAGGAGGTATTGGTGATAGGGGAGAGAAGAAATTATTTGTCCAATATGGTGTCTGCATTAAAGGCTGAAAGGATGGTGCGAAAAGGGTGTGAGGCATTTCTAGCTTTTATCTGTGCTTTAGAGGCCAAAGAGTTGTCTATAAAGGATGTTAGAATGGTGAAAGAGTTCACAGACATATTTCTAGAAGAGCTTCTAGGGTTACTTCCAGATCGCGAGGTGGAGTTCAGCATTGATCTACTTTGGGGAACAGCTCCGATGTCCGTTGCCCCATATAGGATGGACCGAAGGAGCTGGTAGAACTTAAAGCTCATATTCAGGAGTTGTTGGACCGGGGTTTTATCCAGCCAAGTGTGTCACCGTCGGGAGCACCGGTGTTATTTGTCATGAAAAAGGATGGGACGATGCGGATGTGCATTGACTATAGACAATTGAACAAGTTGATGATTAAGAACAAATACCCGTTGCCTAGGATTGACGATCTGTTTGATTAGCAGTGAGGATTTCGGTCTTCTCAAAGATAGACTTGAGGTTAGGTTATCATCAACTTAAGGTCAAGGAGGTGGGTATTCAAAAGACTGTTTGTCGAAGTCGTTATGGTTACTACGAGTTCTTAGTGATGCCATTCTGGTTGATGAATGCACCAGCTGCGTTTATGGATATGATGAAACGGGTATTCTGACCCTACCTGGTTCTATTTGTCGTAGTGTTCATAGACGATATATTAGTTTATTCAAATACGAAAGAGGAGCATGATTTGCATCTTCTGATAGTTCTGCAGATTTTGAGAGAGAAGTAACTGTATGCCAAATTCAGTAAGTGTGAATTTTGGTTGAGAGAAGTTACCTTCTTGGGGCATGTTGTGTCTGCTGAGGGGATTAGGGTTGATCCCTAAAAGATTGAAGCTGTTTTGGATTGGAAACCACCGAAGTCAGCAGTAGAAATTCAAAGTTTCCTTGGGTTAGCTGGGTATTATAGAAGGTTCATTGAGGGATTCTCGTTGATTGCTGCACCATTAACCAAGCTATTACAGAAAGGGATATCGTTTGTATGGACCAACAAACAGAAGGAAAGCTTTGTAAAGTTGAAGAAGATCTTGACTGAGGCACCAATGTTAATTTAGCCTGAAGCGAGAAAGGAGTTTGTCTTCTATTGTGATGCATCACACAAAGGGTTAGGATGTGTGTTGATGCAAGAAGGTAAGGTGGTAGCGTATGCATCTCGGCAATTAAGACCAATGAAGTGAATTATCCCGATCATGATTTGGAGTTAGTTGTGGTGGTGTACGCTTTAAAAATTTGGAGACACTACTTGTATGGATAAAAGTCGATTATCTACACCAATCATAAGAGCCTGAGATATCTTCTTACCCAAAAGGAGTTGAATTTAAGGTAGTAGAGGTGGATTGAATTGTTGAAAGATTATGACTGCTCGATTGAGTATCACCCGGGTAAAGCTAATGTGGTGGCGGATGCACTAAGCCGTAGGGTGATATTGGAGTTGAGGGCGATATTTGCTAATCTCAATTTTTATGAGGATGGGAGTTTATTAGCCGAACTTCAAGTGAAGCCTTCGTGGGTAAGTCAAATTAAGGATAAGAAGTTGTCAGATGTATTGTTAAGTTCTTGACTTCAGCAAGTGGAAGATGGTGAGACGGAAGGTTTTGGCTTGAATAGTGAAGGGGTATTGTGCTTTTGTGGAAAGGTCTGTATGCCAAAGGATTTAAGTTGAGACAAAGGATTCTGCGGGAGGCATAGTAGCCCATATGCTATGCATCCCGGTGGAAGTAAGATGTATTGAGATTTACGTGAACAGTCTTGGTGGCCTGGTTTAAAGCAAGAAGTTATCGAGTTTGAGAGTAAATGTTTGACGTGTCAATAGGTAAGGCAGAGCATCAGTTGCCTTCGAGGTTGCTACAGCCAGTGAAGATTCCACTTTGGAAGTGGGGGAGGATAACAATGGATTTTGTTAGTGGGCTACCTCTTACGCCTACTAGGAAAGATTTAGTGCTGGTAATTGTGGATCGGTTGATGAAGTCCACTCACTTCATACCAGTTCGTGTTGATTACTCACTACAGAAGTTAGCAAAGCTGTATGTAGCAGAGATTGTGAGGTTACATGGGTACCAGTGTCTATCATATCAGACAGAGACTCTAGTTTTACATCACGGTTCTGGAAGGCGTTACATCAAGCATTAGGTACAAGATGGATTTTAGCACGGCATTTCATCCACAAACTGATGTTCAGTCAGAGAGGGTAATTTAGATTCTGGACGATATGTTAAGGGGCTATGTAATCGACTTCAAAGGTAGTTGGGAAGATTTTCTACCGTTGGTAAAAGTTGCATACAACAACAGCTATCAATCTAGTATTCAGATGGCACCCTACAAAACGTTGTATGGTCAAAATTGTCATACTCCTACCTGCTGGACAGAGTTGAGTGGGCGACAATTGTTAGGTCTGGAATTGGTTTCAGAGAGAGATGAAAAGGTTAAGTTGATTTGAGCTCGGCTAAATAAAGCTTCTGATAGGAAGAAATCGTATGCAGATCTGAAGCGTAAGAAAATAGAGTTCTCAGTGGGTGATCAGATATTCCTAAAAGTTTCACATTGGAAGAAGGTCCTGAGATTTGGACGGAAAGGCAAGTTGAGCCCCAAATTCATAGGGCCTTGTCGGGTGTTGAAACGTGTGGGACTAGTGGCTTATCAGCTTGAGTTACCTTCAAATTTGAGACAGATACATGATGTATTCCATGTTTCAATGTTAAGGTGTTATCGTTTGGATCCATCTCACATAGTGCCGGTAGAGCAAATTGAAGTAAGACCTGATCTATCTTTTGAAGAAGAACGAGTGCATATCTTAGATCGAGATGTTAAGGTATTGAGAAGGAAGTTAGTTCTTCTAGTCAAGGTATTATGGTGTAATCATGGTGTAGAAGAAGCCACGTGGGAGCCAGAAGATGTGATGCGACAGCAATACCCTCACCTCTTTTGATCAGGTAAATGTCGAGGCCAAAATTTCTTTAAGGGGGCAGAACTGTAACATCCTAGAATTAAGAGTTCTGCATTTTATGCTATTCTATGTGTTTGGCTTGTTTAGCATGTTATTTTGGTGTGTTTGGGGGCCCTGGGGAGGCTCGGGTTTGAGCCAGGGCTTTAGAAAAATATTGCTTTTTGGGCACTTTAAGGGGGAGAGCTAGTTGAAGTAGGCTTGAAGTATATTTATTTGTGTTTGTCAACACAAAAAGGAGTATGGTGTGGTGGCAAGATGACGTTACTTAAGGAGCATGGGAGTGGCGTCACAAGGGAGCAGGAGGGGGGAAAGAGTTCGAGTCTCATCTGCAGCAGAGGGAGCTTTATTTTTTCTACTCAAGGTGGTGGAGTGTTGGCATTCGGCTGGGACTCTACATGGTGGTTGTGGAATGAGTCAACAAGTTCAAAATGGATGGAGGAGATGTGCTTAAGGAATTTGAATTGGTTAACTGATTTGAATTGGTGGATGGAGAGTGAATGGAGGAGGAAACCATGGGATGTGGAGATAGAGATGGAGTTTGGCCGATTGAAGGAAGGTATAACTGAGCATGTTCGGCTTAAGCTGTGATAGGTGAGTGCCAAATTTCTTTTTAGTTCTTAGGATTTTCCATTTTAGTGATTCAGTCAGTGTGTTTAGGGAGAGAGTGCCGAAACTTGCTAGTGAGTGCTTTTAGTGACTCTTTTGCTTTTCTTTCAGAGTGATGCACTTTGGTATTCTGAAGCAGTTGCCGAATTTTCATATTACTTTCTTCCCCTTTTCAATCGTCTACTCCTATTGTCTTCTACGTCCACTTCTACTTTCTCTCCTCTCATTTTTTATTTTTCTTGAGAGTCTATAGTCGAAACCCTCTTCTTCACCTTTTCTCCTCTACGTTTTTTCCCTCTAACTAAAACCTCTCTTAGTTTTTCTTTTCTTGTAGCCGAACCTAATCAACCTCTTGATATTCTCTATTTCTTTCTATTAGTGACCGAATCACCTTCTACATCCCTTCCATTTCGTACTTCCATTTCTTGTTTCTCGTAGCTGAAACTTTGCTGCTTCCTCATTGTCATCCTTCTATTTCTCTTGTTAAGACCGAATAGTTCCATTTGTTCCAAGTGAATCGATTTATCTTGTTTACTTGATTTTGGAAGTGTTAGTACAGGCTGAACACTTCTTTCCTCATCTTGGTGTGGTGTTGGTTATCATCTCTGAAGGGTGCAAGGGTTCTATTCTCGTTTGATCAAGAACCTGTTATTGACGAAACTAGGGGTAAGTAGTGCTATTCGTTATATGAGTTTCTCTTTTAAGTTTAAATACTCAGGGGTAACCTTTGACTGCCAGGCTGAACCTCTACTTATCTCACGACTTATCTTTGATTCAGAGACGAATCAGTTGTTTCGCGGTTCATCATTTATCAAGGTAATGAGTCACTGCTATTATTTCCTTTTCGTTGTAGTCTGCCTTAACCCAATCCCCTTTTTAGTCAATCAACGTTTCTCTCTGATCTCTGATCAAGTCTCCTCATGGATGCAAGTGCCAGTCAAATTAAGGAGGGGAGTGGACCCGTAGTTTCTGCTCCTAAGTTTAAGCGACGGGCTGTGTCGGTGGTTCGAGACTTTTTACCAGGCTGTGGTAGGGAGCCAACATCTGCCTGGGATAGACAAATCGCGGTTGTTTCTTCTAGTGAGAGTGTCAACCATCTAGAGTGTATGGTTTTACGCGTAATCAAGTGTCTAAGGCTCACACTTCACTTTATTATCTTGTGCTAATAACTATATTGGCTGAAAGCCAGAACGACTGTATAGACAGTCAAGATACCCTTGTGGGTAAGGTTGGAGATTCCAAAAGTACCTGTATGACTCATTTTTACGAATTGAATAATCTAAATACATGTATAATTTACTTATCTGCTTATATTGGAAATATGATTGCATACATCACATATTGATGACATTCTTACATGGGCCTTAGGATATGCTTGAAAGGGGAAGTGCGATTAAGTGACTGTCATAGTGGTTTGGTACCACAGTGGGTTGGCCCCACATATTATATTTTGTAACTATGTCTCAGTGGGTTGGTACCACAGTCGTTTGGCACCACACATATGCATTTATCAGTGATTATCACAGTGGTTTGGTACCACAGTGGGTTGGCCCCACATATATTTTATTCAATGACTGTCACAGTGGTTTGGTACCATAGTGGGTTGGCCTCACATATTATATTTCGTGACTATGTCACAGTGGTTTGGTACCACAGTGGTTTGGCACCACACATATACATTTATTAGTTATTATCACAGTGGTTTGGTACCACAGTGGGTTGGCCCCACATATTATATTTTGTGACTCTGTCACAGTGATTTGGTATCACAGTGGTTTACAGAGGCTTGGTGCCACTGACGTTTGGCTGATTCCGGTGACATAGAGTTTGGGAAAACTAGGATGGGTTGGGTTTCATTGCATACATACTTTTCATATGCCATATTGTGAGGGCTAAGCCCAACGTGCATCTGTGGGCTTAAGGCCAGATTGCATTTGTAAGGGGAATTACACACTGAGTCTTGGTGACTCACCCCTCTGCTTATTCTTGCAGGTAACTCTTAGTTGCGATTGGAGTCGAGGTGGACTTCGAGGTGGCCATTCATTACTTCCTACATAATTTCATTTCTTTATTTAAACATATTTTAATTTGGGATTTTGTTATGTAATAAGGCCTTCATAACTTTAATTTGGTTTTTACTTTTAGTGGGGTTGATTTTATTTTATGAACTGCTAAACACTAGGTTTTCCTTAAAATATGAATAAACAGTTTCCCAAAATATTAACAAGCGGATAACAAATTGATTAATAACTCAATTCAAAATTTACTTAAAAACCCCAAACATTATTTTCAAAATGACATGTTTGGAGTACCACTAGTTTCGATTTTCATATCACCACACCGTTTTTGACTAACATTTCTTTTAAAAAAGAGTTGGTAAGAAACCCTTAAATTGAATGTTACTTCCAAGATAGAAACACGAAATGAAAAGCTTCCAAAATTATGATGTTTCCTTAAAATTCCAAAGTTCTTTCTAACAACCTTTCCTTGTGACATACCAGATCCGATCATAACATTTAGGCCGGGTTTGGGGTGTTACAGCATCAATTTGTGATATTGTATAATAAGGACTAAATTTTGAAAATTTGAAAGTTTAGGGGAAAATATGTAAATAGCCGTAATGTGTGTTTTGGATTAAATTGAATAAATATAAGAATAAATAAGTTGATTTTGATTACTTATAGATCAAGAAAAGTGGAATTCAGGCTTAGATCGGGGAAAAAGCAAAGTAATTGAATAGTCGATCCGTTTCGTCATTTTTGTACACGAGGTAAGTTGGTATATTTGAACTTAAATGTGTATTTATTCAATGGATGGATGGTATTAAAATTGTATTTATCCTATGGTTCAATGTGTAGAATTTAATTTAAATGTACGATTTATTTGTATGAGTTGATGAATAAGACCATAGGCTGTTATGGCAAATTAGATAATAAGACCATAACCGGGTTATGGCATGTGAATGCAAGACCACATCTGGGCCTTGGCAATGTATGTGTAATACCATAATTGGATTATGACATTAGAAAGTCAACGTACTCTTACCATAAGCATTTATAAATTTGGAGAGATTTGATAAGTGAATTGGTGAGAATAGATATGTATCAGTACAGGTATGTACGGAAAACTATTCAAATAATTCTCTAATGGAAGTTGAGAACATTATGTTAACTTAGAGATTAATGTCTTTATTGCAATTTATTTCATTCATTTGGAAATGTTAATGAAAGATGATATTATTTCATATTTACATACGAACTTACTAAGCTTTATAGCTTACTTTATTTATTTTCTTCTATGTTTTATAGTATATTGAAGGTAGCTTAGAACCGGGGATCGTTAGAGACTTTATCGCACTGTAAGACATCTATTTTGGTACTTTTGAAGTGTGTATATATGATATATGGCATGTATAGGCTTGAGTCATTTTGGTATGTTTCATGAATATGTATTTAGGCCATTTGAGTTGGCTTGTGATGGTAAATTTGATGTTGTTTATAAATGTGTAAATGGTATTATTTTGAGTTAGGTAATTGGCCTATAATGAGTGATTGAAGTTGAATGGATATTGCATGTTTGGATTGGTTTAGTTAATTGATTAGAATATGTGAATTAGGTATGAAATTATATGGCAATTTGTGGTGTACTTGTGATTTATATTGCTAGTAAGGAATTGGTATGATTTGAACTTTGGTTGATGGTATTTGGTAGCATATTTGTATCTTGAATTAGTACCAATTGAGCTTTTTTAGGTATGTGCAAAATGGGTGGCAAATGGCTTGGTAAATAGCCTGTTTTTGTCCACACGGGCAGAGGCACGAGTGTGTGTCTCAGCCGTGTGTGACATACGATTATGTTACAAGGCCGTGTGTCCCCTAATGTTGAAATTGAAATGAAGTCAGTGTGCCACATGGTCTCAAACACGGGCATGTGATCGGCCGTGTGGCACAAGTCAGTATACTCCCTAATTCGCACACGTCCTAGCATACAGGCGTGTGATTGGCCATGTTGCATAAGTCAGTATACTCTATAGGTTTGGCACGGGCTAGCAGCACGGCCTGGCATAAGGGCGTGTGTGGCCACTTTGATTGGCACACGGGCTGGACACACGGGCGTGTGGTTGGCCGTGTGACCGAAGTCAATAGGCTCACTTGTTTGGACACGGGGTAGGATACGGGCTGGGACACGACCATGTGACCCCATTTCGAATGTTCACACGGTTTGTGACACGGGTGTTTGTCCTCTATTTTGAGAAAAATTTTCTAAGTGTGGAAAAGCTTCTTGAGTTATCGGTTTAGTCTCAAACCCCTCCCAATGCATGTAAAAGGCCTCGTAGGCTCGTATTGGGGACAAATTGATTGAGATTGATTGATAAATGTATGTATTGATTAACAAATATTTTTTAAGTGTGTTGTAAGTTTGGTAATGCTCCGTAACCCTATTTTGGCATGAATACGGGTGAAGGGTGTTACATTTAATGGCATCAGAGCTACGGTTCAGTCAATTCTATGACTAACGTAGTGTGTGTGTGAGTCTAGCTATACATGTAATATATATACACTATGATAGTGTGATGAATCCTGACATTATAAACTATGTTTTCAAATAGTATGGATCCCGAACGAGCTGTAGTAGATGATGTTAAGAGTAATGCGCCAGCTCCCGCTCAAGGGAGAACGCCTTCTGAATCTAGACCCGTGTCGAGTAGTCACGGAGGTGAGGCTAAAGAATACTTCTTTCAAATGATGAACGAGTGGTTCACTCAATACATTCGTATGAACCTGCTGCCCAACAACCTTGACCCCGACCAAATCCTCATCAAATCCCTGTAGTTCCTCAAGTTATCGATCCAATACGATTGAACAAGCTACCAGTCGATAAAATTTGTGTAACACCCCAAACCCGACCTAAAAGTTAGGCTCGAATCTGGCGTGTCACATTGAGGTTTTTTTTTTCGAAAACCACGTTTTCATTGAAAACCCCTCTTGATATTTAAAAACTAAAGTCCTAGTTTGCGATTGTTATTATTAATTGACATTTATTAAGAAGTAATTACCTTCAAAACCTTGTTTGTTGCGGAAGCTTAATTTAAAACAACTGACTTATAAAACGTGATATTTACAACTTGGTTGCGAAAACTTAGTATTTTGAAAACAGATATTGCTTTGGAAAA
This sequence comes from Gossypium rotundifolium, assembly GCA_025506655.1. Taxonomy (NCBI): domain Eukaryota; kingdom Viridiplantae; phylum Streptophyta; class Magnoliopsida; order Malvales; family Malvaceae; genus Gossypium; species Gossypium rotundifolium. The sequence continues at coordinate 66,314,431 of CP106732.1, read as the reverse complement.
ACCGCGATTCAATGTTGAGCAGATTTAAAACTTAATAAACTAAAAATCCCAAACTATACCAGAATTTAAGAGAGGCCTTATTACAACCCAATAAAAATGATTTTGATAAAGTAAAGTAGAATACTAAAATCCAAAACTGCGTCGTAGTGTGGCCACCTCTGAGTCCTCCAATACGTCGAACTGCCTACCGAGGGTTACCTGGAAAAATTAAAAAGAGGGGGGGTGAGTTTTTAAAAACTCAGTGTGTACAACCCTCATCAGTAAAAACATGCATCACAACAATTCGGGCCGAAGCTTATAACAATAACGGTGACAATTGGGCCTTAGCCCAAAATAGCCTCGGTTGGGCCCTAACCCATATCATATGCCACATATCATAAATATCTAGGCCTAAGCCCATATCTATAATATAATCCATATATGCAATGCATTATTGCCCATAGCAACCCTACACTCCGTCTCCCGTCCAACCGTGCTCTCTTGTGGGGATTTAATCAACCCACCCATCCGTAAACTCCTTATGTAGCACCGGTTACAGCACTAACTTATCGGTGAAGCATGGCTACTCGATGGCTAAAAAGCCTTCGGTGGATCCATAGTCATCAAACAACCATGTGATCCTATTAACACTTCCTCTGTATTAATAAACCCATCCCCATGCAGCATAAAAACACATGAATGCATCATACGATAATAAACATACCATGATAATCATAAATCGCATACAATAATAACCATATAACATATAGGGGCGTTTTCATCATTTTGCACTTCAGGGGCATATCGGTCATCTTACCCATCGAGGGTAATTCAGTAATTTCACATATAACGACCTTTCCAATGACCTACTATCACCTCGAGTGACTCGGGACCCTTTTTAGGTCTCTACGAAACCATTGGGCCTAAAATCCGTTTTAGGCCCAAATGGACCCACACGCTTGTGTGGCCCAAAATGCATGGTTTTAGTTATAGGTTTGCAGATTTCACAATCGATTTATTGCTTAACAATTTTCCAACAATTTCGTCTATGTGGGCCGAATAGCCCATTGGGCCCGCTAAGCCTGATTCGGCCTGATTAGGCCCTTTACGGCCTCGGTATCGCAAGAGTGTTCGTGACACTCCCAACAACTTAACGCCATGATTTGTATCTCTATTTGCCAATACGAGCACTCGAACGCTCGAATGGGCACGGTTACTGGCTTTTTAGCTTTTTGGCATTTGTCGATCTATAATTAGAATGGTGTGAGTACACATCTGATACAAACGTAGATAGAACTCCTCGAGATTACGCACCTAAGATCATGTAACTAAGGCTTGACTAACACCAACAGATTCCTAACACAATTACTAACTTCACTTACCACAAGAGATCTCATTCACTGTACCTACAACCACTCGGTCCTCACCCTTGACTAACACCAACGGATTCCTAACACAATTTATGTACCAAAACAAACAGAGTTATCCACCACCCACAATCGGCAATAGAGAAAAGCCCACAATACGATTAGTACCACTTACCCTCAGATTGACAATATGCTCAATACGAGTCATGGCTTTCACAAAAGAACCAACAAAAACTGGGTTGGAGAGGAGTATTCAAATTTGACCTTGGACAAGAAGAGGTAGATTGTGGGATTCAGCTTTTTGAGAAAAGAAGGGACGAAAAATAAATAAAAGAGAAGGCCTTACCTCGTGTTCACAGACGAACCAAATGGAAGATTTGACGATCAAAGAATGCCAAGCCTCAACGTTCGACTAATACCAAGAGAGAAGAAAATCGTTTGAATCGAATAAGAGAGAATTTAACTGACGAAAAAAGAGTATAGAAAAAGAAATAATAAAGAAGAAATGAGAGTTTGACTAATGGGCAAAAGACTACAGAAGAAATAGAGAAGTGAATAGAAATGTTGAGGTTTCGGCTATAGTGAAGAAAAACAAATGTAAAGGGATGAAGGGTGAGTTTCGGCCTACAACTGCCTAGGCTATCAACTAGTAAGAAGAAAATGTTGAAAGGAGGGAAGGATGGGATAAGAGAGGCTGAGTTTTTGGAAAAAGTAAAATGAAAACCAAAAGACCCAAAAAGCTTACCTCAAAACACAAAAGCCAAAAATCTACACAAAAGAGAATTTGGAAAAAAAAAATCGGCACCTATACCACACTAGCTGAAAATCCCCACAACACTACACCTAGCCGAATTTCTCCCCATGCACTTCCCTAAGTTTAGCCAACTCATTCCCCCACTTGAATCCCATGATTTTCTCCCCTTTTTCCCTCTTACAAACCCTCTCCTTCATCCATTTGAACCATTTGACTCATTCAAACACTTCTCTATCAGTGTTTGATTCCAACACAGCCTCTTGTGTCATCCTGAGCAAAATAAAGGCCTTCAATTTGCCAACAGTGGGACTCGAACTCCTTCCCCCTTGCTCTGCCAATGACGCCACCACCACTTCACCAAGTGCTCACCTTATGTCTCTTAAACACACACAATTAAACTTAAGTCCTACCTTCCATAGCCCTCTCCACTAAAGACCAAAAATAAAAAATTTTTCCAAGGCTCAACCTCAAACCCAAGCCTCTATAGGACCCCTAATCACACTCAAATAGCAAACCAAATAAGCACAAACATGGATTTATACAAAACTACTAACCCCTAACTTTAGGGATGTTACAATTATACCCCCTTAAAGAAATTTCATCCTTGAAATTTCCAACTATCTAATAGCCACACAATACTGGTTATACCACTATGCTTCTACTACGCACTCTAGTCCAAATTGCAACCTAGGTAAATAACACATTACGGGTAAAGTTCGTACCAGTATTCGCATTTGGAGCGTCTCCGTCCTCTCGGCGACGTGTTGTAAAAACCAATACTGCCTGCCTCACCTCCTCAAGACCAGCACCTCTACCTGAGCTCCACGACCCAAACCATTTCCATCCCTTGCATGCCTATAGCCTCTAGGCGACTGCTGTCCACCCCTCAAGAGTGTACGTTACCCCTACCGAAGGCTTGCCTCAGATCTGGTCTTTTGGGACACCCTATGAGACGATGATCCATGGAACCGCAACTCAGACAAGCCCCTATCCTTCTCCAGCACTCGCCTACATGTCTTTTCCCACAAGTAGTACGAGGTAATAACCCAGTAGCAGCAACAGGGGGCCTAGCTCTAACTGACCCATCTATTCTAGCCCTTCTCTTAAATCTCGACCAGAATCGAAATGCTCAGACTCCCTCTTATTTCTGCCTGTTTCTCTTTCCTTGTTTAGACGCTCAGAACGCTTCACATCCTCAGCGATCTTAGTTTTTCTACTAATGCAGCAAAGTCCCGCTCCTTCTATGGAGCTACCAACACCCGAAGACTGTCCTTGAGGCCATCTTTGAACCTAACACAATGTTCGTACTCCATTGCCACCATTCCTTGAGCATACTGGCTAAGTCACAAAAACTCTGCCTCGTATTCAGCCACAAACTTGTCACCTTGAACCAGATTCAAAAATTCTTTCCTACGAGCGTCGACATAGGTAGCGCCTACATACTTCCCTTGAAATGTGGACTTGAAGAATTCCCAAGTCAATAGATCAGACGAGGTACCCTCTTTTACCGTAAGCCACCACTAGTAGGCTTCATCCTCAGCAAACACACAACACCCTTCAACTTTTATTCCGGTGTGCAGTCGAGTTCATCCATAATTCTTTCGGTGGCTTCTAGTAAGTATTCTGCCACACTTGGGGCTACCCTAGAAATTCCCTTGAAGTTATCTGCTCCATTGGACAGAACTCGTTCTATAATCGACCCACGACCCCCAATACCCATATTAGGCTCAACAGACCCAACAACTCTTTCCAAGATACAAAGCATTGCCTGTGACAGTGACTGCGTCATACCCAGTAGCTCGATCGAATGACCCTATCTTAGTTACTGATGAAGCTGGTGATTCTCTTGCCTCAACATTGGGCATGTGGCCGGACGCCGAAGACCCAGCCCTAGCACTACCACGACTTCTACCGCGGCCTCTGGCACCCCTTCTAACACTCATTATCACTTCGTTTATTATATAAATTACAAATTTTATAAATTTAACACATAGCTCCTGTAATTAAACAAATGTTTTATAGGATTAGTCTATCATCTAAAGTAAGCCTAGTATCTATCTACAATATAACAATTTTAAACAGAATTTTAGTATCATGAGAACTTACTTGGTTCGACGCTGGAGACTCAGTGTGCCACACAAAGGTCTTTCCAAAACTATTTTAAAATCACTTGTAAACATCTTTGAAAAATCTACAGCCCATTTCATAGCATGAGCTTTATAATCGGGCTATGATACCATAAAATGTAACACCCTAAACCCATCTTAAAAGTTTGGCCCGAATCGGGCGTGTCACATTGAGGTGTTTTTTTGAAAACCACATTTTCATTAAAACCCCCTGATATTTAAAAATGAAAGTCCAAGTTTGTGATTGTTATTATTAATCGACATTTTTTAAGAAGTAATCACCTTTAAAATCTTTTTCGTTGCGGAAGCTTAATTTAAAATAATTGACTTATAAAACATGATATTTACAACTTGGTTGTGAAAACGTAGTGTTTGGAAAACAAATATTGTTTTGGAAAAATCACGATTCAATGTTGAGCAGATTTAAAACTTAATAAACTAAAAATCCCAAAACTATACCAGAATTTAAGAGAGGCTTTGTTAAAACCCAATAAAAATGGTTTAATAAAGTAAAAGAGAACACTAAAATCCAAAATTGCTCGTAGTGTGGCCACCTCTGAGTCCTCTAATACGTCGAATCGCCTACTGAGGGTTACTTGGAAAAATTAAAAAGAGGGGGGTGAGTTTGCAAAAACTAGTGTCTACAACCCTCATCAGTAAAAACATGTATCACAATAATTCAGGCCGAAGCCTATTATAATTGCGGTGGCAATTGGGCCTTAGCCCAAAATAGCCTCGGTTGGGCCTTAACCCATATCAAATGTCACATATCGTAAATATCTGGGCCTAAGCCCATCTCAATAATATAATCCATATATGCAATGCATTATTGCCCATACCAACCTTGCACTCCATCTCCTGTCCAACCGTGCACTCCTGTGGGGATTTAATCGACCCACCCATCCGTACATTCCTTATGTAGCACCTGTTGTGGCACTAACTTATCGGTGCAGCATGGCTGCTCGGTGGCTAAAAGGCCTTCAGTGGATCCACAGTCATCAAGCGACCATGCGATCCTATTAGGACTTCCTTCGTATTGATAAACCCATCCCCATGTAGCATAAAAAAACATGAATGCATCATACGATAATAATCATACCATGATAATCACAAATCGCATACAATAATAGCCATATAACATATAGGGGCATTTTCATCATTTTGCACTTTAGGGGAATCTCGGTCATTTTACCCATCGAGGGTAATTCATTAATTTCACATATAACGGCCTTTCTAATGACCTACTATCTCCTCGAGCGACTCGAGACCCTTTTTAGGTCTTTACAAAACTATTGAGCCTAAAATCTGTTTTAGGCCTAAACGGGCCCACACGCTCGTGTGGCCCAAAACGCATGGTTTTGATTACAGGTTTGTAGATTTCACATTCAAATTTATTACTTAACAATTTTCCAATAATTTCGCTTACGCGATTTGAATAGCCCATCGGGCCCGCTAAGCTTCGATTTCGGCCGGTTAGGCGAATTCTTACCTCGAAGATCGTGAGAGTGTTCGTGACACTCTCAATGACTTAATGCCATAATTTGTATCTTGATTTCCCACTACGAGCGCTCAAGCGCTCGAATGGGCACAGTTGTCAGCTTTTTAGTATTTATCGATCTATGATCAGAATGTGTGTGTACGGTCCTAATACAAGCGTATATATAACTCATCGAGATTACGCACCTTAGAAAATAATTCATTCCTAACCATTAGTCCCATCACTAAGATCATGTAACTAAAGCTTGAATCGAAAAATCACTAACTTCACTTACCACAAGAGATCTCCTTCATTGTATCTATAACCGCTCAAACCTCACCTTTGACTAACACCAACGGAGATGCACCAAAACAAACAGAGTTATCCACCACCCACAATTAGTAATAGAGAAAAACCCACAATACGATTAGTACCACTCACCCTCAAATTCGAAAATATGCTCAATACGAGTTGCGACTTTCACAAAAGAACCAACAAATATTGGGTTAGAGAGGAGTATTCAAATTCGACCTTGGACAAGAAGAGGTAGAGTGAGGGATTTGGCTTTTTGAGAAAAGAAGAGAAATAAGAGACGAAAAATAAATAAAAGAGAAGGCCTTACCTTGTGTTCACAGACGAACCAAATGAAAGATTCGACGATGAAAGAATACGAAGGCTCAACGTTCGACTAATAGCAAGAGAGAAGAGAACTGATTCGAATGAGAACAAGAGATAATTTAGCTTACAAAAAAAGAGTAGAGAAAAAGAAATAATAAAGAAGAAATGAGAGTTTCATCTAATGGGAAAAACACGAGAGAAGAAATAGAGAAAAAGTGAATAGAAAGGTTGAGGTTTCGGCTATAGTGAAGAAAAACAAATGAAAAGGGATGGAGGGTGAGTTTCGGCCTACAAATGCCTAGGCTATCAACCAGTAAGAAGAAAATGTTGAAAGGAGAGAAGGATAGGGGAAGAGAGGCTGAGTTTTCGGTAAAAGTAAAATGAAAACCAAAAGACCCGAAATGCTTACCTCAAAATGCAAAAGCCAGAAATCTACACAAAATAGAACTTGGAAAAAAAATTAGCACCTATACCACACTAGCCAAAAATCCCAACAACACTACATCTAGCCAAATTTCTCCCTATGCACTTCCCCAAATTTGGCCAACTCCTTCCCTCACTTGAATCCCATGATTTTCTCCCCTTTTCCCTCCTACAAACCCTCTCCTTCATCCATTTGAACCATTTGACCCATTCAAACACTTCTCTATCAGTGTTTGATTCCAACACATCCTCTTATCTCCTCTTGAGCAAAATAAAAGCCTTCAATTTGCCAACAATAGGCTCAAACTCCTTCCCTCTTGCTCTGCCAATGATGCCACCACCATTGAACCAAGTGCTCACATTGTGTCTCTTAAACACACACAATTAAAGTTAAGTCCTACCTTCTATAGCCCTCTGCACTAAAGACCAAAAATCTAAAATTTTTCCAAGGCTCAACCTCGAACCCAAGCCTCTATAAGAACCCTAATCAGACTCAAATATCGAACCAAATAAGCACAACATGGATTTACACAAAACTACTAACCCTTAACTTTAGGGATGTTTCAATTTGTAAGCATGGGAGCTGAAGAGTTCAGGGCTAATGTTGATGATGATCCTAAGAGAGCCGAGTTCTGGCTTGAAAATATGATTTGAGTATTTGTTGAGCTTTCCTGCACACCGGTTGAATGTTTAAAGTGTGCTATATCTCTTTTGAGAGACACTGCATACCAATGGTGGAATACATTAATATTTGTAGTGCCGAGAGAGAGAGTCGCCCGGGAGTTCTTTCAACTGATTTCTGAAAAAAGTACATAAGTTAACAATTTATGGATCAAAAACATAAAGAGTTTTTAGAACTAAAACAAGGTCACATGACTATAATCGAGCACGAGAGAGAATTTGTACGGTTAAGCAAATATGCTTGAGAGTATGTTTCAACTGAAGAGATAATGTGCAAGTGGTTTGTTGAGAGGTTAAACAAAGATATTAATCTTCTAGTTGGGATATTGGATTTAAAAGAATTCATTGTGTTAGTTGAGCGTGCTTGCAAGGCTGAAGAATTGGACAAAGAAAAGAGAAAGGATGGTGCTAAAGCTAGAGATTCGAGAAAGAGATTGGTGAATAAACTCTATCACTCTTCATCAAAGAAATCCCAAGATTCGTATAATCAATCAAATACATTAGTGGAGTACTCTAATAGAGATCGTGGAAAGCAATTTACGAATTCAAAAACTCTAGCTCCATCAATGGCAAGTGTGGGTAATGCTAGACCGAATAAACCTAAATGTGGACGATGTGGAAAACAACATTTCAAAGAGTGTAGAATGACTGATAAAGTCTGTTTTGGATGAGGTTTGCATGAACACTTCATTCGAGATTGTCTTGAGTTAGATGAGAAAGATAGATCTCAGAGTGCAAGACAAAGCAACACGACTACAAGAGGAAGATCATTCTGTAATGTTGGAAATATGAGTGGTGGTAAAGGTGCAACACGAGATGTTGCTATGATATCAGAGGTTAGAGCACCTGCCAGAACTTATGCTATTCGTGCTCGCGAAGAAGCGTTATCTCTAGATGTTATTACCGATACATTCTCTCTTTATGACACTGATGTAGTGGCATTGATAGATCCCAAGTCAACTCATTCATATATATGTGTGAACTTAGTGTCTAGCAAGAATTTACTTGTTGATTCTACTAAGTTTGTTATAAAAGTGTTGAACCCCATAGGCAAATATGTCCTGGTTGACAAAGTTTGCAAGAATTGTCCGTTAATGACTCGTGGTTACTATTTTATGGCTGATTTAATGTTATTGTTGTCTGATGAGTTTGATGTCATTCTAGGTATGGACTGGTTGACGTTGCATGAGTAGTAGTATATTGTAGACGAAAAACCATTGAGTTGAAATGTTAGAATAATGAAACTCTTTGAATCAAATCAAATGGTGTGAATCATTTACCAGCTGTAATTTCCTTTATGTTAGCTTAGAAATATGTGAAAAAGGGATGCAATGCATATCTTGCATTTGTTCTTGATACGAAAGGGTCTGAAACAAAGATTGAATCAGTACCAGTTGTTTGCGAGTATCAAGATGTGTTTCTAGAAGAGTCACCAGGTTTGCCACCGATTAGAGAGATTGAATTTGCTATTGATTTAATACCGAGAAATTCATTGATATCGATAGCTCCGTACATAATGGCTCCGATAGAGTTAAAAGAGTTGAGCACTCAGTTGCAAGAATTAACTGATAGAGGATTTGCAAGACTAAGTTTCTCTCCTTGGGGTGCACCAGTATTGTTTGTAAAGAAAAAGGGTGGTTCTATGAGAATGTGTATAGACTATCGGCAACTCACCAAAGTGACAATCAAGAATAAATATCCTCTACCGAGAATTAACGATTTATTTGATCAGTTGAAAGGTGCAACAGTGTTTTCAAAGTTTGATTTAAGACCAGGTTATTATAAGTTTCGAGTTAAAGACTCAGATGTGTTGAAGACATAGCATTCAGAATGAGGTACGGACATTATGAATTCCTTGTTATGGCTTTTGGGTTGACTAATGATCCTGTCAGTTTTATGGATTTGATGAATTGGATTTTTAGACCGTATTTAGATGGATTCATGGTTGTATTTATTGATGATATTCTAATTTATTCTCGAGATGAATCTAAGCATGTCGAGCATTTGAAAATAGTGTTACAGACCTTGAGTGATAAGCAATTGTTTGCAAAATTTAATAAATGTGAGTTTTGGCTTCAAGAGGTTGGATTTCTGGGGCATATCGTTTCATCCTAAGGTATTAGAGGTAACCTGAGCAAGATTTCTACAATTATAGATTGGAAATCTCTGAGAAATATATCTGAAGTCCAAATTTTTCCTGGACTAGTTGGCTATTACCGATGTTTTGTGAAAGGATTTTCTATGATTGCAACACCAATGACTTGATTACTTCAGAAAGATGTAAAGTTTGAATGGTCTGAAAACTGTCAGCAGAGTTTTGAAAAGTTGAAAGCATTATTGACCGAAACACCAGTGTTAGTATAGCTTGAGTCAGGTAAAGAATTTGTAATTTTCAGTGATGCATAGTTGATCGATCTAGGTTGTGTGTTGATGCAGGAAGGCAAAGAAATAGCTTATGCTCTTACATAGTTGAAGCCGTATGAAAATGATTACCTGACACATGATTTAGAATTAGTCGTGATTGTGTTCACATTAAAGATTTGGTGACATCACTTGTTTACTAAGAAATGCCACATTTATATATATCACAAGAGCTTAAAATATTTGATGACTAAAAAAGAATTGAATTTACGACAATAAAGATGACTTGAATTACAAAAACATTATAAGCTAGAAATTGATTATCACCCGGGAAAAGCTAATGTTGTTGTTGATGTCCTGAACTGAAAATCTTTGTTTGTATTACGAGCAATGAATACCCAATTGATGATTTGTGATGATGGGTCTAATTTAGCTGAATTAAAAGCTAAACTAGTATTTCTTCAACAAATCTGTTTCAGGATGGAGCCAATGATTGTTTGAGGTTCTGGAATAGAATTTGCATACCGAGAAATTCAGAACTCATTCAGAAGATTTTGCATGAAGTGCACAATAGCTGCTTATCTGTTCATCCGGAAGTACCAAAATGTACAACGATTTGAAATAGTTTTATTGGTGGCAAGGCATGAAACTAGATATCTCAAAGTTTGTTTCTAAATGTTTGATTTGTTAGCAGGTCAAAGTTGAACATCAAGTATCATCGGGTTTATTGCAGCATGTGATGATTCTCGAGTGGAATGGGATAGAGTTACACTGGATTTTGTGTCATGATTGCCCCTAAATTCAAAAAAGAAAGATGCTATCTGGGTCGTTGATCGACTAACATAATCTGCTCATTTCATACCAGTACGTACAGAATACTCACTCGATAGATTAGATGAATTGTATATTGCTGAGACCGTTAGATTGCACGGAGTGCCAATTTTGATTATTTTAGATAGAGATCCGAGATTCACATCGCGATTTTGGAAGAAATTGCAAGAAGCTCTGGGTACGAAGTTGAATTTCAGTACAACTTTTCATCTACAAACTGATGGTCAATCTGAAAGAATAATTTAGATTCTCGAAGATATGCTTCGATGTTGTGTTTTTGAATTCAAAGGCAACTGGGTGAAATATTTATTGCTTGTTGAATCACGTATAATAATAGTTTTCAATCGAGCATAAATATGGCACTGTACGAAGCTTTGTGTGGTCCTAAATGTCGAACTCCATTGTATTAGTCTGAACTTAGTGAGAAACAGATCCACGGGGTTAATTTGGTTAAAGAAACTGAAGAGAAAGTGAAAGTAATTCGCAACTATTTGAAAGCAGCTTCAGATCGTCAAAAATCATGTGCGGATTTGAAACAAAATGACATTAAATTTCAGATCGGTGAAAAAGTGTTTTTGAAAGTATCTCCGTGGAAGATAATACTTTGTTTCGGTCACAAAGGCATATTGAGTCTGCGATTCACCGGGCCGTATGTGACCATCGAAGGAATAGGGCCAGTGGCATACTAACTAGCTTTACCATTAGAGTGAAAAAGATCCATAATGTGTTTCACGTGTCGATGTTGCATCGATATCGATCGAATCCCACACATGTGATTTCTCCGTCAGAGATTGAGATTCAGCCTAATATGATGTACAACGAAGAACCAATCAAAATTTTGGCTCTAGAGATCAAAGCGATGAGAAATAAACACATAGCTTTAGTGGAAGTCTTGTGGAAATGTCACAGAGTTGAAGAGGCTACATGGGAGCCTAAGGAAGCTATGAGAAAATAGTACCCTAACTTATTCACTGGTAAGATTTTCGGGGACGAAAATCCCTAAGGGGGGAGAGTTGTAATAGCCCGTTTTTGGTCAAATCAGAATAGTGGTTTTGAGAACACAAATTTGAGGTCAAAGTATTTATTTTATTATTATTTTAGTGCTTACAGCATGATTGAATGATTGTGTGAAAGTTTCGTTAAGAAATTTTATTGTTTGGTTTGTCAATTTGATAAAAAGGGCTAAATAGCGTAAAGTGTAAAACTTGTGTTTTATTAGTTAAAGATGTCTAATAGCTATAGAACCTTAAATTAGAGGTCCTTATGTGATAAATAGCCCATTAATTTGATAGAGAATGATATTGGTTTGGCATTATTGAAATATTGAATTAATAATAAGGTTAATTAGGTAATTTGGTAATTAAAACTTAATTAATAAAACAAAACAAAATTTTATATTCATTCATCTTCTCCATCGAATTTTTGAGAAAAGAAGCCATTTTAGGGCTTTCATTCGGTGAAGCCTCTATTGCTCATTAAGGTATGATTTTTGTCCCGTTTTTAATGATTTCTATGTTTTTGAGATCATTGTAGCTAGGTCTAACTAGCCCAGGGACTAATTTGAAAAATTGTTAAAGATTTTGAATGATGTCATTGATGAATACATGAGTATTTTGATGTTTGATGATAGATTTTGAATAGTTGTTGATAGTTAAACAAGTTTTGTTAAGTGATTTTGAGTAAAAATGCAAAACAATGATTTATTTGTGAAAATGTGAAAATATGTGGTTAAATATGTGAATAAATGAAAAAGTGAGTTTATATGTGTATTAGAGAAATTCGGCTAGCATGTGAGTGGATGAAATTGCATCAATTTGTGATATTGTGTAATAAGGACTAAATTGTAAAAATGTAAAAGTTTAGGGGCAAATGTAAATAGCCCTAATGTGTGTTTTGGATTGAATTGAATAAAGAAAAGAATAAATAAGTTGATTTTGATTACTTATATATCAAGAAAAGAGGAATTCAGACTTAGATCTGAGAAAAGCAAAGTAATTGAATAGTCGGTCCGTTTCCTCATTTTTGTACACGACGTAAGTTCGTATATTTGAACTTAAATGTGTATGTATTCAATGGATGGATGGTATTGATATTGTATTTATCCTTTGGTTAAATGTGTAGAATTTAATTTAAATGAACGATTTATTTGGATGAGTTGCTAAATAAGATCATAGTTGGGCTATGGCAAATTGGATAATAAGACCATAACCGGGTTATGGCATGTGAATGTAAGTCCACGGCAAAGGCTTGGCAATGTATGTGTAAGACCATAGTTGGACTATGGCATCAAAAAATTGACGTACTCGTACCATAATCATTTAGAAATTTGGAGAGATTTGATAAGTGAATTGGTGAGAATAGATATGTATCAGTACAGGTATGTATGAAAAACTATTCGAATAATGAGCTAATGGAAGTTGTGAACTTTATGTTAACTTAGTTATTGATGTCTTTAATGCAATTTATTTCATCCATTTGGAAACATTAATGAATGATGGTATTATTTCGTATTTACATACGAACTTACTAAGCTTTACAGCTTACTTTGTTTATTTTCTTCTATGTTTTTATAATATATCGAAGTTAGCTCAGAACCGGGGATCGTTAGAGACTTCATCGCACTATCGGACATCTATTTTGGTACTTTTGAAGTGTGTATATATTGTATATGACGTGTATAGGCTTGAGTCATTTTGGTATGTTTGATGATTATGTATTTAGGCCATTTGAGTTGGCTTGTGATGGTAAATTTGATGTTGTTTATAAATGTGAAAATGGTATTATTTTGAGTTAGGTAATTGACCTATAATGAGTGATTGAAGTTGAATGGATATTGCATATTTGGATTGGTTTAGTTAATTGATTAGTATATTTCAATTAGGTATGAAATTATATGGCAATTTGTGGTATACTTGTGATTTATATTAATGGTAAAGAATTGGTATGAATTGAACTTTGGTTGATGGTATTTGTTGCATATTTGTATCTTGAATTCGTACCAGTTGAGCTTGTTTAGGTATGTGCAAAATGGGTGGCAAAATGGCTTGGTAAATAGCCTATTTTTGTCCACACGGGCAGAGACACGGGTGTGTATCTCAACCGTATGTGGCACATGGTTATGTTACATGGCCATGTGTCTCCTGGTGTTGAAATTGAAATAAAGTTAGTATGCTCTACATGGTCTTACACATGGGCGTGTGATCGACCATGTGGCACAAGTCGGTATACCCATGTAATTGGCACACGGCCTAGCACACAGGCGTGTGGACTTGGCCGTGATGTATAAGGCAGTATACCCTACAGGGTTGGCACTGCCTAGCACACAGCCTGGCACACGGGCATGTGTAGCCACTTCAAAGGGCACACGGTCTAGACACATGGGCATTTGGTCCGTGTGTCCCAAGTCAGTAAGCTCACTTGTTTGGACATGGGGTAGGATACGAGCTGGGACATGGCCATGTGACCCCATTTCAAATGTCCACCGGTTTGTGACACGGGCGTGTGTCCCCTGTTTTGAAAAATATATTCTAATAATGGAAAAGCTTCCCTAGTTATCATTTTAGTCGCCAACCCCTCCTGATGCATGTGAAAGGCCTCGTAGGCTCGTATTAGGGACAAATTGATTGAGATTGATTGATAATTGTATGCACCGAATAAATGTATGATAAAAGTTTGTTTAAGTGTGTGGAAAGTCTGGTAATGTAACAGCCCTAACCCAAAACCATCACCGAAATAAGGTTAAGAAGCATTTAGAACAATAAAATCATTTCACATTCCATTTAAGACACAAAGTCAATCATAATGATAACACATCAAAACATAATCAAATAGTCCCTTATTGAGGCCTTCATGACCTTAAACACATGCTATAGGTGGATCGGGACTAAACCGGAACACGTACAAAAATTCTTAGAAATTTAAAACTTTTTTAAGTATCAGGGGTTACAAGCCCGTGTGGGCAAACCGTGTGCCTCCCACGGCTGCTAGACACACCCGTGTGTCCTCTCCGTGGGCAAATCTGACTAAACACCACGTTTGCCAAACACACCTTTGTACTAAGCCCGTGTACTCATAGGCCATATACTAACTTATTCACACAATTACTAGGCACGCCCGTGTAGCATGGTCGTGTGTCCTTAAGATAGCTACTGACTTATGCCTACGGCTAGTTGACACGCCCGTGTCAAGGCCATGTGTTATTAGGACATATACTGTCATTTACCCACGGTCATTAGGCATGCTCGTGTGCCACAACCGTTGAAACACCCTAAACCCGGCCAAAACGTTACGACCGGATCTGGCCTGTCACATGAAAGGAATGTCTAAAAAACTGTGCATTCGTTAAAAAGTTCGTGTTCTTTATTTTTGTTGTGAAAAGTAAAGTTTAAGTAATTTTGAATAAGAAATGGTTTATTGATATTTTGGAAAATGGTTATTAAGGGTTTAGGAAAATCCCATATTGAACATTTAATAATAGTAGGCAGTAGTCAAATAAAAAGAGAAACCAACCAAAATACCAAAATTAACGTTCTAGAGGCCTTATTACAAATTTGTAAACCAAATTTATAGTAAAATAACTACCATGATAAAAATTAAAATAAAATCGAAATATTGAGCATGGCCACCTCGAGTCTGTCTACGCTCCCAAATCTGCGATCTAATGATTACC
Organism: Gossypium rotundifolium; assembly: GCA_025506655.1. Taxonomy (NCBI): domain Eukaryota; kingdom Viridiplantae; phylum Streptophyta; class Magnoliopsida; order Malvales; family Malvaceae; genus Gossypium; species Gossypium rotundifolium. The sequence continues at coordinate 66,299,145 of CP106732.1, read as the reverse complement.
TGTAAGATTTAAACAAAGGGGTGAGTCATCGAGACTCAGTGTGCAATTCCCCTTACCATGATAACTGGGCCTAAGCCCACAGTAATATGTTAGCCCAATGCCATTGCATATCAATAACTAGTGCAATGCAATTAAACCACATGTTTCCCAAATGGACTTGGCCCAAACCACACAATCCACAAACCACACATGATGATGCAAATATCTTACCCAACCCCACCTAAAATCCATCCTCTACACACCCCCGTACCAACCATTACACACCAGGGGATTACTAAATCGACCCTCCAACCGCTACACACCCTCGAAGGTAGTCACTGCAGTCAACTGCTCATCACCCTAAATACATGGCATAGCCACCGGATAATGTGAAAACATCACCGAATCATAATATTATGACATGAGTCACCGAATAATGCGGTAATGTAACATCCTGAATAGGGCCTATGCATTTCCAGTTTAATTGTATGAAATGACAAGTTTCAAGTACTATGAATAAATTTTGATACTTTTGGAAATTTAGAAATGCATGAAAATAGAAAGGAAAATGGAAATGAAAATGAAGATAGAAATGAAAATGGAAATGGAAATGGAAATGAACACTTTTGGAAACTTAGACATTTTGGAAACACGAACATTTTGGAAATGATCCAAAATGGAAACTTGAACATTTTAGGAAACTTGGATATGTAAGAGAAATGGCAAGTTACAGAGCCGATCGAAAATTTTAGGAAACTTAAAATTGACTCCGGAATGTCGAATTTAAGAGCCCAAAGGGGAACTTAGGGCCAAGTGACCCTAAAATATACAAAGACATGAAATTTGCCCTAATAACGAACTTGGAAATGTGGCTCAAGATGCCACCTAAGGCCTTAGAAATGGCCCAAATACAAGAGGTTTTGGGCACGAGTTTGAGTCATCAGAAGCAAATAATGAAGGCTTTATTTTGCTTCCAAGGCTAAGAGGTGGGACGGCACAAGCTTCTTGAATTAGAGGAGTTTTACTTGGTTAAAACTTGTTTAATTAAGTGTTAAGTAAAGGAATTTCTTTTAATAAAATAAATAAGGAGATAAAGGATGGATAAAATACTCTAATTTAATTAAAGTGATAATTAAATGATAATATTATCACTTGTGGGGAGTAGTGGCCAAGTCAAGGACTCTTGGCATAGCAATTTCAGTTAAAAGAGGAGAATTAAGGCCATTCTCTCATCTTTCCTAAGTGTGTGCGAAATTTTCATAGCTCTCCTCCCCTCTTTGCTGAATTTTCTTTGAACAAAAACCATCCTCTTTTCTTCTCTTTTCTCCTCTGTTTCTACTATCAAATGCGAATCCCTATCGATTCTAAGTAAAGGAGCAATCAATTACAACATCAAAAGGGTAAGATCGTGGTCACCAACTTCTATCCTTTTCTTTTTTCCAAAATTCAGGTACTAATCCCTACTCTGTTCATAGCCGAATAGCATAAGGGATCTTAGGGATTCGAAACGAGGTAAGTACATCAATGTACATTCGGCAAAAGATCCTTCCATAATCAAATAATAGATCAAATCTAACAAGTGATTTGGCAGAATTTGAAATAAAGATCAACTTCGGATTTGAGGTAAGTGAGTCTATACATTCGCCAAGGCCAAATCTTAGTCAATTAGATTAAATTGATCAAAAACTAACCTATTAGGAGATCTAGGAATTTGCCGATTTCAAGGAAAAGGAAGGTGAAGTTTTAGGATTTAAAATCCATAAGGTAAGTCCCTAAAGGTATTCGCCAAGGTTTATGTGATTACCTAGATTAGATCTATAATTATTAAAAAGCGAAAACTAATTTATGTTGAGTCTTAAGGTTGGTAGAACATCAAGTGAAGGAAAACCAAGTTTTTGGATTTGAATAAACATTAAATCGGCATCAAAGGTAAGCCTTTTTACAAATCCTACTAGGATTTGGTTTTGTTTTAAGCCAAATAGGTTTATTAATGTGTAGTAAATGATGGCTGAATATAGGGGTAAACAGATCTAAAGTTAGAATGGGGTTTCCGAGATCTCAAGGAACCTATTAAGCAAATCAGGTGTGTACCCTTACTAACCTTCAATATTTCATATGGCTATTATTTAATATATGAATATGTATAAGAATGTGAATGTGGCTAAGTACCACAAATGTGGTAAAAGTACCAGTGCACGTTTCCTACTTGGATAGGATTGTGAAATATGTTATTTTATAACATGCGAATATATGTATATAAACATGAAATTAAGTAAGTTATGCATAATATATATTTTTTGGGGCATTCTGGATTTATGTGAAAGGGAAGAGTAGGTGTTGACTTGGTCTCACCAACTGAAGGTGTTGACTTTGGTCTCACCAATCTAAATATAGGTGTCGACTTGGTCTCACCAACGAAGGTGTTGACTTTGGTCTCACCAACGACATATAGGTGTTGACTTCGGTCTCACCAACGAAGGTGTTGACTTTGGTCTCACTAATCTAAATATGGTGACTACGGTCACATTATTTGAATATAGTGTCTAATGACACAACGTATATGGGCTTATCGCCTTCGATGGTGTGTAGCGGATGGAGGGTTGACTTAGTAAGTCTCCACAGTGTGAATGGCAGGTACGGGTGGTGTGTAGCGGATGGACCATTAGGCTTGGGTTGGGTTGCATCATCATTATTATTATATGAATTTGATTTGAACATGTATGCCTGATTTGTTGAATGTTAGTACTGTGTGCACATTGAGTCCGTTGACTCACCCCATTGTGGGAAATATTTTCAGGTGATGAACAATGACGGACCGAGATGGTAGACCTTGAGGTGGCCATGCAACATTTGAAGATTTTTATTTAATTTGGACTTTATTTTATTAGTACCTTTAATTTTATTTGGATTTCACTTGATGTAATAAGGCCATAAGGCCCAAGTTGGATTTCTTTATTTCTTTTTACTTTTAATTATTATGTTTACGAATTTTTATTAAGTAAAGATCAAGCAAATACATTTTTAAAATAAAACCTAAATGTTTTGTCACTTTAAATAAATGGATTTTAATGTTAGATAAATTGGTTTTCAGCACAAGCCCAACCCAAATCAATCTTTTTTTCAAAATCACACAAGTTTTTCTCTAGGTAACAAAAGAATTTTGAAACCGGTTTACTTGAGGAACATACCAGATCCGGTCCATTCTCGTAATGGGTGTGGGTGTTTCAATTTGTATCGAGCCCGATTTTAAACTCTCGGCCTTTGGGCTAAGGCCCAAAACGCTTTCAAAGCGAGCCAAATGAATTTTCTTTGAAATAAGTCAAGCTTCGGCATGGCCCCTAAGTCTCAAACCCATGATCCACCGTAAGTACCCTAACTATATGTGTGATTCTATGAATCTGTATAAGGGTAGAAAAGGCATGGAACGAGAATAGAATGATAGAAACTTGAACCCTAGGACTAGACTACTCAAACACAAAACCACATAAGACTTAATGCTTGAACCAACCTATGGCTAAGTCACGAGCTAGTGGTGTGGTAACCATTGTGCGCATGTCTAGGATTGATCCGGAAGAGCACTGGTACTTAGCAGCCCTAGTGACTCACCTCCTCTTCGCAGAATCCTTCCGGTGCTTGCACTACTGGCTCACCCTAACCATGAGGACTTATTCATAGGCTAAACCCAATAACTAAAACCCGAAAGGGACTAGCCATGTTTTTATGAAAACCCTAGTTTTAAAACTCTTAAAATTACCCTTATAATTTGTGAGAACTACTTTTACAAAATTTTCCGAAAAATTCTCGATTTACAAAAATTACCAAAATGCCCCAGTGGCTAAATTACAAAATGCCATTGGTTTCTAAAATTTGCACCACCCGATTTCAATAAAATTTTCCTTACTTTACAAAAGCACCCAAGAATCTTATTTTGCAAATATCAAAATACCTTGATTTTGGCAAAATTACAAAATTGCCTCTAACCTACAAAATTACCAAAATGACCCTGATTTTTAAAATTTTGCAACACCATCAACTTGGAAAACAAATTCTCAAAAAGAACCCTCAACGTTTTGCAACATTTGGAAATACCCCGAAATTATCAAACTTTACAAATTTACCCTGGTTTATTACCAAAATACTCTCGAGCTTCAAAATTACCGAAATACCCCCAGATTTCAAAATTTTTCCAAATTACCCCGAGACTTCAAAATTTTCAAAATAATTTTTGACAAAAACACCAAGGAACATTTTTCTTCTGAAAAATTATGAAAATGCCCCTGTAGGACAAAATTACGAAAATACCCTCGGGTAGTGGAAAACAACAACAACAAAAACTACAACGTTTCTCTGAATGAACAAAAGTTCATACTTGTTTGATGGATGGATGAATGAATGGAAAAGACTGTGTGCATGTATGAATACGAAAGAACCACTCCTAAAACTCTTTTCATAAAACTTCTTCGCGGGTAATAAGTGAAACAAGTACTAATGTATAAAACTTTTAAATCAGATTAAATCGCGACGTTAGAAAATGAGTTCTAAGGGATGTGAACTTAGAGATTGTGCCTAGAAAGTATGATGGTTCTATTAAGATCAGAGTGCGCAGCGTAAGCATAGTACGGTGAGAAGGATTGTACGACTGTTAATAAGTAATTTCGAGGACGAAATTATTTTAAGGGGGTAGAACTGTAACATCCTGAATAGGGCCTATGCATTTCCAGTTTAATTGTATGAAATGACAAGTTTCAAGTACTATGAATAAATTTTTGATACTTTTGGAAATCTAGAAATGCATGAAAATGGAAAGGAAAATGGAAATGAAAATGAAGATAGAAATGAAAATGGAAATGGAAATGGAAATGAACACTTTTGGAAACTTAGACATTTTTGAAACACGAACATTTTGGAAATGATCCAAAAATGGAAACTTGAACATTTTAGGAAACTTGGATATGTAAGAAAATGGCAAGTTACTGAGCCGATCGAAAATTTTAGGAAACTTAAAATTGACTCCTAATGTCGAATTTAAGAGCCCAAAGGGAACTTAGGGCCAAGTGACCCTAAAATATACAAGACATGAAATTTGCCCCAATAACGAACTTGGAAATGTGGCTCAAGATGCCACCTAAGGTTTTAGGAAATGGCCCAAATACAAGAGGTTTTTGGGCTGAGTTTGAGTCATCCAGAAGCAAATAATGAAGGCTTTATTTTGCTTCCAAGGCTAAGAGGTGGGACGGCACAAGCTTCTTGAATTAGAGGAGTTTTACTTGGTTAAAACTTGTTTAATTAAGTGTTAAGTAAAGGAATTTCTTTTAATAAAATAAATAAAGAGATAAAGGATGGATAAAATACTCTAATTTAATTAAAGTGATAATTAAATGATAATATTATCACTTGTGGGGAGTAGTGGCCAAGTCAAGGACTCTTGGCATAGCAATTTCAGCTAAAAGAGGAGAATTAAGGCCATTCTCTCATCTTTCCTAAGTGTGTGCCAAATTTTCATAGCTCTCCTCCCCTCTTTTCAATTTTCTTTGAACAAAAACCATCCTCTTTTCTTCTCTTTTCTCCTCTGTTTCTACTATCAAAGCCGAATCCTGTCGATTCTAAGTAAAGGAGACCAATTACAACATCAAAAAGGGTAAGATCGTGGTCACCAACTTCTATCCTTTTCTTTTTTCCAAAATTCGGTACTAATCCCTACTCCTGCTCATAGCCGAATAGCATAAGGGATCTTCCGGATTCAAAACGAGGTAAGTACATCAATGTACATTCAAAGAAAAGATCCCTTACATAATCAAATAATAGATCAAATCTAACAAGTGATTTCGGCAGGAATTTGAAATAAAGATCAACTTCGGGATTTGAGGTAAGTGAGTTTATACATTCGGCCAAGGCCAAATCTTAGTCAATTAGATCAAATTGATCAAAAACTAACCTATTCAGAGATCTAGGAATTTGCCGATTTCAAGGAAAAAGGAAGGTGAAGTTTTCGGGATTTAAAAATCCATAAGGTAAGTCCCTAAAGGTATTCGGCCAAGGTTTATGTGATTACCTAGATTAGATCTGTAATTATTAAAAAGCCAAAAACTAATTTATGTTGAGTCTTAAGGTTGGCCGAACATCAAGTGAAGGAAAACCAAGTTTTCGGGATTTGAAAAAACATTAAATCGGCATCAAAGGTAAGCCTTTTTACAAATCCTACTAGGATTTGGTTTTGTTTTAAGCCAAATAGGTTTATTAGTGTGTAGTAAATGATGGCCGAATATAGGGGTAAACAGATCTAAAGTTAGAACGGGGTTTCCGAGATCTCAAGGAACCTATTAAGCAAATCAGGTGTGTACCCTTACTAACCATCAATATTTCATATGGCTATTATTTCATATATGAATATGTGTAAGAATGTGAATGTGGCTAAGTACCACAAATGTGGTAAAAAGTACCCAGGTACGTTTCCTACTTCGGATAGGATTGTGAAATATGTTATTTTATAACATGCGAATATATGTATATAAACATGAAATTAAGTAAGTTATGCATAATATATATTTTTTTGGGGCATTCGGGATTTATGTGAAAGGGGAAGAGTAGGTGTTGACTTCGGTCTCACCAACGAAGGTGTTGACTTTGGTCTCACCAACGAAATATAGGTGTCGACTTTGGTCTCACCAACGAAGGTGTTGACTTTGGTCTCACCAACGAAATATAGGTGTTGACTTCGGTCTCACCAACGAAGGTGTTGACTTTGGTCTCACCAACGAAATATGGTGACTACGGTCACATTATTTGAATATAGTGTCTAATGACACAAGTATATGGGCGACTGCCTTCGATGGTGTGTAGCGGATGGAGGGTTGACTTAGTAAGTCCCCACGGTGTGAATGGCAGGTACGGGTGGTGTGTAGCGGATGGACCATTAGGCTTGGGTTGGGTTGCATCATCATTATTATTATATGAATTTGATTTGAACATGTATGCCTGATTTGTTGAATGTTAGTACTATGTGCACATTGAGTCCGTTGACTTACCCCATTGTGGGAAATATTTTCAGGTGATGAACAATGACGGACCGGGATGGTAGACCTTGAGGTGGCCATGCAACATTTGAAGATTTTTATTTAATTTGGACTTTATTTTATTAGTACCTTTAATTTTATTTGGATTTCACTTGATGTAATAAGGCCATAAGGCCCAAGTTGGATTTCTTTATTTCTTTTACTTTTAATTATTATGTTTAATTTTTATTAAGTAAAGATCAAGCAAATACATTTTAAAATAAAACCTAAATGTTTTGTCACTTTAAATAAATGGATTTTAATGTTAGATAAATTGGTTTTCAAAGACAAGCCCAACCCAAATCAATCTTTTTTCAAAATCACACAAGTTTTTCTCTAGGTAACAAAAGAATTTTGAAACCGGTTTACTTGAGGAACATACGGATCCGGTCCATTCTCGTGGTAGGGTGGGTGTTTCAGTAAAACCACCGAACACTTCCCTTTTCATTGTAACTTCCGATCCCATGCATATGCAACATGTTATAATAATTGTGTATGCAGATGACATGCATGCAAATCATATATCGATAACGATGAAACGAATTACCTTCATAATCAGAATAATGATATACAACATAATCAAGCTAACCAACCTCTAAGGGTATAACAGAAATTTTACCTAACAAGGGTGTTTTCGTAATTTACCCACCAAGGGTATTTTCGTAATTTCACACCTACAATGGCCCTCCCAGAGGTTTAATGTTACCCTGAGCGACTCGGCTACCATTTTCGGTCGTCACCAGGCTATTGGGCCTAAAACCCAATTTTGGCCCATTCAGGCCCACACGCTCGTGTGGCCCACCTAACACAAATCTAGCCACGTATATAGGTTCCACCTAGTCTAGTTCACTATATACTATATCATCATACAATTTATTCCAATTGGGCCCACGGGCCCATTGTGCCCACTTCGGCCCATCGTGGCCCAAGCAGCCCCAACCCACAAGAATACTACTGATGCCCTTAACTATCGCGTGAAGCCCCACACGCTTTTGCCGACGTCGTGTGGCTACTAATGCCGTGATTGGTACTTCGGATTTGCGCTTTATAACTAGAGTAGAGAGAGTTACACACGATAGGATAGGACGGTGCTAAATCGCGCTGTGACCACTCCTGCCCAACGCCCACCAAGGTATGTTAACCTCCCTTGGCATGCTCTTTATATAGCTAGCTCTTCACCTTTATTCCTTGTATCTTTTCGATGTAGGATCCTTCACAAGAGAGTTTAAATTCAATCAAACTCTTACCGTCAATCCATAAAATAAATACTCTCTTGCTCCTCATGAGATTTGAACCCAAGCTCTCCCCTCAGCCAATTCACGCCACTTGCCACTAAGCCACAAGCTCCTCTTGTGTCTTAAACCGTGCACAACTAAATATAAACTATGGCCAAATTCTAAGATCGAAGTAAAAAGAAAACCAAAATGCAAAAGCCAAGACTTGAACCTTAGACCTCCTTCCTTCCTTGTGGTGTCACCCCCTTGCCTCTTATGTGGCGTCACTTTGCCACTACACCACAAGCTCTTCTTGTGTCACTTTTCTCCATATTTTATTCTTAAGACCTACCTGCCAACTTCTAGGGTTTTTTTTTCACCTAAAACCAAAAGTTCCCTAAAGCCAATATTTGATCTCGAGACTTCATAGAAGCCCCCTAACCTTCCAAAATCACTTATCTAAAAGGTCCAACTTACACTTAAGTCGATCCCCTGTTCCCAAAAATTTTAAACGCTACTACGCCTAAGGCCCATTGGGCTCAATTCTCCTAGGCCCAATTTCAGGATGTTACAAATGTACCCTCCTTAAAGAAATTTCGTCCTCGAAATTTTTAACTGCTAACAGTCACACATCCTAACCCACCACACTACGCTCTTCCTGCACACTCTAATCTTAATAAAACCAATATACTTTCTAACTAAATCTTGGAACCCCTTCACATAACCAACTATCTACCACCGAAGCAACAAATATTTTTCACACATACATACAATTCGTATATTCAAGCATCACATCCACACATCACAAAATAAATACAATCATTTCGCATAAAATAGAATATAGTAAAAAGGAAACTTACGGATTTGGTGCCGGAGACTCGGGTGCCATACTTACAGAAAAGATATATATATTTTCTAAACCATCATTTGAAAACATTTTTGAACCCAAACCCACAGCTGAGTTTTTGAACCGGGCTCTGATACCAAATTGAAACACCCTAAACCCGGCCTAAACATTACGACCGGATCTGGCATGTCACATGAAAGGAATGTCTTAAAAACTGTGCGTTCGTGTGTTCTTTATATTTGTTGTGAAAAGTAAAGTTTAAGTAATTTTGAATAAGAAACAGTTTATTGATATTTTGGAAAATGGTTATTAAGGGTTTAGGAAATTCCCATATTGAACATTTAATAATAGTAGGCAGTAGTCAAATTAAAAGCGAAACCAACCAAAATACCAAAATTAACGTTGTAGAGGCCTTATTACAAATTTGTAAACCAAACTTATAGTAAAACAACTCCCATGATAAATATTAAAATAAAACTGAAATATTGAGCATGGCCACCTCGAGTCTGCCTCCGCCCCCAAATCTGCGATCTAATGATTACCTGTAAGATTTAAACCAAGGGGTGAGTCATCGAGACTCAGTGTCAAATTCCCCTTACCACGATAACCGGGCCTAAGCCCACAGTAATATGTTAGCCCAATGCCATGGCATGTCAATAACTAGTGCAATGCAATTAAACCACATGTTTTCCAAATGGGCTTGGCCCAAACCACACAATCCACATACCACACATGATGATGCAAATATGTTACCCAACCCCACCTAGAATCCATCCTCTACACACCGCCATACCAGCCATTACACACCAGGGGATTACTAAATCGACCCTCCAACCGCTATACACCCTCGAAGGCAGTCGCTGCAATCAACTGCTCATTGCCCTTAATACATGGCATAGCCAACGGATAATGTGACAACGTTACCGAATCATAATATTGTGACATGAGTCACCGAATAATGTGGTAAAACCACCGGAACACTTCCCCTTTTCGTTGTAACTTCCCGATCCTATGCATATGCAACATGTTATAATAATTCATGTATGCAGTATGACATGTATGCAAATCATATATCAGATAACGTATGAAACAAATTACCATCATAATCAGAATAATGATATACAACATAATCAAGCTTACCAACCTTTAAGGGTATAACAGTAATTTTACCTACCAAGGGTATTTTCATAATTTACCTACTAAGGGTATTTTCGTAATTTCGCACCTACAATGGCCCTCCCGGAGGTCTAATGTTACCCTGAGCGACTCGGCTACCAGTTTCGATCGTCACCAAACTATTGGGCCTAAAACCCAATTTTGGCCCATTCGGGCCCACATGCTCGTGTGGCCCACCTAACACAAATCTAGCCACGTATATAGGTTCCACCTAGTCTAGTTCACTATATACTATATCATCATACAATTTATTCTAATTGGGCCCATGGGCCCATTGGGCCTACTTCGGCCCATCATGGCCCAAACAGCTGCAACCCACAAGAATACTACTGATGGCCTCAACTATCGCGTCAAAGCCCCACACGTGTGCTCACACGCTCGTGTGGCTACTAATGCCGTGACCGGCACTTTGGCATTTGCTGCTCTATAACTAGAGTAGAGAGAGTTACACACCTGATAGGACTCTGGTGCTAAACCGCGCTACGACCACTCCTGCCCAACGCCCACCAAGGTATGTTAACCCTCCCCCTGGCATGCTCTTTATATAGCTAGCTCTTCACCTTCATTCCTTGTATCTTTCCGATGTGGGATCCCTTCCTCAGTAGAGTTTAAATTCAACTGAAACTCTTACCGTCCAATCCACAAAATAAATACTCCCTTGATCTTCATGAGATTCGAACCCAAGCTCTCCCCTCAACCAATTCACGCCACTTTCCACTAAGCCACAAGCTCCTCTTGTGTCTTAAACCGTGCACAACTAAATATAAACTATGGCCAAATTCTAAGATCGAAGTAAAAAGAAAACCAAAATGCAAAAGCCAAGACTTGAACCTTAGACCTCCTTCCTTCCTTGTGGTGTCACCCCCTTGCCTCTTATGTGGCGTCAATTTGCCACTACACCACAAGCTATTCTTGTGTCACTTTTCTCCATATTTTATTCTTAAGGCCTACCTGCCAACTTCCAAGGTTTTTTTTCACCTAAAATGAAAATTTCCCAAAGCCAATATTTGATCCGGGACTTCATAGAAGCCCCATAACCTTCCAAAATCACTTATGTAAAAGGTCCAACTTGCACTTAGTTGATCCTCTGTTCCCAAAAATTTTAAATGCTACTACGCCTAAGGCCCATTGGGCTCAATTCTCCTAGGCCCAATTTCAGGATGTTACAAATCTACCCTCCTTAAAAAAATTTTGTCCTCAAACTTTCCAACTGCTAACAGTCACACATCCTAACCCACCACACTACGCTCTTGCTGCGCACTCTGATCTTAATAAAACTAATATACTTTCTAACTAAATCTTGGAACCCCTTCACATAACCAACTATCTACCACCAAGCAACAAATATTTTTCACACATACATACAATTCCTATATTCAAGCATCACATCGCAGAATAAATACAATCATTCCGCATATAACAAAATATAGTAAAAAGGAAACTTACGGAGTTGGTGCCGGGGACTCGGGTGCGATACTTACAGAAAAGATATATATATTTTATAAACCATCCTTTGAAAACATTTTTGAACCCAAACCCACAGCCGAGTTTTTGAACCGGGCTCTGATATCAAATTGAAACACCCCAAACCCGGCCTAAACGTTACGACCGAATCTGGCATGTCACATGAAAGGAATGTTTAAAAAACTGTGCGTTCGTTAAAAAGTTCGTGTTCTTTATATTTGTTGTGAAAAGTCAAGTTTAAGTAATTTTGAATAAGAAACGATTTATTGATATTATGGAAAATGGTTATTAAGGGTTTATGAAATTCCCATATTGAATATTTAATAATAGTAGGCAGTAGTCAAATTAAAAGCGAAACCAACCAAAATACTAAAATTAACGTTGTAGAGGCCTTATTACAAATTTGTAAACCAAACTTATAGTAAAACAACTCCCATGATAAATATTAAAATAAAACTAAAATATTGAGCATGGCCACCTCGAGTCTGCCTCCGCCCCCAAATTCGCGAACTAATGATTACCTACAAGATTTAAACAAAGGGGTGAGTCATCGAGACTCAGTGTGCAATTCTCATTACCACGATAACCGGGCCTAAGCCCACAGTAATATGTTAGCCCAATGCCATGGCATATCAATAACTAGTGCAATGCAATTAAACCACATGTTTCCCAAATGGGCTTGGCCCAAACCACACAATCCACATACCACACATGATGAAGCAAATATGTTACCTAACCCCACCTAAATTCCATCCTCTACACACCCCCGTACCAACCATTACACACCAGGGGATTACTAAATCGACCCTCCAACCGCTACACACCCTCGAAGGCAATCACTGCAGTCAATTGCTCATTGCCCTTAATACGTGGCATAGCCAACGGATAATGTAACAACATCACCGAATCATAATATTGTGACATGAATCACCGAATAATGTGGTAAAACCACTAGAACACTTCCCCTTGTCGTTGTAACTTCCCGATCCTATGCATATGCAACATGTTATAATAATTCATGTATGCAGTATGACATGTATGCAAATCATATATCAGATAACGTATGAAATGAATTACCATCATAATCAGAATAATGATATACAACATAATCAAGCTAACCAACCTCTAACGGTATAATAGTAATTTTACCTACCAAGGGTATTTTCGTAATTTACCCACCAAGGGTATTTTCGCAATTTTGCACCTACAATGGCCCTCCCGGAGGTCTAATGTTACCCTGAGCGACTCGGCTACCATTTCTGGTCGTCACCAAACTATTGGCCCTAAAACCCAATTTTGGCCCATTCGGGCCCACACGCTAGTGTGGCCCACCTAACACAAATCTAGCCACGTATATAGGTTCCATCTAGTCTAGTTCACTATATACTATATCATCATACAATTTATTCTAGTTGGGCCTATGGGCCCATTGGGCCCACTTCGGCCAATCGCGCCCAAACAAACCTAACCTACAAGAATACTACTGATGGCCTCGACCATCGCGTCGAAGCCCCACATGCGCGCTCGTACGCTCGTGTGGCTACTAATACCGTGATTGGCACTTCGGCATTTGCCGCTCTACAACTATAGTAGAGAGAGTTACACACCTGATAGGACTCTGGTGCTAAATCGTGCTGCGACCACTCCTGCCCAACGCCCACCAAGGTATGTTAACCCTCCCCTTGGTATGCTCTTTATATAGCTAGCTCTTCACCTTCATTCCTTGTATCTTGCCAATGTGGGATCCCTTTGTCAGTAGAGTTTAAATTCAATTGAAACTCTTACCGTCCAATCCGTAAAATAAATACTCTCTTGCTCCTCATGAGATTCGAACCCACGCTCTCCCCTCAGCCAATTCATGTCACCTGCCACAAAGCCACAAGCTCCTCTTGTGTCTTAAACCGTACACAACTAAATATAAACTATGGCCAAATTCTAAGATCGAAGTAAAAAGAAAACCAATATGCAAAAGCCAAGACTTGAACCTTAGACCTCCTTCCTTCCTTGTGGTGTCACCCCCTTGCCTCTTATGTGGCGTCACTTTGCCACTAAACCACAAGCTCTTCTTGTGTCACTTTTCTCCATATTTTATTCTTAAGGCCTACATGCCAACTTCTAGGGTTTTTTTTTTTCACCTAAAATGAAAATTTCCCCAAAGCCAATATTTGATCCCGAGATTTCATAGAAGCCCTTAACCTTCCAAAATCACTTATCTAAAAGGTCCAACTTGCACTTAAGCTGATCCACTATTCCCAAAAATTTTAAACGCTACTACGCCTAAGGCCCATTGGGCTCAATTCTCCTAGGCCCAATATCAGGATGTTACAACTGTGTAACAAAATAGGCCATTTGCAAGGCCAATTTGCCACCTACACAAGGGTCAATCTCTACAAGCACATTAAAGCATGAGTACACACCCAATTTGGCAACCAATTTCATGTCAAATGATGAACATATCATCTCATACAATCTCATTCACAACCATGTCAAGTAATAGTCTAATTTACACCACTTGAACACATTTCATATCAATATGATTCATTTCCAAATTCTCCATTTCATATTAACATCATACCAACACAAAGTTACCATTCATAAGTCATTTTCTTTACTCATAAACCTTAGCAAAAGATGCATCATATATCAAAGCCATTCATGCTAAAAACTAACACATATCTAGCCACATCACATGGCTATTTATACATCTCAAGCATGATTCAAATAACTAGCCTATATATGCCATATTTCAACTATGTACATCTTTCCAAAAGTACCCAAAATAGATTGTCGATAGTGTGATTGAGATACTGACGATCCCCAGATCCGAGCTAGCTTTACTGACACTGTAAAACAGAGAAACTATAACAGATCGAATTTGACCCTAATCAGAACGGTGGTTTCGGGACCACGAATCCGAGTCTAAAAAACTTTTAAATATTATATTTTGTTTTAATTATATTTGAATTAATGTGTGTGAAAGTTTTGTAGAAAAAATTTATCGTTTAAGCGCTTAATTTGATAAAAAGGACTAAATCGCGTAAAACGTAAAAGTTGCATTCTTTAGTGTAAAGTGCTAGAATGATGATGGCTTCTTAAATTGAGGTATTAGGTGGGTAAATATTCCATTTTATAAGTTAGTGGATGGCTTTTGACTAATATGCCATTATTTCATGTATATGTTTATTTTATATTAAAGGTTATATTAGTAACTTAATAAAATAATCTATTATATACATAATAAAACAAAGTGAAAAGCCAATATCATCTTATGTTGTTCTTTGGCCAAATATGGGAGAAAGAAAAGGGTTCTTATTTCTTTGAAATTTTGACAATTAGAAGCATAAAATTAAGGTTAGTTTGATTTCGATTTTTGTTAATTTTTACGTTTTTGAGATCGTTGCTTCGTATATTATCCAACCCATGCTTGAATTTTTGAGAATCATGTGTTTATGAGGTTCGACCATTGATGAATTCTTGAGGTTTTTGATGTTTGATGATTTTAAATTAAAGATATGTTAAGGATTGATATGTTTTGTATTGGAAATTTTGATGAATTTTGTTTTAGGGCCATGTTGTAAAAAAATAAAATTTTAGAGGGACTTATTTGCTAAATAATTTAAAGAATAGGGCTTGTATAGTCCCTATACATATTCGACCCTTAAGAGGAATTGAAAAATTTGGTGTATTTTGTGTTTTAGGCAAATAGGACTAAATTGTTAAAATTTGAAATAGTAGGGGTAAAATGGTAAATTGCTTATTTATGTGCTTAGGGACTAAATTGAGATGAAATGTACTTGAATGAGCTAAATTTTAATGTGTTTTAGATCAAGAGCAAAGAAAAATGGATTTAGATCGGGGAAAGACGAAGGTTCTCGAATAGCCGATTCGCATGGTCTATCGACAGCCGAGGTAAGTCCTTAAGCAAAATTTTGTCAAAGAATTATACGAACTTAGTATATAATAAATTTGGAAATTTGAGGCATGAAAATGTATGTTGGCCGAATGTAGGGGTATGAATTTATAGTAAATTGATTTGTTGAATATACTATGAATAACCATGTTTGGTTCATTATGTGTAAGGATATGTTGTAAATGAGATAGTTGTGATGTTCAACATCAAGTAGTGTATGTTGGAATGTTAAAAATGTTAGAAATTCGGGCTTTGAGCCTAGTAGGCCTTGTGCCGATGATTTAATTTAGGCTTCATGCCTAGCGTGCCTTGTGTCGTTGATTTAATTCGGCCGTGCCTCAGCGTGCTTAGTCTTTGGTGATATATTGGGCTTCGTGCCTAGCGTGCTTAGTGCAGTGATATATTCGAGCTTTGTGCCCAGCAGGCTTAGTGTCGGTGATATATTCGGGCTTCGTGCCTAGCAGACTTAGTGTCGGTGACATATACGGGCTTCGTGCCTAGCAGCTTAATCTTGGGTGGTACTTTAAAATGAAGAAACCATAAAGTTTTCGAGTGTAGTATATTGAACTTATTGAGTTAAAACTCGGTAAGCTTAAATCTCAATGAATATCATCGAAGTAAGGTAAGTCGTAATTAAGGTTACTTGGGTTGAAATACCATATCAATATTGGTGTTTTGTGTGATTGGGCTTATTAAGCAATATGTATGATTAGTATAAGATAGAACTTGAGCTTAAACATATTATTTTTGGGATGTTCGGTTAGTAGTATAAATGTAAATAGTGGAAAGACTTTGAGTATGATGATATATTTGATATGAATAATGTACTTATGTGTCAAGAAGCATGTGATTCATGTAAAATATGTTTATACTATGGTTTGATGAATTATAAGATTATGGTAATGAAGTGTAAATGCTATGATTTGCAAGTTGATAATATTCACCAAGCATAAATATAGATGTTATAAATTTATAGAAAAAGAAAATTAAGTTATTCAATGTTATAATAAAGTTGCTTAAGACTTACTAAGCTATTGAGCTTTCTCTGTTTATGTTTGTGTTCTATTTTATAGATCGATAATTCAACTACGGGCTCAGGGGATCATCAAGAAAGTCGGCCAATCACTCTCTTTGGTATAGTTATGTTTTGTAAACTTTTGAATCAAAGGCATGTATAGGCTTTATTTTGATAAGTAATGAATGATGTTTGGATTGTAAATATAAATATGGCCTTGCGAATAAGGCTGTTGCTTTTGGTTAAGTTTAGGTTTTAAATTTTGATGTAGTAGCTTGCATTATAATACCATTAGATATGTGATTTCGGTCATGCTTTAAATTACATACGGAAAATGATCATATGATATATATATGGTGTATTGTTGGGATATGCACTTAGCTAATAAGGATAAATGTTGGATGCTAGATGATTTAAAGCATGTAATATGTTAGCAAGTTAATATGTTTGCTATATATATATATATATGTATGTGTGTGAAGTCTTGATTTAAGCTTAGAATTGGTAAGTTTTGCATTGTTGAAGCGGTTCAAATTAAGCAATTAGGGTTGAAAGAAAAGATGTGTATATATATATATATTGGTTGTTGCATGTTTTAGTTTATTTGAACATCACGATATGTATTATGAAATAGTATGAGTTATAAAGATTATTACGAAGTATGTATATACACTGTGATATTGATACATGATCTGGAAACATGGTAATGATAAGCATATTGTATGTTCGGTTATGTTGCATTAATGTTGGATTCGTACATAGGGTAATAGTGTTAAAGTTGCATATGTACTTGATAAGTGTATAGTTATGATTCGGTTAACCATACCAATATGGCTTGAGTAAAAATTTATGCATAATTGTTCATGGATAGTTATTAGTAGATGAGTAAAGTATGCTTAAAAAAAAAGAAATTTGTTTGGTATTTTATTTGTGAGTCGAATTGGATATGAAACATATAGTTAAGAGTATACATGTGATTTAATTAATAGTTAATTCAAATAATTTAGAAAGCATAAAACTTTGTGATTAACGGTAATATGAATTTGAAATTTCATTGGTTTTTTGTGATTATTAAGTCATACATTGGTATATAGAGAACTTAAAGCAAAAGGTTTAAATTTTGTTAAGCAACACCTAGTGGTTTTCTTAATACTTTAAATAAATTGACTGTTATAATAGGATTGCTTTATTAATTAGTTAAATATGGTTTACTTGTTTCTAAATTTCATATGTTAAGATCAATTGTCGAGCGTGGTATATGGAATCGAAATTGTTGTATGACTTATCCGGTAATGCCCGTAACCCTAATCTGGCGATGGGTAGGGGTTAAGGGTGTTACATTTTATTGGTATCAGAGCTACGATTTAGTTGATTCTAGGACTACCGTAGTACGTAAGAGTCTAGCTATACATGCCTTTGAATTGTATATATGATAGTGTGGTGACTTCTGACAATTTCAATTGTGTTTTATATAGTAAATGGATTCTGATCCCGATAGAGCCGTAGCTGATGATATGGAGAGTGTTGCACCTGGTCTCGCACATGGATCAGCGCCATTAGACTCTCAACCAGTTACGGGTAACCACGAGGGGGAGGCTAAACAGGCCTTCTACCAAATGATGAATGAATGGTTTACCCAGTTTGTTCAGAATAATCCGACTGTACAACAACCTCCACCCCCAAATAATCCAACTCTGGTACCTTCAGCACCCCCGATGATAGATCCGATGAGATCTACTAGACCTCTCATTGATAAAATCAAGAAATATGGAGCCGAGGAATTCAAGGCCAATGATAATGATGATGCAGAACGAGCCGAGATGTGGCTTGATAACACTATTCGAATTTTCGATGAGTTATCTTGTACTCGGATGAATGCCTAAAGTGTTCTATATCTCTACTTGGGACACCGCTTATCACCGGTGGAACACACTAGTATCCGTAGTTCAGAAGAAAAGTAACTTGGGACTTCTTCCAAATTGAGTTAGTAAGAAATATATCATCGAGATTCATCGATCAAAAACGAAAGGAATTTCTTGAATTAAAATAAGGGCGAATGACTGTGACAGAATATGAACAAAAATTTGTCAGACTTAGCAAATATGCTAGAGAGTGTGTTTCTAATGAAGCCATTATGTGCAAAAGATTTGAAGATGGTCTGAATGAAGATATAAAGTTGCTGGTCGGCATTCTTGAAATCAAAGAGTTTGTGATACTAGTCGAGCGGGCTTGTAAGGTTGAAGAGCTCGGAAAAGAGAAAAGAAAAGCTGAAATAGAAGCTAGAGATACTCGTAAGAGATTAACGAGTAAGACTTAGCATTCGGTGCCTAAGAGATTCAGAGATGACTCCAACCGACACAAGGCTACTTCAGATTTACCTAGACGTGATCGACCTCCAGGGAGTTATCGAGCCACTTCAATAGCTAGTGTTGGTAATGTTCCTCAGGACCGAGTCGAGTGTAAATATTACAGGAAATGGCATTTTGGAAGTTGTAGGGTTCGTGATCGGTCCTGCTTTAAATGTGGATCGTCAGGCTATTTAATTCGAGAGTGCCTGATGTTAGCCGATCAGAATACGGTTCTGAACACTAGACTGAGCAGCACGCCAGCACGGGATCGACCACCCAAACCTTCCAAAGAAAGTAGGTGGTAGTCGAAGGGACGAAAGACACCGTAGTTCGATCGAGGCCCGAGCACCTATCAAAGCTTATGCTACATGAGCCAGAGAGGATGCTTCTTCCCCCGATGTCATTACTGATACTTTCACCCTTTATGATATTACTGTGATTGCACTAATTGATCCTGGTTTGACTCATTCATATGTGTGTGAAACTCTAGTATTCGATAAGACTCTGCCAGTTGAGTGTACTGAGTTTGTGATTCATGTGTCCAACCCTTTGGGTAGATGTGTACTTGTTAATAAAGTGTGTAAAGGTTGCCCGTTGATGATTCGGATTATTGTTTCCCGGTGATTTAATGTTGTTGCCCTTGATGAGTTTGATATAATTTTGGGAATGGATTGGCTAACTTCACATGATGCAATGGTGAATTGCAAAAAAAGCTTATTGATTTGAGATGTCGAGCGGTGAGATCATCGAATTAAATCCGATGATTTAAGTGAGTTTCTGCAATAATATCCTCGATGTTGGCCCGAAAGTATGTGAGAAAAGGGTGTGAAGCTTATTTGGCCTATGTATTGGATCATAAAGTATCTGAAAAGCATATTGAATCTGTATCGATTGTGTGTGAATACCCAGATGTGTTTCCTGAAGAACTACCGAATTTACCCCCAGTACGAGAGATTGAGTTTGGCATTGAATTAGCACAGGAATGACTCCGATCTCGATAGCTCCATATTGGATGGCACCCTCTTGAGCTAAAAGAGTTGAAAACACAGTTGCAAGAGTTAACATATAGGGGCTTTGCAGACCAAGTTTCTCTCCTTGGGGTGCACCAGTCCTTTTTGTGAAGAAAAAAGATGGAACAATGCGGATGTGTATTGATTATCGACAATTGAATAAGGTAACTATAAAGAATAAATACCTGTTACCTCGGTTTGATGATTTGTTTGATTAATTGAAGGGGTTTCAGTATTTTCGAAGATAGATTTGAGATCAGGCTATTATCGATTAAGTGAGTCGAGATACGATGTACCAAAGACGCATTCGGACGAGATACGGACATTTTGAGTTTTTGGTTATGCATTTTGGCTTACTAATGCACTGCGGTTTTATGGATTTGATGAATCGGGTTTTAGGCGCTTTTGGATCAATTTGTGGTAGTGTTTATTGATGATATATTGATCTACTCCAAAGATGAAATCGAGCATGCTGAGCATTTGAGATTACAGCTACAAACTTTGAGAGATCAATAGTTGTATGCGAAGTTTAGTAAGTGTGAGTTCATGATGAAAGAGGTCAGCTTTTTGGGACATGTTGTTTCAGCATCAGGTATTAGAGTCGATCCGAACAAAATTTCGGCTATACTTGATTGGAAGCCACCAAAGAATGTTTTTGAGATTCAAAGTTTTCTGGGACTTGTGGGATACTATCGACGATTTGTGAAAGGTTTTTCTATGATAGCTACCCCGTTGACAAAGTTATTATAGAAAGATGTTAGGTTCAAGTGGTCAGAAAAGTGTCAGAAAAGTTTTGATCAGCTGAAAGCCCTTTTGACAGAAGCTCCAATGTTAGTTTAGCCTAAATTGGGTAAAGAATTTGTTGTTTATTCTGATGTTTCTTTGAATGGTTTGGGCTGCGTTTTGATGCAGGAAGGTAAAGTTGTAGCCTACACTTCAAGACAATTGAAGCCACATGAAAGAAATTACCCGACGCATGATTTAGAACTTGCAGCTATTGTGTTCGTATTGAAAATTTGGCGTCATTATTTATTTGGCGAGAAATGTCACGTTTATTCGGATCATAAAAGCCTAAAGTATTTGATGACTCAGAAAGAGTTGAACTTGAGACAACGTAGATGGTTAGAACTATTGAAAGACTATGAGTTAGTGATTGACTACCATCCGGGGAAAGCTA
The DNA here is from genome assembly GCA_025506655.1 of Gossypium rotundifolium. Taxonomy (NCBI): domain Eukaryota; kingdom Viridiplantae; phylum Streptophyta; class Magnoliopsida; order Malvales; family Malvaceae; genus Gossypium; species Gossypium rotundifolium. The sequence goes on along the minus strand of CP106732.1, from coordinate 66,277,953 downwards.
ACGTTGTTGCAGATGCATTAAGTCAAAAATCATTGTTTGCTCTTTGTGCATTGAACACACAGATGGTTATGTCAAGTCATAGTTCGATTATAGCCGAGTTAAAAGCAAGATCGATGTTTATTCAGCAAATTTGTGATGCACAAAAAGCTGACAAAGATATGACTGTTAAACGGGTTCAGTGTGAAAATAATGCAAAGTCAGAATTTTGAATTGATGAAAATGACTGCTTGAAATACAAAGGCCAAATATGTGTACCGAGGGACATGGATTTGATTCAGATGTTATTGAAAGAAGCTCATAATAGTCAGATGTCGATACATCCGAGTAGTATGAAAATGTATAATGACTTGAAGCAGTTCTACTGGTGGCCTGGTATGAAACGAGATATATTTGAATTTGTTTCAAAGTGCTTAATTTGTCAGCAAGTAAAAGCCGAGCATCAAGTGCCTTCTGGGTTGCTTCAGCCAATCATGATACCTGAGTGGAAATATAATAGAATTACAATGGATTTTGTATCCAGTCTCCCTATGACATTGAGTAAGAAAGATGTTGTCTGGGTTATAGTTGATAGATCGACTAAATCACTCACTTTGTGCCGGTTGCATGCACTATTCACTTGATAAACTAGCTGAATTGTATGTATCACAAATTGTGAGATTGCATGGTGTATCGAGTTCCATTATTTCAGACAGAGACCTGAGATTCACATCGCGGTTTTGGAAGAAGTTGCAAGATGCTTTAGGCACTAAACTTTACTTTAGTACAGCCTTTCATCCACAGACAGACGGTCAATCTGAACGAACTATTCAGATACTTGAGGACATGTTGAGATGCTGCGTTCTTGAGTTTGAAGGTGCGTGGGAAAAATACTTACCTCTGATTGAATTTTCCTATAATAATAGTTTTCAATCTAGTATCAAAATGGCGCCCTATGAAGCCTTATACGAGCAAAAGTGTCGGACACCATTATACTGGACTGAGCTCAGCGAGAATAAGATACACGGGGTTGATTTGATTAAAGAAATCGAACAGAAAGTAGCCATTATTAGAGACAATTTGAAAGCTACTTCGGATCGTCAAAAGTCCTATGCTGATTTGAAACGTAAAGACATTGAATTTTAGGTAGGAGATCGAGTATTATTAAAGGTTTCTCCGTGGAAGAAAGCACTCCGTTTTGGCCGGAAAGGCAAGTTGAGCCCGAGATCCATCGAACCGTATGAAATCATTGAACGTGTTAGGCGTGTTGTTTATAGGTTGAAGCTACCCTTTGAATTAGAAAAGATACACGATGTATTTCACATTTCTATGCTCCGTAGATACAGATCAGATCCGTCACATGTGATTGCTCCATCTGAGATTGAAATCCAACCTGATATGACGTATGAAGAAGAACCGATCCGTATTTTAGCTCGGGAAATGAAAGAGTTAAGAAACAAAAGAATTCCTTTAGTGAAAGTACTATGGAGTCAAGACGAGTTGAAGAGGCTACTGGGAGCCTCGAGGATTCAATGAGGCAACAATATCCGACTTTGTTTAACGGTAAGATTTTGGGGACGAAAATCCTAAAGGGGAGAGTTATAATGAATCGAATTTGACCCTAATCGAACAGTGGTTTTGGGACCACGAATCGAGTCTGAAAAACTTTTAAATATTATATTTTGTGTTTATTATATGTGAATTAATGTGTGTGAAAGTTTTGTAGAAAAATTTTATCGTTTAAGCGCTTAATTTGATAAAAGGACTAAATCGTAAAAGCGTAAAAGTTGCATTCTTTAGTGTAAAGTGCTAGAATGATGATGGCTTCTTAAATTGAGGTATTAGGTGGGTAAATATTCCATTTTATAAGTTAGTGGATGGCTTTTGACTAATATGCCATTATTATATGTATATGTTTATTTTATATTAAAGGTTATATTAGTAAATTAATAAAATAATCTATTATATACATAATAAAATAAAGTGAAAAAGCCAATATTATCTTATGTTGTTCTTTGGCCAAATATGGGAGAAAGAAAAGGGTTCTTATTTCTTTGAAATTTCGCAATTAGAAGCACAAAATTAAGGTTAGTTTGATTTGGATTTTCTTAATTTTACATTTTTAGATCGTTGCTTTGTATATTATCCACCCATGCTTGAATTTTTGAGAATCATGTGTTTATGAGGTTCGCCATTGATGAATTCTTGAGGTTTTTGATGTTTGATGATTTTAAATTAAAGATATGTTAAGGATTGATATGTTTTGTATTGGAAATTTTGATGAATTTTGTTTTAGGGCCATATTGTAAAAAAATAAAATTTTAGAGTGACTTATTTGCTAAATCATTGAAAGAATAGGGCTTGTATAGTCCCTATACATATTCGGCCCTTAAGGGGTATTGAAAAATTTGGTGTATTTTGTGTTTTAGGCAAATAGGACTAAATTGTAAAAACTTGAAATGGTAGGGGTAAATGGTAAATTACTTATTTATGTGCTTAGGGACTAAATTGAGATGAAATGTACTTGAATGAGCTAAATTTTAATGTCTTTTAGATCAAGAGCAAAGAAAAACGAATTAGATCGGGGAAAGACGAAGGTTCTCGAATAGTCGATTCGCATGACGGTCTATCGGCAATAGAGGTAAGTCCTTAGCAAAATTATGTCAAAGAATTATACTGAACTTAGTATATAATAAATTTGGAAATTTGAGGCATGAAAATGTATGTTGGTAGAATGTAGGGTATGAATTTATAGTAAATTGATTTGTTGAATATACTATGAATAACTATGTTTGGTTTATTATGTGTAAGGCATATGTTGTAAATGAGATAGTTGTGATGTTCAACATCAAGTAGTGTATGTTGGAATGTTAAAATGTTAGAAATTGGGCTTTGAGCCTAGCAGTGCCTTGTGCCGTTGATTTAATTCGGGCTTCGTGCCTAATGTGCCTTGTGCCGATGATTTAATTCGAGCTTCGTGCCTAATGAGCTTAGTGTCGGTGATATATTCGGGCTTCGTGCCTAGCGTGCTTAGTGTCGATGATATATTCGGGCTTTGTGCCCGGTAGGCTTAGTGGTGATATATTCAAGCTTCGTGCCTAGCGGTGCTTAGTCTGGGTGACATATCACGGCTTCGTGCCTAGTAGGCTTAATGCCTATGGTACTTTAAAATGAAGAAACCATAAAGTTTTCGAGTGTAGTATATTGAACTTATTGAGTTAAAACTCGGTAAGCTTAAATCTCGATGAATATCATCAGAAGTAAGGTAAGTCATAATTAAGGTTATTTGGGTTGAAATACCATATCAATATTGGTGTTTTGTGTGATTGGGCTTATTAAGCAATATGTATGATTAGTATAAGATAGAACTTGAGCTTAAACATATTATTTTTGGGATGTTCAGTTAGTAGTATAAATGCAAATAGTGGAAAGACTTTGAGTATGATGATATATTTGATATGAATGATGCACTTATGTGTCAAGAAGCATGTGATTCATGTAAAATATGTTTATACTATGGTTTGACGAATTATAAGATTATGGTAATGAAGTGTAAATGCTATGATTTGCAAGTTGATAATATTCGACCAAGCATAAATATAGATGTTATAAATTTATAGAAAAAGAAAATTAAGTTATTCAATGTTATAATAAAGTTGCTTAAGACTTACTAAGCTATTGAGCTTACTCGCTTAAGTTTGTGTTATATTTTATAGATCGATAATTTAATTACGGGCTCGGGGATCATCAAGAAAGTCGACCACACTATCACTCTCTTTGGTATAGTTATGTTTTGTAAACTTTTGAATCAAAGGCATGTATAGGCTTTATTTTGATAAGTAATGAATGATGTTTGGATTGTAAATATAAATATGGCCTTGCGAATAAGGCTGTTGCTTTTGGTTAAGTTTAGGTTTTACATTTTGATATAGTAGCTTGCATTATAATACCATTAGATATGTGATTTCGGTCATGCTTTAAATTACATACGGAAAATGATCATATGATATATATATATATATGGTGTATTGTTGGGATATGCACTTAGCTAATAAGGATAAATGTTGGATGCTAGATGATTTAAAGCATGTAATATGTTAGCAAGTTAATATGTTTGCTATATATATATGTGTGTGAAGTTTTGATTTAAGCTTAGAATTGGTAAGTTTTGCATTGTTGAAGCGGTTCAAATTAAGCAATTAGGGTTGAAAGAAAAGATGTGTATATATATATATATTTTGGTTGTTGCATGTTTTAGTTTATTTGAACAAAGACAATATGTATTATGGAATAGTATGAGTTATAAAGATTATTACGAAGTATGTATATACACTGTGATATTGATACATGATCCGGAAACATGGTAATGATAAGCATATTGTATGTTCGGTTATGTTGCATTAATGTTGGATTCGTACATAACGTAATAGTGTTAAAGTTGCATATGTACTTGATAATGTATAGTTATGGTTAACTGTACCAATATGGCTTGAGTAAAATTTATGCATAATTGTTCATGGATAGTTATTAGTAGATGAGTAAAGTATGCTTAAAAAAAAAAAAGAAATTTGTTTGGTATTTTATTTATGAGTCGAATTAGATATGAAACATATAGTTAAGAGTATACATGTGATTTAATTAATAGTTAATTCAAATAATCTAGAAAGCATAAAACTTTGTGATTAATGGTAATATGAATTTGAAATTTTATTGGTTGTTTGTGATTATTAAGTCATACATTGGTATATAGAGAACTTAAAGCAAAAGGTTTAAATTTTGTTAAGCAACACCTAGTGGTTTTCTTAATACTTTAAATAAATTGACTGTTATAATAGGTTTGCTTTATTAATTAGTTAAATATGGTTTACTTGTTTCTAAATTTCATATGTTAAGATCAATTTCTCGAGTGTGGTATATGTAATCGAAATTGTTGTATGACTTATCCGGTAATGCCCGTAACCCTAATCTGGCGATGGGTAGGGGTTAAGGGTGTTACAGAAACATTCACACAATAAGCGTTTAAAAGCTTAGTAAGTTCATAACAAAATACATTAAATCAAAACATATCATCACATAGATTATTTCACAATCTAATATCTCATATCATCCAAAACTAGTATTTTCATTTAATCTCTCATAAACTCATTCATAGTTTCATCAACCACATAGGTTCTAAACGTACCTTAGCTAACACTTAGTTGTCAAATACTTATGCTACTCAATACTCACGATTCATTTCGATCAACATTCATCCCTTCTTCGGTTCATTCACACAATTAGTGCCTAAATAGTTAGCCAAAGCTTAATTAGCATTGCACACTAAGTGCTTCCCTATCAAACCGATCTTGAATAGGAATCGCACACACCGTGCCAACCACAAAGTGAAGCTTATATTACTCCGCACACAAAGTGCTATTTATCTCAGCCACATTTCTGAATACGCACACTTAGTTCCATTTAACTCAATCTATCTCATAGCATTCACATTTCAAAAATATCATACCATTCATTTCAATACATTAAACACAGCTAAATACACGTATTATGTCTGAACTTACCTCAGACGTCAAACTATCGAAACGGTCGATTAACCGAGCACTTTATCTTTGCCTCGATCTCATTTTGAAACTCTCCTTTCTTGGTCTATACACATTCAAATTCAATCCATTTAATCACCAATTCATTCAATTTAGTCCACACACACACATTTAGAGCACTTTACAAAATAGCCCTCACATTTTCACATTTTGACACTTTAGTCCCTATTTCACAAAATCATCAAATACACAAAATTTCAAAAAACATATGCTTAGTTGAATTCTCTCTATGTTCTTACAAGTCCACACATTTCATTTATTTCACAATTTAACCCTTCAATTTCTCACTTTCTCAATTAATTCCAAAATACTCAATTTCACTAAAAACTCCAATACAAACTATATTAATCCAACATTAAGCTTTCATATTTTACCAACTATCAACACAAAACTCATATGTTCAACAATGGAACATCTCAAAATCTTCACCAATTCACAAAATTGAAGCATGGGTTTTAAAGAGCACAAAGCAACGATCACAAAAATGTAAAAATTATCAAAAACCGAGCTCAAACATACCTTGAATCAAGCTTATTCCTAGCTGAATATCACAATTCAATGGCTATTTCTCTCTTCTATTTTTGGTGGAATAAAGATGAGAAAGTGGCCATCTAACTTGTTTTGTTTTAAAAATATTAACTTAATTATCAAATTCCAAATTTAGCCTTTTTATTATTTATTATCATTCATTTTCCACTATCTTCAGGCATTTATGTCCATCTAATAATTCAATGGTATAATATCAACTTAAGGAGTCTCACCTTAAAAAGTCATGACAATCTAGCACTTAAACAATCAGCACTCAGCTTTTACCTTTTATGCGATTAAGTCCTTTCTCTTAATTCGGCACACAATCGATCAAATTATCACATAGAATTTTCACACAGACTAAGTCACATAGAATCAACACCAAATATAACGTTAAAACATTATTTTGACCACAGATTTATGGTCTCGAAACCATCATTCCAACTAGGGTCTTAACCGAGTTGTTACAACTCTCCCCGCTTAGGGATTTTCGTCCTCGAAAATCTTACCAACAAGTAGTTGTGGATATTGTTCTCTCATAATGTTCTCAGGCTCCCACGTAGCCTCTTCAACTCCATGTTTATGCCATAACCCTTTCATTAAGGAAATTTTTTTGTTTCTCAACTCTTTAATCTTTCGTGCCAAAATTTGGATTGATTCTTCCATGTATGACAAGTTTGACTAATCTCAACCTCAATAGGAGCAATCACATGAGATGGGTCTGATCTGTACCGTCAAAGCATTGACACATGAAACATGTTATGAATCTTTTCTAACTCAAATTCCAATCCCAATCTATAAGCAACCGATCCAACTCGTTCAATGAGTTCATATGGTCCACCAAACCTCAGACTTAGCTTGCCTTTTTTTCCAAATCAAGTATTTTCTTCCACGGAGATACTTTCAAAAATTCTTTATCACCAATCTCAAATTCAATATCTTTCCATTTCAAATCTACATAAGACTTCTGACGATCTAAGGCTGCTTTCAAATTGTCACAAATTACTTTCACTTTCTGCTCAGTCTCTTTTATAAGATCAACCCCGTGAATCTTGTTCTCACTTAGCTCGGTCCAATACAATGGTGTTCGACACTTTCGACCGTAAAGAGCTTCATAAGGTGTCGTTTTAATGCTAGATTGAAAACTGTTGTTATGTGCAAACTCAATCAACGATAAATGCGTTTCCCATGTATTTTTAAATTCAAGTATGCAACATCTCAGCATGTCTTCGAGAATCTGAATGATTCGCTTGGATTGACCATCCGTTTGCGGATGAAAGCAGTACTAAAATGCAATTTCATGCCTAAATCATCTTGCAATTTCTTCCAAAATCGTGAGATAAATCTCGGATCTCTATCAGATACAATAGATAGCGTACTCCGTGCAATCTCACACTCTCGGCAATATATAAGTCAACCAATCTATCGAGTGAATAATCTTTTCTCACTAGAATGAAATGAGCTGATTTCGTCAATCTATCAACTATCACCCAGATCGCATCTTTCTTGCTTGGAGATAAGGGTAAACCCGACACAAAGTCCATTGTAATTCTCTCCTATTTCCACTCAGGAATCATAATTAGTTGTAACAAATCAGATGAAACTTGATGTTCAGCCTTAACTTGCTGAGAAACTAAACATTTTGACACAAAGTCAAAAATATCTCATTTCTTACCATGCCACCAATAGAATTGTTTTAGATCATTATACATCTTTGTACTCCCCGAATGTACAGCCAAATGACTATGTGAGTTTCAGTTAAAATCATCGAAATCAACTCTGAATTTCTCAGAACACAAATTTGATCTCTAAATCTCCAACAATCATCACTATGTACTCGAAATTTTGATTTAGTATTCAATTCACATTGAGTTTGTTTAGCCATCATTTCAACATCATTTTTCTGAGCTTCACAAATCTTATGTACAAATATCGGCTTTACTTTTGATTCAGCTACAACCACACTATCATCACATAGATCTATCTGAGTACTCATAGCTTGCAAAGCACATAACGATTTTTGACTCAAAGCATTAGCTACAACGTTAGCTTTACCCGAGTGGTAATCTATCACAAGTTCGTAGTCTTTCAATAGTTCTAACCATCTCCTCTGTCACAAATTCAATTCTTTCTGAGTCATCAAGTACTTTAAACTCTTATGATCAGTATAAATGTGACATTTATCCCCAAACAGATAGTGACGCAAAATCATCAATGCAAACACAATCGCAGCCAATTCAAGATCATGTGTTGGGTAATTCCTTTCGTGCGACTTTAACTGCCTTGAAGCATAAGCGATGACTTGACCTTCTTGCATCAGCATACAACCCAAACCATTCAACGTTGCATCACTATAAACTATAAATTCTTTGCCCGATTCAGGTTGAACTAACACTGGCGCCTCTGCCAACAACACTTTCAACTGTTCAAAACTCTACTGGCACTTTCATGACCACTCAAATTTAACATCTTTCTATAACAACTTTGTCAATGGAGTCGAATCATCGAGAAGTCTTTCACAAACTTTCTATAATATGCCGCTAGTCCCAAAAAACTATGGACTTCAAACACATTTCTCGGAGGCTTCCATTCCAAAATAGCAAAGATTTTGCTCGGATCAACTCTGATTCCCACAGCTGATACAATATGTCCGAGAAAACCAACCTCACATAACCAAAATTTGTATTTACTAAAATTGGCATACAATTGTTTCTCACGCAGAGTTTGTAACACGGTACTCAAATGTTTGGCATGCTGCGTCTCATCACACGAATAGATCAAAATATCATTAATGAACACCGCTACAAAGCGATCCAAATACGGTCTGATTTTTCGATTCATCAGATCCATAAACACTGCAGGAGCATTTGTTAGTTCGAAAGGCATCACTAAGAATTCGTAAAGTAGTTTTTGGCACATCGAATTCTTTAACTCTTAATTGATAGTAGCCTGATCTCAAGTTTATCTTTGAAAACACTGTAGCTCCCCTCAGCTAATCAAACAAATCATCAATATAAGGTAACGGATATTTGTTCTTTATCGTTACTTTGTTCAACTGTTGATAGTCAATACACATTCTCATAGTTCCATTTTTTTTTCACAAATAACATAAGAGCTCCCTAGGGTGAGAAACTCGGTCATGCAAATCCTTTGTCAGTCAACTCTTGCAACTGCTACTTTAATTCTTTCAATTTTGTTGGTGCCATTCTATATAGAGCTATCGAAATGGGAGTGGTCCCCAGCATTAATTCAATACCAAATTCGAATTCCCGAATTGGAGGTAATCATGGTAACTCTTCAGGAAACATATCTGGAAACTCACATACCACAGGCACAGATTCAACTTTCTTTTCTGACACTTTTGTATCAATCACTTACGCCAAATAAGCTTCACAACCCTTTCTCACATAGTTCATAGCCTTCATCGTAGATATAACAGCTGGTAATCCTTTCATGTCACTGGATTCAAACCAAACTATCTCACCATTCTGACTTTTCAACTCAATACTCTTTCTTTTATACTTCACAATGGTATTATGCAAAGTAAGCCAATCCATACCCAAAATTATGTCAAAGTCATCGAATGGTAACAACATCATATTAGCTGGAAAACAAACATCCCAAAACATCAATGGGCAATTCTTGCAAACCTTATCCACCAAGACACACTTGCCTAAGGGGTTCGACACTCTAACCATAAATTCAGTAGACTCAACAGGTAGAGTCTTATTTAATACTAAATTCACACGCACATAGGAATGAGTTGATCCTGGATCTATCAATGTAATCACATCAGTATCAAATAAAGTGAAAGTACCAGTGATGACATTTTGGAGATGATGCTTCCTCTCGTGCACGTATAGCATAGGCTCGAACAGGTGCACTCGCCTCTGACCTCACAGTTGTGTCGGTTGTCCCTCTCTATGTTTCGCTCACATTTGTGTTTCGGGTGGTCTACCTCTGCCAATCACAAGATTCGATCTTTCATTCTGAACATTTTCTTCCTCGACCATCTTTGGGCAATCTCGAATAAAATGATCTCAGGATCCATATTTATAACAAACTCTATTGTTATACTTACCCCAACACTCTCCCACATGTCGTCTCCCACATTGTCTACACTCAGGCTTGCTACTTTTAACAGTGCCAACACTTGATTCAATCAGAGCTTGAGTTCGTGGACCAACACTTTGTCTCGAATGATCTCTACTTGAATATCTGAACGAACCATTTGAACAATTGCTTGCATCTCTAAATCTCTTTGCAGAAGGTTGAGAAAACTTACTCATAGCTCTTTTTCTTTCATCACGAGTTTCGTAATCGCCTTTCTTCTTTTCTTTTATCGAGCTCATTGGCTTTGCATGCTTTTTTCAACTAGCACAACAAATTCATTTATATCAGTATCCCAACCAACAACTTAATGTCCTCACTCAATCCTTCTACGAAGCATTTCCATATAGTAGCTTTGGTCAAACACATTCGTCGCAGTATTGACTTAATCTTATGAATTCTCGCTCGATTTAGTAATAGACAAACGACTCTATTTCATCTCTAAAAACTCTTTACGTTTCTGATCAATGAAGCGTTGACTAATATACTTCTTTCTGAACTCAGCTTTAAAGAAATCCCAAATGAATCTTTCTCTCAGAACCACAGATATTAATGTTTTCCACCAGTTATACGTTTTCACATTTTATACATTCATCAGGTGTCAATGACATCGCATCAAATACTCGATTGTATTCTCAAGCCAAAACTTCGCTTCACAAGATCGCCATCTGGATGTGGCCCTAAACTCTTCGCCCCGACTTTCAAATCTTGTCTCAGGAGGTTTATTCAATCTGACGGATCTAAAACTTGTGGCACAACAGTACTTGTGGGGTGGAGGTTGTGGAGCAATGAATTCATTCGAACGAACTCAGAAACCACTCGCCCATCATTCAAATAAGGCTTGCTTAGCCTCCTCCTTCACTACTTTTATTAAGCCGAGATGTGGCTTGCACGCCTTTGAGCGGGAGTAGGTACATTACTCTTTACATCATTAGCAACTGCTCGATCAGGATCCATTACTATATGAAAACACATTTGCAACTGTCAGAATTCATCACACTATCGCAATTTTTTATATGGCATGTATAACTAGACTCGCACGCGCTACGTTAGTCAGAGAATCGACTAAACCGTAGCTCTGATACCAATAAAATGTACCACTCCTAGCCCAAAATCATGGCCGAAATAGGGTTAAAAAGTATTACCAAACAATCGGATCATTTCACATTCCATTTAAGACAGAAAGTCAATCATCATCATAACACATCAAAACATAATCAAATAGTCCCTTATTGAGGCTTTCAAGACCTTAAACACATGCTAGAGGAGGGTCGAGACTAAACCGGAACACATACAAAATTTTTTTAAAATTTAAAACTTTTCTAAGTTTCAGGGGTTACACGCCCATGTGGGCAAACCGTGTGCCTCCCACGACTGCCAGACACACCCGTGTGTCCTCCCTGTGGCCGAATCTAACTAAACACCACTGTTACCAAACACCTCCGTGTACTCATAGGCCATATACTGACTTATTCATAAGGCTATTAGGCACGCCCGTGTACCATGGCCGTATGTCCTTAAGCTAGCTACTGACTTATGCCCACGACTAGTCGACATGCCCGTGTCAAGGCCATGTGTTATTAGGCTATATACTGTCATTCAACCACGGTCATTAGGCATGTCCGTGTGCCACAACCGTGTGACAAAATAAGCCATTTGCAAGGCCAATTTGCCACCTACACAAGGGTCAATCTTGACAAGCACATTAAAGTATGATTACACACACAATTTGGCAACCAATTTCATGTCAAATGATCAACATATCATCTCATATAGTCTCATTCACAACCATGTTAACTAATAGTCTAATTTACACCACTTGAACACATTTCATCCCAATATGATTCATTTCCAAATTCTCTATTTCATATTAACACCATACCAACACAAAGTTACCAGTCATAAGTCATTTTCTTTACTCATAAACCTTACCCAAAGATGCACCATATATCAAAGCCATTCATGCTAAAAACTAACACATATCTAGCCACATCACATGGCTATTTATACATCTCAAACATGATTCAAATAACTAGCCTATACATGCCATATTTCAACTATGTACATCTTTCCAAAAGTACCCAAAATAGATTTCCAATAGTGTGATTGAGATACTGACGATCCCTAGATCTGAGCTAGCTTTACTGGCACTGTAAAATAGAGAAACAATCACACAATAAGCTTTCAAAAGCTTAGTAAGTTCATAACAAAATACATTAAATCAGAACATATCATCACATAGATTATTTCACAATCTAATATCTCATATCATCCAAAGCTAGTATTTTCAATTAACCTCTCATAAACTCATTCATAGTTTCATCAACCACATAGGTTCTAAGCGTACCTTAGCCAACACTTAGTTTTCAAATACTTATGTTTCAAAAACTCTACTGTGGGTTATGGGGTTCAAAAAGTTTGTTTGAAAATACATGTTGTTTGGAAGTATGGCACCTTGAGTCTCGGCATCCAAACTGTAAGTTCACTTATTTTATGTTTGTTAAGACAATGTTATGACTGTATTTTGGTATTTATTTTGTGTGTGCTGGTTTGGATATAGAAATTGTATGTATAAATATCGATTTGCTTTTGTGTTTAGTTATCTAGTTATGTGAAAGAAGTTTTAGATTTGGTTTATTAGTGTTATTAGATCAGAGAGTGTGGCGTGAGCGTAGTGTGGTAGGTTAGGACGCAGATCATAGTTAGTTGGAAATTTCGAGGACGTAAATTTCTTTAAGGAGGGTAGATTTGTAACATCCCAAATTAGGCCTAGTAGGATTGAGCCCAATGGGCCTTAGGCGTAGTAGCTTAAAATTTTTTGGAGAATAGGAGATCGGCTTAAGTGCAAGTTGGACCTTTTAGATAAGTGATTTTGAAGGTTGTGGGCTTCATGAAGTCCCGGATCAAATATTAGCTTTGGCCAAATTTTGGTTTTAGGTGAAAAAACCCTTGGAGGTTGGCGGGTAGGCCTTAAGAATAAAATGTGGAGGAAAATGACACAAGTGTGTGTGGTGTAGTGGCAAAGTGGACGCCACAAGGAAGGAAGGAGGTCCAAGGTTCTAGTTGTAGCGTTTGCATTCCTTTTTGATTATTTTTATTAAATGAATTTAGACCTTGGCCATAGGGTTATATTTAATTGCGCATGGTTTGAGGCACAAGGAGCTAGTTGGTAAAGTGGCTAGCAGCGTGGATTATGTTATAAGGGAGCCCGGTTCAATCTCATGAGAAGCAAGGAGTATTTATTTTATGAGTGGATGGTAAGAGTTTCAGCTTGAATTTAAACTCATCGATGAAGGGATCCCACATCGGAAAGATACAAGGAATAAAGGTGAAGAGCTAGCTATATAAAGAGCATGCCAGAGAAGGGTTAACATACCTTGGTGGGCGTTAAGGCAGGAGTGGTCGCAGCTGCTGGCTTAGCACCGTAGTCCTATCAGGTGTAACTCTCTACTCTAGTTGTAGAGCAAAATGTCGAAATGCTCACATCGACATTAGTAGCCACACGAGCGCATGAAAGCATGTGTGGGCTTCACGCGATAGTTGAGGCCATCAAGAGTATTCTCGTGGGTTCAATGCTTGGGCCTCGATGGGCCTGGGGGGCCCAATGGGCCCGTGGGCCCATATGAGTAAATTGTATGATTGGTTAGTATATGTTGAACTAGACTAGGTGGAACTTATATACGTGGCTAGACTTGTGCTAGGTGGGCCACACGAGTATATGGGCCCGGATGGCTAAAATCGGGTTTAGGTTCAATCATCCGATCGACCCTAATGATAGCCGAGTCGCTAGTGGCGACATTAGGCCTTCTGAAAGGCCATTACAGCTTAGAATTTATGAAAATACCCTTGGTGGGTAAATTACGAAAATACCCTTGGTAGGTAAAATTACGCTTATACCCTTAGAGGTTGATTAGCATGATTATGTTGTTTAGTTTTGGCCGATTGTAGGAAGGCGTAACCTTTTAGAGGCGATAGTCAGATTTGCGAGTGATCTACCGAGATTTGGAGACTTGAGACTTTTAGGAGCCACGGTGATTTTTGGTTTAGTCAATCGTATAATCAGGTGCGTAATCATCGCACTGTTTCTCCGGTTAATTGTTTATTAATGTGTATACTTGAGTATGATGTGTGATAGCCGACAAGAAAGGCTAAAGTGGTGGATACCCATGTTTGGGGTAATCGGTTAACAGGTTAGTAAATTGTGATATTAAATTATTTATGGTGCCTGTTTGATATGGTAATGAGCATGTGATTATACTCACTCTATATGTTGATTTGACATGATACATTGACATATGTGCATGGGGATTGGTTTTGATCAAGGAAGGACGGGGTGTACATATTATGTACGTGGTCTAATGTTAGCCTCGTGTTACATTAGCGCTGATGATTAGTCGTGTGCTTCATCAAGGGAGATGTTGGCTAGGTGCCCATCTCGCAGCTTGATAGTCGAGTGCATCACCGTAGAGCGGATTAATGTTGGGATCACTTATGTGATCGATGGCTCTCGCCATGGCCTTGAGCAGCAAGTCCGCCAAGGTAGGATTTGAGGATCACGATGTGATCGATGGCTCACCTACTACTTATGCAATGTGTCGCCGAGGTAGGATATGTGGGATCACCTTGCCAGATCGGTGGATTAGCCACTGCCAAGGTGGAGTCTGCTAAGGTTGGTGTAATGGATGGACTTAGGTTGGGCTGGGATACATTTGGCATGACCTGGTTGCATGGATCGTGTGGATATGGGTCAAGCCCATACGTGGAAACATGTGTAATGATTATGCACCGAGTCTAGACTCACCCAATTTTTCTCAACCATTTCTGTGATGCGTAAACCTTGGACCGGTTTGGAGTGGATACAAGGTGGCCCATGCAGTAAAGAAGACATTTTAATTATTTTAAGCATTTTTTATATTAAGTATTTTGTTTAGATAACTGTTGTAATAAGGGCCTTATTATTATTATTTTTGGTATTATTTAAATTGTGGTTAGATTAAAATTAAATTACTATGTAAAGAGGATTTTATTTTATTTTTAGCAATCTATTTATTCAAGATATAATATATATTTATATGCTAAAGTTTTAATATGGCATTTTATAATAACAAAGTTTTACTTATAATTTTAAATGGACATGGTTTTCAAAAGTTAACAAATTTACATGTTTTATTCTAAAGTCAAAAAGATTTTCAACCGTTCTTCCGCAGTGACATACTAGATCCGGTCAGGGCTTGTGGGCCGGGTTTGGGGTGTTACAGTAGCTCCCCTTAGCTAATCAAACAAATCATCAATATAAGGTAACGGATATTTGTTCTTTATCGTTACTTTGTTCAACTGTCGATAGTCAATACACATTCTCATAGTTCCATCTTTTTTTTTCACAAATAACATAAGAGCTCCCTAGGGTGAGAAACTCGGTCGTGCAAATCCTTTGTCAGTCAACTCTTGCAACTGCTACTTTAATTCTTTCAATTATGTTGGTGCCATTCTATATAGAGCTATCGAAATGGGAGTGGTCCCCAGCATTAATTCAATACCAAATTCGAATTCCAATTGGAGGTAATCCTGGTAACTCTTCAGGAAACATATCTGGAAACTCACATACCACAGGCACAGATTCAACTTTCTTTTCTGACACTTTTGTATCAATAACGTACGCCAAATAAGCTTCACAACCCTTTCTCACATAGTTCATAGCCTTTATCGTAGATATAACATACCGGTAATCCTTTCATGTCTTTGGATTCAAACCAAACTATCTCACCATTTCGACTTTTCAACTTAATACTCTTTCTTTTATACTTCACAATGGTATTATGCAAAGTAAGCCAATCCATACCCAAAATTATGTCAAACTCATCGAATGGTAACAACATCATATTAGCCAGAAAACAAGCATCCCAAAACATCAATGGGCAATTCTTGCACACCTTATCCACCAAGACACACTTGCCTAAGGGGTTCGACACTCTAACCATAAATTCAGTAGACTCAACAGGTAGAGTCTTATTTAATACTAAATTCACACGCACATAGGAATGAGTTGATCCTGGATCTATCAATGTAATCACATGAGTATCAAATAAAGTGAAAGTACCGGTGATGACATTTTGGAGATGATGCTTCCTCTCGTGCACGTATAGCATAGTCTCAGACAGGTGCACTCGCCTCTGACCTCACAGTTGTGTCGGTTGTCCCTCTCTAAGTTTCGCTCACATTTGTGTTTCTGGGTGGTCTACCTCTAGCCGTCACAGTACTCGATCTTTCATTCTGAACATTTTCTTCCTCGACCATCTTTGGGCAATCTTGAATAAAATGATCTCAGGATCCACATTTATAACAAACTCTATTGTTATACTTACCCCAACACTCTCCCACATGTCGTCTCCCACATTGTCTACACTCAGGCTTGCTACTTTTAACAGTGCCAACACTTGATTCAATCAGAGCTTGAGTTCGTGGACCAACACTTTGTCTCGAACGATCTCTACTTGAATATCTGAACGAACCATTTGAAAAATTGCTTGCATCTCTAAATCTCTTTGCAGAAGGTTGAGAAAACTTACTCATAGCTCTTTTTCTTTCATCACGAGTTTCAGAATCAGCTTTCTTCTTTTCTTTACCGAGCTCATTGGCTTTGCATGCTTTTTCAACTAGCACAACAAATTCATTTATATCGAGTATCCCAACCAACAACTTAATGTCCTCACTCAATCCTTCTACGAAGCATTTCCACATAGTAGCTTTGGTCGAAACACATTCTGTCGCGTATTGACTCAATCTTACGAATTCTCGCTCGTACTTAGTAATAGACAAACGACCCTATTTCATCTCTAAAAACTCTTTACGTTTCTGATCAATGAAGCGTTGACTAATATACTTCTTTCTAAACTCAGGTTTAAAGAAATCCCAAATGAATCTTTCTCTCAGAACCACAGATATTAATGTTTTCCACCAGTTATACGTAGTATCCTTCAACAATGAAATAACACATTTTATACATTCATCAGGTGTCAATGACATCTCATCAGATACTTTGATTGTATTCTCAAGCCAAAACTCGGCTCGCTCAGCATCGTCATCGAATGTGGCCCTAAACTCTTCGGCCCCGTACTTTCAAATCTTGTCTACAGGAGGTTTATTCAATCTGATCGGATCTACAACTTGTGGCACAACAGGTACTTGTGGGGGTGGAGGTTGTGGAGCAGCCGAATTCATTCGAACGAACTCCGTAAACCACTCACCCATCATTCGAAATAAGGCTTGCTTAGCCTCCCCTCCTTCACTACTTTCATTCGGCCGAGATGTGGCCGGCACTACCCTTTGAGCGGGAGTAGGCACATTACTCTCTACATCATTAGCAACTGCTCGATCAGGATCCATTACTATATGAAAACACATTTGCAACTGTCAGAATTCATCACACTATCGTAATTTCTTATATGGCATGTATAACTAGACTCACACGCGCTACGTTAGTCCGAGAATCGACTAAATCATAGCTCTGATACCAATAAAATGTACCACTCCTAACCTAAAATCATGGCCGAAATAGGGTTAAAAAGTATTACCGAACAATCGGATCATTTCACATTCCATTTAAGACAGAAATTCAATCATCATCATAACACATCAAAACATAATCAAATAGTCCCTTATTGAGGCTTTCAAGACCTTAAACACATGCTAGAGGAGGGTCTAGACTAAACCGGAACACATACAAAATTTTCTTAAAATTTAAAACTTTTCTAAGTTTCAAGGGTTACACGCCCATGTCGGCAAACCGTGTGCCTCCCACGACTACCAGACACACCTATGTGTCCTCCCTGTGGCCAAATCTAACTAAACACCACTGTTACCAAACACCTCCGTGTACTCGTAGGCCATATACTGACTTATTCATAAGGCTACTAGGCACGCCCGTGTACCATGGCCGTATGTCCTTAAGCTAGCTACTGACTTATGCCCACGACTAGTCGACATGCCCGTGTCAAGGCCATGTGTTATTAGGCTATATACTGTCATTCAACCACGGTCATTAGGCATGTCCGTGTGCCACAACCTTGTGACAAAATAGGCCATTTGCAAGGCCAATTTGCCACCTACACAAGGGTCAATCTTGACAAGCACATTAAAGTATGATTACACACACAATTTGGCAACCAATTTCATGTCAAATGATCAACATATCATCTCATATTGTCTCATTCACAACCATGTTAACTAATAGTCTAATTTACACCACTTGAACACATTTCATCCCAATATGATTCATTTCCAAATTTTCTATTTCATATTAACACCATACCAACACAAAGTTACCAGTCATAAGTCATTTTCTTTACTCATAAACCTTACCCAAAGATGCATCATATATCAAAGCCATTCATGCTAAAAACTAACACATATCTAGCCACATCACATGGCTATTTATACATCTCAAACAAGATTCAAATAACTAGCCTATACATGCCATATTTCAACTATGTACATCTTTCCAAAAGTACCCAAAATAGATTTCCAATAGTGTGATTGAGATGCTGACGATCCCTAGATCTGAGCTAGCTTTACTGGCACTGTAAAATAGAGAAACAATCACACAATAAGCTTTCAAAAGCTTAGTAAGTTCATAACAAGATACATTAAATCAGAACATATCATCACATAGATTATTTCACAATCTAATATCTCATATCATCCAAAGCTAGTATTTTCAATTAACCTCTCATAAACTCATTCATAGCTTCATCAACCACATAGGTTCTAAGCGTACCTTAGCCAACACTTAGTTGTCAAATACTTATGCTACTCAATACTCACGATTCATTTCCATCAACATTCATCCCTTCTTCGGTTGATTCGCACACTTAGTGCCTAAATAGTTAGCCAAAGCTTAATTAGCATTGAACACTTAATGTTTCCCTATCAAACCGATCTTGAATCGGAATCGTACACACAGTGCCAACCACAAAGCCGAGCTTATATTACTTCGCACACACAGTGCTATTTATCTCAGTCACATTTCCAAATACGCACACTTAGTGCCATTTAACTCAATCTATCTCATAGCATTCACATTTCAACAATATCATACCATTCATTTTTAAAAATTAAGCATAGCTAAATACACGTATTATGTCTGAACTTACCTCAAACGTCAAACTATCGAAACGGTCGATTAATCGAGCACTTTATCTTTGCCTCGATCTCGATCCGAACCTCTTATTTCATAGTCTATACACATTCAAATTCAATCCATTTAATCGCCAATTCATTCAATTTAGTCCACACACATACATTTAGGGCATTTTACAAAATTGCCCTCACATATTCACATTTTGGCACTTTAGTCCCTATTCCATAAAATCATCAAATACACAAAATTTCAAAAAATATATGCTTAGTCGAATTTTCTCTATGTTCATACAAGTTCACACATTTCATTTACTTTATAATTTAACCCTTCAATTTCTCATTTTCTCAATTAATTCTAAAATACTCAATTTCACTAAAAACTCCAATACAAACTATATTAATCTAACACTTAGCTTTCATATTTTACCAACTATCAACACAAAACTCATATGTTCATCAATGGCACATCTAAAAATCTTCACCAATTAACAAAATTGAAGCATGGGCTTTAAAGAGCACAAAGCAGCGATCACAAAAACGTAAAAATTATCAAAAACTGAGCTCAAACATACCTTGACTCAAGCTTAACCCTAGTCGAATATCACAAAGCTTCAATGGCTATTTCTCTTTTCTATTTTCGGTGGAAGAAAGATGAGAAAATGGACATCTAACTTATTTTGTTTTAATAATATTAACTTAATTATCAAATTCCAAATTTAGCATTTTTATTATCATTCATTTTCCACTAACTTAAGGCATTTTTGTCCATCTAATAATTCAATGGTATAATATCAACTTAAAGAGTCTCACCTTAATAAGTCATGACAATCTAGCACTTAAACAATCAACACTCAGGTTTTACCTTTTATGCGATTAAGTCCTTTCTCTTAATTCGGCACATAATCAATCAAATTATCACACAGAATTTTCACACAGACTAAGTCACATAGAATCAACACCAAATATAACATTAAAATATTATTCAGACCTTGGATTTATGGTCTCAAAACCACCATTCTGACTAGGATCTGAACTGGACTATTACAGGTAATGCTCTGTAACCCTATTCCGGTGTGAATATGGGTAAATGGTGTTACATTACTCATCCGAGCTAAATCCCCTCTGCAACAAATGCAGGACCTTATTTATTTCGGGAAAACACTTTTATTCATTGGAATTCAATATTCAAACGGAACTTAACCCCTTTTTCACCATTTCAAGCATGTATTCAATTTATCATTATAACAATGAAATTGTAACACCCCAAACCCGGACAAGACACCACGTCCAAATCTGGTATGTTACGGGAAAACATGTTTGTGAGAGGTTAAATTTTTCGTTAAAAGCCGAGTGGAAACACAGTGTATTTTGGGAGATAATTTGAGTAGACTTGGTTGAAATCGGATGGTGTATTTGAAACCCGGAGATTTTGAAATCCTAACCAGAATGTGTGGTTAAACGAGTTTAAACCATTTAAACCTTAATAGTTTCTTAGTGTTACTTAGAACCCTTTTTAGACTTAGGAGTAATACAAGTTTGATTAGAAAATCATTTGAATTTGCTTACTGTAAAGACATAGTGTGATACCCGATGGTATGGTTTAAAACATATTGCGTTATCATTTTGAAATCATTATCTTTCCAAGTTTTAGTAAAATTCATACCAACTTGTTTTGTTAAGGCACATTAAAAATCTAATTAAAACATAAGCATCACCAAAACATAAATTAAAGGCCTTTTACAAATCCAATATAAAACCCAAATAAAGTAAATAAGCTAAAGTACCCAAATTCAATAGTCCTTTATTAAAGCATGGCATGTGCACCCCGAGTCCATCCCGGCTCCATGTCCGCGTCTACGAGTCACCTGAAATGTCAAAGGAGAGGGTGAGTCGAGTGACTCGATGTGTAAATCCCGCTCTCAAGAACAACATGCTAACACACATCATACAAAGCAACATAATTAATGCAACCCGATCCTAACCATCCATATCGCTTTTCTACCCTGTGGTACCAAACCATCAAGCGGTGCCAAACCACGGTGACATATAGTCACAATGTGTTACCAAAACACTTGGTGTCCCAAAGACACAATATCCGTCAATGTGGTGCCAAACCACCGGTGTCCCAAAGACACAATTGTGCTACTAAAGCTTTGGTGACCGAAGTCACAAATCCGATGATGGGGCCAACCCATCGTGTGATACCAAATCACTAGCAGACGATCCCATATCTCATGTGGGGCCAACCCATGGTGGTTAAACCACAGGGACAAGTCGCAATGAGGTGCCAAACCTCTGGTGACCCAAAGTCACAAAGTGTGCTACTAAAGCACCGTGCTCACAAGACAAAATATCACTGCTCCCTCCACTCGTATCACCCATCAACATACCATACTCATGTAATCATGCATATCATATAATCATGCATATCATGCTATTATGCCTAACCTCATATCCCATGTCACATATAGCCACAGCCATGGTATCACATAGATCATCAGTAAACTCATAATAATACTGACTTACCCGAGTCCGTAATCATACCCATTAGGGTATCATATCAATCATCAACATTTCATTAATCATCATACAAAGTTATTAATCATATTACTAATGAAGTGTGTTAGTTTACACACCGTAAATACGAGTCTAGAAATCGACAAAAGCAATCTAAGTCCCTCGAGTACTAGCTTCACAATCGGCCAAAACATAGGGTTAGACATCTACACATTCGCCAACACCATTTAGACCAAAAAGGGTTTGTCGAAGCCTTACCTTTCACCGATTTGGTTTCCTACCAAATCCCGAACCAAAGAGTGGTTCCTTAGACAATCGCCCACCTATCAAGAAGGAAACATTAATCTCTTGAAGCTTTGACTAACCAAGAACTAAGAGAATGAACTAACAACACCAATCACTTAACCTCCACTTACTAATCAACTGACAGAAGAAAACGGCTCCTCTTGCTTGCTTTGAAACCTTTGATGTCCCCAACACCAACCACCAAGAATTCGGCCACAAGAACCCCTAGGAGAAAAGGGACATTCGGCTCAAGAGCTTTTGAAATGGAAGATAAAAAAAAATTATATGAAATGGATGGGAACAAATACTTACGGTTTTGAAAGAAATCGGCTTAATGAAATGGTAAGGCACAAATGAAAGATTCGGCTAGGATTATTGAGAAAAGAAAATGAGAGTTTGAGGGAAGAAGATGATATGGTTTGACTTACTAGTAATGGAGAAGTCAAAATAGAGAACTGGGTTTAGAAGTAGTATGATTTGGCACAAGTATGACAAGAGAAAATGAATGAAAGTGTGAGAAGAAAAGATACCCGATTCAATTTACACAAATGAAGAAGAAGGATAGATGCAAGAGTGTATTCGGCTACACACAAGCCAAGTGAACAAGACAATTTTGGCAACTAAAGAGACTTGGTATTTCGGTTCAAGAAGTGAAGAAAAAGATGAGAGAATTCTTTAGAACTTCGGCTTTGGTGTTTCCCAAAATGAAAGAGTTTGGTTTGGTCTCCTAATGACCGAATATGCATCACATTCCAAAAGGAACATTCGGCCTACTCACTCCCCACTTCCCAAAACCGGCCATACACTCCCCACTTCCCCAACATTCGGCCATATCCCCCCAAACACTCCACTCCACACATTTCAAATGTGTTTACCAAGTCTTACTCCTACAATCACTCTCCTCCTTACTTTTGAACGGTTTGACTTAGTCCAAGGTAGAATTCCACTTGCCTTCTACCTCTTCCTCCATGCCGTCAAAATGGGTGACAAAATGGGAGCTCTACAAATAATTCACATTACATACAAACACAATATTCAATTAAACATATTTACATGTTTGATTAAGTTACACGAACTTACATCGACACTTGTTCGCGTAAGTAATCTACTAATCTGAAACCTTTTCTTTTCCTTGACTAACCTCGAATTTGAGTTGTCTGGATCTATATAATTAACCTTAATCATCAATTTCATCAATTTCATACTCATTTGGACTTAATATACGTCCTAGGAAAAATAACCATTTTGCCCCTCACTTTTCCATAAATTTTAATTTTGTCCCTAAGCTCAGAAAATGAAAATGGTGCAATTTACTACTTATTCCAAGCATAACCAAAATCCCATTACAAAATTTACAGCACATGTATTCATAAAAATTCATCATTTTTCTTTAATTTCACAAGTTTATATTTTAGTCCCTAAATCATGTTTTTATCAAAAATCACTTTATAAAAGTTGTTTATCTATCAACAACCTTTCATTTTCTATAATAAATTTCTAATTTTCAACATATACATCCATGACTCATTTTCCATACTTTGATAATTTTTCAAATTGATCCCCCAAATAGATAGATTAACTATCTCGATTTTAAAAATATCAAAAATATTAAAAAATGGTACAAGAAAACTTACCCAATTAAGCCATGAAAGTTTATTCTCTCTCTCCTAGGGTTTCTATGTATTTTCGGTTGAAGAAGATGAGAAAATAAGATGATATTTTCTTTTCATCTTTTAATTAATTAAATATTATTCAAATTCTAATTTAGTCCTTGCCCTTTTTCTAAATTTCCATGGATGAGTCACCAAAAATTTACATACTTTTCTTTAATGGTCTAATTACCATATAAGGAGCTCTAGCTTTGAATTCCATAGCTATTTAATCCTTATAACTACTAGAATTCAACTTTTGCATTTTATGTGATTTAGTCCTTCTCGTAATTAAGCACATAATCGATAAAAAATTCGTATCACAATTTTTACATGACATTTCTAACATATTAAGAACTATGTTATAAAATAAAAATAAATTTTATTTTTGAATGGATTTGTGGTCTCGAAACCACTGTTTTGATTTCAATGAAAAATGGGTTGTTACTTAATAGCCCGTTTTTAGTCGAATGAGAATAGTGGTTTTGAGACAACAAATTTGAGGTTGAAATAAATATTTTATTATTATTTTAATGTCTACAGCATGATAGAATGATTGTGTGAAATTTTCGTTAAGGAAGTTTAACGTTTGGATGCTTAATTTGGTAAAAAGGACTAAATCGCTTAAAGTGTAAAACTTCTGTTCTATTGGCTAAAGGTGTCTAATAGCTATAGAATATTGATGTAGAGGTCCTTATGTGGTAATCAGCCCATTAATATGATAGTGGATGATATTGGTTTGGTATTTTTGAAATTTATAATAATTTTAAAGGTTAATTAAGTAATTTAGTAATTAATGTTAAAATAACTTAAACAAAATGTGTCCATCTTCTTCATTTTATCATCTTTAACCGAAATTATCAAGGGAAGCCATAGATAGGGTTTGACCAAGCTTTTTTTTTTCATTGTAAGTGATTTGTTTTTCATTTTTAATGATTTCTATGTTTTTGAGATTGATACAACTTAATCTAGCTAGCTCAGGGACTAATTTGCAAAACTATCAAAGGTTTAGGGTTTTTCCATTGATGAATGTACATGTATTGTGATGTTTGATGATAGAAAATGTGTAACACCCCAAACCTGGTCAATACGTTATGACCAAATCTGGATTGTTACAGGAAGGGTAGTTTTGAGAACGTTTAACGATACATCATAACTTGTGAAAAACTTTTCGTTTCAATGATTCCATGTTAGGGGTAATTTAGAATTTGGTTTAGACATATCTTCCCAACTTCTTATTAGTTTATCTAGAAGCTGAAAATAGGTTTATTTCGTAAAGTCCAATTTAGAAAATTTTAGTGAGGTGACAGTTGAAAACAATGTTGAGGAACGTGACCTTTTGAAAATAATATTTGCAGTTTTATGAAAATCCCAAGTTTAATTATAATTTGCTTGTGAACCATTTCTTAACATTTTGAAAAAATTCACTATTTATATCTTAGAAAACCCCAAATTTGACAGTTTATAAATTATATAATATTAGCATTGAATCAAAACCCAATTTTAAAGTTAAAGTGGCTTTATTACAAATCAAAATCCCAATTAAAATTAAACTTAAATAAGAGAAAGAGTTTACGAAAGAAACGATAACGCATGGCCACCTCGAGTTCGCCTCAGCTCCAGATCCGCGATCTAGTGATTACCTGTACAATTAAGCAGAGGGGTGAGTCACTAAGACTCAGTGTGTAAATTCCCCGATAACGCAATATGGGCCTTAAGCCCACAGATGCATATTGGGCCTTAGCCCACTCAATACAGCATATGAAACAAGTATGCAATGCAGCCCAACCCAGCTTAGTGTTTCCATCCTTTAGGTCACCTGAATCGTCCATACACCTGTGGCATTATCCCACTGTGGCTCTTGACCACCGTAGTCTCAAACCACTCGTGACAAAGTCACTAATATATATAATCGTGGGGCCAACCCATTATGGTCTCAGACCACCATGACGATCTCCGATAAGTTTATGCATATGTGGGGCCAACCCACTGTGGTCTTAGACCACCGAGACAAGTTGCTGATAAACGTATACGTGGTTACAAACCACCGTGGTTTTTAGACGATCGTGACAATAGTCACTGATTCACACTTCCCCTTTCATTCAATCCCAAGACCATGCTCTTTTTATCAAACTAAAAATGAATGCAACATACTCCAAATGTGTAACAGATGCTTATTTCATACATGCATATAATCAGAAGTATCGCTATGGCAGAACTTACCCAGTGTCTCCAACCTTACCCATGAGGGTATCTCGATTATTTATATAATCATTTCGGCTTTCGGCTAACACAGTTAGCAACACAAATAGTAAAAAAGTGTGTGAGTAATACACACCTGATAATGCGTAACACTAAGCTTTCTATGTCGACGCTTTCACTAGCAGGGCAGCGGCTATTTGTCTATCCCAAGCAGATGTCGGCTCCCTACCACAACCCAACGGATAATCCCAAACTGCCGACACAGCACATCTTTTAAATTTGGGAGTAGGGATTACTGGGTTCACTCCTCTCAGGTTCCTTAAACACACCCTCCATGGATCAGCTAGCACTCATATCTATGATAAGCGTCTTGATCAATACTTTGAGTTAAACGTTTGGTTGTCTAAAAAGGAAACTTGGCTAAAGCAACGATATGAGGAAGGGTAATAGATAAACCGAAATCAAAAGAATCCCCTTACCTCAAAACCCCGAATGGAAAGGTAAAGTTCAGCCACCAACAGACCTTCCGGCTTCGAACCACAACTATTCAGCTACTGGGGTATCCCTGAGTGATCGTTTCAAAACGGGTGAAGAGAAGAGGATTTAGCCGAAATCTCAACATTAAAAAGATAGACATTTTGGCTAGAACAAACTTACAGTCGGAAGAAAAAAAAAAGTATTAGCACGATTGCTCTTACCTTGCGATGACGAAGGAGTTAAAGGATGAAAAAGATTTGGCCAATCTACTCACACCCCTACGAAAGAAAAATAGCCATTCACGCCCTAGACTATAAGAGCAGGATCAATTCGATTTGATAAAGAGCCAAAGGTTTGTCTAGTGAAGAAGGAGATAGAAGATTCAGTTTTAAACAAAAGGGAGAATGGACGATCACTACCTTCAACAATTGAATAAGAAGGTGAAACCGATCCACTTGTGGCCAAAAGAGCTATTCGGCTAAAGAGAGAAAAGGAAAGATGTCAATGGAGATGGTGCAATGTTTGGCT
Source organism: Gossypium rotundifolium (assembly GCA_025506655.1). Lineage (NCBI taxonomy): Eukaryota > Viridiplantae > Streptophyta > Magnoliopsida > Malvales > Malvaceae > Gossypium > Gossypium rotundifolium. The sequence goes on along the minus strand of CP106732.1, from coordinate 66,250,949 downwards.
AAAGAGGAAGATGAGTTCGAGAGATGATTCACTAGAAAAGAAAATGATTAGAGAAGAGAAAAGAAGAAGTAAAGATGGAAAACAAGGTTCGGCTATGAAGGAGAAACAAGTATTAAAAGGGTAGGAAAAGAAAGGAAGAAAGAATGCACCAATGACCTTTTAGATATTCGGCTATAACCCAAAGAGACAAGAAAAAGAAGTGAAGAAAAGGATGTTATGGTTTTGCTAGAGAAGAAATGTACCAATATGACAAAAATGCAAAAGAAAGGAGTGGTATTCTACTTTCAAAAGACAATTTGAAAATCGGTACACATACCCACTTATGATCGAAATGCTCACCCAAAATGCCTAAGTTGCTAAGTGAAATTTCGGCACGCACATCCCACAAGTCAAAACCGATTATGCTCCCACCAACATACCCCTTTGTTGACCAAAATTCCCCTCTCAAAAGACCCCCACATTCGACCACAACTCCATCAACATAAAAATCCCTTGATTCTCTCCATGCTTCACTCTCCAACAACCATTTAAACTTGTTGACCCGTTCAAACCTCACAAAACACCTCATGGCCACCCATTCAAATGGCTTGACTCATTCAACCAATAACCTTGGAGAGTCCCTAACGAATCCACCTTCCCTCCAACCTGGTGCCAAAAATAAAGTTCATAGTAAGGCTTATGGGATTCAAACTCCTTCCCTACTGCTGCTTCCCTGTGGCGCCACACCCGTGCACCTTAAGTGGCGTCCTCTTGCCACTCTACCACCCTTCTTCCTGTGTCAACAAACACAAGAAATTTCCCTTAAGACCTGCCTCAACCAGCTCTCCCCTAAAGTGCCTTAAAAGATAATTTTTACCAAGGCTCTAACTTGACCCGGAGCCTTCCCAGAACCCCCAAACACACCAAATTAACAAATAGAACAAGCCAAATACACAGAAAACATAAAAGTGTAGAACCCCTAATCCCAGGATGTTATAGTTCTACTCCCTTAAATGAATTTCAGCCTCAAAATTCACCTGGTCAAAAGAGGCGAGGGTACTAGTGTCACATCACATCCTCCAGCTCCCTCGTGGCTTCCTCAGAACAGTGACTCTGAAACAACACTTTAACCAACGAAACTGTCTTCCTTCTCTACACTTTAACATCTCGGTCCAAGATCTGAACTGGTTCCTCCTCAAAAGATAAATCAGGTCTTACTTCGATTTCTTCCACCCGTACTATCTGAGATGGATCTGAATGGTAGTGCCTTATAATCGAGACATGGAATACATCATGTATCTACCTCAATTTTGGAGGTAACTCGAGCTAATATGCCACTGGTCCCACACGTTTCAACACTCGATAAGGCTCGATGAATCTAGGTCTCAGCTTGCCCCTCCGTCCAAATCTTAAAACCTTCTTCCAAGGCAAAACTTTTAGAAAAACCCGATCACACACAGAGAACTCTATATCCTTACGCTTCAGATCTGTAGAAGATTTCTACCTGTCAGAATCTTTCTTCAACCTAGTTCGAATGAACTTAACCTTTTCCTCTGTCTCCGAAACCAATTCTGGTCCCAACAATTGTCGCTCATCCAACTCCGTCCAGCAGGTAGGAGAGCGACACTTTCAACCATATAACGCTTCATAGGGTGCCATCTAAATACTGAATTGATAGTTGTTGTATGCAAATTTAGCCAACGGTAGAAAATCCTCCCAACTACCATCGAAGTCGATAACACAACCTCTCAACATGTCTTCTAAGATCTGAATTACCCTTTCAGACTGACCATCAGTTTGTGGATGAAACATTGTGCTTAAATCCAATCTTGTACCCAACACTTGATGCAATGCCTTCTAAAACCACGATGTAAATCTAGGGTCTCGGTCTGATATGATAGACATAGGTACCCCATGTAACCTCACAATATCTGCTACATACAGCTTGGCTAACTTCTACAATGAATAATCAACCCAAACCGTATGAAGTGAGCGGACTTCGTCAATCGATTGACAATTACCCACACTGAATCTTTCTTAGTAGGGGTGAGGGGTAGCCCACTAACAAAGCCCATCGTTATCCTCTCCCACTTCCAAAGTGGAATATTAACTGGCTGTAGCAACCCTGAAGGCAATTGATGTTCCTCCTTCACTTGCTGACACATCAAGCATTTTCCCACAAATTCGGTAGCTTCCTACTTCAGACCTGGCCACCAAAACTGTCCGCACAGATCCCGATACATTTTACTCCCTCCAGGATGCTTAACATATGAACTACTATGCTCTTCCTGTAGAATCTTCTACCTTAACTCAAAATCCTTTGGTATAGAAACCTTCCTACGAAAACACAATACCCCATCACTGTTCACACTAAAATCTTTTGTCTCATCACTTTCCACCCGCTGAAATCTAGATCTTAACGATTCATCCGCCAACTGCTTTCTCTAATCTGAATGACCCAAGAAAGCTTCACTTGAAGTTTTGCTAGCAAACTCCCATTATCATACAAGCTGAGGTGAACTATCTAGGTGTTACTCGATCGAGCAGTCATAATCCTTTAATAACTCAATCCACTTCCGCTGCCTTAAATTCAACTCCTTCCGGGGAAGGAGATATTTTAGGCTCTTGTGGTATATGTAGATAATTGACTTCTCCCCATACAGGTAGTGTCTCCAAATATTAGAGCAAGCACTACCGCAACTAACTCCAAATCATGCGTAGGATAGTTCACCTCATGTGGTCTCAATTGCTGAGGTGTATATGCTACCACTTTCCCCTCTTGCATCAACACACATCCTAACCCTATATGTGACGCATCACAGTAGACGACAAACTCCTTCCCAGCCTCAGGCTGAATCAGAACTGATGCCTTAGTCAAAATCCTCTTCAACTTCTCAAAACTTTCCTCCTGCTTATCTGACCAGACAAATGGTACCCCTTTCCGTAACAACTTGGTTAATGGTGCATCTATTAATGAGAACCCCTTAACAAACCTTCTGTAGTACCCAACCAAACCAAGAAAACTCTGAATTTCTTCCACAGACTTAGGCGGTTTCCAGTCCAACACGACTTTAATTTTCCTGGGATCAACCCTAATTCACTCAATAGACACAACATGTCCTAGAAAGGTAACTTTTTTAACCAAAATTCACACTTACTGAATTTGGCGTACAGTTGCTTCTCCCTCAGAATCTGTAGAACCACCCAAAGATGCAAATCATGCTCCTCCTCTGTCCTTGAATAAACCAAGATATCATCTATGAACACTACGACAAACCGATCTAGATAGGGTTGGAATACCTGGTTTATTATGTCCATAAACGTAGCTGGTGCATTTGTCAACCCGAACGATATCACTAAGAACTCGCAGTGACCATAACGAGTTTGAAAAGCTATCTTATGAATATCTGCCTCCTTGACCTTAAGCTAATGATAAGCTGACTTCAAGTCTATCTTTGAAAAGAACAAACTACCTCGCAACTGATCTAACAGATCATCTATCCTCGGCAACGGGTACTTGTTCTTAATCGTTAACTTGTTCAGTTCCCTATAGTAAATGCACATCCGCATCGACCCGTCCTTTTTCTTAATAAATAACACTGGTGCTCCCCAAAGTGAAACATTGGATCGGATAAAACCTCGATTCAACAGTTCTTGAATCTGGGCTTTAAGTTCCACCAGCTCCTTCGATGCCATTCTATAAGGAGCAATGGACACTAGCGCTCTGTTCTAGAAGGCGATCAATGCCGAACGCCACTCGCGATCCGGAGGTAACCTTGAAAGCTCTTTTAGAAAGACGTCTATAAACTCTTTCGCTGTTCTAACATCCTTTACAGTCAACTCCTTGGCCTACAGAGCACTGATAAAAGCTAAGAATGTTTCACACCCTTTTCGCACCATCCTTTCAGCCTTTAAAGCGAACACTATATTGGACAAACAGTTCCTTCTTTCACCTATCACTAACACCTCATTATCCTCGGGAGTCTTTTACACCATGTGCTTAGCAGTATAATCCAAGTTCGCTCGATACTTCACCAACCAGTCCATGCCTAAGATCAAATCGAACTTGCCAAACGACAATTCCATCAAATCAACCAGATAAACTATCCCTTAAACTTATAAAGGCACACTCCTAAAGAGTTTGTTCACCACTATAGATTGTCCTAAAGTGCTAAGCACATTCATCTCTCTAGAAGAAATTTTAGATTCTATGTTCAGAGTTTCAGACACAGTACTAGTTACATAGGAATGCATAGACCCAATATCAATCAATGCATAAAAGGCAACTCAAAAATAAAGAACGTACCAATTATGACGTTCAGTGCATCGCCCTCCTCTCGGCGTCTGGCTGCATAAACCAACCCAGGCTGTCTCCCATTTGTGCTCCAAGCACCTCTGCCCGGTGCTCCACGCCCTCGACCAAAGCCATTTCCTCCTCTGGTCGAACCACGACCTCTCTGTGGTTGTTAACCACCTCTTCCAGACTGAACGTAATTCTTACCCACTGGTCGTGCTCTATTTGGCTCTTGCGGACAATCCCTTACCCGATGATCCATTGATCCACACTCGTAATATCCATTACTTCTTTCTCAGCACTCCCTCGAGTGAAACTTCCCACACGTAGCACATTGTTGAGGCTGACCAACAACAACAAGCCTCGCAACCCAACTTGGCCCATCGAACCTAGGCCTTTTTTGGAAATTCTCAGCTGATCCTAATGACCCAAAATTCCTTTTATTCCTACCCTTGTCCCTATCCTGGTTCTGCCTTTCGGATCGCTTCACCTCTTCAGCTATAAAATAGTGAACTTTGTTTCTCATTGCAAAGCTATCAGTACTTGCAACTCATCCCTTACACCATCCTCAAATCAAACATAGCGCTCATGATATGTTGAAATAATACCCCGGGCATAATGGCTAACACGTCAAAATTCTGTCTCATACTCGGCCACTGACTTACTCCCCTGAACCACGTTTAGAAATGCCTTTCACTGAGCGTCCACATAGCTTGACCCAATATACTTTCCCTGAAACGCTGACTTGTAGAAATCCTAGGTAATATGATCAGCCTCTATACCATCCCTTACCGTGAGCCACCACTGATACGCCTCATATCGGAGGAGAGACACCATTCCTTTTAGTTTCTCTTCTGCCGTACAGTCAAGATCATACATGATGCACTCAACCGCTTCTAGCCAGTACTTAGCTATGTTAGGAGCTACACCGAAAATGCCCCTAAACATTTTAGCCATATTGGCTCGGAGTCGTTCAGACACAGATTTCTAAGCTACTGATCCGTGCTCACTCTAGCAAGTCACTCTAACACACATAACATAGCTCGAGATACCGCATCGTCTCCACCGGTTTGGTCCTGAAATTCTACTTTCACAACTTGGTGATGCTGGCACCTCACCTTTTGGTCCATACACTGATTCCAAAAGTTCATCCCCAACATCCCGGCCTCTACCACAATCGCACACACCACGTCCACATGCTCTAGCACTCATGATAATGAGTTTGACTTAATCTGATTAAAAGTTTTATGAATTAGTATTTTCTTCCACTGTTAATTACTGAGCAGTCTTATAAAAAAAGCATTAAAAGTAATTCTCGTAAATACATATATACATAAAGGTTTGAGTCTCTAAATTTGAATATCATAGTACTAGCAATCACAACACAATACAATTGCTTCATGCAAAATAACCAATAGTCAGAAGACTTACCGTATAGATTTGGTGCCAGGGACTCAAGTGCCATGCTTCTAGAAATAATGTATTTTATCTAAACCATTTTCCAAACCAACATTTGAAAATATTTTTGAACCTTATACCCACAGTCGAGTTTTTGAACCCAGGCTCTGATACCATAATTATAACTCCCCAAACTCAGTCAATACGTTACGACCAACTTTGGATTGTTACAGGAAGGGTAGTTTTGAAAATGTGTAACAGTACATCGTAACTTGTGAAAAACTTTTTGTTTCAGTGATTCCATGTTAGGGGTAATTTAGAATTTGGTTTGGATATATCTTGCCAACTTCTTATTAGGTTATCTAGAAGCTAAAAATGGGCTTATTTCGTAAAGCCAAATTTAGAAAATTTTAGTGAGGTGATAGTTGAAAACAATATTGAGGAACGTGACCTTTTGAAAATAATATTTGTAGTTCTATGAAAATCTCAAGTTTAATTATAATTTGCTTGTGAACCGTTTGTTAACATTTTGAAAAAAAAATCGTTATTTATATTTTAGGAAAACCCCAAATTTGACAGTTTATAAATTATATAATATCAGCATTTAATCAAAACCCAATTTTAAAGTCACTAATATATATAATCGTGGGGGCAAGCCACTGTGGTCTCAAACCACCATTACGATCTTTGATAAGTTTATGCATACGTAGGGCCAACCCACTGTGGTCTTAGACCACTGAGACAAGTCACTGATAAACGTATACGTGGTTACAAACCACTATGGTTCTTAGACCACCGTGGCAATAGTCACTGATTCACACTTCCCCTTTTATTCAATCACAAGCCCATGCTCTTTTTATCATACTAAAAATGAATGCAACATACTTCTAATGTGTAATAGATGCTTATTTTATACATGCATATTATCAAAAGTATCACTATAGCAGAACTTACCCGGTGTCTCCAACCTTACCCATGAGGGTATCTCGACTATTCAAATAGTCGTTTCGACTTTCAGCCAACACAGTTAGTAACATAAACAGTAAAGAAGCGTGTGAGTAATACACATTTGATAACGCGTAACAGTAAACTTTCTACGTCGACGCTTTCACTAGCAGGGACAATGGCTATTTGTCTATCCCAAGCAGACATCGACTCTCTACCACAACTCGACAGATAATCTCGAACTATTGACACATCACATCTTTTAAATTTTGGAGCAGGAATTACAGGTTCGCTCCCCTCAGGTTCCTTAAATGCACCATTGTTGGATTAGCTAGCACTCATATCCATGATAAGTGTCTTGATCAGACTTAGAATTAAACATTAGGTTGTCTAAGAAGGAAACTTGGTTAAAGAAATGAAAGGAGAAAGGGTAATAGATAAACCAAAATTAAAAGAATCCCCTTACCTCAAAAACCCGAATAGAAAGGTAAAGTTCCTCCACCAACAGACCTTCCGGCTTCAAACCACAACTGTTCAACTGCAGGGGTATCCCTGAGTGACCATGTCAAAATGAGTAAAGAGAAGAGTGTTTAGCGAAAATCTTATCATTTAAAAGATAGCAATTTCGGTTAGAACCAACTTAAGGTCGAAAGAGAAAAACAAGTATTAGCATGATTGCTCTTACCTTACGATGACGAAAGAGTTAAAGGATGAAAAAGATTCGGCCAATCTACTCACACCCCTACAAGAGAAAAATAGCCCTTCACGCCCCAGACTATACGAGCAGCATCTATTTGAGTTGACAAAGAGCCAAAGGTTCGGTTAGCGACGAAGAAGATAGAAGATTTAGTTTTAAACAAAAGGGAGAAAGGACAATCATTACCTTCAATAGTTGAATAACAAGGTGAAACTGATCCATCTGTGGCCAAAGGAACTATTCGACTAAAGAGAGAAAAGGAAAGATGTCAATAGAGGTGGTGCAAAGTTTCGGCTAAAGAAGATGATGAGTTTGAGAGATGATTTGGCTAGAAATAAAAATGATTAGAGAAGAAAAATGAAGAAGTAAAGATGGAAAACAAGGTTTGGCTATAAAGGAGAAAGAAATATTAAAAAGGGTGGGAAAAGAAAAGAAGAAAGAATGCACCAATGGCCTTTCAGATATTCGGCTATAACCCAAAGAGACAAGAATAAGAAGTGAAGTAAAGGATGCTATGATTTTGATAGAGAAGAAATGTACCAATGTGATAGAAATGCAAAAGAAAGGAAAGATATTCTACTTTCAAAAACAATTTGAAAATCGGCACACATACCCACTTATGATCGAAATGCTCACCCAAAATGTCTAAGTTGCTAAGTGAAATTTTAGCACACACATCCCACATGTCAAAACTGATTATGCTCTCACCAACATACCCCTTTGCTGACCGAAATTCCCCTATCAAAAGACCTCCACATTTGGCTACCACTCCATCAACATAAAAATCCCTTGATTCTTTCCATAATTCACTTTCCAACAACCATTTAAACTTGTTGACCCGTTCAAACCCCACAAACACCTCATGGCCACCCATTCAAATGGCTTGACTCATTCAACCAACAACCTTGGAGAGTCCCTGTCAAATCGACCTTCCCTCCAACCTAGTGCTAAAAATAAAATTCATAGTAAGGCTTGTGGGATTCGAACTCCATCCCTAATGCGGCTCCCCTATGATGCCACACCCCTGCACCTTAAGTGGCATCCTCTTGCAAGTCTACCACCCTTCTTCTTGTGTCAACACCTGCAAGAAATTTCCCTTAATACCTGCCTCAACCAGCTCTCCCCTAAAGTGCCTAAAAATAAAATTTTTACCAAGGCTCTGATTTGACCCCGAGCCTTCCCAGAACCCCCAAACACACCAAGTTAACAAATAGAATAAGCCAAACACATAGAAAACATAAAAGTACAGAACCCTTAATTCTAGGATGTTACAAAATGTATGCATGTTGTTAGATAAACAAATTTGTAAAGTGTTTTTTGGTAAAATTGCTAATTAGGGATTAAATTGAGAAATGTTAAAATTTTATGGTTAAATTATGAAATAAATAAAAAATATGAGTTTTAAGTTAATAAGAGAAATTTGGCTAGCATGGGTAGGGGCTAAATTGCATGAATTTGTGTTTTTATGAGCTAAGGACTAAATTGTAAAAATGTTGAAATATTATGGGCAAAAGTGTAAAGTTTTCCTAAGTTACATTTTGGGCTAAATTAAATAGAATGATAATTAGATAAGTTAATTTTGATTACATATAGATCAAGAAAAGTGAAATTCTGATTTAGATCGGAGGAAAAACAAAGTTCTAGATTAGTCGATCTACTTCGTCATTTTTGTGAATCGAGGTAAGTTCGTTTGTTAATAAGTATTACTGTAATTGTGTTTTAAATGCCTTATATTTGAATTTTTGATGAATATGATTGTACAAAATTATTTGACTATGATTTGGTAAATAAGAAATCCCAATTGAAACATAAGAATAGATTAGGATACAAATGACATGTCATTGGGGATATGTGATTGGGTGCTGGTCCATATGTACTACCAGTGACTGAGTTATCTGACATGTATTGCGGATTCTCATCAGCTTGTGTGTGCAGCACCATGTAGCTTTGTCATGACCTTCAGCTTGTATGAGCAGACCCGTTGATAGCTCGAGAGTGTGCATTACATGTGATATGAGATTGAGATAGCTTCACTATGTATTGGCACTTAGGATGCAAGATTCTCAAGTATCCGATAGTATTCCAAATGGTTCAACGTGTACATCAAAGATATGGCTTGTATACGATGTACGTAAACCATACAATCATTGAATCAAAGAAGTTGATGGAAATTGAGCTTAATCTTTAGATTGAATACATATACTAAGTTATGCTTCAAACTTGAATTGCATTTTACGATGTTTATGTTATTGACTTATTAGTTGGAAAGTTTTACTTATTTATCATATGAGCTTACTAAGCATTATAGCTTACTTTGTTTACTTTTACATGTTTTATAGTAAATTTTGAAGCTAGCTCGGATTGGGAGTCATCGAAGATTAGATCACACTATCGAGCTTCGAATTTTGTACTTTTGATTTTATGTTTTGGTTATGTGGCATGTATAGGAATTATGGTCATTTGAGTATATGTTGATAATTTAACAGTCCAGTTTAGACCTAGCCAGAATAGTGGTTTCGGGATCACAAATTCGAGTTAGAAAAATATTTTAATATTATTTTTTGTGTTTGTAGTATGTGAATAAGCATGTGTGAAAGTTTCGTGATTTAATTTATCCATTTGTATGCTTAATTTAATATAAGGATTTAATTATATAAAATGCAAAATTAGCATGTCTTGTGTTAAAAGAACTAATGTGCTATGTCTTTGCAAATATAGTGGCCTTATGAAGTAATTAAACCATTATTTATGATAATGGACATAAATGGCCATAATGTTTATAAATTTTATATGTTAATGAAAAGGTTTAAATTGATTAATGATGTTAATATAATAAAAACAATGCTAAAATGGTGGCCATTTTTAGTGTTCATCCACCAAAAATACAAATAAAAGAAAATGAAAAAGGATAGCTAGGTTTCGACAATGTTCAAGCAAAATTAAGGTATGAGTTTTGTTCGATTTTTGATAATTTCTATGCTTTTGTAATCGTTGCTTCGAGTACTACAAAACCCATGTCTTAATTTTGGAATTTGGTGAAGAATTTGAAATGTGCCATTGATGAATGCTTGAGCTTTGTGATGTTTGTTGATGAAATATGAAATATATGTGTTAGATTAACATGTTTTGTTTTTGGAATTTCTGTGAATTTGAGTAATTTGGACTAAATTATGAAAATAATATTTTGAGGGACTAAAATGTAAAATAAATGAAATGTGTATACTTAGATGAAGCATGGGTACAAAGAAATTATGTGTATTTTGAGATTTTATGAATAGAGACTTAAATGTCAAAAATGGAAAATGTGAGTGCTAATTTGTAAATTACCCTAAATGTGTGTTTTTGGATTGAATTGAATGATTTGGTGAATGAATGAGTTAAATTTGAATATGTATAGATCAAGAACCAAAGAAAATGGATTTAGACCGAGGAAAATCGAAAGTGATCAAGTAGTCGAATCCATTCATTTATTTTCGTACAAGGTAAGTCTATATACAAATAAATGTATTTGAATTGATTTATTTATGTTGATATGAAATTGAATTGTAATTAATGACTACGAAAGATACATGCATGAAATTAGAGAAAGTATCGACAATGTGTCAATGTCTGAAAAGTCCCATACGGACCTTAGGAATAGATATGAATCATATGTCATAACATAGGGTTCCGATATGTGATATCGTGTAAGACCACATCTAGGGCGTTGGCGTTGATTTGATAATTACGTGTAAGACCATGTCTGGGACATTAGCATTGTATATGATTTTGTGTAAGACCTTGTCTGGGACAGTGGCATCGATATTTGATTACATGTAAGACCACGTTTGGGATGTTGGAATTGGACAAGTATTTTGAGTTATCCGAGAATCCTATTTGATTCCAAATGGTTCAATGGGCAAATTCCAAGAAATGAAAGACTATGTGAAACGTGTAACTGATTCAGGTACATTTGATATGTACACTATGTTTTAGTATGAAAGGTAAGTATATATGAATTTGCACAAGTGAGATATGTGCATAGACTTTTTGAGAGAAAAGGTGATATATGTATGAATGTGCTATGATCTATTGAGATACATGGAGATGTGATTTGTTGTCAAGCAAATGGTTGGATACAATTAAGCTAAAGGAGAAATATGAATATGCTATTGAAATATGTTAAAATTCTTGTATTTGAAAGGGTTATAAATGTTTTATATGTTAAATTTATTTGTTTACGGCTTACTAAGCTTTTGAAAGCTTATTTTTTTCTATTTGCATTGTTTTATAGATAGTTAAAGCTACGAAGTCTTGAAGATCATCATCACACTATCAAATCAAATTTTAGTACCTTTTGAATGTGTTTATAACTTAGTATGGCATGTATAGTCTAGTTGAATTAGATGATTTTTTGAGTTGTATATATAAGCTATGTGATATGGCTTGTAAATGGGATGTGAATATGGTAAATGTCAATTATGTTTTGTGATGCAAAGTTGTTAAGTTTTTGGATTGATTTTGCCTAGAAATGCTTGTGATTAAAATAAGATAAATGGTTAATAAATTGGAATGTTTGATATGCATTGAATGGTTAGAAAAGATGGACATTATTGGTATGATTTGGTTGCATTTTGAGGGCATGAAATGTGTTTATTTGTGCTTGTAGGTTTAACCCTAAATGGGTGGCAAATTGGCCTTGTAAATGGCCTATATTTGCCCACATGGTTGAGCACACGGGCGTGTTGCTCGACCGTATCTCTTGAATTTGTACTTTGATTCAAGTAAGATTCGACCACGGACTGGACACATGGCGTGTGACTGGCCGTGTGATGCAAGTTAGTGTCGACCACGGGTGTGGCACACGGGGGTCCTCGGCCATGTGGACAAGTCAATATGTAAGCCCTTTTTTGCCACGGCTTAGACAGATAGGCTTGTCTGAGGCCTTGTGAGGCACACGGCCTGCCCACACGGGCGTGTGACCTCTGTAGCTTTGAAAAATGTTTGATTTTCAAGACATTTTGTATGCATTCGGTTTAGTCTCGACCGCTTTCTAATGTATGTTTTAGGTCTCGTAAACCTATTTAAGGGACTCTTTGATTAAGAAGTGTTAAGTTATGATGTGAAATGTTTGTAAAAGTTTTTAATTGTCCAGTAATGCCTCTTAACCCTAGATCGATAATGGTTAGGGTTTACGGGTGTTACATTTTGTTGTATCAGCTACGGTTCAGTCTATTCTAGGACTAACGTAGTGTGTGGGAGTCTAGCTATACATGCCAAATATACGAACTGTGATAGTGTGATGAATCCTAATACGCTGTAGCTGATGACATTGAAAGTAATACGCCTGCTCCTGCTCAAGGGACAATACCATGTAATTCGAGACCGGCTACTAACGGTCAGGAATGAGAGGCTAAACAAGCCTTCTTCCAAATGATGAATGAGTGGTTCACTCAATACATAAGAAAACATCCGGCTATTTCACAACCTCCGCCCCGCCTAATCCTCCTCAGACTTCTGTTGTGCCTCCGATTATGAATCTAAATCTAATGAATAGGCCTCAAGTTGATAAAATTCGCAAATATGAGGCTGAAAAGTTTAGGGCCACTAGTGATGATGATGCTGAGAGGGCTGAGTTTTGGATCGAGAATACGATCTGAGTGTTTAATAAAATGTCATTGACTTCTGATTAATGTGTGAAATGTGCTATTTTTTTGCTACGAGATGCAGCTTATCAGTGGTGGAAGACTTTAATTTCTAGTAGTCCAAAAGAATGGGTTACATGGGAATTCTTTCAGTCTGAATTTCGAAAGAAATATATTAGCTAGAGATTTATAGATCAAAAGTGAAAAGAGTTTTTAGAATTTAAACAGGGTCGTATGCCCGTCACTAAATATGAGCGAGAATTTGTGAGATTAAACCAAAACGCTCGGGAATGTGTTTTAATGAAGCAATAATGTGTAAACGGTTTGAAGACGGCTTGAATGAAGACATCTATTTGCTAGTTGGAATTCTGGAAATAAAATAATTTGTTGTGCTTGTTGATTGAGCATATAAAGCTGAAGCACCCGAGAAAGATAAAAGAAAAGTTGAGTCTAAAGCCAAATATATGAGAAAGAGATTTTTGAGTAAATCATTTCAATCTGTATCAAAGAAATTTAGAGATGAGTATAGTCGTTCAAAGGTTAATATGGGACATTTGAACAGAGATCGAGCTAGATCGCAGTCGAACTCCAAAGCTCCAAATACTTCAATAGCTAGTGTGGGAAATGTCTGATCTGAATGACCTGAATGTAGATACTGTGGTAAAAGGCATCCGGGTAGCTATAGATTGAATGACCGAGCCTATTTTATATGAGGATTATTAGATCATTTCATCCAAGATTGTCTAGAATCAGTTGAACAAGAGATAGTACAGAATCTAAAGCCAGATAATATTTCAGCTAGAGGTAGACCTTCTCAAAATACAAGGAATGTTAGTGGTAGTCAAAGAGCTACGAAAGATATAGTTGCAGGGATCTAAAGCTAGAACACCTGCTAGAGCCTACGCAATTTGAGCCCGAGAGAAGCTTCATCTCCAAATGTTATGACAGGTACATTTACTCTTTACGATAATTCTGTGATTGCACCGATGATCTAAGGTCTACTCATTCGCATATATGCATAAATTTAGTATCCAGTAAGACTTTGCCTGTGGAGCCTACTGAATTTATTATTAGAGTGTCGAACCCCTTAGGTAAATGTGTCTTGGTTGACAAAGTATGCAAGAACTATCCGTTGATGTTCGAGATGTTTGTTTTTTGGCTGACCCGATGCTATTACCATTTGATGAATTTGACATAATTTTGGGTATGGATTAGTTAACATTGCTTAATGGTGTTGTGAACTGTAAACGAAAGACTATTGATTTGAGATGTCAGAATGATGAAATTGTAAGGATTGAATCAAATGATTTGAATGGATTGTCGGCTGTAATATCAGTGATGAAAGCTCAGAGTTATGTGAAAAAGGGTTTTGAAGCATATTTCACCTATGTGATTGATTCGAGAGTGACTGAAAAGAAAGTTGAATCTGTGACAGTTGTTTGAGAATTTCTTGACATGTTTCCTGAAGAATTATCGGGATTGCCTCCGATACGGGAAGTTGAGTTTGGTATTTATTTAATGCTAGGAACAACTCATATCTTTATAGCTCCGTATAGAATGGCACCAACAGGATTGAAACATTGAAAACACAGTTGCAGGAGTTGACCGATAGAGGATTTGCACGACTGAGTTTCTCACCTTAGGGTGCTCCCGTTCTATTTGTGAAAAAGAAAGATTGCACGATGAGAATGTGCATTGATTACCGTCAGTTCAACAAAGTGACTATCAATAACAAATATCCTCTGCCCAAAATTGATGATTTGTTTGACCACCGAAATGAGCCACCGTGTTTTCAAAGATAGATATGAGATCGGGGTATTATCAATTGCGAGTAAAAGATTCAGACATCTAAAAAATGCCTTCATAACGAGGTATGACATTATGAGTTTTTAGTTATGCCTTTCGAACTAACAAATGATCCTACTATTTTTATGGATATGATGAACAGAATTTTTCAACCATATCTAGATCGATTTATTGTTGTATTCATTGACGACATTTTGATTTATTCACGTGATGAAATTGAGCATGGTGAACATCTGAGAATCATGCTACAAACTCTACGAGATAAGCAATTGTATGCAAAGTTTAGTAAATGTGAGTTTTGGTTGCATGAAGTTGGTTTTCTGGGACATATTGTGTCAGCATCTAGTATACGAGTTGATTTGAGCAAGATTTAAACTATTTTAGAGTGAAAGACTCCAAAAAATGTGTTTGAAGTTTACAATTTTCTAGGACTTGCTGGTTATTATCAACGGTTCGTAAAAGGCTTTTCTATGATTGTGACTCTATTGACGAGATTACTTCAGAAAGATGTGAAGTTCGAGTGGTCTGAAAAGTGTGAAAAAAGCTTTGACCAATTGAAAACTCTGTTGACTGAAGCTCTAGTTTTGGTACTGCTAGAATCGGGTAAAGAGTTCGTGATTTATATTGATGTTTTGTTGAATAGAATGGGATGTGTTTTGATGTAGGAAGGCAAAATAATAGCTTACGCCTCAAGACAGTTAAAGCCACATGAAAAGAATTATTAGACACACGATTTTGAGGTAGCTGCGATTGTGTTTGCTTTAAAAATTTGGCGTCACTATCTTTTTGGTGAAAAATGTCATGTATTTTAGATAATAAAAGTCTGAAATATTTGATGACCTAGAAAGATTTGAATCTACGACAGAGAAGATGGTTAGAACTATTAAAAGACGACGAGCTAGTGATAGGTTATCATTCGAGTAAAGCAAATGATGTTGCTGATTCATTGAGTCAGAAATCACTATTTGCACTACATGTGATGAATGCTCATTTAGACCTGTCAGATAATGGTTTAGTTTTGGCTGAATTGAAGGTGAAACCATTGTTCTTATAGCAAATATGTGATGTTCAGAAAATTGATAATGAAATGTTAGCGAAACAAGCTCAATGTAATTTAATTCTGATTTAGAATTTCAAGTTGATAATGATGATTTTTTGAGATTTCGAGATCGGATTTGTGTTCCGAGGAATTCAGAGTTGATTCAGTTAATTTTGAAAGAAGCTCATAGCAGTAGCCTATCTATTCGTCCGGGAACTATAAAGACGTACAATGATTTAAAACGACTGTATTGGTGGCCTAGAATGAAAGAAGATATTTCTGAATTTATATCGAAATGTTTAATCTATCAGCAAGTTAAAGTTGAACGCCAGGTTCCATCTGGTTTGTTACAACCGATTATGATTCTAAATTGGAAATGGGATAGAGTGACAATGGATTTTGTTTCAAGGTTGCCTTTGACTCTGAGAAAGAAAGGTGCAATCTGCGTTGTAGTTGACAAATTTACACATTGACAAAAATAGCTCATTTTATTCCGGTACAATCTGATTACTCGCTTGATAAGTTAGTTGAGCTATATATTTATGATATTGTGAGATTGCACGGGGTGCCACTATCAATTGTGTCTGACAGAGATCCGAGATTTATGAAACACCCCACACCCGGCCCACGAGAATGGACTGGATTTGGTATGTTCCCAAGTAACCTTGCTCAAATTCATTCAAATACTTTGAAAATCGTGAGTTTTGGAAGATAGTTCGTTGTGGGTTGGGCTTGAGTTGAAAACAAATTTATTTTTATAACAAAACCCATTTGCTTCAAGTGACAAAATATTTAAACTTATTTCATACTAAGTGGGCTTACTCTTTATAAAGCCCTAAATTCATAACATAGTAATTATAGTAGAAATAAAAATTAAATCACGGTGGCCTTATTACATAAAATGAAACCCAAAATAATAAATTGTACAAGATTTAAAATAAAATAAATATTCAAATTAAATCGAACTTCAAGTCGATCATGGCCACCACAAGTTCTCGCCGTCCGGTCCATTACCGCTCATCACCAAACATATTCCCACAACGGGTGAGTCGATAGACTCAAAGTGTAACCAACACTAAACATAATAGAAATAGGCACACCATAAAAAAATCATATGCACATAAAAATTTCAAGGTAATGATGCAACCCGAACCCAAACCTATATGCCATCCGCTACACTCCACCAGTACCAACTCATAACCGTGGGACTACTAAGTCAACCTCCTTCCGCTACACTCCATCGAAGGCGCATTGCAGTACCGACGTGTTCTTCGCCCATCGATAATATTGTGACATAGCCACCATCAGAATGTAACCGGTTACCACTTAGTGAGACCAAGTCATCACATTCACTTAGTGAGACCAAGTCATCACATTCACTTCCCTTCTTCAATTGACCCAAATGCCCCAAATAATAAATATCATGCATAACATATTTTTATTTCACTTTCACATCACTTTTCCCTTGTATAACATTTTTTTCAAATCCTAGTAGAAGTAGGAAAACATACCTGAATACTTTGTACCATAATATGGCACTTTAGCCACTTTCTTTCACTTTCACATTAACATATATAACATATTTAAACCATAAAACTATTAAGAATAGTGTGGAATACACACCTGATTTGTTTAGCGATTCCTTGAGACTCAAAGCAAGATCTAATGTTTAGATCCTTAATTCCTACATTTGGTTTATCGTATTACTTAGCATAAATTCTATTTTGGTTATAATATCCAAATCCTAGTAGGATTTGTAAAGAGGCTTACCTTTGATGCCAATTTGATGTTTATTCAAATCCTTAAACTTTGTTTTCCTTCACTTGATATTCGGCCAACCTTAAATCTCAACATAAATTAGTTTTCGGCTTTTTAATAATTATAGATCTTATCTATGTAATCACACAACCTTGGCCGAATACTTTCAAATGCTTACCTTATGGATTTTTAAATCCCGAAAACTTCACCTTCCCTTTTTCCTTGTAATCGGCCAACACCTAGATCTCTGAATAGGTTAGTTTTTGATCAATTTGATCTAATTGACTAAGATTTCACCTTGGCCGAATGTATAAGCTTACTTACCCTGAAGTTCTCAAATCCCGAAGTTGATCTCTATTTTGAATTCCTGCCAAATCACTTGTTAGATTTGAACTATTATTCAATTATGGAAGGGACCTTTTGCGAATGTATGTTGATGTACTTACCTCGCTTTCAATCTCGGATGATCTCTTTAATATTCGCTATGGCACTATTTGGGATCTCAAGTTTTAGCTTTTGTGGAGGGATAGTAGAAGAAAAGAAAAGAAAGGAAAGGAGATGGAGAGAATTTTGACAAGGAGGATTCGCTAAAGAAAAGAAAAGTTGGTGTTACTTTGATTAGGAGGTTTCGGCAAGAGGTTGATGAGAAGAGAGTGGCTCTTTACTTTTCTCTCTTTGGCCGAAACTATTAGCCTTAGAGTCCCTAAATCCTCCAACTCTTCATTTGTGATAAGTTTTAATTTTATCAACCATGAAATTCCATCAAATCTCCTAATTAGCCAAAAGTTCTATTGAATAAAAACTCCTCTTCTTAGCTTCCCTTGTGCCGTCTAACTCCTCACTCATGGAAGCAAAATAAAATTTCTTTTATTTGCTTCCTAGATGACACAAACTCAGCCCAAAACCTCTTGCATTTGGGCCATTTCTAAGGCCTTAGGTGGCATCTTCAGCCACATTTCCCACCATTATTGGGTCAAATTTCAGACTTTATATTTTTAGGTCACTCGCCCTAAATTCCCTTTGGGCTCTTAAGTTCGACATTCGAGGGTCAATTTTAAGTTTCTAAAATTTTCATGGCGCTCAGATTTTCCAAGTTTCCAAAATGTTTAGTTTCCTATTTTGGCTTGGTTTCCAAATGTTTAGTTTCCTATTTTGGTTTGGTTACCAAAATGTTTAGTTTCCTATTTTGGTTTGGTTACCAAAATGTTTAGTTTCCTATTTTGGCTTGGTTTCCAAAATGTTCACTTTCCTAATTTACTTAGGTTTCCAAAATGTTCATTTTCCTATTTTCACGTAACATTTCCATACATCCTCAGGTTTCCAAAATCATTCCAAATTTATTCCAAAACACATAAAACATGTCTTATTGTACAATTAGGCCAAAATGCATAGGCCCTTTTTAGGATGTTACAATTCTACCCCCTTAAAATAATTTCGTCCTCGAAATTTTCTAACTAAACAATTGAGGGTATTGTTGTCTCATTGCCTCTTCTCGCTCCCACGAAGCTTCCTCCGATCCATGATTGCGCCACAATACTTTAACTAGAGGAACTGACTTCCTCCGTAGTACTTTCACGCCACGCCCGAATCAATCGGCTCTTCCTCGTAGGTTAAGTCCGCCTTAGCTCCACTTCTTCTATTGGTACTATGTGAGAGGATCCGATCAAGAATGACGTAGCATGGACACATGGAACACGCCATGCATTTGTCGCAACTCCGGTGGCAACTCTAGCTGGTATGCCATTGGTCCCACTCGCTTTAGTACTCGATAGGGCCCGATAAATCTTGGGCTTAATTTCCTTTCCGACCAAACCTTATCACTTTCTTCCATGGTGAGACTTTTAGAAACACTTGGTCTCCTACTTCAAATTCTATTTCCTTCCGCTTGAGGCTCGAGATAAGACTTTCGCTCATCCGAGGCTTCTTTTAATCGTGTTCAATTATTTCAACCTTCTCTTCGCTCTCGCCACTATCTCTCGTCCCAAAACTCGACGTTCTCCTAACTCACCAACAAGTAGGTGTTCTACACTTCCTTCCATACAATGCTTCATATGGTGCCATCCGAATGCTAGCTTGATAACTCGTTGTTGTAGGCTAATTCAGCTAAAGGCAAGTAATCTTCCCAACTTACTCTAAATCCATTACACAACCTCTCAACATATCCTCCAACACTTGTATAACCTGCTCGGTCGTCCGTCGATTGTGGATGAAAAGTCGAGTGAAGTCTAGCTTAGTGCCTAAAGCTTGATGAAGTTTCTTCCAAAATCGAGACGTAAACCTTGGGTTTCTATCAGAGATGATCGACATTGGTACTCCATGTAGCCTCACAATTTCCGCCACATATAGCTTGGCTAGCTTTTGAAGGATAGTCCATTCTTATCGGGATGAAAAATGCGGACTTAGTCAAACGGTCTACTATAACCCATACCGAGTCCTTCTTAGTAGGCGTAAGGGAAGCCCACTAACGAAGTCCATGGTAATCCTTTCCCACTTCCATCGCGGAATCTGGATTGGTCAAGCAATCCCGATGGGACTTGGTGTTCACTTTAACTTGTCGACATGTCCGACATCTTTCCACAAATTCGTGACTTTCGTTTAAGATCCGCCACCAAAATTGTTCTCTTAAATCAGACATGCTTAATGCCTCGGGATGCATAGCATAAGGGCTACTATGCACTTCTCAAGGATCTTTTGTCTTAACTCCTTGTCTCTAAGCATACGGACTTTCCCTTTGTAGCACAATACTCCTTCATCATTAATCTCATAGTCCTCCCACTCTCGCTCGTGCTTTTTGTAGCTTAACCTTTACATCTTCATCACCGACCGTCCTCTTTCACTTCCTTCAACCATGTTGGCTTGACTTGTAACTCGGCCAACAAACTTCCATCCTCATATAAGCTTAAATGGGCTTAACATTGCTCTTAGGTCCGTCACAACCTTCCTACTTAAAGCATCAGCTACTACATTCGCCTTGCCCGGATGATATTCTATCGAATAGTCATAGTCTTTCAGTAATTCCACCCACCTTCGTTGCCTCAAGTTTAACTCCTTTTGAGTCAACAGGTACTTGAGACTCTTGTGGTCTGTGTAGATCACTGACTTTTCTCCATGCAGATAATGCCTCCACACCTTAAGAGCGAAAACCACTACTGCCAATTCCAAGTCATGGGTTGGGTAGTTCACCTCATGCGCCTTAATCGTAGGGACATAAGCGACTACCTTTCCATCTTGCATAAGAACACATCCTAACCCCGTATGTGAAGCGCCACAAGATACCACAAAATCCTTTCCCGCCTCAAAGTTGAATCAACACCGAGCTTCGTTAATACCTTTTAAGTTTTTCAAAACTCTCCTGTTGCTTATCCGTCCACACAAAGGGTACTTCCTTCCTCAACAATTTTGTTAATGGCGAGGCTATCGACGAGAATCCTTCCATGAAACTTGGTAATAGCCTTCCAACCCTAAGAAACTACTTAATCTCGCCACCGAATTAGGTGGTTTCCAATCCAACACCGCTCGATTTTCTTAGGATCCACCCTTATTCCTCGGCAGACACCACGTGTCCTAAGAAAGCAACTCTCTAAGCCAAAATTCACACTTCTTTGAATTTGGCATAAAGTTTCTTCTCCTTAATACTTGTAACACAATCCGAGATGCTCATCATGCTCCTCTTCGACTTAGAATATACCAAGATATCATCGATGAATACCACAACAAACCTGTTTAAGTAAGGTTGGAACACTTGGTTCATCATATCCATGAATGCTACCGAGCGTTCACAACCCAAATGGCATTACTACAAACTCAAAGTGACCATATCTTGTCCTAAAAGCGGTCTTATGGATATCAGCCTCCTTCACCTTCAACTGATGGTATCCCAACCGTAAATCGATCTTCGAAAACACTGCGGCTCCCTTCAACTGATCGAACAAGTCATCGATCCTTGGCAAGGGATACTTGTTCTTGATGGTCAACTTATTCAATTGACGATAGTCTATGCACATACGCATAGTTCCGTCCTTCTTCTTCACAAACAGGATTTGGTGCTCCCCACGGAGACACTTGGGCGAATAAACCCACGATCGAATAATTCCTAGATTTGAGCCTTAAGCTCCACTAATTCCTTTGGCGCCATTCGGTATGGAGCGATTGACATGAGCTGTTCACGGTAGCAGTGTCTATTCCAAATTCAACTTCTATCTAGGGGTATTCTGGTAATTCCTCCGAAACACATCCTCAAGTCCCTTACCGCTCGACTCCTTTGACACCTTCCTCATTTCCATCCAACGACTTACAAAGGCTAAGAAGGCCTCGCACCCTTTTCAAACCATCCTTTCACCTTAAGCACCGAAACTACATTAGTCAAGTAGTTCCTTCTCTCTCCTATCATAATGACCACCTCATCCTCGGGGGTCTTTAGTTCCATTCGCTTAGCCGCACAATCCAACACATTTCGGTGTTCTACTAACCAATCCATACCAAGTATAAGGTCAAATTTTCAAGGGTAATTCCATTAGGTCACCAAAGCTCACTCCTCAATTTCTAGGGTATATTCGAAAGATCTTATTTACTACTATAGTTTGGCCTAGTGGGCTTACCACCGTCATCTCCTTATCGAAAGTTCGAGTCTAGGCCTAGTGTCTCAACTACACCACAGCAACATAAGAATGGGCCGAGCCCACATCAATTAAAGCATAATAGGGTTTAGTATGAATGAGGAACGTCTGCTATGACGTCCCCGCATCTTCATCCTCTACGGCGAACCGCATAAACCAAACCCTACTGTCTTGCCTCAAGATTGGTGGCACCTCTCGCCACGCCCTCTCGCTAGCACTAATACTTCATTATTCAAACCTTGACCTCGTTGAGGTCATTGTCCTCCCCTATCTACCGATTAACATTCCGAGTTCTTGGTCGCCTATCATCGATATCTTTAGGCAGTCCTTGAGCATATGGTCCTTAGACCCACATTTAAGACATGCTCCTATTTTTTCCAACATTCACCGAGTGCTTCTTTCCACAATACTCACAAGGACGACATCGCCTCGGTATCAACTTGTCAACCTTCGACCCCTCGCCTACGGGCCTTTTTCGCACATTTCCGACGATCCATAACCTCTCTTGGGTCTATTCCCGCTGAGTTACGCCTAGTCGAGTCCTTGATTCCTTGACTACCTTAGCCTTTTCAACCAACATGGAGAACTCCCGCTCTCGATGTGGAGCTATCAATAACCTTAGGTCATCCTTAACCCGTCCTCAAACGGACACAAGATTCATGTTGATCGCGACCACCCTCGAGCATATCGGCTTAACCTCGTAAATTCAAACCTCATATGCCGCTACTGATTTGTTCCCCTGAACTAGTCCTAGAAAAGCTTTCCGCTGCTCATCAATATACCAAGTGCCGACATACTTCTTTTGATATGCCTCCTTAGCATACTCCCCACGTCAGATCCTCCGCCGTGGCACCATCACGAAACAGATTAGCCACCATTGGTATGCTTCATCACGTAATCAGGCTACCATCCCTTTCAACTTCTCCTCGTGGGTCGGTCGAGTTCATCCATAATACGCCATTGCTTCCAACCAATACTCTGATGACTGGGTGCCACACCGAACACTCCACGAAACACCTCGGCCCGCTGGCTCGGAGTCGCCGGCATGATTTCTAAGCTCCCAAATTTCCACCCGCCACCACCATTTCCAATACTCGCAACATGGCTCGCAACACGGCCTCATCCCCCTTTGAGCCTGCCTTTCGACGTTAACGGTGGGGTGGTGGTGGCGGTGGTAACTCATTGTCGAACCTTGACTCGATCTAACGGGTTACGACACGGTTATTCTTCCTCTATCTGGCGTCGATGGCGACCGCGTCCTCTAGAACTCATTTTCTAGCGTCGGGATCCGATTAAGAAATTTTATGGATTAGTCTTTGTTCCACTTATTTATCGTGAAGGAGTTTTATGGAAAGGGATTTAAGAGTGGTTCTTTCGTATTCATACAAACACACGATCTTTTCCATTCGGTCATTCATCCATCAAACAAGTATGAACTTTCGCTCATTCGGAGAAACATTGTAGTTTTGTTGTTGTTGTTGTTGTTTTCCTCACCCGGGGTATTTTCAAATTTTGTCCCACAGGTCATTTTCATAAATTTTTCGTAAGAAAACGTTCCTTGGTGTTTTGTCAACAATTATCTTGAAAATTTCATAGTCTTGGCGTAATTTGGAAAAATTTTGAAATCCGGGGGTATTTCAGAAATTTTCGACCTCAGGGGTATTTTGGTAATTTTATTTTCACAAATCGTGGTAACTTTTGTAAATTTAATCGTTAGGGTATTTTAGAAGTTGTAAAACTTTGAGGTTCTTTTCAAAAATTGTTCCTTCTAAAATGGGGATGTTGTAAAAATTTTAGGAAGTTAGGGTCATTTTGGTAATTTTGGTAAGTTAAGGCGCTTTGTAATTTTCCAAAAAATCAAGATATTTTTGATAGTTTGCAAATTAGGGTTTTGGAAAAATAATAAAATTTTGGCAAAAGCTGTTGAGTGGTTGGACATTTTATAAACCGAGGGTATTTTAAGTAACTTTACCACTAGGGCTACTTTTGTAATTTTTTAGATCAAAATTTTTCGAAAATAATTGTGTACGTAAATAGTTTTCGTGAATTACGGATAAGAGAAAGAAAGTGATTTAAGAATTTTAATATTAAGTGTTTAAAAAAATGGCTAATTCCTTTCGGGTTTTAGTTATTGAGTTTAGCCTATGATCGAGCCTTCTTGGTCGTGGTGAACCAAAGCTACGCACAGTGCGGGATTCGAGTGGAGAGGAGGTGAGTCACGCTGATCGCTTAAATACCAAGCTCCCACCGAAACCATTCCTAGACATGCGCATGTGGGGTTGCCACACCCACTAAGTTCTCTAGGTTAGGGTGAACCAAGCTATGCACTGTAGGATTCAAGAAGAGGAGGTGAGTCACTAGGACCGCTTAAATACCAAGCTCTTGGGATCCACTCCTAGACATGCGTACCATGGTTGCCACACCCTAGCTTAATTGACTTAGCCATAGGTTGGTTTAGTGCCTTAAGTCTTATATGTTTGTGTTTGAGTACACTAATCCTGGGTTCAAGTTCCTATCATGCTATTCTACGCTCCATACCTTTTCTACCCTTATACAGTTCATAAATCATGTAATCACTCATAGAGTTAGGGTACTTACACGTGGATCATGGTCGGAGACTTAGGGGCCATGTCTTTATACTGTCCATTTGTAAAAATACTTTCATAAAACTCATTTGGCTTTGTTTTAAAACGTTTTGGGCCTTAGGCCACAGCCGAGAGTTTGAACTGGCTCGATACCTAAATCAAGCACCCCACACCCTACCACGAGAATGGACTGGATCCGTATGTTCCTCAAGTAACCCGATTCAAATTCATTTGAATACTTTGAAAACTGTGAGTTTTGGAAGATAGTTCGTTGTGGGTTGGGCTTGAGTGGAAAACAAATTTATTTTTATAACAAAAACCCATTTGCTTCAAGTGACAAAATATTTAAACTTATTTCATACTAAGTGGGCTTACTCTTTATAAAGCCCTAAATTCATAACATAGTAATTATAGTAGAAATAAAATTAAATCACGGTGGCCTTATTACATAAAATGAAACCCAAAATAATAAATTGTACAAGACTTAAAATAAAATAAATATTCAAATTAAACTGAACTTCAAGTCGATCATGGCCACCACAAGTTTCGCCATCCGGTCCATTCTCGCTCATCACCAAACATATTCCCACAACGGGTGAGTCGATAGACTCGGTGTGTAACCAACACTAAACATAATAGAAATAGGCACACCATAAAAAAAATCATATGCATATAAAAATTTCAAGGTAATGATGCAACCCGAACCCAAACCTATATGCCATCCGCTACACTCCACCCGTACCAACCTGTACATCGTGGGGACTACTAAGTCAACCCTCCTTCCGCTACACTCCATCGAAGGCGTCATTGCAGTGACGTGCTCATCGCCCATCGATAATATTGTGACATAGCCACCATCGTAATGTAACCGGTTACCACTTAGTGAGACCAAGTCATCACATTCACTTAGTGAGACCGAAGTCATCACATTCGCTTAGTGAGGCCAAGTCATCACATTCACTTAGTGAGACCAAGTCATCACATTCACTTCCCTTCTTCAATTGACTCAAATGCCCCAAATAATAAATATCATGCATAACATATTTTATTTCACTTTCACATCACTTTTCACTTGTATAACATTTTTTTTTCAAATCCTAGTAAAAGTAGGAAAACGATTTGAATACTTTGTACCATAATATGGCACTTTAGCCACTTTCTTTCACTTTCACATTAACATATATAACATATTTAAACCATAAAACTATTAAGAATAGTGTGGAATACACACCTGATTTGTTTAGCGATTCCTTGAGACTCCAAAAGCAAGATCTAATGTTTAGATCCTTAATTCCTACATTTGGTTTATCAGGTATTACTTAGCATAAATTCTGTTTTGGGCTATAATATCCAAATCCTAGTAGGATTTGTAAAGAGGCTTACCTTTGATGCCGATTTGATGTTTATTCAAATCCCGAAACTTTGTTTTCCTTCACTTGATATTCGCCAACCTTAAATCTCAACATAAATTAGTTTTCGCTTTTTAATAATTATAGATCTTATCTATGTAATCACACAACCTTGGCGAATACTTTCAAATGCTTACTTTATGGATTTTAAATCCAAAACTTCACCTTCCTTTTCCTTGTAATCGGCCAACACCTAGATCTCTCGAATAGGTTAGTTTTTGATCAATTTGATCTAATTGACTAAGATTTGGCCTTGGCCGAATGTATAAGCTTACTTACCCTGAAGTTCTCAAATCCCGAAGTTGATCTCTATTTTGAATTCCTGCCGAAATCACTTGTTAGATTTGAACTATTATTCAATTATGGAAGGACCTTTTGCCGAATGTATGTTGATGTACTTTCCTTGTTTTTGAATCCGGATGATCTCTTTAATATTCGGCTATGGCACTATTTGGGATCTCGAAGTTTTGGCTTTTGTGGAGGGATAGTATAAGAAAAGAAAAAGAAAGGAAAGGAGATGGAGAGAATTTTGACAAGGAGGATTCGGCTAAAGAAAAGAAAAAGTTGGTGTTACTTTGATTAGGAGGTTTTGACAAGAGGTTGATGAGAAGAGAATGGCTCTTTACTTTTCTCTCTTTGGCCGAAACTATTAGCCTTAGAGTCCCTAAATCCTCCAACTCTTCATTTGTGATAAGTTTTAATTTTATCAACCATGAAATTCCATCAAATCTCCTAATTAGCCAAAAGTTCTATTGAATAAAAACTCCTCTTCTTAGCTTCCCTTGTGCCGTCCAACTCCCCACTCATGGAAGCAAAATAAAATTTCTTTTATTTGCTTCCTAGATGACTCAAACTCAGCCCAAAACCTCTTGCATTTGGGCCATTTCCTAAGGCCTTAGGTGGCATCTTCAGGCCACATTTCCAAGTCCGTTATTGGGTCAAATTTCCTGTACTTTATATTTTTAGGGTCACTCGGCCCTAAGTTCCCCTTTGGGCTCTTAAGTTCGACATTCCGGGGTCAATTTTAAGTTTCCTAAAATTTTCGCGCGGCTCTGTATTTTCCAAGTTTCCAAAATGTTTAGTTTCCTATTTTGGCTTGGTTTCCAAAATGTTTAGTTTCCTATTTTGGTTTGGTTACCAAAATGTTTAGTTTCCTATTTTGGTTTGGTTACCAAAATGTTTAGTTTCCTATTTTGGCTTGGTTTCCAAAATGTTCACTTTCCTAATCTACTTAGGTTTCCAAAAATGTTCACTTTCCTATTTTCGACGTAACATTTTCATACATCCTCAGGTTTCCAAAATCATTCCAAATTTATTCCAAAACACATAAAACATGTCTTATTGTACAATTAGGCCAAAATGCATAGGCCCTTTTTAGGATGTTACAATTTACTTCACGATTCTGGAAGAAATTACAAGAGGCTTTAGGTACTAAACTGCATTTTTGTATAGCTTTTCATCCGCAAGCGGATGGTCAATCCGAATAGATTATTCAGATACTTGAAGATATGTTAAGATGTTGCATTCTTGAGTTTAATGGTACATGGGAACAATATTTTCCACTGATAGAATTTGCATATAATAATAGTTTTCAGTCGAGCATCAAACTAGCACCTTATGAGGCATTGTATGGCCGCAAATGTTGAACACCTTTGTATTGGACTGAGTTAAGTGAAAATTTGATACATGAGGTTGATTTCATTAAAGAAGCTGAACATAAAGTGAAAGTGATTTGTGATAGCTTGAAAGCCACATCAGATTTTCAAAAGTCGCATGCATATTTGAAATGGAAAAATATATAATTTGAGATTAGTGATAAAGTCTCCTTGAAAGTATCTCCATGGAAGAAAATACTCAAATATGGATGTAAAGTCAAATTGAGTCCAAGATTCATCAGGCCTTATGAAATTATCAAGCGTATTGGACCTGTTGCATACAGATTGTTGTTGCCACCGGAACTAGAAAAGATTCATAATGTGTTTCACGTGTCAATGCTTAGATGATACAGATCTGATCCATCACATATAATTTCTCCTTCTG
This sequence comes from Gossypium rotundifolium, assembly GCA_025506655.1. NCBI lineage: Eukaryota > Viridiplantae > Streptophyta > Magnoliopsida > Malvales > Malvaceae > Gossypium > Gossypium rotundifolium. Next base: position 66,222,759 of record CP106732.1, on the reverse strand, counting down.
AGATATAAATTCAATCTGATATGACTTACGAAGAAGAACCGATTCGTATCTTAGCTCGCGAGGTTAAAGAATTGAGAAATAAGAAAATTTCGTTAGTAAAAGTATTGTGGCATCGACACGAAGTGGAAAAGGCTACGTGGGAGCCTGAAGATGCTATGAGACAACAATATCCGAATCTGTTTAACGGTAAGATTTTCGGGGACGAAAATCCCTAAGAGGGGAGAATTGTAACAGTTCGATTTAGACCTTAGTCAGAATAGTGGTTTCAGGACCACAAATTCGAGTCAAAAAAATATTTTAATATTATTTTTTGTGTTTGTAGTATGTGAATAAGCATGTGTGAAAGTTTTGTGATTTAATTTATCCGTTTGTGTGCTTAATTTAATGTAAGGATTTAATTGTATAAAATGCAAAATTAGCATGCCATGTGTTAAAAGTACCAATGTGCTATGTCTTTGCAAATATAGTGGCCTTATGAAGTAATTAAACCATTATGTATGATAATGGACATAAATGGCCCTAATGTTTATAAATTTTATATGTTAAATAAAAGGTTAAATTTGTAAATTGATTAATAATGTTAATGGAATAAAAACAATGTTAAAATGGTGGCCATTTTTAGTATTCATCCACTGAAAATACAAAGAAAAGAAAAAGAAAAAGGATAGCTAGGTTTCGGCTATGTTCAAGCAAAATTAAGGTAAGAGTTTTGTTCGGTTTTTGATAATTTCTACGTTTTTTTAATCGTTGCTTCAAGTACTACAAAACCCATGTCTTAATTTTGGAATTTAATTGAAGAATTTGAAATATGCCATTGATGAATGCTTGAGCTTTGTGATGTTAGTTGATGAAATATGAAATATATGTGTTAGATTAACATGTTTTGTTTTTGGAATTTTGGTGAATTTGAGTAATTTGGACTAAATTATGAAAATAATATTTTGAGGGACACAAATGTGAAATAAATGAAATGTGTAGACTTATATGAAGCATGTGAACATTATGCTAAGCATGGGTACAAAGAAATTATGTGTCAAAATGTGAAAATGTGAAAATGTGAAAATGTGAGGGCTAATATGTAAGTTACCCTAAATGTGTGTTTTTGAATTGAATTGAATGATTTGGTGAATGAATGAGTTAAATTTGAATATATATATAGATCAAGAACCAAAGAAAATGGATTTAGACCGAGGAAAGTCAAAAGTGATCGAGTAGTCGAATCCATTTGTTTATATTCGTACGAGGTAAGTCTATATACAAATAAATGTATTTGAATTGATTTATTTATGTTCATATGAAATTGAATTGTAATGAATGACTACGGAAGATACACACATGAAATTTGAGAAACTATAGGCAATGGGTCAATGTTTGAAAAGTCCCGTACAAACCTTAGGAATAGATAGGATTCATATATCATGACATAGGGTTCCGATATGTGATATCATGTAAGACCATGTCTGGGACGTTGGCATCGGTTTGAGAATTACGTGTAAGACCATGTCTGGGACATTGGCACCATATATGACTTCGTGTAAGACCCTGTTTGGGATAGTGGCCTCGATATTTGATTACATGTAAGACCACGTCTGGGACATTGGCATTGTACGAGTATTTCAAATGATTCGAGTACCTATTTGATTTCGAATGGTTCAACGGGCAACTTTTGAGAAATGAAAGACTATGTGAAATGTGTAACTAATTCAGGTACGCTTGATATGTACACTATGTTTTAGTATAAAAGGTAAATATATGTGAATTTGCACAAGTGAGATATGTGCATAGACTTGTTGAGATAAAAGGTGATATATGTATGAATGTGCTATGATCTATTGGGAGATGTGATTTGTTGTCAAGCAAATGGTTGGATAGAATTGAGCTAAAGGAGAAATATGAGTATGATATTGAAATATGTTAAAGTTCTTGTATTTGAAAGGGTTATAAATGTTTTATATGTTAAGTTTATTTGTATATGGCTTACTAAGCTTTTGAAAGCTTACTTTGTGTGTGTTTGCATATTTTATAGATCGTTAAAGCTACGAAAGGCTCAGGGATCGTCGGGGATCATCATCACACTATTAAATCATATTTTGGTACCTTTGGATGTGTTTATAAATAAGTATGGCATGTATAATATAGTTGAATTAGATGATGTTTTGAGTTGTATATATGAGCTATGTGATATGGCTTGTAAATAGAATGTGAATATGGTAAATATCAATTATGTTTTGTGATGCAAAGTTGGTATGTTTTTGGATGGATTTTGCGTAGAAATGCTTGTGATTAAAATGAGATAAATGGTTCATATTGGTATGTTTGATATGCATTGAATGGTTAGAAAAGATGGACATTATTGGTATGATTTGGTTTCATTTTAAGGGCATGAAATGTGTTTATTTGTGCTTGTAGGTTTACCTTAAATGGGTGGCAAATTGGCCTTGTAAATGGCCTATATTTGCCCACACGGTTGAGCATACGGGCGTGTGGCTCGACCGTGTCCCTTGAATTTGTAATTCGATTCAAGTCAGATTCAACCATGGTCTGGACACGCGGGCGTGTGACTGGCCGTGTGATGCAAGTCAGTGTTCACCTCGGGTGAGGCACACAAGCGTGTCCTCGGCCGTGTGGACAAGTTAGTATGTATGCCCTATTTTGCCACGGCTTAGATAGATGGGCGTGTCTGAGGCCATGTGAGGTACACGGCCTGCCCACACAGGCGTGTGAGCTCTGTAGCTTTGAAAAAAGTTTAATTTTAGAAAATTTTATATGCATTTGGTTTAGTCCCGACCCCTTTCTAATACATATTTAAGGTCTCGTAAACCTATTTAAGGGACTCTTTGATTAAGAAGTGTTAATTTATGTTGTGAAATGTTTGTAAAAGTTTTGAATTATCTGGTAATGCCTCTTAACCCTAGATCGGCGATGGTTACGGGTTAGGGATGTTACTGATAATGAATTTAGCCATTTGAGTTGGCTTGTAAATGTTTATGGTTGGTTATCTATATAGCCAAGTGATTTGGCTTATTTGGTTGATTTTGTTGTATATATATGTGTGTGTGTGTAAATGGCCTTTGTTATGCATATGGTAAATGGTAGGTAAATGCTTATGGTGAATGGTTATTTGTGAATTGGTAAATTGAGTATCAAATAGTTGATATTTGGAGATCTAGTATGCATGAAATTTTATGTAAGAAAGTGCATATGTGAAGTATTTAGTTGAGTGATTTATGAATATGAATGTGATATGAATTGAATAGCATATTGTGGTACTTGTATGTCATATGGTTGATGATATGAATTTAACATGAATTGAAAACTTGGTTTAGTTTAGTTTAAATGCCATTTGGAGCTATGATTATATGCAAAATTTGTTGATGTAGGTGAATGCATAATGGGTGAGAAGCATGGCTTGAAAAATAGCCTATTTTTGTCCATACGGGCAAAGACAAGGGCATGTGTCTCAGCGTGTGTCCCTTAGTGTTTAATATGAAATCAAGTGTGTGGCCTTCTCCAAGTCCCTCACCGCACCAATCTATCTAGGGCTGGGGATTACCTGCACAATTAAAAATGGGGTGAGTTTACGAAAACTAAGTGTGCAATTACCTCCTAACAAAATAATTAGTAAAACATATGGGATTCAGAATCAGTCTGGGTCGGAGCCTATTGCAGTAACAGAACAACGTGTGTGGGTCTAAGCCTAGTATAATTTCACTTGGGTCTCGGCCTTGATCAAAATCAATTGGGCCTAGCCCATTCTCCACATCAGTAACAGTTGGGCCTAGCCCATATCAGAATCAATTTCGTATGCATAATGTGTGATGTATGCTAACCCATCCCATTCAACCTTGCACTTGCCTCCGTCAAACCCTGCACTACCTGTGGGGAATAAATCACCCACGCCATCCCTACACTTTCAATGTTAGCACCGGTTGCGGCACTAACCAAAATCACATCATAGCTGCTAGTATTTATACAGCTTTAAGTTTTTAGTAACGGTCTCATAATTGGCACATAGCCATCGGTAACTGTAATAAGATCGCCATCAGCTACGGTAATATAATCGGCACACAGCCACAGGTAATTATGATCAACATAGAGTCATTAATATATATGTTAGGCACATATCCTTGGGTAAATACGGTTGGCATAAAGCCATAATCAAGATGGCACAGAGCCATATTTAGGTTGGTACAGAGCCATATTAAGATTATGCGGTTGTAAGTCGTTCGTCGTTCCACAGTCGTCATGCAACCTGTGTGACCTCAACAGATTAATACTGGATCCATAGTTGTCATGCGACCTGTGCAACGCTATCAGATTAATAGTGGATCCACAGTCGTCATGCGACCCGTACAACCCAATCAGATCAATACTAGATCCACAGTCGTCATGCTACCCGTGCAACCCTATCAGAACTTCCTTCGTATCAATGTCCCAACCCCATGCTATATGTCGTGTATGTCATGCTCAATCATTACACGTGTATGCAAAATGACCACACTTAGTAACAATCATTTAAATATGTAATAAAAGCATATCAATCATACAACCACAACCAAATTAGTCAACTTATAGTCTAAGTCAGTCATTTACCCAAAAGGGCAAAATAGTTATCTTACCCTATAAGGGTATTTCGATGATCCTACCCTACAGTGGCAATTCAATAATTCTACTCTATAGGGGTATTTCGGTAATTCTACCCTATAGGGGTATTTCGGTAATCTAGCCTATAAGGGCATTTCAGGAATCTTACCCTACAAGGGTATTTCGGTAATCCTACCCTACAGGGGTATTTCGATAATTCTACCATATAGGGGTATTTCGTAATTCTACCATACAAGGGTATTTAGGTAATTTTGCAAATCAAGGGTATTTTGGTAATTTCCCAAATTGGGGGTATTTTGATAATTTTACAAATTAAGGGTATTTTGGTAATTTTACAAATCGAGGGTATTTTGATAAATTCACAAATCAAGGGTATTTTGGTAATTTCCTAAATAGAGGGTATTTTGGTAATTTCACAAATTAAGGGTATTTCGAAAAATTCACAAATTGAGGTATTTTAGTAATTTTACAAATTGAAGGTATTCTAGTAATTTTACAAATCGAGGGTATTTTGATAAATTCACAAATCGAGGGTATTTCGGTAATTTTACAAATTAGGGGTATTTCGATAATTTTACAAATTAGGGGTATTTCGGTAATTTCACAAACTAGGGGTATTTTGATAATTTTACAAACCGGGGTATTTCAGTAGTTTTGCAAACCGAGGGTATTTTTCTATAATTTTACAAACCAAGGTATTTCAGAAATTTCATAAACTGGGGGTATTTTGATAATTTAGTAAAAAATTGGGGGTTTCGGTAATTTCGTAAATTGGGGGTATTTCGATAATTTCGTAATCTAGGGGTATTTCTGTAATTTTGTAAATTGAGGGTATTTCAATAATTTCACAAATTAGGAGTATTTTGGTAATTTTGTAAATCGAGGTATTCTAAATAGAGATAACGATGCGAATGGGCCTAGGGCCCATTCTCAGCCCAAATGGGCCCACACGCTTGTGTGGCCCATTTACCCCAAATCTAGCCATAGATATGAGATTCACATAGTCAAGTCCAATATTTACTACACAATCTTACAACTTATCCGATTGGGCCTATAGGCCCATTGGCCCCATATGGCCCTTTTCGGCCCATCGTGGCCTAAACAGCCTAAACCCATAAGAACACTCATGATGGCTTTAACTATCGTGTCAAAGATCCCATACGTGTGCTCGCACGCTTGTGTGGCTACCATCGTCATGTGACCGTCATTTCGGCATTTCCGCTCTACAGCTAGATTAGTGCGAAATACACACCTGATAGGAATTTGGAGTTAATCCGCGCTCCAAACACTCCATGCCCAAACGCCAACCAAGGTATGCTTACTCTCCTCATAGATCGCTCTATTTAAAGCCAGCTTCTCACCTACTCTCATGCTAGCTTCCTGATGTTGGATCCCTCCATCAATCCTCCAAAACCGTCCCATCCATTAGACTTTCATTGCAACACAAACACTAGTCGTCCAAGCTGCAAAATAAACACTCCCTTGCTTATCCCAGGACTTGAACCTCAGACCTCTCTTCTACTCCACATGCCATTTGCCACTAGGACATAAGCTCCTCCTGTGACATGATTTCCCCACCAATATTCTTAAAGCCTACTCACTTACATCTAGGGTTTTATTCACCTAAAACCAAAATTTTTGCTAAAGCTCAACTTTTACCCCAGGACTTCCCAGACATCCCCAACCACTCCAAACTCACCTAACCATCAAAGCAAACAATGAATTGTGTTATTCACTTGCACAACTAAATTCCAATTCCTCCTATACGTGAAGCCCATTTCTTCTAGTCGTAAAAGTCAGGGTGTTACACCATGTATCACACACGACTGAGACACACACCCGTGTCCCTGCCCGTGTGGATAAAAATAGGCTATTTACCAAGCCATTTTGCCACCCAAACTTGTGCACACCTACATCAATCCAAATGGCACAAAACATAGCACAACTAAGCATTTTCAACAACTTCAATCAAACTCAATTCATACCATTCAATTCCAACCAACACATAACACAACAATGACATAATATACCATTCAATTCCATATCAAATCTCCTAAATTCAAACATCAATATGAACACTTTCAAATTTTGCATCATTTAGCTTAATCTCACAACATACCAAATTCAATTCTCAACCATTTAGTACCCCTAATTGCCAAATATCAAAAAGCATGACATATTCATCTTTAGTCACATAACCAATCCATATGCACATTGATATATACATAACCATATCAACCAAAATAAGCCAACTCTCATGGTTATATACAAACCAAAACATTTAACATTTACAAGTCATTCCAAATGACCAAAATCATTATCAACTAATAACCCAAATAACCATAAATCCTATACATGCCATATAACCAAAACATAGGCTCAAAAGTACCAAAGTCATAGTAGGATAGTGTGACGAAGTCTCTGATGGTCCCAGAATCTAAGCTAGCTTGCTTTCACTATAAAACACGAAAAAATAAACAACGGAAGCTTTATAGCTTAGTAAGCTCGTATAAAATAAACTCTATTTAATCATAAATACTTAATTCAACAAATTGAATATAACAACATGTAGCTCATATTAACTAACAAACCTTTCACATATTTAATCATAAGATTATATGTGAACTTCACAATTTCTTCTATTTATAGCTTATACGATTCATGTGCATACTTGTACCATCTCGTATCAATCTTATAACTATTCATCTTTGATATATACCCGATGAACTATTTGGAATAATACAGGATACTTGGGAAATCTCACACCCAAAGTGCCAATAAACTTATATAGTCAAGCTATCTCAATATCATATATCAATAATGCTCACTCTCGAGCTATCAACAAGCTTGTTCACACAAGCTGTTAGTCAAGACGTAGCTACACGGTGCTGCTCACACAAGCTGTCAAGTAATCGCAACACATGCTGGTATACTCAACCACCAGTAGGACATACGGGACCAACATCTGGATCACATAATCACAATAACCCTTAATGACATGTCACTAGTATCCTATCCATTCCTAAGGTTCAACTGGGATTTCCAATACCGAATTATCGTCGAATCATTGTCGAACATGTTTGTAGTCTTGTATTCACAGTTTATGCAATATCAAAGCAATTAAAATACATTTATAATGAAACTTATTACATACGAACTTACTTCAGACTCTAAAATGGTGAATAGTTTAATTAGTCAAGTCCTTTATTTTTCCCTCGATCTAGATCCAAATTTCAGTTTTCTTAATCTATATGTAATAAAAATCAACTTATTTAATTATTTATCTATTCAATTTAGTCCAAAATTTACATAAAGATACTTTTACACATTTTCCCCTTTTAGTCCTTATTTCATAAAATCACAAATTGATGTAATTTAATTGTAACACCGTGAATTTGGGCCTAGTAGAATTGTGTCTATTGGGCCTTGGCAATGGGAGCGTTTAAAATTTTTGAGAATAAAAGAATGGCACAAATACAAGTTGGACCTATTAGGTGAGTGATTTTGGAAGGTTAGGGGGCTTCTATGAAATCTCGAGTTCAAACTTGGGCTTTAGGAAAATTTTAGTTTTAGGTGAATAAAATTCTAGGAGTTAGTAAGTAGGCTTTATGAATAAAATGTGGAGAAATATGACACAAAAGGAGTTATGGTCTAGTGGCAAATGGTGCCACATGGGAGACAAAGAAGTGACGCCATAGAGGAAGCAAGGGGTCCAAGGTTCAAGTCTTGGCGCTTGCAATTCATTTTGATTTCTTTTTATATGAACTTGGACTTTGTGCCATAGGCTTATATTTAGTTGTGAATGCTTTAAGATAGAAAATGAGCTTGTGTTGTGGTGGCATGTAGCGTTTGGAGCATAGGAAAGGGCAAGGGTTCGAATCCCATTGCAAGCAAAAAGGGATATTTATTTTGATAAGTTGGGGCAACAAGTGTTTGTGATGGAATTAAACTCTACTGAAGGAAGGATCCCACATCGGGTAGCTAGAATGAGGGAAGGTGAGAAGCTGGCTTTAAATAGAGCAATATGTGAGAAAGTAAGCACACCATGGTTGGCGTTTGGACATTGGAGTGTTCGAAGCGCGAATTAACTCTAGATTCCTATCAGGTGTATATTTCGCACTATTCTAGCTATAGAGCGAAAAATGTCAAAATATCGGTCACATAGTGATGGGAGCCACACAAGTGTTCGAGTGCACGTGTGGGAGCTTCGACGCAATAGTTGAGGCCATCATGAGTGTTCTTGTGGGTTTGGGCCACGATGGGCCGAAAGGGGCCAAGTGGGCCCATATGAATAAATTGCATGATTGTGTAGTAAATATTGGACTGGTCAATGTGTATCTCATAAATGGGGCTAGATTTGGGGTAAATAGACCACATGAGTGTGTGGGCTCATTTGGGCCGAGAATGGGCTTTAGGCACATTCGCATCGTTATCTCGTTTCTTCCTGTTAGGTTATCAGTTACTTTGTTATTGTAGTTTAAGCATTCATGTTGACTCTAATTCTGTAAGATTGTGTTTTTGATGAGCAAAGGGATTCTAGCCATAAGGTGATGTCGTTCGTGGTTATCTAATACTCTATGTGATAAGGTGTGTATATGTATACATTGTTCTGATTATTAATCGGTTGAAAACTCGAAGGTGCGTATATTGTAATATCTTGACTGTTGATCGGTATTATGCCGAAAAGCCAAAATATCGGTGAACGATGACATACGAGCGTGCGATCGCGCGTGTGGTGAACCAAGCTCACGGAGCGTGAGCATGTGAAAAGAAAGGCCACCATGAGCGAATTCATGGGCTTGGGTCGTAATGGGTCACTTGGGCTGGAATGGGCCTCGAAAGCCCTAATGAGTCGTAGGGCTCGCGAATGCAAATCACACTGTGAAATGGGAAGTAGATAGGCTTATCATGTCGCGCACATGACTTAGGTGCTTTGGGCCACGTAAGGCCGTCAGGGGGTCGTGTCGGCCTAATGGGCTTGTAGTCCCACACATACGAAATGTCTGTGATGTGATAAGTTATTGATTTTAGCTATGCCTAGCCGTGGTTGTTTATAGGCTAAATGGGCCACACGAGTGTGTGGGCCCACTTGGACAGGGTAATGGGCCTTATGCCCATTTTCACTATTAAGTCAAATTAGATTTCCTAAGTCGCTCGAGGTGACGGTGGACCTTCTGTTGGATCATTAATACCTTGGTTTACAAAATTACTGATGTAACAGTCTAGTTTATACCCTAGTGATAGTGGTTTTGGGACCACAAATTCGAGTCTCTATAATATTTTAATATTATATTCTGTGTCATTGATGAGTGTTTAAGCATGTATTAAAGTTTCGTAAGGTAATTTGTCTATCTGTGTGTTTAATTTGAGTAAAAGATTAAATTGTATTGAATGCAAAACTAGCATGCTACATGAGAAGGTACCTATTTACCATGTCTTTATAAGTATGGAGGATTTATATGGCAAATTAACCATTACTATAGATAGTGGACGGTTATGGTCCATAATGTCCTTAGGAATTTTGTTTTATAATTTTATATTATAAGGTTAAAAGTGGAAATTGATTATTAATGAAATTATGAAATAATAAAACATGAAAAAATGGACATTCATTCATGCATTCTTCCACCGAAAACACAAAGAAAAGAAAAAGTTTTGAAGCTTTGCATATTCGGCTACTTACAAGCCAAATTCAAGGTATTTTTTTAGTCGATTTTCGATAATTTCTACATTTTCGTAATCGTTGCTTCGAGTGCTATCAAACCCATGTCCCAATTTTGTGAATTGATGATGTTTGTGAGATATGCCATTGATGATATATTGAGTTTTGTGATGAGCTTAGTTGTTAAATGAAAAATTTGAGCTGGATGAACATACTTTGTTCTTGAATATTTGATAAATTTAGCTAATTAGGGCTAAATTGATAAAATAGTAACTTGAGGGACTAAATTGAAAATTTGATAGAAACGATGGGCTTGTATGAGATGTATGAACATTTGGCTAAGCATGATTAAAAGATGATTTTGTGAATTTGATGTTTTGAGAAAAATTGACTAAATTGATAAATTGTACAAATGTGAGGGCTAAATTACAAATAGCGCTAAATGTGTGTCCTTGGATTGAATTGAATGAGTTAGTGAATAAAAGAGTTAATTCTGAATATGTATAGATCAAGAACTAAGGAAAATGGACTTAGATCGCGGGAAAGCGAAAGTAACCTAGTAGCCATTTCCATTTTCGTAAAATAGAATCCGAGGTATGTCATATTGCAAATAAATGTAATTGTATTGAATTGAGTATATTCATATGACTATTAATGATTAAGAATGCTTGTGAGATGCGATGCAGATGAATTTCGAGATAAGATCGACTTAGCGACAATATCTGAGAAGTCACTTACGAACCTAGGAATAGATAGGATTAGCTATGTCATGACATAGGTATCTATTTTGTTTTATCATGTAAGACCACGTCTAGGACGTCGGTGTTGATTTGAGATTTCATGTTAGTGTAAGACCATGTCTGGGCATCGGCATCATATTGATTCATGTAAGACCTTGTTTGGGATAGTGTCATCGATATCGGAGTACATGCAAGACCTCGTCTGGGACGTTGGCATTGTACGACCATTCTGAGCTTTCTGAGTACCTATTAGGTTCCTAATGGTTCAATGGGCATATCTATGATATGAATGGCTATGTGATTTGTAAATCCGTTTCAGGTATGTTGATTTATACACTAAGTGTATGTACATGGTAGGTATCTATATGATCTTACTAAGATGATTATGTATAATGGATTAATGAGATGATATGTGAAATTATGCTTGAATGAGCTAAGTACCTATGTGATATGTGAATAGAAGTTGTTGCAAGTTTTGCAAACAAATGTGCATATGAAGAATTAGTTATGAGAACTATAAGTATTAATGTATTGAATGAGCTGTATTCATTGTATGTTATGTTTATTTGTATATGACTTACTAAGCTTTTGGAAAGCTTACTCTCTATGTGTGTTTTCTCTGTTTTATAGATCATCAAAGCTACTGAAGGCTCGGGACTGTCGAGGATCGTCATCACACTACTCAACTTATTTTGGTACATTTTGGAAATGTATATAGCTAGATATGGCATGTATAAGCTAGGTATTTGGATAGTTATGAGATGTGAACTTATTCATATGATTTGGCTAGATATGAGTTGAGAATATGCATTAATGTTTATGATATGTGATATATGTCTTAGTATGGTTGAATGACATTGAAAATGGTGAAGTTTTTAGGTAAGTATTTGGATGAATTATGCTTGTGAATATATGTTTTAGTCTTGAAAGTTGACATGGTTGAAATTGGTATTGAATGTATAGATTGAATAGATGTTTTGGCATGTTATTGGTTGTCATATATGCATGAGATATGTTGGTATTTTGCTTGTATAAATGACCCTAGTTGGGTGGCATTTTGGCCTTGCAAATGGCCTATAATGTCACACGGTTGTGACACATGTGCGTGTCTAGTGACCATGGGGTAAAGTTAGTAGCTAGCTTAGGAGCACACGATCTACCCACACGGGTGTGTAACCCCTGAAACTTTGAAAAGTTTTAAAATTTTTGAGAATTTATGTATGTGTTTCGATTTAGTCTCGGCCCTATTTCTAAGCAAGTTTAAGGTTTCGATGACCTATTTAAGAGACTCTATGTTTGAGAATGATGAATGGTTGTATGAAATTTCCATAAATGTTTTTGATTTATCTGGTAATGCCCTTAATTCTAATATAGCAACAGATACGGGATAGGGGTGTTACATTTTGTTGGTATCAGAGCTATGATTTAGTCGATTCTCGGACTAACGTAGCGTGTCAGAGTCTAGCTATACATGCCATATATATGTATTGTGATAGTGTGATGAATCTTGATGTATAATACATGATTTTTGTATAGTAATGGATCCCAAAAGAGCTGTAGTTGATGCCATAGAAAGTAATACGCCTGCTCTCACGCAAGGGACAACGACCTCTGGTCCGAGACTGGCTACGAGCGGTTATGAGGAAGAAGCTAAACAAGATTTCTTCTAGATGATGAGTGAGTGGTTCACTCAATTTTTAAAGAATAACCCCATTGTTTTGCAACCCCCGCCCCTTGTTAATCCCCCTTAGAAATCCGATATACCTCCGACTGCAACTTTGAATCTGTGGAATAAGCATCTAGTTGACAAGATCCGTAAGTATGGGGATAAAGATTTCTGGGCTACTAATGATGATGATGCTCAAAAGGCCGAGTTTTGGTTAGAAAATACTATTAGGGTATTTGATGAAATGTCTTTGACTTTGGATGAATGTATAAAGTGTGTTGTATCGGTACTCCGAGATGCAGCTTACCAATGGTGGAAAACCTTAATTTCTGTTGTTCCGAAAGAGTGAGTTACATGGGACTTCTTTCAGATTGAGTTCCAGAAAAAATACATTAGTGAGAGATTCATCGATTAGAAATGGAAGGAATTTCTGGAACTAAAACAGGGCTGAATGACTGTTACTGAATATGAACAAGAGTTTGTGAAATTAAGTCAGTATGCCCGAGAGTGTATATCATCTGAAGGCAATAATGTGTAAGAGATTCGGAGATGGTCTTAATGAAGATATTCACTTGTTAATTGGGATCTTAGAAATGAAAGAGTTTGTTGTACTCGTTGATCGAGCATGCAAAGTTGAGGCACTCGGGAAAGATAAAAGAAAAGCTGAGTCTGAAGCTCGAGATATAAGAAAGAGATTTTCAAGCAATCATTTTAGTCTGCTTCAAAGAGATTCAGAGATGATCAAAGTCGTTCAAGAGATAATGTGGGACATTTGAATAGAAATTGAGCTAGATCACAAATGAGTTCCAAAACCCCAAAAATTTCAGTGGCCAGTGTTGGTAATGTCCTGACTAAGAGACCTGAATGTAAACATTATGGAAAAAGGCATCCGGGAGTTGTAGACTAATTGACAGAGCATGTTTTAGATGTAGATCACTTGATCATTTTATCCGTGATTGCCCGAGTCTGTCGAGCCAGAGACTGTTCAGAATTTGAGATCTGATAATGTACCTATGAGAGTTAGACCTTCAAAGAATGTAAGAAATGTCAGTGGTAGTCAAAGAACTACGAGAGAAACTGTTGCAAGATCCGAAACTAGAGCGCCTGCTAGAGCGTATGCTATCTGAGCTCGTGAGGAAGCTTCATCTCCAGATGTTATAACGGGTACTTTTTCTCTTTATAATACTTCTTGATTGCATTGATAGACCCTGGTTCTACACATTCGTATATATGCATAGATTTAGTATTCAGTAAGACTTTGCCTGTAGAGTCTACTGAGTTTGCTATAAAAGTATCGAACCCCTTAGGTAAAAGTGTCATTGTTGACAAAGTATGCAAGAACTGTCCGTTAATGTTTTGAGATGTCTGTTTCCTTGCTGATTTGATGCTTTTTCCATTTGATGAGTTTGATATCATTTTGGGTATGGACTGATTGACATTGCATGATGCTGTTGTGAATTGTAAAAGAAAGACTATTGATTTGAGATGTCTGAATGATGAAATTGTACGAGTTGAGTCTAATGATTTGAATGGATTGCCTGTTGTGATATCTGTATTGAAAGCTCAAAGATATGTGAAAAAGGGATATGAAGCATATTTTGCTTATGTGATTGATTCGAAAGTGTCAGAAAAGAAAGTTGAAGCAATGCCTATTGTTTGTGAGTATTCTGATGTGTTCCCTGAATAGTTACCGGGTTTGCCTACAATTCGTGAAGTTGAATTTGGTATTGATCTACTTCCTGGTACGACACCTATTTTGATAGCTTCGTACAGAATGGCACCAACAGAATGGAAAGAGTTAATGTCATAGTTGCAAGAGTTGACTGATAAAGGGTTCGTAAGACCGATTTTTTCGCCTTAGGGTGCTCATGTTCTGTTTGTGAAAAAGAAAGATGGAACGATGAGAATGTTTATCGATTATCGTCAGTTGAATAAGGTGAGAATAAAGAATAAATATCCGTTGGCTAGAATTGATGACCTATTTGATCAATTAAAATCAGCTACTGTATTTTCCAAGATTGATTTGAGATCGGGATACTACTAGTTGAGAGTGAAAGATTCAGATATACCGAAAACTACTTTCAGAACAAGGTACGAGCATTATGAGTTTTTAGTTATGCCATTTGGACTAACCAATGCTCTTACTATTTTTATGGATATGATGAACAAAATTTTCAGACTGTACCTAGATCGATTTGTTGTGGTGTTCATAGATGATATATTTATTTATTCACATGATGAAGGTGAGCATTCTGAACATTTGAGAATCGTATTGCAGACTTGAAGAGAAAAGTAATTGTATTCAAAATTCAGCAAATGTGAATTCTGGTTACACGAGGTTAGTTTTCTGGGACATATTGTGTCAGCTTCTGGGATTTGAGTTGATCCGAGCTAGATTTTCTACTATTCTGGATTGGAAACCTCTGAAGAACTTGTCTGAAGTCCGTAGCTTTCTGGGTTTAGCTGGTTATTATCATCGATTTGTAAAAGGATTTTTAGTAATAGCTACTCTGATGACTAAACTACTTCAAAAAGATGTTAGATTTGAATGGTTTGATAAATGTCAAAAAGCTTTGATCAGTTGAAAACTCTGTTAAAAAAGCTCCAGTGTTAGTACAGCCAGAATCAGGCAAGAATTTGTGATTTATAGTGATGCTTCATTAAATGGTCTAGGATGTGTTTTGATGCAGGAAGGCAAAGCTGTAGCTTATGCCTGGAGACAATTGAAGCCACACAAAAAGAACTATCTGACGCACGACCTTGAGTTAGCTACGATTCTATTTGCACTTAAGATCTGGCGCCATTATCTGTATGGTGAGAAATGTCATGTGTTTCAGATCATAAAAGTCTGAAATATTTCATGACCTATAAAGATTTGAACTTGCGTCAAAGAAGATGGTTAGAGCTGTTAAACACTATGAGCTTATGATAGATTATCATCCGGGTAAAGCAACATTGTTGCTGATACATTGAGTAAAAAATCATTGTTTGCACTACATGCTTTAAGTGCTCAGTTAGATTTGTCTGATGATAGTTCTGTGATAGCTGAATTAAAAGTGAAACCGTTATTTGTACAGCAAATATGTGATGCTCAGAAGGTTGATAATGAATTGTCATCAAAACGAGCTCAGTGTGATTCGAATTCTGAATCTGAATTTCAATTTTTGATGATTGCTTGAGATTCAGAGATCGTATCTATGTTCCAAGAAATTCGGAGTTGATTCAACTGATTTTGAACGAAGCACATAACTGTCATCTATCTATTCATCCGGGAAGTACTAAATTGTACCATGATTTGAAGCGACACTATTGGTGGTCTAGTATGAAACGAGACATTTCTAAATTTGTTTCAAAATGTTTAGTTTGTCAACAAGTGAAAGCTGAACATCAAGTTCCATCTAGTTTGCTACAACCGATTCTAATCCCTGAATAGAAATGGGATGGAGTAATAGTGGATTTTGTTTTTGGTTTGCCTCAGACTCCAAGAAAGAAAGATGCGATTTGGGTTGTAGTTGATCGATTGATTAAATCTGCCCATTTTATTTCAGTAACATCTGAGTACTCACTTGATAGATTAGTTGAAGTATTTATTTATGATATTGTGAGATTGCACAGGGTGCCACTATCCATTGTGTCAGATAGATATCCAAGATTTACATCACAATTTTGGAAGAGATTGGAAGAAGCATTAGGTATGGAAATGCATTTCAGTACAGCTTTTCATCCTTAAACAGATGGTCAGTCTAAACGGATCATTCAGATTATTGAAGACATGTTAAGATGCTGTATACTTGAGTTTAATGCTTCGTGGGAATAGTATCTTCCATTTATTGAATTTGTGTACAATAACAATTTTCAGTCAAGCATTAAAATGGCACCTTATGAAGCTTTGTACAGACGTAAATGTCGTACACCTCTGTATTGGACCGAGCTCAGTGAAAATAAGCTACACAGGGTCGATTTGATAAAAGATTCAAAATAGAAAGTGAAACTGATCCGAGATTGTTTGGAACCATCATCTGATCGCCAGAAGTTTTATGTATACTTAAAATGAAAGATATAGAATTTGAGAATGGCGAAAGAGTATTTCTGAAAGTGTCTCCGTGGAAGAAAGTGCTTCGATTTGGATGTAAAGGCAAGCTAAGTCCAAGTTTTATCGGGCCGTAGGAAATCATTGAATGTGTTGGGCCTATTGCATATAGATTAAGGTTACCCTTTGAGCTAGAAAAGATCCACGATGTATTTCATGTTTCGATTCTCTCGTAGATATCGATCGATCCGTCACATGTGATTGCCCCATCTAAAATTGAAATCCGATTTAATATGTCAAACAAAGAGGAACCAATTGGTATCTTAACTCGTGAAGTGAAAGAGTTAATGAATAAGAAAATTCCGTTAGTGAAAGTATTGTGGAATTGAAACGGAATTGAAGAGGCAACGTGGGAGCCGAAAGATTCAATGAGACAACAATATCTGACTCTGTTTAACAGTAAGATTTTCAGGGACGAAAATCACTAAGGGGGAGAATTATAACAGTCTGGTTTATGCCCTAGTCGACGGTGGTTTCGAGACCACAAATCCGAGTTCGTGTAATATATTAATATTATAATAAGTGTCATGATGAGTGTTTAAGCATGTATTAAAGTTTCGTAAGCTAATTTGTCTGTCTCTGTGTTTAATTTGAGTAAAGGATTAAATTGTATTGGATGCAAAACTAGCATGCTACAAGAAAAGGTACCTATTTGCCATGTTTTTATAAGTATAGAGGATTTATATGGCAAATTAGCCATTACTATAGATAGTGGACGGTTATGGTCCATAATGTCTTTGGGAATTTTGTAACACCCCTTACCCGTAATCCATGCCGAAACTAGGCCTGAGGCATTACCAGATTAAAACCATATGATCGCCAATTAGGCTCATCGATTACTCTCTTAAGTCACCTCTACTACCTCAATCTCGACTTAAGAGGCCTCACTCATACACGCAAGACTCTCGAGACCCTATCGGAAACTTTCGTGAATTTAAAAATTTTCCACCTAAACAGGGACTACACGCTAGAGTAAGGTGAGACATGCCTGTGTAAGGTCACACATGCCCATGCCCTTAACCCGTGCATGAAAACCCAAGCATTCTACCAATGCCCCACAGCTAGGGCACACGTCCGTGCTCACCACTCGTGGTGAACACTAACTACACCACACGGCCTGAAGTCTAGACACATGCTTGTGTGGCTAGCCCATGGCCTATACTGCTCAAATCTGTCAAAGAGACACAGCCAAGGCACACGCCCATGGGATGGCCGTGTGTCACACACGGCCTAAACACATGCCCGTGTGTCTATCCACATGGACAAGAACAAAGCTATGTGCTAAGCTCTTGTCACCCCTCAAGTTCTTATAACTGATACTCAAACAACACACCAATAATCAATTCAAATTCAAACACAATCACACATGGATAACTACATCTTTTCATACAATAAAGCAGCCAACAACTATGGCATTAGACAAAATAGATTATACATCTATAGGCTAACACATCTTAGCCATCACAACAAATTAGCTAAGTTGTCTAGCCCCTATACATGCCATCTACAAAACATTTAGTCTAATGTACCGAAGTGAGCTGATAGTGTGGGCGATCTTCCAATTAATCCACGTATCTCGATTCAACCCTTTTTCTCTATAAGACAAGGGAAAAGAAAAGGAGTAAGCCTTGAGCTTAGCAAGTTTACACATAAACAATTTAAGCATTCTAGTATAAACTAAACAATAATTAGCATTATACTACCAAATAAATACACATCCACAATTATGTTTACTCTTTCTATCCCTTACCACATTTCCAACACAGCCTAAGTGACATACTCATAATCATTGACATGCACCCCTGCACTCAATTCCACATTTACTCGAAAATACAACACATCATTTTATCACACTAATACGTCCACACAGCTAAATTACTCGTTGGTTTCGGACTCAACCCACCACAATTAGATAATAAGGTAGTATCGCACATAGCCTACCAAGAGGTACTCATAGTGGTTTCCCACATAGCCCACTAAATAATATACTTAACTATGGTATCGTACACAACCCATAGTTGTTAAGTATTAAGGTGGTATCGCACTTAGCCCACCATTAAATATTATCGCTACATATTCACATATCTACTCACTCATTCATTCATTCATTCATGATATCTACCACATTCATTCCACTTGAACCACATAGGTTCTCAACCATTCCTATTCATTCTCATTCATGCAACACGCTAGCTAGCATTAAGAACGTTTAAGTATAACACATTGATTACACATAAACTTACCTCGGTACTCAAAAAGTATAAAGATGTGCAATTTAGTCCACCACATTGCTCTTACCTCGGTTTTGATACGGGCTTTGTCTTTCTTGATCTATAATGATAAATCAACTCATTCAATAAACACATTGACTAATTTGACCATTGTCTCATACTTTAGCAAAATTACCATTTTGCCTCTAAACTTTCTCATATTTGCACATTTAGCCCAAGGCACGTAAAGTGATTTTAATTCAACTTTCTAGCCTTTCATGCATAGCCAAATCATTTACTCAACTAAAGAAATCATCAATTCTCACTAAATCCCACATGTATGACCAATCTCAAAACTTTCACACACTAGTCCCTATATGCAATTTTTATGGAATTCTCTTAGCAAAAGATGTTTCTACTACACCAACCTTTCATATTCTTCCATAAAACATCAAAATACATGCATGTCATACATGGGTACATTTTTGAACATCCATCTTAGCTCAACATATAGTGAAAAATAGCTTAATCATGCTACTAGGACTTCAAAAATACGAAGAATATCAAAAACGGAGCTAGAATACAATTACTAGCTAGCTTGAAAAGTTGAATATCCCTAACAATGGCTTCTCTCAAATTTTCGGCAGCATTGGGGAAGAAGATGAATGAAAATTCTATCATCTTTTTCCCATTTTAATCATTTAATTGACAAATGACCAGAATACCCTTTTGTCCAACTTTCAAATTTTAACCCATTCATGCCCAATTTTGTCCAAAAATTAGAATTTGGGAAATTACTATTTAAGGTCCTCCGATTGATATTCTAAAGCTATTTCATACAAATAACTTCTAGAATAGCACATTTTGCAACTTTTGCAATTTAGTCCATTTGGACAATTCAATCACAATTTGACAAAATTGCTTCATGAAACTTTCACACTAGTATGCAAACATGGCATAGACTTCAAAAACTCATACATATACCTCAGATTTGTTGTCTCGCACCACTATTTCGACTAGGCCCTAAATCAAGATGTTACAATTCTCCCCCTTTAGAGATTTTCGCCTTCGAAAATCTTACCAGTAAAGAGGTTTGGATGTTTCTCTCTCATAGCTTCTTCCGTTTCCCACGTAGCCTCTTCCACATCGTGTTTTTTCCACAACACTTTCACAAGGGCTATGTTCCTATTCCTCAACTTTTTACTTCTCGAGCCATGATCTTAATCGGCTCTTCTTCATAAGACATATTCGGTCTTGTCTCAATTTTTGTTGAAGAAATCACATGCGAAGGATTGGAGCGATATCGTCGTAACATCGACACATGGAACACATTATGAATCTTTTCTAATTCTACCGGCAAGGCCAAACGATAAGCTACTGGTCCAATTATCTCGGTAATTTCATACGGCCCTATGAACCTTGGACTCAATTAACCTTTTTGTCCAAATCTCATGATCTTCTTCCGTGGAGATACTTTCAAAAACACTTTGTCACCCACATTACACTCAATTTCTTTTCTTTTCAAATTTGCATACGACTTCTGTCAGTTTGAAGCAGCTTCAAACCATCATGGATCATTTCACTTTCTCTTCAGTTTTTTTCACTAGGTCAACCTCAAGGACTTGCTTCTCACTAAGCTCGATCCAATACAAAGGAGTCCGACACTTACAACCATACAAGGCCTCATACAGAGACATCCATATACTCGATTGATAACTGTTGTTGTAAGAAAATTTGACCAAAGGTAAATATTTCTCCCAATTACCTTCGAATTCCAACACACAGCATCAAAGCATATTTTCAAGAACTTGAATCACTCTTTCTAACTGACCATCAGTTTGTGGATGGAATGCATTACTGAAATTTAACCTCATACCCATGGCTTCTTACAACTTCTTCTAAAACCTCGAAGTAAACCTCGGATCTCTATCTGATATTATAGACATAGACACACCATACAATCATACTCTCTCTGTAACATACAATTCAACTAATTTATCCAGTGAATAATTAACATGTACTCGAACAAAGTGACCCGACTTCGTCAACCTATCCACAACAACCCACACAACATCTTTCTTTTTCGGAGTCATCAGCAACCCCGTCACAAAATCCATGGTAACCCAATCCCATTTCCATTTGGGAACCATCATTGACTGAAGCAATTCCGAAGGCACTTGATCCTCAGCTTTAACTTGTTGACAAATTAGTCATTTTGCCACAAACTCTAAAATGTCTCTTTTCATAACCGACCACCAATAAAACTTTATCAAATCATTGTACATTTTTGTACTACCCGGGTGTACTGAAAAATAACCACTATGCGCCTCATGAAAAACTTTTTGGATTAAATCTTCATCTCTTGGTACACAAATTCTATCATGGTACATCAAACAATCATCCAAACCCACTCGAAAATCAGAATCACTTCCCGATACACACTTAGCTCTCCTAGCTTGCATCTCACTGTCATTTCTTTGAGCGTTACTTATCTGTTGAACAAATAGTGGCTTAGCTCTCAACTCTGCTAAAATATCACAATCATCAGACAATGCTAAGCTCATGTTCATAACTCTTAGAGCACACGAGGATTTCCTACTCAGGGCATCCGCAACCACATTAGCTTTTCCTAGATGATAATCAATGACTAACTCATAGTCTTTCAACAATTGAAGCCACCACCTCTGTCGCAAATTAAGATCCTTCTGATTCATCAAATACTTCAAACTCTTATGATCCGTAAAGGTTCGACACTTTCCCCTATATAAGTAATGTCACCAAATCTTTAACGCGAAAACAATCGTAGCCAACTCCAAATCATGAGTTAGATAATTCTTCTAGTGTGGTTTTAACTGTCTCGAGGCGTAAGCGACTACTTTACCTCTTGCATCAACAAGCATTCGAGACCATTAAACGATGCATCACTATAAACCATGAACTCCTTTCCCGATTCTAGTTGAACCAAAATCGGTGCCTCAGTCAACAATGTTTTCAACCTCTTGAAACTTTGTTGACATATCTCAGACTAATCAAACTTTACATATTTATGAAACAGTTTCATCATCAAGGTAGCAATTATAGAAAATCCCTTTATGAAACGTCTGTAATATCCCGCTAAACCCAAAAGCTTCCAAATTCTGATACGTTCCTCGGCTGTTTCCAATCCATAATAGCCAATATCTTACTTGGATCAACTCGGATACCATCACCCGACACAATGTGTCATAGGAATCCAACCTCTTGAGTCAAAACTCACTCTTGCTAAACTTAGCATACAACTGCTTATCTCTTAAAGTTTGTAAGACAATTCTCAAATGTTCTACATGATCGTTCTCATCCCGAGAATAGATCAATATGTCGTCAATGACGACAACCATAAACTTTTTCACATACGATTTGAAGACACGGTTCATTAGATCCATAAAAATTATAGGTGCATTCGTTAAACCAAACGGCATGACCAGAAACTCTAATGGCCATACCTTGATCGAAATGGAGTTTTCAACACATCCTGCTCCTTCACTCTCAACTGGTAATAACCAAACCTCAAATCTACTTAGAGAACACTGAAGCTCCCTTCAGTTGATCAAAAAGACCATCAATCCTTGGTTGGATACTTATTCTTCACCATTACTTTGTCGAGTTGTCTCTAGTCTATGCACAATCTCATCGACCCATCTTTCTTCTTCACAAATAATACCGGAGCACCCCACAATGAGTAACTTGGTCTCACAAAACTTTTATCCGACAATTCTTGCAATTGAACCTTCAATTCTTTTAACTCTACAGGTGCCATCCTATACGGAGTAATTAAAATAGGTGTCGTTCCCGAAATTAGCTCAATCCCAAACTCAACCTCTCTCACAAGAGGTAATCTGGGTAACTCCTCTGGGAATACATCCGGATACTCACATACCACCTGCAGTGATTCAATCTTCACTTCAGACTCTTGAGTATTCAATACAAACGCGAGATAGGACTCAAATCCCTTTCTCAAGCATTTCTCGACCGTTAAGGAAGAAATCATCACTGGTAGACTATCCGATCCACCTGATTCAACCCAAACAACATCCCAACCCTCACATTTTAGCTCGATAAACTTACAACCATAGTTCACTAAGACAGTATGTGTAGTCAACCAATCCATGCCAAGGATTAAATCAAACTCATCAAATGGCAACAACAACACATTTTCAGGAAAACAATAACTCTTAACCATGAAAGGACAATTCTTACACACCTTGTCCACTAACACATGCTTACCTAACGGGTTTGACACCTTAACCATAATGTCCCTAGACTCAATGGTCATACTCAAACTAGATGCCAATCTCTTGCAAATATAGGAATGGGTAGACCCTAGGTCAATTAAAGCAATAACAAAGGTGTCATAGAGAGAAAAAGTACCCGTTATCACATCCGGGAGGATACCTCTTCGCGAGCGCGAATGGCATACGTCCTAGCCAGTGCCCAACCCTTCGGTCTCACAGTAGAATATTGTGACGCATCTCTACCACTAGCCCCCCTCTCGAGTTCTTTGGTGGTCTACCCCTCAAAAGTACATTGCTAGGTTTTATCTCTTGCTTCTCTTCCTTGTCATCCCTCTCAGGGCAATTTGAATAAAATGGTCGGGGGAACCACACTTATAACAGTTTCGACTGTTATCCCAACACTCTCCAGTGTGATATCTTCCACAACTTGGACACTCTGATTTGTTCTTCGGATTACCCACACTTTCCATTGAGGTGGCTTAGACTCTTGAACCCGAACGAGTGTTGCCTTGATCTCGAGGTGAATATCCAATTGATGTAGTGGTCCGAGGATTTGCCTCCTTGGATCTCTTGGATTGAGCTTGGTAAGATTTGCCCAACGGCCGTTTTCTTGCATCTCGGGCCTCATTCACCGCTCTCCTCTTTTCCTTACTCAGTTCTTCGGCCTTACTTGCCCTATCAACCAACACTATGAACTCTTTCAGCTCCAAAATACCAACCAGGAGTTTGATATCCTCATTCAGCCCATCTTCAAACCTTTAACATCAAACTGCCTTCATCGACATACATTCTTTAGCGTATTTGCTAAGCCTAACAAACTCGCACTCATATTCTACTACTGACATTCTCCCTTGATTCAAATTAAGGAATTCCTTCCTTTTCCGATCGATAAATCTCTGGCTTATATACTTCTTCTGGAACTCTTCTAGAAAGAAGTCCTACATCACCCATTCTCTCGGGACTACCAAAGTCAATGTCTTCCACTAATGGTATGCCAAATCCCTTAGCAAAGATACAACACACTTCAGGTTCTCTTCAGGTGTACATGAGAGTTCATCAAATACTCTCATCGAGTTTTCCAACTAAAACCCTGCCCTCTTAGGGTCATCATCTACCTTAGCTCTAAACTCCTCAGCCCCGTGTTTCCTAATCTTATCCACTGGGGGCTTCATCAATCTCACTACTTCCATACCTTGATGAACCACTGGAATTGGCTGAGGTACAGGAAAAGGTGGAGGAGGTTGAGCACTAGGGTTTGCTCAAACGTACTCTGAGTAGTAATTCTCATCATCTGGAGAAAGGCTTCTCGAGCCTAGTCTCCTTGACCCCCAGTCTCGAGTTCACTCTGTATAGGAGCGATCCCTCACGTGGGAGCCGACGCATTACTAGTTGCATCATCAGCAGCCGATTGATTAAGATCCAAACTCTATATAAAAACAAGATTAAAAATCATCAGATGCCACCACAATATCATTATATACTTATAGCATGTATAGCTAGACTCTTACACCCACTATGGTAGTCCTAGAATTGACGAAACCATAGCTCTAATACAACTAAATGTAACACCCCTTACCCGTAATCCATGTCGAAACTTGGCCCGAGGCATTACTGGATTAAAACCATATGATCGCCACTTAAGCTCATCGATTAGTCCCTTAAGTTACCTCTATAACCTCAATTTTGACTTACGAGGCCTCACTCATACACATAAGACTCTCGAGACCCTATCGAAAACTTTCACAATTTTAAGAATTTTCCACCTAAACAGGGACTACATGCCCAAGTAAGGTGAGACATGCCCGTGTAAGGTCACACACGCCCATGCCCTCAACCGTGCATAAAAACCCAAGCATTCTGCCAATGCCCCACTGCTAGGGCACACGCCCGTGCTCACCACCCATGGTGAACACTGACTACACCACATGGCCTGAAGTCTAAACACACGCTCGTGTGGCTAGCCCGTGGCCTATACTGCTCAAATCTGTCAAAGAGACACGGCCAAAGCACACGCCTCGTGGGATGGCCATGTGTCACACATGCCTGTGTGTCTATCCACATAGACAAGAACAAAGCTATGTGCTAAGCTCTTCTCACCCCTCAAGTTCTTATAACATATACTCAAACAACACATCCATAATCAATTCAAATTCAAACACAGTCACACATGGATAACTATATCTTTTCATATAATAAAGCAGCCAAGCACTATGTCATTATACAAAATAGATTATCCATATATATGCTAACACATCTTAGCCATTACAACAAATTCGCTAACTTGTCTAACCCCTATACATGTCATATACAAAACATTTAGTCTAATGTACTGGAGTGAGCTGATAGTGTGGGCGATCTTCCGATTAATCCACGTATCTCGATTCAACTCTCTTTCTCTATAAGACAAGGGAAAAGAAAAGGAGTAAGCCTTGAGCTTAGTAAGTTTACACATAAACAATTTAAGCATTCTAGTATAAACTAAACAATAATTAGCATTATACTACCAAATAAATTCACATCTACAATTATGCTTACTCTTTTATCCCTTACCACATTTCCAACACATTATGAATCACATACTTATAATCATTGACATGCACCCTTCCACTCAATATCACATTTTTTCGAAAATACAACACATCATTTTATCACACTAATATGTCCACACACATAAATTACTCTGTGATTTTATACTCAGCCACCACAATCAGATAATAAGGTAGTATCGCACATAGCCTATCAAGAGGCACTCATAGTAGTTTCGCACATATCCCACTAATATACTTAACTATGGTATCGGACACAGCCCATAGTTGTTAAGTATTAAGGTGGTATCGCACTTAGCCTACCATCAATAATTATCGCTACACATTCACATATCTACTTACTCATTCATTCGTTCATGATATCTACCACATTCATTCCACTTGAACCACACAGGTTCTCAATCATTCTCATTCATTCTCATTCATGCTACATGCTAGCTAGCATTAAGAACATATAAGTATAATGCATTGATTACGCATAAACTTACCTCGGTACTCAAAAAGGATAAAGATGTGCAATTTAGTCCACCACTTTGCTCTTGGCTCGATTTTGATTCGGGCTTCGTCTTTCTTGATCTATAATGATAAATCAACTCATTTAATACACACATTGACTAAATTGTCCATTATCTCATACTTTATCAAAATTACCATTTTGCCTCTAAACTTTTTAATATTTACACATTTGGCCCAAGGCTTGTAAAGTGATTTTCATTCAACTTTCTAGCCTTTCGTGCATGTTCGAATCATTTACTCAACTAAAGCAATCACCAATTCTCACTAAATCCCACATGTATGACCAATCTCAAAACTTTAGAAACTAGTCACTATATGCATTTTTCATGGAATTCTCTTAGCAAAGTATGTTTCTACTACTTCAACCTTTCATATTCTTGCATAAAACATCAAAATAAACGCATGTCATAAATGGGTACATTTTTGAACATCAATCTTATCTCAACATATAGCTAAAAATAGCTTACTCATGCTACTAGGACTTCAAAAATACGAATAATATCAAAAACGGAGCTAGAATACACTTACTAGCTAGCTTGAAAAGTTGAAGAGCCCTAACAATGGCTACTTTCAAATTTTTGGCAGCCTTAGCGAAGAAGATGAATGAAAATTCTATCATATTTTTCCCATTTTAATCATTTAATTGACAAATGACCAAAATGCCCTTTTATCCAACTTTCAATTTTAACCCATTCATGCCCAATTTTGTCCAAAAATTAGAACTTGGGAAAATTACTATTTAAGGACCTTCAATTGATATTCTAAAGCTATTTCATACAAATAACTTCTAGAATACCACATTTTTCAACTTTTGCAATTTAGTCTTTTTGGACAATTTAATCACAATTTGACAAAATTGCTTCATGAAACTTTTACACTAGCTTGCAAACATGGCATAGACCTCAAAAACTCATACATATACCTCAGATTTGTGGTCTCGCACCACTATTCTGACTAGGCCCTAAATTGGGATGTTAAAAATTTTATTTTATAACTTTATATTATAAGGTTAAAAGTGAAAATTGATTATTAATGAAATTATGAAAAAAAAAATGAAAAAATAGACATTCATTCACGCATTCTTCCACCGAAAACACAAAGAACAGAAAAAGGTTTGAAGATTTGCATATTCGACTACTTACAAGCCAAATTCAAGTTATGTTTTTAGTCAATTTTGATAATTTCTATGTTTTCGTAATCGTTGCTTCGAGTGCTATCAAAACCATGTCTCAATTTTGTGTATTGATGTTGTTTGTGAGATATGCCATTGATGATATGTTGAGCTTTGTGATGATCTTAGTTGTTAAATGAAAGATTTGAGCTAGATGAACATACTTTGTTCTTGAATTTTTGATGAATTTAGCTAATTAGGGCTAAATTGAGAAAATAGTAACTTGATGGACTAAATTGAAAAGTTGATAGAAAATATTGGCTTGTATGAGATGTATGAACATTTGGCTAAGCATAGTTAAAAGATGATTTTGTGAATTTGATGTTTTGAGAACAATAGACTAATTGATAAATTATGCAAATGTGAGGGTTAAATTGCAAATAGCCCTAAATGTGTGTCCTTGGATTGAATTGAATGAGTTAGTGAATAAAAGAGCTAATTCTAAATATGTATAGATCAAGAACTGAGAAAAACGGACTTAGATCGCGAGAAAGCGAAAGTAACTGAGTAGCCGTTTCTATTTCCGTAAAATCAAATTCGAGGTAAGTCATATTGCAAATAAATGTAATTGTATTGAATTGAGTATATTCATATGACTATTGATGATAATGAATGCTTATGAGATGCGATGCATATGAATTTTGAGATAAGATTGACTTAGCGACAATATCCAAGAAGTCTCGTACGAACCTAGGAATAGATAGGATTTACTATGTCATGACATAAGTATCTATTCTTTTTATCATGTACGACCACATTTGGGACTTCGGTGTTGATTTTAGATTTCGTGTAAAACCACGTCTGGGACATTGGCATCGATATGAGCTTTACGTGTAAAACCATGTCTAGGACATCGGCATCGTATTGATTTGTGTAAGACCCTGTCTGGGACAATGGCATCGATATCCGAGTACATGTAAGACCTCATCTGGGATGTTGGCATTGTACGACCATTCTGAGCTTTTTGAGTATCCTATTAGGTTCCTAATGGTTCAACGGGAAAATATGTGATATGAATGGCTATGTGATTTTTAAATCCATTTTAGGTATGTTGATTTATACACTAAGTGTATGTACAAGGTAAGTATCTATATGATCTTACTAAAATGATTATGTATAATGGATTAATGAGATGGCATATGAAATTATGCTTGAATGAGCTAAGTACCTATGTGATATGTGAATAGAAGTTGTTGCAAGTTTTGCATAAACAAATGCTCCAAATATCATATGAAGAATTAGTTATGAGAACTATAAGTATTAATGTATTGAGTGAGCTTTATTCATTGTATGTTATGTTTATTTGTATATGACTTACTAAGCTTTTGGAAAGCTTACTCTGTGTGTGTTTTCTCTGTTTTATAGATCGTCAAAGATACTGAAGGGTCGGGACCATTGAGGATCATCATCACACTACTCAACTTATTTTGGTACATTTTGGAAATATAAATAGCTAGATATGGCATGTATAAGCTAGTTATTTGGATAGTTATGAGATGTGAACTTAGCCATGTGATTTGGCTAGATATAAGTTGAGAATATGCATTAATGTTTATAATATGTGATATATGTCTTGGTATGGTTAAATGACATTGAACATGGTCAAGTTTTTGGGTAAGTATTTGGATGAATTATGCTTGTGTATATATGTTTTAGTCTTGAAAGTTGGCATGGATGAAATTGGTATTGAATGTATAGATTGAATGGATGATTTGCCATGTTATTGGTTGTCATATATGCGTGAGATGTGTTGGTATTTTGCTTTATAAATGACCCTAGTTGGGTGGCATTTTGGCTTTGCAAATGGCCTATAATGTCACATGGTTGTAACACACGGGCGTGTCTAGTGACCGTAGGGTGAAGTCAGTAACTAGCTTAGGAGCACACGCCTACCCACACGGGCGTGTAACCCCTGAAACTTTAAAAAGTTTCAAAATTTCTGAGAATTTTGTATGTGTTTCGATTTAGTCCCGACCCTGTTTCTAAGCATGTTTAAGGTCTCGATAACCTATTTAATGGACTCTTTATTTAAGAATGACGAATGGTTGTATGAAATTTCTGTAAATGTTTCCGATCTATTTGGTAATTCCCTTAACCCTAATCGGCGGCGAATACGGGATAGGGGTGTTACAATTGAAATACCCCGATTTACAAAAGTACTAGAATACACTCGATTTATAAAATTACTAAAATAACCTCGATTTGCAAAAATATTGAAATACCCTTACTTTGCAAAATTACTAAAATACCCTCAGTTTGTAAAATTATTGAAATACCATTAGTTTGTAAAATTATTGAAATACCCCAGGTTTACGAAATTACTGAAATACCCTCAGTTTGCAAAATTACTGAAATACCCTCGGCTTGTAAAATTATTGAAATACCCTTAGTTTGCAAAATTACTGAAATATACTTGATTCGTAAAATTACTGAAATACCTTTAGTTTACAAAATTACTAAAATACCCTCGGTTTGTAAAGTCAATGAAATACCTCTAATTTGTGAAATTACCGAAAGACCTATGATTTATGAAATTACTAAAATACCCTTGGTTTGCAAATTACTAAATTACCCCTGTAGGGTAGAATCATCGAATTACCCCGTAGGGTAGAATTATCGAAATGCCCTTGTGGGTTAGAATTATTGTATTACCCCTATAGGTTATAATTATTGAATTACCCTTGTATAGTAGAATTACTAGAAAACCAGTGAAGGGTAAGATTACAAAATATCTTTATATGGTAAAATGACTATTTTTGCCCTTGCGGGTAAATGACTGGTAAGGACTATGACTGAACTAACTATGAATGTAAGATTGTGTTTTAACTGATTTGACTGTGGTCATGTGACTGATGTGTTTTTAATATGTGTGTAAATGATTGTTACTGAGCATGGACAATTTGCATACACGTGTAATGATTAAGCATGACACGACATATTGTATGGGGTTGGGACATTGATACGGAGGAAGTACTGTATTGGTGGCTAGCCACGTATTACTGATTTAGTGCGACGTATATTGATTCTAGTGGCTCAGCCATGTATACTATTATTAGCAGCATTGCTGCATTTATACTAACAGCTCGACTGCGTTATCGGTGTTAGGGCTGGGTGGGTCGACTTTGTCCCCACATGGTATGTAGGTTTGGTATAGGTGGTGTGTTGGCTGGATTGGATGGGGTGCATCCTCATACTATTGCATATCTGTTTGTAAGATCTATCACTGCACTAGGCTTAGGCCACTTGTTCTGCTATTTGTTTGGGCTAGGCCCAATTGATTTTGTTATGGGCTGTGACCCAAATGATATTGTAGTGGGCTTTGACCCATGTATGCTCTGAATTGGACTGTACTGTTACTGTTAAAGGGCTTTGGCCTAGACTACTTTAGTTTCTGTATACTGATTGTTACTCTAGTAAGGGGATTACACCCTAAGTTTTCATAAGCTCACCCCGTTTTTAACTGTACAGGTAATCCTCAGCCTTAGACGGATCGGAGCTTTTAGGGACTCGAAGAAGACCACACACTGCTTATGTTTTCTGTTTTGATTATCTACTTTTAAATATTTTGATTTGGGGTTGTAATAAAGCCTCTTAAAGTTTTTGGACTTTAAATTTTAGATTGGTTTTATTTTGATTTATATCTGTTAGAAGTCAATCGCAGTTTTTCCAAAATGTTAATTGTTTCTAAAACAACACTACTTTTTTCGCAACATTTTTCGAAATAGTTTCGTGACTTAATCTTTTTCATAAATCAATTACTTTCAAAATTAGATTCTTCATCTGAAAAGATGTTTTGGTAATAAAGCTAATAATTTTCAATGTACCACGTTTTAAAAAATAAGCTATTGTAACTGGGATTTTATTTAAGCTTTCTCTAGGAAGGGTTTTCAATGAAAACATGGTTTTCAAAAAACACTTCAATTTGACACGCCAGATTCGGGCCTAACTTCTAGGCCGAATTTGGGGTGTTACATTAATACCAACCCATGCTAGCCAAATTTCCCTAGTACACATATCAGACCATTTTTTCATTTATTTCACAATTTACCCACAAACTTTTCATATTTCTCAATTAAATCCTTATTTGACATTTTTCTCAAAAATCACTTAACAAAACTTATATAACTATCATCAAACATTAAAGTTCATACATATTCATCAATGGGAACATCCTAAATCTTTAACAATTTTGCAAAATAGTCCCTAGGCTAGCTAGACCTAGTTGCAACGATCTCAGAAACATAGAAATCATAAAAACGAGACAAAAATCACTCACCTATTAAGCTAGGAAGCTTCACGAACCAAAGAACCTTAAAATGGTTTCTTACTTCTTTAATTTTTTGCTAATAAAGATGAAAGCATCTAAATTTTGGTTTTTATTTTAACAATAATAACATAATTTACTTAATTACTTAATTAACCTTATTAGTAATTCAAAATTTCAAAAAAACCATGCCTGATGGCGTAAAGAATAATGCGCTTGCTCCCGCTCAAGGGACAGCGCCGGCCACATCTAGGCCTAATGAATGTAATGAGAGAGGAGAGGCTTAACAAACCTTCTTCCGTATGATGCGTGAATGGTTTTTAGAATTTGTTAGAACGAATCTGACTGCTCCACAACCTCTACCCCCACAAGTACCTATTGTGCCGTAAGTAGTAGATCCGAACAGAATGAATAAACCACCTGTAGACAAGATTCAAAACTACAGGGCTGAAGAGTCTAGGGCCACGACAGAAGATGATGCTGAGCGGGCAGAGTTTTGGCTCAAGAATACCCTTCGAGTGTTTGATGAGATGTCATTGACTCCGGACGAATGCATTAAATACACTATTTCTTTGTTGAGGGATTCAGCTTATAATTGGTGGAAGACGTTGACTTCTGTAGTTTTGAGAGGGAGAATCACCTTGGATTTCTTTCAAGCAGAGTTCAGAAAGAAGTACATCAGTCAATGGTTCATTGATCAGAAACATAAGGAGTTTCTAGAGTTGAAATAAGGTGATTTGTCTATTACTATGCACGAGTGGGAATTTGTAAGATTGAGTTAATACGTGAGGGAATGTGTTTCTACCGAAGCTACTATGTGCAAACATTTCATAGAGGGATTGAATGAAGACATCAAATTTTTGGTTGGGATACTTGATATAAATGAATTTTTTGTATTAGTTGAAAGAGCGTGCAAAGCTGAAGA
The DNA here is from genome assembly GCA_025506655.1 of Gossypium rotundifolium. NCBI lineage: Eukaryota > Viridiplantae > Streptophyta > Magnoliopsida > Malvales > Malvaceae > Gossypium > Gossypium rotundifolium. The sequence goes on along the minus strand of CP106732.1, from coordinate 66,190,093 downwards.
GCATAGTAAGGAAAAGAAGAAAGCTGATTTTGAGGCTCGTGATGAAAGAAAGAGATCGATGAATAAGTTCTCTCAACCTTCAGCAAAGAGATATAGAGATGCAAGCAATCGTCCAAGTGTTTCGTTGGGACATCCAAGTAAGGATCGTTCGAGACAAAGTACTGGTCTACAAATTGAAGCTCCGAATGACGCAAGTGTTGGTAGTGTTAAGAGTAACAAACCTAAGTGCAAATAGTGTGGAAGACGACATGTGGGAGAGTGCTGGGGCAGGTACAACAATAGAGTTTGTTATAAGTGTGCATTTCGAGATCATTTTATTCGAGATTGCCCAAAGATGGTCAAAGAGGAGAATGTTCAGAATGAAAGACTAAGTAATGTGACAGCTAGGGGTAGGCCACCCAGAAACAACAGAAATGTGAATGAAAATCAAAAGGGGACAACTGACACAGCTGTGAGGTCAGAAGTAAGAGTACCTACCCGAGCCTATGCTATACGTGCACGAGAAGAAGTATCATCTCAGATGTTATCACCGGTACTTTCACTTTATTTGATATTGATGTTATTACATTGATACATCTAGGGTCAACTCATTCCTATATATGTATGAACATAGTATTGAATAAGACTCTACTTGTTGAGTCTACTAAATTCATGATTAGAGTATCGAATCCCTTAGGCAAATGTGTTTTGGTGGATAAGGTGTGCAAGAATTGCCCATTGATGTTTCATGATAAATGTTTTTCGGTCAACTTGATGTTGCTTCCCCTTGATGAATATGACATAATTCTAGGGATGGATTGGCTTACTTTGCATAGTGCCATCGTGAATTGTAAGAGAAAGAGTATTGAATTGAAGAGTCAGAATAGTGATGTAACATCCTAAATTAGGGGCTATGCATTTGTGTGTTTGTGTGTGAATGTTATGTTTGTCATGCTAGTTTAGGGTGCTTTGGGGTCTAAGAACGACTTAGGGGTAAGCCGGAGCCTTAGTAAAAATTTTTATTTTTGGGCACTTTAGGGGAGAGCTGAATGGGATATGACTTAAGGTTTGTTGTTTGTGTGTTTTGACACAAGGAGTCTATTGGTGAAGTGGCAAGGAGGCGCCACTTAAAGCTCAGAAAGGTGACGCCTCAAGGGAAGCTGGAAATGAGTAGGTTCGAGCTGCGTAGATCCCCTTTGAGGGATTTCTTTGTGATGCCAAGGTGGGGGAGAGTTGATCTCAGCTTGGACTCTAGTGGATGAGTGTTGAATGGGTCAACACATTTGAATGAAAGGAAGAGAGCAATTCAAGGAGGAAGAAGGGGTCAACAGGTTTGAATGGAGAGTAGAGAGTGATCGATGGAGAGAGAATCATGGGATTAGGAGAGAGGGAGAGTGTTTGGCCGAATGTAGGAAGTGTGTGTGCATATGGGTTCGGTTTAGTGTTGTTAAGGGGGTGGTCGAATGCTAGATAAAGCATTTGGGGTGTTGAGAATTTCGGCTAGCTAGAGAAACCAAGAGCATTCTTTGTTCAATTCTTTTTGTCAAAACCAAAACATTCATACCTCTTTGTGCATTTTTGCTTTTCTCTCAAATACCAAAACACTCTCACACCTTTTTGTTTTGAATTTTCTTTTCTCCCATTCACCAAAGCCGAAACACCTCCCAATACTCTTCGTATTTTCTTCTTCATTTGTGCTTGGCCGAAACTCACATTACCATCCACTCTCTAGTTCCATTTAATTTTCTTTGCCATAAACATCAAAGCCGAAACCCTCTAAAGCCTCATCTCTTGCTAAAACTCTTACATTTTCTTCTCTTTTCTCTCTAACACCATAGCCGAATCTCCTTTGGTGGATAGCACTTTTCTTCTCTATCTCTTTCTTTTCAAGAGTAGAACATTTTTGGCATTCGGTAAGTTCTTTTTGGTTTAGCCGAATCTCTCTAAACATCTACTCACTCTTTTTCTTCTCTTGATTTCTTTGAAAGAGAGCCGAATTCCTCTGACATTCATATCCTTTTCTTTTGATTTTTGCTCCAGTGGATTATCATTACCTGTTCTTCACCACTCCCAATTGATTTCTCTAGTGTTGTGGTAAGTGTTTTCATTTTGGTTCATTCATCTCTTTTCATAGTGGAGTGCCGAAGGCAATAATCATATTCTTTAACTTTTGGCCATTTTTAGGGGGTTTATCTTCACATTCTTCCGACTTCTAGAATTCAATTGGAATGTGTTAAGGGACAATAGGTTCTAGTCAATTTAGATTCATAATTTTGAGATTTGTTGATCTAGGTAAGGACCCTTAGCTTTGAGTGTCTATTCGCTTTTATTCAATTTCACTGCTTTAATCCAGTCTAGTGACCAAGATTGTTCATGGACTCAAATTTCAGCCAAGCGAAAGGAGGGGTTAGACCCGCAGTCCTAGCCCCTAAGTTCAAGAAGCACACAATATCTGCTGTTCGAGATTGGCCACCAGGATGTGGGTCGGCTTCTGAGCAGAATAAGAGGTAGATAGTAGTAGTCTCTGATAGTGATTGTTTCGGCAATGATAGCATAGTTCTATGCATAACCAGGTGTGTAAGATTTATACACTTTAATATTATCATTATGTGTTTTTAATTTCTTCGGGGCTGAAAAGAGAAAATGGCTAGATGAATAAGCGTTATGCCATTATGGGCATGGCTGAAATACCAGGTAAGTATCCTACTATTTATGTATATGCTAATGAAAGTATGCCATAATAATATTATGCATTTGACAGTATGTTGCATTCGGTTGACATTTGTATGCTTGGGTTGGATATGATATGAAAGGGAAGTGTAAGACTGTCACTAGTGGTTTGGTATCGCATGTGGTTTAGCCCCACATTCTTGATTTGTGACTAAGTTTCAGTGGTTGGAACCACCAGTGGTTTGGAACCACCAATGGTTTGGTACCACACATTGATGATTTCGTGACTCGTCCCAGTGGTTTGGTACCACAGTGGGTTGGCCCCACATGTATGATTATTCAAGATTGTCACTAGTGGCTCGGTACCACAAGTGGGTTGGCCCTACATATGATATTTTTTGACTCTGTCACCAGTGGCTAGGTTCCACATATAGAGTGTAGCGGATGGATGGTTGATTATGGAAATCCCCACAGAGTGATCGGTTGGTACGGGTGGTGTGTAGAGGATGGAAATCTAGGATTGGGTCGGGTACATTGCATACATTCTTGTGCATGCTATTTTTGAGTGGGCTAAGGCCCAATATGTGGTTGTGGGCTTGAGGCCATTTATGTAATTTTAATGGGGAACTTACACACTGAGTCTTGGTGACTCACCCCCTCTGCTTAACTTTGCAAGTGATCAGTAAGACGTGGACTTGGGAGCCGAAGAGACTGGAGGACGCCATATCTTGTTATTTTAAGTAAAATTATTTTTTAGACATTTTAATTTAGGATTTTAATTGATGTAATAAGACCTTTCTAAATTGCTATTTGGTTTTTCATTATAATTTCCACTTTGATACAACATTATTTTACGACTTAAACTTAATTGTTAAAAAGAAGTTTTCTAAATAACGGCAACCTAAAAACCTATTTTCTCACAAGTGCTCACAAAGATAATAAATGAACAGTTAATCCACCTTGCAAGTTTTTCGTAAGTAGCAAACCACTATTTTCAAAACATCACCCGAAATAAAAAGTTTCAAACTTCACGCTTTCATCAAGATCCCCAAAATTTCTTTTCAACCTTTTTCCTGTGACATACTAAATTTGGTCGTGACGTCTAGACCGGGTTTGGGATGTTATAATTTTGGCATCAGAGCCTAGGTTTCAAAACCTGGACTGAAAAATGGGCTTAACAATGTTTTATTAAGTTGGTCTAAATGATTTTTAGAAGGAACGGTTTGGTTGGAGCATGGCATCCGAGTTCGACGGCACCCAGTCCACCCAGGTAAGTGTTTCAAAATTTCTGGTGTGGTATGCATGAAACAATTGTTTAAATGGTTGTATGCTCTAGGAGACTCAGATTATTGAGACTAAAACTCTGAGATGTGTTGCGGAAACTACTCTCTGAGACTATCTTCCATAAAATTCTTTGGTATTAAAAAGTGAAAGAAATAACTAACTCATAAAACTTCTTAATTAGATTAATCGCAAATGTTAGTCATGAGCACTCGAGGTCATGGATGTAATGTACAAGGTCGTGGTAGGGGCAGGACTACGGTATTGGAACCAGTAGGATCTGGTCATGGGTCAAAAAGTGAGATACCAGTGCTGCTAGCAGTGGAAGCAGAATTTCAAGACCAAACAAGTGGGGATGACGCAGTGTCGCAGGTAATGTTACGGGTCCTAGATAGAGTGGCTAGGGCAGGCATGGGTACAGGAGCTCAGAAATCAGTGTCTGAGCGACTCCAAGCCAATGGAGCAGAGATGTTTAGGGGTGTTTCTAGCATAGCCCCTAATACAGTTGAGTATTGTTAGAAGTGAGTGAGCGCATAATGGATGATCTAGACTTCACGGTAGAGGAGAAGTTGAAAGGGGTAGTGTCTCTCCTGCGAGATGAGGCGTATCAGTGGTGGCTCACGGTTAGGGATGGTACGGTGGCTGAGCATATCACCTGAGATTTCTTTAAGACTGCATCCTAGGGGAAGTATGTAGGGCGAGTTATGTGGATGCACAGCGTAAGGCATTCCTAAATCAAGTTCAGAGGAGTAAGTTAGTGTCCGAGTATGAGGCAGAATTCATGCGGTTAAGTTGTTATGCCTGGGGTATTGTGGCCACAGATTATGAGCGTTATGTTCTATTCGAGGATGGATTGAGAGATGATCTACGTGTGTTGATTTCCTCACAACGAGAGAGGGAATTTGCTATTCTTGTGGAAAAGGCTAAGATAGCTGAGGAGGTAAAGTGGTCTGAAAAGTAGAATCTGGAGAGGAATAAGAACAAGAGGAATTTTGGTTTGTCAGGATCAGTTAGACAGTTTCAGAAGAGGCCTAGGGTTGAGGGCCAACTCCTGTTGTAAGACCTGCTGTTGATAGTCGACCTTCAAGGTGTACTCGATGTGATAAATTTCATTTTGGTGAGTGTTGGGTTGGTAATAGAATTTGTTTCAAGTGTGGGTCTACTGAGCATCGTATAAGGGACTGTCCACAAGAGAGGGGCAAAGCGCAATCAACAGGTCAAGGTTATGTTCAGTCACGTAGAGGTGGCCAGCAACCACAGAGAGGCCGAGGTCCAATCAGAGGAGGTAATAGTTTCGGTCATGGTCGTGGAGCACCGAGCGAGAGGTGCTAGGGCGATGATATAAGGAGGCCGGGGTGGTCTATGCGAAAGCATCGAGAAGAGAGTGATGCACTGGACATCATAATCGGTACGTTTCTTATTTATGGGTTGCCTTGTACTGCCTCGATTGATATAGGATCAACACATTCTTATATTGCTAGTGGGATATCTGGAACCCTAGGAATAAACTCTAAGGTTGCCTCTAGGGAGATGACCGTAGTTAGCCCGCTAGGACAATCGGTAGTGGTTAATAGACTTTATAGGGGTGTACCTCTAGAAGTTCAAGGGATGATTCTTTCGGCTGATCTAATGGAACTATCATTCGGAGAGCTTGACCTAATCTTAGGCATGGACTGGCTAGGGAAGTATCGAGTGAATCTGGATTGTGCTGCCAAGCGCATGGTAGTGAGAACTCTCGAGGATGAAGAAGTGGTCGTAATAGGTGAGAGGAGGAACTATTTATCTAATCTAATATCTACTTTAAAGGCTGAATGAATGGTGAAGAAGGGTTGTGAGGCATTCATAGCTTTGGTTTGTGCCTTAGAGGGCAAGGGTTTGTCTGTGGAGGATGTTAGAACAGTGAAGGAGTTTTCTGATGCTTTTCTAGAAGAGCTTCTAGGTTTGCCTCCGGATCGAGAGGTGGAATTTGGTATTGATCTTTATCCAGGGACAGCGCCTGTATTGATTGCTCCATATAGGATGGCACCCAAGGAATTGGTGGAATTAAATGCTTGGATTCAGGAACTATTAAATCGGGGTTTTATCCGACCGAGTGTGTCACCTTGGGAAGCGCTAGTGTTATTTGTCAAGAAGAAAGACGGACCAATGCGTATGTGCATTGACTACCATCAGTAGAACAAGCTAACCATCAAGAATAAGTACCCGCTGCCAAGGATAGACGACTTGTTTGATCAACTGAAGGAGGTTTCTGTCTTTTCGAAGATAGATTTGCGGTCAAGTTATCACCAGCTTAAGGTCAGGGAGGCGGACATTCATAAGACGGCATTTCGAACTCACTATGGCCACTACGAATTCCTAGTGATGCCATTTGGTTTGACCAATGTACCAGCAGTGTTTATGGACATGATGAATCAGGTTTTCCAACCCTATTTGGACCAATTTGTCATTGTATTCATAGATGATATTGGTCTATTTCGGAGGAGGAGCATGACTTGTATCTTCTCGTGGTCTTACAAATTTTGAATCAAATTCATGAAGTGTGAGTTTTGGCTAAAAGGTTACCTTTTTGGGTCATGTTGTGTCTCTTTGAGGGATTAGGTTGCGAAAGGTCGATCTTTGTCTTGCGTGGAAACCACCTAAGTCCATGGTGAAATCGAAGTTTTCTTGGTGCATTTGGGTATTATAGAAGATTATTGAGGGTTCTCCTTGATCACGGCTCTATTGACCAAGTTGCTACGAAAAGGGGTTCCGTTTGTTTAGTCTGATAAGTAATAGGAAAGTTTTGAGAAGCTAAAGAGGATTGTGATGGAAGCTCCGATGTTGATTTAGCTAGAGGCTAGAAAATAGTTCGTGGTTTACTGTGATGCATCACACACGGGTTTAGGATGTGTACTGATGTAAGATGGAAAGGTTGTCACATATGCGTCTCGACAGTTAAGGCCGCATGAGTTGAATTATCCCACGCATGACTTGGAGTTGGTGGCGGTGGTTTTTGCTCTGAAAATCTGGAGACATTAACTATATGGGGAGAAGTCCATCATTTATACAGATCATAAGAGTTTAAAGTATCTCTTTACCCAGAAGGAATTGAATTTAACACAGAGATGATAGGTCGAGTTGTTGAAGGATTACAATTGTTCAATCAAATACCATTCGGGTAAAGCTAACTTGGTGGCAGATGCATTGAGTCATAGCGTAATCTCGAATTTGAGGGCAATGTTTGCACATCTTAGCTTGTATAATGATAGGAGTTTGGTGGCTGAGCTTCAGGTGAAACCGACATGGATAGATCAGATCAGAGAGAAGCAATTGTTAGATGAGGTATTGAGTGCTAGACTACTTCAAGTTCAGAATGGTGAAGTAAAGGATTATAGTATGAGCAGTGAGGGTGTTTTGTGTTTCCAAGGAAGGATTTGCATGTCAAGGATTCGGAGTTGAGGTGCAAGATTTTGCTGGAAGCACATAGCAGCCTATACACTATGCATCCTAGAGTAAGTAAGATGTATCAAGATTTTCGGGAATAGTTTTGTGGCTTGTCAGTAAGTGTTTGACTTGTTAGTAGGTGAAAGCAGAGCATCAGTTGCCTTCGGGTTTGTTGCAGCCAGTGAAGATCCCGCAGTGGAAGTGGGAAAGGATCACAATGGATTTCGTTAGTGGGCTTCCTCTTACACCTACCAAAAAGGATTCGATTTGGGTAGTGGTTGATCGTTTGACAAAGGCCTGCTCATTTCATGCCGATACAAGTAGACTACTCTCTTCAGAAGTTGGCTAAATTGTATATAGCAGAGATTGTAAGGTTGCATAGGGTGCCAGTGTCAATTATCTCAAATAGAGACCCTAGATTTATGTCAAGATTTTGGAAGGCGTTGCATCAAGTGTTGGGCACAAAGTTAGATTTCAATATAGCATTTCATCCATAGTCAGACGAACAGTCAGAAAGGGTAATCCAAATCTTAGAGGATATGCTGAGAGGCTGTGTCATGGACTTCAGAGGTAGTTGGGCAGAGTTCTACCATTGGCAGAATTCGCGTACAATAATAGCTACCAATAGAGTATTCAGATGGCACCGTATGAGACATTGTATGGTCAGAAGTGTCGCACTCCCACCTGTTGGATAGAGTTGGGAGAACGCCAGATGTTGGGCCCAAAATTGGTCTTTGAAATGAAAGACAAGGTTAAGCTAATTAGGGCTTGGTTGAAAGAAGCTGCAGACAGACAGAAGTCCTTTGCTGATCTAAAGCGCAAAGACATAGAGTTTGAGGTGGGTGATCAGGTGTTCTTAAAGGTTTCTCCGTGGAAGAAAGTGGTTAGGTTTGGACGAAAGAGTAAGCTAAGCCCTAGGTTTATCGGGCCTTATCGGATAGTGAGGCACGTGGGACCAGTAGCCTATCAACTCGGGTTGCCTACAGAGTTTAGTTAGATTCACGATATGTTTCACGTGTCGATGTTAAGATGTTATCATTCGAGACTATCCCACGTGGTGTCCATGGTGGAGATTGAAGTGAGGCGTGATCTATCCTTTGAGGAGGAACTAGTTTGAATTTTGGATCATGATGTCAAAGTATTACGCAGAAGATGGTTCCATTGGTTAAGGTGTTATAGTGTAATCACGATTCTGAGGAAGCTACGTGGGAACCCGAGGAATCAATATGGCAGCAATACCCTCATCTGATTTGAACAGGTAATTTCGAGGCTGAAATTTATTTTAAGGGGGTAGAACTATAACATCCTATATTAGAGGATATTCATTTGTATGTTTGTGTGTGAATGCTATGTTTGTCATGCTTGTTTAGGGTGCTTTAGGGTCTAGGAACGACTTAGGGGTAAGCCGGAGCCTTAGTAAAACTTTTACTTTTTGGGCACTTGAGGGGAGAGCTGAATGGGATAGGACTTAAGGGTTTTTGTTTGTGTCTTTTGACACAAAGAGTCTATTGGTGAAGTGGCAAGGAGGCACCATTTAAAGCTTAGGAAGGTGATGCCTTGGGAAGATGGCAGAGAGCAGGTTCGAGCTACATAGATCCCCTTTGAAGGATTTCTTTATGATGCCAAGGTGGGGGGAGTTGCTCTCAGCTTGGACTCTGGTGGATGAGTGTTGAATGGGTCAACACATTTGAATGAAAGGAAGAGAGCAATTCAAGGAGGAAGAAGGGGTCAATAGGTTTGAATGGAGAGTGGAGAGTGATTGGAGAGAATCATGGGATTGGGAGAGAGGGAGAGTGTTTGGCCGAATGTGGGACGTGTGTGTGTGTGTGTATGTGGGTTCGATTTAGTGTTGTTAATGGGGTGGCCGAATGTTAGATGAAGCATTTAGGGTGTTGAGAATTTCGGCTAACTAGAGAAACCAATAGCATTCTTTATTCAATTCTTTTTGTCACCAGGTTGTATCTGCTGTTCGGGATTGGCCACCAGTTGTGGGCCAACTTCTGAGCAGAATAAGAGGTAGATAGCAATAGTCTCCGATAGTGACAGTGTCGGCATAGATAGCTTAGTGCTGTTGCGTAACTATGTGTGTAAGATTTACACACTTTAATATTATCATTATGTGTTATTAATTTCTTCGGGGCTAAAAAGCCAAAATGGCTAGATGAATAAGCATTATGCCATTATGGGCATGGCTAATGAGAGTTTGCCATAATAATATTATGCATTTATGTTGTGGTGACATTTGTATGTATAGGATGGAAATCTAGGACTAGTGGCTGGTACTATACGTGGGTTACATTGCATCCATTCTTGTGCATATTGATGATTTTTGAGTGGTTTGGTACCAAGGCCCATATATGATTATTGATTGTATGGGCTTGTACCACAAGTGGGTCCATTTTTATGTAATAGATTTGAAAGCGGATGGAACTTATCCCTGAGTGATCATCGAGTCTTGATGATGACTCATCCATTCCATGCTATTTTTGAGTGGGCTAACCTTGGGCTTGAGGCCATTTATGTGATTAAGGGGAAGTCATGGACTTGGGACTCAGTCTTAAAGAGAATCGAGGAGGCCATAGCTTGTTATTTTTAGTAAACTTAGTTTTTAGACATTTTAATTTGGGATTTTAAAGGATGTAATAAGGCCTTTCTAAATTGCTATTTGGGTTTTCATTATAATTTCCACTTTGATACAACATTAATTTATGACTTAAACTTAATTGTTAAAAAGAAGTTTTCTAAATAACAACAACCTAAATACCTGTTTTCTCACAAGTGGTCACAAAGACAACAAATGAATAGTTAATCCACCCTGCAAATTTTTTGTAAGCGGCAAACCACTGTTTTCAAAACATCACCTGAAAAAAAAGTTTCAAACTTCCGATTTTCATCAAGATCCCCAAAATTTCTTTTCAACCTTTTCCCCTGTGACATACCAGATCTGGTCGTGACGTCTAGACCGGGTTTGGGATGTTACAAGTGAGATAGTTCGAATCGAGTCCAATGATATGAAAGGATTACCAGCTATTGTATCTGCGATGAAAGTTATGAACTATGTTTGTAAAGGTTGCAAAACCTATTTGGTGTACGTGATTGATACAAAGGTGTCAAAAAGGAAAGTTGAATTCATGCCTGTAGTATGTGAGTTTCCAGATGTGTTTCCTGAAGAACTGTCTGGATCACCTCCATTTCGATAAGTGAAATTTGGAATTGAATTAGTACCGGGAACCACTTCCATATCTATAATTCCATACAGAGTGGCTCCAACTAAATTGAGAGAATTGAAATCACAGTTGCTAGAATTGACTGACAGAGGTTTTACACGATCGAGTTTCTCACCTTGGGGAGCTCCTGTATTATTTGTAAAAAAGAAAGATGGAACAATGAGAATGTGTATTGATTATCGACAATTGAACAAAGTGACGATAAAGAACAAATATCCATTGCATCGTATGGATGATTTGTTTGATCAGTTGAGAGGGGCTATAGTGTTTTCTAAGATAGATTTGAGATAAGGCTATTATCAGTTGAGAGTTAAAGAATCTGATGTACCAAAAGCTGATTTCAGAATGAGGTATGGACATTACGAATTCTTAGTGATTCCTTTTGGACTAACCAATGCTCCTGCAGTGTTTATAGATCTGATGAATCAGATATTTAAACCGTATTTGGATCGTTTTGTTGTAGTATTCATTGAAAACATTTTGATCTATTCGAGTGATGAGATGCAGCATGCTGAGCATTTGAGAACCGTGCTACAAACTCTGCGTGAGAGACAGTTGTATGCAAAGTTTAGCCAGTGTGAATTTTGACTGCATGAGGTCAGTTTTTTTGGGAGATATTGTATCACCTGCTGGTATACAAGTTGATCCAAGTAAAATATCTGCTATTTTGGAATGGAAGCCTCCAAGAAATGTGTCTAAAGGCCGTAGTTTTCAAGGACTAGTAGGATATTATAGACGATTTGTGAAAGGCTTCTCAACTATTGCGACTCCATTGACAAAGTTGTTATAGAAGGATGTTAGATTCGAGTGGTCAACAAAGTGCCAACAGAGTTTTGAACAGTTGAAAATGTTGTTAACGGAAGCACTAGTGTTGGTTCAACCCGAATCAGGCAAAGAATTCATGGCTTATAGTGATGCATCGTTGAATGGTTTGGGCTGTGTACTGATGCAAGAAGGGAAAGTCATTGACTACGCTTTGAGGCAGTTAAAACTGCATGATAAGAACTACCCAACGCATGATCTTGAATTGGCTGCAATTGTATTCGCATTGAAGATTTGGCGTCGTTATTTGTTTGGGGAAAATGTCACATTTATACTTACCATAAGAGTTTAGAGTATTTGATGACTCAGAAAGACTTGAACTTACGGTAGAGAAGATGGTTAGAGTTATTGAAAGACTACGAACTTGTGATAGATTACCACCCAGGTAAAGCTAATGTTGTAGCTAATGCCTTGAGTAGAAAATCATTATATACTTTGCGAGATTTGAGTAATTAGATGGATCTGTGTGATGATAGTACGGTGGTAGCTGAATTGAAAGTTAATCCAATGTTTGTACAAAAGATTTGTGGTGCTCAGAAAAATGATGTTGAAATGATGGCTAAACGAACTCAATGTGAATTGAATGCTGAATCAGAATTTCGAGTAGATAGTGATAATTGTCTGAGATTTAGAGACTGAATTTGTGTTCCGAAAAATTTAGGGTTGATTTCGATAATTTTTATTGAAGCTTACAATAGTCATTTGACTGTACATCCGGAGAGTACAAAAATGTATAATGATCTGAAACAGTTCTATTGCGGCATGGAATGAAAATAGACATTTTTGACTTTGTGTTGAAATGTTTAGTTTGTCAGCAAATCAAAGCAGAACATCAAGTTCCGTTGGGGTTGTTACAACCGATTATGATTCCTGAGTGGAAATGGGAGATTATTACGGTGGACTTTGTATCGGGTTTGCCTTTATCTCTGAGCAAGAAAGATGCGATCTGGGTGATAGTTGATAGATTGATGAAATCAGCTCACTTTATTCTAGTGAGAATAGATTATTCACTTAATAGATTGGCTGAATTATATATTGATGAGATTGTGAGATTGCACGGGTACCTTTACCTACTGTGTCTGACAGAGATCTGAGATTTACCTCGTGATTGTGGAAGAAATTACAAGATGCTTTAAGCACAAAATTGCATTTTAGTACTTCTTTTCACCCACAAACGGATGGTCAATCCTAGCGAATCATTCAGATTCTCGAAGACATGCTGAGATGTTGCATACTTGAATTTGAAAGTACGTGGGAAAATATTTATCATTGGTTGAGTTCGTGTAGAACAACGATTTTCAATCTAGCATTAAAATGGCACCATATGAGGCTCTTCACGGTCGAAAGTATCGAACTCCATTGTATTGGACTGAGCTGAGTGAGAACAAGATTCATGGGGTTGACCTTATAAAAGAGACTGAGCAGAAAGTGAAGATAATTCATGACAGTTTGAAAGCGGCCTCAGATTATACTGATTTGAAATGAAAAGGTATCGAATTTAAGGTTGGTGATAAAATGTTTTTGAAAGTATCTCCGTGGAAGAAAATACTTCGATTTGGCCGAAAGGGTAAGCTGAGTCCGAGGTTCATCGGACCGTACGAGATTATTGAACGAATTGGGTCGGTTGCTTATAAATTGAAATTGCCATCTGAGTTAGAAAAGATTCATAACGTGCTTCACATATCAATGCTTCGACGGTACATATCAGACTCGTCTCATGTGATTGTTCCTACTGAGGTTGAGATTCAGTCAGACTTGTTGTATAGTGAAGAACCGATCCAAATTTTTGTGCGAGAGATTAAAGAGTTAAGAAACAAAAGAATTTCCTTAGTGAAAGTGTTATGGCACAAACACGGGGTTGAAGAGGCTACGTGGGAGTCTAGGAACATTATGAGAGAGCAGTATCCACACCTATTCACTGGTAAGATTTTCGGGGACGAAAATCCCTAAGGGGAGAGTTGTAACAACCCTGTTTAGACCCTAGTCAGAACAGTAGTTTTGAGACCACAAATCCAAGGTCAAAATAATAATTTAATGTTATCTTCTGTGTAGAATAGTTTGTGACATAGTCTATGTGAAAATTCTTTGTGATAATTTAATCGTTTGTGTGTCGAATTAAGAGAAATGATTTAATCGCGTAATGAGTAAAAGCCATGTGCTGATTTATAATTACTTAATTGTTGTTGGTTTTAAAGGTGGAGGCCTTATAAGGCAATTTAACCTTTTTAATGATAGTCGATATTAAATGGACAAATATGCCATTAATGTATATTTCTTATTTAATGTTTAGTAAAAGGGATTGTATGGTAAAATGAATATTATTATGTTTGTAATAAACAAAAGAAAATGATGAACATTATCATCTTACTTTAGAGGGGTGCCGAAATTAAAATAAAAAAAGAAAAGGTTAAGCTTGTTCATTCGGCCATGGTTCAAGCATAAATCGGGTATGTGTTTTCAATCGATTTTTGATAATTTCTATGTTTTTGCAATCGTTGCTTTGGGTGCTACAAAACCCATGTTTTGATTTTGTGAAATGATGATGTTTTTGTGAGATGCCATTGATGATATGTCAAGCATTTTGATGATTTTTGGTGTTAAATGAAAGATATGAAATAGATGAACATGTTTTGTTCTTGAATTTTTGATGAATTTAGCAAAATAAGGCTAAATTGAGAAAATGGTAGTTGAGGGACTAAATTGCAAATTTGATAAAAATGTGGGTTTGTATGTGGTGTATAAGAATTCGACCAAGCACATGTATATTGAAATTTTGAGTATTTGATGTGAAACACCCCACACCCGGCCCACGAGCCTGGACCGAATCTGGTATGTTCCTCGATGTAACCCGGTTCAAAAATTCTTTTGTTACTTTGAAAACTGTGTGTTTTGAAGATAGTTTGTTTGTAGGTTGGGCACGAGTTGAAAACAAGTTTATTTTTATATCGAAAACCCATTTATTTCAGGTGACAAAATATTTAAGCTTATTTTAAATTAAATGGACTTGTTCTTTAAATACCCTAAAATCTTAACTTAGTAATTAAAACAAAAATAAAATCATCGCTATGTCCTTATTACATAAAACAAAACCCAAAATAAAATTATACAGTACTTAAATAAAATAAAATGTCCATATTAAATAATTATTCATACTGAGCATGGCCACCACAAGTTCTGCCGTCCCGGTCCATCACTGTTCATCACCTGAAACATGTGCCCACAACGGGGTGAGTCGATAGACTCAATGTGTAACCAACACCAAAATATAATAGAATTAGGTATACCATACACATCATACTCAAATAATAATTCAAGATAATGATGCAAACCCGAAACCAAACCTATATGCCATCCGCTACACTCCACCCATACCAAACTTTGCATAACCGTGGGGACTACTAAGTCAACCTCCATCCGCTACACACCATCGAAGGCGTCATTGCAATCGACGTGCTCATCGCCCACATAAAGTCCGTGGCATAGCCACCAGATAATTGTGTCATGAGACACCACATTCAGATAATGTAATCGGGTTACCACATTTAGATAATGTGACCAAGTCACCACATTCACTTTGTGACCAAGTCATCACATTCACTTAGTGAGACCGAAGTCATCACATTCACTTAGTGAGACCAAGTCATCACATTCACTTCCCCTTTCTCAAATAACCCGAATGCCCCATATTATTCATATCATGCATATCATACTTAATTTCACATTCATGTCACTTTTCACATGTTAAGTATAATATATTTCGTAATCCTAGGAGGAGTAGGAAAACGTACCTAAGTACTTTGTACCATAACATGGTACTTTAGCCACATTCTTACACTTTCATATTAACATATATATCAAATTTAAGCCATAAATCTATTAAGATTAGTGTGGGGTACACACCTGATTCACTTAGCAAATTCACTGAAATCCCGAAGAATCTCGATCTACTGTTCTAGATATTGCTTCCTATATTTGGCCAACATTAAAGGTTTAATGAGAAACTCATTCACCACAAAACCAAATCCTAGTTGGATTTGGTGCCCTAAACTCACCTTAATGCCGATTTGCTTAACACTCAAATCTCAAAACTTTGTTTTTCTTCACCGGTATTCTACCAACCCTAAATCTCAACATAGGTTAGTTTTGACTTTTTAATAATTAAAGAACAGATCTAAGTATTCATACAAGCCTTGGCCGAATGCTTTTAGGTGCTTACCTTGTGGATTTTAAATCCCGAATTTCATCGAATAACTAGGGAGTACGCGGCCTATGGTGTACCCTTGGGAAATGAACTTCTCCTTCCTTGTAGTTGACACTTAGAAATTCCCAAAAGATCTCTTCAAGGTTTCGGTAACAATATATAGAGGATATTAGGATCTTAATTTCGACAGACTTAAAAGAAATAGAATGAGAATCGAACCTAATCTTACCCTCATCAAGAATTGATGGAACTCTTGCTTGAATCCCTTAGTAGTATTCGCTATGGCCCTTATGTGTAACACAAGGTTTTGACTTTTGTAACAATAAAGTAATCGGCTAGGGCTTTGCTTATTTTTAGGTTTTTTTTTATTGTGTTTGTAATAGAAGAAGAAAAGAAAAGAAGAGAATTATGGCAGAGAGAATTTGCCAAGGAGAGAAGAAAAGAATGGTGCTATTTGCTAGAGAATTTCTACTGAGGTTTCCTTGAAGAGAAAATAATGAATGAAGAATGGCCCTTATTTTCCCTCTATTGCCGAAATTCCTAGGCTAGAGTCCCCTACTTGGCCACCACTCTTCCTATGTGATAATTATCACTTTTATCAAAAGATTTAATCCAACAATTATTTCCTACTTAGTCAAATTCTAAAGGAAATAAGACTCCTCCTTTAGAGCCCACATGCCGTCCACCTCTCTGCTCTTGTAGCAAAATAAAATTTCTTTTATTTGCTTCCTAAGTGACTCGATCCTCGGCCCAATTACACTCGCATGTTGTGCCATTTCCTAAGGCCCTAAGTGGCATCTTCGAGCCACTTTTCCAAGCCCGCTTGTGTGTCAAATTTCACATACTTTTTCTCTTAAGGCCACCTTGCCTTAATTTCCTCTTTTAAACTTTAAAACTAGACATTTTTAGGTCATTTCTAAGTTTCCAAAAATTTTTGTTCGGCTCTTTAAACTTAGGTTTCCAAAATGGTCACTTTCCTATTTTACTTAGGTTTCCAAAATTGTCACTTTCCTATTTTACTTAGGTTTCCAAAATGTTAACTTTCCTCTTTTAACGTAACATTTCCATACATTCCTGTGTTTCCACAAATATTCAAAATTTATTCATAACATATCAAACATGTCATTTCGTATAATTAAGCCAAAATGCATAGGCCCTTTTCAGGATGTTACAGTTCTACCCCCTTAAAATAATTTTGTCCCCGAAATTTCCTAGCTAAAATAATTGAGGGTATTGTTGTCCCGTTGCCTCCTCTGGTTCCCACGAAGCTTCCTTCGATCCATGGTTGCGCCATAACACTTTGACTAGAGGAACTGACTTCCTCAGTAGCACTTTCACGCCACGCTCCAAAATCGGATCGGCTTTTCCTCGTAGGTTAAGTCCGCCTTAGCTCCACTTCTTCAATTGGTACCACATGAGAGGGATCCGATCGGTAGCGACATAGCATGGATACATGGAATACGTCATGCATCTGATGTAACTCTGGTGGCAACTCTAGCTGGTATGCCACTGGTCCCACTCGCTTTAGTACTTGATAAGGCCCTATAAACCTTGGGCTTAACTTCCCTTTTCGACCAAACCTCATCACCTTCTTCCATGGCGAGACTTTCAGAAACACTTGGTCTCCCACTTCAAACTCTATTTCCTTTCGCTTGAGGTTGGGGTAAGACTTCTGCCTATCAGATGCTTCCTTTAACCGTGCTCGGATTATCTCAACCTTCTCTTCGTTTCATCACCATCTCGGTCCCAAAACTTGACGTTCTCCTAACTCGGTCCAACAAGTAGAGTACGACACTTCGATCGCATACAATGCTTCATATGGTGCCATTCGAATACTTGCCTGATAGCTGTTGTTGTACGTAAACTCGGCTAGAGGCAAATACTCTTCCCAACTTCTTCTAAAATCCATCACACATCCTCTCAACATATCCTCTAACACTTGTATTACTCGCTCGACCGCCTGTCTATTTGTGGATAAAAAGCCGTAGTGAAGTCCAACTTAGTGCCTAAAGCTTGATGAAGTGCCCTCTAAAACTGAGACGTGAACCTTAGGTCTCTATCTGAAATAATTGACACCGGCACTCCTTGTAGTCTCACGATTTCTGCCACATATAACTTGGCTAACTTTTGAAGGGAATAATCCACTCTTACCAGGATGAAATGTGCGGATTTAGTCAAACGATCCACTATTACCCATACCGAGTCCTTCTTAGTAGGCGTAAGGGAGGCCCACTAACGAAGTCTATGGTTATTCTTTCCCACTTCCATGTGGAACTGGATTGGTCAAGCAATCCGGATGGAACTTGGTGTTCACTTTAACTTGTCGACACGCGGGCATTTTCCCACAATTCAGAACTTCCCGCTTAAGATCGGGCCACCAAATTTGTTCTCTTAAATCAGACAACTTAATGCCTCCGGATGCATAGCATAAGGGCTACTATGCACTTCTCGAAGAATCTTCTGCCTTAATTCCTTGTCCTCGTCAGATACGACTTTTCCTTTGTAGCACAATACTCCTTCATCATTAACCTTATAGTCCTCTAACTATCCGTTCTGTGCTTTTTGTAACTTAACACTTAAATCCTCATTAACCAACTGTCCCTCTTTCACCTCCTTCAACCACGTTGGCTTGACTTGCAATTCAGCCAACAGGCTTCCATCCTCATACAAACTTAAATGGGCAAACATTGCCCTTAGGTCTGACACAACCTTCCGACTTAGGGCATCCGTTACAACATTTGCCTTGCCTGGGTGATATTCTATCGAATAGTCATAGTCCTTCAGTAATTCCACCCACCTTCGTTGCCTCAAGTTTAACTCCTTCTGAGTCAACAGGTACCTAAGACTCGTCGACTTTTCGCCATAAAGGTAGTGTCTCCACACCTTAAGAGCGAAGACCATTACTGCCAATTCCAAGTCATGGGTTGGGTAGTTCAACTCATGTGGCCTTAAATGCCGAGACGCGTAAGCGACTACTTTTCCATCTTGCATTAGAACACATCCTAATCCCGTATGTGAAGCGTCACAGTACACCACAAAATCCTTTCCCGCCTCGGGCTGAATCAACATTGAGCTTCCGTCAATACTTTCTTAAGTTCTTCAAAACTCTCCTGTTGCTTATCCGTCCATACAAAGGGTACTTCTTTTCTCAACAACTTTGTTAATGGCGCGGCTATTGACGAAAATCCTTCCACGAACCTTCTGTAATAGCCTGCCAATCCTAAGAAAATTCAATCTCGCCATCGACTTAGGTGGTTTCCAATCCAACACACTCGATTTTATTAGGATCCACCATTATTCCTTGGCGGACACCACGTGTCCTAAGAAAGCAACTTCCCTAAGCCAAAATTCACACTTGTTGAATTTGGCATAAAGCTTCTTCTCCCTCAATACTTGCAACACAATCCGGAGATGCTCATCATGCTCCTCTTTAGACTTAGAGTATACCAAAATATCGTCGATGCACACTACGATGAACCTATCTAAGTAGGCTTGAAACACCCAGTTCATCATATCCATGAATGCGGCTGGGGCGTTTACCAACCCGAACGGCATTACCACAAACTCAAAATGGTCGTATCTTGTCCTAAAAGCTGTCTTATGGATCCACCTCCTTCACTTTCAACTGGTGATATCCTAACCTTAAGTCGATCTTTGAGAACACTGCCGCTCCCTTAAGCTGATCGAACAAGTCATCAATCCTAGGCAAGGGATAATTGTTCTTGATGGTTAGCTTATTCAATTGACGATAGTCTATGCACATACCCATAGTTTCGTCCTTCTTCTTCACAAATAGGACTGGTGCTCCCCACGGAGACACACCGGCCGAATAAACCCACGATCCAACAATTCTTGGATTTAAGCCTTGAGCTCAACCAACTCTTTTGGTGCCATTCGGTATGGAGCGATTGACATAGAGTCGCTCCTCGGTAGCAAGTCTATTCCAAATTCAACTTCCCTATCTGGGGGTATTCCTGGTAATTCCTTTGGGAACACATCCTCAAAGTCCCTTACCATTCTAACTCTATTGACACCTTCGTCCTTTCTATCCAACGCACTTACAAAGGCTAAAAACGCCTCAAACCCTTTACGAACCATCTTTTCAGCCTTAAGCGCCGAAACTACATTAGATAAGTAGTTCCTTCTTTTTCCTATCATAATGACCACCTCATCCTCAGGGGTCCTTAGTTCCATTCGTTTATCCGCACAATCCAACACGGCTCGTTGTTCTACTAACCAATCTATACCAAGTATGAGGTCAAATTCTCGAAGGGTAACTCCATTAAGTCACCAAAGCTCACTCCACAATTTCTAGGGATACATTTGAAAGATCTTATTCACTACTATAGTTTGGCCTAATGGGCTTACTACCATCATCTCCCTATCGAAAGTTTAGAGTCTAGGCCTAGTGTTTCAACTACACTACAGTGTAACATAAGAATGGGTCAAGCCCACATCAATTAAAGCATAATAGGGTTTGCCATGAATGAACATAAGAATGGGTCAAGCCCACATCAATTAAAGCATAATAGGGTTTGCCATGAATGAGGAACATACGGTTATAGCGTCCGCGACGTCTCCGAATCCTCCCTACGATGAATGTATAAACCAAACATGTTGTCTTGCCTCAAGATTAGCAGCTCCTCTACCTTGTGTTCCACATCCTCTGCCAGCACCATTACCTCTATTATTCGAACCTCGACCTCGTTGAAATTGCTTGTCCTTCCCTTGACTGATTAACATTACGAGTTCTTGGTGCTTTTCATTTGATATCTTTGGACAGTCCTTGAGCATATGGTCCTTGGACCCACACTTAAAACATCCTCCTGTCTTTTTCCAGCACTCCCCTAAATGCTTCTTCCCACAATGCTCACAAGGACGATACTGCCCTCTAGTACCAACTTGCTGACCCTTCGGTCCATCAGTTCTGGGCGTTTTTCACACATTTCCCGATGATCCATAACCCCTCTTGGGTCTATTCCTATCAGAGTTCTACTTAGTTGAGTCCTTGATTCCCTCAGCTACCTTAGCCTTTTCAACCAACGCGAAAAACTCCCACTCCTGATGTGGAGCTATCAATAACCTTCGGTCATCCCTTAATCCGTCCTCAAAAGGAACACAGCGTTCATGTTCAGTTACGACTACTCCTCGAGCATATCGGCTTAACCTCAAAAATTTAGCCTCATATGTTGCTACCGACTTGTTCCCTTGAACTAGTCCTAGAAAAGCTTTCTCTGCTCATCAATATAACGTGTGCCGACATACTTTTTACGGTATGCCTCCTTAGCATACTCCCGTGTCGAGATCCTCGTGGTGGCTCCATCCTCACTGTTAACCACCATTGATATGCTTCATCGCGTAGTAGTGCCACCATTCCTTTCAACTTCTCATCCGGGTCGATCGAGCTCATCCATAATCGCGCCGGTTGCTTTCAACCGAGATTCACTATCTGGGTGCCACGGATACTCCACGGCTACCTCAACTCCGTTGGCTCGGAGTCACTTCAGTCTGATTTTTGAGCTCTGTATTTCCACCCGCCGACCACCATTTCCAAAACTTCATGACATAGCTGCGACACAGCATCATCCCCCGTCTAAGCTTAACGCTCGACATTAATAATTGGGGGGTGGTGGTGGCGATGGTAACTCATTGTGGACCCTTGACCCGATCTAACGGGTTACGACACGATTATTCTTCCTCTTCGCGTCCTTGACAATCGCTTCCTCTAGAACTCATCTCTAACGTTGAGATCGATTAAGAAGTTTTATGAATTAGTACTTTTGTTTCACTTGATTACATGAAGAAATTTTATGAAAAGGACTTTAGGAGTGGTTCTTTCGTATTCATACATGCACAGTCTTTTCATTCATTCATACATCCATCAAACAATTATGAACCTTAGTTCATTCAGAGAAACGTTGTAGTTTTCATTTGTTGTTGTTTTTTCACTACCCAGGGGTTTTTTGTAATTTGTCCTACGGGGGTATTTTTGTAATTTGTCAAAATAAGGTTTCTTGATGATTTTGTCACAAAGTATTTTGGTATTTTTAAATTCCTAGGGTATTTTGGAAAATTTTTGAAATCCAAGGGTATTTTGGAAATTTTTGGACCTTGGAGGTATTTTGGTAATTTTTCCACAAACCAGGGTAAATTGTAAAATTTTAATAAATCGGGGATATTTGAAGTTGCAAAACTTTGAGGTTCTTTTGAGAGATTTATTTTCCAAAAGCGATGAAGTTGCAAAAATTTTGGAAATCGAGGTCATTTGGTAATTTTGGTAAGTTAGGGCAATTTGTAATTTTCCAAAATCAAGGTATTTTTTGATAGTTTGCAAGTTAGGGTTTTGAACATTTATGAAATAATGAAATTTTGGCAAAAGCTGTTGAGTTGTTGGACATTTTATAAACCAAGGACATTTTGTAATTTTACCACTAGGGGTATTTTTGTAATTTTATAAATCAAAAATTTTTTGAAAATGTGTGTAAAAAGAAATAATTTTCGTGAATTAAAGAAAAATGATTTTAAGAATTTTAATATTAGGGTTCTAAAAAAATGGCTAGTTCCTTTGAGTTTTAGTTATTGAGTTTAGCCTATGGACCGAGCCTCCTTGGTGGGGTGAACCAAAGCTACGCACTGTGCAGATTCGAGTGGAGAGGAGGTGAGTCACAATTTGCTTAAGTACCAAGCTCCCACTGAAACCATTCCTAGGCATGCGTCTGGGGTTGCCACACCCACTAAGTCCTCTCGGGTTAGGGTGAGCCGAAGCTACGCACGGTAGGATTCTGCGAAGAGGAGGTGAGTCACTAAGACGCTTAAATACCAAGCTCTTGGATCCAATCCTGACATGTGTACCATGGTTGCCACACCCTAACTCGATTGACTTAGCCATAGGTTTGTTTAGTGCATTAAGTCTTATGTATTTGTGTTTGAGTAGACTAATCCTAGGGTTCAAGTTCTTATCATGCTATTCTACATTCCGTTCCTTTTATACCCTTCTATAATTCACATAATCACCACAGATAGTTAGGGTACTTACTTGGTGGATCATGAATTCGAGACTCGGGGGCCATGCCATCAAACCTGCCCATTTTCAGAAATACTTCCATAAAACTCATTTAGGCTCATTTTTTAAAATGTTTTGGGCCTTAGGCCACAGGCCGAGAGTTTAAAAATGGGCTCTGATACCAAATTGAAATACGCCACACCCAACCCACGAGCCTGGACCGGATCTGGTATGTTCCTCGATGTAACCCGGTTCAAAAATTCTTTTGTTACTTTGAAAACTGTGTGTTTTGAAGATAGTTTGTTTGTGGGTTGGGCTCGAGTTGAAAACAAGTTTATTTTATATCGAAAACCCATTTATTTGGTGACAAAATATTTAAGCTTATTTTAAATTAAATGGACTTGTTCTTTAAATACCCTAAAATCGTAACTTAGTAATTAAAACAAAAATAAAATCATCACTATGGTCTTATTACATAAAACAAAACCCAAAATAAAATTATCTGATTTAAATAAAATAAAATGTCCATATTAAATAATTATGCAAGCGAGCATGGCCACCACAAGTTCTGAAGTCCCGGTCCATCACTTTTCATCACCAAACATGTGCCCTAGCAGGGGTGAGTCGATAGACTCAATGTGTAACCAACACCAAAATATAATAGAATTAGGCATACCATACACATCATGTTCAAATAATAATTCAAGATAATGATGCAAACCCGAACCCAAACCTATATGCCATCCGCTACACTCCACCCGTACCAACCTACACACCGTGGGGACAACTAAGTCAACCCTCCATCCGC
Source organism: Gossypium rotundifolium (assembly GCA_025506655.1). Lineage (NCBI taxonomy): Eukaryota > Viridiplantae > Streptophyta > Magnoliopsida > Malvales > Malvaceae > Gossypium > Gossypium rotundifolium. The sequence continues at coordinate 66,166,679 of CP106732.1, read as the reverse complement.
TACACACCATCAAAGGCGATCATTGCGGTCGGCGTGCTCATCGCATACATAAAATTCGTGGCATAGCCACGGATAATTGTGTCATGAGACACCACATTCAAATAATGTAACCGAGGTTACCACATTCAGATAATGTAACTGAAGTCACCACATTCACTTAGTGAGACCGAAGTCATCACATTCACTTAGTGAGACCGAAGTCATCACATTCACTTCCCCTTTCTCAAATAACCCGAATTCCCCATATTATTCATATCATGCATATCATACTTAATTTCACATTCATGTCACTTTTCACATGTTAAGTATAACATATTTCGTAATCCTAGTAGGAGTAGGACAACATACCTGAGTACTTTGTACCATAACATGGTACTTTAGCCACATTCTTACACTTTTATATTAACATATATATCAAATTTAAGCCATAAATCTATTAAGATTAGTGTGGGTACACACCGATTCACTTAGCAAATTCTTTGAAATCCAGAAGAATCTAGATCTCTTGTTCTAAATCTTGCTTCCTATATTAGGCCAACATTAAAGGTTTAATGAGAAACTCATTCACCACAAAACCAAATCCTAGTTGGATTTGGTGCCTAAACTCACCTTAATGCCGATTTGCTTAACACTTAAATCTCGAAAACTTTGTTTTTCTTCACCTTGTATTCGGCAAACCCTAAATCTCAACATAGGTTAGTTTTCAACTTTTTAATAATTAAAAAACAGATCTAAGTATTCATACAAGCCTTGGTCGAATGCTTTTAGGTGCTTACCTTGTGGATTTTAAATCCTGAATTTCACCGAATAACTAGGGAAGACGTGGCCTATGGTGTACCCTCGGGAAAAGAACTTCTCCTTCCTTGTAGTCGACACTTAGAAATTCTCGAAAGATCTCTTCAAGGTTTCGGTAACAATATATAGAGGATATTAGGATCTTAATTTTGACAGACTTAAAAGAAATAGAATGAGAATCGGACCTAATCTTACCCTTACTGAAGAATTCGATGGAACTCTTGCTTGAATTCCTTAGTAGTATTCGGCTATGGCCCTTATGTGTATCACAAGGTTTCGGCTTTTGTAACAATAAAGGAATCAGCTAGGGCTTTGCTTACTTTCGGGTTTTTTTTATTGTGTTTGTAGTAGAAGAAGAAAAGAAAAGAAGAGAATTATGGCGAGAGAATTGGCTAAGGAGAGAAGAAAAGAATGGTGCTATTTGCTAGAGAATTTCAAGAGGTTTCCTTGAAGAGAAAAGAATGAATGAAGAATGGCCCTTATTTTCCCTCTATTGTCGAAATTCCTAGGCTAGAGTCCCTACTTGGCCACCACTCTTCCTATGTGATAATTATCACTTTTATCAAAAGATTTAATCCAAAATTATCTCCTAATTAGTAGAAATTCTAAAGGAAATAAGACTCCTTCTTTTAGAGCCCACATGTCGTCCACCTCTCTGCTCTTGTAGCAAAATAAAATTTCTTTTATTTGCTTCCTAAGTGACTCGATCCCTGGCCCAATTACACCTGCATGTTGTGCCATTTCCTGAGGCCCTAAGTGGCATCTTCAAGCCATTTTCCAAGCCCATTTGAGTGTCAAATTTCACATACTTTTTCTCTTAAGGCCACCTTGCCTTAATTTCCTCTTTTAAACTTTAAAACTTGACATTTCTATGTCATTTCTGAACCCTCAGAATCAAGGTATGGTACGAAGGTGAAGTCTTGGCATCACCAATTCTTGAAATGGGATTTAGGTGAAGTCTTAGGATCACCAATTCTGAAATGGGATTTCAGGACCAAACTGGTAGAGATGATGCTGTGTCTCAAGCTATGTTGCGTGTCTTAAAGCGATTTGCTGGAGTGAGCATCGGATCAGTAGCTTGAAAATCTATTTCGGAGCGACTCTGAGCTAATGGGGTTAAGATATTCTAGGGTATTTCTGGTGTGGCTCCTAACGTAGCTGAGTACTGGCTGAAGGGAGTCGAGCGAATTATGGACGACCTTGACTGTACCGCAGATGAGAATTTGAAAGAAGTAGTGTCTCTTCTTTGAGATGAGGCATACCAATGGTGGCTCATCGTAAGAGAGGGTACATCAGTGGATCGTATTACATGGGACTTCTTTATGTCAGCATTCCAAGGGAAGTATATTGGGTCGAGCTATGTGGACGCTCAGAGGAAGGCGTTTCGAAACTTAGTCTAGGGGAATAAGTCAGTGGCTAAATATGAGGCAGAATTCCTGTGTTTAAGCTGTTATGCCTAGGATATTGTTGGGACAGATCATGAACATTACGTTCAATTTGAGGATGGTCTGAAGGACAAGTTGCGAGTACTGATAGCTCCGCAACAGGAAAGGGAGTTTGTTGTTCTGGTTGGAAAGGCAAAGATAGTTGAAGAGGTGAAGTGATCTGAAAGACAGAATCAGGATAAAGCCAGGGGTAGGAATAAAAGGAGTTTTGGATCGTTAGGATCTGCTAGGAGTTTCGAGAAGAGGCCTACGTTTGATGGGTCGGGTCAAGTTACGAGGCCTATTACTATTGCTCGGACTCAGTAGTGTGCTAGATGTGGTAGATTCCATTCAGGGGAGTGTTGGGCAAGAAACAGAAAATGCTTTAGGTGTGGATCTGTAGGTCATTTGGTAAGGGACTATCCATAGGAGCCAAACAGGGCACGGCTAGTAGGTCAAGGTTATGTACAGCCTGGAAGAGGTGGAAAGCAACCTGTTGAGAGGTCGTGGTCCGACTAGGGGAGGAAATGGTTATGGTTGAAGGCGTGGAGCATCGGGCAGAGGTGCTGGGAATATAGATGTGAGACAGCTTGGGTTGGTTTGTGCAGCCAGACATCGAGAGGAGGGCGATGCACCGGACGTCATAACCGGTACGTTCCTTATTTTTGGTTTGCCCTTTATAGCGTTGATAGATGTTGGGTCTACACATACGTATGTTGCTAGTATTGTGTCTGGAACTTTGAACATAGAATCTGAGATTGCTTCTAGAGAGATGGCTGTGATTAGCCCTTTAGGACAATCTGTAGTTGTAAACAAACTCTTTAGGAAGGTGCCTTTAGAGGTTCAAGGGATGGTTTTCCCGGCTGACTTGATGGAATTGTCATTCAACGAGTTCGATTTGATCTTAGGCATGGACTGGTTAGTTATGTATCGAGCGAACTTGGATTGTGCTGCTCAGCGCATGGTGGTTAAAACTCCCGAGGATAAAGAGGTGTTGGTGATAGGCGAAAGAAAAAATTACCTGTCCAATGTCGTGTCTTTCGTAAAGGCCGAAAAGGATGGTACAGAAAGGGTGTGAGGTGTTTTTAGCTTTCATCAGTGCTTTGGAAGCCAATGAGTTGTCTGTAAGAGATGTTAGGACGGTGAAGGAATTCTCTGGTGTTTTTCCAAAAGAGCTTCTAAGATTACCTTTGGATCGTGAGGTGGAGTTCGGTATCGATCTTCTTGAGGACAACTCCAGTGTCCATTGCCCCATATAGAATGGCACCGAAAGAGTGGTGGAACTTAAAGCTCAGATTCAGGAACTATTGGATTGGGGTTTTATCCGACCAAGTGTGTCACCATGGGGAGTGCCAGTGTTATTCGTTAAGAAAAAGGACGGGTCAATGAGGATGTGTATAGATTACAGGAAATTGAACAAATTGACGATTAAGAACAAGTACCTGTTGCCTAGGATTGATCATCTGTCCGATCAGTTGTGAGGCACTTCGATCTTCTCGAAGATAGATTTGAGGTCGGGTTATCATCAACTTAAGGTCAAGGAGGTGGATATTCATAAGACAGCTTTTCAAACTCGTTACGATCACTATGAATTTTTAGTGATGCTGTATAAGTTAACAAATGCACTAGCTACGTTTATGGATATGATGAATTGAATATTCCAACCCTATCTGGATCAGTTTGTTGTAGTGTTCATAGATGATATCTTGGTTTATTCAAGGACGGAAGAGGAACATGATTCGCAACTTCGAGTGGTTCTGCATATTTTGAGAGAGAAGCAACTGTATGCCAAGTTCAGAAACTATGAATTTTGGTTGAGAGAAATTACTTTTCTAGGGCATGTTGAGTCTGCTGAGGGGATTAGGGTGGATCCCCGAAAGATTGAAGCTGTTCTAGATTGGTAACCACCGAAGTCAGTAGTAGAGATTCAAAGTTTCCTTGGGTTAGCTGGGTACTACAGAAGGTTTGTTGAGGGATTCTCATCGATAGCTGCACCTTTAACCAAGTTGTTACGGAAAGGGATACCGTTTGTCTGGACAGATAAGCAGCAGGAAAGCTTTGAGAAATTGAAGAGGATTTTGATTGAGGCACCAGTGTTGATTCAACCTAAAGCTGGGAAGGAGTTTGTCATTTATTGTGATGCATCGCACACAGGACTAGAGAGTGTGTTGATGCAAGAGGGAAAGGTAGTAGCGTACGCATCTTAGCAATTGAGACCACACGAAGTGAACTATCCCATGCATGATTTGGAGTTAGCTGCGGTAGTGTTCGCTTTGATGATCTGGAGACACTACTTGTATGGAGAGAAGTCGATTATTGACACAGATCATAAGAGCCTGAAATATCTCCATACCTAGAAGGAGCTAAATTTAAGGCAACAGAGGTGGATTGAATTGTTGAAAGATTATGACTGCTCAATCAAGTATCACGGGTAAAGCTAACGTAGTGGCGGATGTGTTAAGCCGTAAGGTAATATCAGACTTGAGGGCAATGTTTACTCATCTCAGTTTGTATGAGGATGAGAGTTTGTTAGCTGAACTTCAAGTGAGCCCTACATGGATAAGTAAGGTTAAAGAGCAACAGCTGTCGGATGAATCATTAAGTTCTAAATTCCAGCTAGTAGAAGGTAGTGAGATAGGATATTTTAGTTTGAACAGTGATGGGGTATTTTGCTTTCGTGGAAAGGCTTGTATGCCAAAGGATTTTGAGTTAAGGCAGAAGATTCTGAAGAAAGTGCATAATAACCCATACGCTATGCATCCTGGTGGGAGTAAGATGTACCGAGATTTGTGGGAACAGTTTTGGTGGCCAGGGTTGAAGCGAGAAGTTACCAAGTTTGTGAATAGGTACTTAGTATGTCAGCAGGTAAAGGCGGTACATCAGTTGCCTTCGGGATTATTATAGTAAGTGAAGATTCCACTGTGGAAATGGGAGAGAATAACGATGGATTTTGTTTGTGGACTACCTCTTATGCCTACTAAGAAAGATTCGTTGTGGGTAATTGTCAACCGGTTGACGAAGTCTGGTCACTTCATATCGGTTCGAGTTGATTATTCACTTCAGTAGTTAGCCAAGCTGTATGTAGCAGAGATTGTGAGGTTACATGGGGTACCAGTGTCTATCATATCAGACAGAGACCCTAGGTTTACGTCGCGATTCTAAAGGTGTTACATCAAGCGTTGGGTACAAGATTGGATTTCAGCACGGCATTTCATCCACGGACTAATGGTCAGTCTAAGAGGGTAATTTAGATATTGGAAGACATGTTGAGAGGCTGTATAATTGACTTCATGGGTAGTTGGAAAGATTTCTTTCCATTATCAAAATTTTCATACAACAATAGCTTTCAATCCAATATTTAGATGGCACCCTATGAAGCATTGTATGGTCGTAAGTGTTGTACCCCTACCTATTGCACAGAGTTGGGTAAGCGACAGTTGTTGGGTCTGAAATTAGTTTCTGAAATAGAGGAAAATGTTAAGTTGATTCGGGCTCGATTAAAGGGAGCTTTTGACAGCAGAAATCGTATGCAGATCTGAAGCGTAAGGATATAGAGTTCTCAGTGGGTGATCGGGTTTTTCTGAAAGTTTCACCTTGGAAGAGGGTTCTGAGGTTTGGATGTAAGGGCAAGTTGATCCCCAGGTTCATTAGGCCTTATCGAGTGTTAAAACGTATGGGACTAGTAGCATATCAGCTCGGGTTACCCCTGGAATTGAGGCAGAAACATGATGTGTTCCATGTCTCGATGTTAACGCACTATCATTTGGATCCATCCCACATAGTGCCGATAGAAGAAATTAAAGTAAGACCTGATTTATCTTTTGAGGAAGAACCTATTCAGATCTTAGATCGAGATGTGAAAGTTTTGAGAAGGAAGATAGTTCTATTGGTGCAATTATTGTAGTGGAATCACGGTTCAGAGGAAGCCATGTGGGAGCCAAAGGAGGTGATGCGACAACAATACCTTCATATCTTTTGATCAGGTAAATTTTGAGGCCGAAATTTCTTTAAGGGGGTAAAACTATAACATCCTAGATTAGGGGTTCTGCATTTTATGTTTTCTGTGTGTTTGGCTTGTTTTGCTTGTTAATTTGGTGTGTTTAGGGGTCCTAGGAAGGCGGGGTCAGGCCAGGGCCTTGGTAAAAATTTTGTTTTTGGCACTTTAGGGGGGAAGCTAGTAGGAGCAGGCCTTAAGTCTATTTGTGTGCAATTGATGACACAAAGAAGCTTGTGTCCAAGTGGAGGTGGTGTTACTTGTAGAAGCTGAATGGAAGGAGTTCGAATCCCATAAGCCTCATTATGAAGCTTTATTTTTGGCACCTGGATGGGGAGAAGGTGGATTCAGCAGGGACTCTTCAAGGTTGTTGGTTGAATGGGTCAATGTGTTCAAGTGTGTGGACATGAGGGGCTTGTGGAGTTTGAATTGGTCAAAGCAATTCAAATGGATGTTGAGGAGTGGAAGTAGGAGGAAATCAAGGAATGTGGCCATGGTGGAGGTGTTGACCGAATGTGGAAAGCTTGAGGAGGGGGAGAATTAGGTTTAGTGCTAGCATAGGTGGTGTGCCAAAATTTCATAGGTCTTAGGAAACTGTTTCTTTTCATTTTAACGTATTCGACCATTAAGGGAGGTGAGTGCCAATTTTTCTAGTCTCATTGAATTCATCTTTTCTCTTATTCGGTTTCCCTATTCCTCTCTATGCCAAAATTGTCAGCTTCCTCTATTCATCTCTTTTGTTTCTTTGACACTAGTTGAAAGTTGTGTGACCACCTTTTTCTTTCTTCTTCTTTTCTTTCTATTTCCTTTGTTCTTAAGCCGAACCCTCTCCCAACCATCAGTCGTATATTTGGTTTCCTCTATTCATCTCTTCCACCTTTTCTTACTTCTTCTTCAAAAGTCAAAACCCCCTACTTCTTCTTCTGCTACTCCTTTTGTCTTCTTTTTCTGACTGAACCTCAGTGCTCGTCCCCTTTTTGTTTCTTTCCTCTTGTTTTGGGAGTGAGCCAAAACCTTCTTGGCATGGTCTGCTTCTGCTGAATCCCCTCGGACTTCTTTCGATTACACTCTGATTAAGGTAAGGAACTTCTCGTTCTTCTCATCTCGTTACTTCTCCTAAGAAAGCCATCCATTCTTTCTTTTCTCATAAATCAATTTTGGTGTTCTTTGTTGAAGCAGATTATGCCATCGTTGTAACTCGTTTCTTTTATCTTTCTTTGCTACTAGCCGCATATCTGGAAGCAAGGTGCTAGGAGTCTTGGGCCCACGAGAGTCTCCTCTTCAATTGGTTTTGTCGGTCAAGGTAAGGGAGACTCTGTTGATCCTTTTCTTTTTACTTTCCTTCGGTTCTGTGTGGTCATAGCCGAATGGCTAAATTGCTCTTGTTATTAGTTCGAGACTAATCACTCCCTTTCATCTCTCATTTTGGGAACGTTTACTCGGAAGGCTCAGTAGCCGAACGTGTTGTAATCCACCATTCCATTCAATTTCTTAAGGTAAGGAGTTTCTTTAGTCTTACACGTTTGGACTCTCTTCCTTCATACTCCGAATTAATCGAATCTTTTGGTTTGCCAATAAAAGGTTTCTCTCTGACCTTTGATCAAGTCTATTCATGGATGCAAGTGTTGGTCAAGTCGGAGAGGAGAGTGGACCCGTAATATCTGCTCTCAAGTTGAAAAAATGTGCTGTGTCGACAGTTTGGGACTTTTCACCTGGTTGTGGCGGAGAGCTAACTTCTTCTTGGGATAGAAAAATCGTAGTCGTTCCTGTTAATGAGAGCATCGACTAGAGAGTCTAGTTTTATGCGTATTCAAGTGTGTAGTGCTCACACTTGACTTGTTAATTAATTCATGTTAATGGTTGTGGTGGCTGAAAGTCGAAATGGTTGATTAGATAGGCGAGATACCCTTGTGGGTAAGGTTGGAGACACTAGGTAAGTTCCGATATTATGTCACTTCAGACTATTGTATGTTTAAACTAATCATATGTTATACATTGAAAGTATGTTGCATTCATTACAGTATGACAATATGTTGCATGGATGTTTGAGAAATGATTAAAAGGGGAAGTGTGATTATGTGACTCTGTCACGGTGGTCTAGAACCACGGTGGGCTGGCCCCATGTATTTATTGAGTGACTATGTCACGGTGAGTCTGTGACCACGGTGGTTTAAAACCACGTATACTTATCAGTTACGCATCTCGGTGATCTGGAACCACAGTGGGTTGGCCCCATATATATTATTCAGAGATCGTCACGGTGGTCTAGGACCACGGTGGGTGGGCCCCAAATTTATTTATATATCCTGTGACTTTGTCACAAGTGGTCTGGGAACACGGTGGCATAATGCCACGGGTGATTTGATGATTCAGGTGAACTAGAGGATGGAAAACTAGGTTGGGATTGGGTTGCATTGCATGCATGATTATTTTGCTGTATTGTGTGGGCTAAGGCCCCGATGGGCCTACGCGGGCTTAAAGCCAATTGTGTTATACAGGGAATTACACATTGAGGCTTGGTGACTCACCCCTCTGCTTAATTTGCAGGTAATCACTAGATCGCGGATTTGGAACTGAGGCGGACTCGAGGTGACCATACAATAATTTTCCCGTAAACTCGTTTGTTTTATTTAAACTTATTTTAATTTGGGATTTTACTATGTAATGAGGCCGCTATAACTTTAATTTGGGTTTTGATTTAATGCTGATAATGCACATTTTATAAAATTGTCGATTATGGGGTTTTTCCAAAAATTTAAAATCACAAACAAATAGTTTCAAGGTGTTAATAAAAGATGAGATGTGAATAACCTATAAATGTGAAGATTTTATTAAATCGCAACATAGTTTTCCCACTGTCACACTTTTGAAATCTCCTAAGTGGGTTTTTCCAAAATTATCTCGTTTTCAACTCTGGGATATGTTAATAAGAAGTTGGTAAGATAGACACAAACAAAATATTTAATTGTCCTCAAATGGAATCACTAAACGAAGAGTTTTTCTCAAACTATGATATTTCGATAAATATTTCAAAACTACCTTTCCTATAACAAACCAGATTTGGTCATAACGCGTTGACCAGGTTTGGGGTGTTACACTTTCCTCTAATTCGGAATAAATGGACTGATTCGACTACTCGATCACTTTTGACTTTCCTCGGTCTAAATCTGTTTCCTTGGTTCTTGATCTACACATATTCAAATTTAACTCATTTATTCACCAAATCATTCAATTCAATCGAAAAACACACATTTAGGAAATTTTACAATTTTTCCCTCCCATTTGCACATTTTTACATTTAAGTCACTATTTCACTAAATCACAAAAAACACATAATTTCTTTTTATTCATGCTTAACCGAATGTTCACATGCTTCATGTAAGTCTACAAATTTCATTTATTTCACATTTTAGTCCCTCAAAATATTATTTTCTCAATTTAGTCCAAATTACTAAAATTCATTAAAAATCCAAAGACAAAACTTGTTAATCTAACACCTATATTTCAAAATTCATCATAAACTATAACAAATCTCAAACATTCATCAATGGTACATTTCAAAATCATCATTGAATTCCAAAATTATGGCATGGGCTTGATAGTACTCGAAGCAACGATCACAAAAACGTAAAAATTATCAAAAACAGAACAAAACTCCTACCTTAATCAAAGAAGACAAAGGCCAAACCCTAGGTTTATTTTTTTTCTTTTCTTTTTCTTTGAATTTCAGTAGAAAGATGAACACAATGGCCAATTTCCATGCTTTTGATTTTTTTTTATTTTTTACTAATTTAGCTAATTACCAAATTAGCCTTTTTATTATCATTTATATTACACTAACATATGTCCATCTTTGCCCACGCATTAATCTAATGATCCATTTACCACATAAGGACTACACATTAATAAGACACATCAATTTGGCATATAATTAATTAGAAGACCACTTTTACATTTCTTGCGATTTAGTCCTTTTCTCATATTAGGCACACAAACAATAAAATTAATTCACAAAACTTTCACACATGCTTAATCACATACTGTAGGCATAAAAATAATATTAAAATATTTTTTTGACTCAAATTTATGGTTCTGAAACCACTATTCTAACAGCTCATTTTAGACCCTTGTCAGAACAATGGTTTTGGAACCACAAATCTGAGGTCATAAAAATATATTAATATTATTTTTGGTGTTTATAATATGTGATTGAGCAAGTGTGAAAATTCTGAGTGAAAATTTTATCGATTGTGTGTTTAATTTGCGAAATGGGCTTAATCGCATAAAATGTAAAAGCTACGTGCTGATTGTTAAAGTGTCTATTTGACATGGCTTATTAAAATGTGAGTCCTTAAGTTATTATTATTCCATTGATGAATTTTATGGGCAAAAATGGGCTTTAGTTGGTGGAAATTTAAATGAAATAATAAAGGGCAAAATGGTAAAAAGCCAATTAATGTTTATTAAAATAAAACAAAAAGATGAAAACATGTTCATCTTTGTTTCTTTCAATCGAAAATAGGAAAATAGATAGGGATTGGATGGTTTCTCATATTCGGCTGCTCAATCAAGGTATGTTTTGAGTCAATTTTTAATAATTTCCACGTTTTTGTGATCATTGCTTAGTGTTCTAGCTAGCCCATGCTTTAATTTTAGAAATTGATTGTGATTTTGAGATATGCCATTGATGAATGTTTGAGCTTTGTGATAGTTGGTTATGAAATATGAAAGATATGTGAAAGATTAACATGTTTTGTCTTTGAATTTTTGGTGAAATTGAGTAATTTAAACTAAATTGTGAAAATAATATTTTGAGGGACTAAAATGTGAAATAAATGAAATATATGGGCTTGTATGAGACTGTGGAAAATTTGGCCTAAGCATGGTGTAGTAAAATTTTGTGTATTTTGTGATTTTGTGAATTAGGGACTAAAGTGTCGAAATGTGGAAATGTGAGGGCTATTTTGTAAAATGCCATAAATACGTCTGTTTGGACTAAATTGAATGAATTGGTGATTAAATAAGCTAAATTTTAATATGTATAGACCAAGAAAGGGAGATTTGGATCGAGATTGAGGCAAAGACAAACTACTCGATTGATCGACCAGTTTTGGTATTTTGATGTCCGAGGTAAGTTCGAATATAGTACAAGTTGTTTAATTTATATATATGTGATGTGAAATGGATAAATGTATAGTTATTGAATTAGAAATTTTATATGTGAGATTGTGAAATGTGGCACTAAGTGTGCGTAATTGAAATTGAGACAGAGTTGAATAGCACTGTGTGTGCGAAGTAATGAAAGCTTCGGCTTTACTTATTGGCACTGTCTGTGAGATACCAAATTGGGTTTGGTTTTATATCGAGGCACTAAGTGTGCGATGACAATTATGCTTCGGCTATGAAATTGGCACTAAGTGTGCGATTAAATCAAATGAATTACAAAGGTTGATTGAAATGTGATATCAAGCATTGAGTAGCATGGATGGTGAATAACTATGTGTTGGCTAAGGTATGTATTGAACCTTCGTGGTTGATGATATGGTGCATAGAATTATGAATGGTTGAGTGAGTATATTAGCTATGGATGAAATTGTGTGAATAATTGAAAGTTGATCTAGGTGATGAATTAACGTTGTATATTGTATTTGCTTTATTAAGTTGAATGTATTATTTTACGAACTTACTAAGCTCTTAAGCTTACTGTGTGAATTGTTTCTCTGTTTTATAGTGTCAGTAAAGCTAGCTCGGATCCGAGGATTGTCAGTGACTCAATCACACTATTGGCTATCAATTTTAGTACTTTTGAAATATGTACATATTTGGTATATGGCATGCATAGGCTAGAAAATGCGGTGTATTTTGAGATGTTGGACCATGCCATGTGATATGGCTTGGAAGTTAAATTATTTTGGTTATTGTGTGTGAGCTATGTAAATGATGAATGTAGTATGGAATAGTGAGGTTGGAAATGTTATAATTCATGCGTGAATTAGTTGATGAGATTGGTATTTTAAATGTGAAATTGTGGTATGACTAGATGATGTTTAGTTTATATAATTTGAGTTGGGAAAATGATGTTTTGGGTGGATTTATTTGAGGAGGGATTGAGTATGAAACTAAATGATGTAGTAGTTGAGTAGTTGGTACTTGTATTGGTATTTTCTAATTGCATTTGAGGCATGAATTGGTATTGGTTTGATGCTTATAGGTGATTTCAAACTGTGGATGGTAATTTGGCCTTGAAAATGGTCTATAATTTCCCCACACGATTGAACACGGGGGTGTGTGACTTGACCGTGTCCTTCGAGGTTATGTTTTAAAGCAAGTTAGGCTCGACCACGGGCTGGACACAAGGGCGTGTCACTGGCTGTGTGGTGCGAGTCAGTATCGACCACGGGTGAGGCATACGGGCGTGTCTTAGGCCGTGTGAACAAGTCAGTATGTATGCCCTATTTTACCATGACTTGGACGCACGGGCGTGTCCGAGGCCATGTGAGGGACATGGCCTACCCACATGGACGTGTGACCTCTATAACTTAGAAAAATGTTAGAACTTTCAAAAATTTTCGTATAAGTTCTGTTTAGTGCCGACCCCTTTCTAACACGTGTTTAAGTCTCGTAGACCTCATTAAGGGATATATGATTGTGAATTATTTTATCTGATTGACTTTGTGTTGAAAATGATATGGGATGTTTGGAAATGATTATACTTCCTCTTAACCCGAGTCCGACGATGATTACAGGTTAGGGGTGTTACACTTTACTGGTATCAGAGCTACGATTTAGTTGATTCTCGGACTAAAGTAGTGCGTGTGAGTCTAGCTATACACGCCATATATATAATTACAATAGTGTAATGAATCGTGACAGTTGAAAATGTGTTTTCGTATAGTAAATGGATCCTAATCGAGCAGTTGCTGATGATGTAGGGAGTAATGCGCCTACTCCCGCTCAAGGGACAGCGCCGGCCACATCTAGGCCAAATGATAGTAGCCAAGAGGGAGAGGCTAAGCAAGCCTTCTTCCGAATGATGGGTGAGTGGTTTTCAGAGTTCGTTTGAACGAATATGGCTGCTCCAAAACCTCCACCCCCACAAGTACCTGTTGTGCCACAAGCTATAGATCCGATCCGATTGAATAAGATTCCTGTTGATAAAATTTAAACGGATGGGGCCGAAGAGTTTAGGGCCACAGATGATGATGATGCCGAGTGAGTTGAGTTTTGGCTCGAGAATATCATCCTAATATTTGATGAGATGTCATTGACTCTTGATAAATGTATTAAATGTGCTTTTTCCTTGTTGAGAGATACGGCATACAACTGGTGGAAGACATTGATATCCATGGTTTTGAGAGAGAGAATCACATGGGATTTCTTTCAAGCTAAATTTTGAAAGAAGTATACCAGTCAACGATTCATAGATGAGAAAACGTAAAGAGTTTCTAGAGCTGAAACAAGGCCACATGTCCATTACTGAGTATGAATGAGAGTTTGTAAGGTTGAGTTAGTATGCACATGAATGTGTTTCGACTGAAGCTACTATGTGCAAATGTTTCATTGAAGGGTTGAATGATGATAATAAATTGTTGGTTGGAATACTTGATATAAATGAATTTTTTGTACTAGTTGAAAGAGCCTGCAAAGCCGAGGAGTTGAGCAAAGAAAAGAAGAAAGAAGATTTTGAGGCTAGATATGAAAGAAAAAGATCGATGAGTGAGTCATTTCAACCTTTGATGAAGAGATTTAGAGATGTAAGCAATCGTTCAAATGTTTCGTTTGGACATTCGGGTAGAGATCGTGCGAGGAAAAGTGTTGGTCCAAAAAATCAAACTCCAACCGAATCAAGCATTGGAAGTGTCAAAAGTAACAAGCCTGAGTGTAAATAATGTGGAAGACGACACGTTGGAGAATGCTGGGGCAAGTACAATAATAGAACTTGTTATAAGTGTGGATCATGAGACTATTTCTTTCAGGATTGCCCAAAGTTAGCTGAGAAAGATAATGTTCAGAGTGCAAGATCAAGTAATATGACAACTAGGAGTAGACCACCAAAAAATACTGAAAATGTGAGTGGAAATCAAAGAGGACGACAAATACAGATGTGAGATCTGAGGCAAGAGCACTTGCCCGAGCCTATGCTATTCGTGCTCATGAAGAAGCGTCATCTCCAAACGTCATTACTAGTACTTTTACTCTATTTGATATCGATGTGATTGCATTGATAAATACAGGATCTACTCATTCATATGTTTGTGTGAACCTAGCATCAAGTAAGAATACTGTTGAGTCTACTGAATTCATTATTAGAGTATCAAACCCCATAGGCAAATGTGTCTTGGTTGATAAAGTGTGCAAGAACTATCTGTTGATGCTTCGAGATATTTATTTTTGGCTAATTTAATGTTGCTACATTTTAATGAATTTGATGTCATACTGGGTATGGATTGGCTCACTTTGCATAATGCCATTGTGAATTGTAAACGAAAGAATATTGATTTGAGAAGTCAGAATGATGAGATAGTTCAAATAGAATCTAATGATTTGAATGGATTACCGGCTGTTATATCTTCGATGAAAGCTCTGAATTATGTGAAAAAGGGTTGTGAAACTTATCTCGCATATGTGCTAGATACAAAAGTGACAGAAAAGAAAGTTGAATCTATGCATGTGGTTTGTGAGTTCCCAAATGTGTTTCTGAAGAGCAACCGGGATTACCGTCGAAATGAGAAGTTGAGTTTGGTATTGAATTAGTGCCAGGGATGACTCTGATATCAATAGCTCTGTATAGAGTGGCACCGACTGAATTGAAAGAGTTGAAGTCTTAGTTGCAAGAGTTGACAGATAGAGGATTTGCACGATCGAGTTTCTCACCCTTGGGTGCTCTTATGTTGTTTGTAAAAAAGAAAGATGGCACTATGAGGATGTTTATTGATTAACGACAGTTGAACAAAGTGACAATAAAGAATAAATATCCATTGCCATGAATCGATGATATGTTTGATCAGCTGAAAGGAGCTACAGTATTTTCTAAGATAGATTTGAGATCAGGCTATTATCAGTTAAGAGTCAAAGAATCAGAAGTGCCAAAAACTACTTTCAGAACGAGGTACGGACATTATGAATTCTTAGTTATGCCTTTTGGACTAATGAATGCTCCTACAGTATTTATGGATTTAATGAACGTGATATTCAGACTGTATTGGGATCGTTTTGTTGTGGTGTTCATTGATGGCATTCTGATTTACTTGTGTGATGAGACACAACATGCCGAGCATTTGAGAACTATGTTACAGACTCTACGTGAGAAGCAATTGTATGCAAAGTTCAACAAATGTGAGTTTTGGCTGTGTGAGGTTGGTTTTTGGGGCATATTGTATCAGCTGCGGGAATATGAGTTGATCCAAGTAAGATATTAGCTATTTTAGAATGGAAACCATCAAGAAATGTGTCTAAAGTCCATAGTTTTCTGGGACTAGCGGGATATTGCAGGCGGTTTGTGAAAGGCTTCTCGATGATTACAACTCTGTTGATGAAGTTGCTACAGAAAGATGTTAAATTTGAGTGGTCAAAAAAGTGCCAGCAGAGTTTTGAACAGTTGAAAGCATTATTGATAGAGGCACCTGTGTTAGTTCAACCTAAGCCTGGTAAAGAATTCATAGTTTACAGTGATGCATCGTTGAATGGTTTGGGCTGTGTGTTGATGCAAGAAGGCAAAGTTGTAGCTTATGCTTTGAGACAGTTAAAGCCACATGAAAAGAATTACCCGACACATGATCTTGAATTTGTTGCAATTGTATTTGCATTAAAGATTTGGTGCCACTACCTATTTGGTGAGAAATGTCATATTTATACATATCACAGGAGTTTGAAGTACTTGATAACTCATAAAGAATTGAATTTGAGACAAAGAAGATGGTTAGAGCTTTTGAAAGACTATGAGCTTATGATAGATTATCATCCGGGTAAATCTAATGTTGTTGCTTATGCTTTGAGCCGAAAGTCTATATGTGCTTTGTGAGCAATGAGTACTTAGATAGATCTATGTGATGATGGTTTGATTTTGGCTGAATTGAAGGTTAGACCGATGTTTATACGCCAAATTTTTATGCCCTAAAAGTTGATGATGAAATAATGACAAAACGAGCTCAATGTGGTTTGAATTCTAATTCAGAATTTTGAGTTGATAATGATGATTGTTTGAGATTAAAAGATCGAATTTGTGTTCTGAGGATTTCAGAGTTAATTCAGTTGATTATGAATGAAGCTCACAGTAATCATTTGGCTATTCACACGGGGAGTACAAAAATGTATAATGATTTGAAACAGTTTTATTGGTGGCATGGTATAAAACGGGATATCTCAGAGTTTGTTCGAGATGCTTGGTCTTTCAGCAAGTTAAAGTTGAACATCAGGTTCCGTCCAATTTTGTTACAATCGATTATGATTCCTAAGTGGAAATGGGAGAGAATTACGATAGACTTTGTGTTGGGATTGCCTTTATCATCGGGCAAGAAAGATGCAATCTGGGTGATAGTTGATAGATTGGCGAAATTAGCTCATTTTGTTCCGGTGAGAACATATTATTCACTTGATAAGTTAGTTGAATTGTCTATCTCTGAGATTGTGAGATTACACGGGGTACCACTATCTATTATGTTTGACAGGGATCCAAAATTTACCTCGTGGTTTTGGAAGAAATTGTAAGAGGCTTTAGGCACAAAGTTGCATTTAGTACTGCATTTCATCCGCAAACGGATGGACAATTTGAACGGATCATTCAGATTCTTGAGGATATGTTGAGATGCTGCATTCTTGAGTTTGAAAATACATGGGAAAAGCATTTGTCGTTGATTGAATTTGCATACAATAACAATTTTCAATCTAGTATCAAAAGGGCACCTTATGAGGCTCTTTATGGTCGAAAATGTCAAACTCCATTATATTGGACTAAGCTAAGTGAGAATAAGATTCACGGGGTTGATTTGATAAAAGAGACTGAGCAGAAAGTGAAAGTGATTCCTGACAGTTTGAAAGCAGCGTCAGATCGTCAGAAGTCCCACGCAGACTTAAAATGAAAAGATATTGAATTTGAGGTCGGTGACAAAGTGTTCTTGAAAGTGTCTCCGTGGAAGAAAATACTTCGATTTGGCCGAAAAGGCAAGCTGAGTCTAAGGTTCATTAGGCCGTATGAGATATTGAACGAATTGGACTAGTTGCTTATATATTACTGTTGCAACCTGAATTAAAAAAGATTCATAATGTATTTCACATATCGATGCTTCGACGATATAGATTTGATCCATCACATGTAATTGCTCCAAGTGAGGTTGAGATTCAGTTAGATTTATCATATAGTAAAGAACTGATCCGAATCTTAGCACGAGAGATTAAAGAATTAAGAAACAAGAAAATTTCTTTAGTGAAAGTGTTGTGGCAAAAACATAGAGTTGAAGAGGCTACGTGGGAGCCTGAAGATGTTATAAGAGATCAATATCGAACCTATTCACTGGTAAGATTTTCGGGGACGAAAATCCCTAAGGGGGAGAGTTGTAATAGCCCGTTTTAGACCCTAGTCAGAACAGTGGTTTCGGGACCACAAATCTGAGGTCAAAAAAATATTTTAATATTATTTTTGGTGTTTATAATATGTGATTGAGCATGTGCGAAAATTCTCTGTGAAAATTTTATCGATTGTGTGTTTAATTTGCGAAATGGGCTTAATCGCATAAAATGTAAAAGCTACGTGCTAATTGTTAAAGTGTCTATTTGACATGGCTTATTAAAATGTGAGTCCTTAAGTTGTTATTATTCCTTTGATGAATTGGATGGACAAAAATTGGCTTTAGTTGGTGGAAATTTAAATGAAATAATAAAGGGCAAAATGGTAAAAAGTCAATTAATGTGTATTAAAATAAAATAAAAAGATGAAACCATGTTCATCTTTGTTTCTTTCAACCGAAAATAGGAAAATAGATAGGGCTTGGAAGCTTTCTCATATTCGGCTACTACTTAGCTCAATCAAGGTATGTTTTGAGCTCGATTTTTGATAATTTCTACGCTTTTGTGATCGTTGCTTAGTGTTCTAGCTAGCCCATACTTTAATTTTAGAAATTGATGGTGATTTTGAGATATGCCATTGATGAATGTTTGAGCTTTGTGATAGTTGGTGATGAAATATGAAAGATATGTGAAAGACTAACATGTTTTGTCTTTGAATTTTTGGTGAAATTGAGTAATTTGAACTAAATTGTGAAAATAATATTTTGTGATTTTGTGAATTAGGTACTAAAGTGTCGAAATGTGAAAATATGAGGGCTATGTTGTTAAATGCCCTAAATATGTTTGTTTGGACTAAACTGGATGAATTGGTGATTAAATGAGCTAAATTTGAATATGTATAGACCAAGAAAGGGGAGATCTAGATCGAGATCGAGGCAAAGATAAAGTACTGATTGATCGACCAGTTGCGATATTTCGATGTCCGAGGTAAGTTCGGATAGTTGTTTAATTTATATCTATGTGCTATGAACTGAATAAATGTATACTTATTAAATTAGAAATGTTATATATGAGATTGAGGAATGTGGCATTAAGTGTGCATAATTGAAATCGAGAAAGAGTTGAATAGCACTGTGTGTGTGAAGTAATGAAAACTTTGGCTTTACTTATTGGCATTGTGTGTGCGATACCAAATTGAGTTCGGCTTTATATTGAGGCACTAAGTGTGCGATGACAATTATGCTTCAGCTACGAAATTGGCACTAAGTGTGCTATTAAATCAAATGAAACAAAGGTTGATTGAAATGTGATATCGAGCATTGAGTAGCATGGATGGTGAATAACTATGTGTTGACTAAGGTATGTATTGAACCTTTGTGGTTGACGATATGGTGCATAGAATTATGAATGGTTGAGCGAGTATATTAGCTATGGATGAAACTGTATGAATAATTGAAAGTTGATCTAGGTGATGAATTAACTTTGTATATTGTATTTGATTTATTAAGTTGAATGTATTATATTACAAACTTGTATTAGTCGAAAGAGCATACAAAGTTGAGGAGCTGGTAAAGAAAAGAAGGAAGCTGATTCTGAGGCTCGTGATGAAATAAAGAGATCGATGAATAAGCTCTTTCAATCTTTAGCAAAGAGATACAAAGATGCAAGCAATAGTTCAAATGCCTCATTTGGACATCCAAATAAAGATCATTCGAGACAGAGTACTGGTTTACGAATTCAAGCTCCAAATGAAACAAGTGTTGGTAGTGTTAAGAGTAAGAAGCCCGAATGTAGACAATGTGGGAGACGGCATGTGGGAGAGTGCTGGGGCAAGTATAACAATAGAACATGCTATAAGTGCAGAACCCGAGATCATTTTATCTGAAATTACCCAAAGATGGTCGAAGAAGAAAATGTTCAAAATGAAAGACCAAGTAATATGACAACAAGGGGTAGACCACCCAGAAACATCAGGAATATGAGCAAAAGCCAGAGAGGAACAACTAATACAGCTGTGAGATCAGAAGCGAGAGCACCTGCCCGAGCCTATGCTATACATGTACGAGAGGAAGCATCATCTCCAGACGTGATCACTAGTACTTTCACTTTATTTGATACTGATGTCATTGCATTGATAGATCCAGGATCGACTCATTCTTATGTGTGTATGTATTTAGTATTGAATAAGACTCTATCTGTTGAGTCTACTGAATTTTTTATTAGAGTATCGAACCCCTTAAGCAAGTGCATTTTGGTGAATAAGATGTGCAAGAATTGCCCGTTGATGTTTCGTGATTTATGTTTCCGGTCAATTTGATGTTGCTACCATTTGATGAATTTGACATAATTCTGGGAATGGACTTGCTCACTTTTCATAATGCCATTGTGAATTGTAAGAGAAAGAATGTTGAATTGAAGAGTCATAATGGTGAGATAGTTCGAATTGAGTCTAGTGATATGAAAGGATTACCAGCTGTTTGATACAAAAGGGCTATGAACTATGAACTATGTGAAAAAGGGCTATGAAGCTTATTTGGCGTACATGATTGATACAAAAGTGTCGAAAAGGAAAGTTGAATCTGTACCTATGATAAGTGAGTTGCCAGATGTGTTTCCAGAAGAGTTACCGAGGTTACCTCCGATTAGAGAAGTCAAATTTGGTATTGAGTTAGTGCTGGGAACTACTTCTATTTTGATAGCTCCAAATAGAATGGCACCAATAGAATTGAAAGAGTTGAAATCTCAGTTGCAAGAATTGACTGATAGAGGATTTGCACGACCGAGTTTTTCACCCTGGGGAGCTCCTGTATTATTTGTGAAAAAGAAAGATGGAACTATGAGAATGTGTATTGATTATCGACAATTGAACAAAGTGACGATAAAGAATAAATATACATTACATCGGATCGATGATTTGTTTGATTAGTTGAGAGGAGCTACAGTATTTTCTAAAATAGATTTGAGATCGGGCTACTATCAGTTGAGAGTTAAAGAGTCTGATGTGCCAAAAACTGCTTTCAGAATGAGGTGTGGACATTATGAAATCTTAATGATGCCCTTTGGACTAACAAATGCCCCTGCAGTATTTATGGACTTGATGAATCGATGTTAAGACCGTGTTTGGATCACTTCGTGGTGGTGTTCATTGATGATATTTTGATCTATTCGTGTGATGTGACGTAGCATACCGAGCATTTGAGAATCGTGCCACAAACTCTGCGTGACAAGCAGTTGTATGCAAAGTTTAGCAAGTGTGAATTTTGGTTGCCTGAGGTCAGTTTTCTGGGGCATATTGTATCTGCTGTTGGGATACAAGTAAATCCGCATAAAATCTCTGCTATTTTAGATTAGAAGCCTCCGAGAAATATGTCTGAAGTCCGTAGTTTTCTGGGACTAGTGGGATATTATAGATGATTTGTGAAAGGCTTCTCGATGATTGCGAATCCATTGACAAAGTTGTTACAGAAAGATGTTAAATTTGAGCGGTCGAAAAAGTGTCATCAGAGTTTTTAGCAATTGAAAGTGTTGTTGACAGAAGCATCGGTGTTAGTTCAACCTAAATCGGGCAAAGAGTTTATAGTCTATAGTGATGCATCGTTAAATGGTTTGGGCTGTGTGCTGATGCAAGAAGGAAAAGTCATCGCTTAGGCTTTGAGATAGTTTAAGCAGCATGAAAAAAATTATCCAACTCATGATCTTGAGTTGGCTGCGATTGTATTCGCATTGAAGATTTAGCGTCACTATTTATTCGGTGAAAAATGTCATATTTATACTGATCATAAGAGTTTAAAGTATTTGATGACTCAGAAAGATTTGAACTTGCGACAAAGAAGATGGTTAGAATTATTGAAAAACTATGAACTTGTGATAGATTACCACCCGGGTAAAGCTAATGTCGTAGCTGATGCCTTGAGTCGAAAATCATTATACACTTTGCGAGCTTTGAGTAATCAGAAAGATCTATGTGATGCTAATGCGGCGATAATTGAATTGAAAGTTAAGCCGATGTTTGTACAGCAGATTTGTGATGCTCAAGAGATTGATAACGAGTTGTTAGCAAAAAGAGTTCAGTGTGATTCTGATGCCGTATCAGAATTTGGAGTTGATAATAATGATTGTTTGAGATTTAGAGATCGGATTTGTGTTCTGAGAAATTCAGAGCTGATTCAAATGATTTTGGCTGAAGCTCACAATGGTCATTTGACTGTACATCCAAGGAGTACGAAAATGTATAATGATTTGAAACAGTCCTATTGGTGGCATGGTATGAAGAGAGATATTTCTGACTTTGTGTCGAAATGTTTAGTTTGTTAGCAAGTTAAAGCTGAACATCAAGTTTCATCCGGTTTATTGCAACCGATTATGATTCCTGAGTGGAAATGGGAGAGGATCACGATGGACTTTGTGTCGGATTTGCCCTTATCTCAGAGCAACAAAGATGCGACCTGGGTGATAGTTGATAGATTGATGAAATCAGCTCATTTCATTTTGGTGAGAACCAATTATTCTTTAGATAAGTTGGCTGAACAATATATCGATGAGATTGTGAGATTACACGGAGTACCGTTATTGTGTTCTGATAGAGATCTGAGATTTACCTCACGATTTTGGAAGAAATTGCAAGATGCTTTGGGCATGAAATCGCATTTTAGTACTGCTTTTCATCCACAAATGGATGGTCAATCCGAACGAATCATTTAGATTCTTGAGGATATGCTAAGATGTTGTATACTAGAATTTGAAAGCACATGGGAAATGCATCTATCATTCATTCAGTTTGCATATAACAATAGTTTTTAGCCTATTTCAAAATGGCACCATATGAGGCTCTATACGGTCGAAAGTGTCGAACTCCATTGTATTCGACCGAACTAAGTGAGAACAAGATTCACGGGGTTGATCTTATAAAAAAGACTGAGCAGAAAGTGAAAGTAATTAGTGACAGTTTGAAAGCAGCCAAAGATCATCAAAAGTCTTATGCAGATTTGAAACGAAATGATACTGAATTCGAGGTTGGCGATAAAGTGTTTTTGAAAGTGTCTCCGTGGAAGAAAATACTTCGATTTGGCCGAAAGGGCAAGCTGAGTCCGAGATTCATTGGACCATATGAGATTGCTGAACGAGTTAGACCGGTTGCTTATAGATTGAAATTGCCATCTAAATTGGAAAGGATCCATAATGTGTTTCATGTGTCAATACTTCGATGGTACAGATCAGATCCGTCTCATGTGATTACTCCTTCTGAGGTTGAGATTCAGTCAGACTTATCGTATAGTGAAGAACTGATCTGAATTTTGGCACGAGAGACCAAAGAGTTGAGAAACAAAAGAATTTCCTTAGTGAAGGTATTGTGGCACAAACACGGAATTGAAGAGGCTACGTGGGAGCCTGAGAACGTTATGAGATAGCAACATCCACAACTCTTCACTGGTAAGATTTTTGGGGACGAAAATCCCTAAGGGGGAGAGTCGTAACAGCCCGATTTAGACCCTAGTCAGAACAGTGGTTCAAGACCACAAATTCAAGGTCGTAAAAATATTATAATGATATTTTCTGTGTGAATGATATGTGACATAGTCTGTGTGATGATTTAGTCGTTTTAGAGCCGGATTAAGAGAAAGGACTTAATTGCGTAAATAGTAAAAGCTATGTGCTGATTTATAAGTACCTAAGTGTTGTTGTCTTTTAAATAAGGATGTCTTATGGTGCAATTAGACCATATTTCATGATAGTGGAAGGTTGATGGACATTTATAACCATCCATAATAAGCTTTAATGTTTATTTTATTAAGGGTATAGTTGGAAATCAATTATAAATGTTATAATAAACAAATGAAACTAAAATGCTCATCTTTAACATGTATTTTCCACTGAAATTTGAGAAAGAAAAGAGGGTTTGAAGCTTTCATGGTTTCGACAACTTCAAGCTTCAATTAGTAAGTGTTTTGTGTTCGATTTTTGATAATTTCTACGTTTTTTTTATCGTTGCTTTGTGCTCTAGCTAACCCATGCTTAAATTTTAGAAAATGATGGTGATTTTGAGATATTCCATTGTTGAATATATGAGCTTTGTGATGATAGTTAGTGGAATATAAAAGTTTAATGTTGGGTTAACATAGTTTGTATTTCAAATTTTGGTGAAATTTAGTAATTTGAGCTAAATTATGAAAATGAGAAAGTGGAGGATTAAAATGTGAAATAAATGAAATTTGTAGACTCCTATGAGATTAAGGAGAATTCGGCCTAAGCATGGTGTAATGAAATTTTGAGTATTTGATGATTTTGTGAGATAGGGACTAAAGGGTCAAAATATGAAAATGTGAGGGCTATTTTGTAAAATACCCTAAATATGTGTGTTTGGATTAAAATGAATGAATTGATGATTGAATGGAGTGAATTTGAATGTGTATAGACCAAGAGAGGAGAGGTTCGGATCGAGATCGAGGCAAAGATAAAGTGCTCGATTAATCGACTGTATCGATAGTTTGACGTCCGAGGTAAGTTAGGATATAATACATGTATTTGAGATACATTTTATCGATATGAAATGAATATGTTCATGTATATGAAAGTGAGTTACTATGTGCATGATTTTAATTTGAGGGCACTAAGTGTGCGAAAGTGAAATCGAGATGGAAATGAATGGCAATGTGTGTGCGATGTGATGAAAGCTTCGATTTATTGTTGTGGCACTGTGTGTGCGATGTTATGAAAGCTTTGGATTATTGTTATGGCACTGTGTGTGTGATGAGTTGGTTAAAAGAATAGGCACTAAGTGTGCGATAATAGTTATGAGTCGGATAAGTATGTGGCACTAAGTGTCCGATTAAATTAAAGAAGGATCGGCAAATAATATCGAGCAATGAATAGCTTGGAGATTTAATAGCTTTGTGTGGTTAAGGTACATATTGAACCTTTGTGGTTGATGAGTAAAATTAAGCTTTGATTGATGAAATAAGCATTGTGGCTATGGATGAGAAGGCACGAATATGAGATAATAGATCTAAGTGATTGTTTATTTTTGCATAGATTTAATTTGATATGATAATTGCATTGTATATTGAACTTACTAAGCTTTGGAAAGCTTACTGTGTGGTTTGTTTCTCTTCCTTGCAGTGTCAGTAAAGCTAGCTCGGATCTGGGATCGTCAGCTTCTAAATCACACTATCAGCATTCTATTGTGGTTCTTTTGGAAAGATGTATATAGCTAGAATATGGCATGTATAGGCTAGTAAATTGAATCAAGTTTGAGATTTGTAAGTAGCCATGAGATGTGGCTAGATATGTGATAGGTTTGGCATGAATGAATGTGTTATCTAAATGATTCATCTTTTAGCATGATTTGTAGATTGATAAATTTGCTATTGAGTGGTAACTTTGTGTTGATAAATGCTAGTAGGAATAGTGAGATTTGGGAATGAATTATGCTTGTGATAGAATAAGTATTGGTATGCTTTTAGATGGCAATATGTACATGAGATGTAAAATGGTCCTATTGTTTGGTAATGCCTCTAAACCCTATTCTGGCGATGGTCTCGGCTTAGGGTTGATTTGTAAGTAACCATGGGAGGCTTGTTTATCCTCTCCTTCATGAAATTTTATATGTGTTTTGGTTTAGTCCAGACTCGGAGCATGCTTAGGGTCTAGTAGACCGATCTTGAATCATATGAATGCGATGTAAAATGGTCCTATTGTTCGGTAATCCCTTAAACCCGGGGCGATGGTCTCGGCACATTACTTTCAACATCGCAGCGCTACTCAACATCGTCACCATGACTCTTTCGGGATCCATTTACTATACGAAAAACACACTTTATACGTCAAGATTCATAACACTATCACAGTTCATATATATGGCATGTATAGCTAGACTTTCACACTCTATGTTAGTCCGAAAATCAACTAAACCGTAGCTCTGATACCAATAAAATGTAACACCCCTAACCCGTAACCATTGCCAGTCTAGGGTTAAGAGGCACTACTAGACAAATCGAAACTTTTACAAACATTTCACATCATAAAGTATGTCATCGTCATATCATAGCAAAATACAAGAATATAGTCCCTTAATGAGGTATATGAGACTTTAAACATGCATTAGGAAGGGATCGAGACTAAACCAAGCACATATGAATTTTTTGAAAACTTAACATTTTTCTAAGTTACAGAGGTAACACATTCGTGTGGGTAGGTAGTGTGCCTCACACGGCCTCAGACACACCCATGTCTCCAAGCCATGGCAAAACAGGGCATACATACTGACCTATCTACATGGTCGAAGACACACCTGTGTGCTTCACCCGTGGTCGAAATTGACTTGCATCACACGGCCAGTCACACGCCCGTATGTGCAGGATGTGGTTGTCACTGACTTGTTTCACATGGCCAGTCACACGCCCGTGTGTCTAGCCCGTGCGAGAGCCTTGCTTGAATCAAATTACAAATTCAAGGGACACAGTTGAGCCACACGCCCTTATGCTCAACCGTGTGGGCAAATATAGGTCACTCGCAAGGCCAATTTGCCACCCATATAGGGTCAATCCTACAGCACAAACAAACACATTTCATACCTTCAAAATGCAACCAAATCATACCAATAATGTCCATCTTTACTAACCATTCAAATGCATATCAAACATACCAACTTATGCCTATTTATCTTATTCGAACTTTAAACATTTCTATGCAAACACTATCTAAAAACTTATCAATTCAACATACTAACCATTCATCAATAATATACCAACTTTGCATCACAAAACATAATTGACATTTACCATATTCACATCCCATTGACAAGCCATATCACATGGCTTATATATACAACTCAAAACATCATCTAATTCAACTAGACTATGCATGCCATTCTTAAATATGTACACATTCAAAAGTACCAATATAGAGTTTGATAGTGTAGTGATGATCCTTGATAGTCCCCGAGCCTTCCATAGCTTTGATGATCTATAAAACAAAGTAAACACACACAAAGTAAGCTTTCAAAAGCTTAGTAAGCCATATACAAATAAACTTATCATATAAAACATTTATAATCATATCAAATACAAGGTCATTTGCATATCTCAATTGCAAATTCATACTTCTTCTTTAGCCCAATTATTTCTAACCATTTGCTCGTCAACAATTCAAATCTCTATGTATTTCATTAAATTATAGAACATTCATATATTTTTACATTTTTCCTCAACATGTCTATGCACATATCTCACTTTTACAATTTCATAAATACTTACCTGTCATAATAAAAAATGGTATACATTTCAAACGTACATGTATCAGTTACACATTTCACATAATCATTCATTTCTCGAAATTGCCCATTCAACCATTTGGAATCGAATAGGATACTAGGATAACTTAGAATACTCGTACAATGCCAATGTCCCAGACGTGGTCTTGACATATGATCCTATCTATTCCTAAGGTTCGTACGAGAGTTTTGGACATTTACACATTGTCGATACTTCCTTGAATTTCACATATATATCATCCAAAGCCATTCATCACAATTCAATATTATATGAACATGAATGAATAAACTTAAATACATTTATTTGTATATAGACTTACCTCGTGTTCGGAATAAATGGACTGATTCAAGTACTCGATTACTTTCGACTTTCCTCGGTCTAAATCCATTTTCTTTGGTTCTTGATCTATACATAGTAAAATTTAACTCATTTATTCACCAAATCATTCAATTCAATCCAAAAACACACATTTAGGGCATTTTACAATTTAGCCCACATTTTCACATTTTTACATTTAAGTCCCCATTTCACCAAATCACAAAATACACATAATTTCTTTGTACTCATGCTTCATGTAAGTCCACACATTTCATTTATTTCACATTTTAGTCCCTCAAAATATTATTTTCTCAATTTAGTCCAAATTACTCAAATTCATCAAAAATCCAAAGACAAAACATGTTAATCTAACACATATATTTCATATTTCATCATCAAATATCACAAAGCTCAAACATTCATCAATGGTACATTTCAAAATCATCATCAAATTCCAAAATTAAGGCATGTGATTGATAGTACTCGAAGCAACGATCACAAAAACATAGAAATTATCAAAAACTGAACAAAACTCATACCTTAATCAAAGAAGACAAAGGCCAAACCCTAGCTTTCTTTTTTTCTTTTCTTTTTCTTTGAATTTTGGCACAAAGGTGAACACAATGGCCAATTTCCATGCTTTTGTTTTATTTAATTTTTACTAATTTGCCTAATTACCAAATTAGTTTTTTTATTATCATTTATACTCCACTAACATATGTCCATCTTTGTCTATGCATTAATCTAAGGGTCTATTTACCACATAAGGACCTCACATTAATAAGACACATCAATTCAGCACATAATTAATTAGAAGACCACTTTTACATTTCCTGCGATTTAGTCCTTTTCTCATATTAAGCACACAAACAATAAAATTAATTAACGAAACTTTAACACATGCTTAATCACAAACTGTAGGCATGAAAAATAATATTAAAATATTTTTTTGACTCAAATTTGTGGTCTCGAAACCACTATTCTGACTAGGGTCTAAATCGGACTGTTATAAAGCCTTTGTCTGTAAAACCCCTCACCCTATTCAATGCTGGAATAGGGTTACAGGGCATTACCTAATTTATAATACATTCAAACATACATTTCATATAAAATTAATCAAATCATATATATTTTATTCACAATCAAGTATTTTGTCCCTAATAAGAGGCTACGAAGCCCTAAACATGCATTGAGAGTGGTTCGGGACTAAATCGATAACTTTGGAAACTTTTCAACACTTAGAAAATTTTCTCAAAAATAGGGGACACACGCCCGTGTAGTGCGCTCGTGTGTCTCAGACAGCCACCAGACACACTCGTGTCACAAGCCATGTGGACATTCGAAATGGAAGCACATAGTCATGTCCTAGCCACGTGTCTAACCCCGTGTAACTCTCTAACTTGGGTCACACAGCCAACACACACGCCGTGTGGCTAGCCTGTGTGCCCTAAAAATGGCCATACACCCCTATGTGCTAGGCCGTACCAATCCTGAAGAGTATACTGACTTATACCATAGGGCCAAGTCACAGCTCGTGTGTAAGGCCGTGTGGAGCATACTGACTTGATTTTAATTTCAACACTAGGGGCACATGGCCGTGTACTTGACCGTGTGTCACACATGGCTATTTACCAAGAATAGGCTATTTACCAAGCCATTTTGCCACCCCAAATTGGCACACACCTACATCAACCCAATTGATACCAATACAAGGCATAAATATGCATTCAATCAACATCAACCAAGCATCATTTATTCTAGTTCAATACCAACAATTACAAGACTCACCATACCACAATATGCAATTCAGATACATACCAAATTTTACCCTTTTCATTCATCAATATGGTCATTTTCAAACATGCATCAAATTACCTAAACTCATAAACCTACTAATTATCAATTCATTAACCATTTGATATTCACCATATCCATTTTCAACAAGCATCAAATACCATCATAACTATCATTTATAAGGCAATTACTAAACTCAAACAAAGGCCATTTGCAAACTTATATACATCATCAAATTCACCATTATAAGCCAACTCACATGGATATATATAAACCAAACCTAATATTTACAAGCCAGCACAAATGACCAAAATATATATACCAAGAAGACCAAGTCCCTATACATGCCATATACTCAAAATAACAAAGTTCATAGGAACCAAGAGATAGGTGGATAATGTGAAGCAATCTTCGACGATCCTCGAATCCAAGCTTGTAACACCCCAAACCCGGCCCAACATTATGACCGAATTTGGTATGCCACAGAGAAAACATTTTGGAAACCATTTTAAGACCGATTTTGATATTTGTTGAAATGCCATTCAATTTAAATGTCTTTGTTTAAAACCATGCTAAATTTTATTTAAGAATACTTGTTAAATCATTTTGTTTACAATTTCAAGTGTACCCGATGGCACAATAAAACATTTTACGTATTAATTTTTATAAAACATGTGTAACCATTTTTCTTAAGTCATTAAGTTGTTAAACAGATTATCCAAAACAGATAAATAACCAAAATATAATTCTAGGAGGCCTTATTACAAAATAAATCAAACCCATAATAAAATAAAACAGTCCAAAATCCACCTAGTCCTTATTTTTAATCGCATGGCCACCTCGAGTTCATCCGACTCCTTATCCATGACTCGAATCACTGAAAATGTTAAAGGAAAAAGGTGAGTCATCAAGACCCAATGTGTAACCCTTTTCCGGTTTAATTCAACAACATACACAATTTATAACAATTTAACATGCATTAAACATATGCACCCAACCTAGCCAACCAAACACCTTTCTCTACCGTGTGGTACCAAACCACCGGTGGTGCCAAACCACCGGTGACATATAGTCACAAATGTGATACCAAATCACTGTGTCCAGAAGACACGATTGTGTTACCAAAACACCGGTGACGAAGTCACAAATCAAGTGATGGGGCCAACCCATCGTGTGATACCAAATCAGCGAGACAATCCCATATCTCAAAGTGGGGCCAACCCACGTGGTGTAAACCGAGGGACAAGTCGCTATGAGGTACCAAACCTCTAGAGGTACCAAACCTCCGTGACCGTAGTCACATTGTGTTACCAAAACACTGGTGTCCGTCGACACAATTATCAACGCGCCTCCTCTCATCAACCCATACCAATCATTCATATGCATATACAAAATCATGTTGATTGATTTATTTAACAAGATCCAATCGATTATCATAGGCCATAAATCAAATAATACACATACCAAATGTGTCATGCTTCCCAAAAGCATCAAATAATAATCTCATAGCAATAAAGACTTACAGAGTCCTTGCTAATACCATAAAGGTATTACATCCATGTCTACACAAATTGATTAGACATAAAATAACACTTAGCATATTAAAGAGTTATAAGGTGTGTATGTACACACACAGCACCAACAAGAGTTTTAAATCCCGAATAAACAAATCGGTACACAAGAATTCTTGTCCCTATATTCGGCCAAGAATGAATATTAGAACCATGGCCTATTCGGCCAAACCAAAATAATTGAGAAGGGTTCCTTGTGAACCTAAAATCTTACCCAAAAGCCTTCGAACACTAGCCACACTCCTAAAAGAATCGGCCTCACCTTCCTACAATCAACCATCATCATCAAGGTTATTAGCCTTCGGCTTAAACGAAAACTTAAAAAAAATAAACCTTTGAAATAAACCCTTACCACCTTACCAAAACCGATTGCTAAAGAAGTCCCAAGGAAAACTATCTTACCTTCAATATTCGGCCAAAGTTGATCAAGTTAGAAGAAGAATATTTTTGGCACAGCAAAGAGGTATATTCGGCTATATGTCAAAAAGAAAATAATGGGAAAAGAAATATAGTTTCGGCAAGGAGAAGTGTATAGGAGGTTTTGATGTCTAAGCAAAATAAATGGGAGAACAAAAGGTTAAATGCAAGTTTGGTTTTGAGAGATTGAGATGGAGAAAATAGAAATTGAGCATAAAATGACCAAATGGTCAAAAGAGTTTAGGCTTACCACAAAGTAGAATTCGCCAAAGAGAAAAGTTTTGAGAGAAAATTTGTTTTGCAACTTTTTGCACCAAATGAAAGAAATGACCAAAAATTTTCCTAAGCCTTACCAACACTAGCATATTGGCCAAAACTCCCTCCTTAGCCACAATGCCGTCCAAGTTCATGGCATAAAGGCATAGGATTTCTTTCAAAACGTTTTCCTTGATACTAGCCCCATGTCTCCATATTTTCTTTACAAAGCAAAAATAAAAGTTGTCCCAACTTGATAACACTATAAAACACGGAAAATAAACAAAGTAAGCTATAAATCTTAGTAAGCACGTATAAAATAAACTCAATTCAAACTCAAGATTATAATCCAAAAATTTGAATATATATCTCAACATTTAGCATATATTAGCTAACAAACCTTTCATATACAAAATTATGATATTAATCACATTTTTCACAAGTTTCTTCACACCAAATCTTATACATGTCATGTACGTACCTGTACCATCTCATATCATTCTCATCCTCAATCACATCTTTCATTTACCCATTGAACCATTTGGAATAGAAGTCGGATACTCAAAAGTCTTGCACACTAAGTACCTATACCATGGCTCGTAGCCAAATCAAGGTAACTTATATCCGAAATACTGAAATCATGGCCCAAAGCCAAATCAGCAAATATTCATGGCCTGAAGCCAAATGTGTATAACTCGCACTTGAAGTGCTAATATCATGGCCCAAAGCCAACTCAATGTATCTTCTAATGTCATGTCACTAGTATCCTAAATTATTTCTAAGGTTCAAGCAGAATTTTGAATGTTGAATCATCGTCGAATCACTATTGATCATATCCATAGCCTCGCATTCACAATTATACAATATAAAAAGCATATGAAATACATTAGTATTAAAGTTTATTACAACACCCCTAACCCGTATCCGACACTAGAATAGGGTTACGAGCATTACCGAACTTATTTCAATCATAAACATACATTTTACATACATTTTCCAATTCCAAATAGATATCATTCATAATCAATCATACAATTCCTAATACGAGCCTACCAGGCTCAAGTCATACATTAGAAGTGGTTCGGGACTAAACAGAGCACTTGAGAAATTTTTAGAAAAACTTAGAATTTTTTTTCAAAGTACAGGGGACATACACCCGTGTGGTCAGGCCGTATGTCTCACACGGGCAAGGGACACGATGTGTCTCAGGCTGTATGGGCATTTGAATTGGGATCACATGGCCGTGTGCCAGCCTATGTCCTACCCTGTGTAACTCTTTGACTTGGGTCACACGGCCAGATCACACGCCCCTATGCTAGGCCGTGTGAAGCTATTGACTTGGTTTCTAAATAGTATCAGGGGACACACGGCCATGTCACCTGGTCGTGTGTCACACATGGCTAAGACACACACCCGTGTGGAAAAAAATAGGCCATTCTCCAAGCCATATTCCTCACTCACATTGGTACCAACATATACACATCAATTTGCAAAAAACCATGGCATAAATAGGCACTCAAAATTAACCAATCTCAAGTTTATAACATATACATTCAAAAATACAACATAATATTCTTAATCACATTCATTGACCACTTTAACATATACCAATTACGCTCAAAATATACCTAAATGATCAAATGCAAATATGCCTCATTGCCTAAAACTCAGCATGTATTTCACTTATCAAATTTAACCATTTGATACTCAAAACACCAATGCACAAGCACGGCATTTACAAGGCAACCATACCCAAATATAATAAAAACATTTACACAAAAATACATGCATAATATACCTCAAATACAAGACAAATCAAATGGCTTAAAACATAACAAAACATGTAGGCTATCATTAGCCAAAATGACCTATACATGCCATTATAACTGAAATTATAAAACCATGGGTACCAAAATAGTCGATAGATAGTGTGATGATGTCTCTGACACCTTTCAACCCGAGCGAGCTTCTGATATCTAGATACACAAAGAAATTTAAACAAAGTAAGCATAAAATGCTTAATAAGTTCATAATTCAAAGAAATAAAGCTTATAACTTCAATTTATAAGCATAAACCATTTAAGTCACTCCAACATGTCTTGGCCTTAGTCTAAACAACATTATCTTTTCAATTTTAAACTTCACATGAACTAGAAAATCATTACAAAACATTATGACTTAAGTTTACTTATGTGCATTCATATATCAAGCATATGGCTAAATATTTTTCAATCATCCAAAAACTCATACTTTTCCATGCTTTCAATAGCAATTCTAATCGAAGAATTTGTCGATCTTTACCTTTTTATCATATCCATTAAACCATAATTTAAGTGAATAAAACATACTATATCACAACTCAGTTTGCCCCAAAAGTCTAACACATAATCATCAACCAAGTTTACCATGTATTTATATGTCATAAATATATACCATTAATCTCAAGTTTAACAAATATTTATTCCCACAATGATCATAAACTTTCAATTTCATGGATTCAATATTCAATTGAATTTTGTACATACCTGTATCGATACATGACTATCTCTTAGCATTTCATATCTTTGATATGCCCGTTGAACCATTCGGAATAAAATTTAGATACTTGGGAGTTTCGCACCCTAAGTGCCAATATCATGGCCTGAAGCCAAATCAATGTAACTCACACCGAAGTGCCAATGTCATGGCCCAAAGCCAACTCAATGTAACTCGCACCCGAAGTGCTAAGATCATGGCCCAAAGCGAAATTAATGTATACCCTAATGATATGTCATTCGTATCCTAATCTATTCCTAAAGTTCAAATGGGATTTCCAATGCCAAATCTTCGTTGAATATGTCTGCAAGTTTGTAATTCACAATTTATACAATATCAAAGCATTTAAAACACAAATTTAATAATGCTTGTTACATACAAACTTACTTCGAACACGTACAATGGAAAATGATCATTTAATCGATAACTTTGTCTTTCCCTCGATCTAATTCCGTATGTCATTTTTCTTGATCTATATAATCAAATTTAACTCATTTAATCATTATTATACTTAATTCAATCAAATTTCATATTATGTCAAAATTACCATTTTGCCCCTATACTTTTGACCTTTTTACAATTTAGTGCCTAGGCTCGTAAAATAAAAGTTCATGAAATTAACTGCACCCAAGCCTAGTCGAATTTATACATGCTCACAACAGCCCATATATTTCACAATTTTGCACATTTAGTACACAATTTTCACAATTTTCAATTTAACCCCTAATTGATAATTTTATTAAAAATTACTTAACAAAATGTGTTTAACTAACAACAAGGATTTTTTTTCTTCCATAAAACTTCAAAACCCTAGAATTTTCATTAATGAAAAATCTCAAACTATTCAATAGTTTTGCAAATTAGTCCCCTAGTTAGCTAGGTTAAGCTATAATGATCCCGAAAACATAAAAATCATTACAAACAGGACAAAAATGCACCAACATGCACAAGAGAGAGATGGTCGAATGTTGAAGCTCTCCCATGGCTTCCTCAGTCTTCATATTTAGCTGGTGAAAAGGAGTGAAAAATATGACACTTTGTTTCTTTTATTTTATTTGTTTTGTCATTATTAACCAATTTACAAAAATAACATTTATCCAACTTATTTATTACACCAAATGCCAAGCCATCCTATCCCACTATCTCTTTAATGGGCTAATTACCAAAAAAAGACTTCCACATTAAATTTCTATAGCTATATTGTAACACCCTAAAATTTAGAATTTTATGTGTTGTATTGTTTTGGTGTTAAGTTAGTTAAATTATTAATTTTGTATGTTTAGATGGTCCTGAGAAGGCTCGGGGTTTATTTGGACCTAGTAAAATTTTTTGGCATTTAGTACTTTAAGGAGATGGAGTAAGTGACCTTAAAGCATATGGGAATAAATGAGTAAATGGTTAGCATAAATGAGCAATTAGTAAAGAGGTTCAAATCCCATTGTGTGCAAATTTTTTACTAATATTTTTGCACTATTTCCTAAAGTGTCGGCTAAGAGTTATACATGGCAAGTTGGAGCTCTTTATTTTTGGTAAGGTGGCTGAGAAATAAGGAAAGGTTGATGTTGGGGAAAGGAATTAATAGAATAAGGCATGTAAGGGGAGCATGTAGCTTATTTCATGGAGAATGCTATGGAAAGTATGGTTGGCAAAATGTTGACCCTTATGACTTTGAATGTGGACGATTTTTGGGGCTAAAGGGGTGATAGTCGAATTTTGTTAGTGTCTTGGTAAGGCTTTAGTGCTAGTTTTGGTCATTTCCATTAGCATCAAGTGTGCCTTTTTCCCAAAAAAATTCTATTCTCTTAGCCGATTTTGTCTTGGGCAATTGGTAAGAGTTTTGGGTATTATTTTGGCCAAATTTCATTTTTCAACTTCTGTGACATTCTTCTCTTCTCTCCAAATTTTCCCTCTTTTGAATCTTTAATTTGAGTGTGCATATTCTCTTATTTCTTTTTTCTTGTTGCCGAATGTACACCAACAATTGAGATCAAAATTTGTTCTTTTTTTTTTTCTTGAAAACCAAGCTAGTGAACCATTCTTTTTCTTCGTCCTTTTTTTCTTTTTTCACAAAACCCTTCAAGCATCTCTTCTACTCTAATCCTTTTCACCAAAGCCAAATTTTGTGCTCATTATTTCTCCATAGCCAAAACCTTTTCATCTCTCCATTAATCTTCCTTTTTCATTCGAGTTGTACTCATCCCTTGATCAATCGGTAAGTACTCTTTTCAACTTTTTATTTTCTTTCTTTTCTCTCTTATGACCGAATCCATACTTTGGTTTTTGGATGGTTATTTTGATCGAGACCATCACCTTATTTTCTTTCATTCGAAATCATTTTCTGCCTCGTAGAGATATAGTGGAAGGCTGAAACTTGGATTTTTTGAAGTCATCGTATAATCGCTAGAAATCGGTCCTAAAATCTTTAAGGTAAGAGTTCTTCACAGATTCTATAATCATTCTTTATTCATTAAGATGTTATTAGTATGGTGATAATTAACCGATTGCAACTATATGGACTAAATTGTTTGACCTATCCACTCGTTGATCACTAAGAAAATTTGTGGTAAGTCGATCATTCACCCTTGGACAATCATTTTTATCGTAATATTGATCTATATAAGATCTAATCGAATGGAGGCTTGTGGTACCGATTCAAAAGGAAAGTAGAGTGGAGATCTCAAAAGAAGTGGATTAACGATCCCAACTCCTAAATTCAAGCGAATGGCTATTTTGGCGATTCGAGACATTCCACCGAGTTGTGGACCCTCATCCGGTGAGAATCGACTATTCGAGGCCGTTCATAATTTTGAGGCATCAGCTATTCGGGATTTTCCACCGGGTTGTGGACCGTCATCCGGAAAAATCGACAAATCATAGTTGTTCACGATTCTGAGGGTAAATTTTAGATCGTTTGTTTTAAAGTAGATTTATTAAATCACGTATGTCGACTAATCAAGCATTATAAAATTTTAGGTGATGGCGATCGAGAAAGAGTAGTGCTTATCGTAATCAGGTGTGTATTCTCACACCGTATTCCATGGGTTAAAGACTATTATCGTATTGGTAGTAAATCGCTTGATTAAGTCGTATCTTAGTGAAATCGAAAAAAGATTGGCTTAGATCTCATTATTTGATAAAATTGATAAAATCGGTATTAACACTGTGAAAAATTATGAAAATACCTTTAATGGGCCAAATCGATATATTTTTCTATATGGGCCAAATCGATATATTTTGCTATGTGGGCCAAATCGATATATTTTGTTATGTGGGCCAAATTAAAATAATTGCTAAGTGGGCCGATTCATATATGAAAATGTGGGCCGATTGATAAATTTCTATATGGGCCAATCTAAAAATTTACGAAATGGGCCAAGATGATTCTCTGCTCGAATGGGCCAACTTGATAAATTGTTATAATGGGCCATAGTTTTTGTAATAAATATCCGAATAAATTATTGTGAATCGTTATGCATTATATACATGAATTGCATGGGATGAGATAATGATGAAGAGAAGTTTTGTTAGCTCTGCTACATAATTTTGGTGGCGCTGCCACAAATTTGTATAGTGGCAATGCCACGTAAATTCTGTTATCCTAGTGGCTTGTCCACAACTAAATTTGCTATAAATGGCTTAATGCTTGCGATTGGTGTGTTGGCGAGGTCGGTTGACTGATGATTCCCACAAGTGTGTTGGTTGGTACGGGTGGTATGTATCGGATGGATTACTAGGCTTGGTTTGGGAATTGCATTTCATATACATGTTATATTTTGATATATTATTGTTATTGTAAATGGGCTTAGGCCCAAATAATTGCTTAATGAGATTTTGGCCCAGTGTACAACGGTAAGTGGGTTACACACTGAGATCTAGTAACTCACCCCCGTTTTTCCTTATCCTTTTAGGTAATAATCAGTGATGGAGACTTGGGCCGTGGATGACTCGGTGGAGGCCATACTACAAAAATGGTTTAATTTGGAAATTTTGATTTCTTTAGTACTTTTAAGTACTTTGCTATTTGAGTTAAGTTGTAATAAGGCCTCTAGATTTATTTTTGTTTTGTTTATTGTTTGACGAATTTAAATTTTGCTCTAAGTACTTCAAATGGAAATTTTTCTAAAAACTTAAATAAACATTTTATCAAAATGAATAAACAAAAAGGGTTTCATAATAAACTTTTACAAACATATTTTTAACTCGAAAATTTCTCTTAAAATTTTCATCAATGCTCTTTGAAAATTAATTTTAAATTTTTCTCAAAACCATTAACGATATTTTTTTTAAAGTTACGACTTATAAGATTTTCATATCTCAAATTTATCAAATTATCAATCAAACTTTTATTCAATAATACTTTATAAAACAAATTTCTAAAAGGGAGTTGTTTTAATTGATCTATTTAGGAAAAAGGACTTACTAGTATTTTCTCATGTGACATGTCAAATCTAGCCTTAAATGCATGGGCCGGGTTTGGGGTGTTACATTTTATGGCATCATAGCATGGTTTAAAACTCGGTTGTTGTTTAGGTTTAAAAATAATTTTAAAACTATTTTGAAATGTAAAAAAAATAGAACGTATGTTTTTAAAGGAAGTCTGGCACCACGGGTATCCGGCACCAAGTCAAGTAAGTGTATGTTATTATTGTATGATTATAATGGTTATGATATGACTGTAGGAATACCCTAGAACTTCTAGTTTTAGGTATTGAAACTATAGAGATTGAGACTATAGGATGCGATTACGAAAACAACTTTACTTCTTATGTTTCATAAAGTATTGTGTAACAAACACCAAAATAGTATACTAATTCATAAGACTTTTAATTAGATTAAATCGAATTACCCAATATGAGCACTAGAGGACGTGGACGTGGTAGGCGTGGCCGTGGTAGAGGCCAAGGCGCTAGAGTTGCGTCTAAAGCATCGGACATATGCCCGAAATAGGCGTACCTGCGTCACCCGTGACTGAAAATGGATCAAAAGACCGTATGAGGGAGGACATCGCTCTGCCCCAAGCAATGCTACGAGTCTTGGAAAGAGTTACTGGGGCTAGACTGGGCCAGTAGCTCGTGGGTCAAATTCGGAGTGACTCAGATCAAATGGTGTCGAGGTTTTTAGGGGTATCTCGGGTGTAGCCCCAAATGTCGTGGAATACTTGGCTTGAGGCTGTGGAGCAGATCATGGATGATCTGGATTGCACCGCCGAGTAGAAACTGAGGGGAGCTATGTCCTTGTTGAGAGACGAGGCATATCAATGGTGGCTCACTATTTGGGAAGGCACTCAGGCCGATCGTGTTACTTGGGATTTCTTCAAAATTGCATTCCAAGGAAAGTATGTCGAGGCTAGCTATGTAGATTCCCAAAGGAAGGAATTCCTAAATCTGATTCAAGGAAGTAAGACTGTGGCAGCTTACGAGGTAGAATTTCTGCGTCTGAGTCGTTATGCCCAAGGTATAGTGCAAACTGACTACGAACGCTGCGTGCATTTTGAGGATGAGTTGAGTGATGAGTTGCGGGTACTGATAGCCCCACAACAAGAAAGGAATTTTGCCACACTTGTGGAGAAAGCCAAGATAGCTAAAGAGGCTAAGCACTCAGAGCGGCGAAATCGAGAAAAAGATAGAGGCAAGAGAAAGAGGGACTTTAAGTACTCAAGTCCTACTAGAGGGTTTCAAAAGAGGCCTAGGAATAATGAGCCAGCTCAAGCTAGAGCACCACTACTACCAATCGAGATCTGACCATGTCTTGTTGCAGAAAATGACACCCTGTGAATCTTTGGAAGAGAATCGGTGGTGTTTCAAATATGGTTCTAAGGGCCATCAGTTAAAATTGTCCTCATCGATCTCTCGAATCGAAAGCTCAGAACTATGATGCATGACCACTAGAGGTGCTCGTGACCATTGAGAGGCCATAGGCTAGGTCGAGGTGGTAATGGTGTGGGACGAGGTCAAGGTGCATCGGAAGAGGTACCGATTTTAGAGGTAACACGGAGGTGAGGTATCCAGGGTTGGTTTATGCGGTCAGACGCCGAGAGGATGGTGATGCACCTGATGTGATAACCAGTACGTTCTTCATATCTGATGTACCTATTACTGCTTTGATAGATATCGGATCCACCCATTCGTATATTGCTAGTCTTCAGATCTGGAAATCGACCATTAGATTTGAGATTACTGCTAGAGAGATAATGGTAATTAGTCCTTTGGGACGATCTGTGATAGTGAATAGATTGTTTAGAGATGTGCCTTATAAATTCAAGGAGAAACATTTTTGGTAGATTTGATGGAACTGCCTTTCGGTGAGTTTGATCTTATTTTGGGCATAGACTGGTTGGTGAAACACCGTGCGAACTTGGATTGTACTGCAAAATGGATGACACTAAGAACTTGAAAGATAAGGAAGTGGTGATGATAGGTGAAAGGAGAAATTATCTATCTAATGTGGTATTTGCTTTAAAGGTAGAAAAGTTGGTGCGAAAAAGATATGGAGCATTCCTAGCCTTTAGTGTAGATGCCTTGGCATTGAGTTATTGCCAAGAACGGCTCTAGTAACCATTGCTCCGGAAGTAGAGTTTATAGAATTGCGCCGTATCCATTACTCCTTAAGAAGTGAAGGAGAGAGCTTAAAGCTCAAATTCAGGAGTTGTTGGATCAAAGATTCATTCAACCAAGTGTGTCACCGTGGGGAGCACCAGTCTTGTTCGTCAAGAAGAAGGATGGGTCGATGTGTATGTGCATCGATTATAGGCAGTTGAATAAGTTGACGATCAAGAATATATATCCATTATCGAGAATCGATGATCTGTTTGATCAACTACGAGGAGCTTCGATTTTCTCAAAGATAGATTTGAGATCTGGTTATCACCAACTTAAGGTCAAGGAGGCAGACATTCATAAGAATGCGTTTTGAACTCGTAATGGGCATTATGAGTTCTTGGTGATGTCGTTCGAGTTGACTAATGCACCAGTCGCATTTATGGACATGATGAACCAAGTCTTCCAACCCTATTTAGATCGGTTTGTAGTGGTGCTTATAGATGACATCTTGGTTTACTCTAAGAATGAAGAAGAACACGATTTGCATCTGCGGGTGGTATTGCGGATGTTACGGGAAAAGCAACTTTATGCCAAATTCAGTAAGTGTGAATTTTGGCTGAAGGAAGTGACCTTCTTGAGGCATGTTGTGTCGGCTGAAGGAATTAGAGTTGATCCCTAGAAGGTAGAGGCTGTGTTGGATTGGAAACCACCGAACTCAGTGGCCGAAATTCAGAGTTTCCTAGGGTTGGCTGGTTATTACAAGCGTTTTATTGAGGGGTTTTCATTGATTGCTGCACCCCTAACTAAACTGTTGCGCAAAGGAGTACCATTTGTGTGGTCAGATCAGCAGCAAGAGAGTTTTGAGAAATTGGAAAAGATTTTGACGAGCGCCGAGATTGATTCAACTTAATTTGAAAAGAGTTTATTGTTTACTGCGATGTGTCACACACGGGCTTGGGATGTGTGTTGATGCAAGGTGGAAAAGTTGTGGCTTATGCATCTCCTCAGTTAAGGCCGCACGAAGTGAATTATCCCACTCATGATTTTGAGTTGGCTACAATGGTGTTTGCTTTGAAGATTTGGAGACACTATCTATACAGTGAGAAATCGATCATCTATACGGATCATAAGAGTCTAAAGTACCTCCTTACCCAAAAGGAGTTGAATTTAAGACAACGGAGGTGGATAGAATTGTTGAAGGATTATGACTTCTCAATCGAGTATCATCCTGGAAAGGCTAACGTGGTGACAGACGCGTTGAGTCGTAAGGTGATATCAGATTTGAGAGTGATGTTCGCTCATCTCAGTTTGTATGAAGATGGTAGTTTGCTAGCCGAACTTCAAGTGAAGCCTACGTAAGTAAGTCATATTAAGGAAAAGCAACTATTGGACGAAAGGTTGGGTTCCTTACTTCAGCAAGTGGAAGGTGGTGTAACAGGGGATTTTGGATTGAATAGTGATGGAGTATTGTGTTTCCGCGGAATAATTTGCATGCCTAAATATTTCGATTGGAGACAAATGATTCTGCATGAGGCACATAGTAGTCCTTATGCTATGCACCCTAGGGGAAGGAAAATGTATCGAGACCTCGAGAATAGTATTGGTGCCCTGGGTTGAAGCGGGAAGTTACTGAATTCGTGAGTAGGTGCTTAACATGTCAACAAGTGAAGGCGAAACATTAATTGCTGTTGGGATTGCTGTAACCGGTAAAGATTCCCTTATGGAAATGGGAACAGATAACAATGGAATTTGTTAGTGAGTTACCATTAACGCCTACTAAGAATTATTTTATCTGGGTAATAGTGGATCGATTGACGAAGACTGCCCATTTCCTACTGTCGCATCTGATTATTCATTACAGAGGTTGGCCAAATTATAGGTAGCTGAGATCGTGAGGTTATATGGGGTACCAGTGTCTATTATTTCGGACAGGGACCCTAAGTTTACATCATGGTTTTGGAAAGCCTTACATGAAACTTTGGGAACCAAGTTGAATTTTAGTCCGGCATTTCATCCTCGAGATGATGGTTAGTCAAAGAGAGTAATCCAAATTCTAGAAGACATTTTAAAGGGCATGTGATTGGCTTGAGGGTAGTTGGGAGGATTTCCTCTTGTTGGCGTGGTTTGCATATAACAATAGCTATCAATCTAGCATTCAGATGGCACCCTACGAGGCATTGTATGATCGTAGGTGTCGTACTCCTACTTGTTGGACCGAATTAAGGGAGCAACAGTTATTGGGTCCTGAATTAATATCGGAGACGGAGGAAAAAGTAAAGGTAATTCGGTACGATTAAAAGAAGCTTCGGATAGACAAAAATCGTATGTCGATCTGAAGCGTAAGGATATTAAGTTTGCGGTGGGAGATCAAGTCTTTCTAAAGGTCTCACCTTGGAAGAAGATCTTCAGATTTGGAAGGAAGGGCAAGTTGAGCCCTAGATTTATTGGTCCATACGTGTGTTGAAGCATGTTGGGCCAGTAGCTTATCAGCATGAGTTACCTCCGGAGTTGGGTCAGATGCATAGTGTATTTCATGTCTTAATGTTAAGGCGTTACCGACCGGATCCGTCTCATATAGTACCGATAGAGGAAGTTGAGATAAAACCTGATTTGTCGTTCAAGGAGGAGCCAGTGTAAATTTTAGATCGGGACATTAATGTGCTGAGAAGGAAGTCGGTACCGTTAGTCAAGGTATTATGGCGCAATCACGGAGTGGAGGAAGCTACGTGGGAGCCTGAGGACACGATTCGGCAGCAATATCCTCACCTCTTTTAATCAGGTAAATTTTGAGGACGAAATTTTCTTTAAGAGGGTAGAATTGTAACACCCTAAAATTTAGAATTTTATGTGTTGTATTGTTTTGGTGTTAAGT
Organism: Gossypium rotundifolium; assembly: GCA_025506655.1. NCBI lineage: Eukaryota > Viridiplantae > Streptophyta > Magnoliopsida > Malvales > Malvaceae > Gossypium > Gossypium rotundifolium. The sequence goes on along the minus strand of CP106732.1, from coordinate 66,123,394 downwards.
TAGTTAAATTATTAATTTTGTATGTTTAGGAGGTCCTGAGAAGGCTTGGGGTTTATTTGGACCTAGTAAAATTTTTTGGCATTTAGCACTTTAAGGAGATGGAGTAAGTGACCTTAAAGCATATAGGAATAAATGAGTAAATGGTTAGCATAAATGAGCAATTAGTAAAGAGGTTATGGTGCCACATGAAGAACCTTGAGGGAAGAGGTTCAAATCCCATTGTGTGCAATTTTTTACTAATATTTTTGCACTATTTCCTAAAGTGTAGGCCAAGAGGTATACATGGCAAGTTGGACCTCTTTATTTTTGGTAAGGTGGCTAAGAAATAAAGAAAGGTTGATGTTGGGGAAAGGAATCAAAAGAATAAGGCAAGTAAGGGGAGCATGTGGCTTATTTCATGGAGAATGCTATGGAAAGTATGGTTGGCAAAATGTTGACCCTTATGACTATGAATGTGGACGATTTTTGGGGCTAAAGGGGTGATAGCCAAATTTTGTTAGTGTCTTGGTAAGGCTTTAGTGCTAGTTTTGGTCATTTCCATTAGCATCAAGTGTGCCTTTTTCTCAAAAAAATTCTATTCTCTTAGCCGATTTTGTCTTGGGCAATTGGTAAGAGTTTTGGGTATTGTTTTGGCCAAAATTTCATTTTTCAACTTTTGTGACATTCTTCTCTTCTCTCCAAATTTTCCCTCTTGCCGAATCTTTAATTTGAGTGTGCATATTCTCTTATTTCTTTCTTCTTGTTGCCGAATGTACACCAACAATTGAGATCAAAATTTGTTCTTTCTTCTTTCTTGAAAACCAAGCTAGTGAACCATTCTTTTTCTTCTTCCTTCTTTTCTTTTTCACAAAACCCTTCAAGCATCTCTTCTACTCTAATCCTTTTCACCATAGCCGAATTTTGTGCTCATTATTTCTCCATAGCCAAAACCTTTTCATCTCTCCATTAATCTTTCTTTTTCATTCGAGTTGTCACTCATCCCTTGATCAATCGGTAAGTACTCTTTTCAACTTTTTATTTTCTTTCTTTTCTCTCTTATGACTGAATCCATACTTTGGTTTTTGGATGGCTATTTTGATCAAGACCATCACCTTATTTTCTTTCATTCGAAATCATTTTCTTCCTCGTAGAGATATAGTGGAAGGCCGAAACTTGGATTTTTCGAAGTCATCGTATAATCGCTAGAAATCGGTCCTAAAATCTTTAAGGTAAGAGTTCTTCATGGATTCTATAATCATTCTTTATTCGTTAAGATTTTATTAGTATGGTGATAATTAACCGATTGTAACTATAGTGACTAAATCGTTTGATCTATCCACTCGTTGATCACTCGAAAAATTTGTGGTAAGTCGATCATTCACCCTTGGACAATCATTTTTATCGTAATATTGATCTATATAAGATCTAATCGAATGGAGGCTTGTGGTACCGATTTGAAAGGAAAGTCGAGTGGAGATCTCAAAAGGAGTGGATTAACGATCCCAACTCCTAAATTCAAGCGAAGGGCTATTTCGGCGATTCGAGACTTTCCACCGGGTTGTGGACCCTCATCCGGTGAGAATCAACTATTCGAGGTCGTTCGCAATTTTGAGGCATCAGCAATTCGGGATTTTCCACCGGGTTGTGGACCGTCATCCGGGGAAAACCGACAAATCGTAGTTGTTCACGATTTTGAGGGTAAATTTTAGATCGCTTGTTTTAAAGTAGATTTATTAAATCGCGTATGTCAACTAATCAAGCGTTATAAAATTTTAGGTGACGATGATCGAGAAAGCGTAGTGCTTATCGTAATCAGGTGTGTATTCTCACATCGTATTCCATGGGTTAAAGACTATTATCCTATTGGTAGTAAATCGCTTGATTAAGTCGTATCTTGGTGAAATCGAAAAAAGATTGGCTTAGATCTCATTATTTGATAAAATTGATAAAATCGGTATTAACACCGTGAAAGATTACGAAAATACCTTTAATGGGCCAAATCGATATATTTTGCTATGTGGGCCAAATCGATATATTTTGCTATGTGGGCCAAATCGATATATTTTGTTATGTGGGCCAAATCAAAATAATTGCTAAATGGGCTGATTGATATATGAATATGTGGGTCGATTGATAAATTGCTATATGGGCCAATCTAAAAATTTGCGAAATGGGCCAAGATGATTCTCTGCTCAAATGGGCCAACTTGATAAATTGTTATAATGGGCCATAATTTTTGTAATAAATATCCAAATAAATTATTGTGATTCGTTATGCATTATATACATGAATTACATGGGATGGGATAATGATGAAGAGAAGTTTTGGTAGCTCTGCTACATAATTATGGTGGCCCTGCCACAAATTTGTATAGTGGCAATGCCACGTAAATTTTGTTATTCTGGTGGCTTGTCGACAACTAAATTTGCTATAAATGGCTTAATGCCTACAATTGGTGTGTTGGCAGGGTGGGTTGACTGATGATCCCCACAGGTGTGTTGGTTGGTACGGGTGGTGTGTGGCGGATGGATTACTAGGCTTGGTTTGGGAATTGCATTTCATATACATGTTATATTTTGTTATATTATTGTTATTGTAAATGGGCTTAGGCCCAAATAATTGCTTAATGAGATTTTGGCCCAGTGGACAACGGTAAGTGGATTACAGACTGAGTTCTAGTAACTCACCCCCGTTTTTCCTTATCCTTTTCAGGTAATAATCAGTGATGGAGACTTGGGCCTTGGATGACTCGGTGGAGGCCATACTACAAAAATGGTTTAATTTGGAAATTTGGATTTCTTTAGTACTTTTAATTACTTTGCTATTTGAGTTAAGTTGTAATAAGGCCTTTGGATTTATTTTTGTTTTGTTTATTGTTAGATGAATTTAAATTTTGCTCTAAGTACTTCAAATGGAAATTTTTACAAACATAAACAAAACATATTTTTTATCAAAATGAATAAACAAAAAGGGTTTCATAATAAACTTTTACAAACATATTTTTAACTCGAAAATTTCTCTTAAAATTTTCATCAAAGCTCTTCAGAAATTATTTTCAAATTTTTCTCAAAACCATTAACGATATTTTTTTTAAAGTTACGGCTTATAAGATTTTCATATCTCAAATTTATCGAATTATCAATCAAACTTTTATTCAATAATACTTTATAAAAAAAATTCTAAAAGGGAGTTGTTTTAATTGGTCTGCTTAGGAAAAAGGACTTAGTAGTATTTTCTCATGTGACATGTCAAATCTAGCCTTAAACGCATTGGCGGGTTTGGGGTGTTACATGACTGTAGGAATACCTAGAACTTCTAGTTTTAGGTATTGAAACTATAGAGATTGAGACTATAGGATGCGATTACGAAAACAACTTTACTTCTTATGTTTCATAAAGTATTGTGTAATAAACACCAAAATAGTATACTGATTCATAAGACTTTTAATTAGATTAAATTGAATTACCCAATATGAGCGCTAGAGGACATGGCCGTGGTAGCGGCCAAGGCGCTAGAGTTGCGTCTGAAGCATCGGGACATATACCAGAAATAGACGTACCTGCGTCACCCGTGACTGAAAATGGATCACAAGACCATATGAGGGAGGACATCGCTCTGCCCCAAGCAATGCTACGAGTCTTGGAAAGAGTTACTGGGGCTAGACTGGGCCAGTAGCTCGTGGGTCAAATTCGGAGCGACTCAGATCAAATGGTATCGAGGTTTTTAGGGGTATCTCGGGTGTAGCCCCAAATGTCGAGAAATACTGGCTTGAGGCTGTGGAGCAGATCATGGATGATCTGGATTGCACCGCCGAGTAGAAACCGAGGGAGCTATGTCCTTGTTGAGAGACGAGGCATATCAATGGTGGCTCACTGTTCAGGAAGGCACTCAGGCTGATCGTGTTACTTGGGATTTCTTCAAAATTGCATTCCAAGGAAAGTATGTCAGGGCTAGCTATGTAGATTCCCAAAGGAAGGAATTCCTAAATTTGATTCAAGGAAGTAAGACTATGGCAGCTTACGAGGCAGAATTTCTGCGTCTGAGTCATTATGCCCAAGGTATAGCGCAAACTGACTACGAACGCTGCGTGCATTTTGAGGACGGGTTGAGTGATGAGTTGCAGGTACTGATAGCCCCACAACAAGAAAGGAATTTTGCCACACTTGTGGAGAAAGCCAAGATAGCTGAAGAGGCTAAGCACTCAGAGCGGCGAAATCGAGAAAAAGGTAGAGGCAAGAGCAAGAGGGACTTTAAGTACTCAAGTCCTACTAGAGGGTTTCAAAAGAGGCCTAGGAATAATGAGCCAGCTCAAGCTAGAGCACCAGCTGCTACCAATCAGATATAGCCATGTGCTGACTGCAAAAAATGACATCCAGGTGAATGCTGGAAGAGAACTGGTGGTGTTTCAAATATGGTTCTAAGGGCCATCAGGTTAAAAATTGTCCTCGACTGACTGCTCTGAATCAGAAAGCTCGCAACTATGATGCATAGCCAGCTAGAGGCGCTCAGCAGCCATTGAGAGGCCGTAGGCTAGGTCGAGGTGGTAATGGTGTAGGACGAGGTCAAGGTGCAACGAAAAGAGGTACTGATTTTAGAGGTAACGCGGAGGCGAGGTAGCCAGGGTTGGTTTATGCAGTCAGACGCCGAGAGGATGGCGATGCACCTGATGTGATAACCGGTACGTTCTTTATATCTGATGTACCTGTTACTGCTTTGATAGATATCGGATCCACCCATTCGTATATTGCTAGTGCTGTATCTGGAAATCTGACCATTAGATTTGAGATTACTTCTAGAGAGATGACAGTAATTAGTCCTTTGGGACAGTCTGTGATAGTGAATAGATTGTTTAGAGATGTGCCTTATAAATTCAAGGAGAAACATTTTTGGTAGATTTGATGGAACTGCCTTTCGGTGAGTTTGATCTTATTTTGGGCATAGACTGGTTGGTGAAACACCGTGCGAACTTAGATTGTGCTGCAAAATGGATGACACTAAGAACTTCAGAAGATAAGGAAGTGGTGATGATAGGTGAAAGGAGAAATTATCTATCTAATGTGGTATCTGCTTTAAAGGTAGAAAAGTTGGTCTGAAAAGGATATGGAGCATTCCTAGCCTTCACTAGTGCGTTGGCATTGAGTTATTACCAAGAACGGCTCTGGTAACCATTGCTCCTTATAGAATTGCGCCGAAAGAGTTAGTAGAGCTTAAAGCTCAAATTTAGGAGTTATTGGATCGGGGATTCATTCGACTAAGTGTGTCACCATGGGGAGCATCGGTCTTGTTCGTCAAGAAGAAGGATGGGCTGATGTGTATGTGCATCGATTATAGGCAGTTGAATAAGTTAACGATCAAGAATAGATATTCGTTGTCGAGATTCGATGATTTGTTTGATCAACTGCGAGGATCTTCAGTTTTCTCAAAGATAGATTTGAGATCTGGTTATCACCAACTGAAGGTCAATGAGGCAGACATTCATAAGAATGCGTTTTAAACTCGTAATGGGCATTATGAGTTCTTGGTGATGTCGTTCGAGTTTACTAATGCACCAGCCTCATTTATGGACATGATGAACCAAGTCTTCCAACCCTATTTAGATCGGTTTGTAGTGGTGCTTATAGATGACATCTTGGTTTACTCTAAGAATGAAGAAGAACACGATTCGCATCTGCGAGTGGTATTGCGGATGTTGCGGGAAAAGCAACTTTATGCCAAATTCAGTAAGTGTGAATTTTGGCTGAAGGAAGTGACCTTCTTGGGGCATGTTGTGTCGGCTGAAGGAATTAGAGTTGATCCCTTGAAGGTAGAGGCTGTGTTGGATTGGAAACCACCGAACTCAATGGCCGAAAGAGTTTCCTAGGGTTGGCTGGTTATTACAAGCGTTTTATTGAGGGGTTTTCATTGATTGCTGCACCCCTAACTAAACTGTTGCGCAAAGGAGTACCATTTGTGTGGTCAGATCAGCAGCAAGAGAGTTTTGAGAAATTGGAAAAGATTCTGACAGAAGCGCCAGTACTAATTCAACTTGGGGCTGAAAAAGAGTTTATTGTTTACTGCGATGCGTCGCACACGGGCTTGGGATGTGTGTTGATGCAAGGTGGAAAAGTTGTGGCTTATGCATCTCCTCAGTTAAGGCCACACGAAGTGAATTATCCCACTCATGATTTTGAGTTGGCTGCAGTGGTGTTTGCTTTGAAGATTTGGAGACACTATCTGTACAGTGAGAAATCGATCATCTATACGGATCATAAGAGTCTAAAGTACCTCCTTGCCCAAAATGAGTTGAATTTAAGACAACGGAGGTGGATAGAATTGTTGAAGGATTATGACTTCTCAATCGAGTATCATCCCGGAAAGGCTAACGTGGTGACAGACGCGTTGAGTCGTAAGGTGATATCGAATTTGAGAGTGATGTTCGCTCATCTCAGCTTGTATGAAGATGGTAGTTTGCTAGCCGAACTTCAAGTGAAGCCTACGTAAGTAAGTCATATTAAGGAAAAGCAACTATTGGACGAAAGGTTGGGTTCCTTACTTCAACAAGTGGAAGGTGGTGTAACAGGGGATTTTGGATTGAATAGTGACGGAGTATTGTGTTTCCGCTGAATAATTTGCATGCCTAAAGATTTAGAATTGAGACAAATGATTCTGCATGAGGCACATAGTAGTCCTTATGCTATGCACCCTAGGGGAAGAAAAATGCATCGAGACCTTTGAGAATAGTATTGGTGGCCTGGGTTGAAGTGGGAAGTTACTGAATTCGTGAGTAGGTGCTTAACATGTCAACAAGTGAAGGGAACATTAATTGCTATTGGGATTCTTTATGTAGGTAAAGATTCCCTTCGAAATGGGAGCGGATAACGATGGAATTTGTTAGTGGGTTACCCTTAACACCTACTAAGAATTATTTTATCTGGGTAATAGTGGATCGATTGATAAGAGGCGCCCATTTCCTACTGTTCGCATGCATTATTCATTGCGCGGTTGGCCAAATTGTATGTAGCTAAGATCGTGAGGTTACATGGGGTACCAGTGTCTATTATTTCAGATAGGGACCCTAGGTTTACATCACAGTTTTGGAAAGCCTTACATGAAGCATTGGGAACCAAGTTGAATTTCAGTATGGCATTTCATCATCAGACAGATGGTTAGTCAAAGAGAGTAATCCAAATTCTAGAAGACATTTTAAGGGGCTGTGTGATTGGCTTCAGGGGTAGTTGGGAGGATTTCCTACCGTTGGCAGGGTTTGCATATAACAATAGCTATCAATCCAGTATTCAGATGGCACCTTACGAGACATTGTATGGTCGTAGGTGTCGTACTCCTACTTGTTGGACCGAATTAAGGGAGCGACAGTTATTGGGTCCTGAATTAATATCGAAGATGGAGGAAAGAGTAAAGGTAATTCGGGCACAGTTAAAGGAAGCTTCGAATAAACAAAAATCGTATGCGGATCTGAAGCGTAAGGATATTGAGTTTGCGGTGGGAGATCAAGTCTTTCTAAAGGTCTCACCTTGGAAGAAGATCTTCAGATTTGGAAGGAACGGCAAGTTGAGCCCTAGATTCATCGGATCGTACCGTGTGTTGAAGTGTGTTGGGCCAGTAGCTTATCAACTTGAGTTACCTCCAGAGTTGAGACAGATGCATAGTGTATTTCATGTCACAATGTTAAGGCGTTACCGATCAGATCTGTCTCATATAGTACTGATAGAGGAAGTTGAGATAAAACACGATTTGTCGTTCGAGGAGGAGAGCCAGTAAATTTTAGATTAGGACATTAATGTCTTTGAGAAGGAAGTCGATGCAGTTAGTCAAGGTATTATGGCGTAATCACGATGAGAGAGGAAGCTACGTGGGAGCCCTGAGGACACGATTCTCAGAACAATATCCTCACCTCTTTAATCGTGTAAATTTTGAATCTGAAATTTTCTTTAAGAGGGTAGAATTGTAACACCCTAAAATTTAGAATTTTATGTGTTGTATTATTTTGGTGTTAAGTTAGTTAAATTATTAATTTTGTATGTTTAGGAGGTCCTGAGAAGGCTCGGGGTTTATTTGGACCTAGTAAAATTTTTTGGCATTTAGCACTTTAAGGAGATGGAGTAAGTGACCTTAAAGCATATAGGAATAAATGAGTAAATGGTTAGCATAAATGAGCAATTAGTAAAGAGGTTATGGTGCCACATGAAGAACCTTGAAGGAAAAGGTTCAAATCCCATTGTGCGCAAATTTTTTACTAATATTTTTGCAGTCTTTCCTAAAGTGTCGGCCAAGAGGTATATATGGCAAGTTGGACCTCTTTATTTTTGGTAAAGTGGCTAAGAAATAAAGAAAGGTTGATGTTGGGGAAAGGAATCAAAGGAATAAGGCAAGTAAGGGGAGCATGTGGCTTATTTCATGGAGAATACTATGGAAAGTATGGTTGGCAAAATGTTGACCCTTATGACTATGAATGTGGACGATTTTTGGGGCTAATGGGGTGATAGCCAAATTTTGTTAGCGTCTTGGTAAGGCTTTAGTGCTAGTTTTGGTCATTTCCATTAGCACCAAGTGTGCCTTTTTCTCAAAAAATTCTATTCTCTTAGCCGATTTTGCCTTTGGCAATTGGTAAGAGTTTTGGGTATTATTTTGGCCAAAATTTCATTTTTCAACTTTTGTGACATTCTTCTCTCTCTCCAAATTTTCCCTCTTACCGAATCTTTAATTTGAGTGTGCATATTCTCTTATTTCTTTCTTCTTGTTGCCGAAGGTACACCAACAATTGAGATCAAAATTTGTTCTTTCTTCTTTCTTGAAAACCAAGCTACTGAACAATTCTTTTTCTTCTTCCTTCTTTTCTTTTTCACAAAACCCTTCAAGCATCTCTTCTACTCTAATCCTTTTCACCAAAGCCAAATTTTGTGCTCATTATTTCTCCATAGCCGAAACCTTTTCATCTCTCCATTAATCTTTCTTTTTCATTCGAGTCGTCACTCATCCCTTGATCAATCGATAAGTACTCTTTTCAACTTTTTATTTTCTTTCTTTTCTCTCTTATGACCGAATCCATACTTTGGTTTTTGGATGGTTATTTTGAACGAGACCATCACCTTATATTCTTTCATTTGAAATCATTTTCTGCCTCGTAGAGATATAGTGGAAGGCTGAAACTTGGATTTTCCGAAGTCATCGAATAATCGCTAGAAATTGGTCCTAAAATATTTAAGGTAAGAGTTCTTCACGGATTCTATAATCGTTCTTTATTCGTCAAGATGTTATTAGTATCGTGATAATTAACTGATTGTAACTATAGGGGCTAAATTGTTTGATCTATCCACTTACTAATCACTCGAAAAATTTGTGGTAAGTCGATCATTTGCCCTTGGACAATCATTTTTATCGTAATATTGATCTATATAAGATCTAATCGAATGGAGGCTTTTGGTACCAATTTGAAAGGGAAGTCGAGTGGAGATCTCAAAAGGAGTGGATTAACGATCCCAACTCTTAAATTAAAGCGAAGGACTGTTTCGGCGATTCGAGACTTTCCACCGGGTGGACCCTCATCCAATGAGAATCTACTATTCGAGGTCGTTCGCAATTTTGAGGCATCAACAATTCGAGATTTTCCACCGGGTTGTGGACCGTCATCCGGGGAAAACCTACAAATCGTAGTTGTTCACGATTCTGAGGGTAAATTTTAGATCGCTTATTTTAAAGTATATTTATTAAATCGTGTATGTCAACTAATCAAGCGTTATAAAATTTTAGGCGACGTTGATCGAGAAAAGCGTAGTGCTTACCGTAATCAGGTGTGTATTCTCACATCGTATTCCATGGGTTAAAGACTATTATCCTATTGGTAGTAAATCGCTTGATTAAGTCGTGTCTTGGTGAAATCGAAAAAAGATTGGCTTAGATCTCATCATTTGATAAAATTGATAAAATCAGTATTAACACCGTGAAAGATTACGAAAATACCTCTAATGGGCCAAATTGATATATTTTGCTATGTGGGCCAAATCGATATATTTTGCTATGTGGGCCAAATCGATATAATTGCTAAATCAGCCGATTGATATATGAATATGTGGTTCGATTGATAAATTGCTATATGGGCCAATCTGAAAATTTGCGAAACGGGCCAAGATGATTCTCTTCTTAAATGGGCCAACTTGATAAATTGTTATAATGGGCCATAATTTTTGTAATAAATATCCAAATAAATTATTGTGATTCGTTATGCATTATATACATGAATTGCATGGGATGGGATAATGATGAAGAGAAGTTTTGGTAGCTCTGCTACATAATTTTGGTGGCCCTGCCACAAATTTGTATGGTGGCAATGCCACGTAAATTCTGTTATTCTGGTGGCTTGTCCACAACTAAATTTGCTATAATTGGCTCAATGCCTACGATTGGTGTGTTGGCGGGGTGTGTTGACTGATGATCCCCACATGTGTGTTGGTTCGTACTAGTGATTGGTTCGTACTAGTGATGTGTAGCGGATGGATTACTATGCTTGGTTTGGGAATTGCATTTCATATACATGTTATATTTTGGTATATTACTGTTATTGTAAATGAGCTTAGGTCCAAATAATTACTTAATGAGATTTTGGCCCAGTGGACAATGGTAAGTGGGTTACACGCTGAGTTCTAGTAACTCACCCTAGTTTTTCCTTATCCATTTCAGGTAATAATCAGTGATGGAGACTTGGGCCGTGGATGACTCGGTTGAGGCCATACTACAAAAACGGTTTAATTTGGAAATTTTGATTTCTTTAGTACTTTTAGCTAATTTGCTATTTAAGTTAAGTTGTAATAAGGCCTCTAGATTTATTTTTGTTTTGTTTATTGTTTGAAGAATTTAAATTTTGCTCTAAGTACTTCAAATGGAAATTTTTCTAAAACTTAAATAAACATTTTATCAAAATGAATAAACAAAAGGGTTTCATAATAAACTTTTACAAACATATTTTTAACTCGAAAATTTCTCTTAAAATTTTCATCAATGCTTTTCGAAATTATTTTCAAATTTTCTCAAAACCATTAATGATATTTTTTTAAAGTTACGACTCATAAGATTTTCATATCTCAAATTTATCGAATTATCAATCAAACGTTTATTCAATAATACTTTATAAAAAAAATTTTCTAAAAGGGAGTTGTTTTAATTGGTCTATTTAGGAAAACGGACTTAGTAGTATTTTCTCATGTGACATGTCAAATCTAGACTTAAACGCATGGGTCGGGTTTGGGGTGTTACATATATAATACATTCAGCTAATAGAACACAACTTTTGCACTTTACGCGATTTAGTCTTTTTCATCAAATTCAACATGCAAACAGTAAAATTTCTTAATGAAATTTTTATACTATAATATTATTGTGCTATAGATAATAAAATGATATAAGAATAAATTTATTGACTTCAGATTTGTGGTCCTGAAACCATTATTCTGATTTTACCAAAAATGGGTTGTTACAACTCTCCCTCCTTAGAAATTTTCGTCCTTGAAAATCTTACTAGTATATAGGTTAGAGTATTGTTTTCTCGTAGTTTTATCTATCTCATGATGATGCCGTAGAACCTTCACTAAAGCTATGCTTTTGTTCCTTAACTCTTTCATCTCACGTATCATAATTCGGATTGGTTATTCGTTATCTCACATGTCGACTAAATCTCAACATCTGTCGGAGAAATTATATATGAATGGTCTGATTGATACGCTACTGGCCCTATTCTTTCTCTAATCTCATACAGCCCGATAAATCTCAGACTCAACTCCCCTTTGCAACTAAATCAAAAAAATCCTCTTCCAAGACGATACTTTCAAAAACACTCTATCATCAATCCAAAATTCAATATCTTTACATTTAAAATCTGCATACGATTTCTGTTGATTTGAAACGGCTTTCAAACTGCCATGAATCACTTTCACTTTCTCTTCGGTCTCTCTGAATAAATCAACCCGGTGTATCTTTTTCTCAATAAGCTTGGTCCAATACAAATGGAGTTAGGCATTTATGAATATATAAAACATCATATAGTGCCATCTTATACTCGACAGAAATTATTATACATGAATTCGACCAACGGTAAATTTTATTTTCCTAATTACCTTTGAACTCTAAAACACAGTAATGAAGCATATCTTCAAGAATCTGAATCACTCTCTCAGACTTACCATCGATCTGAGGATGAAATGTAGTGTTAAAAGTGCATCCGCATACTCAGAGCTTCCAATAATTTTTTCCCCAAAATCGTGATATGAACCTTGGATCTCTATTTGAATAATGGAGACTAGCACTCCTCATAATCTGACAATCTCTGCAACATATAACTTAGCCAATCTATCATGAGAGAAATCTGTATGTACTGGAATAAAATATGCATATTTCATCAAACAATCAATAACAACCTAGATAGCATCAATCCTTTTCAGATATAGAGGTAACCCGATACAAAATCCATCGTAACTATTTCTTATTTCCACTCTAATATCATCACTGCTGTAACAGTCCTAAAGGTACTTGATGTTCAGCTTTAATTTGTTGACAAATCAAACATTTGAATACAAAGTCAGAAATCTCATGTTTCATACCCGATCATGAATACATCTGTCTCAAATCACTGTACATTTTATTACTCCATAATAGCAGACAAGCTCCTTCTGTAAACTTTGTGCAAAATTTCTATATAAGTTATGGATTTGTTTTCGGTACACAAACTCTACCTCAGAATAATAAACAGTCATCAAGTCTGACCTGAGATTTAGAATCAAAAGTTGACTCACACTATACTCGTTTAGCTTGCTATTCATTATCACATTTCTGAGCTTTTTAGGTTTGCAATGGAAACAACGGTTTAGCTTTTAATTCAGCGAGGATCAAACCATCATCAGACAAGGTCAATCGTGTAACCCTCATTTGTAAAGTAAACAAAAATTTTCCACTCAAACATCTGCAGCTATATTTGCTTTTCCCAAAGGTTAATCAATAATTAACTCACAATCTTTCAATAGCTTGAGCCATCAATGTCAGATTCAGATCTTTTTGTGACATCAGATACTTTAAACTCTTGTGATCAGTAAGTATGTGACATTTTTCATCGAACAAATGGTGTCACCAAATTTTCAACGCAAACACAATAGCGGCCAACTCTAAGTCACGTGTCAGATATTTCTTTTAATATGGCTTTAACAGCCTGGAAGCATAAACTACCACTTCATTCTTATAATAAACAACATCCCAATCGTTCAATGACGCATCACTAAAAATCACTGATGGTGGTGGAAAAGGTCTTCAAATTTATATAATGGATGATCAAGTCTAGAAACTAACTAACACCACAATTGAGGCAAGCGCACCTATCGAACAGTAATATAGTTTAGTGGCAAGACTGGATTGTCGAACCCAAGGGAACCAAAAGTATTAATACTAATTTTCCTCATATAGCCTAAGAATTAAGGGAATTGTTGTCTAATCTAAAATTAACTAACTAATAAGCTAAAGATACAAAGACACAGAGAAGGAATTAAGGAAATACTTGTGGGAAAACCAATTGATTAAGACAATACCCGAGAAAGAATCCACCTAGACTTCACTTGTTATCTAACTCTGAACTAGAGGATTTATTCACTTGACTTGATCCGTAGGATTTCTTAATTTATATTAATACCTCTCTTGAGGCTACTAACGTCTGACCCAAGGTTGATTAATTGAAATCTCTTTCTAATTAAAACCCTAGAATTGTATTAACTCAATCTATAGACTCCCATATTAGGTTTGACCCTAATCGATAGATTTTCGTCATCCTATCTCTAGGGTTGTGATCAACTCCGCTTAACTATGCTAGATCTACTCTTAAATAGGGAATATTCCTCCTCTACCTAAGCACATCAATACTTGAATCAATATCCTAAAATATTAAAATAAGAATTAGGAACACATAATTAAGAACAAATCAAGTATTTATCATATAGCTCAGAAAATAATAACAAGATCCGTCTTAGGTTTCATCCCCCTAAGATATTTGAGGGGATTAATTCATAATCATAAAATAATACATCTTAGAAGAAAATAAAAAAACATAAAGAAAACCCTAAAACCCCCTGAAGGAATTGAAGGAGAGATCCTCAGTCTTAAGTGTAATTCTGGCTTCTAGGATGAATCAACTGGCTTTCTTCGAGTGAATCCCACAATTCGGCCTCTCTGGCTTGGCTCCTTGGCCTAGCTGAACGCCCCCTGAAGGTTGGCCTCTAGGGTGTTTATATAGGCTTTTGGAATTTCATGCTTTGCCTATAAGTACTCTAATCCAAATGAAACTCTTCTTTGCTGCGGTAGGGACACACCTGTGTGGCACGGCCATGTGATTCGAATCTAGCCCGTGGTCGGGTCTGCTAAGGAGGCACGACCGTGTGCCTCGGGCCCAGGCCATGTTGATTTCATACTTTAGCATGTTTGCTCTATTTTTAGCCCGTTTCACATTCTTTTCATCCTTCGGTGCTATCCTAAGTATAAAACATGAAATTAAAGGATTAGAATCACCAAATTCCATAATTCAGGGAATAAATCATCCAAAAGTATGCTAAATGTGGGATTAAAATATGAACATATTACGGTTTATCAAATACCCCCACATTAAAGCATTTGCTTGTCCTCAAGCAAAATTCTCAACTCACAATTAAAACGAACTTCTTTAATTCATAATATTCATCGATAGTGTTTTATCATAATTCATAGATAATTTATAAATGGATAATTTAACTAAATGAGTCCTAAAGATTCAAACAATCAAAGTCATAGTTTTTGTAGAAAGAAAATATAGGTGTTTTCCTTTACCTAAATAATTACTTTTGATTAAAAATCAACAAGAGTTGACATCCTCACTAATGATTCACTCAAATCACTCAAAGTGTTTAAGGTTCAAAATAAAGCACTCTTCAGTCAAACATGAAAAGTTGATCCCATAGGCTTGCATGAAGATCAAATCTCCACCACTATAAAATGAGATGATACACAAATCAAAAAGGTCTTTAAAGGGTTGTAATGGGGCTTAGGTTAAAGGTGTGGATAAAGGCTAAATTAAAGGGTTAGAATTGAGATTGAATTGACAATTTACCTAACTAGAAAAATGAACTAGTCCTGAATAATTACATCAATTGAAAACTAACAATACGAGCTTCTTCTTCAAGATGTTGAATTTAAATGTATAAGCTCACTTAATTATAGAACTAATAATGAATACACTTCGATTTTTATTTATTTATTTATTTTAAGAACAAATCAAATAAGTACATAATATGATATGAATTTAACTACTGAAATAAAATAATTAGGCAACTGATCAAGTCATATCTTGATAGAAGCGTAGTCAAGAGAAATGGTGATAAAAAAATACAAGATGGGTTTTAGGTTAATATTAGTGGGTGAATCAATAAAAGGGTTGTTAGGATCAAAGGGGTTCACTGGGTTAATTGTGAAGGTAGGCTTTTAGAGGAGTAAGTGGGTTAAATCCTAAGTGCCTTTATCATCTCTGTATATCAAATCAATGATGTGGTCTTGACATGTATAATTGAAGCAAGTTCTAGAATAACAAATCAATGTTGACGCACTCATAATCAGTAAAGTGAGCACGAAAAGAATATATGCTCTAAAGGCTCAAGATCTCACAAAATTATGGGTTTTTTTATATCAACTTTGTAAATTTCAAACTTCAAGGTAATATTCAAATTTAGGTCAACAACCTAGCGAATTTTTTTATTTCTGAAAAATTGACTTATCATGCTTGATTCTCTAGTCTTCTAAAGTTTGAATCATCAATGCACAATTAACTAGGACTTTATCCAAAACATATCAATAAAAATTATAAATCAATAGAAGTTTCGTTCTAATTAGTGATATGAGAAAATTACTTAAGACAAGATATCATTCAGGGATTTGAGAATACTGCAAAAAGTTAGGAACTTTTCAAAATAAAATTCACCCCCCACACTTAAGATGTACATTGCCCTCAATGTACAAAGATAGATAATAATCACATTGTAAGAAAATCAAAAGAGAGGGAGAGAAATAAAACTTCTTGAATTTTGAATGGAGTTAGTGAAGAGAAACCGGATAGGATTGAGTAGAGGTGAACATGGGGGAACGCCTCGAGCCGCTTGAAATTGAATCCTCAAAGCAGCCGGTCTGATTTTATTGTTTCCTAAGCTAAATCTAAATGGCTTGAAGAATAAGAAGAAAATAATAAAAATAAAAATAAGAATAAAAGTAAATAATGGAAAATGAAAGAAGAAAGATAACGGGAAAAGGAAAGGAATAAGGGGGTTTAAATAGAGATGTAGCCCACGCCCGTGTTCCTACCTGTGGTGCCCACACAGCCATGGCCACGACTGCGTGTAAGGTCGTGTGGGTAAGGAAAACCTATGCCTAACCATGAAAAGAAATAAACTAAACTAATTAGTTGGGTTAGTGCTCGGATTACCTCCCAAGAAGCGCTCGTTTAAAGTCTTAAGCTAGACTTACCTCTCATTCGCATAATCATGGTGGTTTGAAGAGTTGAAAATTCTTTCTCATGCTATCATTATATAGTTTGAGTCGAGTGGCATTTACCTTAAAAGTGCCGAATATGGGATTACTTACCTTGATTGTTCCGTATGGGAAGACATTAAGTTCCTTAAAAGGGATCTCTTTGTTTGTCTTGAGGTCTGAAGTGGCGATTCAAGGGTCTGTTTTATTTAACAGTACCTAAACTCCTATTTTGAAGTGATTTGATGTTCCTATAAGCTTGTCTAGGGGTTCTTTCAATTTCACTTCCTGTGATTTAGATTTCTCCTTGAAATGTGCCTTCCAGTCGTCTAATTCATCAATCTGAAGCCTTCGTTCCTCATAAATTTCTTCTTTATTGGCACAAGGTCTATGATCTGTCTCAGATATGTATCTTCGTGGTGTTTCCTGTAAGGAAGGTTGAATTAAATGATTATTAATTGAATCTATGTTCTCACCCTTATCTTTCGATGTCTTAGCTAAGTCGAGAGCTTGAAGACTGATTGATTCGTCACCTACACGAAGTGTTTCACCTGTACCAATGTCAATTTTAGCTCTGGCAGTTGCTAAAAAGGGTCTTCCTAAAATTAAGGGGATACTATTGTCTTCATCCATGTCTAAAACTACAAAGTCTATTGGGAATATGGATCTGTCAATTTTAACTTGTACATCTTCAATTATACTACTAGGAATTCGAGTAGTCTTATCAGCTAATTGAATACTCATCCTAGTTTTTTTGGGTTTCCCTAGACCTAGCTGTTTAAACATTTTATAAGGCATAACATTGATGCTTGCTCCTAAATTAGCTAAAGCATTATCAATAGATAAACTACCAATTAAACATGGAATTGTAAAACTCCCTAGATCTTTTGATTTTTGTGGTAGTTTATTTTGCAACATTGCTGAGCATATTGCATTTAGCTCCACATGCGATTCCTCGTCTAACTTCCGCTTGTTTTTTAAAAGCTCTTTTAAAAATTTCCTTGAATCTGGCATCTGCGAAAGAGCTTTAAGAAACGCTAAGTTTAAGAAATTTACTGAATTATTCATCTGTGTTGTCTTTTTTCATCGCATTGGGGTATGGTATTCGAGGCTGGTACTTTTTAATTACTGGTTTTGGTTTTTCTTGGCTTTCCTCAACTTTACCTTCACTTACCACAGGTTCTTGCCTTAATTTAGACTTATCTAACCCTTCACTATTATTAGCTATTATGGCTTGAAGTTGCTCCTTTGGGTTAGTCTCAGTGTTACTTGGCAAGCTACCTTGTGGTCATTCGGAGATCAGCTTAGCAAGTTGCCCTAACTGGTTCTTGATCCTTTGAATCGATGCTTGTTTATTTTTAAGTGTTGTTTGGTGTTTTGGAAACGAGTTTCTAGCACTACTATGAATTTTTCAGCATCTCCTTGAGGTTCGGCTTCTTTTCCTGTGGGTAGGGCTATTGTTGGAAGTTTGAAGGGGGTTGTTGTCTTGATTTCCTTGACCACCTCATTAGAAATTGGGGTGGTTCCTTCAACCTGGATTAAAAGTGTTACTACAAGGGTTATTTTAAGATTTAAAGTTGTTACCCATATAGTGAACTTACTCATTTCAGTGCTCGGGTTGTAAGGTGGATATTTTGTATTGCTCATCCCTCCTCCATTCATATCGTACTATATAGTTGGATGTACCTACGAAGAACCACATAAGCCATCAATTTTCTTAGTTAAAAGTTCTACCTGGTTTGATAGCATGGTTACTGCGTCGGGGTTGAAAACACTAGCGGATTTTGTTGGCCTTGTTCTCATGACTTGCCACTGATAGTTATTTAGTGACATATCTTCAATGAATTCGTAGGCCGCTTCAGGTGTTTTGTTATTCAGGGCTCTGCCGGCGATTGAATCAATCAACTGCCTAGTTGAGGGGTTCACAGAGTTGTAAAAAGTTTAGACCTTAGCCACAACGGTAATCGATGGTGTGGGAAACTTCTCAATAGATCTTTGTATCTCTCCCATGCATCGTATAGTGTTTCTAGATCCATCTGCACAAAAGAAGTGATATCATTCCTTAATTTGGCCGTTTTGGCCAGCGAAAAATATTTTAAGAAAAATTTTCGGTCATTTGTTCCCATGTAGTGATTGATCCTCGTAGAAGTGAATTCAGCCACTGTTTAGCTTTATTCCTCAAAGAAAAGGGAAATAACCAATGACGGATGGTATCATCAGAAATGCCATTTATTTTGAAAGTATCGTAAAATTCTAGGAAATTTGCCAAGTGATTATTTGGATACTCATCCTGCAAACCATCAAACTGAACAATTTGCTGTATCATCTGAATTGTGTTAGGTTTCAATTCAAAATTATTTGCAGCAATAGTGGGTCTAACAATACTTGACTCAGTTCCTATTAAATTAGGTTTAGCATAATCATACATTGTAAAAGGAGCATGATTTTCGGCCACCTCCTGAGGTAGCAGATTGTTATCAGCCATCTCTTGGTAGTATTGGGTTTGTCTTCTTGCTCTTCCTCTATGTAATTTAGGCTTCGCCTTATTTCTCTACGATTTCTACGAACAGTACCTTCAATATCACTATCGTAAACTAAGGGTCCTGTCGGGTTCCTTCTAGTCATAAACTAGAGGTATCTGCTAGGAAAAAATAAAAAGAAAAAGAAAATTAGAAACGTAAAAATAAAGTTTAATTGCAAAAATAAAATAAGGCTAAAGTAATAAAAATTGAGCGTTCTTAATATTTCAGCTCCCCAGCAATGGCGTCAAAAACTTGATGGCGGTGGAAAAAGTCTTAAAATTTATATAATGAATGATCGAGCCTAGAAACTAACTATCACCATGATTGAGGTAAGCGCATCTATCGACCAGTAGTATAGTTTAGTGGCAAGACCGGATTGTTGAACCCAAGGGAACAAAAGTACTAATACTAACTTTCTTCTTATTATTTAGCCTAAGAATTAAGGGAATTATTGTCTAATCTAAAATTAAATAATTACTAAGCTAAAGATGCTAAGACATAGAGAAGGAATTGGGGAAATACTTGTGGGAAAACCAATTGATTAAGACAATACCCGAGGAAGAATCCACCTAGACTTCACTTGTTATCTAACTTTGAACCAGACGATTTATTCACTTGACTTGATCTGTAGGATTCCCTAATTTATATTAATACCTCTCTCGAGGCTACTAATGTATAACCCTAGGTTGATTAATTGAAATCCATTTCTAATTAGAACCCCTATAATTGCATTAACTCGATCTATGGACTCCCATATTAGGTTTGACCCTAATCCGGCAGATTTTTGCCATCCTATCTCTAGGGTTGTGATCAACTCTGCTTAACTATGCTAGATCTACTCTTAAACAGGGAATATTCCTCCTCTTCCTAAGCACATCAATACTTGAATCAATATCCTGAAATATCAAAATAAGAATTAGGAACACATAATTAAGAACAAATCAAGTATTTATCATATAGTTCAGAAAACAATAACAAGATCCATCTTAGGTTTCATCCCCCTCAGATATTTGAGGGGATTAATTCATAATCATAAAAGAATACATCTCAGAAGAAAAATAACAAAACATAAAGAAAACCATAAAACCCCCTGAAGGAATTGAAGGAGAGATCCCTAATCTTGAGTGTAGTTCTAGCTTCTAGGATGAATCAACTAGCTTTCTTCAAGTGAATCCCACAATTCGGCCTCTCTGGCTCGGTTCCTTGGCCTAGCTGAACGCCCCCTGAAGGTTGGCCTCTAGGGTGTTTATAAAGGCTTTTGGAATGTCTTTCTTTTCCTCTAATTACCCTAATCTAAATGAAACTCTTCTTTACTATGCAGAGACACGACCGTGTGGCACGGCCATGTGAATCGCATTCAGCTCGTGGTCGGGTCTGCTAAGGAGGCACGACCGTGTGCCTCAGGCCCAGGCCGTGTTGATTTTGTACTTTGGCCCATTTTCTCCATTTTTAGCCCGTTTCTCGTTCTTTTCATCCTCCGGTGCTCTCCTAAGTATAAAACATGAAATTAAAATATTAGGAGCACCAAATTCCACAATTTAGGGAATAAATCATCCAAAAGTATGTTGAATGTGGGATTAAAATATGAACATATTACGGTTTATCAATCACAAATTCTTTACCCAATTCAGGCTGAACCAAAACTAGTGCTTTGGTTAAAAATGCTTTCAACTGTTTAAAACTTTGTTAACAAGTATCAAACCATAGAAACTTCCCAAGCTCGGTAACTTTATCAATCAGAACAAGTTTAACTCATAATAACGTATTTCATTTAGAACTAATCTAATAGATATATGTCTCTGTATCATGTCTTCTAGAATATGAATTCTTCATTGAAACTGTCCGTCTGTTTACCCGTGAATGCACAAAATTTATTTCCCTGCTTGAGGATAAACTTAAATGCATATAAATCAAAATACTTTTCAACTGAATAACCCGCTCTAAAAAAACTATTTAGTCGATCTCAACTATTAGATAATAATATTTCAAAGTAATCTCTTCTTCATGTTGTTAGAACAACTCAAACATACAATTTTTCATAATTCCCTCAACATGCTAGTCAAAGATCTTTACAAACTACACTAGCTCAACGAACATAATATTTCGATTTAACTCATTGACCTTAATCAAGCTTACCTGAGAAGAGAAAACCATTATATAAATTTGTGCTTGAACTTCCACCGTCTATACTTTTGCTGATGTCAACCCCTTTCACAAAAACTAGAAAAAACACGAGATCAGCATTATAATAGGCCTAATTTGCCTGGGCCCATTAACCAAATTTAAACCAAAAAACAAAGCCAAAAAAAAATAAAGCCAAATAAAACAAATAAAATAATAGTCCAATAATAAAAGTCCAATACAATAAAATTACAAACCCAATATCTTAAAACAGTCCATTAGTCCTTTACTAGCCCAAATCTATTATTAAGCCCCCAGACCCAAAGTCAAAGCCTAAATCACGACCCAAAGTTTGCAGGCCCAAATGGCCAAAGATTTTCAACATGATTCAGAAACCCTAGAGGATTCTCGAATCAGCCAGTCCTTCCCCGGTTCCACAAGTGTGTCACCACGCCAGTTGAACGCTCGGGCCACCCCTCCACCACAACTGTACCTGCAACAACT
This sequence comes from Gossypium rotundifolium, assembly GCA_025506655.1. Classification (NCBI taxonomy): domain Eukaryota; kingdom Viridiplantae; phylum Streptophyta; class Magnoliopsida; order Malvales; family Malvaceae; genus Gossypium; species Gossypium rotundifolium. Next base: position 66,101,756 of record CP106732.1, on the reverse strand, counting down.
AAGAAAGCAAATAGAAAATAGCAGTGTAACGATATTTTTTATTTGGTTTTGATTTCTATTTGGTTATAAATAGGGCCAAAATGAAATGAAAATGGATCGATTTTTTTGTATTTATGAACGCACATAGATTGAAAAAGAATTCGAAATCGATTTTTTTAAGGTGATTTTAGATTTTTTATCTATTGCATGCAAAAGAAAAAAGGAAAGAAATACTTATCTATTTATTGTTGTCGCTGGATTCCTATTCACTTCGTCAAAATGGAAGCTGGAATGGGGATTTGGGGTGTGAATGTGGTAATACTTTCGAGTATAGGCCCAAAAGGGCTATATTCAACCTTCATACAACGCCATTGCTAAGCATATGGTAGTCGGATGGCCCTCGACGTTTGGTTTTTTTTTTTTTTTAAGACGGCCGATTAAGGAGATGATTAGGAGAGTTTAGGTTTTTTTTTTTTTCTGTTTTAGGTGGATGGATTAGGGACTAGGTTTATTTTTAGGTTTTATTAAGATACATGAAACGACACTGTTTAGGGCCTGTTTCAGTGGCACTAAAATGGTGTCGTATGGGCTGACTCGATTTAACCCGAAACCGATTATCCTCAAGATCCGTGTGTTTCTACGGTGAAGGGAAATTTATGCGTTTAGTCCTTTTTCTTGGTGCCACTTTTTAATTAGATCATCTATACATTTCTTTTGTTTTTAAATTGACCTCTGTTATTTGTGCGCTATTCCAAATTGATTCGTGCTTAAATGATGTGTATAAGGATTTGGCTTAATTGCATTTTTAACCTTCACTCATTTGTGCGCATTTCAGTTTGATCCTTGACTTGGTTAAATAATTTTATTTATTTATAAATTAGCCTTGTAATTTATTTTTATTTCGATTAAGTACTTTTTAGCTTTTGTTTATAATTTTTGCAAACTTCTTTATGGTATTAATTTTATTCATTATTCATTTTAGAAATTATTTTAATAAACTGTTTTGAATTATTTTATTGATTTTTCAATGTTTTAATTTGTTTTATGCTTACATTTGTATTCCTTTTTTAATCTATTATATAAATATTTAACTTCAAAATCTTTTTTTTTTTATGTTTCTTGTTTTAAAGGTTTGTATAATATTCAATTTAAATACTCTTATATATTATTAATTTATACATACATATATGTAATTTGTATTAAAATTATCATATTTTATGTATATATTCTTGATTTCATATTATTTTATGTATGTGTTTTCTTTTAAATCTATCTATGTATATAATTTATTTTAAATCTATATATAAATATATAGTTGTTCTTTTAAAAGACCTTATTTAAATTATAGAGTTATTTATTCCAAACACTTTCATATATCATTATTATTTATATATGAATATTATTTTATATCAATTTTTTATTTCACATATGTATTATTTAGATTGACACATATTATTTTGTATACATCTGATCGTGTCAAACAATCGAGTTTTAATATTTATAATAGAATGATCGAACCTGTAGACTATCTATGACAATGATAGAGGCAAGTGCACCTATCGAACAGTAGTATAGTTTAGGCAAGAATACCTTATCAAACCCAAAGGAACCTAAAAGTACTACTACTCACTTTCTTTCTATTATTTATCCTGAAATATGGAGTGATTGATTTATTAATCTAATGAAAAACTAAACTAAATGTGAAGACAAAAGAATGAATTGGAGAAAGACTTTAGGAAAATTCACTTGATAAAGACAATACCCTCAGGAAGAATCCACCTATGACTTCACTTATTATTTATTCGCCAAACCATATGATTTCTTTACTTAGCTTGATCCATGAGACTCCTAACCTATATTAAACCCTCTCTCGAGGCGAATAATGTCTAACCTTAGGTTAATTAGTGGAACTCTCGTTCTCTTATAATAACCTCCTAATGAAGCAGTAAATCGATCAATGGATTCCCATATTAGGTTTCATCCTAATTCGGTAAAATCTCATAACCCTATCTCTAGGCGCCTGATCAACTCTGCTCAATTATGCTTGATCTACTCTTAGGCAGGGTCTATTCCTCCTCCACCTAAGCACATCAGATTAAATTAATCAACATAATTAAGAACAAACTAAGTACTTATCATATAATTTAGAAATCAAATAACAAAATTCATCATAGGTTTCATCCCCTTCAGGTATCTGAAGGGTTTAGTTCATAATAAAGTAGGAAAACATCTCAAGAGAAAAGATAAAACAAAACATAAGAAATCCCTAAAACCTATTGAAGGAATTGAAGGAGAGATCCTCCGTCTTAAATAGAGTTCCAGCTTCTTGAGATGGATCAACTTGCTATCTTCAAGTGATTCCCTAAAAGATGAAAGCTTCAGCAAAAGCCTTTGCCAAAAAGTTGTCCCCTAAATGCCTGCCTTGGGTTGTTTATATAGGCTTTTGACATGCTTTACTTGGCTCCTAAGCACCTCTCTCGAGTAAAATTACTTTTAGGGTGTTTAAGTAGACTTAGGAGTATGTTTCTTTGGCTTCAAGCATTAAATTCGAGTGAAATTGCTTATTCTCGCGGTAGGGGCCCGCCAATGGCACACACCCGTGTCAATCGGGGTTGGGCCGTGCCTTAATTTTGTCGTTTTGGGCATGGCCGTGGCACGGCCTTGTAAGTTTGGATTCATACTGTGCTTCAAGTCTGTTGATTGGGACACGGCCATGTAATTCACTATACACGCCCGTGTGTGGTAATGAGGTGATGCACGGCCGTGCAACTCCTGAGTTAGGCTGCGCTCTAGGTAGTCAGCAAGACAATACCGTGCAGGCTTTGTGCCAGGCCGTGTTGATTTCTTGCTAAGGCCCAATTGCTCCATTTTAAGCCTATTTTGTGTTCTTTTTATCCTCGGGTGCTTTCATGAGTATATGACATGAAAAGAAAGGATTAAGAGCACCTTTTATATAAAATCAAGTGCTAAATCATCAAAAAGCATACTAAATGTGGGATTAAAATATGTTACTTTTACAATTTATCAAATGCCCCCACACTTAAGCTTTTGCTTGTCTTCAAGCAAAATTCTCAACTTACAATTAAAACGAATTTTCCATAATTCATAATTCCTATCGACAATGTCTCATCATAATTCATAGATAATTTATACATGGATAATTTAACTCAAGGAGTCCTAAAGATTCAATTACGATAAGTCATATCTTTACAGCACGAAAACATAGGTGCATCCTCTTACTTGAATAATTACCTTTAATTCAAAACCGACAAGGATTGACATCCTCACTGAAGGTTCACTCAAATCACTCAAAATGTTTAAGGTTCAAGAATGAGCACTCAAGAGTCAAACCTGAAAAGTTAATCCCATAGGCTTGCCTGAAAATCAAATCTCCACCACTATATGTGAGATGATACACAGATCAAAAAGGTCTTTATCAGGGTTGTAATAGGGCTAAGGTTAAGCGTGTGGATACAGGTTGAATTAGAGGGTTAGAATCGAGATTGACTTGACAAATTACCTAACTAGAAATAATGAACTAATATAAGTACTTACATCAATTGAAAGCCAACAATACCTACTATTGATAATTACTCTATAATAATGAGTATTTCCCTCACTTAAAATTTGATAATACTTTAATACAAGCTTTTTCTTCAACGATTGGAGTTTAATTGTTCTAAGCTCTTTTATATACTACTAATATTGAATAGACTTGGATTTTTTTTTTTAGAACAAACTAAAATATTACATCATAAATGATAAATGTAACTACTGAACTAATATAATTCAATAATTTAATCAAATCAAACCTCGATTAAAGGGTAGTCAAAAGAATGGTGATAACAAATTCAAAGGGATTTTGGGTTAATATTAGTGGGTGAGTCAATAAAATGGTTGTTAGGATTCAACGGGGTTCACTAGGGGTTAATTTGTATGGGTAGGCTTTTTTAGTGGAGTGAATGGGTTAAAACCTAGGTGCCTTTATCATCTCTATATATCAAATCATTAATGTGGTCTCGACATGCATAAACGAGGAAAGTTCTAGAATAACAGTTCAAAGTTGACACACTCATAATTAATAAAGTAAGCACGAAAAATAATATATGCCTTATAAGGCTCAAAATCTCACAAAAATTATGGGTGTTTTGACATCAATCCTTATAAATTTCAAATTTCAAGGTAATACTCGAATTTGGTTCAACAACCTATCAATTTTAATTTTTAGAAAATAGACTTACCATGCTTGATTCTCTAGTATTCTTCAAATTTAATCATCAATGCACCATTAACTATGACTTATTCAAAGACATATCAATAATAATCATAAATCATTAGAAATTTCATCCTAATTAATAATATGAGAAAAATACTTAAAAACAAGACTAAATTCAAGATTAATGAAAACAATGAAAAATTAGGCATTAATTTGAGAATTACGCAAAAAGTTAGGCACTTTTACCCCCTACACTTAAGATGTACATTGCCCTCAATGTACAAAGATAGATAAATAACAATTAATATAAGATCAAAAAAGAGGGATAGAGTGCCACTTCCTGAATTTTGGGTGATTTTTGGGAGTTGGCAGTGTTCAGGATGGAATATGACATATGTATTAGTGAATTACTCCTAGTGATTTGTTCGTGTATGTAGAATGTTTGATCGAAACTGCGAAGTCATCAGTTAGATATTTCGGGGGTCTAAGATAAATAAATGTTAGGAATACTTCAAAGATTAGATAAGTAATGATAAAAGTTTTCAATGAAGAAAAGTAGCAAATTATGATAATAAAGGAAAAATAAATTAAAAATAAAACTAAAAATAAGATAATAAAATGTAGATAATTAAAGGGACTAAAAGGTCCTCCTCATCGCCTGGATTTAGTGGTGGGGCTGGTGATGAGATGTAGAGGTGTTGGCATATTTGGTGGAGGGTGGCCTTTATCCCATCAGAACATCGAGTGTTGTCAACGAAATACTGCTTGAACTACTTTAGGCGTGCAGAGATATCTACCCATGATGTTGCTTGTAACATCCTAGATTAGGGGTTATGCGTTTGTGCATAATTCATGAGTAGTAGGTTTTGGCAGTGTTTGGAAGTGAATTAAGGGTTTTTAAAATCCTAGGATGGAAGAGAAAGCTTTGGACAATTATTGGTTTTAAGTTAAAACAAGAAGTGATGTGGAAAAGTGGCAAGGACGCCACCTAAGGTACAAGGGTTATGGCAACAAGTGAAGTATTTTGAGGGAAGAGGTTCGAATCCCATTGTGTGCATTTTTTCTTAATAGCATGTTTACTATGATATGTGGTGTGCATTTTTAGAACCTTGGAAATGTATGGAAATATATGGAAATGTTACATTAAAAATAGGAAAGTGACCATTTTGGAAACCTAAGTAAATTAGGAAAGTGAACATTTTGGAAACCTAAGCTAAAAGAGGAAAGTAAACATTTTGGAAACTAAGCTAAAAGAGGAAAAGTGAACATTTTGGAAACTAAGTTGAATTAGGAAAGTGAACATTTTGGAAACTAAGCTAAAAGAGGAAAGTAAACATTTTAGGAAACCTAAGAAATGTCAAGTTTACAGAGCCAAACGAAAATTTTTGGAAACCTAGAAATGACTTAGAAATGTCGAGTTTTAAAGTTTAAAATAGGTAATTAAGGCAAGGAGGCCTTAAATGAAAAAGTACGTGAAATTTTACACACAAACGGGCTTGGAAAAGTGGCCTGAAGATGCCACTTAGGGCCTTTGGAAATGGCGCCACATACAAGGGTGTTGGGCCTGAGTTCAAGTCACATGGGAAGCAAATAAAATAAGTTTTATTTTTGCTTCTAGAAGCCCAAGAGGTGGACGACACAAGGCTTGCAAAAGAGGAGTTTCACTCTCTTTTAAATTCGGCTAATTAGAAGATAATAAGGATTATACTTTATTTTTATTTTAAAATTAAAGAGATAAAGTTATCACATAAGGAAGAGTAGTGGCCAAGCAAAGGATTCTTGGCCTAATTTCGTTTATAAAAGGATGAGACTAGGGCTATTCATTATTCATTCTCCCTCTCTTTTCTTTTGCCAAATATTCTTTCTCCTCTCCCTCTATCAAAATTCTTCTTGAGCATCCATTCTTTTTCCTCTTCTCTTTTAGCATCCTAGCCGATCCCTTCTAAGCCTATTACTCCTCTCTTCTTTCATCTTTGAAACCGAATACATAACGGGATCATAGCCGATTGTTCATCAAGTCTCTAAGCCGAATCTTTGAAGTGGTGTCGGGAGGATCATCGATTTCAAGGGTAAGGATCTATAGTTATAATTGTATTCCTTTCTTTTAAGCGAAAGTTAGTCTAATCCTCCTATATCTTATTGATCGAAATATGGAAGGTGAATTTTGGGATTTCGGATCTAAGGTATTTTGGCATCTCCATTAATCAAGAAGAGAGTTTGAGATTTAAAAGATTTAAGGTAAGATATATGTATATTCGGCCAAAGGCCATGTTTATGTTTTAATGTTAGATTAAATCTAACATATGGTTATAGGAATTTTGACATCCTTAAAGAAAGCAAGAGATCAATTTCGGGATTTGAATAATAGGGAAACCGGCAACAAGGTAAGCCTTAGTGTACTAATCCTACTAGGATTTGGATTTATGGTCGAATGGCTTTTTATTAAAGTAATAAGTGATAAAACAAATGTAGGGATTAAGGATCTAAGCATTAAATCAAGCTTTTCGGGATCTCAAGGAAACTGTTAAGCAAATCAGGTGTGTACCCTACACTAAATCTTGATAGATTTACGGCTTTAATTCATTATATGTGTTAATATGAAAGTGTAAGAATATGGCTAAGGTACCGTGTGTACCCACTAATCTTAATAGATTTATGGCTTAAATATGACGTATATGTTAATATGAAAGTGTAAGAATGTGGCTAAAGTACCATATTATGGTACAAAGTAATCAGGTACGTTTTCCTACTCCTACTAGGATTTTGAAATATGTTATATTTAACATGTGAAAAGTGATGTGAAAGTGAAAGTGAAATTAAATATGATATGCATGATGTGTATAATTTGGGGCATTCGGGTTATTTGAGAAAGGGGAAGTGAATGTGATGACTTCGGTCTCACTAAGTGAAATGTGTTGACTTCGGTCTCACTAAGAATATGTGACGACTTCGGTCTCACTAAGAATATGTGATGACTTCGGTCTCACTAAGTGAAACGCGATGACTTCGGTCTCACTAAGAATATGTGACGACTTCTGTCTCACTAAGAATATGTGACGACTTGGTCTCACTAAGAATATGTGATGATTTCGGTCTCATTAAGTGAATGTGGTAACCCGGTTACATTATCTAAATGTGGTGTCTCATGACACAAATATCGGTGGCTATGCCACAATATTTTAAGTGGGCGATGAGCACGCCGTCATTGCGCAATGACGCCTTCGATGGTGTGTAGCGGATGGAGGGTTGACTTAGTAGTCCCCACGGTGTGCGAGTTGGTACGGTTGGAGTGCGCAGATGGCATATAGGTTTGGGTTGGGTTTGCATCATTATCTTGAATTTTATATGAACATGATATGTATGGTGTGCCTAATTCTATTATATTTTAGTGTTGGTTACACATTGAGTCTATCGACTCACCCGTTGTAGGGAATATGTTTGAGAGATGAGCGATAATGGACCGGGACTAGAACTTGTGGTGGACATGTTCAACTTGAAGTTTAATTTAATTTGAACCTTTATTTTATTTTAAGTACTATATAAATTTTATTTTGGGTTTCGTTTTATGTAATAAGGCCATCGTGACGATTTTTATTTCTGCTTCAATTACTATGTTATGAATTTAGGGCTTTATAAAGAATAAGCCCATTTAATTTAAAATAAGTTTAAACATTTTATCACCTGAAACAAATCGGTTTTGATATAAAATAAATTTGTTTTCAACTCGAGCCCAACCCATAACAAACTATCTTCCAAAACACACGCTTTTCAAAGTATTGAATGAATTTGAACAGGTTACTTGAGGAACATACGGATCCGGTCCATTCTCGTGGGCCGGTGTGGGTGTTTTAGTTTGGTATCGAGCCCAATTTTAAACTCTCGGCCTTGGGTTTAAGGCCCAAAACGTTTTCAAAGAAGCCCAAAAGGAATTTTCTAAAAATTTTCGTGTTTTCGGCATGGCACCTAAGTCTTGACCCATGATCCACCGTGTAAGTACTTGACTTACAAGTGATTTGAATATGTGAAATGTATGGGCTTTTATGGCAACGTAGATTAGTCGATAAGTATTTGAAAACTAGGACTAGTGTACCCCAACAATTACATAAGACTTTAATGCACAATTAAACAAACACGTGTCTAAGTCACGAGTTAGGGTGTGGCGTACCACCAGCGCATGTCTAGGATTGGTTTGGTGGGAGCTTGGTATTTAAGCGATCAGTGTGACTCACCTCCTCTCCACTCGAATCTGCTCAGTGCGTAGCTTTGGTTCACCACGACCAAGAAGACTCGATCATAGGCTAAACCCAGTAACTAAAACCCGAAAGGGAACTAGCCATGTTTTTATATATATATATATAAGAACCCTAATTTTAAAACTCTTGAAATCATTTCTCTTTAATTTGTGAAAACTAATTTTTTTCCACACAATTTTTCGAAAAAATTTTCTGATTTATAAAAATACTAAAATACCCCTAGTGGTAAAATTACAAAAATGCCCTTGGTTTATAAAAATGTCTAAAATACCCACATTTCTAATCAACATTTTCATTATTTTATAACCGGTCCAAAAATCCTTATTTTCAAATTATCAAAATATCTTGATTTTTGGAAAATTACAAAATTACCCTAACTTACCAAAATTTCCAAAATGACCTCGATTTCCAAAATTTTGGAACTTCATCGCTTTGAAAATAAATTTCTCAAAAAGAACCTCAAAGTTTTGCAAATTTTGAAATATCCACGAAATATTAAGATTTATAAATTTACCTAGCTTATTCTTTGAAATACCCTTATAATTTCAAAATTTCCAAAATACCCCGAGATTTTAAAATTACCAAAATACCCTTATTGACAAAATCACCAAGGAACCTTATTTTAACAAATTACGAAAATACCCTTGTAGGGCAAATTACTGAAAATACCCACAGGTAGTGGAAAACAATAATGAAACTACTAACGTTTCTCCGAATGAACGAAGGTTCATAATTGATTGATGGATGTATGAATGTAAAGGCTGTGTGCATGTATGAATCTGAAAGAACCACTTAAAAATTCTTTCCATAAAACTTCTTCGTGGTTAATCGGTGAAACAAATTTTTTAATACATAAAACTTCTTAATCGATTAAATCGCGACGTTAGAAATGAGTTCTAAGGGACGGAACTTAGAGATTGTGCCTGGAAAGTATGATGGTTCTATTAAGATCAAAGTGCCCAGCGTAAGCATAGTGCGGTGAGAAGGATTGTACGACTGTTAGTAAGTAATTTCGAGGACGAAATTATTTTTAAGGAGGGTAGAACTGTAACATCCTAGATTAGGGGTTATGCGATTGTGCATAATTCATGAGTAGTAGGTTTTGGCAGTGTTTGGAAGTGAATTAAGGGTTTTCAAATCCTACGATGGAAGAGAAAGCTTTGGACAATTATTGGTTTTAAGTTAAAACAAGAAGTGATGTGGAAAAGTGGCAAGGGACGCCACCTAAGGTGAAAGGGTTATGGCAACAAGTGAAGTACTTTGAGGAAGAGGTTGAATCCCATTGTGTGCATTTTGCTTAATAGCATGTTTATTGTGATATGTGGTGTGCATTTTTAGAACCTTGGAAATGCATGGAAATGTATGGAAATGTATGGAAATGTTACATTAAAAATAGGAAAGTGACCATTTTGGAAACCTAAGTAAATTAGGAAAGTGAACATTTTGGAAACCTAAGCTAAAAGAGGAAAGTAAACATTTTGGAAACTAAGCTAAAAGAGGAAAAGTGAACATTTTGGAAACTAAGCTGAATTAGGAAAGTGAACATTTTGGAAACTAAGCTAAAAGAGGAAAGTAAACATTTTAGGAAACCTAAGAAATGTCAAGTTTAAAGAGATGAACGAAAATTTTTGGAAACCTAAAAATGACTTAGAAATGTCGAGTTTTAAAGTTTAAAAGAGGTAATTAAGGCAAGGAGGCCTTAAAAGAAAAAGTACGTGAAATTTTACACACAAACGGGCTTGGAAAAGTGGCTTGAAGATGCCACTTAGGGCTTTTGGAAATGGCGCCACATACAAGGGTGTTGGGCCTGAGTTCAAGTCACATGGGAAGCAAATAAAATAAGTTTTATTTTTCTTTGCTAGAAGCCCAAGAGGTGGATGGCACAAGGCTTGCAAAAAGGAGTTTTACTCTCTTTTAAATTGACTAATTAGAAGATAATAAGGATTATACTTTATTTTATTTTAAAATTAAAGAGATAAAGTTATCACATAAGGAAGAGTAGTGGCCAAGCAAAGGATTCTTGGCCTAATTTCGCTATAAAAGGATGAGACTAGGGCTATTCATTATTCATTCTCCCTCTCTTTTTTTTTTGCCAAATATTCTTTCTCCTCCTCTCTGCCAAATTCTTCTTGAGCATCCATTCTTTTTCCTCTTCTCTTTTAGCATCCTAGCAGATCCCTTCTAAGCCTATTATTCTTCTCTTCTTTCATCTTTGAAACCGAATACATAAAGGGATCATAGCCGATTGTTCATCAAGTCTCTAAACTGAATCTTTAAAGTGGTGTCAGGAGGGATCTGCACGATTTCAAGGGTAAGGATCTATAGTTATAATTGTATTCCTTTCTTTTAAGCCGAAAGTTAGTCTAATCCTCCTATATCTTATTGATCGAAATATGGAAGGTGAATTTGAGGATTTCGGATCTAAGGTATTTTGGCATCTCCATTAATCAAGAAGAGAGTTTGAGATTTAAAAGATTTAAGGTAAGATATATGTATATTCGCCAAAGGCCATGTTTATGTTTTAATGTTAGATTAAATCTAACATATGGTTATAGGAATTTTGACATCCTTAAAGAAAGCAAGAGATCAATTTTGGATTTGAATAATAGGAAACGGTAACAAGGTAAGTCTTAGTGTACTAATCCTACTAGGATTTGGATTTATGGCGAATGGCTTTTTATTAAAGTAATAAGTGATAAAACAAATGTAGGGATTAAGGATCTAAGCATTAGATCAAGCTTTTCGGGATCTCAAGGAAACTGTTAAGCAAATCAGGTGTGTACCCTACACTAAATCTTGATAGATTTACGGCTTTAATTCATTATATGTGTTAATATGAAAGTGTAAGAATATGGCTAAGGTACCGTGTGTACCCCACACTAATCTTAATAGATTTATGGCTTAAATATGACGTATATGTTAATATGAAAGTGTAAGAATGTGGCTAAAGTACCATATTATGGTACAAAGTACTCAGGTACGTTTTCCTACTCCTACTAGGATTTCGAAATATGTTATATTTAACATGTGAAAAGTGATGTGAAAGTGAAAGTGAAATTAAATATGATATGCATGATGTGTATAATTTGGGGCATTCGGGTTATTTGAGAAAGGGGAAGTGAATGTGATGACTTCGGTCTCACTAAGTGAAACATGATGACTTCGGTCTCACAAGAATATGTGACGACTTCGGTCTCACTAAGAATATGTGATGACTTCGGTCTCACTAAGTGAAACGTGATGACTTCGGTCTCACTAAGAATATGTGACGACTTCGGTCTCACTAAGAATATGTGATGATTTCGGTCTCATTAAGTGAATGTGGTAACTTCGGTTACATTATCTAAATGTGGTGGCTCATGACACAAATATCAGGTGGCTATGCCATAATATTTTAAGCGGGCGATGAGCACGTCACCGCAATGACGCCTTCGATGGTGTGTAGCGGATGGAGGGTTGACTTAGTAGTCCCCACGGCAGTGTGAGTTGGTACAGGTGGAGTGTAGCGGATGGCATATAGGTTTGGGTTGGGTTTGCATCATTATCTTGAATTTTTATATGAACATGATATGTATGGTGTGCATAATTCTATTATATTTTAGTGTTGGTTACACATTGAGTCTATCGACTAACCCCGTTGTGGGAATATGTTTCAGGAGATGAGCAGTAATGGACCGGGACGACAGAACTTGTGGTGGCCATGTTCAGCTTGAACTTTAATTTAATTTGAACCTTTATTTTATTTTAAGTACTGTATAAATTTTATTTTGGGTTTCGTTTTATGTAATAAGGCCATCGTGACGATTTTTATTTCTGCTTTAATTACTATGTTATGAATTTAGGGCTTTATAAAGAATAAGCCCATTTAATTTAAAATAAGTTTAAACATTTTATCACCTGAAACAAATGGGTTTTTGATATAAAATAAATTTGTTTTCAACTCGAGCCCAACCCAAAACAAACTATTTTCCAAAACACACAGTTTTCAAAGTATTCGAATGAATTTGAACCAGGTTACTTTGAGGAACATACCAGATTCGGTCCATTCTCGTGGGCCGAGTATGGGGTGTTTCATTGCTACATGGGATGGCTGCTGTCTCGAAGCTGGTGGGACATCGTCAGTAATGTCCTCGGGCTCTCCCTCATCTGTGGATGTCGCTAATCGGTATTGAGGGGGATCGGTCCCCCAACGGTGCTTGATCATCTTCATGTGGAGCATCGTCTGGATGCCTTGAGGTGCCATGTTCCCTATCAGTGTGAAGGAGGCAATCTAATTATCGGTGTTGATAAGATCAAAATGTCGGGATAGTCTCGTGATGTAAGGCCCCATTGACAAGATTCCTTTCCTGTGCTGACTGGTTTGGTGCTGCATTGCGCATGCAATAAAATATGCCATGTCGAAAACATGTCCTTCAGAGATGCATGATAAGAAATAAATATCTTGTTTGTTGACGACGCTGGTGCTTTCCTTGCGACCTGTAATAGTATGAGCGAGAATAGCATGAAGATACCTGAGAGCTACGAGAAGGGCAGTCGCTTTGGAGAGACTAGGGTTATAGTCGCGTTTAGTGGGTTGTAAGTTGTGCCAACATGAGATACAGGTGCAATGGAGTTCTTTATTTAACTCGAAAAGTGGATTTTCTTCTATAAATTCTAGCGTATAGAGTCTAAGTGCCGATCCAAATTGAGGTACGCTTAGTCGACGTACTGTACCCCTAGGCAGAATTAAATTGTGTCGGCATCGTCAAATTGTGTCATTACTGTCTGTAGGGTGAATGTGGCACAGAACTCGAGAGTGAGTTCCAAGTATGTGGGTTTTACGATCGCAAAAAATTGCTCCTATGGTTCCGTTGAGATGAGAGCTCGAACATCTCCAGCGAGTCCGACTTGTTGCAGGGTATCCCAATCGATGCATCTACCGGCTCCAAGGGGTCTATCCCAAAATGCTTTTATCGTTCTTACTGAGTTTCTTGAGAGAATCTGAGGAATGGGTGTCAAAACTCGGTAGAATCGCTTGTGGATGATGATCCGGCCCTTTTCTTTTCTTGGTTGGGGCTGATCGTTTAATTCGGAATGTTGACATGGTGACTGAAATTTGTAATGAATTGTAAAATAGGTTTTCAACAATAATATAGCCAAAATTAAATCATGAAAAATCTGAAAATTTAGAACATTAATCAGTACAAATCATTAGTGAGTAAAGAAATGCATCAACCTTGTGAATCCTTAAAATGCAATAGTTTATTCCTACTCATGCTCATGAAATAACAACCAATTCATGGAGCCTAAATTTTTGAGGCAAGATTCCTAAAAATAATGATTCAATGCTAAATCTAAACAAAATATGAAAGTAAAGTTATTATCAACTATTTAAGTCAAGAAAAGGGAACCAGATATGGTGTAGAAGGATTGATCACGGTGGGAGCACGGCACAGAGAGTGGCAGTGGTACAATTGCTGCATTGCGAACACGACGGTGACAGAAGCGTGGTGTTCGTGAGCACGACTGTGGCGCGGGCGTGTGTGAGGTTTCCGAGTGGTTTTTAGGATGAAAATAGTGAAGGGAGGTGGTTCTGGGTGGAGGGAACCTTTGTGCAGCTGGATTAGGGGAGAAAAGGCTTTTGAAATTTAGATTTTTAGGGTTTGAAATTAGGGGATGACGACTAGATTTATATATAGGGGCTAGGGCACGGTCAATCGCCACGCCCGTGTCATTTTAAATTTTCCCGTGCTTTTCACGATTTTGGGTTTTAGGCGCATTCAGGTGGATTTCCCATGGCCGTGTTGAAGCTGCCACTCTCGTGTGTTGATTCACACGATTGGGTCGAACGGGCATGTGTATCCCGTGCTCGATAAGTCAGTATGTTCGCACAGTCATGGGGCACGGCTGTGTTCTACCTGTGCTTAATAAGTCAGTAGCTTCACACGGTCGTGAGGCACGGCCGTGTATAACTCGTGCTTGACAAGTCAGTAACCTCGAGCAGTTGAAAGGCAGGCGTACCGATACCATAGCCTATATTTTTGAAAATAATTTTTCCCTGTTTGTGCATGGATCTTGCCACGCCCGTGGTGTGTCCCCTGTCTTGTACACGGTCATTGGCATGCTCGTGTTCAAGGCTGTGTTAACAATCCTGCATTTCTGTTAGATCATTTTAGAAAAATTTTAGAAAGAAAAAAGTCAATGTTAGTGTGTTAGCACTCGGGTTGCCTCCTGAGAAGCACTTGTTTATAGTCTTAAGCTAGACTTTCCCTGTTTTCAATTCTAAAGGAGGGTTCATAGAGCAGAAGCTCTTCTCTTATATCTCCAGAATCTATACCATTATAAATTTTAAGTCGGTGACCATTTACCTTGAATGTGCCTTTTGTGGGATGAGTTACCTCAATGGTGTCGTATGGAAAGATTGTTTTGATCATGAATGGGCTTGACCATCTTGACTTCAGTTTTCCTGGGAATAGTTTAAGCCTTGAATTGTATAGTAGGACTAGGTCTCCTACATTGAATTGTTTCGATCGCTTGAGACGAGCATCGTGGCGTCGCTTTGTTGCTTCCTTGTATAGTTTTGAGTTCTCATAGGCTTCCGTTCTCCATTCATCCAGCTCGTTCATCTGCATCATTCTTCTCTTTCCTGCAATTTTGAGGTCAGAATTCAAAAATTTTGTTGTCCAAAAAGCTTTGTGTTCTAGCTCGAATGGTAGATGACAGCTTTTCCCGTATACAAGCTTGTATGGGGATGTCCCTAGCGGTGTTTTGAATGCTGTTCTATAGGCCCATAAAGCATCATCTACTTTAACTGCCCAATCTTTTCTATTTGATTCAATCGTTTTTTCTAGAATGCGCTTAAGCTCTCGGTTTGCTACCTCAACTTGCCCACTAGTTTGAGGATGATATGGGGTGGCTGTTCTGTGGCATACTCCATATTTCTTTAGAACTTTTTCAAATTTTGTATTACAGAAATGAGTACCCCTATCACTAATGATGGCTCTAGGTGTCCCGAATTGACAGAATAGTTTCTTGAGAAATTTAACTACTACCCTAGCATCATTGGTAGGTAAGACTTCTGCTTCTACCTATTTTGACATGTAATCAACTGCTACTAGGATGTATTTATTTCCAAATGAGCTAGAAAATGGTCCCATAAAATCAATACCCCATATATCAAATATTTCACATGACAACATATATGTTTGAGGCATTTCATCACGTTTAGAAATATTACCTGTTCTTTAGCATTTATCACACGAGGTAACATACCTGTTGGCATCTTTAAATAGAGTGGGCTAGTAATAACCTGATTTGAGTATTTTGTGTGCTATCTTAATACCACTGTAGTGTCCTCCTGATAGTCCTGAATGACAATGTTCCAAGATTTCACTTGCTTCTGTCTTTGTAATGCATCTTGAATTACGATCGCACATACGGAAAGAAAGGGATCTTCCCAAAAATAATTTTTCACATCAGCAAAGAATCGCCTCTTTTGGTGATGTGTTAATTTTCTTGGCAAGACGCTAGCTGCTAAATAATTTGCAATATTTGCAAACATGGTACTTCAAAATGCGTTAAAGAAAAGAGTTGTTCTTCGGGAAACGAATCATTTATTTCATTTTCATCAAGCATTTTGGTGTGTATATTTTCGAGTCTTGAGAGGTGATCTGCCTCAAGATTCTCAGCTCCCTTCTTATCCTGTATTTCCAAGTCAAATTCCTGTAAGAGTAAAATCCATTGTATGAGTCTAGGTTTTGCATCAGGTTTGCTTAAAAGATAACGAAGAGTTGAATGGTTAGTGTAAACGACAACTTTAGACAATATTAGATATTGTCTAAATTTATCAAAAGTAAAAACTACATTAGCAATTCTTTCTCGAGAGTGGTGTAATTTTCTTGCTGGTGTTAATGTTACGCTAGCGTAGTAAATTGGTGAAAATGCTTGTCTCTTCGTTGTCCCAAAGCGCACCTACTACAAAGTCACTTGCATCACACATTAGTTCAAAGGGTAAGTTCCAAACAGGTGCAATTATAATCGGTGCATTTATTAATTTATCTTTAAGGATATTGGATGCATCTAAACATTCCTAATTGAAATTAAAAGGAACATCTTTTTCTAGTAATTTTGTCAAAGGCTTAGCTATTTTAGAAAAATCTTTAATAAATCTTCTATAAAAACCTGCATGTCCTAAAAAGCTTCTAATAGCCTTAACTGAACTAGGGGGAGGTAATTTTTCTATGGTTTCAACTTTTTCTTTATCTACCTCAATCCTTTTACTAGAAATTTTATGCCCTAATACAATCCCTTATCTAACCATAAAGTGGCATTTCTCCCAATTCAAAACAAGGTTTGTTTCCTCACATCTCATTAGAACTCATTTTAAATTTTTAAGGAAAATATGGAAAGAATTACCAAATATCGACAAATCATCCATAAATACCTCCATGATGTCCTCCATGAGTTCGTCAAATATTGCCAACGTGCAACGCTGAAAAGTAGCAGGAGCATTACATAATCCAAAAGGCATTCTACGATAAGCAAACGTACTGTATGGGCATGTAAATATTTGTCTTCTCTTGGTCTTCAGGAGCTATGGGGATTTGAAAGTAGCCGAAGAGTCTGTCCAAGAAATAGTAGTACATATGCCCGGATAGTCTTTCTAACATTTGATCTATGAAGGGTAGAGGAAAGTGATCTTTTCTGGTGGCATCATTCATCTTTCTATAGTCTATCTGAGACTCTCCAATCAGAATCGTTCTTGTGGGAATTAACTCATTCTTTTCATTGGGCACTACCGTCATTCCTTCTTTCTTCGGAACTACCTGCATAGGACTTACCCAAGTGCTGTCAGAAATAGGATAAATTATTCCTGTATCTAGAAGTTTAATTACCTTAGCTTTGACCACTTCTTTCATGTTGGGGTTTAATCGTCTCTGAGGTTGCACACACAGTTTATATTCTTCTTCCATTAAACTTTTGTGGGTGCAAAACGCGAGGCTTATTCCCTAGATGTCAAAAATTTTCCAAGCTATGGCTTTCTTGTGTTCTCTTAGTACCTTTATCAGCTCTTTCCTTTCCTTTGGTTCTAGTTCTGAAGAGATGATTACTGGTAGCGTAGAATTGTCCCCAACGAATGCGTATTCTAAATGTTTTGGTAGCTGTTTTAATTCCAATTTGGGCGATTCTTCGATGGAGGGTTTCTGTTTTAATACGTCCTCTTCTTCAATGTTTTCTTCTTTCATTTGTCTGAATGATGATGTATTCAAACTCATCTCATTGCCTTCATCTTCTTCCCCCTCTCCATGAGCCAGACACAGTTCCATAGTGTTGTCATGTATGATTTCCTGGAATGAATCTTTAATAATATGATCAGTAGTGTCAATAAAATAACATGACTCATCTTGCTCTTTAGAATATCGCATGGCATCATAAATTTGAAAAATAATTTCTTCACCACCTATCTTTAGTGCGAGTTTACCATCGCCTACATCAATAACGGCTCTAGCAGTGGCTAGAAAAGGACGCCCTAAGATTAAAGGAACATTAATGTCTTCATCCATGTCTAACACAACAAAATCAATAGGGAAAATAAATTTATCAATTTTTACAAAGACATCTTCAATAACTTCTCTAGGATATTTAATAGATCTATCAGCTAATTGAATACTCATCCTAGTGGGTTTTGGTTCCCCAAGATCTAGCCATTTAAACAATTGGTAAAGCGTTAAGTTGATACTAGCGCCTAGGTCTGCTAATGCTTTCGTGATGTTTAAACTACCAATTAAGCAAGGAATAGTGAAACTCCCTGGATCTTTTAACTTCTGTGGTGGTCTATTTTAGAGAACGGCTGAACACTCTTCATTAAGCTCCACCTTTAATACTTCCTCAAGCTTCCTTTTGTTTGTGAGAAGTTCCTTTAAGAATTTTGCATACTTTGGCATCTGGGAAATATCTTCAGCAAAAGGTAAGTTAATATGTATTTGTTTAAAGAGTTCAAGGAACTTACCGTATTAAACATCCAGTTTTTCTTTCTTCAATTTTGTTGGATATGGAATTTGTGTTCTACTCTCTTTAGGCAATGTATTGTCGTTATCAACTTCTACACTTTTTTTGTTGGTAACCTCATGCGGTGTCTTTCTTTGTGGTTCAACTAGCTCTTTGCCTCTCCTTAGTGTGACTGCCCTTACTTGCTCTGTGTCTTTGGAAAAAATTTCTTCTGTATTTTACATACTATTTCAGTAAGTATTCCAACTGACTTAATGAGCTCTTCCACATGGTCTTGATTCCCTTTAGTGAGATTTACTATTCATTAAGTGTTGCTTCCGTCATTTGGAGACAGGAATCTGTAGCTGCCATGAATTTTGTCAACATCTCTTCAAGGTTTGATTTCTTTTCCTCTGGATAGGGCTGATTTTGGTAATTTGAAGGAGGTTGCTGCGTTTGATTTCCTTGATTTCCTTGTCCTTTCTATGAAAAATTTGGGTGGTTCCTCCAACCTACGTTATAAGTGTTACTCTAAGGATTATTAGATCAAAAATTATTACCTATATAGTTTGTTTGCTCGTTTTCTACTCCCAGTTGGTAGCGTGGGTACTCAGGATTTGCCACATTTCCACTCGCTTTGCATTGCATGACCGGGTGTACCTGCGAAGAACATAAGTTATCAAGCTTTTTATTCATTAACTTCACCTGCATTGACAGCATTGTCACTGCGTCTATGTTAAAAACTTTGATTGATTTTGTCGGTTTGGCTCTTGTAATTTGCCATTGATAGGTGTTCAATGACATCTCCTCAATAAAATCGTAAGCTGCTTCAGGAGTTTTGTTATTCAAAGTTCCACTGGCTGATGAATCAATCATTTGCCTAGTTGGAGAATTCACACCATTGAAAAAAGTTTGGACTTGAAGCCACATAGGTAATCCATGGTGTGGGCATCTCCTTAGGAGATCCTTGTATCTTTCCCATGCATCATATAATGTTTCTACGTCATCCTGCACAAAAGAAGATATGTGATTCCTAAATTTAGCCGTCTTGGCTGGTGGAAAATATTTTAAAAGAAATTTTTCAGTCATTTGATCCCATGAGGTGATTGGTCCTCGTGGTAACGAGTTCAACCACTGCGTTGCTTTATTCCTTAATGAAAAAGGGAATAACCAAAGACGTATGGCATCATCAGGAATGCCATTTATTTTGAAGGTATCACAGAACTCTAAAAAAATAGATATATGAGTATTTGGATCTTCATCCTGCAAACCATCAAATTGAACAAACTATTGAATCATTTGTATTGTGTTAGGCTTTAATTCAAAATTATTAGCAGCTATAGCAGGCCTAACAATACTAGATTCTGCTCCTGTCAAATTAGGTTTAGTATAATCATACATACTACGCGGAGCATTCTGTTCTTGCACATTTGGCAGTGGATTGTTTTCGTCCATCCCTTCAGTTGGATTGGATCTGTCTTGTCCTTCTCTCTGGTAGTCTAGAGCTCGTCTAATTTCTCTGCGATTTCTGTGAGTGATAGCTTCAATGTCAGTTTCGTATGCTAAAGGTCCTCTCGGGTTCCTTCTAGTCATAAACTAGAGGTACCTGCTAGGAAAAGAAAGAAAGAAATTTAGAAAAACAAAGATATATGTAGAAAAATAAGAAAAAATTAAGAATAAAAATAATGGCTAAAGTAATAGAAATAGAGCTTTCTTAATATTTTAGATGTTCCCAAAGAACAGGCGCCAAAAACTTGATCGTGTCAAGCAATTGAAGTTTTAATATTTATAAAGAATGATCGCACTACGGACTACCTATGACAACGATAGAGGCAAGTGCACTGTCGAAGCGATAGTATTGTTTAGGCAAGAATATCTTATCGAACCCAAAGGAACCTAAAAGTACTACTACTCACTTTCTTTCTATTATTTAACCTAAAATATGGAGTGATTGATTTATTAATCTAATGAAAAACTAAACTAAATGCGAAGACAAAAGAATGAATTGGAGAAAGACTTTAGGAAAACTCAGTTGTTAAAGACGATACCCATAGGAAGAATCCACCTATGACTTCACTTATTATTTATTCCTCAAATCATATGATTTCTTTACTTAGCTTGATCCGTGAGACTCCCTAACCTATATTAAACCCTCTCTCGAGGCGAATAATATCTAACCTTGGGTCAATTAGTGGAACTCTCATTCTCTTAATATAACCCCCTAAGGAAGCAGTAAATCGATCAATGGATTCCCATATTAGGTTTCACCCTATTCGGCAAAATCTCATAACCCTATCTCTAGGCACCCGATCAACTCTGCTCAATTATGCTAGATCTACTCTTAGGCAGGGTCTATTCCTCCTCCACCTAAGCACATCAGATTAAATTAAGCAACATAATTAAGAATAAACTAAGTACTTATCATATAATTTAGAAATCAAATAACAAAATTCATCATAGGTTTCATCCCCTTCGAGTATCTGAATGGTTTAGTTCATACTAAAGTAGGAAAACATCTCAAGAGAAAAGGTAAAACAAAACATAAGAAATCCCTAAAACCCCTAGAAGGAATTGAAGGAGAGATCCTCCGTCTTGAATAGAGTTCCTGCTTCTTGAGATGGATCAACTGCTATCTTCAAGTGATTCCCTAAAATATGAAAGCTTCGGCAAAAGCCTCTGCTAAAAAGTCATCCCCTAAATGCCTACCTTGGGTAGGCTTTTGAGATGCTTTACTTGGCTCCTAAGCACCTCTCTCGAGTAGAATTACTATTATAGTATTTAAGTAGAATTAGGAGTATGTTTCTTTGGCTTCAAGCATCAAATTCTGAGTGAAATTGCTCATTCCCGCGACAGGGGCACGCCCATGGCAAACGCCCGTGTCAATCGGGGTTGGGCCGTGCCTTGATTTTGTCATTTTGGGCACGACCGTGTAAGTTGGGATTCAGGCCGTGCTTCAAGTCTGTCGATTGGGACACTACCATGTAATTCACTTGACACGCCCGTGTGTGGTAATGAGGTGATGTGTGGCCGTGCAACTCGTGAGTTAAGCTGTGCTCTAGGTAGTCGGTGAGACACGGCCGTGCAGGCTTTGTGCCAGGTCGTGTTGATTTCTTGCTAAGGCCCAATTGCTCTGTTTTAAGCCCGTTTTGTGTTCTTTTTATCCTCGGGTGCTTTCCTGAGTATATGACATCAAAAGAAAGGATTAATAGCACCTTTTATATAAAATCAAGGGCTAAATCTTCAAAAAGCATACTAAATGTGGGGTTAAAATATGTTACCTTCACGGTTTATAAACATCATTTGCTTATTTACTTCAAAATATGCTATATATTATTTTTGTTAATTTGCTTGTCATTGTATGTGCTCAAATTTGTTCTTTTCAAATTTTATATTATGGTCATTCATTTTTATAAAATTTTATCCATGTATATTATTCCATGTTTGTAACTTTGCTTTTCCCACATTCGTATCGTGATTCAAATTTAAACATTTTAATTGACATTGTCCGTTTCATTCTTGTTCCAATTCCAACTTTCATCTAATTTCAAACCAAATATTTTGAACCGATTTTAAAATCACCTATTTGAAAACCTTTTGAAATAAGGCAATATTTAGTGTTTGGAAACTCGGAAAATTGTGCCCTAACGTCCTGGGTTGCATTTTTTTTTGTTTGACTAAATAACTAACTAACCTTTTAATTGCTCGTTTTGAAAATCAAAGGTAATATCGGTATTGAGGCATAAATATGTCATATCCTAACGTGTTGGATGTGATGTTTTATTTCCTTAGAACGAGTGAATCTTGAGATTCAATTCAAATTGATCAGCCTTTTCCCAAAAAATATTTCATTTTAAAATTTTTTAGATTTTCAACATAAGGACATTAGTTAATCAATTTGGTACCACTTTTGGGCATACGAGGGTGCTAATCCTTCCTCGTGTGTAATTGACTCTCGAGCCTTTTTTTCTATTTCATAGACCAAAATTATTTTTTACAAGGTGATCCAATCCCACCTTAACAAAAAAGGGTAGGTGGCGACTCCATATTTTTTAAGTCGATCCCGTTTTCCAAAAATAAAAAAATGATTTCGACAGCTTTGCGACTCTATTGGGGACTGGTTAAGAGTCAGGCCATAGATTGATTATTTTGTTTTGTCCTTTTGATTGAAAATTTGGAAAAATGTTTTGGAAAAATCATGTTTCTTTTAATGCATTTGCCAATACTATGAGGTTGAGTTTTTGTAGAATACTTGCATCGGCATTGCATGACCGTTGTAGTTACGCCTTTCAGTGGGAGTGAGAAACTATGCCTTCGCAAGGTTTTCACTTCCGATTGGGCTAGTGGACTGTTTCTGGGATACATCGTACCTATGTGCTTCGTGAGATTTTCATCTTCACATGGCCATAAGGAAATGTATTCCCCTAAACTGAACTCAATCCATATGAGCCTATAATGGTGAGGATTGAGGGAATCTGCTGGTTCAGGTACCTATTACTTAGAGCCAAATCGCATATAGGAAGCCTAATAGCCCACTTTAAGTAGAACTATGTTGAACCCTAGCAGTCACCTAGATAGGTGTGTGACTATTTTTCTGTCTGATTTGATTTTTACTATCTGTATATGATACTAACGTGTTTTCTTTTATTTATGACTACATTGCATTTCTTCATCATAGAAAGAAGGTGTTGATTCATATACGATTGCTAAATAGAAGAGTTTGTCATAAGAAAATAGATTTCTTGATAAAGTGGGTTACAATATTGTAATAGTCCGATTTACATCCTAGTCGAAATAGTGGTTTCAAGACCACAAATCTGAGCCTATATAATATTTTAATGATATTTTCTGTGTGAATGATATGTGACATAGTCTGTGTGAAAATTATGTGTGATAATTTGATCGTTTGTGTGTCGAATTAAGAGAAAGGATGAAATTGCATCAAATGTAAAAGTTTCTTGCTATTTGATAAAGTATCAATGTGTTGCAGCTTTGTAAGTTGTGGCCTTAAGTGGCAAATAGACCACTTTTAAGATAGTGGACATTAGAAGGAAAAATGTGCCCTTAATGTATGCTTGCTTGAATTATTATGGAAGGGTTAAATAAGTAATTTGATTAAATAAAGGCTAATAAACCAAAATCAATTGAAAAAGCCATGTTCATCTTTATTTGATGACCGAATAAGAGAAAAAGAACAAGGGTTTTGAGCTGTAGATGTTTCAACTAGCTTTAAGTAAGATTACGGTAAGTTTTGACTTCGATTTTCGATAATTTTTACGTTCTTGTAATCGTTGCTTCGAATGCTTCTAAACCCATGCTTCAATTTTAAAGACTGATGATGTTTGTGAAATGAGACTTTGATGAACTCATGTGACTTGTGATGTTTAATAGTGAAATATAAAAGATATGTGTTTGATGAACATGTTTTGTTCTTGAAGTTTTGATGAATTTAGCTAAATAGGGCTAAATTGAGGAAAATGGTAAATTGAAGGACTAAATTGTAAGTTTGATGAGAAATATGGGCTTCTATGTGATGTATATGTATTCGGCTAAGCATGTGTATGTATGGATTTTGAGAATTTGATGTTTTAAGAAAAATGGACTAAATTGATAAAGGGTGTAAATTTGAGGGCTAAAGTATAAATAGCCCAAAATACATGTGTATGGATTCAATTGAATTGAATAGTGAATAAAAGGGTTAATTCTAAATATGTTTAGATCAAGAACTGAGGAAAACAGATTTAGATCGCGGGAAAACGAAAGTAACCGAGTGGCCGTTTTCATTCCGATAAACCGAATCCAAGGTAAGTCAATATGTAAATAAACTTATCTGTATTCAATTGAATATATGTATTTATATGTCTATCGATGAAAATGAATGAGTATGAGATTCTAAGTGCGTGAATTTTGAAATAAGTTCGATATAGTGATAAAGCCGAGAAGTCCCGTACGAACCTAGGAATAGATAGGATTAGCTATGTCATGACATAGGTGTCTGTTCTGTTTTATCATATAAGACTACGTTCAGGATGTTGGCGTTCATTTTAAGACCCGTGTAAGACCACGTTTGGGACGTTGGCATCGATATGAGTTTTACGTGTAAGACCACGTCTGGGACGTTGGCATCGATATGTGTTTTACATGTAAGACCACGTCTGGGACGTTGGCATCAATATGAGTTTTACATGTAAGACCACGTCTGAGACATTGGCATCGTTATGATCTGTATGTGTAAGACCATGTCTGGGACATCGGCATTGTATTGAAATGTGTAAGACCCTGTATGGGACAGCGACATTGATATACGAGTGCATGTAAGACCTCGTCTGGGACATTGGCATTGTACTACTATTTCGAGTTTTCTGAGTATCCTACTAGGTTCCTAAGGGTTCAACGGGCAAGTCTGCAATACGAATGGTATATCCGAGCTATGATCAATTAAGTGAATGAATATGCGATTCAGGTGCCTTGAATGTGCATTAACTATGCATGAATGGTAAGTATGTTTACGATTTTGATTGAAGAAAAGCATCTTTGAATAGGATAATGTGAAGGAGATGCAAGAAAGATTATGAATGAGCTATGTGTTTCAAATGAGTTTTGAATGGATAAATGTGAAAAATGTAGTCATAAGTATGAATCAAGCATATACATGATAAATTGTTAAGTGAATGAGATGTGTAAATGTATCAAATTGCATATATACTTCTTATGCCTAAGCTTTCGAAAAGCTTACTCTGTGTGTGAATTTTCTCTATTTTATAGGTCGTCGAAGCTATTGAAGGCTCGGGATTGTCAAGGATCTCATCACACTACTAAACTTATTTTGGTACCCTTTTTGAAAATATATATGGCTAATTATGGCATGTATAGGCTAGATAGGTGTATATGTTTATGAAGTGAGCATGGCCATGTGTATTGGTAAGTTTTTGAGTTGATAAATGGTTGAATGGATGAGTTATGAAGCAAATATTTAGTATGTTTTGATGCATATGAAATGGTTAAGTTTTGGTTAAGCAAATAGATGATACATGTTTGTAATGATGTAGGATTTAGTTTGTAATTTGGTATGAAAGGAATTGTTATTGAATCTATGGATGAAGTGAACCATTTGATATGTTTTGGTTGCCATATATGCATATTATGTTTTGGTATATATTACTTGTAGGAAGACCCTAAGTGGGTGGCATATTGGCCTTGTAATATGGCCTATAATGTCACACGGTTGGGGCACACGGGCGTACCTAAGACCGTGGGTAAATTGGTAGAATGTGGCTTAAATTGCACACGGCCTCACGTGGGTGCGCTTGGTGGCCATGTGAGAAATGGCAGTATGTGATCTATTAGTACATGGCCTTAGCACACTGGCGTGCTTGGTGACCGTGTTGATTTTGGTAGAATACTACCACGGAGGTCGCACAGGGGTGTCATGAAGCCGTGGGTGAGGCACGGCCTACCTCCACGGCCGTGTGTCCCCTACAGGTTAGAAAAGTTTCAAATTTTTATGAAATTACTTATGTGTTTCGGTTTAGTCCCGGCTTGGATTATAAGCATGCTTAGGGTTTTAATGATCTACTTAAGGGATACCATGTTTGATATTGTAGAATGCGTGTATGATTAATTCTATAAATGTTTTCGATCTATCTGGTAACTCTTTTAACCCTATTCTGGTGATGATTTTTGGGTTAGGGGTGTTACATTTATTGGTATTAGAGCTATGGTATAGTCGATTCTCAGACTAACGTAGCGTGTCAGAGTCTAGCTATACATGCCATATATTTGAACTGTGATAGTGTGATGAATCCTGACGTGTAAAATGTGATTTCTGTATAGCAATGGATCCCGAAAGAGCCGTAGCTAACGACGTAGAAAGTAATGCGCCTGCTCCCGCACAAGGGACAGCGCCCTCTGATTTGAGACCAACTACGAGGGGTCAAGAGGGAGAAGCTAAACAAGCTTTCATCCAGATGATGAGTGAGTGGTTCACTTAATTCATAAGAAATAACCCGACTGTTTCACAACCTCCACCCCAAGTTAATCCCCCTCAGACTAGAGTTGTGCCACCGGCTATGTATTCGAATCTGTTAAACAAGCCTCCAGTTGAAAAAATCCGTAAGTATGAGGCTAAAGAGTTTCGAGCTACTAATAATGATGATGTTGAAAAGGATGAATTCTAGATTGAAAATACTATTCGAGTATTTGATGAGATGTCTCTGACTCTAGAAGAATGCATAAAGTGTGTTGTATCGTTACTTTGAGATGCGATTTATCAATGGTGGAAAATTAATTTCTGTTGTTACGAGAGAACGGGTTACATGGGATTTCTTTCAAATTGAGTTCCGGAAGAAATATATCAGTGAGAGATTCATCGATCAGAAACGAAAAGAATTTTTGGAGCTTAAACAGGGCCGAATGACTGTCACTGGATATGAATGAGAGTTCGTGCGACTAAGTCAATATGCCTGAGAGTGTATATCTTTCAAGCTATAATGTGCAAAAGATTTGAAGACGGTATGAATGAAGATATCCATTTGCTGGTTGGGATCCTAGAAATAAAGGAGTTCATTACACTCATTGACCGAGCTTGCAAAGCTGAAGCACTCTGGAAGGATAAAAGAAGAGCTGAGTCTAAAGCTCGAGATACAAGAAATAGATTTCAGAATAAATCATTTCAGTTTGCTTCAAAGAGATACAAAGATGATCAAAGTCATTCTAGAGAAAATACGGGACATTTAAACTGAAATAGAGCTAGATCGCAAATGAGTTCCAAAAACCCAGCAACTTCAGTGGCTAGTGTTGGTAATGTTTGATCTGAGGGAACCGAATGTAAACATTGCGGAAAAAGACATCTGGGAAGCTGTAGATTAAATGATAGAGCCTGGTTCAGATGTGGATCGCTTGATCATTTTATCCGTGATTGCCCTGAGCCTGTCGAACCAGAGATTGTTCAAAATTCGAGATCTGATAATGCACCTGTGAGAGGTAGACCTTCAAAGAATACAAGAAATGTTAGTGGTAGTCAGAGGTGCACGAGAGACACTGTGGTAAGATTTGAAGCTAGAGTGCCTGCCAGAACATATGCTATCCGAGCTAGTGAAGAAACTTTATCACCTGATGTCATAATGGGTACTTTTACTCTTTATGATACTTCTGTGATAGCTTTAATAGACCCTGGTTCTACGCATTCATACATATGCATGAATTTAGTATATGGTAAGACTTTGCATGTAGAGTCTACTGAATTTGCTATAAAAGTATCGAACCCCTTAGGTAAAAGTGTCCTGGTTGACAAAGTATGCAAGAATTGTCCGTTAATGTTTTGAGATATCTGTTTTCTTGCTAATCTAATGCTCTTGCCATTTGATGAATTCGATATTATTCTATGTATAGATTGGTTGTTTATGCATGATGCCATTGTAAACTGTAAAAGAAAGACTATATATTTACGAGGTCCGAATGATGAGACTATACAGATTGAG
Organism: Gossypium rotundifolium; assembly: GCA_025506655.1. Taxonomy (NCBI): domain Eukaryota; kingdom Viridiplantae; phylum Streptophyta; class Magnoliopsida; order Malvales; family Malvaceae; genus Gossypium; species Gossypium rotundifolium. Next base: position 66,073,866 of record CP106732.1, on the reverse strand, counting down.
TCTAGTGATTTAAATGGATTGCCTGATGTGATATCCATTTTGAAAGCTCAGAGTTATGTGAAAAAGGGGTATGAATCATATTTTGCTTATGTGACCGATTCAAAAGCATCCGAGAAGAAAGTTGAATTGGTACCCATTGTTTGTGATTTTTCTGATGTGTTCCCTGAAGAGTTACCAGGTTTACCTCCGATTCATGATGTTAAATTTGGTATTGAATTGTTTCCTAGTACAACACCTATTTCGGTAGCTCTGTATAGAATGGCACCAACAGAGTTGAAAGAGTTAAAGCCACAGCTACAAGAATTGACTAATAGAGGGTTTGTTAGATCGAGTTTTTTACCTTGGGGTGCTCCTATTCTGTTTGTGAAAAAGAAAGATGGCACGATGAGAATGTGTATCGATTACCGTCAGTTGAATAAGGTGACTATAAAGAACAAATATCCATTGCCCAGAATTGATGATTTATTTGATCAGTTAAAAGGAGCTACTGTGTTTTCCAAGATTGATTTGAGATCAAGATATTACCAATTGAGAGTTGAAGATTCAAATATTCCCAAAACTACTTTTCGAACGAGGTACGGGCAATATGAGTTTTTAGTTATACCATTCGGACTAACCAATGCTCCTACTATCTTTATGGACTTGATGAACAGAATTTTCAGACTGTATCTGGATCAATTTGTTGTTGTATTCATTGACAACATTTTGATTTACTCACGTGATAAGAATAAGCATGCAGAACATTTGAATATTTTGTTGCAAACTTTAAGAGAAAAGTAATTGTATGTAAAATTTCACAAATGTGAATTCTGGTTGAATGAGGTCAGTTTTCTGGGGCATATTGTGTCAGCTCCTGGGATTCGTGTTGATCCGAGCAAGATTTCTGCTATTCTGAAATGGAAACCTCAGAGAAATGTATCCAAGTTTGCGCAGCTCGGGTTTAATGGTTATTGCAGAGATTTGTAAAGGGCTTTTCAACAATAGCTACTCCGTTGATAAGATTACTTCAAAAGATGTTAGATTTGAATGGTTGGATAAATGTCAGAAAAGTTTTGACCAGTTGAAAACTTTGTTAACAAAAGCTTCAGTGTTAGTACAGCCAGAATCGGGTAAGGAATTTGTTGTTTATAGTGATGCTTTGTTAAACGGTCTGGGATGTGTTTTGATGCAAGAGGGCAAAGTGGTAGCTTATGCTTTGAGCCAATTAAAGCCTCATGAAAAGAATTATCCAACACACGACCTTGAGCTCACTGCGATTGTGTTTGCACTTAAAATTTGGCATCATTATTTGTACGGTGAGAAATGTCATGTGTTTTCAAATCATAAAAGTCTAAAATATCTAATGACTCAGAAAGATTTGAATCTGTGTCAAAGAAGATGGTTAGAACTGTTAAAAGATTACGAACTTGTGATAGATTATCATCTGGGTAAAGTAATTGTGGTTGCTGATGCGTTGAGTAGAAAGTCATTGTTTGCACCACTTTCTTTGAATGCTCAGTTAGATTTGTCTAATGATAGTTTTGTGATAGCTGAATTGAGAGCGAAACCATTATTTGTACAGCAAATATGTGATGCTCAAAAGGTTGATAATGAATTGTTGTTGAAATGAGCTCAATGTGAATTGAGTTCTGAATCTGAATTCGAATTGTTGATGATTGTTTGAGATTTTGAGATCATATTTGTGTTCTGAGGAATTTGGAGTTGATTCAGTAGATTTTGAATGAAGCCCATAATAGTCGTTTATCTGTTCATCCGGATAGTACAAAAATGTATCATGATTTAAAATGACACTACTGGTGGTTTGGTATGAAACGAGACATTTCTGACTTTATTTCGAAATGTTTAGTCTGCTAACAAGTGAAAGCAGAACATTAAGTTCCATCTAGATTGTTACAGCTAATTTTGATTCTGGAACGGAAATGGGATAGAGTAACAATGGATTTTGTTTCTGGTTTGCCTCTGACTTTGAGAAAGAAAGACGCAATATGGGTCGTAGTTGACCGATTAACTAAATTAGCCTATTTTATTCCGATAAGATCTGACTACTCACTTGAAAGATTAGGTGAGCTTTATATTTCTGAGATTGTGAGATTGCACGGGTGCCACTATCTATTGTGTCAGATAGGGATCCGAGATTTACATCGCGATTCTAGAAGAAATTACAAGATGCTTTAGGTATGAAATTGCATTTCAGTACAACTTTTCATCAGCAAACGGATGGTCAATCTGAGCGAATTATTCAGATTCTCGAAGATATGTTAAGATGCTGTGTACTTGAGTTTAATGGTTAGTGGGAACAATACTTGTCGTTGATTGAATTTGTGTATAACAATAGTTTTCAGTCGAGCATCAAAATGGCACCATATGAAGCTTTGTGCGAACGTAAATGTCATACACCTCTATATTGGACTAAACTCAGTGAGAATAAGTTACACAGGATAGATTTGATAAAAGATACCGAACAGAAAGTGAAACTGATCCGAGATTGTTTGAAAACAGCATCTGATCGTCAGAAGTCCTATGTAGACTTAAAACAAAAGGGTATAGAATTTGAGATCGACGACAAAGTATTTCTGAAAGTGTCTCCGTGGAAAAAAGTGCTCCAATTCGGACGTAAAGGCAAGTTAAGTTCGAGATTCATCGGACCGTATGAGATCATTGAACGTGTTAGGCCTGTTGCATATAGATTGAAGTTACCCTCTGAACTAGAAAAGATTTACAATGTATTTCACGTTTCGATGCTCCATAGATATCGGTCTGATCCGTCACATGTGATTGCCCCATCTAAAATTGAAATCTGATCTGATATGACATATGAAGAGGAACCGATCCGTATCTTAGCTCGTGAAGTGAAAGAGTTAAGAAACAAGAAAATTCCATTAGTGAAAGTATTGTGGAATCGACACGGATTAGAAGAGGCTACGTGGGAGCTTGAAGATTCAATGAGACAACAATATCCAACTCTGTTTTAACGGTAAGATTTTCAGGGACGAAAATACTAAGGGGGAGAATTGTAACAGTTCGGTTTACACCCTAGTCGGAACAGTGGCTTTGGGACCACAAATCCAAGTCCGTATAATATTTTAATGATATTTTCTTTGTGTATGATATGTGACATAGTCTGTGTGAAAATTCTGTGTGATAATTTGATCGTTTGTGTATTGAATTAAGAGAAAGGATGAAATTGCATCGAATGTGAAAGCTGCTCGCTATTTGTTAAAGTATCAATGTGTTGTCGCTTTGTAAGTTGTGGCCTTAAGTGGCAAATAGACCACTTTTAAGATAGTGGACATTAGAAGGACAAATGTGCCCTTAATGTATGTTTGTTTGAATTATTATGGAAGGGTTAAATAAGTAATTTGATTAAATAAAGGCTAATAAACCAAAATCAATTGAAAAAGCCATGTTAATCTTTATTTGACCGAATAAGAGAAAAAGAACAAGGGTTTTGAGCTTTGGATGTTTTGGCTAGCTTTAAGCAAGATTGAGGTAAGTTTTGACTTCGATTTTGATAATTTTTACGTTTTTGTAATCGTTCCTTCGAATGTTTCTAAACCCACGCTTCAATTTTGAAGATTGATGATGTTTGTGGAATGAGACTTTGATGAACTCATGTGATTTGTGATGTTTAATAGTGAAATATGAAAGATATGTGTTAGATGAACATGTTTTATTCTTGAAGTTTTGATGAATTTAGCTAAATAAGGCTAAATTTAGGAAAATGGTAAATTGAATGACTAAATTGCATGTTTGATGAGAAATGTGGGCTTGTATGTGATGTATATGTATTTGGCTAAGCATGTGTATGTATAGATTTTTTAAATCTGATGTTTTAAGAAAAATAGACTACATTGATAATAGGTGCAAATGTGAGGGATAAAGTATAAATAGACCAAAATACATGTGTATGGACTGAATTGAATGGAATAGTGAATAAAAGGGTTAATTCTGAATATATTTAGATCAAGAACCGAGGAAAACGAATTTATATCGTGGGAAAGCGAAAGTAACCGAGCAGTTATTTTCATTCCCATAAATCGAATCCGAGGTAAGTCACTATGCAAATAAACTTATATGTATTGAATTGAATATATGTATTTATATGTCTATCGATGAAAATGAATGAGTATGAGATGCTAAGTGCGTAAATTTTGAAATAAGTTCGATATAGTGATAAAGCCGAGAAGTCTCGTACGAACCTAGGTATAGATAGGATTAGCTATGTCATGACATAGGTGTCTGTTCTGTTTTATCATATAAGACCACGTCTGGGATGTTGGCATCGATATGAGTTTTATGTGTAAGACCACGTCTGGGATGGTGGCATCGATATGAGTTTTACGTGTAAGACCACGTCTAGGACATTGGCATCGTTATGATCTGTAATTGTAAGACCATGTTTGGACATCAGCATCGTATTGAAATGTGTAAGACCCTATCTGGGATAGTGGCATCGATATACGAGTGCATGTAAGACGTCGCCTGGGACGTTGGCATTGAGTATCCTACTAGGGTCCTAAGGGTTCAACGGGGAAGTCTACAATACAAATGGTATATCCCAGCTATGATCAATTAAGTGAATGAATATCTGATTCAGGTGCGTTGAATGTGCATTAAGTATGCATGAATGGTAAGTATGCATATGATTTTGATTAAAGAAAAGTATGTTTGAATAGGCTAACGTGAATGAGATGCAAGAAAGATTATGAATGAGCTATGTGTTTCAAATGAGTTTTGAATGGATAAATGTGACAAATGTAGTCATAAATATGAATCAAGCATATACATGATAAATTGTTAAGTGAATAAGATGTGCAGATGTATCAAATTGCATATATACTTCTTATGCCAAGTTTATTTGTATATGACTTACTAAGCTTTCGGAAAGCTTACTCTCTGTGTGAATTTCCTCTATTTTATAGGTCGTCGTAGCTACTGAAGGCTCGGGATTGTCAAGGATTGTCATCACACTACTAAACTTATTTTGGTACCCTTTTGAAAATGTATATGGCTAATTATGGCATGTATAGGCTAGATAGGTTTATATGTTTATGAAGTGAGCATGGCCATGTGTATTGGCAAGTTTTTGAGTTGACAAATGTTTGAATGAATGAGATATGAAGCAGATATTTAGTATGTTTTGATGCATATGAAATGGTTAAGTTTTGGTTAAGCAAATGGATGATACATGTTTGTAATGATGTAGGATTTAGTTTGTAATTTGGTATGAAAGGAATTATTATTGAATGTATGGATGAAGTGAACCATTTGATATGTTTTGGTTGCCATATATGCATATTATGTTTTGGTATACATTACTTGTAGGAAAACCCTAAGTGGGTGGCATATTGGCCTTGTAAAATGGCCTATAATGTCACACGATTGAGGCACACAAGCATGCCTAAGACCGTGAAAATTGACAGAATGTGGCTTAAACTGCACACGACCTCGACATGGGTGTGCTTGGTGACCGTGTGAGAAATGGCAGTATGTGATCTATTAGTACATGGCCTTAGCACACAGTTGTGCTTGGTGATCGTGTTGATTTTGGTAGAATACTACCATGGGGAGATCGCACGGGGGTGTCATGAAGTCGTAGGTGAGGCATGGCCTACCCCCACGGCCGTTTGTCCCTTGTAGGTTAGAAAAGTTTCAAATTTTTATGAAATTACTTATGTGTTTTGGTTTAGTCCCGACTCGGTTTATAAGCATGCTTAGGGTCTTAATGATCTACTTAAGGGACATCATGTTTGATATTGTTGAATGCATGTATGATTAATTCTATAAATGTTTTCGATCTATTTGGTAACACCTTTAACCTTATTCCGGTGATGATTTGCAGGTTAGGGGTGCTACAAATACGTTCGTATATAGTCCAAGTAAACACAATGAGAAATGATTGATATTATATGACTTTGCCTCCTTGTTTAGGGATTCAAACCAAATAGGGTTATTCAAGAGTCATCACATCTCAATTTTCTTAAAGAACCTTATGAGCATCGTGGAGGATAAGTGAGTGAAGAGTCATAGCCTGGATCAAACAACAAGAAGCTAAAAGAGGCATCTATTGAGAAAGTTCACGGGACACGACTATAACATCGGATACGTAGAAAATGATTGGTGTCTTCATCTAGACTGTGAGGACAAAGCCGCATATTTAATCCATTTTATGTAAAGGAATTTATTTTCTAGAAAAGTTCTTCTAATGGAATTGAATTCAAAATCAAAGCCTCTCTCTCTCTTTTTTTTTTTTTGCATTCATTCCATGCATTTGCATTGCATTTCATGCATTTGCACTACATCACATCATATGCATTAAAATTTGTAGAAATACTATAATTAATTAAAAATTATTTCAGTAACCTTGAAACTGACAAAACCTTACCAAATACGCATCCCTACAGCACAAGGAAAAAGACCAAGTCAATGGACAAAAGACTAGGAAATTAGATCAAATGCAAAAGGATATGCAAGAACAAATGCAGGCACATATGCAAGACAAAGAAAGAGGGAATTAGAAAAAAGATGGGAGAGAAGAAGGGCACATGTGAGTGGTGAAGAAGTCAAATGGGAACCCATGATAATTCCCCATATTTCTAAAACCTTTCATATCAAGAGGAATTATACATGCTAAACAAAGGATGGCAAAGAAAGAGGGCATTGAGAAAATGTTGAGAAATGTATACATGAATGCTATATCTGAAGATACAATTGGAGGAAGGATCTTATCAGATATTTGCCCTTATGAACCTGGGAGTGTTTTGGACAATTGGACTGTTGAAGAAATTCCTGTAGTAGTTAAAGTGCACTCAGAGTAATGTTCCAAACACACTTGTTATTTAGGTCTAGGAGCAATAAGATTTCTTTTGTGAAATAGGCTCATGTTCAAACATCATTATTTCAATAAAATACATTTTTCTATATTCTTTCATTTTAAATTCTTTCATTCTTTTATACTATTGTTTTCCTTTTTATTCTTTGGATTCTCTTCCAAATCATTCTTTCATTTCATTCATAATCATAAAATATAAATAATTATTCTTGGATTTATTCATTGTACATTCTTTTGAACCTCCAATAGGTTCCCAGGGATCAACGACATGAGTGATGCAGTTATTGACTCAGAATCGCTATTTGAGCAAGACATGTGTTCAGAGGGATGTTAGGAATTTGAAGATGATAGAGACAATGCCTTATCTTCAGACTTGTTAAGGATGGTAGAATAAGAGGAGGTACAAATTCTACCTCACAAGGAGACAGTGGACATTGTGACCCTAGAAGAGGGAAAGGTAGTAAAAATGAAACTTGCATAACTGAAAAAACGAAGCGAGACCTTGAGGGGTTGCTTCATGAATTTAAAGTGTCTTCGCATGGTCATACCAAGATACGCCTGGGTTAAGCACTAATATTGTAGTACCCCGCCTCCCCATAAAAGAAGATTGCAAGCCAATTCAGAAAAAACTCAGAAGGATGAGGCCTGATATTATGCTGAAAATAAAAGAAGAAGTCAACAAGCAGTTTGGTGCTGGATTTCTGCGGGTGGTCAAATACTCGGAATGGGTGGCCAACATTGTGCCTATCTCTAAAAAAGATGGGAAAGTATGGATGTGTGTGGATTACAGAGATTTAAATAAAGCTAGTCCAAAAGATAATTTTCCACTGCCGCACATTGATACTCTAGTGGATAACATGCAGGCTTTTCGTCCTTTTCTTTCATGGATGGTTTCTCAAGATATAATCAGATAAAGATGCATCTTGAGGATATGGAGAAGACCACCTTCATAACCTTGTGGAGTACATTTTGTTATAAGGTGATGCCATTTTGATTGAAAAATGTGGGTGCGACATATCAAAGGGCCATGGTGAACTTGTTTCATGATATGATGCATAAAGAAGTTGAAGTTTATGTTGATGATATGATTGTAAAGTCCCGAACAGAAGAGGAACACATCCAAGTTTTGAGAAAGTTATTCCTGAGATTGAGAAAATTCTAATTAAAACTCAATCCAACAAAATGTACTTTTGGAGCTAGATCTGGAAAATTGTTGGGCTTTGTAGTTAGTAAAAGAGGAATTGAGATTGAATAAGACAAGGTCAGGGCTATACAAAAATTACCTTCTTCGCACACTCAAAAAGAAGTCTGAGGTTTCCTTGGAAGATTAAACTACATTGCTCGATTTATCTCATAGTTAACTGAGAAATGGGATCCTATATTTTGTCTCCTTAAGAAGCACAACCCGGTGTGTGGGATGATGAATGCCAAGAAGCTTTTGATAAAGTCAAATAGTACTTGTCAAGCCCCCCACTATTGTCACCGCCTTGCCCAAATAGGCCATTAATAATGTATTTAACGGTATTTAATAACTCTATAGGATGTATACTTGGACAACACGACGAACCGAGACGAAAAGAAAGGGCAATATACTACATTAGCAAGAAATTTACTGAGAGTGAAATAAGATATTCACCAATTGAGAAGTTATGTTGTGCCCTGATATGGACAACTCGGAGATTGCGGCAATACATGTTATATCATACGACTTGGCTGATCTCGAAGTTGGGTCCTCTAAAATATATGTTGGAGTCAAACGCCTTGAATGGAAGGACGGCTAGATGGCAAATTTTGCTCTCAAAATTTGGCATAGGTTATGTGATCCAAAAACTTGTAAAGGGAAGCACAGTAGCAGATTTTTTGGCAAGTAGAACTCTAAAAGATTATGACCAATGAATAGTTGATATATGTGGCAACTACCGAAGAAAATGTTGCAAAAGAACATCTTTGGAAGCTGAATTTTGATGGAGCATCGAATGTTGTGGGTAATGGAATTGGGGCAATTCTAGCATCTCCAAATGGAGATCATTATCCGTTCACATGTAAATTGGATTTTGATTGCACGAATAATATGGCTGAATATGAAGCATGTATTATGGGATTGTGTGCAACCATAGAATGAAAGATCAGAGTATTAGAAGTATATGGAGATTCAGCACTAGTAATCTACAAACTGAAAGGAGAATGGGAGACAAGAGACCCCAAATTGGTCAATTATTGAAAGATAGTTCTGGGGTTAATTGAAGAGTTTGATTATATTACTTTCAGCTATCTCCCACGGGATGAAAACTAAATGGCAGATACTTTGGCTACTTTGGCTTCCATGATCAAAGTTAGCAAACAAGAGGAGGTAAAAGCCCATTCATATGAGTATTCACGAAGCCCCATCTCACTATTATAACATTGAGGATGAAGAAAGATGATCACTCTTGGTACTACGATATATTGCGATATGTAAGAAATCATGAATATCCTAATCAAGCAACTGAGAAAATGACGTTGAGAAGGTTGGCATGCGATTATGTCCTAGATGGGGAAATCCTGTACAAAAAAAGAAAGGATCAAGTGTTGTTGAGATGTATGGATGCTGTAGAAGACAAGAAAATTTTGGATGAAGTTCACGAAGGTGTTTGTGGAACACATGCTAATGGAATCACAATGGCAAGACAAATTATGAGATTTGGATACTATTGGTTTGTTATGGAAGGAGAATGCATCAATCATGCTAAAACATGTCACAAATGCCAGATCTACGGAGACAAAATTCATGTACCGCCTTTGCCTTTGCATGTTATGACTTCCCATGGCCTATCTCCATGTGGGGCATGGACGTCATCGGGCCGATCTCTCCAAAAGCTTCAAATGGAAATCGTATTATCTTTGTAGTCATTGACTCACCAAATGGGTAGAGGCTATTTCATATGCCAATATGACTAAATCGGCAGTTAGCAAAATTTTAAAAAAGGAAATCATAAGTCGATATGGAATGCCTGAGAATATCATATTCGACAATGCGTTAAACTTGAATAATAGCATGATTGCGGAAGTCTGTAGTCAATTCAAGATCAGACATCACAATTCATCCACGTATCGTCCAAAAATGAATGGTGTAGTGGAAACATAAAAACATTAAAAAGATTGTAGGGAAAATGGCTAAAACTTACAAAGATTGGCACAAGAAGTTATCATTTGCTCTCTATGCTTATCGAACGTTAGTCAGGACTTCTATCGGGACAACTCCTTTCTCATTGGTCTATGGAATGGAGGCAGTGTTACCTATTAATATGGAAATTCCTTCCCTTCGAATTTTGTCAAAGCTAAAATTAGATGAAGCAGAATGGATCCAGTTTCGGTACGATCGGTTGAATTTGATTGAGAAAAGAGGTTAAAGGCTATCTGTCATGGTCAGATGTACCAAAAGAGAATGATGCGAGTTTACGATAAAAAGGTTCGCCCAAGAGAATTTCACAAAGTGGACCTAGTTTTAAAAAGATCCTCCCTATACAAAAGGATTTCAGAGGGAAATGGATGCCAAATTGGGAAGGACCTTATGTGGTGAAAAAGGCTTTCTCTAGAGGAGCACTGATCTTGGCCAAGATGGATGGGAAAAACCTACCCAATCCTATAAATCTGAATTCAGTCAAGAAATACTATACTTGAAGAGGAAAAGAGGCCAAAGTGAAAACCCGCGCAACTGGTGCTTTGAGACTTTCTTAGAAAAAACGGAGACGTCAAAGTGAAAACCCGTAAAGGGCACTTTGAGACCATAAAAAATGAATAAAAAAATAAAGGAGAGGCCAAGGTGAAAACCTGCAAAGGGCACCTTTAGAGCAAAAGAGATTTGAGTTGAAAACCCCCAAAAAAGGCAGCTTAAATTTTGATCAAAGTAGGGGCATGCGGTGATCTTGTTATACTTGAATTAACAAAGAAGGATATTCTACATCTTGGAGCATTGACAAAATACTCAAGATCTCCTAAACACATACTGAGCTCAAAATGGTCTTCAAGAAGTTTGTGCAGAGAAGCTCAAGCTATGATATATAGGGCACTTAGTCTTTATTTTATAATGAATTTGAAATCTTTGAATACTTTGTTCCTTTCAATATGTTGATTTTCAATCAATTTCTTGTTTTGTTTTCATCTTTGTTCTTTTCAAATATGAGTATTTTTCAATCAGTATCTTTTATCATTTATTCATTTCACTCATTCCTCCAAATCAATTCTATTCTTATTCATTTTTATGATTTTTTACAAGCATGTTGCATTGAAATAATGATGAATAAACTAGTAATACTTTCATAAAAGAAGTTTCGCATATTACTCTAAAGGTTTCTAAATAATATAAAAACTTAAAGCAGGACTATTGCTTAGAACTTACCAGACTTAAGGCTTGGAATATCTGAGAAGGAGGAGTTTAAGTGGAGACTATTTCTTCAGATTTATTGAACAAAATGTTAAAATATTGTAATAATAAACAAGCAAATAATATTCGTCAGGCATTATGGGGTGGTTATTCTTGAAAGAGAGAAGCCTACATTCATCTGGTCGTGACACCAAAGGATGGTGTAATTGACTAAAGAAGATACAAATCTTCTACCCATGAGTTGTGGTAGGATGGATTGAAAATGATATAAATCCTATACCTTTGAGTTGCAGTGGGATGGATGGAAATTGATACAAATCTTATATCCTTGAGTTTGTAGTCCTCCACCCTTGAGTTGTGGTGGGTCAGATTGAAAATGAAACAAATCTTATTCCCTTGAATAATAGTAAGATTGATTGAAGAGGATATACCCTTGAATGGTGATGGGATGGATTGGAAAGGATTCAGACCCTGTACCCTAAGTCATAATAAGATGGTTTGAAGATGGTACAAATTTTATGTCCCAAATGAACTCTGAGGTTACAGTGGGGCAAACTTGTTGAGCAAGATAATTATTTCTTTAGGTTTTGTTGAAACTACCAATCGAGCAAAAGAGTAACATGTTATGTCAGTAATAAAACCCCAATGAACAATGAGCGATGACCCCTTAAGCATTTAAAAATGGATTATTCTCATGAAATTCTGCATTCATGCAAGACACATTTAGTTAGGAGCATTTGATTCATTTTGATCATTGCATCCTAATCATTGTACATTTAACAAAGGATCATTCTCATGGCATCCTGCATTCATGCAAATGTCATCCATAACATCATTTAGTTAGAAGCATTTGATTCATTTCGATCATACATCCTAATCATTGTACATTTAACAAAGGATCATTCTCATGACATTCTACATTCATGGAAATGTCATCCATAACATCATTTAATTAGGAGCATTTGATTTATTCTGATCATTCCATCCTAATCATTGTACATTTAACAAAGGATCAATCTCATGACATTCTGCATTCATGCAAATGTCATCCATAATATCATTTAGTAGGAGCATTTGATTCATTCCGATCATTACATTCTAATCATTGTACATTTAAAAAAGATCATTCTCATGATATTCTGCATTCATGCAAATGTCGTCCATAATAAATGTGGCTAGGTGCATTTGATTCATTCTGATCATAGCATCCTAATCATTTGGCATAAATATAAGCATATGAAATCAAGTCTACAAGACATGTCCTCAGGGTACGGTGTAGCAATATTGAAGATTATAGATCTTGTCTCCTTAAGATAGCAGTGGAGTAGATCGAAAATGGAAAATCTTATCTTCTCGAGGTAGCAGGGGAGCAGATTTTAGCCACTGGCCTTATCCTCCTGATGTAGTAAGGAAGCAGGCTGAGAATTGTAGTCTTATCTTCCTGAGGTAGCAAGGAAGTAGACTGAAGGTGTTGATTTTATCTCCTCAAGATAGTAGTGGGTCAAATCGAAGACGGTGAATCTTATCTTTTCGAGGTAGCAGGGGAGCAGATTTTAGCCATTAGCCTTATCCTTCTAAGGTAGCAAGGGAGCATGCTGAAGATTATAATCTTATATTCCTGATGTAGCAAGGGAGCAGAATAAAGATTGAAGATTTTGTCCCCTCAAGATGGTAGTGGGGCAGATTGAAGATGGTGAATCTTTTCTCCCTGAGATAGCAGTGGGGCAAATCGAAGACGGTGAATCCTATCTTTTCGAGGTAGCAGAGAAGTAGATTTTAGCCACTAGCCTTATCTTCTTGAGGTAGCAAGGCAGCAAGTTGAAAATTATAGTCTTATCTTCTTGATGTAGCAAGGGAGTAGACTAAAGATTGTAGATTTGGTCTTCTCGAGATATCAGTGGGGTAGATTGAAGAAGACAAATCTTATCTTCCCGAGGTAGCAAGGGAGTAGATTTTAACCACTGGCCTTATCTTCCTGAGGTAGTAAGGGAGCAGGCTAAAGATTATGGTCTTATTTTCCTGAGATAGCATGGGAGCAGACTGAAGTTTGTAGTCTTATCTTCCTGAGGTAGAAAGGGAGTAGACTGAAGATTGAAAGATGGTGAATCTTATCTTCCCGAGGTAGCATGGGAGAAGATTTAAGCCACGTGTCTAAATTCCATGAATTGGATCGAAGTGCTAGTTCTCATGCCTCTAGAGATGCAGGGGATGGAACGAAGCTACTCGAAGAAGAAAAGCACTGAAAGAGGTCAAGATTTGGCAAGACCGGGCAAATTTGGCCATTTTGAAGTCTTTGCTCTATTCTCATTACACGACAATGAGCAAAGAAGGGCAGTTGTAATAGGCTCAATTTGCCCGGGCCCATTAACCAAATTTAAACCCAAAAACAAAACCCAAAAAAATAAAGCCAAATAAACCAATAAAATAATAGTCAAATACAATAAAATTACAAACCCAATAACTTAAAACAGTCCATTAGTCCTTTACTAGCCCAAATCTATTATTAAACCCCCAAACGCAAAATCAAAGCCCAAATCAATACCCAAAGTTTGCAAGCCCGAATGGCCCAAGATTTTCAACATGTTCTAGAAACCCTAGAACCTTCACTAAAGCTATGCTTTTGTTTCTTAACTCTTTAATCTCACATATCATAATTCGAATCGATTATTCGTTATTTGACATGCCGACTAAATCTCAACATCTGTCAGAGAAATTATATACGAATGGTCTGATTGATACACTACTGGCCCTATTCTCTTATTAATCTCATACAGCCCGATAAATATCGGACTCAACTCCCCTTTGCAACTAAATCGAAAAATCCTCTTCCAAGATAATACATTCAAAAACACTCTATCGCCGATCTAAAATTCAATATCTTTACATTTAAAATCTGGATACGATTTTGTTTATTTGAAACGACTTTCAAACTGTCACGAATCACTTTCACTTTCTCTTCGGTCTCTCTGAACAAATCAACCCGTGTATCTTTTTCTCACTAAGCTTAGTGCAATACAAATGGGGTTAGGTATTTATGACTATATAAAACATCATACGGTGCCATCTTATACTCGACAGAAATTATTATTATACGTAAATTCGACCAATGGTAAATATTTTTTCCTTGTTACCTTTGAACTCTAAAACACAGTAACAAAGCATATCTTCATGAATCTGAATCACTCTCTCAGACTTACCATCGATCTGGGGATGAAATGTAGTGCTAAAAGTGCATCGACGTACTCAGAGCTTCCAGTAATTTTTTTTCCAAAATCGTGGTATGAACCTTGGATCTCTATCCGAATAATAGAGACTGGCACTCAGCATAATCTGACAATCTCTAAAACATATAACTCAGCCAATCTATCATGTGAGAAATCTGTACGTACTGGAATAAAATATGCATATTTCGTCAAACAATCAACAATAACCTAGATAGCATCAATCTTTTTCAGAGATAGAGGTAACCCCCATACAAAATCCATCGTAACTATTTCTTATTTCCACTCTAGTATCATCACTGCTGTAACAGTCCTAAAGGTGCTTGATGTTTGACTTTAATCTGTTGACAAATCAAACATTTGGATACAAAGTCAAAAATCTCATGTTTCATACTCGATCATGAATACATCTATCTCAAATCACTGTACATTTTATTACCCCTAGATGAACAGACAAGCTACTTTTGTAAACTTTGTGCAAAATTTTCTATATAAGCTATGGATTTGTTTTCGATATGCAAACTCTACCTCAGAACAATAAACAGTCATCATCTCCAACTTGAGATTCAGAATTAGAAGCTGACTCACACTGTACTCATTTAGCTTGCAATTCACTATCACATTTCTGAGCTTTTCAGATTTGCAATGGAAACATCGGTTTAGCTTTTAATTTAGCTAGGATCAAACCATCATCAGACAAGGTCAATCGTGTAACCCTCATTCGTAAAGTAAACAAAAATTTTCCACTCAAACATCTGCAACTATATTTGCTTTTCCCAAAAGTTAATCAATAATTGACTCACAATCTTTCAATACCTTGAGCCTTCAACGCTGTATCAGAGTCAGATCTTTTTGTGACATCAGATACTTTAAACTCTTGTGATCAGTAAGTATGTGACATTTTTTATCGAAAAAACGGTGTCACCAAATGTTCAACGCAAACATAATAGCGGCCAACTCCATGTCACGTGTCAGATATTTCTTTTAATATGGCTTTAACCGTCTAGAATCATAAACTACCACTACATTCTTATACTAAAACACATCCCACTCCGTTCAATTACGCATCACTAAAAATCACAAATTCTTTACCCAAGTCAGGCTAAACAAGAACTAGTTCTTTGGCTAACAATGCTTTCAAGTGTTTAAAACTTTGTTAACAAGTATCAGACCATACAAACTTCACAAGCTTGGTAACTTTATCAATTAGAACAACTTTAACTCATAATAACATATTTCATTTAGAACTAATCTAATAGATATATGTCTCTGTATCATGTCTTCTAGAATATGAATTCTTCATTCAAACTGTCCGTCTGTTTACCCGTGAATGCACAAAATTTATTTCCCTACTTGAGGATAAACTTAAATGCATATAACTCAAAATACTTTTCAACTGATTAACCCGCTTTAAATAAAACAATTTAGTCGATCTCAACTATTAGATAATAATATTTCAAAGTAATATCTTCTTTATGTTGTTAGAACAACTCAAACATACAATCTTTCATAATTCCCTCAACATGCTAGTCAATGATCTTTACAAACTGTATTAGCTCAACGAAACATAATATTTCAATTTAACTCATTGACTTTAATCAAGCTTACCTGAGAAGAGAAAACCATTATACAAATTTGTGCTTGAACTTCCACCATCTATACTTTTTCCGTTGTCAACCCCTTTCACAAAAACTAGAAAAAACCTGAGATCAGCATTGTAATAGGCCCAATTCGCCTGGGCCCATTAACCAAATTTAAACCCAAAAAACAAAACCAAAAAAAATAAAGCCAAATAAAAACCAATAAAATAATAATGCAATAATAAAAGTCCAAACCTAATATCTTAAAACAGTTCATTAGTCCTTTATTAGCCCAAATCTATTATTAAACCCCCAGACACAAAATCAAAGCTCAAATCACTACCCAAAGTTTGCAGGCCCAAATGGCCCAAGATTTTCAACATGTTCCAAAAACCCTAGAGGGTTCTGGAATTAGCCAGCCCTTTCCTTGCTTCCACACGTGCTTCACCCCACGCCAGCCGAACGCTCGGGCCACCCTTCCTCCACGGCTGTACCTGCAACAACCAACAAAGCAAACAGAATACAGCAGGTCAACTCTATTTTTTATTTGATTTGCGATTTCTATTCGGTTATATATAGGGCCGAAATAAAATGAAAATGGATCAATTTTTTTTTTAGTATTTACGAACGCACATATATTGAAAAGAATTTGAAATCAATTTTTTAAGGTAATTCTCAGATTATCTTTTACTCACAAAGTTTGCTTTTTTCTTGATTCGTTGCCTTTTTTATTTTTTATCTATTGCATGCAGAAGAAATAAAAGAAAGAAATACTTATCTGTTTGTTGTTGTCATCGGGTTCCTATTCACTTCATTGAAATCGAAGCTGGAATGGGGATTTGGGGTGTGAATGTGGTAATACTTTCGAGTATAGGCACAAAAGGGCTATATTCAGCCTTCATCCAATGCATTTCTGAAGCGTATGGTAGTCGGATGGCCCTCGACATTTGGTTTTTATTTTAGACGGCTGATTAAGGAGATGATTAGGAGAGTTTAGGTTTCTTTTCTTTTCTGTTTTAGGTGGATGGATTGGGGATTAGGTTTATTTTTTAGGTTTTATTAAGATACATGAAATGGCACTGTTTAGGGCCTGTTTCAATGGCTCTAAAACGGTGTCGTATGGGCTGACTCGATTTAACTCGACCTGATTATCCTCAGGATCCGCTCTTTTCTGCGATGAAGGGAAATTTATGCATTTAGTCCTTTTTCTTGGTGCCACTTTTCAATTAGATCCTTTGTACATTTCCTTTGTTTTTAAATTGACCTCTGTAATTTGTGCGCTATTCAAAATTGATCTGCGCTTAAACAATGTGTATAAGGATTTGGCTCAATTGCATTTTTAACCTTCACTCATTTGTGCGCATTATAGTTAGATCCTTGACTTGGTTAAATAATTTTATTTATTTATAAATTAGCCTTATAATTTATTTTTATTTCGATTAAGTACTTTTTAGCTTTTGTTTATAATTTTGCGAACTTCTTTATGGTATTAAATTTATTCATTATTCATTTTAGAAATTGTTTTAATAAAATGTTTTGAATTATTTTATTGATTTTCAATGTTTTAATTTGTTTTATGCTTCCATTTGTATACCTTTTTAATCTATTATATAAATATTTAACCTCAAAATCTTTTTTATATGTTTCTTGTTTTAAAGATTTGTATAATATTTAATTTAAATACTCTTATATATTATTAATTTATACATACATATATATAATTAGTATTAAAATTATCATATTTTATGTATATATTACTAATTTCATATTATTTTAGGTATGTATTTTCTTTTAAATCTATCTATGTATATATTTTATTTAAATCTATATATAAGTATATAATTGTTCTTTTAAAAGACCTTATTTTAAATTATATAGTTATTTATTCCAAACACTTTCATATATCATTATTATTTATATATGAATATTATTTTATATCAAGTTTTTTTTATTTCACATATGTATTATTTAGATTAACACATATTATTTTGTATACATCATTGATAAACTATAAAAGTAACATATTTTAATCCCACATTTAGCATACTTTTGGTTGATTTATACCTTGATTTATGTAAAAAGGTGTTCTTAGTCCTTTCTTTTCATGGTTTATACCCAGGAAAGCACCTAGGGATGAAAAGAACAAGAAATGAGCTCAAAACGGACCAAATTGGGCCAAAGAAGAAATCGACATGGCCTGGGCCCAACACCACACGGCCGTGCCTCTCTAGTTTACTCTAACACGACTTGGACCCCGAAACACACGAGCGTGTCTCTTCAGCAAGCTCGACCATGGCCTGAAGTCGATTCACACGGGTGTGTACCATGGCCGTGTCCTTGCCATGGCCAAGAGAAGTTTTACTCGAATTGGATACTTGAAGGCAAAGGAACACATTCCAAAGCCTATTCAAATACCATAGTAGGATTTCCACTCAGATTAGGATACTTAGAGGCCAAATAAAGCATTCCAAGAGCCTATATAAACACCCTAAGCATAACCTTCAAGAGGGCGGTCAGCTAGGCCAATAAGTCGAGCCAGAAAGGTGAGATTTGTGGGAATGACTTGATAGCCAGTTGATCCATCTTAAGAAGCCATAATTCTACTCAAGATGACGGATCTCTCCTTCAATTCGTTTAGGGAGTTTTAGGGATTTTTTATGTTTTGTTTTATCTTTTCTTCTGAGATGTTTTCTTTTATTATTATAAACTAAGCCCTTCAGATACCTGAATGGTATGAAACCTAAGATGGATCTTGTTATTGTTTTCTGAACTATGTGATAAATACTTGATTTGTTCTTAATTATGTGTGCTTAATTCTTGTGTTAATATTTTGGGATATTGATTCAAGTTGGATGTCCTTAGGTTGTGGAGAAAAAGTCCCTGCCTAAGAGTAGATCTAGCATAATTAAGCAGAGTTGATCGCGTGCCTAGAGATAGGGTGACGAGATTTTACCGGATTAGGGTGAAACCTAATATAGGAGTCCATAGATCAAGTTAATGCGATTTTAGGGGTTTTAATTAGAGAGAGATTTCAATTAATCAACCTAGGTTAGACGGTATTCGCCGAGAGAGGTTTTAATATAAATTAGGAATCCTACGGATCAAGTCAAGTGAATAAATAAATGCAGTTCGGTGTTAGATAACAAATGAAGTCTAGGTGGATTCTTCCTAAGGGTATTGTCTTAATCAACTGAGCTTTCCCTACACTATTTCCCCAATTCATTCTTGTTGTCTCTGCGTCTTTAAATGAGTAGTTAGTTAAATTTAGATTAAACAACAAGTTCACTTATTTTAGGCTAGATAATAAAAAGAAAGTTAGTATTAGTACTTTTAGTTCCTTTGGGTTCGACAATCCAGTCTTGCCTAAGCTATACTACTATTCGATAGGTGCACTTGCCTTAAGTCGTTGTCAGAGTTAGTTTCCAGGTTCGATCATTCTTTATATAAATTTTAAGACCTGACAAAACAACGATTAAGTTTTTGACGCCGTTGCCGGGCAACTAAAATATTAAGAAAACTCTATTTTTATTACTTTAGCCACTCTTTTTATTTTTGCAATTTACTTTTACTTTATTTTACTTTTATTTTTAGTTTATTTTGTTTTTACTTTGCTAAATTTTCTTTCTATTCCTAGCAGGTACCTCTAGTTTATGACTAGAAGGAACCCGAAAGGACCACTAGTATACGACAGTGATATTAAAGCTACCGCTCACAGGAATTGCAGAGAAATTAGGCGAACCCTAAATTACATAGAAGAAGAGCGAGAAGGCAGATCCAATCCTACAGAAGGGATGGACGAGAATAACCAACCACCACAAGATGTGGCAGAAAATAATGCCCCGCATACTATGTATGATTGTGCTAAACCTCATTTAACAGGAGCAGAATCAAGTATTGTTAGGCCTGCTATAGCTTCTAATAATTTTGAATTAAAGCCTAACACTATACAAATGATTTAACAATTTGTTCAATTTGATGGTTTGCAAGACGAAGACCCGAATAACCATATAGCTAATTTTTTTAAAGTTTTGTGATACCTTCAAAATAAATGGCATTTTGATGATGATATACGTCTTCAATTATTTTCTTTTCATTAAGGAATAAAGCCAAGCAGTGGTTGAACTCGTTACCATGAGGGTCAATCACCACATGGGATCAAATGTCCGAAAAATTTTTATTAAAATATTTCCCACTGGCCAAAATGGCCAAATTACGAAATGATATCTCTTCTTGTGTGCAGATGGATTTAGAGACATTATACGACGTATGGGAGAGATACAAGGATCTCTTGAGAAGGTGTCCGTACCATGGTTTACCCTTATGGCTCCAAGTCCAAACTTTCTATAACGGTGTAAACCCCTCAACAAGGTAACTAATTGATTCAGCCACGGTGGAACCCTGAAAAATAGAACTCCTGAAGTAGTTTACGAGTTTATTGATGAGATGTCACTGAATAACTATCAGTGGCAGGTTACAAGGATAAAAACAACAAAATCAGCCGGAGTTTTCAACCACGACACAGTAACCATGCTATCAACGCAGGTAGAGATGATGAATAAAAAGTTTGATAGTTTGTGTTTTTCACAGGTACATCCAGTAATGCAGTAAGTGCGACGCAAGTGGAAATGTGGCGAATCCTGAGTACCCACCCTACCAACCGGGCACAAAAAAGCGAATAGATGAACTATATAGGTAATAATTTTAGATCTAATAATAACCCTTATAGTAATGCTTATAATCCAGGTTGGAGGAACCACCCAAATTTTTCATGGGGAGGTCAAGGAAATCAAGGAAGTCAAAGACAACAACCTTTTCAAAATTTCCAAAATTAGCCATATCCACAAGAAAAGAAGCCGAACCTTGAAGAAATGCTGATAAAATTCATGGCAGCCACAGAAAATCGTTTCCAAGAAATTGAGACAACACTTAAAAACCAACAAACATCGATTGAAGGGATCAAAAACCAAGTTGGGGAACTTACTAAGTCAGTTGGGGAAATTACTAAGTCAGTTGGACAACTTGCAAAGTTAAATTTCCGAATGACCGCAAGGGCGTCTACCAAGCAACACTGAGATTAACCCAAAGGAGCAAATCCAAGCCATCACAGCCCATGATAGTATAGGGTTAGATGAACCCAATTCAATAAAATAAAACGAGGTAGAAGAAGGTAAAATTGAGGTAACACAAGAAAAGCCAAACCGGTAATGAAAGAGTACCAACCCCTCATACCTTATCCCGAAGCGATAAACAGAGATGATATAGAGGAACAATTCGGTAAGTTTCTTAAACTTTTAAAGAAATTACATATTAACTTATCGCTTCTTGAAGCTCTTTCACAGATGCCAGATTCGAGGAAATTTTTAAAACAACTCTTGACGAACAATCATGAGTTAGACAAGGAGCCACATGTGGAATTAAATGCAATGTGCTCAGCAATTCTACAAAATAGACTACCACGGAAGCTAAAAGATCCGGAAGTTTTACAATTCCATGTTTAATTGGTAGACTAACAGTTGATAATGCTATGGCTGATTTAGGGGCAAGTATAAATGTCATGCCTTATAAAATGTTTAAGCAGCTAGGTCTAGGTAAACCCAAACAAACTAGGATAAGTATTCAATTAGCTGATAAAACTGTTAGAATTCTTAGGGGTATTATCGAATATGTTCTCGTAAAAATTGATAAATTTATTTTCCCAGTAGATTTTGTTGTCTTAGACATGATGAGGATAATTCGATTCCTTTAATTTTAGAAAGACCTTTATTAGCAATTGCCAGGACTAAAATTGATGTTGGCACAGGAGAACTCATTCTTCGTGTAGGTGACAAATTGATCAGTCTACAAGCTCTTGACTCGACCAAGACATCAATTGATGAAGGTGAGAAAGTAAATTCAGTTGATGACCAATTTATTCACCTTTCACCACAGGATCCACCACAAAGCCACAGACCTAAGCCGGATCATAGACCTCATACAAACAAAGAAGAACTATATAAGGAACGAAGCCTTAAGGTCAATGAATTAGAAGCATAGAAGACACATTGTAAAGAGGAATCAGATTCGCATGAAGCAAAACCAAAGGAGTCCTTAGAAAAGATCATAGGAACGTCGAACCACTTCAAAATAGGAGATCAGGTACTATTAAAGAAGGAATATCCATGAATTACCACGTCAGACCTAAATATAAATGAAGAAATCCCTCTTGAGGTACACAATATCTTCCTATACGGAACAATCGAGGTAAACAATTCTATATTTGACAATTTTAAGGTAAACGCTTCTCGACTTAAACTCGACCATGAAAATAAAACTAACAGCATGAGGGAAGATGTTCAAACTTTCAAACCACCAATCATACGAGAAAAAGGAAAGTCTAGCTTAAGATTTTAAGCACTAACCATAGCACTAACCAAATTCACAATTGCTTTTATTTCATTTTCTCTTCTTCTTTCTGAACACCTAGTTGTAAACTAACCAAAAGCGTAGATTCCCAGACCACAGGACTATGGCCATGGCTATGTGGAAGTATAGAATCTTCGTACTGACAATGGTAGAAGAGGTACAAGTCGAGAGAATCAAATCTTTGAGTCATAGACTCCAACCACCACCCCACGGGCATCGACAAAACACCACGACCGTGCCACGCGGCCGTGGAAGACACTGACTTATCACCAACAGGCGTGGCAATCTGTAAAACAGGCGTGGGTGAACAACATGCTTAGACACACGGCCATGCAACACGGCGTGTGAATCGACACGCCCACGGTCCACAGGTGTGGGGAGTGTTAAACCCCAAAACTCTATTTAAACCCAACCTCCCTTTCCCCTTCTTCTCGCCAACTCCCCATCTTTTCTTTTCTTCCTTCCCTTTCTCAGATTTCTCCCCTCCCTATCAATTCTCCATACTCCTAAGCTACACCAAAACCATGTCAAAGAAGAGAAAAAAGCTAAGCGCAGTCTCCTCAAAGGAGATCGATCTACATAAGTTCATGCCGACTGCTTCAGCTACTCGACAAGCTAAGGGTCTTTGAGACCATTAAATTTTTCTTCTATTCTTCTCGTTTCCTTTATTTTCCGTATTGTTGCTTCTCTTCTGCTTAATTTAGTTTATCTTATTTTAATTTCTTAATTTTAGGTTCTAAAGGTTTCTTGGGAATCACACACCACAGCATTAGAAATCACACCCACCTCACGAACCATCCATCAATAGGGACTTCTCAGTCCATTAATCTTTTCTTTTAATTTTATTTTCCTTCTTAGTCTCCTTCTCTTTATCTTTCTTGTCTTTAAATACATAATTAGTTTATTTTAAATGTTTCTTTAGATTTATTGGCTAATTCTTCACAGGCTTCCCATTTCTTCATCTAGTACAGAGATTGTTGATAGCCACTGCACCACAACCATAGCCAACACCACCGTCACCTAATCCAACTTATCTTTCACCTCCAACTCAAGGAATCCATCCAAAAATTTAGGAAGTGTCCTTTCTCCCCTTCTCTTTTGATTTTTGTATAACATGATTATTTATCTATCTTTGTACATTGAGGGCAATGTACATCTTAAGTGTTGGGGGGTAAAAGTACTTAACTTTTTGTATTATTCTCAAATCCTTAAATTATATCTTGTTCTTAAGAAATTTTCTCATATTACTAATTAGGATGAAATTTCTAATGGTTTATGATTCTTATTAATATGTTTTTGAGTAAGTCATAGTTAATTGTGCATTGATGATTTAAACTTTAAGATACTAGAGAATCAAGCATGATAAGTTTATTTTGCAAAGAATAAAAAATTTTCTAGGTTGTTGAACTTAATTCGAATATTACCTTGAAGTTTGAAATTTACAGGGATTGATATCAAAAACACCCATAATTTTTGTGAGATTTTGAGCCTTACAGAGCATACATTCTTTTTCGTGCTCACTTTTTGATTATGAGTATGTCAACATTGAACTGTTATTCTTGAACATGCCTCGATTATACATGTCAAGACCACATTATTGATTTGATATACTGAGATGATAAAGGCACCTAGGTTTTAACCCACTCACTCCACTAAAAAGCCTACCTTCACAATTAACCCTTAGTAAACCCTTTGATCCTAACAACCCTTTTTATTGATTCACCTACTAATATTAACCCAAAACCCTTCTCGTATTTGTTATCACCATTCCTTTGACTACCCTTCTATCGAGACTTGATTTGATAAGTTGCTCAATTATATTATTTTAGTTATAAAAGTTCTTTCTTATGCAATATGTTCTAGCGTTATCTAAAAAAAATAAAGTATATTCATTTTAGTTCTATGTTCTAAGAGCTTGTACGTTTAAATTCAACATCTTGAAGAAAAAGCTCGTATTATTAGTATTTTAAATTTTCATGTGATGTAATTATTCAGGTTATCAGTTCATTTTTCTAAAGTTAGGTAACTTGTCAATTCAATCTTGATTTTAACCTTCCAATTCAGCCTTTATCCACACCTTTAACCTAAGCCCCATTACAACCCTATTAAAGACCTTTTGATTTGTGTATCATCTCATATTACAGTGGTGGAGATTTGATTTTCAGGCAAGACTATGGGATTAAGTTTTCAAGTTTGACTTAGGGGTGCTTTTTCCTAAACCTTAAACACTTCGAGTGCTTTGAGTGAATCTTTAGTGAGGATGTCAATCCTTGTTAGTTTTGAATTAAAGGTAATTATTTAGATAAGGGGAAACACCTATGCTTTCGTGCTACATATATATGACTTAGAATTGTTTGAATCTTTAGGAGTCTTTGAGTTAAATTATCCATGTATGAATTATCTTTGAATTATGATGAGACATTGTTGATGAGAATTATGAAATTTTGGAAAGTTTGTTTTAATTGTAAGTTGAGAATTTTGCTTGAGGACAAGCAAAAGATTAAGTGTGGGGGTATTTGATAAACTGCAAAAGTAACATATTTTAATCCCACATTTAGCATACTTTTGGGTGATTTTTCCCTTGATTTATGTAAAAAGGTGCTCTTAATCCTTTCTTTTCATGTTTTATACTCAAGAAATCACCTAGGGACAAAAAGAATGGGAAACGGGCTCAAAACGGACAAAATTGGGCTAAAGAAGAAATCGTACGGCCTAGGCCCAAGACCACATGGTTGTGCCTCCCTAATTTACTCTAACATGGCCTGGACCCTGAAACACACGAGCGTGCCTCGTCAACAGACTCGACCACGGCCTAAAATCGATTCACACGGGCGTGTGCCATGGCCGTGTCCCTATCGTGGCCAAGAGGAGTTTTACTCAGATTTGGATACTTGAAGGCAAAAGAACACATTCCAAAGCCTATTCAAACACCCTAGTAGGAATTTCACTCAGATTAGGATACTTAGGGGCCAAATAAAGCATTCCAAGACCCCATATAAACACCCTAAGCATAACCTTCAAGAGGTACTTGAAGGGTTAAATTCTAGGATTTATTTGACATATTTAAGGTTCTAAAAATAACTTGAGTTAGGCACGACCTAGTGTTAAAATATTTTTTTAGTACCATAAAGGAGGGAGCTAGACGAGATAAGGCTTTAATAAATTTTTGGGCGAATTATGGCACAAGGAATAGGCTTGGTGCAATTGGTTGGGTGCGTCCAAGGGTGTTACAAGGGCACAGGTTCGAGGCATGATGGTGCAAGTGGCATTTTGTTTGGGCGTTGGAGTTGGCTTGGGAAGCCTTAAAAATAATTGGTGAGTAATTCGGACAAGAAAGTCGGTAGGTGAAGTGGCTTGGGCGCCACTAGGAGTCCTGGAGGTGGATAGCGCGGAGTTCGATTTGCTAAGGCGCGCTTTTGCATTTTAATTTTTGGGGTAAGCGGCCCAGGAGGTCTTATAAATAAATAAGGGGTTGTATGGCATGAAAGGAATTTGGAAGAGTTGGCAAGGTCTTTGGAAAAAAGAAGCTGGCGCTTGGACTCGTGTTCGAGTCTCGGGGTACACATGTGCGTTTATTTTGTTTTAGCGCCAAAGCATAAGGAGCCAATGAAGGATGGCTTATAAAAATGTCATGACGAGTTATGACATGAAAGTCTATTCGGAGAGTTGGCAAAGGCGTTAAGAAGGGGGTTCTTTGTTGTTTGGTCCTTGGTTCGAATCTAAGGGGCACCAAAATATTTCTTTTCCTTTTATTTTCTTCTTTGGCGTGGGAGAAAGAAGTGGCTGCACTTTGGACTCCCAAATTCAAATTGAAAGAGGTAAGTGGGTGTTTTATTTTTATTCAATTTGTTTAAAAAAAGATAGAGGATAAGTGATATTATCTTAGGTGATAATTAAGAGTTTAATTATCAGCATAGGGAGGAGAATTTGGCGACATAAGGACTCTTTGGGGGTTGTTTTGTATAGCAAGAAGAAGCGAAAATTCCAAAGCTGTAGCTTTTCTTTTTCCTTTACTCTCGCCGAAAATTCCCTAGGGAATTCTTCAAATTTTCTAGCTTTCTTCTATTTTATTTGGCTAAAATTACCTTTGATTTCTCCCACCTATTCTCCTTTTCTTTCTTCCACCAATGGCGAATAATCCACCACTTTGTTGCCGATTTTCCTCTCTTTGTTATTAATAAAATTCCAGCATCTTCTCCTACTTTTTGTTCTTCTTTCTCACATTAGCGAATCATTTACTTCCTTTACCTTTCTTCTTCTTTTCTTACTAAAATCCAGCCTTATTTAATCAATCCTAGTAGAATAACCCTCTCCATATTTCAAGTTTTGGCGAATCTCAAACATAGTGTTCCTCTCTATTTCTTCAATCGGTTCTAAGGTGAGTAGACCGAGTGTTTTCTTTATTAGCCTCTTGTACTTTGGAACTTCTAGAGGGGGGTAAGGACTGATTTCGGCACTTGATAAAAAGGTATTAACTCTCTATGATTGGAGCCGATTATGTTTAGGTGTTTCAAGATCTTGAAGAAATCGGTTCAATTCTCCATCAACTAAATTTGGTAAGTTATCGGTAAGTCAACTCTTTCTAAACCATTTTAGTGGATAATTGGAAAAAAACCGAAAACTAATCTTGTTTGGTACTTAAGGTTGGCCGATTGCTAAGGAACCCATATAAGGATTTGGGTTGTTAGAAACCAAGTCAGAGCAAGGTAAGATCTCGGATCTCAAATGATAACTCTATGGTATTAAGTTGGGTTGGCGAATAGGCCATAATCTTGACTTATGTTTTGGCCAAATCTAGGGACAATAGATCTAGGGTGGCCGATTTCTCCATTCGGATTTAGACTCCTCGTGGGTGTGGTGTGTACATACACATATAACTTGTTAAATATCTTTGATTGTTGTGAATGCTATCTTGATTTTATGTAGCATTGGATAATATACCATATCGGTATAGATGGTGATTCGTAAGTACATTAATATGAATTTGTTATTTGATGCTTTTGGGAATCATGATGCATTGATACATGAGATTTAAGTATGTGATGACATGAAACATATACATATGTGATTGATGTGGGATTTATGAGTGGAGGGGCGGTATTAATCGTGTAAGCGGGCACCGGTGTTTTAGTAACACACAGTGACTACGGTCACCAGAGGTTTGGTACCTCCGGAGGTTTGGCACCTCATAGCGACTTATCCACGTGGTTAACACCACCGTGGGTTGGCCCCACTTGAGATATGGGATAAATCGCTAGTGATTTGGTATCACACGATGGGTTGGCCCCATCAATTGATCCGTGTCTCACGGACACCGGTGTTTTGGTAACACATTGTGACTATATGTCACCGGTGGTTTAGCACCACCGGTGGTTTGGTACCACAACGGGGTGAGCAGTGGTGTTTGGATGGCTAGGATGGGTATTTAATATTCGCATATTAATGGTTATGTGTTGTGTATGAAAATGTTTTAAAATGGGAAGGGTTACATCTGAGTCTTGGTGACTCACCTTCTCCATTATTTTTCGGTGATGCATAGATCGCGGATAAGGAGCGGGGAGGGACTCGAGGGGCCATGCGGTGGACTTGAAATAAATGAACTTTAATTTTAGTTATATTATTTTATTATTGGGTTGTTTTTATTTGGATTGTAATAAGGCCTCCATAAACTTTATTTTTGTTACTATGCATATGTTGGATACTTGCTTTTAAACTACACTATAAAAAAATAAATCAAAAACCACATGTTTTCCCAAATTAACGCGAAAATGTTTTATCGTGTCGGTGGACACATTCAATATTGGTATAATAACTTGACTTCAATTAAATTGGGTTTCAAAAGTTTTTCTCAGTAACGACCCATATTCGGTCCTAACGTTTGGGCGGGTTTGGGCTGTTACCAAGACCCCATATAAACACCCTAAGCATAACCTTCAAGAGGACGGTCAGCTAGGCCAGGGAGCCGAGCCAGAAAGGTCAAATTTGTGGGAATCACTTGAAGATGGCCAGTTGATCCATCTCAAGAAGCCGAAATTCTACTCAAGACGGCGGATCGCTCCTTCAACTCCTTTAGGGAGTTTTAGGGATTTCTTATGTTTTGTTTTATCTTTTCTTCTGAGATGTTTTCTTTTATTATTATGAACTAAGCCCTTCAGATACCTGAAGGGGATGAAACCTAAGACGGATCTTGTTATTGTTTTCTAAACTATATGATAAATACTTGATTTGTTCTTAATTATGTGTGCTTAATTCTTGTGTTAATATTTTCGGGATATTGATTAAAGTTGGATGTGCTTAGGTGGTAGAGCAAAAGTCCCTGCCTAAGAGTAGATCTAGCATAATTAAGCGGAGTTGATCTTGTGCCTAGAGATAGGGTGACGAGATTTTACCGGATTAGGGTGAAACCTAATACGAGAGTCCATAGATCGAGTTAATGTGATTCTAGGGGTTTTAATTAGAAAGAGATTTCAATTAATCAACCTAGGGTTAGACGTTATTCGCCTCGAGAGAGAGTTTAATATTAATTAGGGAATCCTACGGATCAAGTCAAGTGAATAAATCGTCTGGTTCAGTGTTAGATAACAAGTGAAGTCTAGGTGGATTGTTCCTAAGGGATCATCTTAATCAACTGAGTTTTCCCTATAGTATTTCCCCAATTCATTCTTTTTGTCTTTGCGTTTTTAGCTGTAACATCCCGAAATTGGGCCTAGTAGGATTGGGGGCGTAGGAGTGTTTAAAATTTTGAGAACAAGAGAATGACATTAATTCATGTTAGACTTATTAAGAAAGTAATTTTGGAAAGTTACGAGGTTTCTATGAAGTTTCGGGTTCAAGTTGAGCCTTAGTAAAATTTTGTGTTTAAGCCTATTAAGGAGAGATAGTAAGTGACCTCAAAGCTTATGGAAATAAATGAGTAAATTGCTAGCATAAGTGAGCATATGGGAAAGGGGAAATGGCGCCACATGAAAG
This sequence comes from Gossypium rotundifolium, assembly GCA_025506655.1. Lineage (NCBI taxonomy): Eukaryota > Viridiplantae > Streptophyta > Magnoliopsida > Malvales > Malvaceae > Gossypium > Gossypium rotundifolium. The sequence goes on along the minus strand of CP106732.1, from coordinate 66,044,499 downwards.
GCTTTGAGGGAAGAGGTTCAAATCCCATGGTGTGCAAATTTTGACTATTATTTTTGCATTCTTTCCCTAAGTGTCGGCCAAGGTGTATATATGGCAAGGTGGACTTCTTTATTTTTGGTAAGGTGGTTAAAGAAATAAGGAAAAGTTGATGTTGGGGAAAGAAATCAAAAGAAAAGGCAAGTATGGGGGACATGTTGGCACAAAAAGGGGAGAGTGTTATGGAAAGTATGGTTGGCCAATTTTGACCATTAAGGCCATGTATATGGACGATTTTGTGGGTAAGAGAGGTAGCCAAAATTTCCTTGGTGTTTTTGTACCATCCTGAAAAGGGCCTATGCATTTTCGGTTTAATTGTACGAAATGACATGTCTTATGTGTTATGAATGTATTTTGAATATTTTTGGAAACCTGGGAATGTATGGAAATGTTAAGTTAAAATAGGAAAGTGAACATTTTGGAAACCTAAGAGGAAAGTGAACATTTTGGAAACCTAAGAGGAAAGTGAACATTTTGGAAACCTAAGTTAAAGAGGAAAGTGAACATTTTGGAAACCTAAGTAAAAGAGGAAAGTGAACATTTTGGAAACCTAAGTTAAAAGAGGAAAGTGAAACAAGGTGGCCTTAAGAAAATTAATAGAAGAAGTTTGACACACAAACAGGCTTGGAAAAGTGGCTTGGAGATGCCACATAGGGCCTCTGGAAGTGGCGCCACATACAAGTGAAATGGGCCTAAGTTCGAGTCACATGGGAAGCAAATAAAAGAAGTTTTATTTTTGCTTTTAGAAGCGAGAGGTTGACGGCATTAAGGCTCTTAAAAGAGGAGTTTTATTCTCTTCAAATTTCAGCTAAATAGGGATAAATAATAGATTTAATATTAGATTATTTTAAGTGGATTATTGATGAGATTAATTAAGGTGATAAATAAAAGATAAACTTTATCAAAATAATAAAGAGTGGTGGCCAAGTGAAGGACTCTAGCTAGTAATTTGGCTACTAGAGGAAAAGAGGCCATTCATTCCTTCACTCTTCCTTTACCAAATTTCTTAAGCGATTCTCTCTCTCTCTGAATTTCCTACTGCTTTTATTCTTCTTTTGTTAGCCAAAGCCAAATACCTAGTGTTCTAGCCGAATCCTCCATCTTTATTCTTCCTTATCTTTTCCTTCTAATCCTCCAAAAGGAAGTAAGCCTTTTAAGGCCACAATAGAATATCTCAAGTGGCTTCAAGCTTAGGTCTTGTCGAATTCAATATTAAGGGTAAGAATTTTATGGTCATTAATTTATTCTCTTCTTTAAGCAACAACATAGGAACTAATGTCATTATTATTTTGTGGCCAAAATTATAAGGAATGTTTCGGGGTTCTGCAACTGTCGACTCCAGAGAGGGATCTTTCAGAATTCAAGGATCTAAGGTAAGTCAGGATTTACATTTGGCCAAGGGCCATCTATGATGGTTTGATGTTGGAACTGAATCTAACACAGGTGTATAGGTATTTCGATAGACATCTAAGGCAAGGGATACTTTTCGGGATTTGAGAATTTCAAGGTAAGTGTACTCACATATTCGGCCAAGGCCCTATCTTAAGTACTTAGATCTATTTGTTTTAACTGAAAACTAACTGATTCAAGGGATCTAGTGATTAGCCGATTTCAAAGGGGAAGAATACAAGTTTTTAGGATTTTATTTTTAATTCAATCGGCAACAAGGTAAGTTTTGGTTGCAATAATCCTTCGGGATTTAGTCTTATGACCAAATAGGCTTTTACTAAATAGTAAGTGATTAATCAAATGTAGGAACTTGAGATCTAAGGCAGTAGATCAGATTTCAGGATTTCAGTGAAGTTGTTAAGCGAATCAGGTGTGTACCTCACACTAATCTTAATAGATTTATGGTTTTAACTTGATATATGTGTTAATATGAAAGTGTAAGAATGTGGCTAAAGTATCATGTTATGGTACAAAGTACTCAGGTACATTTCCTACTCCAACTAGGATTACGAAATATGTTACATTTAACATGTGAAAAGTGACATAAATGTGGATTTAAGTATGATATGCATTATATGAATAATATGGGGCATTCGGGTTATATGAAAAAGGGGAAGTGAAAGAGGTGACTTCGGTCTCACTATCTGAATGTGGTGACTTTGGTCACATTATCTGAATGTGGTAACTTGGGTTACAATATCTGAATGTGGTGCCTCATGACACAATTATTTAATCTGGTGGCTATGCCACGAATTTTATATGGGTAATGAGCACGTCGACTGCAGCGATTGCCTTCGATGGTGTGTAGCGGATGGAGGGTTGACTTAGTAGTCCCCACGATGTGCAAGTTGGTACGGGGATGTGTAGCAGATGGCGTCTAGGTTTGGGTTCGGGTTGCATCATTAACTTGAATTGTTATGTGAACATGATATGTATGGTATGCCTAAATCTATTAAAATTTAGTATTGGTTACACATTGAGTCTGTTGACTCACCCCGTTGTAGGAACATGTTTCAGGTGATGAACAGTGATGGATCGGGATGACAGAACTTGTGGTGGCCATGCTCAGCTTAAAGTTTTATTTAATTTGGACATTTTATGTTATTTAAGTACTATTCAATTTTATTTGGGTTTTGTTTTATGTAATAAGGCCATAGTGATGATTTTATTATTGTTTTAATTACTATGTTACGAATTTATGTTATTTAGAGATTAAGTCAATTTATTTTAAAATAAACTTTAAATATTTTGTCACCTAAAATAAATGGGTTTTCAATATAAAAATAAACTTGTTTTCAACTCGAGCCCAACCCACAAACAAACTACCATCAAAACACACAGTTTTCAAAGCAATAAAGAATTTTGAACCGATTTACATCGAGGAACATACCAGATCCGGTCTAGGCTCGTGGGTCAGGTGTGAGGTGTTTCAGTTTTGGTAAAGCTTTATTGCTTGTTTTGGTCAAATTCTTTTAGCATCAAGTGTGCCATTTTCTCCAAATTTCCTTCTCCTCCTTGCCGAATCTACAAACTTTGAGGGTGCATATTCTTTTCCTTTCTTTCTTCTTACCGAATATTTTGCCCATTATTCCTCCATAGTCGAAATCTTTCATCTCTTCATTTATCTTTCTTTTCATTCGAGTAGTCCCTCACTCCTCGATCAATCGTGTTCTAAGTGGGAAGGCCGAATCTAATACATTTGATTCGCCCATAGCCATAAGTACAATCGGTAAGTAGTAGTTCTCTCTTTGTCAATAACTTTGTTTCATTCGAGTTCTTCATTAATAATCATGTGTTCTCCTTTCTATCCCTCATTGGGTCTGAGTTACATTCTTTTCTGTGATATGGCCATCATTGGGCTTAGGACTTTCAACAAGGTGAAGGAGCACAAGTGATTTGTATTAACCAAATCGTTATCGTCGACTCGTCAAGCAAGTGGGATAAGAACGTTGTTATAAGATTTGTTTTGGCCAAAGGTGGGATTTCTAACAACTCTTTCGCTCACCAAATATTGTTAGGACGGGATTTTAGTAGCCAAAGGGTAGGATCGATTCTTGGTGTATTGAGGGAGATCACATTCGTTGTAAGTGGAGTTAGCCTAATAAAGTGTTTCTAGTTACGATTATCAAAGTTGAGAATAACCTTTTATCGACCATCAGTATAGTTGTTGAAATCGGTAGAAAGCACAACTCGTAATCAAGGTGTGTAATCCCGTACCTTTCGAAAACATGTTTGAAATGGTGTGTAATCTCTCATCTCTCTAAAAATTTGTATTATATGTCTTGTGATTCGGTCTAAAATAAAACCGGAAACAGGCATCCGTGATCACTCGGGAGTGTGTATATTCATAGTAGTAACCATATTTTGTAATAAAACAGTTCTGGTTAAAAACAGTGATGTGTCTTTGAAAATCACGAAAAATAGGAGAAAGGGAATTATAAAGTGAATAAGATATCGAATTAAAACTTACTGTGTTTATTTTGATATGGAAGAAATGGAGAAGGAAAAGGAATTTTATATTCTGAGATATCTTAATTTTAGTGATACTGGTTCTGATTGACTTCGTGGTTCCCTGTTCTATCTTGGAAAAATCAGTTAAAATTGTACAAAGTGAATTATAAAGAATAATTTATATGTATAGATTCCATAGTGAGCCTAGTTTCAATAGAAACAAGTGAGAGTAGTATATGAAAATTGTACAGTGAGATATTTGAAATTATGGAAGGAGAGGTCAAAATCATTGGACAGTGAAACAAGGAAAATTTTAAGGAATAAACTGTACTAATTGGTTGAGCCAAAAATTCTGGAAAAATTGTAGTAAGAAGATATATGAGTCTAGTTTCAAGAAAAATTTACGGATTTATATTTTGAGATTTATAACTCAAGTTATAGTCAAAAAAGTTAGTACGACGCAGATGGACAGTTTAAATTTTTTATGCCCCAAATTAGTAGTTAAGTCCGGGGTTGCGAAATTACCAAAATACACTCGATGGGTAAAATTTACAGAAATACCTTTGGGTTGTGGAATTTACTAAAATGCCTTTATGGGCTGAATTACAAAATTCCCTTATGGGCCGATTTGTTAAGATGCCTTAATGGGCCAGTTTGATATATTTCCTTAATGGGCCAATTTGATTTATTGCTTAATGGGCTGATTTGATATATTGCCTTAATGGGCCGATTTGATATATTGCCTTAATGGGTCGATTTGATAAATTGCCTTAATGTGCCGAATTGCAAAGTGTTAATGTGCTGAACTTTTGTATGAAATAGTTATTGTTGTTATATTTGTAAATATTATGATTTTCTATGTATGTTGCATATTTACATATTGCATGGGATGGGAAGCTTAAATGAAGAGAAGAGTAGACCGATGGCATTGCCACAAATTCTGATAATGGCTATGTGCCAATTTAAATATGGCTTTGTGCCATCGTGATTAAGGCCGTGTGCCGATTATATTATCAGTATATGATTCGGTGGCTCATACGGATATTATAAATGGCGACTTATTTGCAAATTGGAGAGACAAAGGGTGGGTTGAGTTGATCCCCACAGGAGAGATTGGTTGGTACGGGTGGAAAGATTTTCTGGATGGGATGGGTTGCATTCATATCATTTATTTATTACATGAAAGTGGGCTTAGGCCTAAGATTATGCTAAATGGGCTCCGACCCAAGTTATTGCTAAATGGGTTCAAGCCTAATGGACAACGGTAAGGGGATTATACACTGAATTCTTGTAACTCACCCCCTTTTTTCTTAATCCTTGTAGGTAATGTACCATGATGTGGACTTGGGCCCACAGATGACTCGGTGGAGGCCATACTTCGGAAATAAATGTTTCAAACTTTAGTAAATTACTTTTTGCTCTATTTCATTATTTTTACTATTTGGGTTTTTATGTTGTAATAAGGCCTCGGATTATTTTATTTTGTTTTATGTTAGATGTATTTATTATTTTGTTTGGTTTATTTTAAATGGAAATTTTCTAAAAGCATAATCAACGATTTTTCAAATTGATTAATAAGTGGATTTTATAAATGAACTTTTACAAATGATTTAACTTGGACTTTCTTTCAAATTATCAACGACATTTTCAAAAGTTACTGTTTTAAAAGATCACCAGTTCAAATATCGATTCTTTAATCAGCTTTTCAAATATTAGAAGTATTTTTATCAAATGTTTCTAAACAAACTTGTTTTCTTCAATTACACCTATTTTAGTACGAATCACAAGATCCTTTATACATTTTCTTCATTACGACACACCAGATTCGGGCCTAACTTCTAGGCCGGGTTTGGGGTGGTACATTAGCATAGTAGTTTCTTAAATTTAGATTAAACAACTTCACTTATTTTAGGCTAGATAATAAAAAGAAAGTTAGTATTAGTACTTTTAGTTCCTTTAGGTTCGACAATCCGGTCTTGCCTAAGCTATACTACTGTTCGATAGGTGCACTTTCCTTAAGTCGTTGTTAGAGTTAGTTTCCTGGTTCGATCATTCTTTATATAAATTTTAAGACTCAAAAAAACAACAACCAATCATTTGCTTATTTACTTTAAAATTTGCTATATACTATTTATGTTAATTTGCTTGTCATTGTATGTGCCCAAATTCGTTCTTTTCAAATTTCACATTATGGTCATTCGTTTTTATAAAATTTTATTCATGTATATTATTCCATGTTTGTAACTTTGCCTTTCCCACATTATCACATCATGATTCAAATTTAAACATTTTAATTGATATTGGTCATTTCATTCTTGTTCCAATTCAATCTTTCATCCAATTTCAAACCAAATATTTTGAACCGATTTTAAAATCACCTATTTGAAAACCTTTTGAAATAAGGCAATATTTAGTGTTTGGAAACTTGGGAAATTGTGCCCTAACGTGCTGGGTTGCATTTTTTCGTTTGACCAAATAACTAAATAACCTTTTAATTGCGCGTTTTGAAAATCAAAGATAATCTCGGTATTGAGGCATAAATATGTCATATCCTAACGTGTTGGATGTGATGTTTTATTTCCCTAGAACGAGTGAATCTTGAGATTCAATTCAAATTGATCAGCCTTTTCCCAAAAAAAGATTTCATTTTAAATTTTTTTAGATTCTCAACATAAGGACATTGGTTAATCAATTTGGTACCAATTTTGGGCATACGAGGGTGCTAATACTTCCTCGTGTGTAATCGACTCCTGGACCTTTTTTTCCTATTTCGTAGACCAAAATTATTTTTTTACAAGGTGATCCAATTCCACCTAAACAAAAAAGGGTTGGTGGTGACTCCATATTTTTAAAGTCGATCCCGTTTTCCAAAAACAAAAAAATAGTTTCGACAAGCACCACCATGCTCCCATGATCAAAATAGAAATTATAACCATAATAAATATACTTATTTTCAATCAATGAATATTCTTTGTAGATTAGCCATGTTTGATAAATTAAACAGTAAGAATGATAAGAAAACTAAGATAATGAAATCCAAGATGTGAGGCTATACTGAATTTTCAAGAACACAACCTATATTGGATGATAAATATATTGATAATATCCCAGAGAAAATATAGAAGAAAAACACCACTCATACGCACTGGAATCAATTGTGACGGAGACAATAGTTTTGCAAATTAGTCCCCTAGTTAGCTAGGTTAAGCTACAATGATCCTGAAAACGTGAAAATCATTAAAAATGGGACAAAAATGCACCTACATGCACAAGAGAGAGATGGCCAAATGTTGAAGCTCTCCCGTGGCTTCCTAAGTCTTCGTATTCTGCTGGTGAAAAGGAGTGAAAAAGATGACACTTTGTTTCTTTTATTTTATTTTTTTGTCATTATTAACCAATTTTACAAAAATAACCTTTATACAACCTATTTATTACACCAAATGCCAAGCCATCATATTCCACTATCTCCTTAATGGGCTAATTACCAAATAAGGACTTCCACATTAAATTTCTATAGCTATTTAATACCTTTAGCTAATAGAACACAACTTTCGTACTTTACGCAATTTAGTCATTTTCATCAAATTGAACATGCAAACGGTAAAATTTCTTAACGAAATTTTTATACTATAATATTATCATGCTATAGACCTTAAAATAATATAAGAATAAATTTTTTTGACTTCAAATTTGTGGTCTCGAAACCACTATTCTGATTGCTACCGAAAATGGGTTGTTACATTTATAATATACGAACTTACCTCGGATATGAAAACGACGAAAAGGTCGATTAATCGATAACTTTAGTTTTCCCCCAATCTAGATCCAAATTTTGCTTTTCATGATCTAAATATATTCAAAATTAGCTTATTTAATAATCTCTCTATTCAGTTTAATCCAAAACACACATTTACACATTTGCCCCTAATGTTTCACCACTTTTTACAATTTGGTCCCTAGGCTAGTAAAACAAAATTCATTCAATTTCATCACAACCCAAGCCTAGCTGAATTACTATTATACCCCTACTCCCATATTTTTCATTTATTTCACATTTTAACCACTAAATTACCACATTTCACAATTTAATCCCTATTTTACATTTCCACTAAAAATCACTTAACAAAACTTGTATATTTCACAACAAACATTCATAATCTATCATCAAACCTGAAAAAACACATGTATTCATCAAATGGCATCATTCAAAATCTTTGATAGTCTAACAACCCAAAGTTGGGCCTAGTAGGATTGAGCCCATTGGGCCTTGGGTGTGGGAGCGTTTAAAATTTTTGAGAATAAGACAACAACCCTAATGCAAGTTAGACCTATTAGGTGAGTGATTTTGGAAGGTTAGGGGGCTTCTATGAAGTCCCGTGATCAAACTTGGGCTTTACGAAAATTTTGGTTTTAGGTGAATAAAACACTTGGAGTTAGTTGGTAGGCTTTAAGAATAAAATGTGGAGAAAAATGACACAAAAAGAGCTTGTGGTGTAGTGGCAAAGTGATGCCACGTAAGAGACAAGGAGGTGACACCACAAGGAAGCATGGGGTCCAAAGTTCAAGCCTTGGCGCTGGCATTTCATTTTGAATTATTTTTAAGTGAACTTGGACTTTTGCCCATAGATTTATATTTAGTTGCATGATGTTAGACACAAGGAAATGAGTGGTCTAGTGGCAAGGTGTCATTAAGGGTACAAGGGAGCCTAGGTTCGAATCTCATGACAAGCAATGGAGTATTTATTTGCGGATTGGATAGCCGAGTTTGTGTTGGATTTAAACTCTACTGAAGAATGGATCCCACATCGGAAAGCTAGCAAGAGGGAAGGTGAAAAGGTGGCTATATATGGAGCTGTCTATGAGGAGAGGAAGCATACCTTGGTGGGCATATGGGAATAGGAGCATTCAGAGCGCGGATTAGCTTCAGACTTCTATCAGGTGTGTATTTCGTACTACTCTAGCTGTAGAGCAGTAAATGCCGAAATGCCGGTCACATGGTGATGGTAGCCACACGAGCGTGCGGGCACGTGTAGGAACTTGGAAGCGATAGTCGAGGCCACTATGCATATTCGTGTGGGCTGATGTTGTTTGGGCCATGATGGGCCGAAGGGGGCCAAGTTGGCCCAATGGGCCCATGGCCCGTAGGCCCATATGAATAAATTGTATGATTGTGTAGTAGATAGTGAACTAGTCTATGTGAATCTCATATGTGTTGCTAGAATTGGGCTAAATGGGCCATTCGAACGTGTGGGTCCATTTGGGCCAAGAATGGGCCCTAGGCCCATTCGTATCGTTATCTCTGTTTAGAATATTTTAGTTTGCAAAATTATTGAAATACCCCTGGTTTGTAAAATTACCGAAATACCCTTGGTTTGTGAAATTACTGAAATACCCCTGGTTTGCGAAATTATCGAAATACCATTGGTTTGTGAAATGATAAAATACCCATGTTTGTGAAATTACTGAAATACCCCTGGTTTGCAAGATTACCGAAACACCCCTGGTTTGCAAAATTACCGAAACACTTCTGGTTTGCAAAATTACTGAAACACCCTTGGTGGGTAAATTACTAAAATACCCTTGGTGGGTAAATTACTAAAATACCCTTGGTGGGTAAATTACTAAAATACCCTTGGTGGGTAAATTACTGAAATACCATTGGTGGGTAAATTACAGAAATACCCTTGGTGGGTAAATTACTGTTATATCTTTAGGGGTTAATTAGTACGATTGCGTGCATTCTGTTTAATTGGTTGTGATGGTAATTTATTTTTGATAAATGCTTTGCATACATGACATTCTGCATGGGATTGGCATATTTATGATCGGAGGAAGTTTAATCTGGTGGCTCTGCCACATTCTGTTCTGGTGGCTATGCCATGTATATTCTGTTATTCTATTGGCTTTGCCACAAATTTTGTAATTAGCAACTTGTCTACCTTATTGGTGTGTAGCGGATGGGTAGGTCCATTTAAAAATCCCCACAGGTGTGTTGGGCTGGTACGGGTGGTGTGTAGCGGATGGATTATTAAGCTGGGATGCATATTTTATTTTCATGATCATGTTTATAGGGCTAAGGCCTAGATTGTTACCGAATAGGGCTTCGGCCCAGTTAATGACCGATTAGGGACTACACACTGAGTTCTCGTAACTCACCCCTTTGCTTTAACCTTATAGGTAATCCCCAACCTTAGAGGATTTGGAGCTGCGGAGGACTCAGAGGTGGCCATACATTGGAGTTGCTTCTCACAAAACTTAGTAAATATGGCTTTATTTTATTTTATGATCATTTAATTTGGGATGAATATTTTGTAATAAGGCCATTGAATTTTATTTTCCTTTTGAACCTTCATTTCGGCTATTATTAAATTATAAATGATTAAACATTGGGTTTTTCTTAAAAAGTTAATAACTATTTTCAAAATATCACGTTTCCGTAAATTACTGGATCTGATTTATGCTATAAACAAAGTTTTCGCTAATAGCAATAACAACGCTTGTGCAAGAAAATCATAAAAGCAAATATGAATTTCACAAATAACAAAGCACGGAGTTTCAAGAAGAATACGAAGTTTTAATGAGCGTGCATTTTTTAAACAACCCTTTCATGTGACATGCTAGATCCGAGTCGTAACGTCTAGGCCAGGTTTGGGGTGTAACAGACAGTTTTGCAAAATAGTTCCTGGGCTAGCTAGACCTAGTTGCAACGATCTCAAAAACATAAAAATCATTAAAAATGGGACAAAATATACTCACATGCAAGCAAAATGAGAAGATCGAATACTCAAGCTTCCATGAATGATCTTCTATTGAATTTTCGGTGGTGGTATCTCAATTACAAAGATGATATCTTTATTTTCATTATTTTACTTAAGGTTATTTATTAATTTACTTATTTAACCTTTGTTATATTTCATTAAAATGCACTTAATCATGTCCAAAAATGTCCACCTATATTAAAAATGGTCTAATTACAACATAAGGACCTTTAATTTAAGATAGCTATTTGATACTTTTAGCTAATTACAACATTAGTCCTTTTTATCAAATTGACCAATCAAACGATAAATTTTTTAACGAAAATTTCACACAATATTATTATCATGCCACAGACATTAAAATAATAATAAAATAATTATTTTGACTTTGAATTTGTGGTCCGAAACCACTGTTCTAATTTGACCAAAAATGGGCTGTTACACTGTCAATCAATTCTTGCAATTGTGCTTTCAACTCTTTTGATTCAATAGGAGCCATTCTTTAGGGTGCTATGGATATCAGTGTTGTCCCCAATACAAGGTTTATAGAGACCTCCACTTCTCTAACAGGTGGTAAACTAGGCAATTCCTATGGAAATACATCAAAAAATTTACAAACAACCGACACTGATTTAATATTCACCTCAGATACTTTAGTATCTGACACATATGCAAGATAAGCATCATATACCTTTCTGATATATTTCTGTGCCAATATAGCTGAAATCACATTAAACAACCCATTAAATTTATCAGATTCAACATGGAGTAACTCGTCATTCTGACGTTTCAACATAATGTATTTCTGTTTACAATTCACCATTGCATCATGCTGAGTTAGCCAGTCCATTCCCAAAATCACATCAAATTTATCAAATGGCAATAGCATAAAATCAGCTGAGAAATAATAACCCTTTACCATCAACAAACAATTTTTACAAATTTTATCCACCATAACATACTAACCTCGGGGGTTTGAAACTTTAACCATAAATTTAGTGAATTCAACAGGTAAATTTTTAACAGACGCTAAATTTGTGCATATGTATAAATGTGTGGAGCCAGGAGCAATCAAAGCAGTAATATAGTATCAAGTAGAGAAAATGTATCAGTAAGGATGTCTGGTGCAAAAGCATGTTCTCTAGCACGTATAGCATATGTCCTTGCGATTGCTTGTGCTTCAGATTTAACTGTTGAAACCCTTGTAGTACCTCGGCTACCACTGATATTACCAGCATGATGGGGTGGTCTACCTCTCGAGGTAGGATTACTCGTCTTTGAAGTTTGATCAGTATCTTTTCAATCTTTTCCAGGCAATCTTTGAGGAAATGATCAAGAGAACCACATCGGTAATAGGCTCCACTTCTTAAATGACACTCCCTAAAATGAAATTTATTACAGTGTTTACACCTCAGTTTGGAGTTACTGACACTTCCCACACTTATTATAGATGGAGACGAAGATCTTGAGTTAGAATATCCCATAAAGGTGGTAGAACGATCACGGTACTTCTTTGATTTATTTGAAGAAGATGATTGTGACTTTCTCATAAATCTTTTACAGAAATTTGGGCTTCTATCTTTGCTTGTTTATTTTCTTTACTTAATTCCTCTGCTTTATGTGCTCGATCAGCCAATACCATAAATTCCCTTAATTCAAGAATTCCAATCAACAGTTTGATATCTTCATTTAAGCCTTCTTCAAAACATTTACACATATCAGCCTCAGTCGGGACCCATTCTCTAGCATACTTGCTCAATCTAATGAATTCTAGTTCATATTCAGATATAGTCATGTTTCCTTGTTTGAGCTCTAAAAATTCTTTCTTTTTCTAATCTAGAAATCTTTGACTGATATACTTATTTCTGAATTCATCCTGGAATAATTCCCATGTAACATTTTATTTCGGTACAACTAAAATCAAGGTATTCCACCAATTGTAGGCTGTGTCTTTTAATAAAGAAACTTCACATTTTAGGCACTCAGCTGGTGTACATGATAATTCATCCAAAACCCTGATGGTATTTTCCAACCAAAACATAGCTCTCTCCCGATCATCTTCAGTAGTAGCCCAAAATTCTTCTGCCTCATATTTTCAAATTGTATCTACAAGAGGCTTACCAATTCTAACATGTTTAGCACCCTGTGGCATCTCGAGAAGCGGTTGATAAGTAGATGGGGGAGGTTGTTGTACAGTAGAATTGGTTCTCAAATATTCAATAAACCACTCATTCATAATTTCAAGAAGGCTTCTTTTGCCTCCTCACCTTGGCCCTCAGATATGGGCCTTCTACTACTAGATACAGCTCGTTGAATGAAAACTTGAGTAGTGCTATCAACTTCCTCAAATTTAGCTCTAGTTTGGTTGGATGACATTACTATATGAAAAACACATTTTAATAATGACATGTATAGCTAAACTCATACTTGCTACGTTAGTCTAAGAATCGACTAAATCGTAGCTCTGATACCAATAAATGTAACACCCTTAACCCATATCCATCACCGAAATAGGGTTATAGAGCATTACTAGAGTTTATAGAGTAATTTAATATAATTTATGTCATTTACTTTTCATATCTAAACTTAATCATGTTGTCCCTTGAATGGACCCTCGAGGCCCACTTTAAACTTTAGAATCAAGTTGAGACTAAATAGGGAATTCAAAAAAGTTTTCGTAAAATTCCAAAATTTTTCTTATATACAAATGTCACATGCCCCTGTGGATAGACCATATGTCTCATACGTCCAAGTGGCAAGCCCATGTCTTAGGCTGTATAGGCATTCGATGTGAGGCACACGGTCGTGTCCCAACTCGTTTCCTTACCCATGTAACTCTCTAACTAATGCCACATGGCCTGCCACACACTTGTGTGCTAAGCCGTGTGGTAAATTTAATTTTTACAAATTAGGTGCAGGTTTCACATCGCCAAGACACACATTTGTGTTATAGGCCATGCATCATACATGGTTGGGACACATGCTCGTGACATCCCTTACCTGTATTCGAAGTCGGAATAGGGTACGAGGCATTATCGGGTAAATACACAAGCAATCATACAAAATCGAGATGTGAATCTCTATCCAATTTTAATACTTTTCAATTACATTCATATCATCCCTAAAACGAGCTTACGAGGCCCAAAACATGCTTTGAAAGCAGTTCGGGACTAAATCAAAAACTTTAGAAAGTTTTACAACACTTAGAAAATTTTTGCTAAAATAGGGATCCCATGCCCGTGCGACCCTGAGACATGCCCGTGCTACAGGCCGTGTTCAAAATAGGTTGCTCTCTGACTTTTCCACACTCCCGTGTGCTAGGCTGTGTGGTTGATTTGATTTTCATAATTTTTCATAAAATAGGTACAAACTTCACACGGCCGGGGTACACGCCCGTGTCCAAGGCCGTGTAGCACACACATTTGAGACACACAACCGTGTCTCTACCCATGTACTATATTCTGAACATTCTATTGTGCATCAATTAAGGTGCAGGGGACACACGGCAAAAGCACATGCCCGTGGGGTAGATCGTGTGTCACACACAGCCTAGAGACACGCCCATGTGTCTACTTGTGTGGACAAAAACAAGGCTATTTACCAAGCCATTTTGTCACCCTTCCATGCACATGCCTACACAATAAAATATAGCACCAATCCAAACACATACACTCAACCAAATCAGCCACATCATTCACATGCTATTTTCAACCACATACAACATCACATACTTGTCAACTCAAACTATAACAGTCCGGTTTAGACCCTAGTCAGAATAAGCGGTTTTGGGACCACAAATCTGAGTCAAAATATATTTTAATATTATTTTCCGTGCTTATAGTATGTGAATTTGTATGTGTGAAAGTTTCATAAATTAACTTGGTCATTTATGTGCTTAATTTGAAAAAAAGGACTAAATCGCATAAAATGTAAAAGCAGCCTTCTATTAGATTAATGGCTGAATTGATGTGTCTTTCTATTTATGAGGCCTTATGTTGTAAATAGGCCATTTTAATGTGGTTTGGATGGCAATGGACATTGATAATGGCATTTTAATATTAATATTAAAGGTTAAAATTGTAAATTAGTTATTAAGTATATTAAAAAAAAGAAACAAACATTAAAGATGACCATTATCATCTTTGCTTTACCAAAATAGAAGAAGTAAAATAAGTTTGAGTTCTTCAACATTCGGCCATGGTCTAAGCATAAATCGGGTATGTGTTCGGTTTTTGGTAATTTCTACATTTTTGTAATCGTTGCTTAGTGTCCTTGAATACCCATGGTTCAATTTTGTGAATTGATGAAGATTTTGAAAAGTGCCATTGATGAATTCATGAGATTTGTGATGTTTGATGATGAAATATGAAATATATGTGTTAGATTAACATATTTTGTCATTGGATATTTGGTGATTTTGAGTATTTTGGACATAATTGAGAAAATAAAATTTTGAGGGACTAAATTGTGAAATAAATGAAATGTATGGACTTGTATGAACTACATGAACATTTAGCTAGGCATGGGTGTATAGAGATTTTGTGTATTTTGCAATTTTGTGAAATAGGGACTAGAATGTCAAAATGTGAAAACGTGGAGGCTAATTTGTAAATTGCCCTAAATATGTGTTTTTGGATTGAATTGAATGATTTGGTGAATAAATAGATTAAATTTGAATATGTATAGATCAAGAACCAAAGAACATGAATTTGGATCTCAAAAGTCAAAAGTAATTAAATAGCCAAATCCGATCGTTTACTCAAAATTGAGGTAATTCTATATATAAATAAATGTATTTCTATTGATTTATGTATGTTCATATGAGATTTCATTGTGATTAATGCGTGCGAGATGATAAATATATGAAATTCAGAGACGTATCGACTATGTCTCAATATCCGAGAAGTCCCGTACGAACCTAGGAATAGATAGGATTACATATGTCATGACATAGGTTTTGATATATGATATCATGTAAGACAACGTCTGGGACGTTGGCGTCGATTTGAGATTTACGTGTAAGACCATATCTGGTACATTGGCATTGTATTTGATTCATGTAAGACCCTGCCTGGGACAGTGGCATCGATATTTGGTTACATGTAAGACCACGTCTGGGACGTTGGCATTATACGACTATTTTGAGCAATCTGAGCTTCTTATTGGATTTCAAACGGTTCAATGAGAAATCTCAGGAAAATGTACGGCTATATGAAATGTGTAATTGAATTAGGTACGTTTGATATGTACACTATGTAAGTGTATGAATGGTAAGTACATATATGAAATTACCTAGATGAGATATGTGTATAAACTCGATGAAGTAAAATGTGATATGTGAATGAATGAACTATGATCTAAAGAAGTACATGGTGATATATATATGTTGGTAAGCAAATGGCTAATTAAATGAGTTAAGAATAGTTATGAATGTGCAAATGAGCTATTAGTAATCTTATTTTTGATATGAATAATGAATGCTTATATGTTAAGTTTATTTATATATGGCTTACTAAGCTTTTGAAAGCTTACTCTGTGTGTTTTTCCTATGCTTATAGATTTTTAGAGATTTGCTCGGGTTGGAAGTCGGTGGAGATTGTATCACACTATTTGGCTAAAGATTTTGGTAATTATACACTTTATGACATGGTTATATGGCATGTATAGGTTTTATGATTGTTTGATAAGTAGTTGTAATTTGGGCAATTAATGTCTATGTATTTGATGGAATTAGCCATGTGATATGGCTTGGTAATGGTGGTGAACATGGTAAAGATCAATTATGTTTTGTGATGAAAAATTGATATATAATTGATGGATGGTTATTATATTGAATTGGTAAGTCTTTGGATGGTGTTTGTATAGATATGTTTAAAGTTAAAATGTGATAAATGGTACACAAGTTGGTGTGCTTGATAAGTGTTTGAATGGCTAGAAAATATGGACACTGTTGACATTATTTGGTTTCATTTTGAGGGCATGAAATGTGGTTGTTTGTGATTGTAGGTTTGAACCTAAAAGGGTGGCAAATTGGTCTTGTAAATGGCCTATATTTGCCCATACGATTGAGCACACAAGCAAGTGGCTTGACTATGTCATTTAAGTTTTCTAATTGGAACAAGTTAGTAGCGACCACAGACGTGTGACTGACTATGTAGTACAAGTCAGTAGCGACCACTGGTGAGGCACATGGGCGTGTCCACGGCCGTGTGGATAAGTCAGTATATATGCCCTGTTTTGACACAGCTTAGACACACGGGCATGTCTAAGGCCGTGGAAGGCACATGACCAGCCTACATGGGCGTGTGACCTCTGTAACTTTGAAAAAAATTTAAATTTATGTGAAATTTTTTATGTGTTCGGTTTAGTCTTGACCCATTTCTAAAGATGTTTAAGGTCTCGTAGACCTAATTAAGAGACACTTTGATTTGATTCATTGAATTAAGTTATGATATGTCCGTAAAAGTTTTCGATTGTTCAATAATGCCTCTTAACCCTAAACTGGTGATGGTTATGGGTTAGGGGAGTTACATTTGATTGGTATCAAAGCTATGGTTTAGTCGATTGTAGGACTAACATAGCGTATGTGACTCTAGCTATACATGCCATATTTAATCTGCGATAGTGTGATATCTCCCGACTCTGACGAAAATTATTTTGATGAGATAGATAAGTTGTAACATCCTATAACTAGGGGTTCTGCATTTTGCACTATTTCTTGTGTTTGGCTCGTTAAGCATGTTAGTTTGGTATGTTTGGGGGTCTTGGGGAGGCTCGGGGTCAAGCCAGAGTTTTGGTAAAATTTTACTTTTTGGGCACTTTAGGGGGGAGAGCTAGTAGGGGTAGGCTTTAAGAATATTTGTGTATGCTGCTTGACACAAAGGAGCTTGTGTCCAAGTGGCGGTGGAGCCATTAGCAGTACAAGGGGGAATGCGTCATTTGTAGGAGCAGAAGGGGGAGGAGTTCGAATCCCCTCTGCTGCAGCATGGGACTTTATTTTTGGCCTTACGGATGTATGGTGTTGGCATTCGGCTAGACTCTTCTTGGTGGAGGTTTGAATGAGTCAAATTATTTTGAATGGAAGGTCTAGAGGAGTTTGTAGAGGAATACTTGGTCTTCTAGTTCAAATGGTGGGTAGGTAGTAAAGTAAGGAGAAAAAAAAAGGGATTTGGAGTTAGTGGAGGTGTTGGCCGAATGTGGGGAGCTTGAAAGGGGGAATTTCAGTTTAATGTTAATATAGCTGAGTGTGCCGAAAATTCCATAGGTCTTAGGCAATTGTTTCATTTCATTTTAGCATAATCGGTCATTAAGGGGGTGAGTGTCGATTTTTGCAAGTCTCCTTGAGTTCTCTATTTTCTCTTATACGGTTTCCCTATTTCTCTGTGCCAAAACTGTCAGTTTTTCTATTCATCTCTTTTGCTTCTTTGACTCTAGACTAAAGTGGTGTGACCATTCGGGAATTTCTTCTTCTTTACCTTTCTTTCTACTTCCTTTATTTTTTTAGCCGAACCCTCTTTCATCTCTTCCACCTTTTCTTTCCTTCTTTTCAAAAGCTGAAACCTTCCCTAATCTCATCTCTTCTTTAGCGGAACTTGGGGTGTCTCTTATTATTTTTGCTAGTGCCAAATTTCCTTGGTTACCATTCGTCTCTTTTGTGGAATCAAGGTAAGACTCTTTTCTTTTTATCTTTATTTATGACCATTCTTCTCACTCCCTTTCTTACAAAAAAAGCTGAATTTCTAATGGAATAATTAAATTCGTTTCTTCCAATCTGTGTTTTTAGCCGAACTTTAGGAAAAGAAGGGCTTGTTGGATTGCCGAAAGTCTCCTCTTCAGTTGGGTCTTATCGTGTAAGGTAAGGGAGACTCTCTCATTTCTTTCTCATTCTTTTTTGGTTCTTTGTGGCCATAGATGAATTGCTATTTTGTTTTGATGGTTAGATTTCAGCTAACCCCTTCTCTTCTCTTTTGTTTTGGAATGCTTACTTCGAGAAACTCCAAACAAGTGAAGTCCGAAGCTGAAGGACTGTTAGTTACCGAACCTTACCATTCCATCGGGTTCTTGAGGTAAGGAGATTCTCTTGATTTCGGGTTGTCTACTTCCTATTTCCCTTTTCGTTGCCTTAACTAGATTTCTTTGTTAGACAACCAAATGTTTTCTCTAAGTACTGATCAAGACTCTTATCATGGATATGAGTGCTAGCCGATCCAAGGAGGGTGCATCTAAGGGGCCTGAGGAGAGCGAACCCGTGGTCTCTACTCCTAAGTGTAAAAGACGTGTTGTGTCAGTGATTTAGGACTTTTCGCCGGGGTGTAGTAGAGAGCCGACGTCTGCCTAGGATAGGTAAATCGCTATTATCCCTGCTAGTGAAAACTTCAACATAGAGAGTCTAGTTTTACGCGTAATCAGGTGTGTAATGCTCACACTCTTCTTTAAGTATTATGTGTTAATAACTATGTTGGCTGAAAGCTGAAACGGCTGTTTAGATAGTTGAGATACCCTTGTGGGGAAGATTAGAGGGACCAGGTAAGTTACGTTATAATTTCATTCCATATAGTATGGTTATGTATAATTTGGATAACTACGGTGAACTGATAACATGCTTGCATAGGTTTTGGGAGATGATGAAAGGGGAAGTGTTATTCAGTGACTTCTGTCACAGTGGTCTGGGACCATAGTGGTTTGGAACCGTGTATACATATGTTTAACAGTGACTTGTCTTAGTCGTCTGGGACCACAGTGGGTTGGCCCCATGTTTATATATAGAGTCACAAGTGGTCTATAGTGTTCTAGGACCACAGTGGCTTGATGCCACATGTGTTTGGTTGATTAAGGTGACCTAGAGGATGGAAAACTAGGTTGGGCTGGGGCTGCATTACATACATTTTAATGTTGTTATATTATGTGGGTTGAGGCCCAATGTGTATCTGTGGGCTTAAGGCCGATTGCATTGTAAGGGGAATTACAAACTGAGTCTCGTGACTCACCCTCTACTTAATTTTGCATGTAATTACAAGAACGGGGGTTTAGAGCCGGGGTGGACTCGAGGTGGCTATTCATTACTACTTCTTTCGTAAACTCGTTTCATTTATTTAAACTTATTTTAATTTGGGATTTTATTATGTAATAAGGCCGTTATAACTTTAATTTGGGTTTTGATTTAATGTTGATATTACATATTCTATAAACTATCAAATATGGGGTTTTTCTAAAGTTAAAATCATAAACAAATAGTTTTTTAAAGTGTTAACAAAAGATGGCTTGCGAATAACTAATTAATACAGAGATTTCATTAAAACTGCAACATTGATTTCAAATGTCACCTTTAGGGAATCCCTTGATTTCGGCTTTTTGTAAAAACAAATTTGTTTACAACCTTTTAGATCAATAAGAAGTCGATACGAAACCATTAAGTAGAATTTTTAAATCAACTTTGAGATGGAGACACTAAACGAAATGTTTTCTAAGTTACGATGTTTCGTTAAAAATTTCAAACCACCGTTCTTGTAACATGCCAGATTTGGTCATAGCGTATAGACCAGGTTTGTGGTGTTGCAATTTTGGTATCAGAGCTTAGGTTTACAAAACCCAGCTGTGGGTTTGGGGTTCAAAATGTTTTTAAAAGTTGGTTTGAAAAATGGTTTAGAAAAATTCATGTTTTCTAGAAGTATGGCATCCGAGTCTCCGACACCAATTTGAACTGTAAGTTTTCTGATTATCACTTGAATTCTCATGAAATATCGTGATAGATATTTTTAAGAAATACAACTTTAGAAACTGAGATCTTTAGAATATTTCTTGCGAAAACCTACTTCTAATGCTATTTTCAATAGACTGTTCGGTAATAAAAATGGAAGAACTACTAATTCATAAACTTTTAATTAGATTAAGTTGGATTGGTAATCATGAGTGCTAGAGGACGTGGACGTGGTATGCGGCCGTGGTAGAGGCCGGGGTGTTGAGGCGAAACCCTCGAAATCAGGGCATGGGCTGAAAGGTTAAGTGTCGGCATCACCAATTACAGAAATTGGATTTTAGGACCAAACTTGTGGAGACGATACTATGTCTCAAGCTATGTTACGTGTTTTAGAGCGAGTTGCTGGATCAAGCACAGGATTAGTAACTCAAAAATCTATTTCTGAGCGACTTCGAGCTAATGGGGCTGAGATATTTAGGGGCATTTCTGGTGTGGCTCCTAACATAGCTGAGTACTAGCTAGAAGCGATGGAATTAATCATGGACGATCTTGATTGTACCGCAGAAGAGAAGTTGAAAGGGGTAGTGTCTCTCCTTCGTGATGAGGCATACCAATGGTGGTTCATAGTAAGGGATGATACAGCAGCTGACCGCATTACCTGGGACTTCTTTAAGGCAGTGTTTCAGGGAAAGTATCTTAGGGCGAGCTATGTGGATGCTCAGAGGAAAGCATTTCTAAACTTGGTCCAGGGGAGTAGGTCGGTGGCTAAGTATGAGGCGAAATTCCTACGTTTAAGTCGTTATGCCTGGGGTATCGTTGCAACAAATCACAAGTGTTGTGTCCGATTTGAGGATGGTCTGAGGGACAAGTTGCGAGTATTGATAGCTCCGCAGCGGGAAATAGAATTTGTTGTTCTAGTTGAGAAGGCTTAGATAGCCAAAGATGTGAAGCGATCTGAATGGCAAAATCAGGACAGGGACAGGGGTAGGAATAAAAGGAATTTTGGGTTATCAAGATCTATGGGGAGTTTCTAAAAGAGGCCTAGGTTTGATCGGCCGAGTTGAGTTACAAAGCCTATTGTCGTTGGTCGGTCTCAACCATGTGCTACATGTGGAAATTTTCATTCAGGGGAGTGTTGGGCAAGAAATAAAGGATGCTTCAGGTGTGGGTCTATAGTCATCTGATAAGGACTGTGCGCAGGAGCCAAACAGGGCACAACCAGTTGGTCAGAGTTATGTAGAGTCTGAAAGAGGTGGTCAGCAACCACCGAGAGGTCATGGTCTGGCCAGAGGAGGAAATAGATTTGGTCGAGGGCATGGAGCACCGGGTAGAGGTACTGAGAATACAAAGGCGAGACAGCCTGGGTTGGTTTATGTAGCTAGACGCCAAGAGGACGGAGATGCACCGGACGTCATAACCGGTACATTCCTTATTTTGGTTTGCCCTTTACAACACTGATTGATATAGGGTTTATACATTCGTATGTTGCTAGTACTGTGTCTAGAACTTTGAACATAGAATCAGAGATCACTTTTAGAGAGATCACTTTAGGAGTGTGCCTTTAGAAGTTCAAGGGATAATTTTTTCGACTGACTTGATGGAATTACCGTTCGACGAGATCGATTTGATCTTAGGCATGGGCTGGTTAGTCAAGTATCGTGCAAACTTGGATTATGCCGCTAAGCGCATGATGTTGAAAACTCTTGAGGATAAGGAGGTGTTGGTGTTAGGTGAAAGAAGGAATTATCTATCCAACGTCGTGTTTGCTTTAAAGGCCAAAAGGATGGTGCAGAAAGGGTATGAGGCATTCTTTGCTTTCATCAGTGCTTTAGAGGCCAAAGAGTTGACTGTAAAGGATGTTAAAATGGTGAAAGAGTTTTTAATGTTTTTCCAGAAGAACTTCCAAGGTTACCTCCAGGTCACGTGGTGGAGTTTATATTGATCTTCATCCGGGAACAGCTCCGGTGTCCATTGCCTGCACCGAAGAAGCTGGTGGAACTTAAAGCACAGATTCAGGAGTTATTGGACCGTGGTTTTATCCGACCAAGTGTGTCACTGTGGGGAGATCTGGTGTTATTTGTCAAGAAAAAGGATGGGTCGATGAGGATGTGCATTGACTATCGGCAGCTGAACAAGTTGACGATTAAGAACAAGTACCCATTGCCAAGGATTGACGATCTGTTCGATCAGCTGCGAGGTGCTTTGATTTTCTCAAAGATAGACCTGAGGTCAGGGTATCATCAGCTTAAGGTCAAGGAGGCGAATATTCATAAGACATCTTTTCAAACACGTTATGGTCACTACAAGTTCTTAGTGATGTCGTTTGGGTTGACGAATGCACCAGCTACATTTATGGATATGATGAACTAAGTATTCCAACCCTATCTAGATCGGTTTGTTGTAGTGTTCATAGACGATATTTTGGTATATTCAAGGACGGAAGAGGATCATGATTCGCATCTTTGGACTGTTCTACAGATTTTGAGAGAGAAGCAACTGTATGCTGAATTCAGCAAGTGTGAATTTTTGTTGAGGGAAGTTACTTTTCTGGGGCATGTTGTGTCTACTGAATGGATTAGGGTTGATCCCCGAAAGATTGAAGCTATTTTGGATTGGAAACCACCAAAGTCAGTGGTAGAAATTTAAAGTTTTGTGGGATTAGCTGGGTACTATAGAATATTCATTGAGGGATTCACGTTGATAGCTGCACCTTTAACTAAGTTATTATGGAAAGGGGTATCGTTTGTTTGGTCAGATAAGCAATAGGAAATCTTTGAGAGGTTGCAGAGGATTTTGACGGAGGCACCAGTGTTGATTCAGCCTGAGGCTGGGAAAGAGTTTGTCGTCTTTTGTGATGCGTCACACACAGGGTTAGGATGTGTGTTGATGCAATAGGGGAAAGTGATGACATATACGTCTCGGCAATTAAGACCACATAAAGTGAACTATCCTACGCATGATCTAGGGTTAGCTGTACTAGTGTTTGCTTTGAAGATTTGGAGGCACTACTTGTATGGAGAGAAGTCTATTATCTACACAGATCACAAGAGCCTGAAATATCTCTTACCTAGATGGATTTGAATTTAAGGCAGCGGAGGTGGATTGAGTTGTTGAAGGATTATGACTAATTGATTGAGTATCACCCCGATAAAGCTAATGTAGTGGCGGATGCGTTAAGCCGTAAAGTGATATTTGATTTGAGGGCAATGTTAGCTCATCTCAGTTTGTATGATAATGGAAGCTTGTTAGCTGAACTTCAAGTGAAACCTTCATGGGTAAGTCAGATTAAAGTGAAGTAGTTGTTAGATGAATTGTTGAGTTCTAGATTTAAGCAAGGGGAAGGTGGTGAGACATAAGATTTTAGTTTGAATAGTGATGGGGTATTGCGCTTTCGGGGAAAGGTTTGTATGCCAAGGGATTCTGAGTTGAGGTAAAGGATTCTGCAGGAAGCGTACAGTAGTCCATACGGAATGCTTCCTGGTGGGAGTAAAATATATCAAGATTTGCGAGAACAGTTTTGGTGGCCAGGTCTGAAGCAAGAAGTTATTGAGTTTGTGAGTAAGTGCTTGACGTGTCAGCAAATGAAGGCGAAACATTAGTTGCCTTCGAGGTTGCTACAGCCAGTGAAGATTCCACTTTGGAAGTGGGAGAGGATAACGATGGACTTTGTTAGTGGGCTACCTCTTATGCCTACTAAGAAAGATTCGATGTGGGTGATTGTTGATCGGTTGACAAAGTCTGCTCACTTCATACCCATTTTTTCGACTACTCATTGAAAAAGTTAGCTAAGTTGTACATAGCAGAGATTGTCAGGTTACATGGGGTACCAATGTCGATCATATCAAACAGAGACCCTAGGTTTACGTTCATGATTTTGGAAAGCGTTACATCAAGCGTTGGGTACAAGACTAGATTTCCGCACAACATTTCATCCACAGTCTGATGGTCAGTCAGAGAGGGTAATTTAGATTCTAGAAGACATGTTGAGAGGTTGTGTTATTGACTTCAGGGTAGTTGGGAAGATTTTTACCGTTAGCAGAGTTTCCATACAACAATAGCTATCAATCTAGTATTCAGATGGCACCATACGAAGCGTTGTATGGTCGTAAGTGTCATACCCCTACCTGCTAGAAAGAGTTGGGTGAGCGATAGTTGTTGGGTCTGTAATTGGTTTCAGAGACAGAGAAAAAAGGTTAAGTTGATTCAGACATAGTTGAAGGAAGCTTTTAATAGGTAGAAATCGTATGCGGATCTGAAACGTAAGGAAATAGAATTTTAAGTGGGTGATCGGGTTTTTCTGAAAGTTTCACCTTGGAAGAAGGTCCTAAGATTTGGACATAAAGGCAAGTTGAGCCCAGATTCATCGGGCCTTATCGGGTATTGAAATGTATGGGACTAGTGGCATATCAGTTGGAGTTACCTCTGCA
Source organism: Gossypium rotundifolium (assembly GCA_025506655.1). Lineage (NCBI taxonomy): Eukaryota > Viridiplantae > Streptophyta > Magnoliopsida > Malvales > Malvaceae > Gossypium > Gossypium rotundifolium. Next base: position 66,019,681 of record CP106732.1, on the reverse strand, counting down.
ATTGAGGTAGATACATGATGTATTTCATGTCTCGATGTTAAAGAGCTATCGTTCAGATCCATCTCACATTGTGTCGGTGGAAGAAATTGAGGTAAGACCTGATTTTCCTTTTGAAGAAGAACTAGTTCAGATCTTAGATCGAGATGTTAAAGTATTAAGAAGGAAGACAGTTCTGTTGGTTAAAGTTTTATGGCGGAATCATAGTTCAGAGGAAGCCACGTGAGAGCTAGAGAATGTGATGCAACAACAATACCCTCACCTCTTTTGATCAGGTAAATGTCGATGCCAAAATTTCTTTAAGGGGGTAGAATTGTAACATCCTAGAATTGTGGGTTCTGCATTTTACACTATTTCTTGTGTTTGGCTGGTTAAGCATGTTATTTTGGTATGTTTGGGTTCTTGGGAGGCTCGGGGTCAAGCCAGAGCCTTGGTAAAATTTTGCTTTTTGGGCACTTTAGGGGGGAGAGCTAGTAGGGGTATGCTTTAAGAATATTTGTGTGTGCTGCTTGACACAAAAGAGCTTGTGTCTAAGTGGTGGTGGGGCCATTAGTAGTGCAAGGGAGAAGACGCCATTTATAGGAATAGAAGGGGGAGGAGTTCGAATCCCCTCTGTTGCAGCATTGGACTTTATTTTTGGGCTTAGGGAGGTAAGGTGTTGGCATTCAGCTGGACTCTTCTTGGTGGAGGTTTGAATGAGTCAAATTATTTTGAAAGGAAGGTATGGAGGACATTGTAGAGGAAAACTTGGTCTTCTAGGTCAAATGGTGGGTAGGGAGTAAAGTAAGGAGAAAAAAAATGGATTTGGAGTTGGTGGTATTGGCCGAATGTAGGGAGCTTGAAAGGGGGAATTTCGGTTTAGTGTTAGGATAGGTGAGTGTGCCAAAAATTCCATAGGTCTTAGGCAATTGTTTCATTTCATTTTAGCATATTAGGTCATTAAGGAGGGTGAGTGCTGATTTTTGCAAGTCTCCTTGAGTTCTCTCTTTTCTCTCATACGATTTCTATATTTCTCTGTGTCGAAACTATCAGTTTTTCTATTTATCTCTTTTGCTCCTTTGACTTTAGCCGAAAGTGATGTGACTATTGGAGTATTTCTTCTTCTTTACCTTATCTTTCAACTTCCTTTATTTTTTAGCCGAACACTCTTTCATCTCTTCCACCTTTTATTTCCTTCTTTTCAAAAGCCAAAACCTTCCCTAATCTCATCTCTTCTTTAGCCAAACTTGGGGTGTCTCCTATTATTTCTACCAGTGCCGAATTTCCTTGGTTACCATTCGGCTCTTTTGTGGAATCAAGGTAAGACTCTTTTCTTTTTATCTTTATTTATGACCTTTATTCTCACTCCCTTTCTTACAAAAAGAAGCCAAATTTCTCCTGAAGATAATTAAATTCATTTCTTCCAACTTGTGTTTTTAGCCGAACCTCAGGAAAACAAGGGCTTGTTGGATTGCCCAAAGTCTCCTCTTAAGTTGGGTCCTATCGTGCAAGGAAAAGGAGAATCTCTCATTTCTTTCTCATTCTTTTTTGGTTCTGTGGCCATATCCGAATGGTTGTTTTGTTTTGATGGTTAGATTTCGACTAACCCCTTCTCTTCTCTCTCGTTTTGGAACACTTACTCGGGAAACTCCATTAGATAAACAAGTGTAGTTCGAAGCTAAAGGACCGTTAGTTGCTGAACCTTACCATTCCGTTCAGGTTCTTAAGGTAAGGAGATTCTCTTAATTTCGGGTTGTCTACTTCCCATTTCCTTTTTTTGCCATAATCAAATTTCTTTGTTAGACAACCAAATATTTTCTCTAGGTACTAATCAAGACTCTTATCATGGATATGAGTGCTAGCCGATCCAAGGAGGGTGCATCTAAGGGGCCTGAGGAGAGCAAACCCGTGGTCTCTGCTCCTAAGTTTAAAAGATGTGCTGTGTCGGTGGTTCAGGACTTTTGGCCGGGGTATGGTAGAGAGCTGACGTCTGCCTGGGATAGGCAAATCGCTGTTATCCTTGCTAGTGAGAGTGTCAACGTACAAAGTCTAGTTTTACGCATAAGCAAGTGTGTAACGCTCACACTCTTCTTTAAGTATTATGTGTTAATAACTATGTTCGCTGAAAGCCAAAATGACTGTTTAGATAGTCGAGATACCCTTGTGGGTAAGATTGGAGGGGCTAGGCAAGTTACGTTAAAATTTCTTTCCATATAGTATGGTTATGTATGACTTGGATAACTACGGTAAACTAATAACATGCTTGAATGGGTTTTGGGAGATGATGAAGGGGAAGTGTTATTTAGTGACTTCTATCACAGTGGTTTTGGACCATGTGGTTTGGAACCACATATACATATGTTTAACAGTGACTTGTCTCAGTGGCCTGGGTCCACAGTGGGTTGGCCCCATGTATAATTATCAGAGATCGTCACAGTGGTCTAGGACTATAGTGGGTTGGCCCCACGATTATATATTCTGTGACTCTGTCACAAGTGGTCTGGGACCGCAGTGGCTTGATGCCACGGGTGTTTGGTTGATTCAAGTGGCTTAGAGGATGGAAAACTAGGTTGGGCTGGGGCTGCATTACACACATTTTAATGTTGTTATATTATGTGGGCTGAGGCCCAATGTGTATCTGTGGGCTTAAGGTCGATTGTGTTGTAAGGGGAATTACACACTAAGTCTCGTGACTCACCCCTCTGCTTAATTTTGTAAGTAATCACTAGAACGCGGGTTTGGAGCTGGGGTGGACTCGAGGTGGCCATGCATTACTACTTCTTTCGTAAAATCATTACTTTTATTTAAACTTATTTTAATTTGAGATTTTATTATGTAAAAAGGCCGCTATAACATTAATTTGGGTTTTGATTTAATGCTGATATTACATATTCTATAAACTGTCAAATATGGGGCTTTTCTAAAGTTAAAAACATAAACAAATTGTTTTCAAAGTGTTCACAAAAGATGGCTTGCGAATAACTAATTAATACGGAGATTTCATTAAAACCGCAACATTGATTTCAAATGTCACGTTTAGGGAATCCCTTAATTTCGACTTTTTGTAAAAACAAATTTGTTTACAACCTTTTAGATCAATAAGAAGTCGGTACGACACCTTTAAGTAAATTTTTAAATCAATTGTAAGATGGAGACACTAAACGAAATGTTTTCTAAGTTACGATGTTTCGTTAAAAATTTCAAACCACCCTTCCTATATCATGCCATATTTGGTCATAGCATATAGACCAAGTTTGGGGTGTTACAATTTTGGTATCAGAGATTAGGTTTACAAAACTCGGCTATGGGTTTGGGGTTCAAAATGTTTTCAAAAGTTGGTTTGGAAAATTGTTTAGAAAAATTCATGTTTTTCGAAGTATGGCTTTTAGAGTCTCGACACTAATCCAACTTTGTAAGTTTTCTAATTATCACTTAAATTCTCATGAAATATTGTGATAGATATTTTTAAGAAATACAACTTTAGAAACTGAGATCTTTAGAATATTTCCTGTGAAAACCTACTTCTAATGCTATTTTCATAAGACTGTTCGGTAATAAAAAGTGGAAGAAATACTAATTCATAAACTTTTAATCAGATTAAGTTGAATCAGTAATCGTGAGTGCTAGAGGACGTGGACGTGGTATGCACGGCCGTGGTAGAGGCCGTGGTGTTGGGGCGGAACCCTCGAAATCAGGGTATGGGCCAAAAGGTGAAGTGTCGGCATCACCAATTATGAAAATTAGATTTCAAGACCAAACTTGTGGAGATGATACTGTGTCTCAAGCTATGTTACGTGTTTTAGAGCGGGTTCTTTGGATCAAATGCTGGGACCGATAACTCAAAATCTATTTCGAGCGACTTGAGCTAATGAAATTTGAGATATTTAGGGGCATTTCTGGTGTGGCTCCTAATGTAGCTGAGTACTAGCTGGAAGTGGTGGAATGAATCATGGACGATCTTGATTGTACCACGGAAGAGAAGTTGAAAGGGGTAGTGGCTCTCCTTCGTGATGAGGCATACCAATGGTGGTTCACAGTAAGGGATGGTACAGCAGCTGACCACATTACCTGGGACTTCTTTAAGGTAGCATTCCAGGGAAAGTATATTGGGGTGAGCTATGTGGACGCTCAGAGGAAAGCATTTCTAAACTTGGTCTAGGGGAGTAGGTCGGTGGTGAGTATGAGGTAAAATTCCTACGTTTAAGCCATTATGCCTGGGGTATCGTTGAAATAAATCACAAGTGTTGTGTCTGATTTGAGGATGGTCTGAGGGACGAGTTACGAGTATTGATAGCTCTCCAGCGGGAAAGAGAATTTGTTGTTCTAGTTGAGAAGGCTTAGATAGCTGAAGAGGTGAAGCGGTCTGAAAGGAAAAATTAGGACAATGACAGGGGTAGGAATAAAAGGAATTTAGGGTCATCAAGATCTGTAGGGAGTTTCCAAAAGAGGCCTAGGTTTGATAGGCCGAGTCGAGTTGCAAAGCCTGTTGTCGTTGGTCGGTCTCAACCATGTGTTACATGTGGAAATTTTCATTCAGGGGAGTGTTGGGCAAGAAATAAAGGATGCTTCAGGTGTAGGTCTATAGATCATCTGATAAGGGACTGTGCATAGGAGCCAAACAGGGCACGACCAATTGGTCAGGGTTATGTACAGTCTGAAAGAGGTGGTCAGCAACCACCGAGAGGTCGTGGTCCGGCCAGAGGAGGAAATAGATTTGGTCGAGGGCGTGGAGCACCGGGCAGAGGTACTGAGAATACAGAGGCAAGACAGCCTAGGTTGGTTTATGCAGCTAGATGCCAAGAGGACGGAGATGCACCGGACGTCATAACCGGTACATTCCTTATTTTGGTTTGCCCTTTACAGCACTGATTGATATTGGATCCATACATTCGTATGTTGCTAGTACTGTGTATGGAACTTTAAACATAGAATCAAAGATTACTTTTAGAGAGATGACTATGATTAGCCCTTTAGGACAATCTGTAGTGGTAAATAGACTTTTTAGGAGTGTGCCTTTGGAAGTTCAAGGGATAGTTTTTTCGACTGATTTGATGGAATTGCCGTTCGGCGAGTTCGATTTGATCTTAGGCATGGACTGGTTAGTCAAGTATCATGCAAACTTGGATTGTGCTGCTAAGCGTATGATGTTGAAAACTCTTGAGGATAAGGAGGTGTTGGTGTTAGGTGAAAGAAGGAATTATCTGTCCAATGTCGTGTCTGCTTGAAATGCCGAAAGGATGGTGCGAAAAGGGTGTGAGGCATTCTTTGCTTTTATTAGTGATTTAGAGGCCAAAGAGTTGACTATAAAGGATGTTGAAATGGTGAAAGAGTTTTTAGATGTTTTTCCAGAAGAACTTCTAGGGTTACCTCTGGGTCACGCGGTGGAGTTTAGTATTGATCTTCATCTAAGAATAGCTCCGGTGTCCATTGCCTGCGCTGAAGGAGCCGGTGGAACTTAAAGCCCAGATTCAGGAGTTATTGGACCGTGGTTTTATCCGACCAAGTGTGTCACCGTGGGGAGCTCCGGTGTTATTTGTCAAGAAAAAGGATGGGTCGATAAGGATGTGCATTGACTATAGGCAGCTGAACAAGTTGACGATTAAGAACAAGTACCCGTTGCCAAGGATTGACGATTTGTTCGATTAGCTGCGAGGTGCTTCAATTTTCTCAAAGATAGACTTGAGGTCAGGGTATCATCAGCTTAAGGTCAAGAAGGCGAATATTCATAAGACAGCTTTTCAAACACGTTATGGTCACTACAAGTTCTTAGTGATGCCGTTTGGGTTGATGAATGCACCAGCTACATTTATGGATATGATGAACCGAGTATTCCAACCCTATCTGGATCAGTTTGTCGTAGTGTTCATAGACGATATTTTGGTATATTTAAGGACGGAAAAGGATCATGATTCCCATCTTTGAACTGTTCTACAGATTTTGAGAGAGAAACAACTGTATGCCAAATTCACAAGTGTGAATTTTTGGTGAGGGAAGTTACTTTTCTGGGGCATGTTGTGTCTACTGAAGGGATTAGGGTTGATCCCCGAAAGATTGAAGTTGTTTTGGATTGGAAACCACCGACGTCAGTGGTAGAAATTTAAATTTTTATGGGATTAGTTAGGTACTACTGAAGGTTCATTGAGGGATTCTAGTGATGGCTGCACCTTTAACCAAGTTGTTACGGAAAGGGGTACCATTTGTCTGATCAGATAAGCAATAGGAAAGCTTTGAGAGGTTGAAGAGGATTTTGATGAAGGCACCAGTGTTGATTCAGCCTAAGGCTGGGAAAGAGTTTGTCGTCTTTTGTGATGCGTCACACATAGGGTTAGGATATGTGTTGATGCAAGAGGGGAAAGTGGTAGCATATGCGTCTTGACAATTGAGACCACATGAAGTGAACTATCCCACGCATGATCTAGAGTTAGCTGCGGTAGTGTTTGCTTTGAAGATTTGGAGGCACTACTTGTATGGAGAGAAGTCTATTATTTACACAGATCACAAGAGCCTGAAATATCTCCTTACCCAGAAAGAGTTGAGTTTAAGGTAGCGGAGGTGGATTGAGTTGTTCAAAGATTACGACTGGTCGATTGAGTATCACCCCAGTAAAGCTAACGTAGTGTCGGATGTGTTGAGCCGTAAAGTGATATTTGATTTGAGGGCAATGTTAGCTCATCTCAATTTGTATGATGATGGAAGCTTGTTGGTGAACTTCTAGTGAAGCCTTCATGGGTAAGTCAGATTAAAGTGAAGCAGTTGTCAGATGAATTGTTGAGTTCTAGATTTCAACAAGGGGAAGGTGGTGAGACAAAAGATTTTAGTTTAAACAGTGATGGGGTATTGTGCTTTCGGGGAAAGGCTTATATGCCAAGGGATTCTGAGTTGAGGCAAAGGATTCTGCAGGAAGCACACAGTAGTCCATACACAATGCATCCTGGTGGGAGCAAAATGTATTAATATTTGCGAGAATAGTTTTGGTGGCCAGGTCTAAAGCAATAAGTTATTGAGTTTGTGAGTAAGTGCTTGACGTGTCAGCAAATGAAGGCAAAACATCAGTTGCCTTCGGGGTTGCTACAGCCAGTGAAGATTCCACATTGGAAGTGGGAGAGGATAACAATGGACTTTGTTAGTGGGCTACCTCTTACGCCTACTAAGAAAGATTCGGTGTGGGTGATTGTCGATCGGTTGACAAAGTCTGCTCACTTCATACCCGTTTGTGTCGACTACTCATTGCAAAAGTTAGCTAAGTTGTACATAGTAGAGATTGTCAGGTTACATGGGGTACCAATGTCAATCATATCAGACAGAGACCTTAGGTTTACGTCACGGTTCTGGAAAGTGTTACATCAAGCGTTGGGTACAAGACTAGATTTCAGCACAGCATTTCATCCACAGTCTGATGGTCAGTCAGAGAGGGTAATTTAGATTCTAGAAGACATGTTGAGAGGCTGTGTTATTGACTTCAGGGGTAGTTGGGAATATTTTTTACCATTGGCAAAGTTTGCATACAACAATAGCTATCAATCCAGTATTTAGATGGCACCCTACGAAGCATTGTATGGTCGTAAGTGTCATACCCCTACCTGCTGGAAAGAGTTGGGTGAGCGATATTTGTTGGGTCCAGAATTGGTTTCGGAGACACAAAAAAAAGGTTAAGTTTATTCGGACACAGTTGAAAGAAGCTTTTGACAGGAAGAAATTGTATACGGATCTGAAATGTAAGTAAATAGAATTTTAAGTGGGTGATCGGGTTTTTCTGAAAGTTTTACCTTGGAAGAAGGTCCTAAGATTTGGACGGAAAGGCAAGTTGAGCCCCAGATTCATTGGGTCTTATTGGTTATTGAAACGTGTGGGATTAGTGGCATATCAGCTGGAGTTACCTCTACAATTGAGGTAGATACATATGTATTTCATGTCTCGATGTTAAGGAGCTATCGTTCAGATCCATCTCACATTGTGTCGGTGGAAGAAATTGAGGTAAGACCTGATTTGTCATTTGAAGAAGAACTAGTTCAGATCTTAGATCGAGATGTTAAAGTATTAAGAAGGAAGAATGTTCTGTTGGTTAAAGTTTTATGGCGGAATCATAGTTTAGAGGAAGCCACGTGGGAGCCAGAGGATGTGATGCGACCACAATACCCTCACCTCTTTTGATCCGATAAATGTTAACGCCAAAATTTCTTTGAGGGGGGATAGAATTGTGGGTTCTACATTTTACACTATTTCTTGTGTTTGGCACGTTAAGCATGTTATTTTGGTATGTTTGGGTTCTTGGGGAGGCTCGAGGTCAAGCCAGAGCCTTGGTAAAATTTTACTTTTTGGGCACTTTAGGGGGGAGAGCTAGTAGGGGTAGGCTTTAAAAATATTTGTGTGTGCTGCTTGACACAAAAGAGCTTGTGTCTAAGTGGTGGTGGTGCCATTAGTAGTGCAAGGGAGAAGGCGCCATTTGTAGGAGCAGAAGGGGGAGGAGTTTGAATTCCCTCTGCTGCAGCATGGGACTTTATTTTTGGGCTTAGGAGGTAAGGTGTTGGCATTTGGCTGGTCTCTTCTTGGTAGAGGTTTGAATGAGTCAAATTATTTTGAAAGGAAGCTATGGAGGACTTTGTAGAGGAAAACTTGGTCTTCTAGTTCAAATGGTGGGTAGGGAGTAAAGTAAGGAGGAAAAAAATAGATTTGGAGTTGGTGGTGTTGGCCGAATGTAGGGAGCTTGAAAGGGGGGAATTTTGGTTTAGTGTTAGGATAGGTGAGTGTACCAAAAATTCCATAGGTCTTAGGCAATTGTTTCATTTCATTTTAGCATATTAGGTCATTAAGGAGGGTGAGTGCTAGTTTTTGCAAGTCTCCTTGAGTTCTCTCTTTTCTCTCATATGGTTTCCCTATTTCTCTGTGTCAAAACAATCAGTTTTTCTATTCATCTCTTTTGCTCATTTGACTTTAGCCGAAAGTGATGTGACCATTCGAGTATTTCTTCTTCTTTACCTTTTCTTTCTACTTCCAATATTTTTTTAGTCGAACCCTTTTATCTCTTCCATATTTTTTTTCTTTCTTTTCAAAAGCTGAAACCTTCCCTAATCTCATCTCTTCTTTAGCCAAACTTGGGTGTCTCCTATTATTTACGCCGGTCTTAGAATTTCCTTGGTTACCATTCGGCTCTTTTGTGGAATCAAGGTAAGACTCTGTTCTTTTTATCTTTATTTATGACCTTTATTCTCATTCCCTTTCTTACAAAAAGAAGCCAAATTTCTCCTGAAGATAATTAAATTCGTTTCTTCCAACTTGTGTTTTTAGCCGAACCTCAGGAAAAGAAGGGCTTGTTGGATTGCCCAAAGTCTCCTCTTATGTTGGGTCCTATCGTGCAAGGAAGGGAGAATCTCTCATTTCTTTCTCATTCTTTTTTGGTTCTGTGTGGCCATATCCGAATGGTTATTTTGTTTTGATGGTTAGATTTTGACTAACCCCTTCTCTTCTCTCTCGTTTTGGAATGCTTACTCGGGAAACTCCATTAGACAAACAAGTGTAGTCCGAAGCTAAAGGACTATTAGTTGCCGAACCTTACTATTTCGTTCAGGTTCTTAGGGTAAGGAGATTATCTTAATTTTGGGTTGTCTACTTTCCATTTCCCTTTTCATTGTCGTAACCAAATTTCTTTGCTAGACAACCAAACATTTTCTCTAAGTACTAATCAAGACTCTTATCATGGATATGGGTGCTAGCCGATCCAAGGAGGGTGCATCTAAAGGGCCTGAGGAGAGCAAACCCATGGTCTCTGCTCCTAAGTTTAAAAGACGTGCTGTGTCGGTGGTTCGGGACTTTTGGCCTGGGTATGGTAGAGAGCCGACGTCTGCCTGGGTATGGTAGAGAGCCGACGTTTGCCTGGGATAGGCAAATTGCTGTTATCCCTGCTAATGAGAGTGTCAACGTAGAGAGTCTAGTTTTACGCGTAAGCAGGTGTGTAACGCTCACACTCTTCTTTAAGTATTTTGTGTTAATAACTATGTTGGTTGAAAGCCAAAACTACTGTTTAGATAGTCGAGATACCCTTGTGGGTAAGATTGGAGGGACCAGGTAAGTTACATTATAATTTCTTTCCATATAGTATGGTTATGTATGACTTGGATAACTGCGGTAAACTGATAACATGCTTGAATGGGTTTTGGGAGATGATGAAGGGGAAGTGTTATTTAGTGACTTCTATCACAATGGTTTTGGACCACAGTGGTTTGGAACCACATATAGATATGTTTAACAGTGACTTGTCTCAGTGGCCTGGGACCACAGTGGGTTGGCCCCACGTATAATTATCAGAGATCGTCACAGTGGTCTTGGACCATAGTGGGTTGGCCCTATGTTTATATATTTTGTGACTCTGTCACAAGTGGTCTTGGACCACGGTGGCTGGATGCCACGGGTTTTGGTTGATTCAAGTGACCTAGAGGATGGAAAACTAGGTTGGGCAGGGGTTGCATTACATACATTTTAATGTTGTTATATTATGTGGGCTGAGGCCCAATGTGTATCTGTGGGCTTAAGGCCAATTGTGTTGTAAGGGGAATTACACACTGAGTCTCATGACTCACCCCTCTGCTTAATTTTACAAGTAATCGCTAGAATGCGAGTTTGGAGCCGGGGTGGACTCGAGGTGGCCATGCGTTACTACTTCTTTTGTAAACTAGTTTCTTTTATTTAAACTTATTTTAATTTGAGATTTTATTATGTAAGAAAGCCGCTATAACTATAATTTGGGTTTTGATTTAATGCTGATATTACATATTCTATAAACTGTCAAATTTGGGGCTTTTCTAAAGTTAAAAACATAAACAAATAGTTTTCAAAGTGTGAACAAAAGATGGCTTGCGAATAACTAATTAATACGGAGATTTCATTAAAATCGCAACATTGATTTCAAATGTCACGTTTAGGGAATCCCTTGATTTCGGCTTTTTGCAAAAATAAATTTGTTTACAACCTTTTAGATCAATAAGAAGTCGGTACGAAACCTTCAAGTAGAATTTTTAAATCAATTTTAAGATGGAGACACTAAACGAAATGTTTTCTAAGTTATGATGTTTCCTTAAAAATTTCAAACCACCCTTCATGTAACATGCCAGATTTGGTCATAGCGTATAGATCGGGTTTGGGGTGCTACACAAGTTTTCCTACAGAGCTAATTCTAATAATATAGAAGTAAATACTCACATATTTGAGTGGAAATGTGTTGATGATGAGTTGAGACTCATAAAGGTAAGGATCAAATTGTACGATATGTTGTTATTGATAAATGTTGTAATTATATGAACATATGAGATATGATATTTGAGTTATGATTGCTAACTGAAATGCTCTGATTGTGAATTAGTTATTTGAGTTGGCATATAAATAATGTGTTGAGAAAAAAAGTGATTAAAAGCAAAAGTTTATTAAATGTTTTGAGAATATGAAATTTATAAATGAACTGGCTATTTGTGATAGTATATGTTACGTGCATGTATGTGTAAGTTACATTTGAGGCTTTACTAACCTCACCCCCTTATCAGTGAAATGTTAAAATGAAATTTGTAAGAATATGGGATGAAAAAGCTCACGAGTGTGAAGTTATAGAACTCCGTGCTTGAAAGAGTAGTAATGTGGTGGAAAAGAGAATGAATCAGCAAGTGAAGACAGTACTAAAAGAGATATTGGATAGTTCTGAAGACTATTCAGATTATGTAGAGTCATTGGTAAATAAGAAGTTAATTCCGACTAAATGACGTATTTAGGTATGTTATCTAAAGAAAGTATTAACTAGAAGCTTTTCTGAAATTTACTTTTGTTAGCGATGGGATAATGTGAAAATTTCTGATGACAGAATTAGACAGTTGAATAATGTTTATATTATATTGATGACTAAGTGTAATGGTTATAGTCGGGCAATTGCTATGATTCCTTTTGGGCATTCTATGGGCATTCTATGTGTACATTTATCCTCAGAAGCATATGTGACTATTTAATTCTAGAAAGAAGATTCTTATCGTGTGAGAATGCTAGCTAAATGTATTGATAGATGAAAGCATGGTTGATCTATTTGGGTTACGTTCGATATTGCTATGTCTTTTTCTGGTATTTATTCCATTGTGTGGATATGAAAATCGACGGTAAAATTTGAATGATACTAATACTCTGTTTCTACTGGTTATTGCTCTGCTAAATGTATGTGAAGATTATACTACTTATGTTACTGTGGATTTCAATATTTATGAGTGACATTGTTCTTTCTGGACATTTTCTTGGATATCATCGGAATTGATATGATTCTATCTGGGTTGTAATTTTAGATATCTTATGTTTGAAATTTCGCTATTCTGGTTTTCTTGTGAATCTATGTGATTATCTGTAAGAGATATCTATTTGAAAGAAATGACTATATCGTTTATAATTATAATTTCTGGCCCGAAATATGAGAGTACAGTGGTACCGTTCTCAGAGTTATAGAAGTTGTGATTCTTCTCTGTGTTTAAATGCTTCATTAACGGTCGAGATAATATCTATTTATAGGGTTGAGACATCATTCTAATTAAGGCCCAATGATTTCTATATGATAAAGGTTACAACGGTATAATTTAGAACTTCAATGATTAATAGATGAGACAGCTTTATTATAAACTCTTTTATAGTTCTCGTGAAAGTTCAACATCGATAAAAGTAAAAATGATTGAGGATTAAGATTAATCTGTGATACAATATGTTTGGGTTATCCTTTTTAACGAGAAGAAAAGATTTCTTCGAAAAGACTAATTCAATGGGTTAGTCTGATTTGAATTATTTGATTGAAAATATAATTTGGCTATATGTGTCTGAATCTATCCACCTGACTGGAAATAAACTTTGAATGTACATGTGTAAATTGAGGGATAGTATGGAAGAATAACTCGTATTCTTGAAGATTTGATATCGAATTATATCTAGCGGAATGATTCTATCTGGGAAAGGTAGTGATAAAATAAAGTTAGTTCGATTGTTGAAGTTTTCTTTTGCATGAAGATAATTTTGACCGAAATATCAGTTCTGGTTCAATCTGAGTTCAATAAAGAGATTACGATTCCGTCCTTATGTTAATGAATGGTTCGAAATGTATTCTAATACAAGAATGTGCAGAGATATCTTATGGTTCTATAAAATTAAAGCTACATAAATATGTGATATATTTGATGATTATAAGAGTTTAAAATGTTTAATGTTAGATAAATATCTGAATTTGACACAGCAAGGTTAGCTCCAATCGTAGAAAAACTTTTGAGTCTGTAAGTGATTCTTATCAAAGGAAAATGACTATAGTTTTGAATTTTTTGATTGGGCAATGAATACATGATTGATTTTATCAGGTAATGAAAAGTTATTAGTTGAATTAGATGCTAAATAAATGTTTATTTAGTGAAGTTGTGAAATTCAGAAATGTGTCAGCAAATTATAAGTTAAAAAGGTGTTCAGTATAAATTGATTTCTAATTCAGAACCTCAGATGTGGTATCGATGATTATTTATTATTTTGAGATAGAGTGTGTATACTGAAAAGCTCTACAAATATACAACAACTATTATAAGAAACTTTCATTGGTAATTTATTTGTTCATATGGGATTAACAAGATGCACAACAGTTCGAGATATGATATCGATGATGAGTGTGAAATGTGATATTTCTGACCTTGTTGATTATAGAAATGGAGGGATGATGAATTCTGTATTAGGATTATCTTTATCATTGAAAAAGATAGAATTATCTGAAATATGGTTAACTATTTGAAGAAATCTCTCTATACATATATATTTTTCTCTTTTGATGAAATAGTTGAGATATTAATTTCTGTATTGGTAAATCTGTCTATGGTGTCAGTTATCATTGTTTTGGAATTGAGATCTGAAACTCATATGGTAATTCTGAAGGAGATTACAGTAATCTGTGAGTATGAAATTGCATTGAAATTAGGAAACGTAAACCAAATTCTCGAAATATTTATTTGTCACTATGTTTTAGAATTGTAAAGTAACTAAGAAAGACTGTTGCTGTTACAAACAATTATCGAACTCTATTACTTCAGGATCGAGTTTTGTGAGAAAACGATTCACATGATTAAAATCGTCAGAGAAATTGAGCAGAAAATAAAAACAATTTAATACAGTTATAAGTGATCTCGTTATAGATGATGTATAACGAAAGTCAAATCAGAATTTCAGTTGTGAGATTAAAGAGATTTGAAATTTGAAGCTATGTGTGATTTTGAAATGTATGGTTAGAAACAAATCATTAATTTGCTTTCTGGTAAGATTTTCGGGGACAAAAATCCCTAAGAGGGAGAGCTGTATCAGCCTGATTTAGACTCTAGCCGGAATAGTGGTTTCGAGACCACAAATCTGAGTCAAAAAAATATTTTAATATTATTTTTTGTGCTTATAGTATGTAAATTTGTATGTGTGACAGTTTCATAAATTAATTTGGACATTTATGTGCTTAATTTGAGAAAAGGACTAAATCGCATAAAATGTAAAAGTAGACTTCTATTTGATTAATGGCCGAATTGATGTGTCTTTCTATATATGAGGCCTTATGTTGTAAATAGGCCATTTTAATGTGGTTTGGATGGCAATAGTCACTGATAATGTCATTTTAATGTTAATATTAAAGGTTAAAATTGTAAATTGGTTATTAAGTTATATTAAATAAAAGAAACAAACATTAAAAATGACCATTGTCATCTTTGCTTTGCCAAAATAGAATAAAGAAAATAAGGTTGAGTTCTTCAACATTCGGCCATGGTCTAAGCATAAATCGAGTATGTGTTTTTGATCGATTTTGATAATTTCTACATTTTTATAATCGTTGCTTAGTGTTCTTGAAAACCCATGCTTCAATTTTGTGAATTGATGAAGATTTTGAAAAGTGCCATTGATGAATTCATGAGATTTGCTATGTTTGATGATGAAATATGAAATATATGTGTTAGATTAACATATTTTGTCTTTGGATTTTTGGTGATTTTGAGTATTTTGGACTTAATTGGGAAAATAATGTTTTGAGGGACTAAATTATGAAATAAATGAAATATATGGACTTGTATGAACTACATGAACATTCGACTAGGCATGGGCATATGAGATTTTATGAAATAGGGACTAAAATGTCAAAATGTGAAAATATGGAGGCTAATTTGTAAATTGCCTAAATATGTGTTTTTTGATTGAATTGAATGATTTGGTGAATAAATGGATTAAATTTGAATATGTATAGATCAAGAACAGAAGAACACAGATTTAGATCATGAAAAGTCGAAAGTAATTGAATAGCCGAATCGATCGTTTACTCAGAATCGAGGTAAGTCTATATACAAATAAATGTATTTGTATTGATTTATGTATGTTCATATGAGATTTCATTGTGATGAATGCATGCGAGATGATAAATATATGAAATCCGAAGATGTATCGACTATGTATTAATATCCAAGAAGTCCGTATGAACCTAGGAATAGATAGGATTACATATGTCATGACATAGGTTTTCGATATATGATATTGTGTAAGACCACGTCTGGGACGTTGGCGTCGATTTGAGATTTACGTGTAAGACCATGTCTGGGACATTGGCATCGTATTTGATTTGTGTAAGACCCTGTCTGGGACAGTGGCATCGATATTTGGTTACATGTAAGACCACGTCTGGGACGTTGGCATTGTATGACTATTCTGAGCATTCCGAGCTACCTATTAGATTCTTAAGGTTCAACGGGCAATTTCAAGAAAATGTACGGCCCTAAATTTGGGCCTAGTAGAATTGAGCCCATTGGGCCTTGGGGATGGGAGCGTTTAAAATTTTTGAGAATAAGAGAACGACACTAATGCAAGTTGGACCTATTAGGTGAGTGATTTTGGAGGTTAGGGGGCTTCCATGAGGTCTTGGGTTCAAACTTAGGCTTTAGGAAAACTTTTGGTTTAGGTGTAACATCCTAAATAATTGAGTACCATGATGTTGCTAAATGTTAGTTAAGGTTTACTTGGAGTTAGAATAAAATATTAGTTAAGTGTATTTTAAAGTAAAGAAATTAGGTGACATTGAGACTTAAATTAATTAATTACTAAAAGATGGCATAAGATGAGTTAATAGCATAGTGGTGATGGCGCCATGACTTAGACATGAGGGAAGAGGTTCGAATCTACTAGCTTGCAACTTGAAAATTTTTATTTTTTTGCTTCCATCTATCAAGTGTCGGCCAAGAAGCAAACATGGAAAGTTTGACTTCTTTATTTTTGGTATGATGGCTAAAGGATTAAGGAAATATTTAAGTTGAGGAAAGAAATCAATAGGATAAGGTAAGTAATGGGAACAAATGGCTTAAAATGGGGAGTGTGCTATGGAAAGAAAGGGTGGTAAAAGGTTGGCCTTTGATAGCCAAGTATTTGGAAGGTTTTTGGGCAAGAAATTTGGCCGATTTTTGAAGGCATTTAGATGAATTAGGGGCTAGTTGGGCATATTCTCTTCTTTTGGTCATTTGTTAATTTTCTTTTCCTCTCAAAACTTGTTTCTCTCAAATTTCCTCCCTTAGCGAATGCCTATTGGACAAAGGTAAACAATTTTGTTTTGTTCTCTTTTCTTTTGGTCATTCGGGTTTTGACCATTTAGGTCTTAATTCACCTATTCTCTAAAAACTTTTCCCCTTGTGCCGACACCATCATCACACAAAGGAGGTTAATCTTTTTCTTTCTTCTTCACAAAACCGATTACACAATCCTTCCAAAAACTCAATTGTTTTTCTTCTCTTTTCTTTCTCCTTTCTTTTTCTTTCCTTCTCCCTTTTCTCACTTGGAACCGAATCATACTATCTCCATTGTTCCATTCTTTTACTTTTCTCTCAATTAAAAATCTCCACAATAATCTCTCTCATGGCCGAATGTTAGCTTGTATTTGCGCCAAAATTTCTTTCATTTTCTTGATCAAAACCAAATTCTTCTCACACAATTTCTTCCAATCGTGAGCATTAGTGAGATTTTGGAGGGTAGAAACTCAAGGTGATCTTTAGAATTTCGTAACTTTGAAATTGATTTCAAGAATCAAGGTAAGGAGTTTTTCTTTTAAGGATTTATATTTATTATATTAGTATAGTTAGTATTAATCGATTTCGTTTTAGGGATGCAATCGCTCGATCGTTTCTCGAGGAACGAAGATAAATCGTGGTAAGCCAAATCTCAAACCTTACAAATCGTTAGCCATATTTCAATATTTATAGTCGGACTAATGATCGTACATCTTTAGAGACTTTCAAGATAGGGCAAAAAAGGGCAGTCCATAGCCTTCGAAAGAGGGCGGTTCATAAATCCCTATTTATAAATGAAGGGCTATTTGAGAATCGAGAATTTTCCACCGGATTGCGGACCATCAACCGAGGAGAATCAATTATTTGAAGTAGTTCGTACTCTCGAGCCCTTGTACGTTCGTGGATTCTCAGCGAGCAACGAATCAATAAACGAGGAGAAACCAAAAATAGAAGTGGTTCAAAATCAAAGGGGTAAGGATTTAGATCGAATACCAATAGTGTATTTTTGATAAATGATAGTATTCTAATGGTTCATATTACATTTAGGTGTTGACGAGTGGGAAGGTTTAGTAGTCACGATATCAAGGTGTGTAACTTCACACTTTTCTCTAGTTGGGTGTCATTCGTGGTATTGAGTAAAATCGTAAAAACGACAAAATTGGTATAATACGTAATAATTGGTATTTTGGTGAAATAACATGAAAACGATTAAAATTTGTGAAAAATTACGAAAACGCACTCGATGAGTTAGTTGTTAATATGTAAAATTTTATGTCTCGTAAAAATGGGCCAAAAAGTATGCTAGATAGCTAAATGGGCTGAAATCTCTGTTAGATAAAAATGGGTCGAAATCTCTGTTAGATCGAAAATGGGCCGAAATCTCTGTTAGATCGTAAATGGGCCGAAATCTCTATTAGATCGAAAATGGGCCGAAATCTCTATTAGATCGTAAATGGGCCGTAATTTCTGTTAAATTGTTAAATGGGCCAAAATCTATGCTAGATCGCTAAATGGGCCAGAAATTTTGCTAGATCGCTAAATGGGCCAAAGATGCTAAATAGTTATATGGAATAAATGATATATTGTATTATGGGCCTTAATAAAAACCTGAAATATTGACTTGGGCCTTTTTGATAAAATCATCATATGTACATAGGCTATTTTGCATACATGTTGCATGGGTTGGGATTAACGATGAAGAGAAGAAATGCCATTGCCAAAATCTAGTTCAAGTGGCTTTGCCACAAAATAATTAAACGGTGATTGCCTCTAGTTCTGGTGGCTATGCCACAAATATTTTAATGGCTCAATGCCTCTAGTTCGGTGACTTTGTCACAATCTAGTTTGATGGCTTTGCCACAAATATAAAATGGCTTAATGCCTACGATTGGTGTGATGGCGGGGTGGGTTGACTTGATCCCCAGGTGTGATGGTTGGTGCGGATGGTGTGTAGCGGATGGAAATTAGGTTTGGGTGGGAAATTTCATTTTGCATGCATTCCATTATTTATCTTGTTAATCTTGATAATGGGCTCAAGCCCAAAATCATGACTTGATGATCTCGCCCGATGGATTAAGTAAGTAAGTTATACATTGAGTTTCGAGTAACTCACACCTCAAATTTTTCCTCTCGGGTAATGGAAATTGATGTGGACTTGGGCGAGGATGACTTCGTGGAGGCCATACTCGCAAACATGGGTTAAATAAATTTTGAACTTTTAAATAAGTACTTTCTTTAAATTGCTATTTTGGGTATGATGTAATAAGGCCTCTATTATTATTTTTATGGATTTTATGTGTGGTTGGTTTAAAACTATGTTTTGGATATTTTAATATGGGCTTATGATTATTATATAATGTTTACTTAAAATAAATTGGGTTTTTAAACATATGAGAAATTTTAACTATTCTTATTTCTCAAATACATCAAACTTAAAATTATTTCTCTTGGTTTTATTAAACTCTAAATTCAAAAGGGTTTTGAAATACCGATTAAATCTAAAATTATTAAGATAGTTCGATCGTGTAACAAACCAATTCCAATCTTAATGCATAGACCAGGTTTGGGGTGTTATATTTAATGGTATCAGAGCCAGTTTCAAAAACTCGACTGTGGTTGGGTTCAATAAATAATTTCTGTATAAAATTATTTCAATTATGTTCTAAAGATCGTTATGGCACCACAAGCATCCAAGCAACAAGTCAAGTAAGTATTTATTACTTAATGATTATTATGATGATCATAGGAACACTCTAGAACTTCTAGTTTTAGATGTTAAAAAACGTAGAGATTGAGACTATAGGATGTGTTGCGAAAAACAACTTTATCTCTCAAATCTCATAAAATACCGTTAATAAACATGAAACAATTTTTGATTCATAAAACTTGTAATCGATTAAATCGAATTAGTCATCATGAGCACTAGAGGCGTGGTCGTGGACGCAGTGAGACGTGGCCGTGGTAGAGGACAAGTCTTTGCGTCTCAAGCACCAAATCATATCTAGAAAATGGATGCACTATGTCACTTGTAAGTGAGGCGGATCACAGGATCATATGGAAGAAGATAATGCTTTGACACAAGCAATGTCATGCGAGTCCTAGAAAGGGTTCTTGGAACTAGAATTGGGCCAACAACTCGTGGGTCAATTTTGAACGACTCAAGTCAAATAATGCGAAGTTTTAGAGGAGTTTCGGTGTAGCTCCAAATGTGGTGAATATTGGCTCAAGGCGTGGAGCGATTATGGATGATATGGAATGCACTATCGAGCGTAAACCGAAGGGATATGTGTCTTTGCTAAGAGGCGAGGCGTGTCGATGGTGGCTTATCGTTCGAGAAGGCACCAAGTCGCATGATTACTTGGGAATTCTTTAAAGGCGCCTTCAAGGAAATATGTTGGAACGAGTTACGTGACGCCCAAAGGAAAGAATTTGAATCTTGTCCAAGGGAGTAAGACAATTGGCGCGTATGAAGTCGAGTTTTACGCTTGAGTCGCTATGCTCGGACAATAGTGTCAACGGATCATGAACATTGTGTGCGATTCGAGGATAAATTTGAATGACGAGTTGAGGTTCGATTGCCCCACAACAAGTTAGAACTTTTGCCACGCTGTGGAAAACGCCAAGATAGCCGAAGAGGCTAAGAACTCGTAACGTCGAATCGGGAAAGATTTAGAAACAAAGAGATATCTGAGCGATCGGGTTCTTCAAAATGTTTGAAAAGGCCTCGGAATGATGAACCAGCTCAAGGTAGAGCACCAGTAACTAATAATCGAGGTCGAGATTATCTTTGAATGTGGAAAAAGGCATACGGAGAGTCTTTGGAGGAAAGCGGACGCTTGTTACAAATGTGGTTCAATGGATCACCAATATAGAAATTGCCCTCGACCTACGGATCGACTCGAAGTTCATAATCTTGATGCGGTAGGCCAGAGGTACTCGGCTGACCACCGAGAGGTCGTGGACCGGTCGTGGTGGTAATGGGGTGGGCGTGGTCAAGGTGCACCGTCAAGGCAATGGTCCTAGAGGAAACACGGATGCAAGATAGCCGGGACTTGTCTATGTAGTTAGACGCCACGAGGATGGCAATGCACGATGTAATAAGCGGTACGTTCTTCATCTTGATGTACACATTCTTGCTTTAATAGATATTGGTTCTACCCACTCGTATGTTGCTAGCGCCATATCTCGAAACACGAATCTAGAATCTAAAATTACCGACGGTGAGATGATAGTAATTAGTCCTTTAGGATAGATCGGAATTGTAAATAAACTATTTAGAGGCGCACTTAGAAATTCAAGAGGAGGTATTCTTGGCGAATTTGATGGAATTGCCTTTCGGCGAGTTTGATCTCATTCTGGGCATGGATTGGTTGGTTAAACATCGGGTGCATTTGGATTGTGCTGAAAAATGGATGTCAATAAGAACCTCGGATGATAAGGAAGTCATAATGATTGGTGAAGGAAGGAACTACTTGGCGAACGTGGTATCGCCGTTGAAGGCAGAAAAGTTGGTGCGAAAAGGGTATGGAGCATTCCTAGCCTTTATTTGTGCTTTAGATGCCAAAGAGTTATTTGTGGATGATGTGAGAACGGTGAAGGAATTTCCAGATGTATTTCCCGAAGAAGTTCCTGGTATACCTCCAGATCGGGAAGTAGAATTTGGTATCGAGCTTTTGCCCGAAACGGCTCCAGTGTCCATTGCTCCTTATAGAATGGCACCGAAGGAGTTGGCAGAGCTTAAAGCTCAAATTCAAGAATTGCTGGATCGGGGATTTATTCGACCGAGTGTGTCTTCGTGGGGAGCACCAGTTTTGTTCGTGAAGAAGAAGGATGGATCGATGCGTATGTGCATTGATTACAGACAATTGAATAAATTGACGATCAAGAATAGGTATCCTCTACCGAGAATTGATGACCTGTTTGATCAATTAAAGGGAGCTTCAGTTTTCTCCAAAATTGATTTGAGATCGGGTTATCACCAGCTTAAGGTGAAAGAAGCAGATGTTTTTAAGACGGCATTTCGAACTCGTTATGGACATTATGAGTTTGTAGTGATGCCGTTTGGATTAACCAATGCACTAGCCGCATTTATGGACATGATGAACCGAGTCTTTCAACCATATTTAGACCAATTTGTGGTAGTGTTCATAGATGACATTTTGGTTTATTCAAGGAATGATGAGGAGCATGACACGCATTTGCATATTGTATTACAGCTAATTCGAGATAAGCAACTTTATGCCAAATTCAGTAAATGCGAATTTTGGCTAAAGGAAGTGACTTTCTTGGGTCATGTGGTATCAGCTAAAGGAATAAGGGTGGATCCTCGGAAGATTAAGGCTGTACTGGATTGGAAACCACCAAAATCCGTAGCTAAAATTCAGAGTTTCTTAGGATTGGCTGGTTATTATAGACGCTTTGTTGAGGGGTTTTCGTTGATTGTTGCACCCCTAACTAAACTGTTGCGGAAGGGAGTTAGTATATTTGGACTAAAAAACAACAAGAAAGTTTCAAAAATTGAAGAAGATTCGATGAAGCACGGTTTGATTCAATAGGAGGCTAGAAAAGAATTTACTATTTATTGTGATGCGTCTTACACGGGTCTGGGTTGTGTGCTGATGTAAAATGGAAAAGTGGTGGCCTATGCTTCTCGTCAATTGAGACCGCACAAAGTAAACTACCTTACTCATGATTTGGAGTTAGCTGCAGTGGTCTTTGCTTTAAAGATTTGGAGGCACTATCTCTACGGTGAGAAATCTATCATCTACACGGATCACAAGAGTCTTAAGTACCTCCTTACCCAAAAGGAGTTGAATTTGAGACAAAGAAGATGGATGGAATTATTAAAGGACTATGATTTCTCAATCGAATATCATCCTAGAAAGGCTAACGTGATAGCTGACGCGTTAAGTCGTAAGGCAGATATCGATTTAAGAGCAATGTTTGCTCATTTAAGTTTGTATGAGGATGGTAGTTTGTTAGCGAACTTAGGTAAAGCCTCGTGGCTAGAACAAATCAAGGAAAAGGACATCGGATAAAAGTTGGGACTTTTATTTCAGAGTTGAAAGGGGTGAAATAGAGGATTTTGGTATAAATATGAATGGAGTCTTGTGCTTTCGTGGAAGGGTTTGTATGCCTAAAGACTGTAATTGAGACAAATGATTCTACTGGAGGCGCATAGTAGCCCTTATGCTATGCACCGGAGGAAATAAGATATATCGAGATCTCCATGAGCAAAGTATTGGTGGCGTGGTTGAAGCGTGAGATTTACGAGTTTGTAGGAAAATGTTTGACTTGTCAACAAGTGAAGGCGAGCATCAATTACCGTCGGGTTTGTTACAACCAAGAAAGATTCCTCTTTGGAAATGTGAGCGGATAACTATGGATTTTGTTAGTGGGTTACCTTTAACACCTACTAAGAAAAATTTCATATGGGTAATAGTTGATCGTTTGACGAAGACCGCTCATTTTCTTCCAACAGACGGATTATTCATTGCGTAAATTGGCTAAATTTGTATGTATCCGAAATCGTGAGGTTGCATGGGTACCAAAGTGTCTATTATATCGACGAGGATCCTAGATTTACATCACGATTTTGGAAAGCTCGCATGAAGCCTTGGGGACAAAGTTGAATTCGAGACGGCTTTTCATCCTCGATCGATGGTCATCGGAAAGAGTAATTCAGATATTGGAAGACATGTTAAGGGATGTGTGATCGACTTGAGGGTAGTTGGGAGGATTTTCTACCATTGGCGAATTCGCGTATAACAATAGCTATCGTCTAGCATTCAGATGGCACCTATGAGGCATTGTATGGTCATAGGAGTCGTACTCTACTTGTTGGAATGAATTGAGCAAACGGCGGATGTTGGGTCTGAGATGATATCCAAAGCAGAGGAAAAGGTAAAAGTTATTCGAGCACGGTTAAAGGAAGCCTCGGATAGATGCGAAGTCGTATCACGGACACTGAAGCGTAAGGATATCGAGTTTTTGTGGGAGACCGAGTCTTTGAAGGTCTCACCTTGGAAGAAAATTTTCAGATTCGGAAAGAAGGGCAAGTTGAGCCCTAGGTACATCGGGCCATATCGTGTGATGAAGCGTGTTGGTCCGATGGCTTATCAAATTGAATTACCTCTGAGTTGGGTCAAATTCATAATGTTTTCCATGTTTCCATCTTTGAGACACTATAGATCGGATCCATCTCATATAGTACCCAGAGAGGAAGTGGAATTAAATTGGACTTATCTTTTGAAGAAGAACCAGTGGAAATTTTAGATCAGGATGTTAAGGTGCTAAGAAAGAAGACTGTGCTATTGGTCAAAGTTTTATGGCAAAATCCCGGAGCGGAGGAAGCTACGTGGGAGCCTGAGGAAGCTATTCGGCAGTAATATCCTCACCTCTTTTAATCAGGTAAATTTCGAGGACAACATTTTCTTTAAGAGGGGTAGAATTGTAACATCCTAAATAATTGAGTACCATGATGTTACTAAATGTTAGTCCGGGTTTACTTGGAGTTAGAATAAAATATTAGTTAAGTGTATTTTAAAGTAAAGAAATTAGGTGACATTGAGACTTAAATTAATTAATTACTAAAAGATGGCATAAGATGAGTTAATAGCATAGTGGTGATGGCGCCATGACTTAGACATGAGGAAGAGGTTCGAATCTCTAGCTTGCAACTTGAAAATTTTTATTTTTTTGCTTCCATCTATCAAGTGTCGGCCAAGAAGCAAACATGGAAAGTTTGACTTCTTTATTTTTGGTATGATAGCTAAAGGATTAAGGAAATATTTAAGTTGAGGAAAGAAATCAATAGGATAAGGTATGTAAGGGGAACAAATGGCTTAAAATGGGGAGTGTGCTATGGAAAGAAAGGGTGGTAAAAGGTTGGCCTTTGATAGCCAAGTATTTGGACGGTTTTTGGGCAAGGGGCTGGCCGATTTTTTGAAGGCATTTAGATGAATTAGGGGCTAGTTGGGCATATTCTCTTCTTTTGGTCATTTGTTAATTTTTCTTTTCCTCTCAAAACTTGTTTCTCTCAAATTTCCTCCCTTAGCGAATGCCTATTGAACAAAGGTAAACAATTTTGTTTTGTTCTCTTTTCTTTTGGTCATTTGGGTTTTGACCATTTAGGTCTTAATTCACCTATTTTCTAAAAACTTTTCCCCTTGTGCCGACACCATCATCACACAAAGGAGGTTAATCTTTTTCTTTCTTCTTCACAAAATCGATTACACAATCCTTCCAAAAACTCAATTCTTTTTCTTCTCTTTTCTTTCTCCTTTCTTTTTCTTTCCTTCTCCTTTTCTCACTTGGAACCGAATCATACTATCTCCATTGTTCCATTCTTTTACTTTTCTCTCAATTAAAAATCTCCACAATAATCTCTCTCATGGCCGAATGTTAGCTTGTATTTGTGCCAAAATTTCTTTCATTTTCTTGATCAAAACGAATTCTTCTCACACAATTTCTTCCAATCGTGAGCATTAGTGAGATTTTGGAGGGTAGAAACTCAAGGTGATCTTTAGAATTTCGAAACTTTGAAATCGATTTCAAGAATCAAGGTAAGGAGTTTTTCTTTTAAGGATTTATATTTATTATATTAGTATAGTTAGTATTAATCGATTTCGTTTTAGGGACGCAATCGCTCGATCATTTCTCGAAGAACGAAGATAAATCGTGGTAAGCCAAATCTCAAACCTTACAAATCGTTAGCCATATTTCAATATTTATAGTCGGACTAATGATCGTACATCTTTAGAGACTTTCAAGATAGGGCAGAAAAGGGCAGTCCATAGCCTTCGAAAGAGGGGCGGTTCCGGAAATCCCCCTATTTATAAACGAAGGGTTGTTTCGGGAATCGAGATTTTCCACGGGTTGCGGACCATCAACCGAGGAGAATCAATTATTTGAAGTAGTTCGTACTCCCGAGCCCTTGTATCGTTTGTGGATTCTCGTGAGACAACGAATCAATAAGCGAGGAGAAACCAAAATAGAAGTGGTTCAAAATCAAAGGGGTAAGGATTTAGATCGAATACCAATAGTGTATTTTTGATAAATGATAGTATTCTAATGGTTCGGTATTACGTTTAGGTGTTGACGGCGGGAAGGTTTAGTACTCACGATATCAAGGTGTGTAACTTCACACTTTTCTCGGGTTGGATGTCATTCGTGGTATTGAGTAAAATCATAAAAACGACAAAATCGGTATAATACGTAATAATTGGTATTTTGGTGAAATAACATGAAAACGATTAAAATTTTTGAAAAATTACAAAAACACCCTCGATGAGTTAGTTGTTAATATGTAAAATTTTATGTCTCGTAAAATGGGCCAAAAGTATGCTAGATAGCTAAATGGGCGAAATCTACATTAGATCGAAAATGGGCGAAATCTCATTAGATCGAAAATGGGCCGAAATCTCTGTTAGATCGAAAATGGGCCGAAATCTTTATTAGATAAAAAATGGGCCAAAATCTCTGTTAGATCGTAAATGGGCCGTAATTTCTGTTAAATTGTTAAATGGGCCAAAATCTATGCTAGATCGCTAAATGGGCCAGAAATTTTGCTAGATCGCTAAATGGGCCAAAGATGCTAAATAGTTATATGGAATAAATGATATATTGTATTATGGGCCTTAATAAAAACCTGAAATATTGACTTGGGCCTTTTTGATAAAATCATCATATGTACATAGGCTATTTTGCATACATGTTGCATGGGTTGGGATTAACGATGAAGAGAAGAAAGGCCTGTTGCCAAAATCTAGTTCGGTGGCTTTGCCACAAAATAATTAAACGGCTGATTGCCTCTAGTTCGGTGGCTATGCCACAAATATTTTAATGGCTCAATGCCTCTAGTTCGGTGACTTTGTCACAATCTAGTTCGGTGGCTTTGCCATAAATATAAAATGGCTTAATGCCTACGATTGGTGTGATGGCGGGGTGGGTTGACTTGATCCCCACAGGTGTGATGGTTGGTACGGATGGTGTGTAGCGGATGGAAATTAGGTTTGGGTGGGAAATTTCATTTTGCATGCATTCCATTATTTATCTTGTTAATCTTGATAATGGGCTCAAGCCCAAAATCATGACTTGATGATCGGCCCATGGATTAAGTAAGTTATACATTGAGTTTCGAGTAACTCACACCTCAAATTTTTCCTCTCGTAATGGAAATTGATGTGGACTTGGGCGAGGATGACTTCGTGGAGCCATCTGCAAACATGGGTTAAATAAATTTTGAACTTTTAAATAAGTACTTTCTTTAAATTGCTATTTTGGGTATGATGTAATAAGGCCTCTATTATTATTTTTATGGATTTTTATGTGTGGTTGGTTTAAAACTATGTTTTGGATATTTTAATATGGGCTTATGATTATTATATAATGTTTACTTAAAATAAATTGGGTTTTTAAACATATGAGAAATTTTTAACTATTCTTATTTCTCAAATACATCAAACTTAAAATTATTTCTCTTGGTTTTATTAAACTCTAAATTCAAAAGGGTTTTGAAATACCGATTAAGCTCCCATTTGTCACCATTTTGGGCGGCATGGAGGAAGAGGTAGAAGGCAAGTGGAATTCTACCTTGGACTCTTGGTAAACACATTTGAAATGTGTGGAGTGGAGTGTTTGGGGGATATGGCAGAATGTTGGGGAAGTGGGGAGTGTATGGCGGTTTTGGGAAGTGGGGGTGAGTAGGCCAAAAATTATTAAGATAGTTCATACTTGTCTTAGAAATCATACTACTTCTAAACCAGTTCTCTATTTTGACTTCTCCATTACTAGTGGCGAAACCATATCATCTTCTTCCTCAAACTCTCATTTGCTTTTCTCAATAATCCTAGTAGAATCAGGGGTTCTTGTGGCGAACCAAATCCGATCTTAATGCATAGACGATTATTATTATGAGTTTCTTGATGATCTATGTGATACCATGGTGTGGCTATATGTGACATGGGATATGAGGTTAGGCATAATAGCATGATATGCATGATTATATGATATGCATGATTACATGAGTATGGTATGTTGATGGGTGATCTGAGTGGAGGGGTTTGGGGTGTTACTATGCGGATGTGCATAGACTAGCATAAGCTGAATAAGTGACGATCAAAACAAGTATCCACTACCTCGGATAGATGACTTGTTTGATCGGTGAAGAAGCGTTAGTTTTCTGAAGATCGACCTAAGGTGCAGGTATCACCATTGAAGGTAAAGAAGCGGATATCTGTAAGGCGGCATTTCATACTCGGTATGGGCATTTTGAGTTCTTGGTTATGCCATTCGGGTTGACTAACGCGGCTGACTTTCATGGATCGATGAGCAGGGTGTTCCAACGATATCTAGATCAATTCGTAGTGGTTTTTATCGGCGACATCTTGGTATATTCAAGGGCGAGGAGGAACATGAGCATTTGCGGGTAGTATTGCGATTCTAAGGGAGAAAGCGCTCATCTGAAGTTTAGTAAATCGAGTTACGGCTCGGGAGGTGACATTCTTGGGTCATGTAGTATCGGTGAGGGATTAAGTGGATCCTCGAAGATAGAGGCCGTTTTGGATTAGGCCGCCTAAGTCGATGCGCAGAGATTCGGAGTTTTTGGGCTTGGCGAGGATATTAGAAGATTTGTAGAGGTTTCTCGTTGATCGCGATGCCAATGACCAAATTATTGAGAAAGGAGTTCCGTTTAGTTGAATTTGAGAAACAGCAGAGAGCTTCGATAAGTTGAAGAAGATTTTGGTGAAGCTCGGTTACGATTCAACTTTGATTTGGTAAGGAATTCTGATGTCTTGCGATGCATCACATCTGAGCTTGGGTTGTGTCTTGATGCAAGAAGGGAAGGTTGTGGCTTACGCATCTGACGGTGAGGCCACATGAGGTAAATTACCCTACATACGATCTGGAGTTAGCGGTTGTAGTATTTGCCTTAAAGATATGGAGGCATTACTTATGCGGAGAGAGCGATAGTCTACGGACCATAAGAGTCGAAGTACCTTGACTCGGAAAGACTGAATCTGAGGCGGTGCCGATGGATTGAAACTTTGAAAGACTCGATTGCTCAATTGAGTATCATCCGGGCAAGGCTAATGTTGTGGCGGGCGCATTGGCCGTAAGGTTGTTTGGTTGAGGCGTTGTTTGCCCACTTGAGTTTGTATGACGGCGGGAGTATTACAGCGAGCTACTGAGTTAAGCCTACTTGGGTTGGCGGATCGAGAAAAGCGTTGTTGGATGAGGTTTTGGCGCCTGAGAGGACACAAGTGCGAGAATGAGGGTTTGAAGGGTTCTGACTTGTCCGGTGATGGGGTTACGTGTTTCGGGGAGGGCTTGTATCTTAGAGATCTTGAATTGAGGCAAAAGATTCTTGAGGATGCTCATAGCAGACCCTACGCTATGCATCTGGAGGTAGCAAAATGTATAAGGATCTCGAGGAGCGATTCGATGGTAGATGCGAAAAAGGAGGTGGCCGAGTTTGTGGGTAAGTGTCGACTTGTCGGTGGTCAAAGTGAGCACCGGTTGCCATGGGTTGCTTGACCGGTGAAGATTCCACGATGGAAGTGGGAAAGGATAACTATGGACTTCGTCGATGGGTTGCTTACGAGCAAGAAGGATTGATTTGGGTAATTGTGGATCGGTGACTAAATCCGCTCACTTTATTTCGGTGAGGTGGATTACTCACTTGAGGTTGGCGTGTATATGTCGAAGATTGTGAGGCTACTGCGGGGTGCCGTATCGATCATCTCGGATAGGGACCCCAATTCACGTTAAGGTTACGGAAGGCTTTGCATCGAGCTCTGGGTACAGTTTTATTCGACGGCATTTCATCCATGGTGACGAGGCGATCGGAAAGGTTATCTGATCTTGGAGGACATGCTTGAGGTTGTGTATTGGACTTGAGGGTAGTTGGGAGGAGTATCTACCGTTAGCTGAATTCGCCTACAACAACGACTACCAAGCAAGTATCAAGATGGCACCTTATGAGGCGTTATGCGGTAGGAAGTTATCGTTCAAAGACTTGTTGGGCGAGTTAAGTGAGCGTCGGTTATTGGGACGAGTTGGTTCTTTGAGACCGAAGACAAGGTTAAGTTGATTAGGGCTCGATTGAAGGAAGCTTGGCCGGCGAAGTCTATCTGCGATCTTAAGCGGAGAGATATTGAGTTCTTTGTGGGAGATCGGGTTTTCTGAAGGTCTCACCGTGGAAGAAAGTATTAAGGTTAGGGAAGAAAGGCAAGCTAAGTCAGGGTTTATTGGGTAGTATAAGGTACTAAAGCGAGTGGGACGATTCGCGTGTCATTTCGAGTTGCCGGTGAGCTAAGTCAAATTCTGACGTGTTCCACGTTCGATGCTTGGCGTTATCGTTGGATCCGTCACATGTGGTAGCGATGGAAAGATCGAGGTGAATCGAGACTTGTCTATGGAAGAGGAACTGTCTGATTCTAGATTGGGATGTGAAGGTTACTGCGTGAGGAAATCTGTGCCTTTGGTTAAGGTACTTTGGCGGAATCATGGCGTGGAGGAAGCTACGTGGGAACGAGAGGATATGATGAGAGCAAGACAATACATAACTCTTACGATCGGGTAATTTCGGTCGAAATTATTTTAAGGGGTGTAGCGTAATATCCGGGTTAGAAATTTTGTTTTGTTGTTGCATGATATTGCATGTGTTTAGTGTCTTTGTGTTGTTGTTTGTGTAGTATCGAGGCTTAATTGTAGCCTCGGTGTATACTGATGAATGGGAAAATTTTGGTTTTGGGTGTTAAGTCGGGGCTGTTGGAGCTAGGGTATAAGGGTTTTCTTTGGTGTTTTATTGCACAAGTGAAGAGTGTGAGTGGCAAGGAGGAGCTTGGTGTGGCGTCATCTGGTGAGGGAGGTCGGAGTTCAAGTCGTAGAGCTCCCATTTTGTCACCATTTTGGGCGGCATGGAGGAAGAGGTAGAAGGCAAGTGGAATTCTACCTTGGACTAAATCAAACCGTTCAAAAGTAAGGTGGAGAGTGATTGTAGGAGTAAGACTTGGTAAACACATTTGAAATGTGTGGAGTGGAGTGTTTGGGGGATATGGCGAATGTTGGGGAAGTGGGGGAGTGTATGGCCGATTTTGGGAAGTGGGGAGTGAGTAGGCCGAATGTTCCTTTTGGAATGTGATGCATATTCGGTCATTAGGAGACCAAACCAAACTCTTTCATTTTGGGAAACACCAAAGCCGAAGTTCTAAAGAATTCTCTCATCTTTTCTTCACTTCTTGAACGAAATACCAAGTCTCTTTAGTTGCCAAAATTGTCTTGTTCACTTGGCAAACATGCATCTATCCTTCTTTCTTCATTTGGTTATCGGGTAATCATTCATTTTCTCTTGTCATTTTGAAGATTCTCTTTTGACTTCTCCATTACTAAGAAACCATATCATCTTCTTCCCTCAAACTCTCATTTGCTTTTCTCAATAATCCTAGCGAATCTTTCATTTTGCCTTACCATTTCATTAAGGATTTCTTTCAAAGCGTAAGTATTTGTTCCCATCCATTTCATATAATTTTTTTTTTTAATCTTCCATTTCAAAAGCTCTTAAGGCGAATTCTTGGTGGTTGGTGTTGGGGACATCAAGGTTTATTATCGGTTGATTAGTAAGTGGAGGTTTTTATTGTTAGTTCATTCTCTTAGTTCTTGGTTAGTCAAAGCTTCAAGAGATTAATGTTTCCTTCTTGATAGGTGGGCCGATTGTCTACTCTTTGGTTTGGGATTTTTCGGTGATATTTTAATATGGTGTTGGCGAATGTGTAGATGTCTAACCCTATGTTTTGGCGATTAGCTAGTACTCGAGGGACTTAGATTGCTTTTGTGAGTTTCTAGACTTCGTATTTACGGTGTGTAAACTAACACACCTACTGTTTAGTAATATGATTGATAATGTGGATTAATGAAAGCAGTTTTGATGTGATACCTAATGGGTATGATGACTCGGGTAAGTCGGAAATTTTGATGATCTATGTGATACCTGGCTATATGTGACATGGGATATGAGGTTAGGCATAATAGCATGATATGCATGATTATATGATATGCATGATTACTTGAGTGGAGGGAGCGGTGATATTACGGTGCTTTAGTAGCACACTTTGTGACTTTAGGTGGTTTGGCACCTCATTACTTGTCCTGTGGTTTAACCACTGTGGGTTCATGAGATATGGGAAGTGATTTGGTATCACGATGGGTTGGCCCCATCGCCGGTTTGTGTTGGTTGAAATGGGACACGGTGGTTTAGCACCACATTGGCGGATATTGTGTCTTTGGGACACGGTGTTTTGGTAACACATTGTGACTATATGTCACGGTGGTTTAGCACCACCGGTGGTTTGGTACCACTGCAGGGTAGAAAAGGCGATATGGATGGTTAGGATCGGGTTGCATTAATTATGTTGCTTTGTATGATGTGTGTTAGCATGTTGTTCTTGGGGCGGGATTTACATTGAGTCACTCGACTCACCCTCTCCTTTGACATTTGGGTGACTCGTGAAGCGGACATGGGCCAGGATGGACTCGGGGTGCACATGCCATGCTTTAATAAAGGACTATTGAATTTGGGTACTTTAGCTTATTTACTTTATTTGGGTTTTATATTGGATTTGTAAAAGGCCTTTAATTTATGTTTTGGTGATGCTTATGTTTTAATTAGATTTTAATGTGCCTTAACAAAACAAGTTGGTATGAATTTTACTAAAACTTGGAAAGATAATGATTTCAAAATGGTGTTTTTACATTAGGCTCATTTAGCCACCACACACCGTTAAGACTTCAAAAATCTCCGGGTTTCACATACTCCATCCGATTTCAAACAAGTCTACTCAAATTGTCTTCAAAATACACTGTGTTTTCACTCGGCTTTTAGCGAAAAATTTAACCTCTCACAAACATGTTTCCCGTGAACATACCGATTAGGACGTGGTGTCTTGTCGGGTTTGGGGTGTTACACATTAGGTGAATAAAAACCTGGATGTAAGTGAGTAAGCTTTAAAAATATTGTTAGGGAAATCATGACACAAGGAAGCATGTGGTCTAGTGGTTGTGGCGTCATTAAGGATGTAAGGGAGACTAGGTTCAAGTCTTGCCTTGCAGAATTTTTAAAATTTGCTCTTAAAACAACTTAGGGACTAGTGCATAGGCTTTAGAAATATTTGCGCATGTTTTAAGTCACAAGGAGCTAGTTGGTAAGGTGGCTAGTGGTGTGGATTAAGTTACAGAGGGGTTTGGTTCGAATTCCTTTGCATGCAATGGTTGACTATTTTGCTAATTTCGGATGATTTTGGAGGGTTGATGGAGGGATCCCACATCAGGAAGCTAGCATGAGAGTAGGGGAGAAGATGGCTTTAAATAGAGCGATCTATGAGGAGAGTAGGCATACCTTGGTTGGCGTTTGGTCATATGAGTGTTCGGAGCACGGATTAACTCCAGATTCCTATTAGGTGTGTATTTCGCACTACTCTAGCTATAGAGTGGAAAATGCCAAAATGCCGGTCACACGGTGATGGTAGCTATAAGAGCCTATTTATGCCCGAGCCCGATTAACAGAAAAAGACAAAACAAAAGAAAAGAAAAATAGATTAAAAACCCAAAAAAAATAATTTAATTAATAGTCCCATGTTCATTAATAAAAACAGTCCAGATTACAAAAAATGGGCCCAAATAAACAAACTAGCCCAAACCTAGCCTATTACACAAAACCCAAAATTATCAGCCCAAATGTTTTTCTAAATAGACCTAAATCGAATGGCCCAATTTTTAGAACGACCCAAATGGCCCAAAGGATTTTGGACAAACCAAAACCCTAAGGGTTCCAAGAGCTAACAGCGCTGCACGCGTGCCCCTACGTGTGCCACCATGCACGCCTCTATGAAGCCTCCGTACCTCCAGTGAGCCTTCGTACGCCACGTTCGCCTTTCATACCTGCAAACGAATAGCAAAGAAACAACAACAAAAAAGGGAAACACAAAATTGTATTTTGATTTTCTTTTCTTCTTCTTAACTATAAAAAGAAAGGCAAAAAACAATTGTAGGGGTTACAAAAATTACGAACACAGAGAATATAGAGCAATAAAAACCCAGAAATAGAAAAAAAAGGTTTCTTTTCGACTTCATTTTTCTTTATCTTTTCGAATCCAGTTTTATAGCATTTCTTTTCTTTTACATGCGAAAATGAAAAAGGGATTACCTTTGTAAGATTCAGTCCTTATCTTCTCCGTCACGATTGGGGCTAGACGAAGACGTTGGTCGATTAAATCAGGCCTTCGTGTGCAATTACCCACCATTTATGGTGGTGTTTTAGTGGTTAAGCGAAGAGGCTCCAAGTTGCAACTGAGAGCAAGAGCGAAATGGGGCTAGGGTTTTGATTTCAAAAGAGAAAAGGGGCACCGATTTTCGGATCATTTTTAGGTTTTTATTAGTCTTTTCAAACTATGTGAAATGACGCCATATAGTATCGGTTCAACTTGACCCGACCCGATATCCACAGGACCACCTTTTCCTGCGTCGTCACTTGATTAGACCCTAGGTGCTTTTATTTTTTTTAATTAGTCTCTGTAATTTAAGTGCACTTTTATGCTTCCCAACACCATGTTTCATTAATGCTTTTATAATGTGTTTTGGCACGATAATACGTCATTATTCTTATGCATGTTGTAAAATTTTTACTATGAATGGCCATTTATATGTTTTAGTTTGATCAATTATTTTTTAATTAAATCATTAACTCTTTTTATTTTAAAATCACCCATTTGAAAACCCCTCAAAATAAAGCAATGCTCGTGTTTGGAGGTTTTGAGAAAATCGTGCCCTAACTTAATGGGTTCCAATTTTTCTCGATAAATTCTAGCAACAGAGTCCCCTTTTCCCTTTTAAATCAAAACACATAAATATTTTAAATAAAAGCTTACTCTCGAAAATTTGAGATGTTACGTCTTAACTTAGTGGATGTGACATTTTATCATCCTGAGGTAAGAATTTCTAAAAATGAAGGCAATATTCTATAATCGAGAATTTTGAGAAATTGTTCCCTAACTCTGTAACACCCCAAACCCGGCCTAAACGTTACGACTGGATCTGGTATGTCACAAGGAAAGGTTGTTTGAAAGAACTTGGAATTTTAAGGAAACATCGTAATTTTGAAAGCTTTTCGTTTTGTGTTTTTTTCTTGGAAATAACATTCAGTTTAGGGGTTGCTTACCATCTCTTATTTAAAAGAACCGTTAGTCGAAAACGGTTTGATGATATGAAAACAGAAACTAGTGGTACATCGAACGTATCATTTTGAAAATGGTGTTTGCGGTTTTAAGTAAATCTCTGAATTGAGTTGTTAACCAGCATGTTATCCACTTGTTAATATTTTGGAAACATTTATTTATAATTTTAGGAAAACCTTGGGTTTAGAAGTTCATAATATAATAACATCCGCATGAAATCCAAAAAAATCCCAAATTTATGTTATGGAGGCCTTATTACATAACAAAATCCCAAATTAAAATAAGTTTAAAGAAAGAAATGAAATTACATAGGAAGTAATGCATGGCCACCTCGGAGTCCACCTCGGCTCCAAATTCGCGACTAAGAGTTACCTACAAGAATAAGCAAAGGGTGAGTCACCAAGACTCAGTGTGTAATTCCCCTTACAAACGCAATCTGGCCTTAAGCCCACAGATGCACGTTGGGCCTTAGCCCTCACAATATGGCATATGAAAAGTATGTATGCAATGCAACCCAGCCTAACCTAGTTTCCAACCTATACGTCACCGGAATCAGCCAAGCGCCTGTGGCACCAAGCCACTGTGGTTCCAAAGCACTGTGATTCCAAATCACTGTGACAGAGTCACAAAATATAATATGTGGGGCCAACCCACTATGGTACCAAACCACTATGGCAATCACTGAGTAAAATATATGTGAGGCCAACCCACTGTGGTACCAAACCACTGTGGTACCAAACCACTGTGATAATCATTGATAAATGTATATGTGGTGCCAAACTACTGTGGTACCAAACCACTGAGACATAGTCACGAAATATAATATGTGGGGCCAACCCACTATGATACCAAACCACTGTGACAGCCACTGAATCGCACTTCCCCATTCAAGCATATCCCAAAGCCCATGCAAACATACTTCCAATGTAAGCAGATAATCAAATTATACATATGTTTAGATTATGCTATTCATAAAACAAGGTCATATAGGTACTTACCTGGTATCCCCAACCTTACCTACAAGAGTATCTTCACTGACTATACAGTCAACTAGGCTTTTAGCCAACACAGTTATTAACAAAAATAATAGGAAAAGTGTAAGCGTTACACACCTGATTACGCATAAAACTAAACACTCTAGATCGTCGACACTCTCACTAGCAGGAACAACTACGATTTGACTATCCCAAGCAAAAGTTGGCTCCTTGCCACAACCTGACGGAAAGTCTCGAACTGCCAACACATCATGCCGTTTAAACATAGGAGCAGAGATTTCTAGCTCACTCTCCTCAGGCTCCTTTAATGATACCTGCTTGGTATGGCTAGCGCTCGCATCCATGAAGAGAGCCTTGATTAGTACTCAATGCGAAATGTAGGTTGTCCAACAAGAGAATCTGATTAAGGCAACTACAAGCAAAAGTAATGTAATAGCCAAGAAATCGAAAAGATGAAGCCTTACCTTTAGAACTTGAATGGAATGGTAAAATTTGGCAATCAACAGACCTTCAGGCTTCGGACTACCATACGTTCACTACTGGGATTACCCGAGTAAACGTTCCAAAATGAGAGAAGGAAAAGATGGATTAGCCAAAATCTAAACATTACAAGAGATAGCCACTACGGCTAAGAACAACTTAAAATCAAAAGTGAAATGCAAAGATAAACACAGTTGCCCCTTACCTTGTGATTACGAAAGATTTGAAGGAGAGAAGAGATTCAACCAACCCGCTCACACCATTACAAGAGAAGAATAAAGTAAGAAAGAGTGAGAAGATGGAAAGAATGAAAATGAAAAGAGAGGTGCTACAAGTAAGGAAAGGTCCGGTTACAGTGAAGAAAACAAGTTGTAAAAGATGAACAAAGGTGGTACGGCTCAAGAGAAAACAAGGAAGAAGAAAAAAAATGAAGAAGATAGAAGCAGTGTAGAAGAGAAAGAGGGTTTTGATTAATAAAGGATGTAGAAAAATTGAAGGTGAAAGGTTTCGGTTATGGTGAAGAATCAAACTGTAGAAGGTGCAAGAGAGGTTCGGCTAATACCATGAACAAGAAGGAGAAGAAGAGAGAAAATGCTACGGTTTTGGTAAAAAGAAATGAATGAAACTCCAAATGCAAAAAGCTTCTAAATGAATTTCGGTTGCACTCCTCTTTTTTTTTTCCAAATGGCATAAACGACACTCCCCCTTCCCTTATGATCGAAAGTTGAAACAAAGATGCCTAAAGGAACTAAAAGAAAATGACACATCCTCCCTTAGCTCAAAACCAAGAATACTCCCCTAGCACTACCTTCATTCGACAAAACACTCCACCACCCACCAAATCCCTTGTTTTGCTCCTAGCTTCACTCCCCATCACCAATTCAAATCAGTTGACCGATTCAAATTCCTTAAGCACCTCTCCTCCTTCCATTTTGAACTTATTGACTCATTCCACAACCACCATGTAGAGTCCCAGCTGAATGCCAACACTCCACCACCTTGAGCACAAAAAAATTAAGCTCTACCAGCTGCAGATAAGACTTGAACTCCTTCCCCCCTCTTGATCCCTTGTGGAGCCACTCCCCTGCTCCTTAAGTGGCGTCACCTTGCCACCACACCATACTCCTTTTTGTGTCAAAAATCCTAAGTAAATATACTTAAAGCCTACTTCTACTAGCTCTCCCCCCTAAAGTGCCGAAAAAGCAAAATTTTTCTAAAGCTCTGGCTTGACCTCGAGCCTCCCCAGGACCCCCAAACATGCCAAAATAACATGCTAAACAAGCCACACATAGAATAGCATAAAATGCAGAACCCTTAATTCTAGGATGTTACAGTTCTACCCCCTAAAGAAATTTTGGCCTCAAAATTTACCTGATCAAAAAAGGTAAGGCTATTGTTGTCGCATTACATCTTCTGGCTCCCACGTGGCTTCCTCTGAACAGTGATTCCGCCATTAAACTTTAACCAACAGAACTGACTTCCTTCTCAATACTTTAATATCTCTATCCAAGATCTGCACTAGTTCTTCTTCAAAAGACAGATCGGGTCTTACTTCAATTTTCTCTACTAGCACTACTTGAGATTGATCAAACGAGAATGCCTTAACATTGAAACATGGAATACATCATGTATCTGGCTCAACTCTGAAGGTAGCTCAAGCTGATAAGCCACTAGTCCCACGTTTCAACACCCTATAAGGCCCAATGAACTTGGGGCTCAACTTGCCTTTTCGTCTAAATCTTAGGACCTTCTTCCAAGGTGAAACTTTTAGCAATACCTGATCACCCACTGAGAACTCTATTTCTTTACACTTCAGATCCGCGTACGATTTCTGCCTGTTGGAAGCTTCCTTCAACCAAGCCCGGATCAACTTAACATTTTCCTCCGTCTCTGTGACCAATTCTAGACCTAACAACTGTCGCTCACCCAACTCTGTCCAGTAGGTAGGAGTACGACACTTTCGACCGTACAACACTTCTTAGGGTGCCATCTGAATACTAGATTGATAGCTGTTGTTGTATGCAAATTCTGCCAACGATAGAAAATCTTCCCAACTACCTCTGAAGTCGATTACACAGCCCCTTAACATGTCTTCCAAAATTTGAATTACCCTCTCTGACTGACCATCAGTCTGTGGATGAAACGCTGTGCTAAAATCCAGTCTTGTACCCAACACTTGATGTAACACCTTTTAGAACCGCGATGTAAACCTAGGGTCTCTATTTGATATGATAAACACTAGTACCCCATGCAACCTCACAATCTCTGCCACATAAAGCTTGGCTAACTGCTGCAATGAATAGTCAACACGAATGTGTATGAAATGAGCAAACTTCGTCAATCGATCGACAATTACCCACACTGAATCTTTCCTAGTAGGCGTAAGAGGTAGCCTACTAACAAAATCCATCATTATCTGCTTCCACTTCCAAAGTGGAATCTTCATCGGTCAGTAGTACTCAAGGCTTCGGTGCTCGCTTTCACCGTTGACATGTCAAACATTTACTCACAAACTCGGTAACTTCTGCTTTAGACCGCCACCAAAACTGTCAACGTAAATCTCGATACATCATACTCCCACTGGATGCATAGCGTACGGGCTACTATACGCCTCCCGCAGAATCCTCTGTCTCAACTCAGAATCTTTTAGCATACAGACCTTTCCATGAAAGCATAATACTCCATCACTGTTCAGACCAAACTCTTCCATCTCCTTACCTTCTACTTGTTGAAGTTGAGAACTTAACAATTCATTTGACAACTGCTTATCCTTAATCTGACTTACCCATGAAGGCTTTACTTAAAGTTTAGCTAATAAACTTTCATCCTCATACAAACTGAGATGAGTAAACATCGCCCTGAACTCTAATATCACCTTATGGCTCAGCGCATCCGCCACCACATTAGCTTTACCCTAATGATACTCAATCGAGCAATCATAATCTTTCAACAACTCAATCCACCTCCGCTGCCTTAAATTGAAATCCTTTTGGGTAAGGAGATATTTTAGGCTCTTATGATCGATGTAGATAATTTACTTTTCTCCATACAAGTAGTGTCTCCAAATCTTCAAGGCGAACACTACCGCCGCTAACTCCAGGTCGTGTGTGGGAAAATTCACTTTATGTGGTCTTAACTACCGAGACGCATACGCCACTACCTTCCCTTCTTGCTTGAGCACACATCTTAACCCTATGTGTGATGCATCACAATAGACGTTAAACTCCTTTCCCATTATAGGTTGAATCAACACTGGTGCCTTAGTCAAGATCTTCTTCAACTTCTCAAATCTTTCCTGTTGTTTATCAGTCCATACAAACTGTATCCCTTTTGGTAATATCTTGGTTAATGGTGCAGCAATGAATGAGAACCCCTCAATGAACCTTCTGTAGTACCCAGCTAACCTAAGGAAACTTCGGATTTCAGTTACTGATCTTGGTGGTTTCCAATCCAAAACAGCTTCAATCTTTCGGGGATCAACCCTAATCCCCTTGGCAGACACAACATGCCCCAAGAAGGTAACTTCCCTAAACCAAAATTCACATTTGCTGAATTTGGCATACAGTTGCTTCTCTCTCGGAATCTGTAAAACTATCCGAAGATACAAATCATGCTCCTCTTCCGTCTTTGAATAAACCAAGATATCGTCTATGAACACTACGACAAACTGATCCCGATAGGGTTGGAATACCCGGTTCATCATATCCATAAATGCAATGGTGAATTCGTCAACCCAAATGGCATGACTAAAAACTTGTAGTGACCATAACGAGATCAAAAAGCAGTCTTATGAATATCTGCCTCCTTGACATTTAACTGATGATACCCCGACCTCAAGTCTATCTTTGAGAAGATCGAAGTGCCTCGCATCTAATCAAATAGATCGTCAATCCTAGGCAACGGGTATTTGTTATTAATCATCTACTTGTTCAATTGCTTATAGTCAATTCACATCTGCATCGTCCCATCCTTTTTCTTGACAAATAACACCGACGCCCCCTAAGGAGACACACTTGGTCGGATAAAACCCCAGTCCAACAATTCCTGAATCTGAGCTTTAAGTTCTACTAGCTCCTTCAGGGCCATCCTATATGGGGCAATGGACACCGGAGCTGTTCCTGGAAGTAGATTAATGCCGAACTCTACTCGCGATCTGGAAGTAACCCTGGAAGCTCTTCTGGAAAGACATCCAAGAACTCTTTCACCGTTCTAACATCCTTTACAGACAACTCTTTGGCCTTTGAAGCATAGATGAAAGCTAAGAACACCTCACACCCTTTTTCGCACCATTCTTTCAGCCTTTAATGCAATTACCGCATTAGATAGGTAATTCCTTATTTCACCTATCACCAACACCTATCCTCAATAGTCTTCAATATCAAACACAGAATCCAAGTTTGCTCGATACTTGACTAAAAAGTCCATGCCCAAAATCAAATCAAACTCACCGAATGGCAATTCCATCAAGTCAGCCGAGAAAACAGTCCCTTGTACTTTTAAAGGCACATTCCTAAAGAGTTTGTTCACCACTATAGATTGTCCTAAAGGGCTAATCATTGTCATCTCTCTAGAAGTAACCTCAGATTCTATACTTAAAGCCTCAGACACAGCACTAGCAACATATGAATGTGTAGACCCAATATCTATCAAAGCTGTAAAGGGCACACCAAAAATAAGGAACGTACCGGTTATGACGTCCAGTGCATCACCATCCTCTCATCGTCTAGCTGCATAAACCAACCCAGGCTGTATTACATCTGTATTATTGACACCCCTGCCCGGTGCTCCATGACCTCAACCAAAACCATTACCTTTTCTGGCCAGACTACGGCCTCTAGGTGGTTGCTGCCCATCTCTTTTGGCCTGCACATAACCCTGACCTAC
The DNA here is from genome assembly GCA_025506655.1 of Gossypium rotundifolium. Lineage (NCBI taxonomy): Eukaryota > Viridiplantae > Streptophyta > Magnoliopsida > Malvales > Malvaceae > Gossypium > Gossypium rotundifolium. The sequence continues at coordinate 65,978,560 of CP106732.1, read as the reverse complement.
TGACCGCGGTTTGTCTAGCTCTTTTGGACAGCCCCTTATCTGATGATCCATAGATCCACACCTGAAGCATCCTCTATTACCTACCCAACACTCCCCTCGTATGAAATTTGCCACATCAGGCACACTGCTGAGATAGACCAACTACAACAGGCTTCGTAACTCGACTCGGCCCATCAAACCTAGGCCTCTTTTGAAAACCCCAGCAGATCTTGACGACCCAAAGTTCCTCTTATTCCTAACCCTATCCTTATCCCGATTCTGCCACTCAGACTGCTTTACCTCTTCAGCTATCTTTTCTTTTTCAACCAGAGTAGCAAACCTTATTTCCCATTGCGGAGCAATCAGTACCCGCAACTCATCCCTCAGACTATCCTCAAACTGAACACAGTGCTCCTAGTTAGTTGCGACAATACCCCGAGCATAGCGACTTAGACACAGGAACTCCGCCTCATACTCAGCCACTGACTTATTCCCCTGGACCAAGTTAAAAAATGCCCTCATTTGAGCATCCACATAACTCGCCCTGATATACTTCCCCTGGAACACTGTCTTAAAGAAATCCCATGTAATACGGTCTGCTGATATACCATCCCTTATCGTGAGCCACCACTGGTATGCTTCATCTCGAAGAAGAGACACTACTCCTTTCAAATTTTCCTCTGCTGTGTAGTCAAGATCATCGATGATTTGTTCAACCACTTTTAGCAAGTATTTAGCTACGTTAGGAGCTACCCCAAAATACCCCTAAATATCTCGGCCCCATTTGCTCGAAGTCGCTCAGGAATAGATTTTCGAGCTACCAATGTCGTACTAGCTCCAGTAACTCACTCCAGAACATGCAGCATAGCTTGGGACAAAGCATCGTCCCCTCCAAATTGGTCCTGAGATTCCACTTTCCACTACCGGTGATACTGGCATTTCACCTTTCGACCCATACCCTGATTTGAGGGTTCAGCCTCAGTCTCGGCCTCTACCACGGTGACACATACTACGTCCTCATCCTCTAGTGCTCATGACCACAGAATCGACTTAATCTGATTATAATTTTTATGTATTAGTATATCTTCCACTATTTTATTACCAAAAATCTTATGAAAATAGAATTAGAAGTAGTTTTTCGTAAAACATATCTTTAAAGGTCTCAATCTCTAGAGTTGAATTTCTTAGCACTAACAATCACACCACAATAAATCCTTGCATGCAAATCAACCATAGTCAGAAGACTTATTGTACAAATTTGGGGTCAGAGACTCGGGTGCCATACTTTCAGAAAATATGTACTTTTCTAAACTATATTTCAAACCAATTTTGAAGACATTTTTAAACCCATGCCACATTCGAGTTTTGCAATCTAGGCTCTGATACCATAATTGTAACACCCCAAACTCGGCCTAAACGTTACGACCGGATCTGGTATGTCACAAGGAAAGATTCTTTGAAAGAACTTGGAATTTTAAGAAAACATCGTAATTTTGAAAGATTTTCGATTCATGTTTCTATCTTGGAAATAACATTCAGTTTAAGGGTTTCTTACCAACTTTTATTTAAAAGAACTGTTAGTCGAAAATAGTTTGGTGATATGAAAACTAAAACTAGTGGTACAATCGAACGTGTCATTTTGAAAATGGCATTTGTGGTTTTAAGTAAATCTCTGAATTGATTTGTTAATCAGCATGTTATCCGCTTGTTAATATTTTGGAAACGTTTATTTATAATTTTAGGAAAACCTTGGGTTTAGCTGTTCATAATATAATAACATCTGCATTAAATAAAAAAAACCCAAATTTATGTTATGGAGGCCTTATTACATAACAAAATCCCAAATTAAAATAAATTTAAAGAAAAAAATAAAATTACGTAGGAAGTAATGCATGGCCACCTAGAAGTCCACCTTGGCTTCAAATCCGCGACTAAGAGTTACCTACAAGAATAAGCAGAGGGGTGAGTCACCAAGACTCAGTTTGTAATTCCCCTTACAAACGCAATCTGGCCTTAAGCTCACAGATGCACGTTGGTCCTTAGCCCTCACAATATGGCATATGAAAAAGTAGACATGCAATGCAACCCATCCCAACCTAGTTTCCAACCTCTACGTCACCGAAATCAGCCAAACGCTTGTGGCACCAAGCCATTGTGGTTCCAAACCACGTGATACCAAATCACTATGACAGAGTCACAAAATACAATATGTGGGGCCAACCCACTGTAGTACCAAACCACTGTGAAAATCACTGAGTAAAATATATGTGGGGCCAACCCACTATGGTACCAAACCACTGTGATAATCACTGATAAATGTATATGTGGTGCCAAACCACTATGGTACCAAACCACTAAGACATAGTCACGAAATATAATATGTGGGGCCAACCCACTGTGGTACCAAACCACTGTGACAGTCACTGAATCGCACTTCCCCTTTCAAGCATATCCCAAAGCCCATGCAAACATATTATCAAAATGTGGTGAATCCAAACATACTTCCAATGTAAGAAGATAATCAAATTATACATATGTTTAGATTATGCTATTCGTAAAACAATGTCATCCAGGTACTTACCTGGTATCCCTAACCTTACCCACAAGAGTATCTTCACTGACTATACAGTCGAGTCGGCTTTCAGCCAACACAGTTATTAACACAAAATAATAGGAAAAGTGTGAGCGTTACACACCTGATTACGCGTAAAACTAAACACTCTAGATCATTGACACTCTCACTAGCAAGAATAACTGTGATTTTTCTATCCCAAGTAGAAGTTGGCTCCCTACCACAACCCGGTGAAAAGTCTCGAACCACTGACTTAGCATGCCTTTTGGACTTAGGAGCAGAGATTATGGGCTCACTTTCCTCAAGCTCGTTTAATGATACCCGCTTGGTATGGCTAGCACTCGCATCCATGAAGACAGCTACGTAGGTTGTCTAACAAGAGAATCTGATTAAGGCAGCTACAAACAAAAGGAATGTAGTAGCCAAAAATCAAAAGATGACTCCTTACCTTTAGAACCTGAATGGAATGGTAAAATTCAGCAATCAATAGACCTTCAAGCTTCGGACTACCATACGTTCGGCTATTGTGATTTCTCAGAGTAAACATTCAAAAATGAGAGAAGGGAATGAGGGATTAGCCAAAACCTAAACATTATAAGAGATAGCCACTACGGCTAAAAACAACTTAAAACCAAAAGAAAAATAAAAAGATAAACACAGTTGCCCCTTACCTTGGGATTACGAAAGAAATAAAGGAGAGAAGAGATTCGGCCAACCCTCTCACACTACTACGAGAGAAGAACAAAATAAGAAAGAGTGAGAAGATGAAAAGAATAAAAATGAAAAGAGAGGTGCTACGAGTGAGGAAAGGTTCGGTTATGATGAAGAAAACAAGTTGTAAAAGATGAACAAAAGTGGTTTGGCTCAAAAGAAACAAGGAAGAGGAAAAGAAAATGAAGAATATAGAAGCAGTGTAGAAGAGAAAGAGTGTTTCGGCTTAATGAAGGATGTAGAGAAATTGAAGGAGAAAGGTTTCGGTCATGGTGAAGAATCAAACTATAGAAGGTGCAAGAGTGGTTTGGCTAATACTAAGAGCGAGAAGGAGAAGAAGAGTGAAAATGCTACGATTTTGGTAAAAAGAAATAAATGAAACTCCAAATGCAAAAAGCTTCTAAATGAATTTCGGTTGCACTCCTCTCTTTTTTCCAAATGTCATAAATGCAGTCCCCCTTCCTTTATGACTAAAAGTTGAAACCAAGATGGCTAAAGGAACTAAAAGAAAACGGAACATCCTCCCTTAGCCCAAAATCGAGAATACTCCTCTAGCACTACCTACATTCAGCCAAACACTCCACCACCCACCAAATCCCTTGTTTTGCTCCTAGCTTCACTTCCCATCACCAATTCAAATCAGTTGATTGATTCAAATTCCTTAAGCACCTCTCCTCCATCCATTTTGAACTTGTTGACTCATTCCACAACCACCATGAAGAGTCCTAGCCGAATGCTAACACTCCAACACCTTGAGCACAAAAAAATAAAGTTCTACCTTCTGTAGATAAGACTCGAACTCCTTCCCCACTCCTGCTCACTTGTGATGCCACTCCCTTACTCCTTAAGTGGTGTCACCTTGCCACCACGCCACAGTCCTTTTTGTGTCAACAATCCCATGTAAATATACTTAAAGCCTACTTCTACTAGCTCTCCCCCCTAAAGTACCTAAAAAGTAATTTTCTTTTAAAGCTCTGTCTCAACTCCAAGCCTCCGCAGGACCCTCAAACACACCAAAACAACATGCTAAACAAGCCAAACACATAGAATAGCATAAAGTGCAGAACCGTTAATTCTAGGATGTTACAAGCTCACTAGGTTCTAATTTTTCATAAAGCCCAAATAACCGAACACACTTCTCAAACCTTATTACATGGTTTTATGAATCAAAAGATAAATTAAATTTCCTGAATATAAGATGTTGTACCCTAACTTAATGAGTACGACATTTTATTTCTTTGAAATAAGAAGTTTTGGCATCCAATATGATTCTGTCCAAGTGTATCTTAAGCAAACAGATCGTAATCTAGAGTTTTTTAGATTTTTGACATTAAGACATTAAATAATTAATTAGGTACCAATTTTGGGCACTACAAGGGTGCTAACCCTTCCTCGTACGTAACCGAATCCGAACCTTTTTTCTTGAGTTTTTGTAGACCAAAATATGTTTTTAATAAGTCAAAGTTTTATTAAAGTTTCTAATGTCAAGGTGATCCGATCACACCTCGAAAAAAGGTCGATGGCGACTCCATTTTCGTTTTTAAAATCGATCCCTATTTTTTTCCAAACCTAATAAAAAATGGTTTCAGGACAGCTTGTCGACTCCACTGGGGACTTTGTTGAGAGTCAGGCCATAGATTGATTAATTTCTATCCTTTTTGTTGAAAATTTAGAAAATTATTTTGAAAAATTACGATCCTTTTTATTGCATTCGCTTTCGTCATCTCATTTGATTGCTATGATTAATGTTGAGTCTTGTAGAATACTTTTGCATCATATTGCATGACCGTCAGGTCACACCCTTTTAAGTGGGAATGAGAAGCTACTCCTTCGTGAGGTTTTCACCTCTGTGCAGGATAGTAAGTCGCTTTTGGGATACATCCGTACCTATGTCTTCGTGAGATTTTCATCTCCGTGTAGCTATAGGGAAATGTATTCCCCTTAATTGAACTCAATCCATATGAGCTTATAATGGGTGAAGATTGAGAAATATACTGGTTCAAGTACCCTCAACTTTAGAACCAAACCACATATAGAGAGACCTAGGATCCTGCCCTAGATAGAGCCACGCCAAACCCTAGTGATCACCAGGATAGATGTTCTGTATTATTTATTTCTCTTGTACTAATGTTTTTTTTTTTTTGCTTTGATTGCATTGCATTGCATCATCATAGAAAGGAGATGTTGATTAATATTCGATTGCTAAATAGAGGAGTTTGTCATAAAGAAATGAACTTCTTGATAAAGTGGATTATAATACGATTGTCCGGACATGGTCTAAGTAAACACAATAGAAGAATGTTGATAGTCCATGGAGGAATGGAAAACCTTGCGAATGATTCAAATTGATAAAAGCTGTGCAAGAGCTGTCATACCTCAACTTTCTTAAAGAAGCTAATTAACATTGCAGGAGATAAGTGAGCAGCAAACCATGACCAGAATCAAGTCGAGTGGAAATAAGAGAGGCATCTTTTGGGAGGATTTGAAGGATTCGACCATAGTGTCCGGATATGAAGGAAAAGATCAATGTCTTCACCTGGACTATGAGGACGAAGCCGCATATGTAATCCATTTTATGTAAAGATATTTATTTTCTAGAAAAGTTCTTCTAATGGAATTGAATTCAGAATCAACTTTTCTCTTTTTCTTGCATTCATTTCATGCATTTGCATTTCGTGCATTTGTGTTACATCATTTGCATTGCATTTTGTGCATTATATTTTCAGATAAGGTCTCTAATTAGATAAAATTATTTTAGCAACTTGGAAACCAATAAAAATTTACCAAATATGCATCCCTATGGCATAAGAAAAGGACTAAGTCAATGGATAAAGAATTAGAAAAATTGGAGCAAATGCAAAAGGATATGAAAAAGACTAAGTAAATGGATAAAAAACTAGAAAAATTAGAGCAAATGCAAAAGGATACGCAAGAACAAATGCAAGCACAGATGCAGGAGCAGCTCACTAAGATCTAGTAGGATATGATGGACAAAATGATGGAATCTCAAGGAAATATGATGACTCAGATGATGCAGCTGTTGAAGGGGCTTATGGATAAAGGAAAGAACCCCATGATAAATGTTGAGGAGAATACTGAGTATCTTCAATGTCCCCCTAATTTTACTCCGCCACATGTGCAAACACGACCTGAAGTAACTGTACAAAGGCTATCTATCATGATCAGGCCTCAACAATTCCAAGCTGGTGCTTCAATGAACCTCCAAACTGGCTCATGTTTAGGAGATAATCCAATCATTACTAATGTCCCTGATTTGGATGAAATAGCTGAAGGAGAGAGGATAAAATTATAATTGCCAAAGCAGCTAGAAGATAGATGTAAATAGAATTGGTAGAAAGTGTCGATAGCTGTTATGGAATCGATGCTAAGGATTTAAGCTTGGTCCCAGACTTGGTGCTCCCATACAAATTCAAAATGCCTGAATTTGAAAAATATAACGGGACAAGTTGCCCCAAGGCTCATATCACTATGTTTTGTAGAATAATGGTGGGATAAATTAATAATGACCAACTATTGATCCATTGTTTCCAAGATAGCTTGGTGGGAGCAGCAGCCAAGTGGTATAACCAGTTGAGTCGTTCCCAAATTGGTGCATGGAAAGACTTGGCTCAAGCTTTCACAAAATAATACAACTACGTGACAGATAGTGCCCAACAGGATTACACTCCACAACATGGAGAAGAAGACAAACGAGAGCTTTAGGTAGTATGCCCAGCAATGGAGGGAGGTGGCAATGCAAGTCCAACCACCACTCTTAGCGAAAGAGATGACCATGCTCTTTATCAATACACTGAAGGCCCCATTTATCACGCATATGCTAGGAAGTGCTATAAAGAGCTTCTCAGGCATTGTAATGACCGGAGAAATGATCGAGAATGCCATAAAAAGTGGAAAGATCGAGGTAGGAGAAAGTAACAAGAGAATGGCCACAAGGAAGAAAGAAAGCGAAGTGAATAACACAAGCATAGGGTACTCAACGTTGATCATCGTTAATCAACCAAAAACGGTGACTACTATAACAGACCGAATTTGACCCTAATTAGAACGGTGGTTTCGGGACCACGAATTTGAGTCTGAGAAATATTTAAATATTATATTTTAAATTTATTATATGTGAATTAATGTGTGTGAAAGTTTCGTAGAAAAATTTTACCGTTTAAGTGCTTAATTTGATTAAAAGGACTTAATCGCGTAAAGTGTAAAAGTGCCATACTAAAGTGAAATGTTCTAATTTGAGCATGGCTTTATAATATGAAGTATAGAAAGGGTAAATAACCCATTTTATGAGATAGTGGATGGCATAGGACTAAATTACCCTTATTTTATAAGTTAGTTTTATTATTAAAAGGTTATATTAGTAATTAGTTTAATAAGTTAATATATGCTAAAATATCACAAAATAAGTCATCATCTTTTGCTTTCTAATATGTTTTGTCTTTGAAATTTTGGTAAATTTGAGTATTTGGGCTAAATTACAAAATAAAATTTTAGAGGGTTTATTTGTGAAATAAATGATAGAAATGGACTTGTATAGTCCCTATACACATTGACCCTTAAGTAGTATTGAGAAATTTTGTGTATTTTGTGTTTTATGCAAATAGGACTAAATTGTAAAAATGTGAAATAGTAGGGTAAAATGGTAATTTGCCTATTTATGTGTAGGGACTAAATTGAGATGAAATGTACTTGAATGAGCTAAATTTTTGTGTGTTTAGATCAAGAACAAAGAAAAATGGATTTGGATCGAGGAAAGGCGAAAATTATCGAATAGTTGGCCTATGTGATCGATCGACGGATCGAGGTAAGTTCTTAAGTTAAAGTTAGTTAAGTTGATAATTAAAATGTATGAAATCAAATTATGTGATTAATTTGGGTAAATAGTATGAGATAGCCAGAATGTGAATGTTTAACTTTGGAATGAATATATGTTTTTGAATACAAGGTGAATTAGTATACTTGACATGATGAGATGAATTGATTGTGTGAATATGATTGGATAGTAATGTATGTGTTGAAATGTGAATTGATGAATTGAGTTGATAAACATATTGAGCTTCGTGCCTAGCGGGCTCGGTCTGGGTGACATATTGAGCCGTGCCTAGCGAGCTTAGTGTCGGTGACATATTAGGGCTTTGTGCCTATGAGCTTAGTCTTCGGTGACATGTTTGGGCTTAGTACCTAGCGAGGCTTAGTCTAGATGATATATTAGGGCTTCGTGCCTAGCGAGGCTTGATCTTGGGTGATGCGTTTAAATGAAGAAACCTTAAATTACTCAAGGTGAAACACGGTTAATGTATCAAGTAAGCTTTCGAGTAAGCGTAAGTCCCTTTTTCATTCAGAGAGTAAGGTAAGTTATGTCTAATATTAACTGAATTTGAATGATACGGTACAAATGGTATAATGTGAAATTGAACTTATGGTCAAAGTGTGAGTAGTATGTGATTGAAATTGAAATTGAATGCAATATTTTGGTAGACTTGATTATGAATAGAAATGTTCATTGTAATATGACTTTGATTGGGATAACATAGGCAGCGTGAATGGTGGATGTATATGATTGAAATAATGTGATTAATGTAATACATATACCTTGTGTTTTGATGTAATATAAGTTTAAGGTAAACAAGTGAAACAATTAGGTTAATGAACTATGGTATTCGGCCTTACATAAATTCGTGTATTGAAATGTTTATTTTTCATTGTTAATGGTAACTATTACATATATATTGGTGTTTGGACATTGTATTGCCATTAACTTAAAACTTACTAAGCTAGTGTGCTTACTTTGTACATGTTGGTCTTTCTGTTTTATAGATCGTAGACTCAGCTAAGGACTCAGAGGAGCGTCAAGAAAGTCAACCACACTATCACTCTTTTTGGTATAAACGTTTACCTTTTGAATCAAAGGCATGTATAGGCTGAATTAGGACTTGAATGAATGATGTTCGGTTGTATAAATGTATATATATATGGCCTTGCGAATAAGGCTAATATTTTTTGGTTAAGTATGGTTTATATGTTTGATATGATGGTTTGTTTTAATCTTTGATTTAAGATGTTAATGCGTATCATGCTTGGGAGTTAAATGTTGTTATATAAATTAATCATTTATATGTATTATATATATATATATATATAAATATATGTATAAGTATGCCTATTTGGTTGTGTGAATTTTCTACTTAGATTATTATGTGCTTGGTTATAAATCAAAGTTGATCATGAAAATGTTTATACTCATGTTTTGGGTTGATTATTAGAGTTTAAATTGAGGAATAGAATATATGGTCAATGAGTTGTTTGTATTTAAGTATTTTGGACTAGTCACATATCATGTCTATGTTTGGTTATGCTATAATGTTAGAATGTCATGTATGTGAGGAAAAACTAATAGAGTATTACAGACTATTTGTTTTAATATGTACAAATATGCATATTAAAACAAATAGGCAAAATACTATATTAGTTTTTCCTAAAACATGACATAACATATATATAATAATATATGCATGACTATACATGAACTCAATTCACATTAATCATAATAATCTGAAAATCACACAACAAATGTACGACACTAAAATCTTATATGTTATTCATGAGGCTGCAGCTCAATTATATACGAGCAAATATAGTATCAATTTATTCAAATTCACATTTCTCAACCGTATCACACTTTTGACCATATGTTCAATTTCACATTATTAACAGTTCAATTCCAGATTCAAAACACATGTAAAAATCTGGGCACATGAAGCACAAAGCCGAATATGTCTTAGGCAAAAGATTATAATGTTTATCAACTCAATTCATCAATTCACATTTCTCAACACATACTCACTATATTCATTCATTCATCGTCATTTTCAGTTCAAATGATAAACCCTCAAATTAATTTCATCTATTTCATCACATAAATTACATCAACAATTTACAAAGTTGATCATATCAGACAAAATTCGATATTTTATTAAGTTTTCTTTGTTCTTATTTCATTCAGTACATTTCATCTCAATTTAGTCACAAGAGGTCATGCAATTATTTAAATACTAATACAAAAATTTATAAATCCCAGGATTTTCGTCCCGAAAGTCTTACCGTTAAATAACATTGGATATTGTTGCCTCATTGAGTCCTCAGGCTCCCACGTAGCCTCTTCAACTCCATGCCGATTCCATAGTACTTTCACTAATGGAATCCTTTTGTTTCTTAACTCTTTCATTTCTTGAGCTAAGATACGGATCGATTCTTCCTCATACGTCATATCGGGTCAGATTTCAATCTCAGATGGAGCAATCACATGTGACGGATCTGATCTGTATCTACGGAGCTTAGAAACGTGAAATACATCATGTATCTTTTCTAATTCAAAGGGTAACTTCAACCTATAAGCAACAGGCCCAATACGCTCGATGATTTCATACGATTCCGATAAATCTCGGACTTAGTTTGCCTTCCGACCAAAACAAGTACTTTCTTCCACGGAGATACTTTCAAGAATACCGATCTCCGACTTGAAATTCTATATCTTTACGCTTCAAATTAGCGTAAGACTTTTGACGATCTGATGCAGCTTTCAAACTATCTTTGATTATAGCCACTTTACATCCGGTCTCTTTAGTCAAATCAACCCTTGTATCTTGTTCTCCTTGAGCTCGGTCCAAGACAATGGCGTATGACACTTTCGGCCATATAGAGCTTCATAGGGTGCCATTTGATGCTTGATTGAAAACTATTATTATAAGCAAATTCAATCAAAGGTAAGTACTTTTCCATGTACCTTCAAACTCGAGAACGCAACATCTCAACATGTCCTCAAGTGTTTGAATGGTTCGCCAGATTGACAAATGCATCTGCGGGTGAAAGGCGTGCTAAAATGAAGTTTAGTACCTAAAGCATCCTGTAACTTCTTCCACAATCGCGATGTGAATCTCGGTCTCATGCGAGATAATAGAACTTGGGACACCATGTAATCTCACGATTTGAGATATATACAACTCAAGAAGTTTATCGAGTGAAAAGTCCATACGAACCGGTACAAAATGAGCTAATTTGGTCAATCTATCTACTATAACCCAGACTGCATCTCTCTTGCTCGGTGTCATAGGCAAACCAGATATAAAATCCATAGTGATTTTATCCCATTTCCATTCAGGTATCATGATCGGCTGAAGCAACCTAGAAGGCACTTGATGCTCGGCTTTTACTTGCTGACAAATTAAGCACTTTGACACAAATTCAGATATATCCCGTTTCATGCCAGGCCACCAATAAAACTATTTCAAATCATTATACATTTTCTTGCTACCCAGATGTATTGATAATCGACTACTATGAGCCTCACTCAGAATTATCTGAATCAACTCCGAGTTGTTCGGAACACACATTCGGCTTTTAAAGTTCAAACAGTCATTTGCATCAATTTGAAACTCTGATTCCGTATCTTTTTCGCACTGAATTCGTCTAGTAATCAAATCTTTGTCAACTTTTTGTGCATCACAAATTTGCTGAATAAACATCGGTCTTGTTTGTATCTCGACTATGATCGAACCATCACCAGACATAACCATCTATGCGTTCATCGCACGAAGAGCAAATAATGATTTTTGTCTTAACGCATCTGCAACAACATTGGCTTTTCCCGGATGGTAGTCAATCACCAACTTATAGTCTTTCAACAATTCTAACCATCTGTGTTGTCTCAAATTCAGATCTTTCTGAGTCATCAAATATTTTAGACTTTTATGATCCGAATAAATGTGACATTTCTCGCCAAATAAGTAATGACGCCAAATTTTCAATGCAAAAATAATGGCTGCTAATTCCAAATCGTGAGTCGGATAATTTCTTTCATGCGGCTTCAATTGTCTCAAGCGTAGGCTATAACTTTACCTTCACGCATCAAAACGCAACCCAACCCATTCAAAGAAGCATCACTAAAATGACAAATTCTTTACCGATTCAGCCGAAGTTAACATTGAGCTTGATCAAAAGAGCTTTCGGTTGTTCAAACTTTTACGACACTTTTTTGACCATTCAAACTTGACATCTTTCTATAGTAGCCTTGTCAAAGGTGTAGCTATCACAGAAAAACCTTTTACAAATCGTCTGTAGTATCCCGCAAGGCCTAGAAAGCTTTAAATTTGGAAACATTCTTTGGTGGTTTCCAATCGAGTATAGCCATTATTTTGTTTGGATCCACCCGAATACCTGATGTTGAAACAACATGACCCAAGAAACTGACTTCATTCATCTAGAACTCACATTTACTAAACTTTGCATACAGCTATTGATCTCGCATAGTTTGTAGCACTAATCTCAAATGCTCGGCATGCTTGGTTTCATCTTTGGAGTAGATCAGTATATCATCAATAAACACTACTACAAACTGATCCAAAAATTGTCTAAAGACCCGATTCATTAGGTCCATAAAAATAGCAGGTGCATTAGTGAGTCCAAAAGGCATAACCAGAAACTCAAAATGTTTGTACCTCGTCTGGAATGCAGTCTTTGGCACATCTGTATCTCTGACTCGTAACTGATAATAACCCGATCTCAAATCTATTTTTGAAAATACCGAAGCCTCTTCCAACTGATCAAACAAATCATCAATCCGAGGTAACGGGTACTTATTCTTTATAGTTATCTTATTCAGTTGCTGATAATCAATACACATTCGCATCGTTCCATCTTTCATATTCACAAAAAGAACTGGTGCACCCCAAGGAGAGAAACTCAGTCATACAAAGCCCCTATCTGTTAACTCTTGCAACTGTGCTTTCAACTCTTTTAACTCGGTAGGTGCCATTCGATACGGAGCTATCGAGATCGGAGTCATTCCCCGTGCTAATTCAATGCCGAACTCAATCTCTCGTACTGGTGGTGAACCTGGTAGTTCTTCAGGAAACACATCTGGGTATTCACATACAACCGGTATAGATTCAATATACTTTTCAGACACTTTATTCTCTAGTACATAGGCTAAATAGGTTTCGCACCCTTTTTTCACATACTTTCGGGCCAACATCGAGGATATTCTTGTAGGAAACCCACTTAAATCATCGGATTCAATTCGATGATCTCACCATTCGACATCTCAAATCAATAAGCTTTCTTTTGCAATTCACCTTTGCATCATGTGAAGTTAACGGTCCATTCCCAAAATTATATCGAACTCATGAAGGGTAACAACATTAAATCTACCGAAGCAAGAATCTCAATCATCAACGGGCAACCTCTACATACTTTATTAACAAGTACACATCTACCCAAAGGGTTGGACACACGAATCACAAACTCGAGAGACTCCTTTGGCGAGTCTTACCGAATACTAGAGTTTCACACACATATGAATGAGTCGAACCAGGATCAATCAATGCAATCACAGTAGTATCATAAAGGGTGAAAGTACCGGTAATGACATCGGAGGAGGAAGCATCCTCTCTGGCTCGTGTAGCATAAGCTCTAGCTGGAGCTCTAGCCTCTGACCGTATTGCGGTGTCCTTTGTCCCTCTCTAACTGCCACCTATATTGTCTGAATGTCTGAGTGGTCTACCCCGTGCTAGCGCACTACTCGGTCTAGTATTCTGTGTTGCATTTTGCTCGGCTAACATCGGGTACTCTCGAATAAAATGATCCAATGATCCATATTTAAAGCAGGACCAATCACGAACTCTACAACTCCAAGGATGCCATTTCCCACAATGTTTACACTCGGCCGGGTTCTGTGGAACATTATCGACACTAGCTATCGAAGTGGCTCGGGAACTCACTGGAAGTCGATCACGTCTAGGCAAGTCTGAAGTGGCTTTATGTCGACTGGGGTCATCTCTAAACTTCTTATGCACAGAATGGAAAATTTTACTCGATAATCTTTTTTGAGTGTCTCTAGATTCTACTTCAACTTTTCTTTTCTCCTTTCCGAGCTCTTCGACTTTACAAGCTCACTCAATTTTGATTTTAAGAATGCCAACAAGTAACTTTATGTCTTTATTCAAGCCGTCTTCAAATCTTTTACACATAATGGCTTCGGTAGATATACACTCCTGAGTGTAACGGCTCAATCTGACAAACTTTCGCTCATATTCCGTCACAGTCATGCGGCCCTGTTTTAATTCCAGAAATTCTTTTTGTTTCTGATCGATGAATCTCTGACTGATATATTTCTTACGAAACTCAATTTGGAAGAAGTCCCAAGTTACTTTTCTTTTGGAACTACGGATACCAAATGTGTTCCACCGGTGATAGGCGGTATCCCAAAGTAGAGATATAGCACACTTTAGGCATTCATCTGAGTGCAGGATAACTCATCGAAAATGCCGAATAGTGTTATCAAGCAACATCTCGGCTCGCTTCTGCGTCATCATTATCATTGGCCTTGAATTCATACCCATATTTCTGATTTTATCAGCGGAGGCCTGCTAGATCTCATCGGATTTTGGATTATTCGGGGGTGGAGGTTGTTGTACAGCCGAATTAGTTTGAAAAAATTGGGTAAACCATTCGTTCATCATCTGATAGAAGGCTTGTTTAGCCTCCCCCTCATGGCTACCCGAAACTGGTCGAGATTCTAATGGCGCTGATCCACGTGCGAGACCAGGCGCAATGCTCTCCACATCATCAGCTACGGCTCTATCGGGATCAGAATCCATTTACTATATATAAAATACAATTGAAGTTGTCAGAAGTCACCACACTATCATATATACAATTCAAAGGCATGTATAGCTAGACTCTTACGCACTACGGTAGTACTAGAATCGACTAAACTGTAGCTCTGATACCAATAAAATGTAACACCCATAAACCCATACCTGTTGTCAGATTAGGGTTATGAGGCATTACCGAACTAGACACAGTTTAACATAGTTTTATATGAAATATATCCATTTCACATATATTAAATTTCTATACTATCAAATGATGGAAGACTTACATTACAAATAACCATGTTTTAAAATGCAATACATTATAATTCATTTTAAAACATGGTTATTTCAAATCAAACTTCACACACAACATCATTTGATAGTATAGAATATATATATTTCTTATATGAAATTTATTTTATATAAGACTATGTTAAATCGTGTTCTAGTTCTAGAACGCCATAACCTTAATCCGATGATGTATGGGTTTATGGGTGTTACAACTACTGGGCATCAGGGTTCATCAAGAAAAGAATCTGGTACAAGGCAAAACACTGAAAAACTCCAATTTACGCCGATCCCAATGAGGTATAAAGACTTTTATCAAAGTTCATTTGATGTGCACGTTGTGTCCCCCCACTACCCGAGATTGATGCAACCTTCACACTCAAAATGGTATTACCCAAATGCCTAGTGTGAGTAACACGTGGGGATCATAGGGCATTTGATAGAAAATTGCGTTGCTATCAAGAAATTGGTGGAAAAGTTCATCAACATGGGTATTGTGAAATTAGATGACATGCCAAATGCATAAATATGAACCTGGGAGCGTTTTGGACAATTGGACTGCGGAAGAAATTCTTGTAGTGTTTAAAGCTTACTTAGAGTAATGTACAAGACGCACTTGTTACTTCAAGCCTAGAAGCAATGAGATATTTTGTGAAATAGGCTTGTGTCCAGAATCTTTTATTTCAATAAAATGCATCTTTTTGAGCAAATATTTATTTTATTTCATACTATACATTCTTTTGGAATATTCTTTCATTTTTCATTCATGATCATATCATATAAATAATCATTCTTAGAATCATTTAGTCTTTGGAATTTGCTTTCGTACCTAGGTACCAAGATATCAATGACATGAGCAATGTTGTTACTGACTCTCTTTTTGAATGGGGTATGGGTCTAAGGGATCTAAGGACTTTGAAGTTGATAGATATCGTAGCCTATCTTTTAATTTCTTAGGGATGGTATAACAAGATGAAAATAGACTCCACCTTGCAAAAGTTTAGTAGACGTCGTGAGCTTAGGAAGGGGAAAATATCGAAGCCTAATTCACCACAAGGCGAGGCATCATTGAGCTATTTTCAAGAATTCAAGAGTTTACGCACGATCATATCAGGGCACGCCAAACGTGGGTATACTATTAAGATTGGTGTTTAAAGAACCCATATTAATGGTTCTACAATGGCCAGGCTAATCAAGAGGTTCAGGCTACTGGGAAATTGCATCGGTCACGCTGTAAATGCCAAACTGAGGAGGACAAGACTTATGTACCTCATCTATTTTTCCTATATGTGGGGCATAGATGTTGTGGGGCCGATCTCGTCAAAAACATCTAGCCGACACCATTTCATCTTCATGGTTTTCAATTACTTCACTAAGAGGGTGAAGGTCGCTTCCTATGCCAATCTTACAAAGTTGACAGTTATCAAATCCCATTCTCAATGAAAAAAATTTCACATGTCAACCAAGGATGCTAGAAAGGATCATGTTTAACAATGTATAACCGTATAATGTCAAAATGTTATAGTTAATCCAAAGATTAAACATCATATTAGTGTAGCAAAGTCACCAAAAGAAAAACAAAAGATCATAAAAAAGACCTAGACTTGTAAAGTTTGGCTTACAGAAGTTACTATTTACCCTCTATACTTATCGAACGTTGGCCAAGACTGTCACCCGGGCAACACATTTCTCATTGGTTTCACCCATTGAAGTCGAAATTCCTTTTTCTGAGTTTTATTAGAACTGAAGTTTGATGGGGCAGAATGGATTTAATCCCGATATGACCAGTTGAATTTGAATATAAAATGTTAAAAGCTATCTGTCACGGTCAGATGATGCGGGATTACAACAAAAAGGTTCGCCCTAGAAAATTTCATGATACGGCTTTGAAGAAGATTTTTCCCATGCAAAAGGGACTTTAGAAGAAAGTTGATACCAAACTGGGAAGGACCTTATGCAGCAAAGAAGGCCTGTTCTGGGGAAGCATGGATATTGTTTGAGATAGATGGCAAGGACCTGCCCAATTTGGTGAATTCAGATTCAATAAAAAGAGTGCCAAAAAAAAAAAGGATAGGCCAAGGTGAAAACCAGCAAAGGGCGCTTTGAGACCAAAGGGGATTTGAGTTGAAAACCTGAAAAGGGCAGCTCAAATTTTTATCAAAAATGAGGCATACAGTAGCCTTGCTATACTTGAATTAACAATGAAGAAATATACTATGTCTTGGGGCATCGGCAAAATACTACGGATCCCCTAAACACATATCGAGCTTAAAATGGTCTTCAAAAAGTTGGAAAAGAGAAGCTCAGGCTGCAATATATGGGGCACCTAGTTTCCAATTTACCCATTTTAAATTTTTTACTTGTGATTATTTTATTCGTTTCAAAATACACTACCAGTAAATTTCCTTCTTGATTGCATTTGCTATCTTTGCTTAACTTATTTATTTCGAGCTATGCTCTTAATTAATTTCCTTATTGTCCATTGTTATGATCTTTTTTAAGCATTTTGCATTGAAATAATGATTAGTGGACTAATAATACTTTCACAAAAGGAGTTTCGCATACTTTAGAAGCTTCTAAATAATATAAGAACCGAAATAGGACTGTGTTTAGAACTCATAAAGCCTAAGGTTAGGAGATATTGGAGAAAGACGATTATCTCTTTGGACTTTTTATTGGTTGAACAAAAGACATTTCATCGGTGATACAACCTCAACAAATAACGAGCAATGTTGACCCAAGTGTACAAGGGGATCGTTCTCGGGAAAAGAAAAATGATACTCTGCATTCATGCAAATATCGCATATACATCTGGTCATTACACCCATCGAATGGTGTAACATATCAAATTGATTGAGAATGTTACGGATCCTATACTCCTGATTTACAGCAGGTTGGATTGAAGATGAAACAAATCCTACATTTTGAAGCTGCAGTGGGATAGATGGGAAAAGATTCAGATCTTATACCCCTAAGTCACAATAAGATGAACCCTAAAATTATAGTGGGGCAGATCTTTCTGCAAGATATATTTTTTCTCGGGTTTTCTATCGAGAAAACCAGCTGAACAAGATGGCGAAACAATACGGCAGTGATAAAGCCTTGACCAATAATGAGCGATGACACCTTAAATATTTAAAAATGGGTCATTCTCAAAAATTCTGCATTCATACAAAACACATTTAGTTAGGAGCCTTTTATTCATTCCGATCATTGTATCCCAATCATTCTCATGACATTCTGCATTCATGCAAATGTCCTCTATAATATCATTTAGCTAGGAGCATTTGATTCATTCTGATCATTGCATCCTAATCATTGTGAAAAAAAAATCATTCTCATGACATTATGTATTCATGCAAATGTCGTCCATAATACATTTAGTTAGGAGCATTCGATTCATTTTGATCATTGTATCCTAACCATTTTGCATAAGCATAAACACATAAAACCAATTTTACAGCATAGGTCCCCTAGAGGACGGTGTCGCAACATCGATGAATTCACTGTAACACCCCAAACACGGCCCATGAGTCCTGATCGGATCTAGTATGTCACGAAGTAAAATAATTTGAATCATTTTGAAATAATGGTGTAAACTTGATAAAATTTGGAAAAGGTATGAAAACGGTGTTTGAAAACTTAGTTGGGCTTTTTATAAATATAGTTGGGTTGATAAACCCTTTTGGAAACATTTGATTATGCACATTTTAAAATCATCAAAGTTGTAGTTGACTTGGTTTATTTTTTGTTACCCGATGGTAACATCTTTTTAAAATCCCGTAGAAGTTTATTAAGTTTGAAAGGTTACTTTTAACCGGTTCACTTAACATTTAAAAACTTCATTTGTAACATAACATAAGTAAAATAAAACAGTAAAATAAACATCCAAAATAATAATAGCGGCCTTATTACAATCCCAAATTAAAAAGACTTAGAAAGTAAATATTATTAACTATAATAAAATAAATTCAAATTCATCGATAAGCACGGCCGCCTCGAGTCCTCTCCAGCTCCATCTCCGCGATCTACTCATCTGCAAAATGGTAAGGGAAGGGGTGAGTCACCAAGACTCAGTGTGTAAATCCCCCGTCTGGAAATGCGCTCATACACAATTTATTATTCAACATGCAAACATGCAACCCAACCTAACCATCCATACTCCTTAACTACCCCGTGTGGTCAAAACCAGCGGTGGTCAAAACCACTGGTGACTAGTGTCACAATTTAAATGATGGGGCCAACCCATCGTGTGGTCAAAACCAGCGATGACCATAGGTCACAATTTATCAAGTGTGGTCAAAACCATTGGTGGTACCAAACCACTTTGGGACTTAGTCACAATTTATCAATCGGTGTGGTCAAAACCACCGATGACCATAGGTCACAAATAATCGATGGGGCCAACCCATCTTGTGGTCAAAACCATCGGCATATCCATAAAATCAACCCTCCACTCATCAATCCCACCATCATTATGCTTACATACATTATCATAAATCATGCATTTAACGACATATGATGGCATACTCAATCATATTTCATAACAAAATAATAGGGACTTACAGGAATGCGATCTCATGCCCACAAGCAAAACTAGCAAAAAGATTAAAAGGCGACAATATGGCACTGTTAATTAATAAAGTGTGTAAGAGTTTTACACACCTATTTCTACCGAAATTCCTAGATCCCGAAGATCCGATCTACGTCGCTAGATCTTGACCCTATATTCGGCCAATTATCAATGTTAATACCAAAGGCCTATTCGGCCATAACAAGTTAATACCAAAGGCTCTTTTGTGGACTTACCTTGAACGGATTTGATTTCCAAACAAATCCTGAAGCCTTAATTAGCCCCTAAGTCCATGGCACACATTAGTTTCGGCATTTAAACAATAACATATGGCCCTTGGCCGAATGATGTATAAGCCCTACCATCACTTACCAAAATCGATTGCTAGAGGAATAGAGGGTTGGATTGAGTACATCAAAATCCCGGAGTACCTTATGGGAAATCGATTCCGAAGAAGAGAAATAGTTAGCCACACCATTAGCAAATGCCGAATTTCGGCTAGCCATAACAAGAATAAAGATTAAACTTAGAGAGATCCCTTACCACACTATGAAATTCGGCAGCACCTTAGTTAGGGATGTGAGATTCGGCCTAAGCCCCTTCAATGAAAGAGATGTTCGGCTAGTCAGAAGTTGGAAAGGCTGGAATTTTAAACAAGAAGAAAGGGTAGGTTCGGCTAAGAAGAATCAAGAGAAGCTGGAAGTTCTGAGCAAATTTTGGCAATGTAACAATGGAAGAATTCGGCCAGCACTAATGAAGAGAGAAAAAGAAAAGAATTTGCTGAATCCTTGGCTCTTCTTTGCTATACAAACCGAGTATGGACAGCCCCCCAAAGAGTCCTTAAGTCAGCCATCACCTTCTTTTTGGTGATAATTTCCATCTTTTAATTATCAAAAGATAAAACAAATTTTATCTTTTATTTATCTCCTAATCTCCTCAAACAATTTAAAAGAAAATAGGCTACTAACTCCCACCCCTCCAGCCAAATTTTAGAGCAAAAATTAAGCTCATCCTCATCACTTAAAGAGTCCAAAATTAAACCATCACCTCCTACTTGACTTGCAAAAAAATAAAAATAAAAACCCAAGCTACGTGTCTATGGTTGGCTGGAACCTCATGCCGCACCCTCTCTTCCAACGCCCCTTGCCATCTTTCCCATTTGACTTTCATGTCATAAAGCCTCCTCATTTAATTTTAAAGCCTTCTACTCGCCTTCATTCCTTTAATGCCAAAAGCCCAAAAAATAAAATGCTCCTTGCGTCCATCATGTCTCGAACCCGAGACCTGCCACCTCTAAGCCTTTAAGTGGCGCCCCAAGCCACTCAACCAACCCGACTTTCATGCCATAACACCTCCACATTTAATTATAAGGCCTTCCTAGGCCGATCACTCCAAAAATTAAAATGCCAAAATGCCACTCCAACAGCTCGAACCTATGACCTGCGCCCCTCTTCTCCTCCAACTCTTAAGTGGCGCATGGAAGCCACTTTGCCAACCAGTTCTTTGTGTCATACTTCGTCCGAATTTTTTCTTAACCCCTTTCTCACCTTGCTCCTTCCTTTTAAGCATTTAAAAAGAAATTTTTAACCCTAAGTCAGGCCTAGTTCGGGTTTATTTCTAGACCTTAGAACATGCCAAATATATCATAGTATTTATTTCTTCAAGCACACACACACATGGGAAAACAAATAATTAAATTTTTAAACAACCCCTAATTTAGGGTGTTACAGTTTTACCCCCCTTAAAAATAATTTCGTCCTCGAAATTACTTACTAACGAATAGTCGTACATCTTAACTCACCCTACTACGCTTATGCTGTGCACTCTGATCTTAATAAAACTATCTTTCTTCCTAGGCACAATCTCTAAGTTCACCACCAAGATTTTAGGCACTTCCCTAGTAAAACAAGAAAACTTTATAATAATCAAAGCAATTAAGGTTATTCCAGAAATAAGGAACATACCCGTTGTCACATCTGGCACATCTTCCTCCTCGCGACGGCCAACTGCATAAACCAACCTTGGTTGCCTTGCCTCTGCACCTTCAGCACCTCGGCCACGCCCGTTACCATTTCCATTACCCCTAGCTACACCTCGACCCCTCTGTGGCTGTTGGTTATCCCTCCCGTTCGGTGTACGATCCTGACCCTCTGATCTCAGTCTAGCTGCCTTTTTCGGACAGTCTCTAACTCGATGCTCCAAGGACCCACACTCGAAGCATCCCCGATTACCATTCCAACATTCCCCCGTGTGAGACTTGCCACACCGAGCACACCGTGGTGGCCATTGAGGATTAACAGCAGCAGCAGGCCTAGCAGCTTGATCTGACCCACCAATTCTCGTCCTCTTCTACTCATTACCCGAGAACCCTGAAGGTCCCGAGCTCCTCTTATTCCAATTCCTATCTTGATTTCGTCTAATCGACTGTCTTACCCCTTCAGCAACCTTCGATTTCTCCACTAGGACAGTGAACTCCCGTTCCTGTTATGGAGCTATCATCATTCTCAGCTCATCTCTAAGCCCATCCTCGAATCTAACACAGTGCTCATGCTCGGTACCCACAATACCACGAGCATACCTACTCAACCGGAGGAATTCAGCCTCATATTCTGCCACTGTCTTATTGCCTTGAACCAGGTTCAAGAAAGCCTTCCGTTGTGCATCCACGTAACTAGTTCCGATATACTTCTTTTGGTAGGCATCCCTGAAGAATTCCCAGGTGAGATTTTCTGCCACCGTTCCATCCCTTACGGTAAGCCACCACCGTCACGACTCATCCGAGCAAAGAAATTATTCCTTCAATTTCTCCTCACCGTGAAATCAAGTCACCCATAATCCTTTGGTGGATTCCAACCAATATTCTACCAAGACCGGCGCCACTCCGAAACTCCTCTCGAATACTTACGCTCCATTAGCCCAGTCGTTCAACCACCGATTTATGGGCTCGCACTTTTGCTTTGCCTCGAGAACTTCGTTCCAACACTCGTAGCACCTTTTGCGGGATACTACGTCGTTTCCACCGGATTCCGATCTTAGAACTCGCTTGCCGGTAGATCCGCATCTCATTTCCAGATCCGTGACCAAACCTCGCTGGCTCCGACAAGGTCATCCTACCCCTACCACGGCCACGCGGCGGACGTCCACGACCTCTTGAACTCATTCTAACGATTGCGCTTATCTGTTTAAGAATTTTATGCATTAGTATTTCACTTGGTTATCCCCAAAAAAATTTTATGACAAGAGTTTTAGGAGTGGTTCTTTCGTAATCATACATACACACCGTTTTCCATTCATTCCTTCAAAGAGACATTTGTAGTTTCCATTGTGATTGTTTTTCCACTACCCAGGGGTATTTTCGTAATGTGTCCTATAGGGGTATTTTTGTAATTAAAATTCTCAGATGATTTTGTCAAAAAGTGTTTTGGAACTCTTAAATTCCTGGGGTATTTGGAAAAAAATTTAAAATTCGGGGGTATTTCGGTAATTTTGAAGTTTAGGGGCATTTTGGTAATTTTTCGCAAATTGGGGTGAGTTTGTAAAATTTAATAAATCAGGGACATTTCAAAAGTTGTAAATATTTGGGGGCTCTTTTTGAGAATTGCATTTTCTAAAATAGTGATATTGCGAAGTTTTGAAAATCAGGGTCATTCTAGTAATTTTGTTGGTGAGGGGCAATTTTGTAATTTTCTAAAATCATGATGTTTTTGCAATTTAAGGTTTTTGGAAATTTCTATTTGAAAATTTTTCATATGGAGGGTATTTTGGAAATTTTCAAGCCAGGGGTATTTTGGTCATTTTTTCAAACTGAGGGGTATTTTGGTCATTTTTTAAAAAAAACAAGGTTTTAATTATTTCAAAATAAAACAGCTAGTCCCTTTCGGGTTTTAGTTATCGAGTTAAGCCTGTGAGTGTGTCGTCTCAGCTAGGATGAACCGTTACTACTCACCAGGTAGGATTCGAGTGAGTAGGAGGTGAGTCACGAGGACTGCTTAAATACCAGGCCCCCACTGAATCTAATCCTAGACATGCGTATAACGATTGCCACATCCCTTGCTTAGTGACAACTCACAGGGTTATTTAGGTAATTATTAAATCTTATGCATAGTTGAGGTATGCTAGCCCTAGGGTTCAACAATAGTCTACGTTCCCAATTTACCCTTCTACCCCTCATCAAAAATATTCACAAAATGGATAGAATTACTTACAGGCGGGATAGGTGCTGGGAGACTCGGCGCCATCTTTGTTCAAGCAAAAAGCAGTTTCAAAACATTCTAATAAGGCCTACTATCATAACAAAACATTTTGGGCCTTGGGCCCCTACAATCGAGTTTTGAACCAGGGCTCGATACCAAAATGTAACACCCCAAACCCGCCCATGAGTCCCGAATAGGATCTGGTATGTCACGTAAGTAAAATAATTTGAATCATTTTGAAATAATGGTGAAAACTTGATAAAATTTGGCAAAGGTATGAAAACGGTGTTTGAAAACTTAGTTGGGCTTTTTATAAATATAGTTGGGTTGATAAACCCTTTTGGAAACATTTGATTATGCTCATTTTAAAATCATCAAAGTTGTAGTTGACTTGGTTTATTTTTGTTACCCGATGGTAACATCTTTTTAAAATCCCGTAAAAGTTTATTAAGTTTGAAAGGTTACTTTTAACCGGTTCACTTAACATTTAAAAACTTCATTTGTAACATAGCATAAGTAAAATAAAACAGTAAAATAAACATCCAAAATAATAATAGCGGCCTTATTACAATCCCAAATTAAAAAGACTTAGAAAGTAAATATTATTAACTATAATAAAATAAATTCAAATTCATCGATAAGCACGGCCGCCTCGAGTCCTCTCCGGCTCCATCTCCGCGATCTACTCATCTGCAAAATGGTAAGGGAAGGGGTGAGTCACCAAGCCTCAGTGTGTAAATCCCCCACTAGGAAATGCACTCATACACAATTTATTATTCAACATGCAAACATGCAACCCAACCTAACCATCCATACTCCTTAACTACCCCGTGTGGTCAAAACCACTGGTGGTCAAAACCACTGGTGACTAATGTCACAATTTAAATGATAGGGCCAACCCATCGTGTGGTCAAAACCACTGATGACCATAGGTCACAATTTATCAAGTGTGGTCAAAACCACCGGTGGTACCAAACCACTGGGACTTAGTTGCAATTTATCAATCGGTGTGGTCAAAACCACTGATGACCATAGGTCACAAATAATCTGATGGGGACAACCCATCTTGTGGTCAAAACCACTGGCGACAGTCTATAAAATCATCCCCCTCCAATCATCAATCCCACCATCATCATGCTTACATATAGTATCATAAATCCTGAATTTAACAGCATATGATGGCATACTCAATCATATTTCATAACAAAATAATAGGGGACTTACCCGGAATCCGATCTAATGCCCACAAGCAAAACTAGCAAAAAGATTAAAAGACAACAATATGGCACTGTTAATTAATAAAGTGTGTAAGAGTTTTACACACCTGTTTCTACCGAAATTCCTAGATCCCGAAGATCCGATCTACATCGCTAGATCTTGACCCTATATTCGGCCAATTATCAATGTTAATACCAAAGGCCTATTCGGCCATAACAAGTTAATACCAAAGGCTCTTTTGTGGACTTACCTTGAACGGATTTGATTTCCAAACAAATCCCGAAGCCTTAATTAGCCCCTAAGTCCATGGCTCACATTAGTTTCGGCATTTAAACAATAACATGTGGCCCTTGGCCGAATGATGTATAAGCCCTACCATCACTTACCAAAACTGGTTGCTAGAGGAATAGAAGGTTGGATTGAGTACATCAAAATCCCAGAGTACCTTATGGGAAATCGGTTCCTAAGAAGAGAAATAGTTAGCCACACCATCAACAAATTTGGATTTTGGTAGCCATAACAAGAATAAAGATTAAACTTAGAGATCCTTACCACACTATGAAATTAAAAGACCTTAGTTGGGGATGTGAGATTGACCTAAGCCCTTCTATGAGAGAGATATTGACTAGTCACAAGATGGAAAGGCTGGAATTTTAAACAAGAAGAAGGGTAGGTTTGCTAAGAAGAAGCAAGAGAATTTGGAAGTTTTGAGCAAATTTTAGCAATGTAACAATGGAAGAATTAAATGAGACTAATGAAGAGAGAAAAGAAAAGAATTTGATGGATCCTTGGCTCTTCTTTGCTATACAAACCGAGTATGGACAGCCCCCCAAGGAGTCCTTAAGTCGGCCATCGCCTTCTTTTTGGTGATAATTTCCATCTTTTAATTATCAAAAGATAAAACAAATTTTATCTTTCATTTATCTCCTAATCTCCTCAAACAATTTAAAAGAAAATAGGCTACTAACTCCCACCCTCCAAATTAATTTTAGAGCAAAAATTAAGCTCATCCTCATCACTTAAAGAGTCCAAAATTAAACCATCACCTCCCTCGCCAGCTTGCAAAAATAAAAAAAAATAAAAAACCCAACTGCTGTTTCTATGGTTCGAACCTAGAACCTCATGCCGTAGCCCTTTCTTCCAACGCCCCTTGCCATCTTTCCCAGTTGTCTTTCATGTCATAAAGCCTCCTCATTTAATTTTAAAGCCTTTTACCTGGCCCTCTTTTCTTTAACGCCAAAAGCCCACAAAATAAAATGCTCCTTGCGTCCATCATGTCTCGAAATCAAGATCTGCCACCTCTAAGCCTTTAAGTGGCACCCCAAGCCACTCCACCAACCCAACTTTCATGCCATAACACCTCCACATTTAATTATAAGGCCTTCCTAGGCCGATCACTCCAAAAATTAAAATGCCAAAACACCACTCCAGCAGCTCGAACCTATGACCTGCGCCCCTCTTCTCCTCCAACTCTTAAGTGGCACATGGAAGCCACTTTGCCAACCAGTTCTTTGTGTTATGCTTCGTCCGAATTTTTTCTTAACCCCTTTCTCACCTAGCTCCTTCCTTTTAAGCATTTAAAAAGAAATTTTTAACCCAAAGTCAAGCCTAGTTCGGGTTTATTTCTAGACCTTAGAACATGCCAAATAAATCATAGTATTTATTTCTTCAAGCACACACACACATGGGAAAACAAATAATTAAATTTTCAAACAACCCCTAATTTAGGGTGTTACATTCACGATCTTGTCTTCCTAAGTTTGTAGTGAAGTAGATCGAAAATACCAGTCTGGTATCCCTGAGTTAGCAGTGGAGCAGATTGAAGATAGTAGATCTGGTCTTCCTGAGTTTGTAGCGAAGCAGATCGAAGATTGTAATCTTATCTTCCTAAGATAGCAAGGAAGCAGACTGAATACTTTAGATTTTGTTCCTTCGAGGTAGCAGTGGAGCAGATCAAGGATGACCAGACCTTTCTCTAAGCAGTAGTAGAGTGGGATGAAGATTGAAGATCTTATCTCCCTAAACAATAGTGGAGCAGATCAATTAAATATTGTAGATCTTATCTCACTGAGCAGTAGTGAAATAGATCGAACACCTGAATTAGTATCTCCTCAAAGTTCCAATGGAGTAGGTTGAGGCTACAAATCCCTCCTCCCTGAGTTGACAATGAGGATCAATCCGTATTTCTTTAAAGTTTGAGCAGAGAAGATTGAGGTTACAAATCTCTTCTCTCTGAATTTCTTATCTCCTCGAAGTTCTAGTGGAGTAGGTTGAGGCTACAAATCCCTCCTCCCTGAGTTGACAATGAGGATCAATCTGTATTTCTTTGAAGTTTGAGTAAAGAAGATTGAGGATACAAATCTCTTCTCTCTGAATTTCTTATATCCTCGAAGTTCAAGTTGAGTAGGTTGAGGCTATAAATCCCTCCTCCCTGAGTTTACAATGAGGATCAATCTGTATTTCCTTGACATTTCAGCAGAAAATATTGAGGTTATGAATCTCTTTTCCCTGGATTCTTATTTCCTCAAAGTTTCAGCGGAGTAGGTTGAAATTACAAATCCCTTCTCCCTGAGTTTACAATGAGGATCCATCCTTATTTCTTTGAAGTTTCAGTAGAGAATATTGAAACTACGAATCTCTTCTCCCTGAATTCTTATTTCCTCAATGTTCTAGCGGAGTAGGTTGAGGATACAAGTCCCTCCTCTCTAAGTTTACAATGAGGATCAATTCGTATTTCCTTGAAGTTTCAACAGAGAAGATTGAGGTTACAAATCTCTTCCCCCCTGAATTCTTATCGCCATGAAGTTTCGACGGAGCAGATTGAAGCTACAAATCTCTTCTCTCGGAAATTACATCGAATTGGGTAAAAGCGCTAGTTTTCATGCCCCTGAAGATGCAGCGGGATGAAATGAAGCTACTCGAAGAAGAAAAGCACTGAAAGAAGTCCAAGATTCAAAGACCAGGCAAAAATTGTCTTTTTTGAAGTCTTTACTCCATTCTCGTTACGAAAATGAGCAAAGAGGGGTAGCAGTAAGAGCCATTTTATGCCCGAGCCCGATTAACAGAATAAGACTAAACCAAACAAAAGACAATAGATAAAATAACCCAAAAAAATTTAATTAACAATCCAATTTTCATTA
Organism: Gossypium rotundifolium; assembly: GCA_025506655.1. NCBI lineage: Eukaryota > Viridiplantae > Streptophyta > Magnoliopsida > Malvales > Malvaceae > Gossypium > Gossypium rotundifolium. Next base: position 65,950,217 of record CP106732.1, on the reverse strand, counting down.
ATAAAAATAGTCCAGATTACAAAAAAATGGGCCCAAATAAACAAACTGGCCCAAACCTAGCTTATTACACAAAACCCAAAATTACCAGCCCAAATGTTTCCTAAACAAACATAAACGGAATGGCCCAATTTTTAGAACGGCCCGAATAGACCAAAGGATTTTGGATAGACTGAAACCCTGAGGATTCCAAGAGCTAACAGCGCCGCACGTGTGCCACCACATACGCCTTCATGTAGCCTCCGTACCGCCAGCGAGCCTCCGTACGCCACGTTCACCTTTCATACCTACAAAGGGATAGCAGAGAAACAACAGAAAAAAAAGGAAATAAAAAATTGTATTTCGATTTTCTTTTCTTCTTTTTAGCTATAAAAAGAAAGCCAAAAAACAATTCTAAGGGTTACAAAAATTATGCACACAGAGAATATAGAGAAATAAAAAACCAGAAACAGAAAAAAAGGTTTCTTTTCGAACTCATTTTTCTTTATCTTTTCGAATTCAGTTCTATAGCATTTCTTTTCTTTTCTTTTCTTTTTTTTTTACATGCGAAAATGAAAAAGGGATTACCTTTGTAAGATTCAGTCCTCGTCTTCTCCGTCGCGATCGAGGCTAGACGAAGACGTTGGTCAATTAAATCAGGCCTTCGCGTACCATTACCCACCGCTTATGGTGGTGTTTTAGTGGTTAAGCAAAGAGGCTCCAAGTTGTGGCTGAGAGCAAGAGGGAAAGGGGGCTAGGGTTTTGATTTCAAAAGAGAAGAGGGGGGCCAATTTTTGGATCATTTTTAGGTTTTTATTAGTCTTTTCAAACCATGTGAAATGACGTCGTATAGTCTCGGTTCAACTTGACCGACTCGATATCCACAGGACCCGCGCATTTCCGCAGTGATGGACAATTTGCGCGATTAGTCCCCCTTTTCCTGTGTCGTCACTTGATTAGACCCTAGGTGCTTTTATTTATTTTTTAATTAGTCTCTGTAATTTATGCACGCATTCAATTTAGTCCGACTTAAACACTCAATTTTGAGCTTCGGGAATGTTTGCTGGTTTAGTCCCTGATTGTTTACGCGCATTTCATTTTGATCCTGGCATAAGTTTAAGTGATTTCATTTATTATGAAATAGTCTTTTAATTTTGTTTTGTTTCAATTAAGTACCTTTTGTTTTTCATACACAATCTTCGCATTTTTATTAAGTTTAATTCATGTATTTATTTAGTTTTAAGCTATTTTATTATATGATGAAAAAATATATTTCTACTATTTGTTTTAAAGTATTATATCTATATGTTATCTATTTTAACTTGTTTTAATATATTGTTTATTAAAGTTCATTTTAATATTTATTTAAACTAATTTTATATATTATTCTAAACTCCTATATATTATTTATTTTGTTTTTTATATTATATAGTTTACTCTAGTATATATATATATATATTATTCCTTCAAAATTGCTATACATTATAAGTTCCTCTTTTATATATATTGTTTTAAACCTTTCATATTTTTATATTAAATTATCTTATATACCTTATTTTGGATTTTACTTATCCATTTTAAAAATGTTTCAATATTACTTTGCATTTTTATATGTAAATTTAAATATTTTATATATAATTTGTTTTAAACTATTATATATATTATTGATTTTCAAGATACTTCTTACATTTTAAATTTGGTTTTATTATTGCTGAATGTTCAAAGTTTATTCATTTTTAATTTGATTTGGATTCATTTCTTATTATGGTTATATACATCGCTTAATTCATTTTTTAAAATTTGTTTGTGAGAACATTGGAATAATGTAGGTTGAATGATTATTTGTCTTATGTATCGCAGTTTGAATACATTACTTTCATATTGTTCATTTGTATCATATTTGATTATTTATGCTTCCCAACACCATGTTTCCTTAATGCTTTTATAATGTGTTTTGGCACGATAATACGTCATTATTCTTATGCATGTTGTAAATTTTTTACTATGAATGGCCATTAAATGTTTTAGTTCGATCAATTATATTTTAATTAAATCATCAACTCTTTTTACTTTAAAATCGCCTATTTGAAAACCCCTCAAAATAAGGCAATGCACATGTTTGGAGGTTTCGAGAAAATTATGCCCTAACTTACTGGGTTCTAGTTTTTCTCGTTAAATCCTAGCAACCGAGTCCCCTTTTATCTTTTAAATCAAAACACATAAATATTTTAAATAAAAGCTTACTCTCGAGAATAGATGTTGCGTCCTAACTTACTGGATGTGACATTTTATCATCCCGAGGTAAAAATTTCTAAAAACGAAGGCAATATTCTGTAATCGGGAATTTTCAGAAATTTCACCCTAACTCACTGGGTTCTAATTTTTCATAAAGCCTAAATAACCGAATACCCTTCTCAAACTTTATTACGTGGTTTTTAAGAATCAAAATATAAATTAATTTCTATTTCTTCAAAATAATAAGTTTTGGCATCCAATATGATTCTGTCCAAGTGTATCTTAAGCAAATGGATCGTAATCTAGAATCTTTTCAGATTTTCAACATTAAGACATTAAATAATCAATTAGGTACCAATTTTGGGCGCTACGAGGGTGCTTACCCTTTCTCGTATATAACCAACTCCTAAATCTATTTTCTCGAGTTTTTGTTGACCAAAATATGTTTTAATAAATCAAAGTTTTACTAAAGTTTTTAATTACAAAGTGATCCGATCACACCTCGAAAAAAGGTCGGTGGCAGCTCTATTTTCGTTTTTAAAGTTGATCCCCATTTTCTCAAACTTAATAAAAAATGATTTCGACAGTAGCCACACGAGCGTGCGAGCACACGTGTGGGAGCTTTGACGCGATAGTTGAGGCCATCATGGGTGTTCTTATGGGTTTAGGCTATTTGGGCCACGATGGGCCAAAAGGGCCATGTAGGGCCAATGGGCCCATGGGCCCTGTAACACCCCGCACCCAAGACCGATATAGGGTCTGGATACGAGACATTACTATGCTTGAACTCACTGAAACATGTACTTATGGGCTATAAAATTTCATTCTAACTTAAAAACTTCACTTTCTTAGTCAACACATATAACAATGGCCTACGGGGCCTTTAACTCATGTCAGAAAACTTTTAGAATTAAAATCAAATAACTCATTTTTGAAGCGGGGTTCACACGCCTGCAGTGACTTGGAACACGCCTGTACCCTTACACGCCTATGCCCTCAAACTGTAGGGCTATCGACTATTTCACACGCCTTAGACACGCCGTGTCTACCAACCGTGGAGGTTACTCACTAATTTCACACGGCCATGACACACCGTGGGCTTAGACCGTGTGCTAATCCTTGATATACTGGCTAAATTAACATGGTCTGGGCACACGCCAATGTCTAAACCTTGTGTCTTACACGGCATACACACACGGCCGTGGATTTGCTCGTGGCCTATTATGATTAATAATACTAAGGTGTAGGTTAACACGGTCTTGACACACGCCTGTGTCCAACTGCAGGGTACTTACAGGCTATTTACGATGCCTTTAGCCACCCTGAAATGAAGATCATATCCATACACAATTCAACGATGAAATAAGAACCCAATTTTATGAATAATACTATATGCTTCATTGATCTCAATAAACATACATGCTTAGTCAAATTTGGCCAATCACTTAGCCATATACAAAAGAGTAATAAACTTGATAACCTTTACAAAGGCCATTCTTAAAACATGTCCACAAAATGAATGTTTCCTATACATGACATACTTGGTAAAGTAACTTGGCTATACCAAAATAAGAGTGATAGTGTGTTGTGAGCTCCGACTTTAATAATCCACGAGTTAGCTTGGCGGGACTGCATAGAAAGAAAGAATCATAATGTAAGCATATATCTTAGTAAGTTTGCATGTAACAACTCTTAGCATCATCATTGCTTAATATAAACCATTTCACATAAACAATGGTATCATGAATTTCAGCTAAAGAGCTTACTTACTCATTTAGATTCTTACATGTCTCATGACACTTACTATTATCATACTTGTAAGGTAACCATGATACATGTATCACTTAATCACATTGATCAAGATACTATAATAACAATAATCATGATATCTACTTTCTCATTCACAACATGAATAATACTCAACTTCATCTAACTTCATCTTGATACTAACTTTACTTTCTTAGCTTTCTTGCTATCTTCTTTAGCTTACTCATTTGCCCGATGAATTTCGTGAATAGTCGAGGATACTAAATCTCTTCCCAATAATTTGAAGTGCTTTTGAAAAGTGCCATATGCTTTTGAGAAGTACTTTTAAAAGTGGTTTGAAAATTTAAGTGTTTTCAAGGCAAAATGTACTTGAGAATAAAATGTCTATTTTAGACATGATATTATAAAGTAACAAATATGTATTTAAATAATGTTTAAATTAGTTAATATTATGATATTTTAGTAAAAACATAAAAATAATTTATTATAATTTGTTGTTAATATTTTAATAAATAATATTAATTTTAAATATTTCTAACTAATTAATATTAATTAATTATTAAATTTAATTAGAATATATAAATTATATTTAAATATTTAGATATAATAATTAAATATTTGTAATTAAATATTGTCACAATTGTATTATTTTAAAATTCTTTTTTTATTTTAATGCTTTTAATACATTTGTAAAACTATATTAGATATTAATATAACATAGAAAACATAAATGTAACAAATTAAAATATTACATATATTTATATTAAAGTTTCAAAAGAGATAATATTTATATACCAAATATAAATACAAAAATTTTACAATAGCACTTCCAATAAATAATCTACAAACTTGGTGGCATGAAGTTCGGTTTTATCGTGAAAATCGATAGATAAAACCTAATGTGAGAAATACATTATAAAAGAATCACAAGTTCATTCTAAGGATTTCCAAAGAGAAGCTTCTATAACACAACACAGCCTACAATCATCCATGCCAAGAAGGTGATGATCTTGGGAAGCCGGTAGATCAACATATCGAGGTGACAATGACATGGTCAGGCTTCTTCATCAATGTAACTCAAACAATTATCTAAATTGATCCCGCTTTCAAGGTCCATTTGCCCGTTGTTAAATACATATCGCAACAAATCCAACAAGAAAACATACACAAGATTAGGTGAAATTGTTTTTCTTAGCAAACCCCCGACATGTCGGGATTTCACACTAGCAACTATCACACAAAAGAAAATATTAAATCAACTTAAATTCTTAAATTACTTAAATTCTTGCAAAATTCTCTTGAGCTCATATGAAGCTCATTCCAAGGAGCTTTTTCTATATTTTCCCTTAAAATAACAGTAAAGCGATCGACAGGACATTAATTGAAATTTCACAACCATGCAAATGCAACAACGAATCTGAAAACAACTTAAAATTCTCACAATCAAAACGTAAATCAAGAGAAACAAATCGATCTCATATGGATTTGAAGCGAAAGGTCCAAAAGGAAAAACTAAAATAAGACAATTGAATTGCATCTCGATGGAACAGATCAAATCTATCGAAGCAAAAAACATGCAAGCAGAAAATCCAAAAGTAAGATCAAAACTATGAACAAATAAATGAACCGATGAGCATATATATATATATATAGCTTTCTAATATCAAAAGTAGCAACTAGATTATGCAAAAATACAAAAGTAGCAAACAGCTAACAAGCTAAACAATTAGCCGATATTGAATAAACATTATGCAAAAGTCACGTAAACATAATAATTTCAAGGAAGACCCTAGATACGGGATTGATGTTAAAATACGTAAATGAAGTACAAGAACTAGATTATATACTAGGAACATGCTAATTTGAAGCAATAGAAAGCACGAAAAGTTTGTCAAGTCATCATCACTATCCATGTTGATTAAGGGTAAATGTGTATGAATACTGCCTGAATTGAAGAAAACACATTAAGCAATTTTCAACAGAGGAACCATCATGTGCTATAAAAGAAGGGGTGGAGGTGAGGTCATTTAAAAAGTCAATTCAATGATAACATCTATCAACACCAAGCAATTTAGAAGCTTACTTTATCAAGACCAAACAGAGGAAAAATTTATTTTGGAATATAATGGAAAAACCAAGAAAGAGCTTAGTAATCCCTAAAACGAAAGGGGAAAAAGCAAAACAAAGACAAGGGTTCATGACCGGTGAACACCAATTACATTCCAACATCCTAATAGTGCCTCTTATAATAAATAGAGGGGAAAAAGTGCCATTACCATTACTCTTCCATCATGTTTAGAGGTAAGACCATTGGACATTTGATTTCCACCATGTCGATTTTTACTAGACTTGCCGACTTACGCAGCTTGGTGTAGGACTGATCACCATTTCCTTGGAGAAATGGCTAATGCCAATCAGCAAATGAACAACGATTTAATGAAGAGACATGCACATAACGATAGCGTGTCACTTACGCTTGGTGGCGCAGAATCATAATTCAAGACAAACTTACAACATATCCAATGGAAATAAATATATGTTCCAAAGACAAGAACAAGAAGAAAGCTCAATAATTAATATCACGCTGTTATGTAATTGAGCCACCAAACCATCCAAGTATCCCAACCAACTCATTTTATGAAGGAGAGACATCAAGACCATAAGGTTTTTTCTTTCTTTTATTAATTTTCGTTTTTTACTATCAAACAAAAGATAAATAAAAGAATTCAATGCAAATGTGGGTTAAAAAAAGATTTAATGGGCTCATGTGAAAGACCAAGTGCTCCTTATCATCACATATATGAAACCACAAGGGCATAAAATATATGGCAAACCAAAGAATATCTTCAAGGAAAAAGGTAAAAGCATAAGCTATCCACTAATTAACGAGACAAGAAACAGCTACCCCTCATCTTTACCGCATTCAATGCTACCCCAAGACCCTACTTTTGTTTATGGTCCATGAGACATTATTATAGTCACAAGGGACCCTACAACTGTGGATGGAAATGCATAATTTACATAAACGTGCCCTTTTTTTTCACGCTTTCTTTATGGATTTCATTTCAACACTCCAAAAGGGCATTATTGTAATCTAGCAAGTGAGATTTCTTCCTCCATTGTTGCCGTGAAATGAGGGCATGAAATGTAAAACAAAGCGTGGGGTTGAATATTAAGAACAACATGGAAAAATGATTTCAAATGCCACTCAAACCTTTTTTTTTATCTTGGTCCAAAACACAAGATTGATGTTGACTCGGTTGTTTCTCGTGAAAATATTTTCTAGGAGAACACTCTTTCACTAAGAAAAATGTTCAAACTGCTCAAAGTACCCTCAAGACAAGATCCACAAAGACTTATAAGACCAAAAAAAAGCTCACCATTTTGTGAATAATAAAAGAAAAAAAAGAGACTACAGAGACCAAAAGAAAACCTTTCTAAGATTCTTTTTCTATTATAAAAATCTATCTCAATTAAAAGGAATAAAGTCTGCAAAGGTCTGCCATTACAAAGCTCATGAATTGAACACAGAGCTAAGTTACTATCGACTCGTAAAAGGAACTTTTTTTTCATCAGTTCAAAGGGGAAAAAAGAAGAAGGCCAAAAACCAAAAGAACATGAAAAACAACACCACAAATATGCAAAGAAAACCCTACTTTGAACATACAATGGCAAAATTTAAAAAAAAAAATTGTCTTTTCCTTGAAAGCATTTCCTTGGGAATTCAAAGAAATAAAAGAAAAAGAGCATATGGCAAAGTGAACTTACCAAGTGTAGCAATGTAACAACTAGTACAAGCAAAGGAAATGCCGAAATGGGTTAAGTTCTAAAGCTTTGTAAGATAAGTTAGAAAAGGTAAGTAAAAGGAACAAAGAAGAGGACAGAGGGAATGGAGTTCAAATCAAAAGGCTGTTTTTTCTGCGGGCTCTTTTCAATGGGTTAGTTGAAATCACCCAAACATAAGAGCAAAGGAAATTCAAGTCTAGGCTTACATCAATTTTTATCCAAGCTCAAACACCAAATGCACCCCTAAATTACCCAATATGGCTCTTTTGACATAAAAGTTAAGAATATCTACAACTAAAGTTTGAAAAAAAGAATGCATTCTCTGCGATACAAGCATGCCAATGCACACTATAAGCTAATTAATGAATGCTTACCCCATGTTTCTCCTTTTCAAGATCGCCACCGTAACATCCAACCCGAAAGATTGAAGAAAAGCATCACGAACTCACAATCAAAGCAATAGTTTTTTAAGCAAATTACTAAAATTCAAATAACAAGAGTAGCACAAAGTGTATGTTCATTAACTCACTTGTTCACTACAGAAGCACTTGCAATGTTTGAAAGGCTCTTCGTAAGGGATATAATTTCGATCCAAGTCCGTGAAGTTTTCTCCATACCGCACCGAGGTATTTAGGTTAAGAGTAATATATATATATATATATATATACACACACCATGTGGAGCAGCCATTTTGATTTCTTCCGTTACTTTATAAGCATTTCATTTTTCTTTAGAAAATGCATCAAACTTAAGATTAAAGTTGTCTCAGATATTAAAACATATTAAACTTCAAGGCTTTTTGTTTCCTTCCAACAACATACAAACTCATTAATGGAACTAAACGAATCAACAAAGATGATCGATAATGACTAATGAACCACAAAGATTGTTTGGAGATGTGCAATTTAAATAAAAATTGACATGTGAAGAAAGAAAGAATGAGCGATGAAGGGTATCAAAAGAGATGTTATTAATTAGCTTCTTTGGAAATGTGTAACTTCATCCAAAGGAAGCGTAAAAGATAAATAAGTTGAGATCTGTGGTAATGAAATGAAAGGGTACCACAGAGACAAATAAGGACATTATCGTCTCAAATCGATCGCCTAAACTAGCGTAGCAGAATAACACCATGTATGCACAAACATAATCAATGAGAAACAAGATTAAAAAGGCTGATAATCAAAGATAAATAATTACTCTTTATGCAGAGAACTAAAATTAAGAACAATCGACTTTCTTTTAGGAAGATAATAAACAATTTTAAGCCTTCGCTTATTACTACCTCCTTTTCTAACTCTAAGAAGTGGACATGACTTGCAATACGAGAGGTTTAATCCTTCGACAAGTTCTTATGACCATCAATCAAAGACAGCTTAGATGAATGAAACTAAAGGCGGAATTTAATCGCACAAGAGCAATTGATTCAAGTCAGAGGAAAAATCGATTCGAACGCTTTGTGGAGCAATTAGTGATTGAACCGCCATTAAGCCATGTTCTAGTGATAAGCAAGGCACCCCAATTCAACAAGAACTCTTCCCTATCATTAATCATCAAATGACCTCCTAAACACTTAAGTCGATAATCGCATGAAGAAATCAAATACACCAAAGTCCTAAGAAGTCAAGTGTCGCTTTTACTAGTAGGCATACCGGGTTTATGTTATACTAGATTAGTTTAGTAGTGCTTTAGACAAAAGAAAACTAGCCCTTTTAAGGTGGAACATTGGCCTTTTCTGTGAAAAAGAAATAGCTTGTAGGTAAACTCAATGGTTTTCAAGCGTTAAAATGCTTCCGATCACTCCAACTTTGCCTTAAGTAAAAAGGAAAGGCTAATTTAACTGCACAAGAGCAATTGATTCAAGTCAGAGGAACAAATCGATTCAACGCTTTGTGGAGCAATTAGCGATTGAACCGGCGCAAATTAATATTATTCATCAAAAATGTATAATAGAAGAAGGGAGACCCCAAATTAATATTATTCATTTCAGTTTCTGACAATGTAATCAAAACTCGACGCAAGTTTATCAAATTAAATTTACCTTGACACCACTGCAATTCCCAGATTCAGAACAAAGTTTAGTTCTTGGCTTCTTTTCTTCTTCTTCAACTCCAATCCAAGCCCGAGTCGTCCATTTTCTTTCAACAATTTCCCCAATTTCACACACCTTTTCGCAAAGAAATTCTTTCAAAACATCCGCCAATATATCAAAGCAAATAAGAAAAATTCCATAGCAGACGTTAAGAGATCATGTAATAAATTTTTTTACCTTCAAACCGACGAGCCTATTTGGAGAAAAAAGGGAAAAGGGAAAAGGGATAAAATGTAAGACAGTAAAAGTCCTTTACGAGAGAAGAAGCTAAAATTTTGGCTTCCTCCTCGTGAAAAGTGCTTCTCCAACGTTGAAATATTTCCGATCGCCTCCGCTTCTTTATTTCGTTTCACTGAAAAGTCCTTTTTTGCCCAAAAGTCCATCACTGATGGAGCAACGAACGGGGCCTAAATCTCTTCCCACATAATATGATGCCAAAGCCATATCCTAGACATGATCTTACATGGGTTATCTCATCTTGGTTTCAAGGCCATGTCTTGACATGAACTTATATGAAGTTTTGCTATTGATAACATACTTAATGCCAAGCTTCAGTCCTTGGACTTACATGATAACTTGCTTGCTAACTTGATCAATGCCAAGCTTGCCTTAGACTTACATGATATTTTGATCAATGCCAAGCTTGCCTTGAACTTACATGACACCTTGCTTGCTAACTTGATCAATTTCAAGCTTGCCTTGGACTTACTTGATATCTTGATCAATGCCAAGCTTGCCTTGGACTTGCATGATATCTTGATCAATGCCAAGCTTGCCTTGGACTTACATGATAACTTGCTTGCTAACTTGATCAATGCCAAGCTTGCCTTGGACTGACTTGATATCTTAATCAATGCCAAGCTTGCCTTGAACTTACATGATAACTTGCTTGGTAAATCGTGTATCTTGGGAAATTCATCTCCTATCGGAACTTGCTTGTACTTATCATCATGATTTATTGATTGAACATAACATGATCATTTCATACAATTATTGTACATACTATTAAGCAATTTAATGATAATAATCATAAAGTTTAGAAATCATACAAACTTACCTCAATATACAAAATGTATGTAGATGTGCAATTTAGTCCTCGACTTTGTTCTTGCCTCGATTTCGATCCGCGCTTCATTTTTCTTGAACTATAATCATAAATAGATCATTGAAAAACCATATTGACTAAATTGACTCATAACTCATACTTTAGAAAAATTACTATTTTGCCCCTATACTTTCTAATATTTGCAATTTTGCCCAATTATTGTAAAATGATTTTCATGCAACTTTCTTAAACTTCATGCTCAACTGAATCATTTTCTCTTCTATAACAATCATCAATTCTCACTATTTCTAGTAGGTATGATCAATTTTATAATCATACAAAATAGTCCCTCCTACCATTTTTCATGAAATTCATTAAGGAAAAGATGTTTATCTAACATCAAACTCTCTTAAAATTCCATAAAACATCATTTAATAAGCATGTCATTCAAGGGTAGATTTTTGAACATGCATGTTATCGCATTTTATAGCTAAAATTAGCTAATTCATAATACGAGAACTTCAAAAATACGAAGAATATTAAAAACGGGGCTAAGATGAACTTACTATGAGCTTGAAAAAAAATGAAGAACCCTAGCTATGGTGTCTCCAAATTTTCGGAGGAACAACGAAGAAGATGAGTGTTTTTTTCTCATCTTTATCCTATTTTAATCACCAATAAGGTCAAATGACCAAAATGCCATTCCTCTTTAAAATTTCCATAATAGTCTCATAAGGCCAATTTTGTCCAAAAATTAAATTTTGGGCAAATTGCTATTTAAAGGCTCATAATTATTATTCTAAAGCTATTTCATGCAAAAAGATTCTAGAAACTCATATATTGCAATTTTTGCAATTTAGTCCTTTTTGGACCAATTGACCTCAACTTAATAAAATTGCTTTACAAAAATTTCATACTAACGTGCAAACATGGCATAAACTTGAAAAACTCATAATTTCACCTCGGGTTCGTGGCCTCGCACCACTATCCCGACTAGGCCCTAAATCGGTCATTATAATTCTCCCTTAGGGATTTTCGTCCTCGAAAATCTTACCAAAGACAAAGGTTTGGATCTTGATTTCTCATACTCTCTTCGATTCCCATGTAGCTTCTTCGATTCCGTGCCTTTGCCATAATACCTTTACTAAGGAACTACTCTTACCTTTACTAAGGCACTACTCTTATTTCTTAGTTGCTTAACTTCCCGAGCCAAAATATTCACTGGTTCTTCACCATAAGTCATGTCGAGACGAATCTCTATTTCTGAAGGGGTAATTACATGCGAAGTGCCTGATCTGTAGTGTCGTAACATTGACACGTGAAACACATCATGTATCTTCTCTAATTCAGATGGTAAAGCCAAACGGTAAGCTACCGGCCAATTCTCTCTGTAACCTCATAAGGTCCAATGAAACGTGGACTTAACTTGCCTTTACGGTTAAATCTGAGAACTTTTCTCCATGGTGATACTTTCAAAAAGACTTTATCCCCAACTTGGAACTCGATCTCTTTTCTCTTTTAATCCAAATAGGATTTTTGTCTGTCTGAGGTAGCTTTTAAATATTCTTGAATTACTTTCACTTTCTCTTCAGATTCTTTAACCAAATCAACCCCGTGAATTTGGTTTTTCTTGAGTTCAGTCCAAAACATGGGAGTTCTGCACTTACGCCCAGTATAGGGCCTCACAAGGCGCCATCTTTAAGCTCGACTGAAAGCTATTATTATAGGTGAATTCTACCAATGGGAGAAACTTTTCCCAACTGCCTTGGAATTCCAAAACACAACATCTGAGCATGTTCTCGAGTACTTAAATTAACCTTTCTGACTGACCGTCAGTCTAAGGGTGAAAAGTTGTGCTAAAACTCAATTTTGTACCCAAAGCTTCTTGCAGCTTCTTCCAGAATCTAGATGTAAATCTCAGATCTCTATCCGATATGATCGATAAGGGAACTCCGTGAAGTCTTACTATTTTTGAAACATACAAGTTTGCCAACTTGTCTAGGGAGTAATCCACTCGTACATGTATAAAGTGGGCTGACTTCGTGAGTCTATCAACCACTACCCAAACAACATCTTTTTTGTTCGGAGATAACGGTAAGCCCGTTACAAAATTCATGGTGATACGATCCCATTTCCACTCGAGAATCAAGATAGGTTGAAGTAAACCCGAAGGTACTTGGTGTTCAGCCTTTACTTGCTGACAAATCATGCACTTGGTAACAAATTCTGAAATGTCTTCCTTTATTTTGGCCACCAATGTTGTTGCTTTAGATCATTATACATCTTGGTGCTACTTGGATGTACAGATAAACATCCGTTATGTGCTTCATACAAAATTCTCTGTATAAGCTCCTCTTTTCTTGGCACACAAACTCTATCTCTAAACATTACATATCCATCAGAATTAATCCGAAAGTCAGATTCAAAGATTTTGACTCAAGACCGAGCTCTCTTAACTTGCAATTCACTATCTTCTTTCTGTGCCTCCAAGATCTCTTGAAGAAACATTGGTCTAGCTCTTAACTCAGCTAAAATGGAGCCATTGTCGGATAAGGATATCCTTGAATTCAATACTCTTAAAATAAATAGAGACTTCCTGCTCAAAGCATCGGCGACTACATTTGCCTTTCCTAAATGGTAGTCGATGACCAACCCATAGTCTTTTATCAACTCTAACCATCTTCTTTGTCTTAAGTTCAACTCTTTCTACGTCATCAAGTATTTTAAACTTTTGTGATCAGTGAAAATCTGACATCGTTCACCATATAAATGGTATCTCCAGATCTTCAATGCGAATACTATGACGGCCAATTCTAGGTCATGCGTCGGATAATTCTTCTCATGAGGTTTTAACTGTCTTGAGGCATAAGCAATCACTTTGCCATCTTGCATGAGTACATAGCCCAATCCATTTAAGGATGCATCGCTGTAGACTACAAATTCTTTCCCTTATTCGGGTTGTACTAAGACTGGAGCTTCTATCAGCATTGTTTTCAACTTCTCAAAACTTTGTTGGCATCTTTCCGACCACTCAAACTTCACATTCTTCTATAACAATCTAGTCATCGGGGTTGCAATCATAGAAAACCCCTTAACAAATCGTCTGTAGTAGCCGGCTAGGCCCAGAAAACTTCTAATCTCTGTGATGTTGTTCAGTGGTTTCCAGTCTATTATAGCTGAGATCTTACTTGGATCTACTCGGACTCCATCTCTCGAGAAATATGTCCTAGGAATCCCACTTCCTTGAGCCAAAACTCACTTTTACTGAATTTGGCATACAACTAATTTTCTCGAAGAGTCTGTAAAACTATCCGTAGATGATCAGCATGTTCATTCTCGTCTCGGGAATAAATCAATATGTCTTCAATAAAAACGACTACAAACTTGTCAAGGTATGGTCTGAAAATGCGGTTCATTAAGTCCATGAATATCGTAGGAGCATTGGTCAGTCCAAATGGCATGACTAAAAATTCATAATGCCGATACCTCGTTTGAAAGGCAGTCTTGGATACATCAGAATCTTTCACTCTCAGTTGGTAGTACCCTGATCTCAAGTCTATTTTAGAGAATACAGTCGCTCCTCTCAATTGATCAAACAAATCATCGATCCTAGGCAATGGATACTTGTTCTTTACTGTCACTTTATTAAGCTGACGATAATCAATGCATAATCTCATGGTGCCATCTTTCTTTTCACAAACAAAACCGGAGAGCCTTATGGTGAACAACTTGATCTTACAAAGCCTTTGTCTGTCAACTCTTGCAACTGTAACTTCAGCTCTTTCAACTCTGTTAGAGCCATTCTATAAGGAGTAATGGATATTGGTACAGTACTGGGAGCTAGCTCAATGTCAAACTCAACTTCTCTAACTGGTGGTAATCTTGGTAATTCCTCAGGAAAAACATCCACATACTTACATACTATCGGCACTAATTCAATCTTTAACTCTGTCTCTTTATCATTCTATACAAAGGCCAAAAATGCCTCATACCCTTTTCTTAGGTATCTCTGCGTCATCATATGAGAAATTATTACCGACGATCTACTTTGCTCATCTAATTCTACATAAAGAGTATGCCCATTCTCACATCTCATCTCAATGTATTTCTTCCCACAATTTACAATTACATTATGAGTAGTCAACCAGTCCATACCAAGAATGAGGTCGAATTCATCAAATGGTAACAACATAAGATTTTCTTTAAAGCAATGACCTCTAATCATTAATGGACAATCTTTACAAGCTCTATCAACTAACATACTCTTGCTTAAAGGATTAGACACCTTAATCACAAATTTTTTGGTATCTATAGGCACACCCAAATCGGGTACTAATTTCATGCAAATGTAAGTGTGTGTGGATCCGGGGTCCATTAAAGCAATAACTTTGGTATTGTAAAGAAAAAATGTACCGGTAATAACATCAGGGGAAGATGCCTCTTCGCGAGTACGAATGGCATAAGTCCTTGCAAGCACTCTGCCCTCGGGTCTCGCGACCTGCTCTCTGGGGTTACTTCTTCCACTTGCCGCACTTTTGGGTTCCTCTGCGGTCTCCCTCTGACCATACTCTCGGATCTCGGGTTCTGAGTTCTCTCTTCGTTAGTCATCTTTGGACAATCTTTTATGAAATGGTCTTGGGAACCACATCTAAAACATACATTTTCATGTGCTCGGCATTCTCCCAAATGGCGTCTACCACATTATGGACATTCTGGTTTGTCGGGTCTAAAATTTCCAACACTTGCAATTGAAGTCATCTGCGCTTTATTTCCCAAATACTGCTTACTCTTGTCTTTTCTTGAAAATCCAGTAGAAGTAGCTATTCGAGTAGAGAAATCTCTTGATTTCTTGGATGACGATTGGAATGACGTGTCCCACTGTCTCTTTCTAGAATCGCGAGACTCCATTTCAAGTTTCTTCTTCTCTTTTACTAGTTCTTCGGCTTTGCAAGCCCTTTCTACTAGCACAACGAATTCTTTTAATTCAAGGATAGCAACAACCAGCTTAATGTCCTCGTTTAAACCATCTTCAAACCTTTTACCCATAATGGCCTCGGTGGACACACATTCATGCGGCGTGCATTTGCCGAGTCGTATGAACTCGCCATAATCGCCATCGACATCTTGCCTTGCTTCAGCTCTAGAAATTCTTTCCTCTTCTGGTCTACAAACCTCTGGCTGATATACTTTTTCTTAAACTCTTCTTGGAAGAATTCCCATGAGATCCTTTCCTTGGTACCACCGACACAAGGGTGTTCCACCATTGGTAGCGTAATCTCTTAAGAGAGAGACTACACACTTCATGCATTCATCAAGAGTGCAGGACAGTTCGTTAAATACTCTGATGGTATTTTCTAACTAGAACTCAACTCTTTCTAGATCATCATCTTTTCTAGCTCAGAATTCTTTTGCCCCATGCTTCTTGATCCTATCAATTGGACGTTTACCTCCTCTTACCACCTCTACTACTTGAGGGGCTACTGGAGTAGGTTGTGGAATAGGCGGGGGTGGAGGGGGTTGTGGATTTGGGTTCGCTTGAAGAACTTCGTGTACCAGGCATCCATCATATGGAGGAAGGCTTCCTTAGCCTCTTCTCCTCCTCCTTCTTGACTCATCGTAGTGGCTATTCTTATTCTCATACGGCACCGTCCCTTCTACTGGAGTTGGTGCATTACTTTCTACATCATCCGCCTCAGCTCTTTTGGGATCCATTTACTATATGTATAAACATAATATTAGTCATCAGGAGTCATCACACTATCATTATAAAAACATTCTTACGTATGGCATGTATAGCTAGACTCA
Source organism: Gossypium rotundifolium (assembly GCA_025506655.1). NCBI lineage: Eukaryota > Viridiplantae > Streptophyta > Magnoliopsida > Malvales > Malvaceae > Gossypium > Gossypium rotundifolium. Next base: position 65,933,514 of record CP106732.1, on the reverse strand, counting down.
TGCCCGTGCTACGTTAGTCCTAGAATAGACTAATTCGTAGCTCTGATACCACTAAATGTAACACCCCACACCCAAGATTAATACAGGGTCTGGATACGAGACATTACTATGCTTAAACTCACTGAAACATGTACTTATGGCCTATAAAATTTTGTTCCAACTTAAAAACTTCACTTTCTTAGTCAACACATATAACAAGGGCCTACGGGGCCTTTAACTCATGTCAGAAAACTTTCAGAATTAAAATCAAATAACTCATTTTTGAAGCAGGGTTCACACGCCTGTGTGACTTGGAACATGCCCGTGTACCCTTAAGCACGCCTATGCCCTCAAACCGTGTAAGGCTACTGACTATTTCCACACGGCTTAGACACGCCCGTGTCTACCAACCATGAAAGGTTACTGACTAATTTCACACGGCCATGACACGCCCGTGGGCTTAGACCGTGTGCTAATCCTTCGTATACTAGCTAAATTAACATGGTCTGGGCACACGCCCATGTCCAAATCATGTGTCTTACACAGCATACACACACGGCCGTGGGATTTACCTGTAGCCTATTATGATTAATAATACTAACGTGCAGGGTTAACACAGTCATGACACACGCTCGTGTCTCCAACCGTGTGGACACTTATAGGCTATTTACCAAGCCGTTTGCCACCCTGAAATGAAGATCATATCCATACACAATTCAACGATGAAATAACAACTCAATTTTATGAATAATACTACATTCTTCATTGATCTCAATAAACATACATGTTTAGTCAAATTTGGCCAATCACAAAAGAATAATAAACTTGATAGCCTTTACAAAGGCCCTTCTTAAACCATGTCCACAAAATGAATGTTTCCTATACATGCCATACTTGGTAAAGTAACTTGGCTATACCAAAATAAGAGTTGATAATGTGTTGCGAGCTTTGACTTTAATGATCCATGAGTTAGCTTGGCGGGACAGCATAGAAAGAAAGAATCATAATGTAAGCATATATCTTAGTAAGTTTGCATGTAACAACTCTTAGCATCATCATTGCTTAATATAAACCATTTCACATAAACAATGGTATCATGAATTTCAGCTAAAGAGCTTACTTATTTAGATTCTTACATGTCTCATGACACTTACTATTATCATACTTGTAAGGTAACCATGATACCTGTATCACTTGATCACGTTGATCAGTATACTATAATAACAATAATCATGATATCTACTTTCTCATTCACAACATGAATAATACTCAACTTCATCTAACTTCATCTTGATACTAATTTTACTTTCTTAGCTTTCTTGCTATCTTCTTTTAGCTTACTTATTTGCCCGATAAATTTCTGAGAATAGCCAAGGATACTAAATCTCTTCCCACATAATATGATGCCAAAGCCATATCCTAGACATGATCTTACATGGGTTATCTCATCTTGGTTTCAAGGCTATGTATTGACATGGACTTATATGAAGTCTTGCTCTTGATAACATACTCAATGCCAAGCTTGAGTCTTTTGACTTACATGATAACTTGCTTGCTAACTTGATCAATTCCAAGCTTGCCTTTGACTTACATGATATCTTGATCAATGCAAGATTGCCTTGGACTTACATGATAACTTGCTTGCTAACTTGATCAATGTCAAGCTTGCCTTGGACTTACTTGATATCTTGATCAATGCCAAGCTTGCCTTGGACTTACATGATATCTTGATCAATGCCAAGCTTGCCTTGGACTTACATGATAACTTCCTTGCTAACTTGATCAATGCCAAGCTTGCCTTGGGCTTACTTGATATCTTGATCAATGCCAAGCTTGCCTTGGACTTACATGATAACTTGCTTGGTAAATCATGTATCTTGGGAAATTCATCACCCATCGGGACTTGCTCGTACTTATCATCATGATTTCTTGATTGAACATAACATGATCATTTCATACAATTATTGTACATTCTATTAAGCAATTTAATGATAATAATCATAAAGCTTAGAAATCATACAAACTTAACTCAATATACAAAACGTATGTAGATGTGCAATTTAGTCATCGACTTTGTTCTTGCCTCAGTTTCGATCGGGCTTCATCTTTCTTGATCTATAATCATAAATAGATCATTTAAAAACCATATTGACTAAATTGACTCATAACTCATACTTTAGAAAAATTACTATTTTGCCCTTATACTTTCTAATATTTGCACTTTTGCCCCAATTCTCGTAAAATGATTTTCATGCAACTTTCTTAAACTCCATGCTCAACTGAATCATTTTCTCTTCTATAACAATCATCAATTCTCACTATTTCTAGTAGGTATGACCAATTTTATAATTGTTACAAAATGGTCCCTACTACCATTTTTCATGAAATTCATTAAGGAAAAGGTGTTTATCTAACATCAAACTCTCTTAAACTTCCATAAAACATCATTTAACAAGCATGTCATTCAAGGGTAGATTTTTGAACATGGATCTTAGCTCATTTTATAGCTAAAATTAGCTAATTCATAATACGAGAACTTAAAAAATACGAAGAATATTAAAAACGGGGCAAAGATGAACTTACTATGAGCTTGAAAAAAATGAAGAACCCTAGCTATGGTGTCTCCAAATTTTTTGTAGCAACAAGGAAGAAGATGAGTGAATTTTTCTCATCTTTATCCTAATTTAATCACTAATGAGGCCAAATGACCAAAATGCCCTTCCTCTTAAAAATTTCCATAATAGTCTCATAAGGCCAATTTTGTCCAAAAATTAAATTTTGGGTAAATTGCTATTTAAGGGTTCATAATTATTATTCTAAAGCTATTTCATGCAAAAAGCTTCTAGAAACTCATATATTGCAACTTTTTCAATGTAGTCCTTTTTGGACCAATTGACCTCAACTTAATAAAATTGCTTTACAGAACTTTCATACTAACATGCAAACATGGCATAAACTTGAAAAACTCATAATTTGGCCTCATATCACTACCCCGACTAGGCCCTAATTTGGGCTATTACAAGCCCAATCGGATAAGTTGTATGGTTGTGTAGTATATATTGGACTGGTTTATGTGAATCTCATATCTGTGACTAGATTTGGGCTAAATGGGTCACACAAGCGTGTGAGCCCACTTGGGTCGAGAATGGGCCTTAAGCCCATTCGCATCGTTATCTCTGTTTAAAATACCTTGGTTTACAAAATTATTGAAATACCCTTGGTTTATAAAATTACTGAAAGACCCTCGACTTGTAAAATAAATGAAGTAACCCCGATTTATAAAATTACCAAAATACCCTCGATTTGTAAAATTACCAAAGTACCCCTAATTTGCAAAATTATCGAAACTCTCAATTTGTAAAATTATCGAAAATACCCCCTATTCGCAAAATTACCAAATACCATTAGTTTGTGAAATTACCGAAACACCCTCGAGTTACGTAGTTACCAAAATATCCCGTTTGTAAAATTACCGAAATACCCTCGATTTACGAAATTATCAAAATACCCTTATAGGGTAAGATGACTATTTTGCCTTTATGGGTAAATGACTGACTTAGACTATGAGTTGACTAATTTGACCGTGGTTATATGATTGATATGCTTTTATTACATGTTTAAATGATTGTTACTGAGCATTGCCATTTTGCATACACGTATAATGATTGAGCATGACATACACGACGTATTGCATGGGGTTGGGACAAAGTTACGGAGGAAGTGTACGGCCCATTGTTGTTCTATACAAGGCTTTCAACCTTTCTGCGATATTTATGGCTTTTAGCCATTCTGTTAACTAGCAGTGATGCTGTGATATTTATTGTTTTAGCTGTTATGTTAACCGGTAGCGATACTACGATATTTATGGCTTTTAGCCTTTCTGTTAACCGGTAGCAATGCTACGATATTTATGGCTTTTAGCCGTTCTGTTAACTGGCAGCGTTGTTGTGATATCTATGGCTTTTAGCCGTTTTGTCCACGGCATCGAGCCGTTCTGTTGACTTAGTGCCGCAACCAATGCTAAGATTGGTGTGCTAGCTGGGTAGGTCGACTTGGTCCCCACATGGTGTGTTGGTTGGTACAGACAGTGTGTTGGCTGGATCGGGTTAGGATGCATCCTCATACCATTGCATATTTGCTATGAGATCTGTCACTGTATTGGGTAGGCCTACTTGTTCTGTTATTGGTTTAGGCTGGGCCCAAATGATTCTGTTATGGGCTGTGAACCAAATGATATTGTAGTGGGTTTTGGCCCACGTAAGCTCTGAACTGGACATTACTGCTCCTGTTTTCATTTACTTGGCTTTTATTTAATATTAGATTTTGTCTGGATTTTTGATAATTTTAAGTAATTTAGACTAAATTGTGAAAATAAATTTTTGAGAGACTAAAATGTGAAAAGAAATTATGCAAGGCCAGGACTTGAACCTAGGCTCCCTTACAACCTTAATGACACCACAACCACTAGACCACATGCTTCCTTGTGTCATGATTTCCCTAACAATATTCTTAAATCCTTCTCACTTACATCCAGGGTTTTATTCACCTAAACCAAAATTTTTCCTAAATCCTAGGTTTGAACCCAAGACCACATGGAAGCCCTTAACCTTCCAAAATCACTCACCTAATAGGTCCAACTTGCATTAGTGCCGTTCTCTTATTCTCAAAAATTTTAAACGCTCCCATGCCCAAGGCCTAATGGGCTCAATTCTACTAGGCCCAAATTTATGGTGTTACAATTCTACCCCCTTAAAGAAATTTTATCCTCGAAATTTCCAACTATATAATAGCCGCACAACATAGGTTACACTACTACGTTGCCACTGCGCACTCTCATCCCAATAACACTAATACACGTTTAACTTAATCTTGAAACCTCTTACACACAACAAAATACCTAACCACAGAAGCAAACAAATATTTATCACACATGCAAACAATTTCTAATCCAAACATCACATCCAAACCAAACACACACAGAATAAATACCAAAAATACATCCCAATATCTAAAGAAACCACCGTATTTCTAGCTCACTATATTTAAAGTCCTAAACAGACAAAAGTATTTAGAAAACTTACGGATTCGGTGCCGGAGACTCAGTGTACCACACTTTCATAAAACGGTCAACACAACATTTTAGAACTTCAAATATTTTCAAGCCTTTTTAAAATAACACTTTTAGAAATTTAATTTTTAAAACCCAATCCACAACCAAGTTTTGCAACTCGGCTCTGATACCACTAAATGTAACATCCTAAACTCGGCCTAAAAGTTATGGTCGAACGTGGCGGTGTCACATTAGAGTGCTTTTTAGAAACCCTTTTTTTTCCTTATTGAAAAAAACTTGTTTGGATATGAAAGCCTCTTTGTAGAACTCATATTAAACTAGTATTTTGTTAATCAATTTAAAAAGTCATTACTTCTAAAATATTATTTGTTACGGAAGCTTAAAAATCATTTCAGAAACATAGTGTTTTGAAACAGTTATTATTTTGGGGAAAACCGCGTTCTACTTCTAACATGTATAAATCATAATGATTAAAACCTCAGATTGAAAATTGGAGAGGCTTTATTACAAATATAAAAAAAATCTAGACAAAAAAAAAATAGAAAATAGTAAACGAAAAAGCAGAGCAAGATCTTGTCTAGTTCAGGCTTCGTGGGCCAAACCCCTACAATATCATTTGGGTCTGACCCATAACGAGAATCATTTAGGCCCATTAAACTCTACCTCGATAACAGATCTATCCCTGTAACAGATCTATCCGAACTCTACCTCCGATCCCTTAGTTTCCAAGGCATACACATGAACCACATACGCTTCACGCCCTTCCCGACCATTTTCTCGACTTTTCAGGCGGATACCAAATTGGACAGATAATTTCTTCTATTACCGATCCGAACTACTTCATCACCCTCACCGTGTTTCGAACCATGCGCTTAGCCACGATCCAACCGCTGGTGCTTACCCCGATCCATCCCCAAAATCAGATCGAACTCCCAAATGGGTTCCATCGGATCGACCTCGAAAGATACCCTTGGAGTTCTAGAGAGTACGCCTCTATCTGGTTTATCTACCACTACAGAGTGACCTAGAGGGCTTATTACGGTCATCTGCCTAGAAGATATTTCAGAGTCTAAATCCATGGTCTTCACTATGCTACTTGCAACATACGAGTGTGTTGAACCCACATCAATCAAAGCAGTAAATGGAGAACCAAAGATTAGAAACGTACCGGTAATGACGTCCGGTGCGTAGTACTCCACGGCCCCACCAGGTATTACCTCCCTCGCCATTACCTCGGCCCCTCTGCGGTGGTCCATTATTTCTATACTTGATTACATTACGATTCTCCGATGAATTCTAGCTAACTTTGCGGACAATCCCTCACTCGGTGGTCCAATGAGCCACACTCAAAACAACCTCACCATCGGTCCAACATCCTCCCGGTGAACCTTTCCAGCAGTTACATCTTTGCGGCGGTCCCCGCCTAGCGACAACAAACCTACCCGACCGATTCGCCCACTCGGTCTAGCCCTCTTCGCTGATTTCGATGACCGTAAGATCCAAAACTCCTTTGCGGTTTCTATCCATACCCGCCTCACGAGACTCTTTAATGCCCTCGGCAACCTTCGCCTTTTCAACTAGAAGCGCAAATTCACGCTCCTGCTTTGGGCGCGATTATCAACCTTAGTTCGTCTCGCGAGCCATCCTCGAAGCGAATGCACCTCTCATGCTCAGAGCCACCATACCCACAGCATCCGACTTCGACCTCGTAAACTTCGGCCTCGTGCTCGACAGATTTGCTCCCTGGACTAACCTCAAAAATGCTTTCATTGCTCATTTATGTAGTTAGCTCGACGTACTTCTTCGATAAGCGGTCCAAAAATAGTCCCATGTCGGATCTTCAATTTGCGGTACTTATCACGGACCGTGAGCCACCATCGGTATGACTCATCTCGAGAAGTGATACGATCCCTTTAATTTTTCTTCTACGGTCGGTCCAGATCATCCATGATCCGCCTCGTCGCTTCTAGCCAATACTCAAGATCTTTGGAGCAACACCGAGACACCCCAAAGAATTTAGCCCCATTTGTCGAAGTCGCCAGTAATGATTTCCTAGCTCCTACACCTCCACCTACTCGGCTACCCTTTCTAAAACCCGCAAAGATCGCTTTGTGACACTGCGTCATCGTGGGTCGCTCACGGAACTCACCACCTCCGGTGGTGGCGGGCAGTACCTCATTCTTTGAACCCCGACTGTAACCTACGGGCTCGAAGCAGTCATCCCTCTGCGACCATGTCCACGACCACGTCCACCTCGGGTACTCATGACTAAATCTCGTCGAATTAGAGAATTTTATGTATCGTCATTATTCCACTGTGTTTAAAGCAAAGTCTTATGAATTTTTAAAGAAGCTTTTTGTTTTGCGATGAGTCCACGAGTCCTATAGATTTCAGTCTCTAAAGTAATCTTACTAGCCATCCGATCATGTCAATTAATATCACAACAAATAGTAACGGGTACTTACAGGCGGCCAGTGGGAGACTGGTGCCATGCCCTTCAAACCATACTTTTAAAATAGAATACTTGAAAACTATAGTTTTAAAACATTTTGGGCCTCGAGCCCAGTAGAAACTTTGAACTTGGCTCGATACCACAAATGTAACACCCCAAACCCGGTCAATACACCACGAGTGAATCTGGTATGCTATAGGGAAAAAGGTTTTGGGTGGTTTAGGTTGAAGTCTAGAAGTCTGATGAAACATTTTGCGAAACTTTGTATTTGAGGAAAACTTGAGTAGGTTTTGACTAAAAATTTATGTTGTATTTGAAAACCCAGAGAGCTTTGAAAATTTATCTGAAGTGTAGGTAAACCTAATTTATGTCGGTTTGAAGTTTAAGTTGTTTCATATTATTCTTCAAGTATTTTGTCTTAGTAGAAAATCATATTTAAGTTAGAAAAACAATTGAGTTCATTTTGTTCTAAGTTATAGTATGATACCCGATGGTATAGTTTAAAACATCGTTTTGAAGTTTTGAAAACGTTGTCTTTCCAAGTTTTAGCACATTTTAACTCAAGTAGTTTGTTAAAGCATATTATAAATCTAACTTAATTGTAAACAAAACATAATTTAAAAGGCCATTTACAACCCAAATAAAACCAAATAGTAATAATAAAACTTAAATCGAATTTCTTAAAAGTCCGAGCAAATCTTTATTTCAAGATGGCATGAGCACCCCGAGTCCATCCGGCTCCATGTCCAGCGTCTAAGTGTCACTGAAAAGTCAAAGGAGAGAGTGAGTCGCAAGACTCGAGTGCATAAATCCTCTCCCGTACAACATGTCAACACATATCATCATAAGAATAATGAGATAATGCACCCGCTCCTAACCAACCATATCACCTTTTCTACCCGTGTGGTACCAAACCCTTGGTGGTGCCAAACCACTGGTGACCCAAAGTCACGATATCCATCTGTGGTACCAAACCACCGGTGACCAAGTCACAAATAATCCAATGATGGGGCCAACCCATCGTGTGATACCAAATCACTAGCGGCGATCCCATATCTCAAAAGTGGGGCCAACCCACGGTGGTGTTAAACCACGGGACGAGTCGCAATGAGGTGCCAAACCTCGGTGTCCCAAAGACACAATGTGATACCAAATCACGGTGACCGTAGTCACAAATCCGATGATGGGGCCAACCCATCGTGTGATACCAAATCACTTTGGCGTCAATCCCAGATAATCAAGCTGTGGGGCCAACCTTTGTGGTACTAAGCCACTGGGACGAGACGGCGAGGTGCCAAACCTCTGGTGACCCAAAGTCACAAATTATCATTGTGGTACCAAACCACTGGAGGTGCCAAACCTCTGGTGTCCCAAAGACACAGTGTTCCAAAGACACGGATATCATACTCCCCCTCCTCTCATATCACCCAAACACATAACATACTAGATGCAAAATCGTGCAATCATGCTATCGTGCTCACATGCTAAATATGGCATCTCAAAGTATCAACAATCATGATATCATCATCATCACATAACTCATAATGAAACGGACTTACGAATCCGTATCCATACCTCAATGGGTATCGAGATAATCAATCGCCTTTGTTTCACTTACACAACGAGTTATCACATTATTAAGTTAAGACGGTGTGTTAGTTTGTACTGAATTAGCGAAGGTATTAATCCCTAAAATCGATTTACGTCCCTTGATCACTTCTACAACTCGAATCCTACAATCGGTCAACAAATGGATTAACCATCATACCATTCGCCACAAGCATTAAACCAAAAGGGTTTATCAAATAGTCCTCACCTTGCAAACGTTTGGCTTCCTACCAAACTCAAACCACAAAGGTTTCTCTTTTACAAACGGCCTCCACCTAAAAGAAAATCCATTAATCCATTGAGACTTGCTTTAACGAGGCTAAAGAATGGATTAACAAAATACTCCTCTTACCACCACTTAACAATCGGCTAAAAGAGTTGGAAGACTCCTCTTGATTATTTCCAAAGTCCAAAGACCCTATCTGAAAAGATTAAACAAGAAGTTAACACCTTTTTAACCAATACAGATATCGACCCTTAACATACCAAGAATTGGTAAAATACCGAGAAAGAGAAATGGCCATTCGGGCAACACTTACCCACTACCAATCGATTGGAAATCAGCACCTAACAACCACCAATAATCGGCCTACCAACTACTAAGAGAGGAGAAAGATTCGGCCAATGCTTGTACCAAAAGAAAAATAAAAGAAAAAGTTCTACCAAGGTGTTTTATACCAAACCCAAAATTGATTAGGAGAGAAAGGAAGGGAAACGAAATGTAAGAGGATAGGGTTGATAATCGGCCAAGAATGGAAATGAGAAAAAGAAACGAAATGAAAATGAGAAAGAAAATTAGGAGGATGATGTTTCGGCTTACAAAGCTTCAAGAAGAAAAAGAGGTGAAAGAGGAGAGAACATTCGGCTATTAAGAGTACCAAAAGAATAATGCAATATGCAACTTGGACTTTCGGTTTAACAAAATTGAAAAAGGAAAGAAGGTGGAGAGGCATTCGACACAAGGTTCCCAAAAGAGAAAAAGATGGTAAAGGGTCTGCTAGGTTCGGTTAACACAAGGAGAAAGAAGCAAAACAACAAAGAGGACAAATGATGCTTAAGAGTCCAAGAGGACATTCTGGCTACTACTAAACAAAAATGATTGAACAGCAAGAAACTTTGGCAAAGATGGGAGCACTTGGGTTCGGTTTCCAAAATGAAAAGAAGAACGAAAAGATTCAATTAGCTATTTGCAAGGACCGAAACAACACACATGCCAAAAGGCAATTTGGCTCACTCAATACCACACCAAGCCGTCCACTCCCCACTCCAAACACCCCAAAAATTCGGCCAAATCCCCACAACTCCACCATTCAATTCAAATGAGTTTACCAAGTCTTCCTCCTACTTTCACTCTCCACCCCTCTTTGAATGTGAAGACTAAGTCAAGCTAGAGTTCAAGTTGCCTTCTACCTCTTCCTCCATGCAGTCAAAATGGGAGCCAAAGGGGTGGGATTCTCGCGACTTGAACTCAAGACCTCCCTTGTAGATGGCGCCACACACACTCTCCATGTGGCGCATGCTTGCCACTTTGCTAGCTCCTCATTTGTGCATTAGATTCACTTAATTTAATTAAAAACCCCATCTCCTTCAACTCCTATCCCCTAAAGCCCAAAAATAAAAAATTTTCCACCTACTCAGGCACACTCCTAGCCTTCATCTAAGCCCCGAAACCATACAAACAACATAATAGCTCACCAATAATCATGCAACAATGTCAAAAATAAATTAACCCCTTAACCCGGGATATTACAACACCAGTTACGGCACTAAGTCAACAGAACAGCTCGGTGCCGTGGACAAAATGGCTAAAAGCCATAGATATTGCAGCAATGCTTCTTATTAACAGAACGGCTAAAAGCCATAAATATCGCAGCATCATTTTCGGTTAATAGAATGGCTAAAAGACATAAATATCGCAGCATCACTGCCGGTTAATAGAACGACTAAAAGCCATACATATCGCAGCATCACCGCCGATTAACAGAACGGCTAAAAGCCATAAATGCCGTAGTATCGCTGCAGTTAACAGAATGGCTAAAACCCATAAATATCACAAAAAGGCTGAAAGCCTTGTACAGAATGGAAATGGTCCGTACACTTCCTCCGTAACTTTGTCCCAACCCCATGCAATATGTTGTGTATGTCATGCTCAATCATTACATGTGTATGGAAAATGGCCATGCTCAATAACAATCATTTAAACATGTAATAAAAGCATATCAGTCATACAACCACAGTTAAATTAGTCGACTCATAGTCTAAGTCAATCATTTACCCACAAGGGCAAAATAGTCATCTTACCCTATAAGGGTATTTCAACAATCTTACCTTTTAGGGGTATTTCGATAATTTTGTAAACCAAGGGTATTTTGGTAATTTCACAAACTGAGGGTATTTCGATAATTTTGTAACCCAGGGGTATTTCGGTAATTTTATAAATTAGGGGTATTTCAGTAATTTTGTAAATCGGGGTATTTTAGTAATTTTACAAACTGAAGGTATTTTGGTAATTTTATAAATTAAAGGTATTTTGGTAATTTTGTAAATCAGGAGTATTTCGATAATTTTGCATATTAGGGGTACTTTTGTAATTTCATAAATCGAGGGTACTTTGGTAATTTTACACACCAAGGGTACTTGATAATCTTACAAGTTGAGGGTATTTCAATAATTTTGTAAACCAAGCATATTTGATAATTTTGTAAACCAAGGGTATTTCAGTAATTTTGTAAACCAAGGTATTCTAAACAGAGATAACGATGCGAATGGGCCTAAGACCCATTCTCGGCCCAAGTGGGCCCACACGCTCGTGTGGCCCATTTAGCCCAAATCTAGCCACAGATATGAGATTTACATAAACCAGTCCAATATCTACTACACAATCATACAACTTATCCGATTGGGCCCATTGGCCCATTGGCCCTACATGGCCCCTTTCGGCCCATCGTGGCCCAAACAGCATAAACCCACAAGAACACTCATGACGGTCTCAACTATCGCGTCGAAGCTCACACACGTGCACTCGTACGCTCATGTGGCTACCATCGTTGTGTGACCGACATTTCGGCATTTGTCGTTTTACAGCTAGAGTAGTGCGAAATACACACTTGATAGGAATCTGGAGTTAATTCGTGCTCCGAACACTCCTATGCCCAAACGCCAACCAAGGTATGCTTACTCTCCTCATATATCGCTCTATTTAAAGCCAAATTCTCGCCTATTCTCATGCTAGCTTCCCGATGTGGGATCCCTCCGTCAATCCTCCAAAATTGTCCCAAATTAGCAAAATAATCAACCTTTGCATGCAAATGGATTCGAACCAAAGTCCCTTCTAACTTAATCCACGCCGCTAGCCACATTACCAACTAGCTCTTTGTGACTTAAAACATGCGCAAATATTTATAAAGCCTATGTGCCAGTGCCTAGATTCTTTTAAGAGAAAATTTTAAAAATTCTGCAAGGCCAAGACTTGAACCTAGGCTCCCTTACAACCTTAATGGCACCACCACCACTAGACCACATGCTTCCTTATGTCATGATTTCCCTAACAATATTCTTAAAGCCTACTCACTTACATCCAGGGTTTTATTCACCTAAACCAAAATTTTTCCTAAAGCCTAGGTTTGAACCCAAGACCTCATGGAAGGCCCCTAACCTTCCAAAATAACTCACCTAATAGGTCCAACTTGCATTAGTGTCATTGTCTTGCTCTAAAAAAATTTAAACGCTCCCATGCCCAAGGCCCAATAGGCTCAATTCTACTAGGCCTAAATTTAGGGTGTTACATGAAATGTATAACTGAATTAGGTACGCTTGATATGTACATTATGTATGTGTATGAAAGGTAAGTACATATTTGAACTCACCTAGATGAGATATGTGTATAAACTTGATAAAGTAAAATGTGATATGCGAATGAATGAACTATGATCTAAAGAAGTACATGGGTAAAATATTTTAATATTATTTCCTGTGCTGTTGATATGTGATTAAGCATGTGTTAAATTTTCATAAGTTAATTTGTCCACTTGTGTTTTCAATTTGATAAAAGTACTTAATTGTATTAAATGCAAAACTAGCATGCTATTTGTTAAAGCACCTATGTGTCATTGCTATTGAAAAAGGAGGCCTTATGAGGCAATTAAACCATTATTTGGTTAGTAGATGGACAAAGGACAAATATGCCCTTAATGTATGTTTGTTTAAGTTATTAATTGAAAGGTTGATAAAGTAAATAGATTAATATGTATGTTTTAATATGATGAAACATAAAAAATGACTATATTCATTCATCTTTTGACCGAAATTATAAAAGAAGAAGAAAAGAAAACATAAGCTAGGTTTCGGCCATATACAAGCAAAATTAAGATCAAGAACAAAAGAAATCAGACTTGGATTGGGGGAAAGAAAAAATAGTCGAATAGCCGATTTACATCATTCGTCGATATCCGAGGTAAGTTTATAAGCAATAAATGTTGTTGAATTTAAATGTGTATGATTTTTATATATTTAATTTAATTGTATGAATTTCTATGGTTGGAGCCGAATGCATGGATGTTTATGAAATTTTGGAATATATTCGGTTCAATTGAGATATGAATTATGAATAAGAATAACTTTGTAACAGTGATATATCAGGCTTATTGCCTAGCAGGCTTTGATGTCGGTGTATTATATTAGGCTTATTGCCTAGAAAGCTTTGATGTCGGTGTATGATATCAGGCTTATTGCCTAGTAAGCTTTATGCCGATGTATTGAATCAGGTTTATTACCTAGCGGGCTCTATGCCGGTGTTTTATACAAGGCTTTATGCTTAATGAATTTTCTGTGAGCAATGGTAAAAGCAATTAAATGTGTTAAGTGAGCTAAAGCAGTCAAGTATGTGAATATGGTTAATCTATTTGAAATGAAAGTTAATTGATTGAAAGATATGTGATAGAAATGTTTTGTGATGATATTGAAAATGTATGAAACTATGAGTAAGGTATTCAATTCTATGATAAGTATAAGTATGTGTTTTAAAAGTTTGATTCACGTGATTGTATATGTATATGAATATGTATATATAATCGATTATCTATGATATTATGACTTTGAAATTGGAGAATATATTGATAATTTATATATATGGTATATTCGGCCATGGTATATTGATGTATAAATATATGTTTGATTCGGGTTATTTTATATATATATAGCTTATTGTGAGTGTATTTATTCTTTGTTCTTGTAAATTTTTTTTTGGAAGTTTGCTACAAGCTCAGGAACCGTCAGTGTAACACCCCTAACCAGAAACTGTCGCCGGAATAGGGTTAAGAGGCATTACCAAACAATTGAATCATTTCACGTCCCATTTACGACACAAAGTCAATCATTATCATAACACATCAAAACATAATCAAATAGTCCCTTATTGAGGCCTACAAGACCTTAAACACATGCTATAGAAGGGTCGGGACTAAAGTGAAACACATACAGAAATTCTCAAAAATTTAAAACTTTTCTAAGTTTCAGGGGTTACACGTTCGTATGGGAAAACATTATGCCTCCCATGGCTGCTAGACACACCCGTGTGTCCTCCCCGTGGTCGAAACTGACTTAACTCCACGGCCACCAAACACACCCATGTACTCTGGTCGTGGTCGATCCTGACTTGGATCCACGGTTACCAAGCATCCCCGTGTGCTAAGCCTGTGCACTCATTGGCCATATAGTGACTTATTCACACGACCACTAGGCACGCCTCGTGTACCATGGCCGTGTGTCCTTAAGCTAGCTACTGACTTAGCCCCATGGTCACTATGCATGCCCGTGTGCCACAATTGTGTGACAAAATAGGTCATATGCAAGGCCAATTTGCCACCCATACAAGGGTCAAATCTACAAGCACATTTAAGCATGATCATACACACAATTTGACAACCAATTTCATGTCAAGTGATCAACATATCATCTCATTCACAACCATGCTAACTAATAGACTAAATTGCACCATTTGAAGACATCCCATACCAATATGATTCATTCCCAAATTCTCTAATTCATACTAGCATCATACCATCACAAAGTTTACCATTCATAAGTCATTTTCTTTACTCATAAACCATACCAAAATATGCATCATATATCAATTACATTCATGCTTAAAGCCAACACAAATGTCTAGCCACATCACATGGCTATCTATACATCTTAATAATGATTCAAATAACTAGCCTATACATGCCATATTTCAACTATGTACATCTATCCAAAAGTACCCAAAATAGATTGTCGATAGTGTAATTGAGATGCTGACAATTCCTAGATCCAAGCTAGCTTTACTGACACTGCAAAGCAGAGAAACAAAGCACGCAGTAAGCTTTCCAAAGCTTAGTAAGTTTGAAATATAATACTATTAACTCAATGAATCAAATCAATATATATACAACTATCACATAGATAATTTTACCAATAATACACAAATTCAACCTATCCAATACTCACATAGAGTGTAACTCTAATAGTTTCAACTTTCATCCAACACATAGATATATTACATACCTTTGCCAACACCTAGTAACTAACCAACCATGCTACAAAATCATTCGACTTTACCATTCAATCATTCTTGGCTATTTTCTTGCTTATCTCGCACACTTAGTGTCAATTGTAAACTTTACATACTTTTCATCGCACACTTATTTCCATTACATTAAACCGAGCTTAAATCGGTATCGCACACACAGTGCCAAATCAACAAGTTGGAGCTTTTATAACATCGTACACACAGTGCTATTCATCTCTATTTCGATTTCAATTTCGCACACTTAGTGCCATCTAATTTTAATTTTGCACATAGCATCTTGAAGCTCATAATTATATACATATTCATTCAATAATACTAAAAATATGTTAATAACATGTATTATATCCGAACTTACCTCGGACGTCGAACTATTGAAACGGTCGATTAATCGAGCACTTTATCTTTGCCTCGATCTCGACCCGAACCTCTCCTCTCTTGGTCTATACACAATAAAATTTAGTCCATTCAATCACTCATTCATTCAATTTAGTCCACACACACATTTAGGGCATTTTACAAAATAGCCCTCATATTTTTACATTTCGACACTTTAGTCCCTATTTTAGAAAATCATCAAATACACAAAATTTCAAAACACATATGCTAGCCAAATTTTTCCCATGCTAATACAAGCTCATACATTTCATTTATTTCACAATCTAACCCTTCAATTTCTCATTTTCTCAATTAAGTCCAAAATACTCAATTTCACTAAAATTTCCAATACAAACTATGCTAATCCAACACCAAGTTTCTATATTTCACTATCAACTAGCACATAGCTCAAGTATTCATCAATGGCTCATCTCAACAACATCATCAATTTATAAAATTTCAACACGGGTTAGATAGAGCACAAAGCAACGATTACAAAAATGTAGAAATTATCAAAAACCAAACAAAATCTAACCTTAAATCAAGCCAACTTCTAGCCGAAAATGCCAAAGCTTAAAACCCCTCTTTTTCTTTCTCAAATCGGTGGAAGAAGATGAATGCTTCCACTATCAATTTTCTTTTATTTTATTATAAATAATTTAATACATAAATTACTATTTTAACCTTGCTAATTTAGTTAGAAAATCTTGTCACCTAAGCCCTTAACCGTCCATGCTATAGAAAAATGGCCAAATTTCCTTTTAAGGCCTTCCTATTAAAAGAACATGGCAATTTAACAACTAAACAATCAAAACTCAGCTTTTTAACTTTACGCGGTTAAGTCCTTTCTCTTAATTTGGCACACGATCGATCAAATTATCACACAAAATTTTCACACATACTATGTCACATAGAATCAACACCTCATATAACATTAAAATATTATTTCAACCTCAAATTTATGGTCTCGAAACCACTATTCTGACTAAGGTCTAAATCGGGCTGTTACAACTCTCCCCTAAGGGATTTTTGTCCTCAAAAATCTTACCAGTGAATAGTTATGGCTTTTGAGCCTTCGGCACTAACATAATAGAAATTATCGAATAGCAGAAACGCTTATCACTGCCCTAACAAATCCAATTGGAAAAAAATGGTAATCTCACGTTAAAGATCCACTGCAACAATAATCCAACAATAAGGTTTGAGTGCTAGAGATTTTGGCTTTTCCCTACCCCAGCAATCGAAATTGAGGAAAGAAATAGGGATGTAAGAGTACTAAGAAGATTCGACCATAAGAGCAAATAAAAGAAAAAGAAAGCAACAGAATCTTACCGGACTATGGGTTGTGGTTCGTCCTTGAGAACCAAAGAAGAGATGAATTTCGACATTAGAGAAGGTTAAGGGGAAAACGCCTAAAGAGAAAGGAGAATATAGACTAAAGATATTCGGCTCCTTACAAAAGTTGAAGAGGATAAGGGGTTAGGGGATTTTCAATTTTGAGATAAATAAAAGAAGAAGAAGAAATAAGAGGTGCTCTCGACTTTGGTTCAAAATGAAAGAGAAAAGAAAACAAGAAAGTTGAGTAGCCCTACTTACGGCTTGTTGAGAGAAGAAGAAAAGAAGAAGAGCAAAGAATAATTAGGGGTTTGATAATTGAACAAAAAGTGAGAAAAAGAGGAGAGAAATTGCATAGGAGAGATTTTGGTTTGCACCTAGAGAAAAAGAGAAAGAAAAAGACCAAAAGGATGTATGAATATCCCAGTTTAAACAAAAAGAAAATGAGCTCCCTCCTAAGTTTACTAATCAAATTCGGCACACCCCACCTTAACCACTCTCCACAACCGAAAGCACACACCCACACACTAAGAACATTCGGCCACCCAACTCAAGCACCCTCAACTGATTGCTCCAAGCTCTCCTAGCCACTACCAAAATCGGCCACACCCCCACTCCCTTCAACCTCTAAGTCGTCCCCCTTCTTCCTCCCTGAATTCCTCTCTTCCACCCATTCAAACAATTTGAATGAGTCAACCTCCACCATTTCCACCCTTCCACCCATTTTGAATCTGTTGACTTGTTCAACAACTACCCACCAGAGTTCCACCTGAGCACAACTCCTCTCAGTTCTGACGTCAAAAAGAAATACCCAAAGAGGGATTCTTGTAGCTCGAACCTAGGCTCCTTCCCCCTGCTTGTAGCGTCACCTCCCTGAGCTCTAAGTGGCACCTTCTTGCCACTTCACCAAGGCACTTCTTATGCCAAAACTTGCTACACAATACTCTTAACACCCAACTCTCTTGGCTTTCCCCTTCCAAGTACCCCAAAATAAAAAATTTTACTGTGACTTAGGCCTATCCCGAGCTCATGCCTGGACCCCAAAACACCCTAAACTAGCACCACAAACATATTATCACATGCAACACACAAAATATAGAGACCCCAATTTAAGGATGTTACAGGAATAGCACTGTGTGTGCGATGATATTAAAGCTTCGGCTTATTGAATTGGCACTGTGTGTGCGACATCGAGACAAGTCGATTAAAAGAATAGGAACTAAGTGTGCGATGCGATGATATGAAAGCTTTGGCTTATTGAATTGGTACTGTGTGTGCAACATCGAGAAAAGTCTATTAAAAGAATAGGCACTAAGTGTGCGATGATTAATATGCTTCAATTATGTATATAGCACTGAGTGTACGATTAAGTTGAATGAATATTAAAGGATGACTGACATGTAATATCGGGCATTGAATAGCTTGGAAGTTGAATAATTATGTGTTAGATAAGGTATGTATTGAACCTTTGTGGTTGATGAGTTATAAACAAGCTACGAATGAGTGAATGAGTATTTTAGCTACGTTTAGGACGTTGGTGTTGTACAATTATTCTGAGTTTTCGAGTATCTTATTAGATTCCAAATTGTTCAATGAGTAAATCTGAGCTATGAACAATTACAAAAATGTATATTCGTTTCAGATACATTTGGCATGTACATTAAGTGTGCATAAAAGGTAAGTACCTATATAACTTTGATTTGAAGAAAGGTATGATTGAATATTAGAACGAGAATGAGATGCAAGATTGTTTAAGAAAGAGTTGTATATATATACATATGATTCTCGTATGAATGAATGTGGCAATTGTGTCCAAGTATATGAACCAAAGCAATATGTGATAGTTTGCTAAGTAAATGTTATGTGTCAATGTAATTTATGCGTATATGCCTTTATGCTAAGTTTATTTGTATTATGACTTACTAAGATTTGTAAAGCTTACTCTATGTGTGTATTTTTCTCTGTTTTATAGGTCGTCAAAGCTACTAAAGGCTCGGGACCGTCAAGGATCGTCATCACACTACTAAACTCATTTCGGTACCCTTTGGAAAATGTATATAGCTAATTATGGCATGTATAGGCTAGATATGTGTATATGTTTAAGAAGTGAACTTAGCCATGTGTTTTGGCAAGTTTTGGGTTGTTTTAAGGTTTAAATGAATGATTCATATGATTTATGTTTTGGTATGGCTTGATGCATATGAAATGGTCATTTTGGTATGTATTTGGTTGCCATATATGTATGACATGTGATGAGAATGGTTGCTTGTAGGTATGACCCATTTGGGTGGCATTTTGGTTTTGCAAATGACCTATAATGTCACACGATCTTGGCACACAGGCGTGCCTAATAACCGTGGGGTAAAATCAGTAGCTAGCTTAAGAAGTACACAGTCATGGTACGGGCGTGCCTAGAGGTCGTGTGAGAAATGGCAGTATATGACCTTGCAGGACACGGCCTTAGTACACGGGCGTGCTTGATAGCCGTGTTGGTTTTGGCAGTATATGACCACGAGGAGGGCACACAGGTGTGTCAAGTAGCCGTGAGTGAGGCACGGTCTACCCCAGGCGTGTATCCCCTGTATTTAGAAAAGTTTTTATTTTTCCATGAAATTTTGTATGTATTTTGATTTAGTCCCGACTAGGTTCATAAGCATGTTCAATGTCTCGTTAACCTATTTAAGGGACATTATGAATGATATTGATGAATGATTGTGTGAAATTCTATAAATGGTTTCGATCTATCTGGTAACACTTCTAACCCTAATCCAACGACGGCCACAGGATAGGGGTGTTACATTTCTATATTCAACAGTTCACTCTGACCAAATGATTTATTTTAATTTTTGAGCTTCATTTAATTCAAAAAACATAAATTCTTTTTTCAGGTCATTTTCATTTTTCTCATTTTCATTTTAGAGAAAACCATAATCATTTCAAAATGATTCCATTTCTCCATTTTCACTTTGGAAAAGGAAATATAATCATTTTCTAATGTATCCCATTTCTCAATTTCACCATTTATATTCATTTGATTCAGTATGAAATTCATTTATGGTTTCAATAAGCTAATGGAGGGACTAATTGGACACATGTGATTGAGACTCAAATTATTATAATGAAATTTAAGCTTTTTTCCTATTAATTATAAACTCATTTAGTCATTAAGTCATTCCACTATAGTATCATGATTGAGCTCTCCCTAATGGCATACCATTAGGAAAGCAACTTGATCAGTGCTCATCCATTGACCTTGTCATAAGTGTGTTACCCTCATAGGATATCTTTGATATCTTTGAGATAATATCCATTCTCCCAATATGATCCTATTTTATCTCATAGTAACCATTACATCTTCATTCATGAAAAGTCAATTACTATCAAATAGTAATCAAGTCATTCATCACAAAGACGAATGACCTATGGCTACGTTTACTTTTCATCAACTGTAATGCCAAAGAGAGGATATCATTTATCGATGTCTCGAGCTATGAATTCCATATTGTGAATGATGCTACATACTGCAAAAATTGGATACCTAACTGTAACAGCTTGTTTTTAGTCATATCAAAACAATGGTTTCAAATCCACAAAATCCAAAGTCAAAATAATAATTTTATTATTATTTTAATGTTTACAACATAATAGTATGTTTTTATGAAAGTTTCGTTAAGAAATTTTATCGATTGAATGCTTAATTGAATAAAAAAGACTAAATCACGTAAAATGTAAAACTTATGTTCTATTATCTAAAGGTGTCTAATAGCTATGGAATATTAAAGTGGAGGTCCTTATGTAGTATATTAGACCATTATTAATGTTAGTGGATATTTATGGACATGCATTAAGTGTTTATAATGGTTTATAATAAAGGTTAATTATGTAATTTAGAAATTAATGTTAAAATAAAAGAAATAAAATAAGGTATCATCTTTTCTTCTCTAATTCTCAACTGAAACTAAGGTTAGGAGAAACTATTTTTATCTTTTTCATTCGACCAAGCTTAAATAGCTCATTAAGGTATGATTTTTGTCCCGTTTTTAATGATTTCTATGTTTTTGAGATCATTGTAGCTTAGCCTAGCTAGCCTAGGGACTAATTTACAAAAGTTTTAAAGGTTTAGGGTTTTTCCATTGATGAATCTATGTGTACTTTGATGTTTAATGGTAGAAAATGCATGCTTGTTGTTAGATAAACAACATTTGTTAAGTGATTTTTAGTAAAATGTCCAATTAGGTATTAAATTGTGAAATGTGTAATTTTGGTGGTAAAATTATGAAATAAATGAAAGATATGGACTGCTAGGGACCTAATTGAAATTTAGCTAGCATAGGTTGTGGTTGAATTGCATGAAATTGTGATTTTTGTGAAATAAAGACTAAATTGTAAAAATGTGAAACGTTAGAGGAAAATGTGTAAAATTACCTTAATGTATATTTTGGACTAAATTAAATAGAGAGATTATTAAATAAGTTAGATTTTATTATATTTAGATCAAGAAAGGCGAAATACGGATTTAGATCGGGGAAAGAACAAAGTTTTAGATTAATCTACATAATTTGTCTTTTTTGCATCCGAGGTAAGTTCATATATAATAAGCATTGTTATAATTGTATTTTAAATGCTTTGATATTGCATAAATTATAAATTTGACCTTGTGGATACGTTTGACAATGATTTTGTCAATTGAACCTTAAGAATAGATTAGGATACGAATGACATGTCATTGGAGGTTATTATTATTTTGGGTATTGGTCCGTACGTCCTACCAGTGGCTGAGTCATCCAGCATGTGTTGCGAATTCTCGTCAGCTTGGGTGAGCAACACCGTGTAGCTACGTCATAATTGTCATCTTGTGTGAGCAGATGCATTGATAGCTCGAGAGTGAGCATTATTGAGATATGATATTGAGAGAGCTTCAGCTATATATATATATTGGCACTTAAAGTACGAGATTCTCGAGTATCATGTATTATTTCAAATGGTTCAATGGGTTTATCAAACATATGAAATGGTGGGAATAAATACGTATCAGTACATGTATGTACGGAAACTATATATGTATCGAACATATGAAAGAATTGAGCTCATGGTTATATAGATTATTGAATACATATATTAACATTGAGGTTAATTATTTTGTGGTATGTTATATACATATTTTGAATGGTAAATTAAATGGTGAGTTTTGCTTATTATCTTCATACGAGCTTACTAAGTTTTATAGCTTACATTATTTACTTTTTCATGTTTAATAGTGATTTCAAATCTAGCTCGGATTTAGGACTCGACGGAGACTTCATCACACTATTCTACTATCACTTTGGTACTTTTGAACTTAAGTATTTGGGTATATGGCATGTATACGAATTTGGTCATTTTGATATATAAGTTGGTAATGACCATGGTCATTTGAAATGGTATGTAAATGTTAAAAGTTTTGGTTTTGTATGTAGCCATGAGAGTTGGATTAATTTGGTTGTTTTGGTTGTATATGTGTGTGCGTGTGTGTGTGTGTGTGTGTGTGCATATGGCTTATGATGTGTGTTTGAGAATGGCTTTGTGATGATTGTTGATAAATAGCATAGTAAATATCATATGGTGTAAATTTGAGTTTGGTATGTTGGTGACATTAGGTAAAATAATGCATGTTGGAAAAATGACCATGTTGATAATTTGAGGTTGTGAAATTTGAAATGAAATGGAATGGCATGTTATGGTATGGTATTATTGTATATTGTATTGGTGGATTTTGAAATGGTATGAATTATGCTTGAATGAGGTTAATGGAATGCCTATATATGCTATGTTTTGGTGCCAATTGAGTTGGTGTAGGTACATGCAAATTGGGTGGTAGTAAATAGCCTATTTTTGTCCATATGGGCAGAGAGACGTGTGTGTGTCTCAGGAATTTGTGCACATGGTTATGTTACTAGGCCTTGTGTCCCCTAATGTTGAATTAGAAATCAAGTCAGTATGCTCCACACGGCTCAACACACGGGCGTGTGACTTGGTCGTGTGGTATAAGTTAGTATACCCTATAGGTTTGGCACAGTCTATCACACGGCATTGCACACGGGCATGTATGGCCATTTTTAGGCCACACGGGCGTGTGTGATGGTTGTGTGACCCAAGTTAGAGAGTTACACGGGGTCAGACATGGGTTGGGACATGGTCATGTGCTCCCATTTCGAATGTCCACACGGCCTGTGACAGGCGTGTCTTTAGCCGTGTGAGACACACGGCTAGGCCATACTGGCATGTGTCCCCTATATAATGAAAAATTTTCTAAGTGTTTCAAAAATTTATTGAGCTATCGGTTTAGTCCCGAACCATTCCTAAAGCATGTCCAGGGCCTTATAGGCTCATATTAGGGACAATGTGATTGAGTTTTAATGATGATTGTACGAAATTTAAAAATGTATGTGAAATGAATGTTTAATTATTTTATAAGTTAAGTAATGCTTCGTAACCCTATTCTGATGTTGAATACGGGTGAGAGGTGTTACATTCATTGGTCTCAGAGCTATGGTTTGATCGATTCTCAAACTAACATAGTGTATGTGAGAGTCTAGCTATACACACCATCTATAACCTGTGATAGTGTGACATATCCTGATAGTTTTAAATTGTGTTTTCATATAGTAAATGGATCGCGATCAAGCTGTAGCAAATGATGTCGAAAATAACGCACCTACCTCCGTTCATGGGGTAGCATAATTAGAGTAGAGACCATATTGGGTAACCAGGGAGGAGAGGATAAAGAAGCCTTCTTCCAATTGATGAACAAGTGGTTCTCAAAGTTTGTTCAAACAAATCTGGCTGCTCAACAACCTCTACCCCACATAATCCCCAACCAATTCCCGTAGCTCCTCAAGGTGTGAAACTTCTACGACTGAATAAGCCACTAGTTGATAAAATTCAAAAATATGGGGCCGAAGAGTTTAGAGCTACTATTGATGACGATCCAGAGAGTATTTGATGAACTTTGTTGCACACCGGCTCAGTATTTAAAATGTGTTGTATCACTTCTGAGGGACACAACGTATCAATGGTGGAATACTTTAGTATCGGTGCTACTGAGAGAAAGAGGTAACTGGGAATTCTTTCAAGATGAGTTCAGAAAGAAATATATCAGTCAATGGTTCATTGATCAAAAACACAAAGAGTTTCTAGAATTGAAACAAGGTCGTATGCCCGTGACAAAGTATGAGTGAGAGTTCGTGAGACTGAATAAATATGCTCAGGAATGCGTTTTAATTAAGGCCATTATGTTCAAAATATTTGAAGATGGGTTATGTAACACCCCTCACCCGTATTCAACGCCGAAATAGGGTTACAGAGCATTATCAGACTTACAGCATATTTAAACCAACTTTTAACATACATTTTCTCAATTCAAGCATTTAACATTCATTCTCAATCAATATTTCCCTAATATGAGGCTACGAGGCCCTAAACATACTTTGGGAGTGGTTCGGGACTAAACCGATAACTTATGAAACTTTCACGAAACTTTGAATTTTTTTCTCAAAATAGGGGACACACACCCATGTAGTCAAGCCATGTGTCACAGGCCGTGTGGGCATTTGAAATGGGAGCACATGTGTGTGTCCCAGCCCGTGTTCTACCCCGTGTCCAAACAAGTGAGCTTACCGACTTGGGTCACATGGCCAACACACACGCTCGTGTGGCTGGTCCGTGTGCCCTAAAATGGCCATACACGCCCATGTGCCAAATCGTGTACTAGGCCATGCCAAACTTACAAGGTATACTGACTTATGCCACACGGCCAAGTCACATGCCCGTGTGGGAGGCCGTGTGGAGCATACTGACTTGATTTCTAAAACCACATTAGGGGAAACACGGTTGTAACGCCCTAAAAATATAGGGTCTTTTAATTTTGCATGTTCTGACACAAATTGCTTGTTTGCTTTAATGGCTAAGTGATTTGGGTGTGTATGGGATTATTTGAGAAGCCTGGGTTCAGTCTTAGTTCCTACAAAATTTTAAAATTTTCCCTTAAATGAACCTGGACACTGGCACTTAGGCTTTATTATTAATAATGTTTGGTTAATGACACAAGAAGAACTTGTATGAGGTCTAAGGTTCAAATCCTGGGATATGCAATGGAGTGTTTATTTTGTTGCTTGAGCTGGGAAGGTAGAAGAGTTGGACTGAAACATTGTTGATAAGGTATTTGAATTGGTCATAGAGAGATGGTAGGAACAAATCGTGGAGAGGATTAAGGGAGAGAATCAAGGAAATTCAAAGGTTGGTGTGTTGTAGCCGAACAAGGAGTCTTGAGCATGCAAATTTGGCTAAGGGGGTTTCTGAGTGCTTTCTCTGCTCTTGTTCGGTTTTGGGCACTTTTTTAGTGTGCTGAATATCCTTGCTGATTTGATCAATTTTGTCACCAATTTTGTACTTTCAATTCCTATTTTCTTCTTTTTCTCTCTAAGTGTCGAAATTGCAACATACCACTCGTTGATCTTTTTGTTTGGTCCTGCTATTATTATCTAGCAATTGACCATTTCCTTTCTTCCTCATGTGCACCAACATCTGCTGAAACCTCTCTTATTCTCTATTCTTTTTACAAGTTTCGGCCAACTCCCTTCTTGTCTATTGAATCTTTCGGCTGAACCTATCACCCTAGTCTTGGGATTCTTTCTCTTCTTTGGTTTGAGACCGAAAGCTCTCCCCTCTCTGTTTTGATTCTACAACGACTCTGACAATCGATAAGTGATCAAATGCTACTCTCTACTTTTCTTTTAAAATTGAATGCACCTATGTTCTCGTATTCTTTTTCAAATCGAATAACCTTACTGACCGATTGTTATTTTATTCTTCATGTACTACACTCATTGCGATTCAAAGGGTCCCTCAAGAGTGCAGAGGCATTCAAGATTCTTCTTTCGTCTTTCAATTGAATATTGGATGGGGTAAGTTGGCTTGTTGGCCGATTGTGCTACATTTTTAATATTGGGATAGTAATTCTTAATCTTGTAAACAACCCAGTCTTATAGGTTTCATTGCTTAAATAGATAATCGGCGAGGTCGTGAGATCGATTCCTAATTAAAAATCTAAGGGCATTAAGCTATTGTCATTCGTTGAAGGTGAGTAGTGAGAGATGATTTGGGTTTAAGCATTGTGAACACTAATGATTTGAAATTGACGGTTTACCTTGCATGAATGTAGGCCTTGGTATGGTGAACTATTCACTCGATTACGGAGACATGTGTGTAATTGTACACCATAAATCATTAATGTTGTAAAGCGAAAGAGTGTGTGTAATCACACTATCTTCTCTGCGAGTCAGTAAAAGCCGAAAAGCTGAAACCTAGGTGTACGAGGCCTCATGAGTATGTGATTGCTTGTGTAGTAAATCAAGCCCATAATCAAGGGCGATAGACTGTAGAGGCTACTACGAGTGTTCTTGTTCACTTGGGCCGTTATGGGCCTCGTTGGGCTAAAATGGGCCGTGTGGGCACAATGGGCTTGTGGGCCCCACATGGATAAAATTTACAAAAAGTGGCAGAAATGGGATTGTGCTATGTGGATGAATTTGGGCAAAATGGGCCGCACGAGTGTCTGGGCCCATTTCGGCTGAATATTGGGCTTGAGCCCATTTACACTATTTCAATCGAAATGGATTATTTGTATCACTCAAGGCGACTGTAGGCCTTCAAAATGGTCGTTAACTATACCGAGACCCCTAGGGAGTAAAATGACTGAAATACTCTTAATGAGTAAAATGACTAAAATACCCTTAATAAGTAAAATGACTGAAAAAAACTCTTAATGAGTAAAATGAATTAAATACCCCTAATGGGTAAAATGACCAAAATACCCTTAAGGGGAAAATTTACTGTTTTACCCTTAATGCATAAAAATGACATTTTTACCCCTAGAGGTAGATTGACTGAGGAAAATATATTTTGTATAACTGTACTGAGTAGGACATGTTGCATACACAAAATATTGATGACATGGCATACTACATGGGGTTGGGATTCTGTATGGAGGAAGTATTGATCACTGGTGGCTCTGCTGCATTATTATTACTGGTAGCTATGCTGCAATATTGGTGTGAGGGCTTGGTGGGTCGACTTTGTCCCCAGATGGTGTGTTAGGTTGGTACGAGTGGTGTGCTGGCTAGATTAGGGTGGGTTCGCATACTTGCACCATACTGATATTGTATCGGGCTTAGGCCTACACTGTTACTCTATTGGGCTAAGGCCCATACTGTACTGTTACTGAATATGGCTCAAGCCTAGACTGTTACTGCATGATAGGGGATTACACATTGAGATCTCGTAACTCACCTTTTTCTTTTAACTGTACAGGTAATCCCCAGCCTTACATGATTTGAAGCTGCGAGGGACTCAGAGGTAGCCACACATTCTCTATTATTTAATTTTAGACTTAGTCATTTAATTTTTATATTGGGTTGATAATCATGTAATAAGGCATTTGGTGATTTTAATTTTCTCTTAATTGGGTTTTAATTTTGTATTTTGAACTGCCAAACGGATACAAATAAGTTTTCAAAAGATAATAACTATTTTTTTAAAACACAAACAAATGTTTTTCAAAATTCAACATAACATTAATTGGAGTAGCTTCCGTGGGTTTTCAACCAACTAAGAAACCAACAGTAACAAAGACGGCTATCGCTTAAAAATGGATTTCTCTCAACAAGCCTTATTTTGAAAAAAAACACTTTGATGTGACACGAGAAATCCGATCGTAACATCTAAGCCGGGTTTAAGGTGTTACATTTAGTGGTATCAGAGCCTAATTGCAAAATTTGGTTGTGGAATGGGCTTGAAAAGTTTTTCTGGAAGTAGATTTTTAAGATTTGATATGTTTTCAAAAGATGTACAAGTGTGGCACACTGAGTCTCCGACACCAAATCCGTAAGTTCTCTAATTCTGATTACTGATATACTGTGAAACTCTAGATAGAGGAAACTGAAATCGTAGGAGACTGTAAACTGTAGTGAGACCTCAATCTACAAAACAATACCCTAATAATTGCTTTTCACAATACATTTGTTAATAATTACTGAAATTATAAGCTGATACATAAAACTTTTTAATTAGATAAAGCGCATATCGAAATGAGCACAAGAGGTACTTGAAAGGGGTACACGGGGCAGAGGTAGAGGCCGAGGAGGTGCTCAAGTCGGATCGGTGGCATCGATCCATATGCCTACTAGGAAGGCACCAGCCTCATCAATAACTGAAACAAGGTCTCATAATTGAGCAGTTGGGGATGATGCTCTATCCCAAGCAATGCTCCACGACCTAGAGAGGGTTGCTGGAGCTAGTACGGGAACAGTGGGCCGAGGGTCAATTTCAGAGCAACTTCGGTCTAATGGGTAGAAATATTTAGGGGCATTTCTAGAGTAGCCCCAAATGTGGCAGAGTATTGGTTAGAAGCGACTAAACGAATAATGGACGACCTTGACTGTACTACGGAGTAAAAATTAAAAGGGGCAGTGTCTTTCCTATAAAATAAGGCTTACCAATGGTGGCTCACCATGAGAGAGGGTATGCAAACCGATCGTGTGACCTGGGATTTCTTTAAGGCGGCCTTCCAAGGGAAATATGTGGGCACAAGTTATGTGGATGACCGACGAAAGGAATTTCTAAGCCTGACCAAGGGGAGTAAGATAGTGGTAGAATGTGAGGCAAAATTCTTACGGTTGAGTCAGTATGCCCTAGGGATAGTAGCAACTGAGTATGAACGCTGTGTGCATTTTGAGGATGGCCTTCGGGATGAGCTAAGGGTATTGATAGCTCAGCAGAGGAAGTGAGATTTTTCTACTCTTGTAGAAAGGGTAAAAATTACTGAAGAGGTGAAGCGCTCGGAGTCCCAGAACCGTGAAAAAGACAAGGGTAGAAATAAGAGGGATTTTGGGCCCTTAAGTTCTTCTGGGAGACCTTTTAAGAAGGCCAGGTCTGATGGGCCGGTTTAGATTGGAGTTCCTGTTGTTATTGCTAGGCCACAGCCTTGCGCTGATTGTTGGAGATCTCACTAGGGTGAGAGCGGGAAGAGGACTGGGGCGTGCTTTAGATGTGGGTCCATGGATCATCGATTTAAGGATTGTCCTCAGAGACCTGTTCAGATGCAAGCTGTAGAACAGGGTTAGGGTAGTCAGTGAGAGGTGGTCAACAGCCACCAAGAGGCCGTGAGCAGGCTAGAGGTGGAAATGGTATAGGACGAGGTCGTGGAGCACTAGGTAGGGGTGCTGGTAACACTAAGGTGAGACAGCCAGCTTTAGTCTATGCTGCACGTCACCGAGAGGATGGTGATGCCCCTGACGTCATAACTAGTATGTTCCTAATTTACAATGTACCTTACACTGCTTTAATTGATATTGGGTCTACACATTCGTACGTTGCATGCACTGTGTCTAAAACTTTATGTATTCAGTTCATAAATATTGTTAGGGAGATGACTGTGATAAGTCCACTAGGTCAGTCGGGTAGGGTAAATAAGTTATTCAGAGATGTGCCCCTTGAGGTCCAAGGAGTAATTTTTCTAGGAAAATTGATGGAACTACCGTTTGGTGAATTCGACCTTATTTTGGGTATGGATTGGTTGGTGAAACACCGAGCTAGCTTAGACTATGTTGCCAAGCGTATGGTGTTGAAAACTATTGAGGATGAGGAGGTGGCTGTCATTGGGGAGTGAAGGAATTATTTGTCTAACATGATCTCAGCATTAAGGGGCAAAAAATTGATTCGTAAGGGTAGTGAGGCCTTTTAGCTTATGTTAGTATTTCTAATTCTGAAGGTCCTTTTGTTGGAGATATTAGAACTGTTAAGGATTTTTAGATGTATTTCCTGACGAGCTCCCTAGATTACCTCTGAATCACGAGAACAAATTTGGTATTGAGCTCTTACCTGGAACAACTTCGTTGTTTGTTGTCCCATATAGGATGGCACCAAAGGAGCTGGTGGAGTTGAAGGCTCAAATTCAAGAACTTCTAGATCGGGGATTTATTCGACCGAGTGTGTCTATGTGGGGAGCACCAATGTTGTTTGTAAAGAAAAAGGATGGATCCATGCGTATATGCATCAATTATCGACAGTTAAACAAACTGACTATCAAGAACAAATATCCCCTGCCAAGAATTGACGATCTTTTTGATCAGCTACGAGGAGCTTCGATTTTCTCCAAGATAGATCTTCACTTGGGGTACAATCAGCTTAGAGTTAAGAAGGCTGATGTGTATAAGACTATGTTTAGGACTCGGTATGGTCATTACGAGTTCCTAATGATGTCATTTGGGCTAACGAATGCACCAGTTGCTTTCATGGATCTGATGAACCGAGTATTCCAGCCCTACCTGGATCGGTTTGTAGTGGTATTTATAGATGATATCTTGGTGTATTTGAGAACGGAGGATGATCATGATGCACATCTCTAAATTGTTCTGCAGATTTTAAAGGAGAGGCAATTGTACACTAAGTTTAGCAAGTATGAGTTCTGGCCACGAGGTGACATTTCTTGGTCACGTGGTGTCTATTGAGGGGATTAGGGTGGATCCTCGAAAAATTAAAGCCATACTGGATTGGAAACCACCTAAAACCGTATCAAAAATTCAAAGCTTTCTGGGTTTGGCAGGGTATTACAAACATTTTGTTGAGGGGTTCTCATTAATTGTTGCACCTCTGACTAAGTTGTTGCGTAAAGGGGTACCGTTCAATTAGGTGATAAGCAGGAAGAAATTTTTGAGAAACTGAAGAAGGTTCTAACTGAAGCCCCTATCTTGATACAGCCAGAGTCTAGGAAGGAATTTACTGTCTACAGTGATGCATCACACATTAGATTGGGCTGTGTACTGATGCAGGAGGGCAAGGTGGTTGCTTATGCATCCCGTCAGCTTAAGTCTCACAAGGCGAATTACCCAACTCATGACTTGGAGTTAGTCATGGTGATTTTCGTACTGAAAATTTGGAGGTATTATTTATTCGACAGGAAGTGTATTATCTACACAGATCACAAGAGCCTCAAGTACCTCCTTACTTAGAAGGATTTGAATCTTAAGCAGTGAAGATGGGTAGAGCTGCTTAAGGATTACGACTGCTCGATTGAGTATCACCCTGGTAAGGCTAACGTGGTAGCTGACGCACTAAGCCATAGGGTTGTATCTGATTTGAGAGCAATGTTTGCTCGTCTCAGCTTGTATAATGATGGTAGCTTATTGGCTGAGCTACAAATTAAATAGACATGAACTGATTAGATTAAGGGTAAGTAGTTGTTGGATGAGTCGTTAGTCCCCTTTTTCAATAGGTTGAGAAGGGTGAAACTTCAGATTTTGGGCTGATTAATGAAGGAGCACTGTGTTTTCGTGGGAGAGTGTGTGTATTGAAGGATTCTGAGCTAAGGCAGGCTATACTACAAGACGTGCATAGTAGCCCCTATGCTATGCATCCTGGAGAGAACAAGTTGTACCGAGATCTTCGTGAGTTGTATTGGTGGCCAAGATTAAAATGCAAGGTTACTGATTTTGTGGGAAAGTGCTTCACGTGCCAACAAGTTGAAGCTCAGCACCAACTGCCTTTAGGGTTACTGCAGCCAGTTAAGATTCCACTTTGGAAGTGGGAGAGAGTAACTATGGATTATGTGAGTGGGCTACCCTTAACGCCTACTAAGAAGGATTCAGTATCGGTCATTGTAGACCAGTTGACTAAATCTTCCCATTTTATATCAGTCCGCACTGATTACTCGTTGCAGAAGATGGCAAAGTTATTTGTGGCTGAGATTGTGAGACTGCATGGGGTACTGGTTTCCATCATATCTGACAGAGACCCTCAATTCACATCTCAGTTATGGAAGAAGTTACACGAGGCTTTGGGTACTAGGTTGGACTTCAGTACTACATTCCATCCTCAGACAGATGGTCAGTCATAGAGGGTGATTCAGATATTGGAGGACATGTTAAGAAATTGTATCTTTGATTTTCGAGGCTGCAAGAAAGGCTATTTGCCACTAGCAGAGTTTACATATAATAACAGCTACCAGTCCAGTACTCAAATGGCACCGTACGAGGCATTGTATGGTCGTAGGTTTCGTACCCCTACCTATTTGACTGAGCTAGGGGAGCGGCGAGTATTGGGGCCAAAGTTAGTTTCTGATATTGAAGAAAAAGTAAAACGATTCAAAATCGGTTGAAGGAAGTGTCGGATAGGCAGAAATCTTATGTAGACCTTAAATGTCGAGAGATTCAGTATTCCATGGGAGACATCATATTTCTTAAGGTCTCTCCATGGAAAAAGATACTGAGGTTTGGGCAAAAGGTAAGCTTAGCCATAGGTTTATTGGGTCTTATCGTATACTGAAGCGTATGGGACCGGTCGCCTATCAACTTGAGTTGCCTTCAAAATTAGATCGATTCATGATGTATTCTATCTCTCCATGCTAAGGCATAACCGCTCTGATCCCACACATATAGTACCAGTCGAGGAGATCGAGGTTAGGCCAAATCTGACTTTTGAGGAGGATCCAATTCAAATATTAGACCGTGAGGTTAATGTACTAAGGAAGAAATCGATCCCACTAGTTAAAGTGCTTTGGCGGAATCACGGTGCTGAGGAAGCCACATGGGAGCCTAAGGAGGCAATGCAACAACAATACCCACACCTATTCTGATTAGGTAAATTTTGAGGCTGAAATTTCTTTTAGAGGTGGAATTGTAATGCCCCAAAAATATAGGGTATTTAATTTTGCATGTTCTGACACAAATTGCTTGTTTTCTTTAATGGCTAAGTGATTTGAGTTTGAATGGGAGTGTTTGAGAAACCTAGGTCAAGTCTTGGCTCCTACAAAATTTTAAAAGTTTCCCTTAAATGAACCTAGACACTGGCACTTAGGCTTTATTAATAATAATGTTTGGTTAATGACACAAGAAAAGCTTGTGGCCTAGTGGCAAGTGGCGAGTTGTATATCTATGAGGTCTGAGGTTCAAATCCTGGGATAAGCAATGGAGTGTTTATTTTGCTACTTGAGCTAGGAAGGTAGAAGAGTTTGACTGAAACACTGCTGATGAGGTGTTTGAATTGGTCATGGAGAGATGGTAGGAGCAAATCGTGGAGAAGATTAAAGGAGAGAATTGTGGAGAAAGTTAAGGAAATGCAAAGGTTGGTGTGTTGTAGCCGAACAAGGAGTCTTGAGCATGCAAATTTAGCTAGGGGGTTTTTGAGTGCTTTTCTCTGCTCTTGTTCGATTTTAAGAACTTTTTGGGTGTGCCGAATTTCCTTGCTAAGGAGTTTTCCTCATTTTGATCAGTTTTGTCACCGATTTTGGACTTCCAATTCCTGTTTTCTTATTTTTCTCTCTGAGTGCTGAAATTGTAACTTACCACTCGTGCATCTTTTTCTTTGGTTCCTACTGTTCTTCTCTAGCAATTGACCATTTCCTTTCTTCCTTTTTTGCACCAACATCTGCCGAAACCTCTCTTCTTCTCTATTCTTTTTACAAGTTTGACCAACTTCCTTCTTGCCTATTAAATCTTTCGCCCGAACCTACCACCCTAGTCCTGAGGTTCTTTCTCTTCTTCGGTTTGAGATTGAAAGCTCTCCCCTCTCTATTTCGATTCTGCAACAGCTCTGACAATCGGTAAGTGATCAAAGGCTACTATCTGCTTTTCTTTTAAAACCGAATGCACCTGTGTTCTTCAATTCTTTTTCAAACTAAATAACCTTACTGACCGATTGTTATTTCATTCTTCACGTACTACACTCATTGCGATTCAAAGGGCCCCTCAGGAGTGAAGAGGCATTCAAGATTCTTCTTTCGTCTTTCAATTGAATATTGGAGGGGGTAAGTTGGCTTGTTGGTCGATTGTGCTACATTTTTCATATTGGGGTCGTAAGTCTTATTCTTGTAAACAACCCAGTCTTATAGGTTTCATTGCTTAAACAGATAGTCGGCGAGGTCGTGAGATCGATTCCTAATAGGCGATCTAAGGGCATTAAGTTATTCTCGTTCGTTCAAGGTCAGTAGTGAGAGACGATTTGGGTTTAAGTATTGTGAACACAAATGATTGCAAAATGAAGGTTTACCTTGAATGGATGTAGGCCTTAGCGTGGTGAACTGTTCACTCGATTACGCAGACATGTGTGTAATTGTACACCGTAAATCATTATTGTCTTAAAATCGAAAGAGTGTGTGTAATCACACTATCTTTTCTACGAGTCGGCCCCACAGAGATAAAATTTATGAAAAGTAGCAGAAACAGGATTGGGCTATGTGGATCACATAGCCGTGATTGAATTTGGGCCAAATGGGCCGCACGAGAGTCTAGGCCCATTTTGGCCGAATATTGGGCTTGAGCCCATTTACACTATTTCGAACAAAATGGATTATCTGTGTCACTCAAGGTGACTATAGGCCTTCGAAAAGGTCGTTACCTATACCGAGACCCGTTGGGAGTAAATTGACTAAAATACCTTTAATAATGAATAAAAGTAAAATAGCTAAAAACCCTTAATGTGAAATACCCCGATGAGTTAATAAGTAAAATAGCATGAAAAAAACCCTTAATGACCGAGGAAAATATGTTCTAAAAACGACTAAAATACGCATGGGGTTGGTATTCGTATGGAGGAAGTATCGACATCGTGGCTCGATGAGTAAAATGGGACCAAAATACCTCTAAAGGGAAAATTACTTTGTCCCCCGTTTTTACCCCTAATGCATGATAAATGACTATTTTACCTTAGTTGTAAGCTTGGTGTAAGCCAAAGTGGTAGAAAAATTCAGCTTTTAGGCTTAGGTGAGATGATTTGAGGAAGTTGGGGAAAATATGTTCTAAATGGTGTCTGTGTTTGAGTCATTTTGGACATGTTGCAAATACCTTAGACAAATGCTCAAATATTGATGGCATGGCAAAGTGATTTGAATTAGTGGAGGCATGGGGTTGGTATCATCGATTTTGGTATATGGAGGAAATTCACTTTGCATTTTGTGCATTTTCGGTCATTTTGTGTCAAAGAAAATTCCTTCTTTTGTATAGCTGAAGCCAAGAGAATTCCTTCATTTTTTCTTCTTGAAACCGAAAGACCAAACCCCTAAAGCTTGTCAAAATTTGCATTGCTTCCTTGATTTTTTGTGTGTGGGTCAATGCTCTCTTCCAACTCTTTCTCTTTTGTTCATTTGTGCTGTTTAAATAGCCATTTTCTTCCTCACATATTTTGATTTTCTTTATTTCATAAGTGCCAAAACTTACCTTGCCTTCTAAACCGAATTCTCCATTTGTTTTCTTTATTTCTATTGAGCCGAAACCATCTCATCTTGTCCCTCAAACTTTCATCTTCTTTCTTAATACCCTTTTGTCGAAACTCTATTCTCATTTCACATCTTTTTTTC
Organism: Gossypium rotundifolium; assembly: GCA_025506655.1. NCBI lineage: Eukaryota > Viridiplantae > Streptophyta > Magnoliopsida > Malvales > Malvaceae > Gossypium > Gossypium rotundifolium. The sequence goes on along the minus strand of CP106732.1, from coordinate 65,897,741 downwards.
TCTTTCTTTCCACTGCTTCGAACATAAGTGTGTTAAACACCTAAGTCGAACCTCTTTTCCTCTTTGTTTAATGTGTTAGCCGAATCTCTCTCTCTCCTAGTGGTTTTCTTGGTAATAGTAGATTGGTGTGGATCTCTTCTAGTTTGGTTATCAATCGGGTTAGAGGAAGGTAAGTGCTTGGCGAATGGCCATTTCTCTCTCCTTTGTTCTTTGTCGATTTTGGTTTGGCTAAGAGCCATTTTGGGCTTTTGTTGAAAGGAGTTAATCTCTTTGTTCGAACCGATTTCATTATAGGGCATCCGGATTTCAAAGCGTCATTTGGAGAAGTCGAGTGGTAAGTGGTGGTAAGAGGTTATTTTGGTTAGTCTATTCTTTAGATTTCAATAAGCCAAAGTCTTCAAAAGATTAACTGCTTTCTTATTAGGGTGTGGCCGATTGTCAAAGGAACCATTGTTTGGTTCGGGTTTGTAGGAAACCAAACCATTTGCAAGGTAAGGGTTTAAGTGTTAGCCCTCTTGAGTTATCTGCTTTGGCCGAATGGTATAGGTGGCTAATCTTGCTTGGCCGATTATAGGAGCAAGGAAATCGAGAGTCTTAGAACAGTTCGTTGGATTAAAGCTTGTGTTTTAACAAGTGTGTAAACTAACACACTCTTTACTTAGTAATATGGCTTAATGCCACATGGTTGATTGATATGATACCTTATGGGATATGTGCACGGATTCGGGTAAGTCCGTTTCATTATGAGCTTTGTTATTGATATGATATCATAATCTATGATGTATGTGTTATGAGATGCTACCCTAAACATATTAGCATGATTTGCATGATTGCACGATTTGCATCAGTATGATATGTTATGGGTGATGTGAGAGGAGGGGAATATGATATCCGTGTCTTTGGGACACCGTGAGGTTTGGCACCTCCAGTGGTTTGGTACCATAGATTGATTATTGTGACTTTGGGTCACCGGAGGTTTGGCACCTCCGCATTTCGCCCCGGTGGCTTAGCACCACAAAGGTTGGCCCCACGGTTGATTTTACGGATTGACGCTAGTGATTTGGTATCACACGATGGGTTAGCCCTATCATTTGATTCGCGGATCGCATGTCACTAGTGATTTGGTATCACACTTGTGTCTTTGGGACACCGTGAGGTTTGGCACCTCATAGCGACTCGCCCCTATGGTTTAACACCACCGTGGGTTGGCCCCACTTTTGAGATACGGATTGTCGCCATGATTTGGTATCACACGGGTTGGCCCCACGATGGATTTTTCGTGACTTTGGGTTACTAGTGGTTTGGCACCACATCGATGGATATCGTGACTTTAGGTCACAGTGGTTTGGGACCACGGTGGTTTGGTACCACACGGGTAGAAAAGGTGTTATGGATGGTTAGGATTGGGTGCATTAATTGTATTGCCTTATTATAATGTGTGTTAGTATGTTGCATATACCAGGAGGGGGATTTATGCACTGAGTCTTGCGACTCACCTTCTCCCTTATCATTTCAGGTGACACTTAGATCGCGGACACGGAGCCGGGTGGACTCGAGGTGACCATGCCATGAATAAAATGGGATTTGCACTGGTTTAAAAACTTGGTACTTCACTCTATTTATTTCCATTTGATTTTGTTGGGATTGTAAAAGGCTTTTTAAAATTATACTTGGGTGATTTATATGCTTACATTTGATTTCAAATATGCCTTAACAAATTATTGGGTTATTATTGGATAAAACTTGAAAAGATAAGGTTTTTCAAAACTACAAAGCGATATGTTCAAAACTTTACCATCGGGTATCACGCTGTAATTTAAAATGAAGGCAACTTAAATGTTTTCCAAACTTAAACTAAGTCCAAAACATTTTTAAGCAACTAAAAAGGAATAACTCGAATTTCTAAATGGCATAAATTGGTTTTACTATTAGATTCAACTAAGTTTTCAAAACTTTCGAGTTATCAAAAATTCACTATCGATTTTAAACGATCATACACAAGATTTTTTTTTTACAAACACAGCAAAGAGTTTTCTTCAACATTTTAATCGAAAACCTAACCTTTCAAATACGAATTTCCCCGTAACAAACCAGATTCGGTCGTGGTGTATTGGCCGGGTTTGGGGTGTTATAATTGTGGTATCAGAGCCAAGTTCAAAGGCTCGGCTGTGGGTCGGAGGCCCAAAATGTTTTAAATTTTGGTTTTAAGTGTCTTCGATTTTAAAGAATATGGTTTAAAAGGCATGGCACCGAGACTCCGGCACCAATCCGCCCAGGTAAGTACCCCTTATTATTGCTTGAGATTTTGATGTGATGTGATCGAATGACTAGCGGTAGTAAACTACTTTAGAAACTCAAATCAATAGGACTCTGTGGACTTGCGAAACAAAACTTCTTTAAGAAGCAATATTCATAAGACTTTGCTTTTAAAACTGTGGAATAATTACTGATGCATAAAATTCTTTAAATCGCATAAGTAGAGATCTTAGTCATGAGCGCTAGAGGTGGACGTGGCCGTGGACGTGGTTGAGGTAGGATAACGGTTTCAACCCGTAGGATCCGGGTCAGGGTCGAGAATGAGATCCGCACCGCCACCGGTGGAGGTGGTGAGTTTGTGAATAGATCGGGACGACGCAAAGGTGTCTGGCGATCTTCATGAAGTTCGGAAAGGGTAGTGGGAGTAGGTAGCGCAGGAGCTCGAAAATATGTGCTGGATGACTCCGAGCAAACGGGCCGAGGTATTTCGAGGTGTGTCTCGTGTGGCTCCCAAAGATGGTGAATATTGGCTGGAGGCGACAGAGCGGATCATGGATGATTTAGACCTGATTGCTGAAGAAAAATTAAAGGGGATAGTATCACTTCTTCGAGATGAGTCATACCAGTGGTGGCTCACGGTTCGAGACAGTGCTGCAGCAGAAGACCTTACTTGGGATTATTTCAAGACTGCATATCAGAAAAAGTACATTAGAGCTAGCTACATTAATGATCAACGAAAGGCATTTTTGAGGTTGGTACAGGGGAGTAAGTTTGTGTCAGAGTACGAGGCAGAGTTCTTGAGGCTGAGTCAGTATGCTAGGGGTATGGTGGCTACTGAACACGAGAGGTGTGTTCGTTTCAAGGATGGTCTGAGAGATGAATTAAGGTTGCTGATTGCTCCACAGCAGGAGCGTGAGTTTGTTGTCCTGGTTGAGAAGGCTAAGGTAGCCGAAGGGGTTAAAGAGTCCGTGAGGCAGAACTTGGATAGGAATAGGCAAAAGCGGAGTTTTGGATCTTCTGGGTCGTCAGGAAATCCTCAGAAAAGGGCTAGACAGAGTGGGCCAAATCACCGGTAGGGTCGTTGTCGCTAATCGTGGACCGCCACGCAGTAACCGTTGTGGGAAAGCTCATTGAGGAGGATGCTGGACCGGTGGAAAAGGATGTTTCGAGTGTGGCTCTTTGGATCATCGTGTGAGGGACCGCCCACGAAGTTGGCTAGGATTCATTCAGAGTCGTACGTACTCGGCTCAGAATAATGGACTACCACCGCAGAGGGGCCGTGGTAATGGCAGAGGAGGTAATAGTTCGTCGTACGTGGCACACAAGCGGAGGTGTAGGTAGTTCGGAGGCCGACGACTGGGCTAGTGTATGCAATGAGACATCGAGAGAAGGGCGACGACCAACATCATAACCGGTACGTTCTTATTCTTTGGTTCTCCATTTATCGCTTTGATTGATGTGGGTTCAACGCATTCATATGTTACGAGCAGCATAGTGAAGACCATGGATTTAGACTCTAAGATATCTTCTAGGCGATGACCGTAATTAGCCCTCTAGGCCACTCTGTAGTGGTAGATAAGCTATATAGAGATGCACCTCTAGAACTCTAAGGGGTAGTGTTTGTGGGTCGATCCGATGGAACCGCCATTTGGGGAGTTTGATCCGATTCTGGGATGGACCGTTGGTTGGCACGGTGCAAAGGATGGACTGTTGGTTAAGTACCAAAGCGAAGTTGGATTGTGCTAAGTTTATGGTTCTAAAGACGCCGGAGGGTGATGAAGTGGTCATGATAGGTAATAGGAGGACTACCTATCCAATGTGGTATCTGCTCAAGGTGGGAAGATGGTCGAAAGTACGTGAAGCATATGTGGTTCATGTGTATGCCTTGGGGCTAAAGAGTTCATCGTAGAGAAGGTTCTGACGCTTAGGGAATTTGTTGATGTGTTTCCGAGGAGCTCTGTGTTTGCCATCGGATCGTGAGGTAGAGCTCTGAATAGATTTATTATCCAAACAGCGCAGTGTCTATTGCTCGTGATAGGATGGCGCTAAAAGAGTTAGTAGAGCTTAAGGCTCAGATCCAGAGTTGTTGGACCGGACTTTATCGTGCCAAGTGTTTCACCTTGGGAGCGCCAGACTTTTTGTTAAGAAGAAAGACGGTACTATGCGAATGTGTATAGACTACCGCCAATTGAATAAGCCGACGATCAAAACAATTATCCGCCGCCACGATAGATGACCCGCTTGATCACCAAGGGTGCATCGGTATTCTCAAAGATCGATTTAAGGTCCGGTATCACCAGCTAAAGGTGAAGGAGGCGATATCCGCAAGACGCAAGCTTCGTACTCTTGGTATGGGCACTATGAGTTCTTAGTAATGCCGCTTGGGTTGACTAACACACCAGTAGCATTCATGGATATGATGAATAGGTGTTCCAACATTATTTGGATCTGGCCGTCGTGGTTTTTATTGACGACATCTTGGTGTATTCAAGGACCGAGGAGCATGATGCGATTTATGTGGTATTGCAGATTCGAGGAGAAACAATTGTATGCAAAGTTTAGTAAATGCGAAGTTCGCTTAGAGAGGTGACCTTCTTGGGTCATGTAGTGTCGAGGGATTAGAGGATCCTCGAAAGATTGAGGCGCTGGATTGGAAGCCGCCTAAGTCAAGAGCTAAGATTCGAGTTTTCCGGGCTTGACAGATACTACCAAGATTTGTAGAGGGATTTTCGTTGATCGCAGACCGATGACCAAATTATTGGGTTCCGGAAGACCGCCTAAGTCAAGATAAGAGAAGTAGTAGGAGAGTTTCGCAAAGACCGATGACCAAGTTGAAGAAGATTTTGACCAAGCTCGTTCTAATTCAACTTGAGGCGTGAAAAGAATTCACAAGATATTGCGATGCATCACATATGTGTTTGGGTTGTGTGCTGATGCAGAAGAGAAGGTTGTGGCTTACGCATCTCGGCAGCTGAGGCCGCATGAGGTCAATTATCTGACGCACGATCTGGAGTTAGCGACTGTAGTCTTCGTTTTGAAGATTTGGAGGTATTACTTGTACGGAGAGAGATCGATAGTCTACACGCATCACAAGAGTCTCAAGTATCTTTTGACTCGTAAAGATTTGAATCGAGGCGCCGCAGATGGATTGAGTTGCTAAAAGACTACGATCGCTCGATTGAGTATCATCCGGGCAAAGCTAATGTGGTGGCAAACGCATTGAGTCGTAAGGTTGTTGCAGACTTAAGAGCGATGTTTGCCCATTTGAGTTTGTATGACGACGGAAGTATTCTCGTAGAACCGCAGTTTGTTTACTTGGGTTGAGCAGATCAAGGAAAACAGCTTAATGGATGAGGTTTTGAGGCGCATGTGTCACAAGTGCGTAATGGTGGTTTGAGGGTTACGATTTGTCTAGTGATGGAGTGTCGTGGTTTTTAGGGAGAGCTTGAATGCCGGGGATATTGAGTTAAGGCATAAGATTCTTCAGACGCATATAGCAGCACCCTCACGCTATGCATCCCGGAGGCGAAGATGTATCGGATCTAAAAGAGCGCTTTGGTGGCGGGTCCAAGAGGGAAGTGATTGAGCTTGTGGGAAGTGCTTGACATGTCAGTGTCAAGGCCGAACATCGATGTCATTGTGGTTGCTTCAACAAATGAAGATTCCACAAGGAAGTGGGAAAGGATAACTATGGATTTCGCTGGATTACCTCTTACGCCTAGCAAGAAGGATTCAATTTGGGTAATCAGGATCGTCTGACTAAATCACTCACTTTATTCCAAAGGAGGTTGATTACTCACTTCAAAGGTTGGCGGTCAGTATGTGTCGAGATAGTGAGGTCGCACGGTGCCGTTGTCGATCATCTCGTATAGGGATCCCGATTTACGCCGAGGTTCGGAAAGCGCTGCATCAGCTTTGGTACGCTGTTGATTTCAAAGACGACTTTTCACTCGCAAATCGACGGCAATCTGAAAGGGTTATTCGGATCTTAGAGGATATGCCGAGAGGTTGTGTTCTAGACTTGAGGTAGTTGGGAGGAGTTTCTACCATTAATGAGTTCGCCTACAACAATAGTTACCAAGCAAGCATCAAGATGGCACCATATGAGGCGCCAGACAAGAGGGAAGTGTCGCCACCTACATGTTGGACTGAGTTGGGTGAACGCCGCTTGTTGGGACCAGAGTTGGTTACAGAGACCCAAGACAAGGTTAAGTTGATTCAGCTCGATTGAAGGAAGCTTTTGACCGATGTAAGTCCTATGCCGAATTTTAGGCGTAAGAGATATAGAGTTTTTGTGGGGATAAGGTCTTTTGAAGGTCTCGCCATGGAAGAAAGTATTGAGGTTCTAAGGAAAGGCAAGTTAAGTCCGAGGTTTATTGGGCCGTATAAGGTACTGAGACGAGTGGGACCAGTAGCTTACCAACTTGAGTTGCCAACAGAGTTAAGTCAAATTCACGATGTATTTCACGTTTCGATGCTTAGGCGTTATCGTTCAGATCCATCACACGTGGTAGCAGTGGAAGAGATCGAAGTAAATCCGGATTTGACCATGGAGGAAGAACTAGTGCATATTCTAGATCGGGATGTAAAGGTTCTACGTAGGAAGTCTGTGCCTTTGGTAAAGGTGCTATGGCGGAATCATGGCGTGGAAGAAGCTACGTGGGAACCAGAGGATATGATGAGACGGCAATACCCTCAACTCTTTTGATCAGGTAATTTCGAGGCCGAAATTATTTTTAAGGGGGGTAGAACTGTGATATCCTGAGTTAGGGGCTATTTTTGTTATTGCATTGTTTGCATATAATTGGTCTGCAATGTTGTTGTTTTGATGTTTTGGGGCTTAGTTCTGAGCTTGGTGTAAGCCAGAGTGGTAGGAAAAATTTCAGTTTTTAGGCTTAGGTGAGAGGAGCTGAGGAAGCTGGGGTTTAAAGGTTTTATTTGGTAAATGTTAGCACAAGAAAGGAGCTAGTGGAGTGGCAGGATAGGCGCCACTTGAGGCTTGTGTGTGTGACGCCATTTGCAGGGGAGGTCCTATGTTCAAGCTGCAGAGTGCTCTCATTTTCCTTCCATTTTGACGGCATGGAGGGGAGAAGTTGTAGGCAGTTCAAACTCTGCCTTAGACCAAGTCAAATGCTCAAATGGTGGGTAGAGAGTAAATTAAGGAAGTGGACTAATTCAAAGTGATTTCAATTAGTGGAGGGGAGTGTTTGTAGGTGATGGCCGAATCTTGGGTGCTTCATGGGGGAGTGGCTTGCTTTGGTAGGTGTGTGTGGGAGTACCAAATTCACTTTGCATTTTGTGCATTTTCGATCATTTTGTGTCAAAGCAAAATTCCTTCTTTGTATAGCTAATGAAGTTTTTCCAAGAGAATTCCTTTATTTTTTCTTCTTAAAGTCGAAAGACCAAACCCCTCAAGCTTGCTTCAAATTTGCATTGCTTTCCTTGATTTTGTGTGTGTGGTCAATGCTCTCTTCCAACTCTTTCTCTTTTGTTCATTTGTGCTGTTTAAATAGCCATTTTCTTCCTCACATATTTTGCTTTTCTTTATTTCATAAGTGTTTAAACTTACCTTGCCTTCTAAGTCTAATTCTCCATTTGTTTTTTCCATTTCTATTGAAATAAACCATCTCCTCTTGTCCCTCAAACTTTCATCTTCTTTCTCAATACCCTTTTGCTGAAACTCTATTCTCATTTCACATCTTCTTTTTCTCCCTTTCTTTCCACTCAAGCCGAACATAAGTGTGTTAAACACCTAAGGCCGAATCCTCTTTTCCTCTTTGTTTAATGTGTTAGCCAATCTCTCTCTCTCCTAGTGGTTTTCTTGGTTGAATAGTAGATTGATGTGGATCTCTTCTAGTTTGGTTTTCAATCGGGTTAGAGGAAGGTAAGTGCCAATGAATGGCCATTTCCCTTTCCTTTGTTCTTTGTCGATTTTGGTTTGGCTAAGAGCCGATTTTGGGCTTTTGTTGAAAGGAGTTAATCTTTGTTTGAACCGATTTCATTATAGGCATCCGGATTTCAAGGCATATTTGGAGAAGTCGAGTAGTAAGTGGTGGTAAGAGGTTATTTTGGTTAGTCTATTCTTTTACATTTCAATAAGCCAATGTCTTCAAAAGATTAACTATTTTCTTATTAGGGTGTGGCCAATTGTCAAAGGAACCATTGTTTGGTTCGGGGTTTGGTAGGAAACCAAACAGTTTGCAAGGTAAGGGTTTAAGTGTTAGCCCTCTTGAGTTATCTGTTTTGGCCGAATGGTATAGGTGGCTAATCTTCTGTTTGGCCAATTATAGGAGCAAGGTAATCGAGAGTCTTAGAACGGTTCGTTGGATTAAAGCTTGTGTTTTAACAGGTGTGTAAACCAACACACTCTTTACTTAGTAATATGCTTAATAACCCGATTTCTTAATAAAGTCAAACAAAGATGGTTGATTGATATGATACCTTATGGGGTATGTGCATGGATTCGGTAAGTCCGTTTCATTATGAGCTTTGTTATTGATATGATATCATAATCTATGATGTATGTGTTATGAGATGCTACCCTAAACATATTAGCATGATTTGCATGATTGCACGATTTGCATCAAGATGATATGTTATGGGTGATATGAGAGGAGGGGAATATGATATCCGTGTCTTTGGGACACCGTAAGTTTGGCACCTCCAGGGTTTGGTACCACGATTGATTATTGTGACTTTGGGTCACCAGAGGTTTGGCACCTCTGCCTCGCCCCGATGGCTTAGCACCACGTTGGGTTGGCCCCACGGCTGATTTTACTGGATTGACGCTAGTGATTTGGTATCACATGGGTTGGCCCTATCATTTGATTCGTGGATCGCGGTTACAAAGTGATTTGGTATCACACTTGTGTCTTTGGGACACCAGAGGTTTGGCACCTCATAGCGACTCGTCCTCGTGGTTTAACACCACCGTGGGTTGGCCCCACTTTTGAGATACGGATTGTCGCTAGTGATTTGGTATCACACGTGGGTTGGCCCCACAGATGGATTTTTCGTGACTTTGGGTCACCCAAGTGGTTTGGCACCACATTGATGGATATCGTGACTTTGGGTCACCAGTGGTTTGGCACCACCAGTGGTTTGGTACCACACGGGGTAGAAAAGGTGTTATGGATGGTTAGGATTGGGTGCATTAATTGTATTGCCTTATTATAATGTGTGTTAGTATGTTTCATATACCGAGAGGGGGATTTATGCACTGAGTCTTGCGACTCACCTTCTCCCTTATCATTTCAGGTGACACTTAGATCGCGGACACGGAGCCGGGTGGACTCGAGGTGACCATGCCATGAATAAAATGGGATTTGCACTAGTTTAAAAACTTGGTACTTCACTCTATTTATTTCCATTTGATTTTGTTGGGATTGTAAAAGGCCTTTTAAAATTATACTTGGGTGAGTTATATGCTTACATTTGATTTCAAATATGCCTTAACAAATTATTGGGTTATTATTGATAAAACTTGGAAAGATAAGGTTTTTCAAAACTACAAAGCGATATGTTCAAAACTTTACCATCTGTATCACGTGTAATTTAAAATGAAGGCAACTTAAATGTTTTCCAAACTTAAACTAAGTCCAAAACATTTTTAAGCAACTAAAAGGAATAACTCAATTTCTATATGGCATAAATTGGTTTTACTATTAGATTCAACTAAGTTTTCAAAACTTTCGAGTTATCAAAATTCACTATCGATTTTAAACGATCATACACAAGATTTTTTTTTTACAAACACAAAGAAAGAGTTTTCTTCAACATTTTAACCTAAACCTAACCTCTCAAATACTTAATTTCCGTAATAAACCAGATTCTACGTGGTGTATTGGCTGGGTTTGGGGTGTTACAGGGTTGGTACGGGTTGTATACTAGCTGGATTGGGGTAGTTTTGCATACTTGCACCATAATGATATTGTATCGGGCTTAAACCCACACTGTTACTGTATTGGGCTAAGGCCCATACTGTACTATTACTGAATAGGGCTCAGGCCCATACTGTTACTGCATGAAAGGGGATTACACATTGAGTTCTCGTAACTCACCCTTTTCTTTTAACTATACATTTGATCCCCAACCTTAGATGATTTGGAGCAGCAAGGGACTCGGAGGTGGCCACACGTTCGCTATTATTTAATTTTAGACTTAGTCATTTAATTTTTATATTCGGTTCATAATCATGTAATAAGGCCTCTGGTGATTTTAATTTTCTCTTATTTGGGTTTTAATTTCTTATTTTGAATTGCTAAACGGATGCAAATAAGTTTTTAAAAGATAATAACTAATTTTTTAAAACACAAAGAAATGTTTTTCAAAATTCAACATGACATTAATTAGAGTAGCTTCCACGGGTTTTCAACCAACTAAGAAACCAATAGTAACAAAGACGTCTATCATTTAAAAACGAATTTCTCTCAACAAGCTTGATTTCGAAAAAGAACACTTTGATGTGACACGTCAAATTCGCTCGTAACGTTTACGTCGAGTTTAGGGTGTTACAACGGCCGTGTACTTAACCGTGTGTCACACATGGCTAAGCCATGCCCCCGTGTCTCTGCCCATGTGGACAAAAATAGGCTATTTACCAAGCCAATTTGCCACCCAAATTTGCATATACCTACACAACCCAAATGGCACCAAACATAGCATCAATAAAGATATAATTCAATTCCAAACCAAGCATGATTTATACCATTTCCAACACTAACCTTTAGAAAACATAAATACCACATGTAGCCACCTAAATTCAGACCAATCCTTGATTCTCAAATTACTAAAATGAACATAAACAAATATGCATTATTTGGCCTAATTTCACAGGCATACCTATATACACAAATCATCAATTTACCATTCATAATACCTATTATCATCAATAATCACACAACCATCAACCAACTCAATTTACAAGACATGACTATATATATATGTACATTATTCAAACATACCAAACAAACCAAAATAATCCATCATACATGGCTATATATTTATGCCAAGACATAAACATTTACAATGCCAATTCATATGGCCAAGATCACTATCAAGTCATAACCAAAATGACCAAGGTTACTATACATGGCATATTCTTAAAATACCAAAGTTCATAGATACCAAGTGATAGGTGGATAATGTGAAGCAATCTCCGACGATCCCTGAATCTGAGCTAGCTTTGAATTCACTATAAAACATAGAAAAATAAATGTTGTAAGCTATAAAGCTTAGTAAGGTCGTATGAAATAAACTCAATGCAAACTCACAAATATATTTCAACAATTTGAATACAACAACATAAAGCTTACATTAACTAATAAACCTTTCATATACTCATTTACAAAACTATAAAATTTCATCATCATTTCTTTTATTCAATGCTAAAATAGTTTATACACATACATGTACCATCTCGTAAAAATCTCATATACATTCTCATCTTACATTTACCCATGGAACCATTCGAAATAGGAGTTGGATACTCAAGGGTCTTACACGATAAGTACCTATACCATGGCCCGAAGCCAAATCAAGGTAACTTATCCAAAATACTGATATCATTGCCCAAACCCAAATCGATTTATCTCGCACCCAAAGTGCTAATATCATGGCCCGAAGCCAACTCATTGTATTCCCCAATGACATGTCACTAGTATCCAAAACTATTCATTGGGTTCAACTGAATTCCAACTGTCGAATTATTGTCGAATCATTTCTAAACTTGTCCGTAGTCACATAATCACAAATTATGATATATCAAAGCATATAGAATTCATTTGAAATGAAATTATAACATACAAACTTACATCGAATGTGTAAACGACGAAATTATCAATTAATCGAGTACTTTATCTTTTCCCCGATCTAAGTCCTTATTTCTCCTTCCTTGATCTAAATATATTCAAAATTGACTTATTTAATTATCTATTTATTCAATTCAATCCAAAATATATATTTGAGCTATTTTACACATTAGCCCTTAAACTTTCATATTTTTACAATTTAGTTCTTACTTCATAAAAATACAAATTAATGCAATTTAATCCACTCGCATGCTAGCCAAATTTCCCTAATACACATATCAGCCCATATTTTTCATTTATTACACATTTTAACCACTAAATTTCCACATTTCACAATTTAACACCTAATTTGCATGTTCACTAAAAATCACTTAACAAAACTTGTTTAACTATCAACAACTATTCAAAATCTATCATCAAACATCAAAATACTCATGTATTCATCAATGACATCATTCAAAATCTTTAATAGTTTTTCAAATTAGTCCCTGGGCTAGTTAGTACTAGCTGCAACGATCTCAAAAACATAGAAATCATTAAAAACGAGACAAAAATCATACCTTAATTGACCAAAAATAGCTTGGCCGAATGAAACCTAAAGAAATGGCTTTCTTCCTCCTTCAAAATTGGCATAAGAAGATGAATGCCTTAAATTTTGTGTTTTTTTTAATTAACTTAACCTTTAATAATCAAATACCAAAATTAACCTTTAAATTAATTCAAAATTTAATTTACACCAAGCCACTATCATCCACTATCATAATAATGGCCTAATTAATACTTAAGGACCTTAACTTTAAGGTTCTATGGCTATTAGACACCTTTAGCTATTAGCACATTACTTTTACACTTTACGCGATTTAATCCTTTTTACCGAATTAACCAACCAAACGATAAAATTTCTTAATGAAACTTTCACACAATCATTCAATCATATTTAAACATTAAAATAATAAAAAAATAAATATCTTAACCTCAAATTTGTGGTTTCAAAACCACTACTCTGATTTGACCAAAAATGGGTTGTTACAGGTTAAACAAGGATATCAGATTGCTAGTTGGGATTCTAGAGTTGAACGTATTCGTGGTGCTAGTTGACAGAGCCTGTAAAGCTGGAGAACTCAGCAAAGCATAGGGAAAGGTGGATTTCGAGGCTAGGGATTTGAAGAAAAAATCGATGAGCAAACCATATCAATCCTCGTCAAAGATATCATGGGATTCTTATACTCATTTGAATGTTTCCATCAGGTATCCAAATATAGATCATGGAAAACAATGCTCAAGTCTTAAAGCTCAAGCTACATCAGTATCGAGTGTTGGCAGTGTGAGAAACAATAAGCCCGAGTGTCAACAGTATGGTCGATGACATTTTGGTAAGTGCTAGATGAATAATAGAGGGTTTTAAGTGTGGCTCATAAGATCATTTCATTAGGGATTGCCCTCAATTAGTCGAGAAAGGTAAGTTTCAGAATACAAGACCAAGCAATCTAGCTACTAGAGAGAGGCCACCTAGAAATGTAGGGAATGTAACTAGTAGGAAATGAATGACAAAGAACTTCACTATGATATCTGAGGCTAGAGCACCTGCTAAAGCTTACGCTATTCGCGCTCACGAAGATGCATCATCACCCGATGTTATCACTAGTACATTTTCTCTCTATGAGACTAATGTAATTGCATTGATTGATCTTGTATCGACTCATTCATATTTTTGTATGAATTTGATGTCTAGTAAGAGCTTGCCTGTTAAGTCTACTGAGTTTGTAATTAAAGTATCAAACCCTTATGCAAATATGTTCTAGTTGGTAAAGTTTGCAAGAACTGTACTTTAATGACTCGGGTTACTATTTTCTAGTGGATTTGATGCTTTTACAATTTGATGAATTTGATGTGATACTGGGTATTGATTGGTTATTTTTGCATGATGCTGTTGTGAATTGTAGACGAAAGATTATTTAATTGAAATGCCAAAATAGTGAAATTCTTCATATTGAATTAGATGAGTCAAGTGAATTGCTTGTTATGATTTCATCTATGTAAGCTCATAGATATGTGAGGAAGGGTTGCGAAGTTTATCTTGCATATAGGCTGGATACAAAGGTATCAGAATTGAAGATTGAATAAGTGCCAGTAGTCTGTGAGTATCCAAATGTGTTTCTAGAAGAGTTATCGGGGTTACTACCGATCAGAGAGGTCAAGTTTGCCTTTGAATTAGTGCCAGGAACATCACCGATATTGATAGCTCCGAATAGAATGGCTCTGACAAAGTTGAAAGAGTTGAAAGCTCAGTTGCAAGAGTTAACAGATAGAGGTTTCGCACGACCTAGTTTTTCTCCCTAGGGTGTTCCAGTACTATTCATAAAGAAGGAAGACGGATCTATGAGACTTTGTATTGATTATCATCAACTCAACAAGGTTATGATAAAGAACAAGTATCCTTTGCCAAGAACTGATGATTTGTTTGATCAGTTGAAAGGCGCAATAGTGTTTTGGAAGATTGATTTGAGATCGGGCTATTATCAGTTGCGAGTTAAAGATTTGGATGTGCCAAAAACCGCGTTCAGAGCAAGGTATGGGCATTATGAATTTCTTGTTATGCCATTTGGATTAACTAATGCTCCTGCAGTTTTTATGGATTTGAGATTTAGACAGATTTGTTGTTGTATTTATTGATGACATTCTGATCTATTCTCGAGACAAGTTTGAACATGCTGAACATTTGAGGATTGTGTTACAAAATTAAGAGATAAGCAACTATTCGTTAAATTCAACAAATGTGAATTTTTGTCTCGAGAAGTCAAATTTTTGGTATATATTGTTTCGACGGAAGGTATATGAGTTGATCCGAGCAAGATTTCAGTCGTTGTTGACTAGAATCCACCGAGAAATGTATCTGAAGTCAAAAGCTTTCTAGGTTTAGCTGGTTATTATCGACATTTTATTAAAGGATTCTCGATGATTTCTACACCGATGACTAGATTGCTACAGAAAGATGATAAATTCGAATGGTCTGAAAAATGTTAGCAGAGTTTTGAATAGTTGAAAGCATTGTTAATTGAGGCACCAGTGTTGGTTCAACCTGAGTCGGGTAAAGAATTCATGATTTTTAGCAGCGTGTCATTGAACGGTTTGGGTTGTGTTTTGATGCAAGAGGGAAAAATGATAGCTTATGCTTCTAGACAGTTGAAGCAGCATGAATAGAATTATCCGACGCACGATTTGGAATTGGACACTATTGTTTTTGCATTGAAAATTTGGCAACATCATTTGTACGATGAAAAGTGCCACATATTTATCGATCATAAGAGCTTAAAGTATATAATGACTTAGAAAGATTTGAATTTGCGATAACGAAGAAGGCTAAAGTTGCTTAAAGACTATGAGTTAGTGATTGATTATCATCTGAGAAAAGCAAATGTAGTCACAACTCCTCTGAGTAGAATATCTTTATTTTCTTTGAAGCGATGAATGCCCAACTAACCTTGTCCGATGATGGTTCGATATTGGCTGAATTAAAAAGCTTAACCGATATTTCTTCAGCAAATTTGTGAAGCTCAGAAGTCTGACAACAAATTGCAAGCCAAAAGAGTGTATTGTGAGTCGACTACTGATTCAGACTATCAAATCGAATCCAATGATTGTTTGACGTCCGAGGTAGAGTTTGTGTACCAAAGAATTCAAACTTATTCAGAAAATTCTACACGAAGCGCACAGTGGTTGCTTATCTGTTCACCCGAGGAGTACCAAAATGTATAATGATTTGAAACAATTGTATTGGTGGTTGGGTATGAAACGAGACATTTCAGAGTTTGTATCGAGATGTTTGGCTTGCCAGCAAGTTAAAGCTGAACATCAAGTGCCTTCATGGTTGCTACAACCGATGATGATACTAGAATTGAAATGGGATAGAGTTACGATGGATTTTGTATCGAGTTTGACTCCGTCTCTAAAAAAAAGATGCTATTTGGTTTTCGTTGATCGACTGATGAAATCAATACAATTCATTCTGGTACGTACAGACTATTTGCTTGATAAATTAGCTGAATTGTACATTTCTGAGATCGTTAGATTGCACAGGTGCCAGTTTGAATTATTTTGGATAGAGATTCAAGGTTTACATCACGATTTCAAAAAAAAAATACATGAAGCTCTGGGTACGAGCTTAAATTTCAGTACCGCATTTCATCCACAAACCAACGGTCAGTTTGAGAGAGTAATTCAAATTCTCAAAGATATGCTTAGTTGTTGTGTTTTAGAATTTGAAGGTAATTAGGAGAAATATTTGTCATTGGTTGAATTCGCGTATAACAATAATTTCCAATCGAGCATAAAGATGGCATCATATGAAGCTTTGTATGGTCGTAAATGCCGAACTCCATTGTACTGGACCAAGCTTAGTGAGAAAAAGATTCACGGGGTTGATTTGATTATAGAGACTGAGGAGAAAGTAAAAATAATTCGCGACAGCCTGAAAGCAGCTTCAGATCGATAGAAATTGTATGCGAATTTGAAACAAAAAGACATTGAATTTCAAATCGGTGACAAAGTATTACTAAAAGTATCTCCGTGGAAGAAAATCCTTCGTTTTAGTCGCAAAGGAAAATTGAGTCCGCGATTCATCGGGCCGTATAAGATCATCAAAAGAATAGGACCAGTGGCATATTGGCTAGCTTTACCGTCAAAATTAGAAAATATTCACAAAGTGTTTCATATGTAGATGTGGCACCGATATAGATCATATCCATCAGATGTAATTTCTTCGGCAGAGATTGAGATTCAACTTGATATGACATATAACGAAGAACAAATCAGAATTTTAGCTCGAGAGCATAAAGAGTTGATAAAATAAAGGCATAGCTTTGGTGATGGTTTTGTGGCAACGGCACGATGTTGAAGAGGTTACGGAGCTCAAGGAAGCTATGAGAAAACAATACCCTAACCTCTTTTTTGGTAAGATTTTCGGGGACAAAAATCCCTAAGGGGGGAGAGTTGTAACTGCCCGTTTTTAATCAAATCAGAACAATGGTTTTGGGACCACAAAATTTTGAAGTTGAGATAATAATTTTATTATTATTTTAATGTTCTAAGCATGATAGTATGTTTGTGTGAAAGTTTCGCTAAGAAATTTTATCGATTGTGTAACACCCCAAACCCGGCCCATGCGTTAAGGCCAGATCTGACATGTCACATGATAAAAATGCTTTTAAGTCCTTTTCAATTGTACGTAAATAGATATTAATTTAAAATTAAGTAAAACAAATTGCATTTAAAATTTTGAAAAAGTATTATTGAATAGAAGATTGATTGATAAATCGATAAATTTAAACTAATGATTTTACAAACATGTCTATTGAAAATGTTGGTGAAAATTTAAGAGAAGATTTTCGATTTAAAAATATTTATGAAAGTTTATTATGAAATCCATTTGTATATCCATTTTAGAATATGTTTATTTAAGTTTTAGAAAAATCTTTATTTAAAGTACTTAGAGCAAAATATAAATACGTCAAACATAAAACAAAATAAAAATAATCTAGACTTAACTACTAATTTGGGCATAAAAATTTAAACTCTCCAACTGCATCGTACTAACTAAATTGACTATAACTTGAGTTATAAATCTTGAAATCTAAATTCATAAATTTATCTTGAAACTAGACTCATATATCTTCTTACTACAATTTTTTCAGAATTTTTGGCTTAGCCATTTAGTACAGTTTATTCCTTAAAGTTTCCCTTATTTCACTTTTGACCTCTCTTACCTTAATTTCAAAATCTCACTTTACAGTTTTCATATATTTCTCCCACTTATTTCTAATGAAAATAGGCTCACTAAGGAATCTATACATATAAATTATAACCCATAATTCACTTTATACAATTTTATAAGATTTTTTAAATATAGATCAGGGAAACACAAAGTCAATCAGAACCAGTCTCACTAAAATTAAAATATCACAGAAAATAAATTTTTTCCTTCTCTGTTTCTTTCATATCAAAATAGACATAGTAAGATTTTATTTGATATCTTATTAACTTTCAAATTCTCTTTCTCCTATTTTTCATGATTTTTCAAAATCACATCATTGCTACTAACCAAAACTGTTTCATTGCAAAAATATGGTTACCACTATAAACCTACGCACGCCCGAGTGATCATAGATGCCAGTTTCTAGTTTCCTTTTATTTCCAAATCACAGAACATTTCATGTAAATTTTCAGAGAAGTGTGAGGTTACACACCATTTCAAACATGTATTCAGAAAGTACGGGATTACACACCTTGATTAGGATTCCCTAAAGAATCACTCTTTGTTGCCCCCTAAAAATAAAATTGATCAAAAGTTAGCCTCGATTTCTTGAAGTTTCCAAAAGCCCAAAAGTACTCACTCACAAGAGTCACTTACCACAATCGCAATCCTTCCCTACTAGATTCTAAAATCCGGCCTTACGAAGAGTGGTTCTTTAGGGAATCCTAATCAAGGTGTGTAATCCCATACTTTCCGAATACATGTTTGAAATGGTGTGTAATTTCACACTTCCCTGAAAATTTGCATGAAATGTTCTGTGATTTGATCGAAATACCAAAGAAAACTAAAAACCGGCATCTTTTATCACTCGGGCGTGCATAGGTCCATAGTGGTAACCATATCTTTGCAATGAAACAGTTTTGGTCAGTAGTAGTGATGCAATTTCAAAAAATCATGTAAAATAGGAGAAAGGGAATTTGAAAGTGAATAAGATATCGAATAAAATATTATTTTGTCTATTATGATATGAAAGAAATAGAGAAGGAAAAGAAATTTTATTTTCTATTATATTCTAATTTTAGTGATACTGGTTCTGATTGACTTCGTGGTTCCCTGATCTGTCTTGGAAAAATATTATAAAATTTTACAAAGTGAATTATGGGTTATAATTTATATTTATAGATTCCTTAGTGAGCCTATTTTCATTAGAAATAAGTGGAAGCAATATATGAAAACCGTACAGTGAGATATTTGAAACTAAGGTAGGAGAGGTCAGAATCATTGGACAGTGAAACAAGGGAAACTTTAAGGAATAAATTGAACTAAATGGTTAAGCCAAAAATTCTGGAAAAATTGTAGTAAGAAGATATATGAGTCTAGTTTCAAGGAAAATTTACGGATTTAGATTTCAAGATTTCTAACTCAAGTTATAGTCAATTTAGTTAAATAAACATTATTTAAAATGGATATACAAATGGATTTTATAATAAACTTTCATAAATATTTTTAAATTGGAAATCTTCTCTTAAATTTTCATCAACATTTTTCAATAGACATGTTTGTAAAATCATTAGTTTAAATTTATCGATTTATCAATCAATCTTCTATTCAGTAATACTTTGTCAAAATTTTTAATGGGAATTTGTTTGACTTAATTTTAAATCAATATCGATTTACGTACAATTGAAAAGGACTTAAAAGCATTTTTATCATGTGACATGTCAAATCTGGCCTTAACGCATGGGCCGGGTTTGGGGTGTTACAGATTGAATGCTTAATTTAATAAAAAGGACTAAATCGCGTAAAATGTATAACTTATGTTCTATTATCTAAAAGTGTCTAGTAGCTATGGAATATTAAAGTGGAGGCCCTTATGTGGTAACTAGACCATTATTAATGTTAGTGGACATTTATGGACATGCATTAAGTGTTTATAATGGTTTATAATAAAGGTTAATTAAGTAATTTAGAAATTAATGTTAAAATAAAAGAAATAAAATAAGGTATCATTTTTTCTTCTTCAATTCTCAACCTAAACTAGGGCTAGGAGAAACCATTTTTATCTTTTTCATTCGGCCAAGCTTAAATAGCCCATTAAGGTACGATTTTTGTCTCGTTTTTAATGATTTCTATGTTTTTGAGATCGTTGCAGCTTAGTCTAGCTAGCCTAGGGACTAATTTGCAAAAATTTTAAAGGTTTAGGGTTTTTCCATTAATTAATCTATGTGTATTTTGATGTTTAATGGTAAAAATACATGCTTGTTGTTAGATAAACAACATTTTGTTAAGCGATTTTTAGTAAAATGTCCAATTAGGGATTAAGTTGTGAAATGTTTAATTTTTGGGGTTAAATTGTAAAATAAATGAAAGATATGGACTGCTAGGGACCTAATTGAAATTTGAATAGCATGGGTTGTGGTTGAATTGCATGAAATTATGATTTTTGTGAAATAATAACTAAATAGTAAAAATGTGAAACATTAGAGGCAAATGTATAAAATTGCCTTCATGTATATTTTGGACTAAATCGAATAGAGAGATTATTAAATAAGTTAATTTTGATTACATTTAGATCAAGAAAGGTGAAATACGAATTTAGATCCGGAAAGAACAAAGTTTCAAATTAATTGACTTAATTCGTCGTTTTTGCATCCGAGGTAAGTTCGTATGTAATAAGCATTGTTATAATTGTATTTTAAATGCTTTGATATTGCATAAATTGTAAATACGAACTTGTGGATATGTTCGATGATGATTTTGGCAAAGAGAAATCCAGATTGAACCTTAGGAATAGATTAGGATACGAATGACATGTCATTGAGGGTTATTATTGTTTTGGGTGCTGGCCCATACGTCCTACCGGTGACTGAGTTATCCAGCATGTGTTGCAGATTCTCATCAACTTGTGTAAGCAGACCCGTTGATAGCTCAAGAGTGAGCATTATTGATATATGATATTGAGATAGCTTCGGCTATATATATTGGCACTTAAGGTGTGAGATTCCCGAGTATCATGTATTATTCCAAATGGTTCAATGGGTATATCTAAGATATGAAATGGTGAGAATAAATACGTATCAATACATGTATGTAAGGAAACTGTATATGCATCGAACATATGAAAGAATCGAGCTCATGGTTATATAGAAGATTGAATACATATATTCACATTGTCGTTAATTATTTTGTGGTATGTTATATACATATTTTGAAAGGTAAATTAAATGGTGAGTTTTGCTTATTATATTCGTACAAGCTTACTAACCTTTATAGCTTACATTGTTTACTTTTCCGTGTTATATAGTGATTTCAAAGCTAGCTCGAATTCAGGACTCGATGGAGAATTCATCACACTATCCTACTATCACTTTGGTACTTTTAAACTTAAGTATTTGGGTATATGGCATGTATAGGAATTTGGTCATTTTGATATATAAGTTGATAATGACCTTGGTCATTTGAAATGGTTTGTAAATGTTAAATATTTTGGTTTTGTATGTAGCCGTGAGGGTTGGCTTAATTTGGTTGTTTTGGTTATATATATATGGGCATATGGCTTATTATGTGTGTTTGAGAATGGATTTGTGATGATTTTTTATAAATAGCAAATTAAATATCATATGGAGTAAATCTGAGTTTGGTATGTTGGTGAAATTAGGTAAAATAATGCATGTTGGAAAAATGGCCATGTTGATAATTTGAGGTTGTGAAATTTGATATGAAATGGAATGGCATATTATGGTATTAGTGTATATTGTATTGGATGGTGTTGAAATGGTATGAATTATGCTTGAATGAGGTTAATTGAATGCCTATATATGCTATGTTTTGGTGCCAATTGAATTGGTGGAGTTACATGCAAATTGGGTGGCAAAATGGCTTGGTAAATAGCCTATTTTTGTCCATATGAGTAGAGACACGGACGTGTGTCTCAACCATGTATGACACACAATTATGTTACATGGCCGTGTGTCCCCTGGTGTTGAATTAGAAATCAAGTCAGCATGCTCCACATGGCTCAGCACACAAGCAAGTGATTGGTCATGTGGTATAAGTCAGTATACCCTACATGTTTGGCACAGCCTAGCACACGACCTTGCGAACGGGCATGTATGGCCATTTTTAGGGCACACGGGCTAGCCATATGGGCATTTGTGATGGCCGTGTTACTGAAGTAAGAGAGTTACATAGGGTCAGACACAAGTTGGGACACGGCCATGTGCTCCCATTTCGAATGTCCACAAGGCTTGTGACACAGGCATGTCTTTGGCCGTGTGAGATATACAGCTGGGCCACACAGGCATATGTCCCCTATATAATTAAAATTTTTCTAAATGTTTTTAAAATTTTTTGAGCTATCGGTTTAGTCTCGAAACACTCCTAAAGCATGTTTAGGGCCTCATAGGCTTGTATTAGGGACAATTTGATTGAGTTTGAATGATGATTGCATGAAATTTGAAAATATATGTGAAATAAATGTTTAATTGTTTTATAAGTCTAGTAATGCTCTGTAACCCTATTCTAGCGTTGAATAAGGGTGAGGATGTTACCACACCAGGTTTCAATTCCTTATATATTTGAACGTGGGCTTTGATAGAGTATGCCAAAAGACCAATCATAAGATGATTGTAATCACGTACTCATTTTACCTTGTTTGTTAGTATAAGACATTTCCATTGTTATTTCGCTTTCCTTTTATGTGTGTACAAATATATTGGTTTAATAAAGTCCCGAGAATAATATGATTATTCTTAAAAGATCTTTAGTCAAGTATTATTATAAGCTTGGATAATGTTAATGCATTGAGACTAATGTGTAATTGATGGATGAAAAAGAGCAGTCATTGAAATAAGGATGTCAAAATCGATACATGAGTATGTGTTAGAGAACAATATACTGGATTGACCCACTATTAGTCTGATTCTTGGATTATTATGTAATAGTTACAACATTACTTTTAGTGATAACTATGTATATGATCATCAGACTTGAGATCATCATTGTCCCAACATAGTGAGTTGTATATTTTGACATACTATAAAAACTGATATTAGGTATGTCGCAATCTATGTAGAGGGATATGGTTGATCAAGATAGGATTTGTCCCTCCTACATAATGGGAACAATATCTTAGGTCTATTGATGGAGTGAAACTAGAAATGTATGGTCATGCTCAAATAAGTTGATATAAGATATCACACTTATTTGTTTATTTTAGTTTACTCAGAATATCAAGAAATATGAGATTGGACTATAGAAGTGTGACTATTCCATGACTTGTGGCCAATCTAGATATTAGGATAAAATGATATAATACATGAAAAAGGTTATCATAAAAAGGTTATGTTGAATCACAATTTCTTTTAACATGGGTAGCAATGATGCATTGCTAGATGCCACTCATTTCTTGTAATATTAGAAACGTTCTATTATTACTACTAATGTTATAAGAGCCTACAAGGTCACACCCTATAGTTGAAGCGAACATAATCCAAATACATTTGGTAATGTATTTAGCTGTCAAATTAATTAAATTAATTATTGAATTAATTTAATTTGATAGTTAAATATTGAACACATTATATGTACAAGCTTGTTGTACACATATACAAAACATAGATAATCTAACATCCCTCACCCGTATTCAACGCCGGAATAGGGTTATTGAGCATTACAAGACTTATTATACAATTAAACATAATATCACATACATTTTCAAATTTACATGTAATCATCATTCAACATCAATCATATTGTCCCTATACGAGCCTATGAGGCTCAAATCATGTGTTAGAAGTGGTTTGGGACTAAACCGACAACTCAAAAACTTTTGGAAAACATAGAAAAATTTTTAAAATACAAGAGACACATGCCCATGTGGCCCAGCCATGTGTCTCACACGACCAAAGACATGATCGTGTCACAGGCCGTGTGGACATTTGAAATGGGATAACATGGCCATGTCCCAACCCATGTCCTATCCCGTGTAACTCCCTGACTTGGGTTACATGGCCAACCATGCCCGTGTGACTAGTCCATGTGCCCTTTCGAAATGGCCTCACACGCCCGTGTGCCAGGCCATGTGCTACCAAAACCTGGAAGGTATATTGACTTATGCCATACGACCAAGTCACATGCCCGTGTTCGGGGCGTGTGGAGTATACTAACTTGATTTCTAATTCAACACCAGGGGACACACTGACCGTATAACTTGACTGTGTGTTACACACGGCTGAGGCACATGCCCTTGTCTCTACCCGTGTGAACAAACATAGGCTATTTTGCCACCCAAATTTGTATACACCTACACCAAACCAATTGGCACCAAAATATGGCATAAATAGGCCATCAACCAACTTCAACCAAGCAAAAATTATACCATTTCAATACCAACAAATACAAAACACACCAATACCACAATATGCCATTCAATTTCATGAACATTCTCAATTCATCAATGTGGACACTTCCAATTATGCATCATTTTGTCTAAACTCACAAGCACATAAATTCTCAAATATCAACCATTCACCACCAACATTTGCATAGAAATTATCAATATAAGACAAAGGACATTTTCATATATATACAAATTTCGTATATATACACAACCAAATCAACCAAAATAAGCCAACTCTCATGGCTATATACAAAACCAAAACATTTAACATTTACAAGTCATTTCAAATGACTAAATTCGTTACCAAACTATATATCAAAATGACCATAATCCTATACATGCCATATATCCATAAACATAGATTAAAAAGTACCAAAGTGATAGTTGGATAGTGTGATGAAGTCTCCGACGATTCTCGAATCCGAGTTAGCTTTGATTTCACTATAAAATACGGAAAAATAAATAATGTAAGCTATAAAGCTTAGTAAGTTCGTATAGCATTAAACCCAACTTACCATAAATGCAAAATTTAACAATTAAAACATGACATACATATCTTATATTGATTCACCAACCTACCACATTTTCATTCATAAAGTTAGATATAAATTTCATAAATTTCCTCATTTCAATGTTTGTACAATTCATGTACATACATGTACCATCTCCAATCAAACTTATACTCAACCACATCTCTGATATACCCGTTGAACCATTTAGAATACAATCGGATACTCGAAAATCTTGCACCTTAAGTGCCACATACATAGCCATCTTGTATCACATATAATACTCACTCTCAAGCTATCAACGAGTCTGCGTACACAAGTTGACGATAATGACGGTTACACGGTCTTTGCTCACGAAGTGACAAGTATCGCAACACATCTTTGGATAACTTAGCCACCGGTAGGACGTACGGACTAGCACCCAAATCACATAAACCCTAATGACATGTCATTTGTATTGTAATCTATTCCTAAGGTTCAACCGGATTTCACACTTGTTGAATCATTGTCGAATATATTCGCAAGGTTGTATTCACAATTTATGCAATATCAAAGCATTTAAAACATAATTATAACAATGCTTATTACATATGAACTTACCTCGAATGCAAAAATAGTGAAATAAGTTGATTAGCTCGGATACTTTTTTCCCCTAATCTAACTCTGAATTTCACTTTTCTTGATCTAAATAATATCAAATTTAGCTTATTAAATTACAATTCTATTCAATTTAGCCCAAAAATTACATTATGGTAAAACTACACTTTTCCCTAATACTTTAACATATTTACTATTTAGTCCTTAGTTCATAAAATCACAAATTCATGCAATTTAATTACTACCCATGCTAATTGAATTTCTATTATTACCATAAAAGCCCATATTTTTCACTTATTTCACCATTTAATCACAATATTTCAACATTTCTCAATTTAATCCCTAATTGACAATTTTGCCAATAATTACTTTACAAATGTTGTTTATCTAAAAACAAGCATACATTTTCTACCATTAAACATCAAAATACACATAGATTCATCAATGGAAAATACCTAAACTTTTAACATTTTTGCAAATTAGTCCCTAGGCTAGCTTGATTAAGTTGTAACGATCTCAAAAACATAGAAATCATTAAGAATGGGACAAAAATCGTACCTAAATGAGCAAGAAGAGCTTGGCTAAATTAAAGCCCTAAAAATGGCTTTTGCCTTTCAATTTTTGGTTGAAGAACTTTCAAAAGATGATAACTTTTATTTTGGTTTTATTTTGTTTATGCTTATTAACATATTTACTTAATTAACCTTCATTATAAAACATTAAAATCACTTAATGCATGTCCATAAGTGTCCACTCATATTAACAATGGTATATTTACCACATAAGGACTTCTACTATTTAATTTCATATCCATTTAATACCTTTAGCTATTAGAACATCACTTTTACACTTTATGCGGTTTAGTCCTTTTTTAAAATTAAGCATTCAAACGATAAAATTTCTTAACAAAAATTTTACACAATCATACTATCATGTTGTAGACATTAAAATAATAAAATTATTATTTGAATTCAAATTTATTGTCCCGAAACCAACTTGCTCGATTTAACTAAAAGCTGGTTGTTATAGATAAAATTAATATATGAATTTGACTCATACAACATATTAATTGAATATATTTTACCGAAATTATTAATATAAACAATTATAATAATAATTTTGGTCAAAATATAAAAGGAATGGAAATTGATATTCTTTAGGAAAGAATATAATTTTTCATTCTGACTTTCCATTTGTTTCTCTAAAAATAAGAGAATAATCTCGGTTTTTCCTAATATGTGATATCAAAGAAAAATAAAAGGAATATGAATCCCTGATGTGTTAGGTTACCAAAATACAAACACGTAACTGAAAAGGTCTAGCAACTATTTTTGAATTCTCTCTGAAACTATTCAAAGAGTTTTTCTATTCGTGGTTGATTGGGTGGACTACGTAGAGGCTGAGACACTTTCGTTGTGGCTTGGATTGACATTGCTCAAAGGATTTCAACCAACAACGTTAGACATCTTTTTTCCAGTTTGAAAAGGTATATTTTTAACCATATTTCAACTCTATTCATTCCTCGTACATGGATACATGGTTGATGATCTTCGAATAATTTTTTTGTTGCGCCACGAGGAGTACGACGATCCAATAGGATTTTAGTTACATCAATGTACATGAGTCACACTTACATAATCCATCATGTAACGTCCGAATTTTTGGGCCTAGTAGAATTGGGCCTATTAGGCCTTGGCCATGGGAGCGTTTAAAATTTTTGAGAACAAGAGAACAACACTAATGCAAGTTGGACCTATTAGGTGAATGATTTGGAAGGTTAGGGGATTCCATAAAGTTTTGGGCTCAAACATGGGCTTTAGGAAAATTTTGGTTTTAGGTGAATAAAACTCTGGATGTAAGTAAGTAGGATTTAAGAATATTGTTGGGGAAAGCATGACACAAGGAAGCATGTGGTCTAGTGGTTGTGGCTTCATTAAGGTTGCAAGGGAGCATGGGTTCAAGTATTAGCGCTTGCAATTCATTTTGATTTCCTTTTAAATGAACTTAGACTATGGCCCATAGGCTTATATTTAGTTGTGCTTGTTTTGTTACACAAGGAGCTAGTTGGTAAGGTGGCTAGTGTCGTGGATTAAGTTACAGGGGAGCCTGAGTTCGAAACCCCTTGCATGCAAAATATGACTATTTTGCTAATTTGGGTCATTTTTGGAGGATTGATGGAGGGATCCCACATCGGGAAGCTAGCATGAGAGTAGGCGAGAAGTTGGCTTTAAATAGAGCGATCTATGAGGAGTGTACGCATACCTTGGTTGGCGTTTGGGCATAGGAGTGTTCGGAGCGCGGATTAACTCCAGGTTCCTATCAGGTGTGTATTTCGTACTACTCTAGCTATAGAACGACAAATGTCGAAATACTAAAATGCCGGTCCACGGTGATGGTAGCCACACGAGTGTGGGAGCACACGTGTGGGAGCTTTGACTCGATAGTTGAGGCCATCTTGAGTGTTCTTACGGGTTTAGGCTGGTTGGGCCACGATGGGCGTGTGGGGCTAATGGGCCTATGGGCCCAATAGGATAAGTTCTATAATTGTGTGGTAAATATTGGACTGGACTATGTGAATCTCATATCTATGGCTAGACTTGGGCTAAATGGGCCACATGGCGTGTGGACCCATTTAGGCCAAGAATGGGCCCTAGGCCCATTCGCATCATTATCTCTAGGGGTGAGCGTTCGATCGAATCGAATCAAATCGAATGAAAAAATTTCGAGTTAATCGGGTTGACGAATCATATTTTATCATCCTAATTTGATTTGAATTTCCTCGAATCGAGTCGAGTGAGATGGAATTTGAATCGAATCGAATCGAATATTTTTGTTCGACTTAAATTTTAAAAAATAAATTTGGGTCCATGTAACTATTGTCATCCATCGTAATAAAATTTGTCCACCTTAACCAAATTTTTTATTCACTTTCTTTAGCAAATAATTGATTTATTAATCTTTTATATCTGAGTTAGCTTCTTTGCTTGTTTAGTTGTTTCAATTATCTTCAAATTCTTGCCACTATGTATTTTGGAATTAAAAATATATTAAATGTAAAATGTGATTTTTTTAATAAAAGATATTTTAAAGATAAAATGTGAAATTGATACCAATATAAGATTTTAACACGAATATTTTATGGCATAATTAATAATTCAATTTTAATATAAATATTCAATATGACTAAACAATTCAATAATATAAATAATATAAAATGTGAAATTTAATTTAATAATATAAATAGTAGATATAAATAAAATTATTACTTTTTATGTTTAGTGTTTTTGGGGATAATTTTGACTTTTTTTTAGAGTAAAGGGTGAGAAGTAAAAGTTTAGGGGAAAAATAAAAAGTTTTGGAGAATAAAAGTTTGAGGGAAAGTAAATAGGGGGGAGTAAAATTTTGAAGGGAAAATATTAAAAAAAAATGGAAAGGGGATGGGTTTGGGGTAGATGGGAAGTGAGATAGGAAGGGAGTAAAAGTTTTAGTGGAAAAGTGGGAGG
This sequence comes from Gossypium rotundifolium, assembly GCA_025506655.1. Taxonomy (NCBI): domain Eukaryota; kingdom Viridiplantae; phylum Streptophyta; class Magnoliopsida; order Malvales; family Malvaceae; genus Gossypium; species Gossypium rotundifolium. Next base: position 65,868,918 of record CP106732.1, on the reverse strand, counting down.
GAGTAAAAATTTTGGGGGAAAATAGAAAGTTTTGAGGGTTTTGGGAGAGAAATTTTGAGAAAATGTAAATGAGAGAGTAAAATTTTGGTGGGAAATGGATTTTGGTTAGATTGGGGGGTTGGGATGTGAAACACCCCAAACCCGGCCCACAAGCCTTGACCGAATCTGGTATGTTCCTCGGTGTAAACCGTTTCAAATTCTTTTGTTACTTTGGAAAATCTGGGTTTTTGAAAGAACGATTGTTTTTGGGTTGGGCTTGAGTTGAAAACAAGTTTATTTCGTTATTAAAAATCCTTTTGATTTAGGTGACAAAACGTTTGGGCTTTATATTAAAATAATTTTACTTAATCTTTTAATAAATATAAAGACTGTAGGCTTAATAAATAAAAGTAAAGTAAATGCTACTATAGCCTTATTACATCAAATAATTTCCCAAAATTAAAACCAAATAAACGCTAAAATACTTAAAATAAAATAGTCCAAATAAAAGAAATCTGAACTTCACGTAGCCTCCACTAATCATCTGCCGGCCTGGTCCATCACTGGTCGTCACCTAAAAAGTAATCCCACAACGGGGTGAGTCAACAGACTCAATGTGTAACCAACACTAAAATTTAATATTTAAGGCATACTATGTCATACATGTTCATAAAGCATTTAAACAATATGATGCAACCCGAATCCAAACCTATATGCCATCCGCTACACACCACCCATACCATCCTGCACACCGTAGGGACTACTAAATCGACCCTCCTTCCGCTACACTCCATATCGCAGTCTTAGGTCACCGCATTCGTGGTCTTAGGTAACCACATTTAGATTTCTGTGGTCTTAGGTCACCACATTCAGATTACTATGGTCTTAGGTCACCACATTCAGATATCACGGTCTTAGGTCACCGTGTTTGTGGTCTTAGGTCACCACATTCACTTCCCCTTTTCATATAACCCATATGCCCCCATATTTCATACACAATATGCAAAATCATGCCTTAATTCACATTCTTATCACTTTTCACATGTTAAAAATAACATATATTCATAATCCTAGTAGGAGTAGGAAACGTACCTGAGTACTTTGTACCATAACATGGTACCTTAGCCATATTAACATTCTTATGCACATACTTGTATTTAAACATTGCCATAAATCTTATTAAGAGATAGTGTGGGGTACACACCTGATTCGCTTAACGATTTCACTTGAAATCCCAAATTTCCAATCTAAAGTCTTAGATATCAAGTCCCTACATTCAGCCAACCTTAGTATGTTAGCATAAAGCCTATTCGGCTATAAAGCCAAATCCTAGTAGGATTAGTACACTAAAACTTACCTTGGTGCCATGTAACACCCTAAACCGGTCTATGCGTTAAGACTAGATTTGGTTTGTTACATGGATCGAACTATCTTTAAAAATTTCAGTGAATTGAAATCTTCACAATGATTTTATTTCAAGATTTAATTAAAACCAAAAGAGTTATTTTATATCGATGTATATTAGAAAATATTAGTAGAAAACATCATTTATATTGTATTATCAAAATCCTTAAGTAAAATTAATTTTTATAAAAGAGTTCAAAATATTAAAAAAATATTTAAAGGAATTTCATATATTTGAAACCTAAATTATTTTAAGAAAAACATCATATAATCATTAACCCATATTGAAATGTCCAAAATATAGTTTTAAACCAACCACACATAAAAGTCCATGAAATATTAATAGAGGCCCTTATTACATAAACCAAAAATAGTAATTTATAAAAAGTACTTATTAAAAAGTTCGGTGTTTAATAAACCCATGTTTTCCAATATGGCCTCCACGAAGTCATCCTCGGCCCAAGTCCACGTCAACTTCCATTACCTGAGATGAAGAAAAATTTGAGGGAGTGAGTTACTTAGAAAGATTTGGGCTTGAGCCCATTAGCAGAATTAACAATAATGATATGCATGCAAAATGAATTTTCCTCCCAAACCTAATTTCCATCCGCTACACACCCCGTACCAACCATCACACTGTGGGGATCAAATCAACCCACCCCGCCATCACACCAATCGTAGGCATTAAGCCTTTTATATTTGTGGTAGAGCCACCGAACTAGATTGTGACAAAGTCACCGAACTAGAGGCATTGAGCCAATTATTATTTGTGGCGTAACCACCGAACTAGAGGCAAATAGCCATTTAATAATTTTGTATGAGCCACCAGAACTAGAGGCAAATAGCCATTTACTAATTTTGTGGCAGAGCCACCGAACTAGATTTTGGCAACAGGCCTTTCTTCTCTTCATCATTTTCCCAACCCATTCAACATGTATGCAAAGTAGTCTATGATCATATAATGATTTTATTAAAAGGCCCATTAACATAGAGTCAATATTTCCAATTTTATTAAGGCCCAAAATTACAAAATAACATTTGGCCCATTTAACAATTTAACATCTTAGGCCCAAATTTACGATCTAGCAAAGAGTTTGGCCCATTTATCGATCTAGCGAAGATTTCGGCCCGTTTAATAATTTAACAGAGATTACGGCCCATTTACGATCTAGCAGAGATTTCGGCCCAATTTTGATCTAACAGAGATTTTGGCCCAATTATCGATCTAGCAGAGATTTTGGCCCACTTATTATTATCAGGGATTTCGGCCCATTTTACTAACAAACAATATTTTCCGGCCCGTCTACCAATTATCAAACTTATTGGCCCATTTTACGAGGACATAAAAATTCATATTTTACCATCTAACTCATCGAGGGCTTTTTCATAATTTTCACCATATTAACCGTTTTCATGTAATTTCACCAAATACCAGTTATTACGATTATATCGATCTTGTCGTTTTTACGATTTTATCCAATACCACAATTGTCATCCAACCCAAGAAAAAAAATGTGAAGTTACACATCTCGATATCGTGAGTACTAATCCTTCTCGCTCCTCAACACCTAAAACATATTACGATCCGTTAGAACACTATCATGTATAAAAATACACTATCGATAATTGATCCAAATCCTTACCCTCTTGATTTTGAATCACTTCAATTTTTGATTTCTCCTCGTTTATCGATTCATTATTCGCTGAAAATCCACTAACGTACAAAGGCTCGGAAGTTCATACTACTTCAAATAATTGATTTCCTTCGGAAGATGGTCCGTAACCCGGTGGAAAATCCTGGATTCTCGAAACCGCCCTTCTTTTATATTTAGGGGGAATAGTGGATCCGCCCCTCTTACGAAGACTAAACACCGCCCTTTTCTTCCCTATTTTGAATGTCTTCAATATCAAAAGATTATTAATCCTAATAATAATATATCGAAAATACTAAAGATCTTAAAGGCGAGATTTTCTTACCACAAGATTCTTGCTTCTCAAAAAGAGAGTCGACCAAAAACATTCCTTCAACACCTTAAATCGATTCCAACGCTCCAAGATACACACGAACACTCGAGTTCCGATCTTCCGTTATCGCACTAAAGTATAATAAAGAGAAACGTTAATAAAATGAACGATTATTTCGATCCAAGAAATCCTTCTTACCTCCATCCATATTCGGCCAAAACCACTATTAATTAACATGAACTTAAAAGAACTCTTACAAATTTTCCACGGTTGAAAAGAGATGATTGAGAAAGATGCTTATGAATAGAGAGATTCGGCTATGAAAACTAAAGAGAAGAGAAAAATGGTTCGGCAAGGCACATTAACATTCAGCCATGAGAGATTTTTATGGAGATAGTATGATTGAAAAGAAAATTAAAAGATGAGTGAAAGGGATGATGATGAGTATTCGATTTTCAAAAGAAGAAAAGAGAAAGTAAGAGATGTGTTTAGGGCAAGGTACATTCGGCAATGGAGGAAGGAAGAAAAAGAATGACCTTTTATGTTGTAATTTTGGCAAAATGAAAAAGGCACCAAAAGAATACTAATGTGATAGCAAAAATGACCAAATGGTCATGAGAATTTTGGCATACCAAAAGCTCAAATTTGGCAAAAGAAAAGGTTGAGAGAAAGAAAGAAAAAGAAAAAAAAATCAAAGCTTGTACAAAATGCTAGGAAAGACCAAAACAAAATCCTTACCCTAGCCAAGCTACTAGCATTTTCGGCCAACCTTCTCCCCTAGCCATATTGCTGTGCAAATTCATTGGTCAAATGACCATGAATTTGTTTCCAAAACATTTCCCTTGATACTTGCCTCATGTCCCCATATCTTTCCAAAGTTCTTTGATTCCATACCATAAGTTAAAAATTTCCTTTTCCTTTAGTCTTACTTACCAAAATGAAACAATACAACTCATCCATCCTTATCCCTTGCCGACACATGCATAAAATAAAGCAAAAAAAAAAAATTTCCTATATGCTAACCAAGGATTGAACCACTCCCTCATGCCACAACTCATGCGCCAACACCACCTTACCATTACTCATCATATGCTACACTTTGACACTTATTTTTACTTAAGTATCAATGTCACTTAATCCACTTCATTTATTTCTCAAAATTAAAATTTATTCATTTCCGAATAATTTTAAACTCTTCTTGAACTATAATAACTATGAAAAGAAGTAAGAAAATTTTCCTTCATAATCTAAGCACCAAAATCATGCAATAAAATAAATACTCAAATTTTAGGTGTTACAACTCTACCTCCTTAAAGAAAATTTAGCCTCGAAATTTACGATTAAAGAGGTGAGGATATTGTTCTTTGAATAGTTTCCTCGGGCTCCCACGTAGCTTCCTCCGCTCCATGATTATGCCATAAAATTTTGACCAACAGCACGATTTTTTTTCTTAGCACTTTATCATCTCGGTCTAAGATTTCCACTGGTTCTTCTTCAAAAGACAAATCTGCATTTAATTCCACTTCCTCAACCGATATTATATGAGATGGATCCGATCTATAGCATCTCATCATGGAAACATGAAAAACATTATGAATTTGACCCAACTCCGGAGGTAACTCAATCTGATAAGCCACTGGACCAACACGCTTCAGCACACGATATGGTCCAATGTACCTAGGACTTAGCTTGCCTTTCTTTCCAAACATGAAAATCTTTTTCCAAGGTGAGACCTTTAAGAAAACTTGATCCCCACAGCATACTCGATGTCCTTACACTTCAGGTCTGCATACGACTTCGGTCTATCTGAGGCTTCCCTCAACCGTGCTCGAATAACCTTTACTTTATCCTCTGTTTTCGATATCATCTCGGACCCAACAACTGTCGTTCGCCCAACTCAGTCCAACAAATAGGAGAACGACACCTTCGACCATACAATGCTTCGTAAGGTGCCATCTGAATGCTAGACTGATAACTGTTGTTATACGCAAATTCTGCCAGTGGTAGATAATCCTCCCAACTACCCCTGAAGTCGATTACACATCTTCTTAACATATCATCCAATATCTGAATTACTCTCTTTGACTGACCATCAGACTGAGGATGAAAAGCCGTACTGAAATTCAACTTTGTCCCCAAGGCTTCATGTAGAGCTTTCCAAAATCATGATGTAAATCTGGGATCCCTGTCTGATATAATAGATACGGGTACCCCATGCAACCTCACAATTTCAGAGATCGTCTGACTTCACCAACTTCGCAATGAATAGTCAAATTTAACTGGAAGAAAATGAGCGATCTTCATCAAGCGATCAACAATTACCCAAACATAATTTTTCTTAGTAGGTGTTAAAGGTAACCCACTAACAAAATCCATAGTTATCCGCTCCCATTTCCAAAGAGGAATCCTTACGGTTGTAACAATCTAGGCGGTAATTGATGTTCGCCTTCACTTGTCGACAAGTCATACATTTTCCCACAAACTCGAAATCTCACGCTTCAACCACGCCACCAATCATTCACGGAGATCTCGATCGTCTTATTTCCTCCGGGGTGCATAGCATAAGGGCTACTATGCGCCTCCCGAAGAATCATTTGCCTTAGGTCTGAGTCCTTAGGCATACAAACTCTTCCTCGAAAGCACAACACACCATCCTTGTTTATTCCAAAATCCTCGATTTCTCCGTTTTCAACTTGCTGAAGTAAAGGTCCCAACTTTTCATCTGATGTCTATTTCTCCTTGATTTGTTCCAGCCACAGCGGCTTCACCTGAAGTTCTGCTAATAAACTCCCATCCTCATGCAAACTCAAATGAGCAAACATTGCTCTCAAATCAGATACTGCCTTACGACTTAACGCATCAACTACCACGTTAGCCTTTCCAGGATGATATTCGATTGAGAAATCATAATCCTTTAATAATTCTACCCATCTTCTTTGTCTCAAAATCAACTCCTTTTGGGTAAGGAGGTATTTAAGACTCTTGTGATCCGTGTAGATTATAGACTTCTCACCATAGAGATAGTGCCTCCAAATGTTTAAGGCAAAGACCACAGCAGCTAACTCCAAATCATGAGTAGGGTAATTTACTTCGTGCGATCTCAATTGACGAGAAGCATAGGCCACCACCTTTCCATTTTGCATCAACACACAACCAGCAGACCCGTGTGAGATGCATCACAATAAATAGTGAATTCTTTTTCACCTCAAAATTTGAATCAAAACTGGAGCTTCGTCAGGATCTTCTTTAATTTCTCGAAACTCTCTTGTTATTTTTCAGTCCAATTGTACGGAACTCCCTTCCGCAACAACTTAGTTAGGGGTGCAACAATCAACGAAAACCACTCTACAAAACGTCTATAGTAACCAGCCAAACCTAAGAAACTCCGAATTTTAGCTACCGACGTTGGTGGTTTCCAATCTAGAATAGCCTCAATTTTTCGAGGATCCACCCTTATTCCTTCAGCTGATACCACATGACCTAAGAAAGTCACTTCCTTTAGCCAAAATTTGCATTTACTGAATTTGGCGTAAAGTTGCTTATCACAAAGTAACTGCAATACTATACGCAAATACGTGTCATGTTCCTCATCATTTCTTGAATAAACCAATATGTCAATTATGAACACTACCACAAACCAGTCTAAATATAGTTGAAAGACTCGGTTCATCATGTCCATAAATGTAGCTGGTGCATTGGTTAATCCAAACGGCATCACTACAAACTCATAATGTCCGTAACGAGTCCGAAATGCCATCTTATAAATATCCGCTTATTTCACCTTGAGCTGGTGATAACCCGATCTCAAATCAATTTTGGAAAAGACTGAAGCTCCTTTTAATTGATCAAACAGGTCGTCAATTCTCAGCAGAGGATACCGATTCTTGATCGTCAATTTATTCAATTGTCTATAATCAATGCACATACGCATCGATCCATCCTTCTTGTTGACAAACAAAACTGGAGCTCCCCACGGAGACACACTTGGTCGAATAAATCCTCGATCCAGCAATTCTTGAATTTGAGCTTTAAGCTCTGCCAACTCCTTCGGTGCCATCTTATAAGGAGTAATGGACACTAGAGTGGTTCCAGGCAAAAGCTCAATGCCAAATTCTACTTCCCGATCTAGAGGTATACCAGGAAGTTCTTCGGGAAAAACATTTGGAAATTCCTTTACTGTTCTCACATCATTCACAGATAACTATTTGGCATCCAAAGCACAGATAAAGGCTAGGAATGCTCCATATCCTTTCTGAACCAACTTCTCTACCTTCAACGTGGATACCACATTTGCCAAGTAGTTCCTTCGTTTGCCAATCATGATGACTTCCTTATCATCCGAGGTTCTTATTGACATCCGTTTTCAAAGACAATCCAATTTTGCCCGATGTTTGACCAACCAATCCATGCCGAATGAGATCGAACTCACGAAAGGCAATTCCATCAAATTCGCCAAGAATACCTCATCTTGAATTTTTAAGGGCACGTCTCTAAACATTTTATTAATAATTATCGATTGTCCTAAAGGACTAATCATCGCCATCCCACTATCGGTAATTTGATTCTAGATTCGAGTTTCCGGATATGGCGCTAGCAACATATGAGTGGGTAGAACCAATATCTATTAAGGCAAGAATGGTACATCAAAGATGAAAACGTACCAGTTACCACATCTGGTGCATTACCATCCTCATGGCGTCTAGCGGATAGACCGATCCAGCCATCTTGCATCCGCGTTCCCTCTAGGACCATTGCCTCGACCTGGTGCACTTTGAACAAGACCAGCCCCATTACCACCACAACCTGGTCCACGACCTCTCGGTGGCTGCTGAGTACCTCTGGCCGACTGTGCATCATTATTACGAACTTCTTGAGTCGTATCCATACGTCGAGGACAATTTTTATACTGATGATCCATCGAACCGCATTTGTAACAAGTGCCCATTTTCCTCCAACACTCTCCAAAGTGTCTTTTTCCACATTCAGCACAGTCTCAACTTTGATTATTTGTTATCGATGTTCTATCTTGAACTGGTTCATCATTCGAGGTCTCTTCTGGAATCTCTTTGAAGAACCAGACTGCTGTGTCTCTCTCTTATTTCTAAATCTTTCTCGGTTCTAACATTCTGAGTTCTTAGCCTCCTCGACTATCTTGGCCTTCTCCACAAGCGTGGAAAAAGTTCTAACTTACTGTGGAGCAATCAGAACCCTCAGCTCATCATTAAGCCCATCCTCGAAATGCACACAACATTCATGATCTATTGATACAATTGTCCGAGCATAGCGGCTCAAACGTAAAAATTCAGCTTCATATGCTGCTACTGTTTTACTCCCTTGTACAAGATTCGAAATTCCTTCCTTGAGCGTCTACATAACTCGTTCCAATGTATTTTCCTTGGAAGCGACTTTAAAGAATTCCCAAGTAATCGCGACTTGGTGCCTTCTTGAGCAGTGAGCCACCACTGATACGCCTCGTCTCTTAACAAGGACACAGCTCCTTTCAGTTTTTGCTCAACAGTGCATTCCATATCATCCATAATCCGTTCCACCGCTTCGATCAAATATTCAGCTACATTCGGAGCTACACCGAAAACTCCTCTAAAAACTTCTGCATTATTTGACTTGAGTCGTTCTGAAATTGACCCACGAGTTGTTGGCCCAATTCTAGTTCCGGTGACCCTTTCTAGGACTCACAGCATTGCTTGTGTCAAAGCATTATCTTCTTCCATGTGATCACGTGATCCCGTCTCACTCTCAAATGATGCGGTACATCCATTTTCGCATATGATTTGGTGCTTGATCAGTATCACCTTGGCCTCTACCACGGCCACGTCTCAGCGCCCACGGCCACGTCCTCTAGTGCTCATGATGGCTTATTCGTTTTATCGATTACAAGTTTTATGAATCGAGAAAATTGTTTGATGTTTATTAACAATGTTTTATGAGATTTGAGAGATAAAGTTGTTTTTGGCAACATATCCTATAGTCTCAATCTCTACAATTTTCACATCTACAACTAGAAGTTCTAGAGTGTTCCTATGATCATCATAGTAATCATTAAGTAATAAATACTTACTTGACTTGTTGTCAGGGTGCTTGTGGTGCCATCACGATCTTTAAAACATAATTGAATGAATTTATATAGAAATTATTTGTGAACCCAAACCATAGCCGAGTTTTTGAAACTGGCTCTGATACCATTAAATGTAACGCCCTAAACCCGGTCTATGCGTTAAGACTAGATTTGGTTTGTTACATGGATCGAACTATCTTAAAAATTTCGGTGAATTGAAATCTTCACAATGATTTTTATTTCAAGATTTAATAAAAACCAAAAGAGTTATTTTATATCGATGTATATTAGAAAATATTAGTAGAAAACATCATTTATATTGTATTATCAAAATCCTTAAGTAAAATTAATTTTTATAAATGAGTTCAAAATATTAAAAAATATTTAAAGGAATTTCATATATTTGAAACCCAAATTATTTTAAGAAAAACATCATATAATCATTAGCCCATATTGAAATGTCCAAAATATAGTTTTAAACCAACCACACATAAAAGTCCATGAAATATTAATAGAGGCCCTTATTACATCAACCCAAAATAGTAATTTATAAAAAGTACTTATTAAAAAGTTCGAAGTTGAATAAACCCATGTTTTGCAGTATGGCCTCTACAAAGTCATCCTCGGCCCAAGTCCACGTCAACTTCCATTACCTGAGATGAAGAAAAATTTGAGGAGTGAGTTACTTAGAACTCGGTGTATAACTCACTTTATTTATCCACTAGGCCGATTATCAAGTTATAGATTTGGGCTTGAGCCCATTAGCGTAATTAACAATAATGATATGCATGCAAATGAATTTTCCTCCCAAACCTAATTTCCATCCGCTACACACCCGTACCAACCATCACACTGTGGGGATCAAGTCAACCCACCCCGCCATCACACCAATCGTAGGCATTAAGCCTTTTATATTTGTGGCAGAGCCACCGAACTAGATTGTGACAAAGTCACCGAACTAGAGGCATTGAGCCAATTATTATTTGTGGCAGAACCACCGAACTAGAGGCAAATAGCCATTTAATAATTTTGTGGCAGAGCCACCGAACTAGAGGCAAATAGCCATTTAATAATTTTGTGGCAGAGCCACCGAACTAGATTTTGGCAACAGGCCTTTCTTCTCTTCATCATTTTCCCAACCCATGCAACATGTATGCAAAGTAGTCTATGATCATATAATGATTTTATTAAAAAGGCCCATTAACATAGGAGTCAATATTTCCAATTTTTATTAAGGCCCAAAATTACAAAATAACATTTGGCCCATTTAACAATTTAACATCTTAGGCCCAAATTTACGATCTAGCAAAGAGTTTGGCCCATTTATCGATCTAGCGAAGATTTGACCCGCTTAACAATTTAATGTAGATTACGGCCCATTTACGATCTAGCGTAGATTTCATTAATTTTGATCTAACTGAGATTTCGGCCCAATTATCGATCTAGTAGAGATTTTGGCCCACTTATTATTATCAGGGATTTCGGCCCATTTTACTAACAAACAATATTTTTCGGCCCGTCTACCAATTATCAAACTTATCGGCCCATTTTACGAGGACATAAAAATTCATATTTTACCATCTAACTCATCGAGGGCTTTTTCGTAATTTTCACCATATTAACCGTTTTCATGTAATTTCACCAAATACCAGTTATTACGATTATATCGATCTAGTCGTTTTTACGATTTTACCCAATACCACAATTGTCATCCAACCCGAGAAAAAAATGTGAAGTTACACACCTCGATATCGTGAGTACTAATCCTTCTCGCTCCTCAACACCTAAAACATATTACGATCCGTTAGAACACTATCATGTATAAAAATACACTATCGATAATCGATCCAAATCCTTACCCTCTTGATTTTGAATCACTTCAATTTTCGGTTTCTCCTCGTTTATCGATTCGTTATTCGCTGAAAATCCACTAATGTACAAAGGCTCAGAAGTTCGTACTACTTCAAATAATTGATTTCCTTCGGAAGATGGTCCGCAACCCGGAGGAAAATCTTGGATTCCCGAAACAGCCCTTCTTTTATATTTAGGGGGAATAGCGGATCCGCCCCTCTTACGAAGACTAAACACCGCCTTTTCTTCCCTATTTTGAATGTCTTCAATATCAAAAGATTGTTAATCCTAATAATAATATATCGAAAATACTAAAGATCTTAAAGGCGAGATTTTCTTACCACAAGATTCTTGCTTCTCAAAAAGAGCGTCGACCAAAAACGTTCCTTCAACACCTTAAATCGATTCCAACGCTCTAAGATACACATGAACACTCGAGTTCTGATCTTCCGTTATCGCACTAAAGTATAATAAAGAGAAACGTTAATAAAATGAACGATTATTTCGATCCAAGAAATCCTTCTTACCTCCATCCATATTCGGCCAAAACCACTATTAATTAACATGAACTTAAAAGAACTCTTACCTATTCTCCACGGTTGAAAAGAGATGATTGAGAAAGATGCTTATGAATAGAGAGATTCGGCTATGAAAACTAAAGAGAAGAGAAAAATGGTTAGGCAAGGCACACTAACATTCGGCGATGAGAGATTTTTATGGAGATAGTATGATTGAAAAGAAAATTAATAGATGAGTGAAAGGGATGATGATGAGGATTCGGTTTTCAAAAGAAGAAAAGAGAAAGTAAGAGATGTGTTTAGGGCAAGGTACATTCGGCAATGGAGGAAGGAAGAAAAAGAATGACCTTTGATGTTGTAATTTTGGCAAAATGAAAAATGCACCAAAAGAATACTAATGTGATAGCAAAAATGACCAAATGGTCAAGAGAATTTTGGCATACCAAAAGCTCAAATTCAGCCAAAGAGAAGGTTGAGAGAAAGAAAGAAAAAGAAAAAAAATCAAAGCTTGTACAAAATGCTAGGAAAGACCAAAACAAAATCCTTACCCTAGCCAAGCTACTAGCATATTCGGCCAACCTCCTCCCCTAGCCATATTGCCGTCCAAATTCATTGGTCAAATGACCATGAATTTGTTTCCAAAACATTTCCCTTGATACTTGCCTCATGTCCCCATATCTTTCCAAAGTTCTTTGATTCCATACCATAAGTTAAAAATTTCCTTTTTCCTTTAGTCTTACTTACCAAAAATGAAACAATACAACTCATCCATCCTTATCCCCTTGCCGACACATGCATAAAATAAAGCAAAAAAAAAAAAATTTCCTATATGCTAACCAAGGATTGAACCACTCCCTCATGCCACAACTCATGCGCCAACACCACCTTACCATTACTCATCTTATGCTACACTTTGACACTTATTTTTACTTAAGTATCAATGTCACTTAATCCACTTCATTTATTTCTCAAAATTAAAAATTTATTCCTTTCCCGAATAATTTTAAACTCTTCTTCAGAACTATAATAACTATGAAAAATAGTAAGAAAATTTTCCTTCATAATCTAAGCACCAAAATCATGCAATAAAATAAATACTCAAATTTTTAGGGTGTTACATGCCAAATCCCGAAATCTTCACTATACTCTTTCTTGTATTCAGAAAAGCTTTAATTCACTTTAACAAATTAGTTTCGGCTTTTGAATAAATATGAACTAGATCTAAAACACCAAAAATAAGCCTTGGCCGAATATTCGCATGTCTTACCTTGTGGATTTTAAATCTCAAAATTCATCGAATAACTAGGGAACATGTAGCCTATGGTGTACCTTCGGGAAAAGAACTTGTCCTTCTTGTAGTTGACTTAAACAAATTCTGAAAAGATCTATTCAAAGTTTCGGTAACAAGATATTAATGGGGTTAATCCTAGATTTCGGCAAATCTTAAAAGAAAAAGGATGAAAATCGAATGATAACTAGTTCTTACCCTTAATACGTAAGTCGACAACCCCTTGTTTGAGGTCTCAAAACTATTTGGCTATGGCCTTGATTTTAGCAAACTTTCACTTTTGGAAGATTTTGAAAGAAGAAGAAAAGAGTTTGAGCAATTTGGTAATGAAGTTTTGCTACACAAGGTGTATTTTCGAATTGGCAAAATAATGAAGAAATGAGATATTTGCTAGAGAGAATTAAGAGGAGAGAGAGTTAGAAGAAATAATGAATAGCCCTCTTTTCCTTTTATAGCGAAATTACTAACTTAGAATCCCTTACTTGGCCATCACTCTTCTATTTTGATAGCTTTATCTCTTTAATTAAAAATTAAAGAATAATCCCTCAATTATCTATTTGAAAATAATCTAAAATAAATCATCATTTATCCACCTATTTAGCCGAGTTTTAAGGAGAATTAAACTCTTCCCTTAAGAGTCCCTAATGCCATCCATTGCTTCCTCTTTAAGTAATTAAATAAAAATCACTTAAAGTCTTATCTAGATGCCGTCCACCCCCTTCCCTTGATGAGCCGAATTTAAACTTATTCTATTGGACTCCTTGTGGCCATACGAGGCCCAAATTATCCACCTAAGTGGCGCCTCCCTATGATTAGTTTAGCTTTAATAATGAATTGGGCATAAGCCCAATTCAGACGCAAAAACACTCTCGTAAATGCTTTCCTTCATCGCTCGAACCTAAGCTTGCACACATCTTTGGTGGCGTCATTCTTGGGCTTTAAGTGGTGCCTCCTTGTCACTTTTCCAAGCCCCTTTTGTGTCAAATTTTTTCTATTAATTTTCTTAAGGCCACCTTGCCTTAGTTTCCTCTTTTTAAACTTAATATTTCCATACATTTCCAGGTTTCCAAAATGTTCACTTTCCTATTTTAACTTGTCATTTCCAAGTTTCCAAAATGTTCACTTTCCTATTTTAACTTGACATTTCCAAGTTTCCAAAATGTTCACTTTCCTATTTTAACTTGATATTTCCAAGTTTCCAAAATGTTCACTTTCCTATTTTAACTTAACATTTCCATACCTTCAAGAAGTTGAAACATTCTCACACCCTACCACGAGCCTGGACCGGATCTGGTATGTTCCTAAAGTAAACCGATTTTAAAATCATTTTCGATACTTAAAGAAAATTGTAAATTTTTAGAAAAACTATTATTTTGAGCTGGGCTTAGATTGGAAACCCATTTATTTAATCTTGTAAGCCCATTTAATTAAGTACATCCAATATAGGTCTTAGCATGGAACTTAACAATAAGCAAACATAATGTATAATCCATTGGGCCTTAAGGCCTTATTACATCAAGTAAAACCCAAAATAGACCAAAAGTAACTAAAAATAAAATTAAGTCCAAAATAAATGAAATTTTCGCATGTAGCATGGCCTCCTCATGGTCCACCTACCCGGTCAAATCCCGCTCATCACCTGAAAAAAATAATTCCCACAATGGGGTGAGTCAACAGACTCAATGTGCACACAATACTATCATTCAATAAATCAGGCATTCATGTTCAAATCATTAAGTCCATACAATAATGAAATTATGATGCAACCCAAACCCAATCCTAATTAGCCATCCACTACACTCCCCGTACCAACCTGTACACCGTGGGGACTACTAAGTCAACCCTCCATCCGCTACTCTCCATCAAAGGCATTCAGCCCATATCGTTGTGTAGTTAGACACTATAATCAAATTATACGTTGTGTCTTTAGACACTATTGTAACCGAAGTTACCAAAATTTCGCAATGTGACCGTAGTCAACATATTTCGTTGGTGAGACCGAAGTCAACACCTTCGTTGGTGAGACCGAAGTCAACACCTGTTCTCCCCCTTTCACATAAATCCCGAATGCCCCAAAACATATATATTGCATAACTTAATTTCATGTTCATATTCATATATTCGCATGTTATTAAATAACATTTTTCACAATCCTATCAGAAGTAGGAAACGTACCTGGGTACTTTTTGCCACATTTGTGGTACATAGCCACATTCACAATATTATTCATATCATATATTAAAATATTTAGCCATATAATATCGAAGGATAGTAAGGGTACACACCTTATTCGCTTAAATAAAAGTTCCTTGAGATCTCGAAAATCCCGATCTAATCTTTAGATCTAATAATTCCTATATTCGGCCCACCAAATAAAACACATTAATAAACCCTTTTGTCTTAAAACAAAACCAAATCCTAGTAGGATTTGTAAAAAGACTCACCTTTGATGCCGATTTGGTGTTTATTCAAATCCCAAAAACTTGGTTTTCCTACACTTGATATTCGGCCAACCTTGAATCTCAAAATGGGTTAGTTTTCGGCTTTTTAATAATTAAAGAACTGATCTAGATAATCATACAAGCTTTGGCGAATACTTTTAGGTACTTTCCTTGTGGATCTTAAATCCGAAATTCACCGAATAACTAGGGAACACGTGGCCTATGGTGTACCTTCGGGAAAAGAATTTCTTCTTCCATGATTCGCCAAGATTAATAATCGAAATTAGTCTCTAAATTTCAATAAGTCTAGAATATAAAAGAATGGCAAACTAAACTTGGATCTTACCCTTATTTGAAGGAATCGATTGCACCTTCACTTCAACCTTCGAGATTCACTTAGAGGCTTGATGAACAATCGGCTATGATTCCCTTATGTATTTGGTTTCAAAGATGAAAGAAGAGAGGAATAATAGGCTTAGAAGGAAATCGGCTAGGAGGCTAAAAGAAAGAAGAAAAGAATGGATGCTCAAGAAGAATATTTGGCGAGGAAAAGAGAGGAGAATGAATAATGAATGGCCCTAGTCCCTCCTTTTATAGCCGATTTACTAGGCCAAGAATCCTTTACTTGGCCACCACTCTTACTTATTTTCCTAATTAAAGAATAATCCTTCATTTATCCACCTATTTAGCCGAATTTTAAAGAGAATTAAACTCTTCCTTAAGAGTCCTTATGATCTTCTAATTAGCAGGAGTTTTAAAAGAGTGAAACTCCTCTTTTGCAAGCCTTGTGCCGTCCACCTCTTGGCTTCTAGAAGCAAAATAAAACTTATTTTATTTGCTTCTTATGTGACTTGAACTCAAGCCCAAAACCTTTTGCATGTGGGCCATTTTCTAAGGCCTTAGGTGGCATCTTCAGCCACTTTTCCAAGTCCGTTATTGGGTCAAATTTCATGTACTTTATATTTTAGGGTCACTTGGCCCTAAATTCCCTTTGGGCTCTAAAATTCGACATTAAGGGTCATTTTTAAGTTTCCAAAATTTTCGCATGCTCAGTATTTTCCAAGTTTCCAAAATGTTTAGTTTCCTATTTTGGCTTGGTTTCCAAAATGTTCACTTTCCTAATTTACTTGGTTTCCAAAATGGTCACTTTCCTATTTTAGTTTAGTTTCCAAAACTTAACATTTCTAAAGCATTTCCTTACATTTCCATACATCTCCTTACATTTCCACACATTTCCATACATTTCCATACATTTCCTTACATTTCCATATATTTCCATACATTTCCATACATTTCCATACATTTCTTACATTTCCTTTCATTTCCTTACATTTCCTTTCATTTCCTTTCATTTCCTTTCATTTCCTTTCATTTCCTTACATTTTCCTTATATTTCCTTATATTTCCTTACATTTCCCTACATTTCCTTACATTTCTTTACATTTCCTTACATTTCCTTACTTTTCATTATATTTCCTTTCTTTTCCTTACATTTCCTTACATTTCCTTTCATTTTCTTTCATCTTAAGGTTCTTGAAACTCTTCAAAACACATCCAACACACCCACTGATCCCACTATCTCATGAATTATGCACGAACGCATAACCCCTAATCTAGGATGTTACAGTTCTACCCCCTTAAAAATAATTTCGTCCTCGAAATTACTTACTATCGTTCATCCCTACAGTCTAACTCACCACACTACGCTATTGCTGCGCACTCTGATCTTAAAGAACTATCATACTTTCTAGGCACATTCTCTAAGTTCACGTTCCTTAGAACTCATTTCTAACGTCGCGATTTAATTAAAAAGTTTTATGAATTAGTCCTTGTTTTACTTGATTACCCGCGAAGAAGTTTTATGGAAAGAATTTTTAGAAGTGGTTCTTTCATATTCATACATGCACACAGTCTTTTCATTCATTCACACATCCATCAAACAATTATGAACCTTAGTTCATTCAGAGAAACGTTGTAGTTTTTTTCATTTGTTGTTTTTCCACTACCCGGGGGTATTTTCGTAATTTGTCCTACAGGGGTATTTTCGTAATTTGTCAAAATAAGGTTCCTTGGTGATTTTGTCACAAGGTATTTTTGGTCCTTTTAAGTTCACTTGGTATTTTGGAAAATTTTTGAAATCGAGGGTATTTGAAATTTTTGGACATTCGGGGTATTTTGGTAATTTTTCCACAAATCGGGTAAATTGTAAAATTTTAATAAATTAGGGATATTTCAAGTTGAAAAACTTTGAGGGTTCTTTTTGAGAAATTTATTTTCCAGCACGATGAAGTTGCAAAAATTTTGGAAATTAGGGTCATTTTGGTAATTTTGTAAGTTAGGGGCAATTTTGTAATTTTCCAAAATCAAGGTATTTTGATATTTTACAAATTAGGGTTTTGAATGTTTATAAAATAATGAAATTTTGGTAAAGTCATTGAGTAGTTAAACATTTTATAAACCAAGGGCATTTTGTAATTTTACCACTAAGGGTATTTTAGTAAATTTGTAAATCAGAAATATTTTAGGAAAATTTATAAAAATATTCTTTTCAAATCAAGAGGGTAATTTAGAAATTTTAAAATTAGGGTTTCCATAAAAATACGGCTAGTCCCTTTCGGGTTTTAGTTATTGGGTTTAGCAGTGACTAAGTCCTTTTGGTTAGGGTGAAGCAGTTTACGCACTGGTAGGATTCGAGTAAAGAGGAGGTGAGTCACTAGGATTGCTTAAATACCAAGCTCTTCTTGAATCCACTCCTAGACATGCGCAACAATGATTCGACACCCTAGCTCGGTGACTTAATCATAGGTTTGTTTGATTAGGCATTTAAGTCTTATGTAATTGTTGGGGTAACTAGTCCTAGGGTTCAAGTACTTAATCTCTATTCTCGTTCCATTCCATTTCTACCCTTCTACAAATCATAATATAAATCACACAATGGATAGAAGTACTTACGATGGATCGGGTTGGAGACTTAGGTGCCATGCCGAAAACACCTTATTTTTTCAAAGATAATCATTTGGCTCGCTTTGAAAGCGTTTTGGGCCTTAGCCCAGGTGCCGAGAGTTTAAAACTGGCTCGATACCAAATTGAAACACCCACACCGGCCCACGAGCCCGGACCGGATCTGGTATGTTCCTAAAGTAAACCGATTTCAAAATCATTTTCGATACTTAGAGAAAATTGTAAATTTTTAGAAAAACTATTATTTTGAGCTGGGCTTAGATTGGAAACCCATTTATTTAATCTTGTAAGCCCATTTAATTAAGTACATCCAATATAGGTCTTAGCATGGAACTTAACAATAAGCAAACATAATGTATAATCCATTGGGCCTTAAGGCCTTATTACATCAAGTAAAACCCAAAATAGACCAAAAGTAACTAAAAATAAAATTAAGTCCAAAATAAATGAAATTTTCGCATGTAGCATGGCCTCCTCATGGTCCACCGGCCCGGTCCGTCACTGCTCATCACCTGAAAAATAATTCCCACAATGGGGTGAGTCAACAGACTCAATGTGCACACAATACTATCATTCAATAAATCAGGCATTCATGTTCAAATCATTAAGTCCATACAATAATGAAATTATGATGCAACCCAAACCCAATCCTAATTAGCCATCCACTACACTCCCCGTACCAACTTTACAAGTGGGGACTACTAAGTCAACCCTCCATCCGCTACTCTCCATCAAAGGCATTCGCCCATATCGTTTGTGTCGTTAGACACTATAATCAAATTTATCGTTGTGTCTTTAGACACTATTGTAACGAAGTTACCAAAATTTCGAATGTGACCGTAGTCAACATATTTCGTTGGTGAGACCGAAGTCAACACCTTCGTTGGTGAGACCAAGTCAACACTGTTCTCCCCTTTCACGTAAATCCAGAATGCCCCAAAACATATATATTGCATAACTTAATTTCATGTTCATATTCATATATTCGCATGTTATTAAATAACATTTTCACAATCCTATCGTAAGTAGGAAACGCACTGGTACTTTTGCCACATTTGTGGTACATAGCCACATTCACAATATTATTCATATCTAGCCACATTCACAATATTATTCATATCATATATTAAAATATTTAGCCATATAATATCAAAGGATAGTAAGGGTACACACCTTATTCGCTAAATAAAAGTTCCTTGAGATCTCGAAAATCCCGATCTAATCTTTAGATCTAATAATTCCTATATTCGCCCACCAAATAAAACACATTAATAAACCCTTTTGTCTTAAAACAAAACCAAATCCTAGTAGGATTTGTAAAAGACTCACCTTTGATGCCGATTTGGTGTTTATTCAAATCCAAAACTTGGTTTTCCTTCACTTGATATTCGCCAACCTTGAATCTCAATATGGGTTAGTTTTCGCTTTTAATAATTAAAGAACTGATCTAGATAATCATACAAGCTTTGGCGAAATACTTTTAGGTACTTTCCTTGTGGATCTTAAATCCGAAATTTTCCGAATAAGCGGGAACACGTGGCCTATGGTGTACCTTCGGAAAAGAATTTCTTCTTCCATGATTCGCCAAGATTAATAATCGAAATTAGTCTCTAAATTTCAATAAGTCTAGAATATAAAAGAATGGCAAACTAAACTTGGATCTTACCCTTATTTGAAGGAATCGATTGCACCTTCACTTCAACCTTCGAGATTGACTTAGAGGCTTGATGAACAATCGGCTATGATTCCCTTATGTATTTGGTTTCAAAGATGAAAGAAGAGAGGAATAATAGGCTTAGAAGGAAATCGGCTAGGAGGCTAAAAGAAAAGAAGAAAAAGAATGGATGCTCAAGAAGAATATTTGGCAGAGGAAAAGAGAGGGAGAATGAATAATGAATGGCCCTAGTCCCTCCTTTTATAGCCGAATTTACTAGGCCAAGAATCCTTTACTTGGCCACCACTCTTCCTTATTTTCCTAATTAAAGAATAATTCTTCATTTATCCACCTATTTAGCCAAATTTTAAAGAGAATTAAACTCTTCCCTTAAGAGTCCTTATGATCTTCTAATTAGCGAGTTTTAAAGAGAGTGAAACTCCTCTTTGCAAGCCTTGTGCCGTCCACCTCTTGGGCTTCTAGAAGCAAAATAAAACTTATTTTATTTGCTTCTTATGTGACTTGAACTCAAGCCCAAAACCTTTTGCATGTGGGCCATTTTCTAAGGCCTTAGGTGGCATCTTCAGGCCACTATTCCAAGTCCGTTATTGGGTCAAATTTCATGTACTTTATATTTTAGGGTCACTTGGCCCTAAGTTCCCCTTTGGGCTCTAAAATTCGACATTAGGGGTCATTTTTAAGTTTCCAAAAATTTTCACATGCTCAGATTTTCCAAGTTTCCAAAATGTTTAGTTTCCTATTTTGGCTTGGTTTCCAAAATGTTCACTTTCCTAATTTACTTGGTTTCCAAAATGGTCACTTTCCTATTTTAGTTTAGTTTCCAAAACTTAACATTTCTAAAGCATTTCCTTACATTTCCATACATCTCCTTACATTTCCACACATTTCCATACATTTCCATACATTTCCTACATTTCCATATATTTCCATACATTTCCATACATTTCCATACATTTCCTTACATTTCCTTTCATTTCCTTAGGATGTTACACCTGTGTTTCCAAAAATATTCAAAATACATTCATAACACATAAGACATGTCATTTCGTACAATTAAATCGAAAATGCATAGGCCCATTTTCAGGATGTTTGTAACACCCCAAACCCGGCCCAAACACTATGACCAGATTCGGTATGTTACAGATGAAAACATTTTGAAAACCCTTGTTTAGCCGATTTAATTTAAAGTAAAAGATATTGTCTTGTTTTAAAAAAAAAACAGTTGAGGTGTATAGCCTTGTTAGTTTAAGTCATGTTGTTACCAATTCTATTAATGTACCCGATGTTACGAAAGAAAACATTTTCGTTTGAATTTAAGAAAATTTGTGTAATCATTTTAAAGTTGTTAAGTGGTTTAAACAAATAATCCCAAACATGTAAAATAATAAAAATAATCTTAGGAGGCCTTATTACAACTTGAACAAATAAAACCCAAAAATAAAATAATTCAAAGTAAACTCAAATTTCCACTGCATGGCCACCTCGAGTCCATCCGGCTCCTCATCCGCGATCTACGAGTCACCTGAAAAATATTAAAGGAAAAGGTGAGTCACCAAGACTCAGTGTGTAACCCTTTTCCCGGTTTAGTGCAACAACATACACAATTTATAACAAATTAACATGCACTAAATTATGCACCCAACCTAGCCATCCAAACACCTTTCTCTACCCGTGTGGTACCAAACCTTTGGTGGTGCTAAACCACCGGTGACTTAAAGTCACGAGATTCATCAATAATTGTGGTGCCAAACCTTTGGTGGGGCCAACCCACGTGTGATACCAAATCACTGGCGTCGATCCCATAATATAATCCGTGGGGCCAACCCACTGTGGTGCTAAGCCACTAGGACGAGACGCTATGAGGTGCCAAACCTCTGGAGGTGCCAAACCTCTGGTGACCGTAGTCACGAAATGTGGTACCAAACCACTGGTGTCCGTCGACACGAATATCACTTCCCCCTCCACTCATATATCCCACATCAATCCATGATATTTAATGTAAATCATGCCAACATGCTTATTTAGCAACATACTTTGGATTTATCATTAACCATATATTTAAGTCAAATATACCAACTATGTCATGCTTCCCAAAAGCATCATAAAGAACTCATAACGACAAGGACTTACCTGAAGCCTTGCTTATACCTTTATGGTATTAAATCCGAAGCTACACAAATCCGATTTAGCATACACAAAATACTTAGCACATTAATTAGTTATAAAGTGTGTATGTACACACCTGTTACTAATGAGAGTCCCAAATCCCGAAGAATCAAGTCGGCCACACTAGATTTCCTTGCCCCTATATTCGGCCAAACACAAGGTTAGTGCCCTAGACCATTCGGCCAAACCAAATTAATTCCAAAGGGTTACACATGAACCCGAAACCTTACCTAACCGCTTTTGAGTACTAACCACAGCACACGATACACGAATCTGTTTCACCTCTCTACAATCGGTCAACCAACAATATTCATAACAATAGCCTTCAGCTTTTGAATACCAAATAAATCTATTTTACTAAAATAGATTCTTACCAACACTTACCAAATCCGACTTGGCAAAAAAAATGGAGAGTCAGATCTATTGCTTCAAAAATCCCGTAGTTCCTAGATGACATCGGTTTCAAGAAAGATTAGCCAAACTATCAACAAATTCTGGATTTCGGTTTTTCCATGTATCCAAATCGACAGAGAATCAAGAGAAAAGAAATAGTCATTCGCCTAGAGTACTTACCTTCCCAAATCGATTGACAAAGGAACTCAAGAGATCAACACCACACTTAATATTGGCCAAGGTGAGTTAAATAGAAGGAAAGAAATTTGGCACATAGATAGGGAATAGATTCGGCTAGAGGAAGAAAATAATGAGAAAAAGGGAGATAGGGGTTTCGGCTATGGTTGATAACAATCAATGTTTGGCTTTGAGTGAAGAAGAGGAAGAGAAAGAAATGGAATAGGAGTTTCACCAAAGATCAAAAGAAAAAAAAAAAGAAAATGGCAATGAAGGTATCGGTTTTTGAGAGAGGTTGGAAGAGAAAGAAAAAGAGATGCTAGCCGAAAATTATCAAGTAAAAGACTAAGAAAATTCGGCACTCCCCCCTTTCAACTAGTCACCTTGCCGTCCACTCCTCTTCAAGGAGTTCAAAATTTGGCCACTTCCTTGAATCACTCTTGGCCAATCATTTGACATAATCCAAAAGAATTTGAATAAGTTAAATTCCTTCTTTTACTCTTTGCCAACCTTTTTAGATTTAACCAAATAAAATCCAATTAAAAGCTAATAATATCCTTATTATCCCTATTATCCTCAAGTGTTTAACTTGAACACTCTCTCTCTCTCTTGCCGTTCAAAATAAAGAGCAAAAGGAGAATTTTGCAACTTGAACCTAGTCTCCCTTGCTCCTCTTGTGGCGTCAACTCCGGCTCCTAAGTGGCCTCCTGTTGCCACTTTTCCAAGGCCTTTTAGTGTCAAAAGTTCCTCTTTAACCTTGTAACCCCTACTTACTAAGGCTCCCTACCTTTAAAGCTTCCAAATAAAATTTTCTACTATTCCGAGCCTACTCAAGACCCCTAATCAAGTCTTATTACACCACAAATAATATCACAGCAATTCAAACACAAGAAAAATAATTTAATCACAAATAACCCCAATTTTAGGATGTTACAATTCTACCCCCTTAAAAATAATTTGGCCTCGAAATTACCTGATTAGAAGAGATGGGGGTATTGCTGCGCATCACATCCTCGGGTTCCCACGTGGCTTCCTCTACACCATGGTTTTGCCATAGCACTTTCACCAAAGGTACTGACTTTCTACGCAAAACTTTGACATCTCGCTCTAAGATCTGGACTGGTTCTTCCTCGAAAGATAAGTCCGAGTTTACCTCAATCTCTGCCACTGGCACAACGTGTGATGGATCCGACCGATACCGTCTAAGCATCGACACATGAAAGACGTCATGAATCTGACTCAACTCTGCCAGTAACTCGAGCTGATAAGCTACCGGTCCTACTCGCTTTAACACTGTATATGGGCCGATGAACCTTGGGCTTAGCTTCCCTTTTTGTCCAAATCTTAATACCTTCTTCCAAGGCGACACCTTTAGAAAAACTTTATCTCCTACTGCATACTCCATTTCCTTGCGCTTAAGATCAGCATAAGACTTCTGTCTATCTGACGCTTCCTTAAGACGAGCCCGAATCACCTTAACTTTATCTTTGGTTTCTGCTACCAATTCTGGACCCAAAACTTGTCGTTCACCCAACTCCGTCCAACACGTAGGAGTACGGCACTTTCGTCCATACAGTGCTTCATATGGAGCCATCTGAATACTCGCTTGATAACTGTTGTTATAAGCGAATTTTGCTAATGGTAGATACTCTTCCCAACTACCACTGAAATCCAGAACACAACCTCTTAGCATATCTTCTAAAACCTGTATGACCCTTTCTGACTGTTTGTCAGACTGTGGATGGAATGCTGTACTAAAATCCAATCGTGTACCCAAAGCCTGATGCAACGCTTTCTAGAACCTTGACGTGAACCTCGGATCCCTATCCGAGATAATTGACACTGGCACACCATGCAATCTTACTATCTCGGCCACATACAACTTTGCTAGCCTCTGAAGGGGATAATCCACTCTCACCGGTATGAAGTGAGCTGATTTAGTCAGGCGGTCCACAATTACCCAAACTGCGTCCTTCTTGCTGGGCGTAAGGGGTAGCCCGCTGACAAAATCCATCGTGATCCTCTCCCATTTCCACTGAGGGATCTTCACTGGTTGAAGTAAACCCGATGGCAACTGATGTTCAGCCTTAACCTGCTGACACATCAGACACCTTCCCACAAATTCAGTTACCTCGCGCTTCAGCCCTGGCCACCAAAACTGCCTCCGCAAATCTCTATACATCTTGCTACCTCCCGGATGCATAGCATATGGGCTGCTATGTGCATCCTGAAGAATTCTCTGCCTCAATTCCATATCTTTCGGCATACAAGCTCGCCCTTGAAAGCATAATACTCCATCATCGGACAAGCTATACCCTTCTAAACCACCATTTTGAACTTGCAATCTTTGTGCATTCAAACTTCCATCTACTAACTATTTTCCTTAATCTCCTCGATCCAAGTTGGCTTAACTTGCAGCTCCGCCAAAAGACTTCCATCGTCATATAGGCTCAAATGAGCAAACATCGCCCTTAAGTCCGCCACGACCTTCCGACTTAACGCATCAGCCACCACGTTAGCTTTGCCCGGATGGTACTCAATAGAACAGTCGTAGTCCTTCAACAGCTCAATCCACCGTCGCTGCCTCAAGTTCAAATCCTTCTGAGTTAACAGATACCTCAGACTTTTGTGATCCGTGTAGACTATCGACTTTTCCCCATACAAGTAATGCCTCCATATCTTCAAAGCGAAAACCACTACTGCTAACTCCAAGTCGTGAGTTGGATAATTAACCTCATGCGGTCTTAGCTGACGGGATGCATAGGCCACTACCTTCCCTTCCTGCATCAATACACACCCCAACCCCGTATGGGATGCATCACAATAAATCGTAAATAACTTCCCTGCCTCAGGCTGTACTAGAACTGGAGCTTCCATTAGAATCTTCCTTAGTTTGTCAAAACTTTTCTGCTGCTTCTCCAACCATACAAATGGAACTCCTTTTCTTAACAACTTAGTCGGGAAATGCGATTAAAGAGAACCCTTCCACAAATCTTTGATAGTACCGCTCGCACCTAGAAAACTTTAAATTTCTGCCACTGACCTAGGCGGTTTCCACTCTAACACCGCTTCAACCTTGCGAGGGTCCACTCTAATCCCTTCCGCTGACACCACGTGACCTAAGAAAGCCACCTCCCTAAGCCAAAATTCACACTTACTGAATTTGGCATATAACTGCTTCTCCTCAAGTGCTTGTAGAACTATGCGCAAATGCATGTCATGCTCCTCCTCCGTCTTAGAATAAACCAATATGTCGTTTATAAACACCACGACAAATTGATCCAAGTAATCTTTGAAACACCCTATTCATTAAGTCCATGAACGCTGCAGGTGCGTTGGTCAGCCCAAATGGCATCACTAGAAACTCGTAATGCCCATACCGAGTACGGAACGCCGTCTTGTGAACATCAACCTCCTTCACCTTAAGTTGATGATAACCCGACCTAAGGTCTATCTTCGAGAAAACTGATGCACCCTTCAGTTGGTCAAACAAGTCATCGATCCGGGGCAACGGATACTTGTTTTTGATCGTTAACTTGTTTAGCTGATGGTAGTCGATACACATCCGCATTGACCCGTCTTTCTTCTTGACAAACAGCACAAGTGCTCCCCACGGAGATATACTTGGTCGGATAAACCCTCGGTCCAAGAGTTCCTGAATTTGAGCCTTCAGCTCCACCAATTCCTTTGGTGCCATTCGGTAGGGTGCTATAGACACAAGCGCCGTTCCGGGCAATAAGTCTATACCGAATTCAACTTTCCGATCGAGGTAGACGAAAGTTTTTCTGGAAACACATCAGCGAATTCCTCTACTGTTCGGACCTTCTCAACTGTTGACTCTTTAGCCTTCAAGGCACATATTCGGACCAAAAATGCCTCACATCCTTTCCTGACCATCTTTTCTGCCTTCAATGCAGACACCACGTTGGATAGGTAATCTCTTCTATTACCTATCATGACCACTTCATCACCCTCAGCCATCTTTAGAACCATGTGCTTAGCAGTGCAATCCAGCCTTGCCTGATGCTTAACCAACCAGTCCATTCCAAGAATTAAATCGAACTCCCCAAACGGCAGTTCCATCAGATCAGCCACAAACACTACCCCTTGGAGTTCTAAGGGTACATCTCTATATAGCTTGTTTACAACTACAGAGTGACCTAGAGGGCTAATTACTGTCATCTCCCTAGAAGTAGTCTCAAAGTTTATGTTCATGGTCTCTACCACACTACTAGCAACGTATGAATGCGTTGAACCCACATCAATTAATGCAACATATGGAAGACCAAAAATTAGGAACGCACCGGTTATGACGTCCGGTTCGTCACCCTCCTCTCGACGCCTCGCTACGTAGACTAAACTAGGTTGCCTCGCTTCTGTGTTGCCTGCCCCTCTTCCAGATTCCCACGACCTCGATTAGAACCATTGCCTCCTCTACCATTACCACGACCCCTCTGTGGTGGTCCTACATTTCTAGCCCGAGCGGTTGCTCGACCTCGGCTGATTCTTAGCTAACTTCCGAGGACAGTCCCTTACACGGTGATCCAAAGATCCACATTCAAAGCATCCCCTTTCACCGGTCCAACAACCTCCCCAATGTGATTTTCCACAACGATTACACTGAGCCGGTCTCTAATTAGTAGCCATGGGCCTCCCTGCGATTTGGCCCACTCTGCCTAGCCCTCTTTTGTGCATTACTACCCGCTTCAGATGACCCAAATCCTCTTTTCTGCTTGTTCCTATCATAACTCTGTCTCACGGACTCCTTGACCCCTTCGGCTACCTTAGCCTTTTCTATCCAGAATAGCAAACTCACGCTCCTTCTGTGGAGCAATCAACAACCTTAAATCATCCCTAAGTCCGTCTTCAAAGCGGACACACCGTTCATGCTCTGTTGATACAATTCCCCGAGCATAGCGGCTCAGCCTCAAAAATTTCGCTTCATACTCTGACACAGTCTTATTTCCTTGTACCAACCCCAAAAAGCTTTCCTCTGAGCATCAATGTAGCTGGTGCCCACATACTTCTTCTGATAAGCAGCTTTGAAATACTCCCAAGTAAGGTCATCTGCCGTGGCACCATCTCGAACCGTGAGCCACCACTGATATGACTCATCCTTTAGAAGCGACACCGCTCCTTTTAGCTTTTCCTCATTCGTCAGATCAAGATCATCCATGATCCTCTCAGTCGATTCCAACCAGTATTCCATCACACTGGGTGCCACACCCGATACTCCCCGGAATACCTCATTTCGTTGGATCGAGTCGCTCGGCATGACTTTCGAGCTCCCATACCTCCACTCGCCTGACCACCATCTCAAGGACTCATAACACAGCTTGATCTTGCCTCACCTCCCCGATCCCGATCCTTAGCTCCAAAAGTTGGGGGTGGTGGTGGCAGTGGTACCTCATTCTCCGACCCTGACCCGACCTCATGGGTTCTGACATGGTCATCCTGCCCCTACCGCGCCCACGACGGCCACGTCCTCTAGAGCTCATTCTTAACTATGCGCTTTAATCGATTAAGAAATTTTATGGATTAGTACTTGTTTCACTTGGTTACCATGAAAAATTTTATGGAGAGTTTATTAGAGATTCTTTCGACCAATCAAAGTTTTAAGTCTTCTATCCTAGTTCACACAGGAAAGCACATCCATTCCCTAATACCTTTCCTACACACTCACTCTTTCGGGCATTTCTGTCCGTTTCTATCCTGGGGTATTTTCGTCATTTTCCTACAGGGGTATTTTTTTGTAATAAAAGAAATTTTGAGAACTTTTAATAAATCAAGACATTTTAAAATTCCCAAAACTGGAGGTTATTTCAAAAATTTGTCAAATTAAAGGTACGGCAAAGTTTTGGGAACCAGGGGTATTTTGGTAATTTTCGCAAACCAGGGTAAATTTGAAAAAAATTAATAAATCAGGGATATTTTTAAAAGTTGTAAAACTTTGAGGGTTCTTTTTGAGAGTTTCACTTTTCAAACGATGATGTTGCAAAAATTTTGGAAATCAGGGTCATTTTGGTAATTTTGTAAGTTGAGGGCAATTTCGTAATTTTTCCAAAACCAAAATATTTCTTCGATAGTTTGCAAGTTAGGGTTTTCATATTTATAAAATAATGAAATTTTGGGCAAAACCATTGAGTAGTCGGCATTTTATGAACCAAGGGCATTTTGGTAATTTTACCCCTAAGGGCATTTTTGTAATTTTCACAAATCAAAATTTTTTTAAGAAATGTTGTAATGATATTTTTCAAAATTTAAAAGAGTAATTTTAAGAGTTTTAAAGAAAATTAGGGTTTTGTTGTTTTCTTTTTCTAAAAAAAAAAAACATGGCTAGTTCCCTTTCGGGTTTTAGTCATTATGTTTAGCCTATGACCGAGTCCTCTTGGTTAGGGTGAACCAAAGCTATGCACCAGGTAGGATTCCTGTGAAGAGGAGGTGAGTCACGAGGACTGCTTAAGTACCAAGCTCTTCCGGATCCAATCCTAGACATGCGCACCAGGTTACCACACCCTAACTCGGCGACTTGATCATAGGGTTGTTTAATTAGGCATTTAAAGTCTTATGTGGTTTGTTGGAGTAAACTAGTCCTAGGGTTTTAACACTTATCATACTAACTACGTTCCATTCCTACCCTTCTACAAATAATAATCCACACAGTAGTCAGAAGTACTTACCTGGACGGATTGGTGCCGGAGACTCGGTGCCATGCTGTTCAAAACCAAAAATGTTTCACAAAGGCCTCACAAAACATTTTGGGCCTTGGGCCCCCACAGCCGAGCTTTGAACTGGGCTCTGATACCAATTTTGTAACACCCCAAACTTGACCCAAACACTATGACCAGATTCGATATGTTACAGATGAAAACATTTTGAAAACCCTTGTTTAGCCGATTTAATTTAAAGTAAAAGATATTGTCTTGTTTTAAAAAAAATAGTTGAGGTGTATAGCCTTGTTAGTTTAAGTCATGTTGTTACCAATTCTATTAATGTACCCGATGGTACGAAAGAAAACATTTTCGTTTGAATTTAAGAAAATTTGTGTAATCATTTTAAAGTTGTTAAGTGGTTTAAACAAATAATCCCAAACATGTAAAATAATAAAAATAATCTTAGGAGGCCTTATTACAACTTGAACAAATAAAACCCAAAAATAAAATAATTCAAAGTAAACTCAAATTTCCACTGCATGGCCACCTCGAGTCCATCGGCTCCTCATCCGCGATCTACGAGTCACCTGAAAAATATTAAAGGAAAAGGTGAGTCACCAAGACTCAGTGTGTAACCCTTTTCCGGTTTAGTGCAACAACATACACAATTTATAACAAATTAACATGCACTAAATTATGCACCCAACCTAGCCATCCAAACACCTTTCTCTACCCCGTGTGGTACCAAACCACTGGTGGTGCCAAACCACTGGTGACTTAAAGTCACGAGATTCATCAATAATTGTGGTGCCAAACCACTGGTGGGGCCAACCCACGTGTGATACCAAATCACTGGCGTCGATCCCATAATATAATCCGTGGGGCCAACCCACTGTGGTGCTAAGCCACTGGGACGAGACGCTATGAGGTGCCAAACCTCTGGAGGTGCCAAACCTCTGGTGACCGTAGTCACGAAATGTGGTACCAAACCACTGGTGTCCGTCGACACGAATATCACTTCCCCCTCCACTCATATATCCCACATCAATCCATGATATTTAACAAAAATCATGCCAACATGCTTATTTAGCAACATACACTGGATTTATCATTAACCATATATTTAAGTCAAATATACCAACTATGTCATGCTTTCCAAAAGCATCATAAAGAACTCATAACGACAAGGACTTACCTGAAGCCTTGCTTATACCTTTATGGTATTAAATCTGAAGCTACACAAATCCGATTTAGCATACACAAAATACTTAGCACATTAATTAGTTATAAAGTGTGTATGTACACACCTGTTACTAATGAGAGTCCCAAATCCCGAAGAATCAAGTCGGCCACACTAGATTTCCTTGCCCCTATATTCGGCCAAACACAAGGTTAGTGCCCTAGACCATTCGGCCAAACCAAATTAATTCCAAAGGGTTACACATGAACCCCAAACCTTACCTAACCGCTTTTGAGTACTAACCACAGCACACGATACACGAATCTATTTCACCTCTCTACAATCGGTCAACCAACAATATTCATAACAACAGCCTTCAGCTTTTGAATACCAAATAAATCTATTTTACTAAAATAGATTCTTACCAACACTTACCAAATCCGACTTGGCAAAAAAAAAATGGAGAGTCAGATCTATTGCTTCGAAAATCCCGTAGTTCCTAGATGACATCGGTTTCAAGAAAGATTAGCCAAACTATCAAAAAATGCCGGATTTTGGCTTTTCCATGTATCCAAATCGACAGAGAATCAAGAGAAAAGAAATAGTCATTCGGCCTAGAGTACTTACCTTCCCAAAACGATTGACAAAGGAATCCCGAAGAGATCAACACCACACTTAATATTCGCCAAGGTGAGTTAAATAGAAGGAAAGAAATTTGGCACATAGATAGGGAATAGATTCGCTAGAGGAAGAAAATAATGAAAAAAAGGGAGATAGGGGTTTTGGCTATGGTTGATAACAATCAAGGTTCGGCTTTGAGTGAAGAAGAGGAAGAGAAAGAAATGGAATAGGAGTTTCGGCCAAAGATCAAAAGAAGAAAAAAAAAGAAAATGGCAATGAAGGTATCGATTTTTGAGAGAGGTTGGAAGAGAAAGAAAAAGAGATGCTAGCCGAAAATTATCAAGTAAAAGACTAAGAAAATTCGGCACTCCCCCCTTTCAACTAGTCACCTTGCCGTCCACTCCTCTTCAAGGAGTTCAAAATTTGGCCACTTCCTTGAATCACTCTTGGCCAATCATTTGACATAATCCAAAAGAATTTGAATAAGTTAAATTCCTTCTTTTACTCTTTGCCAACCTTTTTAGATTTAACCAAATAAAATCCAATTAAAAAGCTAATAATATCCTTATTATCCCTATTATCCTGAAGTGTTTAACTTGAACACTCCTCTCTCTCTCTTGCCGTCCAAAATAAAGAGCAAAAAGGGAGAATTTCGCAGCTCAAACCTAGTCTCCCCTTGCTCCTCTTGTGGCGTCAACTCCAGCTCCTAAGTGGCCTCCCTGTTGCCACTTTTCCAAGGCCTTTTTAGTGTCAAAAGTTCCCTCTTTTAACCTTGTAACCCCTACTTACTAAGGCTCCCTACCTTTAAAGCTTCCAAATAAAATTTTCTACTATTCCGAGCCTACTCAAGACCCCTAATCAAGTCTTATTACACCACAAATAATATCACAGCAATTCAAACACAAGAAAAATAATTTAATCACAAATAACCCCAATTTTAGGATGTTACAATGTTACAGGATGGGAGAGGAGTAAAAGTCTCGGGGGGAAAGTGGGGAGGAGTAAAAGTTTTGAGGAAAAAGTAAAAATGTTTGGGAGTTTGGGGTAAAAATGTAAAATATTATAGTTTGATATTCGAATTATTTGAATTATTCGAGTTATTCGAATTTGAAAACTCAACTCGATTCAAACTTGAAATTAAAAAAATTCGAGTTGACTCGAATAACTCAATTAACTCAAATAACTCGATTCGTTTAACTTGAAATTTGAATTTTTTAATTTTTTTGAGTCGAATCGAGTTTTGCTCACCGCTAATTATCTCTGTTTAGAATACCTTGGTTTACAAAATTACTGAAATACATTGGTTTACAAAATTACTGAAATACCATTGGTTTACAAAATTACTGAAATACCCTTGGTTTAAAAAATTACTAAAATACCCTTGGTTTACAAAATTACTAAAATACCCTCAATTTTATAAAATTACCGAAGTACCCTTGGATTGCAAAATTACTGAAATACCCTTAATTTGTGAAATTACCGAAATACCCTAATTTGTGAAATTATTGAAAAACCCTCAGATTGCAAAATTACCGAAATACACCCGATTAGTGAAATTATCGAAATACCTTTGATTTGTGAAATTACCAAAATACCCTCGGATTGTAAAATTATTAAAATACCTTGATTTGTGAAATTATTGACATACCCTCAGATTGCAAATTATCGAAATACCCCTAAATTGTGAAATTATCAAAATACCCTCGATTGCAAAATTATTAAAATACCTTTGATTTGTGATATTACTGAAATACCCTCATATTGCAAAATTATCGAAATACCCCTAATTTGTGAAATTACTGAAATACTCTCAAATTGCAAAATTATTAAAATACCCCTAAATTTTGAAATTACCAAAATACCCCGATTTGTAAAATTACTAAAATACCCTTGTAGGGTAGATTATCGAAATACCCCTAATTTGTGAAATTATCGAAATACCCGAAATACCCCTAATTTGTAAAATTTTTGAAATACCCTAAAATTGCAAAATTACCAAAATACCCCTAATTTGTGAAATTATCGAAATACCCTTGAATTGCAAAATTATTAAAATGCCCTTGATTTGTGAAATTACTGAAATACCCTCGAATTGTAAAATTAACGAAATACCCTTAATTTGTGAAATTACTGAAATACCCTCATATTGCAAAATTACTAAAACACCCTTGATTTGTGAAATTATCGAAATACCTCTGATTTGTGAAATTATCGAAATACTCCTAGATATTAAAATTATAGAAATACCCCTGATTTGTGAAATTATTGAAATACCACTAATTTGTAAAATTATCGAAATACCCTCAAATTACAAAATTACCAAAATACCCTTGATTTGTGAAATTACCTGTAACATCCCGAAATTTGGCCTAGTAGGATTGGGCCCATTGGGCTTTGAGCACGGAATCATTTAAAAGTTTTAGAGAACATGTTGGCTTAAAGTGTGGAGGATGTTTTGGAAAGAGTTTTTGGGTCAACCATGACCTTTTGGTGTAGTTGGCACATGGTTTTGTTAGGGAGTGGGAGAGCCGAATTTCTCTTGGCCATTTTGCAAAGTTTTGTTCATTTTAGCATTTTCTTTACCAACTATTTTTCTCTTGTTTTGGCCGAAATACCTAGTCATTGTTCATCTTGTCCCCTTGTTGTGCCGTAAGCTTTAATCCATCATTGTTCATTCTTGTTTGGTTACCGAAACTATCAAGCCATCCTTTACTGCTACTTATCATTCTCTTAGCCTTGTTTCGGACGTTGATTGGTAAGTAGGTGATTAGGCCGAATATTAGTGGTAAGATGTTACTCTTTATTTCGATGTTTTACACCGCTCATGTGATTCTATTTTGTGGTGATGATATCAATTTCTTGCTCTTGTGGAAGGGCCGAATATTGGATGAAGGCTAACCCTATGGTACATCACTTATTTATTTTTAGGAACTCGTTGCAATAGCCAAAGTTCAAGGATGGATTTTAGAATCTAGTAGGGAAGGATCACGAGTGTGGGGGCAACGAAGAGTGGTTCTTTAGGAAATCCGAATAAGGTGTGTAATCTCATACCCCTTCTGAATACATGTTTGAAATGGTGTGTAATCTCATACCCCTTCCGAATACATGTTTGAAATGGTGTGTAATATCATACCCTTCCGAATACATGTTTGAAATGGTGTGTAATATCACACCTCTCTGAATATTTGCATGAAGTGTTTTGTGATTCGGTCGAAAGATTGAAAAATTGGAAACCAACATTTGTGATCACTCGGGCGTGCGTATGTTCGTAGTAGAAACCATATTTTGCAATGAAATAGTTTTTGGTTAGCAGTAGAAACGTGATTTTGAAAAATCATGAAAAATAGGAGAAAGGGAATTAGAAAGTTAATAAGGTATAGAATTAAATCTTATTGTGTCAATTTTTATATGAAAGAAACAGAGTAGGAAGAGGTATTTTATATTCTGTGATATTTTAATTTTAGTGAGACTGGTTAGGAATGACTTCGTGGTTCCCTGTTCTACCTTGGAAAAATCATTCAAAATTGTAAAAAGTGAATTATGAGTTATAATTTATATGTATCGATTCCTTAGTGAGTCTACTTTTCAATAGAAACAAGTGCGAGCAATATATGAAAACTTACAATGAGATATTTGGATTTTAATTAAGAGAGGTTAGAATAGTTGGTCAGTGATACATAGAAAACTTTAATGAATAAACTGTACTAAACGGCTAAGCAAAAAATTCTGGAAAAATTGTAGTCAGAAGGTATATGAGTCTAGTTTCAAGGAAAATTTATGGATCTAAATATCAAGTTTCCTAACTCGAGTTATAGTTAATTCCGTCAATATGACGCAGATGGATAGTTTCAATTTTTATGCCCCAAATTAGTAGTTAAGTTCGGGGTTGTGAAATTACTAAAATACCCTCGATGGGTAAAATTATAGCAATACCTTTGGGTTGTGAAATTTATCGAAATTCCCCTATGGGTCGAATTACAAAAATGACCTTATGGGCCGAATTATCGAAATGCCCCTATGGGCTGATTTGTTAAAATGCTTTAGTGGGCCAAATCATTATATTACTTTAATGGGCCGATTCATTAAAAGTATTCAATAGATTAATGGTTGTTATTAATATGTGGATATTTTATGTTATTATGTATGTTGCATCTCTACATATTGCATGGGATGGGAAAATTGAATGAAGAGAAGTGTAGCCTAGTGGCATTGCCATAAAATTCTAATAACTGCTATGTGCCAACTTAAATATGGCATTATGCCATCGTGATTATAATACCGTATATGATACTCTAGTGGCTCAGCCACAAATATTATGATAAATGGCAATTTGCTTGCGATATGGTGTGATTGGTGGGGTGGGTTAACTTGATCCCCACAGGTGTGATGGTTGGTAAGGGGGTGTGTTGGATGGATGGGTTGGGTTGCATACATTGTACATATATATTATGTCATGTAAATGGGTTTCGGCCCAAGATTATGCTACATGGGCTTCGGCCCAAGTTATTGCTAACTAGGTTCAGATCCAGTGGATGACGGTAAGGAGATTATGCACTGAGTTCTTGTAACTCACCCTCCTTTCTTTCTTAATCCTTGTAGGTAAATCTCAATGACGAGGACTTGGGCCCATGGATGACTCGGTGGAGGCCATACTTCAGAAATAAATGTTTCAAACTTTAGTAAATTATTTTTATGTTCTATTTCGTTACTTTTATTATGTTGGGTTTAAACTTGTAATAAGGCCTCTAGGATAAACTTTAATTTGGTTTATGTTTGGACATATTTATTATTTTTCTTAAATTGTTTTAAATAGGATTTTTTTAAATCATTAATAATGGTTTTCCAAAATAGATTAACAAATGGATTTTATAACTAACTTTTACAAATATTTTTAACTTGGAAAATTTCTCTTGAATTATCAACGATATTTTCAAAAGTCATAGTTTTATAAGATCTCTAGTTCAACTTATCGATTTATCAATCAACCTCCGAGGCTAGTAGTACTTTATTAAATTTTCAAATCAAACTTGTTTTCTCGATTATAGCAAAACAACACCTATTTTAGTACGAATAAAAAGGATTTAACATGCTTTTCTCATGTGACATGTCAAATCCAGTCATAACGTATGGGTCGGGTTTGGGGTGTTACATTACCGAAAAACCCTTGAATTGCAAAATTATTGAAATACCCCTGATTTGTGAAATTACCGAAATACCTTCAAATTATAAAATTAACAAAATACACTTGATTTGTGAAATTACTGAAATACTGTCGGATTGCAAAATTACTGAAATACCCTTAATTTGTGAAATTATCAAAATACCCCTGATTTGTGAAATTACCGAAATACCCTCAGATTGCAACATTATAGAAATACCTTTGATTTGTGAAATTACCGAAATACCCCGATTTGCAAAGTTATCGAAATACCCCTGTAGATTAGGATTATCGAAATACCCTTATCGGGAAAATGACTGTTTTGCCCTTGTGGGTAAATGACTGACTGTGTTGTGATTCGAGTGATTTGACTGTGATCGTATGACTGTGTTTTAACTGACTTGACTGTGGGCGTGTGATTGATATGCTGTTAATATGTGTTGAAATGATTGTTACTAAGCATGACCATTTTCCATACACGTGTAATGATTGAGCATGACATACACGACATATTGCATGGGGTCGGGACATTGATACAGAGGAAGTTCTGATAGGGGCGCACGGGTCGCATGAGACGACTGTGGATCCAGTATTGATCTGTTAAGGTCGCAAGGATTGCTTAATACAACTGTGGATAGGTGGACGACCATACCGCATAATCTGAGTATGGCTCTATGCTATTTGGATTATGGCTTTGTGCCAATCGTATTTACCCATGGCTATGTGCCTAACTTATATATTGATAACTTTATGTCGATCATAATTGCCCGTGGCTATGTGCCGGTTATATTACCGTAGTTGATGGCTAAGTGCGATCTTATTATAGTTACTGATAGCTTTGTGCCATCCTGATTATGGTTCTGTGCCATCCTGATTATGGTTTATACCCATTCTGTTTATGGCTTTTTTCCGTTCTATTAATTGGCAGCGTTCCTGCGATATCCATGGCTTTTAGCTTTTTGTCCATGGTGCCAAGCTCTTCTGTTGACTTAGTGCCGTAACCGATGCTAAAATTGGTGTACTGGCTCGGTGGGTCGACTTGGTACCCACATGGTGTGCTGGTTGGTGTGGGTGGTATGCTGGCTGGACCGGGTTGGGTTGCATCTTTGTTCTGCATTATTTTGATTTTTGGCTTAGGCCCACTCTATTACTGTATAGGGCTAAAGCCCAGGCTGATCTGTTATTGAATAGGGCTTGAGCCTAGATTGTTAGGGGATTACACACTGAGTTTTCGTAAACTCAACCTGTTTTTAACTGTGCAGGTAATCCTCAACCTTTGACGGATCGGAGCTGCGAGGGACTCGAAGAAGACCACACACTGCTTATGCTTGCTGTTTTGATTATTTACTTTTAAATATTTTGATTTGGGTTGTAATAAGGCCCCTCTATTTTTAGCTTATTATTTTTTATATTTATTTATGAGTTTTTCTAACGGCTAAAAGTGGAATATGATTTCCAAAACGATAACTATCTTTAAAACACTATGTTTCCACAATGTTTTCAAAATGCTTCTGCAACTCAAGTTTTAAACATCACATTTTCATAAATTATTTATTTTAAATGTACTTCCGCAATAGATAAGGATTTAAAAGTAATTACGTTTTCAAGCGGATAACAATTGCTTAAGTGTTTTGAGTTTTAACAAAGAGGCTTTAACTCTCAAAGTGTAGCATCGACAGAGAGCTTTTTCAGCTTTTTATCGAGATGCATTTTCAGTGTTTTGGGAACACACCTGTATCATTTTCGACGCAAAAACAACTCCAAGCAATCCCAAACCTAAAATTGATCAGTAATTCACTCCATTAATCACTTAGTCATTGAACTAAAACTGAACCCAAATTGAGATACCCATCCTTAAAGCGATGAAAGCTTACCCCAACACCTTGAATCAGTCGACTACAAATCAATATGAGAAGAACCATGATCCTCGCAATACGCTACTGTCAAAACACCAAAAACCCCCAATCAAATACGTAGCAATCACAACTTACAAAGCACAAAACTTACTTACTGAAACACATGGTACTATGTTGTGCAATTATAAAGAATTGGAACAAAGTTGAAAAGAGGAAATGAAGGAAAAAGACAAATTTTAACAAAAAAGGGAACCAAGAGAAAATTTGGTAGAATTAGGGAAAGCAAAACGTTAGAAAGAATGGATTTGGGGAGAGAAAAGAATATTATTTTGATAACTACCCAATTATCAATATTCTTCTAAAATCACTCCCATAATTCCCACTGCACACAACCACTACAGAATTCCAACTAAACCAAAACACCTCCAGTCCACAGAACAAAAATAGACTCCCTTGCTCGTGTAGGATTCGAACACAAGACCACCAACATATTAACATACCACTTAACCACTAGACCAGCAAGCCCATTCTGATATATTTTACAAACAACCAAATAAAAGCCTACTGACAAAGTATAGGGCTTAATCATAAAAGTGCCAAAATATACCCAAGTTATGACTTGAACTTGGGACCTCACACACACACCCAGAATACATAACCACTGAGGCAAATAAACATTGTGTGTCAATTTTACAAAAGCTGAAATTAAGAAAATTGGGGCGTTACATTTTTCTCCTTAGTTGATCATACAAGCATTGGTGTTGCAACACCAACACCGTGATGTTGCAACTTTGGCTTTATTTTAGCTCATCTTATGAATTCTTGCATCAACTAGATGCTTGAAACAATCTTAATACAAACATTAGGTCCCAATTGGCATAAAATTGCCATTTTATATAGAAAAGCATTAAAATGTACTAAAAACTAAAATTAAATATGAAATCTATAAAGTGAGAAAAAAATAACAAAAAAACACAAAAAGTGCTAGAGAATAAACTCTTTAAGTGGTTAAAAAGCTTAATTTGATGTATGTAAATACAATGGATAAAACTCCACTACACTTAAGTCTTTGCTTGTCCTCAAGCAAACACACAAAAAAAATTCATAAGATGACCCTTGGAATATGTTGAACAAGTAGAAGCATGGCAATAAAGTATTGAGTTTATACAACAACATCTCACATGCAACTTACGATTGATCTTTAGCTCACTTAAATACTAATAAAGCAAATCTACGTAGTTCACTAAGTTAAAGAACTAACAAACCTAAAATCAATTCAACTGAATAAATACTTAATTATGTTATCTATCATCATAAACCATATAGAACAATGTAATGCCCTAATGATCTGTCGTAATTCAATGTAGCCGATTAGACTAATTGTTGCACTTTAAGAGCTTGAAAGCAAACATTTTCATCAGGTTTTAATTATGTTTTAGTAAGTTTTCTTAAAGATAATAAAATGTATAAATTGAGTCTTTCATTGAACTTAGGGGCGATTGAGGCCCAGTGTTGAGCTAATGAACTTTGCAAGTGGGTAGGAGACCATTAGAAGGCATGTTAAATTGATCCTGGTCACTATGTCGCAACATAAGGAGCAAAATGGAAAAATCCCAAGACTACCTTCGACGTCGCGACACAGTTGAAGGGTGTCAGGACATACCTTGAAGATATCTTCAAAAGGAGTATATTGACTCCTTTTTTGTGACATAGGTCCTGCTGTGTCGTGACATCAAATTTGGATGGGAGTTAAATCAAGCCAAGGCACTTAAAGCTCGAGAACATTAACTAACTTAGGGTTAAGGACTATGACCACCTGAAATCAACAAATAGGCTCATTTGTCATACATTATGGACACCAATTACACAGCTTAGAAATTCTCTTTTAAATTTAGTTTAACTTTTCTGTTTTCTTAGGTTTTATATTTACTTTCAGTTTATGCTTTGTTTTATATCGAGAGATCTAATTTGTGGAGATAATCAAACTTTGTGGATTCACGTTCATTTTTTGTAACATCCTGAAAAGGGCCTATGCATTTTCAGTTTAATTGTATGAAATGACAAGTTTAAGCACTAAGAATAAATTTTTGATATTTTTGGAAAGAAATGCATAAAATGGAAACTGAACATTTTGAAACTCGAACATTTTTGGAAATGATCCAAAATGGAAACCTGAACATTTTGGAAACTTGAGCATGTAAGAAAAATGGCAAGTTACAGAGCCGATCGAAAATTTTAGGAAACTTAGAAATAATCGAGAAATGTCAAATTTTAAAGTTTAAAATAGGAAATAAGGGCAAGAGGGCCTTAAAGGTAAAAGTTTGTGAAATTTGACATACAATCGGGCTTGGAAAAGTGGTCCGAAGGTGTCACTTGAGGCTTATGGAAATGGCACCATGTGTAAGAGAAATGGGCCTGAGTTCGAGTCGCATGGGAAGCTAAAAATAAAAGTTCTATTTTGCTGCAAGGATGGATGAGGTGGATCGGCACATAAGCTAATTTTAAGAGCTTTTATACTTTTAAAATTCGCAAATAGATAGATAATGATGGATTATTATTGGTATTATTTTTATTAAGAGATAAGGATAAATAATGGATTTATTTTAGATTATTTTTAAGTGATAAATAAGGGATTTTAAATTTGGATTATCCGAGGAGATAATTGTTGGATTAAATGCTTTTATTTTAGATAAAGGAGATAATATTATCTTAATGGAGAGTGGTGGCCAAGTCAAGGACTCTTGGCCTAGCAAATTCGGCTATAAAAGGAGAACCCAAGGTCTTTTTCTCTCATCTTTCCAAGTAGCGAAAATCCCTTGCTCTCTCCCCTCTTGCCGAATTCTCTTTAAGTAAAATCCATCTCCTCTTCTTCTATTTTTTCTCCTCTCCTTTGCTATTGTCGAGCCAAAACACTCTTTGATCCCCGATTAAAACTCCATAGCCAAACTTTGTGACTCTAGGCAAGGAAACAATCGATCAAAGCATTAAAGGTAAGGCTAAGCATTAATCAAGTCCTTTCTTTTTCTATTTGTCAAAGAGAAGGGTCTAACCCCTATTTTTGTCTTATGGCCGAATCTATAAGGATCTCTCGTGTTCTTTTATAATAGTTGAATACAAGGAGGAATCTTTAGGGAAATTCGAGGATCTAAGGTAAGATAAATACATTTGGTTAAGTTGTTATGATTTATATGTTAAATTAAATTTAACATATGATGCTAGGGATGTCGACAGGTTATAAGGCAAGGAATCCTTTTCGATTTGGAATTTGTAAGGTAGGTGATATTCGGTCAAGGCTTGTTTTTTGATATTTAGGATTATTTCCATTATTTCAAAAGCGAAAATCGACATGGTTACATGGCTAGTGTTAGCCGATTTCAAGGAAAAGGAATACTAGCAATTTTGGGGCTTGATTTACGACATCCAAATTCGGCAAACAAGGTAAGTAATACAAATCCTACTTGGATTTGGTTTTTAAGCCAAATAAGTTTGTTAATATATTTTAATGGTTGGCCGAATATAGGAGTAAAAATCCAGATCGGTTGATCGTTCTTCGGGATTTCAAGGAATCTATTAAGCAAATCAGGTGTGTACGCACACTAACCTTCGATTTATCATATGGAAATTATTTTAATATGTTAATGTGCATAAGAATATGAATGTGGCTAAATACCACAAATGTGGTAAAAGTACTCAGGTACGTTTCCTACTTCCGATAGGATTATGAAATATGTTATCTTATAACATGTGAATATATGTATATGATTATGAAATCAAGTATGTTATGCATGATATATAAATTTTTGGGGCATTCGGGATTTATGTGAAAGGGGAAGAGTAGGTGTTGACTTCGGTCTCACCAACGAAGGTGTTGACTTTGGTCTCACCAACGAAATATGGTGACTACGGTCACATTATTTGAATATGGTAACTTCGGTTACATTATCTGAATTTGGTAACTCCGGTTAC
This sequence comes from Gossypium rotundifolium, assembly GCA_025506655.1. Taxonomy (NCBI): domain Eukaryota; kingdom Viridiplantae; phylum Streptophyta; class Magnoliopsida; order Malvales; family Malvaceae; genus Gossypium; species Gossypium rotundifolium. The sequence goes on along the minus strand of CP106732.1, from coordinate 65,826,593 downwards.
ATTATTTGAATATAGTGTCTAATGACACAACGTATATGGGCGATGAGCACATCGACTGCAGTGACTTCCTTCGATGGTGTGTAGCAGATGGAGGGTTGACTTAGTAGTCCCCACGGTGTGACTGGCAGGTACGGGTGGTGTGTAGCGGATGGACAAATAGGCTTGTGTTTGGTTGCATCATAATTTCATTTTATATGGATCTGATGATTTGAACATGTATGCCGGATTTGTTGAATGTTAGTATTGTGTGCACATTGAGTCTGTTGACTCACCCCGTTGTGGGAATTATTTTCAGGTGATGAGCAAAGGATTTTGACCGGGTGGGGACCTTGAGGTGGCCATGCTACATTCGAGATTTTATTTTATTTGAACTTTTATTTTATTTAGTACCTTAAATTTTATTTTGGGTTTACTTGATGTAATAAGGCCATAAGGCCTAGTGGATTATTCTTTATTTTACTTTACTTTTAAATATTGTGCTAAGAATTATTTTGGACATATTAAATCAAATTGGATTTACAAATAGAATAAATGGGTTTCAATCTAAGCCCAACTCAAAATAATAGTTTTCCAAATTTTTTTTTTACAAATTTCTAAGTAACTGAAATTATTGGAACCTTTACTTTAGGAACATACGGATCCTGCCTGTGCTCGTGGGCCCGGGTGTGGGTGTTTCAGTTTGGTATCGAGCCCAATTTTAAACTCTCTACCTGTGGGCTAAGGCCCAAAACGCTTTCAAAGCGAGCCAAATGATTATCTTTGAAAAATAAGGTGTTTTTCGGCATGGCCCCTAAGTCTCCAATTCAATCCACCGTAAGTACCCCTAACCCTATGTGTGATTCTCGTGATTTATGAACTGCTTAAGGGTAGAAAAGGCATGGAACGAGAATAGAATGATAGAAACATGAACCCTAGGATTAGACTACTCAAACACAAAACCACATAAGACTTAAAGCACTAAACAAACCTATGGCTAAGTCACCGAGCTAGGTGTGGTAACCCTTGTACGCATGTCTAGGATTGATCCCAAGAGCTTGGTATTTAAGCGCCCTAGTGACTCACCTTCTTCGCAGAATCCCACCCGGGTGCGTAGCTTCTGGCTCACCCTAACTCGTAGGCTCAGTGGTGTGGTAACCTCTGCGCATGTCTAGGAATGGTTTCTGGGAGCTTGGTATTTAAGCAATCCGCGTGACTCACCTCCTCTCCACACGAATCCCTCTGCAGTGCGTAGCTTTGGTTCACCCCGATCAAGAGGGCTCTGGTCATAGGCTAAACATAATGACTAAAACCCGAAAAGGAACTAGCCATGTTTAAAAAAAAAAAGAGAACAAAACAAAGAAACCCTAGTTCTTCAAAATTTTAAAACTTTCTTTTAAACTGAGAAAATTATTTTACAACATTTTCCTAAAAACTCTCGATTTGCGAAAATGACAAAATGCCCTTAAGGGTGAAATTACCAAAATGCCCCCGGTTTATAAAATGTTCAACTACTCAACAAATTTTACCAAAATTTCATTATTTTATAAACCCTCAAAAACCCTAATTTGTAAAATATCAAAATATCTTGATTTTGGAAAATTACAAAATTGCCCCTAACTTACAAAATAACCAAAATGACCCTGATTTCAATTTTTTTTTGCAACATCCCCATTTTTGAAGAAGCAATTTTCGAAAAGAACCCTCAAAGTTTTACAACTTTTGAAATACCCCAAATTTATTAAATTTTACAAATTTACCCTGATTTGTGAAAAATTACCAAAATACCCCTGAGGTCAAAAATTACCAAATACCCTCTGATCTCAAAATTTTTCCAAATTACCCCGAGACTTCAAATTTTCAAAATACTTTTGACAAAACACCAAGGAACGTTTTCTTCTAAAAATTACGAAAATGCCTCAGAGGACAAAATTACGAAAATACCCCGGTAAAGGGAAAACAACAACAACAAAAACTACAACATTTCTCGAATGAACTAAGGTTCATAATTGTTTGATGGATATATGAATGTAAAGACTGTGGTGCATGTATGAATACGAAAGAACCACTTCTAAAAATTCTTTCCATAAAACTTCTTCGTGGTTAATCAAGAAACAAATTTTTTTTAATAAAACTTAATCGATTAAATCGCGACGTTAGAAATGAGTTCTAAGGACGGAACTTAGAGATTGTGCCTCGAAAAGTATGATGGTTCTATTAAGGTCACAAGCGCAGCATGTAAGTAAGCAAAGTGAGAAGGATTGTACTGATCGTTAGTAAGTAATTTCGAGGATGGAATTTTGTTTAAGGGGTAGAATCAAACATCCCGAAAAGGGCCTATGCATTTTCGCTTAATTGTATGAAATGACAAGTTTAAGCACTAAGAATAAATTTTGATATTTTTTGAAACCCGAAATGCATAAAATGGAAACCCGAACATTTTGAAACTCTCAACATTTTGGAAATGATCCAAAATGGAAACTGAACATTTTGGAAACTTGAGCATGTAAGAAAAATGGCAAGTTACAAAGCCGATCGAAAATTTTAGGAAACTTAGAAATAATCGAGAAATGTCAAATTTTAAAGTTTAAAATAGGAAATAAGGGCAAGAGGGCCTTAAAGGTAAAAGTTTGTGAAATTTGACATACAATCGGGCTTGGAAAAGTGGTCCGAAGGTGTCACTTGAGGCTTATGGAAATGGCGCCATGTGTAAGAGAAATGGGCCTGAGTTCGAGTCGCATGGGAAGCTAAAAATAAAAGTTCTATTTTGCTGTAAGGATGGACAGAGGTGGACGGCACATAGGCTAATTTTAAGAGCTTTTATCCTTTAAAATTCGGCAAATAGATAGATAATGATGGATTATTATTGGTATTATTTTTATTAAGAGATAAGGGATAAATAATGGATTTATTTTAGATTATTTTTAAGTGATAAATAAGGGATTTTAAATTTGGATTATCTGAGGAGATAATTGATGGATTAAATGCTTTTATTTTTAGATAAAGGAGATAATATTATCTTAAGGAGAGTGGTGGCCAAGTCAAGGACTCTTGGCCTAGCAAATTGGCTATAAAAGGAGAACCCAAGGTCTTTTTCTCTCATCTTTCCAAGTAGCCAAAATCCCTTGCTCTCTCCCCCTCTTGCCAATTTCTTTAAGTAAAATCCATCTCCTCTTCTTCTATTTTTTCTCCTCTCCTTTGCTATTGTCGAGCCAAAACACTCTTTGATCCCCGATTAAAACTCCATAGCTGAAACTTTGTGACTCTAGGCAAGGAAACAATCGATCAAAGCATTAAAGGTAAGGCTAAGCATTAATCAAGTCCTTTCTTTTTCTATTTGCCGAAAGAGAAGGGTCTAATCCCTATTTTTGTCTTATGGCCAAATCTATAAGGATCTCTCGTGTTCTTTTACAATAGTTGAATACAAGGAGGAATCTTTAGGAAATTCAAGATCTAAGGTAAGATAAATACATTTGGTTAAAGTTGTTATGATTTATATGTTAAATTAAATTTAACATATGATGCTAGGGATGTCGACAAGTGTTATAAGGCAAGGAATCCTTTTCGATTTGGAATTTGTAAGGTAGGTGATATTCGCCAAGGCTTGTTTTTTTGATATTTAGGATTATTTCCCATTATTTCAAAAGCCAAACCGACATGGTTACATGGCTAGTGTTAGCCGATTTCAAGGAAAGGGAATACTAGCAATTTTGGGACTTGATTTACGTACATCCAAATTCGCAAACAAGGTAAGTAATACAAATCCTACTTGGATTTGGTTTTAAGCCAAATAAGTTTGTTAATATATTTTAATGGTTGGCCGAATATAGAGTAAAAATCCAGATCGGTAGATCGCTCTTCTGGATTTCAAGGAATCTATTAAGCAAATCGTGTGTATATTACACTAACCTTCGATTTATCATATGGAAATTATTTTAATATGTTAATGTGCATAAGAATATGAATGTGGCTAAATACCACAAATGTGGTAAAAGTACTGTGCACGCTTCCTACTCCGATAGGATTATGAAATATGTTATCTTATAACATGTGAATATATGTATATGATTATGAAATCAAGTATGTTATGCATGATATATAAATTTTGGGGTATTCGGATTTATGTGAAAGGGAAGAGTAGGTGTTGACTTCGGTCTCACCAACGTAAGGTGTTGACTTTGGTCTCCTAACGAAATATGGTGACTACGGTCACATTATTTGAATATGGTAACTTTGTTACATTATCTGAATTTGGTAACTCGGTTACATTATTTGAATATAGTGTCTAATGACACAACGATATGGGCGATGAGCACATCGATCGCAAGTGACTTCCTTCGATGGTGTGTAGCGATGGAGGTTGACTTAGTAGTCCCACGGTGTGCAGACCGGGTATGGGTGGTGTGTAGCGGATGGACAAATAGGCTTGTGTTTGGTTGCATCATAATTTCATTTTATATGGATCTGATGATTTGAACATGTATGCCGATTTGTTGAATGTTAGTATTGTGTGCACATTGAGTCTGCTGACTCACCCCGCTGTGGGAATTATTTTCGTGATGAGCAAGTGATTTTGACGGGCTGGGGACCTTGAGGTGGCCATGCTACATTCTGAGATTTTATTTTATTTGAACTTTTATTTTATTTAGTACCTTAAATTTTATTTTGGGTTTACTTGATGTAATAAGGCCATAAGGCCCAAGTGGATTATTCTTTATTTTTACTTTACTTTTAAATATTGTGCTAAGAATTATTTTGGACATATTAAATCAAATTGATTTACAAATAGAATAAATGGGTTTCAATCTAAGCCCAACTCAAAATAATAGTTTTCCAATTTTTTTTTTTACAAATTTCTACGAACGGAAATTATTGGAACCGGTTTACCTTAGGAACATACCAGATTCGGTTCAGTGCTCGTGGGCCGTGTGGGTGTTTCAGATTTGGTATCGAGCCAGCTTTTAAACTTCTACCGTGGGCTAAGGCCCAAAACGCTTTCAAAGCGAGCCAAATGATTATCTTTGAAAAATAAGGTGTTTTCCGGCATGGCCCTAAGTCTCCCGAATTCAAATCCACCGTAAGTACCCCTAACCCTATGTGTGATTCTCGTGATTTATGAACTGCTTAAGGGTAGAAAAGGCATGGAACGAGAATAGAATGATAGGAACATGAACCCTAGGATTAGACTACTCAAACACAAAACCACATAAGACTTAAAGCACTAAACAAACCTATGGCTAAGTCATCGAGCTAGGGTGTGGTAACCCTTGTACGCATGTTCAGGATTGGATCCCAAGAGCTTGGTATTTAAGCATCCTAGTGACTCACCTTCTCTCGCAGAATCCTACCAGTGCGTAGCTTCGGCTCACCCTAACTCGAGGGCTCGATGGTGTGGTAACCTCTCAGGCGCATGTCTAGGAATGGTTTCTGGGAGCTTGGTATTTAAGCACCGCGTGACTCACCTCCTCTCCACACGAATCTCGCCTGTGCGTAGCTTTGGTTCACCCCGATCAAGAGGGCTCGGTCATAAGCTAAACATAATGACTAAAACCCGAAAGTGGAACTAGCCATGTTTTTAAAAAAAAGAGAACAAAACAAAGAAACCCTAGTTCTTCAAAATTTTAAAACTTTCTTTTAAATCGAGAAAATTATTTTACAACATTTTCAAAAACTCGATTTGCGAAAATGACAAAATGCCCTTATGGTGAAATTACCAAAATGCCCTTGGTTTATAAAATGTTCAACTACTCAATGCCTTTACCAAAATTTCATTATTTTATAAACCCTCAAAAACCCTAATTTGTAAAATATCAAAATATCTTGATTTTGGAAAAATTACAAATTGCCCTAACTTACAAAATAACCAAAATGACCTCGATTTTAATTTTTTTTTGCAACATCCCATTTTTGAAGAAGTAATTTTCGAAAAGAACCCTCAAAGTTTTACAACTTTTGAAATACCCCAAATTTATTAAATTTTACAAATTTACCCTGATTTGTGAAAAATTACCAAAATACCCCTGAGGTCAAAAATTACCGAAATACCCTCGAATCTCAAAATTTTTCCAAATTACCCCGAGACTTCGAAATTTTCAAAATACTTTTTGACAAAAACACCAAGGAACGTTTTTCTTCTAAAAAATTACGAAAATGCCCCTGTAGGACAAAATTACGAAAATACCCCTGGGTAGTGGAAAACAACAACAACAAAAACTACAACATTTCTCTGAATGAACTAAGGTTCATAATTGTTTGATGGATATATGAATGTAAAGACTGTGTGCATGTATGAATACGAAAGAACCACTTCTAAAAATTCTTTCCATAAAACTTCTTCGTGGTTAATCAGTGAAACAAATTTTTTTTTTAATAAAACTTCTTAATCAGATTAAATCGCGATGTTAGAAATGAGTTCTAAGGGACGTGAACTTAGAGATTGTGCCTGAAAAGTATGATGGTTCTATTAAGGTCAGAGTGCGCAGCGTAAGCATAGTGCAGTGAGAAGGATTGTACGACTGTTAGTAAGTAATTTCGAGGATGAAATTTTGTTTAAGGGGGGTAGAACTGAAACATCCTGAAAAGGGCCTATGCATTTTCAGTTTAATTGTATGAAATGACAAGTTTAAGCACCAAGAATAAATTTTTGATATTTTTTGGAAACCTGGAAATGCATAAAAATGGAAACCTGAACATTTTGGAAACCTGAACATTTTTGGAAATGATCCAAAAATGGAAACCTAAACATTTTGGAAACTTGAGCATGTAAGAAAAATGGCAAGTTACAGAGCCGATCGAAAATTTTAGGAAACTTAGAAATAATCGAGAAATGTCAAATTTTAAAGTTTAAAATAGGAAATAAGGGCAAGAGGGCCTTAAAGGTAAAAGTTGGTGAAATTTGACATACAATCGGGCTTGGAAAAGTGATCCGAAGGTGTCACTTGAGGCTTATGGAAATGGCGCCATGTGTAAGAGAAATGGGCCCGAGTTCGAGTCGCATGGGAAGCTAAAAATAAAAGTTCTATTTTGTGCAAGGATGGACAGAGGTGGACGCACATAGGCTAATTTTAAGAGCTTTTATCCTTTAAAATTCGGCAAATAGATAGATAATGATGGATTATTATTGGTATTATTTTTATTAAGAGATAAGGGATAAATAATGGATTTATTTTAGATTATTTTTAAGTGATAAATAAGGATTTTAAATTTGGATTATCTGAGGAGATAATTGATGGATTAAATGCTTTTATTTTTAGATAAAGGAGATAATATTATCTTAAGGGAGAGTGGTGGCCAAGTCAAGGACTCTTGGCCTAGCAAATTCGGCTATAAAAGGAGAACCCAAGGTATTTTTCTCATCTTTCCAAGTAGCCGAAAATCCCTTGCTCTCTCCCCTCTTGCTTTAATTCTCTTAAGTAAAATCCATCTCCTCTTCTTCTATTTTTTTCTCCTCTCCTTTGCTATTGTCAAGCCAAAACACTCTTTGATCCCTGATTAAAACTCCATAGCTGAAACTTTGTGACTCTAGGCAAGGAAACAATCGATCAAAGCATTAAAGGTAAGGCTAAGCATTAATCAAGTCCTTTCTTTTTTCTATTTGCCGAAAGAGAAGGGTCTAATCCCTATTTTTGTCTTATGGCCGAATCTATAAGGATCTCTCAGGTTCTTTTACAATAGTTGAATACAAGGAGGAATCTTTAGGGAAATTCGAAGATCTAAGGTAAGATAAATACATTTGGTTAAAGGTTATGATTTATATGTTAAATTAAATTTAACATATGATGCTAGGGATGTCGACAGTGCTATAAGGCAAGGAATCCTTTTCAGATTTGGAATTTGTAAGGTAGGTGATATTCGGCCAAGGCTTGTTTTTTTGATATTTAGGATTATTTCCATTATTTCAAAAGTGAAAATCGACATGGTTACTTGGCTAGTGTTAGCGATTTCAAGGAAAAGGAATACTAGCAATTTTTGGGACTTGATTTACAGACATCCAAATTCGGCAAACAAGGTAAGTAATACAAATCCTACTTGGATTTGGTTTTTAAGCCAAATAAGTTTGTTAATATATTTTAATGGTTGGCCGAATATAGGAGTAAAAATCCAGATCGGTAGATCGTTCTTCGGGATTTCAAGGAATCTATTAAGCAAATCAGGTGTGTACGCACACTAACCTTCGATTTATCATATGGAAATTATTTTAATATGTTAATGTGCATAAGAATATGAATGTGGCTAAATACCACAAATGTGGTAAAAGTACTCAGGTACGTTTCCTACTTCCGATAGGATTATGAAATATGTTATCTTATAACATGTGAATATATGTATATGATTATGAAATCAAGTATGTTATGCATGATATATAAATTTTTGGGGCATTCAGGATTTATGTGAAAGGGGAAGAGTAGGTGTTGACTTCGGTCTCACCAACGAAGGTGTTGACTTTGGTCTCACCAATGAAATATGGTGACTACGGTCACATTATTTGAATATGGTAACTTCGGTTACATTATCTAAATTTGGTAACTCCGTTACATTATTTGAATATAGTGTCTAATGACACAACGATTTGGGCGATGAGCACGTCGACCGCAGCGACCGCCTTCGATGGTGTGTAGCGGATGGAGGGTTGACTTAGTAGTCCCCACAGTGACTGGCAGGTACGGGTGGTGTGTAGCGGATGGACAAATAGGCTTGGGTTTGGGTTGCATCATAATTTCATTTTATATGGATCTGATGATTTGAACATGTATGCCGGATTTGTTGAATGTTAGTATTGTGTGCACATTGAGTCTGCTGACTCACCCGCTAGGGAATTATTTTCGGTGATGAGCAAAGTGATGGACCGGCTGGGGACCTTGAGGTGGCCATGCTACATTCGAGATTTTATTTTATTTGAACTTTTATTTTATTTAGTACCTTAAATTTTATTTTGGGTTTACTTGATGTAATAAGGCCATAAGGCCCAGTGGATTATTCTTTATTTTTACTTTACTTTTAAATATTGTGCTAAGAATTATTTTGGACATATTAAATCAAATTGGATTTACAAATAGAATAAATGGGTTTCCAATCTAAGCCCAACTCAAAATAATAGTTTTCCAATTTTTTTTTTACAAATTTCTCTAAGTAACGGAAATTATTGGAACCGGTTTACTTTAGGAACATACCAGATCCGGTTCAGGCTCGTGGGCCGGGTGTGGGGTGTTTCATTTTTAGTACAAATCAAACTTTTTCTTAAACTCTATACTTTCAGTTCATTTATCATGTCTATTATTTATATCGATTCTATATTGTTTATGAAAACCATGAGGAACTAATCTTTCTATGGGGGATTAGCAAGTGGAGTTATGATCTATTAATTGTTTTCTAAGGTTACTTAACGGATCATTTGTTTGGGAAAGGAGGAATCTAAACCCTAGGATTGACAACTCTGGGAAGTCATCAAGGTGGGAATTAGCCCAAAATTGGTATGGTCTATTCGTGAACACCTTCGCCCCAACTAGGTTTGGACTATGAGATTGAAAGATAAGTAGTCCTTGGCGACTGGTTATTTTAGTGGAAGATCAAAATATCCTGTTGGGATAGCAACTAGTTGATTGATAAGGAACCTAAAGCAACAGTTGATGAATATTACCAAAGCGAGCTAATCACCCATATCCAGATTTGGTTAATTCTAGTTTTTCAACCTCTTGATATCTATTTCTTTATTATATTATATTTTATTATTATAAAAATCATAGGAAATCCTTTTATTTATAGTTTTGTACTATAACTTATTTTAAGCACTAATTAGATCTTTTAATGTTTAGGTTAAAATTGATGTAGCACTAGCCTCTCTTGGGTATGATCCTCGAAGTACTCACATACTTCGTTGTAACTATATTATGACTGAACCTTTAGACTTTCCGATACTGCAGTATCATTGAACCTAGACCAATTTGTCCAACCTCTCCTCTCACTCACCTACCTCTCATTGTCGTCACCTCATCCCTTTCTCTCATTCCTATATTTCCTTTTCTATTTTCACCTATTTTCTCTCTTTTTATAAAACCACCACCACCCTTTTCTCTTTTCATTTTTGCCTCCTTTCTTCACTATGACTGCAACCATTCACCACCAACCACCGTACCTTGTGGCCACCATTCCTCCTCCTCATCTTTCTCTTACTCGTCACTGCCCATCGTCACCGTGACCACAACTGTAATATCTCTAAATTGGGTTTAGAATTTTCGGGTATATTTTTTTTTGGGTTTCGAGCGTGAAACTAGAATTTATGGGGTTTCTAGTAATTTTTTAATTTAATTTAGGAGGTTAATTTAATCTAAAATCGATTAAACAATAACCTAAAAATAAAAAAAAATTGGAAAAATACTAGTGAAAATAATTAATTTGGCTCAAAACAGAATTTTAAAAGAATTTTTATTGGGGGTGAATTTGAGCTGACTTTAATTATTAATTAAATTGGGTTTAATTGTAAAACAAGGGAAAATTTATAGTATTTATATGGAAAATAAACCTTAAAATTCAAAAATTTGGAGGGAAAGGATTAAATGGTAAAACAAGGGAAATGTGGGAGTGGCCATTAGGCAAATTCCCTAATTTTTAAATTCTAGTGGGTTGTTTTAGCTTTAAAAATCAATACTATCCTACTTTTCACACCATTTACGTCATATTATAGAGCTATAAATTTCATTTCTTTTGCATGGTTTTAAAGATCTATCATCATAGAATATATCCAACCACTTTCCCTTTCAAAATAATCTCTTAATTCACTCAACATTATTCTCAAAAGTAGCAAAAAATATTCTAAAATTTCTCAAGCTTCTTAAATCAATATTTTCAATCAATGAATTTAGAGCGAATCAATGGTAATATCCTAAACTTGCTTTTATAAATATTAGAAACATTTTTACATGATTTGAGAGTTAATTAAAGGATTCTTTATCCATGTCATCTTCTTTAAAAGCTTAAGGCGCTTTAATGGTGGATCTTAAATTTTGAGAGGAAATCCACAAATCAATGGATGTTCCAACTCAAAATGGATCTATTAAAAGGTTCTTGGTCTTATTTATCAAGATTAAATATGATTTGTGAAGTAATTTGAAGAAATCTGAATTTCATCATCTTCATGAATTATTTTTTTGGATTTTTGTGAAATTGATTTAAATGTGAAATTGATGCTTAGTTTAAGTGTAATTGGATTTAAACATGACTTGTGAAGTAATTTGAAGAAATCCAAATTTCATCATCTTCATGAATTATTTTTTTGGATTTTCGTGAAATTAATTTAAATGTGAAATCAATGCTTAGTTTAAGTGTAATTGGATTAGTATTGATATTTGGAAGTGATTAGGAGGGTTGGAGAGGTTGATTTTGTGAGGAATCGAGTTTTGACTTGATGCTACAAATCCGGCAAGGTATCTTTGAGACTGAATTTTGATTAGCATATGTAATTAAAAATTGTCTTTAATATAGTTTTGGAATGGTGGTAATTTCTACTTTACCTCTGTTGAAGTTCCGAATCATGAAGTGCACTGAGATAACCGAAATTGAAGCTCGAAATTTCTTAGTTGATCACTTGTTGTGATAGAATAAAATTGTGTGGTGAGTGTTTCTAAGGGTGATTTTGTAAATTAACCCTCAATTATGTTTAATTAGTACCTTAATTAATGATTAAAATTAATTAATTATGGATGAATGGTTGATTTTGCAATATTGGTATTAAATGTGCGAAAAATTGAATTTGCATTGAAAAAAAATGGTAAGTGAATTTTTGGTTGGTGTTGTGCTATTTAATTAAATTAATTTTAAGGATGATTTTAAGCATGTGTACTAAAACTTTTGGTCATGATATGTTGATGTTTCAATTAGTAATTGATTATGGAAAATTGGCAAATGAATTGCTTGGTTTAACTGGATATTAAATGCTATGTTACATGTTACACATAATCATCTTGTCACATTAAATTGAGCACACTAATGATTGATTTATATGCTATGTTTGATTGAATATATTAACAACATGCAAGGTGGATCCATTTGATATAATTGGCATGCCATAAGATTTGTAGGCACTCACCTTTATTTGTGACATTATAAGCATATGGCTCTAGGTGGACTGATTTGTTGGAGTAGATAAAGGAGTATTGATCACGAGTCTCCACTCAATGGGTTATTTGAAGCACTATAAGGGAGTGCATGCTTCTGCCCGCTCAACTCGGTGGACTGTATTTGATATTTGTGGGAGTTCCGAGATCTTTTATCCGATGTATGATCACTCAATTAAGCCATGAGAAATGAATGCCAATATATTTATGTATGATAGTTGCTATATCAATTGATGGTTGAAAGCCATGAATGATTGATTTTTGGTATTAAAAATGCGTATGGAAATTAAATTAACATGTTTAATTATTGTTGGCTAACAATTGGTGAATGATTGGTTGTGAATTAAGCATGAATTGGATGTTAATTTACTTGTTGTTTTTATTAACATTCACTAAGATTTTTAAAGCTCACACCCTCACATTCGTGCAGATATTCATCAGAATTGAGGAGCTGAGGAGCCGAGCAATAGAGTTCTAAGAGATTTAGGCTTGGTAGAGACTTTATTACGCATCTTAGAGATTGTAGTCGGGCATTGTGGAACTCCCGGGAATTAGTTTGATTTTTGGTTGTAAATGGACTTTGGAATTTGGACATTGGACATTTATTTTGAATGGTTTTATAATAATTTTGAGGCATGTTTGAGTTTAATTATTGATTTATTTACGGTGTATTGTTTCTTGATAACATGGTGATTGATAACACGGTGTGTGAAGCATGAAATTTATACTAATGATTGTTTAAATGAAACTTCCATAGAGTGGTTTACTAGCGACTAAGATACGCCATTTATTTGATTTATTTGGTGTTCGATGTGCAAGGAATTAATTGCTTAATTCTATTTAATTGAGGCTTAATTGATGTCAATAAATTCAATTGAAGTTGTGTGTATATATATATGGTAATTAATCGTAGTTAAATTGGGTTTAATTTGTCGTTAAAATATGCAAAATTGAGTTTTAAAGAGTTTTACGCAAAAATAGGTGCAGTGATTTTCACACAGGCGTGTGCCTATCCACATAAGCATGTGAGGGGTTGCACACGGGCGTGTGGGTAGGTGACACGGGAGTGTGGAAACTTGAGCTATAACACATGAGCGTGTGCGATTTGTCCAAAATGTTTCACGACATGACCACGGGTATTTAATGACACAAGGCCTTGGGGACGGCCGTGTCGGTGTTTGGGGGTTTGAATTTTTATCTTTTTAAATTGGTATTAATTTGTTAAAGTTACTATTTAGTCTTGAAAATTGATTAGTCTAATTAGAGCCCTAGATGATAAGGAAACTTGGTAAAATTTTAGGATTAGTCTCGTAATGTGTAAAATTCATTAGAAACACATTTAATTTGTAATTTAGAATAAATTCTAAAATATTGTATTTGTTACAATTTAGTTTATAATAGTAAAACTTAAATTAAACATAGCAAACGAACATAGTTGAAGATTAAATTTTTAGGATTGTAAAATTTTGAGTAAAAGAATACCAGTAAACATTTAGATCTAAAATCGGATTAGTTTTACCATAGGTGGTAAAATAATGAAATTGCCCTTAGGTTAAATTACGTATGAAAACTTTAAAATTGGCTCATAATTTTCATTCGTGTTAATAGATATCTAATATTTAGATAAGATTGAGGTGTTATAAGATCAGAGTGTGTCTTGGGTGGTCCTTAGCGGGTGAGTCACTTAGGTGGCTAATGTAACACTTCGAATTCTAGTCAGTTTGTCTTAGTCAGGTTTGGGGTGTTACATTTGGTAGTATCAGAACCTAGATTTAAAATTGTAAGCTATTCTAGACTAGTTAGGCTACTTTAATAGTAATGATCTTGGATTTTTATGTTTACTTGCTTGTGATGATTAAAAATTTTCATATTTTTGCCTATGCATGACCTTTGTGATATAAGTTGTTCTTGGAGGTAGGATTGGGAACACAATGCCTTATAGGAACTGTACTTAGTTAATCTTGGATCTCTTGCCGCCACTCACTCTTGGTATATTTTCATTACTCTTATCTTTAGTAAACAATAGTCGTTATGCTTCCACGTCATGATCAGGGTAGTATGAATGACGATGCACTGCCCCGGGACGATGCTCAGGTGGGTTACATAGAGCATTTCATGTCTGTGATGGTTGGATCACTACAGCGCATCGTTGGTGCCAACACTGCTCTAGCTCATCGGGTTTGCCACTTGAGCATTTGTGAGCTCTTAGAGGTAAAGAGTTTTGTGGTGTCAGGGGCGATGATTTGTCACATGCAGAGTATTAGGTTATTCTTACGAGGATAAGTTGGGTTGTGCCTTGCCACTTGAAACACCCCAAACCCGGCCCACAAGCCCTGACCAGATCTGGCATGCTTCTAGGAAAAACCATTCAAATCTTACTTGAAACTTTGCTAAAATCTTTTGTGTTTTTGAAAATAGTTGATTTGGGTTGGGCTCGAATTTTTAAAACCCGTGTTGATTCGGTGATAAAACATTTAATATTTATACTTAAGAAAAATGGACTTTAACTTTGAGTTAATAAAAATCGTGTCATACTTAAATAATTAATAATGCATGCATACTAGTTCAAACTATGGCCTTATTACATCAAATCAAAACCAATATTAAATCCAAAATAAAAAAAATAAGATATTCTCTGAGTTGAGCATGGCCACCACTTGAGCTCCTACCGACTTGGCCCATTCCTGAGTGTCACCTAAAAAATAATCTCACAAAGGGGTGAGTCAATTAGACTCAATGTATACAACCAACATAAGTCTCAATTAACTTCAGGCATATCAAATCATACATAATAACATATATAATTAATGATGCAAACCCGAACCCAAACCTAAATAACCATCCGCTACACATCACCCGTACCAACCATCACACCGTGGGGACTACTAAGCCAACCCTCCATCCACTACACATCATCGAAGGCAGTCACTGCAATCGACGTGCTCATCGCCCTTATAAAATTCGTGGCATAGCCACCAGATAATTATTTTGTGACATAAGTCACCACATTCAGATTTCGTGACATAAGTCACCACATTCAAATTACGTGACATAAGTCACCACATTCAGATATTGGGGTATAAAACCACTGTAACATCCTGAAAATGGGCCTATGTATTTTGATTTAATTATACGAAATGGCATGACTTATGAATGTATGATGAACATTTTTGGAAACTTGGAAATGTTAAGTTAAAATAGGAAAGTGAACATTTTGGAAACTTGGAAATGTAAAGTTAAAATAGGAAAGTGAACATTTTGGAAACTTGGAAATGTTAAGTTAAAATAGGAAAGTGAACATTTTGGAAACCTAGAAATGTAAGGAAATGATTTAGAAATGTTAAGTAAAAGAGGAAACTAAAACAAGGTGGCCTTAAGAAAATTGATAGAAGAAATTTGACACAAACATAGGCTTGTTTAAGTGGCTTGGAGGCACCACTTAAGGCCCAGGTAAGTGATGCCACAAGCTATGCAAATAGGCATAGGTTCGAGCCACAAGGTAAACAAAAGGAGCTTTTATTTTTCAGCATTAAGAGGGAGAAGTGGACGGCATTAAGGCACTAAAGGGAGGTGTTTTATTTTTGTTAAAATTCGGCAAATAGATGGATAATTATTGGTATTTTTTTTTAGAGATAAGAGATAATTGAGGGATTAATTTTATTATTGAATAAAGTGATAATTAAGAGATAAAATTTATCAAAATAAGGGAGATAAACTTTATCAAAATAAGGGAGAGTTGGCCGAATAGGGGGAACTAAATGTAGTATTTTCGGCAAAAAGGAATGAAGAAAGGCCATTTGTTTCTTTTTCTTTTCTTTTGAAAGTCTCTGCCGAAATTCTCTTGTCATCTTCTCTATTTTCTTTTGTTGACAAAACCGCAAGCTCCCTCTCAAAGACTCACCATTGCCGAATCCTCCATCTCTATTCTTCTTCTTTGTTTCAATTCATCAAAAGCTGAAACCCCAAAGACAACCCCTAGCCGATTACTCCATCAAGTCCAAAAGCCAAGATCTTTGACAACTATTCAGTCTTCCTAGCCAATTTCTTTAGGACTTCAAGCAAGGGAGGTTGTCGACTACAACACTAAGGGTAAGGATTAGATTGTTGTCATGTTATTCCCATTCCCTCTTCTTTTAGCCGAAAGTTTGAGTCTTAACCCAATAATGTTCTATGGCCAAATCTATGAAGGATCTTCCGGGATTTGGGTAGTGTCGACTATAGAAGGAGGAGTTCTCCGGGATTTCAACATTCAAGGTAAGCCACATGTAATGTTCGGCCAAGGGCCATTTAGTGATTCAATGTTAGAAATTGATTTAACATGCATTCTATAGGGATTTCACAAGATCGCAAAGAAGTGACAATTTTGGGATTTAAGAATCATAAGGTAAGTGTGCTTACACATTTGGCCAAGGCCAATTTTGGTATTTAGGTATATTGTTACTTGTTTGAAAAGCCGAAACTAATTTGTTAAAGTGATCTAATGCTTGGTCGAATACAAGGAGGAGTATAGCAAAGTTTTCGGGATTTGAGTGATAAGCAAATCGGCATCAAGGTAAGTTTTAGTGTGCAAATCCTACTAGGATTTGGTTTTATGGCCGAATGAGTTTTTCATTAAATCTTTAATATGGGCGAATGTAGGGAGTTAAAGATCTAAGATCGAAATTTAGGATTTCAGTGGAATTGTTAAGCGAATCAAGTGTGTACCCCAATCTTAATAAGTTTTATGGCAATGTTTAATATAAGTATGTGTATAATAATGTGAATATGGCTAAGGTACCATGTCATGGTACAAAGTACTAAGGTACGTTTCCTACTCCTACTAGGACTATGAATATATGTTATTTTTAACATGTGAAAAGTGATAAAAATGTGAATTAAGGCATGATTTTGCATATTGTGTATGAAATATGGGGGCATATGGATTATATGAAAAGGGGAAGTTAATGTGGTGACCTAAGAACACGAAATCTGAATGTGGTGACCTAAGACCACGATAACTGAATGTGGTGACCTAAGACCACGAATTCTAAATGTGGTGACCTAAGACCACGAATTTTATAAGGCGATGAGCACGCCGATCGCGCAATGATCGCCTTCGATGATGTGTAGCGGATGGAGGTTGACTTAGTAGTCCCACTGTGCAGAAAGTTGGTACGGGGACGGTAGCGGATGGAATATAGGTTTGGGTTTGGGTTGCATCATTATTTCCTATCTCATTATATGAATACGCATGTAATATGTGAACATATGCCTAAACTATTAAATTTTAGTGTTGGTTACACATTGAGTCTATTTGACTCACCCTTGTGGGATTATTTTTAGGTGACAATCGGTGATGGACCGGCCTACAGATGCTTAGTGGAGGCCATGTGAAGTTTAGATTTCTTTTATTTGTACTATTTTACTTTAAGTATTTTGAATTTAAATTTTGGAATTTTTGATGTAATAAGGCCTTAGTAGAACTATTTTATTCTGCTTTTTATTTATTAAGCTTACAAACTTTTATTTATTAAAAGATTAAGTAAATCTATTTTTAAAACAAAGCCCAAACATTTTGTCACCTAAAGTAAAGGATTTTTTTTATAATGAAATAAACTTGTTTTCATCTCAAGCCTAACCCAAAACGATCTTACTTCCAAATCACACAAGTTTTTCCTAAGTAACAAAAGAATTTGAAACGGTTTACACCGGGGAACATACCAGATCCGATCAAGGCTCATGGGCCGGGTTTGGGGTGTTTCAATTTTGTATCAGAGCCCAGTTTTAAACTCTCAGCCTTGGGTTTAAGGCCCAAAACATTTTCAAAGTTAAGCCCAAAAAGAATTTTTGTGAATTAAGTAGGATTTTCTAGCATGGCCTACTAAGTCTCTGACCCGAAGTCCACCAGGTAAGTACTTCTATCCATTGTGTGATTTATATTGTGACTTGTAGAAGGGTAGAACTGGAATGGAACGTAGAGTAGCATGATAAGTACTCGAACCCAAGGACTAGTTTACCCCAACAAAACATAAGACTTAAATACCTAACTAAACCAAACACGTGGTTAAGTCATTTGAGTTAGGGTGTGGTAACCATGGTGCGCATGTCTAGGAGGAGCTTGGTATTTAAGTAGTCCGCATGACTCACCTCCTCTCCACTCGAATCCTACCTGGTGCATGGCTACGGTTCACCCTAACCAAGAGGACTTAGCTACGGGCTAAACCCCTAACTAAAACCCGAAAGGGACTAGCCGTATTTTTATGGAAACCCTAGTTTTAAAAAGTCAACAAACTACCCTTTTGAAATTATGAAAATTATTATTTTGGAAAAACTTTCTAAGAATTTTAATTTACAAATTACCTAAATACCCTTAGTGGTAAAATTACTAAAATGCCCTTGATTTTCCAAAATTACCATACTACCCCGATTTCAAAAACAATTTTGGTTTTGCAAAGATATCCAAAAACTTCGCAAAATATCAAAGACACCCTGATTTGAAGAAAAAATTTTTACGAAATTGCCCCTGACTTCCAAAATTACCGAAATAACCCCGATTTCTGAAATTTTTGCAACACCTCTGATTTGGAAAACAAATTCTCAAAAACAACCTTCAAGTTTTGTAAAATTTCAAAGTATCCTTGATTTATTAAGATTTACAAATTTACCAAAGTTAATTACCAAAATATCCTCGATTTTAAAATTTCCTAAAATACCCTGGATTTCAAAATTAAAATACCCTTTTGACAAAATCACCAAAAATACCCTATTATTGACAAAATCACCAAGGAACCTTATTTTGACAAATTCATAAAACTTCTTCGTGGATAATCAAGTGGAATAAGGGCTAATTCATAAAAAAAATACAATGAGTTACCTCGCCACCACCATCCCAGTCATGGGTTCTTGAAATGGTGGTGGTCTTGAAGGGAATATGGGAGCTCAAAAGGGCAAAGTGTGGCACCCAAAGATTACGACCCACGAAAATACGCGATGAAGCATACCAATGGTGGCTAACGATTCGGGATGGTGCCACATTGAGGATCCGACTTGGGAATATGTTAAGGCCGCATATCGTAAAAAAGTATGTCGGCTACGTTATATTAATGAGCGAGAGGAAGGCATTTTGGGTTGGTTTAAGGGAACAAATCGGCGGTAGTGGAGCTCCACAAACAATAACGATAGAAACGAAAGTTGGTACAGGATGGCGATCGTCCTTGTGATCGCACCAGGAAACAACATCCCATTCTTATGTTGCATGTAGTGTAGTTGAAACAATGAACGAAAGTTCATGATTGATTGATCTTTTGGTGTATCCCTAGAAATTTAGAGAGTAAGCTTTCGGGCTAACTTAATGGAGTTACCCTTTGGAATTTAACCTCATACTTGGTATGGATTGGTTAGTAGAACACCGGCCGTGTTGGATTGTGCGGCTAAACGAATGAAACTAAGGACCGGGAAGATGAAGTGGTAATAATGATAGGAGAAAGAAAAAACTACTTGTCTAATGTAGTTTGGCTAAAAATTTGAAAAAGATGGTTAAGAAGGGTGCAAGGCATTTTTAGCCTTCGTAAGTCGCGCTAGATGGAAAGGAAGAAGGTGTTAGTGGAGTTAGAAGCGGTGAGGACTTTGAGGATGTGTTCCGGAGGAATTACGAGAATACCCCAGACGGGGGGAGGTGGAGTTTGGAATTGACTCTGCTGCTGGTACAGCTCTGTGTCCATTGCCCTTATAGAATGGCACCAAAGGAGTTGGTTGAGCTCAAGGCTCAAATCCAAGAATTGCTGGATCGTGGGTTTATTCAACCCAGTGTGTCTCTATGGGGAGCATCGGTTCTATTTGTGAAGAAGAAGGATAGAACTATGCGTATGTGTATAGACTATCGTCAGTTAAATAAACTGACCATCAAGAACAAGTACCCCTTGCCAAGGATAGACGACCTGTTCGATCAGCTTAAGGGGGCGGCAGTGTTCTTAAAGATCGACTTAAGGTCAGGATATCATCAGTTGAAGGTGAAGGAGGCAGATATCCATAAAATAGCCTTTAGGACAAGATACGACTATTTTGAGTTTGTAGTAATGCCGTTTGGGTTGACTAATGCCCCAGCCGCGTTCATGGATATGATGAACCGGGTTTTTCAACCTTACCTAGATCAGTTCGTCGTTGTGTTCATCGATGACATCCTCGTATACTCCAAGACTGAGGAGGAGCATGATGAGCATCTCCGGATTGTGTTGCAAGTATTGAGGGAGAAGAAGCTTTATGCCAAATTCAGTAAGTGTGAATTTTGGCTTAGGGAAGTTGCTTTCTTGGGACACATGGTGTCTGCTGAATGAATAAGAGTGGATCCTAAGAAGATTGAAGCAGTGTTGGATTGGAAACCACCTAAGTCGGTGGCAGAGATCCGTAGTTTCTTGGGATTGGCAGGCTATTACAGAAGGTTTGTAGAAGGATTTTCATCAATAGCCGCACCTTTAACAAAGTTGTTAAGAAAGGAAGTACCCTTTGTATGGTCAGATAAGCAGCAGGAGAGCTTTGAAAAGCTTAAGAGGGTATTGACGGAAGCTCTAGTGTTGATTCAGCCTAAGGCAAGAAAGGATTTTACGGTGTATTGTGACGCTTCCCATACAGGTTTGGGTTACGTATTGATGCAAGACGAGAAGGTAGTCACATATGCGTCCCAACAGTTGAGGCCACATGAGGTGAATTACCCGATGCATGACTTGGAATTAGCGGCAGTGTCTTCGCTATTAAGGTGTGGAGACACTACCTTTATGGTGAAAAGTCAACGATCTACACAGACCACAAGAGTCTCAAGTATCTATTGACTCAGAAGGAGTTGAATCTGAGGCAGCGAAGGTGGGTGGAATTACTGAAGGACTATGACTGTGCGATTGAGTATCACCCGGGCAAGGCGAATGTAGTGGCGGATGCCCTAAGTCGGAAGGTGGTGTCGAATCTGAGGGCAATGTTCGCTCATTTAAGTTTGTATGATGATGGAAGCTTTGTTGGCGAGTTGCAAGTCAAGTCGGCGTGGTTGAATGAAGTGAAAGAGGACGTTGGTGATGAGGACTTAAGTGCTAAGTCATAGCAAGCACAGGATGAAGAGTTAGAGGACTATGATGTTAGGGATGAGGGAGTATTGTGCTTCAAAGGAAAGGTCTGCATACCGAGGGACGAGGAGTTAAGACAGAGGATTCTTCGTGAAGTGCATGGTAGCCCTTATGCTATGCATCTCGGAGGAACTAAGTTGTATAGAGACCTAAAGAAACAGTTTTGGTGGCCTGGTTTGAAAAAGGAAGTTACTGAACTCGTTGGTAAGTGTCGGCGTGTCGACAAGTTAAGGTGAACACCAAGTTCCATCGAGATTGCTTGACCAATCGAAATTTCATTTGTGGAAGTGGGAAAGAATTACCATGGACTTCGTCGCTGGGCTTCCCTTACGCCTACTAAGAAGGACTCGGTATGGGTAATAGTGGACCGTATGACCAAGTCCGCGACTTTATCCCAAAGAAGAGTTGATTATTCTCTTGAAATTGGCTAAATTATATAGTGCAAAAATTGTGAGGCTACATGGAGTGCCGATGTCTATCATTTCGGATAGAGACCCAAGATTTACGTCTCGGTTTTGGAGGGCACTTTATCAAGCTTTAGGCACTAAGTTGGATTTCACTACAGCTTTTCATCCACAATCAGACGGGTAATCTGAACGGGTAATCCAAGTATTGGAGGACATGTTGAGGGGCTGTGTGATAGATTTCAGAGGAAGTTGGGTGGAGTATTTGCCTTTAGCGGAATTTGCCTACAACAATAGCTATCAGGCAAGTATTCGAATGGCACCGTACGAAGCACTGTATGGTCAGAGGTGTCAGACTCCTACATGTTGGACGGAATTGGGAGAACGTCGAGTTTTGGGTCCAGAGTTAGTGGCAGAATCCGAAGAAAAGGTTGAGATAATTCGGGCACAGTTAAAGGAAGCATCCGATAGACAAAAGTTGTACGCAGATCTCAAACGAAAAGAGATTGAATTTGATGTGGGAGACCAAGTATTTCTTAAGGTTTCACCTTGGAAGAAGGTGATGAGATTTTGTCGAAAAGGGAAGCTAAGCCCAATATTTATAGGACCCTATCGAGTGTTGAAGCGAGTTGGACCAGTGGCGTACCAGCTAGAGTTGCCACCAGAGTTGCATCAAATGCAAGGCGTATTCCATGTGTCCATGCTACATCGCTACCGATCGGATCCATCTCATGTGGTACCAGTTGAAGAAGTGGAGCTAAGGTCAGACTTGTCTTACGAGGAAGAGCCGATTCAGATTCTAGAACGAGATGTGAAAGTGCTACGACGAAAATCAGTGCCTTTAGTCAAAGTGCTATGGAGAAATCATGGATCGGAAGAAGCTTCGTGGGAACCAGAAGAGGCAATGCGGCATCAATACCCCCATTTATTTTAGCCAACCAATTTCGAGGACGAAATTTATTTTAAGGGGGTAGAACTGTAACATCCTGAAAATGGGCCTATGTATTTTGATTTAATTATACGAAATGGCATGACTTATGAATGTATGATGAACATTTTTGGAAACTTGGAAATGTTAAGTTAAAATAGGAAAGTGAACATTTTGGAAAGTTGGAAATGTTAAGTTAAAATAGGAATGTTAAGTTAAAATAGGAAAGTGAACATTTTGGAAACTTGGAAATGTTAAGTTAAAATAGGAAAGTGAACATTTTGGAAACCTGGAAATGTAAGGAAATGATTTAGAAATGTTAAGTAAAAGAGGAAACTAAAACAAGGTGGCCTTAAGAAAATTGATAGAAGAAATTGGACACAAACATAGGCTTGTTTAAGTGGCTTGGAGGCACACTTAAGGCCCGGTAAGTGACACCACAAGCTATGCAAATAGGCCTAGGTTCAAGCCACAAGGTAAACAAAAGGAGCTTTTATTTTTCGGCATTAAGAGGGACAAGTGGACGGCATTAAGGCACTAAAGGGAGGTGTTTTATTTTTGTTAAAATTCGGCAAATAGATGGATAATTATTGGTATTTTTTAGAGATAAGAGATATTTGAGGATTAATTTTATTATTGAATAAAGTGATAATTAAGAGATAAACTTTATCTGTTTCAATTCATCAAAAGTCGAAACCCCAAAGACAACCCCTAGCCGATTACTCCATAAAGTCCAAAAGCCAAGATATTTGACAACTATTTAGTCTTCCTAGCCGATTTCTTTGGGACTTCAAGCAAGGGAGGTTATCGACTACAACACTAAGGGTAAGGATTAGATTGTTGTCATGTTATTCCCATTCCTCTTATTTTAGTCGAAAGTTTGAGTCTTAACCCAATAATGTTCTATGGTCAATCTATGAAGGATCTTCCGGATTTGGGTAGTGTCGACTATAGAAGGAGGAGTTCTCCGGATTTCAACATTCAAGGTAAGCCACATGTAATGTTTAGCCAAGGGCCATTTAGTGATTCAATGTTAGAAATTGATCTAACATGCATTCTATAGGGATTTGACAAGATCGCAAAGAAGTGACAATTTTTAGGATTTAAGAATAGTAAGGTAAGTGTGCTTACTCATTCGGCCAAGGCCAATTTTGGTATTTAGGTATATTGTTACTTGTTTGAAAAGTCAAAACTAATTTGTTAAAGTGATCTAATGCTTGGCCGAATACAAGGAGGAGTATAGCAAAGTTTTCGGGATTTGAGTGATAAGCAAATCGGCATCAAGGTAAGTTTTAGTGTGCAAATCCTACTAGGATTTGGTTTTATGGCTGAATGAGTTTTTCATTAAATCTTTAATATGGGCCGAATGTAGGGAGTTAAAGATCTAAGATCGGAATTGGGATTTTAGTGGAATTGTTAAGCGAATCAGGTGAGTACCCCACACTATTTCTTAATAAGTTTTATGGTAATGTTTAATATAAGTATGTGTACAAGAATGTGAATATGGCTAAGGTACCATGTCATGGTACAAAGTACTCAGGTACGTTTCCTACTCCTACTAGGACTATGAATATATGTTATTTTTAACATGTGAAAAGTGATAAGAATGAGAATTAAGGCATGATTTAGCATATTGTGTATGAAATTTGGGGGCATATGGGTTATATCAAAAGGGGAAGTTAATGTGGTGACGTAAGACCACGAAATCTGAATGTGGTTACCTAAGACCACAATAATTGAATGTGGTGACATAAGACCACGAATTCTAAATGTGGTGACCTAAGACCACGAATTTTTATAGAGGCGATGAGCACGCCGATCGCAATGACGCCTTCGATGGTGTGTAGCGGATGGAGGGTTGACTTAGTAGTCCCCACGGTGTGCAAGGTTGGTACGGGGACGTGTAGTGGATGGCATATAGGTTTGGGTTGGGTTGCATCATTATTTCCTATCTTGTTATATGAATATGCATGTAATATGTGAACATATGCCTAAACTATTAAATTTTAGTGTTGGTTACACATTGAGTCTGTTTGACTCACCCCTTGTGGGATTATTTTTTAGGTGACAATCAATGATGGACTAGCCCGGCAGATACTTAATGGAGGCCATGTGAAGTTCTGATTTCCTTTATTTGGACTATTTTACTTTAAGTATTTTGAATTTAAATTTTGGGAATTATTTGATGTAATAAGGCCTTAGTAGAACTATTTTATTCTGCTTTTATTTATTAAGCTTACAAACTTTTATTTATTAAAAGATTAAGTAAATCTATTTTTAAAACAAAGCCCCAACGTTTTGTCACCTAAAGTAAAGGATTTTTTTATAATGAAATAAACTTGTTTTCATCTCAAGCCCAACCCAAAACGATCTTACTTCCAAATCACACAAGTTTTTCCTAAGTAACAAAAGAATTTGAAACGGTTTACACCGGGGAACATACCAGATCCGGTCAAGGCTCATGCGCCGGGTTTGGGGTGTTTCAACCTCCAATTCACTTCCCCTTTACATATCACCCATATGCCCCATGTCAAACAAATCATGCAATATCATGCCTTATTTCACATTCTATCACTATTGACATATGTGCTATCATAGATCATATCATACTCATAGTAGGAGTGGGTAAACGTACCTGAGTACTTTGTACCATTGCAAGATACTTTTAGCCACATCTTAACATATTCTTAGTAACATATTTATCAAAACACAGCTGTAAATTAATTAAGGCTTAGTGTGGGGTACACACCTAGTTTACTTAGCGCTTTATTGAAATCTCGAAAACCCGATCTAATGCTTTTAGATCCTTAATCCCTATATTCACCAACCTTAAACACTTTAGCAAAAAGCCATTCGGCTAATTAATTAAATCCCAAAGGACAATCGCAACCAAAATCTTACCTTGCTTGCCGATTTGAGTACTCCTCAAATCCCGAAAACTTTGTAGTGCCTCTTTCTTGAAATCGACTAGCACTAAATCACTTCATAGGTTAATTTTCGACTTTTGAATAAATATGTAATAGATCTAAAGCACCAAATATAGCCTTGGCGATTACATATGTCTACTTACCTTGTGATTTTTAAATCCCAAATTTGATCTTTGCTTCTTTAGTGATGTCGAGATTCCTTTAGGCACATGTTAGATCCAATCTAACATTACAACATAGTAAATGGCCCTTGGCCGAATGACTTACCTTAGATCTTTAAAAGTCCCGAAAGATCCTTCCTTGTAGTCGACAATAGAAGAATCCTGAAATTCCTAAAAGAACCAATTTCATGTTTGATTAAATGCCGAATTTTGGCTTTTGTTCCACACATGTTGACAGGGAAGAAATAAGGAGAAATAACAGAGATTCGGCTATAGCAGACTTACCTATCGAAACTGATTTGAGAAGGGATCAAACGAGATCTCTAACTTGGTTGCTATTCGGCCAAGACTGAGAAGAGATGAGGTGGAAGAATTTCGGCAATGGCTTAGGAAAATAATGAAGATTTGGCTTCAATGGAAAAAGAAGAATTATATTTTGGGTCGGCCTTGTAAGAATGTGGAGAGGGAGAGTGTGAAGCTTAGGAGTTTCGACTATGGTGAATATAGGAAGAAGAAGATTTCGGCTAGAAAAGAAAACTGTGAGAAAAGGAAAAGAAGGAAATTAAGCTAGAGAAAGAGATGAGAAAGAAAAAGAAAAGCAAAGTAAAAAGATGGACACTCTTGCTAAGAATTTCGGCTAACACTCAAACACTAGCCTTTCCTTGCTTTTCTCCTATTTTGTCTCTTCTTCCTCCATTCAAAAATAATTAAAATAAATCTACATTTATCTCCTTAGCTTTAGCTGAATTTTAAAAGAATTCAAACCCATCTAAAGCTCCTTCCTCAGTCTCCCTATGCCGTCCACCTCTACTCCTTATTGCCGCAAAATAAAAGTTCTTATTTTGCCTCCCTCGTGACTTGAACCCTGGCCCATTTGCACCTGCTTGTGGCGTCACTTACAGAGGCTTTAAGTGGCACCTCCAAGCCACTTAACCAAGCCCATTTGTGTGTCATATTTCACCTACAATTTTTCTTAAGGCCTCTTAAGATTAGCTCCCTCTTTTAAACTTAAAATCGAATAATTTTCTAAGACACTCTCCTATTTTCTAAAGTTCACAAAATTCATACAACACATTCTTAACACACAAAGGCATGCTATTTCATATAATTAAGCAAAAATGCATAAGCCATAATTCGGGATATTACATCACTACTATCAGACGAGGCTCACAGATGGGGATGACTGTCGAAAGGGGTACTAGCCGGATCGTCTGACTTGGGACTTCTTCTTAGCATCATTTCAGAGGAAGCTTATGGGTGAGCAATATCTCAAGGAAAGGAGATGAGAGTTTATGGATCTTGTTTAGGGTACTCTGTCGATAGATGAGTACGAGGCTGAGTTTGTTTGATTGAGCCAATATGTTCCTGAATTGGTGTCTTATGAGGTGAGCCATTGATCGTGTGTCTATCAAGTTTTAAAATTTATAATGAATGTGATTGAACCTGGAGACTATCTTTGACAACAATTTAAGGCAAGTATACCTATCGAACAGTAGTATAGCTTAGGCAAGACCGGGTTGTCGAACCCAAAGGAACTAAAAGTACTAATACTAACTTTCTTTTTATTGTTTAGCCTAAAATATGGAGTAATTGGTTGATTTCATCTAATTTAACGACTACTAAACTAAAGAATCAAAGACAAAAGAGAATGAATTTGGAAATAACTTGATGAAAAACTCAGTTGATCATGACGATACCCTCAAGAAGAATCCACCTAGACTTCACTTGTTATCTAACACTGAACTATACGAATTATTCACTTAGTTTGATCCGTGAGACTTCCTAACATATATTAAACCCTCTCTCGAGGTGAATAACATCTAACCCTAGGTTAATTAGTGGAACTCTCATTCTCTTATAATAACGCCCTAGAATAATAGTAAAACGATCTATGGATTCCCATATTAGGTTTCACCCTAATCCAGCAAAATCTCGTCACCCTATCTCTAGGCGTACGATCAACTCTGCTTAATTATGCTAGATCTACTCTTAGGCAGGGTTTATTCCTCCTCCACCTAAGCACATCAGAATTTGGATTAAGCATGCACAATTAAGAACAAACTAAGTGTTTATCATAGAATTCAGAAAATAATAACAAGATTCATCTAGGTTTCATCCCCTTCAGGTATCTGAAGGGTTTAGTTCATAACTTTAAAATAAAACATCTCAAGAGAAAAGATAAAACAAAACATAAGAAACCCTAAAACCCCTAAAGGAATTGAAGGAGAGATCCGTCATTTTGATTAGAATTTTGGCTTCTTAAGATGGATCAACTGGCTATCTTCGAGTAATTCCCTGAATTGATGGCTCTGGCTTTAGCTCTTTGGCCTAGCTCACCGCCTAATGCCGCCTTTCAGGTTACACTTAAGGTGTTTATATAGACTTTTAGAATTCTTTGCTTGGCCTCTAAGTGTCCCAATTCAAGTATACTTCCTACTCAGTGTTTGAATAAGATTTGAAAAGTGTTTCTTTGGCTCTAAGTATCCAAATCTGAGTGAAATCGCTCTCTCTTGTAATAGGGGCACGACCATGGTACACGCCTATGTAAATCATTTTAAGGTCGTGTCTCGATTCTGTCGATTAGGGCACGACCGTGTGGCTTGAAGTCCAGGCCGTGTTGATTTCCTCTTTGGCCCAAATTGGCCCATTTTAAAGCCCATTTCTTGTTCTTTTCGTTCTCAGGTGCTTTCTTGAGTAAAAACATGAAAAGAAAGGATTAAGAGAACCTTTTTACATAAAGTAAGGGCTAAATCATCCAAAAGCATACTAAATGTGGGCCTAAAATATGTTGCTTTTACGGTTTATCAAATACCCCTACACTTAAGCTTTTGCTTATCCTCAAGCAAAATTCTCAACTTACAATTAAAACGACCTTTCCACAATTCATAATTTCTATCAATAATGCCTCATCATAATTCATAGATAATTCATACATGGATAATTTTAACTCAAAGACTCATAAAGATTCAGACAATTCTAAGTCATTTATTTGTAGCACGAAAAACATAGGTGTCTCCCCTCAACTAAATAATAACCTTTAATTCATTAAACCGACAAGGATTGACATCCTCACTAACAATTCACTCAAAGCACTCGAAGTGTTTAAGTTTCAAGAAAAAGCACTCATAAGTTGAACCTGAAGAGTTAAACCCATAGGCTTGCCTGGAAATCAAATCTCCACCACTGTAATATGATATGATCCACTAATCAAAAAGTCTTTGATAGGGTTGAAATGGGGCTTAGGTTAAAGGTGTGGATAAAGGCTGAATTAGAAGGTTTGAAATTGAGATTGACCTGACCAATTACCTAACAAGAATAATGATCTAGAAAATAACCGATTGCTTTGAAACTAGTAATACTATTATTGATAATACATTTAATATGAGCTTTTCTTCAACAATTGGAATTTAAACGCATAAGCTCCTTTAATCATATACTAATGCTTGAATATACTTTGGTTTTTTTTTTTAAGAACAAACTACATAATAAAAGTAGAACTTTATCAACTGAAATAAACTAATTCGATAACTGATCAAATAAATTCTTGATAGAAGGGTAGTAAAAAAGAACGATGATAACAAATAGAAAGGGTTTTGGGTTAAAATTTAGCGGGTAATTCAATAAAAGGGTTGTTAGGATCAAATGGGTTCACTAAGGGTTAATTTGTGAAGGTAGGCTTTTTAGTGGAGTGAATGGGTTAAAACCTAGGTGCCTTTATCATCTTAGTATATCAAATCATTAATGTGGTCTCGATATGTATAATCTAGGCAAGTTCTAGAATAACAACTCAGTGTTGACACACTCATAATCAATAAAGTGAGCATGAAAAAGAATATATGCTCTATAAGGCTCAAATCTCACAAAAAATTATGGGTATTTGACATCAATCCCTGTAAATTTCAACTTCAAGGTAATATTCAAATTCAGTTCAACAACATATAAAATTTTGATTCTTGAAAAATAGCTTATCATGCTTGATTCTCTAGTTTTCTTCAAGTATAAATCATTAATGCACAATTATCAATGACTTACTCAAAAACTTATTAATAAAAATCATAAATCATTAGAAATTTTACCCTAATTAGTTATATGAGAAAAATACTTCAAAACAAGATTAAATTTAGGATTTTTAGAATCATGCAAAAAGTCAGGTACTTTTACCCCCACACTTAAGATGTACATTGCCCTCAATGTACAAAGATAGATAATAACAATTAATATAAAATCAAACAAGAGGGAGAGAGTAACACTTCCTGAATTTTGGATGATTCTAGAGTTGGCGTCTTTGGTGGTAGAAAGTAGGTGGAGGAGGCAGTGGTGGCATTTTCTATGGGCCTAGTGGGGTGTCACCAATGATCCTCGTACTAGATAAAGAAATTGGGTAGCCTGCAAAGATATAGCTAAGAAATCTAAAGAAACATTAATAATATACTAATACTATAATTAAAGACAAAGGAAATAAAGAGAAAGAGACTAAGAAGAAAACTGAAATTGAAATAAAAGACTAATGGACTAAGGAGTCCTTATTGTTGGATGGTTCGTGAGGTGGGTGTGATCTCTAAGGCTGTGGTACGTGATTCCCAAGCAGCCTTTAGAACCTAAAACCAAGAAACTAAAAGAATTTAAAATATATTAAGTAGAAGAGAATTATAGATAAGTAGGATAAAGGGGAAAATAAACATAAAGAAGAATTTAAACCTTTGGCTTGGTTTTTGAATGAAGCGACCGACATGAACTTATGTTTGGGGTTCTCCTTTAAGGAGACAATGCTTGCCTCCTTACGCTTCTTCGGCATGATTCTAGTGTAGCTCAAGGGTCTAGACACTTTTTCTAAGGAAAGAAAGAAAAAGAAAGAAGAAAAATGAGGGGAGAAGGAGAAGGGCTATGGGGTTTAAATAGGGTCTCAAATCTGGCATGCTTCCATGCCCGTGGACCGAGGGTGTGTTGAATTACACGGTTGCATTGCACGACGTGTGTCTAGGTGTGTTTGCTCACCTATGCCCGTTCTCCAGGTGCCGCGGCTATTTCTAAAAAGACAATGTGTTGGCATGGTTGGCTAGCATGGGCGTGTTTGTCCCGTGTGTCGATAAGTCAGTGGCTTCACACGGTTGTGGAACACGGCCGTGCCAATTTAGTGGTGCCCGTGGGGGAGTGGTTGGATCCGTGATGTTGTGGGGTGGTTGGGACTGATTCGCACGACCTTTGTTGTGTCAGTACGGTGGTTCTAGTGGTCCACACGGTCACGGACAAGATCATGTATAAGGCCGTGTGGCCTTGAAGTTCTACACTTCCAGTTAGCTTAAAATGAAATAAAGAAGGAAGGGAAAGAAACTGAAAATAAATTTGAAAGTAAATAGTGTTAGTACCTGGGTTACCTCCTGAGAAGCGCTCGTTTATAGTCTTAAGTTGGACTTTCCTCGAATTAGAAAAATTATGGAGGTTAAGGGTTTGAATATCTTCCCTCTTGCTTAAAATTTTATTTTCTTGATAAGGTTCAAGTCGAGAAGCGTGTACATTAAAAGTGCCAAATTTTGGATTACTTACCTCGACTGTTCCATGGGGGAAGATATCGTGTACCTTAAGAGGAATTTCCTTGCTTAAATTTAGGTCTGTTGTGATAATGCGAGGATCGACTTTGTCGAGCAGCACCTGGTCTCCTATTTTGAGGTGATTTGGTGTTCCTACAAGTTCTTCTGATGGTTCTTATGGTGTTAATTCGTGTGGGTTTGGTTGTTTTTGACTTGTGTCCTCTATTCTCCTAAATTGTCGATCCTAAGGTCTTGTTCCTTGTGTGATTCTTTTTTGTCGCTTTGGGATCTGTGAGTAGGCTCAGGGTTGTGCCTTTGTGGTGTTTCCTGCGATAAAGGTTGAACAATTTGTTTATCATCTGTATTCACTTTCTTACCTTCATCTATTGTTGTCCTGGCCGAGTAAGAGCTTGAAGACTGATTGATTCGTCACCTACACAAAGTATGAGTTCTCCTATGGTAACATCAATTTTAGTCATGGCAGTTGCTAGAAAAGGTCTTCCTAAAATTAATGGGATTGTATTATCCTCATCCATATCTAAAACAAAAAATCTACTGGGAAAAAAATTTATCGATTTTGACAAGAACATCTTCGGTAATGCCCTTAGGAATTCTAATAGTTTTATCAGCTAATTGTATACTCATCCTAGTTTGTTTGGGCATCCCTAGACCTAGTCGTTTAAATAATGTATAAGGCATGACATTTATGCTTGCCCCTAAAGCAGCTAACGCGTTATCAATAGCTAAACTACCAATTAAACATGGAATTGTAAAACTCCCTGGATCTTTTAGCTTTCGTGGTAGTCTATTATGTAACATTGCTGAGCATGCTGTGTTTAATTCCACGTGGTGCTCTTCGTCTAATTTGCATTTGTTAGTCAAGAGCTATTTTAAAAATTTTCTCGAGTCAGGCATCTGAAAAAGAGCTTCAATAAGGGGTAGGTTAATATGTAATTTTTTAAGAGTTTAAGAAACTTACCAAACTATTCTTCTGAATCATCTCTTTTTATCGCTTTGGGATAAGGAATGCTAGGTTGGTACTCCTTGATTACTGGTTTTGGCTTTTCTTGTGTTACTTCTACCTTACCTTCGTCTACCTTGTTTTCTTGTATTGGGTTTGGTTCATATAACCCCTTACTATCTTGAGCTGAGATGGATTGAATTTGCTCCTTTGGGTTAATTTCGGAGTTACTTGGTAGATGTCCTAGCGGTCATTCTGACATTAGCTTTTTCGAGTTGTTTGACTGCATTAGTGGCTTCCTTAACTGACTTAGTAAGTTCCCGATTCAGCTCTTGTTACTTTTAATTATTTTCTCAGTTTCTTGGAAGAGCTTTTCTGTGTCTAACGTGAATTTTATCAGCATCTCTTCGAGGTTTGGCTTCTTCTCTTGCAGATATGGCTGATTTTGGAAATTTGGAGGAGGTTGCTGTCTTTGATTTCCTTGATTTCCTTGGCCTCCCAATGAAAAAATTGGGTTGTTCCTCCAACTTGGATTGTAGTTATTACTATAAGGATTATTATTGGATCGAAAATTATTACCTATATAGTTCATCTGTTCGCTCTCTGTGTCCGGTTGGTAGGGTGGGTACTTAGGATTCGTCACAATTCCACTTGCATTGCACGGCATGACTGGATGTACCTGTGAAGAACACAAACTATCAAGCTTTTTATTCATCATCTCTACCTGTGTTGATAGCATGGTCACTGCATCGAGGTTGTAAACTCTGGCTGATTTTGTCGGTTTTGTCCTTGTAACTTGCCACTGATAGTTATTCAGTGACATCTCTTCAATGAACTTGTAAGCTGCATTAGGAGTTTTACTATTTAAAGTTCCACCAGCGGCTGAATCAATTAATTACTGTGGTGAGGGATTTACACCGTTGTAAAAAGTTTGGACTTGAAGCCACAAAGGTAATCCATGGTGTGGACATCTCCTCAAGAGATCTTTGTATCTCTCCCATGCATCGTATAACGTCTCTAAATCCATCTACACAAAAGAGGAGATATCATTCGTAATTTAGCCGTTTCGGCCAATGGAAAATATTTTAATAAAATTTTTTCGGTCATTTGTTCCCATGTAGTGATTGACCCTCGTGGTAACGAGTTCAACCACTGTTTGGCTTTATTCCTTAATGAAAATGGGAATAACCGAAGACAAATGGAATCATCAGAGACACCATTTATTTTGAATGTATCACAGAACTCTAAAAAATTTGCTATATGAGTGTTCGGGTCTTCATCCTGCAAACCATAAAATTAAACAAATTGTTGAATCATTTGTATTGTGTTAGGCTTTAATTCAAAATTATTAGCGGCTATAATAGGCCTAACAATACTAGATTCATCTCCTGTTAAATGAGGTTTAGCATAATCATACATAGTGCACGGAGCATTATTTTCTTCCACATCTCGTGGTGGATTATTCTCGTCCATCCCTTCAGTAGTATTGGATCTGTCTTCTTGCTCTTCTTCTGTGTAATTTAAGGCTCGCCTAGTTTCTCTGCGATTTCTCCGAGCGGTAGCTTCAATTTCACAATGTATACTAGTGGTCCTGTCGAGTTCCTTCTAGTCATAAACTAGAGGTA
The DNA here is from genome assembly GCA_025506655.1 of Gossypium rotundifolium. NCBI lineage: Eukaryota > Viridiplantae > Streptophyta > Magnoliopsida > Malvales > Malvaceae > Gossypium > Gossypium rotundifolium. The sequence continues at coordinate 65,792,884 of CP106732.1, read as the reverse complement.
CCTGCTAGGAAAAAGGAAGAAAAAATAAAATTAGCAAAAACAATAAAATAAAATAAATTACGAAATAAATAAATAAAAATAACAATAAAAATAATGGCTAAAGTAATAAAAATAGAACTTTCTTAATATTTTAGTTCTCCAAACGGTGCCAAAAACTTGATCGTGTGTCTATCGAGTTTTAAAATTTATAATGAATGTGATAGAACCTGGAGACTAACTCTGGCAACGATTTATGGCAAGTGTACCTATCGAACAATAGTATAGCTTAGGCAAGACCAGATTGTCAAACCCAAAGGAACTAAAAGTACTAATACTTTTTTTTTTATTATTTAGCTTAATATATGGAGTGATTGGTTGATTTAATCTAAAGACTCAAAGATAAAAGAGATTAAATTTGGAAATAACTTGATGAAAAACTTAGTTGATCATGACGATACCCTCAGGAAGAATCCACCTAGACTTCACTTGTTATCTAACACTGAACCATATGAATTATTCACTTAGTTTGATTCGTGAGACTCCCTAACGTATATTGCACCCTCTCTCGAGGTGAATAATGTCTAACCCTAGGTTAATTAGTGGAACTCTCGTTCTCTTATAATAACCCCCTAGAATAGCAGTAAATTGATCTATGGGTTCCCATATTCGGTTTCACCCCAATCAGACAAAAATCTCATCACCCTATATCTAGGTGTGCGATCAACTCCGCTTAATTATGCTAGATCTACTCTTAGGAAGGGTCTATTCCTCCTCCACCTAAGCACATCAGAATTTGGATTAAGCATGCACAATTAAGAACAAACTAAGCATTTATCATATAATTCAAAAAACAATAACAAGATTCATCTAGGTTTCATCCCCTTCAGGTATCTGAAGTGTTTAGTTCATAACTTTAAAATAAAACATCTCAAGAGAAAACATAAAACAAAACATAAGAAATCTCTAAAACCCCTTGAAGGAATTGAAGGAGAGATTCACCGTTTTGAGTAGAATTTCGGCTTCTTATTGGTTATCTTCGAGTAATTCCCTGAATTGACTGCTCTAGCTTTGGCTCTTTGGCCTAGCTCATCGCTTAACGCCCCTTTCAGGTTACACTTAGGGTGTTTATAAAGACTTTTAGAATGCTTTGCTTGGCCTCTAAGTGTCCCAATTCAAGTATACTTCCTACTCGGTGTTTGAATAAGCTTTGAAAAATGTTTCTTTGGCTCTAAGTATCCAAATCTGAGTGAAATTACTATCTCCCATAACAGGGGCACAGCCATGGTATACGTCCGTATAAATCATTTTGAGGCCGTGTCTCAATTCTGTCGATTGGGGCACGACCGTGTAAATCGTGGTATGGTCGTGTTTTAGTTAATTGTTGAGGCACGGCCGTGTAGCTTGAAGTCTAGGCCATGTTGATTTCCTCTTTGGCCCAAATTATCCCGTTTTAAGCTTGTTTCTTGTTCTTTTCGTCCTCAGGTGCTTTCCTGAGTAAAAACATGAACAGAAAGGATTAATAACACCTATTTACATAAAACAAGGGCTAAATCATCCAAAAGCATACTAAATATGGGCCTAAAATATGTTTCTTTTACGGTTTATCAACCATTATAAGAGGTTCAAGTTTAGGTGAATAGTGAGATTAAACTCTACTTGGTTGTTTAGGATACCAAGGTCTTCGACGAATTAGTGGAGAAGGCTTGTGCCTTAGAGGAGACTTTGGGGGAGGAGCCCAAAGTTTCTTTGTTTGGAGTTGTTAAGAGTTTGACTAAGGCTGCTAATGGTTCTATTCATAAGAGTAAGAGAGGTTGTTTCGTTAGATCTAGACGACGTGTTACTAGTAGTCGTGGTCAAGATAGGAAAACTAGAGAGTTGATGCTGGTCCTGCTGATCAGGGGGCTGCTATATGGAAAATATGTGAGCATTATAGTTGACATCATCGTAATGAGTGCTGGAGGATGATAGGTGCTTGTCTTTTCTGTCGTTCGATGGAGCACCGTGTGAGTGATTGCCCGAAGAGAGCCATTGTTGTACTCGATGAGCCTGTTGTTGCTGCTCAACCTGCTCCGGCTTTGCGAAAGATGTAACAGTCTGATTTAGACCCTAATCAAAATAGTAGTTTTGAGACCACAAATTTGTGGTCATAAAAATATTTTAATATTATTTTTTGAGTTTATAGTATGTGGTTTAGCCTGTGTGAAATTTCTGGGTGAAGATTTTATCGATTTTGTGTTCAATTTGCGAAAAGGATTTAATTGCATAAAGTGTAAAATACTGTGTGCTTATTGTAATGTGCTTAATTGTTATTGTCTTTATAATGTGGAGGTCTTATGAGGTAATTAAACTACTTCACAAGTTAGTGGATGGATAAAGGACATTAATGCCTTCAATGTATATATGTATATATGTTTGGTAAAAGGTTAATATAGTAAATAGATTAATAATATGATTATTAAACAAACAAATGGCTAAAATAAGATGAATGAATATGCTCATCTTGTCCATCGAAAACACAAAAGGAAAGAAGAAAGAAAAAGCTTTGTGATTTTCGGCTAGCAATTGGCTTGATTTAAGGTATGTTTTGACCTTGGTTTTGATGATTTTTATGTTTTTAAGATTTTTGTTTAGTCTACTATCAAGCCCATATTGTAATTTGAGGAATTGATGATGTTTATGAGATGTGCCATTGATGAAATGGTGAGTTTTGTGATGAGTATTGGTGTTAAATGAAAGATATGTGTTTAATGAACATGTTTTGTTCTTGAATCCTTGGTGAATTTAGCTAATTAGGGCTAAATTGTGATAATAAGATTTTGAAGGACAAATTGTGGAATAAATGAAATGTGTGGGCTTGTATTAGCATGGGAAGAATTAGGCTAAGCATATGTGATATGAAATTGTGTGTATTTGATAATTTTATGAAATAGGGACTAAAGTGTCAAAATATGAAAATGTGAGGGCTATTTTGTAAAATGCCCTAAATATGTGTGTGAGGACTAAATTGAATGAATTGGTGATTGAATGAGTTGAATTTGAATATGTATAGACCAAGAAAGGAGAAGTTCGAATCAAGATCGAGCCAAAGACAAAGTTCTCAATTAATCGACCGTTTTGATATCTCGATGTCCGAGGTAAGTTTGGATATAATAGTAGTTGTAAACTATATCTATGTTGTGTGAATCAAGTAAATATATATAATTATGAGATTTAAAATGCTATGCGCAAAATTGAATTAGAGGGCACTAACTGTGTGTGCGAAAAGATAGAAGCTTCAACTTATTGAACTGGCACTGTGTGTGCGATAGCTATATAAGTTCGGTTTAACATATTGGAACTAAGTAAGCGATGACGATTATGTTTTCGTTTTGAAAATTGGCACTAAGTGTGCGAATAAATCAAAGGAATAGCCAAAGGTTGAACGAGAGGTAATATCAAGCAATCGAGTAGCATTAATGGTGAGTAACTACGTGTTGGTCAAGGTACGTTTGAACCTATGTGGGTGATGGTAGGCTTAAGAGTTGAATGAATAGATAATTGAGCATATGGTTGAGATTGACGATGAGCCTAATTGTGCAATTTATCTATGTGATGGTTTAATTATGTATTGATGTGGTATTATTGAGTAATATGTATTATATTACGAACTTACTAAGCTTTTGAAAGCTTACTGTGTGATTTGTTTCTCTATTTTGTAGTGTTAGTAAAGCTAGCTAGGATCTAGGGATCGTCAGCATCACTATCACACTATCGACAATTTATTTTTGGGTATTCTTGGAAAGATGTATATAGTTGAAATATGGCATGTATAGGCTAGAAGTTATGGCATGTTTTGAAATGTTTAATCCTTGCCATGTGATTTGGCTTGGAAGTTGAATGATGATGAACTTATGAATGAGCTATGAATATGGTATATTTCATGATTATATGGTTGATGAAAGATATGGATTGAAAATGAGTTATGGTATGGATTACATGATGCTTGATATATATGTAGGTTTTGAGATGTAAGATTACTACTTTGATTAGACTTATTTGTGATGATATTAGGTATGGAATTAGATGGTATTGTTGGTGAATTATAAGTGCATGAAATGGAATTGTATGGATGTAATTATAAGCATGAATTATTATTGACTTGAAGCTTGTAGGGATGACCCTTGGGTGGGTGGAAAATTGGCCTTGCAAATGGCCTATTTTGCATACACGACTAAGAGACACGGGCGTATGTCTCTGTTGTGTGGCTCAAGGGCCACTTCGAGGTGTGCCTAGACAGGTTACACGGCAGTGGCACATGGGTGTGCCTAGTGGCCGTGTGACCAAGTCAATAGCTAGCTTAATTTAACACGGCCATGGCATACGGGCATGTCTAGTGGCCGTGTGGATAAGTCAGTATGTACACCCTATTTTGGCACTGCCTGGACACATGGGCATGTATGGTAGTAATGTGAGGCATAGGGCCTAACTGCACGGGCGTGTAACCTTTGCAGTGTTGAAGAACGTTTAAATTTTTGAAAACTTTCGTAAGTATTTGGTTTAGTCCCAAAATCTTTGTAACATGTGTTTAAGGTCTCGTATACCTCGATAAGGGACTATATGATCATATTTGAATATGTTTGATTGATGATTGACCTTGTGTCATGAAATAGATGTGAAATGTTCTGATTGTTTGGTAATGCCTCTTAACCCTATTTCGATGACGATTTCGGGTTAGGGGTGTTACATTTTATTGGTATCAGAGCTATAGTTTAGTCGATTCTCAGACTAATGTTGAGCGTGTGAGTCTAGCTATACATGCCATATATACGGAATTGTGGTAGTGTGATGAATTCTGACAGTTGAAAATGTGTTTTCATATAGTATTGGATCCCGATCAGGCAGTTGCTGATGATGTTGAGATAACGCGCCTGCTCCCACTCAAGGGACAGCACCGACCACATCTAGGCCGAATGATTATAGTGAGGGAGGAGAGGCTAAGCAAGCCTTCTTCCAAATGATGAGTGAGTGGTTTCTGGAGTGCGTTCGAATGAATCCAGATTCTCCACAACCTCCACCCCACAAATGATAGACCCGATTCGATTGAATAAACCTCTTGTGGAAAAGATTTGTAAGTACGGGGCGAAAGAGTTTAGGGCCACGCTGATGACTATGCTGAGCGAGCTAAGTTTTGGCTCGAGAATACAATTCAGGTATTTGATGAGATGTCGTTGACCCCTGATGAATGCATTAAGTGTGTAGTTTCTTTATGGAGATATACCATGTATAACTGGTGGAAGACGTTGACATCTGTGGTTCCGAGAGAGAGAATCACCTGGGATATCTTTCAAGTTGAATCCAGAAAGAAGTATATCATCAAAGATTCATTGATCAGAAACGTAAAGAATTCCTCGAGTTGAAACAAGGTCGCATGTCTATTACCGAGTACGAGAGGGAATTTGTGAGATTGAGCCAGTATGCACAGGAATGTCTTTCGACCCAAGCTACTATGTGTAAACGCTTTATAGAAGGGTTGAATGAAGATATTAAGCTGGTGGTTGGGATACTTGACATAAATGAATTTGTTGTGTTAGTCGAAAGAGCCTGCAAAGCCGAAGAGCTTAGCAAAGAAAAGAATAAAGCTGAATATGAAGTGTAACACCTTAAACCTGGCCTAAACGCTACGACTGAATCTAGTATGTCACAGGGTTAGGTGAAAATGGTTTTCTAACGACTCTGGGAAAAATCATAAAACCTTTTAATTAAGCGATGTTTTGAAAACAAAGATTTGTTAGCTTGGGAAAAATTTCAAAATTTTATTTAACCAATTATTTATTAGACTAGATGCGAATTTGAAAGAAACGTTATTTAGTGAACTCGAATATCCAAAAACCCTATTTAAATTTCGTGACTAAGATTTTGTATGGTGTCAGGCATAAATATTAAATCAAACCAAGTATGAATTTAAAAGGCCTTATTACAACAAAAATCCCCAAATAAAAACTAACTTTAAGTAGTAGAAAGTTCATAAAAATATAACGTCTTTTATGGCCTCCACGAGTCCACCTCGGCTCCCATATCCATGATCTACTGATTACCTGAAAGGTTAGGGAAAGGGTGAGTCACAGAGACTCAGTGTATAAAACCATCAAACACATAAATTGGCCCACGGCCCACAATCTTGTATTTAGCTCATACACAATGTCATACAATCACAAGAAATGCATTAAGTCCGGCCCAACCTAGTATTTCCATCCTCCACATGCCATCTCGTACCAACAATCACACCGTAGGGATTTCTACAATCAACCCTCCATCCGCTATCATTTGCCTTGTGATCATCTTTGTCAGAAAATGTGGCGAGCCACCGATCACTATGTGACCTTAAAATCAACTGTGGCATAGCCAGCGATCACTATGTGACCTCATAAACAGATGTGGCAGCACCACCGATCACTATGTGACCTTAATAAACAATGTGGCAGAGCCACCGATCACCATGTGACCTTATGAACAATGTGGCAGAGCCACCAATCACTATGTGACTTTATCACTCCCCCATTATCAACATTCCCATATCCCATGCACAACATTTATATCGTGACAGATGTATCATGCTAGTAACAAGGCAATAAATCATCACATACAACCAACTCATATCAGGTGATTATAGATACGTACCTGGCACTTTCTGCCTTACCCACAAGGGTATTTCAACTGTATTTACAACCTTTTTCGGCTTTTCAACCCATACAATTAATAATACAATTATGTGAAGTGTGTTAGAGTTTACACACCTGTTAACACGTAAAACAATGCTCTCTACGTTGACACTATCGATAGCAGAAATAACTGCTATCTGCCTACGACTCTGTTCTGAAGCCGTACATAACTCAATGGCCAATCTCGGACTACTGACATCGCTCGCTTCTTAAACTTAGGGGCTGGGTTTATGGGTCCAACTCCTCCTTTGCTTGATCGGTATTGGATTCCACCAAAATATCTTGTTAGATGCTACTATAATGAAATATGGTTGTTAAACCATGATATAGGGTTAAGGTAACGAATATGATAACGAACCTAAACTAAATCTAAAGAGAACATCATTACCTTGAAATCCCTTAAAGAGAGATAGGACTCAGAGATTAACGGTTTCTGGCTTAGGGATTTAGATGATTTGATTTCCTTCAATTCCGAAAATAGCGCCCCAAAGAGAACACAAGAAACAATAAGAATCATAAATCCAACGATGGCCTTAGCAAGCCAATTAGCCATTCGACTTTGGCTTCCAAAAATCGAAAGAGAAAAATAAAGAGTTAACAGAATTCATCACTTACCTTAACACAGGAGATTCGGCTATCACTTAAGAGAAAATTTGGCAATGACAGGGAAGAAGATGAAAGGGCCGAAAATAAAATAAAAACTACAAATGGGACTTAGGAGTTTTCGTTTTTAGAAGAGATCAAAAGAAAAGATGAAAAAGAGAAGGCTATGAAGATTCGGCTTGTAGAAGAAATTAGAGAAGAGAACTATGGACAAGGGACATTCGGCTATAGCATAGAAATGGAAATGAGAATGGGGTTAGGGGTTTCAACTTTTGAGAAAGAAACAATTGAGAGAAGAAGAATAGAAAAACGAAATAAAAAGAAGTGGTAAGAATAGTAAAAAAGAAGAAGAATTTTGGCAAGACTTAAGTAAGTTCGGCTTTAGCAGAAAATGAAGAAGAGAATGAAAGAAACCTCAAATGCCAAAAATGGGAAGAGAACTCTAACTTGACTATACAAAATTTCAGCACCTACCAACCCAAAAGCCAAAAAATGCACTATTTTGAGAAGAAAAAGCATATGTTTCCAAAGTAGAAATTCAGCACACCCTAGCCACACAAAATCTGATTCCTCCCTCTACCATGAGTTTGAAATTCGGCCAACACCAAGCTCACAATGCCCATCGCTTTCTTTTCTCCTCAAATTCCTCTTGATTACCCATTTGAAATATTTTGTACACTTTAAGCTCCCCTTTTTCCTCTCTGCCACTTATTTAAATTTTTTGACTCAGTCCACTCCCCTATCTTGAAGTGTCCCAGTCGAATTCTGCCTCTGCTCTCCTTGATGCCAAAAAGAACTCCCAAAATGAGCTCCTTGTAACTTGAACCTGCTCCCACTACTACTCCCTGTGGTGTCACTTACCAGCATCTTAAGTGGCGCCTCCTTGCCACTCTGCCACCCCTTTTATTGTGTCAACCAAACACCAATATAATCCCTTAAGTCCTATTCCAGCTAGCTCCTCCACTAAACTGCCTAAATAAGAAATTTTAGCCAGGGCTCCGGCTTTTCACTGGGCCTTTCCTAGACTTCCATACACCCTAAACAAGCACAGTACACAAAGCATACATGCAAAAACACATCAAATGCATAGCCCCTAGATCAGGATATTACAGTTTTACCCTCCTTAAGAAAATTTCAACCTCAAAATTACGTGGTCAAAAGAGATGAGGGTATTACTGTCGCATCGCTTCTTCTGGTTCCCACGTAGCTTCCTTAGAATCGTGATTACGCCATAAAATCTTAACTAATGGAACTGTATTCTGTGTAACACTTTGACTTCACGATCCAAAATCCAAATCGGTTCCTCTTCAAGGGATAGATTAGGCCTTACTTTGATTCCTTCTACTGACACCACGTGAGATGGATTCAAACAATAGCGTCTTAGCGTTGAAGCATAGAACACATCATGAATCTGACTTAACTCTGCAGGTAACTCGAGTTGATAAGCTACTGGTCCCACACACTTCAATACACGATAAGGCCCAATAAAGCTGAGGCTTAGCTTACCCTTCTGTCCAAACCTTAACACCTTTTTCCACGGTGAAACTTTTATGAATACTTGATCACCTATCTCAAATCCTATATCTTTGCGGTTTAGATCAGCATAGGATTTCTGTCGGTCTGACGCTTCCTTTAAACGAGTTCAAATTAACTTAACCTTATCTTTCATTTTTGAAACCAAGTCCGGACCCAACAACTGACGCTCGCCCAACTCTGTCCAACACGTAATGGTACGACACTTCTGACCATATAACGCCTCATAAGGTGCCATCTGAATACTCTCTTGGTAGCTATTGTTATATGTGAATTCCACTAATGATAGAAATTCTTCCCAACTACCTCTGAAGTCGAAGACACAGCCCCTCAGCATGTCTTCTAAGATCTGAATTACTATCTTTGATTGTCCATCAGACTGTGGATGAAATGCTGTACTGAAACCTAACTTTGTCCCCAAAGCTTGATACAATGCCTTCCAAAACCTTGACATGAATCTCGAGTCTCTATCTGAGATGATAGACACTAGTACTCCACGCAACCTTATGATCTCTGCTACATACAACTTAGCCAATTTCTGAAGGGAGTAATTGACGTGAGCCGGTATGAAATGGACAGACTTCATAAATGGTCCACAAATACCCATACTAAATCATTTTTAGTAGGCGTAAGGGGTAGCCTACTAACAAAATCCATCGTGATCCTCCCCCACTTCCACTGCGGAATATTTAACGGCTGTAACAGACCTGAAGGCAACTGATGTTCTGCTTTTACCTGCTGGTATGTCAAACACTTACTTACAAATTTGGTTATTTCATGCTTCAGACCCGGCCACCAAAACTGTTCTTGTAATTCTCTATACATCTTACTTCCGCCAGGATGCATAACATATGGGCTACTATGCGCTTCCTAAACTATCAACTGTCTTAATTCCACATCCTTCGGCATGCAAACCTTCTTACAAAAACACAGAGACCCATCACTATTCAAACTGAAATCCTCTACCCCATCATTCTGTACTTGAAGTAGTCGAGCACTCAAAACATCATCCAGTAACTACTTTTCCTTAATATGATTTATCCATGTCTATTTCACCTGAAGCTCAGCTAACAAACTCTCATCATCATACAAGCTAAGATGGGCAAACATCGCCCTCAGATCCGAGATTACTTTCTAACTTAGTGCATCTGCCACCACGTTAGCTTTACCCGGATGGTAATCAATCGAGCAATCGTAATCCTTTAACAACTCGATCCACCTCCTCTGTCTTAAATTTAGCTCCTTCTGGGTAAGAAGATATTTTAAGCTCTTATGATCTGTATAAATGACAGACTTCTCCCCATACAAATTCAAATCTTTAAGGCAAACACCACCCATATCCATACAAAAGATACCCTTTTTTCCTCAACAACTTGGTTAGAGATAAACCACAAACTCCTTTCTAGTTTGAATTAACAAGAACCCTTCAACAAACTTTCCTGCCGCTTGTCAATATCCAAAAGATAGACCAAGAAAACTTCTAATAATCAAGAAAACCTAATCGCCACAGTCTTAGAAGGCTTCCAATTCAAGACAGCTTTAATTTTTTGAGGATCAACTCTAATCCAATTCGCACTTACTAAATTTGGCGAACAATTGCTTCTCCCTCAAGATTTGCAACACCACTCGAAGATGTGAATCGTGCTCCTCCTCTGACCTTGACTAAACCAAAATATCGTCTATAAACACTATGACAAATCGGTTCAGATAGGGTTGGAAAACCCGGTTCATCATATCCATAAATGCTACTGGTGCAATGGTTAACCCAAACGGCATCACAAAAAATTCATAATCTCTATAGCGAGTACAAAATGCCGTTTTATGGATATCCATTTCCTTAACCTTGAGTTGATGATACCCTGACCTCAAATCTATCTTTGAAAAGGATGAAGCCCCCTTCAACTGGTTGAACAAGTCGTCAATCCGCTGCAACGGGTATTTGTTCTTGATTGTCAATTTTTTTAGCTGGTGATAATCAATGCACATACGCATTGATCCATCCTTCTTCTTAACAAATAACATCGGTGCTCCCCATGGTGATACACTCGATCGGATAAAACCTCGATCTAAAAGTTCCTAAATTTGAGCTTTCAGTTCTACTAGCTCCTTCGGTGCCATTCTATAAGGAGTGATAGATACAGGCGTTGTCCCCAGAAGAAGATCAATTCTGAATTCTACCTCGCGATCCGAGGGTAATGCTGGAAACTCTTCTAGAAAAACATCAAAAAACTCCTTCACTGTCCTCACATCCCCCACAGACAATTCATTACCCTCCAAAGTGCAAAGCAAGGCTATGAACGCCTCGCATCCTTTCCTCACCATTCTTTCAACCTTTTTTAGAGTGGACACCACGTTAGACAAATAGTTCCTCCTTTCTCCTATTACCACCACCTCCTCATCTTCAAGGGTCCTGACCACCATGCACTTAGCAGCACAATCCAAATTTACTCGATAACTCACTAACCAGTCCATACCTAAAATCAAATCGAACTTCCCAAATGGCAGTTCCATCAGATCAGCCGGAAAAATTACCCATTGAACTTCTAAAGGTACTTCCCTATATAGTCTGTTTACCACTATCGATTTTCCTAGTGGGCTAATTACAGTCATCTCCCTAGAAATAATCTTTGAGTCTATACCTAAAGTTCTAGATACCACACTAGCAACATAAGAATGTGTCGACCCAATGTCAATCAATGTAGAAAAAGGCAATCCAAAGATTAAGAGCGTCTGGGTTATGACATCGGTGCATCTCAGAACACCCAAACCCTACTTAAACGTTATTTAACCGGATCCGACATGTCACATGAAAGGAATGTTTAAAAATTGTACGCTCGTTAAAAAGTTTGCATTTTTTTTGAAACTCCACGCTTCGTGGTTTGTATATAAAACCGATTCATTTAATGCCCATTTTACAAAGTTGTTATTAGTTTGTAAAATTGTATTTGTTGTGAAAATTGAGTTGAAGTAATTTTGAATAAGAAATAGTTTATTAACATTTTAGGAAAATCCGCATTAAACATCTAATAATAAGCAATAACCAATTTAAAAGCTAAAACCAAATAAAATACCAAGGACTTATTACATAACAAAAACCTAAATAAAAATAAGTCCAAATAAAAGAAATGAATTTATTTAGTAAACATATGTATGGCCTCCACGAGTCCACCTCTACTCCCAAATCCGCGATCTAATGATTACCGCAAAATTTAACTAAGGGTGAGTCATCGAGACTCGGTGTGTAAATCCTCATCCAACGGGTGTTAAACCCTTACACAATTTCATATGGAAATATGCATGTCATGCAACCCAAAACCTAACCATCCAAACTCCCGATTCTACCCTGTGGTACCAAACCTTTGGTGGTGCCAAACCACCGTGACTTAAAGTCACAAAATCCATCATGGGCCAACCCACGTTGTGATACCAAATCACCGCGACGATCCCAGATCTCAAAAGTGGGGCCAACCCACGGTGATGTTAAACCACAGGGACAAGTCGCTATGAGGTGCTAAACCTCCGGTGTCCCAAAGACACAAATGTGATACTAAATCACAAGTGACCAAGTCACAAATAATCAAGGTAGGGCCAATCCACGTGTGATACCAAATCACCGCGCCAATCCCATAATATCATCTGGGGCCAACCCATCGTGGTACTAAGCCACGGGACAAGACGCCATGAGGTGCCAAACCTCCGTGTCCGAAGACACGAATGTGATACCAAATCACCGGAGGTACTAAACCTCCGTGTCCAAGACACGATATCAATCTTCCCTCCACTCATCGGACCCATGCAATATGACATAATAATTCGTGTATGCAGATGTCATGTATGCTAGACAAATATCAAATAACGATGAAACGAATTACCATCATAATCGTAATAATAATATACAACATAATCAAGCTAACCAACCTCTAAGGGTGTAGCAAGAATTTTACCTACTAAGGGTATTTTAGAATTTACCCACCAAGGGTATTTTCGTAATTTACACACCAAGGGTATTTTGGTAATTTACCCACCAAGGGTATTTTAAGTAATTTACCCACCAAGGGTATTTTCGTAATTTACCTACCAATGGTATTTTCATAATTTACCCACCAAGGGTATTTTCATAATTTCGCACCTACAATGGCCCTCCCGGAGGTCTAATGTTACCCTGAGCGACTCGACTACCATTTTCGGTCGTCACTAGACTATTGGGCCTAAAACTCGATTTTGGCCCATTCGCCCACACGCCGTGTGGCCCACCTAACACAAATCTAGCCACGATATAGGTTCCACCTAGTCTAGTTCACTATATACTATATCATCATACAATTTATTCCAATTAGGCCCACGGCCCATTGGGCCCACTTCGCCCATCGCGACCCAAGCAAACCCCAACCCACAAGAATACTACCGATGGCCTCAACTATCGCGTCGAAGCCCTTACGTCTTTCGCCGCGCTCGTGGCTACTATTGTCGTGGATCGGCACTTGCGCTTGTCGCTCTACAACTAGAGTAGAGAGTTACACACCGACAGGACTCGGTGTTAAGCTGCTGCTGCGACCACTCCTCGTGCCCAAACGCCCACCAAGGTCTCTTAACTCTCCTTCGGAATGCTCTTTATATAGCTAGCTCTTCACCTTCCTTCTTTGTATCTTTTCGATGTGGGATCCCTACGTCAAGAGAGTTTAAATTCAACCGAAAGTCTTACCGTCAATCTGCAAAATAAATACTCCTTGCTTCTCATGAGATTCGAACCTGCACTCTCTCAGTAGCATAATCCATGCCGCTAGCCACTTTACCAACTAGCTCCTTGTGTCTTAAACCATGCAACTAAATATAACCCTATGTATAAGGTCTAAATTCATTTAATAAAATAATCTAAAAGGAATGCAAACGCTACAACTAGAACCTTGGACCTCCTTCCTTCCTTGTGGCATCATTCCTTGTCCTTAAGTGGCGCCACTTTGCCACTACACCACACACTCCACTTGTGTCACTTTTCTCCATAGTTTATTCTTAAGGCCTACCGCCAACTTTCGTGGTTTTTTCACCTAAAACCAAAATTTTCCCAAAGCTAATATTTGATCCCGGACTTCATAGAAGCCCTTAACCTTCCAAAATCACTTATCTAAAAGGTCCAACTTGCACTTAAGCCGATCTCCTATTCTCCAAAAAATTTTAAACGCTACTACGCCTAAGGCCCATTGGGCTCAATCCTACTAGGCCTAATTTGGGATGTTACAAATCTACCTTCCTTAAAGAAATTTAGGTCTCGAAATTTCCAACTAACTAACAAATACTGCGTCCTAACCTACCACACTACGCTCACGCCAAGACTCTAATCTAATAACACTAATAAACCAAATCAAACTTCTTTCTCATAACTAGATAACTAAACACAAAACAAATCGATATTTATACATACAATTTCTATATCCAAACCAGACACACAAAATAAATACCAAAAATACGGTCATAACATTGTCTTAACAAACATAAAATAAGGGAACTTACTTGATTTGGATGCCGGAGACTCAAGGTGCCATACTTCCAAACAACATGTATTTTCAAACAAACTTTTTTGAACCCCATAACCCACAAATGAAGTTTTGAAACCTAGGCTCGATACCAATTTGTAACACCCCAAACCGCCTAAACGTTACTAACGGATCGACATGTCACATGAAAGGAATGTTTAAAATTGTACGCTCATTAAAAGTTCAGATTTTTTTTTGAAACTCCACGCTTCGTGGTTTGTATATAAAACCGATTCATTTAATGCCCATTTTACAAAGTTGTTATTAGTTTGTAAAATTGTATTTGTTGTGAAAATTGAGTTGAAGTAATTTTGAATAAGAAATAGCTTATTAACATTTTAGGAAAATCCGCATTAAACATTTAATAATAAGCAAGAACCAATTTAAAAGCTAAAACCAAATAAAATACCAAGGCCTTATTACATAACAAAACCCAAATAAAAATAAGTCCAAATAAAAGAAATGAATTTGAGTAAACATATGTATGGCCTCTACGAGTCCACCTTAGCTCCCAAATCCATGATCTAATGATTACCCGCAAAATTTAACTAAGGGTGAGTCATCGAGACTCGATGTGTAAATCCCCATCCAACGGTGTTAAACCTTACACAATTTCATATGGAAATATGCATGTCATGCAACCCAAAACCTAACCATCCGAAACTCCCGATTCTACCCGTGTGGTACCAAACCACCGGTGGTGCTAAACCACCGTGACTTAAAGTCACAAAATCCATCTGTGGGGCCAACCCACGTTGTGATACCAAATCATCGGCGACGATCCCAGTATCTCAAAAGTGGGGCCAACCCACGGTGTTGTTAAACCACGGGGACAAGTCGCTATGAGGTGCCAAACCTCCGTGTCCCAAAGACACAAATGTGATACCAAATCACCGTGACCAAAGTCACGAATAATCAAGGGTGGGGCCAACCCACGTGTGATACCAAATCACCGTGTCAATCCCATAATATCATCGTGGGGCCAACCCATTGTGGTACTAAGCCACGGGACAAGACGCCATGAGGTGCCAAACCTCCGTGTCCGAAGACACGAATGTGATACCAAATCACCGGAGGTACCAAACCTCCGTGTCAGAAGACACGATATCAATCTTCCCTCCACTCATCATACCCATGCAATATGACATAATAATTTATGTATGCAGATGTCATGTATGCTAGACATATATCAAATAACGATGAAACGAATTACCATCATAATCGAATAATAATATACAACATAATCAAGCTAACCAACCTCTAAGGGTATAGCAAGAATTTTACCTACTAAGGGTAATTTTAATTTACCCACCAAGGGTATTTTAAGTAATTTACACACCAAGGGTATTTTGTAATTTACCCACCAAGGGTATTTTTAGTAATTTACCCACCAAGGGTATTTTCGTAATTTACCTACCATTGGTATTTTCATAATTTACCCACCAAGGGTATTTTCATAATTCAAGACCTACAATGGCCTCTCCTGAGGTCTAATGTTACCTTGAGCGACTCGACTACCATTTTCGGTCGTCACTAGACTATTGGGCCTAAAACTCGATTTTGGCCCATTCGGGCCCACACGCTCGTGTGGCCCACCTAACACAAATCTAGCCACGATATAGGTTCCACCTAGTCTAGTTCACTATATACTATATCATCATACAATTTATTCCAATTAGGCCCACGGGCCTATTGGGCCCACTTCTACCATCGCGCCCAAGCATTTCAACCCACAAGAATACTAACGATGGCCTCAACTATCGCTGTCGAAGCCCCACACACGCTTTCGCCGCACGTGTGGCTACTATTGTCGTGGACTGCACTTAAGCATTTGCCGCTCTACAACTAGAGTAGAGAGAGTTACACACCGATGGGACTCGTGTTAAACTGCAGCTGCGACCACTCCCCGTGCCCAAACGCCCACCAAGGTCTCTTAACTCTCCTCTGGAATGCTCTTTATATAGCTAGCTCTTCACCTTCCTTCTTTGTATCTTTCCGATGTGGGATCCCTACGTCCAAGAGAGTTTAAATTCAATCTGAAACTCTTACCGTCCAATCGCAAAATAAATACTCCTCGCTTCTCATGAGATTGAACCAGACTCTCTGTAGCATAATCCACGCGGTAGCCACTTTACCAACTAGCTCCTTGTGTCTTAAACCATGTGCAACTAAATATAACCCTATGTCTAAGGTCTAAATTCATTTAATAAAATAATCTAAAAGGAATGCAAACGCTACAACTAGAACCTTGGACCTCCTTCCTTCCTTGTGGCATCATTCCTTGTCCTTAAGTGGTGTCACTTTGCCACTACACCACACACTCCACTTGTGTCACTTTTCTCCATAGTTTATTCTTAAGGCTCACCCGCCAACTTTCGTGGTTTTTTCACCTAAAACCAAAATTTTCCCAAAGCTAATATTTGATCCGGACTTCATGAAGCCCCCAACCTTCCAAAATCACTTATCTAAAAGGTCCAACTTGCACTTAAGTCGATCTCCTATTCTCCAAAAATTTTAAAACGCTACTACGCCTAAGGCCATTGGGCTCAATCCTACTAGGCCTAATTTCAGGATGTTACAGCATCACCCTCCTCTCAGTGTCTAGCTGCATAGACCAACCCCGGCTATCTCACTTCAGTGTTTCCTGTACCTCTGCTTGGCATTCCACGACCCGACCGAAACCATTACCTCCTCTGACCGGACCACGACCTCTCTGTGGTTGCTGGCTTTCTTTACCCTGTTGAGTATAACCCTGATTCCCTGGCCTTGCACCGTCTCGCTCTTGTGCACAGTCTCTAAACTGGTGATCAGCCGATCCACACCTGTAACACCTTCTGTTAGTTGACCAATACTTTCCAAAATGGAATTTACCACACCGAGCACACCTCTGAGGCTGTCTATCAGCAACAGGTCTCACAACTTGACCAGGCCCATCTGTCCTAGGTCTCTTTTGCAAATGCCTAACTGACCCTGCCTAACCAAAATTCCTTTTATTACTACCTTTATCTTTATCCCTATTCTACTTTTCTGACCTCTTTACTTCCTCGGCCATCTTAGCCTTTTCCACTAAAACAGTGAACTCCCTTTCTCGCTGTGGAGTTATCAATACCCGCAGATCATCCCTCAGACCATCTTTAGACCAAACACAACGCTCATGGTCTGTAGCCACTATCCTTCGAGCATAGCGACAAAGGCATTGGAACTCTTCCTCATATTCAGCCACTGATTTATTGCCCTGAACTAGATTCAGAAATGACCTACGCTGCGCATCCACATAACTCAATCTGATGTACTTACTCTGGAATGCCGTCTTGAAGAAATCCCAGGTGATGCGGTCAGCCACTGAACCATCCCTAACCGTAAGCCACCACTGATACGCCTCATCTCAAAGAAGAGACATAACCCCTTTCAACTTTTCCTCCTCCGTGAAGTCGAGATCATCCATTATACGCTCAACTGCCTCCAGCCAATACTCAGCTGTATTAGGAGCTACCCTAGAAATACCCCTAAACATTTCTGCTCCATTAGCCCGAAGTCATTCTGACATAGATTTTGAGCCCCTGTACCTAGGCCTACCCTAACAACTCTCTTCAATACCCATAACATTGCTTGAGACACCGCGTCATCACCACCCGTTTGATCCTGAAATTCTACCTCTGCAGCTGGCGGTACTGGCATCTCATTTCCGACTCATGACCAGATCCTACTAGTTCCAACACAACAATTCTGCCTCTACCACGGCCACGCACACCATGTCCACGTCCCCTAGTGCTCATAACTAACGTTTGCGACTTAATCTGGTTAAAAGTTTTATGAGTTAGTATTTCTTTCACTGTTTAACACCGAGTAGTTTTATGGATAATAGTCTTAAGGAATAGTTTTCGCAAGACTCATCAAATCAGCTTCAGTCTCTAAAGTTCGGGTATCTTAAAGCTTAACAAACATACTTATTCATGCTATGAATCATTTCAAGCATACATCACCAAATAGTTAGAATCACTTACCTCGGTGGATCGGTGTCGACGGACTCGGATGCCATATTTCACTCAAAAATAGTTTTCTCCAATTCTCATTGATTTTATAAAATACTGTTGAACCCATTTCACAGTCCGAGTGTTTGCAACTTGGCTCTGATACCAAAATTGTAAGACCTCAAACCTGGCCTAAATGTTACGACCGAATCT
The DNA here is from genome assembly GCA_025506655.1 of Gossypium rotundifolium. Lineage (NCBI taxonomy): Eukaryota > Viridiplantae > Streptophyta > Magnoliopsida > Malvales > Malvaceae > Gossypium > Gossypium rotundifolium. The sequence goes on along the minus strand of CP106732.1, from coordinate 65,774,356 downwards.
GGTATGTCAGAGGGTTAGGTGAAAATAATTTTCTAACGACTCTGGGAAAAATCATAGTTTTGAAAACCTTTTGATTAAGCGATGTTTCAAAAACCAAGATTTGTTAGCTTGGGAAAAATTTCAAAATTTTTTTAACCAATTATTTATTAGACTAGGTGCGAATTTGAAAGAAACATTATTTAGTGAACTCGAATATCCAAAAACCCCCATTTAAATTTCGTGACTAAGTTTTTTGCATGGTGTCAGGCATAAATACTAAATCAAACCAAGTATAAATTTAAAAGGCCTTATTACAACAAAAATCCCCAAATAAAAACTAACTTTAAGCATGAGAAAGATCATAAAAATATAATGCCTTTTATGGCCTCCACGAGTCCAACTCAACTGCCATATCCACGATCTACTGATTACCTGAAAGGTTAGGGAATGAGTGAGTCACAGAGACTTAGTGTGTAAGACCATCAAACACATAAATCGGCCCATGACCCACAATCTTGTATTTAGCTCATACACAATGTCATACAATCACAAGAAATGCATTAAGCCTAGCCCAACCTAGATTTCCATCCTCTACATGCCATCCCGTACCAACCATCACACCGTGGGGATTTCTACAATCAACCCTGCATCCGCTACATGCCGTCTTGACAATCATGCTATCAAAAATGTGGCAGAGCCACCGATCACTATGTGACCTTAAAATCAACTATGGCATAGCCACCGATCACTATGTGGCCTCATAAATAGATGTGGCAGTGCCACCGATCACTATGTGGCCTTAATAAATAATGTGGCAGAGCCACCGATCACCATGTGACCTTATGAACAATGTGGCAGAGCCACTGATCACTATGTGACCTTATCACTTCCACTTTATCAACATTCCCATATCACATGCACAACATTTATATCGTGACAGATGTATCATGCTAGTAACAAGGTAATAAATCATCACATACAACCAACTCATATTAGGTAATTACAGATACGTACCTGGCACTTCCTACCTTACCCACAAGGGTATTTTGACTATATTTACAGCCTTTTTTGGCTTTTCAGCCCATACAATTAGTAATACAATTAAGTGAAGTGTGTTAGGGTTTATACACCTGATAACATGCAAAGTGATACCCTCTACGTCGACACTACCGATAGTAGAAACAACTGCTATCTGCATAGGACTCTATTCTGAAGCCAGTCCATAACCCGGTGACCAATCTCAGACTGCTGACACCGCTTGCTTCTTAAACTTAGGGGCTGAGTTTACAGGTTTAACCCCGTCTTTTGCCTAATCAGTATTGGATTCCATCAAAAGATCTTGTCAGATGCTACTATAATGAAATATGGTTGTCAAACCATAATATAGGGTTAAGGTAATGAATATGATAACGAACCTAAACAAAATCTAAAGAGAACACCGTTACCTTGAAATCCTAAAAAGAGAGATAGGACTCACAGATTAACGGTTTTCAGCTTAGGGATTTAGATGATTTGATTCCCTTCAATTCCCGAAATAGCACCCCAAAGAGAACACAAGAAACAATAAGAATCATAAATCCAACGATGGCCTTACCAAGCCAATTAGCCATTCGACTTTGGCTTCCAAAAATTGAAAGAGAAAAATAAAGAGTTAACAGAATTCGTCACTTACCTTAACATAGGAGATTCGGCTATCACTTAAGAGAAAATTTGGCAATGACAGGGAAGAAGATGAAAGGGCCAAAAATAAAATAAAAACTATAAATGGGACTTAGGAGTTTTCGATTTTAGAAGAGATTAAAAGAAAAGATGAAAAAGAGAAGGCTATGAAGATTCGGCTTGTAGAAGAAATCAGAGAAGAGAACTATGGAAAAGGGACATTCGGCTATAGCATAGAAATGAAGATGAGAATGGGGTTAGGGGTTTCAGCTTTTGAGAAAGAAACAATTGAGGGAAGAAGAATAGAAAAACTAAATAAAAAGAAGTGGTAGGAATGGTAAAGAAGAAGAAGAATTTTTGGTAAGACTTAAGTAAGTTAGGCTTTAGCAGAAAATGAATAAGAGAATGAAAGAAACCTCAAATGCCAAAAATGGGAAGAGAACTCTTACTTGACTATACAAAATTTTGGCACCTACCAACCTAAAAGCTGAAAATGCACTATTTTGAGAACAAAAAGCCTATTTTTCCAAAGTAGAAATTTGGCACATGCTAGCCACACAAAAACTGATTCCTCCCTCTACTATGAGTTTGAAAATCGGCCAACACCAAGCTCACATTGCCCATCCCTTTCTTTTCTCCTCAAATTCCTCCTGATTACCCGTTTGAAATATTTTGAACACTTTAAGCTTCCCTTTTTCCTCTCTGCCACTCATTCAAATTATTTGACTCAGTCCACTCCCCTATCCTAAAGTGTCTCAGTCAAATTCTACCTCTGCTCTCCTTGACGCCAAAAAGAACTCCCAAAATGAGCTCCTTGTGACTTGAACCTGCTCCCTCTACTACTCTTTGTGTCGTCACTTACTAGCATCTTAAGTGGTACCTCCTTGCCACTCTGCCACCCCTTTTCTTGTGTCAACCAAACACCAACATAATCCCTTAAGTCTTATTCTAGCTAGCTGCTCCACTAAAGTGCCTAAAAAGAAAATTTTAGCCAGGTCTCGACTTTTTGCCGGGCCTTTCCTAAACTCCCATACACCTTAAACAAGCACATTACACAAAGCATACACACAAAAACACATCAAATGCATAGGCCCTAGATCGGGATATTACATGAAGCTTGAGATAAAAGAAAAACATTAATGAGTAAGATGTCTCAACCTTCATTGAAAAGATTTAGATATACAAGCAATCGTCAAATGTTTCATTTTGACATCCGAGTAAAGATCGTGTGAGACAAAGTATTGGTTCACAAGATCAAATTCCAACTAAATCAAGAATTAGAAGTGCCAAAAGCGACAAATCTGAGTGTAGACAATGTGGAAGATGACATGTGGAAGAATGTTGAGGCAAATATAATAATCAAACTTGTTATAAATGTGGATCAAGAGATCACTACATTCGAGACTACCCAAAGATGATTGAGGAAGAAAATGTTCAGAACGTGAGATCGAGTAATGTGGCGGCTAGGGGTAGACCACCCAGAAACATCGGGAATATGAGTGGAAGACAAAGAGGGACTACTATTGATACAACTATTAGATTGGAGGCGAGAGCACCTGTTTGAGCTTATGTTATACGTGCACGAGAGGAAGCATTATCTGCTGACATTATCACTGGTACTTTTACTCTATTTATTATTGATGTGATTGTACTGATAGATCCAGGATTTACTCATTCCTCGTGTGTGTGAATCTAGTATCTAGTAAGACTCTACCTGTTGAGTCTACTGAATTTGTGATTAGAGTATCAAACCCTTTAGGCAAGTGTGTCTTGGTGGATAAAGTGTGCAAGAATTCCTATTGATGTTTCGGGATATATGCTTTTGGCTAATTTGATGTTGCTACCATTCAATGAATTTGATATAATTTTGGGTATGGATTGGCTCACTTTGCATAACGCCACTATGAATTGTAAAAGAAAGAGTATTGAATTGAGAAGTCAAAATGGTTAGATAGTTTGAATTAAATCCAGTGATATGAAAGGGTTACCAGCTGTTGTATCTACGATGAAAGCTTTGAACTATGTGCGAAAGGGTTGTGAAGCCTATCTGGCATATGTCATTGATACAAAGGTTTCAGAAAAGAAAGTTCAATCGACACCTGTGGTTTATGAGTTTCCAGACGTGTTTCCTAAAGAGTTACTGGGATTACCTCTGATTTAAGAAGTTGAATTTGGAATTGAATTGGTGTTGGGAATGACTCCTATCTCAATAGCTTCATATAGAATGGCACCAACGAAATTGAAAGAGTTAAAGTCTCAGTTGCAAGAGTTGACTGATAGAGGATTTGCACGACTGAGTTTCTCACCCTGAGGTACTCCTGTGTTGTTCATGAAAAAGAAAGATGACACTATGAGGATGTGTATTGACTACATACAGTTGAATAAAGTGAAGACAAAGAATAAATATTCGTTACCCTGTATTGATATTTGTTTGATCAGCTGAAATGAGCTACAATGTTTTCTAAGATAGATTTGAGATCGGGCTACTATCAGTTGAGAAGTAAAGAATCCAATGTACCGAAAACTACTTTCAGAATGAGGTACGAACATTATGAATTTTAGTGATCCCTTTTAGACTAACGAATGCTCTTGAAGTGTTTATGGATTTGATGTATCGGATATTCAGACCATATGTGGATCATTTTGTTGTGGTGTTCATCGATGACATTCTAATTTATTCATGTGATGAGATGCAACATGCCGAGCATTTGAGAGTTGTGTTACAGACTCTGCGCGAGAAATAAATGTATGCTAAGTTTAGAAAATGTGAGTTTTAGTTGCATGAGGTTGGATTTCTAGGGCATATTGTATCAATTGCAGGATTACGAGTTGACCAGAGTAAGATCTCAGCTATTTTAGAATGGAAGCCTCCAAGAAATGTGTCTAAAGTCTGTAGTTTTTTGGGACTAGTGGGATATTATAGACGGTTTGTGAAGGGCTTCTCGATGATTGTGACTCCGTTGACGAATTTGCTACAAAAAGTTGTTAAATTCGAGTGGTCAGAAAAATGCCATCAGAGTTTTAAGCAGTTGAAAGTGTTGTTGACGAAAGTGCCAATGTTATTTCAGCCTGAATCAGGCAAAGAATTCATAGTTTATAGTGATGCATCGTTAAATGGTTTGGGCTGTGTGTTGATACAAGAAGGCAAAGTTATTGCTTATGCTTTGAGGCAGTTAAAGCCACATGAAAAGCAGTATTCGACGCACGACCTTGAATTAGTCACGATTGTATTCATATTAAAGATTTGGTGTCACTATTTATTTGGTAAGAAATGTCATATTTATACTGATCACAAGAGTTTGAAGTATTTAATGACTCAGAAAAAATTGAATTTATGACAGAGAAGATGGTTAGAATTACTGAAAGATTATGAACTTGTGATCGATTATCATCAGGGTAAAGCTAATGTTGTTGCTGATGCTTTGAGTTGAAAGTCTATATATGCTTTATGAGTAATGAATGCTCAGATAGATATGTGTGATGATTCAATTTTGGCTGAGTTAAAAGTGAGACTGATGTTTGTACGTTAGATTTATGATGCTCAGAAAAGTGATGTTGAAATGATAGCTAAACGAGCTCAATGTGAGTTGAATTCGAATTCAGAATTTTGAGTTCATAGTGATGATTGTTTGAGATTTAGAGATCAAATTTGTGTTTCAAAGAATTAGAGATGATTCAGTTAATTTTGAATGAAGCTCATAATAGTCGTTTGACTGTGCATCCGGGGTGTATGAAAATGTATAACAATTTGAAACGGTTTTATTAGTGGCATTGTATGAAAAGAGATATCTCTGACTTTGTGTCGAAATGTTTAGTTTGTCAGCAAGTTAAAGCTAAAAATCAGGCTCTGTCTAGCTTGTTACAACCGATTATGATTCCTAAGTGGAAATGGGAGAGGATCACGATGGACTTTGTGTCAGGATTGCCTTTGTCTCTGGGAAAGAAAGATACAATCTGGGTGATAGTTGACAGATTAACGAAATCAGTTCATTTCATTCCGGTGAGAACAAATTATTCACTTAATAAATTGGCTGAATTGTATATTGCTGAGGTTGTGAGCTTACACGAGGTGCCACTATTTATTGTATTTAACAGGGATCTGAGATTTACCTTGCGATTGTGGAAGAAATTACAAGAGGCTTTAGCAAAAGTTGCATTTTAGTATTACATTCCATCCGTAGACGGATGGTCAAACTGAGCGAATTATCCAGGTTCTCGAAGATATGTTGAGATGCTGTATACTTGAGTTTGAAAGTAAGTGGGTAAAACATTTACTGGTGATAGAATTTGCATATAATAATAGTTTTCATTCTAGCATTAAAATGGCACCGTAAGAAGCTCTCTACGGTCGAAAATGTCGAACTCCATTGTACTGGATTGAGCTGAGTGAGAATAAGATCTACGGAGTTGATTTGATAAAAGAGACTAAGCAGAAAGTGAAAGTAATTCGTGACAGTATGAAAGCGGCCTCAGATCGTCAGAAGTCTTATGCAGACTTGAAACAAAAGGATATCGAATTTGAGATTGGTGACAAAGTGTTTCTGAAAGTGTCTCCGTGAAAAAAAATAATTCGATTTGGTCGGAAGGCAAGTTGAGTCCGATTCATCGGACCGTATAAGATCATTGAACGAGTTAGGCCGGTTGCTTATAAATTGCTGTTGCCACCTAAATTACAAAAAATTCATAATATGTTTCATGTGTCGATGCTTTGACAGTATAGATTTGATCCGTCTCATGTGATTGCTCCTACTGAGGTTGAAATTTAGTCAAATTTGTCATATAGTGAAGAATCGATTCAAAATTTAGCACGAGAGATTAAATAGTTGAGAAACAAAAGAATTTCCTTAATGAAAGTATTGTGGCACAAACATGGAGTTGAAGAGACTACGTGGGAGCCTGAAAACATTATGAGAGAACAATATCCACAACTATTCATAGTAAGATTTTGGGGACGAAAATCTTTAAAGGGGAGAGTTATAACCACTCGGTTTAGACCCTAGTCGAAACAGTGGTTTTGAGACCACAAATTTGAGGTCAAAAAAATATTTTAATATTATTTTCTAAGTTTACTGTATGTGGTTTAGCCTATATGAAATTTTTGTGTGAATATTTTATCGATTTTGTGTTCAATTTGCGAAAGGGATTTAATCACATAAAGTGTATAATGTTGTGTGATGATTGTAAAGTGCTTAATTGTTATTGTCTTTATAATGTGAAGGTCTTATGAGGCAATTAAACCACTTTACAATTTAGTGGATTGATAAAGGACATTAATGCCCTTAATGTATATATGTATATATGTTTAGTAAAAGGTTAATATAGTAAATAGATTAATAATATGATTATTAAGCAAACAAAAGGCTGAAATAAGATGAATATGCTAATATTTGTGCACCGAAAACACAAAAGAAAAGAATGAAGAAAAGCTTTGTGACTTTCAACTAGCAATTGGCTTGATTTAAGGTATGTTTTGACTTTGGTTTTTGATGATTTTTATGTTTTGAGTTTTTTGCTTAGTCTACTATCAAGCCCACATTATAATTACATTGTAATTTGAGGAATTGATGATGTTTATGAGATGTGACATTGATGATATGGTGAGTATTGTGATGAATATTGGTGTTAAATGAAAGATATGTGTTTAATGAACATGTTTTGTTCTTGAATCCTTGGTGAATTTAGCTAATTAGGGCTAAATTGTGATAATAATATTTTGAAGGACTAAATTATGGAATAAATGAAAGGTGTTGGCTTGTATTAGCATGGGAAGAATTCGGTTAAGCATATGTGATATTAAATTGTGTATTTGATAATTTTATGAAATAGGGACTAAAGTGTCGAAATGTGAAATTGTGAGGGCTATTTTGTAAAATGCCCTAAATATGTGTGTGAAGACTAAATTGAATGAATTGGTGATTGAATGAGTTGAATTTGAATGTGTATATACCAAGAAACGAGAAGTTCGGATCGAGATTAAGGCAAATACAAAGTGCTTGATTAATCGATTGTTTTAGTATATCGACGTCCGAGGTAAGTTCGAACATAATACTAGTTGTAAACTATATCTATGTGATGTGAATCGAATAAATATAATTATGAGATTTGAAATGCTATGTGCTGAATTGAATTAGAGGGCACTAAGTGTACGAAATTAGAAACGAGACAGAGAAGATTAGCACTGTGAGTGCGAAAAGATAGAAGCTTTGGCTTATCGAACTGGTACTGTGTGTGCGATACCGATATAAGTTTGGTTTAACATATTGGCACTACGTGTGGATGACGATTATGTTTTGGTTATAAAAATTGGTATTAAGTGTGCGAATAAATCAAAGTCATAGCCAAAGGTTGAATGAGAGGTAATATCGAGCAATTGAGTAGCATGAATGGTGAGTAACTATGTGTTAATCATGGTACGTTTGAACCTATGTGGTTGATGGTAGCCTTAAGAGTTGAATGAATAGATAATTGAGCATATGGTTGAGATTGATGATGAGCATAATTGTCCAATTTATCTATGTGATGGTTTAATTATGTATTGATGTGGTATTATTGAGAAATATGTACTATATTACAAATTTACTAAGATTTTGAAAGCCTACTGTGTGATTTGTTTCTCTGTTTTACAGTGTCAGTAAAGCTAGCTTGGATCTGTGGATCGTCAGCATCACTATCACACTATCGACAATCTATTTTTTGGTACTCTTGGAAAGATGTATATAGTTGAAATATGGCATGTATAGGCTAGAAGTTGTGGCATGTTTTGAAATGTTTAATCCTTGCCATGTGATTTGGCTTGGAAGTTGAATGATCCTGAGCTTATGAATGGGCTATGAATATGGTATATTTCATGATTATGTGGTTGATGAAAGATGTGGATTGAAAATGAGTTATGGTATGGATTACGTGATGCTTGATATATATGTAGGTTTTGAGATGTACAATTGTTACTTTAAATAGACTTATTTGTGATGATATTAGGTATGGAATTAGATAGTATTGTTGGTGAATTATTAGTGCATGAAACGGAATTGTATGAATGTAGTTAGAAGAATTAATTAGTATTGACTTGAAGCTTGTAGGGATGACCCTTGTGTGGGTGGCAAATTGGCCTTACAAATGGCCTATTTTGCATACACGGCTAAGAGACACGAGCGTGAGTCTCTTCCGTGTGGCTTAAGGGCCACTTCAAGGTGTGCCTGGGCAGGTTACATGGCCGTGGCACATGGACGTGCCTGGTGGTTGTGTGACCAAGTAAATAGCTAGCTTAATTTCATACGGCCCTGGCATACGGGCGTGTTTAGTGGCCGTATGGATAAGTCAGTATGTACACCTTATTTTGGCATGACCTAGACACATGGGCGTGTCTGGTAGTTGTGTGAGGCACACGGGCTTGTGACCTTTGCAGTGTTGAAGAATGTTTAAATTTTTGAAAACTTTCGTAAGTGTTTGGTTTAGTCCCAACCTCTTTCTAACATGTGTTTAAGGTCTTGTAGACCTCGATAAGGGACTATATGCTCGTATTTGAATATGTTTGATTGATGATTGACTTTGTATCATGAAATGGATGTGAAGTGTTTTGATTGTTTGGTAATGCCTCTTAATCTTATTTTGGCGACGATTTCGGGTTAGGGGTGTTACAGGATAGGCTGTGGAAGTGGTGATGGTGGTAGAGGTGTTGGCCAGCGTGATGCTGTTCAAGGTGTTGATGGTGGTCCAACCAGAGTTCATGCAGTGAGGGAGCCCCAGACTAGAGAGGCTACTGATTTTATCGTAGGTACTTTCACGTTACAATCTTTTGCTCTGCTAGCTTTAGTTGATTCTGGGGCAGTAAGGTCGTTTATCTTGAGAGACGTAGCTAGAGAGTTAGGGATGGTGGTAGAAACATCTAGATCGAATGTTACAGTTAAGAGCCCTTTAGGTGATAGTGTAATGATGGATCAGGTATATTATCGTTGTCCTCTGATGGTTTAGGGACATGTCTTTCTAGTTTAATTCTTTGAGTTTCCATTTTGGGGATTCGATATTATTTTTGGTATAGATTGGTTGTCCGAGCATTGGGCTAAGGTGGATTGCGAGATGAAGTTGGTTACTTTGTGTGGTGCTGGCTGTTTGGAAGTTGTTGTTGTCTGTGAGAAGTTTGAGCTTTTGTTGAATGTGATTTCTTCACTTCGTGCTGAGAAGTTGGTTTGGAAAGGTTACAAAGCTTATCTACCTTATATCTTGAATGCCGATAGAAAGGAGATGAGGTTGGATGAGATTTGGGCTGTCTGTGATTTTTCGAATGTTTCTTGAGGAGTTGTCTGATATGCCACCAGATAGAGAAGTTGATATTGGTATTAAACTTTATATCAGTACTGCTCCGGTGTCTGTTGTGCCCTATTGTATGGCACCTATGAAACTGAAAGAGTTGAAACAACAGTTGCAAGAGTTGTTAGATTGTGGATTCATTTGTCCAAGTGTCTTTGTGGGGAGCACCGATGTTGTTCGTAAAGAAGACGGATGGGACTTTGAGGCCGTGCATCGATTATCACCAGCTAAATAAGTTGACCACCATGAATAAGTATCTGCTATCGAGGATTGATGATCTATTTGACCGGTTTGGGGAGCTTCAGCTTTCTTGAAGATTGATCTAAGGTTTGGGTATTATCGGATGAAGGTTAAGGATTTGGATGTGAAGAAGACTACTTTCAGGACTCAATATGGTCATTGTGAGTTTCTTATCATGCTGTTTGGGTTGACAAATGCACTTGTCGCATTTATGGACATGATGAATCGAGTATTCCATTCATACCTATATTGATTCCTAGTGGTTTTCATAGATGATATATTGGTGTATTCTCGATCAGAGGATGAGCATGATGAGCACTTGAGAGTGGGTCTACAAGTTTTGTGGGAGAAGCAGTTGTATGCAAAGCTAAGCAAGTATAAGTTTTGGCTTCATGAGGTGGTTTTTTTGGGTCATGTCATTTCAATTGAGGGTATTCGGGTCGATTTGAAAAAGGTCAAGGCAATTTTGGAATGTAACCCGTAGAGGACTGTTCTGAGGTCAGAAGTTTCTTAGGGTTAGATGGTTATTATCATCGTTTTGTCAATGGATTTTTGAGCATTGCTGCTCCTTTGACAAAGTTGCTTCAAAAGAGCACTGCCTTTGAGTGGACTGATGAGAGGTAGAAGAGTTTTGAGAAGCTGAAGTCAGTTTTGACTGAAGCACCTGTGTTGATAGAGTCAAAATCTGGTGAGGAGTATGTGGTCTACAGTGATGCTTCTTATATAGGATTAGGTTGTAAGCTAATGCAGGAGGGTAGGGTAGTTGCTTATGCGTCAAGGCAGTTGAGGCCACATAAGTGTAACTATCCAACTCATGATCTAGAGTTAGCTACCGTAGTCTTTGCGCTTAAGATTTGGTGTAACTACCTGTATGGTGAGAGGTTCGTGATATACACTAATCATAAGATCCTTAAGTATCTCCTAACCCAGAAGGAGTTGAAATTGAAACAGAGGCACTGGATCGAGTAGATGAAAGATTATGCTTGTGTGATCGAGTACCATCTGAGTAAGGTAAACATAGCTACAGATGATTTGAGTCGCAAGTCTCTGGTTGGTTTGAGAGCTATGTTTGCAAGGTTGTCTGTATCTGAGGATGGGGCTCTGTTGGCTGAACTTCAGGAGAGGTCGATTCTTTTGCAACAGGTTTGTGAGTGTCAGCCTTTTGATGAGAGTTTGGCTCATCAGATTCGTCAGGTTGAGTAAGGTGTTTAGAGGGATTTTGATCTCAATTCTTATGGTGTTTTGTGTTTCTGAGGTCACTTGTGTGTTCCGGATGGTAAGGATCTGAGACGTTTGATTCTTACCAAAGCTCATAGCAGTCCTTTTGCTATGCATCCTATTGGCAATAAGATGTTCCAGGATCTTCAGGTTCTGTATTGATGGCCTAGGTTGAAGAAGAATGTTGCCGACTTTGTTGTGAGATGTTTGGTTTGTTAGAGGGTGAAAGTCGAACATCAGCGTCCATAGGGTTTACTTTAGCCTATTCAGATCCCATAGTGGAAATGGGAGCGCGTTATGATCGATTTTGTTTTGGGTTTGACCTTGACTTCGACAAGTAAGGATTCAATTTGGGTAATTATGGATAGATTTATGAAGTTTTCACATTTTCTGCCAGTTCGTATGATTTTTAGTTTGCATCAGTTAGCTAAGCTCTACATCCGAGAGATTGTTCATCTTCATGGAGTTCCTTTTCAATCATATCAAAGCGAAATCCACAATTTACTTCGAGATTCTATAAGGCGTTGCATGAAGCCTTAGGTTCGAAGCTTCATTTTAGTTTAGCTTATCATTTGTAGTCTGATAGTCAGTTAGAAAGGGTGATCCAGATTCTTGAGGACATCCTTCGTGGTTGTGTTATTGACTTTGGATGTAATTGTGATCGTCACTTGTCGTTAGTTGAGTTTACGTATAATAATAGCTATCAAAAAGTATTCAGATGGCACTGTTTGAGGCTTTTTATGGTCGGAGGTGTAAGACTCCTATTTGTTGGTTTGATATGGAGGAGAAAAGGAATTTGGGTCCAGAGTTGGTTCGAGAGGTTGAGGCAGTTGAAGGCTGTTTCTGATCTATAAAAGTCCTACGCTGACTTGAGATGTCGAGACATCAATTATTAGGTTGGTGATAAGGTATTTCTGAAGGTTTCATTGTGGAAGAAAGTTATGAGGTTTGGGCAGAAGGGTAACCTCAGTCCGAGATTCATTGGCCCTTATGAGGTTGCTGAGTGAATTAGACCGATTGCTTATCATTTGTTGTTGCCGCCTGAGGTAGAGCATATTAATGATGTTTTTCATGTCTCCATGTTATAGAAGTAAAAATTTGATCCTTTACATGTTTTTCCTATTAAGGAGATCAAGGTTCAATCTGATCTTTTGTACGAGGAGGAATCGGTTGTGATCCTAGACCAGAAGGTCAAGGTACTACGTAGTAAGACGGTTTTGTTGGTGAAATTTTTTTGGTGCAACCAAGAGATTGAGGAAGCCACCTAGGAGTTGGAAGATGCGATGAAATGTCAGTCTTCGTATCTATTTGATTTAGGTAAATTTTGAGCATGAAATTTCTTTCTAGAGGGGGAGAGTTGTAATATCCTTAAACCGAGTCTAGAAGTTTCGGGTATGTTGTTTGGGTTCCAAGTGTGAAACTAGGAATTTATGGGGTTTCTAATAATTTTTAATTTAATTTAGGAGGTTAATTTCATCTAAAATCTATTAAACAATAATCCAAATAAAAATAAAAATATTTTGGAAAATTAATTTTAAAGTAATTAAATAATTATTAGTGAAAATAATTAATTTGGGTAAAAAAGAATTTTAAAATATTTTTTATTGGGGGTTAATTTGAGCTAAATTTAATTATAAATTAAATTGGGTTTACTTGTAAAACAAGGGAAAAATTAGAGTATTTATTTGGAAAATAAACCTTAAAATTCAAAATTTTGGAGGGAAAGGATTAAATAGTAAAACAAGAGAAATGTGAGAGTGGCCATTAGGAAAATTCCCCAAATTTTAAATCTTGGTGGGTTGTTTTAGCTTGAAAAAACAATGCATCTAGCCTACTTTTCACACAATTTTCATCATATTAGAGAGCTACAAATGTCATTTTCTTTGCATGGTTTTAAAGACCTATCATCAGAGAATAGATCCAATGATTTTCCTTCTTAAAATACTCTCTTAATTCACCAAATATTATTCTTAGAAGTAGGAAAAAAATATTCTAAAATTTCTCAAGCTTCTTAAGTCAAGATTTTCAATCAATGAATTTAGAGCAAATCAAAGGTAATCTTCTATCCTAAACTTGTTTTTATGAAGATTAGAAACAATTTTACATGATTTGAGAGTTAATTAAAGGATTCTTTGTCCATGTCATCTTCTTCAAAAGCTTAAGGTGCTTTAATGGTGATATTAAATTTTGAGAGAAAATCCATAAATCAATGGATGTTCCAACTAAAAAAGGATCTATTAAAAGGTTTTTGGTCTTATTTATCAAGATTAAACATTATTTGTGAGGTAATTTAAAGAAATTTGAATTTCATCATCTTCATGAATTAATTTTTGAGATTTTAGTGAAATTGATTTAAATGTGAAATTGATGCTTATTTTATGTGTAATTGGTTTAGTATTGATGTTTGGAAGTGATTAGGAGGGCTAGAGAGGTCCATTTTATAAGAATCGAGTTTTCGACTTGATGTTAAAAATCCGATAAGGTATCTTTGAGAGTGAATTTTGATTAGCATAGTCAATTAAAAATTGTGTTTAATATAGCTTTGGAAAGGTGGTAATGTGTACTTTACCTCTATTGAAGCTCCAAATCATGAAGAGGACCGAGATAACCGAAATTGAAGCTCGAAATTTCCTAGTTGATCACTTGTGATAGAATAAAATTGTGTGGTGAACATTTCGAAGGGAGATTTTGTAATTGACCCTCAATTATGTTTAATAGTACCTTAATTAATGATTAAAATTAATTAATTATGGATGAATGGTTGATTTTGCAAGATTTGTATTAAATGTGCAAAAATTGAATTTGTATTGAAAAATAATGGTAAGTGAATTTTGGGTGGTGTTGTACTATTTAATTAAATTAATTTGAAGGATGATTTTAAGCATATGTACTAAATTTTTTATCATGATATGTTGATGGTTCAATTGGTAATTGATTATGGAAAATTTACAAATGAATTGCTTGATTTAATTGGATATTAAATGCTATGTTACATGTTACACATAAGCATCTTGTCACATTAAATTGAGCACATTAGTGATTGATTTATATGCTATATTTGATTGAATATATTGGCAGAATGTATGGTGGATCCATTGGATATATTTGGCATGCCATAAGATTTGTGGGTACTCACATTTATTTGTGACATTGTGAGCATATGGCTCTAGGTGGACTGATTTGTTGGAGTAGATAAGGGAGTGTTGAGCATGAGTCTCCACTCAATGGGTTTTTTGAAGCACTATAAGGGAGCACGTGCTTTGGCCTGCTCAACTCGGTGGATTGTATTTGATATTTATAGGAGTTCGAAAATCCAATTATCTAATGTATGATCACTGATTAAGCCATGAGAAATGAATGGAAATATATTTATGTTTGATTGTTGCTATATCAATTGATGATTGAAAGCCATGAATGATTGATTTTTGGTATTGAAAATGCGTATGGAAATTAAATTGACATGTTTAATTATTTTTGGGTGACAATTGGTGAATGATTGGTTGTGAATTAAGAATGAATTGGATCTTAATTTACTTTTTGTTTTTATTAACATTCACTAAGATCTTTAAAGCTCACACCCTCACATTCGTGCAGATATTCGTCGGAATTGAGGAGCTGAGGAGCCGAGCAAGAGAGTTCTAGGAGATTTAGGCTTGGTAGAAACTTTATTACGCATCTTAGAGACTGTAGTCGGGCATTGTCAAACTCCCGGGAATTAGTTTGATTTTTGGTTGTAAATGGACTTTGGACATTGGACATTTATTTTGAATAGTTTTATAATAATGTTGGGGCATGTTCAAGTTTTATTATTGATTGATTTACGATGTATTGGTGCTTGATCACATGGTGATTGATAACACGGTGTGTTAAACATGAAATTTATACTAACGATTGTTTAAATGAAGTTTCCATAGAGTGGTTTACTAGCGACTAAGGTATGCCACTTGTTTGATTTATTCAGTGTTTGATGTGCATGAAATTAATTGCTTAATTCTATTTAATTGAGGCTTAATTGATGTCAATAAATTCAATTGAAGTTGTGTGTATATATATGTTCATAAATCATAATTGATGTCAATAAATTCAATTGAATTTGTGTGTATATATATGTTAATTAATCGCAGTTAAATTGGGATTAATTGGTCATTAAAATCTACAAAATCAGGTTTTAAAATGAGTTTTACGCAAAAATAGGTGCAGTGGTTTTCACACAGGCGTGTGCCTATCCACATAAGCGTATGAGGGGTTGCACATGGGTATATGGGTAGGTGAAACGGGCGTGTGGAAATTGGAGCTAACACACAGGCATGTGGAATTTCAACAAGGGTGTATACAATCTGCCAAAAAGTTTTTCATGACAAGAACACGAGCATCTAATGACACATGGTCTGGGGGACACGACCGTTTGGGTTTTTGGGGTTTTGAATTTTTGTCTTTTTAAATTGGTATTCTAATATCTTAAAGCTACTATTTAGTCCTGAAAATTGATTAGTCTAATTAGAGCCCTAAATGATAAGGAAACTTCATAAAATTTTAGGATTAGTCTTGTAATGGGTAAAATTTGTTAGAAGCACATTTAATTTGTAATTTAGAATAGATTCCGATAGATTGTATTTGTTGCAATTTAGTCCATAATAGTAAAACTTAAACTAGACATAGCAAATGAACTCAGTTCAAGCTGAAATTTTTAGGACTACAAAATTTTGACTAAAATAATGTCGGCAAACATTTAGATCTAAAATTGGATTAATTTTACCATAGGTGTTAAAATGATAAAATTTCCCGTATGTTAAATTACCTAGGAAAAATTTAAATTTGGCTCATAATTTGCTTTCATGTTAAGAGATAACTAATATTTAGATAAGATTTAGGTGTTATAAGGTCGAGGTGTGTCTTGGGTGGTCGTTAGCCGGAGAGTCACTTAGGTGGCTAATGTAACGCTTCAAATTTGGGCCGGTCTATCTCGGTTGGGTTTGGGGTGCCACAACAACCGCAAGCCACTGTGAATTCTTTTCTCCTCCATCCCTCTTCCTTTCACCGCAATATTTCACCTTTGTTTTGTCGAACCTTCACCATTTCTTTGTACTACACCTTTCGCCTTACCACTGCTTAACTTGTCGCCAGACCATTGCTTCACTTTTGATGGACCACCGCTATAGCTGCCGTGGCTATCGCTAGACCATCATTGTCATCACCTAACCGCCGCCAGTGGTTGAGTTTCTCCTTATTTCTCCCATTTCTTTGCCATTCTTTTTAGTTTGATTAATTTTATACCCTTTTTATTTTAATAATTCTTATAAATCACCCAACTCTCTGATCTTGTGTCGATATCAATCGACTGACCATCCCGAATTGATTAAGTGTGTAAGAGTTAGTTATTCGATCCTCAACCTCTCCTCTTAGTGTTTTCCTCTCTTGGTCGAAATGTATAGTGGTCATAAAATTAATTTTATTTCACGTGTTAACACTACTCTTTGTTTTCTTTTATGGGCCAAACGATAACAATAAGAGAGATCCTTAACTTTGGATCGGAGATCATCAATTCGAGTGTGCAAACCGTGGGGTAAGTGTTATGGTAAGATTTTTAATGACTAATTTATTAGTAATAAAATACCTTCAATGGATCCTAACCAATATACATTGTTGTATGTTAGATATGTCTTATGGGTTTAGATCCAAGCAAATCACTACTAAGGGATTGTGGCATTTTGGATCTACGAAAAAGGTGTGGATTCAATACCATTTAGATTAAATATAATGTTGCAATAAACAAAGTATGTTATGTTAGAATTCAAAGGAGGGTTGAAAAACTCCTCAAAAATGATTACCAATTAAGTAAACCTAACCAAACGATTCTATAAAAGCATGATATATGTTTTGATGGTAACTGTAATTGTGATATATGTGTAAATATCATCCTTATGATATGTGATACATGGCATGTGTGATACTTTTGATGATCTAAAGCATGTGATATTTATATATATGTGTATGTGTAAATTTAAGATCCATGATCTAATGTGAAAGCATGTTAAAACATGTGATACGTGATTATAAGAGCATGTTTACATGCCTAAGTGTAAAAGTGAATAATAAGAGTTAAAAATTGAAATTGCCATATTACATGTATGGGGTGGGTTTGTAAAAGGTGGAAGTAAGTGGCATTTTATCTTCAAATCAATGGTGGCCTGTCCACAAAGTGTTTCAGTGATAGTATATCTGCATATGTGGTGGTTTGTCCACAAAGTGTTATCAGTGGTAGCTTATCTGCAAATCAGTGGTGGCTTATCCACCAATGGTGTTTCAGATGGACATGTTCTGGGGAACTCGGTATTGGTGTGCAGCGGAGATGGGTAGAGATTTTATAAAATGTGCATCGTTTTAAAGTATGCATCGGTTATGGTGATGATTGATAAGTTAAGATTGATATTTTGATTTGTATGTAATTTTATTTGTGTTGATCTCACATTGGGCCTTTTAAAGCTCACCCACTTTACTTATATGTTTCAGATAACCCTCGTGGTTAGGACTCAGATGCAGTCGTCGGTGAGGCTTGTATATAAATATGGATTTTTATTACACTTGGGACTTTTATGGACTTTATTACTATTTGGGATTTTATTTTATGTTAGATTATAGAATTGTGACATGGGATTTTTAAACTTTGGACATTTGGACATTTTGCATAGATTATACATGGATCGAATAAATTGGGTTTTTCTTAATAAAATTTTTTTGCAAAATTCAATATATCAAATCTGAATTTGAAAGAATCACTAAATTGATTTCCAAATAATAATGAAGGATTTTTTTATCAAGTTTTCAAAATTATCCTCATCGTTTTAAAAAAGAAAAGAAATAATAGCACATGGATTAAAAAATGAACGGACGCGCTTCAACTAAAGTTTTTGTCATATCTATGACCCATATACTTTCTTAGATCGAGGGGGTGACAACGTCAAGTCTATAATTGAGCAAAGGGGAGAATGCCGTGATAGATACTTGAAACACCCCAAACCCGACCCACAAGCCCTGACCGGATCTGGCATGCTTCTAAAGAAAAACCTTTCGAATTCTATTTGGGTTTTGCGAAAATCTTGTGTGTTTTCGAAAACAGTTGATTTGGGTTGGGTTCGAACTTAAATTTCTGTGTTGATTAGGTGTCAAAACACTTATATTTATACTTAAGAAAATTTTACTTTTATCTTTAATTTGACAATAATTATATCATACTATGTAATTTAAACGCATGCATAAACAAATTAATACTTTGGCCTTATTACATCAAATAAAACTCAAAAATAACTCAAAACATGGGAATTTAGAACTGAAAAAAACAAAACATAACAATCTTCGAATTATGCATGGCCACCCCTGAGCTTCTCCCGACCCGGTCCATTACTGAGTGTCACCTGAAAAACAATCCCACAAGGGGTGAGTCAACAGACTCAATGTGTAACCACAACACTAGGTCCTAACAAATTCAGGCATATCAAATCATACATGTACATATATCATTTAAATAATAGGATGCAAACCCAAACCCAAACCTAGATAGCCATCTGCTACACATCACCCGTACCAACTTGCACACCGTGGGGACTACTAAGTCAACCCTCTATCCGCTATACACCATCACCATCGGCGTGCTCATCGCCTTATAAAATTCGTGGCATAGCAATGTATATTTGTGACATAAGTCATCATTCTTATATTGTAAAATTCATGGCATAGCCACCAGATATATGTATATTTGTGACATAAGTCACCACATTCTTATATTGGGGCATAGAACCACCAATTCACTTCCCCTTCATATATCACCCATATGCCCATGTCATACAAAATATGCAATATTATGACTTATTCACATTCTTATATTTACACTCATGTGCCATAATAGATCGTATTGTATTCCTAGTAGGAGTAAGAAGACGTACCTGAGTACTTTGTACCATCGCATGGTAACTTAGCCATATTTTTCACATTTTTCTTATCACATGCATTAAAGATAAAGCCATAATCTATTAAGGTTTAGTATGGGGTACACACCTGATTTACTTAGCGCTTAATTGAATTCCCGAAAACTCGATCTAATGCTTTAGATCTTAGTTCCTATATTCGGCCATTATTAGACATATTAGCAAAACCTATTCGGCTAGTTAATTAAATCCCGAAGGACTATCGAAACCAAAACTTACCTTGTTTCCGATTGGATTAAAATCAAATCCCGAAACTTCGTGATCTTGCCCCCTAGCAATCGGCCAACACTAGATTAATTGGCTCGGTTTGTTTTCGACTAAAAAAATGAATAAGAAACAGATCTAAATACCACAATAGGGCCTTGGCCAAATGTCAGATTCACTTACCTTTGTGAATCTAAAATCCCAAAAACCACCTCCTTCTTTAGAAACTGTCGAAATCCCTATATGCTATATGTTAGTACCGGCTTTATACAATAATCCATAAGATTGGCCCTTGGTTGAATACCATACTTGCTTGCCTTGATCTCTTCAAATCCCAAAAGGCTCTTTTACGGCTCCCTAACGTTGGCTACACAAAAAGAATGCATCACTATGGGCCTTAGACACATTTGGCCACCCCTAAGACCGAGGTAAAAAATGGCTTTTGGCATCTTAAAAGAATAAGAACCCAAAACTAATTGCTTAAGGAGGATATCACTTACCCTTATGACTGAAATTGTTTACTCTTTGTTGAATCCACAAAGAGATTCGGCTTTTGAAGAATCAAAAGAAAAGAAAAGAGAAGGGTGTATGAGACTTATAGAGAATTCGACTATGGCTTGGGAGGAACTTGCTTTCGGCTTTTGGAAAGTTTGCAAAAAGAAGAAGAGTAAGGTGAAGAAATCGGCAATGATGGACTTTGAGTAAGGAGTATTCGATTTTGGCAAAATAAAATGGAGGAGAAAAATTTTGCTAGAGAATTTTGGCAGATGAACAAAAGAAAATGGAAGAATGAAGATTGGCCTCTCTTTCCCCCCTCTTGCCAAAATTACTAAGCCTAGAGTCCCTTATTCGGCCATCACTATCATATCCCTTGTTTTCCTATTTATCTTCTTAAAATTAATCTAAAATAAATCATCCATTTATCCACCACTTAGCCGGAATTATTAAAAGAAGAATGCTTCATCTTAAACTCCTCCCATAGACTCCCCATGCCGTCTATCTCTTCTCCTTATTGCCGAAAAAAATAAAAACTTTACTTAGCTTCCCATGCAACTCGAACCTTGGCCCATTTCCACCTACTTGTGGCATCATTCCCAGGGCCTTAAGTGGCGCCTCCAAGCCACTTTTCCAAGCCCGATTTCATGTCACATTTCCTCTAATATTTCTTTTAAGGCTTTTCTACTTAGCTTCCTCTTTTAGATTTAGAATCTAATACTTTCTAAGGCATTTGTCTATGCACTAAGGTTCACAAAATTCATAATGCACATCCACAACACACATAAGCATGCTATTTCATTTAATTAAGCAATTAATGCATAGGCCATAATCCAGATATTACGTTCTACCCCTTAAAATAATTTTGACCTCAAAATTACACGGCTAGAATAGGTAGGGGTATTATTGTCTCATCGCTTCTTTCGGCTCCCACGAAGCTTCCTCCGATCCATGATTTCGCCACAACACCTTGACCAAAGGGATGATTTCCTTCAGTAGCACTTTCACATCTCGTTCCAGAATCTGAATTGGCTCTTCCTCATAAGACAGATCTGGTCTCAGCTCCACCTCTTCGACCAAAACTACATGAGATGGATCTGATCGATATCGACGTAGCATGGAGACATGAAATACGTCGTACATCTGCTTCAATGCTGGTGGCAACTCCAACTGGTATGCCACTGATCCAATTCGCTTCATTACTCAAAAAGGCCCTATAAACCTTGGACTTAGCTTCCCTTTTTGATCAAATCTCATCACCTTCTTCCAAGGTGAAACTTTAAGGAACACTTGATCTCCCACATCAAATTCTATTTCCTTCCGTTTGTGATCCGTACGACTTCTGTCTATCAGATGCCTTCTTTAATCGAGCTCGAATTACACTAACCTTCTCCTCAAATTCTGCCACAATTTTTGGACCCAAAACTCGACGTTCTCCAAATTCTGTCCAACATGTAGGAGTCCGACACTTCCGACCATACAGTGGTTTGTACTGTGCCATCCAAATACTTGCCTGATAGATGTTATTATATGCAAATTCCGCTAGAGGCAAATATTCTTCCCAACTCCCTCTTAAGTCTATCACACAGCCTCTCAGCATATCCTCTAACACTTGGATCACCCGTTCAGACTGGTCGTCCGACTGTGGATGGAAAACCGTACTGAAATCCAATCTAGTGCCTAAAGCCTGATGTAGAGCTTTCCAAAACCGAGACGTGAACCTCGGATCCCTACCCGAGATAATTGACATCGACACTCCATGCAACCTCACAATCTCCGCTACATACAACCTCGCTAACTTTTGTAGGGAGTAGTCAACCTGCACTGGAATAAAATGCGCGGACTTTGTCAGCCGATCCACTATCACCCATACCGAGTCCTTCTTAGTAGGCGTAAGGGGAAGCCTACTAACAAAGTCCATGGTAATTCTCTCCTACTTCCACTGCGGAATTTGTATTAGCTGAAGCAACCCTGACGGAACTTGGTGTTCAGCCTTAACTTGCTGACACGTTAAGCATTTGCTGACAAATTCTATAACTTCCCTCTTCAGACCAAGCCACCAGAACTGTTCCCTTAAATCTCTGTACATTTTACTACATTCGGGATGCATAGCATAAGGGCTACTATGTTTTCCCAAAGAATTCTTTGCCTAAGCTCCTCATCCTTCGGCATACAGACTTTTCCCTTGAAACACAATACTCCTTCATTATTAATACCATAATTTTCCAATTCTCCATTCTGCACTTGTCTCAACTTAACACTTAGATCCTCATCCACCAACTATCCCTCTTTCACTTCATTCAACCACGTTGGCTTAATTTGTAGCTCTGCTAGCAGACTTCCATCATCATACAAGCTTAGATGTGCGAACATCGCCCTCAGATCCGTCACTACCTTTTGACTTAAGGCATCCGCCACTACATTTTCCTTGCCTGGGTGATATTCTATGGAACAATCGTAGTCCTTTAATAGTTCCACCCACCTTCATTGCTAAATACTCCGATTCAACTCCATTCTCGCACTTGTCTCAACTTAACACTTAGTTACAGATTCAACTTAAGGCTTCCATTTGTGTGCGAACATGATCCGTAGATCTTGCTCGGTGATATTCTATGGAACAATCGTACTTTAATAGTTTCTCAACTCCTTCTAAGAGATACTTAATGTAGATGACTTTTCTCCATAGAGATAATGCCTCCATCGTCGGGTAGTTAGTTAACCGTGTGGCCTTAGTTGTCAAGGCGCGTGGCGACTACTTTTCCGTCTTGCATTGAGAAAAGGGTGCAAGCTTATTTGGCTTATGTAATCGGATAATAAATTGTTTGAGAAAGATTAAATTTGTACCGATTGTATGTGAATACCAGATGTGTTCCTCAAGAACTATTGGGTTTACCTCCAAAGACGAGATTAAGTTTGGCATTGAATTAGCATCGAACGACTCGATCTCAATAGCTCCATATCGGATGGCACCTATCGAGTTAAAAGAGTTGAAAGCAGTGCTTGCAAGAGTTAACAGATAGGGCTTTGCCACCAAGTTTTTTCTCCTTGGGTGCCCGCTTTTTTGTGAGAAAGAAAGATGGAACGATGCGAATGTGTATTGATTATCTAGCAATCAATAAGGTAACTATAAAGAATAAGTACCAATTACCTCGAATTGATGATTTGTTTGATCGCTTGAAAGGGCTTCGTGATATTTTGAAGATAGATTTGAGATCGGGTTATTATCGCCATTCTGAGTTAGAGATACAGATGTGCCAAAGACGCATTTGCATTCGAGGTACGGACATTTTGAGTTTTTGGTTATGCCTTTGGGCTTACTAATGCACCCATTGCTTTATGGATTTGATGAATCGGGTTTTAGACGCTTCTGATCGATTTGTGGTAGTGTTTATTGATGATATATTGATTTACTCCAAAGATGAAATCGAGCATGTTTGAGCATTTGAGATTAGTGCTACAAACCATGTAAATCGCTAGCTAGTATGTGAAGTTTAGTAAGTGTGAGTTCGGATGAAAGACGCCGACTTTTTGGGACATGTTGTTTCAAAGATCGTGCATTCGAGTTGATCCGAACAAAATATCGGCCATACTTGATTGGAAGCCACCAAAAATGTTTCCTAGATTCAAGTTTTCGGGACTTGTGGGCTACTATTGACAATTTGTGAAAGATTTTCTATGATAGCTACCGCTGACAAAGCTATTGCGTAAAGATGTCAGTTTGAGTGGTCGTAAAAGTGTCGTAAAAGTTTTGATCAATTTAAAGCCCTTTTCGAAGTTTCTAGTGTTAGTTCAAATTTTATTCGTGAAGAATTTGTTGTTTATTCGATGCTTCTTTGAATGGTTTGGGCTGCTTTTGATGCAGGAAGGCAAAGTCATAGCCTACGCTTCAAGACAATTGAAGCCGCATGAAAGAAATTACCCGACGATGACTTAGAACTTGCACCATTGTTTTGCATTGAAAATTTACGTCACTATTTATTTGGCGAGAAATGTCACATTTATTCGGATCATAAAAGTCTAAAGTATTTAATGACTCAAAGATCTAAATTTGATACAATGCGTGATGGTTAGAATTGTTGAAAGATTATGATTTGGTGATTGACTATCATCCTGAAAAGCTAACGTTGTTGCAGATGCGTTAAGTCGAAAATCATTGTTTGCTCTTCGTGCAATGAACGCATAGATAGCTATGTCTGGTGATGGTTCCATCATAGCTGAGTTACAAGCAAGACCGATGTTTATCTAGCAAATTTGTGATGCACAAAAAGTTGACAAGGATTTGATTGCTAGTCGAATTCAGTGTGAAAAAGGTGCAGAACCAGATTTTCAGATTGATACAAATGACTGTTTAAATTTTAAAGTCGAATGTGTGTTCCGAGGAACTCAAATTTGATACGATGATTCTCGAGTGAGGCCCATAGTGGCGATTATCAAAACATCCCGTAGCACAAAGATGTATAATGATTTGAAACAGCTTTATTGGTAGCCGGGCATGAAACGGATATATCCAATTTGTTTCAAATGCTTAATTTGTCGCAAGTAAAAGCCAACATCAAGTACCATCCACTACTTGACCAATCATGATACCCGAATGGAAATAGGATAGAATTACCATGGATTTTGTATCCGGTCTTCCTATGACACCGAGTAAGAAAGATGCCGCCTGGTTATAGTTGATAGACCGATTAAATCATTTCATTTTGTGTCATCGTCATATGCACTTTTCACTCGATAAACTTGCTGAATTGTATGTATCGCAGACAGAGATTGCATGGTGTACCGAGTTCCATTGTTTCGCATGTGAGACCCAAGATTTACATCGCAGCTTTTGGAAGAAGTTACAAGATGCCTTAGGTACTAAATCGCATTTTAGTACAAAGATTTCATCCGCAGATGCATTTTCATTCGAGCGAACTATTCAGATACTTGAGGACATGTTGAGATGTTATGCTCGAGTTTAAAGGTGCTTGGGAAAGATATTTCCTCCGATTGAATTTGCCTATAACACAGCTTTTCAATCTAGTATCAAATGGCTCTATGAAGCCTTGTATGCGCAAAAGTGTCGAACACCATTATATCGACTGAGCTCAACGAGAATAAGATACACGGGTTGATTTGATTAAAGAAACTAAATGAAAGTAGCTATTATTAGAGACAATTTGAAAGTCCGCTGGATCGTCAAAAATCCTATGCTTGACTTGAAACGTAAAGACATTGAATTTCAAATTGAGATCGAGTATTCTTGAAAGTTTCCGTGGGAAAAAGGTAATTCGATTTGGTCTGAAGGCAAACTTAGTCCGAGATTCATCTGACCTTATGAAATTATCGAACGATTGGGCCTATCGCTTATAGGTTGAAATTGCCTTCGAGTTAGAAAAGATACATGACATATTTCATGTTTCGATGCTTCAAGTACGTGATCGATCCGGCTCATGTGATCACACCATCCGAGATTGAAATTTGCCCGATATGACTTACGAGGAAGAACCGATCTCAGATTTTAGCTCCTAAGAGAAAGAGTTAAGAAACAAGAAAATTCCATTAGTGAAAGTACTGTGGAAAAGGCACGGAGTTGAAGAGGCTACGGGAGCCTCAAGATTCAATGAGGCAACAATATCCGATGTTGTTTAATGGTAAGATTTTCTGGGACGAAAATCCTTAAGGGGAGAGTTGTAATGAACCGAATTTGACCCTAATCGAACAAGTGGTTTTGGGACCACGAATCCGAGTTCGAGGAATATTTTAATATTTTATTTTGTGCTTATTATGTGTGAATTAAAATGTGAAAGTTTTGTAGAAAATTTTATCATTTGGGTGTTTAATTTGACAAAAGGACTTAATCGTAAATTTTAAAAGTCTCAAACTATAGTGTAAAGTGCCTATTTGATGATGGCTTTTTAAAGTGGAGCATTAAAAGGGTAAATAACCCATTTTTTAGTTAGTGGGTGGCTTATGTCAAAAATAACCTTAGTATATATGTTAGTTTTATTTTATATTAAAGGTTATATTAGTAATTTAATAATTACTTTATTATATGTTAAATAACATAAACAAAAGCCACCATCTTTTTCATTCTCTCCACAAATATTGAGAAAGAAAAAAGGGGTTTTGTTCTTTGAATTTTGGCATTTGGAGGCTTGATTTCAAGGTTAGTTTGATTTCGGTTTTTAATAATTTTTACTTTTTTGAGATCGTTGCTTCAAACCGAAATGACCCATGTTGTAATTTTTGAATCTAAGCATGCTTGATGTTCAGCTATTGATAGGTTTATATAGTTTTGATGTTTGATGATGTTAGATAAAAGATAAGTTAAAAATTAGTATATTATGTATTGGAAGTTTTGAAGAATTTTTGTTTTTAGGGCCAAATTATAAAAATAAAATTTGAGAGGGCTTAAATGCAAAATAAATGAAAGAAATGGACTTATATGGTACTTATACATATTCGCCCTTGTATAGTCTTAGCTAATTTGGTGTATTTTGTGTGTTATGCAAATAGGACTAAATTACAAAGTTGTGAAATATTGGGGTAAAATAGTAATTTACCCATTTATGTGCTTAGGACTAAATTGAGATGAAATGTACTTGAATGAGCTAAATTTTAATGTGTTTTAGATCAAGAGCAAAGAAAACGGATTTAGATTGGGAAAGACGAAGGTTCTCGAATAGCCAATTTGCACTGGTCTATCGACAACCAAGGTAAGTCCTACAAATATATGTCGAGAATTATTTATGTGACTTAATGGATGATAAAATTTAAATGTTTTGAGGATATATATATATATATATATATATGATAGCTAATGTAGATAAATATTTTAGCAAGAAGTGTTGTAAGATTTTAATTGAATTGATAAGTTCATGTGACATGAATTAAATATGGTTTGTAAAATTTAGTTAGTTTGTAATGTGAATGAGATGGAAGTAATATTGTATTTCGCTTCGAGCCCAGCAAGCTTTGCCAGTTGATGTGATTGTAATTCTCAAGCTTTGTGCCTTGATGTAATTGCTTTAATGCTCAGGTGCTTTGTACCGCTTGATGTAATTCGGGCTTTAATGCTCAGTGCTTTGTGCTGTGATTTTAATTGGGCTTTAATGCTCAGCGTGCTTTGTGCTATGATTTTAATTCGGGCTTTAATGCCTCAGCGTGCTTCATGTTTGATTTTAATTCGGCTTTAATGCTCAGCGGTGCTTCGCGTTTGATTTTAATTGAGCTTTAATGCTCAGCAGTTTCGTTGTTTGATTTTAATTCTGCTTTAATGCTCTAGTGCTTTATGCCTATGATATGCTAAAAATGGAGATTTTGAGAATCAAACAAGGTGAGATATATATATATATATATGGTTATGTACTAAGAGTTCGTGTAAGAATTTGCCTACTATATTAGTGAGGAAGAAAGTGAGTTAAGTTCTTTTTGTTTTGAATCAAATTTGATGTGTTGAAATGATCAATTGCTCAAGTTCTATATTATATAATGTTGAATCTATCATTGATGTGAATATACATAGCTTATATGTGAAGTTGATAAAGTATATGTTGAGTGACATAGTGATGAAAATCGATACAAATGTGACCCTAGTATTCTATTAGTGTATTATATATATATATATAGAAAAATTTATGTACAATATTATTAGTTGAAAATTTAAGTGTTACTTGTATGTTCATTGTAAATATATGTGCTTAGGACTTACTAAGCCAATGAGCTTACTTTATGTTGTGTTCTATTTTATAGATCAATAATTCAACTACTGCCTGTGGGGATCATCAAGAAGGACACCTCCCAATCTGTATGGGAATCATCACAATATACCACAAAATCCTTCCCTGCCTCCGGTTGAATCAATACTGGAGCTTCGGTCAAGACTTTCGTAAGCTTCTCAAAGCTCTACTGTTTCTTATCAGTCCATATGAAAGGTACTTCCTTCCTTAATAACTTTGTTAGAGGCACGGCTATCGACGAGAACCCTTCCACAAACCTTCGGTAATAGCCTGCTAATCCTAAGAAACTTCAAACTTCTACCACTGACTTAGGTGGTTTCCAATTCAACACTGCCTCTATCTTCTGAGGACCCACCCTTATTCTTTCAGCAGATACCACATGTCCTAGAAACGTCACCTCCTTAAGCCAAAATTCACACTTGATAAATTTGGCGTAGAGCTTCTTCTCCCTCAAACTTGCAACACTATTCGGAGATGCTCATCATGCTTCTCTTTCGACTTCGAATACACCAATATGTCATCTATGAACACAACAACAAATCGGTCTAGATAGGGTTGAAAAGCCCGGTTCATCATGTCCATAAACGTCGCTGGGGTATTTGTCAACCCAAACGGCATTACTACGAATTCAAAATGCCCATACCTTGTCCGGAAAGCCATCTTATGGATATCCACTTCTTTAACCTTAAGCTGATGATATCCGGACCTCAGATCTATCTTTGAGAAAACCGCGGCCCCCTTAAGCTAATCGAACAAGTCATCTATTATTGGCAATGGATACTTGCTCTTGACGGTCAGCTTGTTCAACTGACGATAATCTATGCACATTCGCATAGTTCCGTCCTTCTTCTTTATAAATAAGACCGGTGCTCTCCTTGGAGAGACACTGGGCCGTATGAACCCACGGTCAAGCAATTCCTGGATCAGAGCCTTAAGCTCAACCAACTCCTTTGGTGCCATTCTGTATGGGGTAATGGACACAGGAGCTATACCCGACAGCAAGTCGATTCCAAACTCCACCTCCCTGTCCGGGGGTATTCGGGTAATTCCTCTGGAAAGACATCCACAAACTCCCTTACAGTTCTAACTCCACTAACTCCCCCTTCGTTTGTATCCAAAGCACAAATGAAGGCCAAACATGCTTTGCACTCATTTTGAATCATCTTATCAGCTTTTAAGGCTGAAACTACGTTAGACAAGTAGTTTTTCTTTCGCCTATCATAGCCATCACCTCATCCTCTAGGGTCCTTAACACTATTCGTTTGGCTGCACAATCCAACACAGCCCGATGCTCCACTAGCCAATCCATGCCAAGTATCAGATCGAATTCCCCGAAGCGTAATTCCATAAGTTGGCAAGGAATACCACTCCTTGAAGTTCTAAAGGTACTCTCCGAAACATCCTATTCACCACTACTATTGGGCCTAATGGGATTACTATAGTCATCTCCCTATTAGATAGTTCAGAGGCTATCCCTAGAGTTTCAACTACTCTACATGCAGCATAAGAATGGGCCGAGCCCACATCAATTAAAGTAACATAAGGCTTGCCATAAATAAGGAACGTACCGGTTATAACATCCGGTGCGTCTCCATCCTCCCTCCGACGAACCGCATAAACCAAACCCGACTGCCTTGCCTCAGTAGTAGCAACACCTCGGCCCGGTGTTCCACGTCCTCTGCTAGTACCATTTCCTCTGTTATTCGGACCACGACTCTGCTGAGGCTACTGTCCACCTCTACCAGCCTAATTAACATTCTAAGCTACTGGTCGATTCCCATCTGGTCTCATCGGATAGTCTTTAATCATATGGTCCTTTGACCCACACTTGAAACATCCCCCTATCTTCTTCCAGCATTCGCCTAAGTACTTTTTTCCACATTGATCACAAGTACGATATTGCCCTCCAGTAGTAGCCTGCTGACCTCGCGGCCCATCTACTCTAGGCCTCTTTTGCTCATTCCTAGCCGGCCTTAATGATCCAAAGCCTCTCTTCTGCCTATTCCGATCAAAGTTCTGCCTTACAGAATCCTTGATACCCTCGGCTACCTTAGCCTTTTCCACCAACATAGCAAACTCCCGCTCCTGTTGCGGGGCTATCAATAACCTCAGGTCATCTCTTAGTCCATCTTCAAACTGGACACACCGTTCATGCTCAATAGCCACTATCCCTCGAGCATAACGGCTCAATTTTAGGAATTCAACCAGACTCACTATGGACTTGTTCCCTTGAACCAGCCCCAAAAATACCTTCCTCTGTGCATCAATGTAATGGGTACCAACATATTTCTTCTGGTATACCGCCTTAGCATAGTCCCAAGTGAGTTCCTCAGCTGTAACACCATCCCAAACCATGAGCCACAATTGATATGACTCATCGCGGAGAAGCGACACCAACCCTTTCAGCTTCTCCTCGTCAGTTAAGTCGAGCTTATCCATAATCTGCTCAGTCGCTTCCAACCAATACTCAGCGGTACTGGGTGCCACACCTGATATACCATGGAACACCTCAGCTCCGTTGGCTCAAAGTCGTTTAGGTACCGACTTTCAAGCTCCCATGCCTTCACTTGCTCTAGCCACCCTTTCCAAAACCCACAACATCGCCTGTGACACTGCGTTATCCCTCGTCTGATCCTGATATTCCACATCAGTGGCTAGTGGTGGTGGTGGCATTTCATTCTCAGATCCTTGACCCGATCTAACGGGTTTAGACACAGTCATTCGGCCTCTTCCACAGCCACACACGTTACGACCACGTCCCCTTGAATTCATACTTTCGCTTAGCATTTATCTAGTTAAAGAATTTTATGTATTAGTTTTGTTCCACTGATTTAACACGAACAATTTTATGTTAAATAGTTCTATGAAGTAGTTCTTTCGATTCATACACATACAGTTTCACATCATTCATTTAGTCACACACATGAACTTGCGTCCATTATAGAGAGATGTTGTAGTTGTTTGTTGTTTGTTGTTTTCCACTACCCAAGGGTATTTCCATAATTTTTGTCCTACAGGGGTATTTTGGTAATTTTCAAATTAGGGTATTTGAAAATGTTTCAAAATAGAGATTGTTGATATTTTTATAAAATTAGAATACTTGCTAAGTAAATTTCAAGGGTGAAATGGTAATTTTATACACTAGAGGTATTTTTGTAATTTTACAAGCCAGGGTCATTTCGATAATTTTTCGCAAAATATGGTCCCTGGTGACTTTCCAAAATGAGGGTATTTTTAAATATTTCTAGGTTGAGGGTACTTTGGTAGTTTTCCTTTTTAAGGGTATTTTGGTCATTTGCACAAGTTAGGGGTAATTTGGTCATTTTACAAATCAAGGATAATTTCGTAAATTTTTCAAATCAGGATGTCTTTGATATTTTGTAAAGTTTTTGGATATTTGTAAAGTAAAAGAATCTTGGGAACAACTGTGGGTAGTTTAGAAATTCTATGAACCAAGGGCATTTTAGTAAAAATTTTTTTCAACCAGGGTATTTAGGTCATTTTAATAAATCGAGAATATTTTCGAAAAGTTTTCTAAATAGTTTTCCTACACATCAAGGGATAATTTGGTGATTTTAAAACTAGGGTTTCTATATAAAAAAAAATAGCTAGTCCCTTTCGGGTTTTAGTTATTGTGTTTAGCCTGTGGCTGAGTCCTCTTGGTCGGGATGAACCATCACTACGCACTGTAGGATTCAAGTGGGTAGGAGGTGAGTCACTAGGGACTGCTTAAATACCAAGCTCCCACCTGAAACCAATCCTAGACATGCGCACAACGATTGCCACACCTTAGCTCTTGACTTAGACATGTGTTTGTTTAATTGTACATTAGAGTTTTATGTAATTGTTGGGGTAAACTAGTCCTATGGTTCAAGTACTTATCATACTAATATCGTTCCATTTCTACCCTTCTATAATTCATATGATAATCCACACAATTGATAGGGGTACTTACCTGGTGGACTTCAGGCCGGAGACTCAGGTGCCATGCCAAAAAAACCTACTTATTGCTTAGAAAAATCCACTTTCAAAAGACAAAAAATGTTTTGGGCCCTAAAAGCCCTCAAGGCCTAGTTTTGAACTGGGCTTTGATACCAAGCTGAAACACCCCAAACCTGACCCACAAGCCCAGACCGGATCTGGCAAGCTTCTAAAGAAAAACCTTTCGAATTCTATTTGGGCTTTGCCAAAATCTTGTGTGTTTTCGAAAATAATTGATTTGGGTTGGGTTCGAACTTAAATTTCAGTGTTGATTAGGTGTCAAAACACTTGATATTTATACTTAAGAAAATTTTACTTTTAACTTTAATTCGATAATAATTATATCATACTATGTAATTTAAAAGCATGCATAAACAAATTAATACTTTGGCCTTATTACATCAAATAAAATCCGAAAATAACTCAAAACTTGGTAATTTAGAACTAAAAAAAAAAACAAAACATAACAATCTTCGAATTGTGCATGGCCACCCCTGAGCTTCTCCCGACCCGGTCCATTACTGAGTGTCACCTGAAAAACAATTCCACAAGGGGTGAGTCAACAGACTCAATGTGTAACCACAACACTAAGTCCTAACAAATTCAGGCATATCAAATCATACATGTACATATATCATTTAAATAATATGATGCAAACCCGAACCCAAACATAGATAGCCATCCGCTACACATCACCGCACTAACCGCGCACACCGTGGGGACTACTAAGTCAACCCTCCATCTGCTACACACCATCGAAGGCAGTCGCTGCAGTCGATGTGCTCATCGCCCTTATGAAATTCGTGGCATAGCCACCAGATATATGTATATTTGTGACATAAGTCACCACATTCTTATATTGTGACATAAGTCACCACATTCTTATATTGGGGCATAGAACCACCAATTCACTTCCCCTTCATATATCACCCATATGCCCATGTCATAAAAAATATGCAATATTATGCTTTATTCACATTCTTATATTTGCACTCATGTGCCATAGTAGGAGTAGGAAGACGTACCTGAGTACTTTGTACCATCGCATGGTAACTTAGCCATATTTTTCACATTTTTCTTATCACATACATTAAAGATAAAGCCATAATCTATTAAGGTTTAGTGTGGGGTACACACCTGATTTACTTAGCGCTTAATTGAATTCCCGAAAACCCGATCTAACACTTTAGATCTTAGTTCCTATATTCGGCCATTATTAGACATATTAGCAAAACCTATTCGGCTAGTTAATTAAATCTCGAAGGACTACCAAAACCAAAACTTACCTTGTTTCGATTGAATTAAAATCAAATCCCAAAACTTTGTGATCTTGCCCCCTAGCAATCGGCCAACACTAGATTAATTGGCTCGGTTAGTTTTTGGCTAAAAAAACGAATAAGAAATAGATCTAAATACCATAATAGGGCCTTGGCCGAATGTCAGATTCACTTACCTTTGTGAATCTAAAATCCCGAAAACCACCTCCTTCTTTAGAAACTGTCGAAATCCCTATATGCCATATGTTAGTACCGGCTTTATACAATAATCCATAAGATTGGCCCTTGGCCGAATACTATACTTGCTTACCTTGAGCTCTTCAAATTCCGGAAGGCTCCTTTATGGCTCCCTAACGTTGGCTACACAAAAAGAATGCATCACTATGGGCCTTACACACATTCCGCCATCCCTAAGACCGAGGTTAAATATGGCTTTGGCATCTTTAAAAGAATAAGAACCTAAAACTAATTGCTTAAGAAGGAGATCACTTACCCTTATGACTAAAATTGTTTGCTCTTTGTTGAATCCACAGAGAGATTCGGCTTTTGAAGAATCAAAAGAAAAGAAAAGAGAAGGGTGTATGAGACTTATAGAGAATTCATCTATGGCTTGGGAGGAACTTACTTTCGGCTTTTGGAAAGTTTGCAAAAAGAAGAAGAGAAAGGTGAAAAAATCGGCATTGATGGACTTTGAGTAAGGAGTATTCGGTTTTGGCAAAATAAAAGTGAGGAGAGAAATTTTGCTAGAGAATTTTGGTAGATGAACAAAAGAAAAAGGAAGAATGAAGATTGGCCTCTCTTTCCCCCTCTTGCCGAAATTACTAAGCCTAGAGTCCCTTATTCGGCCATCACTATCATATCCCTTATTTTCCTCTTTATCTTCTTAAAATTAATCTAAAATAAATCATCCATTTATCCACCACTTAGCCAAAATTATTAAAAGAAGAATGCTTCATCTTAAACTCCTCCCATAGACTCCCCATGTTGTCTATCTCTTCTCCTTATTGCCAAAAAAAATAAAAACTTTACTTAGCTTCCCACGTGACTCGAACCTTGGCCCATTTCCACCTACTTGTATGTCATTCCTAGGGCCTTAAGTGGCACCTCAAGCCACTTTTCCAAGCCTAATTTCATGTCACATTTCCTCTAATATTTCTTTTAAGGCCTTTCTGCTTAGCTTCCTCTTTTAGATTTAGAATCTAATACTTTCTAAGGCATTTGTCTACACACTAAGGTTCACAAAATTTATAATGCACATCCACAAAACACATAAGCATGCTATTTCATTTAATTAAGCAATTAATGCATAGGCCATAATCCGAGATATTACAATACTTGTGAGAGAAGGGAACTCCTGGACAATTATTCATCTTGGAAGATGAAAGAATGCCCAGATAAATTGAATGGAATAGAAACAAGGGAAGTTCTAACACCAGTTAAAGAAATGGCTAATGAATAGAAAAATTAGATAGGCATGGAACTTATCATTCTAGCTATTTTGAGTCTTTCCCATAAGGCCAAAGCACAAGAATAGTATAATACAGACCTACTAACAGATACAATGACATTCATGGCCAACTTAGTGGAAGAATATCAGACGAGCCAAGAGCTTATGATGAAAAGTAAGGATGAACTGGCAATCCCAGTTGATACACTATATTTAACTATCTCTTGCACATCATTAGTCTTAAACCAAGACCCTCAAGAATTCAATGATTTAAGAATTTTTCAAATGCTAATAAGAATTGGAAATGTATATTTATAGGACTTATTATCACATAACAGGTATCAATACTAGACAATTAGTACAATTAGTACAAGAACTACTCAAGAGAGTTGTTTATAAACAAGTAGAAAAATCCAAAAACCCATAGAATAGGAATTTATGTGGTAGGATATAATACCTTGACCTCAGAGAATATTCCTATAAGGTCATTTTTGAAGGCTGAAATGAACAGATGCAAGTATGAACCACAACTCTCAACCTTCTTACGAAGTAAACAAAAATTAAAGTGGCTACGCATTTACATAGTCCTACAAGTAATTAATAACTATGATCTACGGAAAGAATTGTCAGTGGTAAAGGTAGATCGAAAAGGTAAATTCAGAGAGAGAAATAACCACAGAAGAACATAATGGCATGATGGGTTTTGGACCAACGCAGACAGAAACAAATTGTAGGAAGTGCTTAAGTGCAGACTAACTGAGCTAACGGACGAGTCTAGCAGCAAGACCTGACATTTCCTTTTGTAACTTTAGCAAACTGTACAAATTGTATATTTCACTAACCAATTAATTTGAATGTTACAAGAAGATTTAAAATAGGGCTAACAGGTAGGAGAATCACTCTGAAGATCAGAAACTTGGGACAATAATGTCAATGTTGTGACATGGTCACTTTGTGTTGCAACACCGTGTCCAATAGCAATGAATTACGAAAATTATATCGACGTCACGACATCATTCTTCCATGTTGTGACATTGTAGTAAAGTTTCCTAGAATTTCAAAACTACAAGGTGTGTCATGACTTTGAACCCCAGTGTGGAGACATAAGCAATCTGATAGGGATGTAGCCACACCAGGGTCCCATCTTACGACATCACTGCAATTTTCTATAGGGCTGACTTGACCCATTTGCACAACCTATTGACATAACCCTTAATTTTCCTAATTTTTAACCCTTAAAACCCTAATTTTTCACCTTAAAATACTTTAAACTCATACTATTAAACCCTTTTAACCACTAAACCCATCTCAAAACTTCAAAACTCCCAAAACCCCTCTTCCAACCTAAAACCCTAACTATACCAATCTCCATTGTTATTCCTAAGGCTCTAGCGGGTAAAGCTTCATCAATCATTTAAAGAAGTAATAGAAGCATTTGCAAAGAGGTTAAGTTTATGAAATCCCATACTTGTTTTATTGTTCCATTGAATTTTTATTTTCTATTTACTTGCTTTCAAATCATTGAAAATGCCTCCTAGGAGAAACAAGAAGGCTACGATCCTAGAAACTCCAAATGTTTCGGACCCTAAGAGGTTTCATCATTTAAATATGGAGAAATATTTTCTCGAGTCTCAGGGGAGACCTCTTATACAGGAGCGATGGTTTGAACCCTTCATAGTTCATTTCAAATAAATTTTGTCTTTGGTTCAGTAACATCTTTGGGAGTACTTTTGTATCACTCCCAAAGAGAACGCAGTTGTTCCCATAGTACATAAATTTTATACTTCTATTAAACACCAGATAATCTATATGAAACTAGGATATATGTGACTAATTTCTTGGTTCGAGGGGTAGAAGTCCTCTTAACCCCTAGTGAATAATGTGAATTTTATGATGCTTTATAATATAAAAGTATTTTGTTAATAGCATTGGTTTGGAAAAATTTGGAAATATAGATATGGATAGTGTTATAAATTATTTGACTTAGGGCAGGGGTACCCGAAATTATAGACCAGATATAGGGTTCCTAATAAAATTTAATCAGGCTATAATATTTCCTATAGCAAAAATGTGGATGCAATTCATAGGCACTCAAATTACACCTGCATTGATTGTTTCTAATGTTAAGAATTTTTGACCTATTCTTTTATATAGTATTTTGCAGCAAAATAGGTATGTATAGGAAGATGGATCATCCAAGAGATGAAATGTTGTGTGAGTGGGAAAAAATCTAAACTTATCTTTTCTCACCTCATAACAGCATTGTGTTGAAAGGCGTCAGTTCGGATGAGCGAAAATGAGCAATTTATGAGCCTATAAAAAGTGTAATTGGTGATTTGTTGTATATTCAATATATTAAGCTCCAAAGAACACAAATCACTGAATGGAACCAAAGAAGAAAAGAGAATATGGATGTTCCAAAATAACTTAAATGAAAGAAGAAATCGAAGGAAAGAAAAGGAAAAAGTTGACATGTTGAGGAGAAGCTCGATGGAATGATCAAATGGATGCAAGAGATGGGACTAATGCTCCAAGAATTTACAAGAATAATTGGGTTACGAGCTCTCAATTACCCTCCAGATATGTTTAGCTCAGGATCAACTCATCCTGAAGGAGGAGATGATGATGAGGGTGCACAAGAGTACCCTGGGATGGAGGACGAGTATGAAGCAACATTTTAGCCATAATATTCAACACCAAAATGGCCTATCATTTGTGGCCCGCCTTGACAAATACATTCCAAAGGTGGAGCTCCTATAAAAAACAAAACTCAAGCAAGGGCAAGGCACCTATGGAGCAGAGGAGTTCCACTCCCCTCCATGATTTGAAGGAGGATTAAATTCTAATTTTTGCTATTTTGGAGAGGATTGTATTAATTTTTATTGGATGATTTTAATTTACTTTCGAGTAGTTAGGAATAATAATGGACAATTAGCTTTTTATTTTGTTTAAGACTTCTATATAGGAACCCCACATAAAGGAGGCAAAACATTCTTGATCTTTCAATCAATAACGGAGGAAGCACCCACCAATAGTGGATGGAACGACCACGATCAATCGAATAACTTATTTCATTATCCTTTTACAAGCTACACATTTATGATAATGCATTATCTAAAGTGTGGGTGGTAACATAGAAATTTGTCTAAATTTTTATGTTTTTCATTCAATTTTTCTTGCCAATTGTGTGCTTGAGCTTGTAGAAATACAAATGATTGATTAAGAGCATGTACATATGTTGCTTGTGTTTACAAATAAATTTTGCATGATGATAAGTGATTTTAGATTTTAGATTATTAGATTACTAAGTTCTATATGTTACACTGTAAATAGGCATTAAGTAATCAACTGTACCTAATGAGATAGAAAATGCAAAGAAACGAGCATTCTAGTATGAATCATAAATAATTGAATTTGGGTTTGTTTCATTGATTAAATTTTTGCGTAGTGAGATATTTAAGGGCTGACCTAAGGCATTTCTTGAAACACATCCAGAGCCAAAATGATGGCCTATGTTTATTCACCATTAGCAAAAAATTGTTGAGCCTATAAACACTTATTGATGAACCTTATTACAAAACATGAGCCTAAAACATTAATTTGTATTTGCCCTCTTTCTTTGGTCCTGATCTGCACGACTATAGATGTCTGGCCATACGTATTGAGGGTTAAGTAGATACATCACGATGGATTTTGTAAAAATAGAGTGAAATATGAAAGATTGGTGTAATGTAGGAACTATAGGTTAGCCTAAAGTGTAGAACAAAAGAAAAAAAATCAATATGAGTAGAAAAATTATTGAAAAGAAAAAGCATTTGTGAGTGAGATGAATTGAAAAAAAAAGTGACAAAGTAACGAATATAAGAGAAACTTGTAGGCTAGGCTTAGTTACTATGTTATGCTATAATTTCCTATATGGAGAAAAAAGGAAGGTGAGAGAAGGAGAAATAAGACGGTGAGTGGGTAAGGGTTGCTAAGAGGGAAGAATAAGAATCGATACGATTTGCCAAACTATTTTCATGTTTGTAGCCCTTTGATGCTTACTATTTTTGAATTCCACCTGTCCTAAGCCTTAGAATGTTACAAGTTGAAAAAAGTCTCATGTGACCTAAATATCCTTATGCATAAATGGACATTATATTAAACAATTGCATAAACTACTATTTGTATTCTGTTAGGATTATCAAATTACTTGTATGATTTGTTGATTGATTCTTACAGGTAAGACCGTTAATGCTTGAATACTTTGTAAGGCATTGAACCTAGATGTCTGAGGTTAAAAGTGGTAAATTAATTATTCATCATGTCGAAATTATGCGTGAAGGTTAAATGCCTAAGTAATGTTCCCCAAAGTCAAAACTTGTATCATATTTGCTCAAGGATTGTCTTTTTTATTTCTTGTTTTTGATTGTGTTGCTTGAAGACTAGAAATGGCTTAAGTGTAAGGGAGTTTGATCTGTCTTAATTCATTGTAGTAGATTAAACTAATTTTCGTACTTTAGGAGCTTGAAAGCAAACATTTTAATTAGGTTTAAAATATGTTTTAGTTAGTTTTCTTAAAGACAATAAAATGTGCAAATTGAGTCTTTTATTGACCTTAGGGGCCGGTTGAGGCCCAAAGGTGATCTAATTGTAACACCCCTAACCCGTATCCATTGCTAGATTAGGGTTATGAAGCATTACTGTACAAACAAAACATTAAAACATACAATTCTTACATCATTGTAAACATATCAAAATACATTCATTAACACACTTATCGTCCCTTAATCAAGCCCTTGAGTCCCTAGAAACACCTTAGAAACAATTCGGGACCAAATTGCAAACATTTGAAAAGTTCAAGAAAAAGTTAGAAAAATTTGACTACAGGGGTCACACGTCCATGTGGCCAGGCCATGTGCCTCATACACTGTGTCTCAGGCTATGTAACAATCAAATTAGGGACACACGGCCATGTCCCAACCTTGTCGTTACCCGTGTAACTTTCTAAGTAGGGTCACATGACTGTGTAACTTTATAAATAGCCCCACACGCTCGTGTTCCAAGCTGTGTAATAGCCTGACTTGTATCCAATAAAACCTATAGGGGACACATGGCTATGTCGCCAGGCCGTGTGTCATACAAGGTTGAATCACATGCCCGTGTCTTAGGTCGTGTGGCCATGAATTTGCCCAAAAATAAGCCATTTCCTACAGCAATTCATGCATACACCTAAAGGTATTTTGTGCAAATAATCAAGACATAAAATCCTTACCAAAACAAGCATATAATGACCAATTCAATAGCCTTAAATCAATCAACCAATATGCCATTTCAAGGCCCTCACAAGTAAACATCAAAGCTTACCTACACATGCATATTTGTTCAGATTTTCATCATCAAACATAATTCAACTTCTAACAAATTATGCCACAAATATGACCATTAACAATTCATCACAAACATAATGCATCATAAGTAATCAAAATGACATAATTTGGCAAGCATCAAAAGGTACCAAATCCAAATAACTTATACATGCCAAAATCATCAACTAACGTTCAAATAAATGCCAATACAAGTCCACCTATACATGTCATTATATCATCACCCAAAACATTAAAAACTATCGATATTTATGCTGGATAGTGTTGTAGATCTTCAACAAGTTTCCAAACCAGTCAAGCTTCCGATAATCTATAAAACATAGGAATGAAAACTATATAGGCACATAATTCTTAGTCAGTTCGTAAAACATGAAACATAACTTACCATCTCATTTAAATAACATTAAGTATAAGCATAATGTAATCTAGCCTCAAGCCTAAGAACCATCATCAACACATGTTAGTGCATTCATACATAATTCACTTGAATTAAACATATGATGATTCGTTTCCATGTGAACATATATCATTTGTATCATTCAACCTTTCCATGAACATAAGCATATTACCATATGAAAATTTATCTTTTCAATCATTATCATTGTCCGTTGAACCATTTAGAATGTCATCGGATACTCAGAAGTGTGCTTAAACATATAATTGTAATCTTTCCTTTAAATCATTGCTCACACAAGCTTTGAAATGGGCCTGCTCACATGAGCTGTGGGTCAGAATGTTGCTCACACGAGCTGTAAAGTATCTGAAACAAATCTAGGACCTCAACCATCGGTAGGACATTCAAGACCAACACCTGTAACATGGAATCCCTAATGACATGTCATTTGTATCCTACAAATTTTGAAGGTTCAATCGGGACACGCTACCATCATAGCATGATTTTGGATATACATTTTTCAATAGCATTTTATGTAACAGCCCCTTTTGAGTCTAGTCGGAAGAGTGGTTTTGGGACCACAAATTCAACCCAGTAGAATTTATTTTTATCATAATATTATGGTCTACAATTTTATGGAATGATTTTGTATTTTGTTTGAAAATTTTGATGTTTGGGCACTATATTTAGTTAAAGGATTAAATTGCAAAAGGAGCAAAATGTGTGTTCTAGAAGCTAGAGGTGTCTAATTTCTATGAAATTTTAAATTGGAGGTCCTTAAATGGTAATTAGACCATTATACTTTAGTATGGACAAAAACGGACATGGCTTGGTGAAATTTCAAAGTTATGTGTTAAGGGCACTTTGGTTTTTTGGTAAGTAAAGACAAAATTAACTAAATAAAAGATATTCATCTTCATCAAATTAGTCCCTTAGCCAAATTTCAAGGGTTCTCTATAGCTAGATTTTGGCCAAGCTTCGAAGCTAGAATATCAAGAAAGACAAGGTTCTAACCTAGACTGGGGAAAGAACAAGATTGTGGTCTAAATCAAACAATTATCCATTTTGAACCTAGGTAATTTCATATGTTAAAAATAAGCTTAAGAATAATTGTATTTAAATGCTTTAATATTGCATGGATTGTATGTTTGATTTTGTGAATGAGTATAATCCTACGAATGAGTCTGAAGATGAATCGACAAGCAAGAAATTCTGTTTCAACCTTAGGAATAGGTTAGGATACAAGTGACATGTCACTAAGGTCATTATGTGTTATGTGACTATGTGATCCGGTGCTGGTCTTGTACGTCTTACCGGTGGCTAAGTATATTGGCATATGTTGCAGATACTTGGCAGCTTGTGTGAGCATCATCGTGTAGTTATGTCTTGACTGACAGCTCGGGAGTGAGCGATTTTGTGATATGAGACTTTGGTAGCTTCGGTAACATATGTGGCACATAGTATGCAAATTTTCCCGAGTATCCAACATTGTTATTCCAAGTGGTTCACTGGTATGTCAAAGATGAGAATATATGTAAGTTCATTTTTAGATGGCTCGGGTATGTACATAAAGCTCATGTTTAATAATATGTGAAATCATGAATATGACGTAAGTTTTTATGATGGAATAGATTATGATCATGAGACCATAGTAAGTCTACATTTAATTATGTTATAATAATTAAATGTTATAGGCATGGTAAGGTTTCTTATTTCTTGTATACGAGCTTAGTAAGCTATATAGCTTACTCGTTTATTTTCCATGTTTTTATAGTGTATCCAAGCTAACTCAGAATCGGAGATCGTTAGAGATTTGAATCAAACTATCAAACTCTCAATTTGGGTATTAACGGTCTTAGCATTTTGAATGTATGGGATGTATAAGGACTTTGTCATTTTGTTATATGTGTCATTGGTACTGTGGCCAAATGTATTGGCTTATATTGGTCAATGATTTCAAATTTTTTTTAGATTCCTATATAAGTTGCCTAATATTGGTTATGAATATATTCATATGTTGATACCATTCATGATTATGGAACCTTGCATGAATTGTGTCGATATATTCAGATGTTGAAGCATGTTAGATGTTAGCACGTGGATGTGATGTTGATACCTTGGTTGTGGATGTTTTGGTTGCCAAAGTATGCTATGAATTGTGTCATTGAATTGGTGTAAGTGTAGGTGTAAATGAAGGTGACAAATGGCTTGGTAAATAGCCTTATTTTTTTCCACATGGGTAGACACACATGCGTGTGTCTAGGCCGTGTGTGACACACGGTCTGCCCCACGGGCATGTGTTTCAACCGTGTGTCCCCTGCACCTTAATTGTTGCAAAACATAATTTCTAGAATTGAGCACATGGGT
Organism: Gossypium rotundifolium; assembly: GCA_025506655.1. Classification (NCBI taxonomy): domain Eukaryota; kingdom Viridiplantae; phylum Streptophyta; class Magnoliopsida; order Malvales; family Malvaceae; genus Gossypium; species Gossypium rotundifolium. The sequence goes on along the minus strand of CP106732.1, from coordinate 65,731,719 downwards.
AGAGACACGGGTGTGTGTCTCAGCTATGTGTGCTACACAGCCTAGAATACGGGCATGTGTCTTGGCCGTATGAAACCTATACTTAATTCAAATTAAATTAAATAACTACACGGCCTAGCCCACGGGCATATAGCACAGTCGTGGGGCACAAGTCAGAGATCACCCTAATTTGAACACGGTCTAAAGCACGGGCATGTCTCAGGGTCATTCGAGCGTGTGAGCCCTACAGTTAGCAAAAATTTTCTAAGTTTTATAAAAATTTCCTAAGTTCTCGGTTTAGTCCCAAATCACTTCCAATGCATATTTTGGGACTCGTAGGCTCGTAGTAGGGACTTTTTGATTGATTGTAAAAATTTCTAAGTGTTGTATGTCCCGTAATGCCTCGTACTCTATTCCAGCATTGAATACGAGTAAGGGGTGTTACATTTATTGGTATCAGAGCTACGGTTTAGTCGGTCTCAAACTAACGTAGCGTGTGTAAGAGTCTAGCTATACATGCCATATATGAATTTTGATAATGTGACAACTCCTGACGGTTTAAATTGTGCTTTCTTATAGTAAATGGATCCCAACTGAGAAGTGGCTAATGACGTTAAAAGTAATGCGCCGGCTCCCGCCCAAGGCACCGCGCTATCCGAAAGTATACCTGTGACAATTTGTCAATAATGAGAGGCTAGGGAAGCCTTCTTTCAAAGATTGAATGAGTTACTTGCTGAATTTGTTCAGACAAATCCAGCCACCTAACATCCTCCACCCCAACCTAACCTTCAACCGGTTCCCGTAGCTTCTCAAGGTGTAGAAATGGTAAGACTGAACAAGCCTCCAGTCGATAAGATTCGAAAGCAAGGGGTTGAAGAATTTAGAGAAAATGTCGATGATGATCCCGAGAGGTTAGAATTCTAGCTTGAGAACTCTATCCGGGTATTTGATGAGCTTTCTTGCACACCGAAAGAATGCTTGAAATGTGTTATATCACTCCTAAGGGATTCGACATATCATTGGTGGAACACTTTAGTATTAGTAGTACTAAAGGAAAGAGTTACTTGGGACTTCTTCCAAGAGGAGTTTAGAAATAAATATATCAGTGAATGATTTATTGATCAGAAACTCAAAGAGTTCTTGAACCTGGAATAAGGTTGAATGACTGTGACTAAATACGAGCGAGAGTTTGTTAGACTCAATATGTATGATCAGGAATATGTTTCAATAGAGGCTATCATATGTAAGAGATTCAAAGATGGTTTGAATGAGGATATTAGACTATTAGTTGGGATTCTGGAACTGAAAGAATATTTTGTGCTAGTTGAATGAGCTTTCAAAGCCGAATAGTAGAGCAAGAAAAGAGAAAAGCTGAGTTTGAGGCTAGAGACTCGATAAAGAGGCCAATGAATAAGTCATTTCAGTCTTCGTCAAAGAAATCGAGGGATATGCATACTCGTTTGAATGCTTTAGTTGGGTATCCCAACAGAGATCATGGGAAACAATATTCGGGTTCTAAGGCCCAGGCTACGTCTATAGCGAGCATTGGTAATGCCAGGTCTAATAAGCCTGAATGCCAACATTGTGGTAGGTGACACCTTGGTCAATGTAGGATGAACAATCGAGCTTGTTTTAACTATGGCGCCCAAGATCACTTCATTTGGGATTGCCATGAAATGGTTGAAAAGGATAATTTTCAGAACGCATGATCGAGTAACACTGTTGCTAGAGGGAGACCAATGAGAAATACGGGAAATGGGACCAGAAGCAGAGGTGTACCCAATGATACAGCTATGAGATCGGAAGCTAGAGCACCTGCTAGAGCTTATGCCATTCGTGCTCACGAGGATGTATCCTCCCCTAATGTGATTAATGTACATTTTCTCTTTATGATACTAATATAGTTACATTAATTGATCCTAGATCGACTTATTCCTATATTTGCATGAATTTGGTATATAGTAAGAATTTACCTGTTGAGTCTACTGAGTTTGTGATTAAGGTGTCGAACCCCTTAAACAAGTATGTATTAGTCGATAAAGTTTGCAAGGGTTGTCCATTGTTGATTCGGGGCATTGTTTTTGGCTGACCTAATGCTTTTGCCATTTGATGAATTTGATGTGATTCTTGGAATGGATTGGTTGACACTACATGATGTAATAGTGAATTGTAGATGAAAAGTTATTGAATTGAAATGTTAAAACAATGAAATTCTTCGGGTTGAATCAGATGAGTCGAGTGAATTATTTGTTGTGATTTCATCTATGTCGGCTTAGAGGTATGTAAGAAAGGGTTGTGAAGCATTTCTTGTGTACATACTAAATACAAAAGTGTCTGAATTGAAAATTGAATCAGTGCCAGTAGTTTGTGAATATCCGGATGTGTTCCCAGAGTAGTTGCCAGGGATACCACCAATCAGAGAGGTGGAGTTTGCTATTGACTTGGTATCGGAGATTGCACTAATATCAATTGCTTCGTATAGAATGGCTCCAACCAAATTGGAAGAATTGAAGTCTCAGTTACAAGAGTTGACAGATAAGGGTTTTGCAAGATTGAGTTTTTCCCCCTAGGGTGCACCAGTATTATTCGTCAAGAAGAAAGATGGATCCATGAGACATTGTATTATTTATCTTCAGCTCAACAAGGTTACGATAAAGAACAAATATCCCTTACCGAGGATTGATGATTTGTTCGATCAGTTGAAAGGGGCAATAGTATTTTTGAATATAGATTTGAGATCCGGCTATTATCAGTTGAGAGTTAAAGAATCGAATGTGCCGAAAATTGTGTTCAAAACGAGGTATGGGCATTATGAATTTCTTATTATCCCTTTTTGATTAACTAATGCTCCTGATATTTTTATGGATTTGATGAATTGGATCTTCCGACTGTATTTGGATAAGTTCGTGGATGTATTTATTGATGACATTTTGATTTATTCTCGAGATGAGGCTGAGCATGCCAAGCACTTAAGAACTGTATTCTTAACTTCGAGAGAAGAAATTATTTGCTAAATTCAGCAAAAGTGAGTTTTGGCTCCGTGAAGTCAGATTTTTGGGGTATATTGTTTCAGGATATTATATTCAGGTTGATCTGAGTAAGATTTTGGCAATTGTTGATTGGAAGCCGAGAAATGTATTCGAGGTTAGAAGCTTTTTGGGCTTAGCCAGCTATTATCGACGATTCGTTAAGGGTTTTTCAATAATCGCTACTCCTATGACTAAGCTGTTGCAAAAAGATGTTAAGTTTGAATTGTCCAAAAAATGTCAAGAAAGCTTTGAGAAGTTGAAAGCATTATTGATTGAGGCACCAATTTTAGTGCAATCTGAATCGGGAAAAGAATGTTTGATTTATAGTGATGCATCACTGAATGGATTAGGATGTGTGTTAATGCAAGAGGGCAAGGTGATAGCTTATGCCTCAAGACAGTTGAAACCGCATGACAAGAATTATCCGATGCATGATCTAGAACTGGCTGCCATAGTGTTTGCTTTGAAGATTTGGAAACATCATTTGTATGGTGAGAAATATCAAGTCTTTTCGGATCATAAAAGTTTAAAATACTTGATGACTCATAAGGATTTGAATTTGTAACAACGGAGATGGCTTGAGCTACTAAAAGATTATGAGTTGGTAATTGACTACCATCCTGGAAAAGCGAATGTAATTGCAGACGCTTTGAGTAGAAAGACCTTGTTTGCCTTGAGGGCTATGAATACAAGGTTGACTTTATCTGATGATAGTTCAATTCTAGCTGACTTGAGAGCTAGACCAGTATTCCTTCAACAAATTTGTAAAGCTCAGAAAAAGTGATAGTGAATTACAAGCCAAAAGAGCTCAGTGTGAATCAAGTAGTGATTCAGACTTTCGAATCGGTTCTGATGATTGGTTAATGTTCCAAGATAGAGTATGTGTACCAAAAAATGATGAGATTATTCAGAAAATTCTTCATGAGGCACATAATGGTTATCTGTCTGCTCATCCGGGAAGTACGAAGATGTATAATGATTTGAAGAAACTATATTGGTGGTTAGGTATGAAATGAGATATCTCTGAATTTGTATTGAATTGTTTGATTTGTCAACAAGTAAAAGTCAAACACCAAGTACCTTCGGGCTTACTTCAGCCAGTAATGGTACCCGAGTGGAAATGAGGCAAAATTATGATGGATTTCATAATGGGTTTGCTTTTGACTCTGAAAAAGAAAGATATCGTATGGGTTATGGTTAATAGATTGAAAAACTTGGCTCATTTTATACTGGTACATATGGATTATTCACTAGATAAATTAGCTGAGTTAATATTTTGTTGAAATTATTAGATTGCACGGAGTGCCTATTTTTATTATTTCGGATAGAGATCTGAGGTTTACTTCATGTTTTTGGAAAAAAGTTACAAGAAGCTTTGGATACGAAATTGAACTTTAGTACCGCATTTCATCCGTAAACCGACAGTCAATCTGAGAGAACGATTCAGGTACTCGAAGATATGTTTCGCTGTAGTGTATTAGAGTTCAAAAGTAGTTGGAAAAAATATCTACCTTTAGTCAAATTTTCTCATAACAATAGTTTTCAGTCGAGTATTAATATGGCACCATATGAGGCATTGTATGGCCAAAAGTGTCGAACTTCGTTGTACTGGACCGAGCTCAGTGAGAGATAGATTCACGAGGTTGATTTGGTTAGAGAAATTTAAGAAAAAGTGAAAGTAATTCATGATTTTTTGAAAGCCGCTTCAGATAGATAGAAATCGTATGCGGATTTGAAAAGAAAAGATATTGAGTTTCAATTTGATGATTAAGTATTTCTGAAAGTATCTCCGTGGAAGAAAATTCTTAGATTTGATCGCAAAGGCAAGGACTCACAATGTATTACATGTGTCGATGTTGCAACATTATCTATCAGACGCTTTGCATTTGATTTCTCCAACAAAAGTTGAGATTCAACCTGATATGACTTTTGATGAAGAATCGATCAAGTTTTTGGCTCGGGAAGTCAAACAGTTGAGAAATAAAAGTATAACCTTAGTTAAAGATTTGTGTCAATGACATAGGGTCGAAGAGGCTACGTGGGAACCTGAGGAAACTATGACAAAACAGTACCCAAACCTCTTTTCTGGTAAGATTTTCGGGGACAAAAATTCCTAAAGTGGGGAGACTTATAACATCCTTATTTTGAGTCTAGTCGAACTGTGGTTTCAAGACCACAAATCTAACGTAGTAAAATTTATTTTTATCATATTTTTATGGTCTATAGTTTTATGGAATAATTTCGTGAAAATTTCGTTCGAAAATTTTTACATTTGGGCACCCAATTCAGTTTAAATGACTAAATAGCAAAAGGTGCAAAATGTGTGTTCTAGAAGCTAGAGGTGTCTAATTGCTATGGAATTTTAAATTGGAGGTCCTTAAATTGTAATTAGACCATTATACTTTGGCATGGACAAAAATGGACATGGCTTGGTGAAATTTCAAAGTTATGCATTAAGGGCATTTTGGTCTTTTGGTAAGTAAAGACACAATTAAATAAATAAAAGATGTTCATCTTTATCAAATTAGTCCCTTAGCCAAATTTCAAGGGGTCTCCATAGCTGGGGTTTTGGCCAAGCTTCTAAACTCGATTATCAAGAAAGATGAGGTTCTGACCTAGACCGTGGAAAGAACAATATTGTGGACTAAAATGAACAATTATCCATTTTGTACCTAGGTAAGTTCGTATGTTAAAAATAATCTTTAGAATAGTTGTATTTAAATGCTTTAATATTGCATGAGTTGTATGTTTGATTTTGTGAATGAGTATAATCCTACGAATGGGTCTGAAGACGAATCGACAAGCAAGAAATCTCGTTTGCACCTTAGGAATAGGTTAGGATACAAGTGACATGTCAGTATGGTCATTATGTGTTTTGTGATTATGTGATCCGGGTGCTGGTCTCGTACGTCCTACCGGTGGTTGAGTATATTGGCATATGTTACGAATACTTGACAGCTTGTGTAAGCAGCATCGTCTAGTTACGTCTTGACTGATAGCTTGCGTGAGTAGGCCCATCGATAGCTCAAAAGTGAGCTATTATGTGATGTGAGACTTAGGTAGCTTTGGCTACATATGTGGTACTTAGTGTGCAAATTTTCCGAGTATCCGACATTGTTATTCCGAGTGGCTCACGAGTATGTCAAAGATGAGAATATATGTATGTTCAATTGAGATGGCTCGGGTATGTACATAAAGCTCAAGTTTAATAAATATGTGAAATGATGAATATGAGGTTATTTTTTATGAAGGAATAGATTATGATCATGAGACCATAGCATGTCTACATTTAATTATGTTATAATAATTGAATGTTATATCCATGGTAAGGTTGCTTATTTCTTGCATACGAGCTTAGTAAGCTATATAGCTTACTCCGTTTATTTTCCATATTTTTATAGTGTCGCCAAGCTAACTCGGAATCAGAGATCGTTGGAGATTCGGATCACACTATCAAACTCTCATTTTGATATTAATGGTCTTAGCATTTTGGATGTATTGTAACAACCTGATTTTGTGCCTAGTTGGAACTTATCATTCTAGCTATTTTGAGTCCTTCCCATGAGGCTAAAACACAAGGACAGTATAATACAGACCTACTGACAGATACAATGACATTCATGGCCAACTTAGTGGAAGAATATCGGACGAGCCAATAGCTTATGATGAAAAGTAAGGATGAACTGGCAATCCTAGTTGATACACTATATTTAACTATCTCTTGCACATCATTAGTCTTAAACCAAGCCCCTCAAGAATTCAATGATTTAAGAATTTTTCAAACGCTAATAAGAATTGGAAATGTATATTGATAGGACTTATTATCACATAACAGGTATCAATACTAGACAATTAGTACAATTAGTATAAGAACTGCTCAAGAGAGTTATTTATAAACAAGTAAAAAAAATCCAAAAACCCACAGAATATGAATTTATGTGGTACCTTGACCCCAGAGAATACTCCTATAATGTAATTTTTGAAGGCTGAAATGAACAGATGCAAGTATGAACCACAACTCTCAACCTTCTTACGGAGTAAGCAAAAATTAAAGTGGCTACGCATTTACATAGTCCTACAAGTAATTAATAACTATGATCTACGGAAAGAATTGTCAGTGGTAAAGGTGGATCAAAAAGGTAAATTCAAAGAGAGATATAACCACAGAAGAACATAATGGCATGATGGGTTTTGGACCAATGCAGACAGAAACAAATTGTAGGAAGTGCTTAAGTGTAGACTAACTGAGCTAACGGACGAGTCTAGCAGCAAGACCTGACATTTCCTTCCGTAACTTTAGCAAACTATACAAATTGTATATTTCACTAACCAATTGATTGGAATGTTACAAGAAGATTTAAAATAGGGCTAACAGGTAGGAGAAACACTCTGAAGATCAGAAACTTTGGACAACAATGTCAATATTGCGACATGGTCACTTCGTGTTGCAACACCGAGAAAATTCTATCGACGTCACGACATCATTCTTCTATGTTGTGACATTGCAGAAAGTTTCCTAGAATTTCAAAACTACAAGGTGTGTCATGACATTGAGCCCCGGTGTGGAGACATAAGCAATCTGATAGGGATGTAGCCACACTAGGGTCCCATCTTACAACATCACTGTAATTTTCTATAGGGCTGACTCGACCCATTTGCGTAACCTATTGACATAACCCTTAATTTTTCTAATTTTTAGCCCTTAAAACCCTAATTTTTCACCTTAAAATACTTTAAACTCATACTATTAACCCTTTTAAACACTAAACCCTTCTCAAAACATCAAAACTCCCAAAACCCTTCTTCCAACCTAGAACCCTAACTATACCAATCTCCATTGTTATTCCTAATGCTCTAGCGGGTAAAGCTTCATCAATCATGAAAAGTAGCAATAGAAGCATTTGCAAAGAGGTTAAGTTTATGAAATCCCATACTTGTTTTACTATTCCATTGAATTTTTATGTTTCATTTACTTGCTTTCAAATCATTGAAAATGCCTCCTAGGAGAAACAAGAAGGCTACTATCCTAGAAACTCTAGATGTTTCGGATCTTGTGAGGTTTCATCATTTAAATGTGGAGAAATATTTTCTCGAGTCTCAGGGGAGACCTCTTATATAGGAGCGATGGTCTGAACCCTCCATAGTTCATTTCAAATAAATTTTGTCTTTGGTTTGGTACCATCTTTGGGAGCACTTTTGTATCACTCCCAAAGATAACACAGTTGTTCCCATAGTACATGAGTTTTATACTTCTATTAAACACCAGATAATCCATATGGAACCAGGATATATGTGACTAATTTCTTGGTTCGAGGGGTAGAAGTCCCCTTAACCCCTAGTGAATAATGTGAATTTTATGATGCTTTATAATATAAAAGTATTTTATTAATAGCATTGGTTTGGAAAATTTTGGAAATATAGATATGGATAGTGTTATAAATTATTTGACTTAGGGCAGGGGTACCAGAAATTATTGACTAGATATAGGGTTCCCAACAAATTTTAATCAGGCTATAATATTTTCTATAACAAAAATGTGGATGCAATTCATAGGCACCCAAATTACACCTGCATTGATTGTTTCTAATGTTAAGAATTTTTGACCTATTCTTTTGTATAGTATTTTGCAGCAAAAATAGGTATGTATAGGAAGATGGATCATCCAAGAGATGAAATGTTGTGTGAGTGGGAAAAAATCTAAGCTTATCTTTCCTCACCTCATAACAGCATTGTGTTGAAAAGCGTCAGTTCGGATGAGCGAAAATGAGCAATTTATGAAGCCTATAAAAATTGTAATTGGTGATTTGTTATATATTCAATATATTGAGCTCCAAAGAACACAAATCACTGAATGGAACCAAAGAAGAAAAGAGAATGTGGATGTTCCAAAATAACTTAAATGAAAGAAGAAATCGAAGGAAAGAAAAGGAAAAAGTGGACGTGTTGAGGAGAAGCTCGATTGAATGATCAAATGGATGCAAGAGATGGGACCAATGCTCCAAGAATTTACAAGAATAATTGGGTTACGAGCTCCCAATTACCCTCCAGATATGTTTAGCTTAGGATCAACTCATCGTGAAGGAGGAGATGATGATGAGGGGGAAACTCTGAGGATGATGAGGGTGCACAAGGGTACCCCGGGATGGAGGAAGAGTATAAAGCAACATTTCAGCCGTAATATTCAACATCAAAATGGCCTATCATTCGTGGCCCGTCCTAACAAATACATTCCAAAGGTGGGAGCTCCTATAAAAAACAAAACTCAGGCAAGGGCAAGGCACCTATGGAGCAGAGGCGTTCCACTCCCCTCCATGATTCGAAGGAGGATTAAATTCTAATTTTTGCTATTTTGGAGAGGATTGTATTAATTTTTATTGGATTATTTTAATTTACTTTCTAGTAGTTAGGAATAATAATGGACAATTAGCTTTTTATTTTGTTTAAGACTTCTATATAGGAACCCCACATAAAGGAGGCATAACATTCTTGATCTTTCAATGTATAACGGAGGAAGCACCCACCAATAGTGGATGGAACGACCACGATCAATCGAATAACTTATTTCCTTATCCTTTTACAAGCTACACATTTAGGACAATGCATTATCTAAAGTGTGGGTGGTAACATAGAAAATTTGTCTAAATTTTTATGTTTTTCTTTCAATTTTTCTTGCCAATTGTGTGCTTGAGCTTGTAGAAATACAAATGATTGAATAAGAGCATGTACATATGTTGTTTCTATTTACAAATAAATTTTGCATGATGATAAGTGATTTTAGATTTTAGATTATTAGATTACTAAGTTCTATATGTTACACTGTAAATAGGCATTAAGTAATCAACTGTACCTAATGAGATAGAAAATACAAAGAAACGAGCATTCTAGTATGAATCATTAATAATTAAATTTGAGTTTGTTTCATTGATTAAATTTTTCGTAGTGAGATATTTAAGGGATGACCTAAGGCATTTCTTGAAACACATCCAGAGCCAAAATGCTGACCTATGTTTATTCACAATTAGCAAAAAATTGTTGAGCCTATAAACACTTCTTGATGAACCTTATTACAAAACCTGAGCCTGAAACATTAATTTGTATTTGCCCTCTTTCTTTGGTCCTGAACTGCACGACTATAGATGTTTGGCGACACGTATTGAGGGTTAATTAGATACATCACGATGGATTTTGTAAAATAGAATGAAATATGAATGATTGGTGTAATGTAGGACTATAGGTTAGCCTAAATTGTATAACAAAAGAAAAAAAAACCAATATGAGTAGAAAAATTTATTGAAAAGAAAAAGCATTTGTGAATGAGATGAATTGAAAAAAAAAAGTGACAAAGTAACGAATATAAGAAAAACTCATAGGCTAGCCTTAGTTACTATGTTATGCTATAATTTCCTATGTAGAGAAAAAAGGAAGGTGAGAGAAGGAGAAATAAGACGGTGAGTGGGTAAGGGTCGCTAAGAGGGAAGAATAGAAATCAATACGATTTGCCAAACTATTTTCGTGTTTGTAGCCCTTTTGATGCTTACTGTTTTTGAATTCCACCTGTCCTAAGCCTTAGAATGTTACAAGTTCAAAAAAGTCTCATGTGACCTAAATATCCTTATGCATAAATGAACATTATATTAAATAATTGCATAAACTACTATTTGTATTCTATTAGGATAATCAAATTACTTGTATGATTTGTCGATTGATTCCTATAGGTAAGACCCTTAATGCTTGAATACTTTGTAAGGCATTGAACCTAGATGTCTGAGGTTGAAAGTGGTAAATCAATTATTCATCATGTCGAAATTATACGTGAAGGTTAAATGCCTAAGTAATGTTCCCCAAAGTGAAAACTTGTATCATATTTGCTCAAGGGTTGTCTTTTTTATTTCTTATTTTTGATTGTGTTGCTTGAGGACTAGAAATGGCTTAAGTGCAAGGGAGTTTGATCTATCGTAATTCATTGTAGTAGATTAAACTAATTTTCGTACTTTAGGAGCTTGAAAGCAAACATTTTAATTAGGTTTTAAATATGTTTTAGTAAGTTTTCTTAAAGACAATAAAATGTGCAAATTGAGTCTTTTATTGACCTTAGGGGTCGGTTGAGGCCCAAAGGTGATCTAATTGTAACACCCCTAACCCGTATCCATTACCAGATTAGGGTTACGAAGCATTATTGTACAAACAAAACATTAAAACATAAAATTCCTACATCATTGTAAACATATCAAAATACATTCATTCACACACTTATGGTCCCTTAATCAAGCCCTTGAGGCCCTAGAAACACCTTAGAAACAATTCGGGACCAAATTGCAAACATTTAAAAAGTTTAAGAAAAAGATAGAAAAATTTGACCGCAGGGGTCACACAGCCGTGTGGCCGGGCATGTGCTTCACACACTGTGTCTCAGGCTGTGTAACAATCGAATTAGGGACACACGGCCAAGTCCCAACCTTGTCATTACCCGTGTAAATCTCTAAGTAGGGTCACACGATTGTGTAACTGTATAAATAGCCCCACACGCTCGTGTTCCAAGCTGTGTAATAGCCTGACTTGTATCCAATAAAACCTATAGGGGACACATGGCCGTGTCGCTAGGTCGTGTGTCATACACGGTTGAATCACATGCCCGTGTCTTAGTCATGTAGCCATGAATTTTCACAAAAACAAAACATTTCCTACAGCAACTCATGCATACACCTAAAGGTATTTTGTGCAAATAATCAAGACATAAAATCCTTACCAAAACATGCATATAATGACCGATTCAATAGCCTTAAATCAATCAACCAATATGCCATTTCAAGGCCCTTACAAGTAAACATCAAAGCTTACCTGCACATGCATATTTGTTCAGATTTTCATCATCAAACATCATCACAAACATACCATTAGAGCCATACCATTAATGCATCATAAGTAATCAAAATGACATAATTTGGCAAGCATCAAAAGGTACCAAATCCAAATAACTTATACATGCCAAAATCATCAACTAATGTTCAAATAAATACCAATACAAGTCCACCTATACATGTCATTATATCATCGCCCAAAACATCAAAAAACTATCGATATTTATGCTGGATAGTGTTGTAGATCTTCGACGAGCTTCCAAACCAGTCAAGATTCGATAATCTATAAAACATAGGAATGAAAACTATATAAGCACATAATTCTTAGTCAGTTCGTAAAACATGAAACATAACTTACGATCTCATTTAAATAACATTAAGTATAAGCATAATGTAATCTAGTCACAAGCCTAAGAACCATCATCAACAAATGTTAGTGCATTCATACATAATTCACTTGAATTAAACATATGATGATTCGTTTCCATGTGAACATATATCATTTGTATCATTCAACCTTTCCATGAACATAAGCATATTACCATATGAAAATTTATCTTTTCAATCATTTTCATTGCCCATTGAACCATTTAGAATGTCATCGGATACTCAGAAGTGTGCTTAAACACATAATTGTAATCTTTCCTTTAAATCATTGCTCACGTGAGCTTTGAAATGGGCCTGCTCACATGAGCTGTGGGTCAAAATGTTGCTCACACGAGCTGTAAAGTATCTGAAACAAATGTAGGACCTCAACCATCGGTAGGACATTCAAGACCAACACCCGTAACATGGAATCCCTAATGACATGTCATTTGTATCCTACAAATTTTGAAGGTTCAATCGGGACACGCTACCATCATAGCATGATTTTGGATATACATTTTCAATAGCATTTTATGTAACAGCCCCTTTGAGTCTAGTCAGAACAGTGGTTTCGGGACCACAAATTCGACCCAATAGAATTTATTTTTATCATAATATTATGGTCTACAATTTTATGGAATGATTTTGTATTTTGTTTGAAAATTTTGATGTTTGGGCACTCAATTTAGTTAAAAGGATAAATTATAAAAGGAACAAAATGTGTGTTCTAGAAGTTAGAGGTGTCTAATTTCTATGAAATTTTAAATTGGAGGTCCTTAAATGGTAATTAGACCATTATACTTTAGTATGGACCAAAATGGACATGGCTTGGTGAAATTTCAAAGTTATGTGTTAAGGGCACTTTCGTTTTTTGGTAAGTAAAGACAAAATTAACTAAATAAAAGATATTCATCTTCATCAAATTAGTCCCTTAGCCAAATTTTATGGGGTCTCCATAGCTAGATTTTGGCCAAGCTTCGAAGCTAGAATATCAAGAAAGACGAGGTTCTGACTTAGACTAGGGAAAGAACAAGATTGTGGTCTAAATCAAATAATTATTCATTTTGAACCTAGGTAATTTCATATGTTAAAAATAAGCTTAAGAATAATTGTATTTAAATGCTTTAATATTGCATGAATTGTATGTTTGATTTTGTGAATGAGTACAATCCTACGAATGAGTCCGAAGACGAATCGACAAGCAAGAAATTCTGTTTCAACCTTAGGAATAGGTTAGGATACAAGTGACATGTCACTAGGGTCATTATGTGTTATGTGATTATGTGATCCGAGTGCTGGTCTTGTACGTCCTACCGGTGGTCAAGTATATTGGCATATGTTGCGGATACTTGACAGCTTGTGTGAGCATCATCGTGTAGTTATGTCTTGACTAACAGCTTGTGTGAGCAGGCCCATCGATAGCTCAAGAGTGAGCGATTTTGTGATATGAGACTTAGGTAGCTTCGGTAACATATGTGGCACATAGTGTGCAAATTTTCCTGAGTATCCAACATTGTTATTCCAAGTGGTTCACGGGTATGTCAAAGATGAGAATATGTGTAAGTTCATTTTTAGATGGCTCAGGTATGTACATAAAACTCATGTTTAATAATATGTGAAATGATGAATATGACGTAAGCTTTTATGATGGAATAGAATATGATCATGAGACCATAGTAAGTCTACATTTAATTATGTTATAATAATTGAATGTTATAGGCATGGTAAGGTTGCTTATTTCCTGCATACGAGCTTAATAAGCTAAATAGCTTACTCTATTTATTTTCCATGTTTTTATAGTGTAGCCATGCTAACTCAGAATCGGAGATCGTCGGAGATTTGAATCACACTATCAAACTCTCATTTTGGGTATTAATGGTCTTAGCATTTTGAATGTATGGGATGTATAGGGACTTCGTCATTTTTTTAAATGTGTCATTGGTACTGTGGCCAAATGTATTGGCTTATATTGGTCAATGATTTCATTTTTTTTAGATTTCTATGTAAGTTGCCTAATGTTGGTTATGAATATATTCATATGTTGATACCATTCATGATTATGGAACCTTGCATGAATTGTGTCGATATATTCAGATGTTGAAGCATGTTAGATGTTAGCACGTGGATGTGATGTTGATACCTTGGTTGTGGATGTTTTGGTTGCCAAAGTATGCTATGAATTGTGTCATTTAATTGGTGTAAGTGTAGGTGTAAATGAAGGTGACAAATGGCTTGGTAAATAGCCTTATTTTTTTCCACAGGGTAGACACACATGCGTGTGTCTAGGCCGTGTGTGATACACGGTCTGCCCCACGGGCATGTGTTTCAACTGTGTGTCCCCTGCACCTTAATTGTTGTAAAACATAATGTTTAGAATTGAGCACATGGGTAGAGACACGGGCGTGTGTCTCAACTATGTGTGCTACATAGCCTAGAGCACGGGCATGTGTCTTGGCCGTATGAAACCTATACTTAATTCGAATTAAATTAAATAACTACAAGGCCTAGCCCACGGGCATGTGGCACAGTCGTGGGGCACAAGTCAGAGATCACCCTAATTTGAACACGGTCTGAAGCACGGGCATGTCCCAGGGTTATTCGAGCGTGTGAGCCCTACAGTTAGCAAAAATTTTCTAAGTTTTGTAAAAATTTCCTAAGTTCTCGGTTTAGTCCCAAATCACTTCCAATGCATATTTTGGGACTCGTAGGCTCGTAGTAGGGACTTTATGATTGATTGTAAAAATTTCTAAGTGTTGTATGTCTCGTAATGCCTCGTACTCTATTTCAGCATTGAATACGGGTAAGGGGTGTTACATTTATTGGTATCAGAGCTACGGTTTAGTCGGTTCTCAAACTAACGTAGCGTGTGTAAGAGTCTAGCTATACATTCCATATATGAATTTTGATAGTGTGACAACTCTTGACAGTTTAAATTGTGCTTTCTTATAGTAAATGGATCCCAACTGAGAAGTGGCTAATGACATTAAAAGTAATGCGCCGGCTCCCGCCAAATGCACCGCGCCATCCGAAAATAGACCTGTGACAATTGGTCAATAAGAAGAGGCTAGGAAGCCTTCTTCCAAAGATTGAATGAGTTGCTTGCTGAGTTTGTTCAGACAAATCCGGCCACCTAACATCCTCCACCCCAACCTAACCTTCAACCGGTTCCCGTAGCTCCTCAAAGTGTGGAAATGGTAAAGACTGAACAAGCCTCCAGTCGATAAGATTCGAAAGCAAGGGGTTGAAGAATTTGGAGAAAATGTCAATGATGATCCCGAGAGGGTAGAATTCTAGCTTGAGAACTCTATCCGGGTATTTGATGAGCTTTCTTACACACCGAAAGAATGCTTGAAATGTGCTATATCACTCCTAAGGGATTCGACATATCATTTGTGGAACACTTTAGTATTAGTAGTACCAAAGGAAAGAGTTACTTGGGACTTCTTCCAAGAGGAGTTTAGAAATAAATATATAAGTGAACGATTTATTGATAAGAAACGTAAAGAGTTCTTAAACCTAGAATAAGGTTGAATGACTGTGACTAAATACGAGTGAGAGTGTGTTAGACTCAATATGTATGCTCGGGAATGTGTTTCAACAGAGGCTATCATATGTAAGAGATTCGAAGATGGTTTGAATGAGGATATCATACTATTAGTTGGGATTCTAAACTGAAAGAATTTTTTGTGCTAGTTGAATGAGCTTTCAAAGCTGAATAGTAGAGCGACGAAAAAAGAAAAGTTGAGTTTGAGGCTAGAGACTCGAGAAAGAGGCCAATGAATAAGTCATTTCAGTCTTCGTTAAAGAAATCGAGGGATATGCATACTTGTTTGAATGCTTCAGTTGGGTATCCCAGCAGAGATCGTGGGAAACAATATTCGGGTTCTAAGGCCCAGGTTACGTCTATAGCGAGAGTTGGTAACGCCAGTCTAATAAGCCTAAATGCCAAAATTATGGTAGGTGACACTTTGGTGAATGTAAGATGAACAATCGGGCTTGTTTTAAATGTGGCTCCCAAGATCACTTCATTCAGGATTGCCATGAAATGGTTGAAAAGGATAATTTTAGAATGCATGATCGAGTAACACTGTTGCTAGAGGGAGACCAATAAGAAATATAGGAAATGGGACTAAAAGCAGAGGTGTACCCAATGATACATCTATGAGATCAGAAGCTAGAGCATCTGCTAGAGCTTATGCCATTCGTGCTCACGAGGATGTGTCCTCCCCTAATGTGATCACTAGTACATTTTCTCTTTATGATACTAATATAGTTGCATTAATTGATCCTAGATCGACTTATTCTTATATTTGCATGAATTTTGTATATAGTAAGAATTTACCTATTGAGTCTACTGAGTTTGTGATTAAGGTGTCGAACCCCTTAGACAAGTATGTATTAGTTGATAAAGTTTGCAAGGGTTGTCTTTTGATGATTCGGGGCATTGTTTTTTGGTGACCTAATGCTTTTGCCATTTGATGAATTTGATGTGATTCTTGGAATGGATTGGTTGACACTACATGATGTAATAGTGAATTGTAGACGAAAAGTTATTGAATTGAAATGTTAAAACAATGAAATTCTTCGGGTTGAATCAGATGAGTCGAGTGAATTATTTGTTATGATTTCATCTATGTCGGCTTAGAGGTATGTAAGAAAGGGTTGTAAAGCATTTCTTGCGAACATACTAAATACAAAAGTGTCTGAATTGAAAATTGAATCAGTGCCGGTAGTTTGTGAATATCCGGAAGTGTTCCCAGAATAGTTGCCAGGGATACCACCGGTCAGAGAGGTGGAGTTTGTTATTGACTTGGTACCAGAGACTGCACTAATATCAATTGCTTCGTATAGAATGGCTCCAACCAAATTGGAAGAATTGAAGTCTCAGTTACAAGAGTTGACAGATAAGGGTTTTGCAAGACTGAGTTTTTCCCCCTAGGGTGCACCAGTATTATTAGTCAAGAAGAAAGATGGATCCATGAGACTTTGTATTGTTTATCTTCAGCTCAACAAGGTTACGATAAAGAACAAATATCCCTTACCGAGGATTGATGATTTGTTCGATCAGTTGAAAGGGGCAACAACATTTTGAATATAGATTTGAGATCCGACTATTATCAGTTGAGAGTTAAATAATCGAATGTGCCAAAATTTGTTCAAAACGAGGTATGGGCATTATGAATTTCTTATTATCCCTTTATGATTAACTAATGCTTCTGCTATTTTTATGGATTTGATGAATTGGATCTTCCGACTGTATTTGGATAAGTTCGTGGATGTATTTATTGATGACATTTTGATTTATTATCGAGATGAGGCTAAGCATGCCGAGCACTTAAGAACCGTATTCTTAACTTTGAGAGATAAGAAATTATTTTCTAAATTCAGAAAAAGTGAGTTTTGGCTCGAAAAGTCAGATTTTTGGGGCATATTGTTTCAGGATATTATATTCAGGTTAATTCAAGTAAGATTTTGGCAATTGTTGATTGGAAGCCATCGAGAAATGTATTCGAGGTTAGAAGCTTTTTGGGCTTAGCCAGATATTATCGACGATTCGTTAAGGGTTTTTCAATAATCGCTACTCCTATGACTAAGCTGTTGCAAAAAGATGTTAAGTTTGAATTGTCCAAAAAATGTCAAGAAAGCTTTGAGAAGTTGAAAGCATTATTGATCGAGGCACCGATTTTAGTGCAACCTGAACCGGGAAAAGAATGTTTGATTTATAGTGATACATCACTGAATGGATTAGGATGTGTGTTAATGCAAGAGGGCAAGGTGATAGCTTATGCCTCAAGACAGTTGAAACCACATGAGAAGAATTATCCGATGCACGATCTAGAACTGGCTGCTATAGTGTTTGCTTTGAAGATTTGGAAACATCATTTGTATGGTGAGAAATGTCATGTCCTTTTGGATTATAAAAGTTTAAAATACTTGATGACTCAGAAGGATTTGAATTTGCAACAACGGAGATGGCTTGAGCTACTAAAAGATTATGAGTTGGTAATTGACTACCATCCTGGAAAAGCGAATGTAATCGTAGACGCTTTGAGCAGAAACACCTTGTTTGCCTCAAGAGCTATGAATATGAGGTTGGCTTTATCTGAGGATAGTTCAATTCTAGCTGACTTGAGAGCTAGACCGGTATTCCTTCAACAAATTTGTAAAGCTCAGAAAAGTGATAGTGAATTGCAAGCCAAAAGAGCTCAGTGTGAATCGAGTAGTGATTCAGACTTTTGAATCGGTTCTGATGATTGGTTAATGTTCCAAGATAGAGTATGTGTACCAAAAAATGATGAGATTATTCAGAAAATTCTTTATGAGGCACATAATGGTTATCTGTCTGTTCATCCGGGAAGTACGAAGATGTATAATGATTTGAAGAAACTATATTGGTGGTTAGGATGAAATGAGATATCTCTGAATTTGTATTGAAATGTTTGATTTGTCAACAAGTAAAAGTCAAAAACCAAGTACCTTCGGGTTTACTTCAGCCAGTAATGGTACCCGAGTGGAAATGGGACAAAATTATGATGGATTTCATAATGGGTTTGCTTTTGACTCCGAAAAAGAAAGATATCGTATGGGTTATGGTTAATATATTGAAAAAATTGGCTCATTTTATACTGGTACGTACAGATTATTCACTTGATAAATTAGCTGAGTTAATATGTTGTTGAAATTGTTAGATTGTACAGAGTGCCTATTTTTATTATTTCGGATAGAGATCTGAGGTTTACTTTGTGTTTTTGGAAAAAGTTACAAGAAGCTTTGGGTACGAAATCAAACTTTAGTATCGCATTTCATCCGCAAACCGATGGTCAATCTGAGAGAACGATTCAGGTACTCGAAGATATGCTTCGCTGTAGTGTATTAGAGTTCAAAAGTAGTTGGAAAAAATATCTACATTTAGTCGAATATTCTCATAACAATAGTTTTCAGTCGAGTATTAAGATGGCACCGTATGAGGCATTGTATGGCCGCAAGTGTCAAACTCCGTTGTACTGGACCGAGCTCAGTGAGAGATAGATTCACGAGGTTGATTTGGTTAGAGAAATTTAAGAAAAAGTGAAAGTAATTCAAGATTGTTTGAAAGCCGCTTCGGATAGATAGAAATCGTACGCGGATTTGAAAAGAAAAGATATTGAGTTTCAAGTTGATGATTAAGTATTTCTGAAAGTATCTTCGTGGAAGAAAATTCTTAGATTTGATCGTAAAGGCAAGGACTCACAATGTATTTCATGTGTCGATGTTGCAACATTATCTATCAGACGCTTTGCATGTGATTTCTCCAACAAAAGTTGAGATTCAACCTGATTTGACTTTTGATGAAGAATCGATCAAGTTTTTGGCTCAGGAAGTCAAACAGTTGAGATATAAAAGTATAGCCCTAGTTAAAGTTTTGTGTCAATGACACAGGGTTGAAGAGGATACGTGGGAACTTAAGGAAACTATGACAAAACAGTACCCAAACCTCTTTCCTGGTAAGATTTTCGGGGACGAAAATCCCTAAAGGGGGGAGAGTTATAATAGCCTTATTTTGAGTCTAGTCGGAAAAGTGGTTTCAGAACCACAAATCTAAAGTAGTAAAATTTATTTTAATCATATTTTTATGGTCTATAGTTTTATGGAATAATTTCGTGAAAATTTTGTTCAAAAATTTTTACATTTGGGCACTCAATTCAGTTAAAATGACTAAATAGCAAAAGGTGCAAAATGTGTGTTCTAGAAGTTAGAGGTGTCTAATTGCTATGGAATTTAAATTGGAGGTCCTTAAATGGTGATTAGACCATTATACTTTAGTATGGACAAAAATGGACATGGCTAGGTGAAATTTCAAAGTTATGCATTAAGGGCATTTTGGTCTTTTGGTAAGTAAAGACACAATTAAATAAATAAAAGATGTTCATCTTCATCAAATTAGTCCCTTAGCCAAATTTCAAGGGGTCTCCATAGCTAGGGTTTTGGCCAAGCTTCCAAACTCGATTATCAAGAATGATGAGGTTCTAACCTAGACCGGGGAAAGAATAATATTGTGGACTAAAACGAACAATTATCCATTTTGTACCTAGGTAAGTTCGTATGTTAAAAATAATCTTTTGAATAGTTGTATTTAAATGCTTTAATATTGCATGAGTTGTATGTTTGATTTTGTGAATGAGTATAATCCTATGAATGGGCCTGAAGACGAATCGACAAGCAAGAAATCTCATTTGCACCTTAGGAATAGGTTAGGATACAAGTGACATGTGAGTATGGTCATTATGTGTTATGTGATTATGTGATCCGATTGCTGGTCTCGTACGTCCTACCAGTGGTTGAGTATACTGGCATATGTTGAGGATACTTGACAGCTTGTGTGAGCAGCATCGTCTAGTTACGTCTTGACTGATAGCTTGTGTGAGTAGGCCCATCGATAGCTCAAAAGTGAGCGATTATGTGATATAAGACTTAGGTAGCTTTGGCTACATATGTGGTACTTAGTGTGCAAATTTTCCTGAGTATCCGACATTGTTATTCCGAGTGGCTCACGAGTATGTCAAAGATGAGAAATGTGTATGTTCATTTCGAGATGGCTCGGGTATGTACATAAAGCTCAAGTTTAATAAATATGTGAAATGATGAATATGAGGAAATTTTTTAAGAAGGAATAGATTATGATCATGAGACCATAGTAAGTCTACATTTAATTATGTTATAATAATTGAATGTTATATCCATGGTAAGGTTGCTTATTTCTTGCATACGAGGATAGTAAGCTATATAGCTTACTCGTTTATTTTCCATGTTTTTATAGTGTCGCCAAGCTAACTCAAAATCGGAGATCGTTGGAGATTTGGATCACACTATCAAACTCTCATTTTGGATATTAATAGTCTTAGCATTTTGAATGTATTGTAACAACCTGATTTTGGGCCTAGTTGGAACAGTGGTTTCAGGACAACAAATTCGACATAGGAAAATTTATATTTATTATATTTTCATGGTCTATGACTTCACGAAATGATTTCGTGAAAATTTCGTTCGAAAATTTTGACGTTTGGGCACTAAATTTTGTCAAAAGGACTAAATTGTAAAAAGTACAAAAGTTGAGTTCTACATGCTAGAGGTGTCTAATTGTTATGAAATTTTAAATTGGATGTCCTTAAATGGTAATTAGACCATTGGGTAATTTGTTGGACAAAAATGGACATGAAATAGGTGAAATGGAATATTTTTAAGTTAGGGGCATTTTTGTCACTCAGTGATTAAATGATTAAATGAACAAAATTAAAAGCCAATTTTTGTCCATTTTCAACCCCATGGCCGAATTTCACAAGGGGAAACCATGGCTAGGGTTTTTAGAGCTTCCAAGCTCGATTGTAAGTCCGTTCTAGCCCTATTTTTAATGATTTTTACGTTTTTGAAATCCTCATAACAAGATCTATCTATTTCTACCACTAATTTGAGATGTGATAGTAAATGCATGTTTATGGTTAGAGAAACGACTTTTACTAAGTGATTTTCTGTAAAAATGCCTAAAAGGACTAATTTGTAAAAGTTATAAAATATGTCATAAAAGTGTGTTTTAATGGAAATTGTGGGCTATTATAGTTATGAAAATGGTTTGGCTAGGCTTAAAATACAAAGAAATTAAATGAAAATCATTTTACGAGCCTAGTGGCAACAATGTTAATATGAAAAAGTTTAGAGGCAAAAATGTAATTTTTTCTAAAATGAGAATTTCGGCTAATTTGAGTAGCAGGATGAATAAATGAGTTAAATGTGTTGTTATAGATCAAGGAAAACGAGATTCGGACATAGAACAGGGAAAAAGAAAGAATATGACGAATAAGTCCTTTTCACCGATTGTGCTACCGAGGTAAGTTTGTATGTAAATAAAGCATTGTTTTTACTTACATTTTCACATTTTGATATATTTTGTGTAATGTGGCTGAATATTGATTGTAGTTGACAAAATATCGATAAGTAAGAAATTTCCCGGTTGAACCTTAGGAATAAAAATGGATACGAGTGACATGTTCACTAGGGACCTATGTGAAATTTATGTGAAATTGTGACTAAGTGAATCCGGGTGCTGGTCTTAAGTTCTACCAGTGGATGGGTATACCGACATGTGTTGCAGATACCTGACAGCTTGTGTGAGCAGCAGCACTGAGTAGTAACGAATGACTGACAACTTGTGTGAGCAGACCCATGAAAGTGAATAGCTCGAGAATGAGCCTCTATGTGAAAAGTGATGTGAAGTAGCTTTGGCTACAAGTGTGGCACTTATGTACAAACTTCGATGTATCCAATAATATTCCGATGTGTTCAACGGGAAAATGACTAAGTGTAATTGAATGTGATTATGTGATAAACAAGTGCAGGTACATGTATATATATATATATATATTCATGAGCAATGTGCTCGATATGTGATCGAACTTTGGTAAGGTTGATATGGAGTAAGTGTTATAATGAAGACTTGTAAATATATGATGATGACTAGCTATTGGCATGGCTAACTATGGATATACTTTAGTGTTATATGTGTGTAAATGAGAATTAATACAAAGAAAACATGATAGAGTAAAATTAGCAATAAAATAGTTTGGACAGCAGCAGTTGTATCACTTTTAAAAAATCACCAAAAAAAGGTGAAAATATAATTAGAGGTTAAATAAGATATGAAATTAAATCTTATTGAGTTTATTTTCACATAAAAGAAACAATGTAAGCAAAAGAATTTCATATTCTGAGATATTTGAATTTTTGTGAGACAGAGTTAGAATGATTTCGGAATCCCCTATTCTAACTTGGGGAAATAGTTAAACATTGTTAAAAAAATAAATATGGGTTATAATTTACATGATTAAAATCTTTAATTAGTCTATTTTCAAAATTAAAAAATGGTAACATCATACGAATTCTGTACGAGGAGATAATTAATTTTTAGTACAGAGGGGTCGGAACTGTCGAACAGCAGAAAAGGGGAGAATTTAAAGAATAAACTGTACTTATTGGATACACAAAAAATTATTAAAATTTTATGGTAAGAATATATGTGAGTCTAGTTTCAGGTAAAATTAGTAAATCTTAATTTGGAGCTCCGTAGCTCAAGATATAAATAATTTAGTGACTCTGACTTGAGTAGACAGCTTGAGATGAACAGAAGTAAATAGTGAAATTTTGTGAATTATGATTGTATTACCTTGAGAACATATTGTGAGGATTGGTAAAAACATATTAATTAATTGATTATTATTTACATGCTAACTTACTAAGCTATATAGCTTACCCCCGTTCCTTTCCTTTTTCCCATAGTGTCACAGATGCTAGCTCGAGTTGGAGGTCGTAGGAGATTCTATCACACCATCAAACTTTTGACCGGTATCAATGCCTTCAAGTGATTTAAGTCTATGGCATGTATATGGACTTATTCATTTTGTGTATGTGTTATTATGTTTTGGCCAAATGTATTAGCTTGTAATGGTTCAAGGTTTTTGTAGTATGTAGCCATGCTAATTGGCTTATATTGGCTAAATGATTATAAGCCTATATATATTATTTATATGACAATGTCTTGTGATGTGAGCTGTGTTTGCATGATACATGATGAGTTGTGGGTTATGGCCAAAATACCTAATGGTTTAATGTGCTAGTAGTCTTGATGTCGAATGGCTAAGTTTGGCTCAATGGTATGGTATGATAATTAGATATAATTATGCATGTATAAGAGTTGTTGAGGAGGCATATTGAGTGTGACCCTGTTTTGAAGAAAAGTTTTCTAAGTGTTGTGAAATTTTCCAAAGTTCTCGATTTAGTTCCGAACCGCTTCCAAAGTATGTGTTGGGCCTCGTAGGCCCTATTTAGGGACTCAAAGATAAAATTTTGAAAAGTTTTAATTTGGATGAAATTTTATGACTCGGTTTAATACGTTTACAAGTGTATGTGTTCTGGTAATGCCTCGCACCTTATTCTGGTGTTGAATACGGGTAAGGGGTGCTACATGTATGGAATGTATAGGGACTTGGTCATTTTGTTATATGTGTCATTGGTAATGTGGCCAAATGTATTAGCTTATATTGGTTAATGATTTCATTTTTTTTATATAGCCATGTAAGTTGCCTAATGTTGGTTACGAGCATATTCATATGTTGATACCATTCATTATTATGGAATCTTGCATGAATTGTGTCAATAAATTAAAATGTTGAAGCATGTTAAATGTTAGCATGTGGATGTCATGTTGATACCTTGGTTATGGATGTTTGGTTGCCAAAGTATGCTATGAATTGTGTCATTGAATTGGTGTAAGTGTAGGTGTAAAGGAGGGTGACAAATGGCTTGGTAAATAGCCTTATTTTTTTCCACATAGGTAGACACACGATCATGTGTCTAGGCCGTGTATGACACACGGTCTGCCCCATGGGCATGTGTTTCAGCCATGTGTTCCTTGCACCTTAATTGTTGCAAAATAGAATGTCCAGAATTGAGCACACGGGCATGTGTCTCAACTGTGTGTGCTACACGTCCTAGAACACGAGCGTGTGTCTTGGTCGTGTGAAACCTGCACTTAATTCAAATTAAATTAAAAAACCACATGGCCTAGCACACGGGCGTGTGGCACCGCTCTATGGCACAAGTTAGAGAGCACCCTAATTTGAACACGGCCTGAAGCACGAGCGTGTCCTAGGGTCACACGAGCATGTGAGCCATACTGTTAGCAAAAATTTTCTAAGTTTTGTAAAAATTTCCTGATTTCTCGGTTTAGTCTCAAATCACTTCCAATGCACGTTTTGGGCCTCGTAGGCTCATATTAGGGACTTTATGATTGATTGTGGATGGTTTTAATTTGGACGCAAATTTTATGATTCGATTTGTATGAATGTTTGTGTTGTGTGTCTGGTAATGCCTCGTATTCTATTCCGACGTTGAATACGGGTAAGGGGTGTTACATTTTAATTACATCTTAACATATAATTAAATAATATAAACATAGTAATTCATTTATACGAACTTACCTTAACGACTAGGGCGTAAAAACGAGATCAACTAATCTGAGGCTTTAGCTTTTTCTTGATCTAGATCGACGTGGTCTATCTTAATCTAAATAGACAAATTTAATTCATTTAATATCTATAGCATACAATTTAGTCCACAATTCATATTTTTTGCAAAATTACTATTTTCTCCAAATGTTTTAACTTTTCACAATTTAGTCCTTAATATCATAAATTGAAATATAAACATTTTAATCCTCTTCTCATGCTAGCCAAATTCTCTAGGGACCTAAATCAATCCATACAAATCATTATTTGACAAATTTATAATGAACTTTTACCATTTTTACAAATAAGTCCCTAAATACGTTTTTCATTAAAAATCACTTTACAAAACTTATTTATTTATCAACATGGACTCATAAAATACCATTAAACATCAAGAATCACACAAGAGCATTCATGACACAACCCTAAATCTTTAATAGTTTTGCAAATTGATACCCGGGCTAGCTAGATTAAGCTACAACAACTTAAAAACATAGAAATCACTAAAAACGAGATCAAAATCACTTACATGCAAGCAAAGGTAGTTGTTGAAACTCCAAACCCTAGATATGGCTATTTTTGCTCTTTATTTTCAGTGGAAGAAACTTTTAAGAAGATGATACAATGGTTTTTACTTATTTTACTTTAACTTATTAATTAAATTACTTTATTATCCTTACAATTTAACTTAAAAATCACTTAATTTGTGTCCATAAAAGTCCACTAACTATTTGAATGGTCTAATTACAATCTAAGTCCACTCAATTTTGAATTTCATAGCCATTTTGCCCTTTTAACAAATAGAACTCCACTTTTACACCTTTTACGATTTAGTCCTTTTTAGTTAATTAATCATGCAAACGTCAAAATTTCTTAACAAAATTTTCATTCAACCTTATTACCATCCCATAGAAATTAAAATAATTAAAAAATAATGTTCTTGTCAGATTAACGATCCTGAAACCACTATTCTGATTTCACTAAAAACGGGTTGTTACACTAATGAACTTTACAAATGTGCGAGAGACCATTAGAAGGCATGCTAAACTGATACTGGTCACAAGTCCCAACATGGAGGGCTTGATGTCACAACATAGGGAGCATAATAGAAATATCTTGAGACTGTCTTTGACGTCACCACACAATTGAAGAGTGTCACGACATACCCTTGAAGACATTTTGAAGAGGAGTATACTGACTTTTATGTTATGACGCATGTCTTGATGTGTCACAGCATCGACTCTTGATAGGAATTAACACGATCTAGGGGTGTTTTGATCTGCACAATCAAACTTAAAGCTTGGGAATGTCAGCTAACATAGGGTTAAGGATGACAACAACTTGATATCTATAAATAGACTAATTTGTCAGACATTATGGACACCAATTAATTAGCTTATAAATTCTCTATTAAATTTAGTTTAGCTTTTCTCTTTTCTTAGGTTTTAGATTTACTTCCAGTTTGTTCTTTGTTTTAGGTCGAGAGATTTTATTTGTGGAGAGAACAAAACTTTGTGGATTCACGTTCATTCTTAATACAAATCGGGCTTTTTATTAAACTCTATACTTTTGATTCATTTATCATGTTTGATCTTTATAACAATGAGGAACTAATCCTTCTATGGGGGATTAACGAGTGGATGTATGATTTATTAACTATTTTATAGGGTTACTCAATGGATCATCTATTTGGGAAAGGAAGAACCTAAAACCTAGGCTTGAGAACCCTAGGAAGTCATCAAGATGGGAATTAACACAAAATTGGTATGGCCTATTCGTGAACACCTTCACCCCAAGCTAGTCTGAACTGTGAGGTCGTAAGCTAAGTAGTCCTTGCCTACTCGTTATTTTAGTGGAAGATTTGAAGATCTTACTAGGATAGCTACTAGTTGATTGACGAGGAACTTGAAGTGATAGTTGATGAAGATTACCAAAGTGAGCTAATCACCCATAGCCAGATTTGATTAATTATAGTTTTTCAATCTCTTGATATCTATTTCTTTACTACATTATATTTTATTATTATAAAAATTTTCAAAAATCCTTTTATTTATATTTTCGTACTATAACTTATTTCAAGTATTAATTGGATCTTTTGGTGTTTAGATTCAAATTGATCTAGCACTAGCCTCCCTTGGGTATGGTCCTTGTAGTACTCACCTACTCCATTATAACTTTATTACGATTTGGCTTGTAATGGCTGTAACACCCCTAACCCGTACCTATCGCCAGAATAGGGTTACAAAGTATTACCAGACTTAATAATTAAACAATTATATGTTTCTCATACATTTATCATATCTAAATAAAATCATTTATAAACAATCATATTGTCCTTAATACGAGCCCTCGAGGCCTAAAACATGCATTAGGAGTGGTTCTGGACTAAATCGATACCTTAGAAAATTTTTGGAAAAAACTTAAAAAATTTCAAAATATAGGAGACACACGCCCTTGTGGCCCGGCCGTGTGTCTCACATTGTCAAAGACACGCCCATGTCACAGGCTGTGTGGACATTCGAAATGGGATAACATGGTCGTGTCCCAGCCCGTGTTCGACCCCATGTAACTCCCTGACTTGGGTGACACGGCCAACCACACGCTCGTGTCACTAGCCCATGTATCATTCGAATTGGCCTCACACACCTGTGTGGCAGACCATGTGCTAGGTGATGCCAAAAATGTAGGGTATACTGACTTATGCCTCACGACAAAGTCACACGCCTGTGTGCTGGGCCGTGTAGAGCATATTGACTTGGTTTTTAAATAAACATTAGGGGACACACGCCCGTGTCTTTGCCCATGTGGACGAAATAGGCTATCTATCATGAAACATCAAAACACTCATATATTCATCAATGGTAAAACCCTAAACCTTTAACAATTTTGTAAATTAGTCCCTGAGCTAGCTATATTAAGTTGCAACGACTACAAAAACATAGAAATCATTAAAAATCGTGTCAAAATCACTTACATGCATAAGGGATAGTTGGCCGATTGCTTCAATCTATTTCCATGGCTTTTCTAAGTCTAAATTTCAGCGATAGATAGGAAGAAACAAGATGATACATTGTTTTTCCTTAATTTAATTTACTTTAACTATTAATTTAAACTTTTAACCTTATTTTAAACCATTAAAATCACTTAATCATGCACATAAATGTCCACTCAAAATTAAAATGGCTTTATATCCACATAAGGACCTCTACTTTAAGGTTCCATAGCTATTAGACACCTTTAGATATTAGAACACAACTTTTACATTTTACGCGATTTAGTCCTTTTTATCAAATTGAGCACTCAAAAGATAAAATTTCTTAACAAAATTTTTATAAATCACACTATCATCCTGTAAACATTAAAATAATAATAAAATAATTATTTTGACCTCAGATTTGTGGTCCCATAACTACTATTCGAATTTGACTAAAAATGGGTTGTTAGAACTCTCCCTCCTTAGGAATTTTCGTCCCCAAAAATCTTACCAGAAAATAGGTTAGGGTACTATTTTCTCATAGCTTCCTCGGGTTCCCACGTAGCTTCTTTGACACCCTGTCGTTGCCATAGAACTTTCATTAAAGCTATGCTTTTATTTCTCAACTCTTTAATCTCTCGAGCCAGAATTCTAATTGGTTCTTCGCTATATGACATATCAGGCTAAATTTTAACTTCTGTTAGAGAAATTACGTGTGATGGATCTGATCTATATCGGAGTAAGATCGAAACATGAAATACATTGTGAATCTTTTCTAATTTTGATGGTAAAGCTAGTTGATATGCCACTAGCACTATTCTCTCGATAATCTCATACCACCCGATAAATCGCAAACTCAATTTTCCTTTGTGTCCAAAACGAAGAATCTTCTTCCACGGAGATACTTTTAGAAACACTTTATCGTCGATTTGAAACTCAATATCTTTACGTTTCAAATCCACATATGATTTCTGTCGATTTGAAGCTTCATTCAAATTGTCGTGAATTACTTTCACTTTCTCTTCGGTCTCTTTAATCAAATCAACCTCGTGAATCTTTTTCTCACAAAGCTCAGTCCAGTATAATGGAGTTTGGCATTTACGACCATATAAATCTTCATACGGTGCCATCTTTATACTCGATTGAAAATTGTTGTTATACGCGAATTCAACCAATGGTAAATATTTTTCCCAGGTGCCTTCAAATTCTAAAACACAACAACGTAGTATATCTTCTAGAATCTGAATCACTCTCTCGGATTGACCATCAGTTTGTGAATGAAATGTAGTACCAAAGTGTAATTGTGTACCCAAAGCTTCTTGTAATTTCTTCCAAAATCGTGACATAAACCTCAGATCTCTATCTGAAATAATAGAAACTAGCACCCCGTGCAATCTAAAAATATCAAAGATGACAATTCAACTAATCTATCTAGCGAAAAGTTTGTATGTACCAGAATGAAATGTGTCGATTTCGTCAAACAATCAACAAAAACCTAGATAGCATCTTTCATTTTAGAGATAGGGGTAACTTTATCACATTTCCACTCTAGAATCATTAGTGGCTATGGTAATCTCGAAGGCACTTGATGTTCGGCTTTGATTTGATGATAAACCAAGCATCTCGACACAAATTTTGAAATGTCTCATTTCATGTCCGACCACCAATAGAACTTTTTCAAATCATTGTACATCTAACAACCACTGTGTGCATTGTGTAGAATTTTCTAAATAAGCTCGAGATTGTTTAAACAATCATCGGATCCGATCTGATAGTCTGAATCAGTAGTCGACTCACATTGTAATCATTTATCTTGTAACTCATTATCATATTTCTGAGCTTCATAAATTTACTAAAGAAATAACGGTTTAGCTTTTAACTTAGCTAAAATCAATCCATCTTAGCTAAAATCAATCCATCATCAGACAAGGTTAATTGCGTATTCATCACCCGCAAAGTAAACAAAGATTTTCTACTCAAAGCATCCGTGACTACATTTGTTTCCCTAGATGATAATTAATTACTAATTCATAGTCTTTCAGTAACTCTATCCATCTTTGTTGTCACAATCTTTCTGAGACATTAAATACTTCAAGCTCTTATGGTGGTAAAAAATATGGCACTTCTCACCGACTAAATGATGTCACCAAATTTTCAATGTGAACACAATAGCATCCAACTCTAAATCATGCATCAGATAATTCTTTTCATTAGGTTTTAACTGTCTAGAAGCAAAAGATACCACTTTGTCTTCTTTCATCAAAACACGTCCCAAACCATTCAATGATTTGTTACTTGAAATCACAAACTCTTTACCCAATTAGGTTGAACTAAAACTGATGCTTCAGTTAATAGTACTTTCAACTGTTCAAAACTCTGTTGGCATTTCTTGGACCACTCAAACTTCACATCTTTTGTAGTAATCGAGTCATCAGTGTAGCAACCATTGAGAACCCTTTTATAAAATGTTGATAATAGCCAGCTAATCCCAAAAACTTCTGACTTCAGACACGTTTCTCGGTGGTTTGCAGTCAACAACTGTTAAAATCTTACTCGGATCAACTCTGATGTCTTTCGCTGAAAAAATGTGTCCCAAAAACTAACCTCTTGGAGCTAAAATTTGTATTTACTAAATTTAGCAAATAGTTGTTTATCTCTCAATGTTTGTAAAGCAATTCTCAAATGTTCAGCATGCTCAGATTCATCTCGAGAATAGATTAGGATGTCATCAATGAATATAACAATAAATCTATCTAAATACGGTGTAAAGATTCAATTCATCAAATCCAAAAAAATATAGGAGCATTAGTTAATCCAAATGGCATAACAAGAAATTCATAATGCCCGTACCTTGTTATGAACGTAGTTTTCGGAACATTCGAATTTTTAACTCGCAACTAATAATAGCCAGATCGCAGATTAATCTTTGAAAATAATGTTGCTCCTTTCAATTGATCAAACAAATCATCAATTCTTGGTAAAGGATACTTATTCTTAATCATAACCTTGTTAAGCTAATGATAGTTGATAAATAGTCTCATCGATCCATCTTTCTTCTTTACGAACAGGACTGGTGCACCCTAAGGCAAAAAACTAGGTCACACAAAACCTCAATCTGTTAACTATTGCAACTGAGATTTCAATTCTTTCAATTAAGTTGGAGCCATTCTATACAGAGCTATCAATATTAGTGATGTTTCAGGTATTAATTCAATAGCAAACTCGACTTCTCTAATCTATGGTAAACCAGGTAACTCTTCTGGAAACACATCTGCATATTCACAAACCACTGGCCCTGATTCAATCTTTGATTCAGACACTTTTTTATCCAGTACATATGCAAGGTAAGCATCACAACCTTTTCTCATAGATTTCTAAGCTAGCATCATCGATATCACTATAGGCAATCAACTCGACTCATCAGATTCAATTCGAAGAATTTCACTATTCTGACATTTCAATTCAATAGTCTTTCATCTACAATTTACAACAGCATCATGTAGAGTCAACCAATCCATACCCAAAATCACATCGAGTTCATCAAATGGTAAAAGCATCAAATTAGTCAAAAAATAGTAACCTTGAGTCATCAAAGGACAATTCTTACAAACTTTATCAACTAGGACATACTTGCATAAGGAGTTCGATACTTTAATCACAAATTCAATTGACTCAACAGGAAAACTCTTACTAGACACTATATTCATACAGGCATATGAATGAGTCGAACTAGGATCAATCAAAGCAATTACATCAGTGTCATAAAGAGAAAATGTACTGGTGGTAACATCTGGTGATGATGCATCTTCGCGAGCGTGAATAGTGTAAGCTCTAGCTGGTGCTTGAGCCTCAGATCTCATAGTGGATTCCTTTGTCAGACCTTTGCTACTAGTCATATTTCCAATATTTCTAAGTGGTCTCCCTTTGGCAGCTGTATTGCTCGATCTTGCATTTAGAAATTTATCTTTCTTGGGAAACTTAGGACAATCCCGAATAAAGTGATCTTGTGAGCCATATTTGAACAAGCTTTTTTATTCATCCAATAATCTTCAAAATGCCGTCTTCAACACTGTTGGCACTTGAGTTTGTTGGTTTTAGCACTACCAATGCTTGATATTGAAGTGGCTTTACCTTTAGGACTCATGTATTATTTCCCATGATCTCTATTAGAGACCCCACTGAAGCATTCGAACGATTATATGAATCCTATGACTCCTTTGACGAAGAGCGATATGGTTTACTCATTCACCTCTTTCTCAAATCACTAGCCTCAAAATCAGCTTTGCTCTTTTCTTTGCTAAGTTTCATGGCTTTACAAGCTCTGTCGACTAACACAACAAATTCTTTCAATTCCAGAATCCCAACTAGAAGTCTAATTTCTTCGTTCAACATATCTTCGAGTCGCTAACATAATTGCCTTAATGGAGACACATTCTTGAGCATATTTATTGAGTCTCACAAATTCTCTTTCGCACTCGATCACAGACATACAACCTTGTTTCAGTTCCAAAAATTCTTTATGCTTTTGATTGATAAATCGTTGCCTTTTGCATTTCTTTCTAAATTCTGTCTAAAAGAATTCCCATATGACTCTTTCTCTCGGCACCACAGATATTAAAGTATTCCACCACTAGTATGCAGTATCTCTCAGAAGTGATACACACTATCTACTAGCGTGCAAGATAATTCATCAAATACCGGATCGTATTCTCAAGACAAAAATCGGCTCTATCAGGATCATCATCAACTATAGCTCTAAACTCTTCAGCCCCATATTTTTAATTTTATCAACAAGCAGCTTATTAAAACATAAAGATTCCAAACCTTGAGGAGCTATGGGAATTGGTTGGGGAATAGTTGGGGGTGGAGATTGCTGATTAGCCAGATTAGTTTGGACAAACCCAGTGAACCATTCATTCATCATTTGGAAGAAGGCTTCCTTAGCCTCTCCTCCTTGACTCCATGATATAGGTCTCGATTTAGATGGTACTGCTTCATGTACGGAGGCTGGCCATTACTTTCAACATCATCAGCCAATGCTCGATTGAGATCCATAGCTATATGAAAACATGATTTAAAACTGTCAGGAGATATCACACTATCATAGGTTAAATATGGCAAGTATAGCTAGACACATATGCTACGTTAGTCCTAGAATCGACTAAACTGTAGCTCTGACACCAATAAACGTAACACCTCTAACCCGTATCCATCGTCGAAATAGGCTTACGGAGTATTAACGGACTTAACAATTAAACAATCATACATTTTTCATACATTTTTCATATCCAAATAAAATCATTCATAAACAATCATATTGTCCCTAGTACGAGCCCTCTGGGCCTAAAACATGCATTAGGAGTCATTCGAGACTAAAATGATCTCAAGAAATTTTTGGAAAAGATTTAGAAAATTTTTAAAATACAAGGGACACACAACCGTGTGGCCCGGCCGTGTGTCTCACATGGCCAAAGATACGCCTGTTTCACAGGCCATGTTGACATTCGAAATGTGATCACATGGTCATGTCCCAACCCATGTTCAACCCCGTGTAACTCCCTAACTTAGGTCACATGGCGAACAAGACGCCCGTGTGACTAGCCCGTGTACCCTTTGAAATAGCCTCACACGCCCGTGTGCCAAGCCGTGTGCTAGGCCATGCCAAAATTTTAGGGTATACTGACTTATGCCACACGACCAAGACACATGCCCATTTGTTGGGCCGTGTGGAGCATACTGACTTGGTTTTTAAATAAACATCAGGGGACACACGCTCTTGTCTCTGCCGGTGTGGACAAAATAGGCTATTTTTTGAAGCCATCTTTCTCACCAGATCTTGTATTCACTTACACAAACCAAATTGCATATGACCATATCTTCAAATGGCATTTAAACTCATCTAAACCAAGTTCAATTCATGCTATATCAATACCATTAACCACAAGACATACAAGCATCACAATTAGACATTCAATTTCATACCTATTTCACATTAACAAATCATTTATATGGTCACTTTCAATTATGCATTATTTTACCTAAAACCACAAGTATACCAATCTCAAATTTCAACCATTTGGTACTCAAAATGCCAATCCACAAACTATCATTCACATGGCAATTACCAACCACCTAACAAAATACCATTTACATATATATGTATACATAACCACCAAAAAAAGCCAAATCACATGGCTATACACATAACCCAAAACATACATCATTTATAAGCCAAATCAATTGGCTATATCCATTACCAATATATAAACCATATTAACCAAAAATACCTATGCATGCCATATAACCAAATACACAAGTTCAAAAGTACCAAAATGACAGCGAGATAGTATAATAAGATCTCTAACAACTCCCAATCTGAGCAAGCTTCGACAATCACTATAAAACACGAAAAAGTAAAAGAGTAAGCTATAAAGCTTAGTAAGCTCGTATAGTTAATAAGTAAAACTTACCATTCATTAACCAATTAAATTATTTATCATAATACAATACAATTCAACCTAATCTCAAGGCTATATGTTCATCCAAATGGTAAATCAAGTGACTCACAAATTACATAGATTCGATGCTTATACGATTTACGTACATACCTACACTAATAATTATAAATCTCTTACCCTTTAATATCTTCAATAAACCCATTGAACCATTTGGAATAATATCAGATACTCGGGAATCTCGCACCCTAAGTGCCAATACAAGGTCAAAGCCATCTCAATCTCATATATCATATAATGCTCACTCTTGAGCTATCAACGAGTCTACTCACACTAGCTGACGATTAAGACGTAGCTACACGGTGCTGCTCACACAAGCTAACGAGAATCCACAACACATGCCAAAAAACTTAGCCACTGGTAGAACGTATGGATCAGCACCCAAAGCAAATAACCCATTAATGACATGTCATTTGTATCCTATGTATTCATAAGGTTCAACCAAGATTTAACACATAGCCAATTCTTTTTCAAACATTTTCGTATGGTCATAATCACAATTAATTCAATAATAAAGCAATTTAAACATAATTATATTAATGCTTATTAGCATACAAACTTACCTCGATTCACAAAAACGTTAGAATGGATCGACTAGTCCAATACTTTATTTTTCCCTCAATCTAGTTTCGTACGAGGCTTTTCTTGATCTCTATAATCAAATTCAATCCATTTATTATTCATTCTATTCAATTTATCCCAAAATACATATTATGGAAATTTTATACTTTTACCTTAATATTTCAACATTTTTACAATTTAGTCCCTAGCTCATAAAAATGAAAATTCAAGCAATTTAACCCACACCCATGCTAGCTGAATTTTATAAATACACATAGTAGCCTAAAATTTTCATTATTTCACACATTTACCAAGTAATTTTCATTTTTCACAAATAAATCCCTAATTTGCAATTTCACCCAAAATCACTTAACAAATGTTATTTATCTGACAACAACCAGTCATTATCTATCATCAAACATCAAAACACATATATTTATCAATTGAAAAACCCTAAACCTTTAACAATTTTGCAAATTAGTCCCTGGGCTAGCTATATTAAGTTACAATGGCTCCAAAAACATAGAAATCAGTAAAAACTGTGCCAAAATAACTTACATGCATTAGGGATAGTTGGCCGAATGCTTCAAGCTACTTCCATGGCTTTTCTAAGTGTAAATTTCAGTGATATATAGGAAGAAACAAGATGATACCTTGTTTTTCCTTAACTTAATTTAATTTAATTATAAATTTACACTTTTAACCTTATTTAAAACCATTAAAATCACTTAATCATGCACATTAATGTCCATTCACAATTGGAGGTGGAGGCCTTAAAGTTGTTCAGTTGTCGATTGAGGAAGCTGAGTGGTATGCTTTAAATGAAAGCATTAAGATTGCGTGTTGACTCAATATTAAAGGTAATGTGTAACGCCCCAAATTTGGGCCTAGAAGGTTGGGTGTGGGATTAGCTAGGAGACTGCACATAAAAGTCATGGGTTCAAGAAATATCACAAAGTGGTTGTTTCTTTAATGGTTAAGTGATTAGAAGTGTTTGGGAGTGTTGGAAAAGTCTTGGGTTCAAACATGGGCTTTAGCAAAAAATTATGTTTTTCTCTTAAAGGGGCCTTGATGTTAGTGGGTAAGTTTTAAGAATATTTTTGGATAATTTATAGCGCAAAAGGAGATTGTGGCTTAGTGGCAAGTGGCGTGTGGTGGACTGGCAAGGAGGTTAGAGGTTCATGTTTCTCCTGCTCAAAAGAGTAATTTATGTTACTCTTTGCTGAGTAAGAAGTTGAGCTGGAGTGGAACTCTACTTGTTGAAGGTTTGAATTGGTCTTTGTATTTGAATGGGAGGTGGGAAGTATATTAAGGAGGATGTTGAAGGATATTGTTGGTTGCTGGAGAAGATCAGGGAAGGAGGGATGAAGTAGTGTCTGAGCCGAATAGGGACTTTGGGTTGCTCAAGAATTCACTAGGGGGTTGGCTTATTTTTGGTTTCGGCATTTGATGTTTTGTGTAGGTGTTAGCCAAATCTTGCAAGAGGATTTTATTTTTCTTAGTTCGTTTGTTCTATCGCTTTTTGGTTTCAAAACTTCATATTTCGACATTATTTATTTTTGCTGAAATGGCATGACCATTTCTGCCATTTTGTGTTGAATTTACTTTTAATCACTGGCCGAATTCCTACCTCATTTCTCCTCTTCTAGACTTGCTTTTCTTCTCTAATTCTTTTTCTCTCAATTACTTCACTATTGTGCCGTCCCATCTTTTCTTTTTTTTCAAGTACATTTGGCCTAATTTCTTCCTCCTCTATTTCTCTCCATTAATCTCTTGTAACCGAATATCCCTTCTCCCTATCAATTTTCTTCATCTTTCATTTATGCTACTCTCCTCTTTGGGGTTACTTATAAGCCGAATCATCTTGATTTCGTAATATTGAAGGTTAAACTTTTGGTCCATTATTCTTCAAAGCCGAACAATTTTTCTCTTGGTTTATTGATCTCTTTTTGATTTGGGCGGCTGCTAGACTTGAGTCTTGGTGAGTATTGGTAAGTATTTGTTTTGAAGATGGTGATTTCTTTTATTCAAGGGCTGAATGTGCTTTTTTTCTCTCAATTGCTTTTCACCTCGATGTTGCATTGTAATGCTATGTCTTGACTGAATGTTGCTAGGGATTCAATTTCTTTAAGGAAGGTGTTGGGCTGATTCCTTATCTCTTTCAAGTGATCATTTCCTTTATTGGTAAGTGTTTAAGTTTTAGTTGCACCGATTAGGGAATTATGGTTGTTTATGAGTTTGGTTAACTGTTCTCGTGAAGGTAAAGCGTTAGAAAGACTACGTGGTGTTGGAACAAGAGGAATTCAATGATTGATTGGTTGGTTCTCGATCTCAAAAGTGGTTTGGTTTGGACATCGCAACAGGTGTGTATTAGTACCAAAATCGCTAATCGATCAAAAGCCGATAGAGTGTGAATGTTTTTTGCACGGTGTTAGCTGTATCGGTAAATGCCAAAATACCAAATTATCGAAAAGCCAAAAAGCCAAAGGATTGGGCTTTTTGGCCACATAAGCGATGTGAACGCTCATGTGATCAACCGAGCCCACAAACATGGGCGTTAGTTTGTAGAGGCCACCACAAGCGCTCTCGTGGTCTTGGGATATTCTAGGCCACATTGGGCTAGAATGGGCTATGTGGGCCCTCACGAATAAAAGGTATGTGATGTGGTAAGTGTTGTGTGGACTGTGACGTTTGCATAACTGTGGCTGTTTCTGGGCTAAATTGGCCACACGAATGTCTGGGCCCACTTGGGCCAAGTAATGGACCTTAGGCCCATTTACACTGTTGTGACTATATAGGTAACTTAAGTCGCTCGAGGCGACGGTGGACCTTCTGTTGCGTCGCTTAAACCCCGATTTGTAAAAATTACCGAAATATCCTCAATCTACAAAATTACTAAAATATCCCCGATTTGTAAAATTATTGAAATACCCTTGGTTTTTAAAGTTACAAAAATAACCCTGGTTTGTAAAATTACCGAAATACCCTTGTAGGGTAGAATTACCGAAATACTCTTGAAGGATAGGATTATTGAATTACCCTTATGGGTAAATAACAGACTTAAACTACAAATTTGAATGATTTGAATGTGTTTTAACTAACATGACTGTGGTCGTGTGACCAATATGCTTTTAATATATGTTTAAATGACTAGTACTGAGCATGGCCACTTTGCATACATGTGTGATGATTGAGCATGACATACACAACATATTACATGGGGATGGGACATTGATACGGAGGAAGTTCTGATAGGGTCGCACTGGTTGCATGAGACAATTATGGATCCAGTATTGATCTATTAAGGTTGGGTCCGATAAGATGACTGTAGATTGACAGATGGCTTAAAGCCACGTAATTTGATTATGGCTCTTTGCCAACCTAAATATGGTTCTATGCCATCTTGA
Source organism: Gossypium rotundifolium (assembly GCA_025506655.1). Taxonomy (NCBI): domain Eukaryota; kingdom Viridiplantae; phylum Streptophyta; class Magnoliopsida; order Malvales; family Malvaceae; genus Gossypium; species Gossypium rotundifolium. Next base: position 65,692,996 of record CP106732.1, on the reverse strand, counting down.
TTATGGATTTGTACCAATCGTATTTACCCGTGGCTATGTGCCTAACATATATATTGATGACTCTGTGTCAATCATAGTTGTCCGTGGCTGTGTGTCGATTATATTACCGTCGCTGATGGCTATGTGCCAGACTCATTAAAGTTATCGATTGCCTTGTGCCATCCTAATTATGGCTCTGTGCCAACCTAAATATGGCTCTATGCCATCTTGATTATGGCTTTGTGCCAATCATATTTAGCCGTGGCTATGTGCCTAACATATATATTGATGACTCTATGTCAATCATAATTACCCATGGCTGTATGCCGATTATATTATCGTCGCTGATGGCTATGTGCCAGACTCATTACAGTTACCGATAGCCTTGTGCCATCTTGATTATGGCCATGTGCCATCCTGATTATGGTTTGTATTCATTCTGTTAATGGCTCTTGGCCATTCTATTTATTATAGGCTTTGTTGCGAATTTGGTTAGTGCCACAACCGGTGCTAACATTGGGAGTGTAGGGATGGCCTGGGTTATTTTTTCCCCGTAGGTAGTGTAGGGTTGGACGGAGTCAAGTGCAGGGTTGGATGGGATGGGTTAGCATGCATCACACATTATGCATATGGAATTGATTCTGATATGGGCTAGGCCCAACTGTTACTGATATGAAGAATGGGCTAGGCCCAATTGATTTGATAAGGGCTAAGACCCAAGTGAAATTGTACTGGGCTTAGACCCACACACATTGTTCTGTTACTGTATTGGGCTTCGGCCCAGGCTGCTTCTAAATTTTGTCTGTCTTACTAACTATTTTAGTTAGGAGGGGACTACACTAAGTTTTCGCAAACTCACCCCATTTTTAACTGTGCAGGTAATCCCCAACATTAGGTGGATCAGTGCTACGAGGGAATCGGAGATGGCCACACGATTGGCTTTGGACTTTATTTATGCTTTAGATTCCGTCTTGGGTTTTAATAGTTGTAATAAGGCCTTTTTAAGGTTCTGGGTTTTAACATGGGGCTTTTATTTACTTTGAATTATATCCGTTAGAACTAAATCACGATTTTCCACAATGTTAACTGTTTTTAAAACAACACTAAATTTTTGCAACATTTTCGAAATGGTTTCGCGACTTAATCTTTTTCATAAATCAATTACTCTCAAAATTAGCTTCCTCAACTAAAAAGATATTTTGGGAATAAAATCGATAATTTTTCAATGGACCACATTTTAAAAAATAAACTAACGTAACTGGGATTTTACTTAAGCTTTTAAACAAGAAGGGATTTAAATGAAAACATAGATTTTGAGAAACACTTCAATGTAACATGCCAGATTCTAGCCTAACTTCTAGGCTGGGTTTGTGGTGTTACATTTAGTGGTATCAGAGCCTAGTTGCAAGACTCGGCTATGGAATGGGTTTTCAAATTTTTGGATTTCAAGAGGTTATTTTCAAATTTGTAAAGTCTTTTGAGATATTTCTTCTAAAAAGTGTGGCACACTGAGTCTCCGACGCCGAATCTGTAAGTTTTTTGAATACCACTATTAGTTTAAAACTAAAATGCAGTAGGTTAGGAACTACTATGATTGTTTTAAAGATTAGACTATACTACTTTAGTTAGAGTAAATTAAAACACTTGAGTTTAGATTTGGTATCTATTCTATGTGTGATGATTTGGGTATAGAAATTGTAATCTATCTACTCCAATAGGTGATGTGTAGCGCCACAAATTTAGGCCTAGAAGGAATGGGCCTTGAGTGTGGGATTAGCTAGGAGACTGCACATAAAATTTATGGGTGCAAGAAATATCACAAAGTGGTTGTTGCTTTAATGGTTAAGTGATCTAGAGTGTTTGGGAGTGTTGGAGAAGTCTTGGGTTCAAACCTGGGCTTTAGCAAAAATTTATTTTTCTCTTAAGGGAACCTTGATGTTAGTGGGTAGGTTTTAAGAATATTTTTTTGATAATTTATAACACAAGAGGAGCTTGTGGCTTAGCGGCAAGTGGATTGTGGTGGACTGGCAAGGATGTAGCATTACAAGAGGGCAAGGAGGTCAGAGGTTCAAGTCTCTTTGTGCTCAAAAGAGTAATTTATTTTACTCCTTCGCTGAGCAAGAAGTTGACTTGTAGTGGAACTCTACTTGGTGAAGGTTTGAATTTGTCTTGGTATTTGAATGGGAGGTGGGGAGTAGATTAAAGAGGATGTTACGGGATAATGTTGGTTGCTGGAGAAGATCAATGAAGGGGGGATGAAGTAGTGTCTGAGCCGAATAGGGACTTTGGGTTGCTCAAGAATTCGGCTAGGGGGATTGGCTCATTTTTGGTTTTGGCATTTGATGTTTTTTGTGGGTGTTAGCCGAATCTTGCCAGAAGATTTTATTTTTCCTAGCTCGTTTGTGCTGTCACTTTTTGGTTTCAAGACTTCTTATTTCGGCTTCATTTCTTTTGCTGAAATGGCATGACTATTTTGTCTATTTTGTGCCAAATTTTCTTTTAATTACTGGCCGAATTCCTCCCCATTTCTCCTCTTCTAGACTTTCTCTTCTTCTCTAATTCTTTTTCTCTCAATTATTTCACTACTGTGACGTCCCATCTTCTCTTTTTCTTCAAGTACCTTTGGTCGAATTTCTTCCTCCTTTCTCTAAATTCTTCTCCTCTATTTCTCTCCATTAATCTCTTGTAACTAAATATCCCCTCTCCCTATCTCTTTTCTTCATCTTTCATTTATGCTGCTCTCCTCTTTGGGGTTTCTCATAAGCTGAATCATCTTGATTTCGTAAGATTGAAGGTTAAACTTTGATTCATTTGTTCTTCAAAGCCGAACACTTTTTCTCTTGGTTTATTGATCTCTTTTTGATTTGGGCGGCTGGTAGACTTCAGTCTTGGTGAGTATTGGTAAGTTTATGTCTTTGAAGATGGTGATTTCTTTAATTTAAGGGTTGAATGTACTTCTTTTCTCTCAATTACTTTTCACCTAGATGTTGCCTTGTAATGCTGTGTCATGACCGAATGTTGCTAGGGATTTGATTTCTTTAAGGAAGGTGTTGGCCGATTCCTTATCTCTTTCAAGTGATCTTTTCCTTTACTAGTAAGGGTTCAAGTTTTAGTGGTACCGATTAGGGGATTATAGTTGTTTATGAGTTTGGTTAACTGTTCTCATGAAGGTAAAGTGTTGGAAAGACTACGTGGTGTTAGAACAAGTGGGATTCTGTGATTGATTGGTTGGTCTTCGATCTCAGAAGTGGTTCGGTTTTACCATCGTAGTAAGTGTGTATTAGTACCAAAATTGCTAGTTGGTCAAAAGCCAATAGTGTGTGAATGTTTTTCGCATGGCGTTAGCTATAGCAGCAAATGCTGAAATGCCAGATTGTTGAAAAGTCAAAAAGCCGAAGGATTGGGCTTTTGGGCCATATGAGCGTGTGAACGCCTATGTGATCAACCGAGCCTACGAACATGGGTGTTAGTCTGTAGCGGCCACCACGAGCGCTCTCATGGTCTTGGGTTGTTCTGGGCATCATTGGGCCAAAATGGGCTGTGTGGGCCCACACAGATAAAGGGTATGTGATATTGTAAGTGTTGTGTGAACTGTGACGTTTGCATAATTGTGGCTGTTTTTGGGCTAAATAGGCCACACAAGTGTCTTGGCCCACTTGGGCCGAGTAATGGGCCTTAGGCCCATTTACCGTTGTGACTGTATATGTTACTTAAGTCGCTCGAGGTGACGGTGGACCTTCTGTTGGGTTGCTAAGACCCCTAATTTTCAAAATTACTGAAATACCCCTAGTTTGTAAATTTTCCAAAATACCCCTGGTTTACAAAATTACCAAAATACCTCTGGTTTGCAAAATTATCGAAATACCCCTGGTTTGTAATATTACTGAAATACCCTTGATTTACAAAATTACCTAAATACCCCTATAGGGTAGAATTCGAAATACCCCTGTAGGGTAGAATTACCGAAATATCCTTGAAGGTTAGGATTACCGAAATACCCTTATAGGGTAAAATGACTATTTTGCCCTTGTGGGTAAATAACTGGCTTAGATTATGAATTTGACTAATTTGACTGTGTTTTAACTAACTTCACTGTGGTCGTATGATTGATATGTTTTTAATATATGTTTAAATGACTATTACTGAGCAAGGGCATTTTGCGTGCACATGTAATGATTGAGCATGACATACATGACATATTGCATGGGGTTGGGACATTGATACGAACAAAGTTTTGATAGGGTCGCACGGATCGCATGAGACGATTGTTGATCCAGTATTGATCTGTTAAGGTCGCACAGGTCGCATGAAACGAGTGTGGACCGGACAGACAGCTTAAAGCCGCGTAATTTGATTTTGGCTCTGTGCCAACCTAAATATGGCTCTATGCCCTCTTGATCATGGCTTTGTGCCAATCATATTTACCTATGGCTATGTGCCTAACATATATATTGATGACTCTGTGTCAATCATAATTACCCGTGACTGTGTGTCGATTATATTACCGTCGCTAATGGCTATGTGCTAGACTCATTACAATTACCGATAACCTTGTGCCATCCTGATTATGGCTCTGTGCAAACCTAAATATTGGCTCTGTGCCATCTTGATTATGGCTTTGTGCCAACCGTATATACTGTGGTTATGTGCCTAACATATATGTTGATCACTTTATGTCAATCATAGTTACCCGTGGCTATGTGCCGATTATATTATCGTCGCTGATGGCTATGTGCCAAACTCATTACAGTTACCGATAGCCTTGTGCCATCCTGATTATAGCCCTGTGCCATCTTGATTATGGTTTATAACCATTTTGTTTAGGCTCTTGGCCATTCTATTTACTAGCAGCTTTGCTGTGATTTTGGTTAGTGCTGTAACCGATGTTAACATTGGGAGTGTAGGGATGGCGTGGGTGATTTATTCCCCGCAGGTACTGCAGGGTTGGACGGAGGCAAGTGTAGGGTTGGATGGGATGGGTTAGCATGCATCACACATTATGCATATGGAATTGATTCTGATATGGGCTAGGCCCAACTGTTACTGATATGGAGAATGGTCTAGGCCCAATTGGTTCTGATAAGGGCTGAGACCCAAGCAAAATTGTACTGGGCTTAGACCCACACATATTGTTCATTTTCAGATTGGGCTTCACCAGCCGATTCTCAATTATGTCTGTCTTACTAACTATTTTTAGTTAGGAGGGGATTACACTTGAGTTTTCAGAACTCACCCGCTTTTTAACTGCATGTAATCTCCAACATTAGGAGGATCGATCTTGTAAGGGACTTAAAGATGGCCACACGACTACCTTTGGACCTCATTTATGCTTTAGATTCCATTTTGGGTTTTAATAGTTGTAATAAGGCCTCTTTAAGGTTCTGGGTTTTAACATAGGGTTTGTATTTACATTGATTTATATCCGTTAGAACTAAATCACGGTTTTCCAAAATTTAATTACTTTTAAAACAACACTATGTTTTCTCAACATTTTTGAAATGGTTTCACGACTTAATCTTTTTGTAAATCGATTACTCTCAAAATTAGCTTCCTCAACTAAAAAGATATTTTGGGAATAAAATCAATAATTTTTTAATGGACCACGTTTTAAAAAATAAACTAACGTAACTTGGATTTTACTTAAGCTTTTAAATAAGAAGGATTTCAATTAAAACATGGTTTTCGAGAAACACTTCAATGTGACATGCCAGATTTGAGCCTAACTTCTAGGCCGGGTTTGGGGTGTTACATTTAGCAGTATCAGAGCCTAGTTGCAAAACTCAGTTGTGGAATGGGTTTTCAAATTTTTGGATTTCAAGAGGTTGTTTTCAAATATGTAAAGTCTTTTGGGATATTTCTTTTGAAAAATGTGGCACACTGAGTCTTTGGCACCGAATCCATAAGTTTTCTAAATACCATTGTTAGTTTAAAACTAAAATGCAGTAGATTAGGAAATACTATTATTTTTTTAGAGATTAGACTATACTACTCTAGATAGAGTAAATTAAAACACTTGAGTTTAGATTTGGTATCTATTCTATGTGTGTTTGAAAATGGTTGGATGTGATGATTTTGGTATAGAAATTGTAATCTATCTACTCCAATGGGAGATGTGTAACGCCCCAAATTTGGGCCTAGAAGGAATGGGCCTTGAGTGTGGGATTAGCTAGGAGACTGCATATAAAATTTATGGGTGCAAGAAATATCACAAAGTGGTTGTTGCTTTAATGGTTAAGTGATCAGGAATGTTTGGGAGTGTTGGGGAAGTCTTGGGTTCAAACCTGGGCTTTAGTAAAAATTTATGTTTTTCTCTTAAAGGAGCCTTGATGTTAGTGGGTAGGTTTTAAGAATATTTTTTGGATAATTTATAACACAAGAGGAACTTGTGGCTTAGTGGCAAGTAAAGTGTAATGGACTGGCAAGGAGGTAGCGTTACAAAGGGGCAAGGAGGTCAGAGGTTCAAGTCTCTCCGTGCTCAAAAGAGTAATTTATTTTACTCCTTGTTGAGCAAGAAGTTGAGTTGGAGTGGAACTCTACTTGGTGAAGGTTTGAATTGGTCTTGGTATTTGAATGGGAGGTGGGGAGTATATTAAGGAGGATGTTAAGGGATAATGTTGGTTGCTGGAGGATATCAAGGAAGGGTGGGATAAAGTAGTGTCTGAGCCGATTAGGGACTTTGGGTTGCTCAAGAATTCGGCTAGGGGGGATTGGCTCATTTTTGGTTTTGGCATTTGATGTTTTGTGTGGGTGTTAGCCGAATCTTCCAAGAATATTTTATTTTTCTTAGCTCGTTTGTGCTGTCACTTTTTGGTTTCAAGACTTTTTGGTTTCAAATCCAAACAATTTTTCTCTTGGTTTATAGATCTCTTTTTGATTTGGGCGGCTGCTAGACTTGAGTCTTGGTGAGTATTGGTAAGTTTATATATTTGAAGATGGCGATTTCTTTAATTTAAGCTTTGAATGTACTTTTTTTCTCTCAATTACTTTTCACCTAGATGTTGCCTTGTAATGCTGTGTCTTGACCGAATGTTGCTAGGGATTTGATTTCTTTAAACAAGGTGTTGGGCTGATTCCTTATCTCTTTCAAGTGATCTTTTCTTTTATTGGTAAGGGTTGAAGTTTTAGTGGCACTGATTAGGGGATTATGGTTGTTTATGAGTTTGGTTAACTGTTCTCATGAAGGTAAAGCGTTGGAAAGACTACATGTTGTTGGAACAAGAGGGATTCTGTGATTGATTGGTTGGTTCTCGACCTTGAAAGTGGTTCGATTTTGCCATTGCAACAAGTGTGTATTAGTACCGAAATTGCTAGTCGGTCAAAAGCAGAAAGAGTGTGAATGTTTTTTGCATGGTGTTAACTGTAGCGACAAATGACAAAATGCCAGACTGTTGAAAAGTCAAAAAGTCAAAGGATTAGGCTTTTGGGCCACATTAGCGTGCGAACGCTCATGTGATCAACCAAGCCCACGAACATGGGCATTAGTTTTAGCGGCCACCACGAGCGCTCTCATGATCTTAGGCTATTTTGGGCATCATTGGGCCGGAATGGGCTGTGTGGGCCCACACGGATAAAAGGTATGTGATGTTGTAAGTGTTGTGTGGACTGTGACGTTTGCATAACTGTGGCTGTTTTTGGGCTAAATAGGCCACACGAGTGTCTTGGCCCATTTGGGCGAGTAATGGTCCTTAGGCCCATTTACACCGTTGTGACTATATAGGTTACTTAAGTCGCTCGAGGTGACGGTAGACCTTCTGTTGGGTCGCTGAGACCCCTGATTTGTAAAATTACCGAAATCCTCTGGTTTGTAAAATTATCGAAATACCCTAAATTTACAAAATTAACAAAATACCCCTGGTTTACAAAATTATCGAAATACCTCTGGTTTACAAAATTATCAAAATACCCTTGGTTTGTAAAATTACCAAAATACCCCTAATTTGCAAAATTACAAAAATAACCCTGGTTTGTAAAATTATCGAAATACCCTTGTAGGGTAGAATTATCGAAATACTCTTGAAGGATAGGATTACCTATATACCCTTATAGAGTAAAACGACTATTTTGCCCTTGTGGGTAAATAATTGACTTAGACTATGAATTTAACTGATTTGACTGTGTTTTAACTAACTTGACTGTGGTCGTATGACTGATATGCTTTTGATATATGTTTAAATGACTATTACTGAGCAAGGGCATTTTGCGTACACGTGTAATGATTGAGCATGACATACACGACATATTGTATGGGGTTTGGACATTGATATGGAGAAAGTTCTGATAGGGTCGCAGGGTCACATGAGACGACTGTGGATCCAGTATTGATCTGTTAAGGTCGCACAGGTCGCATGAGACAAGTGTGGACCGACAGACGGCTTAAAGTCGCGTAATCTGATTATGGCTCTCTGCCAACCTATATATGGCTATGTGCCATCTTGATTATGTTTTTGTGCCAATCATATTTACCCGTGGCTATGTACCTAACATATATATTGATGACTCTGTGCCAATTATAGTTACCCGTGGCCGTGTGTCGATTATATTACCGTCACTGATGGCTATGTGCCAGACTCATTACAGCTACGATAGCCTTGTGCCATCTTAATTATGTCTCTGTGCCATCTTGATTATGGCTTTGTGCCAATCGTATTTACCTTTGGCTATGTGCCAAACATATATGTTGATCACTCTGTGTCAATCATAGTTAACAATAGCTGTGTGCCGGTTATATTACCGTCGCTGATGGCCATGTGCCAGACTATTATAGTTACCGATATCCTTGTGGCATCCTGATTATGGCCCTGTGCCATCCTAATTATGGTTTGTAACCATTCTGTTTATGTCTCTTGGCCACTCTGTTTACTAGCAGCTTTGCTGCAATTTTGGTTAGTGCCGCAATCGGTGTTAACATTAGGAGTGTAGGGATGGCGTGGGTGATTTATTCCCCACAGGTAGTGTATGGTTGGACGGAGGCAAGTGCAGGGTTAGATGGGATAGATTAGCATGCACCACACATTATGCATATGGAATTGATTCTAATATGGGCTAGGCCCAACTATTACTGATATGGAGAATGGGCTAGGCACAATTGATTCGATAAGGGCTGAGACCCAAGTGAAATTGTACTGGGCTTAAACCCACACATATTGTTTTGTTACTGTATTGGGTGTTGACCCATGCTGATTCTGAATTCTGTATGTCTTACTATCTATTTTTTGTTAGGAGGGGATTACACACTGAGTTTTTGCAAACTCACCCCGTTTTTAACTGTGCAGGTAATCCCTAGCATTATGAGGATCAGTGTTGTGAGGGACTTGGAGATGGCCACACAACTGCCTTTGGACTTCATTTATCCTTTAGATTCTGTTTTGGGTTTTAATAGCTGTAATAAGGCCTTTTTAAGCTTCTAGGTTTTAACTTGGGGTTTTTATTTACTTTGAATTATATCCGTTAGAATTAAATCATGATTTTCCATAATGTTAACTGTTTTTAAAACAACACTACGCTTTCGCAACATTTTCGAAATGTTTCGCCACTTAATTTTTTTTGTAAATCAATTACTCTTAAAATTAGCTTTCACAACTAAAAAGATATTTTGGGAATAAAATCAATAATTTTTCAATGGACCACGTTTTAAAAAATAAACTAACGTAATTGGGATTTTGTAACAGCCCGATTTAAGGGCTAGTTGGAATAGTGATCTCGGGATCACTAATCCGAGGTTTGAGAAATTTATTTTCATGCTATATTATGAGTTAGAGTATGATAGAATGTGTGCATGAGAATTTTGGTATTTTAATTTTAATGATTTCATGCTTAATCGCAAGAAAGGACTACATTGCATAAAGTGCAAAAGTTCCATTTTATAAGTTCAAAGTACCAAATGGCCATAGATTGACAAATTGAGGTCTCTAAAAGATAATTTAGCCCCTTGTAAGTGCTTGGCCAGCCATAGGGGACAAGGATTGACCAAGTTGGTCAAAGTTGGTGAGTAGGTAGATTAAATTCATAGTTTAATATTAGAATAAAGAAGGAGAAGATATCATATTTCTCTCCATCTTTCTCGATCGAAATTGGCAAGCAAAATAGAGGTTTCAAAGCTCAAAATTTTCAGCAAGCTCCGGGATTTAGAGGTCATGCATTTTCACTTAAATGTATGTGGTAGCATGCCTATGTGTGGTTTGAATGTGTTTTGGGGACTTCGGGAACTTTAGAATGTAGGAGAATGCCTTAGAAAATATTAGATTTTGAGTCTTAGAATGGAGTTAAGCAAGATAGGCCTTAAGAAAAATTGTATGGGAATTTAGACACAAGTAATCAGCTAGCAAAGTGGCAAGGGAGGTGCCACTTAGGGCCTTGGAAGATGATGCCACAAGCAGTGAAAGGGGGCCTAGGTTCGAGCAGCAAGGGAAGCATTTGGAGCTTTTATTTTGCAGTAAGGAGGAGCAGTGGTGGACAGTACTAGGACACTAAGTGGATGAGCATTTGATTAAGTCAAATCCATTCAAAATTCAGCTAAGGAAGGAGGATAAGTGTTGACTCATTCAAATTTATTTTGAATGAGTGAAGAAGAGAAAAAGTAGGAGAAAAAGAAGGAAGCTGATAGAGGGAAGAAGAGTTGGCCGGCCAAGGGATTCCTTTGGTGAAAAATTCGATCAGGTAGGTAAAGGAGGAGTAGCTAAAATTTCTTAAGAGGGGTTTAGGTGCATTTTGGGTTTCTTTTCTTTCCCGAGTGTTGTGCTAAAAATAGTAGTCAGAATACTTTCAAAACCTATTTGCTTAAGCCGAATTTCAGAAGACCATTAAGGTCACTTTCAGCCTCTATTTCGTCTTCTCTTTGCTCTCCATAAGATCAAACTCATCACTTTCTCTTCTCTTTTCTTTTAAGTTGTTCTAGTCGAAACCTCTCTCTCTCAAAGCAGACCATTGCCGAATTCTTATAGCCTTCTCCTATACTACTTTTCTTCCTCTCAAACTCAACTCTATACCTATTCTTTTGGTGGCCGAACATTCCATCTCCATTTGGGAGTCTCAAATAGAATCTTGTTATCCCTCATTCTCTCTTCTTTTTGCAAACTCCAAAAGTGAAACACCACGGTAGCAACCTTCTTTCCTCATCTTTTCTTCTCACCATTCCTTCTATCATCAAAAGTCGAAGGTATTTCCAGGCTTAGCCTATTGATCTTAAGCACTAAGAGGCGAAAACCAAAACATCCTTCTCCTCTTGTCGACATTTAGAGCTAGTGAACCATTTGCGTTTTAGTCACTCTATTCGGTAGGGATATCTTCTTTGTTGATTTCCTGTTCTTTTCTTTCTTTGACTGTTAAAAAGCAAGACTCTAATCCCTCCTATTCTCTTTGGCCGAAACCTTGAAAGGGGATTTTGGGATTCATTTGTAGCCATCTATATAGGGAGATCAATTGGGATTTGAATATCCAAGGTAAGTGAAGTGTGATCTTAGGCCGATGAAACACCCTAAACCCGGCCCACAAGCCTTGACCGGATCTGGTTTGTTTCTTGAGTAAAACATTTCGGAAACTTGTTTGTTACTTTGGAAAATTTGGGTGGTTTTGAGGAAAAGTTGATTTGTGTTGAGTTTGAAGGGAAAACGGTGTTGTTATGGAAGACTAGATTTTATAAAAACCTTATTATTATATTTCAAAAACTATAAGTTAAAAGAAATACCGAGTTTTTAGAGTTCACCATTAAATTGAAAATCATTGGTGTTCAAGTGCCAAAACATTTAGAATTTATTTTAAAGAAAAGTTATTTAACCTTTTGTTTGATAATAATTGTATCATGATAAAAATAATTAAAATGCATGCATAAAACAGTTAATAGTAATGGCCATATTACATCAAAGCAAAACCGAAATAAATCCAAAGTACTTAGATATAAAAAAAATTCCAAATAAAATAACACTGTGCTCAACATGGCCACTACTAAGTTCCTGCTGACCCGGTCCATTTACTGAGTGTCACCTGAAAAGATATCCCACAAAGGGGTGAGTCAACAGACTCAATGTGCAACAACCAACACAAATTCCCAACGATTTAGGCATACAAATCATATATACAAAACATATATAAACAACGATGCAATCCCAAACCCAAACCTAGATAACCATCCTCTACACATCACCCGTACCTGCCATCACACCGTGGGGATTACTAAATCGACCCTCCATCCGCTACACACCATTGAAGGCAGTTGTTGCGGACGACTTGTACATCGCCCTTACAAATTATGGCATAGTCACCAGATAATTGTGACAAAGTCACCAGATAGTATTTCGTGACATTTGTCACCACATTCGATTATGTGACATGAGTCACCGGATATTGTGGTAAAACCACCGGATCACTTCCCTTTTCATAATCACCCTTATGCCCATGCAAAATACAATACATGCAAAATCATGTCATATATTTTATTCCATGGTCATAACAATTCACGATATATGTCATATTCAATATTCATAACACTATTTACATAGTATAAAAGGTGAGCGTGCACTCGTAGTACTGTACCATCGTATGGTACCTTTAGCCACATCTTTCATATTTTCATTACCACATATATTAAATCAATACCATAAATCTATCAAGAATTAGTGTGGGGCTACACACCTGGTTACTCGTAGATCTAATCGAAATCCTGAAAATCTCGATCTAATGTACTAGATCTCTTCTCCTACATTTGGCCAACACTAAGCTCATTAGGCAATGGGCCATTTGGCTAAATAACAAATCCCGAAGGATTAACAAGACCAAAACCCTTACGTTGCTGCCGATTTGGTTACTAACCAAATCCCGAAACTTTGTGATGATCCCCCTTGCAATTGGTTAGATACTAATACACTTAACTGGTTAGTTTTCGGCTTTTGAACGAAATAGAAAATAGATCTAAACACTAAAACACTTACCTAGGTTGTTTAGCCAAATCCCGAAAATCGTCACTGGCTTTATGAAGATATCGAAATACCTACATGATCTATGTTAGATCCGATTCCATCATTTGAATGAATGGCCTTCGCCCTAAACTACACTTTACATACCTTGGATAACCAAATCCCAAATGGTCTCCCCTAGAAATTGGCTACAATAGAAATCCCGAAAGATCCTTTATAGTTTTGGCCAATTCAAGATAAGATAGATTAGATCCTTAAATTCAGCTAAAGAGAAAAGAAAACAAATAACTGTTGATCCTTACCTTAATACTGAAATCGATTACCCTCTTGCGTAGATCTATAGAGGAATTCAGCTATGTAGGCTAGATATTGATCAAATGGGTTTCAGCTTTTGGCGTTTAGTGAACAATTGGTTATGGCTAGGAAAAGACTTACTTTCAGCTTTTGGAAAGTTGTGGAAAGAAGAAGAGAAGAAAAGAGATATTCGGCCTTAACAAATGGAAGAAAAGAGATGAAGAGAGGTTCGACAATGGTGGTGTTTGACATAAGAAATTTTGGCACACTACTAAAGGAAGAAAAGAGAACCGAAAATAACATCTAAACCCCCTTTTGAAATTCAGTTATCCCCCCACTTACATGACTGAAAATAACCACCAAAAGAATCCCTTGGCCGGCCAACTCTCCCTCTCTCCATTCAATCCCCCTTTTCACTCTACCTTAGCCGAATCCTTAAGTTTTTAGCTTAATCTACACTTCATCTTTGAAGCATCCTTGTGCCATCCACTACCTCTCCTCCTTGCTGCAAAATAAAACTCCCCTTAGCTTCCCTTGCTGCTCGAACCTGAGCCCTTCTCCACTGCTTGAGGCGTCACTTACCAAGGCCCTAAGTAGCATCTCCTTGCCACTTTAACAAGCCCATTTGTTTGTCCAATTTTCCCTACAATTTTTCTTAAGGCCTCATTCGCCTAGCTCCCTTTTAAGGCACAAACCTACACTCCAAAGTTCTCAAAATTTCATACAACACATTCAAACACACATAGGCATGCTACTTCATACAATTAAGCAAAAATGTACAACCCCTAAGTCCCGGATGTTACAGTTCTACCCCCTTAAAATAATTTTGACCTCAAAATTACCTGGCTAGAATAGGTGGGGGTATTTCTATCGCATTGCTTCTTCCGGCTCCCAAGAAGCTTCCTCCGATCCATGATTACGCCATAACACTTTGACCAAAGGAACGGATTTCCTCTGTAGTACCTTCACATCCCCTTCTAGAATCTGAATCGGCTCCTCCTCGTATGACAAATCTGGTCTCAGCTCCACCTCCTCAATCGGCATTATATGAGATGGATCCAATCGGTATCGGCGTAGCATCGATACGTAGAACACATCATGCATCTGCTTCAACTCCGGAGGCAACTCTAATTGGTATGCCCTGGTCCAACTCGCTTCAATACCCGATAAGGTCCTATAAACCTGGGACTTAACTTCCCTTTGCGACCAAATCTCATCACCTTCTTTCATGGAGAAACTTTAAGAAACACCTGATCTCTCGCAGCAAACTCTACTTCCTTCCGCTTAAGATCTGCGTACGACTTTTGCCTATAGATGCTTCCTTCAACCGTGCCTGAATTACCTTAACCTTCTCTTCGGATTCTGCCACAATCTCTGGACCCAAAACTTGTCGTTCCCCTAATTTCATCCAACATGTAGGAGTGCGACACTTCCGTCCATATAGCGCTTCGTACGGTGCCATCCGAATACTTGCCTGATAGCTATTGTTATACGCAAATTCCACTAAAGGCAAGAACTCTTTCCAACTCCCTCTGAAGTCTATCACACAGCCCCTCAACATATCTTCTATCACTTGGATCACTCGCTCAGATTGATCGTCTGACTGCGAATAGAATACCATACTGAAATCCAGACTGGTACCCAAAGCTTGATGTAGCGCTTCTAAAATCGAGACATAAACCTCGAATCCCTATCCAAGATAATCGACACAAGCACTCAAATGCGACCTCATGATCTCATCTACATACAACTTTGCCAATTTCGAGAGAATAGTCAACTCGCACCGATATAAAATATGCAAATTTAAGTCACCGATCTACTATCGCCCATACCGAGTCCTTCTTAGTAGGCGTAAGGGGAAGCCCACTAACGAAGTCCATCGTAATTCCCTCCCACTTCCATTGCAGAATCTTTATCAGCTGAAGCAATCCTGATCGAACTTGGTGTTCAGCTTTAACTTGCTAACATGTTAAGCACTTCCCTACAAATTCGGTAACTTCCCGCTTAAGACCAGGCCACCAGAACTGTTCCTATAAATCCTTGTACAACTTACTACCTCCAGGATGCATAGCATAAGGGCTACTATATGATTCCCGAAGAATTCTCTGCCTTAACTCCTCATCCTTCGACATATAGACCTTGCCATGAAAACACAGCACTCTGTCGCTGTTTACACCAAAATCTTCCAATTCCCCACACTGCACTTGCCTCAACTTAGCACTTAGATCCTCATCTGCCAACTGACTCTCTTTCACCTCATTCAACCACGTCAGCTTAACTTGCAACTCTGCTAGCAAACTTCCATCGTCATACAAGCTAAGATGTGCAAACATTGCCCTCAGATCTGACACTACTGTCCGACTTAGGGCATCTGCCACTACATTCACCTTGCCCGGGTGATACTCTATAGAAAAATCATAGTCCTTCAATAATTTCACCCACCTTCGCTGTCTCAGGTTCAACTCTTTCTGAGTAAGTAGATATTTAAGGCTCTTGTGGTCTGTGTAAATCTCTGACTTTTCTCCATATAAATAGTACCTCCATACCTTAAGAGCAAAGCCCACTACCGCCAATTCCAAATCATGAGTCGGGTAGTTAACCTCATGTAGCCTTAATTGTCGAGATGCATAAGAAACTACCTTCCCGTCCTACATCAAAACACATCCCAAACCTGTGTGATAAGCATTACAGTACACCACAAAATCCTTCCCTGCCTCAGGCTGAATCAAAACTGGAGCTTCAGTCAAGACCCTCTTAAGGTTCTCAAAGCTCTCCTATTAATTATCTGACCATACGAAAGGTTCCTCCTTTCTCAAAACTTTGTCAAAGGTGTGGCTATTGATGAGAATGCTTCTACGAATCTTCTATAATAGCCTACCAATCCCAAGAAACTACGAACTTCTGCCACAGACTTAGGTGGTTTCCAATCCAATACTGCCCCAATCTTCCGAGGATCCACCCTTATCCCTTCAGCAGACACCACATGCCCTAAAAATGTAACTTCTTTTAGCCAAAATTCGCACTTGCTGAACTTGGCATATAGCTTTTCCTCCCTTAACACTTGCAACACGACTCAGAGGTGCTCATCATGTTCTTTCTCTGACTTAGAATACATCAAGATATCATCTATGAACACAACAATGAACCGATCCAGATAGGGTTGGAAAACCCGATTCATCATGTCCATGAACGTGACTGGAGCGTTTGTCAATCCAAACGGCATTACCAAGAACTCATAATACTCGTACCTTGTCCAGAAAGCTGTCTTATGGATATCTACCTCCTTCACCTTAAGCTGATGATATCTAGACCTTAGATCTATCTTTGAGAATACCGCGGCCCCTTTAAGCTGATCGAACAAGTCGTCTATCCATGGCAACGGGTACTTGTTCTTGATGGTTAGCTTATTCAACTGACGATAATCTATGCACATACGCATAGTTCCATCCTTCTTCTTCACAAATAAGACCGGTGCTCCCCATGGAGACACACTGGGTCAGATAAACCCACGATCAAGCAACTCTTGGATCTGAGCCTTGAGCTCAACCAACTCTTTTGGTGCCATTCTGTACAAGGCAATTGACACAGGAGCTGTACCCGGTAGCAAGTCAATTCCAAACTTCACTTCCCTATCTGGGGGTATTCCAGGTAACTCCTACAGAAAAACATCCACGAATTCTCTTACTGTTCTAACTCCACTAACTCCCCCTTCTTTCACATCCAAAGTACTAACGAAGGTTAAAAATGCCTTGCACGCTTTCCGGACCATCTTATCAGCCTTTAAAGCAGAGACTATGTTTGAAAAGTAGTTTCTTCTTTCTCCTATCATAATTATCGCCTTATCCTCCGACGTCCTTAACTCCATTCGCTTAGCTGTGCAATCCAATATAGCCCGATGTTCCACTAGCCAGTCCATGCCAATAATGAGATCAAATTCTCCGAAGGGTAGTTCCATCAAGTCGGCAGGAAATACCACTCCTTGAATCTCTAGAGGTACATTCTGAAATATCTTATTACCACTACAGTTTGACCTAATGGGCTTACTACAGTCATCTCCCTATTAGACAGTTCAGAGGCTATGCCTAGTGTTTCCACTACTCTAAATGCAACATAAGAGTGGGTAGAGCCAACATCAATTAAAGAAAAGTAAGGCTTGTCAGCTATAAGAAATGTACCGATTATGAAGCCCGGTGCGTCTCTATCCTCCCTCCGGCAAACTGCATACACCAGACCCGGCTGTCTTGCCTCCGTATTACCAACACCTCTGCCCAATGTTCCCCGTCCTCTTCTGAAACCATTACCTCTGCGATTCGGACCACGACCCTGTGGTGGCTACTGTCCACCTCTTCCAGCCTGATTATAACCCTGACCTGCTGGTCGGCTCCCATTTGTTTTCATTGGACAGTCCTTAATCATGTGGTCCTTGGACCCACACTTGAAACATCCCCCTATCTTCTTCCAACAGTCTCCTAGATGCATCTTTCAACACTGAGCACAAGTACGACATCGCCTCCAATCATAACCTGTTGACCTCGCGGCCCATCAACTCTAGGCCTCTTTTGCACATTCCCGGATGACCTTGATGATCCAAAACCTCTCTTTTGCCTATTTCGATCCGTCATCTTCTGATTCTTCAATCCTTTGGCTACCTTATTCTTACCAACACGGTAAATTCTCACTCCCTATCAATAACCTAGTCATCCTCCTGTTAATGGATAGATTCTCTACCAACACGTAAATTCTCACTCTGTTGTGGAGCTATCAATAACCTCGTGTCATCCTCGGTCGTCGTCAACCGGATAGATCGACATGTCTCAGAGCCACTATACCTCGAGCATAACGGCTCAACCTTAGAAATTCTACCTCATACCCTGTTACGGACTTACTTCCTCGAACCAATTTTGAAATGCCTTCCTCTGCTCATCCATATAACTGGTGCCAATGTACTTCTTCTGGTATGCTGCCTTAAAGTACTCCCAAGTGAGATCATTTGCGGCAGCGCCATCCCGAACCGTGAGCTACCATTGATATGACTCGTCGCGGAGGAGCGATACTATCCCTTTTAGTTTCTCCTCGATAGTCAGGTCCAAATCATCCATAATCCACTCCATCGCTTCCAACTAATACTCACCAGATTGGCGCCACACTAAATATTTCACGAAAAACTCATTCTATTACCTCGAGTCGCCAGTATGACTTTCGAGCTCCCATGCCTCCACCGCTCCACCACCCTTTTAGAACTCGCAACATCGCTTTGATCTTGCATCATCCCGTCGATCTCGATATTCCACATCACGGCTGGTGGTGGTGGCATTTCATTTTCAGACCCTTGACCAGACCTAATGGGTTCTGACACAATTATTCGACCTCTACCACGGCCACACACATTACGACCACGTCCCCTAAAATTCATGCTTCTGAATCGCGTTTATCTGATTAAAGAATTTTATGAATTAGTTTTTGTTCCACTGATTTATCGTGAACAGTCTTATGTTCAATAGTTCTAAAGAGTAGTTCTTTCGAATTCATACACACACAGAGTCTCCAAATTCATTCATTCAATCATCACATTCATGAACTTGCGTTCATTACAGAAAAGTGTTGTAGTTGTCATTGTTGTTGTTTTCCACTACCCAGGGGTATTTCTGTAATTTTATCCTATAGGGGTATTTTGGTAATTTTTCAAATTAGGGTATTTGAAAATTTTGTAAAGTAGAGGTTTTTAGTATTTTTACAAAATTGAAATACTTGGTAAGAAGATTCAAGGGTAATATGGTAATTTTATAATCTGGGGGTATTTTTGTAATTTTACAAGCCAGGGGCATTTTAGTAATTTTTTGTAAAATATGGTTTCCGGTGACTTTTTCAAAACAAGGGTATTTTTTGAAATTTTAATTGAGGGTACTTGAAAACTTTCCATCTTGAGGTATTTTAGTAATTTGTACAAAGTTGGGGTAATTTGGGCAACTTGAAAACCAGGGGTATTTTGGTTATCTTTAAATCAAAGGCACTTTGAAATTTTATAATCATGATTTGACTTTAGAATTTCACAAAACAAGGTGACTGGTCCCTTTTGGGTTTTAATTATTGAATTTAGCTTTGTGATTGAGTCCTCTTGGTTAGGGTGAACCGTCACACGCACTGTAGGATTCGAGCGGAGAGGAGGTGAGTCACTAGAACTGCTTAAATACCAAGCTCCCCCTGAATCCAATCCTAGACATGAGCACAACGGTTGCCACACCTTTAACTCGTGACTCGGTTAGAGGTTTGTTTGGTTAGACTTTAAAGTTTTATGTAATTCTGTGTTGGAGTAAGCTAATCCTAGGGTTCAATAATTCCTAATCTACTAATCTACGTCCCTATAATTTCCCATATACAAATCACAAAAGGGTTAGGAGTACTTACCTGATGGACTTTGGGCCGGAGACTCAGGTGCCATGCCAGAAAACCTGCTCATTCCTTAGTAAGATCCAATTTCCAAAAGAAAGAAAATGTTTTGGGCCCAAAAAGCCCTCAATGCCGAGTTTTGAATCGGACTCGATACCAAACTGAAACACCCCAAACCTGGCCCACAAGCCTTGACCGGATCTAGTTTATTTCTTGAGTAAAACATTCCAAAAACTTGTTTGTTACTTTGGAAAATTTGGGTGGTTTTGAGGAAAAGTTGATTTGTGTTGAGTTTGAAGCGAAAACGGTGTTGTTATGGAAGACTAGATTTTATTAAAACCTTATTATTATATTTCAAAAACTATAAGTTAAAAGAAATATCGAGTTTTTAGAGTTCACCATTAAAGTGAAAATCGTTGGTGTTCAAGTGTCAAAACATTTAGAATTTATTTTAAAGAAAAGTTTTTAAACTTTTGTTTGATAATAATCATATCATGATAAAATAATTAAAATGCATGCATAAAAGCAGTTAATAGTAATGGCCATATTACATCAAAGCAAAACTCCAGAAATAAATCCAAAGTACTTAGATATAAAAAAAAAATTCCAAATAAAATAACACTGTGCTAAGCATGGCCACCACTAAGTTCTTGCCGACCCGGTCCATTTACTGAGTGTCACCTGAAAAGATATCCCACAAAGGGGTGACTCAACAGACTCAATGTGCAATAACCAACACAAATTCCCAACGATTTAGGCATACAAATCATATATACAAAACATATATAAACAATGATGCAATCCGAACCCAAACCTAGATAACCATCCTCACACATCACCCGCATTCGCCATCACAGTGGGATTACTAAATCGACCCTCCATCCGCTACACACCATTAAAGGTAAATCACCGCAGCGACTTGCACATCGCTTTATAAATTGTAGCATAGCCATCGATAATTGTTACAAAGTCACCAGATAGTATTTCGTGACATTAGTCACCACATTCAGATTATGTGGCATGAGTCACCAAATATTGTGGTAAAAACCACCAGATCACTTCCCCATTTCATAATCACCCTTATGCCCATGCACAATACAATACATGCAAAATCATGCCATATATTTTATTCCATGGTCATAATGAATTTACGTATATGTCATATTCAATATTCATAACACTATTTACATAGTATTAAAGGTGAACATACTTGGTACTGTACCATGTATGGTACCTTTAGCCACATCTTTCATATTTTCATTAACACATATATTAAATCAATACAATAAATCTATCAAGAATTAGTGTGGGGCTACACACCTGGTTACTCGTAGATCTAACCGAAATCCTGAAAATCCCGATCTAATGTACTAGATCTCTTCCCCTACATTTGGCCAACACTAAGCACATTAGGCAATGGGCCATTTGGCTAATTAACAAATTTCGAAGGATTAACGAGACCAAAACCCTTATCTTGCTACCGATTTTTTTACTAACCAAATCCCGAAACTTTGTGATGATCCCCTTTTGCAATCGGTTAGATACTAATACACTTAACTGGTTAGTTTTCGGCTTTTGAACGAAATAGGAAATAGATCTGAACACCAAAATACTTACCTAGGTTGTTTAGCCAAATCCTAAAAATCATCACTGGCTTTATGAAGATATCGAAATACCAACATGATCTATGTTAGATTCGATTCCATCATTTGAATGAATGGCCTTCGGCCTAAACCACACTTTACTTACCTTGGATAACCAAATCCCAAATGGTCTCCCCTAGAAGTCGGCTACAATAGAAATCCCGAAAGATCCTTTATAGTTTTGGCCAATTCAAAATAAGAGAGATTAGATCCTTAAATTCGCTAAAGAGAAAAGAATACAAATGACTGTTGATCCTTACCCTTAATGCTAAAATCGATTGCCCTCTTGCATAGATCTACAGAGGAATTCGGCTATGTAGGCTAGATATTGATCAAAAGGGTTTCGACTTTTGGCATTTAGTGAACAATCGGTTATGGCTAGGAAAAGACTTACTTTCGACTTTTGGAGAGTTGTGGAAGGAAGAAAAGAAGAAAAGAGATATTTGGCCTTAACAAATTAAAGAAAATAGATGAAGAGAGGTTCAGCAATGGTGGTGTTTGACTTAAGAAATTTTGACACACTACTAAAGGAGGAAAAGAGAACTGAAAATAACATCTAAACCCCCTTTTGAAATTCGTGTATCCCCCCACTTACATGACCGAAAATAACCACCAAAAGAATCCCTTGGCCGGCCAACTCTCCCTCTCTCCATTCAATCCCCCTTTTCACTCTACCTTAGCCGAATCCTTAAGTTTTTAGCTTAATCTACACTTTATCTTTGAAGTGTCCTTGTGCCATCCACTACCTCTCCTCCTTGCTGCAAAATAAAACTCCCCTTTGCTTCCCTTGATGATCGAACCTGAGCCCTTCTCCACTGCTTGAGGCGTCACTTACCAAGGCCCTAAGTGGCGCCTCCTTGCCATTTTAACAAGCCCATTTGTTTGTCCAAATTTCCCTACAATTTTTCTTAAGGCCTCATTCGCCTAGCTCCCCTTTTAAGGCTTAAAATCTAATATTTTCTAAGGCACTTACCTACACTCTAAAGTTCTCAAAATTTTATACAACACATTCAAACACACATAGGTATGCTACTTCATACAATTAAGCAAAAATGCACAACATCTAAGTCCCGGATGTTACAGCCGAAGGCCATTTACTTTATTCATCAAATGTTAGAATCGAAACTAACATATACCATGTAGGGATTTCGACATCTCCAAGGACAAGTGATATTTTCAGGATTTAGACAATCAATGTAAGGGATATTAATATTCATCTAAGGCCATATTACTTATTAAGGGTGGCCGATTCTAACTGTGACATTTTAGGGGGAGTTCGACAGTGGTATAAAAGGAGTCTCGGGGATTCTGATCCATTTTGGTTAGGGTGTTTAAGTTGTAGATTTTATTCATTTAAGATCTCATATGTTAGTTAACCGGGTTTTCTGATTAAGTGTTGATTCAATGGATGCGAGCACTAGTAAAGGGGAGAAAGGGCTAGTGCCTACCCCTAAGTTCAAGAAATGCTCGGTTTCTGCTATTCATGATTGGCCACAGAGGTGTGAGACAGCGTCAGAAAAGGATAAGCAGTTCGTTGTTATCCCTGCTAGCGAGAGTGTCAGTATCGATAGTATCGTACTTACTGTTATCAGGTGTGTAGCCCTACACTAAATTTCTGATAGATTGATAGTATTAATGGTAGCATGTGTTAATAAGAAATTTGTATGATAATGGCTGCGGGTACCATTCAGTGGTACATGGTATTCAGGTATGTTAACCCCTAATACTTCGTTAATAATGCTATAAGCATGGATATGAAATGTGTATGATTCCGTTAAAACTTTGGGGTATATTGCATAATATCTGCACAATATGTATGTTGCATGGGCATATGGGTGATTGTGATAAAGGGAAAGTGTTCCGGTGGTTTTTACCACATTTTTGGTGACTTATGTCACAACATTATGTACCCGGTGACTTCGGTCACATATTATGAATAAGTGATTCTGTCACAATTATCTGGTGGCCATGCCACAATTTATAAGGGCGATGTGTAGTTGACTGCAGCGACTTCCTTCGATGGTGTGTAGCGGATGGAGGGTTGATTTAGTAATCCCTACTGTGTGATTGGCAGGTACGGGTGGTGTGTAGTGGATGGATATCTAGGTGGGCTCGGGATTGCATATCATTTTATATGTACATGTGATTTAATATGTCGTTATTTAATTTGCTATGTTATGGGCTTATGGCCAAATGTGCTTAAAATGGGCTTTGCCAGAATGTTATCGTTAATGCTATGATCGATTGGGCTTTTAGTGTACTATTACACATTGAGTCTGTTGACTCACCCTTTGTGGGATATCTTTTACAGGTGATACTTAATGATTGGACCGGGTCAGCGAGGACTATGTGGTGGCCATGCTCAACTCAGTATTTCAATTTTCCCTTTTAATTAAACTTACTACGCTTTCTTTTACTATTTCAAGATTTATTTTGGGTTATGTTTATGTAATAAGGCCACTAATAGCTATGTTATTTATACGTTTTAAATCCTTATGCTGCTGCGATCAACTCAACTAAATGATTAAATATTTTGATAAATAACTTAAACTGTTTTGACACCTAAATACCATGGTTTCCAACTCGATAAGAAGCTTTCAATTCGGTTTTTCTTCTAACTTATAATCTTTGAACATGAAGATAACATTTTAATGTGATACAAATTTAAATAACAACATGGTTTTTCAACAGGATCGTAATACAAATCTATTTTTCCTCAAAACCAACATAAATTTTTAGGATGACCAAAATGAGTTTTACTCCAGGGACATGCCAGATCCGGTCAGGGCTTGTGGGCCGGGTTTGGGGTGTTTTAATTTTGGTATCCGAGCCCAATTCAAGACTCGACCTTGAGGGCTTTTGGGCTCAAAATGTTTTCCTTATTTTAAAAGTTGGGTTTTACTAAAGAATGAGCAGGTTTTCTGGCATGGCTTTGAATCTCCTACCAAGTCCACCGTGTAAGTACCCCTAACCCTTGTGTGATTTGTATGTGGGAATTATAGGACGAGATTAGTAGATTAGAGTTATTGAACCCTAGGATTAGCTTACTCCAACACCGAATTACATAAAATTTAAAGCCTAACCAAACAAGCCTATGAGTGAGTCGCCGAGTTAAGGGTGTGGCAATTGTTGTGCGCATGTCTAGGATTGGATTCAGGGGGAGCTTGGTATTTAAGAAGTCCTAGTGAGTCACCTCCTCTCCGCTCGAATCCTACCTGGTGCGTAGTGACAGCTCACCCTAACCAAGAGGACTAAATCACATGCTAAATTTAATAATTAAAACCCGAAAGGGACCAATCCCCTTGTTTTGTACAATCCTAAAATCAAACCTTGGTTATAAAACCTCCAAAGTACCCTTGATTTGAAAATGACCAAAATACCCCTGATTTGCAAATTGACCAATTTACCCCTAACTTGTAAAATTACTAAAATACCCACGGTGTGGAAAGTTGCCGAAGTAACCCCGAATTGAAAATTTCCAAAATACCCTTATTTCGTAAAAACATTTGGACCCATATTTTACAAAATCACCAAATGCCCTCGGTTTGTAAAATTATAAAATACCTCACCTATAAAATTACCATATTACCTCGAATCTTCTTATCAAAATATTCCTATTTTGCAAAAAAATCCTCATTTTGTGAAATTTTCAAATACCATAATTTGGAAAATTACCAAAATACCCTATAGTACAAATTATGAAAATACCCTTGGAAAGTGGACAACAACAACAATGACAACCACAACACTTCTCAGAATGAACGTAAGTTCATGAATGGTGATGATCGAATGAATGAACTTGAGGCAGTGTGTGTATGAATTCAAAAGAACTACTTTTTAGAACTATTAATCATAAGGCATTTCGCGATAAATCGGTGGAAAGAAATAATGATTCATTAAATTCTTAACCAGATAAATGTAATTCGGAAGAATGAGTTCTAGAGGACATGAGTCGTAATATGCGTGGCCGTGGTAGAGGCCGAATAACCGTGTCGGAACCCGTTAGGTCTGGTCAAGGGTCTGAGAATGAAATGCCACCATCACCAGCTACTGGTGTTGAATATCAAGATCAGACAGGGAATGATGCAGTATCACAGGCGATGCTGCAAGTTCTTGAGAGGGTGGCTGGAGCAGGTGGAGGTATGGGAGCTTAGAAATCTGTACTTGAGTGACTCCGAGCCAATGGAGCTGAGTTTTTTCGTGGTATATCTGGTGTGGCACCCAATACGACTAAGTATTGGTTGGAGGTGACGGAGCAAATTATGGATGATTTGGACCGATCGCTGAGGAGAAACCAGAAAGGGTAGTGTCGCTACACCGTGATGAGTCATACCAATGGTGGCTCACGGTTTGGGATGGTGCTACAGCAGATGATTTCACTTGGGAGTATTTTAAGGTGGCGTATCAGAAGAAGTATATTGGGACTAGCTATGTTGATGCGCAATGGAAGGCATTTCTGAGGCTGGTCTAGGGGAATAAATTTGTAGCGGAGTACGAGGCAGAATTCCTAAGGTTGAGCCGATACGCTCGAGGCATCGTGGCTATGGAGCATGAACGATGTGTCCAGTTTGAGGATGGACTGAGGGATGACCTGAGATTGTTGATTGATCCACAGCAAGAGCAGGAGTTTGTCGTGTTGGTAGAAAAGGCTATGGTAGCGAAGGAGTTAAGGAGTCTGTGAGACAGAACCGGGACCGAGGTTAGAATAAGAATAAGAGAAACTATGGGTCTTCAGGGTCATCCAGGAACTTTCAAAAGAGACCTAGAGTTGATGGGCCGCGAGGTCAGCAGGCTGTTGTGGGAGGACAATGCCGTGCTTGTGTTCAGTATGGAAAAATGCATCCGGGAGAATGTTGGAAAAAGAGAGGGGGATGTTTTAAGTGCGGGTCCAAAGACCACATGATTAAGGATTGTCAGATGGATACAGATAGGAACCGCCCAGCATGTCAGGGTTTTAATCAGGCTGCCAGAGGTGGACATCATCCGTCAAGGGGTCGTGGTCCAAATGGCAGAGGTAATGGTTTTGGTAGAGGTCGCAAAACTCCGGTAGAGGTGGTGGTAGCACTGAGGCGAGACAGCCAGGTCTGGTGTATGCGGTTCATCGGATGGAAGATAGTGATGCACCTGATGTCATAACTGTACGTTTTGATCTCTGGAATACCCTTTATTTCTTTGATAGATATAGGGTCAACTCATTCATACATCGTTAGTGAAGTATCTGGAACTCTGCATGTGAACTCTGAAACTGTACCTAGGAAGATGACTATACTTAGTCCCTTAGGGCAGACTGTAGTGGTAGATAAGCTCTTTAAGGAAGTGCCTTTAGAGGTTCAAGGGACGCAGTTTTCGACTGACTTAATGGAGCTGCCATTCAGGGAATTTGATCTAATCTTAGGCATGGACTGGTTAGTAAAGTATCGTGTGAATGTGGATTGTGCTGCTAAGCGTATGTCGTTAAGAACTCCTGATGACAAGGAGATTATGGTGAAGGGTGAGAGATGGAATTGCTTGTCGAATATGGTATCTGCCCTTATGGTAGAAAAGATGGTGAGAAAATGGTGTGTAGCTTTTCTGATGTTGATCAGTGCCTTGGAGGCTAAGGAAGCAGCTAAAAGAGGAGTTAGAACAGTAAGGGAATTTGTGGATGTCTTTTCGGAGGAGCTGCCTGGGTTACCCCCGGATAGGGAGGTGGAGTTCAAAATTGATTTACTACGTCAGGTACAGCTCCTGTTTCAATTGCTCCATATCAAATGGCACCAAAGGAGTTAGTAGAGCTTAAAGCCCAGATCCAAGAGTTACTCGATTGTGGGTTTATTCGACCTAGTGTGTCTCTATGGGGAGCACCGATCCTATTTACGAAGAAGAAGGACGGGACTATGCGCATGTGCATAGACTATCGGCAGTTGAATAAGCTGACCATCAAGAACAAGTATCCATTGCCGAGGATAGAAGACTTGTTCGATCAGCTTAAGGGGGCCATAGTATTTTTGAAGATAGATCTAAGGTCAGGATATCATCAGCTTAAGGTGAAGGAGGCAGATATCCATAAGACCGCTTTTCAAACAAGATATGGGCATTATGAGTTCTTGGTAATGTCGTTCGGATTGACAAATGCCCCTCTGCGTTCATGGACATGATGAACCGGGTTTTCCAACCCTACCTGGACCAGTTCATTGTTGTGTTCATAGACGATATCTTGGTGTATTCCAAGTCTGAGGAAGAACATCATGAGCATTTTCGAGTTGTGCTACAAGTATTAATGGAAAGAAGCTATATGCCAAGTTCAGCAAGTGCAAATTTTGGTTGAAGGAAGTTACGTTCCTAGGACATGTGGTGTCTGCTGAAGGAATAAGGGTGGATCCTCGAAAGATTGAGGCAGTATTAGATTGGAAACCACCTAAGTCTGTGGCGGAAGTTTGTAGTTTCTTGGGACTAGTAGGCTACTACAGAGATTTGTTGAGGGATTCTCGTCAATAGCAACACCTTTGACGAAGTTGTTAAGGAAGGAGGTACCTTTCGTATGGGCGGATAAGCAGCAGGAAAGTTTTGAGAAGCTTAAGAAAGTTTTGATGAAGCTCGATTTTGATTCACTCGAGGCGGGGAAGGACTATGTGGTATATTGTGATGCTTCCCATATAGGATTGGGATGTGTTCTCATGCAAAACAGAAAGTGGTCGCTATGCATCTCGGCAATTGAGGCCTCATGAGGTTAACTATCCGACGATGATCCGGAGTTGGCGGTGGTAGTATTCGCTATAAAAGTATGGAGGCATTACTTGTATGGAGAAAGGTCGGTGATCTACACGGACCACAAAAGTCTGAAGTATTTGCTGACTCAGAAGGAGCTGAATTTGAGACAGCATAGGTGGGTAGAGTTGTTGAAGGATTACAATTGCTCAATAGAGTATCATCCGCAAGGTGAATGTAGTGGCGGATGCCCTAAGTCGAAAGTGGTGTCGAGTTAAGGCGATGTTTGCACATTTGAGCCTTTATGATGATGGAAGGTTGCTAGCTAAATTGCAAGTGAAGTCGACGTGGCTAAGTCGAGTTAAGGAGAAACAATTGGTAGACGGTGAACTAAGTGCTAAGTCGCTACAAGTACAAAATAGGAATTGGAAAATTTTGGTGTAAACGGTGATGGAGTCTTTGGTTTTCGGGCAAGGTCTCAGATGTCAAGGACTAAAGGTTAAGGCGAGAAAATTCTTCAGAATCGATAGTGGCCCTTATGCTATGCATCCTAGAGGAAGTAAGTTATATAGGACTTACGAGAACAGCTTTTGGTGGCCTAGTCTTAAGCGTGAAGTTATAGAGTTTGTAGGAAGTGCTTAACGTGTCGCAAGTCAAGGTGAACACCAAGTACCGTCGAGGATTGCTTCACCGATAAAGATTCCACAATGGAAGTGGAGAGAATTACCATGGACTTCGTTAGTGGGCTTCCCTTACGCCTACTAAAAAGGACTCGGTATGGGTGATAGTAGATCGGTTGTCAAGTCTACACATTTCATACCAAAGGTGAGGTTGACTATTCGCTGCGAGATTGGCAAAGTTATATGTAGCGTAAATCGTGAGGTCAGCATTTGAGTGCCGGTGCCGATTATCTTGGATAGGGATCCGAGGTTTACATCTCAGTTTTGGAAAGCATTACATCAAGCTTTGGGCACCATATTGGATTTCAGTACGGCATTTCATCCGCAGTCGGACGACCAATCTGAGCGAGTAATTTAAGTGCTAGAGGATGTGTTGAGAGGTTGCGTGATAGATAGACTAACCCGTATCCGCCGGAGTTGGGTTACAAGGCATTACCGCATAACACGGTTTCACACAATCATTTATCATTTTTCATACACAACGTTATATCAATTTCTTCACGATATAATTTCTAAATCCAATAGCAATCATCCACTAAATCATATTAGTTAAATTTGCACATATGAAACACACAACTAGATAAAATTACTCATGCTTAGTTACTTATAATACATATGCAAACTATACTTTAAAATTTCAACCATATTAATATCATCTATACATATCCACATACTGAATTAACTAATATGCCACAAAACCATGTTCATATACTTAATACTTATGACCCAAATATCAATGGCGATTGTATACTTAAAACATATTGCAGCATATACATATATATATATATTTCACTTCATACATCACATACATGTCAATATATCTATTTAAATATTGAATATCGAACCTATTAATTCATTGCTACTACACAAACACAAAATCAAAACATTCAACAATATTACATCAATTATTATGCAATCACATATGCGATTTTAGTAACCTTACAATATGGTAGAATATACTTTTAATGTTTATATATATATATTGTGCGATTATACCTTAAAATAAAAGCCACATCTAACATTTGAACACAAACAACATTTAAATATACTCCTAATTCGCAAGTACATTTGTATACCTAAACTTTATTTTCATCTTATTACTAGTCACCGATTCAACACACCATAATCAAGGTCATATGCATATCAAAATGAACCAAATATTACAACCACACATGCAAGATCCCATATTATTATTAACATCAACTTGGCACTTTTAACTATCCAATAAAGCTAACCAAACATACTTAAACCATAACTATCATTTACCATTTCTCATAGCCGAATCTTAGTCCAAACATTAT
Organism: Gossypium rotundifolium; assembly: GCA_025506655.1. Taxonomy (NCBI): domain Eukaryota; kingdom Viridiplantae; phylum Streptophyta; class Magnoliopsida; order Malvales; family Malvaceae; genus Gossypium; species Gossypium rotundifolium. Next base: position 65,663,117 of record CP106732.1, on the reverse strand, counting down.
CAATGAATATACCAAATATTAAGCTCATTAACATGAACCAATTCATAAGTCTTTCTTATCATAATCTAACATGCATAAACAATAATGCCACTCTCACACATGTTTAAACCATTATCAAGCATAAATAATAGATCATGGCATGAGTAACCAATATCATCAAAACACAAAATAAGTTATTCAAATTAGATAGCCATTTTCGCATAGCTAGCATATTTACACTATTACAAAACATTAGTTATAATGATTTAATCTAGCCTATACATGCCCTTTTTAAATAACAAACTAAGTTTTCAATACCAAAAGAAAGTCGATAGTGTGGTTGACTTCACGGATGATCCTTCGAGCCCATAGTTCGAATCAAAATCTATAAAACAAAGATAAACAAAGATACACACACAAGAGCTTACTAGCTTGGTAAGTCCCAAGCATACATAAATATAATGAGCATATAGTATAACACATAATTATTTCATTATATAAAACATAGATCATTGAATAATAGTAATACTCTTTACTTAAATATCATTACAATAACATCGAAAACCAATCTAGGCATCGATCTACTATTTCCATTTATACACAAGAACAAGCACTTTTATCACACACATCGATCTTTAATTATACATTAAGAATTCTTTGGTTCACTTCATTTCTTACTAAAATGGTGGGTTAGTTCTTACGAACCTTTACCACATAACCCTATATAAACATTTCACCTTGTTTGATGTTCAGTACTTCCTCTTATAGCATATCACCGGCATAAAGCCTGCTAGGCACTAAGCCCGAATATATCACCGGCACGAAGCCTGCTAGGCACTAAGCCCGAATATATCACGCAACGAAGCTCGCTAGGCACTAAGCGATATATCATCGCAAGACGAGTTCGCTAGGCTCTAAGCCCGAATATATCACAAGACGAAGCACCTGCTAGGCTCTAAGCCCGAATATATCACCGGCACGAAGCCTGCTAGGCACTAAGCCCGAATATATCACCGGCACGAAGCCTGCTAGGCACTAAGCCTGAACACATCAATATAATCAATCATTCCACACACACCTCATATCTATATTACATATCCAAATCAACTAACTTATTCACCTTAAACAAACAAATCATTACTTCATTGTACAATTCCACAATTCACATTGATACACTAATTCATTTCATATTATCAAATTTATGAAATCAATCTCATACACACATATATATACATTCGGCTATAACATGATTATATATCAAAATTTATCAAACATTATCATTTAATGAGTTCATGAATAATTCTTTAACAAATTTCACTTAAGGACTTACCTCGGTACTGCCGATGGTCATCTTGAATCCGCTTATTCGAGAACCTTCGTCTTTCCCCGATCTAACTCGTTTTTCTTTGCTCTTGATCTAAAACACATTAAATTTAGCTTATTCAAGCACAATTCATCTCAATTTAGTCCCTAAGCACATAAATAGGCAAATTACTATTTTACCCCTATTATTTCACAACTTTACAATTTAGTCCTATTTGCATAAAACTCAAAATACATCAAATTACCCCTTACTCTTTAAAGAAAGAATGTGTATAAGGACTATACAAGTCCATTTCTTTCATTTATTTTGCAATCAAGACCCTCTAAAATTTTGTTTTTACATATTGGCCCTAAAAACACAATTTCACCAAAACTTCCAACACATAATATACTAATTTTTAACATACCTTTCATCTAACATCATTAAACATCATAACCTCAAGAATTCATCCATGGCCGATTCATATATACACACTAATCTTAGAAATTTTAGCATGGGTCGGGTAATATACTAAGCAACGATCTCAAAAACGTAAAAATTAACAAAAACCGAGCTAGATTTCTTACCTAATTTTGCTTGAATAATGCCGAATGTTCAAAGGCTTTTCTCCCCTTTTCTTTTGTGTTTCTTTCGGCCAAAGATGAACAAAATGAATGGCTTTTATTTTATTGTTTTATTAACATATATTTATTCATTATTTTAACATATAATGTAATAATATACATTATAATAATCCAAACACTATTACATGCAACTAAGGTGGCCGGCCATTAACCTTAAAATGGGCTATTTGCCCTTTTAATACCTCACATTAAAGAGCCATGCTCAATTTAACATATTTCACTTTAGTTGGCCACTTTTACTTTTTATGCGATTAAGTCCTTTTTATCTAATTCGACACTTAAACGATAAAATTTTTCTACGAAACTTTCACACATATAAATACATATATAATAAACACTAAATATAAAATGTAAACATTTCTAGGGCTCGAATTTGTGGTCCCGAAACCACCTTTCCGATTAGGGTTGATTCGATGCATTACAACTCTCCCCTTAAGGATTTTCGCCCCAAAATCTTACCGTTAAACAATGTCGGATATTGTTGCCTCATTGAATCCTCGAGCTCCACGTTGCCTCTTCAACTCCATGTCGATTCCATAACACCTTCACTAAGGAAATCTTTTTGTTTTTAGCTCTTTCATTTCCGAGCTAGAATACGGATCGGCTTTTCCTCATATCGTCATATCGTAATCGTATCTCAATCTCGACGGAGCAATCACATGTGAGCGGATCGATCTCAGATCACGGAGCATAGAAACATGAAATACATCGTGTATCTTTTCTAATTCAGAGGTAGCTTCAATTTATAAGCAACAGCCCAACACGTTCAATGATTTCATACGGTCCAATGAACCTCGGGCTCAACTTGCGTTTCGGCCAAAACGAGCACTTTCTTCCATGGTGAAACCTTTAAAAGACTCGATCTTTGATCCGAATTCAATATCTTTACGTTTCAAATCAGCATAGGACTTTTGTCGATCGATGCGACTTTCAAATTATCTTTGATTATGGCCACTTTACTTCGGTCTCTTTAATCAAATCAACCCGTGTATCTTATTTTCACCGAGCTCATCCAAAGATAATGGTGTTCGACATTTTAGCCGTATAAGGCTTCATAAGGTGCCATTTTGATACTTGATTGAAAGCTATTATTGTAAGCAAATTCAATCAAAGGTAGGTATCGCTCCCATGTACCTTCAAACTCGAGAACGCAACATCTCAACATGTCCTCAAGTATTTGAATAGTTTGCTCGGGATCGACCAAATCTGGTTCTGCGGATGAAAGGTCAGTACTAAAATGTAGTTTAGTACCTAAAGCATTTTGCAACTTCTTCCAAAACCGCGATGTAAATCTTGGGTCTCGTCTCGACACAATGGAGCTCGGTACACCATGCAATCTTACAATCTGCGAAACATACAATTTGGCAAGTTTATCGAGTGAAAAGTCTGTACGAATCGGCACAAAATGAGTTGATTTAGTCAGTCTATCAACTATCACCCATACGGCATCTTTCTTACTCGGTGTCATAGGAAGACCGGATACAAAATCCATTGTAATTTTATCCCATTTCCACTCAGGTATCATGATCTATCAAGCAACCCGAAGGCACTTGATGCTCGCTTTTACTTGTCGACAAATTAGGCACTTTGAAACAAATTCATATATATCTCGCTTCATACCAGCCACCAATAGAACTATTTCAAATCGTTATACATTTTCGTGCTACCGGATGTATCGATAGTCGCCACTATGAGCCTCACTCAAAATCATCTATATCAAATCGAGTTCTTTGGAACACACATTCGGCTTTTAAAATTCAAGCAGTCATTTGCATCAATCGAAAATCGACTCGCACCTTTTCACACTGAATTCGTTTAGCAATCATATTCTTGTCAACTTTCTTGCATCACAAATTTGTTGGATAAACATCGGTCTTGGCTCCCAACTCGGCTATGATCGAACCATCACTAGACATAGCCATCTGTGCATTTAATGCACGAAGAGCAACTAATAATTTCTGACTTAACGCATCCGCAACGACATTAGCTTTTCCCGGGTGATAGTCAATCACCAATTCATAACCTTTCAATAGTTCTAGCCACCTGCATTGTCTCAAATTCAGGTCTTTCTGAGTCATTAAATACTTTAGACTTTTATGATCTGAATAAATGTGACATTTCTCGCCAAATAAATAGTGACGCCAAATTTTCAATGCGAAAACAATGGCTGCAAGCTCTAAGTCATGCGTCGGGTAATTTTTCTCGTGCGGCTTCAGTTGTCTTGAAGCGTAGGTTACCACTTTGCCTTCCTGAATCAAAACGCAGCCCAAACCATTTAAAGAAGCATCAGAATAAACAACGAATTCTTTACCCAATTTAGGCTGAACTAATACTGGAGCTTCTGTCAAAAGGGCTTTCAACTGATCAAAACTTTTCTGGCATTTTTCTGACCACTCGAACCGGACATCTTTCTGCAGTAACCTTGTCAACGGGGTAGCTATCATAGAAAAATCTTTCACAAATCGTCGATAGTAACCCGCAAGTCCGAAAACTTCAAATCTCGAAAACATTTTTGGTGGCTTCTAATCAAGTATAGCGAGATTTTGTTCAGATCAACTCGAATGCACGATCTTTGAAACCACATGTCCCAAAAAGTGACCTCTTTCATCCGAACTCACACTTACTAAACTTCGCATGCAATTTGATGATCTCGTAAAGTTTGTAGCACTAACCTCAAATGTTCGCGTGTTCAATTTCATCTTTGGAGTAGATCAATATGTCATCATTAAACACCACCACAAATCGATCCAAAAGCTGCCTAAAACCCGATTCATCAAATCCATAAAATAGCGGTGCATTAGTATGCCCAAAAGGCATTACCAAAACTCAAAATGTCCAGTATCTCGTCCGAAATGCGTCTTTGGCACATCAGATCTCGACTATGGAATCGATAATAACCCGATCTTAAGTCTATCTTCAAAATACTGACGCCCTTTCAACCGATCAAACAAATCATCAATCGAGGTAATGGGTACTTATTCTTTATAGTTACCTTATCAGCTTGTCGATAATCAATGCACATTCGTATCGCTCCATCTTTCTTTCTCACAAAATGGTGCACCCAAGGAGAGAAACTTGGTCGTACAAAGCCCTATCTGTTAACTCTTGCAAGCTGTGCTTTCACTCTTTTAGCTCGAAGAGGTGCCATCCGATATGGAGCTATTGAGATCGGAGTCGTTCACGGAGCTAATTCAACGCCAAACTCAATCTCTCGTATAGGGGTAAACAGGTAGTTCTTCAAGAAACACATCGAGTATTCACATACAATCAGTGCTGATTCACCATTTCTCGGACACTTTATTATCCAACACATAAGCCAAATAAGCTTCACACCTTTTCTTACATACTTTTGAGCTAACATCGATGATATAATCAGAGGAAACCCACGAATCATGGATTCAATTCTAATGATCTCACCATTCGGTGTCTCAAATCGATAAACTTTCTTTTGCAATTCACCACCGCATCATGCGCGGTTAACCATCCATTCGTAATTATATCAAACTCATCGAAAGGCAACAAGATTAAATCAATCGGGAAACAAAAATCCCGAATCATCAATGGGCAACTTCTACACACTTTATTAACAAACACACATCTACCCAAAGGGTTGGATACCGAATCACAAACTCGATGAGACTCAACTGGTAGAGTCTTTATCAATACCGTAGTTTCACATACATATGAATGGGTCGAACCGAGGATCAATCAATGCAATCATAGTAGTATCATAAAGGGTGAAAGTACCAAGAATGACATCCGGAGAAGCAGATCCTCTCTAGCTCGAGTAACATAAGCTCTTGCCGGAGCTCTAGCCTCGATCGATCTGTTGTGTTCTTTGTCCCCTCTCGACTACCACCTACATTGCGGAATGCGGGTGGTCCGCCTGCTTGATGCACTACTTGGTCTAGAGTTCATCAGATTGACCCGATTAACATCGGGCACTCTCGAATAAAATGGTCTGAGGATCCACATTTAAAGCAAGACCGGTCACGAACTCTATAATTCCCAGGATGCCATTTTCCACAATGTTTACATTCAACTCGATTCTGTGGGACGTTACCAACACTGGTCATCGAGGTAGCTCGGGAACCCAATGGAGGTTGATCACGTCTAGATAAATCTGAAGTAGCTTTGTGTCGACTGAAGTCATCTCTAAACTTCTTAGATGTGGAATGAAAATTCTTACCCGACAGTCTCTTACGAGCATCTCTAGCTTCGGTCTCGGCCTTTCTTTTCTCCTTCCCGAGCTCTTCAGCCTTGCAAGCTCGCTCAATAAGTGTCACAAACTCTTTGATTTCAAGAATGCCAACAAGCAACTTTAAGTCTTCATTCAAGCCATCTTCAAACCTTTTGCACATAATGGCTTCAGTTGATACACACTCTCGAGCATATCGGCTCAATTTGACAAACTTTCGCTCATATTCCGTCACGGTCATTTGCCCCTGTTTTAATTCAAGGAATTCTTTACGTTTCTGGTCGATGAACCTCTGGCTGATATATTTCTTGCGAAACTCATCTGAAAGAAATCCCATGTCACTTTTTCTTTTGGAACCACTGATACTAGTGTATTCCACCAGTGATAAGCGGTGTCCGGAGCAAGGATATAGACATTTCAAACATTAAATGCAGAGTGCGGATAACTCATCAAGGACCCGAATAGTGTTATCAAGCCACAATTCAGCTTGCTCGCATCATCATTATCATTGGCCTTAAATTCTTCGCCCCAAATTTCCTAATTTTATCAACAGGAGGCCTACTAGATCTCATTGGATCTATCATCTGGGTGTCTTGAGGTACCGGAGTTGGATTATTCGGGGTGGAGGTTGTTGTACCATTGGATTATTCTGAATAAATTGGGCAAACCATTCATTTATCATTTGATTGAAGGCTTGTTTAGCCTCTCCCTCATGGTTACCCGTAACGGGTTGAGAGTCTAGTGGCATCGATCCATGTGCGAGACCAGCGCGACACTCTCCACATCATCTGCCACGGCTCTATCGGGATCGTAATCCATTTACTATATAAAATACAATCAAAATTGTCGAAGTCACCACACTATCATATATACAATTTAAAGGCATGTATAGCTAGACTTTTTCATATTACGGTAGTCCTAGAATCGACTAAACCGTAGCTCGATGTTAATTTAATGTAACACCCTAACCCGTATCAAATCGTCGGAATAGGTTACGAGGCATTACCGCACAATACAGTTTCACACAATCATTTATCATTTTTCATACACAACGTTATATCAATTTCTTCGCGATATAATTTCTAAATCCAATAGCAATTATCCACTAAATCATATTAGTTAAATTTGCACATATGAAAACACAACTAGATAAAGTTACTCATGCTTAGTTATTTATAATACATATGCATTACTTATAATACATATGCAAACTATACTTTAAAATTTCAACCATATTAATATCATCTATACATATCCACATACTGAATTAACTAATATGCCACAAAACCATGTTCATATACTTAATACTTATGACCCAAATATCAATGGCGATTGTATACTTAAAACATATTACAAGATATACATATATATATATATATATATTTCACTTCATACATCACATACATGTCAATATATCTATTTAAATATTGAATATCGAACCTATTAATTCATTGCTACTACACAAACACAAAATCAAAACATTCAACCATATTACATCAATTATTATGCAATCACATATGCGATTTTAGTAACCTTACAATATGGCGAATATACTTTTAATGTTTATATATATATTGTGCATTATACCTTAAAATAAAAGCCACATCTAACATTTGAACACAAACAACATTTAAATATACTCCTAATTCGCAAGTACATTTGTATACCTAAACTTTATTTTCATCTTATTACTAGTCACCGATTCAACCACACATGCATATCAAAATGAACCAAATATTACAACCACACATGTGCGCATCCCATATTATTATTAACATCAACTTGGCACTTTTAACTATCCAATAAAGCTAACCAAACATACTTAAACCATAACTATCATTTACCATTTCTCATAGCCGAATCTTAGTCCAAACATTATCAATGAATATACCAAATATTAAGCTCATTAACATGAACCAATTCATAAGTCTTTCTTATCATAATCTAACATGCATAAACAATAATGCCACTCTCACACATGTTTAAACCATTATCAAGCATAAATAATAGTTCATGGCATGAGCAACCAATATCATCAAAACACAAAATAAGTTATTCAAATTAGATAGCCATTTTCGCATAGCTAGCATATTTACACTATTACAAAACATTAGTTATACGATTTAATCTAGCTTATACATGCCCTTTTTAAATAACAAACTAAGTTTTCAATACCAAAAGAAAGTCGATAGTGTGGTTGACTTCACGGATGATCCTTCGAGCCCGTAGTTCGAATCAAAATCTATAAAACTAAGATAAACAAAGATACACACAAAATAAGCTTACTAGCTTAGTAAGTCCCAAGCATACATAAATATAATGAGCATATAGTATAACACAAAATTATTTCATTATATAAAACATAGATCATTGAATAATAGTAATACTCTTTACTTAAATATCATTACAATAACATCGAAAACCAATCTAGGCATCGATCTACTATTTCCATTTATACACAAGAACAAGCACTTTTATCACACACATCAATGTTCTTTAATTATACATTAAGAATTCTTTGGTTCACTTCATTTCTTACTAAAATGGTGGGTTAGTTCTTACGAACCTTTACCACATAACCCTATATAAACATTTCACCTTGTTTGATGTTCGACTTCCTCTTATAGCATATCAGGCATAAAGCCCGCTAGGCACTAAGCCGAATATATCACCAAGACGAAGCACGCTAGGCACTAAGCCGAATATATCACCCAAGACGAAGCACCGCTAGGCGCTAAGCCAAATATATCACCGGCATGAAGCTGCTTAGGCACTAAGCCCAAATATATCAAGACGAAGCACGCTAGGCTCTAAGCTTTGAATATATCACGTGAAGAAGCACGCTGAGCACTAAGCGAATATATCACCCAAGACGAAGTTCGCTAGCACTAAGCCTAAACACATCAATATAATCAATCATTCCACACACACCTCATATCTATATTACATATCCAAATCAACTAACTTATTCACCTTAAACAAACAAATCATTACTTCATTGTACAATTCCACAATTCACATTGATACACTAATTCATTTCATATTATCAAATTTATGAAATCAATCTCATACACACATATATATACATTCGGCTATAACATGATTATATATCAAAATTTATCAAACATTATCATTTAATGAGTTCATGAATAATTCTTTAACAAATTTCAAACTTAAGGACTTACCTCGGTACATCGATCGATAGTCTTGAATCGGCTTATTCGAGAACCTTCGTCTTTCCCGATCTAACTCGCTGTTTTTCTTTGCTCTTGATCTAAAACACATTAAATTTAGCTTATTCAAGCACAATTCATCTCAATTTGGTCCCTAAGCACATAAATGGGCAAATTACTATTTTACCCTATTATTTCACAACTTTACAATTTAGTCCTATTTGCATAAAACTCAAAATACATCAAATTACCCCTTACTCTTTAAAGGAAGAATGTATAAGGACTATACAAGTCCATTTCTTTCATTTATTTTGCAATCAAGCCCTCTAAAATTTTTTTTTATATATGGCCCTAAAACACAATTTCACCAAAACTTCCAACACATAATATACTAATTTTTAACATACCTTTCATCTAACATCATTAAACATCATAACCTCAATAATTCATCCATGGCGATTCATATATACACACTAATCTTAGAAATTTTGCATGGGTGGGTAATATACTAAGCAACGATCTCAAAAACGTAAAAATTAACAAAAACCGAGCTAGATTTCTTACCTAATTTTGCTTGAATAATGCCGAATGTTCAAAGGCTTTTCTCCCTTTTCTTTTGTGTTTCTTTCGCCAAAGATGAACAGAATGAATGGCTTTTATTTTATTGTTTTATTAACATATATTTATTCATTATTTTAACATATAATGTAATAATATACATTATAATAATCCAAACACTATTACATGCAACTAAGGTGGCGGCCATTAACCTTAAAGTGGGCTATTTGCCCTTTAATACCTTACATTAAAGAGCCATGCTCAATTTAACATATTTCACTTTAGTTGGCCACTTTTACTTTTTATGCGATTAAGTCCTTTTATCTAATTGACACTTAAGCGATAAAATTTTTCTCTGAAACTTTTACACATATAAATACATATATAATATACACTAAATATAATATGTAAACATTTCTCGGGCTCAGATTCGTGGTCCCAAAACCACCTTTCTGATTAGGGTCAGATTCGGTCTGTTACAATAGACTTCAGAGGGAGTTGGGAGGAGTTCTTGCCTTTAGTGGAATTTGCATACAATAATAGCTATCAAGCAAGTATTCGAATGGCACCGTACGAAGCACTGTATGGACGGAAGTGTCGCACTCCGACATGTTGGACAGAATTGGGAGAACGTCAGGTTTTGGGTCCAGAAATGGTGCCAGAATCGGAAGAAAAGGTCAAGGTAATTTAGACAAGGTTGAAGGAGGCATCTGACCGGAAAAAGTCATACGCAGATCTTAAGCGGAAGGAGATTGAGTTTGCTGTGGGAGATTATGTGTTTCTCAAAGTTTCATCATGGAAGAAGGTGATGAGATCTGGTCGCAAGGAAAAGTTAAGTCCTAGGTTTATAGGACCTTATCAGATTCTGAAGCGGGTTGGACCAGTAGCGTATCAGTTAGAATTGCCTTTGGAGTTGAAGTAGATGCACGATGTGTTTCACGTTTTGATGCTACATCGTTATCGATCGGATCTATCTCATATAATCTTGGTTGAGGAGGTGGAGCGAGATCGGATCGCCCTATGAGGAAGAGCCGATTCAAATTCGGAACGAGATGTGAAGGTGCTTGAGGAAATCAGCCTTTAGTCAAAGTGTTATGGCGTAATCATGGATCGGAGGAAGCTTTGTGGGAGCCAGAGGAAACAATGCGACAGCAATACCCCCACTTATTTTAGCCAGGTAATTTCGAGGTTGAAATTATTTTAAGGGGGTAGAACTGTAATATTCAGGATTTAGGGGTTATGCATTTTCACTTAAATGTATGTGGTAGCATGCCTATGTGTGTTTTGAATGTGTTTTGGGCACTTCAGGAACTTTAGAATGCAGGAGAATGCCTTAGAAAATATTAGATCTTGAGTCTTAGAATGGAGTTAAGTAAGATAGGCCTTAAGAAAAATTGTATGGGAATTTAGACACAAGTAACCAGCTGGCAAAGTGGCAAGGGAGACGCCACTTAGGGCCTTGAAAGGTGACGCCACAAGCAGTGAAAAGGGGCTTAGGTTCGAGCAGCAAGGGAAGCATTTGGAGCTTTTATTTTGCATCAAGGAGGAGCAGTGGTGGGCGGCACTAGGACACTAAGTGGATGAGCATTTGATTAAGTCAAATCCATTCAAAATTCGACTAAGGAAGGAGGATAAGTGTTGACTCATTCAAATTTATTTTGAATGAGTGAAGAAGATAAAAAGTAAGAGAAAAAGAAGGAAGCTGATAGAGGAAACAAGAGTTGGCCGGCCAAGGGATTCCTTTGGTGACAAATTCGGTCAGGTAGGTAAAGGAGGAGTAGCTGAAATTTCTTAAGGGGGTTTAAGTGCATTTTGGGTTTCTTTTCTTTCCCGAGTGTTGTACCAAAAATAGTAGTCAGAATACTTTCAAAACCTATTTGCTTAAGCCGAATTTTAGAAGACCATTAAGGTCACTTTCAGCCTCTTTTTTGTCTTCTCTTTGCTCTCCATAAGATCAAACCCTTCACTTTCTCTTCTCTTTTCTTTTAACTTGTTCTAGTCGAAACCTCTCTCTCTCAAAGCACACCATTGCCGAATTCTTCTAGCCTTTTCCAATACTACTTTTCTTCCTCTCAAACTCAATTCTATACCTATTCTTTTGGTGGCCGAACATTCCATCTCCATTTGGGAGTCTCAACCGAATCTTATTGTCCCTCATTCTCTCTTCTTTTTTGTAAACTCCAAAAGTTGAAACACCATAGCCGCAACATTCTTTCCCTCATCTTTTTCTTCTCACCATTCCTTCTATCATCAAATGCCGAAGGTATTTCCATGCTATAGCCGATTGATCTTAAGCACTAAGAGCCAAAAACCAAAACATCCTTCTCCTCTTATCGATATTTAGAGCTAGTGAACCATTTGCGTTTTGGTCACTCTATTCGGTAGGGATCTCTTCTTTGTTGATTTTCCTGTTCTTTTCTTTCTTTGACTGTCAAAAAGCAATACTTTAATCCCTCCTATTCTCTTTGGTCGAAACCTTTGGAGAGGGATTTTGGGATTCATTTGTAGTCGCCTATAAGGGGAGATCATTCGGGATTTGAATATCCAAGGTAAGTGAAGTGTGATCTTAGGCCGAAGGCTATTTACTTTGTTCATCAAATGTTAGAATCAAATCTAACATATACCATGTAGGGATTTCGACATCTCTAAGGACAAGTGATATTTTAGGGATTTAGACAATCAAGGTAAGGGATATTAATATTCAGCCAAGGCCATATTACTTATTAAGGGTGGCCGATTCTAACTGTGACATTTTAGGGGGAGTTCGACAGTGGCATAAAAGGAGTCTCGGGGATTCTGATCCATTTCGGTAAGGGTGTTTAAGTTGTGGATTTTATTCATTTAAGATCTCATATGTTAGTTAACCGGGTTTTCTGATTAAGTGTTGATTCAATGGATGCGAGTACCACTAAAGGGGAGAAAGGGGTAGTGCCTACCCCTAAGTTCAAGAAACGCTCAGTTTCTTCTATTCGTGATTGGCCATAAGGGTGTGGGCTAGCATCGGAAATGGATAAGCAGTTCATTATTATCCCTGCTAGCGAGAGTGTCGGTATCGATAGTATCGTACTTACTGTTATCAAGTGTGTAGCCCTACACTAAATTTTCGATAGATTGATAATATTAATGGTAGCATGTGTTAATAAGAAATTTGTATGATAATGGCTGCTGGTACCATTCAGTGGTACATGGTATTCAGGTATGTTAACCCCTAATACTTTGTTAATAATGCTATAAGCGTGGATATGAAATGTGTATGATCCCGTTAAAACTTTGGGGTATATTGCATAATATCTGCACAATATGTATGTTGCATGGGCATATGGGTGATTGTGATAAAGGGGAAGTGTTCCGGTGGTTTTTACCACATTATTCGGTGACTTATGTCACAACATTTTGTATCCGGTGACTTCGGTCACATATTATGAATCCGGTGACTCTATCACAATTATTTGGTGGCCATGCCACAATTTATAAGGTCGATGTGCAGTTGACTGCAGCGATTGCCTTTGATGGTGTGTAGCGGATGGAGGGTTGATTTAGTAATCCCCACGATGTGATTGGCAGGTACGGGTGGTGTGTAGTGGATGGATATCTAGGTGGGCTCGGGATTGCATTTCATTTTATATGTACATGTGATTTAATCTATCGTTATTTGATTTGTTATGTTATGGGCTTATAGTCAAATGTGCTTAAAATGGGCTTTACCAGAATGTTATCATTAAGGCTATGATCGATTGGGCTTTTAGTGTATTGTTACACATTGAGTTTGTTGACTCACCCTTCGTGGGATATCTTTTGCAGGTGATACTTAGTGATTGAACTCGGTCAGCGAGGACTATGTGATGGCCATGCTCAACTCAGTATTTTGGTTTTCCCTTTTAATTAGACTTACTACACTTTCTTTTACTATTTTGGGATTTATTTCGGGTAATGTTTATGTAATAAGGCCACTAATAGCTGTGTTATTTATACGTTTTAAATTCTTATGCTGCTGCGATCAACTTTAACTAAATGATTAAATATTTTCGATAAATAACTTAAACTGTTTTGACACCTAAATACCATGGTTTCCAACTCGATAAGAAGCTTTAAATTCGGTTTTCTTCTAACTTATAATCTTTGAACATGGAGATAACGTTTTAATGTGATACAAATTTAAATAACAACATGGTTTTTCAACAGGATAGTAATACAAATATATTTTTCCTCGAAACCAACATAAATTTTTAGGATGACCGAAACGAGTTTTACTCCAGGGACATGCCAGATCCGATTAGGGCTTGTGGGCCGGTTTGGGGTGTTTCACCCTCCTTCATACTAGTAAGTGTTCTAGTGATCTTTCTTTGATAATAATTGTACTTTTAAGACCCCTAAAGCTTAAGCTTTCAAATGAGGAGACTATTGCACAACATGGTGAAATGTTAAGAGAGTTATGATGAGAGTTTTCATTGTTAAATTCTGCATTTTTATGGAAGAAAATGAGTCTTAGTTGTTTGATAAACAACTTTTGTAAAATTTGTTAGCATGAAAACACCAAATAGAATCTCGATAAAAAGGTTATAAAGTTTGTGATTAATATATGAGATATTGATTTTTGATGATAGCTTTAAGAGCATTAAATGTTCACCTAGGCTTGCTGAAAGTAGAAATGTGACTAGAATTTATTTTCGAGCCGCGGGGCAAAATTGTTATTTTGCCAAAGTCTAGGGGCAAAATAGTAATTTTACCTAAACATGATTTTTGAAATGCTTTTATTAATATAGTGATTAAAATGAGTTAAATTGCTATTATAGAGCAAGAAGAACCGTGGACCCGCCTCGATCGGGGAAAGAACAAAGTCTCGGACTAGATCGACAAGTTAGCTCATTTTGAAATTGAGGTAAGTTTGTATGTGTTTTAAGAAACCTTTGTATTAGCATGTTGAGAAATGCTTGCCATTATATTAATGCATGATGCACTACTTGTAAGAGTATGCCCAAAGATCAATCATGAGATGGTTGTAATAACATACTTGATTTACCATGTTTATTAATATAAAGCGTTGTCATTATTAATTAAGTTTTTCCTTCTGTGTGTACAAATAAACTGTTTTATAATAATGTCCTGAGAATAATATGATTATTCTTAAAATATCCTTAGTCAAGTATTATTCTTGATTAGGACAACAATAATGCATTAAGACTAACATGTAGTTGATTTATGATAAAGAGTTTCATTGATATGGAGTGTCAAAATCAATGCATGAATATGTGTGTTAGAGAACAACATATTGGACTGACCCGCTATAAGTATGTTTCTTGGATTATTATGTAATTGTCACAACATTACTCATAGTGAATAATATGTATATGATCCTTAGACTTGAGATAATCATTATCCTAACATCGTGAGTCGATATTTTGATAAAGTCAAACGCATAATCGTATGAATCGGTTGTTCTATAAAGGTCGATGTTGGATATACCACAATCTATGTAGAGGGATATTGTTGATCAATATAGGCTAAGTCCCTCCTACATAATGGGAGTAATATCTTAGGCCACTTGATTGAGTGAGACTAGAAATGCATGGCCATGCTCAAATAAGTTAACATGATATGTCATACTAATTTGTATATCATAGTCTACTCAAGATATCAAGAAACATGGGATGGACTATACAAGTATGACTATTCCATGACTTGTATCTATTCTAGAGATAAAGGACTTAAGGATTAATGCATGAAAAGTTAATCACAAAAGTTATGTTGAATCATGACTTCTTTTAACTTAGGTAGCAATGATGCATTGTAGATGCCACTCATTGTTTGTGACATTAGAATCGTTCTAGTATTACTACTAATGTTACAAGAACCTACAGGGTCACACCCTATGGTTGAAATGAACGGAATGAAACATAGTTGGTATTGTGTTTGATTGTCACATGAATTAAATTAATTAAAGAATTAATTTAATTGGGCAATCAAATATTGAATATATTATATGTACAATGATGTTGTCCACATAATGAGAATTAATAAATGAATTTGGTTCAGTATATAAATTTAAATAAATATAGTTTACCAAAATCCATGTTATAATTAATGTAATTATAACTTTTGGATATAAATAATGTAATTATAATTTTCGATTAAAACATTATTATATTTATTTAATTTTATAATTCATAAATGAAATACCGATTATAAAAGGTAATAAGTGAAGAGAAACCCTAAGTTTTTGCTTAGAAAAGTCTAGCAGCCGTCAAG
Source organism: Gossypium rotundifolium (assembly GCA_025506655.1). NCBI lineage: Eukaryota > Viridiplantae > Streptophyta > Magnoliopsida > Malvales > Malvaceae > Gossypium > Gossypium rotundifolium. The sequence goes on along the minus strand of CP106732.1, from coordinate 65,647,016 downwards.
CAAATAAAAACTCTCTGAAAACAATTTTTGGAGATTTCTGCCGTTCATAATCAAACCGGGTGGATTACGTAGAGGTCGACATCGTAAAGGTTGCGGCTTGGTTCGACAGTAGATCAGAACTCTTGTTGCCGAGGCGTCGCTATCTACTCAGATTGAAATTTTGGTAATTTCAAAACCTTTATTTCACCCCGATTCGTTCCTCACACATGGATTCATGGTTTGGATCGCCGGGATTAATTTTATTTCGTTGCGCCATGGGGGTGCTGGCGTTCCAACACTACTAAATTAAGTAGTTAATGTGAATGAGATGTTGAAGTCCTAATGGGCCATATTGATTATAAAAAATGCTATCATTGAGATATGAAATAGACAAGGTCTCGTATAAGACCATGTCCTAGACATGGCCTCGGCACCGAGTTGAAATCTCATATGAGACCATATCCGGGATATGGCTTTGGTAATGAATATTAAAATTGTATAAGACCATATTTGGGATATGGCATTGATACATGATAGGAAATTCCATATAAGACCATATTCGGGATATGGCATTGGCATCTAGAGGTAATCCCATATAAGACCATATACAGGATATGGCATTGGCATCTAGAGGTGATTCCATGTAAGACCACCTCGAGGACGTGGCATTTGCTTTATACTTAAAGTAGTGATAATAAACACACGTCTTTGACTATCCCTTGTAAATAGTGGGATAAGTAGATGAATTTAGAAGTAGAAATGTGGATGATATTTAAGTCGTGTGAATGAGTGAATACAGGTACTCGTGAATGAGTCACAAAGAACCGGTTTCGATATGTGGCACGGTATGTGCTAGATAAGGAAATTGTATATAAGTATTGTCAAGAAGCCTTGACCCGTGTACAGTTAGCTAATACCGTGGATGGATTATCTTATGAGCTTATTATTGCTATTTATTTCCATGCAAACTTACTAAGCTTTATGCTTACCCTTTTTCATTGCCCTTCTTTCTTGTAGTTTTGCTAAGGTATCTAGAGGATCGTGGACGTAGGAGTTTGGAAATCACATTATCGGTAGTATTTTGGTATAACAATTTTAGACTTATTTTGAGTATGGCATGTATAGGACTTGGAGTAATTTTATTAAGTTGTAATTGTTAGTCAAATTGTTGGCTACGTAAGTTTGTAAAATTCATTTTTGTAAATGGCCTTTTGAGTTAGGCAAATACTTAGCAAACTCTTTTGCATAATAAAGATGAAATTCATGGAATGTATGTTCCTTTTATTATCTTGTATATTGGATTGAGTTTTTAGACTTGCTTATGGGATAGGAGTTGCATTATTTTTGAGTGGAAGTATGTATGTGTGCATTGTTGGGTGGAAAGGGCTTGGTATATAGCCTGCTAAATTGTCCACCTAGGTAGACACAATGGGCGTGGGTCTAGACCGTGTGGGAGGCACGGCTAGCACATGGGCGTGCGCCCAGGCCGTGTGAAGTCTGCACCTCGCACTTATGATTTAAATCACCTCACATCTGGGATACATAGGCGTGTGTATAGGCCATATGGGTAAGTCAGAATGCTATGGTTTTATACATGGGCGTGCCATGGCCTAGTGATTTAGTCAGTGTCAACCACGGGTGGAAGACATGGGCATGCCTTAGGGGTACACGGGCATGTCCCTAGTCCTACACGGGCGTGTGGCCCCTATTTTAGTTAAAAAGTTTCTTGAACTCATTAAAGTTCCTAAAAGATTTTGATACTTCTTGGAAGTATGTTTAGGGCCTCTTAGGCCGAGTTTGTGCGAGCGATGGGGCTAAATGAAATTTTATAACCTTATTCTTGATGTTTGAGCAAGAGTAGTTGTGTAGTCCCTCAAACCCTGTTCCAGCTCAAACACGGACAGGAGGTGTTACATTTATTGGTATCAGAGCTACAGTTTAGTCAATTCTAGGACTAACGTAGCGTAAGTACGAGTCTAGCTATACATGCCATATGTAAGAGTGTCTGAGTAATGATAGTGTTATGACTCCTAACGTATAAAATTTTATTTTATGTAGTAGATGGACTCTGATCTAGACCGAACTGAAGTTGATGATGCGGTGAGTAACACACCGGCTCCCGCTAAAAGGATCGCTCTAGTTAATTGTAGACCCGAAACCTTAGGTCTGGGAAGAGGCTCAAGGAGCCTTTCTCCACATGATTTGCAACTGGTATACTGAGTATACCCAAAAAAATCCTAACGCTCAAACCCCTTCGCCCCCACCAATTCCTCAACCTGCTCTAGTAGCCCCTCAAGTGGTTGAGGTAGTGAGAAGAGAAAGGCCTTTAGTGGATAAGATCCGAAAGCAAGGACCCGAGGAATTTTATAGTGAATAAGGATGATGACCTAGAGAAAGCAAAATTCTTGCTCGAGAATACCATCTGGGTATTCGATGAGTTATCCTTCACGTTTGAGGAGTGGTTAAAGTTTGCGGTGTCTCTTCTGAGAGATTCGGCCTACCGATGGTGGAGCACCTTGGTGTCGGTGGTGCCAAGGGAGAGAGTTAGTTAGGAATTCTTCCAAGAGGAATACCGGAAGAAGTATATCAGCAAAAGGTTTATCGACCATAAGAGAAAGGAGTTCTTGAAACTGAAGCAAGGCCGTATGTCAATGACCGACTACGATCGGGGAGTTCGTAAGGCTTAGCAAGTATGCACGAGAGTGCGTGTCCATCGAGGCTGTCATGTGTAAGAGATTCGAGGACAGATTGAATGAAGATATCTGCCTACACGTGGGAGTTCTCGAATCATAGGAGTTTGTGGTATTGGTGGATAGAGCCTGTAAAGTCGAGGAAATGGCTAAAGAAAAGAGAGAAGCTGAGTACGAGTCTCGTGACTCAAGGAAGGGACAACTGAATAAGTCTCACCAATCCTCATCTAAGAAATCGAGGGATTTCACTACTCGATTAGTCACTTCAACGAGGTTTTCAACCCAAAGTAAAGGTAAGCAATTCTCGGGATCAAAAGGGCAAACCACATCAGTTGCTAGTGTGGGCAATGTCCACCAAGTAGACCGGAATGCCCTCAGTGTGGCAGGCACCATTCTGGTGAATGTCGAGCTAATAAGAAAGCTTGATTCAGGTGTGGGTCCTTAGACCATTTTATCAGAGATTGTCCCGAGGTGGACGAGAAAAAAAAGCTTCAGAATGCAAGATCGGAAGTACCACTAGGGGAAGACGATTGAGAAACCTTGGGATTGAGATGGGAAGCAAGAATCCATCTAGAGAGCTAGCTGCTAGAGTCGAGGGCAGAGCACCTGCGAGGATATGTGCCATTCATGCTCATGAAGAGGCATCTTCCTCCGACGTGATCACTAGTATCTTTTCTCTCCATAATACTCGTGTTATAGCTTTAATTGACCCGAGATCTACCCACTCATACATATGCATGAAATTAGCCTCTAGCATGAGCATGCCTGTAGAGTCTACCGAATTCATCATAAGAGTGTATAATCCCCTAGGTAAGTGTGTGTTGGTTGATAGAGTTTGCAAAAGGTGCCCTTTGATGATTAAGGGTCATTGTTTCCCGATCGATCTTATGTTATTACCATTTGATAAGTTTGATGTCATCCTCTGGATGGATTGGTTAGTTAACCATTGAGTATTTATGAATTGTGGGAAAAAGCATATCGAGTTAAGAGATGAAAAAGGTAATTTTATTCGTGTTGAATCAGATAAGTCGGATAGGTCACCAATAGTGATATCAACCATGTCGGCTCAGAGGTACCTAAGGAAGGAGTATGAGGCTTATCTTGCCTTTGTGTTGAACACTAAAGAGACTGAGTTGAAAATTAAGTCAGTACCCATAGTATGTGAGTACCTAGATGTTTACCTAGAAGAGTTACCGGGGCTGCCTCTAGATAGAGAGATTGAATTTGGGATTGAATTACTTTCGAGTACTGCCTCTATTTCTTTTGGTTCACATAGAATGGCTCCAACCAAGTTAAAAGAGCTTAAAGCACAATTGCAAGAGCTAACAAAAAAGGCTTTACAAGGCCGAGCATTCCCCATAGGGTGGTCTTATTCTATTCGTGAAGAAGAAAGATGGTTCCATGAGACTATGTATAGATTATCGGTAACTCAACAAGGTGACGGTGAAGAATAAGTACCTACTACCGAGGATCAATGATCTATTTGATCAATTGGAGGGAGCCACATTATTTTCCAAGATAGATTTGAGGTTAGGGTACTATCAACTGAGAGTCAAGGACTTGGATGTGCCAAAAACCGTATTTAGGACTAAGTATGGCCACTATTAATTTTTGGTCATGCCTTTTGGTCGATCTTCATGGATTTGTTGAATCACATTTTTTGACCGTACTTGGATAAATTTGTTGTGGTCTTCATTGATGACATTTTGATCTACTCTCGAGATGAGAACGATCATGCCGAGCATTTGAGTATGGTTCTACAAGTTTTGAAAGAAAAACAATTGTATGCCAAATTCAGTAAGAGTAAATTTTGACTTAAGGAAGTGGGATTTTTGGGGCACATTGTCTCGAGAGATGGGATTAGAGTCGATCCGGGTAAGATTTTAGCAATTGTGGAATGGAAACTGCTGGGAAGTGTAACTGAAGTGAGGAGTTTTCTAGGCCTAGCTGGCTATTATAGGAGTTTTTTCAAGGGGTTTTCTATGATAGCTACCCCGATGATGAGACTTTTGCAGAAAGATGTAAAGTTCGATTGGACAGAAAGGTGTCAATAGAGTTTTTAGAAACTAAAGACAATGTTAACTAAGGCCCCTATTTTGGTGCAACTTGAGCCGGGATGAGAATTTATGGTTTACAGTGACGCGTCCTTGAACGATTTGGGTTGTGTACTTATGCAAGAGGGTAAAGTGATTGCATACGCCTCTAGGCAGTTGAAGTCGCACGATAAGAACTACCCGACTCATGATTTAGAGTTGGCCGCAATCGTGTTTGCATTGAAAATTTAGAGGCATCATTTATATGGTGAAAGGTGTCAGATTTTTACTGACCACAAAAGCCTAAAATATTTGATGACTTAAAAGGAATTGAATTTGAGGAAACGAAGGTGGTTAGAGTTGATTAAGGATTATGAGTTGGCAATTGACTACCATTTGGGAAAGGCGAACGTGGTCACCGATGCTTTGAGTAGAAAATCATTGTTTGCTCTAAGAGCCATGAGTACTCAGATGACTTTGTTGGATGATGGTTCCGTCTTAGCCGAATTGAGGGCTAAATCATTGTTTCTCCAAGAGATTTGTAAAGCTCAGAAAGATGATAACAGTTTGCAAGCCAAGAGAGTTTTATGTGAGTCGAACGTTGAGTCAGACTTTCGAGTAAATCTTGATGGATGTTTGACATTTCGAGATAGGATTTGTGTACCCGAAATGTTGAGCTTATTCGTAAAATCTCGCATGAAGCACATAACGGATGTTTGAATGTTCACCGAGCAGTACGAAGATGTACCATGATTTGAAGAAATGGTATTGGTAGCTTGGTATGAAGAAAAACATTTCGAGTTTGTATCAAAGTGTCTGATTTGTCAGCAAGTGAAGGTAGAGCATCAAGTACCCTCAGGTTTACTTCAGCCCATTATGATTCCTGAATGGAAATGGGATCGTATTACCGTGGACTTCATGACGGGGTTACCATTGACTCCAAAGAAGAAAGATGCAGTATGGGTAGTGGTAGATAGACTTACTAAGTCAGCCCACTTTATATCAGTGTGAGTCGACTATTCGTTCGATAAATTGGTAGACTTGTACATGTCTGATATAGTAAGATTTCATGGTGTACCGTTGTCGATTATTTCAGATAGAGATCCGAGATTCAAGTCACGATTTTGAAAAATGCTGCAAGAAGCATTGGGCACAAAATTGGGTTTCAGTATAGCCTTTCATCTGCAAACTGATGGGCAGTCGGAGAGGGTAATTCAGATACTAGAAGACATGCTTCGATGTTATGTTCTGGAATTCCACGGTAATTGGGAGAAATACTTACCATTGGTGGAATTTGCCTACAACAACAGTTTTCAGTCAAGTTTGAATATGGCACCTTATGAGGCATTGTATGGGCGTAAATATTGAACGCCTTTGTATTGGTCTGAGCTCAGAGAGAAATAGATACACGAGGTTGACTTAGTTAAGGAAACTGAATAGAAGGTAAAAGTGATACGTGACTGTTTAAAGGTCACCTCGATAGACAAAAGCCCTATTCGAATTTAAAAAGGAAAGAGATAGTATTCAAAGTCGGTAATAAGGTGTTCTTAAAAGTATGACCTTGGAGGAAAATCTTCAGGTTTGGCTAGAAGGGCAAATTGAGTCCGTTTGCACTTTATCGAACCTTATGAAGTTACAAAAGGATAAGAACGGTAGCTTTCGATTAGCCTTGCCACTTGAGCTAGAAAGGATTCATGACATCTTTCATGTATCTATGTTGCGCCAATACCGTTCAGACCCTTCACATGTCATAAAGCCGACAGAGGTAGAGATACAACTGAATTTGACGTATGGTGAAGAACCAGTTAGAATTTTGGCTCGTGAGGTCAAACAGTTGAGAAACAAAAGCATAGCCCTAGTGAAAGTCCTTTGGCAAAGGTACGGTATAGAAGAGGCTACATGGGAGCCTAAGGAATCAATGAGAAACCAATACCCCAATCTTTTTACCGATAAAATTTTCAGGGACGAAAATCCTTAAGGGGAGAATTGTAACAGCCCGATTTAAGGGCTAGTCAGAATAGTGTTCTCAGGATCACTAATCTGAGATTTGAGAAATTTATTTTCATGTTATATTATGAGTTAGAGTATGATAGAATGTCTGTATGAGAATTTTGGTACTTTAATTTTAATGATCTCATACTTAATCGCGGGAAAGGACTAAATCGAATAAAGTGTAAAAGTTCTATTTTATAAGTTCAAAGTACCAAATGGCCATAGATTGAAGAATTGAGGTCTCTAAAAGACAATTTAGCCCGTTGTAAGTGCTTGGCCGGCCATAGGGGACAAGGATTGACCAAGTTGGTCAAAGTTGGTGAGTAGATAGATTAAATTGATAGTTGAATATTAGAATAAAGAAAGAGAAGGTATCATATTTCTCTCCATCTTTCTCCACTAAAATTGGCAAGCAAAATAGAGGTTTCAAAGCTCAAAATTTTCAGCAAGCTCTCCTTCATCCTAGTAAGTGTTCTAGTGATCTTTCTTTGATAATAATTGTACTTTTGGGACCCCCAAAGCTTAAGCTTTCAAATGAGGGGACTATTGTGCAACATGGTGAAATGTTAAGAGACTTACCATGAGAGCTTTCATTGTTAAATTTTGCATTTTTATGGAAGAAAATGAGTCTTAGTTGCTCGATAAACAACTTTTGTGAAAGGTGTTAGCATGAAAACACCAAATAGAACCTTAATAAAAAGGTTATAAAGTTTGTGATTAATATATGAGATATTGATTTTTGATGATAGCTTTAAGAGCATTAAATGTTCACTTAGGCTTGCTGAAAGTAGAAATGTGATTAGAATTTATTTCTGAGCCTAGGGGCAAAATGGTCATTTTGTCAAAGTCTAGGGGCAAAATAGTAATTTTACCTAAACATGATTTTTGAAATGCTTTTATTAACATAGTGATTAAAATGAGTTAAAATTCTATTATAGAGCAATAAGAACCGAGGGCCGCCTCGATTGGGGAAAGAACAAAGTTTCAGACTAGATCGGCAAGTTAGCTCATTTTGAAATTGAGGTAAGCTTGTATGTGTTTTAAGCAACCTTTATTAGCATGTTTAGAAATGCTTGGCATTATATTAATGCATGATGCACTACTAAATTAAGTAGTTAATGTGAATGAGATGTTGAAGTCCTAATGGGCCATATTGACTATAAAAATGCTATCATTGAGATATGAAATAGATAAGGTCACGTATAAGACCATGTCCGAGACATGGACTCGGCACTAAGTTGAAATCCCGTATAACACCATATCCGGGATATGGCATCGGTAATGAATATGAAAATCGTATAAGACTATATTCGGGACATGGCATTGACACATGACAGGAAATTCCATATAAGACCATATCGAGATATGGCATTGGCATCTAGACGTAATACCATATAAGACCATATCCGGGATATGGCATTGGCATCTAGAGGTGATTCCATGTAAGACCACCTCGAGGACGTGGCATTGGCTTTATACTTAAAACAGTGATGATAAACACACATCTTTGACTATCCCTTGTGAATAGTGGGATAAGTAGATGAATTTAGAAGTAGAAATGTGAATGATATTTAAGTCATGTGAATGAGTGAATACAGGTACTCATGAATGAGTCACAAAGAACCGATTTCGATATGTGGAACAGTATGTGCTAGATAAGGGCAATTGTATATAAGTATTGTCAAGGAGCCTTGACTCGTGTACGGTTAGCTAATACCGTGGATGTAATATCTTATGAGCTTATTATTGCTATTTATTTCCATGCAAGCTTACTAAACTTTATGCTTACCCCTTTTTCATTGCCCTTCTTTCTTGTAGTATTGCTAAGGTAACTCGAGGATCTTAGACGTAGGAGTTCAGAAATCATACTATCGACAGCACTTTGGTGTAACAATTTTAGACTTATTTTGAGTATGGCATGTATAGGACTTGGAGTAATTTTGTTAAGTTGTAATTGTTAGTCAAAGTGTTGGCTACATAAGTTTTTAAAAGTCATTTTTGTAAATGGCCTTTTGAGTTAGGAAAATACTTAGCAAACTCTTTTGCTTAATGAAGATGAAATTCATGGAATGTATGTTCCTTTTATTATCTTGTATGTTGGAATGAGTTCTTAGACTTGCTTATGGGATTGGAGTTGTATTGTTTCGAGTGGAAGTATGTATGTGCGCATTGTAGGGTGGAAAGGTGTAACACCCTGAAAATGGGCCTATGCATTTTTAATTTAATTATACGAAATGGTATGTCTTATGAATGTATAGTGAACATTTTTGGAAACATGGAAATGTAAGTTTAAAAGAGGAAAGTGAACATTTTGGAAACTTGGAAATGTAAGGAAATATTTTAGAAATGTTAAGTTTAAAAGAGGAAACTAAAACAAGGTGGCCTTAAGAAAATTAATAAAAGAAATTTGACATACAATTGGGTTTAGGAAAAGTGGCTATAAGGCTCCACTTAAGGGCTTAGCATGTGACGCCACCTATTTATGCAATTGGGCTTGAGTTCGAGCCACAAGGAAAGCAAAAAGAAGTCTTTTTTTTTTTTTTGCTACAAGATAGGGAGAAGTGGACGGCAAGAGGGACACTTACAAGATGAGTTTTATTTTTACTAGAATTCGGCTAGACAAGGGATAAATTGTTGGGATTAATTCTTTTGCTAATTTGGGTAAGGTGATAATTAAAAGATAAATTTATCAAGTTATGAAGAGTTGGCAGATTGGGGGACTACTTGGGTTGGTATTTTCGGCCAAAAATAGGAGAGAGGAGTAGCCAAATTTCATAACATCATTTAGCCTCTCCTTCATTACTCTTTTCTCTCCAAAAACCTGTCACTTTCTTTCCTCTTTCTTTTAACTTGTTCTAGCCGAAATCTCTTCCTAAAGGACCACTATTTTCGATTCTTCCTAAGGCCTTATACCTTTCTCTTTTTACTCTTGTTGAAGCCGAATATACAAGGGGCTCATAGCCGACTATTCTTTAAGTCTCAGGCCGAATCTCTGTGGTTTAAGCAAAGGTGTCGTCGACTGTAGTATTAAGGTAAGACCAAATGATGTTTGATTTCCATCCCTTTTCTTGTTGACTTGTCAAAATTTACGGACTAACCCCTATTGTTGTTCTTGGCCGAATTATGGAAGGGAGGCTTCGGCATTTTGTAGTTATTGACTACAAAGAAGAGATCTTTTGGGACTTTCAAGGATCTAAGGTGAGTGAATCGGTCAAAGACCATTTATCATATTTAAGTGATTAAAAATCAGATCTAATGTGTGAATCTATAGGGATTTCGACAGAGGTATACAAGGATTCCGAGATTTGAGAATTTCAAGGTAAGTCCATGTGAATATTTGGCCAAGGCCTATTTTTGGTGTTTTAGATCTAGTTCATATTTATTCAAATAGTCGAAACTAACAAGTTAATAGATCTAAGGATCAACCGATTACAAGGAAGGAGAAGTTCTTTTCCCGAAGGTACACCATAGGCCGCGTGTTCCCTAGTTATTCGGTGAGTTTTGTGATTTGAAAATCGCAAGGTATGTGCCTAAATATAATCGGCCATAGGCCTGTTTTGATAACTAGATCTCTTTCATAATTGTTTAAAAAGTCGAAACTAACCTGTGATGTGATTTGATGTTTGGCCAAATGTAAGAAGGAATGCAACAAAGTTTTGGGACTTGATTCTTAAGTCAATTGGCAACAAGGTAAGATTTTTGCCACCAATATCCTTCGGGATTTAATCTCATAGCCGAATAGACTTTTGCTAAACATCAAAGTGATTGACCAAATGTAGGAATTGAGATCTAAAGTGTTAGATCGGGTTTTGGGTTCTAGGAAAGCATTAAACGAATCAGGTGTGTATCCTACCCTAAGTTTTAATATGTTCATGGCTATGTTTTAAATTAAATGTGTTATTAAGAATGTGAAAAGCATGGCTAAGGTACCATACAATGGTACAAAGTACTAAGGTGCATTTCCTACTCCTACTAGGATTATGAATATATGTTATATGTAACACGTGAAAAAGTGATAAGAATGTGAATTAAGGCATGATGTGCATGATATGTATGATATGGGGCATATGGGTTATGTGAAAAGGGAAGTAAAGGTGGTGACCTAAGACCACGAATGTTGACCTAAGACCACGGCGATGAGCACGATGAGCACGTCATTGCAATGACGCCTTCGATGGTGTGTAGCGGATGGAGGGTTGACTTAGTAGTCCCCACGATGTGCGAGGATGGTACGGGGATGTGTAGCGGATGGCGATAGGTTTGGGTTCGGGTTGCATCATTATCTTTTTTTTTGTTTATGAACATGTATAATAATGTATGCTGAATTATTAAATTTTAGTGTTGGTTACACATTGAGTCTCATTGACTCACCCGTTGTGGGATTACTTTTCGGTGACGATCGGTGATGGACCGGTAAACAGATGTTTAGGGATGGCCATGCTCAGCAAGAAGTTCATCTATTTTTATTTGGACTATTTTAATTTAAGTATTTTGAATTTAAATTTTGGGAATTATTTGATGTAATAAGGCCATAGTAGCACTTTACTTTGCTTTTATTTATTAAGCTTGCAAACTTTTATTTATTAAAAGATTAAATAAATATATTTTAAAACAATCCTAAATGTTTTGTCACCTAAAGTAAAGGTTTTTAGTAAAGAAATAAACTTGTTTTCAACTCAAGCCCAACCCAAAACAATCTTTCTTTAAAAACACACAAGTTTTTCCTAAGTAACAAAAGAATTTGAAACGGTTTTCACCGGGGAACATACCAGATCCGGTCAAGGCTCGTGGGCTGGGTTTGGGGTGTTTCAATTTGGTATCAGAGCCCAGTTTTAAACACTCGGCCTGTGGTTTAAGGCCCAAAACATTTTCAAAATCTAGCCTAAAAGAAATTTTCTGAAAAATTTTTAGGTTTTCTGGCATGGCACCTAAGTCTCCGACCCGCAGTCCACCAGGTAGGTACTTTTGACTTCTGAAGTGATTTGAATATGTGAAAGGTATGGGCTTTTATGGAATGTAGAATAGAGAGTAAGTACTTGAACCCTAGGACTAGTGTACCCCAACAAATACATAAGACTTAAATATCTAATTAAACAAACCTGTGATTGAGTCGTCGAGTTAGGGTGTGGCAACCATGGTACGCATGTCTAGGATTGGTTTCGGTGGGAGCTTGGTATTTAAGCAGTCCGCGTGACTCACCTCCTCTTCACTCGAATCCTACCTGGTGCGTAGCTACGGTTCTCCCTAACCAAGAGGACTTATACACGGGCTAAACCCCTGACTAAAACCCGAAAGGGACTAGCCGTATTTTTAGGGAAAACCTAGTTTTAAAATTTCTTAATTACCCTCTTGATTTGAAAAAAGATTATTTTTATAAATTTTCCTGAAATATTTCTAATCTATAAAATTACAAAAATACCCCTAGTGGTAAAATTACCAAAATACCCTTGGTTTATGAAATTTCCAAATACCCACAAATTTTATCAAAATTCCATTACTTTGTTCAAAAACCTTAATTTGCAAACTATCAAAATACCCTGATTTTAGAAAAAAAATTATAAAATTACCCCTACCTTGCAAATTACCAAAATACCCCCGAGTTATAGAATTACCAGAATGACCCCCGATCTTCAAAAATTTCTGCACAACACTGATTTGGAAAACAAATTCTCAGAAACAACCTTCAAGTTTTGTAAATTCCAAAATATCCTTGATTTATTAAGATTTATAAATTTACCCTGGTTTATTACTGAAAAACCCCTGTAATTTTAAAATTTTTGAAATACCCTCGGGATTTCAATAAAATTACCAAAATACCCATATTGACAAAATCACCAAGGAACCTTATTTTGACAAATTATGAAAATACCCCTATAGGGCAAATTACGAAGATACCCCTAGGTAGTGGAAAAACAACAACAATGAAAACAACGAGAGTTCATAATTGATTGATGGATGTATGAATGTAAAGACTATGTGCATGTATGAATACGAAGGAACCACTCCTATAAAAATTCTTTTCATAAAACTTCTTCGTGGATAATCAGTGGAATAAGGGCTAATTTATAAAACTTTCTTAAATCAGATTAAAGCCCATCGTTAGATATGAGTTCTAGAGGACGCGGTCATCATGGACGCGATAGAGGAAGAATGACAGTGTCAGAACCCGTTAGATTGGGTCAAGGGTCTGACAATGAGTTACCACCGCCACCACCACCCCCAGCTATTGGTGTCGAGCAGCAAGCTCAGACGGGGGATAATACTGTATCGCAGGCTATGTTGCGAGTTCTTGAAATGATGGCTGGTGCTGGAGGGAATGTGGGAGCTCAAAAATCTGTACCCGAGCGACTCCGAGCCAACGGAGTTGAAGTATTCTGTGGAGTATTTGGTGTGGCACCCAGTACAGCTAAATACTAGTTGGAAGCGATCGAGCGCATTATGGATGAGCTCGATCTGACCCCTGAGGAGAAGTTGAAAGGAATGGTGGCGCTGTTACGCGATGAAGCGTATCAATGGTGGTTAACAGTTCGGGATGGTGCCACAGCTGAGGATCTGACCTGGGAATATGTTAAGATGGCATATCAGAAGAAGTATGTGGGGACCAGATATATTGATGAGTAGAGGAAGGCTTTTTTGGGGCTGGTTCGAGGGAATAAGTCTGTGCTAGAGTATGAAGCTGAGTTTCTGAGGTTGAGCCGGTATGCTTGAGGAGTGGTGGTAACGGAGCATGAGATGTGTCCATTTTGAGGACGGTTTAAGGGATGACCTCAGGTTATTGATAGTTCCACATCAGGAGCGGGAGTTTTCCGCGTTAGTAGAAAAGGCTAAGGTAGCTAAAGGAATCAAGGACTCGGTTAAGCAGAGCTCTGATAGAAATAGACCTAAGAGGGGTTATGGGTCATCAGGATCGTCAGGAAATGTGCAGAAAAGGCCCAGAGCTGATGGGCCATGGGTCGCTAAGTCGGTGCGGTATAAATCGCCCATGTGATCAGTGTGGAAAGAAACACTTGGGTGAATGTTGGAAGAAGACAGGTGGATGTTTCAGATGTGGGTCAAAGGACCATATGATCAAGGATTGCCTGAGGAAACCGGATGAGAATCGCCCAGCAGCTCAGAATGTTAATCAGGCTGGTAGAGGGGGACAACAGCCTCAGCGAGATTGTGCTTCGAATAATCGAGGAAATGGTGCTGGTAGAGGACGTGGAACACCGGGTCGAGGTGCTGCTAATACTGAGGCAAGGCAGCTGGGTTTGGTTTATGTGGTTCACCGTAGAGAGGATGGAGACGCGCCAGACGTCATAACCGGTACGTTCCTCATTCATGGCAAGCCCTATTTTGCTCTTATTGATGTGGGCTCGACCCATTCTTATGTTGCATGTAGTGTAGTGGAAACACTAGGCCTAGACTCTGAACTTTCTGATAGGGAGATGACTATAGTAAGCCCATTAGGCCAAACTGTAGTGGTGGATAAGATCTTTCAGAGTGTATCCCTAGAAATTCAGGGAGTGAGCTTTCGGGCTGACTTAATGGAGTTACCCTTCGGGGAATTTGACCTCATACTTGGTATGGATTGGTTAGTAGAGCACCGAGCCGTGTTGGATTGTGCGGCTAAATGAATGGAACTAAGGACCCCGGAAGATAAAGTGGTAGTAATGATAGGAGAAAGAAGAAACTACTTGTCTAACGTAGTTTCGGCTTTGAAGGCAGAGAAAATGGTTCGGAAAGGATGCAAGGCATTTTTGGCCTTTGTTAGTGCTGTGGATGTGAAGGAAGGGGGAATTCGTGGAGTTAGAACGGTAAAGGACTTCGTGGATATTTTTCCGAAGGAGTTACCCGGAATACCCCCGGATAGGAAGGTAGAATTTGAATAGACTTGCTACAGGAAGCGAGCCTCGTGTCAATCGCCCATATCGAATGGCACCAAAGAGTTAGTTGAGCTCAAGGCTCAAATCCAGAATTACTTGACTGTGGGTTTATCCGCCCAAAGTGTGTTCCGTGGGGAGCACCGGTCTTATTTGTCAAAAGAAGGACGTAACTATGCGTATGTGCATAGACTATCGTCAGCTGAATAAGCTGACCATCAAGAACAAGTATCATTTGCCAAGGATTGATGACTTGTTCGATCAGCATAAGGGGGCGGCAGTGTTCTCAAAGATCGACTTAAGGTCAGGATATCATCAGTTGAAGGTAAAGGAGGTGGATATCCATAAGACAGCCTTTAGGACAAGATACAGCCATTTTGAGTTTGTAGTAATGTCGTTTGGGTTGACCAATGCTCCAGCTGCGTTCATGGATATGATGAACCGAGTTTTTCAACCTTACTTGGATAGGTTTGTCGTGGTGTTCATCAACGACATCCTAGTGTACTCCAAGACTGAAGAGGAGCATGATGAGCATATCCGGATTGTGCTGCAAGTGTTAAGGGAAAAGAAGCTCTATGCCAAATTCAGCAAGTGTGAATTTTGGCTTAAGGAGGTTGCATTCTTAGGTTACGTGGTGTCTGCTGAAGGAATAAGGGTGGATCATAGAAAGATCGAAGCAGTGTTGGATTGGAAACCACCTAAGTCGGTGACGGAGATTTGTAGTTTCTTGGGATTGGCAGACTATTACAGAAGGTTCGTCGAAGGATTTCGTCAATAGTCGTGCCTTTGACAAAGTTGTTGAGGAAGGAAGTACCCTTTGTATGGACGGATAAGCAACATGAGAATTTTGAAAAGCTTAAGAGGGTATTGACGGAAGCTCTAGTGTTGATTCAGCCTGAGGCAGGAAAAGATTTTACGGTGTATTGTGATGCTTCCCATACAGGTTTGGGTTGCATATTGATGCAAGACGGAAAGGTAGTCGCATATGCATCCCGATAGTTGAGGCCACATGAGGTGAACTACCCGACGCATGACTTGGAGTTGGCAGCAGTGGTCTTCGCTCTTAAGGTATGGAGGCACTACCTTTATGGTGAAAAGTCAACAATCTACACAGACCACAAGAGTCTCAAGTATCTATTGACTCAGAAGGAGTTGAATCTGAGGCAGCGAAGGTGAGTGGAATTACTGAAGGACTATGACTGTGCGATTGAGTATCACCCGGGCAAGGCAAATGTAGTGGCGGATGCCCTAAGCTAGAAAGTTATGTCGGATCTGAGGGTGTTATTCGCACACTTGAGTTTGTATGATGATGGGAGCCTGTTGGCAGAATTGCAAGCCAAGCTGATGTGGTTGAATGAGGTGAAAGAGGGATAGTTGGCTGATGAGGACCTAAGTGCTAAGTTACAACAAGTACAGAACAGGGAATTAGAGGACTATGGTGTTAGTGATGAGGGAGTATTGTGCTTCAAAGGAAAGGTCTCAGATATCGAGGGACGAGGAGTTAAGATCGAGGATTTTTGGGAAGCGCATGGTAGCCCTTATGCTATGCATCCCGGAGGCACCAAGTGTGTGTAAATCTAAGGAACAGATTTGGTGGCCTTATCTTAGGGTGAAGTTATCAATTCATGGGAAATGTCCGATGTGTCAAGTTAAGGTGAACACCAAGTTCGATTAGGATTGCTTCACCAATCGAGATTCCGATGGAAGTGGGAAAGAATTACCATGGACTTCGTTAGTGGGCTTCCCTTACGCCTACTAAGAAGGACTCAGATGGGTAATAGTGGACGTTTTGACCTAGTCCGCAAGACTTTATCCCTTGAAGAGTTGATTATTCTCTTGAAATTGGCTAAATTATATGTGGCAAAATTGTGAGACTACATGGAGTGCGGTGTTCATCATTTTGGATAGAGACCCAAGATTTATGTCTCGGTTTTGGAGGGCACTTCATCAAGCTTTAGGCACTAAGTTGATTTCACTCTGACCTTTCATCCACAATCGGATGGGCAATTTGAACGGGTGATCCAAGTATTGGAGGATATGTTGAGGGGCTGTGTGATGGATATCAGAGGAGGTTGGGAGGAATATTTGCCTTTAGCAGAGTTTGTCTACAACAACAGCTATCAGGCAAGTATTCGAATGGCACCTTATGAAGCGCTGTATGGTCGAAAGTGTCAGACTCCTACATGTTGGACGGAAGTGGGAGAACGTCGAGTTTTGGGTCCAGAGTTAGTGGCAGATTCTGAAGCAAAGGTTGAGATAATTCAGGCACGGTTAAAGGAAGCATCCGATAGACAAAAGTCGTACATAGATCTCAAACGAAAGGAGATTGAATTTGATGTGGGAGACCAAGTATTTGAGGAGTCGGTTCCCCTAGTTAAAGTGTTGTGTCGCAATCATGGAATGGAGGAAGCTTCGTGGGAGCCAAGAGGCAATGCGACGAAATTTTTTTAGAAATGTTAAGTTTAAAAGAGGAAACTAAAACAAGGTGGCCTTAAGAAAATTAATAAAAGAAATTTGACATACAATTGGGCTTAGGAAAAGTGGCTATAAGGCGCCACTTAAGGGCCTAGCATGTGATGCCACCTATATATGCTATTGGGCTTGAGTTCGAGCCACAAGGAAAGCAAAAGAAGTGTTTTTTTTTTTTGCTACAAGATAGGGAGAAGTGGACTGACAAGAGGGACACTTACAAGATGAGTTTTATTTTTACTAGAATTCGGCTAGACAAGGGATAAATTGTTGGGATTAATTCTTTTGTTAATTTGGGTAAGGTGATAATTAAAAGATAAATTTATCAAGTTATGGAGAGTTGGCCGATTGGGGACTCATTGGGTTGGTATTTTCGGCCAAAAATAGGAGGGAGGAGTAGCCGAATTTTATAACATCATTTAGCCTCTCCTTCATTACTCTTTTCTATCCAAAAACCTGTCACTTTCTTTCCTCTTTCTTTTAACTTGTTCTAGCTAAAATCTCTTCCTAGAGGACCACTATTTCTGATTCTCCCTAAGGCCTTATACCTTTGTCTTTTTACTCTTGTTGAAGCCGAATATACAAGGGGCTCATAGCCGACTATTCTTTAAGTCTCAGGCCGAATCTTTGTGGTTTAAGCAAAGGTGCCACGACCGTAGTATTAAGGTAAGACCAAATGATGTTCGATTTCCATCCCTTTTCTTGTTGACTTGTCAAAATTTATGGACTAACCCCTATTGTTGTTCTTGGCCGAATTATGGAAGGGAGGCTTCGGGATTTAGTACTTATCGACTACATAGAAGAGATCTTTCGGGACTTTCAAGGATCTAAGGTGAGTGAATAAGTCAAAGACCATTTATCATATTTAAGTGATTAAAATCAGATCTAATGTGTGAATCTATAGGATTTGATAGAGGTATACAAGGATTTCCGGATTTGAGAATTTCAAGGTAAGTCCATGTGAATATTCGACCAAGGCCTATTTTTGGTGTTTTAGATCTAGTTCATATTTATTCAAATAGCCGAAATTAACAAGTTAATAGATCTAAGGATCAGCCGATTACAAGGAAGGAGAAGTTCTTTTCCCGAAGGTACACCATAGGCTGCGTGTTCCCTAGTTATTCGGTGAGTTTTGGGATTTGAAAATCTCAAGGTATGTGCCTAAATATAATCGGCCATAGGCCTGTTTTGATAATTAGATCTCTTTCATAATTGTTTAAAAAGTCGAAACTAACTTGTGATATGATTTGATGTTTGGTCGAATGCAAGAAGGAATACAACAAAGTTTCAGGACTTGATTCTTAAGTCAATTCACAATAAGGTAAGATTTTTGCCACCAAGATCCTTCGGGATTTAATCTCATAGTTGAATAGACTTTTGCTAAACATCAAAGTGATTGACCAAATGTAGGAATTGAGATCTAAAGTGTTAGATTGGGTTTCGGGTTCTCAGGAAAGCATTAAACAAATCAGGTGTGTACCCTACCCTAAGTTTTAATATGTTCATGGCTATATTTTAAATTAAATGTGTTATTAAGAATGTGAAAAGCATGGCTAAGGTACCATACAATGGTATAAAGTACTAAGGTACGTTTCCTACTCCTACTAGGATTATGAATATATGTTATATGTAACACGTGAAAAAGTGATAAGAATGTGAATTAAGGCATGATGTGCATGATATGTATGATATGGGGCATATGGGTTATGTGAAAAGGGGAAGTAAATGTGGTGACCTAAGACCACGATAACTGAATATGGTGACCTAAGACCACAATATCTGAATGTGGTGCCTAAGACCACGAATTTTATAAGAGGCGATGAGCACGTCACCGCAATGACGCCTTCGATGGTGTGTAGCGGATGGAGGGTTGACTTAGTAGTGTGTGCAGGATGGTACGGGGGATGTATAGCGGATGGCATATAGGTTTGGGTTCAGGTTGCATCATTATCTTTTTTTTGTTTATGAACATTTATAATAATGTATGCCTGAATTATTAAATTTTAGTGTTGGTTACACATTGAGTCTGTTGACTCACCCCATTGTGGGATTACTTTTCAGGTGACGATCAGTGATGGACTGGGTCGACAGATGTTTATGGATGGCCATGCTCAGCAAGAAGTTCATCTATTTTTATTTGGACTATTTTAATTTAAGTATTTTAAATTTAAATTTTGGGAATTATTTGATGTAATAAGGCCATAGTAGCACTACTTTACTTTGCTTTTATTTATTAAGCTTGCAAACTTTTATTTATTAAAAGATTAAATAAATCTATTTTAAAACAAGCCTAAACGTTTTGTCACCTAAAGTAAAGGTTTTTAGTAAAGAAATAAACTTGTTTTCAACTCAAGCCCAACCCAAAACAATCTTTCTTTAAAAACACACAAGTTTTTCCTAAGTAACAAAAGAATTTGAAACGATTTTCACCGGGGAACATACCAGATCTGGTCAAGGCTCGTGGGCTGGGTTTGGGGTGTTTTAAAAGGCTTGGTATATAACCTGCTAAATTGTCCACCTAGGTAGACACACGGGCGTGGGTCTAGACCATGTGGGAGGCATGGCTAGCACATGGGCGTGCGTCCAAGCTATGTGAAGTCTGCATCTCGCACTTAGGATTTAAATCACCACACGGCTGGGGTACACGACCGTGTGTATAGGCCGTCTGGGTAAGTCAGAATGCTAATGTTTTATACACGGGCCAGAGCCACGGGCATGCCATGGCTGTGTGATTTAGTTAGTGTCGACCACAGGTGGAAGACACGGGCATGCCTTAGGGGTACACGAGCGTGCCCCTAGTCCTACATGGGCGTGTGGTCCCTGTTTTGATTAAAAAGTTTCTTAAACTCCTGAAAGTTCCTGGAATGATTCAGATACTTCCCGAAAGTATGTTTAGGGCCTCTTAGGCTGAGTATGTGTGAGCGATAGGGTTAAATGAAATTATATAACCCTATTCTTAATGTTTAAGCAAGAGTAGCTATGTAGTGCCTCAAACCCTATTTCGGCTCGAACACGGGCAAGGAGTGTTACAGATTTTACTTAAGCTTTTAAAAAAGAAGGGATTTCAATGAAAACATGGTTTTCGAGAAACACTTCAATGTGACACGCCAGATTCGGGCCTAACTTCTAGGTCGGGTTTGGGGTGTTACATGATGTGCTATTTGAATTGAATAGTGCAGCCCGTAAATAAAATAAATCGCCAGAAATGGGACCTGATGATTATTTATGAGCAGATTAAGGATAGTCTTAATGCCTTTGCTAACTTTCGGTCTGCTACTTGTGTTTGGACTAGTTGGCAATGTAACTCTGTGTCTGACTTTATTTGTAAAAAAATGTGTACAAATGCTTGCAATTGTTCTTTGATATGGATTATCCTACAGAAATCCATAATGATGTAATTTGTGATGCTATTTGAATAAATTTTGACTCGACTCTTGTGGTCATTTTTTCTTCAAACAAAAATGTCCACTCACAATTAAAATTGTAACAGGCCAATTTTGGGGCTAATCAGAATAGTGGGTTCGAGACCACTGAACCGAGGTCAAAAAATTTTTTAATGTTATTTTATGTGTTGTAGCACAATTATATGGATGTACGAAAATTTTGGTGTTTAAATCTGAGTGATAGCATGCTTAATTGTGAAAAAGGACTAAATCGCATAAAGTGTGAAAGTTCTATTTTATAAGGTAGAGGTACCTAATATCTATAGAAGGTAATTTGGAAGAATTTAAAGTGAAATTAGGCCATTTACCTAGTGATGGCTGGCCATGTGCATAGGGGAGATAAGAGCATTTAATTTTTTGGTCAAAATTGGATGAGTTAGGTGAGAAAAGATGAATAAAATAAAGGGAAGAGAAAAACTGTCATCTTTTACTATTTATTCATCTCTTTCTACTGAAAATTTAAGATGAAATAGGGCATTTGGGAGTTCAAACTTTTGGCCAAGCCATCTCTTTGCTAGTAAGTTATTTAGGTGGTTTTAATTGATGATTTTTGTGTTTTTGGAGTCCCCAAAGCTTAAACTAGCTAATGAGGGGACTAATTTGAGAAATGGTTGAAAGTTTAGGGACTTGCCACAAGAGTATTTATGTTGTTACCTGAGTTTTTATGGAAGAAAATGAATGGTAAGGAGGTGAGAAACAACTTTTATGAATGGTGTTAGCATGAAAACACCTAGATAGGACTTAAATACAAAGAATGAAATTGTGTCATAAATGCATGAAATGGTGAGAATGGTGAGTAGTTGTAAGAGAAATAAATGTTTAGCTATGCTTATTTATTGAGAAAATGTGTTGAAAAATGAATTACGATCCTAGGGGCAAAATCATAATTTTGCCAATACACAAGGGCAAAATGGTCATTTTTCCCTAGTGTTGAATTTGATGCATTATAATCATAGAATGATCTAAAGAAATGAATTTTGTTGTTATAGGTCAAGAAGAGAGCAAAATTAACCTTGACCGTGGAAAGGCAAGGTGATCGAGTAAATCGCTAGATAACACGTTTTGCACCGAGGTAAGTTTACGTGTAAATGATGAATTTTATATGCACATTATTGTTGTTAATTAGCGCATAGCACAATTGAGAACAAGTATGATTCAAGTAGATAGAAAGTAGTAGTTATTGAATAACTCTAGTATGAATGATGAAATGGATATGTAAGTGTGTTATATCAAACCTTGATGGTGGACTAAGTGCTATACCACCTTGTTGCTTAATTATGATGGGCTGTGTGTGATACCATCATCTATTTATCTTTTGGTGGGCTGTGTACGATACCACCGTAACTAACCTTTTTGGTGGGCTGTGTGCGATATCACCGTGGCTAATCCTTTGGTGGGCTATGTGCGATACCACCCTAATAAAGACTGATGGTGGGCTAAGTGCGAAACCACCGAGTAATGTGACTATGAGTAATATATTATGATATAGTGATGTGTTGTATTATGTGACCTTGTGATGCTATATGCAGGGAAACCGATAATGAATGTATGCATTATGCTTGTGATGTGGTTGAAATGTGTGAATAAAGGGAGTAAGTAAGCATGATCTTGAATTCAAATTGTTTCTTTCTTAGTAAATAATGCTATAAGATTGTTTAATACACGTTAAAATGTTATATTGGTTACATGTAAACTTACTAAGCTCTAAGCTTATTCCCCTTTATTTCCCTTATTTTATAGAGTTCAAGAGTCGAGCCGAAATACATCGATAACCAGGAGACCGCCTACACTATCTGCTCACTTCGGTATAATTGGACTTAGTGATTTTGTAAATGGCATGTATAAGGGCTAGACTAGTTAGATTATTTTGTTATTTTGATCAAAGGTGTATTGGCTCTTGCTAAGACATTTATTTTGTAAATTGCCATGAATGTTGGCTCATTTACTATTTATGAAATTTCAAAGTCATTTATGGGAATTCATATAGAAATTATGAGATGTTTATTAGTATTTTGAATGGATTCATGTAGAGTAAGCTATAGGGGTGCAAGGAGCTTGGCAAAGAGCCTTGTTCTTGTCCACATGGGTAAGCACACGGGCGTGTGTCTAGGCCGTGTGTGACACTCGATCAAGCCATGGGCTTGTGCCCAGGCCGTGTGAAGTCTGCACCTTGAAATTGGAATATGAATGATCACACGGTTCAAGCACACGGGCGTGCACAGGCCATAGGGGACTTATCAGAGATGACCACGAACCAACCACATGGGCGTGTGTCTAGGTCGTGTGACCTAAGTCAGTGTCGTCCACGAGTGTCAAACAGGCGTGTGACGAGGCTTAGAGACCGTGTGTGTGTAGCCAGAATTCACCACGGTTGCGAAGCATGGGCGTGTGTGTATCTACACACTGGCATGTCTAATTTTACACGAGCGTGTAAGCCCTTTATAAAAGAGAAAATTTTTGTAGAATTCAAAAAAAAAATTCTGGTATAGTCTCTAATGTTCTCGTGTGTATGAGTGAGGTCTTGTAAGTCGAAAATAAAGTTGTTATAGTAGAAACTCAAGTAGAATAGTCGCGTTGAGCCTAAGTGGCAATCAAATAGTTTTGTACGGTAGCGCCTCATGCTTGATTACAACAGGGATTACGGGTAAGGGGTGTTACATTTAGTGCTATCAGAGCTATGGTTTAGTTGGTTCTAGGACTACCGTAGCGTGTGTAGGAGACTAGGGGTCAAGGAGAAGAGGCTCGTGAAGCCTTTCTTCAAATGATGAGTAACTGGTACACTGATTACATACTTGCGAACCCCAACGCTCAACCTCCTCCACCTGCTCATATACCTTAGCCAGTTCTTGAGGCTTCCAAATGTATAGAAGTAGTGAGGACAACTAAGCCCTCGACAGACAGAATTTGAAAACAAGGGGCTGTGAATTTTCGAGCTAATATAGATGATGACCCTGAGCGAGCAGAATTCTGGCTGGAGAACTCAATGAGGGTTTTTGATGAACTCTCCAGTACACTCGAGGAGAGCTTGAAATGCGCTGTATCTTTGCTTACAGACTCGACATACTATTGGTGGAAATTGATGACATCAATGGTTCCTAAAGAGAGGGTAACGTGGGACTTCTTCCTGGAAGAGTTTTGAAAGAAGTATATAAGTCAACGATTTGTAGACCAGAAACGAAAAGAATTCCTTGAGCAACCACGGTGCGCTTCATGCAAAATATTATGGATAAGTTCCAAATTTCTCGGTATGCAAATTCTATTCTAGATCCTTAAACAATCATCGGTTCCAATCTTAAACTCTGAAACAGGGATATTCTCACATTGAATCCGTTTAACTTGCAATTCACGATCCTTTTTCTAAGATTCACAGATTTGTTGAAGAAATACCAATTTAGCTTTTAATTCAGCTAAAATAGACCCATCATCACAAATCATCAACTTGGTATTCATTTCTCGTAATGCAAACAAAGATTTCGGCTTAGGGCATCAGCAACAACATTAGCTTTTCCCGGGTGATAATCAATCACAAATTCATAGTCTTTCAATAACTCGAGCCATCTTCGCTATTGCAGATACAGATCTTTCTGTGACATCAGATATTTTAAGCTTTTTTTTATCCGTATAAATGTGACATTTTTCACCGTACAAGTAGTGTCGCCAAATTTTCAATGCAAACACAATTGCAGCCAACTCAAGGTTGTGCGTTGGATAATTCTTTTCATCCGGTTTCAATTGTCGAGAAGCATAAGCTATAACTTTTCCCTCTTGCATCAGAAAACATCCCAGACCATTTAATGACGTGTCACTATAAATCACAAATTCTTTTCCCGATTTAGGTTGAACCAAAACTGGTGCTTTAGTTAACAGTACTTTCAACTATTCAAAACTCTGCTGACATTTTTTTGACCATTCGAATTTCATATCTTTTTGAAGCAGTCATGTCATTGATGTTGCAATCATCGAAAATCCTTTCACAAATCTTCGGTAATAACCCGCTAATCCCAAAAACTATAGACTTTCGATACATTTCTCAGAGGTTTCCAATCA
Source organism: Gossypium rotundifolium (assembly GCA_025506655.1). Taxonomy (NCBI): domain Eukaryota; kingdom Viridiplantae; phylum Streptophyta; class Magnoliopsida; order Malvales; family Malvaceae; genus Gossypium; species Gossypium rotundifolium. Next base: position 65,622,501 of record CP106732.1, on the reverse strand, counting down.
ACAATAGCAAAAATCTTACTCGGGTAAACTCTAATACTGTTAGTTGAAACAATATGCCCTAGAAATTCAACCTTTCAGAGCAAAAACTCACATTTGCTGAACTTTGCAAATAATTACTTATCACGTAGAGTTTGTAACACAACTCTTAGGTGCTCGATATGTTCAGATTCATCTTGAAAATAGATCAAAATTTCGTTAATGAGTACAGCAAGAAATCTGTCTAAATACGGTCTAAATATCCGGTCATCAAGTCCATAAAAATTGTTGGAGCATTAGTTAACCCGAAAGGCATAATAAGGAATTCATAATGTCTATACCTTATTCTAAATGAAGTTTTCAGCACATCTGACTCTTTAACTCGCAACTGATAATAACTCGATCTCTAATCAATCTTTGAAAATATTGTAGCCCCTTTCAACTGATAAAATAAATCATCAATCCGCTGTAGAAGGTATTTGTTCTTTATAGTCATTTTATTCAACTGTCTGTAATCAATACAAATTATTTGTTCTTTATAGTCACTTTATTCAACTGTCTGTAATCAATACACATTCTCATTATGCCATCTTTCTTTTTCACAAACAATACTGGTACACTCCAGAGCAAATAATTCGATCGTGCAACACATCTATCTGTTAATTCTTGCAACTGAGCTTTCAAATCTTTTAATTCTATTGGAGCCATTCTGTATGGAGCTATCAATATTGGTGTTGTTCCCGGTACTAATTTAATACCAAATTCAACTTCTCTGATCGGTGGCAAACCCAATAATTCTTCTGGAAATACATCCGAAAACTCACAAACAACATGTACAATTCAATCTTTGATTCAGTCACCTTAGTACCTAATACATATCCAAGATATGCATCACAACCCCTTTTTCATACATTTCTGGGCTAACATAGACGATATCATAGTAGGCAATTCACTAGAATCATCAGACTCAGTCCGAAGAATTTCACCGTTTTGACATTTTAATTCGATAGTCTTTCATCAACAATTCACAACTGCATCATACATAGTCAGCCAATCTGTACCATAAATACAATCAAACTCATCAAACATTAGAAGAATCAAGTCAGCTCGAAAATAGTAACCTCGAGTCATCAAAGGATAATTCTTACAAATTTTATCAACTAACACAGATTTGCCTAAGGGGTTCGATACTTTAATTACAAACTCTATAGACTCGGCATGTAAACTTTTTTTAAATACTAAATTCACAGATATATGAATGGGTTGATCCAGGATCAATCAACGCAACTATATCAGTATCAAAAAGAGAAAAAGTACCCGTAATAACGTCTGGTGGTGATGCCTCCTCCCGTGCATGGATAGCATAAGCTCGAGCAGGTGCTCGTGCCTCAGATCTCACAGAAGAATCTCTCGTATCACCTCGACTACCACTCATATTTCTAGTGCTTCGGGGTGGTCTCCCTCTAGTAGTCGTATTATTCACTTTCGCTGGTTGATCTCTTTCAACTATAGACTTTTCTCGACAGTCCCAAAGATAATGATCAAGATATCCACATCTAAAACAAGCTCCACTCACTATTCTACATTCACCATAATGTCACTTGTTGCAATGCTTACATTCAGGTGCAACATTTCTAATGCTACCCACACTAGCAATAGATGTCGTCTGAGGTTTAAAGCTAAAATTTATTGCATCTCTATCTCAACTCGAAATACCCATAGAAGCAGTAGGACGAGGATGATATTCTTTAGATTTTATTGACGCTGACTGATGTGATTTGCTCGTAAATCTTTTTCTAAAGTCTCTAGCCTCAGAATTGGCTTTTCTTTTCTCTTTGCTAAGCTCTTCGAATTTGCAAGCTCTATCAAATAGAACAACGAACTCTTTCAACTCTAGAATCCCAACTAATAGTTTGATTTCTTCATTTAACCCATCTTCAAACCTTTTACACATTATAACTTCAAAAGAAACATATCCACGAGCATATTTACTAAGTCGTACAAACTCTCTTTCATATTTTGTTACCAACATACGGCCCTATTTCAATTCAAGAAACTCATTTCTTTTTGATCAATGAACCTTTGGCTAATGCATTTCTTTTTGAATTCAACTTGAAAGAATTCCCAAGTAACTCTTTCTCGAGGAACTACGATATCAAGGTATTCCATAACTGATACGTGGTGTCTCTTAACAGTGATACAAACAGTTAAAACATTCCTCAGGTGTACAAGGTAGTCCATCAAATACTCGAATCGTGTTCACAAGCCAAAACTTAGCTCTCTCAGGATTATCGCTAACAGTAGCTCTGAAGTCTTCAACCTGTGTTTTCGTGTCTTATCAACACGTGGTTTATTCAATCGCAAAGGATCTATACCTTGAGGAACTATAGAGATCGTTTGAGGAATAGGTGAGGGTAGAGGTTGTTAAGCAGTCGAGTTCATACGAATGTATTGTGTGAACCATTCGTTGATCATTTGGAAGAAGGCTTCTTTAGCCTCTACTCCTTGGCTACCCGTTACGGGTCTAGATTCAGATGTCGTTGTCCCTTGCTTGTGAGCAAGCACGTTACTCTCTACCTCATCAACTACATCTCGATCAGAATCCATTTATTATATAAAAAAACATTTAAAAATGTCAGGAGTCATCACACTATCATAGTTTATATATATAGCATGTATAGATAGACTCACATACGCTACGTTAGTCCTAGAATCGACTAAATAGTAGCTCTAATACCAATAAATCTAACACATTAACCCATAGCCGTCGCCAGAGTAAGGTTACGAGGTATTACCAATCAATACACATCATTTAATATACAATACTCATTCATTTATGCATTCATACTCAAATACTATTCAACACAATTGCATTGTACAATATAAGAGCCTACGAGGCCTTAAACATGCTTTAGAAGTGGTTCGGGACTAAACCGGTAACATATGAAATTTTTGGAAAACATAGAAAAATTTTCATTCATACAGTGGTCACACGTCCGTGTAAGCAGGCTGTATGCCTCACATGGCTCCAAACACGCCCGTGTCTCAGGCCATGTGAAAATAAGGCATATATACTGACTTGGGTCACACGGCCGACCACACGCCCGTGTGTCTAACCTGTGTGCCATTCGAAATGGCCACACACGCCCCTGTGCCAGGCTGTGAACTAGGTCATGCCAAACCTGTAGGGTATACTGACTTATGCAACACGGCCAAGTCACACGCCCGTGTGCTAGGTTGTGTGCTATTTAGGGCGTATACTGACTTGTACCACACGGCCAGTCACACACCCAGGTGGAGCATGCTAACTTCAATTTACTTTCAACACCAGGGGACACACGGTCGTGCAACATAACTGTGTGTGGCACATGGCTAGAGACACACACCCGTGTCTCTGCCCGTATGGATAAAAATAGGCCATTTATAAAGTCATTTTGCCACCCTATTTTTACATGCATATACAAGTATAAATTACAATACTTCATAACTCAATTGGCAGCCAATCCATGACATTTCATACACATTCTATACCATTTCAACATAGCATTCAAATGCCTAATAAATAACTTGTATTTTCCATTCACGTACTAACTGCATATAAAAATAACATTTTCATATTTCCATTTCATCTATTACTAGCCAAAACATACCATATTTAAATACTTAGGCACAACCAAAATATTATACCAAATTAAGCCAAATCACATGGCTTAAAATTACACCATAACATGTACCAAAATTTCTAGTTTAATTAACCATAACAATCATCTTAAAACTATCCTATACATGCCATATTTACATATATCCACAATTTCATAAGTACCAATCAACAGCTGGATAGTGTGATGCATAACTCTGACTTTATCTGAATTGAGTGACCTATCGAACCTCTATAATACACGAAAAAGAAATAAGGTAAGCTTTATAGCTTAGTAAGCCCGTATAATTCAGAATTAAACATACCACTCATACATAATCAAGACAACAAGTAAGGTAAACTCAATTTAAATTTCCAAATCTCTAACACAAGCATTCATCAACAAGTTAGTCACATAAATACATGTAATCATCCATTATCTCAATCTCAATACTCAATACATTGTATCATATTAAATTCATATATCATGTACATCATATTCAACATTTCACTCTCAATCAAATAATCAATAATTCATTCAATAACAGTACTCATCTGTATAAACAATATTTCTACCCATTGAAGCCATTAGAACTTCAAAGGATGATATACATTAGTAATCTGTCAATTCATTATCATTTTCGCTCTTTCGAGCTATGATCAGTAAGCTCCTCCTGAGCTGATAGACAGTGAGCTATATTGAGCAGAAACGATAAGCTCTAATGAGCTGAAAACAGTAAGCTCTTATGAGCTGATATATTGGTAAGCTTATACAAGCTATGGTGAGTTCACCACAAATGCAGGAGCTCGATCTAAACGGTAACCCTTGTGACATGTCACTCGTATCCTACGAATTCATATGGTTCAAAGGGCTCGATAATCATTAGTCAATATCAATTAAGAATTTGTATTCCAAGTATATCAATTACTCAATTATATATATACATTTCAAATAAATACAAGTATTTAAAGTTCGGTCCAATTATACGAACTTACCTCGATTATGAAAACAACAAAATGAGTTAATTACTCGATGATCTTGCCTTTCCCCCGATCCAATTCCTGATTTCTCTTTTCTTGATCTAAATATATTCAAAATTAAATTATTTAATCAACCATTTATTCAATTTAGTCCAAAACACATTTTAGGGAAATTTTTACACATTTACCCCTAAACTTTCACATTTTTATAATTTAGTCCTTATCATATAAAATTGCAAACTCATGCAATTTAGTACAATTTCATGCTAGCTGAATATACTACATGTTACTAACAGCCCATATTTTCAATTTAGTCACACGTTTACCCACATAATTTTACATTTTCACAAATTAATCCATTTTTGACATTTTTGTCAAAAATCACTTTACAAAACATTAAAATCTATCATCAAAAAATCATATTTCATATTCAAACACCAAAGAACACATAAACTCATCAATAGAAACTCTTAAAATCTTTAACAATTTCAAATTTTAAGGTACGAGCTAGCTAGAATATAGAGCAACGATCTCAAAAACATATAAATCATTAAAAATCGAGTAAAAATGGAATTACATTTTAAGCATGAAATGGTTGAACACCTAAATGCTCTCCTATGACTTATTTCTCTTTTAATTTCGGTGAATATGGACTAAAAATGATGATATGCATGTTTTTGTTTCATTTAATTTATCATTAATTATAAATTTCCAAAATTAACCTTAGTATAAAACTCTCAAAATCACTTAATGGTTGTCCATAATGGTCCACTCACCTTAATAATGGTCCATTTAAGACTTAAGGACCTCCACATTAATATTCATAGTCATTTAGTGCATTTAACAATTTGATTTCAACTTTTACACTTTGTGTGATTTAGTCTTTTTTATCGAATTAAACATTCAAATAGTAAAATTTCTTTATAAAACTTTCACACAATAATACTATCATGCTATAAACTTTAATAAAATAATAAAATAAATATTTTGACCTCGAATTTGTGGTCCCGAAACCATTATTCCAATTTGACCTAAAAATGAGCTGGTACATGACATTTTCCCCTAAAAAATCCCCTTAGTTTTCCCTACCTCATGCATTTTATTTCTTTTGCCATGACATTTTCTGTATATTTATTGAGGACAATGCATCCCTTATGTTTGGGGGTATATTTTGCATTTATGCTACATTATATATCTAGTACGTGCGCTCTTTCTAGTCTCGTTAAATTTGTTTTGCAACTACCACGTAACTACTAAGTATTGTTTTGTCTACGTGGAGTACAAACTTTACTTATGATGTTTGATGATGAGGTTAAATTCTTCAATTCACTTAGAACTTGTGAAAGGGGATTAGGTGAATTTAGCTTAGGTTAGGTTGCTTGAAGATTACCTCGTAAAAATGAGATGTCCTAACTTCAGTTATTTTTGGACTATAACAAGTATCTTTTAATGAAGTTAGAGATTTGAAGCCAAATTCAATCACATTGCCACAACATTACTTAAATAAAGGGCAGTAGACACTCCAGTGCTTATAATTGCCTAGTAAGTCAGTGATAGTACTAGAAAAAACATATGTTTTCTCCCTACTTATTGGTTAATTTGACCCCATTTAGTTATATTTAGCACATATTTTAGCATTTTCAGTTCAGTAAATGGCATTTTATAACTTAGTGGATCTTAGCCTATTTATCCTTAACTTTGTCATGTTTTGGTACCGATATCGCTGCACGAGTATTTCCAGATTGCACCCAGAATTGTCCCTGCACCTGATAGCTATCTAGATAAGAACAAAAAGTGTGAGCTATCTAGTCTAGTATAACCAACTTGTACGTAAAAAGGTAGCATGATTCTAATGAAAGGACACATGTGATATTTGGAAGAATATACATATTCACGTGAAAAGGAAAAAAGGGGAGGCTTTTTGGGGGGTATTATCTTCTTCAACCTATCTTTTAAAGTTTTTCGACTATGGCGGCTTAAGTCTTCTACGGGTGAATGGATGTAAAAGGGATGTAGATTAGCTCCTAATGAGGAGCCCTAAGTGCGACACAAGAATTCTCTAGGAATAGTATTCTCCACTTGTTTCTTTTATATTTATTTTCTAAACGATGGTGATTACTTTCTATTTCATGTTTGTATGGAAGCACACATGATTTATGGGTTAAATTTTATTTTATTCAATCTTTCTTCTATTGTTTAATCTTTAAGTTTGAATGTTTTTAGAATTGAAGTGTTATTGCAGTCACTAAAATCGGAAAGTGCAATAACAATTCAAGCTAACAAGCATTACAACAGAAGTTGCTTGAAGATTAGAAAATTTAATCTACTTATTCTTAATAGTGTTCCATTTCCATCATCGGAAAGTGTGGTTAATGTGCATTTTTATGTCTTGGATTAAATATTCAAGTTAAGCTTGGTAATATATTCATTCCAATTTAATGCATCGACAATCACCTATCCTTTTATTCCTTGTGAGCACTTAGTATTCTATTAAATATTCACGTTGGGGATCCCAATTTATCATTATCATATTTTAACTTATTTTTTCAAGTTATTGCTTTGACAACTACTCTCACAATTTATCTCATTTCTATCTATTTATTACACTGACATTGATAGACAAAAAACAACCATCCACGTGGGATCGATATCCAACAGACTCATTTTTGTCTACTATACTTGCATGGATAGTGTACGCTTACACATTATTGCTATGACGTTAAACAGCCAATCAAGTTTTGGTGTCGTTGTCGGGAATGACGTTAAACAGCCAATCAAGTGGATAGTGCACTTGTTTTCTTTTTGTTGCTATTTTCACATTTTATTTTATGTGTTTGATGACCTGAAGCAATTCAAAGTTTATTGCTGATTTTGATCCAGGAATTGAAAGAACCATTTAGGAAACTTCAAGAACTAAGGAATATTGCTTTACCAAGAAACAATGAAGTCATACCTCAGGTGCAGCACCAAAATGCTAATGACCTACCATTGCCGCAAGACGTTCAAATATAAAACAAGACTATACGAGACTTTTTAGTCCTGTCATGGATAACGTATAACCGGGAGTTGTTAGGCCAACAATCCAAGCTAAGAATTTTGAACTCAAGCTAGTAATGTTTCAAATGTTGAACTCTAATGGGGCAATATGTTGGACTGCCACATGAAGATGCACGAGAACATCTTAAATAAATTTTATTAATTTGTGCTTCCTTTAGTCAACAAGGCATTCCTAATGACGCTTTGAAGTTGCACTTATTTCCTTATTCCTTGTAGGGAAGAGCTCATACTTGGTTCATTGGGCTACCTACTGGATCAATTACTTTTTGGAATGCACTAGCAACATAGTTTGTTTTGTGTTTTAACCCGTCGACAATGAATGCTCATCTCCAAAATGATATTACAACTTATCATAAGTTGGATGATGAGAATCTTTACACTACATAAGAACGTTATAAATCTTTGTTTCGACGTTTCCTCATGCACGACATTCAACAGGAAATAAAAATTGAAATTTTCTATAATGGACTGAATTCACACACAAGGAATCTTGTTGATACATCAGCCAATGGTCCATTTCTAGATTGTACTTATAATGATGTTGTTGGAATTCCTGAGAGAATTGCTCAGAATGATTATCAATATCCTATCTCTAGAGCTGCATAAGCAAAAGCTACCCCATGAGTTATTGAATTGGATGCAATATCTAGACTTAGTGTTCAAGCTTCTTCTCTTGCAAATATGATAAAAAATATGCAAGGGACTAGTGACGTTGCACATATACAAGTCGCTCAACAAGTTGATGTTCCTACCTTTTTGTTGTGAGATTTGCAGTGACAACTATAGATATGATGATTGTCCACAACATGCAGAAAATGCCTTTTTGGAAACTGAGACTGCTGGACAAAATGCTGCGACATTCCGTTATGGGAATATATCTACTCAAGGAAATTATAATACAAGACAAGGAAACAACAGAGCTATAATCCACACTAGAACCAAATGCTGCCACAACACTCTTCAATGCTGAACCAGCATGTTTAAGGACATCGACAACAATGGTATATGCAAGCTTCTCTTTCCTACCTATTAGTAGCTCTTACGGCTTTAATGTGGGAGCATATTACTCGTGAAGAAGCTATTGTGCAAGGGAATTCATCTTCTACATGGGCGTTAGAGGTACAATTTGGACAACTTGCTTCGAATCTACATACTCGACCATCGGGCACACTACCTAGTGACATGGAAAATCCCAGTCCAAGGGGGAAAGAACATTGCAAGGCTATCACTATTAAGAATGGAAAACAAACTGTCTACCCGACTACAGACTCTACTGTAGCACCTCAAGATACTGGTGAAGTGATCTTTGGTGAGAAGGTTGAATCTGAAGAGCTTGTCGATGTACCAGACAAAGAAGTTCCACAAATTGGTAATTATATGCCTACTGTTCAACCCTCAAAATTTTTGATTCAATCCAAGGTGTCAGTGCAATCAGATGTATATCCACCTTTACCTTTTCCACAAAGATTCAGGGAGAATAAGCAAGATAATTAGTACCAACAGTTCCTAATCACACTAAAGCAACTTCAGGTCAAAATTCCTTTAGTAGACGCTCTTGTGCAAATTCTGAATTATGGGAAATTTATGAAGGAGCTCTTTTCCGAGAAGAATAAGCTTAGTGACATGAAACTATTACACTCACAGGAAGCTATAGTGCTATTTTGACAAATAAGCTTCCCTCCAAAATGAAAGATCCTGGGAGCTTTCATATCCCATGTTTAATTGGCAACCATTATTTGGGCAAGGCTTTATGCGACTTGGGAGCTAGCATCAACCTAATGACACTATCTACTTTCAAAAAGTCGGGAATTAGTCACATGAAACCTACTATAGTAAAATTATAACTAGTTGATCGATCATTGACTCAACCTGAAGGGAAAATCAAAGATATCTTAGTTTGTGTGGATAAATTCATTTTTTAACTGATTTTATCATACTTGATTGCGAGGCAGACAAGAAGGTTCCCATAATCTTAGGACAACCATTTTTAGCCATCCAACGAACTCTTATTGATGCTTACAAAGGTGAATTGACCATGTAACTTAATAATAAGCACGTTACCTTCAGTGTTTTCCAATCTATTCAATGCAAGGATAAAGAAAAATGCCATATTGTCGATGTGCTAGATGATCTAATCGAGGAAAAATTCAATGACCATAGCATAATACTTTCTGAGGAGTCTACAATGACATCTAATGATGAATTCTTAGATGATTGTGACAACATGGTTAAAGTTAATAACATTGAACTCAGGCATGGATGGCAGATTGAATCCTTAAACTTAGCCAACAGAACAACTCTAATTTTCAAGCCATCTATTGACGAAGCTTTTACTCTAGAATTCAAACCACTACCTACTCATCTTAAATACGTCTTTCTTGGTGCTAACAATACTCTCCCAGTTACTGTCTTCGTAACACTGGATGTAACTCAAGAAGAGAAATTGGTCCATATTCTTAAGCAATATAAATGAGCTATTGCTTGGAGTATTGCTGATATTCAAGGCATTAGTCCATCTTTTTGCATACACAAGATCAAGTTGGAAAATGAAAGCAAGCAATCGATTGAGCAACAAAGAAGATTAAATGAGAAGATGAAAGGAGTTGTTAAAAAATTATAAAATGGCTTGATGCTAGAATTATTTACCCTATTTCTAATAGCAATTGGGTAAGTCTAGTGCAATGCAATCCTAAAAAAGTGGCATCACTGTGGTTAGGAACGACAAAGATGAATTAATTCCTACACATATTCCAGTAGGATGGTGAGTCTATTCGGATTATCGCAAACTTAATGTTGCCATAAGGAAGGACCACTTGCCACTTCCTTTCATTGGACAAATGTTGGATAGGCTTGCTAGAAGAACCTATTACTGCTTCTTAGATGACTATTCTGGGTACAATCAAATTGCTATTACACCGGAGGATCAGGAGAAAATAACTTTCACTTGTCCCTTTGGCACTTTTGCTTTTCACCGTATGCCTTTCAGTCTATTAGAATGATTTTGATCATTGCACTAACAATTTGGATAAAGTATTGAAGCGATCTGAAGACACACATCTTGTTCTAAATTTGGAAAAAAAACTCAATTCATGGAAACTAAAGGCATTGTGTTAGGCCATCGTATCTCTAGTCAAGGTATTGAAGTAGACAAAGCTAAAGTGGAAATCATTGAGAAATTGCCTCCAATGACAAATTTGAAAGATATTTGTAGTTTTCTTGGGCATGCGGGGTTTTACGGAAGATTTATTAGAGATTTCTCAAAAATTGCAAAACCCTTTGCTCATTACTAGAACAGAAAAAAAATTATTCTTTGGTAATGCATGTCTGGATGCATTTATTCAATTAATTAAGCAACTAGTAAATGCACCCATTTTTGTTGCACCAGATTGGTCTCAACCTTTTAAAGTTATGTGTGATGCAAGCGACTTCGCTGTGGGTGCTATTCTAGGACAACGCAAGGGAAAAATATTTCGTGCCGTCTATTATGTTAGCAAAACTCTTAAAGAGGCTCAAATTAATTATACCACTACAGAGAAAGAATTGTTGGCTGTAATCTTTGCTTTTAACAAGTTTCGTTCTTATCTTGTTAGTGCAAAGGTTACCATTTTTACTTATCACTCGGCATTGAGATATATTTTGCTAAGAAGGATGCAAAACCATGACTGATAAACTGGATCTTATTGTTGCAAGAAATCGACATCGAGATAAAAGACCGCAAAGGATCAGAGAATCAAGTTGCAAACCATCTGTCTCGATTGGAAGTTGGCACCGAACAAATTGTTGACGCATTCCCAGATGAGAAGTTATTTGTTGTTGATGCAATCCACTAGTATGTGGATTTGGTTAATTATATAGTGTGTGGAAAACTCCCATTGGGTGTCATAAAAAAGAAAGATTTCTTCGTGAAGTAGTGAAGTATCATTGGAATGAGTTGTATTTATACAAGGTATGCAATGACAACATCATTCCGCATTGTATTCCGAAAGAGGAGATGGTTTCAATCCTGAAGCACTTTCATGATGCTCCTTATGGAGATCATTTCTGTGGCATGTGAACTACCACTAAGGTTCTCCAATCAGGATTCTATTGGCCTTCATTATTCAAAGACGCCCACAAATTTGTGAATCAATGTGATAGGTGTCAGCGCATTGGTTTTATATCCTAACGCAATGAAATGTTGCAGCAGCCAATTATCAAGGTTGAATTGTTCGATGTTTGGGGTATGGATTTTATGGGACCATTTCCAAGTTCATTTAAAAATCTTTATATATTAGTAGTTTTTTACTACCTCTCGACGTGGGTTGAAGCTATTGCAGTCACAAAGGATGATGCAAAGACAGTGCTTAAATTTTTTCACAAGCATATACTCACCTTTTTTGGCACACCAAAGGCATTGATTAGTGATCGGGGTACACACTTTCATTGCAACCAACTAGCAGCTACATTGAAGAGATATGGATTTAATCCTAGAATGGCTACTACTTACCATCCACAAACTAATGGACAAGCCAAAGTGTCAAATTGACAAATTAAAAACATTCTTGAGAAGGTTGTGAACCCTTTGAGGAAAGATTGGTATTCTAGACTAGATGACACTTTATAGGGATTGCAAATAGCATAAAAACTACATTAGGGATGTCACCATATCAATTTGTTTTTGCGAAAGCATGTCACTTGTCAGTTGAACTGGAGCACAGAGTAATTTGGGCAATTAAGCAAGTGAAGATGGACTATAAAGCTACTAGAAAGAAAAAGGATATTGTATATCACTGAACTAGAAGAGATTAGGTGAAATGCCTGTAAAAACACTACAATTTACAAGGAAAAGACCAAATGATGGCATGATAAAATTATATTGCAGTGACAATTTATCGTGGGTCAACAAGTTTTATTATTCAATTCTAAATTGAAATTACACCCAGGTAAATAGCGCTAACGTTGGTCTAGACCCTTCAAAGTTGTCAAAGTATTTCCTCACTTTGTAGTCACAATCAGATATTTACATGGTAGACACCAGTTTAAAGTGAATGGACAACGGTTGGAACACTATTTTGGGAATATTAATTAATAGCAGGAAGAGATCATTAAATTGGTTGAAAATTTTATTTTTATTGAATTTATCATTATGTGATTTTGTTTTTGTTTTTGTTCAAGTTTGTTTAACTTCTTTCTTTTTTTATTTTTGTAGAATAATTAGGTACCATTGTCAACTCACTTGGGCTTTACTATCAACACAGTTCGTACTATAGTACTGTTACTTATAACTCATCAAGAATGAAGGCATATCAGAAATTTTAGATCCTACCATTTGATCAAAAGTGACCTAGTCGTTTGATTTGTCTGAGCGGGTGTAATTCTCATTGGACATATTTATTCCCGCCAGCTTTATATCCCTTCACAAAAGTCATGCGTTTCCATCTTCTTCTTTCACTCGCTATAAAACCCCTCTCTACTGTGTCGACAGTAACACTTACAAACCAACCATTTTTATTCACTTTCTCTTCGCCAAGCTCATACCTTTACAACTTTAAACTGTCTTCACTCAAATAAATATGGCAAGAATAAGAGGATCAGTCAAGAAAGCCACCAAGTCTGTTGAAGAACACTCGTCCTCTGCAACTACAATTCATGAACTGAAATCCCACATGCGAATGGAGAAAAAGGAGTCGATGATCTTTTTAATGAAAATGGGCAAGGATAAGCTTCAAGAAAACATTTTGAAGCAGAACTTCCACCTAGAATAGGGCATTCTCCTTTCGCAACAGCAAGACTTGGGCAAGGAAGTTTACAAAACCATCTCTAAGTTGACGTGGGAGACTTTCTACACTCATCATGGAAGCTATTCTCCTTTATTAGTACGTAAGTTTTACACTAACCTTTATGACCATGGGTTAGAGTTTATCTTTGTTCAAGAAGGCTTAATCCCATGGGATGCTAAAAAAAATAATGAGCTATGCAACACTAAAATAGATGTAGATGAACACTCCGAGTTTGTTGAAGATGTCACAGATGATAAGAGACCTGTTGGTTAAGGATTTATGTTTTGAATGAGGATTGTGGACGGGTTCATAGCAAGGAAATTATACGATGCATAAACGCTTCCTTACATTGCAAGGCAAAATCTAGTTTCATTTTGTCAACTATTGGCTATAGCCTTCTACTCACAGCACCACAGTCACCTTCGATAGAATGTGCCTGATACATTCAATTGTCAAGGGCAGAAAGATTGATGTTGGCGAAATACTCCAGTAGGAAATTACTGACTGTGCTGCACGACAAACTAGAATTTTGGTTTTCCCATTATTGGTGATGTTATTCTATCAGTAGAAAGGGATCGTGATGATGAAGAAGTCTTGGATAATAAGGGCCCGATCAATGAAGCCTTTGTTGAAAGAATGACTTGTGGCAAAGATACGTCGGCAATAAAGGAGGCAGAGACAAGCAAGATGAGGAAGGGAAAAACCAAGGCAGAATGCAATAGAGCAAACCTGACTGCAAAGACATCATTGTTGCACAAAATGAAAGATATAAAAAAGTTGGCCAATTCCATCAGTAATAAGTGGATCAAGCTTGTTGCTATAATAAAGGATATAGACATATTACAAAACTTGTTCTATACTTATATCAAGGCTTGGAACAACTCTATTGTATCCGTATTAAGTCAGTTAAGCTTGATCCCACTCCCAGAATTTCCACTGTTCCCACCGGTCATCCGAGATTATGAACTCTCATCCAAGGATGATTACTTAGGGGACTGAGACAAATCTGTGGCATTCTCGCTTCATTGCTGGTTAAGAGGAACCTACTATTAAGGAGGAAGTTGTTGTCGGAGAGGAGTAAGTCCTTGTTACATATGTTAATGAGAAGGATGAGGAAAAAGATGCTGAGAAAGAATCTGTTCAGAACATTGTCACTGCACCAAAGTTTGTGGGTACAACTACTGATAATTTGGAGCGAGATGGAGCTAGACCGGTGAAAGCTATAGAGGAAGCAACCAATGATGCCAGGGCAATGTCAAAACCTAAGAAGTAATCTGAGGATCGTGCAAGCCCAAAGAAAAGAAGAGAAAGCACTCTAAAGACAAAAAGCGCAAGAAGGAGGAGAAAAAAAAAATGAGGAAGAAGAAACTTCATGCAACCACATTTGTGGTTGATGAAAACTGAGTTAGTTTATTTTTAGTTTTAACTGTAGTGTTCATGCATTGCACGTAGCTGTAATTTTTATTTTGTTAGTGCACATTGTCATTGTATTTCTATTGTCATTGCATTTTAATTTTAGTGCATTGAGGATAATGCAAACTTTAAGTCTGGGGGAATGCATTTTGGGTTTGGAAATACACCTACATTTCAAAAAAAAAATTAGTTTAATGAAGCATGCAAGGTTTATTTGTGGCTAATGCAAATGTATTTGAATTTTTTTTGTTACATTCAATGATTAATTCTTGAATCATATGAATTATAAATAAATGAGTTGGATAAATTGACTGAATGTTGTATCTTCAATTCTTTGATGAATGATTTAGGTTGCACTAGTAATAGATAACTAGTAGCATTCCTTGAATCTTGAATGAATCTAGTTTTTACAACTGCTTATATATAGCTCTATGAATAAGAGACACTCCGAAGTAGGTGTATTGTGAAATGTTAAAAAGGGAACACTCTAATGCAAGCGTTAGAAAAATGAATCTAGCCAAAGGCTGTCACTGCATGAGTGTGTGTCGGCACAACTACGTACTCCCTGGGGGTTTGTTGCACTCCGTTGTTACTTCTAAGGAACAAGGGTACAGTAATACAACGATATCCCTTATTCATAAAAAAAAGACATATATTTGTGATCTTCATAGATACATAGTATTATACAATAAATGTTGTATTGGTAGATAGAATTTAGGATTTAAAGCATGATCTGGTTTTGATAAAGTTTCAATCTTATTCATTCATACTTATGTATTGTCGATGCAATATTATATCATCTGAATGTGACTCATTCATTGGGATTTTAGGTGATTCAAGTTGCTAGAATGATCATTTGCCTTAGTGAATCTTATGTAGCCTTGCTAGTTTCTATTTTACTTGAGGACAAGTAAAAACTAAAGTTTGGAGGTGTGATAGTACTAGAAGTAACATATGTTTTCTCCCTACTTATTGGTTAATTTGTCCCCATTTAGTTATCTTTATCACATATTTTAGCAATTTCAGTTTAGTAAATTACATTTTATAACTTAGTGGATCTCAGTCTATTTATCCTTAATTTTGTCATATTTTGGTACCGATGTCGTTGCAAGAGTATTTCTAAATTGCACCCAAAATTGTCGCCACACTTGACTATTGTCCCGATAAGAAAAAAAAATGTGTGAGCTGTCCAATCTGGTTTAACCAACTTGTACGTACAAAGGCAACATGATTCTGATGAAAAGACACCTTTGCTATTTGGAAGAATATAAATATTCACTCAAGGCTTTTGGGGGGTATTATCTTCTTCAACCTATCTTTTGAAGCTTTTCAGCTATGGAGGTTTGGAAAATTTACTAAATTACCTCTAATTTACAAAATTACCAAAATAACCCCGATTTCTAGAATTTCCAAAAATACCTTTGATTTGGAAAATATTTCAAAATAACTATGAAATTTATAAATTCTGGAATGCCTTTGATTTGTAAAGATTTTCGAATTAATCCCGATTTATTACTAAAATACCCCTGTAGGATGAGTTACGAAAATACCCCTAGGTTGGGAAAGGACAAAATGCCCAAAGTAGTGTAGTGGATGTTATGAATGAATGAATGTGACTCTCTTAATTAGAGTAGTAAACTTGAGATGAAAACTTTGGTTGATCGAAAGAATTACTACTAAAAACTTCTTTACATAAAATTGTTCGCGGATAATTAGTGGAACAAAATACTAATGCATAAAATTTCTTAAATCAGATTAAATCGCGATGTTAGACATGAGTTCTAGGGGACGTGGTCGTAATAATCGTGGGCGTGGTAGAGGCAGGATGGCAGTGTCGGAACCAGTGGGGTTATAGTGATAGGTGAACGGAGGAATTACTTATCCAATGTAGTGTCTGGCTCGTAAGGCGAGAAGATGGTGAGGAAGGGTTCCAAGATTTAGTAGAAAGTCTATTAGTTTTATTAAGATCGAGTCTTGTGACAAGAGCGTAGTGTGGTGAGTTAGGATGTAATACTGTTAGTTAGTTGGAAATTTCGAGGTTGAAATTATTTTTAAGGGGGTTAGAATTGTAATATCCGAGATCTAGGGGTTAGGCATTTTTAAATTAATTGTATGTGGTAGCGTGCCTATGTGTGGTTTGAGTGTGTTTTGGGAGTTTTGGGAATTTTAGAATGTAGAAGAATGTCTTATAAAAATATTAGATTTTTAATTCTTAAAAAGGGAACTAGTCAAGATAGGCCTTAAGAAAATTTGTTGGAGGATTTAATCACAAGAATTTAGTTGGCAAAGTGGTAAGGAGGCGCCATTTAGGGCCTTGGAAAGTGACGCCACAAGCAGTGTGAGGGGGGCTTAGGTTCGAATCCCATGGATAGACTTAAGGTAACTTTTATTTTGCATTTGTATGGCATGTGTTGGTCAAACTTTAATTAAGGTAAGGTTGGACTTTATCTTTTATGGATAGTAAACTAAGGGAATAAGGTATGTGTTAACTTAAGGTATGGAATCAAGAAAATTTAGTATGATAAGGGAGCATAAGGCATAAATCAAGGGCTTTGTGGATAGAATTGCTTGATGTTGGGGATAGAATTTCTTAAACTTTGGGAAAGTAGAGGATTACAAGGCATGTATCAAGGTGGATGTTTTGGAAATTATTTCATGGCCATTTTGACCATGAATGTGGACGGCATTATGGACAAGGGAGGGTGGCCGAATTTTGTTGTTGATTTTGGTAAGGATGAGTGGTTGGGTGTATTTCCTATTTGGTCATTTTTTGTACTTCCAAAACACCTTTTCTTTTGTAGCCGATTTTGCATAGGGAGGTTTAGGCATTTCCTTGTGTGATTTCTTTTCCCGAAAGCTTTTGCGTTCTTTTTCTTTTTGCGATCGTAAACCAAGTAAGTGACCTCTTGTGCACCTCTTTCTCTTTTGATCATCTTTTTCCTCTCTTTATTTTGTTTAGGCTGAACCTCTCATCCCTTTTATTTCACCTTTGCCGCAACTTCTAAGCCTCACACTCTCCCTCTCCATTCTTTTGTTAAGAGCCGAACCACTCCATCATTAACTTCTTTTTTTCATAGCTCTTTCAAAAGCCGAATCCCCTATCTTGTGGCCATAGCCGATTACATCTCTACCCCTGCCGATTTATTCATTAGACCAAAAGCCTATCATCTTTCTCATCTGAACCAATTTCTCCACATCAGGTTCTTCTTGTTGATTTCTTAGTGTTTAGTGACCATTTGCATTTTGGTCATTACTTTTTTGGTAAGAATCTCTTCTAAGCTGATTTCTTTTCCTCTTTCTTTTTTTGACAGTTGAAAAGTAAAACTCTAATCTCTTCTATTCTCTTTGGCCGAAACCATGAAGGAAAGTTTCAGGATTTCTTTTGTAGCCAACGTGAAGAAGCATTAAAGGATTCTTTTGGGTTTGATTACTCAAGATAAGGGTATAGTGTTCGGCCAAAGGCCACTCTCATGAGTTCTATGTTAGAGTTGAATCTAGCATAGTTGTGTAGGAGGGAATTCATCAAATCGCAAGGTGCAAATCATTTAGGCTTTGGGTTTCGGGATTTAGTCGACTGTACCGAAAAAGGTGTGTAGTTATCGCACTGATCTCATGTTGTTTGGATTTGTTGTTATGTATATATATACAAGTATAAGATGTATATGATAGATGAAAATAATGGTGAGATGGTGGCTACCCATAGTGGGTATTTGGTTAACAGTCGGTTTATGATATTATTTTACCATAGTATATGTGTGGAATTGTGGTAAGCATGTGATGTATGCTCATTGGAATTTTACTATTATTTGGCCATGATAATTGACATATGCATAGGGATTGGGATATGATTATTGAAGGACGGGGTGTACATTTATGTACGTGGTTTAGTGATGGCTCTGAGCCTCACGTGGATTGATCATCGACTCGTGCCTCATCGTGGTTGGTATCGGCTTTATGCCATATCGTGGTTGGTGATGGCTATGTGCCTCATCGTGATTTGATGTTAGCTACGAGCTACATCGTGGATTGACGTTGACTGAGGTCGCGTTGTGGATTATACTGTGATTTATTTCACGTGGACCAATGGCTTGACCACTTGTTGGATGGCATTGCTTACCAAATTGGTGTGTAGAGGTTGGAGGGTTGATTTAGTAATCCCCTGGTGTGTGGTGGTGGATACGGGGTGTGTAGAGGATGGACCCTAATTTGGGTTGGGTGCATTTGCATTATTATTTGATATGTGGATTGGTGTGGTTTGGGCTAAGCCAATGTGTGGAAATCGTGGACTAATTACACACCGAGTTGGTTTGACTCACCCAATTTTTTTTACCAAACAATGTAAGTGATACATGATTCTTGGGTAAAATTTGGGGCGGATCTGAGGTGCCTATGCGAAGATGTTTTTCATTGTTTTATGAACTTTATATTTTAGTATTTTGAGTAAATATTTATTGTAATAAGGGCCATTTAAAGTATTTGGGGACTTTTATTGTGTTCGAGTTGGATTGACGATCGAGATGATATTTGGAATGTTTTATTTTAGAAAGTGATTTACATCATCAAAACTTATATTAAAGTTTTAATTGAAAATTTGTAACAACATAATTTTACTTAGAATTTTAAATATACAATGTTTTTATAAATGATGAGAAAATTTTATGTTTTCACCCTTATGACAAATTTTTTCAAACTTTTCCTCGGTAGCATTCTAGATTCTACCGTAGCGTTTGGGCGAGTTTGAGGTGTTACAATTTGGTATCGAGTCCAGTTCAAAACTCGACTTTGAGGGTTTTGGGTTCAAAACATTTTTCAAAGATGGGCTTTTCAAAACATAGACTTTCATGAACTATTTCAGTTTATTCGGCATGGCTTTTGTATCTCCTATCAAGTCCACGAGGTAAGTACCCTAACTATTGAAGTGATTGGTATGTGAAACTTTATGGGCATTACAGGATCGTAGATTAGTAGATTAAGAGCTATTGAACCCTAGGACTAGTTTACTCCAACACAAGATACATAAGACTTAAGTGCAACCAAACAAACCTATAAGTAAGTCGCCGAGTTAGGGTGTGTAGCAGCATTGTGCGCATGTCTAGGATTGGATTCAGTAAGAGCTTGGTATTTAACCAGTCCTAGTGACTCACCTCCTCTTCACTCGAATCCTACACAGTGCGTGGCGGCGGTTCACCCTAACCAAGAGGACTTATTCACCACTAAACCCGATATTAAAACTCGAAAGGGACCGCTACCTTTGTTTTGTAAAAATTACCTCGATTGAATACAAACCTTAGTTTTGTAAAAACTACTTCGCTTTGACTAAAATATCACGGTTTGGAAAATTTACTAAATTACCCCGATTTACAAAATTACCAAAATAACCCGATTTCTAGAATTTTCAAAAATACCTTTGATTTGGAAAATTTTTCAAAATAACCCTAAAATTTGTAAATTTTGGAATGCCTTTGATTTGTAAAGATTTTTGAATTAATCTCGATTTATTACTAAAATACCCCTGTAGGATAAGTTACGAAAATACCCCTGGGTTGGGAACGGACAAAATGCCCAAAGTAGTGTAGTGGATGTTGTGGATGAATGAATGTGTCTCTCTTAATTAGAGTAGTAAACTTGAGATGAAAACTTTAGTTGATCGAAAGAATTACTACTAAAAACTTCTTTACATAAAATTGTTCGCGGATAATCAGTGGAACAAAATACTAATGCATAAAATTTCTTAAATCAGATTAAATCGTGATGTTAGACATGAGTTCTAGGGGACGTGGTCGCAATACTCATGGGCGTGGTAGAGGCAGGATGGCAGTGCCGGAACCAGTGGGGTTATAGTGATAGGTGAATGGAGGAATTACTTATCCAATGTAGTGTCTGCTTGTAAGGCAGAGAAGATGGTGAGGAAGGGTTCCAAGATTTAGTAGAAAGTCTATTAGTTTTATTAAGATTAAAGTCTTGTGACAAGAGCGTAGTGTGGTGAGTTAGGATGTATCTTGTTAGTAAGTTGGTAATTTCGAGGCCAAAATTATTTTTAAGGGGGTAGAATTGTAATATCTGAGATTTAGGGGTTAGGTATTTTTAACTTAATTGTATGTGGTAGGTGCCTATGTGTGGTTTGAGTGTGTTTTGGGAGTTTTGGAATGTAGGAGAATTCCTTAGAAAAATATTAGTTTTTTAATTCTTAAAAGGGGAGCTAGTCAAGATAGCCTTAAGAAAATTTGTTGGAGGATTTAATCACAAGAATTCAGTTGGCAAAGTGGTAAGGAGGGCGACTTAGGGCCTTGAAAGTGATGCCACAGCGCAGTGTGAGGGGGCTTAGGTTGAATCCCATGGATAGACTTAAGGTGACTTTTATTTTGCATTTGTATGGCATGTATTGGTCAAACTTTAATTAAGGTAAGGTTGGACTTTATCTTTTATGGATAGTAGACTAAGGGAATAAGGTAAGTGTTAACTTAAGGTATGGAATTAAGAAAATTTGGTATGATAATGGGACATAAGGCATGAATCAAGGGCTTTGTGGATAGAATTGCTTGATGTTGGGGATAGAATTTCTTAAACTTTAGGAAAGTAGAGGATTACAAAGCATGTATCAAGGTGGATGTTTTGAAATTATTTCATGGCCATTTTGACCATGAATGTGGTGCATTATGGACAAGTGGGGTGGCGGATTTTGTTGTTGATTTTGGTAAGGATGAGTGGTTGGGTGTATTTCCCATTTGGTCATTTTGTACTTCCAAAACACCTTTTCTTTTGTAGCCGATTTTGCATAGGGAGGTTTAGGCATTTCCTTGTGTGATTTCTTTTCTAAAGCTTTTGTGTTCTTTTCTTTTTGAGACCGTAAACCAAGTAAGTGACCTCTTGTGCACCTCTTTCTCTTTTGATCATCTTTCTCCTCTCTTTATTTTGTTTAGGCCAAACCTCTCATCCCTTTTATTTCACCTTTGCCGCAACTTCTAAGCCTCACACTCTCCCTCTCCATTCTTTTGTTAAGAGCCGAACCACTCCATCATTCACTTCTTCTTTTCATAGTTCTTTCAAAAGTCGAATCCCCTATCTTGTGGCCATAGCCGATTGCATCTCTACCCCTACCGATTTATTCATTAGACCAAAACCTATCATCTTTCTCATCTGAACCGATTTCTCCACTTAAGGTTCTTCTTGTCGATTTCTTGGAGTTTAGTGACCATTTGCATTTTGGTCATTACTTTTTTGGTTAAAATCTCTTCTAGGCTGATTTCATTTCCTCTTTCTTTTTTTGATGGTTGAAAAGCAAAACTCTAATCTCTTCTATTCTCTTTGGCCGAAACCATGAAGGAAAGTTTCGGGATTTGTTTTGTAGCCAATGTGAAGAAGCATTAAAGGATTCTTTTGGGTTTGATTACTCAAGGTAAGGGTATAGTGTTCGGCCAAAGGCCACTCTCATGAGTTCTATGATAGAGCTGAATCTAACATAGTTGTGTAGGATGGAATTCATCAAATCGCAAGGTGCAAATCGTTTAGGCTTTGGGTTTGGGATTTAGTCATTGTCTTAGAAAAAGGTGTGTAGTTATCATCGATCTCCGTTGTTTGGATTTGTTGTTATGTATATATATATACGTATAAGATGTGTATGATAGCCGAAAATAATGGCTGAGATGGTGGCTACCTATAGTGGGTATTCGGTTAACCTGGTCAGTTTTATGATATTATTTTTCCATGGTATATGTGTGGAATTGTGGTAAGCATGTGATGTATGCCCATTGGAATTTTTACTATTATTTGGCCATGATACTAACATATGCATAGGGATTGGGATATGATTATTGAAGGACAGGGTGTACATTTATGTACGTTGTTTAGTGATGGCTATGAGCCTCACGTGGATTGATGATCGACCGTGTGCCTCATCGTGGTTGGTATCGGCTTTGTGCCATATCATGGTTGGTGATGGCTATGTGCCTCATCGTGATTTGATGTTAGCTACGAGCTATATCGTGGATTGACGTTGACTGAGGTCGCGTTGTGGATTATACTGTGATTTATTTCACGTGGACCAGTGGCTTGACCACTTGGTGGATGGCATTGCTTGCCAAATTGGTGTGTAGAGGTTGGAGGGTTGATTTAGTAATCCCCTGGTGTGTAGTGGCTGGATATGGGGATGTGTAGAGGATGGTCCTAGGCTGGGTTGGGTGCATTTTGCCTTATTATTTGATATGTGGATTGGTGTGGTTTGGGCTAAGCCCATGTGTGGAAATCTGTGGACTAATTACACACTGAGTCGGTTTGACTCACCCAATTTTTTTTACCAAACAATACAGGTGATACATGATTCTTGGACCGGGATGGAGCGGATACGAGGTGGCCATGCAGAAGATGTTTTTTTCATTGTTTTATGCACTTTATATTTTTAGTATTTTGAGTAAATATTTATTGTAATAAGGGCCATTTAAAGTATTTGGGGACTTTTATTGTGTTCGAGTTGGATTGATGATTGAGATGATATTTGGAATGTTTTATTTTAGAAAGCGATTTACATCATCAAAACTTATATTAAAGTTTTAATTCGGAAATTTGTAACAACATAATTTTACTTAGAATTTTAAATATACAATGTTTTTATAAATGATAGAAAATTTTTATGTTTTCACCCTTATGACAAATTCTTTTCAAACTTTTTCCTCTCTAGCATTCTAGATTCGACCGTAGCGTTTGGGTCGGGTTTGGGGTGTTACAGAACGGAGAGATTCAAGTCGAGATTGTCTAGGAATAGTATTTTCCACTTACTTCTTTTATTTTTCTTTTCTAAACGATGGTGATTGCTTTCTATTTCATGTTTGTACGGAAGTACACATGATTTCTGGGTTAAATGTTATTTTATTCAATCTTACATCTAGTGTTTAATCTGTGGGATTGAATGTTTTTAACATGGAAGTGTTATAGCGGTTGAATGTTTTTAACATGGAAGTGTTATAGCGGTCATTGACACTGGAAAGTGCAGCGACCGTTCAAGCTAACAACCATAACAACGGAAGTTGCTTGAGGATTAGAGGAATTTAATCCACTTATTATTAATTGTAACAGCCCGGTTTAGACCCTAGTCAAAATAGTGGTTTTGAGACCACAAATTGAGGTTAAAAAAATATTTTAATATTATTTTTGGTGTTTATAATATGTGAATTGGTATGTGTGAAATTTCTGTGATTTAATTTGGTCATTTGTTTCTTAATTTGAGAAAAGGACTAAATCGCATAAACTATAAAGATGGCATTCTAATTGATTAAGGGCTGAATTATTACTGTCTTTAAAGCATGAGGAATTTATGATGCAATTAGAACTTTTAATTTATGCATGGACACTTTTGGACATGAGTTAGTGGAAATGGAATAAAATTATAAAGGGTAAAAAGGGAAAATGATAATTAAGCTTAATTAAATTAAACAAAAGCATGAAAGTGGTCATCTTTTGTTCATCCATTGCCAAAATTGAGAAAAGAAATTAGGGATTATGACCTTTGGACATTTTGGAACCTATTAAGCTTGATTCAAGGTTAGTTTTTATTCGGTTTTTGATCATTTCTACGTTTTTGTGATCGTTGGTTTGTGTTCTATCAAACCCATGCTTTAGTTTTATAAATTGATGGTGATTTTGAGATATTCCATTGATGAATGTTTGAGCTTTTTATAGTTGATGATGAAATATGAAAGATATGTGAAAGATTAACATGTTTTGTCTTTAAATTTTTGGTGAAATTGAGTATTTTGGGCTAAATTGTGAAAATAAGAAATTGAAGGACTAAAATATGAAATAAATGAAATGTGTGGGCTTGTATGGATATAAATATAATTTGGCTAGGGATGGGTGAAATGAAATTATGTGTATTTGATGATTTTATGAAATAGGGACTAAAGTGTTGAAATGTGAAAATGTGAGGGGTTTTTTGTAAAATGCCTTAAATATGTGTGTTTGGACTAAATTGAATGAATTGGTGATTAAATGAGCTAAATTTGAATATGTATAGACCAAGAAAGGAGAGATTTGTATCAAGATTGAGGCAAAGACAAAGTGCTCGATTGATCGATTAGTCTCGGTATATCTACGTCCGAGGTAAGTTCATATATAATACGAGTTGTTTAATTCATATTTATGTGTTATGAAATGAATGAATATGCGAGTATGGAATTATAAATTTTATATGTGTGAAATTAAAAAAAAAGTGTTGCATTGAGTTTGTGAAATAGATTTTATACAGTAATGAATGGTATTGTGTGTGCGAAATAGAGAAAGTATAGTTTATACTGATTGGCACTGTGTGTTCGTTACTGAATCAAGTTTGGTTTGATATTGAGGCACTAAGTGTGCGATGTTATTTAAGCTTCGGTTATGAATTGGGCACTAAGTGTGAGATTGAATTGAATAGATAGTGAACAGTGAATGAATTATGGTATCGAACATTGAATAGCAAGAATGTTCATTAACTAAATGTTGGCAAAGGTATGTTCTGAACCTATGTGGTTGATGATATTGTTTAAGGTTGAATAGATGGATGTATGAGCATATGGTTGAAGATGATATTGTGTTTAGTTGTGAATCTATCTAAGTGATGGTTTATTTATTTATTGATATTACATTATTGAGTAATATGTATTATATTACGAACTTACTAAGCTCTAAAGCTTACTGTGTGAAGTGTTTCTCTGTTTTACAGTGTCTTTAAAGCTAGCTCAGATCCAAGGATCGTCAGTGACTCAATCACACTATCGGCTATCTATTTTGGTACTTTTGAAAGATGCATATATTTTGGTATATGCAATGTATAGGCTAGAAGTTATGGTATGTTTTGAAATGTTTGGGCCTTGCCATGTGATATGGCTTGGAAGTTGAATGATGTTGGTTCTTATGTGTATGCTATGAAAATGATAAATGTGGTATGAAATAGTGAGAATGGAAATGGTATATTTCATGCTTGAATTGGTTGATGAGAATGATGGTTTAAATGTGAACTTGTGGTATGGATTAAATGAAGTTTGGTTAACATGATTTGGGATGTAAAATTTGGCATTGTGGATGAACTTATTTGAGATGAAATTGAGTATGAAAATAGATGGTATAGATAAAGATTAATAGGTGCATATATTGGTATGTTTTGGTTGCCATTTGTGGTATAAATGCATATGAATTGAGGCTTGTAGGTGATTCTAGGTGTGGGCGACAAGTTTGGCCTTGTAAATGGCCTATAATTGCCCACACGGTTGAGTACATGGGCGTGTGGCTCGATCGTGTCCCTTAAAATTTTAATTTAATTCAAGTTAGACTCGACCACGGGCTGGACACACGGGCGTGTAATTGGCCGTGTGGTACAAGTCAGTGTCGACCATGGGTGAGGCACACGGGCATGTCTCAGGCTGTGTGGACAAGTCAGTATGTATGCCCTTTTTTGCCACGGCTTGGATGCACGGGCGTGTCCGAGGCCGTGTGAGGCACACGGCCTACCCACACAGGCGTGTGACATCTCCAGTTCTGGAAAACCTTTAAAAATTTTTAAAATTTTTGTATGTGTTCGGTTTAGTCCCGACCCCTTTCTAACACGTATTTAAGGTCTCATAGATCTCATTAAGGGACTATATACTTACATCTTGATATGTTTGAATGATGATTGACTTGGTGTTGTAAAATGAGTGTAAAATGTTCCGATATGTCCAAAACTCCTCTTAACCCTAATTCGGTGATGGATATAGGATAGGGGTGTTACATGAATAGTGTTCCATTACCATCATTGGAAGGTGTGGTTAATGTGCATGTTTAAGTCTTAGATTAAATATAGAAGTTAAGCTTGCTAAGATATTCATTTTAATTTAATGCATCAACACTCACCTATTCTTTTATACCTTATGAGCAATTAATATTCTTTTGAATATTCACGTTGAGGATCCCAGTTTATCATTATCATATTTTATATTATTGTTTTCAATTTATTACTTTGACAACTACTCTCACAATTTATCTCGTTTCTATGTATTTATTACACTGACGTTGATAGACAAAAGACAACCATCCTCGTGGGATCGATATTCAAAAAACTCATATCTGTCTACTATACTGGGATCGACAGTGTACGCTTGCACATTATTGTTGTGACATTAAATAGCCAATCCGTCAACACCACTTTGTTTGTTCCATTGTGCTGTTCACTAGAAAGATGCATCCAAGTAAGACTATGTAATAAAGAAAAGAAAATTTGGGGCACTCCACTGTAATAACAGGCTAAGTAGCTACGGAGGTAGTTGTTTGTTCCATCCACTTCTAAGTTCAAAGCCTTAGCTTCAAAAGTGATTTTTATTTAAATTGTGAGATGATTGAGCACTAGGTAATTTAGTGTATGCTCCATTATGATTATCAAGTCAAAGCATTTTGTGACATGCTAAATCCCCTAATATGCTTTAAAAAAGAAAAAAATACAAATAAATATTTTGAGTAGGCTTAGAAAATGGGTTACAAAGTAACTTGAGTTTTGGTAAAAAATGAATTGAGTAAATTAGGAGATGTTTGCTATGGCCAGAAAGCACACATGAGTACTTAGGAAATTTTGTTTTTAGGGAGCAATTTAATGCACTACCTTTGTTGAGAAAACCTTTGAAACTTGAACAAGTTTTCAGAGATAGAAGATTGCTAAGAACTAAAGTATATTTTGTTCTTTGAATGGACCGGCAGTACAAGTTGGTTATGTGCGTTGACAAAAATTGTTGTATTCATGCATCCATGTATATTTTGCTTGAGGACAAGCAATAACTCAGGTTTGGGGGTGTGATACCTCTTGAAAAGAGTTATATTTCATGCCTTTAGATCTATCTAATTACCTCATACTTAGGTACGTTTAGTTGCATTTTAGGACATTCTATTAGTATTTTCTTGTTTTAGCATTACATTAGGAGCTTGGACTGTACTCAAATGTTCATTATTTTTTAATTGCTTGTGGAAGGGTTATGTGTGCTGGTGGATTGGCAGGTGTAGGATGAGGAACAATAAGTAAAGGAGTTTGTCAACACAAATGCTATCGCAATGCCAAAAAGATGTTCAGTCAGCACTCAAAGCGTATTGGTCTTAGAACCGGATGAAGTTGTACCAGATATATTTACATGAAAAAGAAGGAAGAAAATAACGGGTTGTTGGATTTACCTTAGGGTAAATGATTATAAAACCCAAAGGAGGAAATGCTAAAGGGGGTGGAACAACAAAAGAGAATAAAAAAGAATATTCTTAGGCAAAAAAATAAAGGGTAGCAGTTGAGTAGAGACGGGAAGAGGAAGACGAAAGCAGTCCCTCTTAGCCACCACAAGACACTGCATCACTGAAGTGTAGGCTGAATAAGCGAAAGCTATCTTCCCGAAGTTCTTTTCTTATTTCTTGATTACTTTTCGTGAATTGATTTGATGAAAATGATGTTGAATGATACTTTATATTTGAATTTTAATTGCCAACTCAAGAGCTAAATCTCATAGGGTTAGGATTACTTGATGAAACTCTTATTTTCTTTAATGACTAAAGTGTAGATATGCTTTAATACACAATTTCATTCAATGGTTTTTTACAAAATTGCATGTGTGCAAACTCTAGACATAGATGGATGTACAAAATGTTCGTTAAATTAATCTAATTCTGACAAGGTTAGGTTAATGAGAATGAATTGGTATTATATGAATAAGTGTTTGACCGAATACTTGTAGTATCCTCTAGTCATAGAGCAATGTTCATGCGTAAAGAAAATAAAATAGTGCAGGGTACGATGCTAAAGTCCTATAAACATATACTGCATAAGGCAAGGTAACTTGAGGTCTTGTTTTGGATAGAAGAAGACCATTTTAGAACTCCTCTAAGTAGTAGATTTAGTATGGTTTTGTCGAGGCATTATGGTCAGTAAGGGCAGATTCTTAGTAGTCTTGACCTTCCAAATAAACACCGTAGACCCTCTATCCTTTGCCATAGTATCTTCACCATATCATTTTTAGTTGTTTACTTACACATTTTCATATTAGTCACGTAATTATTCTCGAATTTGCCATTGCATTCTTACTCTTGTCTTGCCGTAGCATTTTCCATTATTTATCAGTTACACATATTGAACACATCATTATTCCTTCAAATTACCACTACATTCTTATCATTATTTTTTTGGTAACATCAATCATACTCATTATAATAACTCAACCAAATTATGTCGTTCTAATCGTTGTGGTGGCGATTTCACTCATCACTTTATTACTTGTTCGACGTGTATAATTTCACAATAAACACATCATATTCATAAGTGACATCCAGCGTAAACCCAAATCAACTTACCTGTAACATAATGCACAGAAGTAAGTTTGTGAGAACATAGTGAGATTAACACCTATTTACCTGAATCGTTTTGTTATTTCGCATCTGGTAATTCATTTCACCATCTCATTGTTCTTTGTTCTTCAACTTGGCTCTAGCGAATACCTTCCCAAAATGTCATTCTTCGTACTATAGACGTCACCCCTAACTCTGAAATCATGCCTTGCTTTCTGCATCTTCGATACTTTACTCACGTTCTTCTCTTTGAACTTTTGTCATTCCTTAACCATGCCCATTCCAAAGGCCCATACAGACAAAATATTGTTATTCTTATTCTTACATACATACTCAAAGCCATCATTTCTTTGAAATCCATGAACGATTTCCTACATAAATAAATGATAATCTTTAATTATACGATTTGATTCTATCTAAAGAATACCCTTCTTCTTCTAATAATTATAGATAGATAACTTTCTTTAATTGACAAGACAACCTTTACTCAGATTTGTTCTTCAAGTGTAATTAACTCATACATCAAATTCACAACATGCTCTGGCGCATTTTAGTTTCTCTATTCTTGTCTTAAGACCTTGTAGGATCCACCATAACATTTCATACAAATCTCGTCACGAAGGAAGCTCATTAGAATATCTCATCGAATGTGTAACAAGGTTTGCCACAGGGACTTTTCCTTCTTAGTTCATTACAACTATCATTACTTCAGATTTCCCCCTAAACTCAATTTCTTCCCCTCAAGGTCTGCCATAGAGGTGTTTCCATCGGATGGTTTCAACAAGGACCATTATTTATAGTATGCCAGAAAGGCTTCCTTTTTATGGAGTGTTTATGATAGGGATTCACCTAAACTTACATTTCATGAGGTTTACCCCTCATCATCCTCGATCACGCAGAGAACACACTTTGGGTAACCATCTTCCTTTAGTTCTTTCCCATATGATGTCATAGCCTAGCTATGGTCTTACACAATATGATACCATGGCCATGGACTTTTCCTTTCAAAATCGTGTTTCAAGTCCTGATGGACCCCTTTTTGACTCCACCGCAATGAACAAATACAAACTCACTTAGCAAACCTTTTATGCATGAACACCAAACTTAATATATATCTCATCTTACACATCCTAGATATTATTTTACAATCATATTTTTTACTCTAGATTTCTTATCGCATACCTTATACATGTCAAATTCATATAATTACACATGTAAATATTACAAGAAAATATTCTACTATATCTTTTCTCTTAGAAAAATGAAGACACTTGTCAAAGGAATAACTTTACATGGCTCACTTCCTACGGATTTTCTTTCCAAGTCAAAACTGAATATTTTTTCCCAGAACAATTGTGCATAGATACTATTAATGGGCAGATAATTACTATCTAAATTCACATTCGATGGATTCCCATACTGAATTTGATACTACTAGTCTACCATTCAAATCATATCCCAGTTTCAAACCCAACCTACCCTCAAACTGAAAAGGACTATCCAGATCATTTCAAAGAATTCCACACAACTATGTTACAAAACACAAAAATACCCAAGATATCAAACAACTCAAATACCATATAATTCTATATCAATATATGATACTATTCAGATATGGTGGATACCAAATAACTCATATTTCAACCCTACATAGCACAGGTGAGCACAAACTGACGAACTCTTATATCTTTCACAACTATTAATACTCCAAAATTCTAAATAATCTATTTTCTCTTAGAAAAACAAAAACACTTGTCAAAGGAATAACTCTATAGAGCTCACTTCCTAGGGATTTTCTTTCCAAGTTAACACTTAATACTTTTTACCATAATAATTGTGCATAGATACTATTCATGGGCGAAGAATTACTTTTTGAATTCACATTCAACGGCTTCCCATACTGAATTTGATACTACTAGTGTACAAGTTAAATCATATCCCAGTTTCAGATAATGAACTATCAAGATCATTTAGAAGAATTCCAAAAATCTATGTTACAAAAACAAAAATACCTAATATAAAACAACTTAATTACCATATAATTCTAGAACGAGATATGATACTATTCAGATATGGTGGATACCAAATAACTTAGATTTCAACACTATATAGCACAGGGGAGCAAAAACTGACAAACTCTTATATCTTTCATAAGTATTAATACTCCCAATTTCTAAACTATCTCTTTTCTCTTAGAAAAACAAAGACACTTCTCAAAGGAATAACTCTATAGAGCTCACTTCCTATAGATTTTCTTTCCAAGTCAACACGTAATATTTTTTCCCAGAATAATTGTGCATAGGTACTATTCATGGAAGGATAATTACTATCTGAATTCACATTCGACGGATTCCCATACTGAATTTGATACTATCAGTCTACCAATCAAATCATATCCCAGTTTCAAATCCAACCTACCCTTAAACTTATAATCAACTATCTAGATCATTTAGAAGAATTCCACAAATCTAATTTACAAAACACAAAAATACCCAAGATATCAAAAAAACTCAAATACCATATATTTGTAGAACGAGATATGATACTATTAAGATACGTTGGATACCAGATAATTGAGATTTCAACCCTACATTGCACAGGCGAACACAAACTAACGAACTCTTATATCATTCATAACTATTAATACTCCCAAATTCTAAAGTATCTCTTTTCTCTTTGAAAAACAAACATACTTCTCAATGGAATAACTCTATAGAGCTCACTTCCTATGGATTTTCTTTTCAGGTTAACACTTAATATTTTTTCCCAGAATAGTTGTGCATAGATACTATTCATTGGCAAACAATTACTATCTGAAATCACATTCGATAGTTCCCATATTAAATTTGATACTATGAAGTCTACCAATCAAATCATATCCCAATTTCAAACCCAACCTACCTTCAAACTCATAATCAACTCTCTAGATCATTTAGAAGAATTCCACAAATCTATGTTACAAACACAAAAATACCCAATATATCAAATAACTCAAATACCATATAATTCTAGAATGAGACATGATATTATTCAGATATGGTGGATACTAGATAACTCGAATTTCAACCGTACATTGTACAGATGAACACAAATTGATGAACTCTTATATCTTTCATAACTATTAATACTCCCAAATTCTAAACTATCTCTTTTCTCTTAGAAAAATAAAGACACTTCTCAAAGGAATACCTCCATAGAGCTTACTTCCTACAGATTTTCTTTCCAAGTCAGCATGTAATATTTTTTCTAGAATAATTGTGCATAGATACTATTCATGGGCAGACAAGTACTATCTGAATTCATATTCGACGGATTCCCATAGTCAATTTGATACTACCAGTCTACAAACCAAGTCATATCTCAGTTTCAAACCCAACCTACCATTAAACTTATAGTCAACTATCCAGATCATTTAGAAGAATTCCACAAATCTATGTTACAAAACACAAAAATACCCAATATATAAAAAACTCAAATACCATATAATACTAGAATGAGATATGATACTATTTAGATATGGTGGATACCAGATAACTCATATTTCAACCCTACATTATACATGCGAACACAAACTGATGAACTCTTATATCTTTCATAAATATTACTACTCTCAAATTCTAACATCTCTTTTCTCTTAGAAAAAAGAATACACTTCTCAAAGAAATAACTCTACAGAGCTTACTACTTACGGATTTTTTTCCAAGTCAACACTTAATATTTTTTCCCAAAATAATTGTGCATAGATACTATTCATGGTCGGACAATTTCTATCTAAATTCACATTCGACGGATTCCCATACTGAATTTGATACTACTAGTATACCAATCAATTCATATCCTAGTTTAAAACCCAACCTACCTTCTAATTGATAATGAACTGTCAACATCATTTAGAAGAATTCCAATAATCTATGTTACAAAACACAAGAATACCTGTAACACCCTAAATTTGGGCCTAGTAGAATTGATCCCATTGAGCCTTGGGCTTGGGAGCGTTTAAAATTTTTGAGAACAAGAGAACGGTAGTAATGCAAGTTGGACCTATTAGGTGAGTGATTTTGGAAGGTTAGGGGGCTTCCATGAGGTCTTGGGTTCAAACCTGGGCTTTAGGAAAAATTTTGGTTTAGGTGAATAAAACCCCATATGTAAGTGAGTAGGCTTTAAGAATATTGTTAGGGAAATCATGACAAAAGGAAGCAAATGGTCTAGTGGTTGTGGTGTCATTAAGGTTGTAAGGGAGCCTAGGTTCAAGTCTTGGCCTTGCAGAATTTTTAAATTTTGCTCTTAAAAGAATCTGGGCACTGGTGCATAAGCTTAATAAATATTTGCTCATGTTTTAAGTCACAAAGAGCTAGTTGGTAAGGTGTGTAACATCCTGATAATAAGGGGTTATGCATCTTTACTTAATTAAATGTTGTTGCATGCCTAAGTATAATTGAGTGTGTTTTGGAAGTTTATTTTTATCTTCATTATGTAAGTGAATGCTTAGAGAAATATTAAGTTTTTAATAGATAAGATGGAGCTAAGCAAGATAGGCTTTAAGAAGTATTGACAAGAAGTTTTAAGCATAATAAGTCAATTGGCAAGGTGGTAAGGGCGCTTGGATGAATGCATGAGGAGAGAGGTTCGAATCCCCTAGCTAGCAAGTGGAAGAATTTTAATTTTTTTTGTTTTCTTTCCTATAGTGTCGGCCAAGACTATTCTAGAATGGATGAACATCTTTTTATTTTTGGTTAGTAGACCATATGGAAAAGGCAAGCTAGAAGATATGGCATGGGATCATGATGATATGGTAAAATAAGGGGGACAAAAGGCTTGAAGAAAGGACAATGTTTTGGAAGCTTTTTCATGGTCATTTGACCATGAACCTAGTCGACTTTAGGGGCTAAGGGAGATGGCTTAATTGTGTTTGGAAACAAGGGATTGATGGGAAGAATTGAGGAGGAAAAAGGGGATTATGTTTGTAAGGTTGGCCGAATTTTTGCATAGGCAATAGGGTGTTAGTTGGCCAAAATTTTTAACCAATTTTCTCTCCAAAACCTTGTTGATAGCCGAATGTTTATCTACACAAAAGAGAAGTATTTTTCTCTTCTTTTGGTCTTTTGCAATTTTCCATTTCGATTTGAAAAGTCTTTCTAGTTTTTTTCTCCTAAACAAAACATCTTTCATCCTCTTTGTAACCGAAAATACCAAAGATCATAAACCTATTTTCTTCACTTTTTCCCTCTTGGTGAATGCACATAAGTCCCTAAACTCATCTCTTTTCTTTTGAAATCATCATTTATCATTATCTTTTTTCTTCCTTTTTCTTTCTTTCTCTTTTCATTTTCTTTCTTCTTCACTCTCAACCAAACTACCTTCTACCAAAACCAAAATCAACATTCTTTTCTTCTCTTTGTCAAACCAAATCATCTTTCATTTTCATCTTAATCTTTCTTTTCTTTTGTTGGAAACCCGAAACCACCATAGCCAAAACACCATATTTTTCTCTTCTTTTTGTTCAAGGTCAATCTTCAAGTGGTCAAGCAAGATTTTTGTCAATTGTTTTCATTATCTCCTTTTATTACAGCCAATTTAGAAACATAATTCTCTTATTTTTTTTCTCCTAGGTCGAATCCTTGGAAGGATTTTAAGAATCTTTTGAAACCAACGTTTTAAGAGAAACCTTTCAAATCATCCAAGGTAAGAATATCACTTTCGGTTATATCAATTCTTTTAGATAGATTATTAATCAACTTTATTTTAGGGGTGATTTTGAGACTAACAAGATAGGTTCGAAAAGAGCAGGATGGAGTGTTTGGAAGAGAGGAGGCACTGTTATACCCTCAAACTACAAAGCGAAGGGTCAGATCGGGGATAAGAGATTTTCCACCGGGTTGTGGACCCTCTACTAACGAAGATCGGTTATTTGAAGTCGTGCGTACAACCGAACCACTTTTCGTTAGTGGGTTGTCAGTGGGTTTTGATCCATCTAGCGGAGAAAAACCACAAATAACGGTTGTTCGAGAATCCGAGGGTAAGGAGTTATATCTTTCATCAATGGTATAGTTTTATTAGTAATAGTGTATACTAATCAAGTGTGATAATTAACTATTTGTTGACGAGCGGGAAGGTATCGTTCTCACAGTCATAAGGTGTGTAACATTATATTAAAATCTCATAGACCTAGATTAAATGTGATTTATATGAAAATATGTTTGATAATGATTGTGGATACCATTCAGTGGTATACGATATTCAGGTATGTTTACCCCAATATTTCGTTAATTTTGCTATATGTATAAATGTGAAATAAGTATGATTATATTATGATTTTGAGGTAAATGGCATGAAAACTAAATAATATGTATGTGCATGGGCATATGGGTAAAATTGATAAAGGGGAAGTATTCCGGTGGTTTTACCACATAATACGGTGACTTCGATCACATATTTGAATCCGGTGACTTCGGTCACATATTTTGAATCCGGTGACTTCGGTCACATAATTTGAATATGGTGACTTCGGTCACATTTGTCTGGTGGCCTTGCCACAAAATTATAAAGGCGATGCGCATGTTGATCGCAAGAAGCGCCTTCGATGGTGTGTAGCAGATGGAGGTCGATTTAGTAATCCCACGGTGTGATTGGTTGGTACGGGTGGTGTGTAGCGGATTGATATTTAGGTGGGCGGGTTTGCATTTCATTATATGTATATATCCATGTGATTTTAAATGATTATTATTTGATCTGCTATAAAATGGGCTTTTGGCCAAATATGACTAAAATGGGCCTATGGCTATATATGTTATTAATGGGCTTAAAGGCTATGATCAAATGGGCTTTTTAATATGTGTTACACATTGAGTTTATGACTCACCCCTTTTGTGGGATAATTTTTTTCAGATGACTCTTAACGCGATGGATCGGGTCAGCGAGGACTACTTGGTGGCCAATGCTCAAATAAAGTATTTTGGAGATTTTCCAAATTAAACTTATTAAACTTATTTAGAATTTATTATGGGTTTTGCTATTTTTATGTAATAAGGCCACTATGAACTGTTTTTAATTTTTGTGTTTGGATTTATTTTTCTGCCATGAACAATTATTAATTAAATAACTAAATGGTTTTCGATAAATAATTTAAAGTGTTTTCGACACTAATATATATATATATATATATGTTATAAAGTACTAATTAAATGTTTCATTAAATTTGGTTTTCCTTTATCTTATTAACTTCTCTTAAAAATATTGTTTTAAGAAGATACAAATTTACTTTACAATTTGATTTCAACCCGATCTTTAAGTTAATCTATTTTATTCAAAATCATCAAGTTTTTCTTAAACAAAGCGAGAATTTGCTAAAGTTTTACTCGAGGAACATATCACATCTGGTCAGGCTTTTTGGGCCGGGTTTGGGGTGTTTCAAGGTGGCTAGCGGTGTGGATTTAAGTTCAGGGGACTTTGGTTCGAATCCCTTTGTACACAAAGGTTGATTATTTTGCTAATTTGGGATGATTTTGGAGGATTGATAGAGGGATCCCACATCAGGAAGCTAGCATGAGAGTAGGCGAGAAGTTGGCTTTAAATAGAGCGATCCATAAGGAGAGTAAGCATACCTTGGTTGGCGTTTGGGCATAAGAGTGTTCGGAGCGTGGATTAACTGCAGATTCCTATCAGGTGTGTATTTTGCACTACTATAGTTGTAGAGCGACAAATGCCGAAATGCCTGTCACGGCGATGGTAGCCACATGAGCGTGCAAGCGCACGTGTGGGAGCTTCGACGCGATAGTTGAGGCTATCATGAGTGTTCTTGTGGGTTTGGGCTATTTGGGCCACGATGGGCCAAAAGAGGCCATGTGGGGCCAATAGGCCCATGGGCCTATGGGCCCAATCGGATAAGTTGTATGATTGTGTAGTAGATATTGGACTGGTCTAAGTGAATCTCATATGTGTAGCTAGATTTGGGCTAAATGGGCTATACGAGTGTGTGGGCCTACTTGGGCCGAGAATGGGCCTTAGGCTCATTCGCATCGTTATCTCTGTTTAGAATACCTTGGTTTACAAAATTACTGAAATACCCTTGGTTTACAAAATTACTGAAATACCCTTGGTTTTAAAAATTACTAAAACACCCTTGGTTGAGAAAATTACTAAAATACCCTTGGTTTACAAAATTACTAAAATACCCTTAATTTACAAAATTACTAAAATACCCTTAGTTTGTGAAATTATTAAAATAACCCCAGTTTATGAAATTACCAAAATACCCTTGGGTTGCAAAATTATCGAAATACCCCTGATTTGCGAAATTATCGAAATACCCTTGAAGAGTAGGATTACCGAAATACCCTTATAGGATAAGATAACTATTTTGCCCTTGTGGGTAAATGAATGACTTAAACTATGAGTTGACTAATTTGATTGTGGTTGTATGACTGATATACTTTTATTACATGTTTAAATGGTTGTTACTGAGCATGGCCATTTTGCATACACGTGTAATGATTAAGCATGACATACACGACATATTGCATGGGGTTGGGACAAAGTTACGGAGGAAGTGTACGACCCATTGTTGTTCTATACAAGGCTTTTAGCCTTTCTGCAATATTTATGGCTTTTAGCCGTTCTGTTAACCAGCAGTGATGCTACGATATTTATGTCTTTTAGCCGTTCTGTTAATCGGCTGCGATGCTGCGATATTTATGGCTATTATCCATTCTGTTAATTGATAGTGATGCTGCGATATTTATGGCTTTTAGCCGTTCTGTTAACTAGTAGCGTTGATGTGATATCTATGGCTTTTAGCCATTCTATCCATGACACCGAACCGTTCTGTTGACTTAGTGTCGCAACTGGTGCTAAGATTGGTGTGCTGGCTAGGTGGGTCGACTTGGTCCCCATATGGTGTGTTGGTTCATACGAGTGGTGTGTTGGATAGATCGATTTTTGATGCATCCTCATACAATTGCATATCTGCTATGAGATCTGTCACTATATGGGGCTAGGCCCACTTGTTCTATTATTGGTTTGGGCTTGGCCCAAATGATTCTGTTATAGGCTGTGACCGAATGATATTATAGTGAGTTTTGGCCCTCGTAAGCTCTAAATTGGACTGTATTGTTACACTTAAAAGGGATTTGGCCTAGACTGTTTCTGTTTCTATTTTGTCTACTGACTGATGCTCTGGTAAGGGGATTACACACTGAGTTCTTGCAACTCACCCCGTTTTTAACCGTGTAGGTAATCCCCAACATTAGGAGGATCGGTGCTGCAAGGGACTCAGAGATGGCCACACATTCTTTTAAGTTATTTACAAGTACTTTGTTTTGGTATGGTTTGTAATAAGGCCTCTTAAAGTTTTTGGATTTTAAATTGGGGTTTTTATTTACTTTGAATTATATCCTTTAGAAGTAAATCGCGATTTTCCAAAATGTTAACTGTTTTCAAAACACTGCTACGTTTTCGCAACATTTTAGAATGGTTTCGTGACTTAATCTTTTTTGTAAATCAATTACTTTCAAAATTAGCTTCCGTAACTGAAAAAATGTTTTGGGAATAAAATTAATAATTTTTAATAATACACTAATGTAATTGGGATTTTATTTAAGTTTTTTAGCAAGAAGGGTTTTCAATGAAAACATGGTTTTCGAAAAACACTTCAATGTTACACGCCAGATTTAGGCCTAACTTCTAGGCGGGGTTTGGAGTGTTACAATACGCAAGATATCAAACAACTCAAATACCATATAATTCTAGAATGAGAGATGATACCTATCCAGATATGGTGGATACAAGATAACTCATATTTCAACCCTATATAGCATAGGCGAGCAGAAATTGACTAACTTTTATATCTTTTATAACTATTAATACTCCCAAATTCTAAAGTATCTCTTTTTTCTTAGAAATATAATAACAGTTTTCAAAGGAATAACTCTACAGAGCTCACTTCCTACGGATTTCTTTCCATGTCAACGCTTAATATTTTTTCCTAGAATAATTGCACATGGAAAGACAATTACTATCTGAATTCAAAATCGACGGATTCCCATACTAAATTTGATACTACCAGTCTACCAATCAAATCATATCCCTATTTCGAACCCAACCTACAGTTAAACTGATAATAAATTATCTATAGCATTTAGAATAATTCCACACATCTTTATTACAAACAACAAAATACCCAAGATATCAAACAACTCAAATACCATATAACTCTAAATTGAGATATGGTACTATTTAGATTTGGTGGATACCAAATAACTGAGATTTCAACCCCACATTGCACATACGAACACAAACTGACGAACTCTTATATCTTTCATAACTATTAATACTCCCAAATTCTAAACTATCTATTTGAAAAACGAAGAGACTTCTAAAAGGAATAACTCTACAGAGCTCACTTCCTACGAATTTTCTTTCCAAGTCAACACTTAATTTTTTTACTAGAATTGTTGTGCATAGATGCATGGGCGGACAATTACTATCTGAATTCACATCCGACGGTTCCCATATTGAATTTGATACTATGAGTCTACCAATCAAATCATATCCCAATTTCAAACCCAACCTACCTTCATACTTATAATCAACTATCCAGATCATTTAGAAGAATTCCACAAATCTATGTTATAAAACACAAAATACCCAAGATATCAAACAACTCAAATACCATATAATTCTAGAACGAGATATGACACTATTCAGATATGGTAGATACAAAATAACTAAGATTTCAACCCTACATTACATAGACGAACACAAACTGACAAACTATTATATCTTTCATAATTATTAATACTCCCAAATTCTAAACTATCTACTGTTCTCTTAGAAAAACTCTCAAAGGAATAACTCTACAGAGCTCACTTCCTATGATTTTTTTTTTCAAGTCAACATTTAATATTTTTTCCAAGAATAATTGTGCATAGATACTATTTATGGACGGACAATTACTATTTGAATTCACATACTAAATTTTATACTACTAGTCTACCAATCAAATCATATCCCAGTTTCAAACCCAACCTACCCCCAAACTGATAATGAACAATCCAGATCATTTAGAAGAATTCAAAAAATCTATGTTACAAAACAAAAAATACCTAATATATCAAACAACTAAAATACCATATAATTCTAGAACAAGATATGATGCTATTAAGATATGGTGGATACCAGATAACTCATATTTCAACCTTACATTGCACAGAAGAACACAAACTGATGAACTCATATATCTTTTATTACTATTAATACTCCCAAATTCTGAACTGTCTTTATTTTCTTAGAAATACGAAAATACTTCTCAAAGAAATAACTCTACAGAGCTCACTTCTTTCTAATTTTGTAATACCCCTCACTCGTATTCAATGCCAGAATAGGGTTACGGAGCATTACCAAACTTATAGCAAAAATAATCATACATTTCACATACTTTTCTCAAATTCAATTAATCATCATTCAATAACATTCACATTGTCCCTAAAACGAGCCTACAAGGCCTTAAACATACTTTTGGGGTGGTTCGTGACTAAATCAAGAACTTAGGAATTTTTTACGAAACATACAAAAATTTTCAAACTATAGGGACACACGCCTGTGTGGCCCGGCGTGTGTCTCACATGGCCAAAGACACGTCTGTGTCACAGGCTGTGTGGACATTCGAAATAGGATCACATGGCCGTGTCCTAGCCCATGTCTGACCCTGCGTAACTCTCTGACTTGGATCACACAGCCAACACACACGCCCGTGTGGCTAGCCTGTGTGCCCTAAAAATGGCCACATACGCATGTGTGCCAAGCTGTGTGCTAGGTCCTGCCAAACCTATATGGTATACTGACTTAGGCCACACGGCCAAGTCACACGCCTGTGTGCTGGGCCGTGTGAAGCATATTGACTTGATTACTAATTCAACACCATGGGACACATGGCCATGTAACCTAACCGTGTGTCACACACGGCTGAGACACACACCGTGTCTCTACCCATGTGGACAAAAATAGGCAATTTACCAAGTGATACTGCCACCCAATTTGTATATACCTATATCAACTCAAAGCACAATTCATGGCATAAAAATAAGCATTCTATTAACCTCATTAAAGCATAATTCATACCATTTCAATACCAACAATACAAAACACATCAATACCACAATATGCCATTCAATTTTATACAAAAACTTATAATCTAAAATCATTAATATGAACACTTCAAATTTTCCATCATTTAGCCTAATCTCACAAACATACCAAATTCAATTCTCAACAGTTTAATACCCTTAATTACCAAATATCAACAAGCATAACATATCTATAATCAAGCACATAACAAGAGCCAACTCTCATGGCTATATACAAAACCAAATATTAAACATTTACAACCCAACTCAAATGCCTAATTTTATAACAGTCTAATTTAAGGCCTAGTCAGAATAGTGGTTGTGAGACCACAAATCTGAGGTAGAAATATGTGTTTTTGACTGTTATGAGGCCTAAAGCATGTTTGCATGATTGTGTGAAAAATTCATGAAGAAATTTTATTAGTTAGTGATCAATATGTCCATTAAGACTAAATTACAAAGATTGGAAAATATGAGATTCTAGAAGATTTAAGTATGAAATAGCATTAGAAAAATTACTAGAGGTCCTTATTAGCAATTAAACCATCAAAGTCAAGATAGACACGGGAAGGAAAAATCTCAAGAAAGGAGCCTTAAGGGCATTTTTTCATTTGATTAATAAAAGAATTAAAAGGGAAAAAAGTCAAAATTGTGTCCATCTTCTTCACCATATACGAACTTTTCAAGCTCTCCATAGCTAGGGTTTCTTCATCTTTGAAGCTTGATAGTAACTACCTCCTAGCCCCATTTTTAATGTTATTCATATTTTTGAGATCCTCGTAGCTCATTTAGCAATTTCTAACTATATTTTGAGCTAGGGTTTATGTTCAAAAATTTACCCATGTATGACATGCATGTATTTTGATGATTTATGGAAGAATATGAAAGTTTGATGTATGATAAACATCTTTTTCTAAGTGATTTTCATGGGAAATTCATAAAAATGACTAAATTGTAAAAGACATGCGAATGGTCATACATTAGTGAATTAGTGGAAATTGGGGTTTTGTAGTTATGAAAATGATTTGGCTAGGCTTTAAATACAAGGAAATTGAATAAAAATCATTTTACGAGCCTAGGGAAAAAGTGCAATTATGTGAAAGTTTAGGGGCAAAATCATGATTTTTCCAAAGTATGATTCATGGGTTAATTTAGTCAATTTGAGTATTAAACAAGTGAAATTTTCATTATAGATCAAGAAACACGAAGCCCAGACCGAAATTGAGGCAATAACAAAGTTGCTGAACTAAATTGAACAACTATATGTATTTTGAGTACCGAGGTAAGTTTGGGTGAAATTAAAGCTACATAATGTTTTTATATTTTTAATTGCTTGATGTTATGAGAAATGAATATTATTTCTATGAAATTTACTAATGATGCTTCAATGAGAGTATGGTGAAAATAGGTTAAGTTGAAGTCTCGGTTGAACATTCAGAATAGCAAGGATACTAGTGTCACAACATGAGATAAGGAAGGTCCCGTATAAAACCATGCAGGACATGGCATCGGCACCAAATAAAGAAGGTCTTGTATAAGACCATATTTCAGACATGGCATCGATACCAAAGGATGATCTCGTGTAAGACCATGCCTGGGACATGGCATCAACATCTATATACAATCTCGTATAAGACCATATCCGGATATGACATCAACATCGAGATATGAGATCCCATGTAAGACCATATCTGGGATATGGTGTAATATCCTAGATTAGGGGTTATGCATTTGGTGCATAATTCATGTGTTAATAGGCTCAATGAGTGGTTTGGATGTGATTTAGGGGTTCTTAAAACTCTAGGATAAAAAGGGAATGCATTGGAAAATTCTTGGATTTTGAGGGAGGCCTTAAGGGAAAATTATAGGCACTTTTGGACATGGAAACGAGCTTGGTAAAGTGGCTAGAATGCACCAATTAAGGCTTGGGCAAGTGATGCCATAAGCTGGAGGAAGGTAGGAGGTTCGAGCAGCGTGGGAAACAAATAGACATTTATTTTTGTCAAGAAGGTGCTTGGCTAAGGAGGTCTTAAAAGAAATTCTGGGTGGATCATGTCACAAAAAGCACCTTGGCAAAGTGGCTTGGGACGCTACCTAAGGTGCTAGGAGAATTGGGCTAGCAGGGGATCCAAGGGAAGGGGTTCGAGTCTTGTTGGCAGCATGGGAAGTGTTTTTATTTTACATTCTAGCATTAGGGAGAAGGAGTAGTGGATGGCACATGGGACTTTTAATTGGATGAGGATTATGCTTGCTTTGATTTTGGAATTCAGCTAAGGTAGGATAATTGATGATTATTTTATTCATTTTATTTTAGATGATAAGATAAGAGATAAGTTAGGAGGGTGATAAGGGATTAATGTTGGATTATTTTTATTTTTATTAAGGTGATAAATGAGGAGATGATTAAGGGAATATGATAGGATAAGAGATAACATAGGAAATTAGGGGAATGATAATTGTGATTTTATTTTGATGATTTGATTAAGGGGATAAATGAGAAAATTTGGATATGATAGGAGCTATTTGAGTGGCCAATTATGGGTCTTTTTGGTTGGCAAAATTTGGCTAGGAAGGGGGGAAGTCAAGTGCCGAAAATGTATAGTATAAATAAGAGGGTGATCTTCTTTGGCATCTTTTTTGTTTTCTTCATTTCCTTTGTGTCAAAATTGAAATCTTCCATTGTGCCGATTTCT
The DNA here is from genome assembly GCA_025506655.1 of Gossypium rotundifolium. Taxonomy (NCBI): domain Eukaryota; kingdom Viridiplantae; phylum Streptophyta; class Magnoliopsida; order Malvales; family Malvaceae; genus Gossypium; species Gossypium rotundifolium. Next base: position 65,578,550 of record CP106732.1, on the reverse strand, counting down.
TTTTGTGAAACAGCCACCTAGTTTCGGCTTTTGTTTTGTGACCGAAACTTCAAAGACCCTTAAAGCCATTGGCATTTTCTTCTTCTCTTCTATTTGGTGTTTTGGCCGAACCTATCCCTCTTTCGAAAACTCTCTTCTTTTATTTTGATAGCCAATTATTTCAACCCTCTTTTAAGGGCCATAGCCGAACCATATAGCCTCATTTTCTACTCTATTTCTCTCCATTATTAAAAGTGCCAAAACACCATAGTCGAATCTTTATTGGAGGGGCTGTCGACTACGTGCTTGTGATCTTTTATTCTCTTCAATGTGTAGTGGTAAGTTCTTTCTTTATCATTCGATTTTGAGCTCTTTTTGCTAGTGTGCCAAAATCATGAGGATAGGCCTAGGGATGGCCGAATATTCTTTAAGCCATGATTATGTGTTCTTTTATGTGTAGCCGACGCTAAGGAGCCTTAAAAGAGATCTGTCGGGTTTTGGAACATCAAGGTAAGTGATTGATAACATTCGGCCAAGGGCCATAATTTGGGTATTTTAGTGTTGACTGTTTTTGATAATGGCTTTTTGGGGCAAGTCGGCTAGATTAAGGAAAGCTTTCGAGATTTAGATTCGTAAGGGGCTAATCGTCAGGAATAAGCAAAGCCTTTGGGATTTGGTAGGAGACCAAATCGGCATTAAAGGAGGAGGAAAAACCCCATTCATCTTGTTAGATACAAGTAGCTCAAGATTGAGTAAACTGTGCTAAAAAAGTGCCTAGTTATCGCACTATTCTCTTGTTGTGTGTATGTGTTATATTTATGTATATGTGATATGATGTGAATGGTAGCTAAAGTAAAGGCTAAAATGGTGGATACCCATGATGGGTAATTGTTCAACCAGGTCATTATTTTATGACGTTGATTTACATTTGATATATGTTTGAAATGTGATTGCATGTGATGTATAATTGTTCAAGTGATATGTTGCCATGATATATATGTATGTATGGGACTTGGGATGTGACTATCGAAGGAAAGGGTGTACTTTATGTACGTGGTCTAATGTTAGCCTTGTGCTACATTGGCGCTTGATGTTGGCTATGTGCCTCATCAAGGGAGGTGTTGGCTAGGTGCCACATCTCGGCATTTGATAGCTATGTGCATCACCGTGGACTGATTGATATATGGGATCACTATGTGATCGGTGGCTCACCCACGGCCTTGTGCAGCAGGTCTGCCAAGGTAAGATATGTGGATCACTTGGTTGATCGGTGGATTAGCCACGGCCTTGGGCAGCGGGTTTGCCAAGGTAGGTGTGACGGATTGACATTAGGTTGGGTTGGGCTTCATGTTGCATATTTATGCATTTGCGTGACTGATTATGTGGATCAATGTGGATAAGGGCCAAGCCCAATATGTGGAATTATGTGGATATATTGCCTTATCATCGATATGTAATGATGTGTGGATGTGGGCCAAGCCCATATGTGGAGACATGTGAAATAACTATGCACTGAGTCTGTTTGACTCACCCAATTTTTACCAACATCGTATGTGATGCATAAAGCTTGGACCGGTTTGGAGTGGATACGAGGTGGCCCATGCAAAAGATGTTTATAATTATATACGTATTTTATATTTTCAGTATTTTTTAGTAAAGGTTTATTGTAATAAGAGCCATTTAAAGTATTTGAAGTTATTTATTATGTTTTAGTTGGATTGACAATTAGTTTACTTTTTTAAATGATTTTTATTTTTATCAACTTACCTCCCAAAAGTATATACATAAATGTTTAATCCAGAAATTTGTAACAAATAAAGTTTTACTTAGAATTTTAAACAAACAATGTTCTTACAAAGGACAATTAAATTTTTAGGATTTTAACTCTAAGTCAAAAGCTTTTCAAATGTTTTCGCAGTGGCATTTCAAATTCAATCGTAGTGAATGGGCCGGGTTTGGAGTGTTATAGTTTGGTATCAGAGCCCGATTCAAAACTCGGCCTTGAGGGCTTTTTGGGCCCAAAAGTTTTCTATCTTTTGAAATTGGATTTTTCTAAGATGTGAGCAACTTTTTCTGGCATGGCACCTGAGTCTCTGACCCGAAGTCCACCAGGTAAGTACTCCTAACCTCTTTGTGATTTGTGTGTAGGGATACATAGGGACGTAGGCTAGTGGATTAGGAATTGAACCCTAGGACTAGTTTACCCCAACAAATACATAAGACTTTAATACACAATTAAACAAACCTGTGGTTAAGTCGCCGAGTTAGGGTGTGGCAACCATTGTGCGCATGTTTAGGATTGGTTTCGGTGGGAGCTTGGTATTTAAGCAGTCCGTGTGACTCACCTCCTCTCCACTCGAATCCTACCTGGTACGTAGCTTCGATTCACCCTAAGCAAGAGGCTTAGCCACGGGCTAAACTCAATAAATAAAACCCGAAAGGGACTAGCCGTATTTTTATGGAAACCCTAGCTTTAAAATCTCTATATTACCCTTTTAAGTGTAGCAAAAGATTATTGTGAAAATTTTTCCAAGATATTTCCTATTTGCAAAATTACTAAAATGGCCTTAGAGGTAAGATTACCAAAATGCCCTTGGTTTATAAAATACTCATATTACCCATAGTTCTTATCAAAATTTCATTACTTAGTTCAAAAAAACCCTAAATCTACAAAATATCAAAATACCTTGATTTTGGAAAAAAAAACTACGAAAATTACCCCTATCTGTAACTTACCACAATGACCCCCGATCTTCAAAAATTTTTGCAACAACACTGATTTGGAAAACAAATTCTCAAAAACAACCCCAAAGTTTTGTAAATTCCAATGGGTTAATTACCAAAATACCCTCAGATTTCCAAATTTCCAAAAATACCCCTGGGAATGCAAAATTACCAGAATACCCTTATTTACGAAATCACCAATGAACCTTATTTTGACAAATTACAAATATACCCCTGTAAGACAAATTACAAAAATACCCTTGTAAGATAAATTACGAAAATACCCCTGAGGTAGGAATGGACAGAAATGTTTGAAGAGTGAATGTGTATGGTAGATACTATCGAATGAATGTGCTTTTTTATGAATTATGATAGAAAACTTGGAACTTTGATTGATCGAAAGAGCTGCTACTAGACTCTTTTCATAAAACATCTTCGCGAATAATCAGTGAAACAATGGCTAATGCATAAAATTTCTTAAATAGATTAAAGCGCGGTAGTAGAAATGAGCTCTAGGGGACATGGTCACAATGTATGAGGACACGGTCGAGGTAGAATGATCGTGTCGGAGCCCGTTAGATCGGGTCAAGGGTCTGAGAATGAGGTACCACCACAGCCAGCTTTTGATGTTGAGTAGCAAGATCAGACGGAGGATGATGTTGTATCGCAGGTAGTGCTGCGAGTTCTTGAGATGGTGGCTGGAGCAGGTGGAAATATGAGAGCTAGAAAGTCCATATCCGAGTGACTCGAGCTAATGAAGTGAGATGTTTCGTGGCGTATCTGGTGTGGCACCTAGTACAGTTGAATATTGGTTGGAGGCAATCGAGCGAATTATGGATGAGCTCGATCAGACCCCTGAGGAGAAATTGAAAGGAATGGTGGTGCTGCTACGCGATGAAGCATATCAATGGTGGCTCACAGTTCGGGATGGTACCACAGCTGAGGATCTTACTTGGGATTATGTTAAGGCGGCGTACCAGAAGAAGTATATTGGTACCCATTACATTGATGCGCAAAGGAAGGCTTTTCTGGGGCTGGTTCAAGGGAACAAGTCCATAGCAGAGTACGAGGCTGAATTCCTAAGGTTAAGCCGATATGCTCGAGGAGTAGTGGCTACGGAGCATGAGCGATGTGTCCGATTTGAGGATGGACTAAGGGATGACCTGAGGTTGTTAATAGCTCCACAGCAGGAACGGGAGTTTGCCGTAATAGTGGAAAAGGCTAAGGTAGTCTAAGGAATTAAGGACTCTGCAAGGCAAAATAGAGATAAGGATAGGAATCGAGATGAGAGGAGTTTTGGACCATCAGAATCGACTGAGAGTTTTCAAAAAGATTGAGGAATAAGAATTTTACTCGTGTTATTAAGCCAGCTACTGGAAATCCGGACCGTCCGTGTGCTCAGTGTGGAAGGTATCATGTTGGCGACTGCTGGAATCGAGATCGAGAATGTTTTAGGTGTAAGTCTAAGTCTCATCTAATTAAAGATTGTCCTCATGATCCGAGTAGGACTCGGACCGTAGGCCAGGGTTATGAGCAGCCGGGTAGGAACGGTCAGCAAGCGATTAGGGGTCGTGGTCTGAACCATGGAGGAAATAGTTTCGACCGTGGTCGTGGAGCACCAAGCGGAGGTGCTGAAGGTTCAGATACGAGGCAACCAAGGTTGGTTTATGCAGTCGGCCGTCACGAGGAGAGTGATGTTCCAGATGTGACAATGGGTAAGTTCTTATTTTTGGAATACCCTTCATTGCCTTGTTTGTTATAGAGTTAGTTCGTTCTTGTAATGCTAGTGAAGTGTATGAAACCTTGGATGTGAATTTTAAAATTGTGCATAGGAAATATGTTAGTTTTAAGATCAGAGTGCGTAGCAGTAGTGTAGTGTGGTGAGTTAGGATGTACGATTTTTCGTTAGTAAGCAATTTTGAGGATGGAATTATTTTTAATGAGGGTAGAACTGTAATATCCTAGATTAGTGGTTATGCATTTGGTGCATAATTCATGTGTTAATAGGTTCAGTGAGTGGTTTGGATGTGATTTAGGGATTTTTAAAACTCTAGAATAAAAAGGGAATGCATTGGAGAATTCTTGGATTTTGAGTTAGTAAGGGGAGCAAGGCCAGGGAGGCCTTAAGGGAAAATTATAGGCGTTTTTTGGACATGGAAGCGAGCTTGGTAAAGTGGTTGGAATGCGCCACTTAAGGCTTAGGCAAGTGACACCATAAGTTGGGAGGAAGGTAGGAGGTTCGAGCAGCGTGGGAAGCAAATGGACATTTATTTTTGCATCAAGAAGGTGCCTAGCTAAGGAGGTCTTAAAAGAAATTCAGGTGGATCATGTCACAAAAGTGCCTCGGCAAAGTGGCTTGGGACGCTACCTAAGGTGCTAGGAGAATTGCGCAGAGAGATCCAAGGAAGGGTTTGAGTCTTGTTGGCAGCATGGGGAGTGTTTTATTTTGCATTATGGCGTTAGGGAGAAGGAGTAGTGGGATGACACATGGGACTTTTAATTGGATGAGGATTAAGCTTTCTTTTATTTTGGAATCCACTAAGGTAGGATAATTGATGATTACTTTATTCATTTTATTTTAGATGATAAGATAAGAGATAAGTTAGGAGGGTGATAAGGGATTAATGTTGGATTATTGTTATTTTTATAAAGGTGATAAATGAGGAGATGATTAAGGGAATATGATAGGATAAGAGATAACATAGGAAATTAGGTGAATGATAATTGTGATTTTATTTTGATTATTTGATTAAGGGGATAAAGGAGAAAATTTTAGATATGATAGGAGCTGTTTTAGTGGCCAATTATGGGTCTCTTTGGTTTGCAAAATTTGACTGGGAAGGGGGGAGTTAAGTGCCGAAAATATATAGTATAAATAAGAGGGATCTTCTTTGGCATCTTTTTTGTTTTCTTCATTTCCTTTGTGTCGAAATTGAAATCCTCCATTGTGCTGATTTCTTTTTGTGAAACATCCACCTAGTTTCGGATTTTGTTTTGTGATCGAAACTTCAAAGACCCTTAAAGCCATTGGCATTTTCTTCTTCTCTTCTATTTGGTGTTTTGGCCGAACCTATCCCTTTTTCGGAAACTCTCTTCTTTTATATTGATAGCCGAATATTTCAACCCTCTTTTAAGGGCCATAGCCGAACCATAGAGCCTTATTTTCTACTCTATTTCTCTCCGTTATTAAAAGTGTCGAAACACCATAATCGAATCTTTATTGGAGGGGCTGTCGACTACGTGCTTGTGATCTTTTATTCTCTTCATCGTGTAGTGGTAAGTTCTTTCTTTATCATTCGATTTTGAGCTCTTTTTGCTAGTGTGCTGAAATCATAAGGATAGGCCTAGGGATGGCTGAATATTCTTTAAGCCATGATTATGTGTTCTTTTGTGTGTAGTCGATGCTAAGGAGCCTTAAAAGAGATCTATCGGGTTTTGGAACATCAAGGTAAGTGATTGATAACATTCGGCCATGGGCCATAGTTTGGGTATTTAAGTGTTGACTATTTTCGATCATGGCTTTTAGGGGCAAGTCAGCTAGATTAAGGAAAGCTTTCAGGATTTAGATCCGTAAGGGGCTAATCATCAGGAATAAGCAAAGCCTTCGAGATTTGGTAGGAGACCAAATCGGCATTAAGGGAGGAGGAAAAACCCTGTTCATCGTGTTAGATACAAGTAGTTTGGGATTGAGTAAACTGTGCTAAACAGGTGTGTAGTTATCGCACTATTCTCTTGTTGTGTGTATGTGTTATATTTATGTATATGTGATATGATGTGAATGGTAGCCGAAGTAAGGGCTAAAATGGTGGATACCCATGATGGGTAATCGTTCAACCAGGTCAGTATTTTATGACGTTGATTTACATTTGATATATGTATGAAATGTGATGGCATGTGATGTATAATTGTTCAAGTGATATGTTGTCATGATATATATGTATGCATGGGACTTGGGATGTGACTATCGAAGGAAAGGGTGTACTTTATGTACGTGGTCTAATGTTAGCCTTGTGCTACATTGGCGCTTGATGTTGGCTATGTGCCTCATCAAGGGAGGTGTTGGCTAGGTGCCACATCTCGGTTGTTGATAGCTGTGTGCATCACCGTGGACTAATTGATATATGGGATCACTTATGTGATTGGTGGCTCACCACGGCCTTGTCTGAGAGTCCGCCAAGGTAAGATATGTGGATCACTTGGTTGATCGGTGGATTAATACACCTTGGGCGTGGGTTTGCCAAGGTAGGTGTTACGGATGGACATTAGGTTGGGTTGGGCTTTATGTTGCATATTTATGCATTTTGCGTGATTGATTATGTGGATTAATGTGGATAAGGTCCAAGCCCAATATGTGGAATTATGTGGATATATTGCCTTACCATCGATATGTAATGATGCGTGGATGTGGGCCAAGCCCATATGTGGAGACATGTGAAATAACTATGCTTTGAGTCATTTGACTCACCCAATTTTTACCAACATCTTAGGTGATGCATAAAGCTTGGACCGGGTTGGAGTGGATACGAGGTGGCCCATGCAGAAGATGTTTTTAATTATTTACGTATTTTATATTTTCAGTATTTTTAAGTAAAGGTTTATTGTAATAAGAGCCATTTAAAGTATTTGAAGTTGTTTATTATGTTTTAGTTGGATTGACAATTAGTTTACTATTTTTAAATGATTTTTATTTTATCAACATACCTCCCAAAATTATATACATAAAGGTTTAATCCGAAATTTGTAACAAATAAAGTTTTACTTAGAATTTTAAACAAACAATGTTCTTACAAAGGACAATTAAATTTTTAGGATTCTAACTCTAAGTCAAAAGCTTTTCAAATGTTTTTCGCAGTGTCATTTCAAATTCGGTTGTAGTGAATGGGCCGGGTTTGGGGTGTTACATATGGTATCGCATCGAGATGTGATCCCATGTAAGACCATATCTGGGATATGGCATTGGCATCATGATACATGTATGATGTGATTGAGTATCCTTCGATATTCTGAGTAGTTCAACAGGAAAAGAGCTAAGTTTATGTACAGATGGCAAAGAGCTAAGTCTATGTTTAAAGAGTATAAAAGTGCTAAAGTTATGTGATGAAGCGATACAGGTACCCATGAGTAACTTACGAGAAATGAAAAAAATGTGATATATAATTTTGTAAGAGTATGCATGAGTAAGTTATGTTGATGTGTTTGAGAACTTGTGTATTATTCAATGAAATGAATAGATGCTATTATAAGTCTAAATGTTGCTATTTATTTCATGCAAACTTACTAAGCTTTATGCTTACCCCTCTCATTTCCCTTTTCCTTTTAGTATCGCCAAGTTAGCTTGGGGATCGTAGGACATCAGAGTCCGGATTACTATCAACTATTCTTTGGGTATAATAAAATTGATTTTTTTGGGTATGGCATGTATATGAACTTAGTCATTTTGTTATGTCATATTTGTTAGTCAAAGTGTTGGCTGTTATTGTTACTCATCCATTTTGTAAATGGCCATTGGGAATTGGCCACTACTTGTTAAGTTATATATATATATATATATAGATATATATATATATTCAATGATGATGATATTCATGAAGTGCAAGTTCGTGTAATTGATCGAGTAAAATGTGAAGTGTATGCATGATGAATTAGTGATTCTTCATAGTATATTATTGTTATATTATGTGTTGCTTGTGGTGGTATAAGTGTGTTTGTTTTTCAAGGTGGCAATTGGCTTGGTAAATAGCCTTCTAATTGTCCACATGGGTAGACACACAGGCGTGTGTCTAGGCTGTGCGTGACACATGGTCAGCCCCTTGGGTGTGTTGATAGGTCGTGTGTCCCTCCATCAAATTTGCAAAATTTCAATTTGTCACACGGCCTAGCATGCGGGCATGTGACTAGGCCGTGTTCCCCAAAGTGTTTGTTGACATCATAAACAAAATACTAAGGGTTTCAAACACGGGTGAGGGCACGAGTGTGTCTTGGCCGTGTGAAGGATATATGCCATAGACACGGGCGTGTGCCAGGTCGTGTGAAAACCCCTGTAGGTTCAAAATGAAAAATAAAATCCACATGGGTTAAGAACATAGGCGTGTGAGACCACACGGCCTGCCCACACAGGCGTGTAGCCCTGTTTTAGGCAAAAAATTTCTAATTGTGTGAAAGATTTTGGGTTATTCTCGAACCACTCTATATGAATGTTTACGGTCTCGTAGACCCATAATAGGGACGTTATGAAAATGAATGAAAAATTTTAAAGTTAGAACGAAATTTTATGGCCCGATGTTATATGTTTGAGCGAGTTAAGTTCGATAATGCCTCGTATCCGGTTCCAGAGTTGAATACAAGTAAGGGGTGTTACAAAATTCTTAGCTAACACATATGTACCAAAATGACCAAACTCCTACATGCCATATACTCAAAATACTTAAGTTTCAAAGTACCAAAGTGATAGTAGGATAGCATGATGAAATCTCTGATGGTCCCCGAATCCAAGCTAGATTGATTTCACTATAAAATACAATAAAGTAAACAAAGTAAGCTATAAAGCTTAGTAAGCTCGTATGAAAATAATAAGCAAAACGCACCATTTAATTTACCATTCAAAATATGCATGTAACATACCACAAAATAATTAACCAAAATGTTAACATGTATTCAATTTTTTCATATGTTCAATGCATATACAGTTTCTGTACATACCTATACTGATACGTATCTATTCTCACTATTTCACATCTTCGATATACCCGTTAAATCATTTGGAATAATAAAGGATACTCGGGAATCTCGCACTCTAAGTGTCAATATATATATAGTCGAAGCTATCTCAATAAATCTTGCACCGAAGAGCCAATACATAGTTGAAGCTACACGGTGCTACTCACACAAGCTGACAAGAATCCGCAACACATGCTGGATAACTCAACCACCGGTAGGACATACGAACCAGCACCCAAAACAATAATAACCTCTAATGACATGTCATTCGTATCCTAATCTATTCCTAAGGTTCAACTAGGATTTCCAATGTCAAATCTTTTTTGAACATATCCGCATGGTCATATTTACAGTTTATGCATATATCAAAGCATTAAAAATACAATTATAACATTGCTTATTACATACGAACTTACCTCGGATGCAAAAACGACGAATTAAGTCGATTAGTCTGAAACTTTATTCTTTCCCCGATCTAAATGCGTATTTCACCTTTCTTGATCTAAATATAATCAAAATTAACTTATTCAATAATCTCTCTATTCAAGTTAATCCAAAAGAATACATTAAGGTACTTTTCCATTTTTGGCCCCAACTTTTCAACATTTTATAATTTAGTCCTTATTTCAAAAAATCACAAATTCATGCAATTCAACCACAACCCATGCTAGTCGAATTTCAATTAGGTCCCTAGTAGTCCATATTTTTCATTTATTTCATAATTTAATCACAAAATTTGTACATTTCACAATTTAACCCCTAATTGAAAAATTTGTCAAAAATCACTTTAAAAAAGTTGTTTACCTAACAACAAGCATGCATTTTCCACCATTAAACATCAAAATACATCAACATTCATCAATGGAAAACCCTAAACCTTTAACAATTTTGTAAATTAGTCCCTGGGCTAGCTAGACTAAGCTGCAATGATCTCAAAAACATATAAATCATGAAAAACGAGACAAAAATCATACTTAATAAGCTATACAAGCTTGGTCAAATGAAAACCTAACTATGGCTATTCTTCTCTTCACTTTTCGGCAAAGGAAGATGATAACCTCCAAAATTTGGTTTTTTTTTTACTTAATAAACCTTTAATAATCAATTTACTAATTTAACCTTAATAATAATACATTAAAAGTACTTAATGCATGTCCATAAATGTCCATTCATTCTATTAGTGGTATAATTACAACATAAACCCTCAAACATTTAATTTCATATCTAATAAATCCCTTTAGCTTATAGAACTCTAATTTTGTACTTTATGCGATTTAGTCCTTTTTATCAAATTAAACACTTAAACGATAAAATTTCTTAACGAAACTTTCACATAAACATATTATCATACTATAAAAATTAAAATAATAATAAAATAATTATTTTAACTTTGAATTTGTGGTCCCAAAACTACTATTTTGATTTGACTAAAAATGGGCTATTACAATTCTCCCCCTTAGGATTTTTTGTCCCCGAAAATCTTACTAGAAAAGAGGTTAGGGTACTATTTTCTCATAGCTTCCTTGGGTTCCCATGTAGCCTCCTCGACACCATGTCGTTACCACAAAACTTTCACCAAAGCTATGTGTTTATTTTTCAACTCTTTAACCTCTCAAGCTAAAATTCTAAGCAGGTCTTCATTATACGTCATATCAAATTGAATCTCAATCTATACCGAAGAAATTATGTGTGATGGATCTGACCAATATCATCGCAACATCAACACATAAAACACATTGTGGATCTCCTCTAACTCTAACGGTAAAGCTAATTGATATGCTACTGATCCTCTTTCGATTATCTTATGCAGCCCGATAAGTCGGAGACTCAGCTTGCCTTTGAGACCAAATCTAAGAATTTTCTTCCATGAAGATACTTTTAGAAATACTTTGTCACTGATCTGAAATTCAATATCTTTTCGTTTCAAATCCGCGTACGATTTTTATCGATCTGGAGCTACTTTCAAACTGTCACGAATTACTTTTACTTTCTCTTTAGTCTCTCTAATTAAATCAACCCCGTGAATCTTTTTCTCAATAAGCTCTATCCAGTACAATGGAGTTTAGCATTTGCGACCATACAAAGCTTCATACGGTACCATTTTTATGCTCGATCAAAATTTATTGTTATCACGAGTTCCACCAATGGCAAATATTTCTCTCAGTTGCCTTCAAATTGTACAACACAACAATAGTTGTTTCTGCTCCCTTTTACTCTATTTTCTCATCTTTTTTTCTTCTTTTGAATACCCACCACATTCGACGACCATTGCAACACCAAATCACCACCACTACACCACCGTCCCTCACCTTTCATCATCTTCTTGCCACCATCAGACCTCCACCGTCGTCGTCACGATGCCACACCACCGGCGAGCTTCTGTGCCACCACCATTATCACCCATCATTTTTATTCAATTTTCTCCTCTCTTCATCTCTTTGATCATAATTGTTTCCTATTCATTCTTTCATCTATCATTTCATTTTGAAATATCATTGTTCATCCTCTCACTCACTTTATTTTTATTTTTATAGCCACTATTATCCCTCTCTAATCAAGTTCTCTTTTCAATCGTAGATCTTCGAATATTGTTGGTATAATTAAGTGGTGTTTAGTTCATCTAATCTTAATCCTCTCTTTTTATATGTAAAGAATAGAATCTAATGTTGACATGTATATTACATTTTTGTGAAGGTTCCAATTTGAATTTCTCATATATGTATTCTTGATATAAGAAGATTGAATCTCAGTTTGGAAGATAAATTGGGTAAGCATTTCTCATTAGATTTTAATAAGAGAACTATATGGGATTGAATATTCGATCTAATATATGAGTGTGTTTTGGTGTTGACTTTGGAATCAAAATGATTCAAGGTCCATATCTACATCGTTGGAGTGTGGGGATTGGAGTCAGTGTGAACGAAATTGCTATTCAAGGTATGGGTTTTAACTGATTTAAAGATTAAGGATGACTTGTTCATAAATAATACAAAAGAATATGTAATAATAATATTTGCATAACTATTTCTATACTTATGATCAATCAACTACATGAGTAATTGTGGTAGAAATGAAATCTTTTATTAAGCATAGGCTACAAGTAGGTACCCTGATATGAAAATTTTGTACTTCCAAATATGTGTATGTTATTGTATGACTCGATGGTGTTTCTTATGTAATGTGATGCTAAAGCATGCCATTGATTTTATATTTATATTGAAAGTATGATAAATCATGTTCCTTTTGATTGATAAAGATGATTGCATGCTTAAGACATGCCATTGTTTTCGTTATAAAATGATTACATGTTAAAATCATGATTTCTAATACCAAAAAACTGAATGCATGATAACTCATGCTTATTGTTTCTATCTTTGATAGCATGTTAAAATCATGTATATTGTACTATATTGTCTTTGATATTGATTAAGCATGTCATATTGCATTAGAGTGGGACAATTTTGTAAGGAGGAAGTACTTGCAACTTGTCCACAATTTTGGTAGCTTGTCCACAATACTAGTAGCTTGTCTGTATTACTGGCAATTTATCTACATTACTGGTGGCTTGTCCACATTTCTGGCAGTTTATCTGCATCACTTGTGGCTTGTCCACAAACTAACTTGTTATTGTGTAATAGCCTAGTTTTGACCCTAGTCAAAATAGTGGTTTTGTGACCACAAATCTGAGGTCAAAAAAATATTTTAATATTATTTTTGGTATTTATAGTATGTGATTAAGCATGTGTGGAATTTTTGTGTGAAAATTTTAACGTTTGTGTGCTTAATGTAAGAAAAGGACTTAATCGCATAAAATGTAAAAGCTCTGTGTTGATTGTTAAAGTGTCTATTTGTCATGGCCTTATAAAGGTGAAGGCCTTATGAAGTAATTAAACCATTAGCAAGGTTAATTTATAACCAACCATTATAAGCTTTAATGTTTAATTCATTAAAGGCAAAATGGTAAATGATGAATTAAGTTATTATTTAATTAAAATAAACAATTAGATAGCCAATTCATATCATCTTTCCATCGAAAATTAAAAGAAATAAAAGGGTTTTAAGCTTTTAAAAATTCGCCTATCAAGTTCTTTGAATCAAGGTATGTTTTGAGCTTAGTTTTTGATAATTTCTACGTTTTTGTAATCATTGCTTCATGCTCTACAGAACCCATGCTTAAATTTTGTGAATTGATGATGAATTTGAAATGTTTCATGGATGAATTCATGAGCTTTGTGAAGTTTGGTGATGAATTATAAAATTTATGTGATAGATTAACATAGTTTGTCTTTGGATTTTTGATGATTTTGAGTTAATTAGACTAAATTGTGAAAATAAGAAATTGGAGGACTAAAATGTGAAATAAATGAAATATGTGGACTTGTATGGTCATAGGTAGAATTTGGCTAGGTATGGGTGAAGTGAGATTTTGTGTATTTTGTGATTTTGTGAATTAAGCACTAAAGTGTCAAAATGTGAAAATATGAGGGCTATTTTGTAAAATTTCCTCAATATATGTGTTTGGACTAAATTGAATGAATTGGTGATTGAATGAGTTAAATTTGAATGTGTTTAGACCAAGAAATGAGAGATTCGGATAAAGATTGAGGCAAATATAAAGTACTCGATTGATCGGCTAGTTCTAGTATTTCGACATTTGAGGTAAGTTTGGATATAATACATGTTGTTAAATTATGTTTTAGTATTGTGGAATGAATATATATGTGAATATGAAATTAGAAATGCTATGTGCGGAATTGAATTTAGATGGCACTAAGTGTGCAAAATTGAAATCGAGATAGAAATGAATAGCACTGTGTGTGCGAAATTATGGAAGCTTCAGCTTCATTGTTTGGTACTGTGTGTTCGATACTGAGATGAATTTGGTTAAAGTTCTGGCACTAAATGTGCGATGATATTTATATTTCGGCTACAAAGTTGGCACTAAGTGTGCAATTAAATCAAATGAGTAACAAAGGTTGACCGGGGTGTAATATCAAGTATTGAATAGCATAAATGGTGAGTTACTATGTGTTGGCTAATGGTGAGTTACTATGTGTTGGCTAAGGTATGTATCGAACCTATGTGGTTGATATACTTGTGTATGGAATTATGAATGGTTGAGTGAGTATATTAGCTATGGATGATAAGGTATGAATGTTTGAGAGTTGATCTATGTGATGGATTTACTTATATAATGTGTTTGGTTTCATAATTAGAATGTATTATATTACGAACTTACTAAGCTTAAAAAGCTTACTGTGTGAATTATTTCTCTGTTTTATAGTGTCAGTAAAGCTAGCTCAGATTCGGGGATCGTCAATGGCTCTATCACACTATTGGCATATCTATTTGGGTACTTTTGAAAGATGTATATAGTTGGTATATGACATGTATAGGCTAGAAGTTATGATATGTTTTGTAATGTTTGGTATTTGTTACAACAGTCCAGTTTTGACCCTTGTCAGAATAGCGGTTGTGGGACCACAAATCTGAGATAGAATAATATTTTAATATTATTTTATGTGTTTATGAAACGTGTCTATGCATGTGAGAAATTTCTGTGAATTAATTTGTCCGTATGTGTGCTTAATTTGAGAAAAGAATTAAATTGCATTAAATGCAAAACTAGCATGATATTTGTAAAATTGCCTAGTTGATGTGGCTTTTAAATATTGAGGCCTTATGAGGCAATTAGCCCACTAATTAAGTAAGTGGATGAACATGGGCAAGAATGACCTTGTATTATATGTTTTATATATTTAGTATTAAAGGTTAAAATTGGAAATTGTTTATTAAAGAAGTTATAATAAAACAAAAAAATAAAAATCAAGCATGTTCATTATATTTTGGGTGCCTAAAGTTAAAAGAAAAAGAAGAAATAGAACCAAGCTAGGTTCGACTCTCATTTATCTTGATTCAAGGTATGTTTTGATTCGATTTTTAATAATTTCTACGTTTTCGTAATCGTTGCTTGGAGTACTTTGAAACCCATGTCTTAATTTTGTGAATTGATGATGTTTTTGAAATGTACCATTGATGAACACATGAGTTTTGTGATGTTTGAAGATGAATTATGAATGATATGTGATAGATTAACAAGATTTATTTTTGAGTTTTGATAATTTTGAGTATTTTGGACTTAATTGAGGAAATAGTATTTTGAAGGACTAAATTGTGAAATAAATGAAATATATGTACTTATATGGACTACATAAGATTTTGTGTATTTTGTGAAATAGGGACTAAAATGTCCAAATATGAAAATATGGGGGCTAATTTGAAAATTTCCCTAAATATGTGTTTTTGGATTGAATTGAATGATTTGGTGAATCAATGGATTAAATTTGAGTATGTATAGATCAAGAACCGAAGAAAACGGACTTAGATCGCGGGAAATCAAAAGTTATTGAATAATCATTTGTTTTCGTTCTTCCTGTACGAGGTAAGTCGATATACAAATAAATGTGTTGAATTGTGTTGTTTATGCATCTATGAAATTTAGATTGCTATGAATTATGTTTGAGATGTTATGTACATGAAATCCAAGAGATTTTCAATAAGGTATAAATATCTGAGAAGTCCCGTACCAATTTAGGAATAAACAGGATTGCGTATGTCATGACATAGGTGCCCGATATGTGATATCATGTAAGAACACATTTGGGACGTCGGTATTGATTATAGATTTCATGTAAGACCACGTTTGGGACGTTGGCATCGATATGAGATTTACGTGTAAGACTATGTTTGGGACATTGGCATCGTATTTGATTCGTGTAAGACCCTATCTGGGATAGTGGCATCGATATCTGAATACATGTAAGACCTCGTCTTAGATGTTGGCATTGTATGACTATTTCGAGAACTCTAAGTATCCTATTTAGTTCCGATTGGTTCAACGGGCGAATCCAAGAAATGAATGATTTTATGTGATATCTGTCTATTTCAAGTACGTCTGAAGTATATGTTTTGAATAAGCCTAAGAGGTAAGCTAGCATGTACATTGATGCTATGAACAAAGTGAGATATGTATATGTTTGATATATGAGCAAAAGAGATGCTTGAGACATGATATGTTGGAAAGCAATGGCAAACAAATTGAGCCAAAGAGAAATTTATGTGTATGGAATGAAAATATATTTAAGAATTTCATATGCTATTCTTATAATTGATTATATGTTACGTTTATTTGTATATGGCTTACTAAGCTTTCAAAAGCTTACTTTGTTTGTGTTTATTCTGTTTTATAGATCGTCAACGCCACTGAAGGCTCAGGGACTGTCGAGGATCGTCACCACACTATCAAGCTTAATTTTGGTACTCTTGAACATGTATATAGTTAAATGTAGTATGTATAGGTTAGTCAATTTGGTAAATGTTTGGAATATAAATAGCCATGTGATGTGGCTAGATGAATATCGGTAATATACATGAGTGATTATGATATATGATGCATGCTTTGGTATGGGTTGATGGCAATGAAAAGGTCTTATGAATCGTAAGTTTATTGATGGATTGATGCCATAGTGAATTGGTGAAATTTTGGATGAATCATGCTTGGTTTTACATGTGATTTAGTTGTGCTAGTTAACATGCTTTGAGATGAGTTTGAATATGATGATATGATGAACAATTTGATGTGATTTGGTTGCCCATGATGTATGAAAAGATGCTTAATTTTGCTTGTAGGGATGACCCATAGTGTGGGTGGCAATTTGGCCTTAAAATGGCCTATAATTGCCACACGGTTGAGCACACGGGCGTGTAGCCTGACCGTGTCCCTCGTGGTTGAAATTCAAAACAACTCAGGGTCGACCACAGGCTGGTCACAGGGTGTGTGACTGATCATGTGGTGCAAGTCATGCTCGACCATAGGTGAGGCAAACAGCGTGTCCACGATCGTGTGGACAAGTCAATATGTATGCCTTATTTTGACACGGCTTAGACACATGTGCGTGTCTGAGGTTGTGGGAGGCACACGGCCTGCCCACACAGGCGTGTGACCTCTGTAACTTAGAAACATTTTTAAATTTTTGAGAATTTTCAATTGTGTTCGATTTATTCCTAGCTCCATTTTAATGCATGATTAAGGTCTCCTTGACCTATTTTAGGGACAATTTGGTGTAATTTCTTAATTTGTATTATGAAATATCTGTAAAAGTTTCTCGATTGTTTGGTAATGCCTTTTAACCCTATTTTAACGACGGATACAGGTTAGGGGTGTTACAGATGATTGGTATTAGAGCTATGGTTTAGCCAATTCTCATACTAATGTAGCCTGTGAGAGTCTAGCTATACATGCCATATATTTGAATTGTGATAGTGTGATGAATCCTGATGTGTAAAAATATGTTTATCATATAGTAATGGATCTCGAAAGAGGCCGTAGCTGACGACGTAGAAAGTAATACTCCTACTCCCGCTCAAAGAATAGCACCATCTGATTCGAGACCGGCTACTAGCAGTCAAGAGGGAAAAGCTAAACAAGCTTTCTTCCAAATGATGAGTGAGTGGTTCACTCAGTTTGTGAGAAATAATCCGATTGTTTCACAACCTCCGCCCTCGACTAATCCCCCTCAGACTATCGTTGTGCCTCCGGTTATGAACTTGAATTTGTTGAATAAACCTCCGGTTGACAAAATACATAAATATGGGGCTGAAGAGTTCAGGGCTACCAGTAATGATGATGCCGAGAAATCTGAGTTTTGGCTTGAGAACACAATCCGAGTATTTGATGAGATGTCACTGAGTCCTGAAGAATGTATGAAATGTATTGTTTCTTTATTACGGGATGCAGCTTATCAGTGGTGGAAGACTTTAATTTCTGAGGTTCAGAGGAATAGGTTACTTGGGATTTCTTTTAGTCTGAGTTTTGAAAGAAATATATCAGTCAGTGATTCATAGATAAAAATGAAAGGAATCCTAGAATTGAAAGCAGGCCGCATATACATCTTTGAATCTGACGAGAGTTCGTGAGATTAACTCAGTATGCTCGAGAATGTGTATCAATCGAAGCAATAACGTGCAAAAGATTTGAAGAAGGCCTTAACGAAGATATTCGTTTGCTAGTTGGGATTCTGGAGATAAAAGAGTTTGTTGTGCTTGTTGATCGAGCTTGTAAAGCCGAGGCACTCTGGAAAGACAAAAGAAAAGCTGAGTGTGAAGTTAGAGATGTAAGAAAGAGATTTTCAAGTAAATCATTTCAGTCTGCATCAAAGAAATTCAGAGATGAACATAGTTGTTCTAGGGCAAATGTTGGATAATCGAATAGAGATCGAGCTAGATCACAGTTGAATACCAAAACTCCAGGTACTTTGTAACATCCTGAATTAATGGGCCTTTGCATTTGATTTGTGTTATGTTCAATATGATAATTAGAGTGTTTAAGGGGTTTAGATTGGGCTCAGGTTTGGGCTGAGGCCTTGATCAAATTTTCTGTTTGGGCATTTTAGTGGAAAGCTAGATAGGTCCGGGCTTAAAAGATATTATTCGCAATTAAAACACAAAAATGGGCTAGTGGCCCGATGGACGATGGCGTGAAAAGCGATAAGGGGATCCAAGGTTGAGTCACATTACCCACTTATTTATTTTAATTATTTTTGGCGTTAAAGGAGAGGAGGTGGGCGGCTAGGATGCTTTAAAATAGGAAGATTTATCTGTTGGATAATATGGATATTGTGCTATTAATAGTAGGGAGAGGTGGTGTTATTTAGGCCTCTCCTAAAGGTGAATAGATCAAGATAAAGGAGAAAAGTAGGAGCTATCTACTGAGAGCAGAGTTGGCCGAAATTCCATCTCCTAGAAGGGGGAAGGAATTGATTTTTTCAAGTTAAAGGGGTGCCAAAATTTACCTATTATTTGATTAATTATTAGTTATCAGGAAGGGCACTTTTGGGTTTTGATAAGCAAGTGCCAAAATTCTCTATAAATAAGGGTGGTATCTCTTCAATTCGACATTTGAACCCTATTCTTTTCCTCATTCTCTGTGCCAACATTCTCAATCTTTCACTATAATTTCTATTCTCTCTTCTCTTCCAAAAGTCGAAACCACTCAATTCTTTCTCTCATCTTCACTTTCTTCAAAAGCTGAAACCTCTCACTTCACTTTCTTTTTCCATTCTATTCTCTTGTGCCGATTTCTCCATAAAGCCGGAATCTCCTAGAAGTTGTCGAATTCCCTGTAAAGGTAGGTGCCGATTTTCTTCTGTTCTTTTTCCCTTCTCTTTCGGTTTTGAAACTATAGTTGAATGGCTAGTTGATTGATAGGTCATCTTTAGTTTAACTTTTTCTCTAAACACATGTTTTTTTGGTCGGCACTTCGGGAAGTCATAGTAGATCGAATCATCCAAATCTCAAAAAGTCGAAAGTCGTTAATCTCTAAGTATCCTATTGATTTTGGGATTTCAAGGTAAGGGGTTTCCTTTAGATTCCTATTAGATTCGCTATCATATTTGAGATCTTAACTCATATATAGTTTAACAACCCTATTTTGCTATAGTAATTCTGACAAGGACTTTTTGGATGGAATCAAATATGGATCAGGCAAAGGTGAGGATTGAGTCTGTAAACCCAATCCCTAAGTTTAAGAAACTAGCAGTGTCTACTGTTCGAGATTGGCCGTCGGGTTGTGGACCAGCTTCTGAATAGCATCTTAGGCAGATAGCAGTCGTATTGGCTTCTGATCGTGTCGACATAGAAGGTGTCATCTTAACCGTAATAAGGTGTGTAGATTCTTGACACATAAGCTTTGTTATGTTATATGTATGCTATGGGCTAAAATCCGGAAAGAGAGGCTGTATGAACAGTCGTGTTACCCAGAAAGGGTAGGCAAAGGATGCCATGTACGTAATCATAGAAACTTTTCTATGTGTATCAAAGCATGTGAAAGTATGAGATCTGTTAGATGGCTTGATGTTTTGATTCTTGTATGTGTGTATGCATGGGATAGGATTGATTGATCGATTTATGGAAGGGGAACAGGTCGCGGGGCAATCGGTGGCTTTGCCGCAAAGGTTCGTATTAGCGATCGATCTTTATGACAGGCAGCATAGCTGTTGAAATACTAAATGTATTTTCTGAGGTTCACATTAACGATTGGTCTTTATGATAGGCAGCACAGCTGTCGACGTGGTGTGTAGTGGATGGAGGGTTGATTGTAGAAATCCCCACGGTGTGATGGTTGGTACGGGGGTGTGTAGAGGATGGACTCTTAGGTTTTTGGATGGGCTATGTTGCATGACATATTTTGTTACCATTGTATATTGTGCAAGGCCCATAATGTGTTTGTGGGCCCTAGGCTTTTATATGTTTTAAAGTTTTGCATCTCGAGCCTTTGTGACTCACCCATTTTGTTTTTCCGAGGACATGGGAGGACATGGGAGCCGAGGCGGACTCAAGGGGCCATCAAGACTATTAATATTTTCATAGACTATCTTTAACTTTTCGTTTAAAATATAAATTTTTGGGAATATTTCTGTAATAAGGCCCCATAACTTAAGTTTCCAATTTATGTGTTACTCGCTTTATTTTAATTTCACCCTTAATAAGTCACATCCTTATAATCCTATATTTTTCCAAAGTCTTATTAATAAAATGAAATGATAAATGAGCTTTTCAAACTCAACCGATGCAAATGATAAGTTCTTCAAACTTTTTCACAAATATCACGATTAACAAAAACAATTGAGACTTTTTAAAACCTATCGAAGCAAAGTTTTTAAGATTTAACCTGTAGCATACCAGATCCGATAATGACGTATGGGCCGGGTTTGGGGTTTTAATTTTTGGTATCAGAGCCCAGTTCAAGACTCGGGCTGTGAAATGGGTCCAGTAGGAATTTATGAAAGTAATGTGATATATATGATGGGCTTTATGGGCTTTATGGACGTAGACTAGTAGGATAGTGTTGATGGACTTTAGGTTTAGTATAAACGCTTCTTCAAAACTCATAAGACTTAATTTTTCTTAATTAAACATGTTTGTGAACAAGTCACAGGGTTAGGGTGTGGAAACAGGCATATGCATGTCTAGGATTGGATCCAGGAAGAGCTTGGTATTTAAGCGGTCCTAGTGACTCACCTCCCTTTTGGAATCCTACATGGTGTGTAGTGACTGTTCGCCTTAGCCACGAGGACTTACTAATAGGCCAAAATTCATAACTAAAACCCGAAAAGGACCAGTACCCTATTTTTGTAAAATTACCTGTATGTCCCTGATTTTGTAAATTATCCAAAACACCCTAGGTTGAGGAAATTTACTGAAATACCCTTGTTTAAAATTACCAAAGTACCCTTGTTTGAGAAATTACTAAATTACCCCTAATTTACGAAAGTTACCAAAATTTACAAAATTACTAAAATACCCTCAAATTACAAATTACCAAAATACCCTATTTTGTAAAATCACCAAGATACCTTATTTTGGAAAATTACAAAAATGCCCTTGCAGGTTAAAATTACGAAAATACCCTTGGGTAGTGAAATGATGAAAATACCCCTAGGTGATGAATGTAAGTTCATGATGCTGCTTGTGTGTTGATGTGTGATGAATGTTGATTGAATGTGTATTCTAGAACTAGGAAATACTGAGTTGAGAACTAAACTTGTAGATAGAATCAATTGAAAGAACTCTTATTAAAACTACATTCCATAGAGGTATGCATTATTGATCGGTGGAAGAAAGAATTATGAATTCATAAAATTTTTAATCAGGTAAATCGCGAACGGTAGAATGAGCACTAGAGGACATGGTGTGCATGGCCGAGGTAGAGGCAGAATTGCTGTGTCAAAACCCGTAGGGTCTGGTCACGAGTTAGGGAATGGGGTACCAGTGCCACCAGCTGTGGGGGTGAACTTTCAAGATCAAACGGCCGGAGATGATGCTGTATCTCAGGCAATGTTACGAGTCTTAGAGAAGGTTGCTGGGGCAGGCATGGGCATAGGAGCCGAAAGTCTGTGCCAGAGCGACTAAGAGCCAATAGGGCCGAAGTGTTTAAGGGAATTTCTGGTGTAGCTCCTAGTACAGTGGAGTACTAGTTGGAAGCAATGGAGCGGATAATAGATGATCTCGACATTACGGATGAAGAGAAGCTGAAGGGAGTGGTGTCTCTTCTCCGGGATGAAGCATGTCAATGGTGGCTTACGGTTAAGGAGGGTACTGTAGCTGACCATATCACCTAGGATCACTTCAAAACATCGTTCCAAAGTAAGTACATTGGGACAAGCTATGAGGATGCGTAACGCAGTGCATTCCTGAACATGGTTCAAGGAAGTAGGTCGGTTGTAACAGACCGAATCTGACCCTAATCGAAACGGTGGTTTTGGGACCACAAATTCAAGCCTGAGAAATATTTAAATATCATATTTAGTGTTTATTATATATGAATTTATATGTGTGAAATTTTCGTAGAAAAATTTCATCGTTTGAGTATTGAATTTGAGAAAATGGACCTAATCGCGTAAAAAGTAAAAGTTGCAAACTAAAGTGTAATGTGTTAATTTGAGCATGGCTTTTAATATGAGGTATTAAAAGGGCAAATAGCCCATTTTTAAGTTAGTGGCCGGCCATCATAATGCATGTAATAATGTTGGTATTTTATATAATATAAGTTATTACATTTTATGTTAAAATAATTAGTTAATATATGTTAATAAAATAAAAAAATAAGAAAGCCATGCATTGTTCATCTTTTGGTCGAAAAACACAAAAGAAAAAGAGAAAAGCCTTGAAACATTTGACCTTATTCAAGCTTAATTAGGTAAGAAATCTAGCTCGTTTTTGTTAATTTTTACGTTTTTGAGATCGTTGCTTAGTATATTACCCGACCCATGCTAGAATTTCTAAGATTAGTGTGTATACATGATTCGACCATTGATGAATTCTTAAGGTTTTTGATGTTTGATGATGTTAGATAAAAGATAAGTTAAAGATTAGTATATTATGTATTGGAAGTTTTGAAGAATTTTTGTTTTCAGGGCCAAATTGTAAAAGATGAAATTTTAGGGGGGTTTATTTGCAAAATAAATAAAGTGTGAGGGCTTGTAAAGTCCCTAGGAATATTCAGCCCTTGTATAGTCTTAGTTAATTTGGTGTATTTTGTGTGTTATGCAAATAGGACTAAATTACAAAGTTGTAAAATATTAGGGGTAAAATAGTAATTTGCCCATTTATGTGCTTAGGGACTAAATTGATATGAATTGTGCTTGAATGAGCTAAATTTTAATGTGTTTTAGATCAAGAGCAAAGAAAAATGGATTTAGATCGGGGAAAGACGAAGGTTCTCGAATAGTCGATTTGCACGGTCTATCGACAACCGAGGTAAGTCCTTAAGCAAGTATAGATTATCGAATTATTTATGAACGTATTAAATGATAGTATTCGATAAAATTGAGTATAGAATCTTGTGTTAGCCGAATGTGGAAGTTTTAGAATGGATTGGTTGAAATTTTATTCAATGTGATGTGAATAAGTATTTTTGGTTTGCTATGTGATAAAATATGTGAATTATAAGTGGTGATCTATTTCGGGCTTTAATGCCTAGCACGCTTCGTGCCGGTGATCTATTTCGAACTTTAATGCCTAGCAGGCTTCGTGCCGGTGATCTATTTTGGGCTTTAATGCCTAGCGTGCTTCGTCTTGGTGATCTATTTCGGCTTTAATGCTAGCGAGCTTCGTCTTGGTGATTTATTTTGGGCTTTAATGCCTAGCGTGCTTCGTCTTGGTGATCTATTTTGGGCTTTAATGCCTAGCGTGCTTTGTCTTGGGTGATCTATTTCGGGCTTTAATGCCTAGTAGGCTTTATGCTGGTGATATGCTATGAATGGAGATTTTGAGAATCAAACAAGGTGAGATATATATATAGTTATGTGCTAAAAGTCGGGTAAGAATTTGTCTACTATATTAGTAAGGAAGAAAGTGAGTTAAGTTCTTTTGTTTTGAATCAAATTTGATGTGTAGAAATGGTTAATTGCTCAAGTTCTATATTATGTAATGTTGAATCTATCATTGATGTGAATATACATAGCTTATATGTGAAGTTGATAAAGTATATGTTTAGGATGACATGGTGATGATAATCGATACAAAATGTGACCTTAGTATTGGCTAGTGTACCATATATATATATATAGAAATAAGTTTATGTACAATATTATTAGTTGAAGATTAAAGTGATTACATGTATGTTCATTAAAAGTGTATATGCATAAGACTTACTAAGCCGGTGAGCTTACTCTGTTTATGTTTGTGTTCTACTTTATCGATCGATAATTCAACTACGGGCTCAGGGGATCATCAAGACAGTCGACCACACTATCATTCTCTTTGGTATAGTTATGTTTTGTAAACTTTTGAATTAAAGGCATGTATAGGCTTTGTTTTGATAAATAATAAATGATGTTGGATTGTAAATATAAGTATAGCCTTGCGAATAAAGGTCGTTGCTTTTAGTTAAGTTTAGGTTTCATATTTTGATATAGTAGCTTGCATGATAATTCTATTAGGTATGTGATTTGGTCATGCTTTAAATCATACAGAAAATGATCATATGATATATATATATACATGGTGTAAAAATTGGGATATGCACTTAGCTAATAATCATAAATGTTTGATGCTAGATGATTTAAAGCATGTAATATGTTAGCAAGTTAATAGGTTGCTATATATATTTATTTTTGAAAATGGTTTAGTAACGCTTGTTTATGTTGTAATTAAATTATCATGTTCGGATGTATCATGAAAGTTTAGTTTATATTATGTTATGTGTGAAATACATTAATGAGCAAATTGATGTGTACTTATCTATAGATGTTCAGCCATGACTTTGTTAGTTTGGAGCTTAATTTTTCCATTGAGTGCTATCGTATGTTCATTCATGAGAAATAAATGGCTAAATCATTGATGTAATATTTAGCAAAGGTGTGCTTATGATGGAGTATATTTATGTAATGAACATTGCCGAATGTGACAAGAAATTATGAGATAAATGAGTAGACTAAAATATATATGGTATAATCGAATGTGGGATAAGTATATAGGTCAATGTTACAATTGTATGTGGTTTAGAAATGAGGAATGAACTTGTTTGAAAGTAATGTATATGTTCAAACATTGATATATGTTTAAATGTGTTATTGATAGTACAGATGAAATAAATGAATAGTACTCTATACTTTGAATGAGTTTACTTATTTTATTATGTATAATGCAATTGATATTATATTTGTGATGATTTGTTTATTGTAATATCATTACTTAAGTATTAAGATTCAAATGATTAAATGAACTTGGTGGTTAGAAGAGTAGCATCTGTTAACCCTACTCCGGTGACGGATATGGGTGTTACATTTTATTGGTATCAGAGCTACGGTTTAGTCGATTCTAGGACTACCGTAGTACGTAAGAGTCTAGCTATACATGCCTTTGAATTTTATATGTGATAGTGTGGTGACTTTGACAATTTCAATTGTATTTTATATAGTAAATGGATTAGATCCGATAGAATCGTAGATGATGATGTGGAGAGTGTTGCGCTGGTCTCGCACATGGATCGCACCATTAGACTCTCAACCGATTCACGGGTAACCACGAGGAGAGGCTAAACAAGCCTTCTACCAAATGATGAATGAATGGTTTACCCAGTTTGTTCGAATAATTCATTGTACAACAACCTCCACCCCGAATAATCCAACTCGGTACCTTCAAAGACCTCGATGATAGATCCAATGAGATCTAGTAGGCCCCATTGATAAAATCAGAAATTTGGGGTCGAGGAATTCAAGGCTAATGATGATGATGATGCAGAGCGAAATGAAATGTGGCTTGATAACACTATTCGGTACTTGATGAGCTATCCACACACTAGATGAATGTTTGAAATGTGCTATATCTTTACTTGGGGACACCGCTTATCACGGTGGAAT
The DNA here is from genome assembly GCA_025506655.1 of Gossypium rotundifolium. Classification (NCBI taxonomy): domain Eukaryota; kingdom Viridiplantae; phylum Streptophyta; class Magnoliopsida; order Malvales; family Malvaceae; genus Gossypium; species Gossypium rotundifolium. Next base: position 65,552,208 of record CP106732.1, on the reverse strand, counting down.
ACACTAGTATCGATGGTTCCAAAAGAAAAAGTGAAATGGTATTTCTTCCGAATGAATTCGCAAGAAATATATCACCAGAGGTTTATCGACCGAAGCGTAAAGAATTTCTTGAACTAAAACAAGGGCAAATGCGGTGGTGAATATGAGCGAAAATTGTCGATTGAGCCGATATGCTCGGAGTGTGTATCAACTGAAGCCATTATGTGCAAAAGGTTTGAAGATGGTTTGAATGAAGATTTAAAGTTGCTTGTTGGCATTCTTGAAATCAAAGAGTTTGTGACATTAGTCGAATGAGCTTGTAAAGTTGAAGAACTTGGGAAGGAAAAAAGAAAGGCTGAGACAGAAGCTAGAGACACTCGTAAAAGATTGTCGGGTAAGAATTTCCATTCCACATCTAAGAAGTTTAGAGATGACTTCAGTCGACATAAAGCTACTTCGGATTCACCTAGACGTGATCGACCTCCGGTGAGCTCCCGAGATACCTCGATGGCGGTGTTGATAACATTCCACAAAATCGAGTTGAATGCAAACATTGTGGAAAATGGCATTCTGGGAGTTGTAGAGTTCGTGATCGGTCCTGCTTTAAATGTGGATCCTCAGACCATTTTATTCGAGAGTGCCCGATGTTAATGAAAGGAATCGGACAGAACTCTAGACCAAAGCGAAGGCATCAAGACGGGCGGACCACCAGGCATTCTAGCAATGTAGGTGGTAGTCAGAGAGGGACAAAGAATACGGCAATTTGATCTGAGGCTAGAGCTCCAGCTAAAGCTTATGTTACTCGAGCTAGAGAGGATGCTGCTTCTCCAGATGTCATTACCGGTACTTTTACCCTTTATGATACTACTATAATTGCATTGATTGATCCTGGTTCGACCCATTCATATGTATGTGAAACTACGGTATTGAGAAGACTCGCCATTGAGTCTCTCGAGTTTGTGATTCGCGTGTCCAACCCTTTAGGTAGATGTGTGTTTGTTAATAAAGTGTGTAAAGGTTGTCCATTAATGATTCGGGAATTTTGCTTCCCAGTCGATTTAATGCTGTTGCCTTTTGATGAGTTTGATATAATTTTGGGAATAGATTGGTTAACTTCACATGATGCAGTGGTGAATTCGAAAGAAAGCTTATTGGTTTGAGACATCAGAATGGTGAGATCATTAGAATTGAATCCAGTGATTTAACTGGGTTTCCTATAGTTATATCATTGATGTTAGCCCGAAAATATATGGAAAAAGGGTGCGAAGTTTATTTGGCTTATGTACTAGATAATAAATTGTTTGAGAAACAGATTGAATCTGTACCGATTGTATGTGAATACCCAGATGTGTTTCCTGAAGAACTACCGGGTTTACCCCCAGAACGAGAGATTGAGTTTGGCATTGAATTAGCACCGGGAACGACTCCGATATCAATAGCTCCATATCGGATGGCACCTACTGAGCTAAAAGAGTTGAAAGCACAGTTGCAAGAGTTAACAGATAGGGGCTTTGCACGACCAAGTTTCTCTCCTTGGGGTGCACCAATTCTTTTTGTGAGAAAGAAAGATGGAACGATGCGAATGTGTATTGATTATCGGCAACTGAATAAGGTAACTATAAAGAATAAGTACCGTTATCTCATATTGATGATTTTTTTGATCGGTTGAAAGGGCTTGAGATTTTCAAGATAGATTTGAGATCGGGTTATTATCGCCATGAGTAGAGATTCGAGATGTGCCAAAGGCGCATTCCGGATGAGGTACGGCATTTTGAGTTTTGGTTATGCCTTTTGGGCTTACTAATGCACTGCTATTTTATGGATTTGATGAATCGGGTTTTTAGACTGTTTTTGGATCGATTTGTGGTATTGTTTATTGATGACATATTGGTCTACTCTAAAGATGAAATCGAGCATGCTGAGCACTTGAGATTAGTGCTACAAACTTTGTGAAATCAGCAGTTGTATGCGAAGTTTAGTAAGTGTGAGTTCTGGATGAAAGAGGTCACTTTTTAGGACATGTTGTTTCAAAGATCGGGCATTCGAGTTGATCCGAATAAAATCTCGGCTATACTTGATTGGAAGCCACTAAAAATGTTTCGAGATTCAAGCTTTTGGAACTTGTGAGTTACTATCGACGATTTGTGAAGGGTTTTCTATGATAGCTACCCCGTTGACAAAGTTATTGCAGAAAGATGTCAAGTTCGAGTGGTCGGAAAAGTGTCAGAAAAGTTTTGATCGACTAAAACCCTTTTGTGAAGCTCGGTGTTAGTTCAAATGAATCGGGTAAAGAATTTGTTGTTTATTCTGATGCTTCTTTAAATGGTTTAGGCTGCGTTTTGATGCAGGATGGCAAGGTTGTAGCCTACGCTTCAAGACAATTGAAGCCGCATGAATGAAATTACCCGACGCATGACTTAGAACTTGTAGCCATTGTTTTCGCATTGAAAATTTGGTGTCACTATTTATTTGGCGAGAAATGTCACATTTATTCAGATCATAAAAGTCTAAAGTATTTAATGACTCAGAAGGATCTAAATTTGAGATAACGTAGATGGTTGGAATTGTTGAAAGACTATGAGTTGGTGATTGACTATCATCCGGGAAAAGCTAACGTTGTTGCGGATCGTTAAGTCAAAAATCATTGTTTGCTCTTCGTGCAATGAATGCATGAGATAGCTATGTTCGGTGATGGTTCGATCATAGTCGAGTTACAAGCAAGACCGATGTTTATCCAGCAAATTTATGATGCACAGAAAGTTGACAAGGATTTGATTGCTAGACGAATTCAGTGTGAAAAAGGTACAGAGTCAGATTTTTAGATTCATGAAAATGACTGTTTGAATTTTAAAAGATGAATGTGTGTTCCGAAAAACTCAGATTTGATACAGATGATTTTGAGTGAGGCCTATAGTGGTCGATTATCAATACATCCGGGTAGCACAAAGATGTATAATGATTTGAAACAATTCTATTGGTGGCCGAGCATGAAGCGGGATATATCTGAATTTGTTTTGAAATGTTTAGTTTGTCAGCAAGTAAAAGCTGAACATCAAGTGCCATCCGGACTACTTCAGCCAATCATGATACCTGAATGGAAATGGGATAGAATTACAATGGATTTTGTATCTGGTCTTCCTATGACACCGAGTAAGAAAGATGCCGTCTGGGTTATAGTTGATAGACCGACTAAATCACTCATTTTGTGCTTGGGTTAAATGCAGATTTTTCACTCGATAAACTTTTTGAATTGTATGTATCAGATTGTGAGATTGCATGGTGTACCGAGTTCCATTGTTTCGACGAGAGAACCGAGATTTACATTAATTTTGGAAGAAGTTGCAAGATGCCTTAGGTACTAAACTACATTTTAGTACGACTTTTCATCCATGAATGACGGTCGATTTGAGCGAACTATTCGAGATACTTGAGGACATGTTGAGATGTTGCGTTCTTGAGTTTGAAGGTGCGTGGGAACGATACCTACCTTTGATTGAATTTGCTTATAATAACAGTTTTCAATCTAGTATCAAGATGGCACCTATGAAGCCTTGTATGGGTGAAAGTGTCGAACACCATTATCTCGGGTGAGCTCGTGAGAATAAGATACACGGGTTGATTTGATTAAAGAAGCTGAACAAAAAGTAGCTATTATTAGAGACAATTTGAAAGTCGCCGGATCGTCAAAAGTCTTATCTTGATTTGAAACGTAAAGACATTGAATTTCGTGTTGGAGATCGAGTATTTTTAAAGGTTTCTCCGTGGAAGAAAGTGCTCCGTTTTGGTAGGAAGGCAAGTTGAGCCCGAGGTTCATTGGACCGTATGAAATCATTGAACGTGTTGGTCCTGTTGCTTATAAGTTGAAGCTACCCTCTAAATTAGAAAAGATACACGATGTATTTCACATTTCTATGCTCGTAGATCTGATCGGATCCGTCACATGTGATTGCTAAAATCTAAGATTGAGATACAACTGATATGACGTATGAGGAAAAACCGATCCGTATTTTAGCTCGGAAATGAAAGAGTTAAGAAACAAAAGATCTCCTTAGTGAAAGTATTATGGAATCAGACGAAGTTGAAGAGGCTACGGGAGAACTCAAGATTCAATGAGGCAACAATATCCAACGTTGTTTAACGGTAAGATTTTTGAGGACGAAAATCTTTAAAGGGGAGAGTTGTAATGCATCAATCTAACCCTAATCGAATGGTGGTTTCGGGACCATGAATCGAGCCCGAGAAATATTTAAATATCATATTTAGTGTTTATTATATATGAATTTATATGTGTGAAATTTTCATAGGAAAATTTCATCGTTTGAGTATTGAATTTGATAAAAAGGACCTAATCGAGTAAAAAGTAAAAGTTGCAAACTAAAGTGTAATGTGTTAATTTGAGCATGGCTTTTAATATGAGGTATTAAAAGGGCAAATAGCCCATTTTTATGTTAGTGGCCGGCCATCATAATGCATGTAATAATGTTGGTATTTTATATAATATAAGTTATTACATTTTATGTTAAAATAATTAGTTAATATATGTTAATAAAATACAAAAATAAGAAAGCCATGCATTGTTCATCTTTTGGCCGAAAAATACAAAAGAAAAAGGGGAGAAAAGCCTTGGAACATTTGGCCTAATTCAAGATTAATTAGGTAAGAAATATAGCTCGGTTTTTGTTAATTTTTACGTTTTTGAGATCGTTGCTTAGTATATTACCCGACCCATGCTAGAATTTCTAAGATTAGTGTGTATACATGATTCAGCCATTGATGAATTCTTAAGGTTTTTGATGTTTGATGATGTTAGATAAAAGATAAGTTAAAGATTAGTATATTATGTATTGGAAGTTTTGAAGAATTTTAGTTTTTAGGGCCAAATTGTAAAAGATGAAATTTTAGGGGGTTTATTTGCAAAATAAATAAAGTGTGAGGGCTTGTAAAGTCCCTAGGAATATTCGGCCCTTGTATAGTCTTAGTTAATTTGGTGTATTTTGTGTGTTATGCAAATAGGACTAAATTACAAAGTTGTGAAATATTAGGGGTAAAATAGTAATTTGCCCATTTATGTGCTTAGGGACTAAATTGATATGAATTGTGCTTGAATGAGCTAAATTTTAATGTGTTTTAGATCAAGAGCAAAGAAAAATGGATTTAGATCGGGGAAAGACGAAGGTTCTCGAATAGGCGATTTGCATGGTCTATCGACAACTGAGGTAAGTCCTTAAGCAAGTATAGGTTATCGAATTATTTATGAACGTATTAAATGATAGTATTCGATAAAATTGAGTATAGAATCTTGTGTTAGCGAATGTGGAAGTTTTAGAATGGATTGGTTGAAATTTTATTCAATGTGATGTGAATAAGTATTTTGGTTTACTATGTGATAAAATATGTGAATTATAATTCTATTTGGGCTTTAATGGCTAGCGTGCTTCATCTTGGTGATCTATTTCGGGCTTTAATGCCTAGCAGGCTTCGTGTCGGTGATCTATTTCGGGCTTTAATGCCTAGCAGGCTTCGTGCCGGTGATCTATTTTGGGCTTTAATGCCTAGCAGGCTTCGTGCCGGTGATCTATTTTGGGCTTTAATGCCTAGCAGGCTTTATGCCGGTGATATGCTATGAATGGAGATTTTGAGAATCAAACAAGGTGAGATATATATATATATATAGTTATGTGCTAAAAGTTCGTGTAAGAATTTGTCTACTATATTAGTAAGGAAGAAAGTGAGTTAAGTTCTTTTGTTTTGAATCAAATTTGATGTGTAGAAATGGTTAATTGCTCAAGTTCTATATTATGTAATGTTGAATCTATCATTGATGTGAATATACATAGCTTATATGTGAAGTTGATAAAGTATATGTTTAGGATGACATGGTGATGATAATCGATATAAAATGTGACCTTAGTATTTCACTAGTGTACCATATATATATATATAAATAAGTTTATGTACAATATTATTAGTTGAAGATTAAAGTGATTACTGTTTGTTCATTAAAAGTGTATGTGCTTAAGACTTACTAAGCCGGTGAGCTTACTCTGTTTATGTTTGTGTTCTACTTTATAGATCGATAATTCAACTACGGGCTCGGGGATCATCAAGACAGTCAACCACACTATCATTCTCTTTGGTATAGTTATGTTTTGTAAACTTTTGAATCAAAGGCATGTATAGGCTTTGTTTTGATAAATAATAAATGATGTTGGATTGTAAATATAAATATATCCTTGCGAATAAGGCTGTTGCTTTTGGTTAAGTTTAGGTTTCACATTTTGATATAGTAGCTTGCATGATAATTCTATTAGGTATGTGATTTCGGTCATGCTTTAAATCATACACAAAAATTATCATATGATATATATATATACATGGTGTAGAAATTGGGATATGCACTTAGCTAATAAGCATAAATGTTTGATGCTAGATGATTTGAAGCACGTAATATGTTAGCAAGTTAATAGGTTGTTATATATATTTATTTTTGAAAATGGTTTAGTAACGCTTGTTTATGTTGTAATTAAATTATCTTGTTCGGATGTATCATGAAAGTTTAGTTTATATTATGTTATGTGTGAAATACATTAATGAGCAAATTGATGTGTACTTATCTATAGATGTTCGGCCATGACTTTGTTAGTTTGGAGCTTAATTTTTCCATTGAGTGCTATCGTATGTTCATTCATGAGAAATAAATGGCTAAATCATTGATGTAATATTTAGCAAAGGTGTGCTTATGATGGAGTATATTTATGTAATGAACATTTAGAATGTGACAAGAAATTATGAGATAAATGAGTAGAATAAAATATATATGGTATAATCGAATGTGGGATAAGTATATAGGTCAATGTTACAATTGTATGTGGTTTAGAAATGAGGAATGAACTTGTTTGAAAGTAATGTATATGTTCAGCATTGATATATGTTTAAATGTGTTATTGATAGTACAGATGAAATAAATGAATAGTACTCTATACTTTGAATGAGTTTACTTATTTTATTATGTATAATGCAATTGATATTATATTTGTGATGATTTGTTTATTGTAATATCATTACTTAAGTATTAAGATTCAAATGATTAAATGAACTTGGTGGTTAGAAGAGTAGCATCTGTTAACCCTACTCCGGTGACGGATATGGTTGTTACATCGGTAGCGGCGTATGAAGTAGAATTCCTACGCCTTAGCCGTTATGCTTGAGAGATAGTGGCCACAGAGCATGAGAGATATGTTTGTTTTGAGGATGGCCATTAAGACAATCTGTGGTGGTAGATAAACTTTATCGGGAGGTACCTTTTGAAGTTCAAGGAGTAGTTTTCCTAACGAATCTGATGGAATTACCGTTCAGGAAATTTGACTTAATTTTAGGCATGGATTGGCTAGTGAAGTATCAAGTCAATGTAGATTGTGTAACCAGGCGTATGGTGTTAAGAACCCTCGAGGGAGGTGAAGTGTTGGTGATAGGAGAAAGGGCGAATTGTCTGTCAAACGTGGTAATTACCCTAAGAGCGGAAAGAATGGTGAGAAAAGAGTGCGAGGCAGTTCTAATGTTTGTACGAGCTTTGGAAGCCAATGACCTAACTATTGAGGATGTTAGGACGGTGAAGGAATTTCCTAATGTTTTCCCAGAAGAGCTTCCGGGATTACCTCCGAATCGAGAAGTGGAGTTTAGAATTGATCTTCTTCTGGGAACAGCACCGATATCTATTGCTCCATAAAGAATGGCGTTGAAGGAGTTGGTGGAATTGAAAGTACAAATCCAATAGTTGTTAGATAGAGGGTTTATTCAACCAAGTGTGTCTCCTTGGGGAGCACCGGTATTATTTGTTAAGAAGAAGGATGGTTCAATGCGTATGTGCATTGACTATCGCCAATTGAATAAGTTAACCATCAAGAACAAATACCCGTTGCCAAGGATCGATGACTTGTTCGATCAGTTGAACGGGGCCTTAGTCTTTTCGAAGATAGATCTGAGGTCAGGGTACCATCAGCTTAAGGTCAAAGAGGCGGATATTAATAAGATGTCCTTTATGACTCACTACGGTCACTACGAGTTCATGGTGATGCCATTTGGGTTGACTAACGCACTAGCAGCGTTTATGGATATGATGAATTGAGTGTTCCAACCCTACTTCGATCGGTTTGTCGTGGTTTTTATTGATGACATCTTGGTTTATTCAAGATCGGAGGAGGAGCATGATTCACATCTTCAAGTGGTTTTGCAGATTCTGGGGGAGAAGCAGCTTTATGCCAAATTCAGCAAGTGCAAATTTTGGCTAAAGGAAGTTACTTTTGTAGGTCACGTGGTGTCGGCAGAGGGGATTAGAGTTGACCCTCGAAAAATTGAAGCGGTGTTGGATTGGAAGCCGCCTAAGTCGATGGCAGAGATTCAGAGTTTCCTTGGTTTAGTCGGGTATTACCGAAGGTTTGTTGAAGGATTTTCTCTTATTGCAGCACCATTGACTAAGTTGCTACGAAAAGGAGTTTCATTTGTTTGGTCTGATAAGGAGTAGGAGAGTTTTGAAAAGTTGAAAAGGATATTGACAAAGGCTCCGGTCTTGATTCAACTAGAGGCTAGGAAGGAATTCGTGATTTACTGTGATGCATCACACACGGGACTAGGATGCGTGTTGATGCAAGATGGAAAGGTGGTTGTGTATGCATCACGGCAGTTAAGACCGCACGAAGCAAACTATCCCACCCATGATTTGGAGTTGGCGGAAGTGGTGTTTGCCTTGAAGATTTGGAGGCATTATTTGTACGGGGAGAAATCTGTCATTTACATGGATCATAAGAGTTTGAAGTACCTTTTGACACAGAAGGAGTTGAATCTAAGGCAAAGGAGGTGGATCGAGTTGTTAAAGGATTATGATTGCTCAATCGAGTGTCATCCGGGTAAGGCCAATGTGGTGACAGATGCTCTAAATCGTAAGGTGATATCTGACTTGAGAACAATGTTTGCTCACCTCAGTCTGTATGACGATGGGAGTTTATTAGCAAAACTTCAAGTAAAACCCTCATGGGTCGGTCAGGTTAAGGAAAAGCAGCAGACTAATGAGTTGCTAAAGGAGAAGTTTTCGGTTGGAGCAAGTGATGAATCAACAAAATTTAGTGTGAATGAGGAAGGTCTGTTATGTTTTCAAGGGAGAGTGTGCATGCCGAAAGACACTGAATTGAGGCATAGGATCCTGCAAGAAGTGCATGGTAGTCCATATGCTATGCAACCTAGAGGGAGTAAGATGTATCGAGATTTACGGGAGTAGCTTTGGTGGCTAGGCTTAAAACGAGATGTGACCGAATTAGTGGGGAAGTGTTTAACCTATCAGCAGGTAAAGGCGGAGCATCAGTTACCATCAGGGTTGTTGCAACTGGTGAAGATTCCTCAGTGGAAGTGGGAAAGAATCACAATGGACTTTGTTAGTGGGCTACCTCTCACGCCTACTAAGAAAGATTCAGTTTGGGTGATCATTGATCGGTTGACAAAGTCCGCTCATTTTGTCCCGGTTCGGGTTGATTATTCCTTACAAAAGTTGGCTAAGATGTATATAGCGAAGATTATAAGGTTGCATGTAGTACCTATGTCGATTATCTCAGACCGAGATCCTAGGTTTACGTCAAGGTTTTGGAAGGCGTTGCATCAAGCATTGGGCACGAAGTTGGATTTCCGAAGTTGGATTTCAATACTACGTTTCATCCTCAGACCGATGGACACTCTGAGCGGGTGATTCAGATCTTGGAGGACATGTTAAGGGGTTGTGCCATTGATTTCAGAGGTAGTTGGGAGGAGTTTCTACCATTGGCGGAGTTTGCGTACAACAACAGCTACCAGTCTTGTATTCAGATGGCGCCCTATGAAGCATTGTATGGGCGGAAGTGTCATACTCCTACCTGTTGGATGAAATTAGGGGATTGGTGAATTTTGGGTTCGAAGTTGGTTACCGAGACAGAGGAGAAGGTTGAGCTAATTCAAGCTCGACTAAAGGAAGCGTCAAACAGACAGAAGTCCTATGCTGATTTGCAGCGCAAGGACATAGAGTTTGCATTGGGTGACAATGTGTTCTTGAAAGTGTCGCCATGAAAGAAAGTATTAAGGCTTGGATGGAAGGGTAAGTTAAGTCCCAGATTCATCGGACCTTATCAAGTGCTGAAATGAGTTGGACCAGTAGCGTATCAGGTTGAGCTACCTGTTGAATTGAATCAGATCCACGATGTATTTCACGTTTCTATGTTAAGGCGCTATCATTCGGATTCATCTCATGTGGTACCTGTGGAGGAAATCGAGGTAAGACCTGACCTATCCTTTGAAGAGAAACTAGTGGAAATATTGGATCGTGATGTCAAAGTATTATGAAGGAAGAAGGTTTCGTTGGTTAAGGTTCTATGGCAGAATCACGGATATGAAGAGGCTACGTGGGAACCGGAGGAAGCAATGCGATAGCAATACCCACATCTATTCAGATCAAGTAATTTTAAGGACAAAATTCCTTTAAGGGGGTAGAACTGTAACATTCTGAATTAATGGGCCTTTGCATTTGATGTGTGTTATGCTCAATATGATAATGAGAGTGTTTAAGGGGTTCAGATTGGGCTCAGGTTTGGGCTGAGGCCTTAATCAAATTTTCGATTTAGGCACTTTAGTGGAAAGCTAGATAGGTTTGGGCTTAAAAGATATTGTTCGTGAATTAAAACACAAAAATGGGCTAGTGGCCCAGTGGACAGTGGCATGAAAAGCAGTAAGGGGATTCAAGGTTCGAGTCGCATTACCCACTTATTTATTTTAATTATATTTGGCATTAAAAGGAGAGGAGAGTGGGGGCAACTAGGATGCTTTAAAATAGGAAGATTTATCTGTTGGATAATGTGGATATTGTGTTGACAATTGTAAGGAGAGGTGGTGTTATTTAGGCCTCTCCTAAAGGTGAATAGATCAAGATAAAGGAGAAAAGATACGAGCTATCTGCTGATAGCATAGTTGGCCGAAATTCCATCTCCTAGAGGGGGGAAGGAATTGATTTTTTCATGTTAAAGGGGTGCCAAAATTTCCCCTATTATTTGATTAATTATTAGTTATCAAGAAGGGCACTTTTGGGTTTTGATAAGCAAGTGCCAAAATTTCTATAAATATGGGTGGTATCTCTTCAATTCTGGCATTTGAACCCTATTCTTTTCCTCATTCTCTATGCCAAAATTCTCAGTCTTTCTCTGTAATTTTTGTTCTCTCTTCTTTTCCAAAAGTCGAAACCTCTCAATTCTTTCTCTCATATTCACTTTCTTCAAAAGCCGAAACCTCTCACTTCACTTTCTTTTTCCATTCCTTTCTCTTGTGCCGATTTCTCCATAAAGCCAGAATCTCCTGAAAAGTTGCCAAATTCCCTGTAAAGGTAGGTGCCAATTTTCTTCTATTCTTTTTCCCTTCTCTTTCGGTTTTGAGACTATAGCCGAATGGCTAGTTGATTGATAGGTCATCTTTAGTTTAACTTTTCTCTAATAACATGTTCTTTTGGGCGGCACTTCGAGAAATCATAGTAGATCGAATCATCCAAATCTCAAAAAGCCAAAAACCGTTAATCTCTAAGTATCCTATCAATTTTTGGATTTCAAGGCATGGGGTTTCCTTTAGATTCCTATTAGATTCGCTATCATATTTGAGATCTTAACTCATATATGGTTTAACAACCCTATTTCGCTATAGTAATTCTGACAATGACTTTTTGGATGGAATCAAATATGGATTAGGCAAAGGAGAGGATTGGGTTCGTAAACCCAATCCCTAAGTTTAAGAAACGAGTAGTGTCCGCTATTCGAGATTGGCCGCCAGGTTGTGGACCGGCTTTTGAATAGCATTTTAGGCAGATAGTAGTCGTATCGGCTTCTGACAGTGTCGACATAGAGGGTGTCCTCTTAACCGTAGTAAGGTGTGTAGATTCTTTACACATAAGCTTTATTATGTTATATGTATGCTATGGGCTAAAAGCTGAAAAGAGAGGCTGTATGAACAGTCATGTTATCTAGAAAGGGTAGGCAAGGGATGCCATGTACGTAATCATAGAAACTTTTCTGTGTATCAAAGCATGTGAAAGTATGAGATCTGTTAGATGGCTTGATGTTTTGATTCTTGTATGTGTGTATGCATGGGATGGGATTGATTGATCAATTTATGGAAGGGGAGTAGGTTGCAGGGCGATCAGTGGCTTTGCCACAAAGGTTCGTATTAATGATCGATCTTTATGATAGGCAGCATAGCTATCAAAATACTGAATGTATTTTCTAATGTTCGCATTAGCGATCGGTCTTTATGACAAGCAACATAGCTATCGACGTGGTGTGTAGCGGATGGAGGGTTGATTGTAGAAATCCCCACGGTGTGATGGTTGGTACGAGTGTGTGTAGAGGATGGACTCTCAGGTTTTTGGATGGGCCATGTTGGATGACATATTTTGTTACCATTGTATATGGGCCAAGGCCCATAATATGTTTGTGGGCCCTAGGCTTTTATTTGTTTTCAAGTTTTGCACAATGAGTCTTTGTGACTCACCCATTTATGTTTTTCCCACTCTACAAATGAGCAGTAGACCATGGACATGGGAGCTGAGGCGAACTCGATGGGCCATCAAGACTATTAATATTTTCATAGACTATCTTTGACTTTTCATTTAAAATATAAATTTTTGGGAATATTTTTGTAATAAGGCCCCATAACTTAAGTTTCCAATTTATGTGTTGCTCGCTTTATTTTATTTTCACCCTTAATAAGTCACATGCTTATAAACCTATATTTTTCCAAAGTCTTATTAATAAAATGAAATGATAAATGGGCTTTTCAAACTCAACCGACGCAAATGATAAGTTCTTTAAACTTTTTCACAAATATCACGATTAATGAAAAAAAACTAAGACTTTTCAAAACCCATGGAAGCAAAGTTTTTAAGATTTAACCTATAGCATACTAGGTCCGGTAATGACATATGGGCCGGGTTTGGGGTGTTACATGCTTCGATGGCAAGTGTTGGCAATGCTAAATCTAAGCGACCCGAGTGTAAGCATTGTGGTAGAAAAATCTGGAAGGTTGTAGATTGAAAGATTGAGCATGCTTCAGATGTCGATCATTAAATCATTTCATCCGTGATTGCCCAGAGTTTGTTGAGCAAGAGATTGTTCAGAATCTGAGGTCTGGAAATGTTACAATGAGAGGTAAGTCTTCTCAAAATACAAGAAATGTCAGTGGTGGTTAGAGGACTACGAGAGACACTGTTGTGAGATCTAATGCTAGAGTGCCTGCCAGAGTGTATGCCATCCAAGCTCGTAAGGAAGCTTCATCTCCAGATGTTATTAAGGGTACGTTTACTCTTTATGATACTTCTGTGATTGCATTGATAGACCCAAGTTCTACTCATTCGTATATATGCATGAACTTTGTATCCAGTAAGATTTTGCCTGTAGAGTCTACTGAATTCGTTATTAAAGTATCGAATCCCTTAGGTAAAACTGTTCTAGTTGATAAAGTATGTAAGAACTGTCCATTGATGTTTCAAGATATCCATTTTCTGGCTGATTTGATGTTATTACCTTTTGATGAGTTCGATATAATTTTTGGTATGGATTGGTTAACGTTGCATGATGTTGTTGTAAATTGCAAAAGAAAGACTATTGATTTGAGATGTCAAAATGATGAAATAGTCCAGATTGAGTCTAATGATTTGATTGGGTTACCTATTGTGATATCTGTATTGAAAGCTCAGAATTATGTGACAAAGGGTTATAGAGCTTATTTTTCATATGTGATTGACTTGAAAGTAACTGAAAAGAAAGTTGAATCAGTGTCAGTGGTTTATGAATTTTCTGATGTATTTCCTGAAGAATTTTCAAGATTACCTTCGATACATAAAGTTGAATTTGGTATTGATTTGTTATCGAAGAATAACTCCTATTTTGATAGCTTCGTATAGAATGGCACCAATAGAATTAAAAGAGTTAAAATCACAGTTGCAAGAGTTAATTGACAGAGGATTCGCAAGACCGAGTTTCTCAACTTGGGGTGCTCCCGTTCTATTTGTGAAAAAAAGAGATGGCACGATGAGAATGTGCATTGACTATCGTCAGTTGAATAAAGTGACTATAAAGAATAAATATCCTCTGCCCAGAATTGATGATTTGTTTGATTAACTAAAACGAGCCACTGTGTTTCAAAGATAGATTTGAGATCGAGATATTACCAGTTGCGAGTAAAAGATTCAGACATTTCGAAAACTACTTTCAGAACAAGGTACGGGCATTTGAGAGTAATAGTCGAGTTTTGACCCTAGTTAGAACAATGGTTTCGGGACCACAAATCTGACTTAATATTATTTTATGTGTCTATGATATGTGTCTAAGCAAGTGCGAAATTTCTGTGAATTAATTTGTCCGATTGGGTGTTTAATTTGATAAAAGGATTTAATTGTGAAAGATGCAAAATTTGCATGCTTTATGCAAAGATACCTATTTGTCATGTCTTTATAAATGTGGAGTCTTTATGAGGCAATTAAGCTAATATTAAGGTTAGTGGATGGTTAAATGACATAATAACCTTATGGTTTATTTGTCTTATATGTTTAATAAATGGGTAAAATAGGAAATGAATAATTAAGTTATAATTACATAAAATAAAGGCTTAAAAATAAGTCATATTTATCATCCATATTGTCGAAACATCAAAGAAAAGAAAAAGAAATATGAAGCTAGGGAATTCGGATATCAAATTCTTTGATTAAGGTATTTTTGGTTTCGATTTTTGATAGTTTCTCTATTTTTGTAATCGTTGCTTTGAATACTTTGAAACCCATGCTTAAATTTTGATAATTGATGATGTTTTTGAAATGTGTCTTTGATGAACTTATGTGTTTTGTGATATTTGATGGTGAAAAATAAAGATATGTGTTAGATTAACATAGTTTGTCTTTAAGTTTTTGATGAATTTGAGTATTTTGGATTTAGTTGAGAAAATAGTATTTTGAGGGACTAAATTGTGAAATAAATGAAATGTGGGGACTTGTATGAACTTAATGAGAATTCGGATAGGCATGGGTAATATGAAATTTGGTATATTTTGTGATTTTGTGAAATTGGGACTAAATTGTCCAAATGTGAAAATGTGGGGGCTAAATTGTAAATTACCCTAAATATGTGTATTTGAATTGAATTGGATGAATTAGTGGATAAATGAGCTAAATTTCAATATGTATAGATCAAGAACCGAAGAAAATGGATTTAGATCGCGGGAAATCGAAAGTTATTGAATAACTGAATCTGATCGAATATTTGAATCCGAGGTAAGTCGATATACAAATAAATGTATTTGAATTGAATTATTTGTACATATGTGAGATTTGAATTGCTATGAATATATATTGAGATGGAATGTATATGAAATCTGGGTTTATACATGTATCGACAAGTTATAAGTGTATGAGAAGTCCCGTTTGAACCTAGGGATAGATCGGATAGTATATGTCATGACATAGGTGTCCGATATGTGATATCATGTAAGACCATGTCTGAGACGCTGGCATTGATTCAATATTTTGTGTAAGACCACATTTGGGACGTTGGCATCGATATGAGATTTACGTGTAAGACCATGTCTGGGACATTAGCATCGTATGGATTCGTGTAAGACCCTGTCTGGGACAGTGGCATCGATATCAGGTTACATGTAAGACCACGTCTGGGACGTTGGCATTGTACGACTATTCCGAGCACTCTGAGTATCCTATTAGATTCAGAATGGTTCAAAGGGCAAGTCCGAGAAATGATTGATTATGTGAAATGTACATCTGTTTCAGGTACGTTGATATGCATGCTTTGTATAAGCATGAAAGGTGAGTAAGTATGTGCATTGATGCAAGGGAACTTTTGAGATATATTTATGTTTGAGAAATGAGCAAATGAGATGTTTGACATATGATGAATTGGTAAGCAATGGCAAACCAAGTGAACCAAATAGATTATCCACGTGTATGAAATGAAGATATGTTAATGAATTCAAATAGTTATGCTTAGGATTGATTATATGTTAAGTTTATTTGTATATGGCTTACTAAGCTTTTGGAAAGCTTACTTTATGTGTGTTTATTCTGTTTTATTGATCGTTAAAGCTACGACAGGCTCGGGGACCGTCGAGGATCATCACCACAATATCAAACTCAATTTTTGGTACTTTTGAATGTGAATATAGCTAAATATGGCATGTATAGGCTAGTTGTTTTGGTACATGATAAACCGTAAAAGTAACATATTTTAGACCCGCATTTAGTATGCTTTTGGATGATTTAGCCCTTAATTTATGTAAAAAGGTTCTTTTAATCCTTTCTTTTCATGTTTATACTTAGGAAAGCACCCGAGAATGAAAAGAATAAGAAATGGGCTTAAAACTGGCCAATTTGGGCCAAAGAGGAAATCGACACGGCCTCGACATCAAGCCACACGGCCGTACATTGTCAAAATACTTCACACAGCCTGACCCCCGATTTACACGGTCGTTCCTTAAACAACAAAATCAAAACACGGCCCAACCACAATTTACACAGACGTGTGCCCTGGCTGTGCCTCTGCTATAGGAGAGAGCAATTTCACTCGGATTTAGATACTTTGAGGCAAAGAAACACTTTCCAAAGCTTATTCAAACACCGAGTAGGAACTATACTCGAATTAGAACACTTAGGGACCAAGTAAAGCATTCTAAAAGTCTATATAAACATCCTAAGTGTATCCTGAAGAGGCGTTAGGCGTTAGGCATTGAGCTAGGGCAAAAAGCCGAAGCCAGAGCAGTTCAATTCAGGGAATTACTCGAAGATAGCCAGTTGATCCATCTCAAGGAGCCAGAATTCTACTCAAGACGGTGGATTTCTCCTTCAATTCCTTTAGGGGGTTTCAGGGATTTCTTATGTTTTGTTTTTTCTTTTCTTTTAAGATGTTTTCTTTATTCATTATGAACTAAACCCTTCAGATACCTGAAGGGGATGAAACCTAAATGAATCTTGTTATTATTTTCTGAATTATATGATAAAAACTTAGTTTGTTCTTAATTATGCATGCTTAATCCAAATCTGATGTGCTTAGGTGGAGGAGGAATAGACCCTACTTAAGAGTAAATCCAGCATAATTAAGCGGAGTTGATCGCACGCCTAGAGATAGGGTGATGAGATTTTGCCGGATTAGAGTGAAGCCTAATATGGGAGTCCATAGATCGATTTACTACTATTCTAGGGGGTTATTATAAGAGAACGAGAGTTTCACTAATTAACTAGGGTTAGACATTATTCACCTCGAGAGAGGGTTTATTATACGGTAGGGAGTCTTACGGATCAAACTAAGTGAATAAATCGTATGATTCAATGCTAAATAACAAGTGAAGTCTAGGTGGATTCTTCCTGAGGGTATCGTCGTGATCAATTGAGGTTTTCATCAAGTTATTTCTGAATTTGTTCTTTTTGTCTTTGTGTCTTTAGCTTAGTAGTCGTTAAATTATATTAAATAAACCAATCACTCCATATTTTAGGCTAAATAATAAAAAGAAAGTGAGTATTAGTACTTTTAGTTCCTTTGGGTTCGACAATCCGGTCTTGCCTAAGCTATACTACTGTTCGATAGGTACACTTGCCTATAATCGTTGTCAGAGTTAGTTTCTAGGTTTGATCATATTCTTTATAAATTTTAAAACTCGACAAAACAACGATCAAGTTTTTGGCGTCGTTGTCGGGGAACTAAAATATTAAGAAAACTCTATTTTTATTAGTTTAGCCATTATTTTTATTTTAATTTTCGCAATTTATTTTATTTTACTTACTAAATTTTCTTTCTTTCTTTTCCTAGTAGGTACCTCTAGTTTATGACTAGGAGGAACCCGAGAGGACCACTAGTATACGATAGTGATATCAAAGCTACCGCACGTAGGAATCACAGAGAAATCAGACGAGCCCTAAATTACACAGAGGAAGATCAAGACAACAGATCCAATCCCACTGAAGGGATGGATGAGAATAACCCACTAGCAGCTGATGTGCGAGAAAATAATGTTCCACGCACAATGTTTGATTATGTTAAACCGTATTTGACAGGAGTAGAATCGAGTATTGTTAGGCCTACTATAGCCGCTAATAATTTTGAATTAAATCCTAACACAATACAAATGATTCAACAGTTTGTTCGATTTGATGCTTTGTAGGACGAAGATCCAAACACTCATATAGCTAACTTCTTAGAGTTCTGTGATACCTTCAAAATAAATGGCATTTCTGATGATGCCATACGTCTTCGGTTATTTCCCTTTTCATTAAAGAATAAAACAAAACAGTGATTAAACTCGTTACCACGAGGGTCAATCACTACATGGGAGCAGATGACTGAAAATTTTTTATTACAATATTTCCCACCGGCCAAAACAGCCAAATTACGGAATGATATCTCTTCTTTTTACAGATGGATTTAGAGACATTATACGACGCATGGGAGAGATATAAGAATCTCTTGAGAAGGTGTCCACACCATGGTCTACCCTTGTGGCTACAAGTCCAAACTTTCTATAACGGTGTAAACCCTTTAATGAGGCAACTAATCGATTCAGCCACCGGTGGTACCCTGAACAACAAAACTCCTTAAGCAGCCTACGAGTTCATTGAAGAGATGTCACTGAATAACTATCAGTGGCAAGTTACGAGGACAAAACTGACAAAATCAGCCGGAGTTTACAACCTCAATGCAGTGACCATGCTATCAACACAGGTAGAGATGATGAATAAAAAGCTTGATAGTTTATGTTCTTCACAGGTACATCCAGTCACGCAGTGCAACACCAGTGGAACTATGGTGAATCCTGAGTACCCACCCGACCAACCAGACGCAGAGAGCGAATTGATGAACTTTATAGGTAATAATTTTAGATCCAATAATAATCCTTATAGTAATAACTATAATACAGGTTGGAGGAACCACCCAAATTTTTCATGGGGAGGCCAAGGAATTCAAGGAAATCAAAGACAACAACCTCCTCCTCATTTCCAAAATCAGCCATACCTGCAAGAGAAGAAGCCAAACCTCGAAGAGATGCTAACAAAATTCATGGAAAACACAAAAAAATCACTTCCAAGAAACTGAGAAAACAATTAAAAGTAACGAGAGGTAAATTGGGGAACTTACTAAGTCAGTCAAGGCAGCCACTAATGCAGTCGAACAACTCGCAAAGCTAATGTCAGAATGACTGCAAGGACGGCTACCAAGTAACACTGAGATTAACCCGAAAGAACAAATCCAAGCCATCACAGCTAATGCCAATAAAAGAGAAGATGAATCCATCTCAGTACAAGAAAACGAGGGAGACAAAGGTAAGATAGAGATAACACAAGAAAAGCCAAAATCGGTAATTAAGAAGTACCAACCTCGCATACCTTATCCTAAAGCAATGAAAAGAGACGATTTAGAGGACCAGTTCGGTAAATTTCTTAAACTCTTAAAGAAATTACATATTAACTTACCTTTTCTTGAAGCTCTTTTTCAGATGCCAGGCTTGAGGAAATTTTTAAGATAGCTCTTGACTAACAAACGCAAATTAGACGAAGAACACCACGTGGAATTGAACGCAACATGCTCAGTAATGTTACAGAATTAACTACCACAAAAGCTAAAAGATTTAGTGAGTTTTACAATTCCATGTTTAATTGGTAGTCAAACTATTGATAATGCGTTAGCTGATTTAGGGGCAAGCATAAATGTCATGCTATATACATTATTTAAACGACTAGGTCTAGGGAAGCCCAAACAAACTAGGATGAGAATATAATTAGCTGATAAAATTGTTAGAATTCCTAGGGGCATTATTGAAAATGTTCTCGTCAAAATCGATAAATTTGCTTTCCCAGTAGATTTTGTTATCTTAGATATAGATTGAGGATAATACAATCCCCTTAATTTTGGGAAGACCCTTCTTAGCAATTGTCAAGACTAAAATTGATGTTGCCATAGGAGAACTCATACTTTGTGTAGATGACAAATCAATCAGTCTTCAAGCTCTTGACTCGGCAAGGACAACAACCGATGAAGGTAAGAAAGATAATTCAGCTGATAATCATTTTGTACAAACTTCATCGCAGAAACACCACATGAAGACAAACCTAAGCCAACCCATAGGACCTATACTGACAAAGATAAGGATCAAAACCTTAAGGTCGACAGACTAGAATAATAGAAGACACACGTCAAAGGAAAACCACACGAAGTAAATCGAATGAGCATCTAGAAGAGCTCGTAGGAACATCTAATCACTACAAAATAGAAGACTAGGTACTTTTAGACAAAGCAGATCCACACATCATCGCAGCAGACCTGAAGGCAAAGGGAGAAATCCTTCTTAAGGGACATAATATCTTCCCACACGGAACAGTCGAGGTAAGCAACCGAACATTCGACACCTCTAAGGTTAAAGCTTCTCAACTTGAACTTTGTCAAGAAAATAAAATTATAAGCATGAGCGAAGATGTTCAAACCTTTAAACCTCCCTGATCTTTTTCAATATCAAGGAAAGTCTTAAGACTATAAATGAATGCTTCTCAGGAGGCAACCCAAACACTAATCATACTTCTTTTACAATTGTTTCCATTTTTTTCTTTCTCTTTCTCTTTGTAAACTAACCAAAAGTATAGATTTCTAGGACACACAAGCGATGGACCATCTTCTTCAACTTATCGAAGCTCTCCTGCGCTTTTCACCAAACAAACGGACTCCCTTTCTCAATAATTTGGTCATCGAAAACCTCTACAAATCTTTAGTAGTATCCGCCAACCCTAGAAAACTCCAATTTCACCATCGACTCAAAGGCTTCCAATCCGTAACGGCCTCTATCTTTCGAGGATCCACTCTAATCCCTCACCGACACTACATGACCCGTAAATGTCACCTCCACGAGCCGAACTCGCATTCTTGAACTTCGCATAGTGTTTCTCCCTTAGAATCGCAACACTACCCGCAAATGAGCATCATGATCCTCCTCGGTCCTTGAGTATACCAAGATGTCGTCGATAAAACCACCATGAACCGATCTAGATATCGCTGAACACCCTATTCATCGATCCATGAAAGTCACGGTGCGTTAGCCAACCCGAACAGCATAACCAAGAATCCCGAATGGCGCTCCATCATCAGATCACCTCGAAAGATACCCCTTGGAGTTCTAGAGGTACGCGTCTATACTATTTATCTACCCTTATTACGGTCATCGCCTAGAAGATATCTCGAGTCTAAATCCATTGTCTCTACTATACTACTAGCAACATAAGAGTGTGTAGACCCCACATCAATTAAAGCGTTATAAGGAGAACCAAAATCAAAAACGCATGCGTAATGACGTCCCAAGGCCGCCTTCTCCTCTCGGCGCCGCAAAGATATACCAATCCAGGTATGCGGCCTCGAACTACTGCACCTCTCGCCGGTGCTCCACGGCCCAGACGTAATCAGTACCTCTCTCCGCCATTACCTCGGCCCCCGTGGCGGTCCATTATTTCTATATTGATTACGTACCCGATTCTCGATTGAATTAGCTAACTTGCGCGACGGTCCCTCACTCGGTGGTCCAATGAGCCACACTCAAAACAACCTCTCGCCATCACCCGGCGGCCTCCCCAATGAGCCTTTCCACAACGGTTACAATGCGGCGGTCCCTCGCTTAGCAAAGAACAAACCTACCCGACCGATTCGCCCGCTCGGTCTAGCCTCTTCTGCTGACACCGATGACCCGAAGACCCAAAACTCCTTTTATGAGCGGTTCCTATCCATATTACGCCTCACCAGACTCTTTAATGCCCTCGGCAACCTTTGCCTTTTCAACCGAATCAGAATTCACGCTCCTGGCTGGCGCAATCAACAATCTTAAATCGTCTCGCAGCCATCCTCAAACGAACGCACCTTTCCTCTTCAAGAGCCACCATACCTGGCATACCGACTCGACCTTTAAACTTCGGCCTCAGACTCATACTGATTTGCTCCCTGGACTAATCTCGAAATGCTTTCCTCCGCTCATTTATGTAATTAGCTCTGACGTACTTCTTCGATAAGCACCGAAAATAATCCCATGTCGATCTTCAATTGCGGTATATTATCACGGACCGTGAGCCACCACGGTATGACTCATCCCAAGAAGTGACACGATCCCTTTAATTTCTCCTCGATCGTTAGGTCCGGATCGTCCATGATCCGCTCCGTCGCTTCTAGCCCGATCTTTCGAAGGCTTAGGAGCAACACCAGAGATACCGGAAGAATTCGCCCCATTTGTTCAAGTCGCCAGCACGCAATTCCTAGCTCCCACGCCCCACCGCTCCGGCTACCTCTCTAAGACCCGCGACATCGATCGCGGATATCGCGATCATCACGGATCTGTTCTCGAACTCACCACCTCCGGTGGTGGCGGGCCAGATCTCATTCTCTCGAACCTCCCGGAACCCACGGGCTGTAAAGCTTGATCATCCTCTCAAGGCCCACGTCCACGACCACGCCCACCTCGGGTACTCATGACTAAATCGCGTCGATTAAAGAATTTTATGTATCGGTCATTATTCCTTTGTGTTTAAAGCAAAGTTTTATGAATTTTAAAGAAGCTTTGTTTCGCGAGTCCACAGAGTCCTATTAGTTTTAGTCTCTAAAGTAGTCTTACTAGCCACCAACCACAGCTCAGACCCCTTAACCAATTAAAGCAAGATAAGGGATATTACAAGCTTCTCAACTTGAACTTTGTCAAGAAAATAAAATTATAAGCATGGCGAAGATGTTCAAACCTTTAAACCTCCCCGATCTTTTCAATATCAAGGAAAGTCTTAAGACTATAAATGAATGCTTCTCGGAGGCAACCCAAACACTAATCATACTTCTTTTACAATTGTTTCCATTTTTTTCTTTCTCTTTCTCTTTGTAAACTAACCAAAAGTATAGATTTCTAGGACACACGGCCTTACACACAGCCGTGTCCATGGCCGTATGGACCACCAGAATCCCCGTACTGACATAACAGAGGTCGTGTAAATCCTACCCTAACCAACTTTCAAAAGTCACCGGCCTACCTACCCTACTACAGCCGTGCGTGGTGGCCGTGGGCCGATATTGCCATTTTAGGAATGGGAATGGCAATAGAGGAATGGGCGTGGCATAAATACACGCCTAGAACACGGCTCGTGCGATGAGACCATGTGAAGACACTAACATATCATCCACGAGCATGGCAATATGAACACGAGCATTTAAAATACAACACACTCTTAAACATGGTCATGCGAGGCAACCGTGTAAAACAACTAGCCCTGAATACACGGGCGTGGGAAGGTGCCAGAAACCAAAATTCTATTTAAACCCACTCTTCCCTCTTTCTCACCCACCCTCTTCCCCATAGCCCTTCTCCTTCTCCTCTCATTCTTTCTTCCTTCCTTTTCTCTAAAAAATTTCTCTTATTCCTTTAAGAAAAGTGTCCAGACTCTTGAGCTACACCAAGAAAATGTCGAAGAAGCGAAAGAGTTCAACCACAGTCTCTTAAAGGGAGAAACTACACATAAGTTCATGCCAGCTGCATCATCCAAACACCAAGCCAAGGGTCTTTGAGACCTTTTTAGTTTTACTTTTCTTTTCTCTTTTGTTTCAATTTCCTTCCCTTTGACTTTCTTATGCTTAATTTAGTTTATTTTGCCTTAGTTTCTTTGTTTTAGGTTCTAAAGGCTACTAGAGAATCACGCACTATAGCCTTAGAGGTCACACCCACCTCGCGAACCATATTTCAATAAGGACTTCTAGAGTCCATTAGTATTGTATTTTAATTTTATTTTTCTCCTTAGTCCCTTTCCCTTTAGTTTTCTTATCCTTAATTATATAATTATTTTATTTTAAATATGTTTCAATGATTTCTAGCTAACTCGTCATGAGCTCCCCAATTTCTTCATCTAGCAAAGAGCGCATCAGTAGCCACCCCACCGGGCCCATAGAAAATGCCACCATGACCTCTGCCAACTCTTGGAGTCATCCAAAATTCAGGAAGTGTCACTTCTCCCCTTCTCTTTTGATTGCATTATTAGTTATCCATCTTTGTACATTGAGGGCAATGTACATCTTAAGTTTAAGGGATTAAGTGCCTAACTTTTGCAAGATCCTAAAATCACGAATTTAATCTTGTTTTTAAGTATTTTTCTCACATTATTATTTAGGATGAAATTTCGATGATTTATGATTTTTATTAATATGTTTTGGATTAAGTCATTGATAATTGTGCATTGATGATTTAAACTTTAAGATGCTATAGAATCAAGCATGATAAGTCTATTTTTCAAGAATAAAAAATTTTCTAGGTTGTTGAACTGAATTTGAATATTGCCTCGAAGTTTGAAATTTACAGGATTGATGTCAAATACCCATAATTTTTGTTAGATTTTGAGCTTTATAGAGCATATATTCTTTTTCGTGCTCACTTTTTTTTATTATGAGTATGTCAACTTTGAACTGTTATTCTAGAACTTGCCTTGATTATACATGTTGAGACCACATCTATGATTTGATATACTAAGATGATAAAGGCACCTAGGTTTTAACCCATTCACACTACTAAAAAGCCTACCCACACAAATTAACCCCTAGTAAACCCCTTTTGATCCTAACAACCCTTTTTATTGATTTACCAGCTAATATTAACCCAAAACCCTTTGTATTTGTTATCACCATTCTTTTGACTACCCTTATATCGAGAATTGATTTGATCAGTTACCGAGTTAGTTTATTTCAATTGATAAAATTCTTTCTTTATTATGGTTTTACTTAGTTTGTTCTAAAAAAAACAAAGTATATTCAAGTATTAGTATATGATTAAAGGAGCTTATGCGCTTAAATTCCAATTGTTGAAGAAGAGCTCGAATTAAAAGTATTATCAATAGTGGTATTACTAGTTTCAAAGCAATAATTTATTTTATAGGACATTATTCTTAGTAGGTAATTTATTAGGTCAATCTCAATTTTCAACCTTCTTATTCAGCCTTTATACACACCTTTAACCTAAGCCCCGTTACAACCCTGTCAAAGACCTTTTGATTTGTGTATCATCTCATATTACAATGGTGGAGATTTGATTTTCAGGCAAGCCTATGGGATTAACTTTTCAGGTTCGACTTATGAGTGCTTTCTCTTGAACCTTAAACACTTCGAGTGCTTTGAGTGAATCTTTAGTGAGGATGTCAATCCTTGTTGGTTTCGAATCAAAGGTAATTATTTAGACAAGGAGAGACACCTATGTTTTTCGTGCTCCAAATATATGACTTAGAATTGTTTGAATCTTTATGAGTCTTTGAGTTAAATTATCCATGTATAAATTATCTATGAATTATGATGAGGCATTATTGATAGGGATTATGAATTATGGAAAGTTTGTTTTAATTGTAAGTTGAAAATTTTGCTTGAGTACAAGCAGAAGCTTAAGTGTGGGGGTATTTGATAAACCGTAAAAGTAACATATTTTAGACCCGCATTTAGTATGCTTTTGGATGATTTAGCCCTTAATTTATGTAAAAAGGTGCTTTTAATCCTTTCTTTTCATGTTTATACTCAAGAAAGCACCCGAGAATAAAAAAAAGAAACGGGCTTAAAACGGGCCAATTTGGGCCAAAGAGGAAATCGACACGGCCTAGACATCAAGCCACACGCCGTGCATCGTCAAAATACTTCACATGGCCTAACCTCGATTTACAAGGTTGTGCCTCAAACAACAGAATCGAAACATGGCCCAACTATGATTTACACGGGCATGTGCCCTGGCCATGCCTCTATCATAGGAGAGAGCAATTTCACTCAGATTTGGATACTTTGAGGCAAAGAAACACTTTCCAAAGCTTACTCAAACACCAAGTAGGAACTATACTTGAATTAGGACACTTAGGGACCAAGTAAAGCATTCTAAAAGTCTATATAAATATCCTAAGTGTATCCTGAAGAGGCGTTAGGCGTTGAGCTAGGCCAAAGAGCTGAAGCTAGAGCAATTTAATTCAGGAAATTACTTGAAGATAGCCAGTTGATCCATCTCAAGTAGCCAAAAATCTACTCAAGACGGCAATTTTCTCCTTCAATTCCTTCGAGGGGTTTTAGGGATTTTTTATGTTTTGTTTTATCTTTTCTCTTGAGATGTTTTCTTTATTCATTATGAACTAAACCCTTCAGATACCTGAAGGGGATGAACCTAGATGAATCTTGTTATTTTTTTTTTTTTGAATTGTATGATAAATACTTAGTTTGTTCTTAATTATGCATGCTTAATCCAAATCTGATGTGCTTAGGTAGAGGAGGAATTGACCCTGCTTAAGAGTAGATCCAGCATAATTAAGCGGAGTTGATCGCACGCCTAGAGATAGGGTGACTAGATTTTACTGGATTAGGGTGAAACGTAATATGGGAGTCCATAGATCGATTTACTTCTATTCTAGGGGGTTATTATAAGAGAACGAGAGTTCCACTAATTAACCTAGGGTTAGACATTATTCGCCTCGAGAGAGGGTTTAATATACGTTAGGGAGTCTTATAGATCAAACTAAGTGAATAAATCTTATGATTTAGTGTTAAATAACAAGTGAAGTCTAGGTGGATTCTTTCTAAGGGTATCGTTGTGATCAACTGAGTTTTTCATCAAGTTATTTCCTAATTTGCTATTTTTGTCTTTGTGTCTTTAGCTTAGTAGTCGTTAAATTAGATTAAATCAACCAATCACTCCATATTTTAGGCTAAATAAAAAAAAGAAAGTGAGTATTAGTACTTTTAGTTCTTTTGGGTTGACAATCTGGTCTTGCCTAAGCTATACTACTGTTCGATAGGTACACTTGCCCATAATCGTTGTCAGAGTTAGTTTCCAAGTTTGATCATATTCTTTATAAAATTTTAAAACTCGATAAAACAATGATCAGTACATGTTTGAGATGTGTAAATAGCAAGGTGATGTGGCTAGATAAATGTTGGCAATATGCATGAGTGATCATAGTATATGATGCATGTTTTGGTATAGCTTAATGGTAATGAAATAGTTTTTTGAATGGTAAGCTTATTGATTGATTGATGCCTTAGTGAATTGATGAAATTGTGGATGAATCATGCATGTTTATATATGATTTAGTTGTACAAATTTGTACATAAGTTGGCATGTTTAGAAATGAGATTGAATGAGATGATGTGTTAAACACTTGACATGATTTTGGTTGCCAATTGTCCCAATGTGTGGGTGGCAATTTGGCCTTGAAAATGGCCTATATTTGCCCACACGGTTGAGCACACGGGCATATGGCTCGACCGTGTCCCTCGTGTTTGTAAGTCAAAACAAGTCAAGATCGACCACAGGCTGGACACACGTGTGTTGACTGGCCGTGTGGTGCAGTCAGGATCCACCACGGGTGAGGCACACGGGCGTGTCCTCGACCGTGTGGACAAGTTAGTATGTATGCCCTATTTTGGCACGGCTTAGACACACGGGCGTGTCTGAGGCCGTGGGAGGCACACTGCCTGCCCACACAGGCGTGTGACCTCTGTAACTTAGAAAAAGTTTTAAATTTCTGAGAATTTATGTATGTGTTCAGTTTAGTCCCGATCCTATTCTAAAGCATGTTTGAGGTCTCGTTGACCTATTTAAGGGACTCTTTGATTGCATTGGATGAATTGTAATATGAAATTTCTATAAATATTTTTGATTATTCGGTAATACCTTTTAACACTAAATCGACATTGGTTACGGGTTAGTGGTGTTACATTTTGTTGGTATTAGAGCTACGATTTAGTCGATTCTCAGACTAACGTAGCGTGTAAGAGTCTACCTATACATGCCATATATCTGAATTGTGATGGTGTGATGAATCCTGATGTGTAAAATTTTTTTATCGTATAGTAATGGATCCCGAAAGAGCCATATCTAATGATGTAGAAAGTAATGCGCCTGCTCCCGCTCAAGGGACAGCACCATCTGATTTGATCCCGGCTACGAGCGATCAAGAGGGAGAAGGTAAATAATCTTTCTTCCAAATGATGAGTGAGTGGTTCACTCAGTTTTTGAGAAATAATCTGACTGTTTCACAGCCTCCGGCCCCTCAGACCTCAGTTGTGCCTCCAGTAATGGGTATAAATCTGTTGAACAAGCCTCCGGTCGACAAAATTGTAAGTATGAGGCTAAAGAATTTAGGGCTAGTAATGAAGATAATGTTGAAAAAAGCCAAGTTTTGGTTAGAAAATACTATCTGAGTATTTGATGAAATGTCTTTGACTCCGGAAGAAAGTATTAAATGTGTTGTATCTTTGTTATGAGACGCAGCCTATCAGTGGTGGAAGACTTTGATATCTGTTGTTCCAAATGAATGAGTTATTGGAATTTCTTTCAGTCTAAGTTCTGGAAAAAATATATTAGTTAGAGATTCATTGATCAGAAACGAAAGGAATTTCTAGATTTGAAACAAGGCTGCATGTCTGTCACTGAATATGAACGATAATTCATGAGATTAAGTCAGTATGCTCGGCAATGTGTATCAACTGAAGAAATAATGTGAAAAAATTTGAAGAAGACCTAAATGAAGACATTCATTTGCTAGTTGGTATTCTAGAGATAAAAGAGTTCATTGTACTTGTTGACCGAGCATGTAAAGCTAAGACACTAGGGACAAACAAAAGAAAACCTGAATCTGAAGCCAGAGATGTGAGAAAGAGATTTTAGAGCAAATCATTTCAGTTTGTTTCAAAGAAATTCAAAGATGAAAACAGTCGATCAAGAGCTAATGTCGGACAATTGAGTAGAGATCGAGCTAGATCATAGTTGAATACCAAAGTTCCAGCAACTTCAATGGCAAGTGTTGGAAACATCCGATTCGAGTGACCTGAATGTAAACATTGTGGTAAAAGATATCCGAGAAGTTGTAGATTGAATGACCGGGCTTGCTTTAGATGTAGATCGTTAGATCATTTTATTCGAGACTGCCCAGAGTCTGTTGATCAAGAGATTGTTCAGAACCTGAGGTCCGATAATGTTATAGTTAGAAGTAGACCCTCTCGAAATGCAAGAAATGTCAGTGGTAGTCAATGAACTATGAGAGACACCATAGTGAGATCTGAAGCTAGAGCGCCTGCCAGAGCATATGTTATCCGAGCTTATGAGGAAGCTTCATCTCTAGATGTTATAACGGGTACATTTACTCTTTAAGATAATTCTATGATTGCATTGATAGACCCTTGTTCTACACATTCGTATATATGCATGAATTTAGTATCCAGTAAGACTCTGCCTGTAGACTTTACTGAGTTTGTTATAAAAGTATCGAACCTCTTAGGTAAAAGTGTCCTAGTTGATAATGTATGCAAGAATTGTCCGTTAATGTTTCAAGATATTTTTTTTCTATTGATCTGATGTTATACCGTTTGATGAGTTTGATATAATTCTGGGTATGGACTGGTTGACATTGCATGATGCTGTTGTAAATTGCAAAAGAAAGACCATTGAGTTGAGATGTCAGAATGATGAAATAGTTCGGGTTGAGTCTAATGATTTGACTGGATTACCTGCTGTGATATATGTGTTAAAAGCTCAAAGTTATGTGAAAAAAGGGTTATGAAGCATATTTTTCTTATGTGATTGATTCAAAAGTATTTGAAAAGAAACTTGAATTAGTGCCTGTTGTCTGTGAATTTTCTGATTTATTCCTTGAAGATTTACTGAGATTGCCTCCGATACGTGAAGTTGAATTTGGTATAGATCTGTTTCTTGGTACGACTCCAATTTTGATACCTCTATATAGAATGGCACCAACAGAGTTGAAAGAATTAAAGACACAATTGCAAGAGTTGACATATAGAGGATTTGCACGACCGAGTTTCTCACATTGGGGTGCTCCTGTTCTGTTTGTGAAAAAGAAAGATGGCACGATGAGAATGTGCATAGATTATCATCAGTTGAACAAAGTGACAATACAGAATAAATATCCGTTGCCCAGAATTGATGATTTTTTTTATCAACTTAAAGGAGCTACTGTGTTCTCAAAGATAGATCTGAGATCCGGATACTACCAGTTGAGAGTAAAAGATTCAGACATTCTAAAAACTGCTTTCAGAACGAGGTACGAGCATTATGAGTTTTTAGTTATGTCTTTCGGACTAACGAATGCCTCGCTATTTTTATGGATCTGATGAACAGAATTTTTAGATCGTACCTAGATCGATTTGTTGTTGTTTTCATTGACGACATTTTGATTTATTCTTAAAATGAAATTGAACATGCTGAACATCTGAGAATTGTGTTGCAAACTCTGAGAGAAAAGCAATTGTATGTGAAATTGAAAATGTGAATTCTGGTTGCGTGAAATAAGGTTTTTGGGACATATTGTATCGGCCTCTAGAATACAAGTTGATCCGAGTAAGATTTCTGCTATTCGGGATTGGAAACCTCCGAAGAATATGTCTGAAGTCTGTAACTTTCTAGGACTTGCTGGTTATTATCAAAGATTTGTGAAAGACTTTTTGATGATAGCTACTCTGTTGACTAGATTGCTTTAAAAATATGTGAAATATGAATGGTTCGATAAATGTCAGAAAAGCTTTGATCAGTTGAAACCTCTTTTGACTAAAGCTCTAGTGTTAGTTCAGCCAGAATTAGGTAAAGAGTTTGTTATTTATAGTGATGCATCTTTGAGTAGTCTAGGTTGTGTTTTGATGCAGGAAGGCAACATAATAGCCTATGCCTCGAGACAACTAAAGCCTCATGAAAAGAATTATCCGACACATGATTTTGAGCTAGTTGCAATTATATTCTCATTAAAGATTTGGCGACATTATCTGTTCGGTGAGAAATGTCACGTGTTTTCAGATCATAAAAGTTTGAAGTATCTGATGACCCAGAAAGATTTGAATCTATGACAGAGAAGATGGCTTTTCAATAATGAGCTTGTGATAGACTATCATCCAGGAAAGGCAAATGTCGTTGCCGATGCACTGAGTCGAAAGTCACTATTTGCATTGTATGCAATGAATGCTTGTTTAGATCTGTCTGATGATGATTTAGTGTTAGTTGAATTGAAAGAGAAACCGTTGCTTCTACAAAAATACGTGATGCTCAGAAGATTGATAATGAAATGATAGCAAAATGAGCTCAGTGTGATTCAAACTATGATTCTGAATCTCGAGTTGATATAGATGATTGCTTGAGGTTCCGAGATCGAATTTGTGTTCCAAGAAACTCAGAGTTGATTCAGTTGATTTTAAATGAAGCACATAATAGTCACCTATCTGTTCATCCAGGAAGTACAAAAATGTATCATGATCTGAAGCAACACTATTGGTGGTCTAGTATGAAACGAGACATTTCTGACTATGTTTCGAAATGTTTAGTCTGTCAGCAAGTTAAAGCTGAACATCAAGTCCTGTCTAGTTCGTTACAACCGATTCTGATTCCCGAGTGGAAATTGGATAGAGTGACAATGGGCTCTATTTCTAGGTTTCCTTTGACTCCAAGAAAGAAAAATACAATTTGGGTTGTAGTTGATCATTTGACAAAATCTGCCCATTTTATTCTGGTGAGATATGATTGCTCACTTGATAAGTTAGTTGAGCTTTACATTTATGATATTGTGAGATTGCATGGAGTGTCACTGTCTATTGTGCAGATAGAGATTTGAGGTTTACTTCACGGTTCTAGAATAAATTGCAAGAAGCTTTAGGCACAAAATTGCATTTTAGTACAACATTTCACTCGCAAACAGATGGTCAATCCGAGCGGATTATTCAGATAATATGTTGAGATGTTGCATTCTTGAGTTTGATCATACGTGGGAACAGTACCTACCATTGATTGAATATGCTTATAATAACAGTTTTCAGACGAGCATCAAAATGGCACCTTACGAGGCTCTGTACGGACATAAATGTCGAACACCTCTGTATTGAATTGAGCCCAGTGAAAATAAGGTACACGGGGTTGATTTGATAAAAGACACTGACCAGAAAGTAAAGTAATTCGAGATAGTCTGAAAGCAACTTCTGATCGTCAGAAGTCCTATGCGGACTTGAAACGAAAAGATATTGAATTTGAGATCGGTGACAAAGTGTTCTTAAAAGTGTCTCCATGGAAGAAAATACTCTGATTTGGACATACAGGCAAGTTGAGTCCGAGGTTCATCGGGCCATATGAGATTATCGAACGTGTTGGACCTGTTGCGTACAAATTATTGTTGCCACTTGGGCTAGAAAAGATTCATAATGTATTTCACGTGTCAATACTCCGTAGATACCGATCTGATCCATCACATGTGATTCCTCCGTCTAAAATTGAAATCCGTTTGAAATGACTTACAAAAAAGAATCGATCTGAATCTTAGCTCGTGAAGTGAAAGAGTTGAGAAATAAGAAAATTTCGTTAGTGAAAGTGCTATGGTATCGACACGAAATGAAAGAGTCTACGTGGGAGCCCGAAGATTCGATGAGGCAGCAATATCCAAACCTATTTAATGATAAGATTTTTGGGGGCGAAAATCCTTAAGGGCGAGAATTGTAACAATCCAATTTTGACCCTAGTCAGAACAGTGGTTTTGAGACCAAAAATTTGAGTTAGAATAATATTTTAATATTATTTTCTGTGTCTATGATATGTGTCTAAGCATGTGCAAAATTTCTATGAATTAATTTGTCCGATTGGGTGCTTAATTTGATAAAAGGATTTAATTGTGAAAGATGCAAAAATTTGCATGCTTTATGAAAAGATACCTATTTGTCATGTCTTTATAAATGTGGAGGCTTTATGAGGCAATTAAGCCAATATTAAGGTTAGTGGATGGTTAAATGACATAATAACCTTATGGTTTATTTGTCTTATATGTTTAATAAATGGGTAAAATGGGAAATGATTAATTAAGTTATAATTAAATAAAATAAAGGCTTAAAAATAAGTCATATTTATCATTCATATTGCCGAAACATCAAAGAAAAGAAAAAGATATATGAAGCTAGGGAATTCAGTTATCAAATTCTTTGATTAAGGTATGTTTCGGTTTTGGTTTTTGATAATTTCTACGTTTTTATAATTGTTGCTTTGAATACTTTGAAACCTATGCTTAAATTTTGAGAATTGATGATGTTTTTGAAATGTGTCTTTGATGAACTCATGTGTTTTGTGATATTTGATGGTGAAAAATGAAAGATATGTGTTAGATTAACAAAGTTTGTCTTTGAGTTTTTGATGAATTTGAGTATTTTGGATTTAATTGGGAAAATAGTATTTTGAGGGACTAAATTGTGAAATAAATTAAATGTGGGGATTTGTATGAACTACATGAGAATTCATCTAGGCATAGGTAATATGAAATTTGGTATATTTTGTGAAATTGGGACTAAATTGTCCAAATTTGAAAATATAGGGGCTAAATTGTAAATTTCCCTAAATATGTGTATTTTGATTGAATTGGATGAATTAGTGAATAAATGAGCTAAGTTTGAATATGTATAGATCAAGAACCGAAGAAAATGGACTTAGATCGCGGGAAATCAAAAGTTATTGAATAACCGAACCCGATCGAATATCTGAATCCGATGTAAGTCGATATACAAATAAATGTATTTGAATTGAATTATTTGTACATATGTGAGATTTGAATTGCTATGAATATCCATTGAGATGGAATGTATATGAAATCCGATTTTATACATATATCGACAAGTTATCAGTGTCCGATAAGTCCCATTTGAACCTAGGGATATATAGGATAGTATATTCATGACATAGGTGTCCGATATGTGACATCATGTAAGGCCATGTGTAACAACCCAAACCCAGTCTAAACGCTACGACCAGATCTAGTATGTCATAAGGGAAAAGGTTGTAAAAGGAAAAAGGGTCTTGTATATTGAAGATATCGTAATTTTGAAAATTTGATCTAGGGTGATGTTTTGAAAACAGTGACTTGTAGTTTAAGAAAAATTTCCGAATTTAGTTCAACTATACTTTGGTATTTCTGGTGGCATTTAAAAGAAAAATGGTTGCTTATGTTATTTAGGATTTGGAAAAACTCAACTTAATTATGAAGTTTGAAACTTATATCAAGGTCATAACAAAATTTGAAGCATAATCTAAAACCTGAATTAAAATATTAGAAAGGCCTTATTACATAATAAAAACCCGAATTAAATAAATACTACAAAATAAACGACTTTACCAAAAAGAACACTTTATGGCCTCCATGAGTCCGTCACGGCTCCCTGGTCCATGATCTACTGATACCTGCAAGATTTAGCAGAGTGGTGAGTCACCAAGACTTAGTGTGTAATCCCCTTATGTCACACATACGACTTCAAGCCCATAATCGTATGTTGGCCTCAGCCCACTCAGAATATCAAACACAATCTTGAATGCAATATGTGACCCAAACCAGCCTAGTTTTTCCATCCTCTACACATCACCCGTACCAGCCCCTCACACCTTGGGGATTTCTACAATCAACCCTCCATCCGCTACACACCTCATACGTGGCATTAGGCCACTCGTGGTTCTAGACCACCGTGACAAAGTCACTAATAATATACGTGGGGCCAACCCATTGTGGTAACAACCACCGTGACAATCCCTAATGAATATACATGGGGCCAACCCACTGTGGTAACAACCATTGGGACGAGTCACCAATCATATATATATAACCGTGGTATTAAACCACCGTGGCACCAAGCCACCGAGACATGGTCACAATTATCAAAGATTATAATATATCCGTGGGCTAGCCCACCGTGGTAATAACCACCGTGACAGTCTCAAACCCTTCCCCTTTCACATCATTTTCCAACCCATGCAGAACATACCATCATATGAATGCACATGCTATCTTTACCGTAATAGATTACATTAATTATCTCACACCCATTAAATGATTAATAGAGTCACATACCTGGTATTCCCACCTTTACCCATAAGGGTATTACGACTGTTTCTCAGCCATTCGACTTTTCAGCCCAAACAGTGAATAATGTAAACAATTAAATAAATAAGAAGTGTGTGAAGTTTACACACCTGGTAACACGCAATACAAAACTTTTTATGTCGAAACTATCGCTAACAGGAACTATTGCTATTTGCGTACTACTTTGCTCAGAAGCTGGCCCGCAACTTGGTGGCTAATCTCGAATAGTAGACACCGCACGCTTCTTGAACTTAGGGGCTAAGACTACAGGGTCCAACCCCTCCCTTTGCTTGGCTAGCGTTTGAATCCATGAAAAAGATCTTGGTCAATAGACCGGATTAAAGCATTGAAGCAGAGAACGATAAAGAATATATGCTCAAAATCAAAGATCCCTTACCTAGATCGACAAGTCTCAAAACTATAAGGCTTGGATTAAGCATCGATTGAATACCTAAGTCGAATAGAACCGAATGTCCTTTAACACCCTTCAATCGCAGACCAGATGCCAAAAGAATGTGAAGACAAGGCCCCTCCTTCAATCGGTTAAGAATCATAAGACAAGATTAATGCCTTCGGCATCCAAAAGGAAAGAAAAGAGAATTGAAACAAAAAGGGAATACCTACCACGATCAAAGAGAATCCGATTGACAAATTTGTGGAACGGAGTGACGAAAATCCACTAAAAAAAGAACAAAAGAAGAAGATGAGCACTTAAGAAAGATTCAGCCAAGAAGAAATATAGAAGGAATAAGAACAATGGATGCTTCGGCTTTGAAAAAAAACCCATGAGAAGGTGAGGGATATGTTTCGGCAAATGAAGGACAAGAAGAGATGCTTAAGAGATTCAGCTAAATCAGGATGAAATCAAAGAGATGAATGGAAATAATGGAGGATTCGGTCAAGAAGAAGAAAAGAAGAATGAGGTTTCGACTTTAGGTGATGCAAATGAGAAGAAAGAAATGAGAAGTAGAGGAGATGGTAGAAGTTTCAGCTAAACAAAGAAAAGGTTCAAAAGTTGTCAAAAGAGAAAAGGAAAAAGAACTTTCAAACTTGGCTACTAAACACCTCCAAAAATTCAGCACCTACAACCCAAAACCAAAAATGCCCCTTTTGAGAACTAAAATGCCTATGACCATAAATGAAATTTGGCACACCCAAAACAAGCTAGAACCGGTTCCTACACTCCCCCCCAAGCATTCAAAATCCAGCCACTACCTTTGCCACATGCTTCCCTTACTTTTTTCCTTAATTCACTCCTGATCACTCATTCAAAGATGGTTTGAATGATTCAAACCCCTCTTTATTCTTTCAGCCACCAATTTGAATTATTTGACTCTATCAACTCTCACCTCTTGAAGTATCCTAGCCGAAATCTACCTCTGCTCCCTTTAACGCCAAAAAGAATTCTAAAATGAGCACCACACAACTTGAACCTGCTCCCTCTCTGCTCCCTTGTGGTGTCACCTACCTGAACTTTAAGTGGCGCCTCCTTGCATCTTTACCTCTTAAATTCTTGTGTCAACCAGACACAAACAATATCCCTTAAGTCTTATCTCAGCTAGCTCTCCACTAAGTTGCCCTAAAGGAAAATTTTGGCCAAGGCTTCAGCTCAACCTCGATCCTTCCCTAGACCCCTAAACACCCTAAACTAACACATTGAACATAGCATACACACAGAAACATATTAAATGCAAGGACCCCCAATTTAGGATGTTACACCATGTCTGGGACACTAACATTAATTCGACATTTCGTGTAAGACCACATCTGGGACGTTGGTATCGATATGATATTTACGTGTAAGACCATGTCTGGGACATTGGCATCATATTGACTTGTGTAAGACCCTGTTTGGGACAGTGGCATCGATATCAAGTTACATGTAATACCACGTCTAGGACATTGGCATTGTACGACTATTTCGAGCACTCTGAGTATCCTATTAGATTCTGAACTGTTCAACGGGGAAGTTCGAGAAATGATTGATTATGTGAAATGTACATTTGTTTCAGGTACGTTGATATGCAAGCTTTGTATAAGCATGAAAGGTGAGTAAGTATGTGCATTGATGCAAGGGAACATTTGAGTTATATGTATGTTTGAGAAATGAACAAATAAGATGTTTGAGATATGATGAATTGGTAAGCAATGGCAAACCAAGTGAACCAAAGAGATTATCCATGTGCATGAAATGAAGATGAAACACCCCAAACTTGGCCCACAAGCCCTGACCGGATCTGGCATGCTCCTTGAGTAAAACGTAGTTAAATCTCGTTATGTCATCTTGAAAAACTTGGTGGTTTGAAGAAAATAGATTTGGATTATTCTTAAATTAAAAACCGTGTTGTAATTTAATTTTGTATTAAAACGTTATCTTCATATTTTAGAAATTACAAGTTTAAAGAAATGCCGAATTTTAGAGCTTAACGTTAAGTTAAAAATTGTAGGTGTTTAGGTGTCAAGACATTTGAAGTTGTTTTATGAAAAATCGTTTAACCACTTGTTTAATGTTAATCGTTATCAGAATAAAAATTAAAACGAAACTTAAAACAGTTAAATAGTAATGGCCTTATTACAACAAAACTAAACCCGAAATAAATTCCAAAAAAACATAATAAGATAACCCGAAAAAACTGAACTGAGCATGGCCACCAGTAAGTCCCTGCCGACCCGGTCCATCTACTGAGTATCCTCTGCAAAATGTTAGCCCACGAAGGGTGAGTCAACAGACTCAGTGTGTAACAACCAACATGGACTCCAAAATGATTAAGGCATCTTAAATCACACATGACAGGTATAGGCAATGATGCAACCCAAACCCACTTAGATATCCAACCTCTACACATCACCTGTACCTGCCAATCACACCGTGGGGATTACTAAATCGACCCTCCATCTGCTACACACCATCGGCGATCCACAGTAGTCAAGCGTACATCGCCCTTATAATCGTGGCATAGCCACTAGATAATGTGACAGAGTCACCAGATTCATAATATGTGACATAAGTCACCAGATAATGGGGTAAAAACCACTGGAACACTTCCCCTTTATCATTATCACCCGTATCCCCATGCAACATACACATCATACAAATATCATGCAATATATCTCACCCCATGGCCATAACGATATTTCTCATATTTTCATATCAATGTTCATAAACTTGGCTTAGTTAACATATACATTGAATGGTACTTAGCCATATTCATTCATTGACTTATTAACATATACATAACAATATTATTATTAATTGGGAGTTTAGGTGGGTTACACACACTCGACGCGATTATCGAATCCCGAAAATCCCGATCTAACGCACTAGATCCCCTTTCCTACATTCGGTCAACACTAAGATCATTAGCAAAAAGGCCATTCGGCTATACAAACAAATCTCGAAAGGTTAACGCACAACCATAATCCTTACCTTAACGCCTTCCGAATACTAGCCACAACCCGAGATATGTGAGACTGATCTCCCCCTACAATCGGCCAACATTAACACTTAATCTTAATAGCCTTTGGCTTTTCAAATAACTAAGAGATAATTTGAATCAGCATGAATCCTTACCACTAACTTACTGGAAACGATTGAAAGGGAGAAGATGACTCTGATCTACTGCTTCAAAGTCTCAGAGATCCTAAAAAAAGTCGATTTCATGGTTGATTAAAAGTCAAGACAAAAGCCGAAATTCGGCTTTTGTTCTACAAATGTCGACAGAAAAAAGTAAGGGAGAATAGAGGAGATTCGGTCATGACAGACTTACCTATTCCAAACTGATTAGAGAAGAAATCAAGGGAGATCTCTGCTTGGTTGATATTCGGCCAAAACTAAGAAGGGATGAGTGTGAGAGATTTTGGCAATGGCTTAAGAAAAAGCACTTGAGATTCGTCCAAAGTGGAATGGGAGAAAGATGAATGGTATTCTGCTTTGATTTACAGAAAAGAGATTAAGGAGTTTCACTTTTGATGACAAAAGAAATTGTGAGAAGAAGAAGAAAAGGATGATGGTGAGGCTCAAGTTATGGTTGGCTAAGGTGAGAAAGAGGAAGAAAAGAATGAGAAAAAAAAACTAAAAGATGCCAAATGATTTTGGCACCCACTCTCCCTACATGACCAAACTACCATCCCAAGACCCTCCATTCGACCAACTCTTCTTCCTCATCCAAATCCCCTTTTCACTCCTACTTAGTGAATCTTTAAGGTCATCCGACCTAATCTACACTTAATCCATTCGAGTCCTTGTCTGTCCACCACCGCACCTCCTTCTTTGAAAATAATAGCTCCAAAACGCTTCCTTCTTTGCTCAAACAGGGTCCTTCACATTCCCTGTGGCGTCACCTCACAAGGCCCTAAGTGGGGCTTCTTTGCCACCTTACCAGCTTAGTACTTGTGTCCCAAGCCACACATTAAACTTCTTAAGGCCTAGCTCCCTTAGTTCCCCTTTTTAAGCTTAAAATCAAATATTTTTCTAAGGCTTCCACCTACATCCCAAGGTTCTGAAGCCCCCAAAACACATTCAAATCACACACAAGCATGCTATCACATACATTTAAGTGAAAATGCATAACCCCTAAACCCCAAATATTACAGTTCTACCCCCCCTTAAAATAATTTTGACCTCAAAATTACCTGGCTAAAATAAGTGAGGGTATTACTGTCGCATTGCTTCCTCTAGCTCCCACGAAGCTTCCTCCGATCCATGGTTATGCCATAACACTTTGACTAGAGGAACTGATTTCCTCCGAAGCACCTTCACATCCCATTCCAGAATTTGAATCGGTTCTTCCTCATAGGACAAATCTGGTCTTAGCTCTACCTCCTCAACCGATATTATATGAGATGGGTCTGATCGGTAACGACATAACATCGAAATGTGGAATACATCGTGCATCTGCTTCAATTTCGTAGGCAACTCTAACTGATATGCTACTGGTCCAACCCGCTTCAAAATCTGATAAGGTCCTATAAACCTAGGACTTAACTTTCCCTTGCGACCAAATCTCATCACCTTCTTCCACGGGAAACTTTGAGAAACACCTGATCTCCTACAGCAAACTCTATCTCCTTCCGCTTAAGATCTGTATATGACTTTTGCCTGTCAGATGCCTCCTTAAACCGTGTCCGAACTACCTTAACTTTTTCTTCAGATTTTACCACAATCTCCGGACCCAAAACATGATGTTCCCCCAATTATGTCCAACACGTAGGAGTGCGACACTTTCTTCCATACAACGCTTCATACGGTGCCATTCGAATACTTGCTTGATAGCTGTTATTGTACACAAATTCCGCTAAAGGAAAGAACTCCTCCCAACTTCCTCTGAAATCTATCACGCAACCCCTCAACATATCCTCTAGCACTTGAATTACCCGCTCAGATTGGCCGTTCGACTGCGGATGGAATGCCGTACTGAAGTGCAACCTGGTGCCCAATGCTTGATATAGTGCTTTCAAAAATCAAGACATAAACCTCGGATCCCTATCCGAGATAATCGACACTAGCACTCCGTGCAGCCTCACGATTTCTGCTACATACAATTTTGCCAATCTCTACAGGGAATAGTCCACCCGCACTGGTATGAAATATGCAGACTTCGTCAACCGATCTACTATCACCCATACCGAGTCCTTCTTAGTAGGCGTAAGGGGAAGCCCACTAGTGAAGTCCATGGTAATTCTCTCCCTCTTCCATTGGGGAATCTTTATCGGCTGAAGCAATCCTGACGGTACTTGGTGTTTGGCCTTGAGTTGCTGACACGTTAAGTATTTCCCTACAAATTTTGTAACTTCCCGCTTAAGGCTAGGCCACCAAAATAGATCTCGTAAATCCCTGTATAACTTACTTCCTCTAGGATGCATAGCATAAGGGCTACTATACGATTCCTGAAGAATTATCTTCCTTAATTCCTCATCCTTTGGCATACAGATCATGCCCTAAAAACACAGCACTCCATCACCGTTTACACCATAGTCTTCCAACTTCCCATTTTGTACTTGTAGCAGCTTAGCACTGAGTTCACCATCTACCAATTGATTCTCCTTTACCTGACTTAGCCATGTTGCCTTCACTTGAAACTCCGCTAGAAAACTTCCATCTTCATAAAGGCTAAGATGTGCAAACATCGCCCTCAGATCCGACACCACTTTCTGACTTAGGGCATCTGCCACCACATTTACCTTGCCCAGGTGGTACTCTATTGAACAGTCGTAGTCTTTCAACAACTCCACCCACCTTCACTGTCTCAAATTCAGCTCCTTCTGAGTCAGCAGATACTTCATACTCTTGTGATTCGTGTAAATCGTCGACTTTTCTCCATACAAGTAGTCCCTCCACACTTTTAGAGCGAAAACTACTGCAGCCAACTCCAGGTCATGCGTCGAACCTCATGTGGCCTCAACTGTCGAGATGCATAAGCGACCACTTTCTCGTCTTGCATAAGGACACATCCCAATCCTGTATGGGAAGCATCACAATACACCACGAAGTCTTTCCCTACTTTGGTGAATCAAAACTGAGCCTCTGTCAATACCCTTTTAAGCTTCTCAAAATTCTCCTGCTGCTTAGCCGCCCATAAGAAAGGTACCTCCTTTCTTAACAACTTCGTCAGAGGTGCTGCTATTGACGAGAACCCTTCAACAAATCTCCTATAGTAGCCTGCTAACCCTAAGAAACTATGAACCTCATCCACAGACTTAGGTGGTTTCCAATCTAATACTGCCTCAATCTTTCGAGGGTCCACTCTTATTCCTTCCATAGACACCACATGCCCTAAGAACGTAACATCCTTTAGCCAAAATTCACACTTGCTAGACTTGGCATATAGCTTCTTTTCCCTTAACACTTGCAATACAACTCAGAGATGCTCATCATGTTCTTCCTCAGACTTGGAATACACTAGGATGTCATCTATAAA
The DNA here is from genome assembly GCA_025506655.1 of Gossypium rotundifolium. Taxonomy (NCBI): domain Eukaryota; kingdom Viridiplantae; phylum Streptophyta; class Magnoliopsida; order Malvales; family Malvaceae; genus Gossypium; species Gossypium rotundifolium. The sequence continues at coordinate 65,510,370 of CP106732.1, read as the reverse complement.
CACAATGATGAACCGATCCAAGTAGGGTTGGAAAACCCGGTTCACCATATTCATGAATGTATCTAGGGCGTTCGTCAATCCGAACGGTATTACTCAGAACTCATAATGCCCGTACCTTATCTGGAAAGTTGTCTTATGGATATATACTTCCTTCACCCTAAGCTGATGATATCCCGACCGTAGATCTATCTTTGAAAATACCGCGGTCCCTTAAGCTGATCGAACAAGTCGTCTATCCTCGATAATGGGTACTTATTCTTGATGGTCAGCTTATTCAACTGCCGGTAATCTATGCACATATGCATAGTCCCGTCCTTCTTTTTCACGAATAGGACTGGTGCTCCCCATAGAGGCACACTAGGCCAAATAAACCCATGATCGAGTAACTCTTGGATCTAGGCCTTGAGCTCTACTAACTCTTTTGGTGCCATTCGGTACGGAGCAATTGACACGTGAGTGCAGCAGGTAAATCAATTCGAACTCCACCTTCCGTCAAGGGGTAACCTGTGCACTCCTTGGAAAGACATCCACGAATTCCCTTACTATTCTCATTCCACTAACTCCTTCTTCTTTTGCATCCAAAGCATTCACGAAGGCCAAAAATGCCTTGAACCCTTTTCAAACCATCTTATCAGCCTTTAATGCAGAGACTACGTTAGCCAAATAATTCCTTCTTTCTCCTATCATAATTATTTCCTTATCCTCCGGAGTCCTCAACTCCATTCCGCTTAGCCGCGGTGTTCTGATGGGATCCGGTGCATTAGAGTTGGTATGATCACACCCTCGCACATTACGACCACGTCCCCTAGAACTCATGCCTACGATTGCGATTTAATCTGCTTTAAAAAGTTTTATTCATTAGCTTTCGTTCCTCTGATTAACCACGGACAAGTTTTATGTAAAGAAGTTTAAGGGTAGTTCTTTCGACCATTTTAGGGTTTTCATTTCAAGTTTTCTACCCGAGAATCACATTCATTCAATAGTATCTATTACACATTCACCACTTTGAACATTTTCTTCGTTCCAACCCAGGGGTATTTTCGTAATTTGACTTATAGGGGTATTTTGGTAATTTTCAAAATTAGGGTATCTTGATATTTTACAAAATAGGGTTTTTTTGCTATTTTTTACAATTTAGGAATATTTTGATAAAAGTTGAGAGTAGTATGGCAATTTTATAAATTGGGGTATTTTAGTGATTTTGCAAACCAGGGGTACTTCGATAATTTTGTAAACTAGGGATATTTCAAAAAAACATTTCAAAATCTAAAATAGTTTTTACAATCAAAGGGGTAATTCGGTGATTTTGAAACTAATGTTTTTATAAAATAGTGTAGCTAGTCCCTTTCGGGTTTTAATTATTAAATTTAGCCTGTGGGTAAGTCCTCTTGGTTAGGGTGAACCGTTACTACGCACCAGGTAGGACTCGAGCGAAGAGGAAGTCAGTCACTAGAACTGCTTAAATACCAAGCTCCCCCTAAATCCAATCCTAGACATGCGCACAACCGTTGCCACACCCTTAACTCGGTGACTTACTTATAGGTTTGTTTGATTAGTCTTCAAATTTTATGTAATTCTATGTTTGAGTAAGCTAATCCTAGAGTTTAATAGTTCCTAATCTACTAATCTATGATCCCGTAATACCCACATACATATCACACAATAATTAGAGATACTTACCTGTTGGACTTCGGGCCGGTGACTCAGGTGCCATGCCAGAAAACCTGCTCATCCTTTAGTAAAACTCAATTTTAAAAAAATGTTTTGGGCCCAAAAGCCCTCAAGGCTGAGTTTTGAACCGGGATCTGATACCAAAATTAAAACACCCCAAACTTGGCCCACAAGCCCTGACCGGATCTGGCATGCTCCTTGGGTAAAATGTAGTTAAATCTCGTTATGTCATCTTGAAAAACTTGGTGGTTTTAAAGAAAATAGATTTGGATTATTCTTAAATTGAAAACCGTGTTGTAATTTAATTTTTTATTAAAACGTTATCTTTATATTTTAGAAATTACAAGTTTAAAGAAATGCCAAATTTTAGAGCTTAACATTAAGTTGAAAATCATAGGTGTTTAGGTGTCAAAACATTTGAAGTTATTTTATGAAAAATCGTTTAACCACTTGTTTAATGTTGATCGTTATCAGAATAAAAATTAAAACGAAACTTAAAATAGTTAAATAGTAATGGCCTTATTACAACAAAACTAAACCCGAAATAAATTCCAAAAAAACATAATAAGATAACCCAAAAAAATTGAGCTGAGCATGGCCACCACTAAGTCCCTGCCGACCCGGTCCATCTACTGAGTATCCTCTGCAAAATGTTAGCCCACGAAGGGTGAGTCAACAGACTCAGTGTGTAACAACCAACACGGACTCCCAAATGATTAAGCCATATTAAATCACACATGACAAGTATAGGCAATGATGCAACCCAAACCCACCTAGATATCCAACCTCTACACATCACCCGTACCTACCAATCACACCGTGGAGATTACTAAATTGACCCTCCATCTACTACACACCATCAAAGCGTTCATTGCAATCAAGCGACATCGCCCTTATAATCGTGGCATAGCTACGGATAGTGTGATGAGTCACGGATCGATAATATGTGACATAAGTCACGGGATAATGGGGTAAAACCAGGAACACTTCCCTTTATCATTATCACCCATATGCCCATGCAACATACATATCATACAAATATCATGCAATATACCTCACCTCATGGCCATAACGATATTTCTCATATTTTCATATCAATGTTCATAAACTTGATTAACTGAGAGTTAGGGGTAACGTATCTGAATGCACTGTACCATTGAGCGGTACCCTTAGCCATTTTCATTCATTGCCTTACTAACATATACATAACAATATTATTATTAATCGGGAATTTAGGGTGGGTTACACACCTGGTTACTAACACGATTATCGAATCCCAAAAATCTCAATCTAACGCACTAGATCCCCTTTCCTACATTCGGCCAACACTAAGATCATTAGCAAAAAGGCCATTCAGCTATACAAACAAATCTCGGAAGGTTAATGCACAACATAATCCTTACCTTAACGCCTTTCGAATACTAGCCACAACCCGAGATATGCGAGATTCATCTCTCCTCTACAATCGGCCAACATTAACACTTAATCTTAATAGCCTTCGGCTTTTCAAATAACTAAGAGACAAATTGAATCAGCATGAATCCTTACCACTAACTTACTGGAAACGATTGACAGGGAGAAGATGACTCTGATCTACTACTTCAAAGTCCCGAGATCTTAAAAGAAATCGATTGCATGGTTGATTAAAAGTCAAGACAAATGTCAAAATTTGGCTTTTGTCCTACACATGTCGACAGAGAAAAGTAAGGGAGAATAGAGGAGATTTGGTCGTGGCAGACTTACCTATTCCAAACTGATTAGAGAAGAAATCAAGGGAGATCTACGCTTGGTTGATATTCACCAAAGCGAGAAGGGATGAGCTTGAGAGATTTTGGCAATGGCTTAAGAAAAAGCACTTGAGATTCGACCAAAGTGGAATGGGTGAAAGATGAATGGTATTGACTTTGGTTTGCGAAAAGAGATTAAGGAGTTTGACTTTTGATGACAAAAGAAATTGTGAGAAGAAGAAGAAAAGGATGATGGTGAGGCTCAATTTATGGTTCAGCTAAGGTGAGAAAGAGGAAGAAAAGAATGAGAGAAAAAAACTAAAAGATGCCAAATGATTTTCGGCACCCACTCTCCCATACATGACCGAAACTACCACCCCAAGACCCCTCTTTTCAACCAACTCTTCTTCCCTCATCCAAACCCCACTTTTCTCTCCTACTTAGCCGAATCTTTAAGCTGTCAGACCTAATCTACACTTCATCCATTCAAAGTCCTTGTGCTGTCCACCACTGCACCTCCTTGCCAAAAAATAAAAGCTCCAAAACGCTTCCCTTGGTGCTTGAACCTGGGTCCCTTCACACTCCCTGTGGCGTCACCTCCCAAGGCCCTAAGTGGGGCCTCTTTGCCACCTTACCAGCTTAGTACTTGTGTCCTAAGCCACACAATAAACTCCTCAAGGCCTAGCTCCCTTAGGTCCCCTTTTTAGGCTTAAAATCAAATATTTTTCTTAGGCTTCTACCTACATCCCAAGGTTCCTAAAGCCCCCAAAACACATTCAAATCACACACAAGCATGCTACCCCATGCATTTAAGTGAAAATGCATAACCTCTAAACCCCGGATATTACCGAAGATAAGTTAATAAATTTAAATAGTTATACTTATGATTGATTATATGTTTAGTTTATTTGTATATGGCTTACTAGGCTTTTAGAAAGCTTACTTTATGTGTGTTTATTCTGTTTTATAGATCGTTAAAGCTACGAGAGGCTCAGGGACCATCAAGGATCATCACCACACTATCAAACCTAATTTTTGGTACTTTTGAATGTGAATATAGCTGGTAAATGTTTGAAATGTGTAAATAGCCATGTGATGTGGCTAGATAAATGTTGGCAATATGCATGAGTGATCATAGTATATGATGCATGTTTTGGTATAGCTTAATGGCAATGAAATAGTTTTTTGAATGGCAAGCTTATTAATGGATTGATGCCTTAGTGAATTGATGAAGTTGTGGATGAATCATGCTTGTTTTTATATGATTTAGTTGTACAAATTTGTACAAAAGTTAGCATGTTTAGAAATGAGATTGAATGGGATGATGTGTTGAACATTTGACATGATTTTGGTTGCCAATTGTGTATGAAATGAATTAATTTTTTGTTTGTAGGGATATCCCAATGTGTGGGTGAAAATTTGGCCTTGAAAATGGCCTATATTTGCCCACACGGTTGAGACACGGGTGTGAGGCTCGACCATGTCCCTCGTGGTTGTAATTCAAAACAAGTAAGGATCGACCACGGGCTGGACACACGGACGTGTGACTGGCCGTGAGGTGCAAGTCAGGATCGACCACAGGTGAGGTACACGGGTGTGTCCACGGCCGTGTGGACAAGTCAGTATGTATGCCCTATTTTGGCATGGCTTAGACACGCGAGAGTGTCTGAGGCCGTGGGAGGCATACGGCCTACCCACACGGGCATGTGACCTCTGTAACTTAGTAAAAATTTTAAGTTTTTTAGAATTCTAAATTATGTTCGGTTTAGTCCCAGCCCTATTTTAATGCATGATTAAAGTCTCGTTGACCTATTTTAGGGACACTTTGGTGTAATTTGTTAATTTGTATTATGAAATATCTGTAAAAGTTTTTGATTTTCCAGTAATGCCTTTTAACACTATTCTGGTGATGGTTACGGGTTAGGTGTGTTACAATGAGTTTTTATTTATCCCTTTCGGACTAATGAATGCTCATGCTATTTTTATGGATCTGATGCACAAAATTTTTAGACCGTACCTAGATGAATTTGTTATTGTTTTCATTGACAACATTTTGATTTATTCTCAAAATGAAATGAGCATGCCGAACATCTACGAGTTGTGTTGCAAACTTTGCGAGAAAAGTAGTTTTATGTGAAATTTAGCAAATATAAATTCTAGTTGCGTGAAGTTGGTTTTCTGGGACATATTGTATCGGTCTCTGGAATATGAGTCAATCTGAGTAAGTTTTCTACTATTCTAGATTGGAAACCCCCAAAGATTGTATCTGAAGTTCGTAGTTTTATGGGACTTGCTGGTTATTATCGAAAGTTTCTAAAATGTTTTTCAATTATAGCTACTCCATTAACTAGATTCCTTCCAAAAGATGTGAGATATGAATGGTCCAATAAATGTCCGAAAAGCTTTGATCAGTTGAAACTCTGTTGACTGAAGTTCCAGTTTTGATACAACCAGAATCGGGTAAAGAATTTGTGATTTACAGTGATGCTTCGTTAAATGGTCTGGGATGTGTTTTGATGCAGGAAGGAAAAGTTATAGCTTATGCCTCTAGACAATTAAAGCCGCATGAAAAAAAAAACTATCCAACACATGATCTAGAACTAGTTGCGATGGTGTTTGCGTTAAAGATTTGGCGTCATTATCTTTTCGGTGAGAAATGACACATGTTCTTAAATCATAAAAGTTTGAAATATTTAATGACCCAGAAAGATTTGAATCTGCGACAAAGAAGGTGGTTAGAGCTTTTGAAAGACTATGAACTTGTGATAGATTATAATCTAGGTAAATCAAATGTTATTGCTGATGCATTGAGCCAGAAGTCATTGTTTCCATTGCGTGCAGTGAATGCTCATTTCAACTTGTTTGATGATTGTTCAGTTTTAGCTGAATTGAAAGCAAAGTCGATGTTTTTACAATAGATATGTGATGCTCGAAAAGTTGATAATGAAATGATAACAAAACAAGCTCAGTGTGATTCGAACTCTAATTCTGAATTTCGAGTGGATGTTGATAATTGCTTAAGGTTTCAAGATCGAATTTGTGTCCCGTGAAACCTAGAATTGATTCAGCTAATTTTAAATGAAGCTCATAATAGTTGTCTATCTATTCATCCGGGAAGTACAAAGATGTACCATAATTTGAAGCAACAATATTGGTGGTCTGGTATGAAAAGAGATATCTTTGATTTTGTGTCGAAATGTTTAGTCTGTCAGCAAGTTAAAGCTGAACATCAAGTTCCGTCGGTTTGCTACAACCGATTTTGATTCCCGAGCAGAAATGGGATAGAGTGATGATGGACTTTGTTTCTGGATTGCCATTGACTCCGAGAAAGAAAGATGCAATTTGGATCGTAGTTGATCGATTGATGAAATCCTCTCATTTTATCCCAATACGATCTGACTACTCACTTTATAAGTTAGCTGAGCTTTACATTTATGAGATTGCGAGGTTGCACGAAGTGCCACAGTCTATTGTGTCAGATAGAGATCCGAGGTTCACATCGCGATTTTGGAAGAAACTACAAGATGCTTTAGGTACTAAATTTCATTTTAGTATGACTTTTCACCCGCAAACGGATGGTCAATCTGATCGAATCATTCAGATACTCAAGGATATGTTAAGATGTTGTATCCTTGAGTTTGATGGTACGTGGGAATAGTATTTACCATTGATTGAATTTGCATACAATAACAGTTTTTAGTCGAGCATCAAAATGGCACCTTATGAAGCTTTGTACGGGCATAAATGTGGTACACCTTTGTATTAGACTGATCTCAGTAAAAATAAAATACACGGGGTCGATTTGATAAAAGATACAAAATAGAAAGTGAAAGTAATCCGTGATAGTCTGAAAACAACATCTGATCGTTAAAAGTCCTATGCAGACTTGAAAAGAAAAAACATTGAATTTGAAACCAGTGATAAAGTGTTCTTAAAAGTGCCTCCGTGGAAGAAAGTACTCTGGTTTAGACATAAAGGAAAATTGAGTCCGAGGTTCATCGGACCATATGAAATCATTGAGCGTGTCGGACCTGTAGCATACAAATTGTTATTGCCACCAGAGTTGGAAAAGATTCAAGATGTATTCCATGTTTCAATGCTCCGTAGATGCCGATCCGATCCCTCACATGTGATTCCTACATCCGAGATTGAAATCCGATCTGATATGACTTATAAGGAAGAACGGATCAGTATCTTGGCTCGTGAAGTGAAAGAATTATGAAATAAGAAAATTTTGTTAGTTAAAGTACTATGGCATCGACACGGAGTTGAAGAGGCTACGTGGGAGCTTAAAGATTTAATGAGACAACATTATCCGAATATGTTTAACGATAAGATTTTTGGGGACGAAAATCCCTAAGGGGGGAGAATCATAACAATCTAGTTTTGACCCTAGTTGGAATAGTAGTTTCGAGACCATAAATCTAAGATAGAATAATATTTTAATATTATTTTTGTATTTATGACACGTGTCTAAGCATGTGAGAAATTTTTGTGAATTAATTTGCTCGTTTGTGCGCTTAATTTGAGAAAATGATTAAATTGCATTAAATGCAAAAATAGCATGATATTTGTAAAAGGGCCTATTTGATGTGACTTCTAAATATGGAGGCTTTCTGAGGCAATTAGCCCACTAATGAAGTAAGTGGATGAACATGGTCAAGAATGACCTTATATTATATGTTTTATATATTTAGTATTAAAGGTTAAAATTGGAAATTATTTATTAAAGAAGTTATAATAAAACAAAAATTGAAAATCAAGCATGTTCATCTTATTTTGGGTGCCGAAAGATAAAAGAAAAGAAGAAATAGAACCAAGCTAGGTTCGACTCTTATTCATCTTGATTCAAGGTACGTTTTACTTCGGTTTTTGATAATTTGCACGTTTTTGTAATCATTGCTTCGAGTACTTTGAATCCCATGTCTTAATTTTGTGAATTGATGATGTTTTTGAAATGTACCATTGATGAACACATGAGTTTTGTGATGTTTGAAGATGAATTATGAATGATATGTAATAGATTAACAAGATTTGTTTTTGGAGTTTTGATGATTTTGAGTATTTTGGACTTAATTGAAGAAATAGTATTTTGAAGGACTAAATTGTGAAATAAATAAAATATATGGTCTTTTATGGACTACATAAGAATTTGGCTAAGTATGGGTGTATTGAGATTTTGTGTATTTTGTGATTTTGTGAAATAGTGACTAAAATGTCCAAACGTGAAAATGTGAGGGCTAATTTTAAATTTCCCTAAATATGTGTTTTTGGATTGAATTGAATGATTTGGTGAATAAATGGACTAAATTTGAATATGTATAGATCAAGAACCGAAGAAAACTAACTTAGATCGCGAGAAATCAAAACTTATTGAATAAGCGTTTGTTTCCATTCTTCCGTACGAGGTAAGTCGATATACAAATAAATGCGTTGAATTGTGTTATTTATGCATCTATGAAATTTAGATTACTACGAATTATGTTCGAGATGTTATGTACATGAAATCCAAGAGATTTTGATAAGGTATAAATATCTGAGAAGTCCCGTACGAACTTAGGAATAGATAGGATTACATATGTCATGACATAGGTGTTCGATATGTGATATCATGTAAGACCACGTCTGGGACGTCAGTATTGATTCGAGATTTTGTGTAAGACCACATCTGGGATGTTGGCATCAATATGATATTTACGTGTAAGACCATGTCTAGGAAATTGGCATCATATTTGATTCGTGAAAGACCCTGTCTTGGACAGAGGCATCGATATCTGAGTACATGTAAGACCTCGTGTGGGACGTTGGCATTGTATGACGATTTCGAGCATCATGAGTATCCTATTTAGTTCTGAATGGTTCAACGGGCGAATCCAAGAAATGAATGATTGTATGTGATATCTATTCGTTTCAAGTACATCTGAAGTATATGTTTTGAATAAACCTAAGACGTAAGCTAACATGTACATTGATGCTATGAACAATGTATGATATGTATATGTTTGATATATGAGCAAAAGAGATGCTTGAGACATGATATGTTGAAAAGCAATGGCAAACCAATTGAACCAAAGAGAAATTTATGCTCATGGAATGAAAATATATTTATGAATTTCATTTGATGTGCTTATAATTGATTATATGTTAAGTTTATTTGTATATGGCTTACTAAGCTTTTGAAAGCTTACTTTGTGTGTGTTTATTCTGTTTTATAGATCGTCAAAGCTACTGAAGGTTAGGGGACCGTCGAGGATCGTCACCACACTATCAAACTTAATTTTGGTACTTTTGAACATGTATATAGTTAAATATGGCATGTATAGGCTAGTCATTTTAGTAAATGTTTGGAATATAAATAGCCATGTGATGTGGCTAGATGAATATCGGTAATATGCATGAGTGATTATGGTATATGATGTATGCTTTGGTATGGCTTGATGGTAATGAAATGGCTTGATGGTAATGAAATGATCTTATAAATGGTAATCTTATTGATGGATTGATGCCATAGTGAATTGGTGAAATTGTGGATGAATCATGTTTGGTTTTACATCTGATTTAGCTGTACTAGTTAACATGCTTTGAGATGAGTTTGAATATGATGATATGATGAACAATTTGATGTGATTTGAATGCCCATGATGTATGAAAAGAGGCTTAATTGTGCTTGTATGGATTACCCATAGTGTGGGTGGCAATTTGGCCTTGCAAATGGCCTATAATTGCCCACACGGTTGAGCATACGGGCGTGTGGCTCGATGATCGTCTAATTGTTGAGTTTTAAAATTTATAAAGAGAATGATCGAACCTGGAAACTAACTCTAACAATGACATGAAGAAACGATTAGTATAGTTTAGGCAAGACCGGATTATCGAACCCAAAGGAACTAAAAGTACTAATACTAATTTTCTTTCTATTATTTAGCCTAAATATGAAACGATTGGTTGATTAAAAACTAACTAATTACTAAACTAAGATGCAAAGACAAAAAGAAAAAATTGAAGAAATAACTTTTAGAAAAACTCAGTTGACTACGACGATACCCTTAGGAAGAATCCACCTAAACTTCACTTGTTATCTAACACTGAACCAGACGATTTATTCACTTAGCTTGATCCGTAGGACTCCCTAATTTATATTAAACCCTTTCTCGAGGCAAATAATGTCTAACCCTAGGTTGATTAACCGAAATCTCTTTCTAATTAAAACCCCTAGAATTATATTAACTCGATCTATGGACTCCCATATTAGGTTTCACCCAACAAAATCTCGTCACCTTATCTCTAGGTGTGCGATCAACTCCGCTTAATTATGATAGATCTACTCTTAAGCAGGGACTTTTGGTCCACCACCTAAGCACATCATAATTAAATTAATATCCCGAAAATATCAACACAAGAATTAAGCACACATAATTAAGAACAAACTAAGTATTTATCATGCAGCTTAGAAACCAATAACAAGATTCATTTAGGTTTCATCCCCTTCAGGTATTTGAAGGGTTTAGTTCATAATCATAAAATAAAACATCTTAAGAGAAAAGATAAAACAAAACATAAGAAATCACTAAAACCCCTTTATGGAATTGAAGGAGAGATCCGCCGTCTTGAGTAGAATTACGACTTCTTGAGATGGATCAACTGTAACACCCCTATCCCGTGGCCGTCGCCGGATTAGGGTTAGAAGTGTTACCAGATAGATCAGAATCGTTTACATAATTTCACACAATCATTCATCAACATCATTCATAATGTCCCTTAAATAGGTCAACAAGACCTTAAACATGCTTATGAATCGAGTCGGGACGAAATCGAAATACATAAAAAATTTCATGGAAAAATAAAAACTTTTCTAAATACAGGGGATACACGCCTATGGGGGTAGGCCGTGCCTCACCCATGGCTACTTGACACACCGTGTGCCCTCCCTATGGTCATATACTGCCAAAACCAACACGGCTACCAAGCTCGCCCGTGTGCTAAGGTCGTGTCCTACAAGGTCATATACTACCAATTCTCACATGACCTCTAGGCATGCCCATGCCATGACCGTGTACTTCTTATGTTAGCTACTGATTTTGCCCCATGGTTATTAGGCACGCCTGTATGCCAAGGCCGTGAGACATTATAGGTCATTTGTAAGACCAAAATGCCACCCAAATGGGTCATACCTACAAGCAACCATTCTCATCACATGTCATGCATATATGGTAACCAAATACATACCGAAATGACCATTTCATATGCATCAAGCCATACCAAAACATAAATCATATGAATCATTCATTCAAACCTTAAAACAACCCAAAACTTGCCAAAACACATGGTTAAGTTCACTTCTTAAACATATACACATATCTAGCCTATACATGCCATAATTAGCTATATACATTTTCAAAAGGGTACCAAAATGAGTTTAGTAGTGTCATGACGATCCTTGATGGTCCCGAGCCTTCAGTAGCATTGACGACCTATAAAATAGAGAAAAACACATACATAGAGTAAGCTTTACAAAGCTTAGTAAGTCATAATACAAAAAGCTTTACAAAGCTTAGTAAGTCATAATACAAATAAACATAGCATAAAGGCATATACGCATATATTACATTGACACATAACATTTACTTAGCAAACTATCACATATTGCTATGGTTCATATACTTGGACACAATTGCCACATTCATCCATACGAGAATCATATGTATATATATACAACTCTTTCTTAAACATTCTTGCATCTCATTCTCATTCTAACATTCAATCATACCTTTCTTCAAATCAAAGTTATATAGGTACTTACCTTTTATGCACACTTAATGTACATGCCAAACGTATCTGAAATGAATATACATTCTCGTAATTGTTCATAGCTCGAATTAACTCATTGAACAGTTTGGTATCTAATAAGATACTCAGAAACTCAGAATAATTGTACAATACCAACGTCCTAGACATAGCTAAAATACTCATTCACTCATTCGTAGCTTGTTTATAACTCATCAACCACAAAGGTTCAATACATACCTTATCTAACAAATAATTATTCAACTTCCAAGCTATTCAATGCTCGATATTATATGTTGATCGTCCTTTAATATTCATTCAACTTAATCGCACACTCAGTGCTATATATATAATTGAAGCATATTAATCATCGCACACTTAATACCTATTCTTTTAATAGACTTGTCTCGATGTCGCATACACAAGTGCCAATTAAATAAGCCGAAGCTTTTATATCATCGCACACACAATGCTATTCCTTTCTTATAATCTCACACTTAGTGCCTATTCTTTTAATCGACTTGTCTCGATGTCGCACACACAGTGCCAATTCCATAAGACGAAGCTTTCATATCATCGCACACACAGTGCTATTCCTTTCTTATAATCGCACACTTAGTGCCTATTATTTTAATTCGACTTGTCTCAATGTCACACACAGTGTCAATTCAATAAGTCAAGCTTTCATATCATCCCACACACAGTGCTATTCCTTTCTTATAATCCCACACTTAGTGTCTATTCTTTTAATCGACTTGTCTCGATGTCGTACACACAGTTCCAATTCAATAAGCCGAAGCTTTCATATCATCGTCACACAGTGCTATTCCTTTCTTATAATCCCACACTTAGTGCATATTCTTTTAATCGACTTGTCTTGATGTCGCACACACAGTGCCAATTCAATAAGCCGAAGCTTTCATATCATTGCACACACAGTGCTATTCCTTTCTTATAATCCCACACTTAGTGCCTATTCTTTTAATCGAATTGTCTCGATGTCCCACACACAGTGCCAATTCATTAAATCGAAGCTTCTATTGTTTCCCACACACAGTGCTAATCATCTCTGTCTTGTTTTTAAATTCGCACACTTAGAGCCTCAATACTCAAACTCATACATAACACATTTCTATTTCATTAATATACATTCATTCATTTTTCATCACATAGATACAAATTTAATGGCAAGAATTATATCCGAACTTACTTACTAGATTAAACTTATCACGGAATTTATATGCATAATCCTCTCATAAGCATCCATTATCAACATTAGTCATATAAACAATTACAATTTCATGCAAGTATGTTTATTTGCATAGTGACTTACCTCGGATTCGATTTATCAAAATGAAAACGACTACTCGGTTACTTTCACTTTCCCGCGATCTAAGTTTGTTTTCCTCGGTTCTTGATCTAAACATATTTAGAATTAACCCTTTTGTTCACTTGTTCATACAATTCAGTCCATTGACACAATTTAGGGCTATTTGCAAATTAACCCTTGTTTTTGCACACTTTATCAATTTAGTCCATTTTTTTCAAAACCTTAAATTCACAAAATCCACACATACACATGCTTAGCCGAATGCATATACATCTCATACAAGTCCATATTTTCCATCAAATTTGCTATTTTGTCCTTCAAAATACCATTTTCTCAATTTAGCCCTATTTAGCTAAATTCATCAAAAATTCAAGAACAAAGTATGTTCATCTAATTCATATCTTTCATTTAACACCAAAAATCATCAAAAAGCTTAACATATCATCAATGACATCTCACACAAACATTATCAATTCATCAAATTGAGACATGGGTTTGATAGTTCTCAAAGCAACGATTACAAAAACGTAGAAATTATCGAAAACAGATCAAAAACTAACTTTGAATTCAAGCTTGAAACCAACCGAACCCTTAAGCTTTTATTCTTTCTTTTTCTTTAAAACATTCGGCCAAATGGTGATAATAACCAAGTCACTTTCTTTTGTTTTCTTTTTATTGATATAATATTATAACTTATAAATTAATATACTAATTTAACATATATTATAAACTTATGAAAACATATAATTTAAATAAACATATATATATATATAAGACCACATTTAATGCCATCCACTTCCTATAGTAATGTCTTAATTGTCATTTAAGGCCTTCAACTTTACAAAGCCACAACACTTAGGTACTTTAACAAATAGCATACAAGTTTCACATTTAATGCATTTTCATTCTTTTGTCAAATTAAACACACAGACGGACAAATTAGTTCCCGAAAATTTACCACAGGCTTAATCACATATCAACGGCACTGAAAATAATATTAAAATATTTTATGGACTCAGATTTGTGGTCCCGAAACCACTATTTTGACTAGGGTATAAATCGGACTATTACAATTCTCCCCCTTAGGGATTTTCGTCCCTGAAAATCTTACTGTTAAACAGAATCGAATATCAATCTCAAATTCAATATCTTTTCTTTTCAAGTCTGCATAGGACTTCTGACGATTAGATGCTGCTTTCAAACAATCTCGGATTAGTTTCACTTTCTGTTCTGAGTCTGTTATCAAATCAACTCCAAGTAACTTATTTTCACTGAGTTCAGTTCAATACAGAGGTGTACGATATTTACGTCTTTGTAAAGCTTCATATGGTGCCATTTTGATGCTCGTCTAAAAACTATTATTATACACAAATTCGATCAATGGCATATATTGTTCCCATGAACCATCAAACTCAAGTATAAAGCATCTTAGCATGTCTTCTAGAATCTGTATGATCCATTTAGACTGACCATCTGTTTACGGATGTAAAGTTGTACTGAAGTGCAATTTCATGCCCAAAGCTTCTTGCAATTTCCCCTAGAATCTCGATGTAAACCTCAGATCTCTACCTAACACAATAGATAGTAACACCCCATACAATCTCACAACCTTGAAAGTATAAAGCTCGGCTAATTTTTCAAGTGGATAATCAGATCTTCCCAAAATAAAATGGGCAGATTTCATCAATTGATCAACTATGACCCAAATCAAATATTTCTTTCTCAAAATTTGAGGCAAAATAGAAACAAAATCCATTATCACTCTATCCCATTCCCATTCAGGAGTCAAAATCGGTTATAGCAAACCAAGCAGAACTTGATGTTCAGCTTTCACTTGTTGTCAGAATAAACATTTTAACACAAAGTTAGTTATGTCTTGTTTCATTTCAGACCACCAACAACGTTTTTTCAGATCATAATACAGTAGCTCCATTCTGATCGTTCAAATAAGTCATCAATTCTGAGCAAAGGATATTTGTTATTTATAGTCACCTTATTCAACCGTCGATAATCAATACATATCCTCATCATGTCATTTTTTTCTTTTTCACAGACAGGACAAGAGCACTCCAAGGTGAGAAACTCGGTCTAACAAACCCTCTATCAGTCAACTCTTGCAACTACGACTCTAACTCTTTCAACTCTATTGGTGCCATTCTATACGGAGCTATTGAAATAGGGGTCGTACTAGGCAACAGATCTATACCAAATTCAACTTCGCAAATCGAAGGTAATCTCGAAAATTCTTCAGGGAACACATCAGAGAATTCACAAACAATAGGCACTGACTCAACTTTCTTCTTAGACACTTTAAAATCAATCACATAAGTAAAATATGCCTCGTAACCCTTTTTCACATAACTTTGAGCTTTCAAAATAGATATCGTAGTAGGCAATCCATTCAAATCATTAAACTCAACTCGTACAATCTCATCATTCAGACACCTCAAATCAATTGTCTTTTTTTACAGTTCACAATGGCATCATGCATAAACAACCAATCCGTACCCAAAATAATATCAACCTCATCAATTGGCAAAAGCATCAGATCAGCAGGAAAACAGATATCTCGAAACATTAACAGATAGTTCTTGCATACTATGTCAACCAAAACACTTTTTACCTAAGGGGTTCGATACTTTTATAGCAAACTCAGTAGACTCTACAGGCAAAGTCTGGCTGAATACTAAATTCATACATATATACGAATGCATAGAACCAGGCTCTATCAATGCCATCACAGAAATATCATAAATAGTAAATGTACCCGTAATAATATTTGAAGATGAGGTTTCCTCACAAGCTCGAGTAGTATACGTTCTAGTTCACTCTCTAAATTTAGATTTTGTAACAGTATCCCTCATAGACCTCTGACTACTACTAACATTTCTTGTATTTTGGGAAGGTCTATCTCTCTCTGGAATGTTAATACTCTCTGATTCTGAGTAGTCTCTTGCTCAATAGACTATAGGCAGTCTCAAATAAAATGATCTAACGATCCACATTTGAAGTAAACTTGATTATTAAATCCATAATTCTCTGGATGTGTAATACCACAACGTTTACACTTAAGTCGCTCGGATCTGACATTTTCAACACTCGCCATCTTTGGGCAATCTCGAATGAAGTGATTTCATGATCCACATTTATAACAAACTCTATTGTTGTACTTGCCCAAAATTTCCCACATGTCATCTTCCACACTGTCTACACTCAGGTTTGTTGCTTTTAGTACTTCCATCATTTGATTCAATTTGAGCTTGAGTTCCCAAACCAACATTTGGTCTCACACGATCTCTACTCGTATGTCCGATTGAAACACTTAATCTATTGCTTGCATCTTTATATTTTTCATCAAAGGTTGAGAGAAATTACTTATCGATCTTTTTCTTTCATTACGAGCTTCAGAATCGACTTTCTCGATATTATCATCATTAGTAGCCCTAAACTCACCGGCCTCATACTTACAAATTTTGTCAACCGAAGGCATGTTCATCAGATTCAGATTCATAGTCGAAAGCATAGCAGATGTCTGAGGGAAATTAACCGGGGGAGAAGGTTGTAAAATAGTCGAGTTATTTCTCATAAATTGAGTGAACCACTCACTCATCAATTGGAAGAAAGCTTGTTTGGCTTCTCTCTCTTGACCGCTAGTAGTCGGCCTTGAATCAAAAGGCACTGTCCCTTGTACAAGAGCAAGATCATTACTTTCTACGTTGTTAGCTACGGTTCTTTCGGGATCCATTACTATACAGAAATCACATTTATACGTCAGGATTCATACACTATCACATTGCAGATATTATGGCATGTGTAGCTAGACTCTAACACACTACGTTAGTCCGAGATTTGACTAAACCGTAGCTCTGATACCAATCAAATGTAACACCTCTATCCCATGGCCATCACCAGATAAGGGTTAGAAGTGTTACCAGAAAGATAGAAACCATTTACAGAATTTCACACAATCATTCATTAATATCATTCATAATGTCCCTTAAATAGGTCAATGAGACCTTAAACATGCTTATGAACCGAGTCGGGACTAAATTGAAATACATACAAAATTTTATGGAAAGATAAAAACTTTTTTAACTACAGGGGATACACACCCGTAGGGTAGGCCATGCGTCACCTAGGCTACTTGACACACTCGTGTGCCCTCCCCGTTGTCATATACTACCAAAACTAACACGGCTACCAAGCACACCTGTGTGCTAAGGCTGTGTCCTACAAGGTCATATACTGCCATTTCTCATCGACCTCTAGGCACGCCCGTGCCATGACCGTGTACTTCTTAAGCTAGCTACTAATTTTACCCCACGGTTATTAGGCACGCCCATGTGCCAAGGCCGTGTGACATTATAGGTCATTTGTAAGACCAAAATGCCACCCAAATGGGTCATACCTACAAGCAACCATTCTCATCACATGTCATGCATATATGGCAACCAAATACATACCAAAATGACCATTTCATATGAATCAAGCCATACCAAAACATAAATCATATGAATCATTCATTCAAACCTTAAAATAACCCAAAACTTTCCAAAACACATGGCTAAGTTCACTTCTTAAACATATACACATATCTAGCCTATACATTCCATAATTAGCTATATACATTTTCAAAATGGTACCAAAATGAGTTTAGTTGTGTGATGACAATCCTTGACGATCCCGAGCCTTCAGTAGCTTTAACGACTTATAAAACAGAGAAAAACACACACATAGAGTAAGCTTTACAAAGCATAGTATGTCATAATATAAATAAACTTAGCATAAAGGAATATACGCATAAATTACATTAACACAAAACATTTACTTAGCAAACTATCACATATTGCTTTGGTTCATATACTTGGACACAATTGCCACATTCATTCATACGAGAATCATATGTATATATATACAACTCTTTCTGAAACATTCTTGCATCTCATTCTCGTTCTAATATTCAATCATACCTTTCTTCAAATCAAAGTTATATAGGTACTTACCTTTTATGCACACTTAATGTACATGCCAAACGTATCTGAAACGAATATACATTCTCGTAATTGTTCATAGCTCAGATTTACTCATTGAACAGTTTGGAATATAATAAGATACTCAAAAACTCAGAATAATTGTCCAATACCAACGTCCCAGACATAGCTAAAATACTCATCCACTCATTCGTAGCTTGTTTATAACTCATCAACCACAAAGGTGCAATACATACCTTATCTAACACATAATTATTCAATTTCCAAGCTATTCAATGCTTGATATTACATGTCGATCTTCCTTTAATATTCATTCAACGTAATCACACGCTCAGTGCTATATATATAATTGAAGCATATTAATCATCGCACACTTAGTGCCTATTCTTTAAATAGACTTGTCTCGATGTCGCACACACAGTGCCAATTTAATAAGCTGAAGCTGTAACATCCTGAATTAATTGGTCTATGCATTTAGTGTAATGATATGTTTAATATGTTAATTTAAGTGATAGGGGTCCAAATTGGGCTCAAGACTAGGCAAAGGCCTTGGCTAAATTATCTGATTGGGCATTATAGAGTTAAAAGGTGGTAATTATGTTTAAAATACCAACGTGGGCTTGTGGCCCAACAATATGTGGCGCTGCAAGAAAGTTAGAAGGTGGCGTAAGTAACCGTTAAAGAGGCCCAAGTTTTGGCCGCAAGGAGCCCATATTTTTGGGCCATTTTCAGCACTTAAAAGGGAGCAAGGGGTGACGCCACAATAAGGGTGTAAGGGGCCCAAATTTTAAGTTTTATGGAGCCAATTCTCTTGATTTAAGTAAGCTAAATTCAACATTAGGGTTAGGTGAAGTGGATGGCAACAAGGCTCAAAAATAAGAGGATTCAGATGGATTTTATAATTGATAATATAGAAGATAAAATGGAGAAAAGATAGGAGCTATCAAGGAAAGGTGATGGCCGAAAATCCACCACTTAGAGGAGTAAAGAATTCGGCTACTTCATGAAAAATGGGTGCCGAATTTTCCCTTTTTATTAGCTTGATTTTTAGTTATCAAGAAGGGTACTTTCGGTTTTTTAATAGGAGTGTCAAAATTTCTATAAATAGGGGGGATATCTTATTAATTCTGGCATTTGAACCCTAATTTCTTCTTCTTCTATTGTGCCGAAATTCTTAGTCTCTCCCTCTACAATTTCTTTTCTTTAATTTATTCAAAAGCCAAAACCTCTCCCTTCACTCTCTTTTCCATTCTTTCCCTCTTGTGTCGATTTCTCTAAAAGCCAAAATCTCCATAGTTTTTGTCTATTCATCCCATTTATGAGTCGGTTCTATTTCTTCCAGCATTTAAATCTTCCTCATTGACATTGTCGAATCCTCTCCAGTGCTAGCCGAATTCCCTATGTTAAAGTAAATGTTGACTTCTATTGGTTTCTCATGTTCTAATCCGATTTTTGAAAGGCAAAAGCTGAAAAGCTAATAGTTTAATGGTTCTATGTTGGGCGGCATTCGGGATTTGAAGGAAACTTGGTCGTCTAGATTTAAAAGCTAAAAATAGCTAGTCTCCGGTTTGGGATTTTAAGGTAAGGAGATTTTCCCTAGATTTTTACTAGATTCGTTCATTATATGCAAGATCTAAACTTTATGATGAGGATTAATGATCAAATATTGTGATAGTAGTTCTGACAAGGACTTGTGATAGAATTAAATATGGATCAGGCAAAGGAGAGAATCCCTAAGTTTAAGAAATAAGCGGTATCCGTCGTTCGAGATTGGCCACTTGGTTGTGTACCGGCTTCTGAACAACACCTTAGGCAGATAGCAGTTGTGTCGACTACGGATATCATCAACATAGAAAGTATCATTTTATCGGTAATCAGGTGTGTAGATCTCTAACACACACTCTCTAATTGTAATTTATGTGTAGTGGGCTAAAAAGTTGGAAAGTGGTCTGTATAGACAATCGATTAAAACCCAAAAGGTTAGGCAAGGATGCAGTGCATAATCATAGAAATCTCTATGTATATTGAGACATATGAAAGCCTGTATGATGTTCTCTTTATGTATGTATGCATGGGGTGGGAATATAATATGAAAGGGAAGTGCATGATGGGTCATATGGTGACCGATGGTAGAAATCCCACGAATATAAACATGGGTCATATGGTGACCGGTGGTAGAAATCCCACGAATATAAACATGGGTCATATGGTGACCGATGGTAGAAATCCCATAAATATAAATTTTAGGTCACACAGTGATCGGTGGTTATGCCACGTGGTGTGTAGTGGATGGAGGGTTGATTGTAGAAATCCCCAAGGTGTGATGGTTGGTACAGGTTGGTGTGTAAAGGATGGAATTCTAGGATGGGTTGGGTCATTCATTATGTATTGTCTATCATGTTTTATGATTGTTGCCTCTATGCATGGGCCAAGGCCCATAATGTGTTTGTGGGCCTTAGGTTAGTGTGTTCAGGATTTATACACTGAGTCTTAGTGACTCAATGCTTTCATTTTTCCCTACTCTTTCAGATGAGCAGTAGATCGTGGACATGGGAGCCGAGACGAATTCGAGGGGCCATCAAGTTTTTTTTTCTATAGATTAAGTTTGGTTTTCTTTTTTTATTATTTCTTTGGGACTATTTATTTAATAAGGCCTCCTTAACTTAGACTTCGATTTATTTTTGTTATGTCGAGATTTGCAAAACTTGTGTTTTTTTTTAGTCTCCAAAATAAAATGAAATAATAAATGGGCTTTTCAACCCAATCAACACAAGTAGTAAAGTTATTTTCAAAATCTCACATTTAATGGATTACTCGGCTAAAATAAACTAAGTTTTTCCAAAACCTCTTAGAGAAAAGTTTTCAATGTTCAACCCGTAGCATACCAGATCCAGTTTGAACTTATGGGCCGGGTTTGGGGTGTTACAGAAGCTTTCATATTGCACACACAGTGCTATTCTTTTCTTATAATCGCACACTTAATGCCTATTCTTTTAATTGACTCGTCTCGATGTCGCACACATAGTGCTATTCCTTTCTTATAATCGCACACTTAGTGCCTATTCTTTTAATCAACTTGTCTCAATGTCACACACATAGTACCAATTCAATAAGCCGAAGCTTTCATATCATCGCACAAACAGTGCTATTCCTTTCTTATAATCATACATTTAGTGCCTATTCTTTTAATCGACTTGTCTCGATGTCGCACACACAGTGCCAATTCAATAAGCCGAAGCTTTCATATCATCGCACACACAGTGCTATTCTTTTCTTATAATCATACACTTACTACATATTCTTTTAATCGACTTGTCTCAATGTCGCACACACAGTGCCAATTCAATAAGCCAAAGCTTTCATATCATCGCACACACAGTGCTATTCCTTTCTTATAACCGCACACGTAGTGCCTATTCTTTTAATCGACTTGTCTCGATGTCGCACACAGTGCCAATTCATTAAATCGAAGCTTCTATTGTTTAGCACACACAGTGCTAATCGTCTCTGTCTTGTTTCTAAATTCGCACACTTAGTGCCTCAATACTCAAACTCATACATAACACATTTCCATTTCATTAATATACATTCATTCATTTTTCATCACATAGATACAAATTTAATGGCAAGTATTATATCTAAACTTACTTACTAGATTAAACTTATCATGGAATTTATATGCATAATCCTCTCATAAGAATCCATTATCAACATTAGTCATATAAATAATTACAATTTCATGAAAGTACGTTTATTTGCATAGTGACTTACCTCAGATTCGGTTTATCGAACTGAAAACGGCTACTCGGTTACTTTCCCTTTCCCGCAATCTAAGTTTGTTTTCCTCGGTTCTTGATCTAAACATATTCAGAATTAACCCTTTTGTTCACTTATTCATACAATTCAGTCCATGGACACACATTTAGGGCTATTTGCAAATTAACCTCATTTTTGCACACTTAATCAATTTAGTCAATTTTTTTCAAAACATCAAATTCACAAAATCCACACATACACATGCTTAGCCGAATGCATTTACATCTCATACAAGTCCATATCTTCCATCAAATTGCTATTTTGTCCTTCAAAATACCATTTTCTCAATTTAGCCCTATTTAGCTAAATTCATCAAAAATTCAAGAACAAAGTATGTTCATCTAATTCATATCTTTCATTTAACACCAAAAAATCATCAAAAAGATTAACATATCATCAATGACATCTCACACAAACATTATCAATTCATCAAATTGAGACATGGGTTTGATAGTTCTCAAAGCAACGATTACAAAAACGTAGAAATTATCGAAAACGGATCAAAAACTAACCTTGAATTCAAGCTTGAAACCAACCGAACCCTTAAGCTTTTATTCTTTCTTTTTCTTTAAAACATTCAGCCAAATGGTTATAATAACCAAGTCACTTTCTTTTGTTTTCTTTTTATTGATATAATATTATAACTTATAAATTAATATACTAATTTAACATATATTATAAACTTATGAAAACATATAATTTAGATAAACATAATATATATTTACATATATATAAGACCACATCTAATGCCGCCCACTTCCTATAGTAATGGCTTAATTCCCATTTAAAGCCTTCAACTTTAGAAAGCCACAACACTTAGGCACTTTAACAAATAGCATACAAGTTTCACATTTAATGCATTTTCATTCTTTTGTCAAATTAAACACACAGACGGACCAATTAGTTCACGAAAATTTACCACAAGCTTCATCACATATCAATGGCATTAAAAATAATATTAAAATATTTTATGGACTCTGATTTGTGGTCCCGAAACCACTATTTCGATAAGGGTATAAATCGGACTGTTACAATTAGGATTTTGTCCCGAAAATCTTCTTCGTTAAGCAGTCGAATATCAATCTCAAATTCAATATCTTTTCTTTTCAAGTCTGCATAGGACTTCTGGCGATTAGATGCTGCTTTCAAACAATTTCGGATCAGTTTCACTTTCTATTCTAAGTCTTTTATCAAATCAACCCCAAGTAACTTATTTTCACTGAGTTCAGTTCAATACAGAGGCGTACGATGTTTACGTCTTTGCAAAGCTTCAAATGGTGCCATTTTGATGCTCGTCTGAAAACTATTATTATATACAAACTTTATCAATGGCAGATACTGTTCCCATGAACCATCAAACTCAAGTATACAGCATCTTAGCATGTCTTCTAGAATCTGTATGATCCATTTAGACTGACCATTTATTTACGGATGTAAAGCTATACTGAAGTGCAATTTTGTGCCCAAAGCTTCTTGGAATTTCCCCCAAAATCTCGATGTAAACCTCAGATCTCTACCTGACACAATAGATAGTAACACCCCATGCAATCTCTCAACCTCGAAAATATAAAGCTCGGCTAATTTTTCAAGTGGATAATTAGATCTTCCCAGAATAAAATGGGCAGATATCATCAATCGATCAACTATGACCCAAATCATATCTTTCTTTCTCAGAATCTGAGGCAAAACAGAAATAAAATCCATTATCACTCTATCCCATTCCCATTCAGGAATCAAAATCGGTTATAGCAAACCAAGCAGATCTTGATGTTTAGCTTTCACTTGTTGTCAGACTAAACATTTTAACACAAAGTTAGATATGTCTTGTTTCATTTCAAACCACCAAGAATGTTGTTTCAGATCATAATACAGCAGCTCCTTTCTAACTGATCAAATAAGTTATCAATTCTGAGCAACGGATATTTGTTACTTCATGTCACCTTATTCAACTGTCGATAATCAATACACATCCTCATCATGTATTTTTTTTCTTTTTCACAAACAGGACAGGAGCACTCCAAGGTGAGAAACTCGGTCTAGCGAACCCTCTATCAGTCAACTCTTGCAACTGCGATTCCAACTCTTTCAACTCTGTTGGAGCCATTCTATACGGAGCTATTGGAATAGGGGTCGTACTAGGCAACGGATTTATACCAAATTCAACTTTGCAAATCGAAGGCAATCTCAGAAATTCTTCAGGGAACACATTGGAGAATTCACAAACAATAGGCACTGACTCAACTTTCTTCTCAGACACTTTTGAAACAATTACATAAGTAAAATATGCCTCGTAACCATTTTTCACATAACTTTGAGCTTTCAAAACAGATATCACAGCAGGCAATCCATATAAAATTAAACTCAACTCATACAATCTCATCATTCGGAGACCTTAAATCAATTGTCTTTCTTTTACAGTTCACAACAGCATCATGCATAAACAACCAATCCGTACCCAAAATAATATCAACCTTATCAATTGGAAAAAGCATCAAATCAACAAGAAAATAGATATCTCAAAACATTAATAGACAGTTCTTGCATACTTTGTCAACCAAAACACTTTTTACCTAAGGGGTTCGATACTTTTATAGTAAACTCAGTAGACTCTACAGGCAAAGTCTGGCTAAATACTCAATTCGTACATATATACGAATGCATAGAACCAGGGTCTATCAATGCAATCACAGAAATATCATAAAGAGTAAATGTACCCGTAATAATATCATAAGATGAGGTTTCCTCACAAGCTAGAGTAGTATACATTCTAGTTGGCTCTCTAAATTCAAATTTTGCAACAGTATCCTTCATAGACCTCTGACTACTACTAACATTTCTTGTAATTCGGGAAGGTCTATCTCTCTCTGGAACATTATCTACTCTCGGATTCTGAGTAGTCTCTTACTCAATAGACTCTAGGCAGTCTCGAATAAAATGATCTAACGATCTACATCTGAAGCAAACTTGATTATTCAATCTACAATTCTCCGGATGTCTTTTACCACAATGTTTGCACTTAAGTCTCTCGAATCTGACATTTTCAACACTCGCCATCTTTGGGCAATCTCGAATGAAGTGATTTCGTGATCCATATTTATAACAAACCCTATTGTTGTACTTGCCCCAACATTTTCCCACATGTCATCTTCCACGCTGTCTACACTCAGGTTTGTTGCTTTTAGTATTTCCATCATTTGATTCAATTTGAGCTTGAGTTCCCAGACCAACATTTGGTCTCACACGATCTCTACTCGTATGTCCGACTGAAACATTTAATCTATTGCTTGCATCTCTATAGTTCTTCATCAAAGGTTGAGAGAAATTACTTATCGATCTTTCTCTTTCATTACGAGCTTCAGAATCGACTTTCTCGATATTATCAACATTAGTAGCCCAAAACTCACCGGCCTCATACTTACAAATTTTTTCAACCGAAGACATGTTCATCAGATTCAGATTCATAGTCAAAAGCATAGCAGATGTCTGAGGGAAATTAACCGGGGGCGGAGGTTGTAAAACAGTCGGGTTATTTCTCACAAATTGAGTGAACCACTCACTCATCAACTGGAAGAAAGCTTGTTTGGCTTCTCTCTCATGACCACTAGTAGCCGGCCTTGAATTAGAAGGCATTGTCCCTTGTGCGGGAGCAGGATCATTACTTTTTACGTGGTCAGCTACGGCTCTTTTGGGATCCATTGCTATATAGAAATCACATTTATACGTCAGTATTCATCACACTATCACATTTTAGATATTATGGCACGTATAGCTAGACTCTGACACACTATGTTAGTCTGAGAATCGACTAAATCGTAGCTTTGATACCAACCAAATGTAACACCCCTATCCCATGGCCGTCGTCGGATTAGGGTTAGAAGTGTTACCAGAAAGATAGGAACCATTTACAGAATTTCACACAATCATTCATCAATATCATTCATAATGTCCCTTAAATAAGTCAACGACACCTTAAACATGCTTATGAACTGAGTCGGGACTATATCAAAATACATACAAAATTTCATGGAAAAATAAAAACTTTTCTAAATAAAGGGGATACAAGCCCGTGATGGTAGGCCATGCGTCATCCACAGCTACTTGAAACACCCGTGTACCCTCCTGGTGGTCATATATTGCCAAAACCAACAAGGCTACCAAGCACGCCCGTGTGCTAAGGCCATGTCCTACAGGTCATATACTGTCATTTCTCACATGACCTCTAGGCACACCCGTGCCATGTCTGTGTACTTCTTAAGCTAGCTACTGATTTTAACCCACGTTTATTAGGCACGCCCGTGTGCCAAGACCGTGTGACATTATAGGTCATTTGAAAACTAGAATGCCACCCAAATGGGTCATTTCTACAAGCAACCATTCTCATCACATGTCATGCATATATGGCAACCAAATACATATCGAAATAACCATTTCATATGCATCAAGCCATACCAAACCGTAAATCATATGAATCATTCATTCAAACCTTAAAACAACCCAAAACTTGCCAAAACACATGGCTAAGTTCACTTGTTAAACATATACACATATCTAGCCTATACATGCCATAATTAGCTATATACATTTTCAAAAGGGTACCAAAATGAGTTTAGTAGTGTGATGACAATCCTTGACGGTCCCGAGCCTTTAGTAGATTTGACGACCTATAAAATAGAGAAAAACACACACATAGAGTAAGCTTTACAAAGTTTAGTAAGTCATAATACAAATAAACTTAGCATAAAGGCATATACGCATAAATTACATTGACACATAACATTTACTTAGCAAACTATCACATATTGCTTTGGTTCATATACTTGGACACAATTGCCACATTCGTTCATACGAGAATCATATGTATATATATACAACTCTTTCTTAAACATTCTTGCATCTCATTCTCGTTCTAATATTCAATCATACCTTTCTTCAAATCAAAGTTATATAGGTACTTACCTTTTATGCACACTTAATGTACATGCCAAACGTATCTGAAACGAATATACATTCTCAAAATTGTTCATAGCTCAGATTTACTGATTGAACAGTTTGGAATCTAATAAGATACTCGAGAACTCAGAATAATTGTACAATACCAATGTCCAAGACATAGCTAAAATACTCATTCACTCATTCATAGCTTGTTTATAACTCATCAACCACAAAGGTTCAATACATACCTTATCTAACACATAATTATTCAACTTCCAAGCTATTCAATGCTCG
Organism: Gossypium rotundifolium; assembly: GCA_025506655.1. Classification (NCBI taxonomy): domain Eukaryota; kingdom Viridiplantae; phylum Streptophyta; class Magnoliopsida; order Malvales; family Malvaceae; genus Gossypium; species Gossypium rotundifolium. Next base: position 65,482,825 of record CP106732.1, on the reverse strand, counting down.
ATATTACATGTCAATCGTCCTTTAATATTCATTCAACTTCATCGTACACTTAGTGCCTATTCTTTTAATAGACTTGTCTCGATGTCGCACACACAGTGCCAATTAAATAAGTCAAGCGTTCATATCATCGCACACACAGTGCTATTCCTTTCTTATAATCGCACACTTAGTGCTTATTCTTTTAATCTACTTGTCTCGATGTCGAACACACAGTGCTAATTCAATAAGCCGAAGCTTTCATATCATCGCACACACAGTGCTATTCCTTTCTTATAATCGCACACTTAGTGCCTAATCTTTTAATCGACTTATCTCGATGTTGCACACACAGTGCCAATTCAATAAGCCAAAGCTTTCATATCATCGCACATGCAATGCTATTCCTTTCTTATAATCGCACACTTAGTACCTATTCTTTTAATCGACTTGTCTTGATGTCACACATACAGTGCCAATTCAATAAGCCGAAGCTTTCATATCATCGCACACACAGTACTATTCTTTCTTATAATCACGCACTTAGTGCCTATTCTTTTAATAGACTTGTCTCGATGTCGCACACACAGTGCAAATTCATTAAATCGAAGCTTCTATTGTTTCGTACACACAGTGCTAATCATCTCTGTCTTGTTTCTAAATTCGCAAACGTAGTGCCTTAATACTCAAACTCATACATAACGCATTTCTATTTCATTAATATATATTCATTTTTCATCACATAGATTCAAATTTAATGGCAAGTATTATATCCGAAATTACTTACTAGATTAAACTTATCACGAAATATATATGTATAATCCTCTCATAAGCATCCATTATCAACATTAGTCATATAAACAATTACAATTTCATGCAAGTACGTTTATTTGCATAGTGACTTACCTCAGATTTGGTTTATCGAAATGAAAACGGCTACTCGGTTACTTTCGCTTTCCCATGATCTAAGTCCGTTTTCCTCGGTTCTTATCTAAACAAATTCAGAATAACCCTTTTGTTCACTTATTCTTACAATTCAATCCATGGACACCCATTTAGGGCTATTTGCAAATTAACCCTCATTTTTACACACTTTATAAATTTAGTCCATTTTTTTCAAAACATCAAAGTCACAAAATCCACACATACACATGCTTAGCTGAATGCATATACATCTTATACAAGTCAATATTTTCCATCAAATTTACTATTTTGTCCTTCAAAATACCATTTTCTCAATTTAGCCCTATTTAGCTAAATTCATCAAAAATTCAAGAACAAAGTATGATCATCTATTTCATATATTTCATTTAACACCAAAAATCATCAAAAAGCTTAGCATATCATCAATGGCATCTCACACAAACATTATCAATTCATCAAATTGAGACATGGGTTTGATAGCTCTCAAAGCAACGATTACAAAAACGTAGAAATTATCAAAAACGGATCAAAAACTAACCTTGAACTTAAGCTTGAAACCAACCGGACCCTTAAGCTTTTATTCTTTCTTTTTCTTTAAAACATTTGGCCAAATGGTGATAATAACCAAGTCACTTTCTTTTGTTTTCTTTTTATTGATATAATATTATAACTTATAAATTAATATACTAATTTAACATATATTATAAACTTATGAAAACATATAATTTAAATAAACGTATATATATATATATATATATATATATAAGACCATATTTAATGTCAGTCCACTTCCTATAGTAATGGCTTAATTGCCATTTAAGGCCTTCAACTTTACAAAGCCACAACACTTAGGTACTTTAACAAATAGAATACAAGTTCACATTTAATGCATTTTCAACCTTTTGTCAAATTAAACACACAGACGGACAATTTAGTTCACGAAAATTTACCACAGGCTTAATCACATATCAACGACACTAAAAATAATATTAAAATATTTTATGGACTCAGATTTGTGGTCCCGAAGCTACTATTCAGACTAGGGTATAAACAGGACTGTTACAATTCTCCCCCTTAGGGATTTTCGTTCCCAAAAATCTTACCGTTAAACAGAGTTGAATATCAATCTCAAATTCAATATATTTTCTTTTCAAGTCTGCATAGGACTTCTGACGATCAGATGCTGCTTTCAAACAATCTCGGATCAGTTTCTCTTTCTGTTCTGAGTCTTTTATCAAATCAACCCCAAGTAAGTTATTTTCACTGAGTTCAGTTCAATACAGAGGTGTACAGTATTTACGTCTTTGCAAAGCTTCACATGGTGCCATTTTGATACTCGTTTGAAAACTATTATTATACACAAATTCGATTAATTTCAGATACTGTTCACATGAACCATCAAACTCAAGGTTATAGCATCTTAGCATGTCTTCTAAAATCTGTATGATCCATTTAGACTGACCACCTGTTTGCGGATGCAAAGTTGTACTGAAGTGCAATTTCGTGCCCAAAGATTCTTGCAATTTCCCTCAGAATCTCGATGCAAAAAAGATAGTAACACCCCATGCAATCTCACAACCTCGAAAATATAAAGCTCGGCTAATTTTTCAAGTGGATAATCAGATCTTCCCAGAATAAAATGGGCAGATTTCATCAATCGATCAACTATGACCCAAATCATATCTTTCTTTCTTAGAATCTGAGGCAAAACAGAAACAAAATCCATTATCACTCTATCCCATTCCCATTCAGGAATCAAAATCGATTATAGCAAACCAAGCAGAACTTGATGTTCAGCTTTCACTTGTTGTCAGACTAGACATTTTAACACAAAGTTAGATATGTCTTGTTTCATTTCAGACCACCGACAATGTTGTTTCAGATCATAATACAGTAGCTCCTTTCTAACTAATCAAATAAGTCATCAATTCTAAGCAACGGATATTTGTTATTTATTGTCACCTTATTCAACCATCGATAATCAATACACATCCTCATCATGTATTTTTTTTCTTGTTCACAAATAGGACAGGAGCACTCCAAGGTGAGAAACTCAGTCTAGCGAACCCTCTATCAGTCAACTCTTGCAACTGTGATTCTAACTCTTTCAACTCTGTTGGTGCCATTCTATACGGAGCTATTGAAATAGGGGTCATACTAGGCAACAAATCTATACCAAATTCAACTTTGGAAATCGAAGGCAATCCCAAAATTTCTTCAGGGAACACATCAGAGAATTCATAAACAATAGGCACTGACTCAACTTTCTTCTCAGACACTTTTGAATCAATCACATAAGTAAAATATGCCTCATAACCCTTTTTCACATAACTTTGAGCTTTCAAAATAGATATCACAGTAGGCAATCCATTCAAATCATTAAACTCAACTCATACAATCTCATCATTCGGACACCTCAAGTCAATTATTTTTCTTTTACAGTTCACAATAGCATCATGCATAAACAACCAATCCGTACCCAAAATAATATCAACCTCATCAATTGGAAAAGGCATCAAATCAGCAGGAAAATAGGTATCTCGAAACATTAATAGACAGTTCTTACATACTTTGTCAACCAAAACACTTTTTACCTAAGGGGTTCGATACTTTTATAGTAAACTCAGTAGACTCTATAGGTAAATTTTGGCTAAATACTAAATTCATACATATATACGAATGCATAAAACCAGGGTCTATCAATGCAATCACAGAAATATCATAAAGAGTAAATGTACCCGTAATAATATCTAAAGATGAGGTTTCCTCACAAGCTCGAGTAGTATACCTTCTAGTTGGCTCTCTAAATTCAGATTTTGCAACAGTATCCCTCATAGACGTCTGACTACTACTAACATTTCTTGTATTTGAGAAGGTCTATCTCTCTCTGAAACATTATCTACTCTCGGATTCTGAGTAGTCTCTTGTTCAACAGACTCAAAGCAGTCTCGAATAAAATGATCTAACAATCCACATCTAAAGAAAACTTTATTATTCAATCTACAATTCTTCGGATGTCTTTTACCACAACGTTTACACTTAAGTCGCTCGGATCTGACATTTTCAACACTCGCCATCTTTGGGCAATCTCGAATGAAGTGATTTCATGATCCACATTTATATCGAACTCTATTGTTGTACTTGCCCCAACATTTTCCCACATGTCGTCTTCCACACTGTCTACAGTCAAGTTTGTTGCTTTTGTATTTCCATCATTTGTTTCAATTTGAGCTTGAGTTCCCAGACCAACATTTGGTCTCACACGATCTCTACTCGTATGTCCGATTGGAACATTTAATCTATTGCTTGCATCTCTATATTTCTTTATCAAAGGTTGATAAAAATTACTTATCGATCTTTTTCTTTCATTATGAGCTTCAGAATTGACTTTGTCAATATTATCATCATTAGTAGCCTGAACTCACCGGCCTCATACTTGCAAATTTTGTCAACTAGAGACATGTTCATCAAATTCAGATTTAGAGTCGAAAGCATAGCAGATATCTGAGGGAAATTAACCGAGGGGAGGTTGTAAAACAGTCGGGTTATTTCTCATAAATTGAGTGAACCACTCACTCATCAACTGGAAGAAAGCTTGTTTTGCTTCTTACTCATGACCGCTAGTAGTCGGCCTAGAATCAGAAGGCACTGTCCCTTGTGCGGGAGCAGGATCATTACTTTCTACGTCGTCAGCTACGGCTCTTTCGGGATCCATTGCTATACAAAAATCACATTTATACGTAGGATTCATCACACTATCACATTTCAGATATTATGGCATGTATAGCTAGACTCTGACATGCTACGTTAGTCTAAAAATTGACTAAACCGTTACTCTGATACCAACCAAATGTAACACCCCTATCCCATGGCCGTCGCCGAATTAGGGTTAGAAGTGTTACCAAAAAGATAGGAACCATTTACTGAATTTCACACAATCATTCATCACTATCATTCATAATGTCCCTTAAATAGGTCAACGACACCTTAAACATGCTTATGAACAGAGTCGGGACTAAATCAAAATACATACAAAATTTTATGGAAAAATAAAACTTTTTCTAAATATAGGGGATACACGCCCGTGGGGGTAGGCCGTGCCTTACCCATGGCTACTTGACACACCCGTGTGCGCTCCCCGTGGTCATATACTGCAAAAACCAACACGGCTACCAGGCACACCCGTGTACTAAGGCCGTATCCTACAAGATCATATGCTGCCATTTCTCACACGACCTCTAGGCAAGCCCGTACCATGACTGTGTACTTCTTAAGCTAGCTACTAATTTTAACCCACGATTATTAGGCACGCCTATGTGCCAAGACCGTGTGACATTATAGGTCATTTACAAGAGCAAAATGCCACCCAAATGGGCCATACCTACAAGCAACCATTCTCATCACATGTCATGCATATATGGCAACCAAATACATACCAAAAGGACCATTTCATATGCATCAAGCCATTCCAAAACATAAATCATATGAATCATTCATTCAAACCTTAAAACAACCCAAAACTTGCCAAAACACATGGCCAAGTTCACTTCTTAAACATATACACATATCTAGCCTATACATGCCATAATTAGCTATATACATTTTCAAAAGGGTACCAAAATGAGTTTAGTAGTGTGATGACTATCCTTGACAGTCCCGGGCCTTCAGTAGCTTTGACGACCTATAAAACAGAGAAAAGCACACACATAGAGTAAGCTTTACAAAGCTTAGTAAGTCATAATACAAATAAACTTAGCATAAAGGCATATACGCATAAATTACATTGACACATAACATTTACGTAGCAAACTATCACATATTACTTTGGTTTATATACTTGGACACAATTGCCACATTCATTCATACGAGAATCATATGTCTATATATACAACTCTTTCTTAAACATTCTTGCATCTCATTCTCGTTCTAATATTCAATCATACCTTTCTTCAAATTAAAGTTTTATAGGTACTTACCTTTTAGGCACACTTAATGTACATGCCAAACATATCTGAAATGAATATACATTCTCGTAATTGTTCATAGCTCAGATTTACTCATTGAACAGTTTGGAGTCTAATAAGATACTCAAAAACACAAAATAATTGTACAATACCAACATCCTAGACATAGCTAAAATACTCATTCACTCATTCGTAGCTTGTTTATAACTCATCAACCACAAAGGTTCAACACATACCTTATCTAACACATAATTATTCAACTTCCAAGCTATTCAATGCTTGATATTTCATGTCGATCATTCTTTAATATTCATTCAACTTCATCGCACACTTAGTGCCTATTCTTTAAATATATTGTCTCGATGTCGCACACACATAGTGCCAATTCAATAAGCTGAAGCTTTCATATCATCACACACACAGTGCTATTCCTTTCTTATAATCGTACACTTAGTGCCTATTCTTTTAATCGACTTGTCTCGATGTCTCACACACAGTGCCAATTTAATAAGCCACGGCTTTCATATCATCGCACACAAAGTGCTATTCCTTTCTTATAATCGCACACTTAGTGCCTATTCTTTTAATCGACTTGTCTCGATGTCACACACACAGTGCCAATTCAATAAGCCGAAGCTTTCATATCATCGCTCACACAGTGCTATTCCTTTCTTATAATTGCACACTTAGTGCCTATTCTTTTAATCAACTTGTCTCGATGTCATACACAGTGCTAATTCAATAAGACGAAGCTTTCATATCATCGCACACATAGTGCTATTCCTTTCTTATAATCGCACACTTAGTGCCTATTCTTTTAATTGACTTGTCTCGATGTCACACACACAGTGCCAATTCATTAAATCGACCTTCTATTGTTTCACACACACAGTGCTAATCGTCTTTGTCTTGTTTCTAAATTCGTACACTTAGTGCCTCAATACTCAAACTCATACATAACACATTTCTATTTCATTAATATATATTCATTCATTTTTCATCACATAGATACAAATTTAATGGCAAGTATTATATCTGAACTTACTTACTAAATTAAACGTATCACAAAATTTATCTGCGTAATCTCTCATATGCATCCATTATCAACATTAGTCATATAAATAATTACAATTTCACGCAAGTACGTTTATTTGCATAGTGACTTACTTCAGATTCGACCTATCGAAATGAAAACGGCTACTCTATTACTTTCGCTTTCCAGCGATCGAAGTCTGTTTTCCTCGGTTCTTGATCTAAACATATTCAGAATTAACCCTTTTATTCACTTATTCATACAATTCAATCCATGGACACACATTTTGTAACACCCCAAACCCGGTTATCGCCTTATGTTGAAAAGCGTCTTGTTTGATTGGAAACCGAAATTTGTTTGAATCAAAAGCTTAAAGCGTTCACAATTTTCTTTTTAGAGAGAATCGAGTTAACTTGTTGATATCATACATTTGTCATTTACCCGATGGTAAAGTTTTAGAAAAATTTCAAAAATTTGTTAAGGTTTTTGGAAAATATTCATTTTATTGATTCTTTCCCATTTTAAATGTGCATTAGTGGTTAACTCAAATGCAAAGATATTTTACGAAGTAAATAATCCCGAAATAATAGTTAAAATGGCCTTATTACAACCAAAAATCAAATTTAATGAAAATTAAGTCTGAGGTAATAATTTAAAACAAAACCCGAAATATCGTGCATGGCCACCTTGGGTCCGTCCCGACTCCCCATCCACGATCAAAGAAGCATCTGCAAAATAAAAAGTAAGGGGTAAGTCACCGAGACTCAGTGTACAAGTCCCCATCCCAAAGAAATATGCCCTTACACAGTTTCATAAGTGCATATGCATATCATGCATCCCAAAGCCTAACCATCCGAAACTCCTGTGTCTACCCCGTGTGGTCAAAACCACTAGTGACCGAGGTCACAAATAATATATATGAGGTCAAAACCACTGGTGACCGAGGTCACAATTAATACATGTGTGGTCAAAACCACTGAGTCTTAGTCACTATTTTTTAATAAGCGGGGCCAACCCACTGTGTGGTCAAAACCACTGGTGACCGTCTGAAAACATACTTTTCCCCTCCTCTCATCACCCATCTTTATGAACATGCTTTAAATGGTAAAATAATCATGCTTAATATCCAAAAATAACATATCATGGCATATGCAGCCTTAACCGAGGCAATCAAAGTTAGCCAAGTCAGAATGGACTTACCCGGAGTCCTCACATGTACCCACAAGGGTAACACATTATAACACCTTACTTTCTGCCATTATTCCAGCTTTGGACAAATCACAAGATAATAACATATTAACCGACAAAGTGTGTAAGTGTTACACACCTGATTACTCGCAATACAACGCTCTCTACGTCGACACTGTTGTTAGCCGACACTACTGCGATTTACCTACTCTCCTGTTTCGATGCTGGTCCACACCCCGGTGGCCAATCGTGAGCTGCAAATACAGCCCTCTTCTTGAACTTAGGGGCTAGGATCTCAGATCCAATCCCTCCTGACATTTGGTTAGCCCTCGAATCCATAACACACCTTATCACTAAATCGGGTTAATGTAGTGAACTAAAACATAAGGAACTACAATCCAAAACTAGAACCCTTACCTAAATCGACAAGAACCCAAGGTTCCAAACGTGACTCACAACCAACGAATCCTGGAAACTCTACAAGATGGCGTCACCACACCCCCTGCATTCGGCCAAACAACACCATTAGGCCAAATAGCCATTCAGCCGTAGCATAAAAATCCAAGAAAGAGATAGTACGAACTAAAAGAAACTGCCTCCCCTTACCTTAGTCTGACAGATTCGGCTACTCATCATTCAGTAAGAATCGATAATGGCTAAAACGAGAGGGAAACCGGTGTGAGAACCACAAGTCCGATAAAAGATCTTCAATGAAATGTTTAGGGGTTTCAGCTTCTAAAAAAATGGAATAGAGGAAAAAAAAGTTTAAGATTTCAGTTTTGAGAGGGCACAAATAGAGAAGAAGAGAAATAGGAAACAAGTTTCAGCTTTTGAATATATTAGAAGAAAATGAAAAAAAGAAAAAAGGGTATGGACAAAGAGTATTCGACTTTCACTAGAGGTGTGATATAGGAAGAGATTACGGCTTGGAGAACCAGAGAAGAGGAAATAGATTTCGGCACCTAAGGAGATTAAGAGAAACACGAGAAGATAAATGGAAATATGAGAAAAGATATTTGGTTTTACAAGAAACTGAAAGTGAGAAGAGGGTTAGGGGGTTTCAGCCTTAAGAAGCAATTGAAAAGGAATGAGGGGAAAGAATGGTAAGGTGATTCGGCTATGGATCCAAAAGAAGAGAAAGAAAAGAAGTCAATAGAGAGGGAGGGTGATGGTTTCGGTTTGACACAAAATGAGAGAAAGAGTAGAAGAATTCGGTTAAGGCTTTGAGAGAAAAGAGAATGAGAAATCGTTACAGAAAAAAAGATGGGACAAAAAAGAGTTCTAAATGCCCCCTAACTAGCCGAATATACACTCTCCCTAAAGCACATTCGGCCAATCCTACCACACACAACCGAATGCTTAACCCCCTTCTAACTCCTCCCTAAATTCGGCTACACATCCCAACTCCCCTCAAACACTATGCCGTCCCCCCTTTACTCCTTGAATTTCTCTCTTCCACTCGTTCAAACAAATTTGAATGAGTCCAACACCTTAAATTTCTCTCCTCTACACATTCAAATTCGTTGACCCCTTCAACACCCATCCATCAGAGTCCTAATAGAGTGCAACTCTCCCTTGTTCTGGCGTCAAAAATAACAAGCAGGAAGGGATCTTCGCAGCACAAACCAAGGCTCTCCCACCTGCATGAGGCGTCACTCCCCGTGTGCTTAAGTGGCGCCTCCCTTGCCACTTTACCACTGGAATACTTGTGTCTAAACGCTCCAATACTTTCCCTTAACATCTAGCCCAATCATCTCCCCTCTACTAGAAGCCCAAAAATGAAATTTTCCACAAGGCTCCAGCCTATCTTTGGCCTAAGCATGGACCCTAAGACACCCTAAACAAGCACAACAGCCCTACTATCTACATGCGATAAGTAAAATGCAAAGACCCTGGTTTATGGATGTTACAGTTCTACCCCCTTAAAAATAATTTTGGCCTCAAAATTACCTGGACAAAAGAGTTGAGGGTATTGCTACCGCATCACATCCTCTGGTTCCCACGTAGCCTCTTCAGTTCTGAGATTCTGCCATAACACTTTCACTAAAGGAACTGACTTTCTACGCAAGACCTTGACATCCCGATCCAGGATCTGTACTGGCTCCTCCGCAAAAGACAAATCTGGGTTTACTTCTATCTCTTCCAATGGCACAACATGCGAAGGATCTGAGCGATAACGTCTAAGTATTGAAACATGAAACACGTCATGGATCTGACTCAATTCTACTGGCAACTCAAGCTGATAAGCTACTAGTCCCACACGCTTCAACACCTTTTACGGCCCGATGAACCTAGGGCTCAGTTTGCCTTTCTGACCAAATCTCAATACCTTCTTCCACGGGGACACTTTCAGAATGACCTTGTCACCCACCGCAAACTCTATATCCCTCCGTTTGAGATCGGTATAAGATTTTTGCCTGTCTGAAGCTTCCTTCAGACGAGCTCGAATCAGCTTAACCTTATCCTCTATTTCAGTAACCAACTCTGGACCCAACAGTTGACGTTCACCAAATTCTGTCCAACACGTAGGAGTTCGACACTTCCGCCCATATAGCGCTTCATACGGTGCCATCTTAATACTTGCCTAGTAACTGTTGTTGTACGTGAACACTGCCAATGGTAGAAATTCTTCCCAACTACCTTTTAAATCCAAAACACAACCTCTCAGTATATCTTCTAAGATCTGGAATACCCTCTCCGACTGCCCATCTGATTGTGGATGAAATGCCGTACTGAAAACCAGCTTAGTACCTAGTGCCTGATGCAATTCTTTCCAGAACCTTGACGTGAACCTAGGGTCCCTATCGGAGATAATCGACACCGACACCCCATGCAATCTCACTATATCGGCCATATACAGCTTAGCCAGCTTTTGAAGTGAGTAATCAACCCGAACTGGTAAGAAATGAGCTGACTTAGTCAGACGATCAACAATTAGCCAGACCGAATCCTTCTTCGAAGGTGTCAAGGGTAGCCCACTGACGAAATCCATCGTGATTGTTTCCTACTTCCACTGCGGAATATTTATCGGCTACATCAGACCCAAGGGTACCTAATGTTTAGCTTTGACCTGTTGACACGTCAGACACTTACTTACAAATTCTGTTACCTCACGCTTCAGCCCTGGCCACCAAAACTATTCCCTCAAATCCGGTACATTTTACTACCTCCAGGGTGCATAGCATATGGGCTGCTATAAGCCTCCTGGAGAATCTTCTGTCTTAGCTCCACATCTCTCGGCATACACACCTTCCCTTGAAAACACAGCACTCTATCGCTGCTCAAGCCATAACCCTCCAACCCACCATTCTGCACTTGCGAAAATCAAGTACTTAAGTCTTCATCCACTAGCTGTTTCTCTTTTACCTGGTTTACCCACGTCGGCTTTACTTGCAACTCCGCTAGCAAGCTTTCGTCATCATACAAACTAAGATGAGTGAACATTGCTCTCAAGTCCACTACCACCTTGCGACTCAACGCGTCGGTCACTATGTTAGCCTTACCCGGATGGTATTCAATCGAACAATTGTAGTCCTTTAATAACTCGATCCACCTTCGCTGCCTTAGATTCAATTCCTTCTGAGTCAAGAGGTACTTCAAACTCTTGTGGTCCGTGTAGACGATAAACTTCTCCCTATACAAGTAATGCATCCAAATTTTTAGAGCGAAAACCACCGCAGCCAACTCCAGATCATCGTCGGGTAATTCACTTTGTGGGGTCTCAAGCTGTCGAGATCGTCGCCACTACTTTCCTCTCTTGCATCAGACACATCCCAACCCAAGATGTCGATGCATCACAATAGATCAGTAAACTCTTTCCCGCCTCAATTTGAATCAATTGGAGCTTCTGTTAATATCTTCTTTAACTTTTCAAAACTCTCTTGTTGCTTGTCTGACCACACAAACGGAACCCCTTTCCTTAGCAACTTGGTTAACGGTGCTGCAATCAAAGAAAAACCTTCTACAAATATTCTGTAATACCCTACTATTCCCAGAAAACTCTGAATCTCCGCTATAGACTTTGGTGGTTTCCAATCCAATACCGCTTCAATCTTCCGAGGGTCCACCTTAATCCCTTCAGCTGACACTACATGACCCAAGAAAGTTACTTCTTTCAGCCAAAATTTGGACTTACTAAACTTTGTGAACAACTATTTTTCCCTTAAAATCTGTAAAACCACAAGGAGATGCTCATCATGCTCCTCTCCGATTTTGAGTACACCAAGATGTCGTCTATAAACACCACGACAAATCGATCTAAATATGACTGAAAAACCTGATTCATCATGTCCATGAATGCTGCCGGCACGTTACTCAACCCAAACGGCATTACTAAAAACTCGTAGTGAGTATAACGAGTGCAAAATGCCGTTTATGGATATCAGCCTCCTTTACCTTAAGCTGGTGGTACCCCGACCTCAAATCAATCTTAGAAAAAATTGATGCCCCTTTGAGCTGATCGAACAGATCATCTATCCTCGGCAACGGATACTTATTCTTAATCGTCAACTTATTCAGCTGATGGTAATCTATACACATCTGCATTGTTCTATCTTTCTTCTTAACAAAAAGCATGGGCGCTCCCCAAGACGATACACTCTGCCGGATAAAACCTCGATCCAGTAATTCCTGAATCTGAGCTTTCAGCTCCACCAACTCCTTTAGCGCCATCCTATATGGGGCAATAGACACTGGTGTAATTCCTGGTAGCAGATCTATCCCGAACTCAACTTCGCGATCGGGAGGCAGACGGAAGCTCTTCCAGAAATACATCAGTAAAATCCTTTACTGCACGAACACTCCCCACAGTTGACTCTTTGGCCTCCAATGCACAAACATGAACTATGAATGCCTTACATCCCTTTCTCACCATTTTCCGGCCTTCAGAGCAGATACTACATTGGATAGGAAATTTCTTCTATCACCTATCATAACCCCTTTTTCATCCTCAACAAACCTCAACACCATACGCTTAGCTGCACAGTCCAAACTTGCCTGATACTTCACTAACCATCCATCCCTAGGATCAAATCAAACTCCCGAATGGCAGTTCCATCAAATCAGCCAGAAATACTACCTCTTAGAGTTCTAGGGTACATCCCTATATAGTTTGTTTACTTCTATAGAGTGACGGAGAGGGCTAATTACAATCATCTCCCTAGAAGAAACCTCATGGACTAAGTTCAGAGTTCCCACTATACTACTAGCAGCATACGAGTTCGTCGATCCAACATCTATCAAAGTAGTATAAGGCAATCCAAAAATCAAGAACGTATCGGTTAAGACATTTGGTGCGTCGCCCTCCTCTTGCCGCCTCGTAGCATAGACCAACCCAGGCTGTCTTGCATCAGCATTTCGCACCTCTGCTCGGTGCTCCACGACCTCGACCAGAACCATTACCTCTCCTGGTCGGACTGCGACCCCTCTGTGGTTGCTGGTCATCCCTCCTGAATTGTGTACGCCCCGACCCTTAGACTGGATCCTAGCTAGCCTCTGCGGACAATCCCTTACCCGGTGCCCCATTGACCCACACTCGAAGTACCCTCTGTTTCCTGTCCAACACTCTACCGAATGAGACTTTCCACACCGAGCACACCGTGGCGGCCAATAGGTAGTAGCAGCTGGCTTTGCAGCTTGACTCGACCCACTATATCTAGACCTTTTCTGTGAATTCCCGACAGACCCTGATGACCTAGAACTCCTATTAATCCAACTCGATCCTGATTTCGTCTCACCGACTATTTCACCTCCTCTGCAATCTTGGTCTTCTCTACCAAGACCTCAAATTCTCTCTCCTACTGTGGAGCAATCAACATCCGTATCTCATCTCTCAGCCCGTCCTCAAACCTGACACAGCGCTCGTGTTTCGTAGCCACGATACCCCTAGCATAACGACTCAGTCGAAGGAATTCTGCCTCATATTTTGATACTGACTTATTCCTTTGAACCAGATTCAAGAATGCTTTCTGCTGCACGTCTATATAACCGGACCCAACACACTTCCTCTGATAAGCTGCCTTAAAGAAATCCTAAGTGATGTCATCAGCTGTCGTACCATCTCGGACTATGAGCCACCACTGATAAGATTCATCACGGAGAAGAGACACTATCCCTTTCAACTTTTCCTCCACCGTAAGGTCCAAATTGTCCATTATACGTTCAGTCGCCTCAAGCCAGTACTCAGCTGTATTGGGAGCCATACTAGAAACACCCAAAACACCTCTGCTCCATTGGCTCGGAGTCATTCAGACACAGATTTCTGAGCCCCCGTACCTTCACCAGCTCTAGCTACTCTCTTCAAAACTGCTAGCATCACCTGCGACACTGCATCATCACCATCCGTCTGATCTTGAAACTCAGCGCCCACGGCTGGCGGAGGTGGTACCTCATTCTCTGACCCATGACCAGACCCTGCTAGTTTCGATACGGTCATCCTACCCCTACCACGTCCACGCGTGTTACGACCTCATCCTCGAGTGCTTATGTCTACCATTCCCAAATTAATCTGATTTAAGAATTTTATGCATTAGCTTTTCTTCCACTGTCGTTACAGCACAATTTTATTAATAACTTAGAGTTGTTCTCGTAAGTTCATACAATTCTATGGGCTTCAGTCTCTAAAGTGGATTCCTATTACTAGCATCCATAACACCACTTTTTTAAACCATGCAACCAACAGTTAGGGGACTTACCATTGCGGATAGGTGCCGGAGACTCAGGTGCCACGCTTTTTAAAACATGCATTTTCCTTCAAAGTTATTTCGCAAACCCTTTATTGAAAATGTTTTGGGCCTTGGGCCCACAGTTGAGCTATTGAACCAAGCTCTGATACCATAATTGTAACACCCCAAACTCGACAACACACTACGACCGAATCGGCATGTCACAGAGAAAGTTTGTCTTTGATAAAATCGATTATCGCCTTTTGTTGAAAAAACGTCTTGTTTGATTGGAAACCAAAATTGGTTTGAATCAAAAGCTTAAACCGTTCATAATTTTCCTTTTAGAGAGAATCGAGTTAACTTGTTGATATCATACGTTTTTCATTTACCCGAAGGTAAAGTTTTATAAAAATTTTGAAAATTCATTAAGGTTTTTGGAAAATATTCATTTTATTGATTCTTTCCTATTTTAAACGTACTTTAGTGGTTAACTCAAATGCAAAGATATTTTATGAAGTAAATAATCGTGAAATAATAGTTAAAATTGCCTTATTACAACCAAAAACCAAATTTAATGAAAATTAAGTCTGAGGTAATAATTTAAAACAAAACCCGAAATATCGTGCATGGCCACCTTGGGTCCGTCCTGGCTCCCCATCCGCGATCTAAGAAGCATCTGCAAAATAGAAAGGAAGGGGTGAGTCACCGAGACTCAGTGTACAAGTCCCCATCCCAAAGATATAATCCCTTACACAGTTTCATAAGTGTATATGCATATCATGCATTCCAAAGCCTAACCATCCGAAACTCTTGTGTCTACCCTGTGTCATCAAAACCATTGGTGACTGAGGTCACAAATAATATATATATGGTCAAAACCACTAGTGACCGAGGTCACAATTAATACATGTTTGGTCAAAACCATTGGTGTTCAAAACCAATAAGACTTAGTCACTATTTTATAATAAGCGGGGCCAACCCACTGTGTGGTCAAAACCACTGGTGATATTCTGAAAACATACTTTTCCCCTCCTCTCATCACCCATCTTTATGAACATGCTTTTCGTGGCAAAATAATCATGCTTAATATCCAAAAATAATATATCATGGCATATACAACCCTAACCGAGGCAATCAATGTTAGCCAAGTCAGAATGGACTTACCCAGAGTCCTCACACGTACCAACAAGGGTAACACACCATAACACATTGATTTCTGCCATTATTCTAGCTTTGGACAAATCAAAAGATAATAACATATTAATCTACGAAGTGTGTAAGTGTTACACACCTGATTACTCGCAATACAACACTCTTTACGTCGACACTGTCATTAGCCGACACTACCGCGATCTGCCTACTCTCCTGTTTCGATCTTTGGTACGCACCGGTGTGTCGTGAATCGTAGATACAACCCTCTTCTTGAACTTAGGGGCTGGGATCTCAGATCCAATCCCTCCTGACATTTGGTTAGCCTTCGAATCCATAACATACCTTATCACTAAATCGGTTTAACGCAGTGAACTAAAACATAAGGAACTACAATCCAAAATTGGAACCCTTACCTGAATCGACAAGAACCCAAGGTTCCAAACGTGACTCACAACTAACAATTATGAGAAACTCCACAAGATGGTGTCACCACACCCCCTGCATTCGGCCAAACAACACCATTAGGCCAAATAGCCATTCGGCCTTAGCATAAAAATCCAAGAGAGAGATAGCACAAACTAAAAGAAACCGCCCCTACCTTAGTCTGACAGATTCGGCTACTCACCTTTTAGTAAGAATCAGAAATGGCTAAAACGAGAGGGAAACCGGTGTGAGAACCACAAGTAGGATAAAAGATCTTCAACAAAATGTTTAGGGGTTTCGGCTTCTAAAAAAATGGAATAGAGGAAAGGAGTTTAAGATTTCGATTTTGAGAGGGCACGAATAGAGAAAAAGAGAAATAGGAAACAAGTTTTGGCTTTCGAAGAGATTAGAAGAAAATGCAAAAGAGACAGAAGAGGGTACGGACAAGGAGTATCCGGCTTTCACTAGAGGTGTGATATAGGAAAAGATTATGGCTTGGAGAACCAGAGAAGAGGAAATTGATTTTAGCACCTAAGGAGATTAAGAGAAACGCGAGAAGAGAAATGGAAATATGAGCAAAGTATTTGGTTTTGCAAGAAACCAAAAGTGAGAAGAGGGTTATGGGGTTTCGGCCTTAAGAAGAAATTGAAAAGGAATGAGGGTAAAGAATGGTAAGGTGATTCGGCTATGGATCCAAAAGAATAGAAAGAAAAGAAGTCAATAGAGAGGGAGGGTGATGGTTTTGGTTTGACACAAAATGAGAGGAAGAGTAGAAGAATTCGGTTAAGGCTTTGAGAGAAAAGAGAATGAGAAATCGTCGCAAAAAAAAAAAGATGGGACAAAAAAGAGTTCTAAATGCCCCCTAACTAGTCGAATATACACTCTTCCTAAAGCACATTCAGCCAATCCTACCACACACAATCGAATGCTTAACCCCCTTCTAGCTCCTCCCCAAATTTGGCTGCACATCCTAACTCCCCTCAAACACTATGCCGTCCCTCCTTTTACTCCTCGAATTTCTCTCTTCCACTCATTCAAAGAAATTTGAATGAGTACAACACCTTAAATTTCTCCCCTCCACACATTCAAATCCATTGATCCCTTCAACACCCATCCACCAGAGTCCCAATTGTTGTTCTGGAGTCAAAAATAACAAGCAGGAAGGGATCTTCGCAGCTCGAACCAAGGCTCTCCCACCTGCATGAGGCGTCACTCCCCTTGTGCTTAAGTGGCGCCTCCCTTGCCACTTTACCACTGGAATACTTGTGTCTAAACACTCCAATACTTTCCTTTAACACCTAGCCCAATTAGCTCCCCTCTACTAGAAGCCCAAAAATGAAATTTTGCACAAGGCTCCAGCCTATCTCTGGCCTAAGCTTAGACCCTAAGACACCCTAAACAAGCACAACAGCCCTACTATCTACATGCGATAAGTAAGATGCAAAGACCAGTTTATGGATGTTACACATTTAGGGCTATTTGCAAATTAACCCTCATTTTTGCACACTTTATCAATTTAGTCCATTTTTCTCAAAACATCAAATTCACAAAATCCACACATACACATGCTTAGCCGAATGCATATACATCTCATACAAGTCCATATTTTCCATCAAGTTTGCTATTTTGTCCTTTAAAATACTATTTTCTCAATTTAGCCCTATTTAGCTAAATTCATCAAAAATTCAAGAACAAAGTATGTTCATCTAATTCATATCTTTCATTTAACACCAAAAATCATCAAAAAACTTAACATATCATCAATGGCATCTCACACAAACATTATCAATTCATGAAATTGAGACATGGGTTTGATAGCTCTCAAAGCAACGATTACAAAAACGTAGAAATTATCAAAAATGGATCAAAAACTAACCTTGAATTCAAGCTTGAAACCAACCGAGCCCTTAAGCTTTTATTCTTTCTTTTTCTTTAAAACATTCGGCCAAATGGTGATAATAACCAAGTCACTTTCTTTTGTTTTCTTTTTATTGATATAATATTATAACTTATAAATTAATATACTAATTTAACATATATTAACATATAATTTAAATAAACATATAATATATATATAAGACCACATTTAATGACGTCCACTTCCTATAGTAATGGCTTAATTGCCATTTAAGGCCTTCAACTTTACAAAGCCACAACACTTAGGTACTTTAACAAATAGCATACAAATTTCACATTTAATGCATTTTTATCCTTTTGTCAAATTAAACACACAGACGGACAAATTAGTTCACGAAAATTTACCACAAGCTTAATCACATATCAACGGCACCAAAAATAATATTAAAATATTTTATGCACTCAGATTTGTGGTCGCAAAACCACTATTCCAACTAGGGTATAAACTGGACTGTTACATCAACTGGCTATCTTCTAGTGCTTCCCACAAATCTAGCCTTCTGGCTTGGCTCCTTGGCCTAGCTGACTGCCTAACTAACCGCCCTTTTTCAGATTACACTTAGGGTCTTTATATAGGCTCTTGAAATGCGTCTCTTTCTCCCTTAGTATCCTTTTTCGAGTGAAATTCCTCTTTTCCACAACAGGGGCATGGCCATGGCATACGCCCGTGTGAATAGACTTTAGGCCGTGTTCGGGTCTGTTGATGGAGGCACGGCCGTGTGACTCATGATTAGGCCGTGTTCTAGTTAATTTTTGAGGCACAGTCATGTGGCTTGAAGTCCAGGCCATGTCGATTTCCCCTTTGGCCCAAATTGGCCCATTTTAAGCCCGTTTCTTATTCTTTTCGTCCTCAGGTGCTTTCTTGAGTATAAAACATGAAAAGAAATGATTAAGAGCACCTTTTTAGATAAATCAAGGGCTAAATCATCTGAAAACATTCCAACTGTGGGATTAAAATATGTTACTTTTACGGTTTATCAAATACTTCCACACTTAAGCTTTTGCTTGTCCTCAAACAAAATTCTCAACTTACAATTAAAACGATCTTTCCACAATTCATAACTCCTACTAATAATGTCTCATCATAATTCATCGATAATTTATACATGGATAATTTAACTCAAAGACTCCTAAAGATTCAAACAATTCTAAGTCGTATATTTTTAGCATGAAAACATAGGTGTCTCCCCTTATCTAAATAATTTCCTTTAATTTGAAATCGAAAAGGATTGACATCCTCACTAAAGATTCACTCAAAGCACTCAAAGTGTTTAAGGTTCAAGAATAAGCACTCATAAGTCGAACCTGAAAAGTTAATCCCATAGGCTTGCCTGAAAATCAATTCTCCACCACTGTAACATTAGATGATAGACAAATCAAAAGGTCATCTAAGGGTTGTAACGGGGCTTAGGTTAAAGGTGTGGATAAATGCTGAATTGGAAGGTTAAAATCGAGATTAAATTGAAAAGTTACCTAACTTTAGAAAAAATGACTAATAATCTGAATAATTACATCACATGAAATTTTTAAAATACTAATAATATGAGCTTCTTCTTCAAGATGTTGAAATTAAACGTACAAGCTCTTAGAACATAAAACTAATAATGAATACACTTCGTTTTTTAGAACAAATCAAATATTTACATAATATAAGAAAGAACTTCATCAACTGAAATAAAGTAATTAGGCAACTGATCAAATCAATTCTTAATAAAAGGTAGTCAAAGGAATGGTGATAACAAATACGAGAGGGGTTTTGTGTTAATATTAGTGGGTGAATCAATAAAAAGGGTTGTTAGGATCAAAGGGTTCACTAAGGGTTAATTTGTGAAGGTAGGCTTTTTAGTGGAGTAAGTGGGTTAAAACCTAGGTGCCTTTATCATCTCAGTATATCAAATTAAAAATGTGGTCTTGACATGTATAATCGAGGCAAGTTCTAGAATAACGATTCAGTGTTGACACACTCATAATCAATCAAGTGAGCATGAAAAAGATTATATGCTCTATAAAGTTCAAATCTCAAAAAAATTATGGGTATTTTTTACATCAATCCCTGTAAATTTCAAACTTCAAGGTAATATTCAAATTCAGTTGAAAAACCTAGAAAATTTTTTATTCTAGAAAAATAGACTTATCATGCTTGATTCTCTAGTATCTTAAAGTTTAAATCATCAATGCGCAATTAACTATGATTTAATCTTAAACATATCAATAAAAATCATAAATCATCGAAATTTCATCCTAATTAGTAATATGAGAAAATTACTTAAGAACTAGATATAATTCATGGATTTTACAATAATGCAAAAAGTTAGGCATTTTAACCCCCACACTCTTAAGATGTACATTGCCCTCAATGTACAAAGATAGATAATATGATGTAATACTTAAATCAAAAGAGAAGGGAGAAGTGACACTTCCTAAATTTTTGGATGAATCCGGGAGTTGGCAGTGGTCGTGGTAAAAGATGAGTTGGAGGAGGCGGTGGTGGTGTTTTGTATGGTCCTGGTGGGATGGCTATCGATAATCTTTGTACTAGATGAAGAAATTGGGGAGCTTGCAAAGATAGAGCTAGAAAATCTAAAGAAACATTAACAATATACTAATAATATAATTAAAGATAAGAAAAATAAAGAGAAGGAGACTAAGAAGAAAACTAAAATTAAATGAAAAGACTAATGGACTAAAGAGTCCTTTTTGAAAGATGGTTCGCGAGGTGGGTATGATTTCTAAGGCCGTGGTGCGTTATTCCCAAGCAGCCTTTAGAACCTAAAATCATAAAACTAAAGTAGGATAAACTAAATTAAGCATAAAAGAGTCAAAGAGAAGGAAATTGAAGCAAAAGAGAAAAGTAGAATAAAAATTAAATGGTCTCAAAGACCCCTGGCTTGTTGAGTAGCTGAAGCTACCAGCATGAACTCATGTTAATCGGTCTCTTTTGAGGAGACTTGTGGTTGGCCTCTTACGCTTCTTTGACATGATGTAGCTTAAGGGTCTAGAGAATTGGTAAGGAGAGGAGAGAAATCTAGTAGAGGAGAGGGAGAAGGGAAGAAAAGAGGTGGAAAGTAGATGAGAGGAATGAAGGGGGGTGGGTTTAAATAGAGTCTTGGAATCTGATTCTTTTCCACGGCCGTGGACCGAGGGCGTGTCGATTCACACGGCCGCCTCGCACGACCGTGTTGTGGGTCTTATTGCCCGTGCGAGATAAGTCAGTGTCAACCACGACCGCGTCGCATGCCGTGGATGGGGCATATCATCTTTTCCCATGCCCATGTTTAGTTTTCCATGGCCGTGTCTGAACTCTCAGTGTCAGCCATGGCAGCATCGCACGGTCGTGGCATGGTGGTTGGGTCCGTGACTTTAAAAATTAATTTTTTCTGATTTGTACCTTTCTACCATGTCAGCACGAAGATTCGGTATACCCATACGGCCACGGCCACGGCCGTGTGCAAGGGCCGTGTGGCCTGGAAATCTGTGCTTTTGATTTATTAAAATTCTGGAGAAGGAAAACAATAAAAAATAGAAATAGAAATAAAAAGAAATAATAAAAATAAAGAGATAGTGTTAGTGCTCGGGTTGCATCCTGAGAAGCGCTTGTTTAAAGTCTTAAGCTAGACTTTCCTCGTATTCAAAAAATCAAGGTGGTTTAAATGTTTTAATATCCTCCCTCATGCTATCAGGTTTTTTTTTCATGATAAATTTTAAGTCGGGAAGAATTTACCTTAAAAGTGCCAAATATGGGATTAGTTACCTCGACTTTTCCATATGGGAAGATATTTCGTACCTCAAGAGGGATGTTTGCATTTGAATTCAGGTTTGGTGTGGTGACGCAAGGTTCTACTTTATGTAACCATACATGATCTCCTATTTTGAAGTGATTCGATGTCACTACGAGCTCTTCTGGAAGTTCTTTCTATTTTTCTTTGTGTGGTTCTAGTTATTCTTTAAAGTGGGTCTTCCACTCCCTTAGTTTGTTGACCTCAAGGCTTCGTTCCTCATATATTTCTTCTTTGTTGGGATGAGGTTTATGATCTAGCTCAGGTTTGTAGCTTTGTTCTTTTTCCTGTGGTGAAATTTGAATAGATTTGTTGTCAACTAAATTAACTTTCTCACCTTCATCATTCGATGTCCTGGCCGAGTCAAGAGCTTGTAGTCTGATCGATTCATCACCTACGCTAAGTGTAACATCCTGAAAAGGGCCTATGCATTTTCAGGTTAATTGTACGAAGTGATATGTTTTATGTGTTAAGAATAAATTTTAAACATTTTTGGAAACCTGAAAAATGTATGGAAATGCTAAGTTAAAAAAAGGAAAGTGAACATTTATGGAAACTAGGAAAATGATTTAGAAATGATTCAAAAGAGGAAAGTGGACATTTATGGAAACTAGGAAAATGATTTAGAAATGATTCAAAAGAGGAAAGTGAACATTTATGGAAACTAGGAAAATGATTTAGAAATGATTCAAAAGAGGAAAGTGAGCATTTCTGGAAACTAAGAAATGTAAGGAAATGTCAAGTTTAAAGAGCCAAACGAAAATTTTTGAAAACTTAGAAATGACTTAGAAATGTCGAGTTTTAAAGTTTAAAAGAGAAAATTAAGGCAAGGTGGCCTTAAGAGAAAAAGTATGTGAAATTTGACACACAAACAGGCTTGGAAAAGTGGCCTGAAGATGCCACTTAGGGCCTCTGGAAATGGCACCACATGCAAGTGTATTTGGGCCAGGGATCGAGTCACTTAGGAAGCAAATAAAATAAGTTTTATTTTGCTACAAAGAGCAGAGAGGTGGACAGCATGAGGGATCTTAAAAGAGGAGTTTTATTTCCTTTAGAATTACGGCTAAATAGGAGATAATTGTTGGATTAATTCTTTTGATAAAGTGATAATTATCACATAGGAAGAGTGGTGGCCAAGTAAGGGACTCTAGCCTAGCAATTTCGGCTAAGAAAGGAAGAGCAAGGCTATTCTTCATTCATTCTCCCTCTCTTTTCTTTTGCCGAATTTCTTTCTCCTCTCATCTCCAAGATTTTTTTCTTCTCAAGCCAAATTCTTCATAGCCTCAAAAGCCAAAAATAAGCAAAGCCCTAGCCGATTTCTTCACAGTTACAAAAGCAAAAACTCTGTGTTACATATGAGAGCCATAGCCGATTATTACTAAGGATCTTTCGGGATTTACTAAGTGTCGACTTCAAGGAAGGAGAAGTTCTTTTCTCGAAGGTACACCATAGGCCATGTGTTCCCTAGTTATTCGGTGAGTTTCGGGATTTAAAAAACAAGGTAAGTACATATATGTACATTCAGCCAAAGGTCTATTTCATATACTTTAATATTAGATTAAATCTAACATATGGTTATAGGAATTTTGACAGCATTAAGGAAGCAAGGATCCAATTTGGGATTTTAGATTTTCAAGGTAAGTAATTATGAATATTCGGCCAAAGCCATATTTTAGTACATAGATCTATTTCCTTATCATCTTAAAAAAAAAAAAGAGAAGCCGAAAACTAACTTATGTAGAGATTTAGGATTTGGCCGAATACAAGGAAAAGAGAAACAAAGTTTTCGGGATTTGAGTGATAAGCAAATCGGCATTAAGGTGAGTTTTAGTGCACAAATCCTACTAGGATTTGGTTTTGTGGCCGAATGAGTTTCTCATTAAACCTTTAATGTTGGCCGAATATAGGAAGCAAGATCTAAAGTAATAGATCGATTTTTTCGAGATTTCAAGGAATTCGTTAAGCAAATCAGGTGTGTACCCCACACTAATCTTAATAGATTTATGGCTTTAACATGATATATGTGTTAATATGAAAGTGTAAGAATGTGGCTAAAGTACCATGTTATGGTACAAAGTACTCAGGTACGTTTCCTACTCCAACTAGGGTTCTGAAATATGTTATATTAACATGTGAAAAGTGACATGAATGTGAATTTAAGTATGATTTGCATGATATAAATAATATGGGGCATTCGGGATATATGAGAAAGGGAAGTGTATGTGGTGACTTGGTCCCACTATCGAATGTGGTGACTTGGTCACATTATCCGAATGTGGTAACCGGTTACATTATTCGAATGTGGTGTCACATGACACAACTATTTAATCTGGTGGCTATGCCACAACTTTTATATGGGCGATGAGCACGCCGATCATTGCCAACGCCTTCGATGGTGTGTAGCGGATGGAGGGTTGACTTAGTAGTCCCCACGGTGTGCAGGTTGGTACGGGGATGTGTAGCGGATGGCATCTAGGTTTGGGTTTGGGTTGCATCATTATCTTGAATCATTAAATGTGAAATTATGATACGTATGAATATGATTTGTTATGCCTGAATTTGTGAAGACTTAGTGTTTGTGTACACATTGAGTCTATTGACTCACCCCGTTGTGGGAACATGTTTTAGGTGATGAGCAGTGATGGACCAGGGTTGGCAGAAGCTTAGGGATGGCCATGCACAGTAAGAAATTTACGACTTGGACTTTTATTTAATTTTAAGTAATTTATAGTTTATTTTGGTTTTAATTGTGGGAAATTATTTGATGTAATAAGGCCATAGTAGCGTTTACTTTACTTTTATTTTTGAGCATACAATCTTTATATTTATTAAAAGATTAAGAAAAATTAATTTAATTCAAAGGCCAAATGTTTTGTCACCTAAATCAAAAGGATTTTAATAATGAAATAAACACATTTTCAACTCAAGCTCAACCCAAAACAAACTTTCCTCAAAACGCTCAAGTTTTTCCTAAATACAAAAGAATTTAAAATGGTTTTCACTAGGAACATACCAAATTCGGTCCGGGCTCGAAATTTGGGTGTGTGGTGTTTCAATTTGGTATCGAGCCCAATTTTAAACTCTCACTGTGGTCTAAGGCCCAAAACATTTTCAAATCGAGCCCAAATAAGCTTTATAAAGTATCTTATGAAATAAGCAGGATTTTACGGCATGGCACCTAAGTCTCCGACCCATAGTCCACCAGGTAAGTACCCCTAACTATCTATGTGATTATGTGAATTATAGAAGGGTAGAAAAGGAATGGAACGTAGAATAGCATGATAGGAACTTGAACCCTGAGATTAGTCTACTCAAACACAAATACATAAGACTTAATGCACTAAACAAACCTATGGCTAAGTCAATCGAGTTTGGGTGTGGCAACCATAATACGCATGTCTAGGATTGGATCAGGAAGAGCACGGTATTTAAGCAGTCCTAGTGACTCACCTCCTCTTCGCAGAATCCTACAGTGCGTAGCCGGTTCACCCTAACCGAGAGGACTTAGTGGGTGTGGCAACCCCTGCGCATGCCTAGGAGTGGTTTCGATGGGAGCTTGGTATTTAAGCGGTCAGTGTGACTCACCTCCTCTCCACTCGAATCCTCGCACAGTGCGTAGCTTTGGTTCACCACGACCAAGAAGACTCGGTCATAGGCTAAACCCAAGAACTAAAACCCGAAAGGGAGCTAGCCATGTTTTTTTAATAAGAACCCTAATTTTAAAAACTCTTAAAATTAATTTTCTTTAATTTATGAAAATTATTTTTCTTACACAATTTTTTCGAAAAATTTCGGATTTATAAAATTACAAAAAAAACCCCTAGTGGTAAAATTACAAAAATGCCCCTGGTTTATAAAATGTCCAACAACTCAACAGTTTTGCCAAAATTTCATTTTTTCATAAATGTTCAAAAAAAAAAACCCTAATTTGCAAACTATCAAAAATACCTTGATTTTGGAAAAACTACAAAATTGCCCTAACTTACAAAATTACCAAAATGACCCTGATTTCCAAAATTTTTGCAACACCACCGTTTTGGAAAGTACAATTCTCAAAAAGAACCCTCAAAGTTTTGCAACCTCTGAAATATCCCTGATTTATTAAAATTTTACAATTTATCCCGGTTTGTGGAAAAATTACCAAAATACCCCTAAGGTCCAAAATTCCCGAAATACCTTCAGATTTCAAAACTTTTCCAAAATACCCCGGGAATAAAAAATACCAAAATACTTTTTGACAAAATTACCAAGGAACCCTATTTGACAAATTACGAAAAATACCCCTGTAGGACAAATTACGCAAATACCCCTGGATAGTGGAAAAACAACAACAACGAAAACTACAACATTTCTCTGAATGAACGGAAGTTCATAATTGATTGATGGATGTATGAATGTGAAGACTGTGTGCATATATGAATACAAAAAACCACTCTTAAAAATTCTTTTCATAAAACTTTGTCATGGATAATCAGTGGAATAAGGGCTAATTCATAAAACTTTCTTAAATCAAATTAAAGCGCATCGTTAGATATGAATCCTAGAGGACGCGGTCGTCATGGACGCGGTAGAGGAAGAATGGCTGTGTCAGAACCCGTTAGATCGGGTCAAGGGTCTAACAATGAGTTACCACCGCCACCACCGCCTAAATTGTCGGTGTCGAGCAATAAGCTCAGACGGGGATGATCTTCAGATCGCAGTCGTGCTACAAGTTTTGAAGTGGTGGCTGGTGCGGGTGGAAATGCGAGAGCTCAGAAATCTATACCCCACACTAATCTTAATAGATTTATGGCTTTAACATGATATATGTGTTAATATAAAAGTGTAAGAATGTGGCTAAAGTACCATGTTATGGTACAAAGTACTCAGGTACGTTTCCTACTCCTATTAGGATTACGAAATATGTTATATTAACATGTGAAAAGTGACATGAATGTGAATTTAAGCATGATATGCATGATATAAATAATATGGGGCATTCGGGATATATGAGAAAGGGGAAGTGTATGCGGTGACTTCGGTCCCACTATCTGAATGTGGTGACTTCGGTCACATTATCTGAATGTGCTAACTTCGGTTACATTATCCGAATGTGGTGTCACATGACACAATTATTTAATCTGGTGGCTATGCCACAACTTTTACATGGGCGATGAGCACGTCGACTGCAGCGACTGCCTTCGATGGTGTGTAGTGGATGGAGGGTTGACTTAGTAGTCCCCATGGTGTCCAGGTTGGTACGGGGATGTGTAGCGGATGGCATCTAGGTTTGGGTTTGGGTTGCATCATTATCTTGAATCATTAAATGTGAAATTATGATACGTATGAATATGATTTGTTATGCCGAATTTGTTAAGACTTAGTGTTTGTGTACACATTGAGTGTGTTGACTCACCCGTTGTGGGAACATGTTTTAGGTGATGACGGTGATAGACCGAGTTGGCGAAGCTTAGGGATGGCCATGCACAACAAGAAATTCTGACTTGGACTTTTATTTAATTTTAAGTAATTTATAGTTTAATTTGGTTTTAATTGTGGGAAATTATTTGATGTAATAAGGTAGTAGTAGCGTTTACTTTACTTTTATTTTTGAGCATACAATCTTTATATTTATTAAAAGATTAAGAAAATTAATTTAATTCAAAGCCCAAACGTTTTGTCAACTAAATCAAAAGGATTTTTAATAACGAAATAAACTGTTTTCAACTCAAGCCAACCCAAAACAAACTTTCCTCAAAACGCTCAAGTTTTTCCTAAATACAAAAGAATTTGAAATGGTTTTCACCGGGAATATACGAGATCCGGTCCGGGCTCGTGGTAGGGTGTGTGGCTATTTCACTAAGTATGAGTTCTCTTGCACCAACATCAATTTTAGTTTTGGCGATTGCTAAAAGGGCCTTCCTAAATTAAAGGAATCGAATTGTCCTCATCCATGTCTAAGACAACAAAATCGAATTCATTAATTTTTACAAAACGTCTTTGATAAAAGAATTCGAATTCATCAATTTTTACTATTTTATTTTGGAACGTTATTTCTTTGATAATACCTCTAGGAATTCTAGTTGTTGCACAAGTGAAGAGCTAGCAAAGTGGCAAAGCATGCGCCACTTAGACCTTTTATCAAGTGTAAGGGAGGATGTCACTGGGTTCAAGCTGCGAAAATAATTTTGTTGGTGGTGGGTGGAGAGCAAATTATGGGGAGGACTTGGTCAAGGTAATTTGAATTGGTGGCTTAGGAGTGTTTGGGGAGATTGGCGGATTTGGAGAGATTTTGGGGGAGGGAAATGAGTGGCCGGTTGGTGTTGTAGGGGTGTGCCGAATTTGGCTTTGGCGAGTGTGCATTTTCGGTCAAAATCCCTTTTGGTAAGCTGATTTTTTCTTTGTGTCAAAAGCTAGTAAAAACTTCTTCTCTTTTTCTCCTTTAACCGAATGTTCAAGTAGCTTATTGCCAAAACTGAAACCAGCATTTTGCTTTCTCTTCAACTTGAGCCGAAACTAGCTTCTTTGACTCTCCTTTTCTGCTCATATTTTCCTTTTCTTAGAACCGAAAACCCAAACACTTGTGTTGCCGAAATTTTGCCTTGTTTCTTCTTCTCTCTTTCTTCATTTGAACAAAGCTGAACCTAGCATCCCACTTTCATCTCTTTCTTCTTTTGAAACCTTGATAGCCAAAAGTCTCCCCAAAGCTTTCTTCTCCATTTCCTTTTCCTTTCCAAGAAAAACCGAAAGTGCTTTTCTACTTCTTCTTTTTCCATTTCGATTCCTAGTCGAATATCAACCCATTTTTTTCTCATCAATACTCTCTTTTCTTTTCACATAAAGCCGAAAGTAGGAGTGTTAACACCTAGGCCGAATCTTTCTTCTCTCCTAGTGGTGTTGTGTTGGCCGAATATTGGTTGTTGTTGGCTGGTAGTGGGTAAGAGCTTGGCCGAATGGCCATTTTTTCCTCTCTCTCGTTCTTATATTGTGGCTTAGATAAAGGCTGATTTTGTTATTGGTTGAAGGGTATTAATCTATTGTGTAAACCAATTTTATGATAGGACATTCGGATTTTAGGAACATTTGAGAGGAGCCTTACTTCTCTGATAGGCAATCGGTAAGTGGTGGTAAGAGTAGTTTCTTTTATTCTATTCATTTAGTCTTCGTTAAGTCAAGCTGTTAAGGGATTAACCATTTTCTTTCTAGGGTGCGGCCGATTGTCGGAAGAACCATTGTTGGTTCCAAATTTGGTAGAAAACCAAAGCAAGTTTAAGGTAAGGGTTAATCGATATACCCTTTGGTTTAAATGGTTATGGCCGAATGGTTTAAGTGATTAACCCATGGTTGGCCGATTATTTTTAGGAGCAAGAGGATTGAGGGTTTTGGATCGGGTTCTTTGAGATTAAGACTTGCGATATTTCGTGTGTACGCTAACACACCGATTTCTTAGTAATAAGTTAATAACTTTGTGTTGTAACAAGTGAAACAGTGATGATTGTCTTGATACCGGTAGGGTATGATCACGGATTCGGGTAAGTCCGTAGCATCATGAGTTCTATTGTTGATACATCTAATATTATGATCCATGATATGTGTTATAAGATGCAATATTGGGCATGTTGGCATGAATTACATGATTTGCATAATGTACATGAGTCGAAGATGACATGTATAGGTAATATGAGAGGAGGGGAGTATGATATCCGTGTCTTTGGGACCTTTGTGTCTTTGGGACACGGAGGTTTGGCACCTCCAGTGGTTTGGTACCACATATTTTGTGACTTTGGGTCACCAGAGGTTTGGCACCTCAGCGTCTCGTCCCAGTGGCTTAGCACCACGGTGGGTTGGCCCCACAGTTGATTATACGGGATTGACGCCAGTGATTTGGTATCACACGATGGGTTGGCCCCATCATCGGATTTGTGACTGCGGTCACCAGTGATTTGGTATCACACTTGTGTCTTTGGGACACCAGAGGTTTGGCACCTCATTGCGACTCGTCCCTGTGGTTTGACACCACCGTGGGTTGGCCCACTTATGAGATCTGGGATTGTCGCTAGTGATTTGGTATCACACGATGGGTTGGCCCCATCATTGGGTTATTCGTGGCTTGGTCACCAAAGTGGTTTGGCACCACATTATGGATATCGTGACTTTGGGTCACCAGTGGTTTGGCACCACCAGTGGTTTGGTACCACACGGGGTAGAGAAGGTGAAATGGATGGTTAGGAACGGGTGCATTAATTGTATTGCTTTGCTATGATGTGTGTTAGCATGTTGTATTATCGGGAGGGGGTTTTACACACTGAGTCTTGCGACTCACTCTCTCCTTTGACATTTCAAGTGACACTTAGACGCGGACATGGAGCCGGGATGGACTCGAGGTGCTCATGCCATGCTTAAATAAGGATTTGCTCAGACTTTATAAAATTTGGTACTTTAGCTTATTTATTACTATTTGGTTTTATTTTGGTTTGTAAAAGGCCTTTTAAAATTATGTTTTGCTATGTTTATGCTTAAAGTAGAATTTTAATATGCTTTAACAAATTAATTGGGTTAAAATGTGCTAAAACTTGGAAAGACAACGATTTCAAAACTACAAAAGCGATATTTTAAACTATACCATCGGGTATCACACTAAGATTTGGAATAAAGGGGACTCAAATGTTTTTCTAACTTAAACTCGATTTCCTACTAAGTCAAAACGTTATAGTAATAATAAGGAACAACTTAAACTTCTAAATGAGATAAACCTGTTTTACCTATACATCTGATTAAGTTTTCAAAATTTTTGGGTTTTCAAATACATCATCAGATTTCAATCAAGCCTACTCAAGTTTAAGCGAAGTGTTTTCATCAAACATTTAAACGGAAACCTATTTTTTTTTAAAAAATCCTTTTTCCTGTAACATGCCAGATTCGGTCGTGGTGTGTTGACCGGGTTTAGGGTGTTACAATTGTGGTATCAGAGCCAAGTTCAAAGGCTCGGCCGTGGGCCCGGGGTCCAAAATGTTTTCAAAATTCTGGTTTTTAAGTGTTATGTTTTAAAAAGTATGGTGTGAAAGGCATGGCACCGAGTCTCCCAAGACACCAATCGCCTGTGTAAGTACCCTTACTATTGTTTGTGATAATGGTATTGATGAGATGTGATTGGATGGATAGTGATAGTAAGACTACTTTAGAAACTAAAACTGATAGGACTGAGTGGACTCGTGAAAACAAAGCTTCTTTAATATTCATAAGACTTTGCTTTTAAACAGTGGAATATTTACTAATGCATAAAATTCTTTAAATCAGACGAGATTTAGTCATGAGTACCCGAGGTGGACGTGGTCGTGGGCGAGGGCATGGTAGGATGATAGTTTCGAACCCGTAGGATCGGTCAAGGGTCGAAAATGAGATATCGATTCGCCACCATTTGGAGGTGGTGAGTTTCGAAACATGCGGGGGACGACGCAGTTGTCACGAGCGATCTTCTTGAAGTTTTAGAAAGAGTATTTGGAGTAGGCGAGGCGCAGGAGTTAGAAATCGTGCTGAGCGACTTCGGCAAGCAGGGCCGAATTCTTTCGAGGTGTCTCGAGGCGTTGCTCTAGCACTTGAATATTGTTTGGAAGTGACAGAGCGGATCATGGACGATCTAGACTGATCGCTTGAAGAAAAGTTAAAGGGATAGTATCACTTCTCGAGATGAGTCATACCGATGGTGGCTCACGGTTCGGACAATACTGCAATGGAAGATCGACTTGGGACTATTTCGTGGTCGCTTATCGAGAAAAAGTGCGGGAGCTAACTACATTAATGAGCAACAAAAGCATTTCGAGGTTAGTTCAGTGGGAGTAAACTGTCGAGTACGAGGCGAGTTTCGAGGTGAGTCGTATGCTGGGGTATGGTGGCTACCGAACACGAGAGGTGTGTTCGTTCGAGGATGGCTCGCGAGGCGAATTAAGGTTGTTGATTGCGCCTCGGCAGAGCGTGAATTCTTTGCTCGTTAAAAGGCGAAGGTAGTCGAGGGTATTAAAGAGTCTCGTGAGGCAAGGCATGGATAGGAACCGACACAAGAGGAGTTTTGGATCTTCTGGGTCATCAGGGAATCCGCAGAAAAGGGCTAGGCCGAGTGGGCTGAATCAGTCTGGTAGGTTTGTTGCTGCTAGGCAGGGACCGCCGTAGTGTAACCGTTAGGGAAAGCTCATTGGGAGGATGTTAGGCGGTGGGAAAATTTGTTTTGAGTGTGGCTCATTTGGACCACCGTGTGAGGGACTGTCCACGCAAGTTGGCTAGGATTCAGCCCGAGAGTCAGGGCCGTACTCAGTACAGGAATAACGGACCACCACCGCAGAGGGGCCGAGGTAATGGCAGAGGAGGTAATGGTTCTGGTCCGGGCAGAGGTGCAGGTAGTTCTAAGGCCAGATCGGGGCTAGTGTATGCGGCGAGGCACCGAGAGGAGGGCGACGCACCGGACGTCATAATCGGTACGTTTTTAATCTTTGGTTCTCCATTTACTGCTTTGATTGATGTGGGTTCAACACATTCATATGTTGCAAGTAGCATAGTGAAGACCATAAATTTAGACTCGAGATATCTTCAGGCGGATGACCGTAATAAGCCCTCAGGTCACTCTGTAGTTGTAGATAAGTCGATAGAGACGCACCTCTAGAACTCAAGGGGTAGTGTTTGTGGTCGATCCGATGGAAGCGCCATTTGGGGAGTTCGATCGATTCTGGATGGTGGTTTGGTTAAGTACTAGGCAAAGTTGGATTGCGCGGCTAAGCGCATGGTTCTGAAAACAGCTAAGGGTGATAAGGTAGTTCTAATCGGTAATAGGAGAAATTATTTGTCCAATGTGGTATCTGCTCTAAAAGCCGAGAAGATGGTCAGGAAGGGCTGTGAAGCATTTGTGGTGCATATGTATGCCTTGGAGGCTAAAGAATCTCTGTGGAGACGGTTGAGACAGTTAGGGAATTTGTTGATGTGTTTCCTGAAGAGCTTTCGGGTCTGCCACCGATCACGAGGTAGAGTTCGAGATAGATCATTCTCAGCTCGCTACCGTATCTATAGCTCCGTCTGAGGATGGCGCCTAAAGAGTTCGTGGAGCTTAAGGCTCGATCCAGAATTGTTGGATCGAGGCTTTATCGAGCCAAGTGTTTCGCCTTGGGAGCGCCGTACTCTTTGTCAAGAAGAAAGACGGTACTATGTGGATGTGTATAGACTACCGCCATTTGAATAAGCTGACGATCAAAAACAAGTATCCGCTGCCTCGGATAGATGACTTGTTTGATCAGCTGAAGGGTGCATCGGTTTTCTCGAAGATTGATTTAAGGTCGTGGTATCACCGTTAAAGGTGAAGGAGGCGATATCTACAAGACGGCATTTCATTACTCGGTATGGGCACTTTGAGTTCTTAGTTATGCCGTTTGGGTTGACTAACGCTGGCGACCTTCATGGATATGATGAATAAGGTGTTCCAACAGTATTTGGATCAGTTCGTAGTGGTTTTTATCGATGACATCTTGGTATATTTGAGGACCGAGGAGGAACATGATGCGCATTTATGGGTGGTATTGCTGATTCGAGGAGAAAGCGACTTTATGCGAAGTTTAGTAAATGCGAGTTCGGCTTAGGAGGTGGACGTTCTTGGGTCATGTAGTATCTATTTGAGGGATTAGAGTGGATCCTCGCAAGATTGAGGTGGTTTTGGATTGGAAGCCGCCTAGGTCGAGAGTCGAGATTCGGAGTTTTCGGGTTTGGCGGGATACTACCAAGATTTGTAGAGGGTTTTCATTGATCGCAAGACCGATGACCAAATTATTAAGAAAAGGGTTCCGTTCATTTGACCGAGAAGCGCAGGAGAGCTTCGACAAGTTGAAGAAGATTTTGACTCAAGCTCCGGTCCTAATTCAACCTGAGGCTGGAAAGGAATTCACAGTTTATTGCGATGCATCACATATGGGATTGGGTTGTGTGTTGATGCAAGGAGGGAAGGTTGTGGCTTACGCGTCTCGGCAGCTGAGGCCACATGAGGTCAATTATCCAACGCACGATCTGGAGTTAGCGGCTGTAGTCTTTACCTTGAAGATTTGGAGGCATTACTTGTACAGAGAGAAATCGATAGTCTACGGATCATAAGAGTCCAAGTACCTTCCGACTCAAAAAGACTTGAATCGAGACGGTAGCGAGATGGATTGAGTTCTTTGAAAGACTACGATTGCTCAATTGAGTATCATCCGGGCAAGGCTAACGTTGTGGCGACGCGTTGAGCCGTAAGGTTGTTTGATTTAAGAGCGTTGTTTGCCCACTTGAGTTTGTATGGACGACGGAGTATTACAGCGCAGAGCTGCAAAGTTAAGCCTACTTGGGTTGAGCAGATCGAGAGAAAAAGCAGTTGATGGATGAGGTTTTGAGTCGCGAGAGGACACAAGTGCGAATGATGGTTTGGAGGGTTACAGATTTGTCTAATGATGGGGTCTTTGTGTTTTCGGGGAAGGCTTGTATCGAGAGACACCGAGTTAAGGCAAAGATTTTTCAGATGCACATAGCATTTCTACGCTATGCATCCCGGAGGTAGCAAAATGTATAGGGATCTCAGAGGACGATTCGGTGGCGGGTCTAAAAAAGGAAGTGACGAGTTTGTAGGAAGTGTCCGACATGTCACAGGTCAAGGTGAGCATCGATTCTTGGCGAGGTTGCTTCACCGGTGAAGATTCCTCGATGGAAGTGGGAAAGGATAACTATGGATTTCGTCGGTGGATTACCGCTACACCGAGCAAGAAGGATTCGATTTGGGTAATTGTGGATCGACCGACTAAATCACTCACTTTATTTGGTGAGGTGGATTACTCACCCGAGGTTGGCGGTCAGTATGTGTCGAGATAGTGAGGCTGCACGGGTGTCGATGTCGATCATCTCGGATAGGGATCAGATTTACGTCAAGGTTCGAAAGCGTTGCATCGAGCTCAGGGTGCGCGATTGATTTCAAAGATGGCATTTCATCCGCAGATCGACGGCGATCGGAAAAGGTTATCTGATCTTGGAGGACATGTTACGAGGGTGTGCATTGGACTTGAGGGTAGTTGGGAGGAGTATCTTCGCTATTGAATTCGCCTACAACAATAGTTACCAAGCAAGCATCAAGATGGCACCATATGAGGCGCTATGCGTAGGAAGTGTCGCTCACCTACTTGTTGGAGAGTTAAGTGAACGTCGGTTGTTGGGACCAGAGTTGGTTGTCGAGGCGAAGACAAGGTTGTTGATTCAGCTCGATTGAAGGAAGCTTCGGACCGCGAAGTCTTATCGATCTTAAGCGAAGAGATATAGAGTTTGCTGTGGGGGATCAAGTTTTTCTGAAGGTCTCGCCGTGGAAGAAAGTGTTAAGGTTCGGAAGGAAAGGCAAGCTAAGTCCGAGGTTTATTGGGCCGTTTAAGGTACTGAGACGAGTGGGACCAGTAGCGTATCAGCTTGAGTTGCCAGCAGAGCTAAGCCGATTCACGACGTATTTCACGTTTTGATGCTTAGGCGATATCGCTCCGATCCGTCACATGTGGTAGCATTGGAGGAGATCGAGGTAAATCCAGATTTGACCATGGAGAAAGAGCCTGTACAGATTTTAGTTTAGGATGTGAAGGTTCTGCGTAGGAAGTCTGTGCCTTTGGTTAAGGTTCTTTGGCGGAATCATGGCGTGGAAGAAGCTACATGGGAACCCGAGGATATGATGAGACAGCAATACCAGCAACTCTTCTGATCAGGTAATTTCGAGGCTGAAATTATTTTTAAGGGGGTAGAACTGTAATATCCCGGGTTAAGGGCTATTTTATTTTGGCTTTGCTTGCATGTGCTTGATGTGTTATGTTGTTATTTCGATGTTGTTGGGGCTTAGTTATAAGCTAGGTGTAAGCTTCGAGTGGTAGGAGAAATTTTTGTTTTGGGCTTTATGTGATAGAAATTTGAAGGAGTTGGGTCTTATGTATTTTATTTGGTGAATTGTTGCACAAGTGAAGAGCTAGCAAAGTGGCAAAGCATGCGCCACTTAGAGCTTGTGTGTGGCGCCAAGTGTAAGGGAGGATGTCCAGGTTCAAGTGCGAAAATCCCACATTTTGTTCCATTTTGACGGCATGGAGGGAGGAGTTGTCGCAGTTCAAACTCGCCTTGGACTAAGTCTTCCTATTTGAATGGTGGGTGGAGAGCAAATTGTGGGGGAGGACTTGGTCAAGGTAATTTGAATTGGTGGCTTGGGAGTGTTTGGGAGGAGTTTGGCCGGATTTGGAGAGATTTTGGGGGAAGGAAATGAGTGGCCGGTTGGTGTTGTAGGGGTGTGCCGAATTTGGCTTTGGCAAGTGTGCATTTCGGTCAAAATCCTTTTGGTGTTTCGATTTTTTCTTTATGTCAAAAGCTAGCAAAAACTTCTTCTCTTTTTCTCCTTTAACCGAATGTTCAAGTAGCTTATTGCCAAAACCGAAACCAGCATTTTGCTTTCTCTTCAACTTGAGCCGAAACTAGCTTCTTTGACTCTCCTTTTCTGCTCATATTTTTCTTTTCTTAGAACCGAAAACCCAAACACTTGTGTTGCCGAAATTTTGCCTTGTTTCTTCTTCTCTCTTTCTTCATTTGAACAAAGCTGAACCTAGCATCCCACTTTCATCTCTTTCTTCTTTTGAAACCTTGATAGCCGAAAGTCTCCCCAAAGCTTTCTTCTCCATTTCCTTTTCCTTTCCAAGAAAAATCGAAGGTGCTTCTCTACTTCTTCTTTTTCCATTTTGATTCCTATCCGAATATCAACCCATTTTTTTCTCATCAATACTCTCTTTTCTTTTCACACAAAGCCGAAAGTAGGAGTGTTAACACCTAGGCCGAATCTTTCTTCTCTCCTAGTGGTGTTGTGTTGGCCGAATATTGGTTGTTGTTGGGTGCTTGTTTTCAATCAGCTGGTAGTGGGTAAGAGCTTGGCTGAATGGCCATTTTTTCCTCTCTCTCGTTCTTATATTGTGGCTTAGATAAAGGCCGATTTTGTTATTGGTTGAAGGGTATTAATCTATTGTGTAAACCAATTTTATGATAGGACATCCAGATTTTGGGAACATTTGAGAGGAGCCTTACTTCTCTGATAGGCAATCGGTAAGTGGTGGTAAGAGTAGTTTCTTTTAGTCTATTCATTTAGTCTTCGTTAAGTCAAGCTGTTAAGGGATTAACCATTTTCTTTCTAGGGTGAGGCCGATTGTCGGAAGAACCATTGTTGGTTCCGAATTTGGTAGAAAACCAAAGCAAGTTTAAGGTAAGGGTTAATCGATATACCCTTTGGTTTAAATGGTTATGGCCGAATGGTTTAAGTGATTAACCCATGGTTGGCCGATTGTTTTTAGGAGCAAGAGGATTGAGGGTTTCAGATCGGGTTCTTTGAGATTAAGACTTGCGATATTTCAGGTGTGTAAGCTAACACACTGATTTCTTAGTAATAAGTTAATAACCTGTGTTGTAACAAGTGAAACAGTGATGATTGTCTTGATACCCGATAGGGTATGATCACGGATTCGGGTAAGTCCGTAGCATTGCGAGTTCTATTGTTGATACATCTAATATTATGATCCATGATATGTGTTATAAGATGCAATATTGGGCATGTTGGCATGAATTACATGATTTGCATAATGTACATGAGTCAGTATGACATGTATGGGTAATATGAGAGGAGGGAGTATGATATCCGTGTCTTTGGGACCTTGTGTCTTTGGGACACCGAGGTTTGGCACCTCCAGTGGTTTGGTACCACATATTTTGTGACTTTGGGTCACCGGAGGTTTGGCACCTCGTTGTCTCGCCCTAGTGGCTTAACACCACGGTGGGTTGGCCCTACAGCTTGATTATCTGGGATTGACGCCAAATGATTTGGTATCACACGATGGGTTGGCCCCATCATCGGATTTGGATTGCGGTCACCAAAGGATTTGGTATCACACTTGTGTCTTTGGGCCACCGTGAGGTTTGGCACCTCATTGCGACTCGTCCCGTGGTTTGACACCACCGTGGGTTGGCCCCACTTATGAGATCTGGGATTGTCGCTAGTGATTTGGTATCACACGATGGGTTGGCCCCATCATTGGGTTATTCGTGACTTGGTCACCAAAGTGGTTTGGCACCACATTATGGATATCGTGACTTTGGGTCACCGGTGGTTTGGCACCACCAAAGTGGTTTGGTACCACACGGGTAGAGAAGGTGAAATGGATGGTTAGAGAACGGTGCATTAATTGTATTGCTTTGTTATGATGTGTGTTAGCATGTTGTATTATCGGGAGGGGTTTACACATTGAGTCTTGCGACTCACTCTCTCCTTTGACATTTCAGGTGACACTTAGACGCGGACATGGAGCCGGGATGGACTCGAGGTGCTCATGCCATGCTTAAATAAGGATTTGCTCGGACTTTATAAAATTTGGTACTTTAGCTTATTTATTACTATTTGG
Source organism: Gossypium rotundifolium (assembly GCA_025506655.1). NCBI lineage: Eukaryota > Viridiplantae > Streptophyta > Magnoliopsida > Malvales > Malvaceae > Gossypium > Gossypium rotundifolium. The sequence goes on along the minus strand of CP106732.1, from coordinate 65,444,380 downwards.
TTTTATTTTGGTTTGTAAAAGGCCTTTTAAAATTATGTTTTGCTATGTTTATGCTTAAAGTAGAATTTTAATATGCCTTAACAAATTAATTGGGTTAAAATGTGCTAAAACTTGGAAAGACAACGATTTCAAAACTACAAAAGCGATATTTTAAACTATACCATCGGGTATCACACTAAGATTTGGAATAAAGGGGACTCGAATGTTTTTCTAACTTAAACTCGATTTCCTACTAAGTCAAAACGTTATAGTAATAATAAGGAACAACTTAAACTTCTAAATGAGATAAACCTGTTTTACCTACACATCCGATTAAGTTTTCAAAATTTTGGGTTAATACTCATCCTAGTTTGTTTGGGTTTCCCTAGACCTAGTTGTTTAAACATTTTATAAGGCATGACATTTATACTTGCCCCTAAATCAGTTAATCCATTATCAACAGTTAGTTTACCAATTAAACATGGAATTGTAAAACTCCCTGGATCTTTTAGCTTTCGTGGTAGTCTATTCTGTAACATTACTGAGCATACTACGTTTAATTCTACATGAGGCTCCTTGTCTAACTTACGCTTGTTTGTCAAGAGTTATTTTAAAAATTTTCTCGAATCTGGCATCTAAAAAAGAGCTTCAAGAAGCGGTAAGTTAATATGTAATTTCTTTAAAAGTTTAAGAAACTTACCGAACTGCTCCTCTATATCGTCTCTCTTCATTGCTTTGGGATAAGGTATGCAAGGTTGGTACTCTTTGATTATCGTTTTTGGTTTTTCTTGTGTTATCTCTACCTTACCTTCTTCTACCTCATTTTTTTTATTATGTCAGGTTCATCTAACCCTGTACTATCATGAGCTAAGATGGCTTGGATTTGCTCCTTGGTTTTTTCTCAGTGTTGCTTGGTAGACGCCCTTGTGGTCGTTCGGAAATCTCTGATCGAATTTCAAAAACTATCTTATTAAGTTGACCAACTGACTTAGTAAGTTCTCCAACTTGGCTCTCGATCCTGTTGATTGATACTTGTTGATTATAGAGCGTTGTCTCAGTTTTTTGGAAATGAGTTTCTGTGGCTACCATGAATTTTGTCAGCATCTCTTCAAGGTTCGACTTCTTTACTTGTGGATGGGGCTGATTTTGAAATTTTTAAGGAGATTGTTGTTTTTGATTTCCTTGACCTCCCCATGAAAAATTTAGGTGATTCCTCCAACTTGGATTATAGGTATTACTATAAGGGTTATTATTAGATCTGAAATTGTTACCTATATAGTTCTTCTGTTCACTTTCTATGCTCGGTTGGTAGGGTGGGTACTCAAGACTCGCCACACTTCCACTTGCGTCGCACTACATTACTGGATTTACCTATGAAGAACACAAACTATCAAGCTTTTTATTCATCATCTCTACCTACGGTGATAGCATGGTTACTGCATTGAGGTTTAAAACTCTGGCTGATTTTGTTGGTTTTGTCCTTGTAACTTGCCACTGATAGTTATTCAGCAACATCTCTTCAATAAACTCGTATACTGCTTCAAGAGTTTTTTTACTCAGAGTTCCACCGGCGGCTGAATCAATAAGTTACCTCGTTGATGGATTCACACCATTATAGAAAGTTTGGACTTGGAGCCACAAGGGTAAGTCATGGTGTGGACACCTTCTCAAGAGATCCTTGTATCTCTCCCATGCATCGTATAATGTCTCTAAATCCATCTGCACAAAAGAAGTGATATCAATCCGTAATTTGGCCATTTTGGCCGATGAGAAATATTTTAATAAAAAAATTTTGGTCATTTGATCCCATGTAGTGATTAACCCTCGTGGTAACGAGTTTAGCCACTGTTTGGATGTATTTCTTAATGAAAAGGGAAATAACCGAAGACGTATGGCATCATCAGAAACACCATTTATTTTGAAGGTATCACAAAACTCTAAAAAATTTGCCATATGAGTATTCAGGTCTTCGTCCTGCAAACCATCATATTGAACAAATTGTTGACTCATTTGTATAGTGTTAGGCTTTAATTCAAAATTATTAGCAGCTATAGCAGGCCTAACAATACTAGATTCTGCTCTTGTTAAATTAGGTTTAGCATAATCACACATAGTACACGGAGCATCTACCATATCTCGTGGTGGATTATTCTCATCCATCCCTTTAGTAGGATTGGATTCGCCTTGTTGCTCGTCTTCAGTGTAATTTAGGGCTCGCCTAATTTCTCAGCGGTTCCTACGAGCGGTAGCTTCAATATCACTGTCGTATACTAGTGGTCCTTCGGGTTCCTTCTAGTCATAAACTAGTGGTACCCGCTAGGAAAAGAACGAAATAAAATTAACAATAAAATAAAATAAAATAAATTGCAAAAATAATAAAAAAATAAAAATAATGGCTAAAGTAATAAAAATAGAGCTTTCTTATTATTTTAGTTCCCCGGCAATGGCGCCAAAAACTTGATCGTCTAATTTTCAAGTTTTAAAATTTATAAAGAGAATGATCGAACCTGGAAACTAACTCTGCCAACGACTTAAGGCAAGTGCACCTATCAAACAGTAGTATAGTTTAGGCAAGACTGGATTGTCAAACCTAAAGGAATTAAAAGTACTAATACTCATGTTCTTTCTATTATTTAGCCTAAATATGAAGTGATTGGTTGATTAGAAACTAACTAATTACTAAACCAACACGCAAAGACAAAAAGAACAAATCTAAGAAATAACTTTTAGAAAAACTCAGTTGATTACGACGATACCCTTAGGAAGAATCCACCTAAACTTCACTTGTTATCTAACACTGAACCAGACGATTTATTCGCTTAGCTTGATCCGTAGGACTCCCTAATTTATATTAAACCCTCTCTCAAGGTGAATAACGTCTAACCCTAGGTTGATTAACCAAAATATTTTTCTAATTAAAACCCCTAGAATTGCATTAACTTGATCTATGGACTCTCATATTATGTTTCACCCTATCCGATAAAATCTCGTCACCCTATCTCTAGGCGTGCGATCAACTTCGCTTAATTATGATAGATCTACTCTTAAATAGGGACTTTTGCTCCACCACCTAAGCACATCATACTTGAATTAATATCCCAGAAATATCAACACAAGAATTAAGCACACATAATTAAGAACAAACTAAGTATTTATCATACAGCTCAGAAAATAATAACAAGATTCATTTAGGTTTCATTCCCTTCATGTATCTGAAGGGTTTAGTCATAATGATAAAATAAAACATCTCAAGAGAAAAGATAAAACAAAACATAAGAAATCCCTAAAACTCCCTAAGGGAATTGAAGGAGAGATCCGCCGTCTTGAGTAGAATTCGCTTCTTGAGATGGATCAAGTGATTATCTTTGAGTGATTCCCACAAATCTGGCCTTCTGGCTCGGCTCCTTGGCCTAGCTGACTGCCTAGTTGATCGCCCTCTTTCAAGTTACACTTAGGGTCTTTATATAGGCTCTTGAAATGTGTTTCTTTCTCCCTAAGTATCCTTTTCCAAGTGAAATTCCTCTTTTCCACGATAGGGGCATGGCCATGGCACACGCCCATGTGAATCAAATTTAGGCCGTGTTCGGGTCTATTGATGGAGGCACGGCCGTGTGAATCGTGGCTAGGTCATGTTTTAGTTAATTGTCGAGTCACGGTCGTGTGGCTTGAAGTCCAGGCCATGTTGATTTCCACTTTGGCCCAAATTGGCCCGTTCTAAGCCTGTTTCTTATTCTTTTCATCCCCGAGTGCTTTCTTGAGTATAAAATAAGAAAAGAATAGATTAAGAGCATCTTTTTACATAAATCAAGGCCTAAATCATCTGAAAACATGCCAAATGTGGGATTAAAATATGTTACTTTTACGATTTACCATTCAATCGCGTCCCTCATGGTTGAAATTCAAAACAAATTAGGTTTGACCATGGTTTGGAAATTGAATGATGTTAGTGCATATATGTAAGTTATGAAAATGATGAATGAGGTATGAATTAGTGAGAATGAAAATGGTACATTTCATATTTGAATTAGTTGATGGAAATGGTGTTTTAAGTGTGAAATTGTGGCATGACTAGATGTTGTTTAGTTATATGATTTGAGTTATAAATATGATGTTTTGTATGGATTTATTTGAGTAGGTATTGAGTATGGAATAGATAATATGGTTGATGATTAATTGGTGCTTAAAATGGTATGTTTTGGTTACATTTGAGTCATGATTTGGTATTGGTTTAATGCATATAGGTGATTCCAAAGTGTGGATGGTAATTTGGCCTTGAAAATGGCCTATAATTGCCCACACGGTTGAGCACATAGGCGTGTGGCTCGACCGTGTCCTTCGTGGTTGTGTTATTGAAGCAAGTCATGCTCGACCACAGGCTGGACACACGGGCATATGGTGGCTGTGTGGTGCAAGTCACTATCGACCATGGGGAGGCACACAAGCGTGTCTCAGGCCGTGTGGACAAGTTAGTAGGTATGTCCTGTTTTGCCGCGACTTGGATGCACAGGCGTGTTCGAGGCCGTGTGTAAGCACACGGCCTACCCACACGGGTGTGTAACCTCTGCAGTTTTGAAAAATGTTTGAATTTTGAAAACTTTCGTATGTGTTCAGTTTAGTCCCGACCTCTTTCTAACATGTGTTTTTGGTCTCGTAGACCTTATTAAGGGACTATATGATTATATTTGAATATGACTGAATGATAATTGACTTTGTGTTGTGAAATGGATATGAAATGTTTTGATTGTATGGTAATGCCACTTAACCCTATTCCGACGACGGTTACAGGTTAGGGGTGTTACATATTGGCTTGAAGACTACCGGGAAACTCTTATTATAGTACATAACAGAGTTGGGTAGGACTTTTTTTTGAAAACACTGCATTAACATGTTCATGTACTGCATAAACTATATAATTCTATACTATTCTTATATTTTATATATTTACTAGCTTGAATGTTATATTTACCATTTATTACTATTTACTGGAGTTAAGACTCACATTGGCCTTAATAGCTCACTACTTAGTTTTGTAACATCCCATCCGACAAAGCCTTGATGTTTGAATACTATTCATGAGAAATAGGACATTAAGGGGAAAGTTTTGAGGGTGTGTAATGCTAAAAACTTACCTAGAATGAGAATTATTTGAGCACACTTATGACACCTCGGCATTGGTAGGCACGAGATTTGGTGCATAGTCTTAGAAAAGTATGATTGACGGAGTAGTATTCTCCCAAATGCATTTTGGCATATAGTGTGGATGGACTCCAAAATAAATACAAGAAATGAAGGTCCCATGTCAAATTACTAAGGTTAGAAGAATGAGAATTTTGGCTAAGTAACATGATTTCTAGGATATGAGATGCTCTGGTAGAATGGTACCCCCCGTAACTATGGTCACATACCAATTAAGTTACAAGAGTAAGTAGGTTAAGAACTAACTAGACGTGAACTAGGATAGTTAAAAGAGAAAAAGAAACATTTAATAGGGTTTCTTAGTAGTTGTAGACTTTGATAAGATAATTTAATTGTGATGTGATATTTGTCAAGTTTCAATGAAGACTTATATTATATTAATAAGTATTCAAGTATGAATAGAGAGAGTTCTCTTCTTCTCTCTTCAAAATATTAAAATCTAAGGCTGGGGGAAAAATATTATTTCTTTAAGTTGGATCTGAGACCCTAAAATTTTATCAGTGATTTCTCCATGCCAAGGTAATTTTTATTGCTTTGTAAAAGTAGATTTGTAGGAGTGCAAGAAGAAATAAGTCTCTGTTTGAGAATCTTCTAGGATGGATGATTATAAATGTTATTAGGATGGGTGTTAATGGAAGATCTTCTTTTTTTACAGGGCAGTGGTCATGCAGTTCAAAGAAGACCTAAGGCTTGGGGCCCAAGTTGCTAAACATCTTTATCAAGTGAGCCCCTAGATCTTTATCAATTGATAGGAAGTGAATGTCTGTCTGGTAAGCATAAAAATATCTGACATGAGTGAGTCAATGCATGATGAGTCTGTGTCTGTCTCTAGAGTCATCAAAATAGGTCCGCCAGGATGAAAAACACGAATTTTTGAAAGGAAAAGTCCATGGCCATGGCATCAAAGGACCATATCGTGTAAGACTATAACTGGTTGGTAATGACATCATATAGAAAGAATACCATATCTTGTTAGACCGTAACTGGTGGGTTATGGCATCATTTGGGGAAAATTAAGGAAGGTTATTACCTAATGTGGTTATCTATGTGTCCCAGGATGATGAGGGAAAAACCTCACTAGGTGTGAGCCTAAGAAGATTCTTATCGCCTAAATCACCAAGAAAGGAAAGGCCTTTGTGGCGATCTCTGTCAAAGGAAGACTTTGTGGCTCAACTCTAAAAGGGAAAGCCTTTGTAGCGAGTACTGGATGTACAAAATGCCTTTATGGCAAAAATATGGAAGCGTAAGCCTTCGTGGTGAACCTTTTAAGGGACACCTTTATAGCAAGGCTTTGAAAGGAAAGCCTTTATGGTGAGTACTTAATGAAAAGGATGACTTTGTGGAAATCTCTAGATAAGGAAGCCCTTGTAGCTATCTCTAAAAAGAATGCCTCTATGGCGGACTTTGAACGAAAAGAAAGGAACCTACGGTAACCTCTGATAAGCGATGTACGAAGTCTTCTAAAGGAACGATAAGTATAGTGAACTCTGTAAGAAAGGCTCCTTAAGAAGTGTGAAGACAAACCTAGTATAGGAACATGGTAAAAAGAATGAGACTAGAATGCACCAACGCGAGTGGCGAACTAAAGAACAAAACTTTACACCAATAGTAAAATGAATAGAATCCAAGGACGTATGCACTAGAGTCAAGCTAAGGAATAAGAGCAAGGAGATAGATATTCTCGAATACAATTCAGGTCAATTGGGGTTTACTTGCTAAGTTTTATCAAACTTACCTCCGTGTCTTCTTGTCGTAGATTAGCGAATTAAGGGCTACACCAGGAGAGATGACTCCAAGTCTACACCAAAGGAGTGGCTAGATGGGTTGTTATGCACACAGAGCAAGGGTAGCAGCATGTTCAAGTTTGATGGAAATATTGTGGATAAGTCACGACAATTGTTTATAAGCCTTGTTGTATGTATAGAATGTGTTAATAATATAAATACTGCCAGTATTATTATTTATAGGTAGAGTAAGCGGGTTATATGTATTTGTAACGACTCACCACGTAAAAAGTCTTGTTCAAATGATTATAATGACACTTTGTACACCTAGATGAAAATTTTTCGGGCAATGTTACTAAATAAGATGTATTGTTGAAAGTTGTATGAATATGTTAAGTGTAAGCTCTGTATTATGACGTAACTCCCGAGATCTAGATCTGGTGAATTAGATCGGGTTGAGGGCGTTACAAGTTTTGTTATCAAAGCCTAGATTTAGCTGATTCTCGGATGATGAAAGATGAAGAAACCTTGTATGCATAGCACGCGGAGCCTGGCGAAGTCTCTCAGGTATGCCTAGCTAGTTTTGTTTATGCGTAAAGTAAATAATGTAAAGAAATGAAAATAAGATAGAAGAAAAAGGTAAAGAATGATAAATTAAAAGAGAAGAAAACGTTACATTGTTCAAAGATTTACAAAATGAGAGATAAAATGAAGCAAGGTACATGATTTAAGAAATTAGATCTTAGTCCTCTCCCTCATGAGGCTGATTGGTAAGCTTAATTGGGATTTCGTAGGAAAGGTGTCCTTAATAGTTTGATCTTTGGATGATGAGCATTCCCTATCGTCTTCAATATCAGGTGTGCTGGTAAGGAACAAGTTCTCAAATTGCTTTCATTCCTTCTAGAAAGTTTTCCACTCTTCGCCCACTGGTTGGTAAACATTGAATTTAAGAAAAACTGGTGCCAATGTCTTTGAGGCAGTCGAAGTCAACCTTCTTTACATCCAAGGGACCTGCAACGACTTGGGCGTGCAAAATCAAATTAGACCTCTATTCTGGCAAGGCCTTGACAAGATTTTCTGAGTGTCCTAGAAATTTTTGAAGATTTCTTTATGGGATTAGCGTAGCCTCTCCAAAAATACCATGTGACATTCCTCTTGGGCTATGAGTTTTTCCTCCAAGATGGACTTATCTTTTCCAAGTGGTTGATGTAACAACCAATACACAGTGTAACAGCCCATTTTTAGTTAAAATGGAATAGTGGTTTTGAGACCACAAATCAGAGGTCAATATATTTATTTTATTATTATTTTAATGTCATGACATGATAGTATGATCGTGTAAAAATTTTTTAAGAAATTTCGATGTTTGCATGCTTAATTTAGTGAAAAGGATTAAATCGTGTAAAGTGAAAAGTTGAGTTCCATTAGTTAAAGGTGTCTAATAGATATAGAACCTTAAAATGGAGGTCCTTATGTGGTAATTAGACCATTGTTATAGTGAGTGGACATTTATGGACATAAAATGGATGTTTTAAATGATTTTATAACAAGGTTAATTTTGTAATTTGGTAATTAATGTTAATTTAAATAAAACAAAAGAAAGTATCATCTTTCTTCTTTATTTCCTCAACCGAAAATCTGAAGAAGGAAGTCATTTTTTCTAAGGTTCAAAGGTTTGGCCATTGATGCTAATGCATATCAAGAAAAGCAACGTACGGATCTAGATCATGGGAAAAATAAAGTATTGGACTAGTCGATCCATTTCGTCGTTTTTGTGATCGAGGTAAGTTCGTATGTTAATAAGCGTTAATATAATTGTGATTTAAATGCTTTATTATTGAATTAACTGTGAATACTGCCTTATGAAATTGTTCGTGGAAGATTCGGCAATGTGAAATCCCAGTTAAAACTTAGAAATAGATTAGGATACAAATGACATGTCATTAGGGTTATGTGATTTAGGTGCTGGTGTAACACCCCTTACCTGTATTCAACGCCGGAACAGGGTACGAGGCATTACCAGACATAAACACAAGCAAACATACATTTTTGAGTCATAAATTTCCATCCAAATTAAAAACTTTTCATACACATTCATATCATCCCTAAAACTAGCCTACGAGGCATAATACATGCTTTGGAAGTGGTTCGGGACTAAACCGAGAACTTTAAAAAATTTACAAAACTTAGAAAAATTTTCATGTTACAGGGCTCACACGCTTGTGTGGTCTGAGGGACACACCAGTGTGACACTTAGACACACCTGTGTGCTAGGTCGTGAAGTCGATTTAGTTTCCATGATTTTTCATAAAATAGGTGCAGACTTCACATATCCGAGACACATGCCCGTGTCCAAGGCCGTGTAGCACACCTGCCCGTGTCTCTACTCGTGTGCTCAATTCTGGACATTCTGTTTTCAACAATTAATGTGCAGGGGACATACAAGCGAAACACATGCCCGTGGGGTAGGCTGTGTGTCACACACGCCTGTGTGCCTACCCGTGTGGACAACAATAAGGCTATTTACAAAGCCAATTTGCCACCCTTACTTGTACATACATACACAACATCATATGGCACCAATCCAAGCATATTACATACAACAAAATTAGCCACAATCAAGACATCAACACATCATTCACATCCTACCATCTATCATACACAAACATTACATGTGATGCGATCCTAGCTAGGGAAGCTGCTGCTGTCGATCCTATAGAGCTACCCCAAGTACTTATTACTCTGTCACGTTTTAAGAAGTTCTAAGAAGCCCTTGCAAGTTACATTGATCGAGCATGGGGAGAGGAAGTGGCCGGACTTATTGATCACACGTGGACCAACTCAATAAGTGTCCCATGAAACTTACTTCAAGTTGAACTTTTATTTTCATTTTCAGCTGATTAGTTGCTGGAACAAACATTAATGATGTTTAGTTATTTTAGTTATATATCATAATATGTCTTGATTTTATTAATTATGTCTAAGAAGATTTGGTAATTAATATGCCTTAGTTAATTAATTTGTGTTAATTAACACAGCCATTTAATTTGCCTGAAGTGTAGATGAAACGAGCATGCCCCGGAGTGCACCTAGCTCGAGCAAGGATTCATTGGAGCTGCCCTAAGGCCCTATTAGACGAGCTCGAGCCAAGCTATTTAAGGAGGCTTCAGTCTTAGTCAATCAAGTATGGGGTGAAACGTTGGCTGGACAAATCGAGAGAGCTTTGACCAGCTCAACAAGGACTCCTTGCAACTTCTTGCAAGTCAACTTTAGCTCACATTCATCCCCACGAGCTTTGTTTAGCTCAATTCAGCTCGATTGAGCTCATTTCTACTTCTTTAGTTCTTGCATTTATTAGCTAAAATAAACTTAAGTTTTTAATTAAATTAGTTAATTTAGTTACAGCTCATAATTATGTTTATTACATGATTTTAATGTGTTTTGTTCCAGCCGAATTTAATGTCTTATTTTATACAAGTATTTAATATGTCTTAGCTTAAGTACATGTTATTAATATGACTTAAAATTAAAACATGTTTTTAATATGTCCTAGTGTAGCCGAATTTTCTATGTCCTAATTTAATTTAATGTGTTCATTTGTTTTGTGCAGCACATGCATGGACGGCATAGATGAGGGTATGTTGCTGCTTGAGCTCTCCCAAGCACCTATTCAGCCAAAGAGCATGACTTTTGCAATCTTCCAGCTTCTCATTAAGTCTTCCAACTATTCTCAGCTGATCAAGGCAAAGCAATTAAGCCTCTTTAAGCACTATGGCCGAACCTAGCCAAGGCTAATCAGCTCCCATTCATTCCAATTAAATTCCAACTGCATGAAAACTCTCTAAAAGCTATCCAATGACGTTCTCAAGGTTGGAGAAGCTTCATGGAACCTTCTTGAATTATTCTAGAATTTTTAGCTCATTCAAAAGTAGAAATCAAATGACATTTTAGCCCTTTATTGTCTATTTGGCTAGCCTTAGTTTTTTTTTCTATAAATACTTTGTTATTTGTTGTTTGTAAGGAATTTTGCTTGTTAAATGAATTTTATAATATTTGTGAGGTTTTCATTTCTCAAACTTCGTCCGAGACTCAGCTCGACTTATCTGCTAGTCAGTGGCATCAGCCTGATTCTTCTTTCGAACTTATCACTCTCGTAGTGTGGCATTCACCTATCCATATACCTTTGGTCCTTACCTTGCTAGGTAACGGGTCAAGGTCCTCTATTCTCCATCACCAAACCACCTTAAGTAATATAAGCATGGGTCAACACTCTTTTAGTGTTGGTTCCCTCTTGACACTTAAGCTCAAATTCCATCCTATCCTACTATCAACTATCCATTTTAACTCTTCTTTGTTAGCTAAACCTAAATCCACAAACATTTAGTCAATTTCCAGCCTATTCATCATTCGTGTTTTCCATACTTAGCCAATACAAACATATTTCGAGTTTTGGAGCGATACTTCCTCGTTCGACAATCGAGCATCAAAACGACTCAACTCAATACACTGAGGTGAGATCGTATCAGTATTTAAGTTGTATTAGTTCATGCAACTAATTACAGTGTCTTAAGTTTAGACAACTTAATTGAGCTAATCATGGTACCATAACCGAATTTAATTTTGTGTTAATAGGTGCCTCATTTAGCTGAACCAACTAGCTTAATAACAAAGGAATTCATTAAGAGAAGAGCATGCATATGGATGGCAATAAATCCAGCTGCTGATTTCTCTTCTCCAAAAGGTTGTTCGTGAAGATCAATGGACAAGGAGCTGAATTAAGGAACCAAGCTATTGTTTGAGCTTCTTTAGGTGCCTTTTCGTGGAGATTAAAGGCCATGGTTGTTCATATTAAATCAATTTAGCTAAAAAGTGTTTTCACACTTTAAGCTCGCTCAATTCTTGCCGTTCACACCTTGTGGCTGATTGTATTCAAGTATTCACACTCAAGGGCTATCCGTGAGCCTAAATGCCATCAATTCTGGCTGCTGCTTGTTCACTTCCTAAGGATGAATTAAAGGATGGATTCAAGTCTCTTGGCTGCTCAATCATTGAGCATTTCAACTCAACTCATTAGCTCATTAATCTAGCTGAATTGGAAGACTAAATGAGCTGACCATTAACGTCACCTAGGCCTAGATTTTGTTAAAAGACATAGATTTATTCTAGAAGCTCATTAACAGCTTAATTAAGCTGATTGCATGTGACCATTCAGCTAGGCTTTACTTAGGCCTATAAATACTTTTCTTTTAACTGGTTGTATGTACTTTTTGCTAAATTTTATAAACTTAGCTCCTTTTGTGAGAATTCAATTCTCATTGTTCTCTTTTGGACTGAATTGACTTATCGAGCTTTGTCTTGTTGCGTCAATTCCTTCCTTTGTTACCAAACTTATCACTTCCGAGTATGGCATTCACCATACCTTCATTCCTATCTTATTAGATAGCGGGTCAAGGTTTCATTATTCCTTTTCTTAAAATTGAATCACCTAAGAGCTGTCCAAGACATGGTTCAATAATTCCTTATATTGTTGGTGTTATCTCAGCCCTTAGCCGAACCTTATTTAAGCCTATTTTCTATCCTTTTTCAGTTTTCTTGCAATGATCCAAAGTCTTACTCAATTTCTCGATCGGGCAAACTAATACAACTCGAGACATCAAAACCGAGTTCGTATCAACATGCTTGTCAACTCAAATCATGTAAATCCCCACATCCATGAAAGGCATATTAATTGCTCATACCAATTGTAGCAAATTTTTCAATGGCCTTATACAAAATGAACTTTCAAACAATATAAGCCAACACATTTGGCCAAATCAATTATGACACATAACAAAATGACCAAGTCCCCTATACATGCCATAACTCAAAATGTAGAAATCATTGGTACCAAAATAATAGTTGATAGTGTGAATAGATCTCCGACGATCTCCAATCCCGAGCTAGCTTGGTGACACTATAAGGCAAGGGAAAGAAAAGGGGGTAAGCTATATAGCTTAGTAAGTTCATATGCAAATAATAAATAACATAAACCATACAATTTCCATATAAGTAACATACGTATATCAACCTAAATGTCATTAAAACCTCATGAACATAACATACTCAATCACATTCTTACCAATAGTTCATCATAAACCAAATTCATTTCCTTTGAGTTTTTCGTACATACTTGTACCAACTTGTAACATAATCACATACTTTTTTGTCTTTGTCATACCCGTTGAACCACTTGGAATACTATCGAATACACAGAAATCTTTGCACATAAGTGCCACATATTTAGCCAATGCTACCACAAATCTCATAACACATATAAGCTTGCTCTCAAGCTATCCTAGGGCCTGCTCACACAAGATGTCAGTCGAGATGTAGCTACGCGGTGCTACTCATACAAGCTGTCAAGTATCCGTAACATATGTCGGTATACTCAGCCACCGGTAGGACGTATAGGACCAGCACTCGGGACACATAAATGACATAATCACATGGGTTCCTAGTGACATGACACTTGTATCCTAATCTACTCCTAAGGTTCAATCGAGATTTTCTCTCTTGCTGGAACTTCGTTGAATATACTCATAGAATCAATCATACATTTCATGCAATATCAAAACATTAAAATACAAATATAACATTACATTATTTACATACGAACTTACCTCGGTACAAAAATAGTAGAATTTGACCTAATCGTCAATTACTTTGTTTTTCCCCTAGTCTAGGTCCATACCTCATTTTTCTTGATCTATAATAACAAATTTAACTCATTCAATCATCATATTATTCAATTCAGGACAAAAGTCATATTATGGAAAAATTACATTTTTCCCTAAGCTTTTGGCCTTTTACATTTTAGTCCCTAGGCTCGTAAAATGAACTATGTTTAATTTTTTTAATACACAAGCCTAGCCGAACTGTCTTTATGCTCATACCAACCCACATTTTTCATCACATCACACTTTTACTACATATTTTATAACTTTTTTGATATTTTTACCGAAAATCACTTAGCTAAAGGTGTTTATCCAACCTCAAATTTGTATAATCTACCATTAAACATCAAAATACACAAAGATCTAACATGGTTCAAACCTAGACCTTAATCATACTTCAAATTAGCATTAAAAATAGGAAGATTGAGTTACAAGGATCTCAAAAACATAAAAATCATTAAAAACGGGTAGAACGGACTTACAATCGAGCTTGGAAGCTTGAAAAACCCTAGCTATGTCTTCCTCTTGTAAATTTCAGCCAAGGGGTAGAAGATGAGAAAAAAATTAGATTTTAATTTGATTTTTAATTGTAACACCCCTTACCCGTATTCAACATTGGAATAGGGTACGAGGCATTACCGAAACACATACACTTGTAAACGTATTAAACCGAGCCATAAAATTTCATCCAAATTAAAACTTTTCAAAGTTTTATCTTTGAGTCCCTAAATAGGGCCAATAAGGCCCCGTACATACTTTGGAATTGGTCCGGAACTAAACCGAGAACTTTGGAAAACATTAGAAAATTTCTTGAAAAAAAGGGGCACATGCCCATGTTCAAGGCCATGTCCTTCACACAGCCGAGATACACGCCCATGTGTTAGGCCATGTGGCATTTCAAATTTCTAAAAATCAAGTGCAAACTTCACACACCCTGGGCACATGGTTGTGTGGCCACAAGTAAGGCTATTTACCAAGCCCTTTGCCACCTCAAAACACTTATACATTTATACAAATTTATCATCACACAACATGGTATTATTAAGCATTCAAACATCCACACTAAGATATCCACATACCATTTAAAACCACATTCATCATGCATAATCACACACACACACTTAACCATTCACATCATGCAACTTACACAACCAACCACATTTACCACTCATAATTATTACACATTTACTCATCCAACACATGCAAGCATACACATTCTTGAAATGCATCATCATTGACTTATAACATAACAATTATTAGCCACATTAAACGGCCTTATACAACAATAACCTTCTAATAACATAGGCCAACATTCTAGGCCAACCCATATTAACATATACACACATAATCAAGTCCCTATACATGCCATAGACTTAAAAATACTTGAAAGTCATTGATACAATACCAATCAATAACTTGTTAGTGTGATAGAATCTTCGATGCCCTCCAACTCGAGCTAGCATCTGTGACACTATAGGAAAAAAGAAAGTAAGGGGGTAAGCATTATAGCTTAGTTAGTAGGTATGTAAATAATAAGTGATTTATTAAAATCCTTTCATTAATCTTCACAATATGTTCTGAAGATAATACAATCATAATTGCACATAGCTCCACTATTTGTTCATGTTCATATCAAGCTGTCTACTAGAGTCATAGTCACTAAATTATATATATCTCGAGCTACAGAACTCAAAATTAAGATCCACTAATTTTCCTTAAAACTACACTCACATATCTTATTACCATCAAATTTTTAGAATTTTTCGTTTATCCATTAAGTACAGTTTATTCATTAAAGTCACCCTTGTTCCGCTGTCCGACAGTTCTGACCTTTCTTCACTAAAAGTTAATTATCTCCTTGTACGGGGTTCATATGATGTTTCCATTTGTTTATTTTGAAATTAGACTAATTAAGGATTTTAAGCAAGTAAATTATAACCCATTATTATTTTTTTACAATTTTTAACTATTTTCCCAATTCAGAACAGGGGATTCCAAAATCATTCTAACTCTGTCTCACAAAAATTCAAATATCTCAGAATATGAAATTCTTTTGCTTACACCATTTATTTTATGAAAAAATAGACTCAATAAGATTTAATTTCATATCTTATTCAACTTCTAATTCGGTTTCCACCATTTTTGGTGATTTTTCAAAGTGATACAACTGCTGCTGTCCAAACTGTTTTATTGCTAATTTTACTCTATCATGTTTTCTTTGTATTAATTCTCATTTACACACATATAAAACTAAAGTATATCCATAGGTAGCCATGCCAATAGCTAGTCATCATCAAATACTTACAAGTCTTCATTGTAACACTTACTCCATAACAACCTTAACAAAGTTCGATCACATATCGAGCACATTGCTCATGAATATATATATACATGTACCTGCACTTGTTCATCACATAATCACATTCAATTGCACTTAGTCATTTTCCCGTTGAACACATCGGAATATTATTGGATACATCGGAAGTTTGCACATAAGTGCCACACTTATAGCCAAAGCTACTTCACATCACTTTTCACATAAAGGCTCATTCTTGAACTATTCACTTTCATGTGTCCGCTCACACAAGTCGTCACCATTTGTTACTACACAAGGTCGCTCACACAAGTATCAGTATCTCGCAACACATGCCGGTATACCCAGCCACTGGTAGAACTTAAGACCAGCACCCGGATTCACTTAGTCATAATTTCACATAGATTACACATAGGTCCCTGGTGACATGTCACTTGTATCCTATTCTATTCCTAAGGTTCAACCGGGAAATTTCTCACATTTTGATACTTTGTCAATTTTATTGAATATTCAGTCACATCTTGAAACACCCCAAACCCGGCCCAAAAGCCTAACCGGATTTGATATGTTCCTCGAGTAAAACTTTAATTAAATCTCGTTTTGTTTATTAAGAAAATATGATGGTTTCGTATAAAACATATTAACTTAATGATCGCGTTGAAATCGCATTGTTAAATAAATTTGTATCCTCTTAAAACGTTATTTTTAAGAGAAAAGTTATAAGTTAAAAGAAAACCAATTTTTAATGAAAAACCTTTTATTATTATAAAAACATATGTGTCAAAAATAGTTTAAGTTATTTTTCAAAATCATTTAATTATTTAGTAATAATTGTTCGTGGCGATTAAAAATCTAAAACGCAAAATTAAAACAGCATTCATAGCGGCCTTATTACAAAAATAACAAAACCCATAATAAATCCTAAGAAATAAAAATAAACTTAATAGGTTTAATTAAGATAAACCCCGAAATATTTTGTTGAGCATTGGCCACCACGTAATCCTCGCTGACCCGATCCATCGCTCTAAGAGTTACCTGAAATATATCCCATAAAATGGTGAGTCATAGACTCAATGTGTAACAAAACACTAAAAGCCCAATTGATCATGGCCATTAAGCCCATTTAAAACATGTTTAGCCATAAGCCCATTTTATAGCAAATCAAATAAAAATCACATAAAAATCATATGGATATATAAAAATGAAATGCAAACCCAAGCCCACCTAAATATCCATCCGCTACACACCACCCGTACCTACCAATCACACCGTGGGGATTACTAAATTGACCCTCCATCCGCTACACACCATCGAAGGCAGTTGTTGCAGTCAACATGCACATCGCCCTTATAATTTTGTGGCATGGCCACCAGACAGTTGTGACCGAAGTCACCGGATTCAAAATATGTGACCAAAGTCACCGGATTCAAAATATGTGACCGAAGTCACCGGATTCATATATGTGACCGAAGTCACCGGATAATGTGGTAAAACCACCGAAACACTTCCCCTTTATCAATAACACCCATATGCCCATGCACATACATATTATTCAGTTTTCATGCCATTTACCCCAAAATCATAGTAGAATCATACTTATTTCATATTTATGCATATAGCAATATTAACGAAGTATTGGGGGTAAACATACCTGAATATCGTGTACCATTGAATGGTACCCACAACCATTATCATATATATTTTCATACAAATCATATTTATTTTAGATCTATGAGAAATTTAGTATAATGTTACACACCTTATAACAGTGAGGACGATACCTTCCCGTTCGTCGACACCTAATTATTTATCACACTTGATTAGAATACACTATTACTTATAAATCTACATTATTGATGAAAGATCCGATTCTTACCCTAATCACGGACAATCGTTATATGTGGTTTCTCTCCGATTGATGGATCAAAACCCGATGACAACCCACGAACAAAAAGTGGCTGGGTGTACGACGACTTCAAATAAACGATCTTCGTTAGTAGAGGGTCCACAACCCGTGGAAAATCTCGGATCCCCAATATGACCCTTCGTTTGAAGTTTGAGGTATAATGAACCACCCTCTTCCAAACACTCCTTACCGCTCTTTTCGAACCTATTTTGTTAGTCCCAAAATCTTACATTTACGGGAGATGTCCGAGTGATAGAGTCCCCTAAAATAAATTCGATTAGTAATCTATCTAAAAATGATTTAACTAATAATATAACAATCCTTACCTTGTATAATCCCGAATGATCTCTCCTTAATCGTTGACTACAAAAAGAATCCTTAAAATCCCCTTCAAAGATTCGGCCAAGGAGAAAATAAGAGAATTAGATTTCTAAAATCGGTTATTCTAAAAGAAAATAAAGAGAACGATTGATAGAAAAATCCTTACTCGTAATACGGAGATTGATTCACCCTTACTTGAACTATTGGAGATTTGGTCTTATCAAATTAAAAGAAAAGAAATGGTGATTTCGGTTTGGACAAAAAGAGAAGAGAAAAGATAGTGTTTTTGGCTATGGTGGTTTCAATTTTTAATAAAAGAAAAGAAAGAAGAAGATGAAAATGGAGGATGGTTCGGTTTTAACAAAAGAGAAGAGAGAAATAGATGGTGATTTCGGTTATGGTGGAAGATGGTTTCGGTTAAGAGAAAGAAGAAGAAAAGAGAAAGAGGAAGAGAAAGAGAAAGAAAAAGAGAAAGAAAAAGAGAAGATGAGAAATGTCCTTGATGATTTCGGGAATGAGGGAAAAGAGAAATGTAATTCAAACTTTTTGGTGCTTTTGGCTATAGAGGACAAGAATTTGAGAGGATAGGCACTTAATACCAAAATGGTCAAAAATGAAAGCCAAAACAAAGCAAAACTTTTACCTAATGTCATTAACAAATTCGGCTAAGAAGAGAGCTTTTGGAGAAAAAATGAAAAGATGCACAAAATGTTAGAATTTTGGCCAACTTTCACCCCTAATTCTATTGCAAAATTGGGCCAACACCCTTGCCAACATGATCCCCCTTTTTCCTCCTCATTTCTTCCCCATCATTCCCTTAATTCCTATCACAATTAAACCAATCCCCCTTAGCCCTTATGCCGTCTAGGTTCATGGTCAAATGACCATGGAAAAGCTTCCAAAACATCTTCCACTCTTCATGCCCTTTGTCCCCTTATCCTTCCATAACCTCATGATTCCATACCATAACTTCTAACTTGCCTTTTTCCCTTGGTCTACTATCCAAAAATAAAAGAAAGTCCATCCATTCTAGATAAGGCTTGACCGACACTATAGGAAAGAAAGAAAAAATTAAAAATCTTTCAATTACTAGCTAGGAGATTCGAACCTCTCCCCTCATGCATTCACCCATGTGCCAACACCACCCTGCCAAATGACTTGTTATGCTTAAAACCTCATGCCAAATTTTCTTAAAGCCTATCTTGCATAGTTCCATCTTAAGTCTTAAAATTTAATATTTCTAAGGCATTCTCTTACATATCAAGTTCCTAAAACATCCAAAGTACACTGACTACACATAGGCATGCAACAACATACAATTAAGTTAAAATGCATAGCCCCAAATTCGGATGTTACAGTTCTACCCCTTTAAAATAATTTCGACCCCAAAATTACCTGGCTAGAACAAGTGAGGGTATTGCTGTCGCATTGCTTCTTCTGGCTCCCACAAAGCTTCTTCCGATCCATGATTACGCCATAACACCTTGACGAGAGGAACTAACTTTCTCCGTAACACCTTTACATCCCGCTCTAGGATTTGAATTGGCTCCTCTTCATAAGACAAATCCGGTCTTAATTCCACCTCCTCAACTGGCACTACATGAGATGGATCCGACAGTAACGACGTAACATTGAAACATGGAACACATCGCATTTGCTTCAACTTCAAGGCAATTCTAACTGATATGTCACAGTCCGACCCGCTTAAAACCCGATAAGGTCCAATGAACCTGGGACTTAACTTTCCTTTGCGACCAAATCTCATCACCTTTTTCCAAGGTGAAACCTTTAGGAATACTTGATCCCCCACAGTAAACTCTATTTCTTTCCACTTAAGATCTGCGACGACTTTTGCCCGCCGATGCTTCTTTTAACGGAGCTTGATTACCTTAACCTTTTCTTTGATTCACCACTATTTTCGACCCAAATGTGACGTTCCCCTAGTTCTTTCCAACACGTAGGAGTGTGACACTTCCATCCATATAGTGCTTCATACGGTGCCATCCGAATACTGGCTTGGTAACTATTGTTGTACGCAAATTCTGCTAACGGTAAGAACTCCTCCCACTTTTCCTCAAATCTATCACACATCCCCTTAACATATCTTCTAAAATTTGATTACTCATTCAGACCGACCGCCGACTGTGGATGAAATGCCGTACTAAAGTCCAATCTGGTGCCCAAAGCCTGATGCAATATTTCCAAAACCGAGACGTAAACCTCAGATCCCTATCCGAAATAATCGACACCGGCACTCCATGCAATCTCACAATCTCAGCCACATATAACTTCACCAATTTTTGCAAAGAGTAATCAACCCGAACGGGGATAAAATGCGCAGATTTCATCAATCGATCCACTATCACCCATACCGAGTCCTTCTTAGCAGGCGTAGGAGGAAGCCCACTGACAAAGTCCATGGTGATTCTCTCCCACTTCCACTACGGAATCTTTATCGGCTAAAGCAATCCCGAAGGTACTTGATGTTCAGCTTGACTTGTCGACACGCTAAGCACTTTCCTACTAATTCAGAACTTCCCGCTTAAGACTAGGCCACCAAAACCGATCTCATAAATCTCAAGATAACTTACTTCCTCCAGATGCATAGCATAAGGGCTACCATGCGACTCTGAAGAATCTTTTGCCTCAACTCCCGATCCCTCAAGATACGATTTTACCTTTGAAACACAATACCCCATCGTTGTTAATACCAAAATCTTCTAATTCCCCATTCTCAGACTGCCGTAGCTTAGCACTCGATCATCGCTCACCAACTGCTCTCTTTCACTTGACTTAACCACGCCGCCTTTACTTGTAATTCGCCAAGAAGCTTCCATCGTCATAAAGACTAAGATGTGCAAACATCGCCTTAAATCGACACCACTTTCTCGACTTAGAGCGCCCGCCACCACATTCACCTTGCCCGGTGGTACTCAATAGAACAATCATAGTCTTTCAACAACTCTATCCACCTTCATTGCCTCAAATTTAGTTCCTTCTAAGTCAAGAGATATTTCAGACTCTTGTGGTCCGTATATCACCGACTTTTCCCGTATAAATAATGTCTCCAAACTTTAAGAGCAAAACCATCACGCTAACTCCAAATCATGCGCGGGTAATTAACCTCGTGTGGTCTCAATCAGAGACACATACGCAACTACCTTCCCGCCTTGCATCGTAACACATCCTAATCTCGTGTGAGAAGCGTCATGGTACACCATGAAATCCTTCCCCGCCTCAGTCAATCAAAACCGAGCTTGGTCAAAACCTTCTTAAGCTTCTCAAAGCTCTCTTCTTTGTTTATCGCCCATACGAAAGGTACCTCCTTTCAGAATAATTTCGTTAAAGGTGCAACTATTGATGAAAATCCTTCGATTTAATCTTTCGTAGTAGCCTGCTAATCCCAAGAAACTGCAAACCTCAGATACGGACTTAGGTGGTTTCCAATCTATTACTGCCTCAATCTTCCGAGGATTCACCCTTATTCCTTTTGCTGACACCACATGGCCTAAGAACGCAACTTCTTTCACCAAAATTCACATTTGCTGAATTTGGCATAAAGCTTCTTCTCCCTTAACACTTGCAACACTATCCGGAGATGCTCATCATGCTCTATCTCGGACTTAGAATACACTAGGATGTCGCCTATGAATACCACGATTTAATCGATCCAAGTAGGGTTGGAAAACCCGATTCATCATATCCATGAACGCAACTGGGCGTTTGTCAATCCGAATGGCATTACCAAAAACTCATAATGCCCATATCTTGTTCAAAAGTCGCCTTATGGATATCCGCTTCTTTCACTTTAAGTCGATGATACCCGACCTTAGATCTATCTTTGAGAATACCGCAGCTCCTTTAAGCTGATCGAACAAGTCGTTGATCCTCGGTAAAGGATACTTGTTCTTGATGGCTAGCTTATTCAACTGTCGGTAATCTATACACATCCTCATCGTTCTATCCTTCTTCTTCACGAATAGGACTGGTGCTCCCCATGGAGACACACTGGGTCAGATAAACCCACGATCAAGCAACTCCTGGATCTGAGCCTTAAGATCAACCAACTCCTTCGGTGCCATTCTATACGGAGCAATAGAAATTGGCGCCGTTCTAGGCAATAAGTCAATCCTGAATTCTACCTCTCGATCCGGAGGCAATCCTAGAAGTTCTTCTCGAAAAACATCTACAAATTCTCTCACATTCCTGACCTCTTCAGCAGTTGCTTCCTTAGCCTCCAAGGCACTAACCAACATCAGAAAGGCTACACATCCCTTTCTAACCATCTTTTCTGCCTAAAGGGCAGATACTACATTTGATAAGTAATTTCGTCTCTCGTCCATCACCACAACTTCTTTGTCATCAATAGATTTTAAGGACATCCGCTTAGCAGCACAATCCACATTTGCACGATATTTCACTAGCGAGTCCATGCCTAAGATCAGGTCGAATTCCCCGAATGGCAACTCCATTAAATCACCGTAAATTACGCCCTTGAACTTCTAAAGGCACTTCCTTAAAGAGTTTATCTATTACTACCGTCTCATCCTAAAGGACTAAGTGCATACCATACCTTCCTAGGTACAGCCTCGTAAGTCACATGCAAAGTTCCAGATACTTCACTAGCGATATATGAGTGAGTTGACCCTATATCTATCAAAGTAATAAAGGCAACCTGTAAATCAAAACGCATCGTGATAACATCAAAAGGCCACTATCTTCTCTACGATGAATCTGCAGATACCGGACTCGGCGTCTCGCCTCGGCTACCATCGCCTCTCGCTCGAGTCCCGCGACCTCTACCGTAACCATTACTTCTTCCATTTGGACCACGACCCTTATTGGTTGTTGTCCACCTCCAAACCTGATTAATACCGACGACTGCCGAGTAGTTCTTATCTCAGATTCATCGGACAATCTTTAATCATATGATCTTTAGACCCGCACTTGAAACATCCCCGGTCTTTTTCCAACATTCTCCTGGTGCATCTTCCCACATTGAGCACAAGTATGATGTTGTCCTCCAGAGTAACCTCACGACCTCGTAACCCATCAACTCTTGGTTTCTTTTGAAAATTCTGATGACCTCAAGACCCAAAACTCCTCTTATTCTTATTTCGCCTGTCCCGTCCGCTCTCTCTCCGCTTAACTTCTTCACTATCCTTGCCCTATCCACTAAGATCAGAAAGTCTCTTTCCTTGCAGTGAGCAATCAACACTGCAGCTCATCTCTCACCATCCTCGAATCTAACACACCGCCATATTTAGTAGCTACTATCCTCTAGCATATCGGCTAAGTCTCAAGAACTCGCTTCATACTCACTATCGACTTATTTCCTTGCACTAAATTTAAACGCCTTTCTCGAGAGTCGATGTAGCTAGCTCCAATGTATTTCCTTCAAATTTAACTTTAAAATACCCCCAATCCACTTGATCCATGTGGGTACTCTCCTTGATAGTGAGCCACCACCGGTAGGCCTCATCACGAAGTAGTGAAACAAAGACCTTTCAACTTTTCTTCAAGAATGCAATCCAAATCATCCATGATCCTCTCGACCGCCTCTAACCAAGATTTGCTACATTCTGAGCTACTCCAGATACTCCCTAAAATCTCAGCTCCATTTGATCTAAGTCTCTCAACCATCGACTTTCGAGACCCATTTCCCATACTAGCTCCTCGCCACTGCTCCAAAACTCACAAAGACATGACTTGTGATATCTGCATCATCTCCTCCATTTTGCTCTTGAAATTCCACCCAACAATTGGGTATGAGCTTCATTTTCAAACCTTGACCAGATCTAACTGGTTCGACACGACCATTCTTCCTCTATCGCATCCACGATGACCACGCCCCTAGAACTCATGTCTACTACGCGCCTTATCTGCTTTTACTAAAAAGTCTTATGCATTAGAGTCTTTTCACTTTGTATTAAAAGAAAGTTTTATGCAATGATATTTATTCAATGGTTTTTCCGTAGTAGTACACATACACCTAGGGTCCATGTCTCTAAAGTATAGTTTCTTTAGGCTTATCACTTTAAAATATCATACATTCACATCACTTTATCAATAAAGTACTTACCGATGGACTGGGCCAAGAACTGGGTGCCATGCTTCTATAAAACCATTTTAACTTAAGAGAACTTTCAAAAGTCATTTGGGCCTGATTTTGAAAACGCTAGGGCTTCAAAACCCAAGGTCGAGAGTTTAAAACTAGGCTCTGATACCAAGTTGAAACACCCCAAACCCGTCCCAAAAGCGTAATCGGATTTGATATGTTCCTCGAGTAAAACTTAAATTAAATCTCGTTTTGTTTATTAAGAAAATATGATGATTTCATATAAAATAGATTAACTTAATGATCGCGTTGAAATCGCATTGTTAAATAAATTTGTATCCTCTTAAAACGTTATTTTTAAGAGAAAAGTTATAAGTTAAAAGAAAACCAATTTTTAATGAAAAACTTTTTATTATTATAAAAACATATGTGTCAAAAATAGTTTAAGTTATTTTTCGAAAATCATTTAATTATTTAGTAATAATTGTTCGTGGCAGATTAAAAATCTAAAACGCAAAATTAAAACAGTTCATAGCGGCCTTATTACAAAAATAACAAAACCCATAATAAATCCTAAGAAATAAAAATAAACTTAATAGGTTTAATTAAGATAAACCCCGAAATACTTTGTTGAGCATTAGCCACCACGTAATCCTCGCTGACCCGATCCATCACTCTAAGAGTCACCTGAAATATATCCCATAAAAGGGTGAGTCATAGACTCAATGTGTAACAAAACACTAAAAGCCCAATTGATCATGGCCATTAAGCCCATTTAAAACATGTTTAGCCATAAGCCCATTTTATAGCAAATCAAATAAAAATCACATAAAAATCATATGGATATATAAAAATGAAATGCAAACCCAAGCCCACCTAAATATCCATCCGCTACACACCACCCGTACCTACCAATCACACCGTGAGGATTACTAAATCGACCCTCCATCCGCTACACACCATCGAAGGCGCTTGTTTCACCAACATGCACATCGCCTTATAATTTTGTGGCATAGCCACTGCATAGCCATGATCAAGTCACCGATTCAAAATATGTGACCAAGTCACCGGATTCAAAATATGTGACCAAGTCACCGGATTCATATATGTGACCAAGTCACTGGATAATGTGGTAAAACCACCAAACACTTCCTCTTTATCAATAACACCCATATGCCCATGCACATACATATTATTCAGCTTTTCATGCCATTTACCCCAAAATCACAAAGCAGAATCATACTTATTTCATATTTATGCATATAGCAATATTAACGTAAGTATTGGGGTAAACATACTCAATATCGTGTACCACCGAATGGTACCCGCAACCATTATCATACATATTTTCATACAAATCATATTTATTTTAGATCTATGAGAAATTTAGTATAATGTTACACACCTTATAACAGTGAGAACGATACCTTCCCGTTCGTCGACACCTAATTATTTATCACACTTGATTAGAATACACTATTACTTATAAATCTACATTATTGATGAAAGATCTGATTCCTTACCCTCGGAATCACGAAAAACTGTTATATGTGGTTTCTCTCCGATTGATGGATCAAAACCTGATGACAACCAACGAACAAAAAGTGGCTCGGGTGTACGCACGACCTCAAATAAATGATCTTCGTTAGCAGAGGGTCCACAACCTAGTGGAAAATCTCGATCCCCAATACAATTTCTTCGCTTGAAGTTTGAGGGTATAATGTAACCACCCTCTTCCAAACACTCCTTACCGCTTTTTTGAACCTATTTTGTTAGTCCCAAAATCTTACGCTTATGGAGATGTCCGAGTGATAGAGTCCCCTAAAATAAAGTCGATTAGTAATCTATCTAAAAATGATTTAACTAATAATATAACAATCCTTACCTTGAATAATCCCAAATGATCTCTCCTTAATCATTGACTACGAAAAGAATCCTTAAAATCCCCTTCAAAGATTCGGCCAAGGAGAAAATAAGAGAATTAGATTTCTAAAATCGGTTATTCTAAAAGAAAATAAAGAGAATGATTGATAGAAAAATCCTTACTTGTAATACGGAGATTGATTCACCCTTACTTGAACTATTGGAGATTCGATCTTATCAAATTAAAAGAAAAGAAATGGTGATTTCAGTTTGGACAAAAGAGAAGAGAAAAGATAGTGTTTTTGGCTATGGTGGTTTCGATTTTTAATAAAAGAAAAGAAAGAAGAAGATGAAAATGGAGGGTGGTTTGATTTTAACAAAAGAGAAGAGATAAATAGATGGTGATTTCGGTTATGGTGGAAGATGGTTTCGGTTAAGAGAAAGAAGAAAAATAGAGAAAGAGGAAGAGAAAGAGAAAGAAAAAGAGAAGATGAGAAATGTCCTTGATGATTTTGACAATGAGGGAAAAAGAGAAATGTAATTCAAACTTTTTGGTGCTTTTGGCTATAGAGGACAAGAATTTGAGAGGATAGGCACTTAATACCAAAATGGTCAAAAATGAAAGCCAAAACAAAGCAAAACTTTTACCTAATGTCATTAACAAATTTGGCTAAGAAGAGAGCTTTTGGAGAAAAATGAAAAGATGCACAAAATGTTAGAATTTTGGCCAACTTTCACCCCTAATGCTATTGCAAAATTTGGCCAACACCCTTGCCAACATGATCCCCCTTTTTCCTCCTCATTTCTTCCCCATCATTCCCTTAATTCCTATCACAATTAAACCAATCCCCCTTAGCCCTTATGCCGTCTAGGTTCATGGTCAAATGACCATGGAAAAGCTTCCAAAACATCTTCCACTCTTCATGCCCTTTGTCCCCTTATCCTTCCATAACCTCATGATTCCATACCATAACTTCTAACTTGCCTTTTTCCCTTGGTCTACTATCCAAAATAAAAGAAAGTCCATCCATTCTAGATAAGGCTTGACCGACACTATAGGAAAGAAAGCAAAATTAAAATTCTTCCAATTGCTAGCTAGAGATTCAACCTCTCCCTCATGCATTCACCCATGTGCCAACACCACCCGCCAAATGACTTGTTATGCTTAAAACCTCATGCCAAATTTTCTTAAAGCCTATCTTGCATAGTTCCATCTTAAGTCTTAAAAATTTAATATTTCTCTAAGGCATTCTCTTACATACTGAAGTTCCTAAAACTTCCAAAGTACACTCGACTACACATAGGCATGCAACAACATACAATTAAGTTAAAAATGCATAGCCCCAAATTTGGATGTTACACATCTCATAAAATATATCAAAACATAAAAATGTAGGTAAAAACAATGCATTATTTACATACAAACTTACCTCGGTAGCATAACCGATGAAAATGACTTATTCATTAATTTATCGTTTTTCCCTTGTTCTAGTTCCAAACCTCATTTTCCTTGATCTATAATATCACATTTAATTTATTTATTAGTCACATTATTCAATTTGACCCAAAAATCATATTATGGAAAATTTACATTTTGCCCCTAAAGTTTCACATAATTACAATTTTGCCCCTACGCTCGTAAAATGATTTTCATTCAATTTATTTGTACTTTAATCCTAGTCGAACCATTTTCATAACTATAAAAGCCGACAATTTCCATTAAAACACACTTTTATGGCATATTTTATAACTTTTACAAATTAGTCTTTTTAGGCATTTTCACCGAAAATCACTTAGTAAAAGTCATTTCTCCAACCATAAACATGCATTTTCTACCATTAAACATCAAAATGCACACATATTCATCATGGGTCAAAACCCTATACTTTAAACATATCTCAAATTAGTGGTAGAAATAGATAGATCTTGTTACGAGGATTTCAAAAACGTAGAAATCATTTAAAACAGGGCTAGAATGGACTTACAATCAAGCTTGGAAGCTTGAAAAACCATAGCCATGGTTTCCCCTTGTGAAATTCGGCCATTGGGTTGAATATGGACAAAAATTGGCTTTTAATTTTATTTATTTAATCATTTAATCACTAAATGACCAAAATGCCCCTGACTTAAAAATATTCTATTTCACCTATTTCATGTCCATTTTTGTCCAACAAATTAACCAATGGTCTAATTACCATTTAAGGACCTCCAATTTAAAACTTCATAACAATTGCACACCTCTAACATGTAGAACTCAACTTTTGTACTTTTTACAATTTAGTCCTTTTGACTAAATTGAGTGCCCACACGTCGAAATTTTTGAACGAAATTTTAATGAAATCATTCTGTGAAATTGTAGGCCATTAAAATATAATAAAATAAAATTTTCTCATCTGATTTGTGGTCCCGAAACCACTATTCCAACTAGGCCCAAGTTTAGGCTATTACATTAGTTCATTTAATTAGCCAAATGACAAAAATGCCCCTAATTCAAAGCATAAATATTCTCTTACTACAAGTTCATTTTTTATCCAATAAATTAACCAATGGTCTAATTACCATATAAGGACCTTTAATTTAAAGTTTCATAGCAATTAGACACCTCTAGCTTCTAGAACACACATTTTGCACTTTTTACAATTTAGTCCTTTTAACTAAATTAAGTTCCCAAACGTCAAAATTTTCGAACGAAATTTTCACGAAATCATTCCATAAAATGGTAGACCATAAAAATATAATAAAAACAAATTTTACTGCATCAAATTTGTGGTCCCAAAACCAGTGTTTCGACTTGTAACACCCCAAACCCAGCCTAGAAGTTAGGGCCAAATCTGGAATGTCACATTAAAGGCACAGTTCAAAGTGGTCTTGCTAATTAAAAGTTTAAGGCCCAAAAGACCAAAATCTATGAGTCTTATTGAGTAAAGATAAAAAAAACCAATTTCATTATTTTAAGTATTTCGGAAACCAAGTTAAAACATAGGAGTTTACATCGGTTTAATAATTAAAAAACAATTAACCTTAAAACCCAAAATCCATCTGAAGTCAAAACGGAGTACAAGGCCTTATTACATCCACCAAAAATTAAGTAAACAAAAAACATGTATTTCGAGACAAATAAATGAAAATCCAAACATCTTGTAGTATGGCCATCTCCGAGTCCTCTCCCACGTCGAGCCATCTATTCGGGATTACCTGAAACATTAAATTAAAGGGTGTGAGTTTCGAAACTCAATATGTACAACCCTTGGAAATTAAATCACACACAAATTTTTACATTGGGCCAAAGCCCTATCAGAATCGGTGGTCTTAGGCCTTAGCCCATATTGACCTCATATCATACCATAATGCACCATATACACACAAGGTAATGCAAAACCCACCCCAAAATTCCATCCGCTACACAAACCATTTCCCTTCCAACCTTATGACTCTTGTGGGGAATTCTAGCTCGACCTACCCCTTCGCTACACACCAAGGGTAAACTAGTTGCGGTACTACAAAATGTTGCAGTAAAGCTGCTAATCATATATTGGGCTTAAAGCCTCTTGTGGATCCATACCATACGGCCATGCGATCCTCAAATCTTCTTTCGTACAATAATTCCCACCCATATGAATCCTAAGAAGAATGTCATATGAATGCATCAAACACACGAGTAACATCCATAAACTCATATTCGTCACATAGGGGTATTCTCGTCATTTCACTACCCAGGGGTATTTTCATAATTTTACCCTATAGGGGTATTTTGGTAACTTGGCAAAATAGGGGTATCTTGGTAATTTTGCAAAATAGGGGTATTTTGGTATTTTTGCAAAATAGGGGTATTTTGGTATTTTACAAATCTATAGGCATTTTAGTAATTTTTACAATATACGGGTATTTGGTCCCTCTTGGGTTTTAGTTATGAACTTTGGCCAATCAACAAGTCCTCGCGGCTAAAGTGAACAGACTAGATGCACCAGGTAGGATTCCGGAGGAGAGGAGGTGGGCCACTAAGACCGCTTAAGTACCAAGCTCTCACTAGATCCAATCCTAGACATGCGTATGCCTGTTGCCACACCCTAACCCAGCGACGTGTTCACAGACATGTTTAATTAAGTTAAGTCTTATGAAATTTAAGAGTTGTTCAAACTAGGCCTAAGTCCATTAACCTTAGCATATTTGTCTACGTCCCCATAAAACCCATCAAACCCAAATTCCAACCTTATGGCCCATTAGGCCTAAATCTTATCAAATGGCCAATTCGGCCCAAAACAAATCCAAATAGTGTATCATGCGTGACTAACTCAATTCGTATAACAAACCAAACCATTCCATCAAACTTAGCCTCAGGGCCCACCAGGCCCATTTAGCCACTTTCAGCTTTACGTTGTTTCGGCATTGCTGATTTTGTGTGTGTAGTGTTTGTACACACCTGGTAACCTTGCGTAATGCAAACCTCGTAGTCACGAACCTACAATCGACATTAGTAGCGATTAACCAAAGCTTTAACACATACTTATCAAAACTGAAACCTCACCATACCCTTACCGTGTGCCACACGTTCTAGTAGCCCTTCCTTTGCTACTATTTGCGATTATCCTCTAGGTCTGCACCCAAAAACCTATATCATCAAAACCAAGGACCCATATTGATCATAAGTCACCCCTATGAGCCACATTAGATTCGGCCATTTACTAAACCACGACTGAGTCGAGAACACTTACCACCTTGTTAGCAATCCTTACTTACCACGCTTGCGATTGTTGAACCTTACCCTTGTTAATACAAGTTAATGACAAGGAGGGGTTAGATAGCCCTTCGACTTTTAACAAAACACACTAAAAAGTTTAACTAAGCACTTACAAAAATTCTCTTTGATCCTGCGGCTTAGAAAGCTACTTGAACAATATTCGGCTTCCAAATGTGACTAAGAGTAGATAATAATTGATTGAGGTGGAGGAACAAACAAAAAAGAATCGGCACAAATAAGGGTTTCGACAAACAGAATTTTAGGCAAACAGGGATTTCGGCAAACTGGGATGGTGGTATTCGGCAATGGAAGAAACTAAGGATGAGGGGAAAAAAAGAAAGAAATATGGGAACTCTAAGAACCCTTCTAAGGATTTCAGCACCCCCTTTTATAGCCAAAGCCGAACTACCTTCCCCCCATAGTCCTATTCGGCCCCAACACTTTACCCTCCTCATCTCCTATCTTTTCTCTCTGATAATACCTTAATCTTATCCAAAATCTCCTCCATATCCATCAGTCCTGCTTACTACAAACTCTCCACGGCAAGAGTACAAAACCAACACAACTCTTGCCGTCCACCTATGCAAAATAAGACACTCCAAATATACTCCTCCTGCTCAAACCTTGGACCTCTTCAGCTTTCACACACACCACATCATAGCTCCCAAGTGACGTCACTTTCCATTGGACCACAAGCCCAATTGTGTCCTATTTTCTCTTAATCTACTCAAGAGGCCTACTTACTGAAGTCACAGTTCTATTGGGGCTAAAACCAAAATTTTTCTTGTACCCTTACTTGATCCCAGGACTTCTCCAACACCCCTAGACATTCCAAATTCATTAACCCTCAAAGCCCACATACCAATTTTCATTTTCTTGCTCACTTAAAAAAAATCTTAGATCCAAAGCCCAAAGCCCAATAGGCCCAATTCTTCTAGGCCAAAATTTAGGGCGTTACAATTATACCCTCCTTAAAGAAATTTTGTCCTCGAAATTTCCAACTCTTAGAACAGTCACACAACCCAAACTACACAACCACTCTTCCACTGCGCATTCTAATTCCAAAACATTATCTAGGAGTCACTCTGCAATCGACCCACAACACCTCGTACCATTATTGGGCCCAATCACCCTTTCTAGGATCCTTAACATGGCCTGCGATACGGCATCTTTCGTAGCGGCAGCCCGTTCATATGCTCCTCTTTCATCTACTAGTGACGCTGAAGCCTCCCCTACTCAAACGTTGGGCATATGGCCTGACTCGGACGACCCTGCCCTAACACTTCCACGGCCTCTATCGCGACCTCTTGTACCTCTTCTAGCGCTCATCGTTGCGTATTTCTAAATTAAAATTTTATGAAATTAAAACATAGCTCCACTTGTTTAGGGCACATGTCCTATGAGAGTAGCAATTTTTTTAAGGTTATTACGTGGTCGAGAATCCACTACAGGTTTAAGTTCCTTACGGTCTTTAGTCTATAAAAGCCAATTTTTTTAAGTAGCCCATTATCTATACAGTTCTATAATTTAAACAGATGTGGAAAAAAACAAAAAACTTACTTGGCTCAATGTTGAGGGCTCGGTGATCCACACTTCAAGAATCCTACCAAACTTTTAAAACCCAAAATCTAAGGCCCATTTCACAGTCCGAGCCTTGCAACCGGGGTCTGATACCACTAAATGTAACACCCCAAACTCAACCTAGAATTAGGTCCGAATCCGAATGTCAAATTAAAGACACAGTTCAAAATGGTCTTGCTAATTAAAAGTTTAAGGCCCAAAAGCCCAAAAATATATGAGTCTTATTAAGTAAAGATAAAAAAAAACCCCAGTTCATTGTTTTAAGTATTTCAAAAACCAAGTTAAAACATAGGAGTTTACTTCGGTTTAATAATTAAATAAACAACTAACCTTAAAACCCAAAATCTATCTGAAGTCAAAACGGAGTACAAGGCCTTATTACATCCATCGAAAATTATGTAAACAAAAACATGTATTTTGAGACAAATAAATGAAAATTCAAACATCTTGTAGTGTGGCCATCTCCGAGTCCTCTCCCACGTTGAGCTGTCTATTCGAGATTACCTGAAACATTAAATTAAAGGGTGTGAGTTTTGAAACTCAGTGTGTACAACCCTTGGAAATTAAATCACACACAAATTTTTACATTGAGCCTAAGCCCTATCAGAATCGGTGGTCTTGGGCCTTAGCCCATATTGACCTCATATCGTATCATAATGCATCATATAAATACAAGGTAATGCAAAACCCACCCCAAAAATCCATCCGCTACACACACCATTTCCCATCCAACCTTATGACTCTTGTGGGGAATTCTAGCTCGACCCACCCCTCCGCTACACACCAAGGGTAGCTCGATTGCGATACTACCGAATGTTGCAGCAAATCTGCTAATCATATATTGGGCTATAAGCCTCCGGTGGATCAATACCATAGACCATGCGATCCTCAAATCTTCCTCTATACCATAATTCCCACCCATATGCATCTTAAGCAAAAATCATATGAATGCATCAAACGCACAAGTAACATCTATAAACTCATATTTGTCACATAGGGGCATTCTCGTCATTTCACTACCTTGGGGTATTTTTATAATTCTACCCTACAGGGGTATTTTGGTAACTTGGTAAAATAGGGGTATCTTGGTAATTTTACAAAATAGGGGTATTTGGTACTTTACAAATCTAGGGGCATTTTAGTAATTTTCAAATATAAGGGTATTTTTATTAATTTTACAATATGCGGGTATTTGGTCCCTCTCGGGTTTTATTTATGAACTTCCGCCCATCAACAAGTCCTCGTGGCTAAAATGAACAGACACTACGCACCAGGTAGGATTCTAGAGAAGAGGAGGTGGGCCACTAGGACCGCTTAAGTACCAAGCTCTCACTAGATCCAATCCTAGACATGCGTATGCCTGTTGCCACACCCTAATCTAGCGACTTGTTCACAGACATATTTAATTAAGTTAAGTCTTATGAAATTTAAGAGTTGTTCAAACTAGGCCTAAGTCCATGAACACTAGCATATTTGCCTACGTCCCCATAAAGCCCATCAAACCCAAATTCCAACCTTGCGGCCTATTAGGCCCAAAACAAATCTAGATCGTGTATCATGCGTGACTAACTCAATTCGCATAACAAACCAAACCATTCAATCAAACTTAGCCTCAGGGCCCACCGAGCCTATTTAGCCACTTTCGGCTTTTTGGCATTGTCGATTTTGTGTGTGTAGTGTTTGTACACACCTAGTAACCTTGCGTGCTGTAAACCCCTTAGTCACGAACCTACAATCGACATTACTAGGGATTAACCAAAGCTTTAACACATACTTATCAAAATTGAAACCTTACTGAACCCTTACCATGTGCCTCACGTTCTAGTAGCCCTTCCTTTGCTACTATTTGCGATTATCCTCTAGGTCTGCACCCAAACACCTATATCATCAAAACCAAGTGACCCATATTGATCATAAGTCACCCTTATGGGCCACATTAGATTTGTCCATTTACTAAACCATGACTAAGTTGAGAACATTTACCACCTTATTAGCAATCCTTACTTACCACGCTTGTGATTGTTGAGCCTTACCCTTGTTACTATAAGTTAATGACAAGGAGGGGTTAGATAGCCCTTCGGCTTTTAACAAAACGCACTAAAAGTTTAACTAAGAACTTACAGAAATTCTCTTTTGACTCTATAGCTTAGATACCTACTTGAACAAGATTCGGCTTCCAAACGTGACTAAGAGTAGATAATAATCGATTGAGGTGGAGGAATAAACAAAAAAGAATCGGCATTAACAAGGGTTTTGACAAATAGAGATTTCAAGAAACAAGGATTTTGGCAAACAGGGATGGTGGTATTCGGCAATGAAAGAAAATAAGGATGAGGGAAAAAAATAGAAAGGAAGATGGAAACCCCAAGAACCCCTTCTAAGGATTTTGGCACCCCTTTTATAGCCAAAGCCAAACTACCTTACCCCCATAGTCCTATTCGGCCCCAACACTTCACCCTCCTCATCTACTATCTTTTCTCTCTGATAATACCTTAATCTTATCCGAAATCTCCTCCACATCCATCAGTCCTGCTTACTACAAACTCTCCACGGCAAGAGTACAAAACCAACACAACTCTTGCCGTCCACATATGCAAAATAAAACACTCCAAAATACACTCCTCCTGATCAAGCCTTACACCTCTTCAGCTTTCACACACGTCACCTCATAGCTCCAAGTGACGCCACTTCCCACTGGACCACAAGCCCATTTGTGTCCTATTTTCTATTAATCTACTTAAGAGGCCTACTCACTGAAGTCACAGTTCCCTTGGGGCTAAAACCAAAATTTTTCTTGTACCCTTACTTGATCCCAAGACTTCTCCAACACTTCTAGACATTCCAAATTCATTAACCCTCAAAGCCTACATACCGATTTTCATTTTCTCTCACTTAAAAAAAATATGAGATCCAAAGGCCAAAGCCCAATAGGCCCAATTCTTTTAGGCCCAAATTCAGGGCGTTACAATTTTACCCTCCTTAAAGAAATTTCGTCTTCAAAATTTCCATCTCTTAGAATAGTCACACAACCAAAACTACACAACTTTGGTTCCGCTGCTGTGCACTCTAATTCCAAAACATTAGCTCGGAGTCACTCCGCGATCGACCCACGACTCCCCGTACCATTATTGGACCCAATGACCTTTTCTAATATCCTTAACATAGCCTGCAATACGGCATCTTCCGTAGCGGCAGCACGTTCATATGCACTTCTTTCAGCTACTAGTGAGGCTGAAGCCTCCCCTACTCCAATGTTGGGCATATGGCCTGACTCGGACAACCCTGCCTTAACACTTCCACAGCCTCTGTCGCATCCTCTTGCACCTCTTCTAGAGCTCATCGTTGCGTATTTCTGAATTAAAATTTTATGAAATTAATACATAGTTCCACTTGTTTAGGGCACATGTCCTATGCAAGTAACAATTTTTTTAAGGTTATTACGCGGTCGAGAATCCACTACAAGTTTAAGTTCCCTATGGGCTTTAGTCTCTAAAAGCCTTTTTTTTAAAGTAGCCCATTATCTATACAGTTCGTAATTTAAACAGATGTAGCAAAAAAATAAAAAAACTTACTTGGCTCAACGTCGAGGGCTCGGTCATCCACACTTCAAGAATCCTGCCAAAAATTTTTTAAAACCCAAAAACTAAGGCCTATTTCACAGCTTGAGCTTTGCAATCGGGCTTTGATACCACTAAATATAACACCCCAAACCCGGCCTAAAAGTTAGGCCCAAATCTAAAATGTCACATTAAAGGCACAGTTTAAAACGGTCTTGCTAATTAAAAGTTTAAGGCCCAAAAGCCCAAAAATCTATGAGACTTATTAAGTAAAGATAAAAAAAACCCATTTCATTGTTTTAAGTATTTCAAAACCAAGTTAAAACATAGGAGTTTACTTAGGTTTAATAATTAAATAAACAATTAACCTTAAAACCTAAAATCTATCTGAAGTCAAAACGGAGTACAAGGCCTTATTACATCCACCGAAAATTAAGCAAACAAAAACATGTATTTCGAGACAAATAAATGAAAATTCAAACATCTTGTAGTGTGGCCATCTTTGAGTGCTCTCCCACGTCGAGTCGTCTATTCAGGATTACTTGAAACATTAAATTAAAGGGTGTGAGTTTCGAAACTCAATGTGTACAACCCTTGAAAATTAAATCACACACAAATTTTTACATTGGGCCTAAGCCTTATCAGAATCGGTGGTCTTGGGCCTTAGCCCATATTGACTTCATTTCATATCATAATGGATCATATACACACAAGGTAATGCAAAACCCACCCCAAAAATCCATCCTTTACACACACCATTTCCCTTCCAACCTTATGACTCATGTGGGGAATTCTAGCTCGACCCACCCCTCCGCTACACACTAAGGGTAGCCCGATTGCGGTACTACCAAACGTTACAGTAAAGCTGCTAATCATATATTGGGCTTAAAGCCTCCAGTGGATCCATACCACACGGCCATGCGATCCTCAAATCTTCCTCCGTACCATAGCTCCCACCCATATTCATCCTAAGTAGAATATCATATGAATGCATCAAACACACGAGTAACATCCATAAACTCATATTCATCACATAGGTGTATTCTCGTCATTTCACTATAGGGGTATTTTCGTAATTCTACCCTATAGGGGTATTTTGGTAACTTGAAAAAATAGGGGTATCTTCATAATTTTGCAAAATAGGGGTATTTTGGTATTTTTGCAAAACAGGAGTATTTTGGTATTTTATAAATCCAGGGGCATTTTTGTAATTTTCAAATATAAGGGTATTTTGTCCCTCTCGGGTTTTAGTTATGAACTTAGACCCATCAACAGGTCCTCGCGGCTAAATTGAACAGACACTATGCACTAGGTAGGTTTCCAGAGAAGAGGAGGTGGGCCACTAGGACCGCTTAAGTACCAAGCTCTCCCTAGATCCAATCCTATACATGCGTATGCCTGTTGCCAAACCCTAACTTAGCGACTTGTTCACGGACATGTTTAATTAAGTCTAGTCTTATGAAATTTAAGAGTTGTTCAAACTAGGCCTAAGTCCATGAACACTAGCATATTTGTCTACATCCCCTATAAAGCCCATCAAACCCAAATTCCAACCTTTTAGCCCATTAGGCCCAAATCTTATCAAATGGCCTATTAGGCCCAAAACAAATCCAGATCATGTATCATGCATGACTAACTCAATTCGTATAACAAACCAAACCATTCCATCAAACTTAGCCTCAAGTCCCACCGGGCCTATTTAGCCAATTTTGACTTTTTAACTTTTCGGCATTGTCAATTTTGTGTGTGTAGTGTTTGTACACACCTAGTAACCTTGCATGCTGCAAACCCCTTAGTCACGAACCTACAATCGACATTACTAGGGATTAACCAAAGCTTTAACACATACTTATCAAAACTGAAACCTCACCGTACCCTTACCGTGTACCTCACATTCTAGTAGCCCTTCTTTTGCTACTATTTGCGATTATCCTCTAGGTCTGCACCCAAACACCTATATCATCAAAACCAAGTGACCCATATTGATCATAAGTCACCCTTATGAGCCACATTAGATTCGGCCATTTACTAAACCATGACTGAGTCGAGAACACTTACCACCTTGTTAGCAATCCTTACTTACCACGCTTGCGATTGTTGAGCCTTACCCTTGTTAATACAAGTTAATGACAAGGAGGGGTTAGATAGCCCTTCGACTTTTAACAAAACACACTAAAAAGTTTAACTAAGCACTTATCAAAATTCTCCTTTGATCCTGTAGCTTAGATACCTACTTGAACAAGATTCGGCTTCCAAACATAACTAAGAGTAGATAATAATCGATTGAGGTGGAGGAACAAAATAAAAAAAATCAGCATTAACAAGGGTTTCGACAAATAGAGATTTCAAGAAATAGGGATTTTGGCAAACAGGGATGGTGGTATGTGGCAATGGAAGAAAATAAGGATGAGAGGAAAAAAAAAGAGAAAGAAAGATGGAAACCCCAAGAACCCCTTCTAAGGATTTTGGCACCCCCCTTTTATAGCCAAAGCCGAACTACCTTCCCCCCACAGTCCTATTCGGCCCCAACACTTCACCCTCCTTATCTCCTATCTTTTCTCTCCGATAATACCTTAATCTTATCTGAAATCTCCTCCACTTCCATCAGTCCTGCTTACTACAAACTCTCCACGGCAAGAGTACAAAACCAATATAACTCTTACCGTCCACCTATGCAAAATAAAACACTCCAAAATACACTCTTCCTACTATAACCTTGGACCTCTTCAGCTTTCACACACGCAACCTCATAGCTCCCAAGTGACGCCACTTTCCACTGGACCACAAGCCCATTTGTGTCCTATTTTCTCTTAATCTACTTAAAAGGCCTAGTGACTGAACTCACAGTTCCCTTGGGGATAAAACAAAAATTTTCATGTACCCTTACTTGATCCCAGGATTTCTCCAACACCCCTAGACATTCCAAATTCATTAACCCTTAAAGCCCACATACAAATTTTCATTTTCTCGCTTACTTAAAAAAATCTAAGATCCAAAGCCCAAGGCCCAATAGGCGCAATTCTTCTAGGCCCAAATTCAGGGCATCACAATTCTACCCTCCTCAAAGAAATTTTGTCCTCAAAATTTCCAACTCTTAGCAGAGTCACACAACCCAAACTACACATCGCACTTTCGCTACGCACTCTAATTCCAAAACGTTAGCTCAGAGTCACTCTACGATCGATCCACGACTCCCCGTACCATTATTAGGTGCTACGACCCTTTCTAAGATCCTTAAAATGGCCTGCGATACGGCAACTCTCGTAGTGCTAGCCCGTTCATATACTCCTCTTTCAGCTACTGGTGAGACCGAAGCCTCCCTAACTCCAACGTTGGGCATATGGCCTGACTCGGATGGCCCTGCCCTAACACTTCCACGGCCTCTGCCGCAGCCTCTTGCACCTCTTCTAGCACTTATCATTGCATATTTTTGAATTAAAAATTTTATGAAATTAATACATAGTTCAACTTGTTTAGGGTACATGTCTTATGCGAGTAACAATTTTTTTAAGGTTATTACGCGGTCGAGAATCCACTACAGGCTTAAGTTCCCTACAAGCTTTAGTCTCTAAAAGCCTTTTTTTTAAGTAGCCCATTATCTATACAGTTTTGTAATTTAACTGATGTAGCAAAAACAAAAAACTTACTTGGCTCAACGTCGAGGGCTCAGTGATCCACACTTCAAGAATTCTGCCAAAAACTTTTTAAAAACCAAAATCTAAGGCCCATTTCACAGCACAAGCTTTGCAATTGGGATCTGATACCATTAAATGTAACACCCCAAACCTGACCTAGAATTTAGGCCTGAATCCAAAACGTCACATTAAAGGCACGGTTCAAAACGGTCTTACTAATTAAAAGTTTAAGGCCCAAAAGCCCAAAAATCTATGAGTCTTATTAAGTAAAGATAAAAAAACCCATTTCATTATTTTAAGTATTTCAGAAACCAAGTTAAAACATAGGAGTTTACTTAGGTTTAATAATTAAGTAAACAATTAACCTTAAAACCCAAAATCTATCTCAAGTCAAAACGAGTACAAGGCCTTATTACATCCACCGAAAATTAAGTACACAAAAACATGTATTTCTAGACAAATAAATGAAAATTCAAACATCATGTAGTGTGGCCATCTCCGAGTCCTCTCGAGCCATCTTTTCGGGATTACCTGAAACATTAAATTAAAGGGTGTGAGTTTCAAAACTCAGTGTGTACAACCCTTGGAAATTAAATCACACACAGATTTTTACATTGGGCCTAAGCCCTATCAGAATCAGTGGTCTTGCACCTTAGCCCATATTGACCTCATATCATATCATAATGCGTCATATACACACAAGGTAATACAAAACCCACCCTAAAAATCCATTCGCTACACATACTATTCCCTTCTAACATTATGACTCCTGTGGGGAATTCTAGCTCGACCCACCCCTCCGCTACACACTAAGGCTAGCCCGATTGTGGTACTACCAAACGTTACAGTAAGGCTAACCAAACCATTCCATCAAACTTAGCCTCAGGGCCCACCGGGCCCATTTAGCCAGTTTCAACTTTTGGCTTTTCGGCATTACTGATTTTTTGTGTGTAGTGTTTGTACACACCTGGTAACCTTGCATGCTGTAAACCGCTTAGTCACGAACCTACAATCGACATTACTAGCGATTATCCTTACATTCTAGTAGCCCTTCCTTTGCTACTATTTGCGATTATCCTCTAGGTCTACACCCAAACACCTATATCGTCAAAACCAAGTGACCCATATTGATCATAAGTCACCCTTATGAGCCACATTAGATTCGGCCATTTACTAAACCATGACTGAGTCGAGAACACATACCACCTTGTTAGCAATCCTTACTTACCACGCTTGCGATTGTTGAGCCATACCCTTGTTAATATAAGTTAATGACAAGGAGGGGTTAGATAGCCCTTCAGCTTTTAACAAAACACACTAAAAAGTTTAAATAAGCACTTACAGAAATTCTCCTTTGATCTTGTCATTTAGATACCTATTTGAACAAGATTCAGCTTCCAAACGTGACTAAGAGTAGATAATAATCAATTGAGGTGAAGGAACAAACAAAAAAGAATCGGCATAAATAGGGGTTTTGATAAATTGAGATTTCGTCAAACAAGGATTTTAGCAAATATGGATTTCGAGAAACAGGGATGGTGGTATTCGACAATGGAAGAAAATAAGGATGATAGGAAAAAAGAGAAAGAAATATGGAAACTCCAAGAACCCCTTCTAAGGATTTTGGCACCCCCCTTTTATAGGCAAAGCTGAACTACCTTCCCCCCACAGTCCTATTCATCCCCAACACTTCACCCTTCTCATCTCCTATATTTTCTCTTTGATAATACCTTAATCTTATCCAAAATCTCCTCCACATCCATCAATCTTGCTTACTACAAACTCTCCACGGCAAGAGTACAAAACCAACACAACTCTTGCCGTCCACCTATGCAAAATAAAACACTCCAAAATACACTCCTCCTACTCGAACCTTGAACCTCTTCAGCTTTCACACAGGCCACCTCATAGCTCCCAAGTGACGCCACTTTCCACTGGACCATAAGCCCATTTGTGTCCTATTTTCTTTTAATCTACTTAAGAGGCCTACTGACTGAAGTCACGGTTCCCTTGGGGCTAAAACCAATTTTTTCCTTGTACCCTTACTTGATCCCAGGACTTCTCCAACACCCCTAGACATTCCAAATTCATTAACCCTCAAAGCCCACATACCAATTTTCATTTTCTTGGTCACTTAAAAAAATTTGAGATCGAAAGCCCAAAGCCTAATAGGCCAAATTCTTCTAGGCCCAAATTTGGGGCATTACACGACTAGACCCAAAATTGGGCTATTACAGCTAGTCTGTACGTTCTATCGGTGGTTGAGTTTTTTGACATGTGTTACAGATTCTTGCCAGCTTTTCTGAGTAGCACCGTGTAGTTACGTCTTAACCGTCAGCTTGTGTGAGCAGACCCTTGATAGCTCGAGAGTGAGCATTATATGAGATATGAGATTGAGATAGCTTTGGCTATGTATTTGGCACTTAGGGTGCGTGTAACATCCTGAAATAGGGCCTAAACAGAATAGTGGTTACGAAACCATGAATCTGAGATAGAAAAGTTTATTTTGATTATTTTTTATGATTTACCGATTGATTGGATGCATGTGTTAGAGTATCGATTGAAAATTTTATGAATTTTCATGTCTAATTTGCTTTTAGGGCTTAATTGTAAAAGTTGATAAATGAGAGTTCTAGATGCTAAAGGGTTAAATTGAAGTGCGTATCTAAAGTATGGGTCCTTAAATGGTAATTAGACCATTACATTTTCATGGACAAAGATGGACATGCATAGGCAGAAATAACTAAAATTTTAATGAAGGGTATTTTAGTAAAATGTAAAATAAAAGAAATTAAATGGGAAAAAGATGGAAAAAGGTTGTCATCTTCTTCCTTAGGCCGAAACTTCAAAGGGGGGACTCCATAGCTAGGGTTTCCAAGCTTCCAAGCTCCATAGTAAGTCAATCCAAGCCCCGTTTTTCATGTTCTTTACGT
Source organism: Gossypium rotundifolium (assembly GCA_025506655.1). Lineage (NCBI taxonomy): Eukaryota > Viridiplantae > Streptophyta > Magnoliopsida > Malvales > Malvaceae > Gossypium > Gossypium rotundifolium. The sequence continues at coordinate 65,401,862 of CP106732.1, read as the reverse complement.
TTTTGAAATCCCGATTACTTGGTTTAGCTTATTCTAGCAATATTTTAATCTAGGGTTCATATTTGGAAAAATACCCATAGGTGAAATATGTTTATTTTGATGTTTTATGATAGAATATGAAGGCTAAAATTATGTTAAACAACTTTTACTAAGCGATTTTACGTGAAAACGAGTAAAAAGACATAATCGGTAAAAATACCTAATGTTCATAAGTACATGTTAAAGTGAGAATTTGATGTTGCCATAGAAGGAAAAATGTTCAGCATGTCATAAAATATAAGAAAATAGGATGAAGTTTAATTTTTGAGCCTAAGGGCAAATTCATAATTTTGTGAAAGTGGGGTAAAATGTAATTTTGTCATAATATAATTTTTGGACTGAATTAAATAGTATAAATATTAAATAAGCTAAATGTGTTATTATAGATTGAGAAGAACCTGGAATCGACCTTGAACGAGGTAAAGGCAAGGTTACAGACTAAATTGCAAATTTTACCATATTTTGCACCGGGATAAGTAATATGTAATTTATTCATTATCTTTATTGATGTTTTATATTTCAGCATGTTTTATGTATTGTAGCTGAATTTTGAATCATAAATGACTATTGAAGGAAGGAAATAAAGTATTAAAAAGTGAGATACTTCCCGTTTGAACCTTCGGAATCTGAAGATGTAATTGGTATGTAGCTAGGTCACAAGAGTGGTACTAAGTGTAGGCCACTATGTGCACAAGACAGCTACAAGAGATATACATATATATAGCTAGGTCACATGCGTAGTACCGAGAGTATGCCATGTGTACAAGAAAGCTATACGTAGCTAGGTCATGTGTGGTATTTAGTGTGAGCCACTATGTGTACAAGAGAGCTACGAGAAGGCTAGGTCATATGAGTGGTGCTAGGTGAAGGCCACTATATGTACAAGAGAGCCAAAATTATGAGCACAATCGAGCTATGTCAAATGAGTGGTATTGAGTGAAGGCCACTATGTGTACAAGAGAGCTTCGACTTCAAAGGTGGGTTGTGTGTGAAACCACCACTTATTCATTATTATTTCGAAGCGTTCAACGGGAAAATCGACTAAGTGAAATTATGTGAGACTTTGTTGTGATAAGTATATGTATATGCATGTGTAACGTATGAGCAATATGCTCAATATGTAATTGGAAATTGTAAAGATTGTTATAGGTAATTAATGAATACAACTAAAGTGACAGAGAGCAAAAATTTACAATAAAATTGTTTTGGACAGCAGTAGTGACGTGAATTTGAAAAATCACCAAAAATGATAGAATTGAATAATAAGTTTTATGAGATATTTATTTAAATCTTATTTAGTCTATTTTCATATAAAAGAAACAGAGAAAGCAAAGGATTTTTATATTTTGAGATATTTATACTTTTGTGAGATTGGTTCATAATGATTATGTGATCCCCTGTTTTGCCTTGAAAAATTATTAAATATTGTAAAAAATAATTATGGGATATAATTTATATTCTTGAAATCCTGAATAAGTCTAGTTTCAAATTAACTAAACAAAAGGTCATATGAATTCTGTATGAAGAGAAAACTGATTCGTAGTGAAGAGAGGTCAAAATAGTAGAATAGTGAAACAGGGGAAATTTTAATGAATAAACTGTACTAATTGAAAAAACCAAAAATTCTGAAAATTTTATGGTAAGAATATAAATGAGTCTAGTTTCAAGGAAAATTTACGGATCTTAATTTGGAGTTTCTTAGCTCTAGATAAAAACATATTAGTGACTGTGACTTGAATAAACAGCTTGCTTTGAACTTGAATAAATAGTGAATTTGAATGTAGATATGATTGTGTTATTTTGTAAACATGTTAAATCCATTATTTATTATTTATATACTTACTTACTAAGCTATATGCTTACTCTCTTTTCTTTTCCTTGTCCTATAGTGTCATCAAGCTAGCTCGGGATTCGGTGATCATCGGAGATCCATCCACACTATCAGCATTTTTTTGGTATTTTGAAAACAATACTTTGGGAATTATGGCATGTATAGAAGGCTTAATCGTTTTGTTACTTGTGGTAATGAATTGGGCTAAAATACTGGCCTTTAAAAATTTGAAGGTTTATTTTGCTCACGGGTATTGATAATGTTCAATATTAATCAAGTTATATGTTTATGATAATGCTTGAATTGGTCGAATGAGAGTGTGATGACTATGTATGGAAAAGTTTTAATTTATATGGATTTTACATTTTAAATTTTTTACAATTGCTTGAATCATGTCCGGTAATGCCTCGTACCCTGTTCCGGTGACGAAATTAGGTGAGGGGTGTTACAGTTGCTAGATTCCTGAGTATCCGATATTATTCCAAATGGTTCAACAGGTATATCAATGGATCAGAAGAGTATGAAATTGATACGAATTAGTACAGGTATGTACGTGAACTATACAAACATTGAATCGAAGAAATTGATGAAATTCATGTCTAACCTTTGGATTGAACATGTGTTAAGTTTTTGGAATTAAATTGAATTGCATTATGTGATGTTTAAATACTTGAATGATAGTTCAATGGTAAATTTTATTTATTAAGCATACGAGCATACTAAGCTTTATAACTTACTCTGTTTACTTTTTCGTGTTTTATTGTGATTATCAAAGCTTGCTCGAATTTGGGAGTCATCGGAGATCTCATCACACTATCCAGCTGTCATTTTGGTATTTTTGAACTTATGCATTTGGTTATATGGTATGTATAGGAGTTGTGGTTAATATGGTCTATATGTGTTGGTAATGGATTTAGCCATTTGATTTGGCTTGTAAATGATGAATGTTTAGTCATGTGTATAGCCATGTGACTTGGCTTATTTTGATATACTTGGTGATGTATATATATGTGCAAATGGACTTTTTTTATGTGGTTGATGCTTGTTGTGAATTGGCATTTTGAATTCTAAATGGTTGCAATTTGGAGATATGGCATGCATGTGAATTTAGGCAAAATAATGTATATATGAAGTTAACCATTTAAGTGATTTGTAAATGTGAAATTGGTATGTTTTGAATAGGTAAATTGTGATCTTATAAACATTATAGTTCTTGGTATAGAAATAGCATGAATTAGGCTTGGTTGAGATTGGTTTGAATGCTATTTGATGATATGGTCATATGTCTTTTGACATGTATAGGTGAATGCAAGTTTGGGTTAGAAAGATGGCTTGAAAAATAGCCTATTTTTGTCCACACGAGCAAAGACACAAGTGTGTGTCTCAGCCGTTTGTGACACACAGTCAAGTGACACGGCCGTGTGTCCCCTGATGTTTATTTAGAAACCAAGTTAATATGCTCCACATGGCCCAACAGACGGGCATGTGACTTGGCCGTGTGGCATAAGTCAGTATACCCTACAATTTTGGCACGGCCTAGCACATAGCCTGGCACACGGGCTTATGAGGCCATTTCGAAGGGCACACAGGCTAGACACACAGGCGTGTGGTTGGCCGTGTGACCCAAGTCAGAGAGTTACACGGGGTCGGACACGGCCATGTGATCCCATTTAGAAGGTCCATATGGCCTGTGAAATGGAAGTGTCTTTAGCCGTGTGAGACACATGGCCGAGGCACACGGACATGTGTCCCCTGTATTTTAAAAATTTTCTATGTTTTCCCAAAAATTTCCTAAGTTATCAGTTTAGTCCCGAACCAATCCAAATGCATGTTTTAGGCCTCAAGGGCTCGTATTAGGGACTATACGATTGATTGTGAATGACTTTTATTTGGGAATGAAAAATGTAGGAGAAATGTTTGATGTTTAAGTAATAAGTCCAGTATTGCTCTATAACCCTATTCTGGCGACGGATACAAATTACGGGTGTTACATTTATTAGTATCAGAGCTACGATTTAGCTGATTCTAGGACTAACATAGCATATGTGAGTCTAGCTATAAGGGCCATATATAACCTGTGATAGTGTGATATCTCTTGACAGTTTTAAACCATGTTTTCATATAGCTATGGATACCAATCGAGCAATGGCTGATGATGTTAAAAGTAATGCACCAGCCTCCATTCATGGAGTAGCGCAGTCTGAATCTAGACCTATATTAGGAAGTCATGGAGGAGAGGCTAAGGAAGCCTTCTTCCAAATGATGAATGAATGGTTCACTGAGTTTATCTGAACGAATTTGACTACTCAGCAACCTCTACCCCTACCTATTCCCCAATCGGTTCTTGTTGCTCCTCAAGGTTTGGAAACTTTACATTTGAATAAGCCACCTGTGGTCAAAATTCAAAAGTACAGGATGAAGAGTTTAGAGCTACAGTTGATGATGATCCTGAGAGAGCTGAGTTTTGGCTTTAGAATACGATTTGAGTATTTGATGAACTGTCTTGCACGCCAGCTGAATGTGTCAAATGCGCGGTATCACTTCTAAGATATACTGCATATCAGTGATGGAATACTTTGATATCTGTGGTGAAGAGAGAAAGAGTCATGTGGGAATTCTTTCAGACTAAATTCAGAAAGAAATACATAAGCCAATGGTTTATAGATCAAAAGCGCAAAGAATTTTTGGAACTGAAATAAGGCCGTATGTCTGTGACCGAGTACGAAATAGAATTTGTGAGACTCAGTAAATATGCTCGAGAATATATCTCCACTGAGGCAATTATGTGTAAGCAATCAAAGATGGGTTGAACGAAGACATTAAACTTCTAGTTAGAATTTTGGAATTGAAAGAGTTTGTCGTGTTAGTTGGCAGAGCTTGCAAAGCCGAAGAACTTGGAAAAGAAAAGAGAAAAGCCAATTTTGAGGCTAGAGATTCGAGAAAGAGGTCGATGAGTAAACCCTATCACTCCTCATCAAAGAAATCAAGAGATTATCATAATCGTTCAACAACTTCAGTGGGGTATTCCAATAGAGACCATGGGAAGCAACACACGAGTCCTAAAGCTCAAACCACTTCAGTATCGAGTGTTGGAAGTGTTAGAACCAATAAACTTGAGTGTCAACAGAGTGAAAGACAACATTTTGGAGACTGTTGGATGAATAATAAAGCTTTTTAGATGTGGCTCACAAGATCACTTTATTCGGGATTGTCTTGAGTTACCCAAGAAAGATAAATTTCTGAATACAAGAACGAGAAGTACAGCTACTAGAGGGAGACCACCTAGAAATACGAAAAATGTGACTAGTAGCAAAGGTGCAACAAAAGATTTTGGTATGAGATTCGAGGCTCGAGTGCCAGCCAGAGCTTACGCTATTCGCGCTTATGAAGATGCGTCATCACCAGATGTTATCACCGGTACATTTTCTCTTTATGACACTGATGTAATTGCTTTGATTGATCCTGGATCGACTCATTCGTATGTTTGTATCAATTTAGTGTCTAGTAAGAGTTTACCTATTGAGTCTATTGGATTTTTTAATAAAGTATCGAACCCCTTAGGTAAGTATGTTCTAGTTAATAAAGTTTGCAAGAATTGTCCTTGGATGACTCGGGGTTGCTATTTTTTGGCTAATTTGATGCTTTTACTGTTTGATGAATTTGATGTGATTTTGGGCATGGATTGGTTGACTCTGCATGATGCTGTTGTGAATTGTAGAATAAAGACTATTAAATTAAAATGTCAGAATAGTGAAATTCTTCGAATTGAATCCGATGATTCGAGTAGGCTGCCTATTGTAATATCAACAATGCTAGCTCAAAAATATGTGAGAAAAGGTTGTGATGCTTATCTTGCTTATGTACTGGATACAAAAGTGTCTAAATCAAAGATTGAATCAGTGCCAGTGGTTTGTGAATATTTGGATGTGTTTCTAAAAGAGTTACCTTAGTTGCCACTAATCAGAGAGGTTTAATTTCCTATTGAATAAGTAACGGGGACATCACCAACATCAATAGCTCCGTATAGAATGGCTCCAATAGAATTGAAAGAGTTGAAAGCTCAGTTGCAAGAGTTAATAAATAGAGGTTTTGCGTGACCTAGTTTTTCGCCCTAGGTGCACCACTTCTATTCATAAAGTAGAAAGATGGATCGATGAGATTGTGTATCAACTATCGTCAGCTCAATAGGGTTGCGATTAATAATAAGTATATTCTGCCGAGAATTGATGATTTGTTTGATGCCAAAAACTGCATTCAGGACTAGGTACAAACATTATGAATTTCTTGTTATACTATTTGGGTTAACTAACACTCCTGCGATTTTTATAGCTCTGATGAATCGAATCTTTAGACCGTGTGTGGACTGATTTGTTGTTGTATTCATTGATGACATTCTGATCTATTCCCAAGATGAATCTGAACATGGCGAGCATTTGAGAATTGTATTACAAACATTGAGAGATAAACAATTGTTCGCTAAATTTAGCAAATGTGAGTTTTGGCTTTGAGAAGTTGGATTTTTGGGACACATTATTTCAGCGGAAGGCATCAGAGTTTATCCAAGTAAGATTTCAACAGTGTTGATTGGAAACCACCAAGAAACATATATGAGGTCAAAAGTTTTTTGGGATTCGATGGTTACTATTGGCATTTTGTAAAAGGGTTCTTAATGAGTTCTACACCGATGACTCGATTTTTACAGAAAGATGTGAAGTTTGAATGGTCTGAGAAATGCCAACAGAGTTTTGAAAAGTTGAAAGCACTGTTAACTGAAGCGCTAGTTTTAGTTCAGCCTGAGTCGGTTAAAGAGTTTGTGATTTTTAGTGAAGCGTTATTGAACAGTTTGGGATGTGTTTTGATGCAAGAAGGCAAAGTGATATCTTATTCTTCTAGACAGTTAAAATCGCAGGAAAAGAATTATCTAACGCATGATTTAGAGTTCACCGCTATTGTTTTTGCATTAAAAATTTGGAGACATCATTTGTGCTATTAGAAATGCCATATTTTTACCGATAATAAGAGCTTGAAGTATCTAATGTCTTAGAAAGATTAGAATTTACAATAGCGAAGATGACTTGAATTGTTGAAAGACTATGAGTTAGTGATTGATTATCATCCAGGGAAAGCGAATGTAGTTGTAGATGCTCTGAGTAGAAAATTTTTATTTTCTTTGCGGACGATGAACACACAGTTAACCTTGTCTAAAGATGGTTCTATTTTAGTTGAGTTGAAAGCTAAACCGTTATTTCTTCAGCAAATTTGTGAAGCTAAAAAATGTGACAATGATTTGCAGGCTAAAAGAGTACAATGCGAGTCGACTACTGATTCAGACTATCAGATCAGATCCGATGATTGTTTGATGTTCCGAAGTAGAATTTGTGTATCGAGAAACTCGAGCTTATTCAGAAAATTCTACACGAAGCACACAATAGTTGTTTATCTGTTCATCTAGGGAGTACTAAGATGTACAATGATTTGAAATAGTTGTACTGGTGGTTTGGCATGAAATAAGACATTTCAGAATTTGTGACGAGATGCTTGGTTTGTCAACAAGTCAAAGCTAAACATCAAGTGCCTTCATGACTACTATAGTAGTGATGGTACCAGAGTCGAAATGGGATAGAGTTTCAATGGATTTCATATTGAGGCTACCCATATCTCTGAAAAAGAAAGATGTCATCAGGGTTGTTGTCGATGGATTGACGAAATCTGCACATTTCATTTCGGTACATACAGATTTTTCGCTCGATAGATTAGCTGAGTTGTACATCTCTGAGATTACTAGATTGCGCAGGGTGGTAGTTTCTATTATTTTGGATAAACATTCGAGGTTTACATCGCAATTTTGGAAAAAATTGCAATAAGCTTTGGGTTCACGATTGCACTTTAGTACTGCATTTCATCCGCAAATAGATGGTCAATCGAGAGAATTATATAGATTCTCGAAGATATGCTATGTTGTTGTGTTTTAGAATTTGAAGGCAACTGGGATAAATATTTACCATTGGTTGAATTCTCGTATAACAATAGTTTTCAATCGAGCATAAAGATGGTACCATATGAAGCTCTATATGGTCGTAAATACCGATATCCTTTGTACTCGACAGAGCTTAGTGAGAACAAGATTCACGGGGTTGATTTTATTAGAGAGACCGAAGAGAAAGTGAAAGTAATTCGTGATAGTTTGAAAGCAGCTTCAGATCGACATAAATCATATACATATTTGAAACGTAAAGACATTGAATTTCAAATCAGTGATAGAGTGTTTTTGAAAGTATCTCCTTGGAAGAAGATTCTTCGTTTTGGTCGCAAAGGAAAATTGAGTCCGTGATTTATTGGGCCGTATGAGATTATCGAGAGAATAGGGCCTGAAACACCCCAAACCCGGCCCAAAAAGCCCAACTGGATTTGTTATGTTCCTCGAATCTAACTTTTCGCAAACTCTAAATAAAAATTTGACAATTTTGTAGAAAATGATTTAACTTAATATTTTAGGTTGAAATCAAATTGTAAAGAAATTTTGTCTTTTAAAACATTATTAGAAGTAATTAAAAGGAAACCAAATTTAAGAAAATTACTTTAAAACATTTATATATTAGTGACAAAAACATTTTTTTTTGAAATATTTATCGAAAACCATTTAATTATTTACTTAATAATTGTTCATGACAAAATAAAATAAATTCAAACACCCAAAATTTAAAAATAGTTTATAGTGGCCTTATTACATAAAATTGGCAAACCCATAATAAAGTCTAAATAATAAAAATTAACTTAATAAGTTTAAGTAGGAAAATTTCCAAACTTCATTATTTGAGCATTGGCCACCTCAAAATCCCTTGTCGATTCGATCCATCGCTATTTAATCATCTGAAAAGTTTATCCCACAAAAGGGTGAGTCATAAACTCAAAGTATAACACATACATTAAAAGCCCATTTTCATAACACATCTATTCATAGGCCCATTTAAGTCATATTTGGCCCAAAAGCCCATTTAGCTCATATTTAGCTTAAAAGCCCGTTTAGCTCACATTTAGCCCAAAGGCCCATTTTCATAGCAGATCAAATAATAATCATTCAATATTACATGATTATGTACATGAAATGAAATGCAAGCCCGGCCCACCTAAATATCCATCCGCTACACACCACCCATACCAACCAACACACCGTGGGGATTACTAAATCGACCCTCCATCCGCTACACACCATCGAAGGCGATTGTCATGATCAACATGCACATCGCCTTATGATATTGTGGCAAAGCCACCGCATGATGTGACCAAGTCACCGATCAAGTCCAAATTTCAAATGCGTGACCGAAGTCACCAGATTCACATATATGACCGAAGTCACCGGATTTCAAATATGTGACTGAAGTCACCAGATTCAAATATGTGACCGAAGTCACCGGAAATGTGGTAAAACTACCAGAATACTTCCTCCTTTATCAAATATACCCATATGCCCATGCACATACATATCGATAAATTTTCATGCTATTTACCCCACAAATCATAATATAGCCATACTTATCTCACATTTATGCATATAGAAAAATGAACAAAATATTGGGGTAAACATACCTGAATATCGTATACCAATGAATGGTATCCAAAATCACAATCATACACATGGTCATATAATCACGTTTAAAAATATGTAAATCTATGAGAATTTTAATGTAAGGTTACACACCTCGTGACAGTGAGAACAATACTCTCTCGCTCGTCAACACCTAATTAATTAACACACTTGATTAGTATAAACTTTAACTAATAAAACTATGTTTATTGATGAGGGATCTAAATCCTTACCTCAGATTCTCGAACGACAGTTATTTGTGGTTTTTCTCCACTAGATGGATCAAACCACGATATTCTACCAACGTGAAGTGGTTCGGTTGTCCGCACTACTTCAAATAACCGATCCTCGTTAGCAGAGGGTCCACAACCCGTGGAAAGTCTCTAATCGCCGACATGTACTTTCGTTTGAAGTTTGACGGTAAAGGAATACCTCCTCTCTTCCAAACACTCCGTATGGCTCTTTTCTTACCTATCTTGTTGGTCTTAAATCGCCCCTAAAATAACGTTGATTAGCGATCCATTCAAAAAGATTTGATATAACTAAAAGGGAATAATCTTACCTTGGATGATCCAGAAGATCACTTCTTAAAAGTTAGCTTCAACAAGGATACCTAGAAATCCTTTCCAAGGATTCGGCCTAGGAGAGAAAAATAAAAGGATTATGATTCTAAATTGGCCATAGTGAAAAGAAATGATGAAAATGATTGAAAAAACCTTACTTTGAGTTCTTGAAGTTTCGGCCTTGAATAAGAAAAGAAGAGAATAAAAAGTAACTTGGTGATTTCGGCTTACACAAAAAGAAAAGAGAAAAAGGATAGTGATTTATGGCATAAAATAGTTTCGGTTTTCAATAGAATGAAAAGAAGAAAAGAAAATCGAAATAGAAATTGATTCGGTTGGCAAAAGAGATGAGAATGATGTTGATTCACAAAAGAAAAGAGATTGGTTTTGGAACCTATGCACATTCGGCCAAGGGAAAGAAATTGAAAAAAATGGTTCTTGAACTTTTGTAGTTTCGGCAAAGAGGGAAAGAGAAGAGAGAAATAGGATGAAAAAGAAAAGAAAATGAGAAATGATCAAAGAGAATGAATGGGTTTCGGTTATGGAAGAAATTGAATAAAGAGAAAAAGTTTTTGGTAATGGTCAAGTGAGAAAAGATGAAAGAAAATGCCTTCAAAAGTGGTAATATTTTGGTACCAAAAAGAGAGAAAATCTTGAGAGGAAAAGAAGAAAAAAAGTACCAATTTAGCCAAATATGATAGCCAAAACAAAACAAAGTTTTCACCTAATGCAAATGATAATTTCGGTTAAGGAGAAAGATTTTGGAGAAAGGAGAAAAGATGGACAATTTGCTAGGATTTTTGGCCAACTAGCACCCTAATGGCTACACAAAATTTTTGGTCAACCTTAGCCAACATTATCCCCCTTTTTCCTCCTTGCTTCTTCCCCATCAAATCCAAAATTTCCAAGACAATACCCCTATTTCAAGCCTTTGTCCCCTCTATCTTATCCTCCTATCTTGATTCCATGCCATAATTCTTTTGCTTGCCTTATTCACATGGTCAAATAGCCAAAATTAAGAGAATGTTCATCCATTCTAGAAGGATCTTGGCCGACACTTATAGGAAGGAAACAAAAAATAAAATCCACCCTTATGCTAGCTAGAGATTGAACCTCACTCCTCAAGCACACATCCATGCATCTTAACCACCTTGCCAATTACTCAACTTATGCTAGAAACCTTTTGTCATTAATTCTTAAAGGCTATCATGCTTAGCTCTCTCTTAATTATTAAAATTAAAAGTTTCACTAAGCATTCACTTAATTAATGAAGCTCAAATAACTTCCAAAATACACTCAATAATAATTAAGCATGCAACATCATTCAATCAAGTAAGATGCATAACCCCTAATTATCAGGATGTTACAGGGCCAGTGGCATATCAACTAGCTTTACCGTCAGAGTTAGAAAAGATTCACAATGTATTTCAAGTGTCGATGTTATGCTAATATAGATTAGATCTGTCACACGTAATTTCTCCGACAGAGATTTAAATTCATCCTGATATGACATATAGCGAAGAACCGATCAGAACTCGCTCAAGAGTTTAAAGAGTTGAGAAATGAAAGAATAGATTTAGTGAAAGTGCTTTGGCAATGACACGGTGTCGAAGAACTATGTGGGAACCTAAGGAAGATATGAGAAAACAATACCCTAACCTATTTCCTGGTAAGATTTTCGGGGACGAAAATTCCTAAGGAGAGACAGTTGTAACAGCCCATTTTTAGTCAAAACAGAACAATGGTTTTGGGACCACAAATCCAAGGTCAAAATATTTATTTTATTATTATTTTAATGTCTACGACATGATAGTATGATCGTGGAAATTTTTCATTAAGAAATTTCAATGTTTGCATGCATAATTTAGTGAAAAGGATTAAATCGCGTAAAGTGTAAAAGTTGAGTTCCATTAGTTAAAGGTGTCTAATAGATATAGAACCTTAAACTAGAGGTCCTTATGTGGTAATTAGACCATTTTTATGTGAATGGACATTTATGGACATTAAATGGACGTTTTAAATGATTTTATAACAAGTTTAATTTTGTAATTTGGTAATTAAGGTTAATTAAAATAAAACAAAATAATGTATCATATTTCTTCTTCATTTACTCAACCAAAAATTTGAAGAAAGAAGCCATTTTTTCTAGGGTTCAAAGGTTCAGCCATTGATACTAGTACCTATCAACAAAAGCAACGTACGGATCTAGATCGAGGGAAAATAAAGTATTGGACTAGTCGATCCATTTCATTGTTTTTGTGGTCGAGGTAATTTCTTATTTTAATAAGCATTAATATAATTGTGATTTAAATGCTCCATTATTTAATTAATTGTGAACATTGCCTTACGAAATTGTTCGATGAAGATTCGGCAATGTGAAATCCTAGTTGAAACTTAAGAATAGATTAGGAAACAAATGGAATGTCATTAAGGGTTATGTGATTTGGATGTTGGTCAATACGTTACTGGTGGTTGAGTTTTTCGGCATGTGTTGTGGATTCTCGTCAACTTGTGTGAGCATCACCGTGTAATTACGTCTTGACCATCAGCTTGTGTGAGAAGACCCATTAATAGCTCGAGAGGGAGCATTATATGAGATATAATGTTGAGATAGCTTTGGCTCTGTATTTGGCACTTAGGATGCGAGATTCCCGAGTATTTGATATTATTGCAAATGGTCCAATGGGTATATCGATGGATTAGAAGAGTATGAAATTGATATGAATTAGTACAGGTATGTACGTGAACTATACAACCATTGAATCGAAGAAATTGATGAAATTCACGTCTAACCTTTGGATTGAACATGTGTTAAGTTTTTGGACTTAAATTGAGTTGCATTATGTGATGATTAAATACTTGAATGATAGTTGAATGGTAAGTTTTATTTATTAAGCATATGAGCTTACTAAGCTTTATATCTTACTCTATTTACTTTTCTGTGTTTTATTTATATCCTACTCTGTTTACTTTTCTGTGTTTTATAGTGATTATCAAAGCTTCCTTGGATTTGGGAGTCGTCAGAGATCTCATCACACTATCCAACTATCATTTTGGTATTTTTGAACTTATGTATTTGGTTATATGGCATGTATAGGAGTTGTGGTTAATATGGTCTATATGTGTTGGTAATGGATTTAGCCATTTGATTTGGCTTGTAAATGATGAATGTTTAGTTATGTGTATAGCCATGTGACTTGGCTTATTTTGATATACTTGGTGATGTATATATATGTGCAAATGGACTTTTGTTATGTGGTTGATAATTGCTATGTGATGCTTGTTGTGAATTGGCATTTTGAATACCAAATGGTTGAAATTTGGAGATATGGCATGCATGTGAATTTAGGAAAAATAATGTATATATGAAGTTAACCATTTAAGTGATTTGTGAATGTGAAATTGGTATGTTTTGAATAGGTAAATTATGATCTTATAAGCATTATAGTTCTTGGTATGGAAATAGCATGAATTAGGCTTGGTTGAGATTGGTTTGAATGCTATTTGATGATATGGTCATATGCCTTTTGACATGAATAGGTGAATGCTAGTTTGGGTGAGAAAGATGGCTTGGAAAATAGCCTATTTTTGTCCACACGGGCAGAGAGACATGGGTGTGTGTCTCAGCCGTGACACGGTTGTGTTTCCCTTGGTGTTTATTTAAAACCAATTTAGTATGCTCCACACGGCCCAGCACATGGGTGTGTGACTTGGTCGTGTGGCATAAGTAATATACCCTACAGTTTTGGCATGGCCTAGCACACGGCCTGGCATATTGGCGTGTGAGGCCATTTCAAAGGGCACATGGGCTAGTCACACGGGCATGTGGTTGGCCGTGTGACCCAAGTCAGAGAGTTACACGCGATCAGACACGGGTTGGGACACGGCTATGTGATCCCATTTTGAAGGTCCACACGACCTGTGACATAGGCGTGTCTTTGGCCCTATGAGACACACGGCCGGGCAACACGGGCGTATGTCCCCTCTATTTTGAAAATTTTCTATATTTTCCAAAAAATTTCCTAAGTTATCGATTTAGTCCCAAACCACTCCTAATGCATGTTTTTGGCCTCAAGGGCTTGTATTAGGGACTATATGATTGATTGTGAATGATTTTTATTTGGGAATGAAAAATGTATGAGAAATGTTTGATGTTTAAGTAATAAGTCCAGTAATGCTCTATAACCCTATTCCGCGACGGATATGGGTTGGGGGTGTTACACTCTGCCCGGTCGTCGAGCCCGAATACTAACGCGCCGTACCACTATCTCGTGTCATGATCATCTCAAATCGTCACGTTATTACACATGCATATTTTTTTCTTTTATTAACATTGTATATTAACATAGCATTCACATGAATTGTAAGTCATTACTTTTTATCGATAAAACAAGTCAACCATTCATTAAATAAATATAAAAGAAGTACTAAACTTGCATTAGGACCACTTAACAAAATTTCCCAAAACTGCTACGTAGGTATCGATACTGAAAATGAGGTATCGATAATTCTCTCAAGTGGTATCGATACCACCTGGAAAATTGATACCAAGCTAGATTACTATTTCTCTTTTTAAGAACCTAACAATAAGAAAATTTTGTTACTATAGAAAAGTATAGATAATTTTACCACAAATATCGATACTCATGATAAAATATTGATACCAATTTTCAAAACTGAATACTGCACTTTTGAAAATCACAGAGGTATCATTTTTAAACCGAATATCAATACCTCTGTTCCAGACCATAAAAACATAGCGCATATCAATATATAATTTATACCAAAATAGTTTTAAACGTCATACATCAATTACCTTATAAAATAAACACCAAAATGTCCCAAATAGTAGTCTCAAACATCATATTTTAAGTTCACAAATCATCAAGCTTAATATGCATGCAATCAACTAAAGATCATACCAAAACTAACATAAAATCTACCACATTCCCTTTTACTCCCAAAAATACAAATAATCAAAAGAACACCTATAAATAGCACCTAAAGCTTTGGCTTAGATCACCCCTTGAGACCACACCGCTCACACCAGCACTACTTATCTGCAATGGTTGAAAAGGAATGGGTGAGCTTAACAAGCTTAGTGAATGCTCAGAACAACCACTACGCAAACAAGTCATTATGCATCAACAAAGAAGACATGCAACATAATCATAACATCTTCTACTCTTATGTCATGTTTTACACATTTAATCATCTTTCATGAATATTTACACATTAATCACATGAATATTTAAGCATATATTACAGCACATATTAATCACATTTAATCACTTTCAGTCACATTTTATAAGATAGTTTGGCTATTAAGGATATGAAACATAAAGTGGACTCTATCACCACTCATCGAATACACTGATCTCCAACACACCAAAATGACTCATAGAGTCGAACATGTCCCATAAGAAAAGCATATAGCTAACACTCTCCAACACACCAAACACACATATCCCGGTGAATAGAGCTTAGCTCACATTCCCTTATCTCTCTGAAAAATATCCCTAGGCCTCAACACCCCAAAATCACATCACAAAGGTGAGTACTCACAATCTTATGGCATGCCAACTATATCCAACGGTCTCATAATAACACAAGGCCAAAATATCAACATTATTATCACATATTTACTTACTAGATTTTCACACGTATTCACTGCATATTCACATCATTAGCACATTATAAACACGGTTACATGGCAAGAATAACATACCCACATATTTACTATCACATGGCATGGTCAACACACCCTCATATTCACTTTCAAATCAGTCATCATAAGCTTATAGAATATGTCATAGCATCTCATATATGTTCATAATTTCACAGTTTCACAATTTCATAATTTCACAAGCATACATATATCACATTTAATCATAAGCGTGACAACACTTACTCTCAAAATTTAGAGTAGGGGTTTAGGCTACCTCTAAAAATTCCCAATTACACAATGAATCATCGTGAGTAGTGATTCCAAAACACTCACCAGAAACATACTTTCACCAAAAAGCCAAAAGCTCAAACAAGCTTTTCTTCGCCTTAGTCTCTACTCGTTAAAGGTCCTATTGACTCCAAAACTTCAAAAAGACAAACCACACAAACACATAATCAACAATCAGCCATCAACTCACCTTAAACAATAAAATAAACAATAGCTTAAGCTACATTCTCTTTTAACCAAAACCTTCGACATAGAAAACTTTAAAATCGAATATGTAATAGCCCAATTTCGGTGAAATCGAATAGTGGTCTTAGGACCACAAATTCGAGCCAAAAATTAAAATTTATTTTTATTTTATTATATGATCCATAGTATACTAGAAATGTCGTGTGAAAATTTTGAAAAGAAAATTTTACCGATTATGTGCTTAATTACGAGAAGGATCAAATCACATAAAATGTAAAAGTTGGATTCTAGTAGCTAGAAGGATCAAATAGCTATGGAATTCAAAACTAGAGGTCCTTATATGGTAATTAGACCATTAAGAAAATTATGTAGATTTTTCTTGGTGATTCATCCATGGAAATGTAGAAAAAGGGCAAGGACTAAATTAGAAATAGCAAAATACTTATTAATTAAAAAGATGATAAAAGATATCATCTTATTTTATGTCATCTTATTCCCAAAAATAAACATGGAAACCTTAGGAGAGATAGAAGAGACTTTCATGGCCAAATTGGGTAAGTTTCCTTGTCTTGTTTTTAGTAATTTTGATATTTTTGGAATCGGGATAGCTTAATCTCTCTATTTGGGAGATTAATTTAAAAAGTTATCAAAGTTTAAAAATTGGGTCAAGGATGTATAGGCTAGAAATTTAAAATTGATGGTAGAAAATGAAAGATTGATGATAGATAAACAACTTTTACAAAGTTATTTTTCATGAAAACTTGATTTAGGGACTAAAGTGAAAATTGGTGAAAATCCATGGAAAATGTTAAAATTTTTGAAATGTATGTGCTGTAAAAGTTGTATGTATATTTCGGCTAGGCTTGGGTAGAAGGTCGGATTTCATGAATTTCATTTTTCGAGCTTAAGGACAAAATGGTAATTTATGAAAAAGTTAAGGGCAAAATGGTAATTTTGCCTAGGATAAAAATTGAGTCCAAATAAGTGTAAAATGTGATAAATTGACATTAAATTTACTCGTATAGATCTGGATAGACCAAATTCAGAGTTAGAACGAGGAAAATGTCGGATTCGTGGATTTATGTACACGAATATTTGTCGAGGTAAGTTTGTGTAACTAAATTGTATATGTTTTTATGCTTGATTTAAATGTTGTGTTTGTGAATTTTATCAATTCCATAAATATGTGAAATGATCACCTACTCGATATAGCCCGATAAATGAAAATGCCTGATAAAATGTTACTTGTATGCTTGACATGAATGTAGAATGTGTTTTACTCAAATTACATAAATGTTACGGAGTTATGAAATAATCGAATGCCGATAAGGTATGAAAAGTGTTTAAATCCCAGATGAATAAATGGAAAATCGATGGATATGTGATTTTTTGAAAGAAAAGAGGTCCTGTATTTGTTGCGGATAGGATTTAGCTCGAATGAGTAATCCTTCAACCTCAATTCTGATAGGATTTATGTAACATCTCGATTTAGGACCTAGTCAGAATAGTGGTGCGAGACCACAAATTCGATGTATATGTATGAGTTTTTGAGGTTTTTGCCATGTTTGCATGTTAGTGTGAAAGTTTCATGAATCAATTTTGTCAAATTGTGATTGAATTGTCCAAAAGGACAAAATTGAAAAAGTTGCCAAATGTGAGATTCTAGAAGCTATTTTTGTGAAATAACTTTGGATTATCAATTAAAGGTCCTTAAATAGTAATTTTCCCAAATTCTAATTTTTGGACAAATTTGGGCATAAATGGGTTAAAATTTGAAAGTTTGACAAAAAGGGTATTATGGTTATTTGTCAATTAAATGATTAAAATGGGAAAAAGATGATAGAATTTTCATTCATCTTCTTCCCAAAGGCTGGCGAAAATTGAGAGAAGCCATTGTTAGGGTTCTTCAAATTTTCAAGCTAGCTAGTAAGTGTATTCTATCTCCGTTTTTAATATTCTTTGTATTTTTGAAGTCCTAGTAGCATGAGTAAGCTATTTTTAGCTATATGTTGAGCTAATATGGATGTTCAAAAATGTACCCATGTATGATATACATGTATTTTGATGTTTTATGGAAGAACATGAAAGCTTGATGTAGTAGAAACATCTTTTGTTAAGTGAATTCCATGAAAAAATGCATGTAGGGACTAGTTTGTGAAAGTCTTGAGATTGGTCATACACGTATGATTTTGTGAGAATTGATGATTGCCTTAGTTGAGTAAATGGTTCGGCTATACATGAAAGGCTAGAAAGTTGAATGAAAATCACTTTACGAGCCTTGGGCCAAATGTGTAAATATAGAAAGTTTTGAGGCAAAATGGTAATTTTGCTAAAGTATGAGATAAGGGTCAATTTAGTCAATGTGTGTATTGAAAGTTGATTTATTCATTATAGATCAAGAAAGACGAAGCCCGGATCGAAACCGAGGCAAGAGCAAGGTGGTGGACTAAATTACACATTTTTATACTTTTTAAATACCGAGGTAAGTTTATGCGTAATCAATGCGTTATACTTATATGTTCTTAATGTTAGCTAGTGTATAGCAGGAATGAGAATGAATGAGAATGATTGAGAACCTATGTGGTTCAAGTGGAATAATGTGGCAGATATCATGAATGAATGAATGAGTAAGTAGATTTGTAGATGTGTAGTGATAATATTTGATGTGGGCTAAGTGCGATTCCACCTTAATACTTAACAACTATGGGTTGTGTACGATACCATAGTTAAGTATATTATTTAGTGGGCTATGTGCGAAACCACTATGAGTACCTCTTGGTATGCTATGTACGATACTACCTTATTACCTGATTGTGGTGGGTTGAGTGCGAAACCACCAAGTAATTTAGCTGTGTGGATATATTAGTGTGATAAAATGATGTGTTGTACTTTCGATTAAATGTGGTATTGAATGCAGGGGTGCATGTTAATGATTATGAGTATGTGACTCATAATGTTTTGGAAATGTGGTAAGGGATAAAAAGAGTAAGCATAATTATGGATTTGAATTTATTTGGTAGTAAAATGCTAATTGTTGTTTAGTTTATACTAGAATGCTTAAATTGTTTATATGTAAACTTACTAAGCTCAAGGCTTACTCTTTTTCTTTTCCCTTGTCTTATAGAGAAGGAGGGTTGAATCGAGATACGTGGATTAATCAAAAGATCGCCCACACTATCAGCTTACTCTGGTACATTAGACTAAATGTTTTACATATGGAATGTATAGGGGCTATACAAGTTAGTGAATTTTGTTGTAAATAGCTAAGATGTGTTAGCCTATAGATGGATACTTTATTTTGTATAATGCCATGGTTGATGGCTACTTTATTATATGAAAAGACATAGTTATCCATGTGAGATTGTGTTTGAATTTGAGTTGATTACGGATGTGTTGTTTGAGTATATGTTGTAAGGACTTGAGGGGTGAGAAGAACTTAGCACATAGCTTTGTTCTTGTCCATGTGGATAGACACACGGGCATGTGTCTAGGCCATGTGTGACACATGGCCAGCCTATGGGCGTGTGCCTTGGCCGTGTCTCTTCTACAGTTTTAAGTAGTTTAGGCCATGGGCTAGCCACACGGGCGTGTGTCTAGACTTCAGGCCATGTGGTGTAGTCAGTGTTCACCATGGGTGGTGAGCACGGGCATGTGCCTTAGCCGTGAGGCATTGGTAGAATGCTTGGGTTTTCAAGCACGGGTTGAGGGCATGGGAATGTGAGACCTCCATTGGCGTGTCTCACCTTACACGGGCATGTAGTCCCCGTTTAGGTAGAAAATTTTAAAATTGCAGAAGTTTTTGATAGGGTCTCGAGAGCCCTCGTGATTTTGAGTGAGGCCTCGTAAGTCGAGATTGAGGTAGTTAAGATGACTTAAGAGAGTAGTCACGATGAGCCTAAGTGACGATCATGTGGTTTTAATATAGTAACGCATCGGGCCCAGTTTCGGCAAGTATCACGGGTAGGGGTGTTACAATTTAGCCCGGACGGGTAATCCTGATATAAGTCCTCTCGAGCATATGTTATGGATTGGATTTAGCCCAGACGGGTAATCCAGATCAAGCTCTTTAGAGCATATGACATGAAAAGGATTTATCATGGACTAGTAATCTTGTTGTATACATGTGTAGCTCGAGAGTGTACCCTCTGAAAATTGTACCTTAAGGGTACTATTGGACGTGAATTGACGGATTCTAATTTGTACACCTTGGGTGTACTACCTGTGTATCCATTGATATTTTGAATAAATTCAATGGGTAAAGTTCCGACAAGAGCAAAGATGAATTGAAAACAAATTGACATGGAATGATACATATGATATGGGAATATGACGTGAAAGAATATTACATGAAATGCAAGAAAATGATAATACATGACAAGTGATATATGAAATATGAGATGATGATATTTGTACATGGAAACTATTTGATGAGAATGTTCATTCTTAATTATGGACTTGTAAACCTAGAGTGTACTAATCGTGACTTTAATATTTCGAATAATATGTGTAAAGTTCTGATGCGAAATGATCTAAATTTGAAAAAAAAAACTATTATGAAATTATACTCAAAATGATGAGATGAATCATGTATGTTTAATGAATACATGATCTGGAAAGCATATGTGTTTGGAAACTTGATTACTGTTGAGCCCATACATGTCTTGATATTACTAAGGAATGTATGACTAACTAAGGCAATGAGAATGTATGTAGGGCTTGAGATCAAAGTGGTTGAATATGCCTTACTTAGTTACTTCAAATAGGATGTATGGTAAGTTAAGTACCATGTTATACGAACTTACTAAGCATTTTATGCTTACCCCATTTTATATTCCCCTGTTTTAGAGTAGAGCTCGTTGGAATGGAAGCTTGGCAGAGATCACTCACACCATCCATCGGCCCATGTCGGTATAGTATGGTAATTTAGTTATGGTTGTAATGGCATGTATAGGATATGTTGGTCATATTGGCATGTAAGTGTAAATGATGCTTGTAATCTAGCCATTGGAATGGCTAGTGATGATTATGTTTTGGTACATGCATATATATATTT
Source organism: Gossypium rotundifolium (assembly GCA_025506655.1). Classification (NCBI taxonomy): domain Eukaryota; kingdom Viridiplantae; phylum Streptophyta; class Magnoliopsida; order Malvales; family Malvaceae; genus Gossypium; species Gossypium rotundifolium. The sequence goes on along the minus strand of CP106732.1, from coordinate 65,380,649 downwards.
AAGTTCATGTTATGGCGATAACATAGGTACTATATATTGTTTGATTAAGAAAGGGGAAACAAGTATGCTTATTAAAGACTAAGATTGTAAACATGAATGCTTGTGATGATATATCATGTTGAATGATAGAGTTTTCTCATCCTGAATGCTTGAAATGGTTGGTATTTGTATGTATGATTCAAGTGCAGGTAATTGGTGAAATTTTGGGTGAGAAATAAAGCTAGAAATAGCTTTATTTTGTCCACATGGCCTAGTAACACGGGCATGTGGTTAGGCCATGTGTCCCCTGTACCTTAAATTCAAGAAAATAGAATGCTCAAAATTGAGCATACGGGCAGAGACAAGTGCATGTGTCTCAGCCATGTGGGTGACACGGCCTTGAACACGGGCGTGTGTCTTGGCCATTTGAAACATGCACCTAATTCGAATTTAATTAATTAAACACACGGCCTAGCACACGGGCGTGCGGCATCGCCGTGTGGCACAAGTTAAAAAGCTACCTAATTTTGAACACGACTTGTAGCACGGGCGTGTCCTAGGGTCACACGGGTGTGTCCCTTGGACCACACGAGTGTGTAAGCCCTGTACCTTGGAAAATTTTAGAATTTTGCAAAAAATTCCCTGAGTTACCGATTTAGTCCTAACTTGATTCTAATGCTCGTATTGGGCCTCGAGGGTCCATTTAAGGGACATTATGAATGACCTCGGTGAATGAATAGTAACTTTCTTGAATTAATCGATAAATGTTTTGAATGTTTCAGTGACGGATAAGAGTCAGAGGTGTTACATTTAGCGGTATTAGAACTATGGTTTAGTCGATTCTCAGACTGAGCATGGCATATGTGGAGTCTAGAAATACATGCCATTATATAACCTGTGATAGTGTGATATCTCCCGACTCTGATGAAAATTGTTTTACAAATAGACAAAGATGCTTTCCAACCAAGCTAATTTTGATGACTCCGAAAGAGATACTCAAGTAACTGAGTAAAATGTTACTGATGATGAAATAGAATCAGAGAAGGTACGGATAAATGTTTTATAGTACATGAGAATGATAAATGTTGTGTTATATAAGTATATATATATGAAAGCTAATTTTTGAGGTTTACGATCTCCACCCCCTCACCAGTATAGTTTTATACAATGAAATTTACAAGATTCATATGGATTAAGCTCATGAATGTTGACCTAAAAAGTTCAAAGGCTAAATGACTAATGATGTAGTCAAAATATGAACGGGTTAATAAGTAAATATGGTATTAAAGAGATATCAGACTTTTCTGAAGATTATTCTAAATATGTGATGTAATTGTTAAGGAAGAAGTTATTCATGATTAATTGACTTATCCAGATATGATAATTACTGAATGGATTAGCCAAAAATTCTTCTGAATTGACTCTTTCAGTGAGCTGAATAACATAATATTATTGATGATTTTATGGGTTAGTGGAATAGTGATAAAACCGCAAAGATATTTGAATACAGTTGTGATAATTGGGTATATTATAGCAACATCTCCTAGGTACTCTATAAGTACTATTATTCTTAGAGGCATATGAAATTGTGCATGTACAGATGCAATATTCATCGTATTGAAAGACTAGTAAAAAATGATAAATGGAATTACTAAAAGCCTGGTTGATTCATGAGTAGTATTGCTCTACTTTACTTGGGTTGCTAATTCATCATGAATGATATAAGATTTGATGATAAGATTTATGTAATACTATTTTCTACTTCTACTGATTAAAGCTCTGAATTGCAAATGTGCAAGTTATATTGTTTTTATCACAGTGGTTTCTACTAAGTATGTGTTATATTATTCTTCTGAATTTTCTCTGAGATATTAACAATCTCTTAAGTATGTAAACTGGATTATCTGTGAAAGATATTCTTTAATTGAAGGTAATTACATTCATTACCGATATAAATATTGACTCGATCATGAGGTATGGTGATAGGGATCACAGATTATAGAAATTGTATTACTGCATTGGTTATTATTGGGGCCACATTCGGTTCTCCCTCTTATAAATTGAGGTACACTATTGATATTGAAGTGTTGCTTTATTTGTACGACTGAAATGTCGGTCATAATATAGCACCATAGTTTTGATTTATTTAATGGTTCTAGCTTTGGAAAAACTCAAAGCTTCAATGTTAATAATTGAAATAGCTACATTGATGACATAGTTATTATCGAAAAGATATAAAACTTGAATGAACCGATAAATATCAGTAAAGTTTTGACCTGTTGGAAACTGAGTTACCGAAGTATTAATTCTGGTTCAGCCTGAATCGGGTAAGGAGTTTGTTATTACAGAGATGTATTATTGAATGGAATTAGACTGTGTTTTGATGCAATAAGGCAAAGTAATAGCCTATACTTTTAGATAGTTAAAAACCAAATGGAAAGAATTACCCGATACATGATCTAGAATTGACAGCTATCATTTTTGTATTGAAATCTGACAACATTTCTTGTTTGGTGAAAAATGTCATATATTCATCGATTGTAAAAGTTGAAGTATCTGATGTTGCTAAAAGATTTGACTTTGAGATTTTGTATATGGCTTGAATTATTGAAAAACCCTAATTTGGGTAATTGATTATCATTCAGGAAAAGTAAATATGGTTGCTGATATATTGAGTAGAAAATTATTTGTTTGCCTTATGAGCAATAGACACTCAATTGCTATTTTCTGAATGAAAGAATAATTTTAGCTAAGTATAGAGCTTAACCGATGTTTATACAATAGAACAGTGAAACTTAGAAAAGTGATAATGAGTTGTAAGTTAAATGAATACAGTGTGAAATAATTTCTGATTCAAAATTTTAGAATAGATTCAGTAAATGTCTGTTATTCAGAAATAGAGTCCGTGTACTAAAGAAATTAGAGCTTGTACTAAAAATTTTACATGAACGATCACAGTGGTACTATGTAAGTTTATCTACGAAATGATAAAATGCATAATGAATTGAAAAAGATGTATTAGTAACTCGGAAATGAAATGTGATACTTCTGAAATTGTACTTAAATGATAGATGTACCAGCAAGATAAGGATAAAACTTTCAAGATGGTTATAGCTAGAGAAAATACCGAAATGGAAATGGGACAAAGTTACCATGAATTTTATATTGGGATTATCCTTGTCTATGAAAAAGAAATATACTATTTGAGTACTTTTTGATTGTTTGACAAAGCCTACACATTTCATTCTGGGACAAATGAAATTCTCGCTTGATAGATTGCTTGAATTATCTACTTTTGAGATTAACAAACTATATGAGGTGCTAGATTCTATTATTCCTGATAAAGATCTACAGTTTATATTTCGATTCTGAAATAAGATACAAGAAACTCTGGGTATACGTTACATTTTAGTAATGTGTTTGTAACACCCCGAATTTAGGCCTAGAAGTATTGGGCCTATTGGGCTTTAGGCTTTAGGTCTCAGAAAAATTTTAAGTGAGCGAGAAAATGACATTTGGCATGTGAGTTTTGATGGTTAATGAATTTGGAGTGTCTAAGGGTGTTGGAGATGTCCTGAGATCAAGTAAGGGTATAGGAAAAATTTTGGTTTTAGCCCCAAGGAACTATGGCTTTAGTTAGTAGGCCTTTTAAATAAATGAAGAAGAGAAATAGGACATAAGTGGGCCTGTGGTCCAGTGGCAAGGTGGCGTCACTTGGGGAGCTACAAGGTGGCATGAAGAGGTCTAAGGTTCGAGTAGTGGTAAGGTGTTTTTGGAGTGTTTATTTTGCATAGTGGATGGCCAGAGTTGTGTGGAATTTGGACTCTTTTGTTGAAGTGTTTGAATTGGTCTTGTGAGCTGATAAGAAGGGAATTTCAAATGAGATTAGGGAGATATCATGGAGAAAATTAGGAGATGAGAGGTGTGTAGAGTTGGTGCCGAATTGGACTGTGGGGGAAGGTAGGATTCGGCTATTGGCTATAAAAGGAGATGTCGAATTCCTTTGAGAGTTCCTTGGGTTCCATTACATTTCTTTTTCTCCCCCTTAGTCGAATTCTTCCATTTGCCAAGATTTTGATTTTCTCTCTAGCTGAATTCTTCTCCTGAGAGTTTTCTAAACACCCTTTCTCTCTAAGTGCTCAGAAGTCGAATCCTCTATACCCTCTCTTCTCAAATTCCCTTTCTTGTTCACCTTTGGTTCTAGCCGATCATTTATTCTCTTATTCTCACTATTGGTGCCAAATTTTCTCTGTCACCATACTAATCTCAAAAGCTGAATTTAGGTCGCAGGATCGAAAGTGGATTTGGATAAGGTTCAAAGATCACAAGCGTGGTAAGGATTGTTAGCAAAGTGATCGAGGGGATACTCGTGATTAGTAGTTAAGGAAAGGCTATTAGAACCAGGTGGAATACGGTTCAAGACCAAGGATAGAATAGCACGTCACAGTAACTAGGTGTGTACAAACACTACAACCATAATATCGGCAATGCTTAAAAGCCGAAAAGCCGAAAGTGGCTAAATGGGCCCGGTGGGCTGAGGCTAAGTTTGATGAAATTGTTTGGTTGGTTATACGAATTGAGTTAGTCATGCATGTTACATGATCTGGAATTACTTTGGGCCTAATAGGCCATATGGATGAGATTTGGGCCTAATGGTCCATAAGGATGTGATTTGGTCTTGATGGGCTTTATGGGGACGTAGAAAAGTATGTTAGGGTTTAAAGGACTTTAGGCCTAGTTCTAAACAACTCTTAAACCGCATAAGACTTAATCCAATAATTAAACATGTCCGTGGACAAGTCGCTGGGTTAGAGTGTGGCAACGGACATATGCATGTCTAGGATTGGATCTAGGGAAAGCTTGGTACTTAAGCGGTCCTAGCGACCCACCTCCTCTTCGCTAGAATCCTACCTGGTGCATAGTGTTTGTTCGCTTTGGCCGCAATAACTTGTTAGTGGGCCAAAGTTTATAACTAAAACCCGAGAGGGACCAAGTACCCCTGATTTGAAAAATTATTGAAATATCCTTAGATTTGTAAAATTACTAAAATACCCCTATTATGCAAAATTACCAAAATACCCATAGTTTGGAAAAATTACCAAAATACCCTTAGTTTGGAAAATTACCAAAATACCCTTAGTTTAGAAAGTTACCATAATACCCTCGATTTATGAAATTACCAAATGTTCGAGACATTCTTAGTTGATGCTCGATGATCATGAAAAAGAGTGTACATACCCCGATGATCAGTTCATCTACCATGTCCAAAGCTGATGGTGAACTTCTAGCTGATCCAACTAAGTACAGGAGTCTTGCTGGTTGACTTCAGTATGTTGTTCTGATCAGACCCGACATTGCTTATGAGGTAAATAGAATTTGTCAGTTCATGCATAGCCGCACAACTACTCATATGATGGCTCTTAAACGCATATTGCAATATCTATGTGGCACCATGGACTTCGGGATAGTTTTCCATCTGTCTACTCGGTTGTCATTGGTAGGATATGCCGATGCCAACTGGGGCCTTGATTTTGACGATCGACGGCCAACCTCAGGCTACTGTGTATATTTTGGGCAAACTCTTGTCTCATGGGGTTCTAAAAAGCTGCAAGTAGTGTCCCGATCTATGGCTAAGGTAGAATATAGAAGTCAGGCCGTTGCTACAAGTGACATGATTTGGTTGGTTTTGTTACTTCATGAGTTACAACTTACGTCTGATGATACTCCAACTATTTGGTGCTATAGCTCCAGTGCTATTGCGGTTGCGGCTAATCATGTTTTACACTCAAAGTTCAAGCATGTAGAGCTTGATTTGTTTTTTGTTCGTGAGAAAGTTGCGGATGGGTCTCTTCTGGTAGGTAAAGTTCTTGCCGATGATGAAGTGGCTAATATACTTACCAAACCCTTATCGGTGACATATTTTACGAGGTTTCGAAGTCTTCTTCGCATTTTGTCAGTGGAGAAGATGGGTGCATGATAGTATTATCATATAGCTACATCAGTTAAGCTGTTAATCAAGTGTTGTTAGCACAGCTAATCAGAATGATTGTTTGTTAAGAGAGGTTAATAATAGACCTCTATATATGTACTGTCTAGAAAATGAATGAGGGCAGAATTCAATCATAGATTTTAAAAAGAAAGATTAGCTTTATTTCTTTCTTAGCTTGTTCTCTTAAGATTAGTTTCATCTTCTAGTGGTATTAACATACGAGCCAGACGAATCAAAATAATCGAACAGATTTAAATCACCCACTCGAGGAAGACCAATGCACGGGTCAGAGCTCGAGTAAACACGAGCACGCGATTTCATTCTCAAAGGAATAGGTGCGGGCCCAAATTGAACACAATTATTTGTTGGCCCATTACCATCAAACTGTCCAGGCCTAGTGGGCCCACCATTACTGCCAACGAATGTTGGCCTGGGAACCACATTCGGCCTAGGCGTAGGAAGACCAGGCACTCCTAAATGTGAGCTAGATAGCCCACCACCAAAGCCTTGTCCGGGCCAATTAAAATTCAGCAGAAAGGCTACTTGCCCATGCAATCCAAGATTTGGCTGAGTGTTGCATCCAGCTGTAGGCGAATTTTGACCAAAATAAAGCCAATTTTGACCAAGTGGATGGTTTACTTTTAGCCTTTGAGAGGGCCACTCTCCTCTATCGCCATAACCTTCTTGTGTCGCAATAGGAACATGACCAGGATGAAGCCTCAACGTCGGCAATGAGTAGGTAACCGCAGCGGTTGGTGGAGCATCTTATGACCTATCAACATCATGATTGTAATGGTAGAAGCACCGTTGAGCGGTGTGCCCAAACCGATTGTAAATTTTGCATTATGTACATGGTCGAAACCCCCTCCCACGGTTGAACAGAGGTTGACTTTCATGGAAGGATTCAGATCGAGGTTGTGACGATGCTCCTTCAATGAGGTTGGCATGCATGGCTACCTCTTGAACTACCCGTAACTGCCTACTCTCGCAGTCAACTAAGGTATCAACGAGTCGTTTAAATGGCACTGTCTCTGACAAGAGAGACGCTGATGACACAATCGCTTCAAACTCAGAAGGAAGACCAGCAAGCAGCACCTCCATTTTCTCCGCCTCTGCAACCTGAGCGCCGGATGCTGCTAGCAAAGCACACAGATGTATAATGCGATCAACATAATTTTTAATGGTAAGAGTACCTTTTTTTAAAGAATGGATTTCATGTCTAAGTTTAGACTATTTGTCTCCAGTGTCTACCGCGAAATGACTCGCCATTGTAAGCCACACATCCGAGGCAGTCCTATCGTCCGTGAATGATGAAAGGAATGAGGTGTGGATTGTGGAGAGCAACCACGAGGTGAGGAGTTAATCCTGTTGAGAGAAGACAATAGCACAATGATCCGGTGGAAGAGAACCATCCTCTGCTTGGACAAATTGCGCTGGTGCAGGGAATTTTCCATCTAAGAACCCGAGCAATCCATATCCACCAAGAATCAGCCTCACCTACTGTTGTCACTGAAGAAAAGTGCCTTCATCGAGTTTCACAATGTCATGACGATGAAAAGACATGACAACATTATCACCGGTAAACATACCACCACCACCGTGAGCAAAGTCGGATTCAGGGGAAGACGTGATAGCCATTGGTCCAAGGATCACAAAGTGACTAATACCATGCTAGAAGATCAAACTAATCATAATAGAACAAGTTAAGAAAGAAATAAAGCTAGTCTGTCTTTTCTGAATCTATGATTGAATTCTGCCCTTATTCATTTTTTACACCAAAATACCCCTAATTTGTAGAATTACTAAAATACCTACGATTTGGAAATTTATAAAAATACCACTATAGGGTAGAATTATGATAATACCCCTGTAGGGTAGAATTATAGAAATACCCTTGATTGTGAAATGACTAAAATGCCCTTATGTGTTGAGTATGAGTTTTTATGGATGTTACTTATGTATTTGCTGCGTTCATATGATATTCTGTTTATGATGCATATGGGTGGGAATTATGGCACGGATGAAGAATTTGAGGATCGCATAGTCGCTTGATGATCGTGGATCCACCTATGGCTTTAAGCCCATTAAATGATTAGCAGCTTTGCTGCAACGTTGAGTAGTGCCACTGTGAGTACTACCATTGGAGTGTAGCGGAGGGGTGGGTCGAGCTAGAATTCCCCACAGGTGTATAAGGTTGGAAAGGAAATGGTGTGTGTAGCGGATGGATTTTTGGGGAGGGATTTGCATTACCTTGTTTCGCATATGATATGATATGATATGATATGATATGATATGATATGATATGATATGATATGATATGAGGTCATTGTGGGCTAAGGCCAAGACCACCGATTTTGATAGGGCTTAGCCCCAATGTGAATATGTATATTGATTTGATTGCCAAGGGTTGTACACATTGAGTTTCGAAACTCACACCCTTTATTTAATGTTTCAGGTGATCTTTAGTAGATGGCTCGACGTGGGAGAGGACTTGGAGTTGGCCACACTACGAGATGTTTAAATTTTTATTTATCTATTTCAAAAAACATGGTTTTAATTGCATTATTTTAGTTGGATGTGTTAAGGCCTTTGTACTCCGATTTGACATAGATTTTGGGTTTGTTGTTTTCAACTATTTACTTAAGTATTAAACCTAAGTAAATTTTGTATGTTTAAACTTTGTTTCTGAAATGCTTAAAATAATAAAATGGGCTTTTATCATTACTTAACAAGACTCAAGGATTTTGGGCTTTTGGGCCTTAAATTGTTAATTAGTAAAATCGTTTTGAAGCATGCCTTCAATGTGACATTCCGGATTCGGGCCTAACTTCTAGGTCGAATTTGGGGTGTGACATTTAGTGGTATCAAAGCCCAGTTGCAAAGCTCGGGCTGTGAATGGGCCTTAGATTTTGGGTTTTAAAAATGAGTAGACTAAAAAGTTTTTGCAGGATTCTTGAAGTGTGGTTCACCAAGCCCTCAACATCGAGCCAAGTAAGTTTTCTGTGTGTACCTTTGTTCAAATTTCAGAACTATATCCAGATATTGGACTACTTTAGACAATAGGTTTTTAGAGACTAAAGCTCATAGGAAACTTAAGCTTGTAGTGGATTTACGACTGCGAAACAACTTTTAAATTGTTACTTGCATAAGACTTGTGCTTTAAACAGTGGAACTATGAACTATATACATTAAAATTCCTCATTCAGATAATACGAGAATCAACGATGAGCACTAGAAGAAGTGCAAGGGGTCATGGCAGAGGTCGTGGAAGTGTTAGGGCTCATGTCCTAACTCAGCTAGTTAGGGAGGTACTGGAGGAGGTTAAAAAAATTGGTGAAACATTTCGGGATAGGTGCGTGGACTGTAAGAAAAAAAGAGATCGCAGTTCTCTAGGACCGCAGTCTCATTCTGTGAAGCATGTTAAGGTACGTCCAAACTTTTTGGCTTGCGAATATTGTAGAAGGCATCATCCGGGTGAATGCTGGAGGAAGTCAGGAGCGTGTTTTAGATGCGAGTCTGAGGAGCATCAGGCTTGGGATTGTTCAATCACCATTAAGTCGGGTATGTTTTGTATGGATGTGACATTTTGGGCATAAAAACTGTATGCATGCAATGTTTATCTACTCTAGTGGGTAAGTGTAAAGGGTTCAAATAGAGTTAATGTGTGTTAGTGTTATTAAAATCAGAGTTTGCAGCGGAAGCATAGTGGTGTGACTTGAGCAGTGCGATTAATAGTTAGTTGGAAATTTTGAGGACAAAATTTCTTTAAGGGGTAGATTTGTAACGCCCCGAATTTGGGCCTAGAAGTATTGGGCCTATTGGGCTTTGGGCTTTGGGTCTTAGAAAAATTTTAATTGAGCGAGAAAATGATATTTGGTATGTGAGCTTTGATGGTTAATGAATTTGAAGTGTATAGGGTGTTGGAGATGTCTTGAGATCAAGTAAGGGTATAAGAAAAATTTTTATTTTAACCCCAAGGAACTATGGCTTCAGCTAGTAGGCCTTTTAAATAAATGAAAAGAAATAGGACACAAGTGGGCTTGTGGTCCAATGGCAAGGTGGCATCACTTGGTTAGCTACAAGGTGGCGTGAAAAGGTCCAAGGTTTGAGTAGGGGTAAGGTGTTTTTGGAGTGTTTATTTTGCATAGTGGACGGCTAGAGTTGTGTGGAATTTAGACTCTTTTGTTGAAGTGTTTGAATTGGTCTTGTGAGCTGATAAGGATGGAATTTCGGATGAGATAAGGGAGATATCATGGAGAAAAATTAGGAGATGAGAGGTGGGAAGAGTTGGTGGCGAATTGGACTATGGGGGAAGGTAGGATTTGACTATTGGCTATAAAATGAGGTGTCAAATTCCTTTGAGAGGTTCCTTGGGTTCCATTACATTTCTTTTTCTCCCCCTTAGCTGAATTCTTCTATTTGCCAAAATTTTGGTTTTCTCTTTAGCGAATTCTTCTCCTGAGAGTTGCCTAAACACCCTTTTCTCTCTAAGTGCTCAGAAGCCAAATCCTCCATACCCTCTCTTCTTAAATTCTCTTTCTTATTCGCCTTTGGTTCTAGCCGATCACTATTCTCTTCTTCTTCCTATTGGTGCCGAATTATCTCTGTCACCATACTTGTAACATCCTAGATTAGGGTTATGCGTTCGTGCATAATTCATGAGATAGTGGGATCAGTGGGTGTGTTGGATGTGTTCTGAAGAGTTTCAAGAACCCTAAGATGAAAGAAAATGAAAGGAAATGTAAGAAAATGTCAGGAAATGTAGGGAAATGTAAGGAAAAGTAAGGAAAATGTAAGGAAATGAAAGGAAATGAAAGGAAATGAAAGGAAATGAAAGGAAATGTAAGGAAATGAAAGGAAATGTAAGGAAATGTATGGAAATGTATGGAAATATATAGAAATGTAAGGAAATGCATGGAAATGTATGGAAATGTGTGGAAATGTAAGGAGATGTATGGAAATGTAAGGAAATGCTTTAGAAATGTTAAGTTTTGGAAACTAAACTAAAATAGGAAAGTGACCATTTTGGAAACCGAAGTAAAATAGGAAACTAAACATTTTGGAAACACGGAAAATGCAGAGTCGCGAAAATTTTAGGAAACTTAAAATTGACCCCTAATGTTGAATTTAAGAGCCCAAAGGGAACTTAGGGCCAAGTGACCCTAAAATATAAAGTACATGAAATTTGACCCAATAACGGACTTGGAAATGTGGCTGAAGATGCCACCTAAGGCCTTAGAAAATGGCCCACATGCAAAAGGTTTTGGGCTTGAGTTCGAGTCATATAAGAAGCAAATAAAATAAGTTTTATTTTGCTTCTAGAAGCCCAAGAGGTGGACGGCACAAGCTTGCAAAAAGAGGAGTTTCATTCTCTTTAAAACTCATTAATTAGAAGATCATAAGGACTCTTAAGGGAAGAGTTTAATTCTCTTTAAAATCGGCTAAATAGGTGGATAAATGAAGAATTATTCTTTAATTAGGAAAATAAGGAAGAGTGGTGGCCAAGTAAAGGATTCTTGGCCTAGTAAATTCGGCTATAAAAGGAGGGACTAGGGCCATTCATTATTCATTCTCCTCTCTTTTCCTCTACCAAATATTCTTCTTGAGCATCCATTCTTTTCTTCTTTTCTTTTAGCCTCCTAGCCGATTTCCTTCTAAGCCTATTATTCCTCTCTTCTTTCATCTTTGAAACCAAATACATAAGGAATCATAGCCATTGTTCATCAAGTCTCTAAGTCGAATCTCCAAGGTTGAAGTGAAGGTGCAATCGATTCCTTCAAATAAGGGTAAGATCCAAGTTTAGTTTTCCATTCTTTTATATTCTAGACTTATTAAAATTTAGAGACTAATTTTGATTATTAATCTTGGCCGAATCATGGAAGAAGAAATTCTTTTCCCGAAGGTACACCATAGGCCACGTGTTCCCTAGTTATTTGGTGAATTTCGGGATTTAAGATCCACAAGGTAAGTACCTAAAAGTATTCGGCCAAAGCTTGTATGATTATCTAGATCAGTTCTTTAATTATTAAAAGCGGAAACTAACCCATATTGAGATTCAAGGTTGGCGAATATCAAGTAAAGGAAAAATAAAGTTTTTGGATTTGTGTAAACACCAAATCGGCAAAGGTGAGTCTCTCTACAAATCCTACTAGGATTTGGTTTTGTTTTAGGTCAAAAGGGTTTATTAATGTGTTTTATTTGGTGGGCCGAATATAGGAATTAATAGATCTAAAGTTAGATCGGGATTCTCGAGATATCAAGGAACCTATTAAGCGAAAAAGGTGTGTACCCTTACTATTCTTCGATATATTATGGTTAAATATTTTAATATACGATATGAATAATAATATGAATGTGGCTATGTACCACACATGTGACAAAAAGTACCAAGGTACGTTTCCTACTTCTGATAGGATTGTGATAAAAATGTTATTTTAATAACATGCGAATATATGAATATGAACATGAAATTAAATTATGCTATATATATATACATGTTTTGGGGCATTCGGGATTTTTGTGAAAGGGGAGAAGCAGTGTTGACTTGGTCTCACCAACGAAGGTGTTGACTTGGTCTCACCAACTGAAATATGTCGACTACGGTCACATTGTAAATTCGGTAACTTCCGGTTACAATAGTGTCTAATGACACAACGTGGAGAATAGCGGATGGAGGGTCGACTTAGTAGTCCCCACGGTGTGCGGTTGGTACGGGTGGAGAGTAGCGGATGGCTTATAGGTTTTGGGTTTGGGTTGCATCACAATTTCGTTATTATATGGACTTGATGATTTGAACATGAATGCCCGATTTATTGAATGATAGTATTGTGCACATTGAGTCTGTTGACTCACCCCATTGTGGGAATTATTTTTGGTGATGATCGGTGTGGAACCGGTAGGAGACCATGAGGAGGCCATGCATCACTTGAAGAATTTATTCTAATTTGGACTTTATTTAATTTTAATACTTTTTTTAATTTTATTTTGGGTTTACTTGATGTACTAAGGCCATAAGGCCCAATGGATTATTCTTTGTTTTTACATTACTTTTTAATATTTTGCTAAGAACTATTTTGGACATGTTACATCGAATTGGATTTACAAGATTAAATAAATGGGTTTTCAATCTAAGCCCAACTCAAATAATAGTTTTTCTAAAATCTACAATTTTCTAAGTATCGAATGTTTTTGAGATCGGTTTACTTTAGAACATACCAGATCCGGTCCATTCTCGTGGCCGGTGTGGGTGTTTCACTTGGTATCGAGCCCAGTTTTAAACTCTCGGCACGTGGGCTAAGGCCCAAACGTTTTCAAAGCGAGCCAAATGATTATCTTTGAAAAATAAGCGGGTTTTCGAATGGCCCCTAAGTCTCCACCATGATCCACCGGTAAGTACCCCTAACTATATGTGTGATTCTGTGAATAGTTTAAGGGTAGAAAAGGCATGGAACGAGAATAGCATGATAGGAACTTGAACCCTAGGATTAGTCTACTCAAACACAAATACATAAGACTTAATACACTAGACAAACACTGTGATTAAGTCACCGAGCTAGGTGTGGTAATCACAGCGCATGTCTAGGAGTGGATTCAAGAAGAGCTTGGTATTTAAGCAAATCCTAGTGACTCACCTCCTCTTTACTCGAATCCTACAGTGCGTAATGTAGCATCACCCTAACCAAGAGGACTTAGTCACTGCTAAACCCAATAACTAAAACCCGAAAGGGACTAGCAGTATTTTATGGAGACCCTAATTTTAAAAATTTCTAAATTACCCTCTTGATTTGAAAAGAATATTTTATAAATTTTCCGAAATATTTCGATTTACAAATTTACTAAAATACCCCTAGTGGTAAAATTACAAAATGCCATTGGTTATAAAATGTCCAACTACTCAATAGTTTTGCCAAAATTTCATTATGTTATAAAATCCAAAACCCTAATTTGCAAATTATCAAAAATACCGTGATTTTTGGAAAATTACAAAATTGCCCCTAACTTACAAAATTACCAAAATGACCCTAATTTCCAAAATTTTGCAACTTCATCGTCCGAAAATAAATTTCTCAAAAGAACCCTCAAAGTTTTGCAACTTTTGAAATATCCCCGATTTATTAAAATTTTACAATTTACCCCGATTTGTGGAAAAATTACCAAAATACCCCAATGTCCAAAAATTTCGAAATACCCTGATTTCAAAAATTTTCCAAAATACCAGAACTTAAAAGGACCAAAAATACCTTGTGACAAAATCACCAAGGAACCTTATTTTGACAAATTATGAAAATACCCGTGAGGACAAATTACGAAAATACCCCGGGTAGTGGAAAACAACAAATGAAAAAACTACAACGTTTCTCCGAATGAACTAAGGTTCATAATTGTTTGATGGATGTGTGAATGAATGAAAAGATGTGTGCATGTATGAATCTGAAAGAACCACTTCTAAAAATTCTTTCCATAAAACTTCTTTCGGGTAATCAAGTAAAACAAGGACTAATTCATAAAACTTTTTAATTAAATCGTGACGTTAGAAATGAGTTCTAAGGAACGTGAACTTAGAGAATGTGCCTAGAAAGTATGATAGTTCTTTAAGATCGAGTCTTGTGACAATAGCGTAATGTGGTGAGTTAGACTATGCGGATGAGCGATAGTAAGTAATTTCGAGGACGAAATTATTTTTAAGGGGTAGAAGCGTAACATCCTAGATTAGGGGTTATCGTTCGTGCATAATTCATGAGATAGTGGGATCGATGGGTGTGTTGGATGTGTTCAAGAGTTTCAAGAACCCTAAGATGAAAGAAAATGAAAGGAAATGTAAGGAAATGTCAGAAATGTAGGAAATGTAAGGAAAAGTAAGGAAAATGTAAGGAAATGAAAGGAAATGAAAGGAAATGAAAGGAAATGAAAGGAAATGTAAGGAAATGAAAGGAAATGTAAGGAAATGTATGGAAATGTATGGAAATATATAGAAATGTAAGGAAATGCATGGAAATGTATGGAAATGTGTGGAAATGTAAGGAGATGTATGGAAATGTAAGGAAATGCTTTAGAAATGTTAAGTTTTGGAAACTAAACTAAAATAGGAAAGTGACCATTTTGGAAACCGAAGTAAAATAGGAAACTAAACATTTTGGAAACCTGGAAAATGCAGAGCCGTGCGAAAATTTTAGGAAACTTAAAATTGACCCCGGAATGTTGAATTTAAGAGCCCAAAGGGGAACTTAGGGCCAAGTGACCCTAAAAATATAAAGTACATGAAATTTGACCCAATAACGGACTTGGAAATGTGGCCTGAAGATGCCACCTAAGGCCTTAGAAAATGGCCCACATGCAAAAGGTTTTGGGCTTGAGTTCGAGTCACATAAGAAGCAAATAAAATAAGTTTTATTTTGCTTCTAGAAGCCCAAGAGGTGGACGGCACAAGCTTGCAAAAGAGGAGTTTCATTCTCTTTAAAACTCAGCTAATTAGAAGATCATAAGGACTCTTAAGGAAGAGTTTAATTCTCTTTAAAATTCGCTAAATAGGTGGATAAATGAAGAATTATTCTTTAATTAGGAAAATAAGGAAGAGTGGTGGCCAAGTAAAGGATTCTTGGCCTAGTAAATTCGGCTATAAAAGGAGGGACTAGGGCCATTCATTATTCATTCTCCTCTCTTTCCTCTACCAAATATTCTTCTTGAGCATCCATTCTTTTCTTCTTTTCTTTTAGCCTCCTAGCGATTTCCTTCTAAGCCTATTATTCTCTCTTCTTTCATCTTTGAAACCAAATACATAAGGGAATCATAGCCGATTGTTCATCAAGTCTCTAAGTCAATCTCCGAAGGTTGAAGTGAAGGTGCAATCGATTCCTTCAAATAAGGGTAAGATCCAAGTTTAGTTTTCCATTCTTTTATATTCTAGACTTATTAAAATTTAGAGACTAATTTTGATTATTAATCTTGGCGAATCATGGAAGAAGAAATTCTTTTCCGAAGGTACACCATAGGCCACGTGTTCCCTAGTTATTTGGTGAATTTGGATTTAAGATCCACAAGGTAAGTACCTAAAAGTATTCGCCAAAGCTTGTATGATTATCTAGATCAGTTCTTTAATTATTAAAAGCCGAAACTAACCCATATTGAGATTCAAGGTTGGCGAATATCGTAAAGGAAAAATAAAGTTTTCGGATTTGTGTAAACACCAAATCGGCAAAGGTGAGTCTCTACAAATCCTACTAGGATTTGGTTTTGTTTTAGGTCAAAAGGGTTTATTAATGTGTTTTATTTGGTGGGCGAATATAGGAATTAATAGATCTAAAGTTAGATCGGGATTCTCGAGATATCAAGGAACCTATTAGCGAAAAAGGTGTGTACCCTTACTATTCTTCGATATATTATGGTTAAATATTTTAATATACGATATGAATAATAATATGAATGTGGCTATGTACCACACATGTGACAAAAAGTACCAAGGCACGCTTCCTACTTCGATAGGATTGTGATAAAATGTTATTTTAATAACATGCGAATATATGAATATGAACATGAAATTAAATTATGCTATATATATATATATACATGTTTTGGGGCATTCGGATTTATGTGAAAGGGGAGAACAGTGTTGACTTGGTCTCACCAACGAAGGTGTTGACTTTGGTCTCACCAACTAAATATGTCGACTACGGTCACATTGCGAAATTCGGTAACCGGTTACAATAGTGTCTAATGACACAACGTGGAGAGTGTGGATGGAGGGTCGACTTAGTAGTCCCCACGGTGTGCAGGTTGGTACGGGTGGAGAGTAGCGGATGGCTTATAGGTTTTGGGTTTGGGTTGCATCACAATTTCGTTATTATATGGACTTGATGATTTGAACATGAATGCCTGATTTATTGAATGATAGTATTGTGTGCACATTGAGTCTGATACTAATCTCAAAAGCCCAATTTAGGTTATAGGATCGAAAGTGGATTTGGATAAGGTTCAAAGATCATAAGCGTGGTAAGGATCATTAGCAAAGTGATCTAGGGGATACTCATGATTAGTAACTAAGGAAAGGCTATTAGAACCCGGTGGCACACAGTTCAAGACCAAGGATAGAATAGCACGTTGCAGTAACCAGGTGTGCACAAACACTACAACATAATATCGACAATGCTGAAAAGCCAAAAAGCCAAAAATGGCTAAATGGGCCGGGTGGGCCTTAAGGCTAAGTTTGATGAAATTGTTTGGTTAGTTATACGAATTGAGTTAGTCATGCATGTTACATTATTTGGAATTTCTTTGGGCCTAATAGTTCATATGGATGAGATTTGGGCCTAATGGGCCATAAGGATGTGATTTGGGCTTGATGGGCTTTATGGGGACGTAGAAAAGTATGTTAGGGTTTAATAGACTTTAGGCTTAGTTCTGAACAACTCTTAAACCGCATAAGACTTAATCCAATAATTAAACATGTCCGTAGGCAAGTCTTTTGGTTAGAGTGTGGCAACGGACATATGTATGTCTAGGATTGGATCTAGAGAGAGCTTGGTACTTAAGCGGTCCTAGTGACCCACCTCCTCTTCTCTAGAATCCTACTTGGTGCATAGTGTTTATTCGCTTTAGCCGCAAGGACTTGTTAATGGGCCAAAGTCTATAACTAAAACTCGAGAGGGACCAAGTACCCATGATTTGAAAATTATCGAAATATCCCTAGATTTGTAAAATTACTAAAATACCTCTATTCTACAAAATTACCAAAATACCTTTAGTTTAGAAAAATTACCAAATTACCCTTAGTTTGGAAAATTACCAAAAAACCCTTAGTTTGGAAAATTACAATAAAACCTTTGATTTACAAAATTACCAAAATACCCCTAATTTATAGAATTACTAAAATACCCCTAATTTGGAAATTTTCAAAAATACCCCTATAGGGTAGAATTATGATAATACCCCTGTAGGGTAGAGTTACAAAAATACCCTTGATTGTGAAATGACTAAAATACCCCTATGTGTTGAGTATGAGTTTTTATGGATGTTACTTATGTATTTGCTGCATTCATATGATATTCTGTTTAGGATGCATATGGGTGGGAATTATAGTACGGAGGACGAATTTGAGGATTGCATAGTCGCTTGACGACCATGGATCCACCGGCAGCTTTAAGCCCATTATATGATTAGCAGCTTTGCTGCAACGTTGAGTAGTGCCGCTGTGAGTACTACCTTGTAGTGTAGCAGAGGCGTGGGTCGAGCTAGAATCCCTACAAGTGTATAAGGTTGGAAGGGAAATGGTGCGTGTAGTGGTGGATTTTTGGGGAGGGATTCGCATTACCTTGTTTTTCATATGATATGATATGATATGATAGTAGGTCATTGTGGGCTAAGGCCAAGACCATCGATTTTGATAGGGCTTAGGCCCAATGTGAATATTTGTATGTTGATTTGATTGCCAAGGGTTGTACACATTGAGTTTCGAAACTCACTCCCTTTATTTAATGTTTCAGGTGATCCTCAATAGACGGCTCGACGTGGGAGAGGACTTGGAGTTGGCCACACTACGAGATGTTTAAATTTTTATTTATTTATTTCAAAAAACATGGTTTAATTGCTTTATTTTAGTTAGATGTAATAAGGCCTTTGTACTCCGATTTGACTTAGATTTTGGGTTTGCTATTTTTAACTATTTACTTAAGTATTAAACCTAAGTAAATTTCGTATGTTTAAACTTCGTTTCTGAAATGCTTAAAATAATAAAATGGGCTTTTATCATTACTTAACAAGACTCAAGGATTTTGGGCTTTTGGGCCTTAAATTGTTAATTAGTAAAATCGTTTTGGAGTGTGCCTTCAATGTCACATTCCAAATTAGGGCCTAACTTCTAGGTCGGGTTTGGGGTGTGACATTTAGTGGTATCAGAGCCCGATTGTAAAGCTCAGGCTGTGAAATGTGCCTTAGATTTTAGGTTTTAAGAAGGAGTAGACTAAAGAGTTTTTACAGGATTCTTAAAGTGTGGTTCACCGAGCCCTCAACGTCGAGCCAAGTAAGTTTTCTGTGTGTACCTTTGTTTAAATTTCAAAACTATATCCAGATATTGGGCTACTTTAAACAACAAATTTTTAGAGACTAAAGCCCGTATGAAAATTAAGCCTGTAGTGTATTTACGACTGCGAAACAACTTTTAAATTGTTACTTGCATATAAGATGTGCTTTAAATAGTGGAAGTATGAACTAAATACATAAAAATTCCTAATTCAGATAATACGAGAATCAACGATGAGCACTAGAAGAAGTGCAAGGGGTCGCGGCAGAGGCCGTGGAAGTGATAGGGTTGATGTGCTGACTCGACTAGTTAGGGAGGTACTGGAAGAGGTTAAAGAAATTGGTGAAACATTTCGGGTTAGGTGCGTAGACTGTAAGAAAAAAAGAGATCGTAGTTCTCTAGGACCACAGTCTCATTCTGTGAAGCATGTTAAGGTACGTCCAAACTTTTTGGCTTACGAATATTACAGAAGGCATCATCCAAGTGAATGCTGGAGGAAGTCAAGAGCGTGTTTTAGATGCGAGTCTGAGGAGCATTAGGCTCAGGATTTTTCAATCACCATTTAGTCAGGTATGTTTTGTGTGGATGCAATATTTGTGTATAGAATCTGTATGCATGTAATGTTTATTTGCTCTAGTGGGTAAGTGTAAAGGGTTCAAATAGAGTTAGAGTTTGTTAGTTTTATTAAAATCAGAGTGCGCAGCTGAAGCATAGTGGTGTGACTTGAGAAGTGCGATTAATAGTTTGTTGGAAATTTCGAGGACAAATTTTTTTAGGGGTAGATTTGTAACGCCCCAAATTTGGGCCTAGAAGTATTGGGCCTATTGGGCTTTGGGCTTTGGGTCTCAAAAAAATTTTAAGTGAGCGAGAAAATGGCATTTGGTATGTAGGCTTTGATGGTTAATGAATTTGGAGTGTCTAGGGGTGTTGGAGATGTCTTGAGATCAAGTAACGGTATAGGAAAAATTTTGGTTTTAGCCCCAAAGGAACTATGGCTTCAGTTAGTAGGCCTTTTAAATAAATGAAGAAGAGAAATAGGACACAAGTGGGCCTGTGGTCTAGTGGCAAGGTGGTGTCACTTGAGGAGCTACAAGGTGGGGTGAAGAGGTCCAAGGTTCGAGTAGTGGTAAGGTGTTTTTGGAGTGTTTATTTTTCATAGTGGACGGCCAAAGTTGTATGGAATTTAGACTCTTTTGTTGAAGTTTTGAATTGGTCTTGTGAGCTGATAAGGAGGGAATTTCGGACGAGATAAGGGAGATATCATGGAGAAAAATTAGGAGATGAGAGGTGCGTAGAGTTGGTGTCGAATTGGACTGTGGGGGAAGGTAGGATTCGGGTATTGGCTATAAAAGGAGGTGTCGAATTCCTTTAAGAGGTTCATTGGGTTCCATTACATTTCTTTTTCTCCCCTTTAGCCGAATTATTCCATTTGCCAAAATTTTGGTTTTCTCTCTAGTCGAATTCTTCTACTGAGAGTTGCCTAAACACCATTTTCTCTTTAAGTGCTCAGAAGCCTAATCCTCCATACCCTCTCTTCTCAAATTCCCTTTCTTGTTCACCTTTGGTTCTAACCGATCACTTATTCTCTTCTTCTCCCTATTGGTGCCGAATTGTCTTTGTCACCATACTAATCTCAAAAGCTCAATTTATGCCGCAGGATCGAAAGTGGATTTGGATAAGGTTCAAAGATTGCAAGCGTGGTAAGGATCGTTAGCAAAGTGATCTAGGGGATACTCGTGAGTAGTAGCTAAGGAAAGGCTATTAGAACCCGGTGGCACACGGTTCAAGACCAAGGATAAAATAGCACGTCACAGTAACTAGGTGTGTACAAACACTACACATACAAAATATCAGCAATGTCGGAAAGCCGAAAAGACAAAAGTGGCTAAATAGGCCCGGTGGGCCCTGAGGCTAAGTTTGATGAAATTGTTTGGTTGGTTATACGAATTGAGTTAGCCATGCATGTTACATGATCTGGAATTGCTATGGGCCTAATAGGCCATATGGATGAGATTTGGGCCTAATGGGCCGTATGGATGTGATTTGGGCTTGATGGGCTTTATGGGGATGTAAAAAAGTATGTTAGGGTTTAATGGACTTTAGGCCTAATTATGAACAACTCTTAAACCGCATAAGACTTAATCCAATAATTAAACGTGTCCGTGGACAATTCGCTGGGTTAGAGTGTGGCAACGGACATATGCATGTCTAGGATTGGATCTAGGGAGAGCTTGGTACTTATGCGGTCCTAGTAACCCACCTCCTTTTTTTTGGAATCCTCCTGGCGCATAGTGTCTGTTCGCTTTAGCCGTAAGGACTTGTTTATGGGCCAAAGTCTATAGCTAAAACCCGAAGGGACCAAGTACCCTTGATTTGAAAAATTACCGAAAGATCCTTAGATTTGTAAAATTACTAAAATACCCCTATTTTGTAAAATTACCAAAATACCTTTAGTTTGGAAAAATTACCAAATACCCTTAGTTTGGAAAATTACCAAAATACCCTCTATTTATGAAATTACCAAAATACCCCTAATATGTAGAATTACCAAAATACCCTCAATTTGGAAATTTACAAAAATACCCCTATAGGGTAAAATTATAGAAATACCCTTGATTGTGAAATGACTAAATACCCCTATGTGATGAGTATGAGTTTTTATAGATGTTACTTATGTGTTTGCTGCATTCATATGATATTTTGTTTAGGATGCATATGGGTGGGAATTATAGTACGGAGGAAGAATTTCAGGATCGCATAGTCGCTCGACGATCGTGGATCCATTGGTGGCTTTAAGCCCATTATATGATTAACAACTTTGCTGCAACGTTGAGTAGTACCACTATAAGTACTACTATTGGAGTGTAGCGGAGGGGTGGGTCAAGCTAGAATTCCCCACAGGTGTATAAGGTTGAAAGGGAAATAGTGTGTGTAGTGGATGGATTTTTAGGGAGGGATTTGCATTACCTTGTTTTGCATATGATATGATATGATATGATATGATATGATATGATATGATATGATATGATATGATATGATATGATATGATATGATATGATATAAGGTCATTGTGGGCTAAGGCCAAGACCACCGATTTTGATAGGGCTTAAGCCCAATGTGAATATTTGTATGTTGATTTGATTGCCAAGGGTTGTACACACTGAGTTTCGAAACTCACACCCTTTATTTAATGTTTCAGGTGATCCTCAGTAGACGGCTCGACATGGGAGAGGACTCGGAGTTGGCCACACTACGAGATGTTTAAATTTTTATTTATCTGTTTCAAAAAACATGGTTTTAATTGCTTTATTTTAGTTGGATGTAATAAGGTCTTTGTACTTTGATTTGACTTAGATTTTGGGTTTGATGTTTTCAACTGTTTACTTAAGTATTAAACCTAAGTAAATTTCGTATGTTTAAACTTGGTTTCTGAAATGCTTAAAATAATAAAATGGGCTTTTATCATTACTTAACAAGACTCAAGGATTTTGGGCTTTTAGGCCTTAAATTGTTAATTAGTAAAATCCTTTTGAAGTGTGCCTTCAATGTGACATTCGGATTCGGGCCTAACTTCTAGGCCGGGTTAGGGGTGTGACAGTTTTCATTTTCAGACGGATGATCAATCTGAACATATGATTCAGATTTTGGAAGATATACTTCTATGTTGAATACTTGAATTTGAAGGTAATTGAGAAAAGTATTTGCCTCGAGTTAAATTTGCTTATTATAATAGTAGACAGTCAAGTACAAAAGTGTACTATATAAGGTTTTATATGGTTACAAATGTAAAACTCCGATGTCTTGGATGGACTTCAATGAGAAAGGATACTTGTAGTAGGTTTGATTCTTTGAGGCCGAAAAAAGATGAAAATGATCTGAAATAGGTTAAAAGTAGTATTTGATCGTCAGGAATCCGATGTGGATCTAAAATGAAAAGAAATAAAGTTTCTGATGGTGACAAAGTATTTCTGGAGATTCACCATGAAAGAAAGTTCCCCAGTTTGCCCGTAAACGTAAATTAAGTCTGTGGTTTATCAGGTTATAAAAATTATTGAAAAGAATTGGAATGGTTTCGTATTGATTGGTATTATTATCAGAGTTCTACAAAATTTATAATGTTTTTTATAAGTTAATGTGTTATGACAGAATCAATCAAACCCATCATCTGTTATTGCTTTGGTAATTGTTAAATTCAGCTTGGCATGACTTACAACGAGTGACTAGTTGAAATTCTGGCATATGAAGTGAAAGAAACAAAAAGTATAAAGGTATCTTTAGTGAAAGTTCTTGGACAATGATATGATATAGAGAAAGCTATTTGGGAACCGCATAGAAACATGAGAAAGTAATGCCTAAATCTTCTTACTTATAAAATTTTTAGGACAAATATTTCTTAAGGGGGAGAGTTGTAACAGCCCAATTTCGGTAAAATCGGAACAGTGGTCTTGGGACCACAAATTCGAGCCAAAAAATAAAATTTATTTTTATTTTATTATATGATCCATATTATACTATAAACGTCATGTGAAAATTTTTAAAAGAAAATTTTACTAATTATGTGCTTAATTACGAGAAGGACCAAATCGCATAAAATGTAAAAGTTAGATTCTAGCATCTATAAGGATCAAATAGCTATGGAATTCAAAACTAGAGGTCTTTATATGGCAATTAGACCATTAAGAAAAGTATGTAGATTTTTCTTGGTGACTAGTCCAAGGAAATATAGAAAAAGGGCAATGACTAAATTGCAAATAGAAAAATACTTATTAATTAAAAAGATGACAAAAGATATCATCTTATTTTATGTCATCTTCTTCCCCAAAAATAAACATGGAAACCTTAGGAGAGAGAGAAGAGACTTTCATGGCAAAATTGGGTAAGTTTCCTTGTCCCGTTTTTAGTAATTTTGATATTTTTGGAATCGGGATAGCTTAATCTCTCTATTTGGGGGATTAATTTGAAAAGTTATCAAAGTTTGAAAATTGGGTCAAGGATGTATATGATGGAAATTTGAAATTGATGGTAGAAAATGAAAGATTTATGGTAGATAAATAACTTTTACAAAGTGATTTTTCATGAAAACTTGATTTAGGGACTAAAATGAAAATTGGTGAAAATCCATGGAGAATGCTAAAATTTTTGAAATGTATGAGCTGTAAAAGTTGTATGTATATTTTGTCTAGACTTGGGTAGAGGGTCGGATTTCATGAATTTCATTTTCCAAGCCTAGGAACAAAATGGTAATTTTGCCTAGGATAAAAATTGAGTCCAAATAAGTGTAAAATGTGATAAATTGACATTAAATTTACTCGTATAGATCCGGATAGACCAATTTCGAAGTTAAAACGAGGAAAATGTCGGATTAGTGGATGTATGTACATGAACATTTGTCGAGATAAGTTCGTGTAACTAAATTGTATATGTTTTTATGCTTGATTTAAATGTTGTGTTTGTGAATTTTATCAATGTCATAAATATGTGAAATGATCACCTACTTGATATAGCCCGGTAAATGAAAATGCCCGAAAAAAATGGTAAATGAATAAAATGTTAATTGTATGCTTGACATTAATGTAGAATGTGTTTTAATCGAATTACGTAAATGTTATGGAGGTATGAAATAATCAAATGCCGATAAGGTATGAAAAGTGTTTAAATCCCGGTTGAATAAATGGAAAATCGATGGATATGTGATTTTTCGAAACGAAAGAGGTCCTGCATTTGTTATGGATAGGATTTAGCTCGGACGAGTAATCCTTCAACCTCAATTCTAATAGGATTTAGCCCGGACAGGTAATCTTGCTATAAGTCCTCTAAGCATATATTATGGATTGGATTTAGCCCGGACGGGTAATCCAGATCAAGCTCTTTAGAGCATATGACATGAAAAGGATTTAGTATGGAGTGGTAATCTTGTTGTATACATGTGCAGCTCGAGAGTGTACTCTCTAAAAATTGTACCTTAAGAGTACTATTGGACGTGAATTGACGGATTCTGATTTGTACACCTTGGGTGTACTACCTGTGTATCCATCGATATTTTGAATAAATTCAACGGGTAAAGTTCTAACATGAAAGAATGATACATATGATATGGGAATATGACATGAAAGAATATTACATGAAAGGCAAGAAAATGATGATACATGACAAGTGATATATGAAATATGAGATGATGATATTTGTACATGGAAACTATTTGATGAGAATGTTCATTCTTGATTATGGACTTGTAAACCTAGAGTGTACTAATCATGACTTTAATATTCGAGTAATATGTGTAAAGTTCTTATGCGAAATGATCTAAATTTGAAATGAACTATTATGAAATTATACTCGAAATAATTAGATGAATCATGTATGTTAAATGGATACATGATGTGGAAAGCATATGTGCTTGGAAACTTGATTATTGTTGAGCCCATACATGTCTTGATATTACTATGGAATATATGACTAACAAGGGAAATGAGGATGTGTGTAGGGCTTGAGATCAAAGTGGTTGAATATGCCTTACTTAGTCACCTCAAATAGGATGTATGGTAAGTTAAGTACCATGTTATACGAACTTACTAAGCATTTTATGCTTACCCCATTTTATTTTCCCTGTTTTAGAGTAGATTGGAAGCTCATTGGATTGGAAGCTTGGTGAAGATCACTCATACTATCCATCGGCCCATGTCGGTATAGTATGGTAGGTTAATTACA
This sequence comes from Gossypium rotundifolium, assembly GCA_025506655.1. Taxonomy (NCBI): domain Eukaryota; kingdom Viridiplantae; phylum Streptophyta; class Magnoliopsida; order Malvales; family Malvaceae; genus Gossypium; species Gossypium rotundifolium. The sequence goes on along the minus strand of CP106732.1, from coordinate 65,354,961 downwards.
GTTGTAATGGCATGTATAGGATATGTTGGCCATATTGGCATGTAAATGTAAATGATGCTTGTAATCTAGACATTGGAATGGCTAGTGATGATTATGTTTTGGCACATGCATATATGTATTTAAGTTTATGTTATGGTGATAACATAGGTATTATATATTGTTTGATTAAGAAAGGGGAAACAAGTATGCTTATTAAAGAGTAAGATTGTAAACATGAATGCTTGTGATAATATATCATGTTGAATGATAGAGTTTGCTCATCTTGAATGCTTGAAATGGTTGGTATTTGTATGTGTGATTCAAGTGTAGGTCATGGGTGAAATTTTGGGTGAGAAATAAAGCTAGAAATGGCTTTATTTTGTCAACACGGGCAGACACATGGGCATGTGTCTAGGTCATGTGTCACACACGGCCTAGTAACACGGACATGTGGTTAGGCCATATGTGTAACACCCCTAACCCGTAACTGTCATCGGAATAGGATTAAGAGGTATTACCGGACATACGAAAAACATTCACAGTCATTTTATAACATAATTTAACAAAACAAATCAATGTGTCCCTTAAATATGACCACAAGACCTTAATCATGCTTTAGAAATAGGCCGGGACTAAACCGAACACATATGGAAGTTCTAGAAATTTAAAATTTTTTCAAAGTTACAGAGGTCACACGCCCGTGTGGGCAGGCTGTGGGCCTCCTATGGCCTCAGGCACGCCCATGTGTCTAACCCGTGCCAAAACAGGGCATACATACTGACTTGTCCAAATGGCCATGGACACGCCTGTGTGCCCCAGCCTTGGTCGACACTGACTTGCACCACACGGCCATTCACACGCCCGTGTGTCCAGCCCGTGGTCGAGTTTGACTTGTTTTGAAATACAACCACGAGGGACACGGTCGAGCCACACACCCGTGTGGCCAAAATGCCACCCACACTTTGGGTCATCCCTACAAGCACATTCCAACATCATTCCAACCCAATTCATACCAAAATAACCAACTAAATCAAGCATTCAAAGGTATATCAATCACACTATCTTATTCACAAATAGCTCAATCTATTCACAATCATTTCTAAGTTTAATTCATCACAAACATACCAATTATAAAACACTTATCATAATTCATCTAGCACTTTTCATTTACCTATCTACCAAATCACATGACTAAATTCATTTATCATTCACAAAACAATTTAAACAAGTTACACATTGACTTACCTTAACCGAAATCATACACACACATAAACATAAACATAGTACCATGTTATGCATATATTATGCCAAGACCAAATTGCTCAAACCAAACATATCAAGCACATAACTAAATACACATAAACCAAATTTAAACATATTGATCAAGCCATTTTCGCATGGCTATATATATATATATACATGTCCCAAAATCAAACATTCCTTCTATGCTATACATGCCATATGCCCAAAATCAACTTAGTAAAATACTAAAAGAAACAGTCGATAGTGTGATAGGCTTTACTGACGATCCCCAAGCTTGTAACATGACTCCAAAATCTATAAAACAAAGGCAAATAAGAACACACAAAGTAAGCTACTTGAGCTTAGTAAGTCATAAGCAAAAACACATATATTTAACAACAATTACATATCAACAATTTGTAAACAAAGCCAAATTTGCATAATATTGAATACAAGTTATCATACATTACTATTTCACATTTAACCTTTACATACATAAATCACATGGCCAAATTACTCATACGTTCAAATGTGATAACACATATATCATATTCACATGCATAATATCAATTCAAAGAACCAACTTACCTCGTTTTCACATCATGGAATAAGTACATACCTGAGCCTTTTAATTCGAATTCACATTCAGTCTTAACTTCACGTAGCCCGTTGAACCATTTAGAATTAAAAAGGATACGTGAATAGTTGGAAGCTCTTACAATGCCAACGTCCCAGATGTGGTCTTACATGTAATCACATATCAATGCCATTGTCCTAGACAGGGTCTTGCACGAATCAAATACGATGCCAATGTCCCAAACATGGTCTTACACGTAATCACAAGTCGATGCCAACGTCTCAGACGTGGTCTTACACGATAACAGATATCAAAAATCCTATGTCATGACAGATGTATCCTATCTATTCCTAGGGTTCGTACGGGACTTTCGGACATTGAATCTCGATCTAATCGAACTCGAAATATAGCTCATTTGCTCAATACACATTTGGCCAAACACAAATATATTCGCAATAATTCCATTCATCATGTAACATATATATATATATATATATATATATATTATCAAATTTAATGACATTTATATGCTTATTGACTTACCTTCGATGTTGTCGAACGGTTTAATCGGCTATTCGTCTACTTTTGATTTCCCCCAATCTAATTATGTTTTCTTTTCTTCTTGATCTAAATAAATTCAAATTTAACTAATTAATCATATATTTATTCAATTTATTCCAAAAATGCATAAATGGGAAAATTACCATTTTACCCCTGATATTTCACACTTTTAGCAATTTAGTCCTTATTGCATAAAAAACAAAATAAACAAAATTTGCATATACCATGCTAGGAATGAATATTCATAAGCTTCATACTAGTCCGTATATTTCATTTATTTCACATTTTAGTCCCTCAAAATATTATTTTTACAATTTAGCCCTAATTACTCAAATTCATCAAAATTTCCAATACAAAACATGTTAATCCAAAACATATATTTCATTATCTATCATTTAACAACAAATATCACATGAATTCATTAATATGTCAACTCAAAATATTCATCAAAATAAAAAATTCAAGCATGGATCTTGAAGATAATTTATCAACGATCTCAAAAACGTAAAAATTATCAAAAACCGAAACCTAAACATACCTTAATCAAGCTAGATAGGTGCTGAATGCCCAAAGCTTTTGTATTTTCTTTTTCTTTTCTCTATTCGGTCATGAATGGATGATAATGGCTTTTAAATTTTATGCTTTCTTTTATTATTATAACTTATAATATATTAATTAATTTTAACTTATAAAATTAACATATAAAACATATATACAAACACTTAATGCCGTCCAATACTTATAAAATGGGCTAATTGCAACATAAATCCTCCATATTAAAAAGACAACAATAATTAGACACTTTCACAACTAACCATCAAATTTTCATTTTACGCGATTAAGCTCTTTTATTTAATTAGACACTCAAACAACAAAATTAAATCACGAAAATTTAACACAAGAAAATTCACACATAATAAACATAGAATATAATTTTAAAATATTTTTCAAACTCAGATTTGTAGTCTTGAAACCACTATTTCGATTAGGGTCAAAATCGGACTGTTACAGTATGTCCCCTACACCTTAAATTCGAGAAAACAGAATTCTCAGAATTGAGCTTACCGACAGAGGCACAGGTGTATGTCTCAGTCATGTGGGTGACACGGCCTTGAACACGGGCGTGTGTCTTGGCCGTGTGAAACCTACACCTAATTAGAATTGAATTAATTAACCACACTACCTAGCACACGGGCGTGTGGCATGGCCGTGTGGCACAAGTTAGAGATCTACTTAGTTTTGAACACAGCCTACAGCACGGGCGTGTCCCAGGGTCACACGGGTATGTCCCTTGGACCACACGGGCATGTGAGCCTTGTACCTTGGAAAATTTTAAAATTTCACGAAAAATTCCTTGAGTTACCGATTTAGTCCCGACTTGATTCAAATGCTCGTACTGGGCCTCAAGGGTCCATTTAAGGGACATTATGAATGACCTCAGTGAATGAATAGTAACTTGCCTGAATTAATCGATAAATGTTCTGAATGTTTTGGCAATGCTCTGAAACCCTGTTTCGATGACGGGTACGAGTTAGGGGTGTTACAGAATATCTCAACCTACACTTAATGTTTTCATACAAAACAAATTTCGTTCATCTACACATTCATCTACGACTAATTCCCAACCTTTAAACTACACAAAACTACAGGTTTTAAAGTATCAACATTTTTTTTACAAGTTTTGGCCATTACAAGAAAAATTCATTGAAACTCAAGAAATTCTTAGCGAAACTTTAATGTAACTTTAAAAACCTTCTAATCATGTTAAAAAAAGTTGAAAAACACTTTGAAACCATATTTTAATCCACAATTCGAAATTCACCATTAACAACCAACTTTTCGAGTTTTGTTTAAAACATGCAATTTAATGACTAAAAACTTGGTTTTAAAGACTAAATAACATTTAAAATTAATAGAAAGATGAATGGTTACCTTAGTTGGAAGAAAAATGGACTTTTTGTCAAAAACTCAGAAAATCCACACATGAAGATGATGATCGAATCTATGGAGTTTTTCAGTGTTTTCTTGAAGATTTATGACGGTAATTGACTTGGGGAATGATAGAAATCAAGAAATTAAAGATTTAACAAAGAAAATCGGATGAGGAATTTGGGAGAGTAAATGGATGACAACAAACACAATAAAGATGAAAATAATGTGAAAATAAACTTAGAAAGGGGTTTATTGGGTTGAATTTTAAAATATGATCTAATTACCTCTTAAAATTTCTAAGTTTGGACTCTTTTACAAATCAGTACTATTTTCAAAATTAAACGTATTTAAAACTTATTTTCAGATATTGATTTAATTTTCTAAAAATCATATTCAAAAACATGATCGATCCATTATGTCGTAAAATTCCTAACACTTTAAGGCTAAAATTCTTAAAATACCCTTAAAACTTCTAGGCCTAATTTTGGGGTTTACAATTGACCTTCTCCTTGTACTGCTCACTCTCAGATTGAGCATATCTAAGTTTACCCTTCAGAGTGACGTTTCGAGTATCTAACCTCTTAATCAAATTAGAGGATTATTAACATTTCTGGTGCAACTCAGGAAAGGAATCTTCATCAGTCTTTACTACTCTTTTTAGACCCACCAACTTGTCATGATAATGCTTGCCAACTTCTCTAAGAGCCTCCACTCTAAAGGCCATGCTCAACAGACATGATCTCTAAGACTTGGGCCATAAGTGTTAGAGGAACTTCATCAAAAGTGGATGTATAGTAAGAAAAGAAAGCTTCTCTTAGCTAGGGAGGTAACAAACTCTATTATTGTTGGAATGTAGAGTTAGAGACAAAAAAGTGGGCACTGACTCTAAAAGAGCTCACCAAGGAAAGATACTTCATGTTCCATCGGGAAGCATTTTGTATTTGAGGAGGGGAAACAATTGATTGAATCGTTGGAATTGACTCCAATGGATTTTTTAGCAATATAGGATCAGAGGAAAGTATAGGAGAATTTGGTAAAGGGGTAGAATCTTCAAGTGATGGAAGGATTTCAAGAAGGGTAGGAATTGCTGGTGTAGGGATAACTGTAGTAACAAGCTCCCTATGTGGTCTGTGCCTTAAGAGTGGAGGGCAACTGCTACTATCAGACTCCTGAGTGCTCTCTTCCACTCTAATTCTTTTTTTAGTTTTCTTTGTTGATGCCTTATTGGAGATCCGTGTATCCGATTAGTGATGATAGAGCTCACTTTTATGTTTCATAGCTCAAGTGCCATATTATCTTAAATTATGAATATGTGTATATTGTGATATGCGTTTATATGATATGTGACCATTATGCAATTTATCTATAAACATGTTTTTAAGTATTATGATATATGCTTGAATGTTAAGTGATTATATGAGTATTATGATATATGATTGAATGTTATGTGATTATATGTGTAATCTGATATATGCTTAAAAGTTAACGTGATTACCATGTAAATGAACTAGAAAATAATGCATGAGTGAGTATATATGACACTAGAGGTTAAATGTTGTGGTTGTGCCTTATGGTTGTTTCGTAAATGATTGATGAGTTGTTTGCATGGTTGTTTTTCTAGGCATTCACTGAGCTTGTTAAGCTCACCCACACCTTTTAAACCCTTACAGAGTAGTTAAGTGATAGTGTGAGAGGTGTGGTTTCGAGCGGTGATCCAAGCAAGTCCTTTTCCGTTATTCCATAGGTGTTATTGTTATTTATTTTCATTTTGGGAATAAGGCAATGTGGTATACTTTTACTAATATTTGTCATGATGTTTTGGATGCCTCTATAGACTATTTGTTCCTAAGTTATGAGATTTGTTTATATTATATTGATTATTTCTCAAACTTACTTTCGATGTTTGAAACTATTATCACGGTCATTTTAATGTTTATTTGGTGATGATATGTTAGCATGATGGATTGGTGCATGTTGGAATGATTTATATGCTCAAGTATGTTGTATTTTTCTGTTTGGAGTAGAGGTATCGATATTCGTGTTGTAAAAATGATACTTCTGTGATTTTCAAATGTGTAGAAAGTCAAAACCGTAATTGGCTATCGATACCATACCACGAGTATCGATACTAAGGGCAATTTTATCGATACTTTTTCAATTATATCAATATTTTCTAGGTTTTGATTTTTAAATGAGAAACAGAATACTAATTTGGTACTGATTTTGCAAACAATATCAATACTGTGCAAGGAAAATATCGATACCCTTGTCCTAGTATCAATACCTACGTGATTGTCTTGGAAATTTTGCTAAGTGGTCCTAATGCATGTTCAATTATTACTACGAGTTTATTTAAAGTATGTTTAGCATGTTCTAATGATGATTGATATATGTTTGACAGACAAAGAGGATGATTTCTTAATGATGTGACAATTTACTATGAGTATGACATGAGACGGTGGTGTGGCATCCTGATATTCGAGCTTGGCGACCAGGCCGGGTATAGGGTGTTACACTAATTACAAACCCAAAAATAATTAAACCTAAATACAACACGTCTAATTCTAGGAACCATAATTTTTGGCAAAATAACAAAATAAAAAATATTATATAGTATCCAAAAACATCCATTCACATACATAATTTGAAAACATGCATAGGTTAAGAATGCCACTTATAAACTTAATCAATCAAATAGAGAGTGTAGATAATTCGGTAATTAAATTACACTATAAACATAGCATAACTTGGTTTTGGTACCAAATGTTGAAAAAAACAATTTAGAAAACGTGTTTGTTTGCACAGTCGATTTTTAAAAAATCTTTTAAAACTTGAGCCCTTTGTGTAACACAAACTTTTTTGTTATTCTTGAACCTAATTGTGCTTAGAGAGTAAGCTTTAAATCCTAAAGTGAACGCACAACAAAAAAGAGTAACTTTATTGTGGGAAAAATTAATTCTCTCCATCGATAAGAAACCAAAATCGAGTTTTCATGAAAATAAAATTTATTTTAGAAAAATAAATCTCACTATATTTCAACAGAGTGACTAGATTTAAAATTGTTTTTTTTATTTACCTCATAGTCCTTATATATTAGAGAAGAACCACAAGAGTTTAACTCCCACTAGGAGTATCCATGGTGGACGGTGCACATTGAGTTCAAAACTCATTGTGCCACTCATCCCTCTTCAAATGAGCTTATTGGGACTCTTGAATGTATTTAGTTTACTAATATGTGTTATCTAATTTTTAAATTAACACATTTAATTTATTTTACTCAATAATAAATTTTATATTTTCAAAATATTAATTAATTAATTAAAATAAATTTAGTTAATTTTTCAATCATATTATTTTTACACAAGAATTCAACAATTATCTAAAGGTAACCACAAGTTTTCTAGCACGAAACCTACATAAAACTATAATTCGCTCAAACTCAAGGCTTCGTTGTACAAAACCAATTTTCAATTTATGCCATAAATAGTATCAATATCATTCTAATAGTCAACTAACCAATGGTTGGATACTATGATTCAAATCAATATACCAATAATTCAATTAAATAATTCAAATCAATAAACAGATGAAATTTAGAAGCCAATATGGTAAAACAAATTAACATCCACCATAACAAATATAACAAAAAAACAACGAAGGTCTCAGTTACATGTCGAACCAAAATTGAAAGTTTAGTTGTATTAGAAAGATCTTTATGAAAGAAATTTTGCATGTACGAAAGCTTAAATTTACTACAGTATCAGACCTCCTTGTTACTACTTTGAATATGTGCACATAAACAAACAAAACGATGCGCTAAAAACAAATACTCAATGATGATACATTACATTTTAAAAGTCACGAAGTGTAAATATTTAATTTCTAAATTTTGAACATTACAAAAGAAATTGGCGTTCTAAAAGCATTCAATAGCCAACAATAACATTTAATCACAAATAAAATTCATTTAATCAATTTATTTAAGTAACAAGAGAAGGAAAACATTTAGACATATCAATGTAGAACCGAACTCTCAATGACAATTAACAAATAGTTGCACAAGTGCCAACAATGATAATACTCTATTGCGTGATGAATATAACTTAATAAATGACCAACCAAACACCAAATGTGAAAAACATAACAATGAAAATATTCTCAGACGCTCAAAGTAATCCGTACAATAAACAGTGATGGGGATCCCTATAGTCTATCACATGTCGATTATATCCGATAAATTTCCAATTAATTTTACTGAATATTTTTAACAATTTATAAAAGTAGCAATTTATACAAATAACCATTATTAAAAACATTTTAATGAACTATTACACGAAGTTAATTCCAAATACAAGTAATCACAAATCGAATTTCTAAGCAAGTTTTACTTGGAATATTCAATCTTTGACAACTTAGACTTTTTCCTTCGCCTTGGACGTTTCAGCTACTTCGTTCTCTTTAAGAATTAAAATCCAACAATTAATTGAATAAACCTATAATTTCATGAATACAAATACTAAACAAAGTTCACTATCCGATACCGAAAACTACTAATAACTAATCCAAAATTTATTTTGAACAAAGCGAAACTAATTTCGACCATATAAAAAGTTCGATACTAATTTAGAAACACGATTAAAAAAAAAAAAAAAAAAAACTTACCTCTAGATTCAGATTTTTCCTTTTTTCCTTTTTTTTAAAAAATTTAAAAATATTAGAAATTTGAGTTTTGATTTCCACAATTCAAAACCAAATTGGTTAAATTAAAATCACTCTAAAAGCGAAGAAAATGTGTTCCCCACTTTCAATTTGGTTCGAAATGAAAAAGAATCGATAAAAAAAAAATTGAAATAGAAAGAAAAAAAAAAAAACTTCCCTGGATTCTAACGGCGTGCGGAGATGGTGACGATCAGGTTTTTTTCCACGCTTAAATCTTAAAAAAAAGAAAAATTAAACTTTTAACTTTGGTAAAATGATCTCATAAATACTTTTAACTTTCACCATTTTACAAATAAGTTCTTAAGCTTCAATTAACTCAATTTGCTCTTTCTTTACAATTTAATCCAAGACCAATCAATACCATTAACTATCGAAAACCCAACAATAAAGTCTCAACTCCAGAACTAGAATTTCCGATATTAAATTCACTATGGAATAATAAATTCTCAACAACCTTGCAATATTTTATTGAAATTTCACGAACAGGAAAATTTTGTAGCGTTACTTTAAACTTTTCTTTTTAAAATATATCATATTTGACAATTTATTTAATGGTTAAAATAATGATTTTAATAAATAAAGAATTTTATTGATATAACATCAATAATTTAAAGATGTAATTATAATATTTTAAAGTTTAAGACCAATTTAAAATGTAATATATAATTTAGAGATATGTAATACAATTAACCTTAGTCAACAAACATTCTTTGAAGTTTGAATATTTGGGTTTTCTCCAACCATATTTTACTTTAATTAAATCTCAACTGCTTCCATAAATGAAAATAAAAGAATAAACACTCATTTAATTACCAAATAAAGTGCATTAATTTAAGGCTTTTTAAATCAAAGCTTTACTTGACAGAGACAAAAGAAAATTAGAAAGATAGGATAATTGAAAGATTAGAAAATATATTTACTTTTAATACGTATGCTTGGTAAGAATTATAAATATGAAAAAAAAACAGAAAAAAATAGTTTTGTTCTTATTTATTGTAAGGTAGAATTCAAAAATAGGAAAATAATTTTTTTTAAAATGCATAATTTTAAATTAATATATATCTCATATATATTTTCTCTCATCTTAGAATGATTTACTTTTATGAGTTAATAGTTCATTTGGATAGACGATGGGTATAGCTCTAGTGAGATTGAAAATAGCAATGACGGTGAGATTAAAATAATGTTGGATATGTGTTTGGATTAAAACACAGTGGTAGTTATGAGATGAAAATGAAAATTTAGTTTGCCTCCTAAACTTATCCAAAAGTACTTAGTTGGTATCTGAATTTTTTTATGGACCTAGTTGATACTTGAACTTGAATTAGGCTAGTATCTCAGCACTAACACTATTAGTTTATACTGACTTAGCATTGATAGTCAATCTGTTGGTAACACATTGCAACCTCTCAATATGATATGTGATATATATAAATTTAAAAAATTAAAAAACTTTAAAAATATAGAAATTAATAAAAATATATATTTAATTTTTCACATAAAAGTTGAACCTAGAAAAAAAAATTTATACATTTTTATTAATTTATTTATTTAAAAGATTTTTTTTTAATTTATACTCGCCATGTGGTATATTACGAGGCTGTCATGAGTAAACACCAAATTAGTTATCAGTGCCACATCAATATTAATTAAAGGTGCTAGTGTGGAGGTACCAACTTAGATGACAAAATTAAATTTCAAGTACCAATTAAGTCCAAAAAAAATTCATATACTAATTAAGTATTTTTGGAAAAGTTCAATAGTCAATCTAATTATGAACTCATTTTTTAATGATGTTGACATAATAATCCATGTGACAATCCACGTGCAGTTTATAATGACATGGAACTATTTTGTTTTATATGCTACGATAAAAATAATTTAAAATTATAAAAATATTCAAAAATACAAAAGTCAAAATTCAAAATTCAAAAAATATAAAATTGATAAAAAATTCAAAAAGAAAGCATGAAATATACATGAATTGTCACGCTGGGTATCATATTTAAAACTTAACATGCTATTTAGTATTTTCATTAAAAACTCAATTAGACTATTTTTAAAAAGTTAATGGTCAAATTTAATTTTGTCTTAAAAGTTGAAGGCTAAATTAAGTTTCCTGAAAAAAAATGTAAATATTAAAGATTAAATTTAATATTATACTAAAAATAAATGAATAAATAGATATAATTAAAAGTTAAGAAGGAAGAGAAATGGTTAAAAGAGTAGTATTAATTTCCACCGAAGGTCCAGATCCTAATTGGACGCTTCTCCCATCTGTTGAAAACCAAAATTCCAGGGTGAGGTGTTTCAAACAGATTTCACTAAAGGTGTTTTTCAGTGAGAGAGCCATTTAACTTTGGATTTAAACGCACCGATGGTCCATTGACATTCAAAGAGACTATAAGATGAAAAATAGTTTCTCCTTAGCAAAAGATGGAAAATAGTATCTATTCTATTTTTTTATCAAATACATTTAAAATATATTTTCTTTTCATTTTTAGAGTACTCTCTTTTTCAGTTTTTCATTCAACCAAAATGTTATGGACATATAAAGTTATAAATGTTTAATAAAATCAAATTTATACGACACCTAAGGATGATATAAGATAGGATATAAGCGAGATATGATGAAGTAACCCTAGGATAAATCAATGTTGCATGCCGAATAAATATCAGGAAAACGACAGAATAATAATTCAGAATATTATAAGCAGGGCCATTCATCTTTTGGTAATAAGTAACTTTTTAACTTTTTCGTTTCTCTTTCTATGGGAATTACGAAGTATCTCAAAGTGAAGAGAATTTTCACCGAATGAAGCTGTGTTTTGGCATCATTTTGCCTCTCAAATGCAATGTCTGAAATAACTGCAACAGTTACATAAATTCGCATTTAGAAGAATCCAGGTTTCGCTTAGTTTTATTAATTTAAAAATGAGATTCAACAAATTTGTTTTTAATTGATATTTAAATTTTAATATCTACAATTTTTTAACTTATTTTTAAGATACTGCTTCCTTTTGTGCCAAAATATAATTGCATTCAGCAAGCGAGATCTAACCAATCAAATCAAAGATAAGGCCAGCTCGTTGGCATCCGTATGATTGCTTGCATTTTTGAATTAATAGGTTTGAAGAATGGAGTAGAGTTTAGTGGGAGAGGAAACTTAAAGACTGATCAATATTTACGACTAAAATGATTAATTATTATCAATACGATATGAATGTTTTGCGTAGGAAGCTTAGACATAAAATGGACATTCATGAAAGGAGAAAACGCAAACAAAGTAGAAACTGATGAAGAGAGTTATGTACACCCAACTGATCCCTTCATTATAGCTATTGCCAAATACCAAAAAAGAAAAATACTAATAAAGAAGGCCGAACCCCCCAAACTGAGCTGAATCTTCGATGGATTTTATCATATTATATTCCCTTCCATTTGATTCTTTTTCTCATGTAATCCCTGCATAAATTAATAGATATCACTATATATATGCATGTAATGTTAGAAAAAAATTGAAAAATTGATTTGGCTTTACCTAATTCACTAATAATTTATAGATTGCAGAACAAAATAAACTAAAGAAAAGGACAAACCTAATAATCTCAAAACTCTAAATCTTTCTATCTGCACCAACAAAAAAAAAGAAATTAATTAACAAGCTAAGATACTGCATTCATCCAACAAAAAAAATTTCCAAGATTGTAAACTGTAAAATTTCTATCTAGGTTTAACTAACTGACCAATATTTTTTAAAGAAAAAGGTTAATTATATATGTTTCAAAATGAGACGCACAGGAAAAGCCCAAAGAATGCATATGCTTTGTCTCAGCTGATCATGTAAAACTGAAAGTGGATCATGAAGGCTGCACTACATTTTTCCTAAGCTGATAAAGGAATGCTTAAATTTTATATTAATCTAACCGATAATTCTCAAAACTATATTTGAATATACAATTTTATATATGAACTTTGATTTTGTGGTTTAAATGTATGTATAAAATTTTTATTTTGGTTCAATTATAAAATTTTGAAAAATAAATACATTAATTTATTTTTACATCATATAAGCATAATTATTTTTATATGCAATATGTTAATGTTAGATGTTGTTATATTGATGATTGTGTTAGTAGTATTTAAAATTGAATTAAATTAAAATTTTATGTATAAAATTACACAAAATTAAATTTTAAATATAACATTACATATTAAGTTGTTTTATCCCTAATCAAACTGTATATTCCAAGAAATTAATGGCATACATCAAGAGCCAGAAACATATACTATATATGGAAAAACAAATTGACCATGCAAATATCTTTCTCCTTGCATTTACGTGCAAAGATCGGGATGCAAACGACATTACAAGTATAAGAGATTATTTAGCAAAATCAAAAGGAAATGGACATGATATGTGATATGTTTCTTAAGAATCATTGTTCTAAAGAAACACAATTTGCTATCTATAAGTTCAAATGATATATAGCAGAATAAAATAAATTCTTTGGTGCTTCCAAAAAGAGTTATGTATTTGATGATGAAGAAGAGCGACAAGAACACGTGAGGTGGTAAACTTTTAAAGTAAAACACCAACATAAAAATTCGAGTGGTTTTGTTTCTTAAAAAAATGTATTCTTTTGATGTCTAAAGTTAGTGAACGTACCCAACAAACGCTTTAGCTCCAGCGAAATCTTTAATCAGAAAACCAAAGTATATATTGCAAATGGAATATAACTTAGTGTCCCACAAAATCTGATATTGGGCAACATGCAATCTATGGAAGGTACAAAGGGCAACAAGAAAATTAATTGATTAATGCAGAAATGCAAAATCTCAAAACTAGCCTTGCAAAGATCTTCTGCACTAGAGAAAAGAAATATATAAAAATAAGAATCTGTGGGGTATTCGTAAAATTGTTGTTATCGTTAAGGTTAAAGAAACAGTTGTTAATTGAAAGAGTCTGGCATTAAAGATTCGCAATTATGTTAATTTAATTGAGCAAAAGCCAAACAAAAAACATGGATATACACTAAAGTATTAACTAAGGTGATTTATTGAGAAACCTTAAACATTCAATAGTCCTTTGCTTTCAATCATTTGCATATTTTATATTTGCAAATGTGGAAAAGTGTATGACATATATCTCACTTGACCATCCATGGCGGCATACAATCTGCGGAATTTTAAAACCGCCACGTCAAGGAAAAGTTGTCATGAAGCAACTAACATTACCTTCAGCAGCTATCTTCACAATCAGATTTTGCAAAATTTTGTTTATAAAATAAAAAGGATTTTGCATAATTTTTATCTGTTGTCTGTCTGTCTGAGAAAGAGAGGGGGGGGGTTGGAAGCCAGAATTTTTGTTACACGAAAAAAATTATACCATCGATTTGAATGTCCCATAAGTGTAGAAGATACCTAGCTAGCTAGTAAAAGCTACTCTGGAAACATCCAGATGGGTCCATCACTCCAATGTTTTTCCATACCATGTCACTATATATGCAAATTAGGGTTCTTGAAAGTTATAAGCTTTCAGTGAAAGCCAAAGAAATTGCCTGTCTACAATATTGGGAACTGAGTAATCTGTATTAGTATTCCTCCAATTAGGTAAACGATTAGATTTGATCTGTTGTTTGTATGTCAGTAGCCTTCCACAAAGCATTCTTTTAGTTGAGAAACTACATAGAGTTAGTGGTCTCATGAAATGAAGATACTAGCACTGCTTCCTAGATCTAGCATTTTGAAAATGAAAGTAGCTATTGAAATTTAGAAAAAATTGAGAAGCGGATGGATGATAAAAATAATTACCATACATCGTCCGAAGATTAAGAGAAGTGAATGGTGGAGCTGGATTCATCACCTCCCTTGCCTTGATGCGGCTTCTTCTTTTTCTTCTTATAAGGGATCCCCCTTGCCTTGGCTTGACACTCCCTGACCTCTCTGAGATAAACCCGAATAGCACCGCTGGCAAAAGGGTTGGTCTCAGGTGACCCTCCATTCTCTTCATAAGCAGCTCGAAGCCTCCCAATTAGAGCATCGAGGCTGCCCCAGGCTTGCCTAAGGGGGCATGTGCAGGGAGCAGGCGGCTCAGGCTGTCCATAGAACATGCATCCCTGCAGGTGAACCTTGGTCTTTCCGAACTGATCCAGATATCGAAGGAAGTCCAGCACATGGTTACAGTTGCACTGAGAAAGAGGAACTGGGGGCCTCTGGTTCTTCAGGTACTGCCCGAAAGTATTCCAGTCCCTTCTCTTCTGTGACTCATAGCGGCTAGGTGTTGGGGGCAGCTGTTGATCACCGGGATTAACCCTTGATGGTCCTTCCGCTATATCCTTCCCTCTTTCACTCGACATATTGTTGAGATCGAGGCAGATTGATTAATTATCTTTTGCTAAATAAGGCAAGAAGAAATTATAAGGGGGCTGGGGGAAAGGGAAGGTGAAAGGAATAGTAGAAGCAAGAGAGTGGAGGAATATGAATTCCACATCACGGGGCATGCTAGACATGCCATTGGGCCATAACAACATGTTGCTTTCTATTCCTCTTTTTCTTCATCTTTCATTTGTATATTCTCCTTTCCTTTTCCTTTTTGTTTTTGTATTATTTTCTTAAAAATAATAGTTTTAGTACTATACAATTAGCTCTACAGTTCCCATATCAAAGCATACAATAATTATATCTTCTTTGTCGACATAAAACATTATCATGTTAAACTTGAAGATCTAATTACAATTAAACCCTGATTCTCTCTGCTGATGATTTCGCTACAGTTTCTACAAACAAGATATCCTTTTGAGATAAATATATATTTGGAAAAGTAGCACAATTTATTAAACCCATAAATTTGATAGTTTTGACGAGGGAAAAATACCAGGCAAAACGTTCAACACCCCAAAACAATGCCAAAAGATATCCTAACCAAAACCCCAAGTACAGCGAACCCAGATACAGCTCAATCAGAAAATGGATAGGAGACTGTGAGCCCGATTAGTCCCTGTCTTGGCTAATTTGTCTGCATCAGCATTGCCTTCCCTGAGAATTTGAATAATGTCCTAAGCACCAAAGCAACAAAAGTTAAAATTCCTACATAGATAAGGGGCTCTGAGCAACAAAAGACATTATTTATCTTGTCAAATTCAAAGTTTTACGAATTCCAGTAAAAAAAAATTGATCCTTTGGTTCCATAGAGTGTATGAGATTATTTTTTAATAGTTAAATATTCCAAATTAGGTGATGTGAATGAAATCAACTACTGAGATTTGCTGTTGCTGTTTTGGTTGTCATTTTCAAAGGCAACGGGGACAGTATTATGTTAAAATTATTGTACAGCCCCTGTATTATTGTAGAGAAACATCTTGGTCACTATATATTGAAATGAACAAAACTATCTCTTAACGAATAAAATAAACAATTTTGTGATAGTTTAAAAACAGATTAATTTAATGGATGAATTTAATTAAATGACATGATATTTTTAAATAATGTTGTATATTTATCATTGGAATTTGAACTTAAAACTCAATTAATTGCATTTAACCCAATTAATCCGTAATTTATTTATCTATTAAATACAATAATTTGAGTTTGTTAAACTAAAATGAGCTGGAGGTGAATATATTTAATCATATTTAAATTAATGTTACATTATTTAATCATCTCCGATTTATGAAATTAATTAATTTTTATATAATGATTCAAACTATTAATATCCCTCCTCAACACTTAAATAGGAGGATAAGCATATTTTAACGTTTTCAAACTCATATCCACCAAGACCGATAACAATATTAATCTCAACCAAGAAAAGAAAAATGGTTTCAATATTTAACTATTATAAAAATGGTCGTTTTACTCATTTTTTTATAATGTATAGAGATATTTATGCTTTTTTGAAAGTATAATGATTAAAATGCATTTTGGTGCCATCTATACTTATATTTAGTCTTTTACTAAGTTGGTGTCATTGTTTAATTGAACACCTTCTTAGTTATGGAAGTATTAAGATATCCTATCCGATGTAAATTAAGTTATATTTTTATGACATTATTATTATTTTTATCTTTTTATATAATATATCAATAAAAGTTTGATCATAATAAACTTTAAACTTAAAACACATGCATAATAAACAATTAATTTTATTATTGTAATTAAAGAATTAATTAATTAAAATATAATTTTTAATAAATATATTTGTTATATAATTTAATTAAAATAAACTTTGTCCTATAATATATAAATACCTATAGGATACTTTTTAAGCCGATAGAACTAAGCTATAATATATTTGTTATACATTTGTTATACACTTTGTACATAACCATGGACGAATACATTACATGCTATATACTCGTCAATTCAAGTTATCCGGTTCTAGAACTAAGCTATGTTATTTTCATTTATTTGTTTTGTTAGGTTTTTGGGAACATAAAATTTGTTTTGTGATTCTTCAACTTGGACAAGGGCATGAGTTTTTTTTTTTTTTTTTTGCTTGGCACGATTTAGCCTCCTTTGTATAAAATTTTAAGAACTCAATAAAATAAAAATAGTGTGGAGCTAATAATATCGGTTTAAGGATGGTTAGAAGGAGATTATTTGGTGACTTGATGTGTAACAACTCATTTTTAATGAAATCGGAACAGTAATTTTGGGACCACAAATTTGACGTGAAAATATTTATTTTATTATTATTTTAATATCTATGGTATGTTAGTAGTGTTGTATAAAAATTTTGTTAAGAAATTTTGTCGTTTGCATGTTTATTTTTGTGAAAAGGACTAAACCATAAAAGGTGCAAAAATAGAGTTCTAGTAGCTAAAGGTATCAAATGCCCATATAAATTTAATGTAAGAGTACTTAGGTGGTAATTAGACCATTTTTGTGGTAGTGGACATTTATGAGTTTGGTTTTATTGAAATTTTGAATAAATTTAAAGGTTATTTTGGTAAATATGTAATTAAGGTTAAAATTTAACAAAATAAATCCCATTTTTCATTCATCTTCTTCTCTCCACTGAATTGAAGAAACAAGAACAATATTTTAGGGCTTTAAACATTCGGCTACTTCTCCTTGCTTGCATGTAAGTGGTTTTTGTCTCGTTTTTAATGATTTTTATGTTTTTAAAGTCATTGTAGCTTAATCTAGCTAGCCTAGGGACTAATTTCCAAAATTTTTAAAGATTTAGGGTTTTTTCATGAATGTTCTTACATGATTTTTGAAGTATAATGAAAGATTATGAGTCTTTGTTGTTAAATAAACAACTTTTGTAAAGTAATTTTTGATGAAATTATCATTTAGGGACTTAGTTATAAAAGTAGTAAAATATCATGATAAATTTGTGAAATGTTGAGTTGTATGAGGTTGTATAAGTTCCTAGGTAATTCGACTAGCATGAAATGTGGATGAAATTGCATAAATTTCCATTTACGAGATTAAGGACTAAATTGTAAAGAAGTTAAAACGTTAAGGGTAAAAATATTGTAACACCCTAACTTTGTAACACCTAAAAATCGAGTATTTAAATTTGCATGATTTTGGTGTTTAGATTTTAAAGGAAAAATCTTTTATTTTAATTTGGTGCTTATTGAAGTCTTTGAGAGGGTAAAGCATAATTTGGAGAAGAAATAAAATTTATTAATTGAGATTTATTGAAGTGAAACAAAGGTGATTAAGACTTAAGCTAAATTATGTGCTAAAAGTGTCATAAAATGAGCATATGGCATGGTGGAGTTGGCGCATGGGTTCAAGTAAGAGGAAGAGGTTGAATCCCTTGTATGGCACCTAAATGAATTTTTACTTTTAATTTTCTCGCTCATGTCTAGGAAGTGTCGGCAAGGGACATATAAGGAAGGTGTTGACCATGTATTTTGGTTAGTGTATCAATGGATTAAGGAAACAACTAACTTATGGCATGGAATCAAAGGTTTAAGGAAAGATAGGGGAACATAAGGCACTTATCAAGGGAAAAATTTGGAAAGAAATAATGGCCAATTGACCATGTCCGGACGGCAACATTGGTTTAGGGAGGAGCCAAATTTTGTTAGTTTGGCCAAAATCTCATTCTTTTCTCTTTGGGCATTCTTTACACATTGTGCGATTTTTTCTTTGTTTTCTCCTCTCAAACTCTCATCTTGGTGAATAGGGCATTAGTAAAGCTCAAATTTTGTGACCATTTGGTTATTCCTTTTTGCTTATCTTGTTAGCCAATTCTTTGTGCCTTTTCTTCTTGTGCCGAAATCATCTATACCAAAAAGAATCATCTTTTTCTTTTCTTTTGCCATGGCCGAATATACCAGCACCTAAAGTTCATTTTTTTTTCTTTTCTTCTCTTCTCTTTGAAATCAAGCAACAACATCACCATCATCCTTTCGTTCTTATATTATTTCTTTTTCAATCGAAAATTCTCTCCATCTTCACTCTCTTGGCCGAATGCTATTGTGCCTATAAACCAAATATTTTTTTTCTTCTTTTCCTCGATCATACATAGCCGAATCCTTCATCATTTAGACACCATTCTCAATCCTTTCCTTTCGACCGTGGAATATAGGTAAGGGTTCTTTTCCATTCTCGTTTTAATAAGTGATATTATGGCCGAATATCATTGGTTTATTGAGGGTCTTTTTGGATTGATATAGCGTTCATACTAATAACGTTTCTTTCGTTATTATTTAGTGCAATAACGGAGATTGGAATTCAAGTGATCGGGAGAATCGTGGAAACGTTGGAAACGTTTCATTTTGGTAAGGAAATCCTACTCTTTAAAACCTCTAGTATTATTGATATTATTTTAGATCTAACTAAATTCCTTTGGATCTTGAAGACCGTCAAAATAGGGAAGAAAAGGCGGTGTTTAGTTATCGTAAGAGGGTGGATCAGAATCCCCATTCAAACGAAGAGCGGTTTGGCAGGTCAGGGATTTTCCAGGGTTGCGGGCCATCTTCCGAAAGAAGTCCATTATTCAAGTAGTACGAACCTCGAGCCAAGTTATCGTTGGTGGATTCTC
Source organism: Gossypium rotundifolium (assembly GCA_025506655.1). Taxonomy (NCBI): domain Eukaryota; kingdom Viridiplantae; phylum Streptophyta; class Magnoliopsida; order Malvales; family Malvaceae; genus Gossypium; species Gossypium rotundifolium. The sequence goes on along the minus strand of CP106732.1, from coordinate 65,334,943 downwards.
GTGCTAGTGAATCGATAAGCGAGCAAAAGTTTAAAATCAAGTGATTCAAAATCAAGAGGGTAAGATTTTGGATCTATTATCGATTAAGATTTATTTTACGAGTTAGTTGTCTAACGGATCAAAATATGTTTTAGGTGCCGAGGGCGAGAAGGGTTAGTACTCACGGTATCGAGGTGTGTAATTTCACACTCATTATTTTTGGTTGGATGTCAAATTTGGATGGAAGTAAATCGTAAAACGATTAGATCGGTAAAACGTAAAATTTATATTTTGACGAAAATGCGAAAAACGACTAAATCGTGAAAATTACGAAAACACCCTAGAAATTAATTGTTACTATGAAAATTGGATGATTCGTGAAAATGGGCCGTAAATACTCTAGTTCGTGAAAATGGGTAGTAAATACTCTAGTTCGTGAAAATGGGCCGTAAATACTCTAGTTCGTGAAAATGGGCCGTAAATACTCTAGTTCGTAAATGGGCCGTAAATACTCTAGTTCGTGAAAATGGGCCGTAAATACTCTAGTTCGTGAAAATGGGCCGTAAATACTCTAGTTCGTGAAAATGGGCCGTAAATACTCTAGTTCGTGAAAATGGGCCAAAATACTCTAGTTCGTTAAAATTTAGCCAAAACACTCTAGTTCGGTAAATGGGCCAAAAGCCTACTAAATTGCTAAATAGACAAATTGCTATAATTATGGGCCAAATGAAATGTTATTGTTAAACCCACCATGTTATGTATTGTTAATAAATTTTATATTTTAAAGTACATGTATAATTGCATGGGTGGGATATATGAAGAGAAGAATGGCCAGTTGCCACAATATCGGCTTATTGCCTCTAGTTCGGTGGCTCTGCCACAATATCGGCTTATTGCCTCTAGTTCGGTGGCTCTGCCACAATATCGGCTTATTGCCTCTAGTTCGGTGGCTCTGCCACAATATCGGCTTATCGCCTCTAGTTCGGTGGCTCTGCCACAATATCGGCTTATTGCCTCTAGTTCGGTGGCTATGCCACAATTATAAAAAGGCTTAATGCCTACGATTGGTGTGATGGCGGGGTGGGTTGACTTGATCCCACAGTGTGATGGTTGGTACGGGGTGTTAGCGGATGGATATTAGGTTTGGGTTGGGAATTACATTTTTCATGCATTATTAATTATTTTAAATTCATGATATATTGTTGTATTCTGAATTGGGCTCAAGCCCAGCTTAATATCCTGATGATCTGGCCCAATAATGGTGGTAAGTGAGTTACACACTGAGTTCTAAGTAACTCACCCCCCTTTAATTTCTTTCCATTTCAGGTAATGGAAATTGATGTGGACTTGGGCCGAGGATGACTTCGTGGAGGCCATACTGCTAAATATGGGTTATTTAAAACTCTGAACTTTTAATAATTATTTTTACTATTTTGGGATGTTGTAATAAATGGCCTCTATAAATAACTTATGGATTTTATGTGTGTTTGGAATTTAAACTTTATTTTGGACTTTTAAATCATGGGCTATGATTATATGATGCTTTATAAAAATAAATTTGGGTTTTCAAGTATATGAAATTCTTTTATAAATAATTCTTTTATTGTTAACTCTTTAACAAATCTCCCAACGGTTTTTAATAATACAAATGAATTTCAACTAATGTTTCAAATATTTATCAAAATCAAATACTCTTCAAATTTTAAACCTCAGATATAAAATTGTAGTTTTCAACTCGTTAAAGATTTAAGAATAGCTCGAATCATGGAACAAACCAAATCTAGTCTCAACGCATAGACCGGGTTTGGGGTGTTACATTTAGTGGTATCAGAGCCCAGTTTCAAAAACTCGGCTGTGGTTTGGGTTCAAAAATAATTTCTGTATGAAAATGCTCAATGATATTTTTAGATCAGTATGGCACCACAAGCATCCGGCGACAAGTCAAGTAAGTATTATTGCTTAATGATTACTATGATAAGATCATAGGAACACTCTAGAACTTCTAGTTTTAGACGTGGAAAACCTGAGAGATTGAGACTATAGGAAATGTTGCGAAAAACAACTTTATATCTTAAATCTCATAAAATATCGCTAATAAACACCGAAACAAAATTTCTGATTCATAAAACTTGTAATCAGATAAACGAACAAGCAATCATGAGTACAAGAGGACGTGGTCGTGGACGCGGTAGACGTGGCCGTGGTAGAGGCCGAGGTGCTACGGCTGAAGCACCAAATCATATGCCAGAAGTAGACGCACCTGCGTCAATTGAAAGTGAGACCGGATCACGCGATCACATGGAAGAAGATCATGCATTGACTCAAGCAATGCTACGAGTCCTGGAAAGGGTCGCGGGAACTAGAATTGGGCCAACAACTCGTGGGTCAATTTCAGAGCGACTTAAGGCAAATAATGCAGAAGTTTTCAGAGGAGTCTCTGGTGTAGCTCCGAATGTGGTGAATCATCGCTTGAAGTCGTGGAACGGATTATGGATGATATGGAATGCAATGAGCAAAACCGAGAGGAGCTGTATCCTTATTGAGAGATGAGGCGATCGGTGGTGGCTCACCGCTCGAGAAGGCAGCCGTCATCGATTAAGCGGGAATTGTTTAAAGCCGCCTTCCAAGGAAAATACGTCGAACGAGCTATGTAGACGCTTCAAGGAAGGAATTTCAATCTTGTCCAAGGAAGTAAGACCGTGGCGACATATGAAGTCGAGTTTTACGTCGAGCCGTTATGCGGACAATTGTAGCAATGATCATGAACGTTGTATGCGTTTGAGGATGGACTTAATGATGAGTGAGGGTTCGATTGCTCGCACAAGTTAGAAATTTTTCCACTCGGTGGAGAAGGCCAAAATAGCCAAGAGGCTAAGAACTCGAATCTACGAATCGAGAAAGATCCGAAACAAGAGAGAGACACAGTGATCTGGATCTTCCAAGAGATTTCGAAGAAACCGGAATGATGAATCGGTTCAAGGCGTAACCCGGTAGCAAATAATCAAGTCGAGATTGCACCGAGTGTGGGAAGAGACATTTTGGGAATGTTGAGGAAAACGGCGCATGTTACAAATGCGGTTCAATGGAACATCAAGACAAAAGTTGTCCTCGACGAATGGATACGACTCAAGAAGTCCATAATAATGATGCACACCGGTCGAGGTAATCGCAGACCACCGAGAGGACGTGGACCAGGTCGTGGTGGTAATGGGGCTGGTCGTGGTCAAGGTGCACCGGGTCGAGGCAATGGTAATAGAGGAAATGCAGATGCTAGACAGCCTGGACTGGTCTATGCAGTTAGACGCCGCGAGGACGGCAATGCACCAGATGTGATAACCGGTACGTTCTTCATTTTTGATGTACCTGTTATTGCCTTAATAGATATTGGCTCTACCCATTCATACGTAGCTAGTGCCATATCTGGAAACCTGAATTTAGAATCCGAAATTACCGAAAATGAGATGACAGTGATTAGTCCTTTAGGACAGTCAATAACTGTTAATAAAATATTTAAAGACGTGCCCTTAAAAATCCAAGAGGAAGTATTCTTAGCAAACTTGATGGAACTACCTTTCGGTGAGTTCGATCTCATTCTGGGCATGGATTGGTGGTCAAACATCAAAGAATTGGATTGTCTTGAAAACGAATGTCGATGAAGGACCTCGGATGATAAGGAAGTCATAATGATTGGTGAACGAAAGAACTATCGGCAAATGTGGTATCTGCATTAAAAGTCGAGAAGTTGGTGCGGAAAGGATACGGAGCATTCCTAGCCTTTATCGTGCTTTGGATGCCAAAGAATTATCCGTGAATGATGTGAGAACGGTGAAGGAATTTCCGATGTATTTCGAAGAACTTCCGGTATACCTCCGGATCGGAAGTAGAATTTGGCATTGAGCTTTTGCTCGGGACGGCTCCGGTGTCCATTGCTCCCTATAGAATGGCATCAAGGAGTTGGTGAGCTCAAAGCTCAAATTCAAGAATTGTTGGATCGAGGATTCATTCGACCAAGTGTGTCTCCGTGGGGAGCACCCGCTTTGTTCGTCAAGAAGAAGGATGGATCGATGCGTATGTGCATTGACTACGACAGTTGAATAAATTGATGATCAAGAATCGGTATCCTCGCCGAGAATTGACGACTGCTTGATCAGTTGAAGGAGCTTCAGTTTTCCAAAATTGATTTAAGGTCGGGTTATCACCACTTAAGGTGAAAGAAGCGGACATTTATAAGACGGCATTTCGGACCGCGTTACGGACACTATGAGTTTGTAGTGATGCGTTTGGATTAACCAATGCACCAAATGCATTTATGGACATGATGAACCAAGTCTTCCAACCATATTTAGACCGGTTTGTGGTAGTGTTCATAGATGATATATTGGTTTATTCGAGAAATGAGGAGGAACATGACCAGCATTTGCGGATAGTATTACAATTACTTCGTGATAAGCAATTGTATGCCAAATTTGGTAAATGCGAATTTTGGCTAAAGGAGGTGACTTTCCTTGGTCATGTAGTATCAGCCGAAGGAATAAGGGTGGATCCTCGGAAAATTGAGGCTATTCTGGATTGGAAGCCACCAACATCAGTAGCTGAAATTCGGAGTTTCTTGGGCTTGGCTGGATACTATAGACGTTTTGTAGAGGGGTTTTCATTGATTGCTGCACCCCTAACTAAATCAATGCGAAAGGAGCTCCGTATATCTGGACTGAAAAGCAGAAGAGAGTTTTGAGAAATTGAAGAAGATTCTGACAGAAGCTCCAGTTTTAATTCAACCTGAGGCTGGAAAAGAATTCACTGTTTATTGCGATGCGTCTCACACGGGCCTGGGTTGTGTGTTGATGCAAAATGGAAAGGTGGTGGCCTATGCTTCTCGTCAATTGAGACCACACGAAGTAAACTACCCTACTCATGATTTGGAGTTAGCTGCCGTTGTCTTTGCTCTAAAGATTTGGAGGCACTATCTCTATGGTGAGAAGTCCATAATCTACACGGATCACAAGAGTCTTAAATACCTCCTTACCCAGAAGGAGTTGAATTTAAGACAAAGAAGATGGGTAGAATTGTTAAAGGATTATGATTTCTCCATCGAATACCATCCTGGAAAAGCTAACGTAGTAGCTGACGCGTTAAGTCGTAAGGCGGTGATCTGAATTAAGAGCTCTGCTTGCCCATTTGAGTCTCAGATGAGGATGGCGTTTGTTAGCGAACTTGTGTGAAACCTCTGTGGCTGGAACAAATCAAGGAAAAACAAACATCAGATGAGAAGTTGGGACCTTTACTTCGGCAAGTTGAAAATGGTGAAATTGAGGATTTTGGAATAAACATGGAGGGTGTGTTGTGCTTTCGAGGGAGAGTATGCATGCCTAAGGATTTAGATTTGAGGCAACTGATTCTACGGGAGGCGCATAGTAGCCCTTATGCTATGCATCCCGGAGGAAATAAGATGTATCGAGATCTCCGTGAATGATATTGGTGGCGTGGTTGAAGCGTGAGATTACGAGTTTGTGGGAAAATGTTTGACTTGTCGCAAGTGAAGGCGAACATCAATTACCGTCTCGGATTGTTACAACCGATAAAGATTCCTCTTTGGAAATGGGAGAGGATAACTATGGATTTTGTTAGTGGGTTACCGTTAACACCTACTAAGAAAAATTCCGTTTGGGTAATTGTTGATCGGTTGACGAAGACCGCTTCATTTCTTGCCGATTCAGACGGATTATTCATTGCAGAAATTGGCGAAACTTTACGTATCCGAAATTGTGAGGTTACATGGGGTACCTGTATCTATTATATCGATAGGGACCCTAGGTTCACATCACGATTCGAAAGCTCGCATGAAGCCTTGGGAACAAAGTTGAATTTCAGACGGCTTTTCATCCTCGATCGATGGTCATCGAGAGAGTAATTCAAATATTGGAAGATATGTTAAGAGGATGTGTAATCGACTTGTGGGTAGTTGGGAGGATTATCTACCACTGGCGTAATTCGCGATAACAAAATATCTATCGGTCTAGCATTCGGATGGCACCTTACGAGGCATTGTATGGTCGTAAGTGTCGCTCTCCTATTTGTTGGTGAGTTAGGCGAAGATGATGTTAGGTCTGAGATGATATCTCGAGACCGAGGATAAGGTAAAAGTTATTCGAGCACGGTTGAAAGAAGCCTCGATAGATGTAAGTCGACGCAGATCTGAAGCGAAGGACATCGAATATAGTGTGGAGATCGGGTTTTCTTGAAGGTATCTCCTTGGAAAAGATCTTGATTAGGAAGGAAGGGCAAGCTAAGTCCTAGATATATTGGACCTTATCGTGTCTTTGAAGCGTGTTGGTCGATGGCATATCGATTGAGTTACCTCCGGAGTTAGATCAAATTCACAATGTCTTTCATGTTTCCATGTTGAGGCGTTATAGATCGGATCCTTTGCACATTATACCGGTAGAAGAATTGGAGCTGAATTCAGATTTGTCCTTTGAAGAAGAACCAGTGGAAATCCTAGACCGAGATGTCAAGGTACTAAGGAAGAAAACTGTACCGTTGGTCAAAGTTCTATGGCGTAACCACGGAGTGGAAGAAGCTACGTGGGAGCCAGAGGATGCAATTCGGCAACAATACCCTCACCTTTTTCAACCAGGTAAATTTCGAGGACGAAATTTTCTTTAAGGAGGGTAGAGTTGTAACACCCTAAAAATCTGAGTATTTAAATTTGCATGATTTTGGTGTTTAGATTTTAAAGGAAAAATCTTTTATTTTAATTTGGTGCTTATTGAAGTCTTTGAGAGGGTAAAGCATAATTTGGAGAAGAAATAAAATTTATTAATTGAGATTTATTGAAGTGAAACAAAGGTGATTAAGACTTAAGCTAAATTATGTGCTAAAAGTGTCATAAAATGAGCATATGGCATGGTGGAGTTGGCGATGGGTTCAAGTAAGAGGAAGAGGTTGAATCCTTGTATGGCACCTAAATGAATTTTTGCTTTTAATTTTCTGCTCATGTCTAGGAAGTGTCGGCAAGGGGACATATAAGGAAGGTGTTGACCATGTATTTTTGGTTAGTGTATCAATGGATTAAGGAAACAACTAACTTATGGCATGGAATCAAAGGTTTAAGGAAAGATAGGGGGAACATAAGGCACTTATCAAGGGAAAAATTTGGAAAGAAATAATGGCCAATTGACCATGTCTTTGGACGGCAACATTGGTTTAGGGAGGAGCCAAATTTTGTTAGTTTGGCCAAAATCTCATTCTTTTCTCTTTGGGCATTCTTTACACATTGTGCAGATTTTTTCTTTGTTTTCTCCTCTCAAACTCTCATCTTGGCCGAATAGGGCATTAGTAAAGCTCAAATTTTGTGACCATTTGGTTATTCCTTTTTGCTTATCTTGTTAGCCAATTCTTTGTGCCTTTTCTTCTTGTGCCGAAATCATCTATACCAAAAAGAATCATCTTTTTCTTTTCTTTTGCCATGGCCGAATATACCAGCACCTAAAGTTCATTTTTTTTCTTTTCTTCTCTTCTCTTTGAAATCAAGCAACAACATCACCATCATCCTTTCGTTCTTATATTATTTCTTTTTCAATCGAAAATTCTCTCCATCTTCACTCTCTTGGCCGAATGCTATTGTGCCTATAAACCAAATATTTTTTCTTCTTTTCCTCGATCATACATAGCCGAATCCTTCATCATTTAGACACCATTCTCAATCCTTTCCTTTCGACCGTGGAATATAGGTAAGGGTTCTTTTCCATTCTCGTTTTAATAAGTGATATTATGGCGAATATCATTGGTTTATTGAGGTCTTTTGGATTGATATAGCGTTCATACTAATAACGTTTCTTTCGTTATTATTTAGTGCAATAACGGAGATTGGAATTCAAGTGATCGGAGAATCGTGGAAGCGTTGGAAGCGTTTCATTTTGGTAAGGAAATCCTACTCTTTAAAACCTCTAGTATTATTGATATTATTTTAGATCTAACTAAATTCCTTTGGATCTTGAAGACCGTCAAAATAGGGAAGAAAAGGCGGTGTTTAGTTATCGTAAGAGGGTGGATCTGTAAATCCCCATTCAAACGAAGAGCGGTTTGGCAATCGGGATTTTCCATCGGGTTGCGGGCCATCTTCCGAAAGAAGTCCATTATTCAAGTAGTACGAACCTCGAGCAGTTATCGTTGGTGGATTCTCGGCTAGTGAATCGATAAGCGAGGCAAAGCCGAAAATCAAGTGATTCAAAATCAAGAGGGTAAGATTTTGGATCTATTATCGATTAAGATTTATTTTACGAGTTAGTTGTCTAACGGATCAAAATATGTTTTAGGTGCCGAGGAGCGAAGGGTTAGTACTCACGGTATCGAGGTGTGTAATTTCACACTCATTATTTTTGGTTGGATGTCAAATTTCGGTATGGAAGTAAATCGTAAAAACGATTAGATCGGTAAAAACGTAAAATTTATATTTTGACGAAATGCGTAAAACGACTAAATCGTGAAAATTACGAAAACACCTCGAGAAATTAATTGTTACTATGAAAATTGGATGATTCGTGAAAATGGTAGTAAATACTCTAGTTCGTGAAAATGGTAGTAAATACTCTAGTTCGTGAAAATGGGCGTAAATATTCTAGTTCGTGAAAATGGGCCGTAAATACTCTAGTTCGTGTAAATGGTAGTAAATACTCTAGTTCGTGAAAATGGGCCGTAAATACTCTAGTTCGTGAAAATGGGCCGTAAATACTCTAGTTCGTGAAAATGGGTAGTAAATACTCTAGTTCGTGAAAATGGGCCAAAATACTCTAGTTCGTTAAAATTTAGCCAAAACACTCTAGTTGGTAAATGGGCCAAAAGCCTACTAAATTGCTAAATAGACAAATTGCTATAATTATGGGCCAAATGAAATGTTATTGTTAAACCCACCATGTTATGTATTGTTAATAAATTTTATATTTTAAAGTACATGTATAATTGCATGGGTGGGATATATGAAGAGAAGAATGGCGATTGCACAATATCGACTTATTGCCTCTAGTTGGTGGCTCGCCACAATATCGACTTATTGCCTCTAGTTCGGTGGCTCGCCACAATATCGGCTTATCGCCTCTAGTTCGGTGGTTTCGCCACAATATCGACTTATTGCCTCTAGTTCGGTGGCTATGCCACAATTATAAAAAGGCTTAATGCCTACGATTGGTGTGATGGCGGGGTGGGTTGACTTGATCCCCACAGTGTGATGGTTGGCGGGGTGTTAGCGGATGGATATTAGGTTTGGGTTGGGAATTACATTTTCATGCATTATTAATTATTTTAAATTCATGATATATTGTTGTATTCGAATTGGGCTCAAGCCCGACTTAATATCCGATGATCGGCCCAATAATGGTGGTAAGTGAGTTACACTTGAGTTCTAAGTAACTCACCCCTTTAATTTCTTTCCATTTCGTAATGGAAATTGATGTGGACTTGGGCGAGGATGACTTCGTGGAGGCCATCTTGCTAAATATGGGTTATTTAAAACTCGAACTTTTAATAATTATTTTTACTATTTTGGGATGTTGTAATAAATGGCCTCTATAAATAACTTATGGATTTTATGTGTTTGGAATTTAAACTTTATTTTGGACTTTTAAATCATGGGCTATGATTATATGATGCTTTATAAAAATAAATTTGGGTTTTCAAGTATATGAAATTCTTTTATAAATAATTCTTTTTATTGTTAACTCTTTAACAAATCTCCCAACGGTTTTTAATAATACAGTGAATTTCAACTAATGTTTCAAATATTTATCAAAATCAAATACTCTTCAAATTTTAAACCCTATATATAAAATTGTAGTTTTCAACTCGTTAAAGATTTAAGAATAGCTCGAATCATGGAACAAACCAAATCTAGTCTCAACGCATAGACCGGGTTTGGGGTGTTACATAACCCGAATCTGTCACCGGAACAGGGTTACGGAGCATTACCATAATTTACAGATCAAATAACAAATATTCCACATCATACAGTATTCATATCAGAAATTAATAATAAAGTCTCTTATATGAACCTTTGAGGTCCAAAACATGCATTAGAAACGAGTCAGGATTAAATCGAGTTCACAGAGAATTTTTTGCGAAATCTCAATTTTTTTCCTAGGTGCATGGGACACACGCCCGTGTGGTCAGGACATGTGGTTCACACGGCCAGGGACAAGCCCGTGTCTCAGGCCGTGTAGTTCTCTGACTTGGGTCACACGGTCTGGTCACACACCCGTGTACTAGATCGTGTGTAGGTGCAAGGGTCACATAGCCAAGCCACACGCCCGTGTGCTAGGCCGTGTGATCAATTCTGAGCATTCTGTTTTGACATTTTAAAGATGCAAGGGATACACGGCCAAATCACATGCCCATGTGCTAGGCCTTGTGTCGCACACGGCTGAGACACACGCCCGTGTCTCTGCCCGTGTGGACAAAAATATGCTATTTTCCAAGCCACATTTCTCACCCAATTTGTCTTCCTCTTACACCAATACTTAAGCATATTCATAAGCCATTTTAAAACAATTAATTCAAGTCAAAACCAAGTCTCATGCATGACATATCATCACATACAACTAATGTGCTCTTAAACACCTCAAATGACATGTAATTAAATATACAAATTTACTTAACTTATCGAATTCACCTATATGCATATTTTACCAAATATGTTAGAATTAATTTTCAATATGCTAACATGATTTCTATCAATCAATCATTTAAGCACACACCAAACATGTTATAACCTCATTTATACATATCAAAACATGTTCATCTCAAGTCATTCCAATGGCTAGTTATAACCCAAACATTTACATGCCACATTGGATAATTAACCTATACATGTCCTTATAACCATAATTAATTTACCATATATACCAAGATGGGTTGATGGATAGTGTGAGTGATCTCTACCGATGCTTCCAATCCAACGAGCTTCCGAATTACAATAGAACAAGGGAAAATAAAATAGAGTAAGCATGGAATGCTTAGTAAGTTTGTATAACATGGTAAATAACTTACCATATATTTATGTTCAAAATAAACATGCAACGCACTATCAACAAACTTTATCACAAGCCCTAAGCACATATCCTCATCATGTTAGCCAAGTAATCATATATAATAGTCCTTAATCATGGATGAACAAAGTCATCAAGCATGATCCACATTCATGTAACAACCAATTCATGCAACATTATATCAGGAAATGACATTTCTATGTACTTCATGTACATACGGGTAATAGTTCGTTTCTAAGTCATACTATCTCATATAAGCATCAAGAAACATGTATGGTATCAATAATAACCAAATTCCCATATACATATACTTTCCACATTATGAATTCAAATAACATATACAAAACATACCCATGTATTTCAAGTACATTTTCATAATATTTCGTCTCAAGTTCAGATTATTTTATATCAGGATTTTACTCATTAAATCAATTGAAATATCAAATGAAACCCTGGAAAATACACTCGAAGTGTACAAATCTATAATTTTAGATGAACATATTCACCAAAACCATCTCATACTTCCATATATCATGTATAATCATTTTCATGTATTTTAGGTAGATACATGTAATAATTCATTTCGTGTTTATATTTTCTCATCTTAGGAGTTTTGTCCTTTGAATATTTGAAATATCGATGGATACTCGGGTAGTACACACAAGATGTATTTATCATTGATCCGTCAATTCATTTATGAGGGTGCTCTTTAGAGCACACAATCAGGAAGCACACTCTCGAGCCTTGTAAAGGGAAGCTCACACAGAGCCATTTCGGAAAGCTCACAAAGAGCTTATCAGGAAGCTTATCCGGGCTATATAATGGGAAGCTCATAAAAGCCATAATTGAGAAGTTCACAAAGAACTTTTAATCGGGAAGCTCACGAAGAGCCTATCAGGAAGCTCAATAAGAGCCATGTAATGGGAAGCTCTAGATAGCCATATATCGGGAAGTTCAAGCGAGCACTATCGGGAAGCTCACAAAGAGCCAATTTAACAGGTAGCTCATGAAGAGCTTATAATCGAGATGCTCATAAGAGCTAAGGTGTGTCCACAACAAATGTAGGATCACAACCTATCGGGATGCCTCGAAGAGCTATAATGGGAAGCTCGCAAGAACCTTATACAGGAAGATCGAGAGGGCTATTAACGGGACACTTGTAAGAGCTGTGATATGTCCTCAATATATGCTAGACCACAACCAATACAGGTAATCATGTATCCATCGGCTTTTATTATTCAAATGAGATTTAATTTTTATCGAGTTTTATCATATACATATATTCAATTTCATATGCATGACAACTATATAATTCTCCTACACAACATTCAATTCAAGCATATAAATATACACAATTTAGTTACACGAACTTACCTCAATAAATGTTCGTGTACATAAAATCTACTACTTCGACACTTTCTGTTTTCCTCGTTCTAACTCCGAGTTTGATCTATCCAGATCTATACGAGTAAATTTAACATCAAGTTAATACAATTTATACTCAATTTAGTCCAATTCATATCTTAGGCAAAACTACCATATTGCCTCTATACTTTTAATTAATGACAATTTCACCCCTAGGCTCGAAAAATGAAATTCATGCAATTTAATCCTTATTCCAAGCCTAATTGAATTTTACATATAAAATTTACAGCACATGTATTTGATAAAATTTAGAACTTTTCCATGAATTTTACAACTTTACAATTTAGTCCTAAAATCATAATTTCATCAAAATCCATTTTACAAAAGTTGTTTATCTATCAACAACCTTTCATTTTCTATCATAAATTTCAAAATTTCAGCATATTCATCCATGGAAAAACCCTATTACTTTGATATCTTTATAAATTCATCCCTAAGATAGCTAAATTAAGCTATTACTATCTCATAAATATAAAAATCATTAAAAATGGGCAAAAATACTTACCTAATCAAGCAAAATAAGTTGTCTTGATCTTAGGTTTCCATGGCTAGGGTTTCCATGCTTTTAATTTGGGAAAGATGATATAAATGATGATATTTTTATTTTTATTTGATCATTTATCATCTTTTATTATTTCACTTTCTAATTTCATCCTTTTCTTTATTTTATTTTCCATGGATGAATCATCATCCTTAACAACTAAGCATTTTTCAATGGTCTATTTACCATTTAAGGACCTCAAATTTTGAATTCCATAGCTATTTAATCCATTTAGCTATTTGAACTCAACTTTTACACTTTGTGCAATTTGGTCCTTTATCAAATTAAACATATAATCGATAAAATTTCTTTATCAAATTTGCATACGACATTATTATCATACTGTAGATCATAAAATAATATTAAAATAAATTTTCTTTTTGGAATCAGATTTGTGGTCCCGAAACCACTGTTTTGATTTTACCGAAAACGGCTGTTACAAATGTAAATTTGCAAAAGTATGAATTTTGGACTAAATTGAGTAGTATGTGTATTAAATGAATTGAATTTGCTTATTTAGATCAGGATAAATCTCGTACGGATCTAGATCGAGGAAAAGCTAAAGCCTTGGATTAGTGATCTTATTTTGACATCATTAAAATCGAGGTATGTTAAAATAACATTTTAATGTTATTTTGGTATATATGTTGTTGTGTTATTTATCATGTCATGAAACAATGGAAATCTAACGACGTACGACGACTATCGAGCTTCGTTTGAACTTTAGGAATATATAGGATACAAATGACATGCCAATAGGGTTACCATGTTTCTGGTGCTGTCTTGAATATCCTATTAATGGTTGAGTTTTCGCATTTGTTGCGGATACTCGTCAGCTTGTGTGAGCGAATCGTGTAGCTATATGTGAGCAGACACATTTGTCGCTTGAGTGAGCAATGATGTAAAGGAAAAGGAAAAGGAAAAGGAATGGTTTTGACCATATGTTTAGCACACTTTGTGTGAGCTTCCCGCATATTATTCTAGGTTGTTCAACATGCGTGAAAAGGGAAGGAATGGTAAGTGTTATGATCAACTATATTATGAACCTATGGAAAGGTATGAAATGTCAATGATTAATGTATGCATATTCATGATTATGGAAAGTATGAATTGAATGGTGACATGTTCATGTGAATTTACCTTACCATGTGATAATTCAAGTGAATTATGTGTTAATGTACTAACAATTGTTGTTGATGATGCTTAGGCTTGTGCCAAGCTATTTGTTGGATTGTATCATGTTTAAATTTAAGGTTATACATTTGAAATGGTAAGTTACGTTCATGTTATACGAACTTACTAAACATTATGTGCTTACGTAGTTTTCCTTTCCTATGTCTTATAGATTATCGGAAGCTCATCAAAGACCTGTTACTTTATCTAGCAATTATATCGGTAGATTTTGATGTTTTAGTCAAAGATATAATGGCATGTATAGGTGGACTTATGTTTAAGGTTAGTTGATGTTTATGGTATATAAATGTTGCTTTGAGTTGTGGTACATTTGGTACTTTGGTGCCTTGAAGGTTGATGTTAATATGGCTAGGTTGATGCATGTTTTGAATGACCAATTTGGTATGTGATAGTGTAGTTTCAATGTGGTAATTGTGGTAAGTTTTGGTATGGAAATAAGTTAGATGTGTATGGTTGATGTATGGCCAAATTTGTATATGTTTAGGCATGCTTGATGGTTTGTGATTGAGGTGCCTTATTGGCACATTAGTTGTATGGATTAATGGTATAGTGAATTGGTCATTTTTATGCAAGGTTTTGATGCCTTAGTCATATGTGCAGATATGTTTAGGTACATTCTTGAGGTGGGTGAAGGAAATGGCTTGATTTTTGGTAGATTTCTTGTCCACACGGCCTAAGACACGGGCATGTGTCTCAGCCATGTGTCCCTGTAGGTTTTAAAGGTTGTAAGTCAAGAAATTACATGGCCTAGCACACGGTCTGGCACACGTGCATGTGAGGCCATTTTGACTACTACACAGCCTAGCACACGAGCGTTTGGCTTGACCGTGTGACCCAAGTCAGAGAGTTACACGGGCACAGACACGAGCTGGGACACGGCCATGTGTCCCTATTTCGACTGTTACATGGCATGGGACACGGGCCTGTGTCTCAGCCATGTGACCCCTACAGTTTTGAATTTTCTAATTTTTTCCTCAATATTTTAAATGTTCCCGATTTAGTCCCAAATCATTTCTAATATGTTTTTACGCCTCTTGTGCTCGATAAAGGGATGATATGCATCTGCATGAATGGATTATGCTATTTATATTATAATGCTTGGAAATGAATGTTTTCAAGTACCGTTCGGAGCACCCTATTTCGATGGCGAATATGGGTTAGGGTGTTACATGATGGTTGTTGCTAATTGTGATGGTGGCGTGGTGCAAAGGTAGCAAGGGTCATGTGGGTAGTGTATGTGAAAAAAGGGTGCGCATGAGCTAGGGGCAAGAAGCAGTAGCAGCATGAGGACTAAAGTGTTGGACATGTAACACCCCTAACCCGTATCAGTCGGTAGAATAAGGTTACGAAGCATTACAAGAGTTTCCAAATTAAACGGACCAAAATTTCAAAATTTTTAAATAATATTTATAAATATATTAAAATTAATTCAAAACATACATATTGTCCCTTATACGAGCCTTGGAGGCTCTAAATACGCGTTAGAAACAAGTTAGGACTAAATCGTAAACTCAAAATTTTTCAAAAAATAATGAAAATTTTACACACTTTAGGGGTCACACGACCGTGTGGGCATTCGAAGTAGGGACACACGGCCAAGCCACACGCCCGTGTGCCAGGGCATGTACCCTTCGAAATAACCTCACACGCCCGTGTTCCAGGCCATGTGCTAGGCTGTGTAACAACCTGACTTGTAATCCTTTGAAAGCTACAGGCGACACACGGCCATGTCACCTGGTTGTGTGTCACACACGAATGAGACACATGCTCGTGTCTCTACCCGTGTGGATGAAAATAGGCCATTTTACAAGCCATTTTTCTCACCCATCAAGGCATATACCTACAACAAAAAGTGCACATATATTTAAGCCATAACAAGGAACCAAAATCATGCATATTCTAGCTTCATTCATATGGTATAATCACATACAACCAATATGCCCTTAGGCACCTCAAATGTCAACATGCAATGTATAATCATGTACTTTATTTGACCAAAATACTCAACTAACTACTAAGCATTTTTGCATCAATTCATGCCATTTATTTTACTTACCAAAAAATACCAAAACTTCTCAATTGGTACCAAATATGCCATTTAAAACTAGCACCAAATCACCATATAAGTCATACATACTAAAGTACCAATTCACCACAATTTTATCATATCACAAAACACATTTCAGTATCATTTTACCTTTCAATATTCAAAGACAAAACAAGCCACATATCAACCATGTCAAGGCTACTTATATACATACCAAAATATTTCAAAACATAAGCCAAATCAAATGGCCATATTCACAACAAAACATATAGGCAAACATTAGCCAAAATACCTATACATGCCATTATAAACAATATCAAAACAACCAAAAGTATCAAAAGAGATGATGGATAGTGCGATATCAAAAGAGATGATGGATAGTGCGATATAGCTCCGACAAGCTTCCAACTCGAACGAGCTTCTGATTCATTATCAAAAACATGAAAAATAACACAAAGTAAGCATTTAAGCTTAGTAAGTTCATATAACTTAAAACGTACCTTACCATTTAATCATATAATAGACATTATAAACATGGCATAAACCAACACAATTTAGCCAACTGCCTAAGCATATAAATCAAACATGTTAGACATGTAAACACATATATGAATCAATATACATGGATGAGCACAACCATTAATTAAGTTTCCATACATGTATCATCCATTTCATTTCTCAATATACCTTGCATCATTATTTCCTTGTAATTTACATAAATCCCTATATAGTTCATATCGAACTCTTACCATTTCGTATCAGAATATTGCCCGTTGAACCATTAATACTTGGGATAGCTCACACATAGTGTGCTAAATCATATAACTATAATTTGTCAAATGCTGTACATATATGCTCATATGAGGAATCGGTATGCTCTCACGAGCTGTAAATTGGTATGCTCTCACGAGCTGTGGTTCAGAACGTAGCTACATGATACTGCTCACACGATCTGTTGAGTATCCACAACATATGCCGGACCTCAGCCATCGGTAGGATGTTCAAGACTAGTACTAGAATCATGTAAACCCTAATGACATGTCATTTGTATCCTATGAATTTCTAAGGTTCAAGCAGGGTTCGGTAATCATTGTACGTCATTTGATATATAACATTTCATAAGACATGCATAATTTAATTTAAAACATATAAATACGATTTAATTACACGAACTTACCTCGACGAGTATACTAGATATGGAGGCTATTAATTCAATACTTTCTCTTTGCCCCGATCTAAAATCGTATGAGGTCTGTCTTGATCTATATGGATAAATTTAACTTAGTTCAATATATTTTTCATTCAATTTAACCTAAATCATATTTTGGCAAAATTATCATTTTACCCTACACTCTTTGAAATTTAATCCCTAACTCATAAAAATGAAAATTCATGAAATTCCACCACAACCCACTATAGCCTAATATGAATTAAGTCCCTAGCATGCCCTATATTTTATTTATTTCACATATTCACCATGTAAAATTTCCTATTTTTAATTTAATCCCTAATTGAAAAATTCATCAAAAATATCTTTTCCAACAGTTGTTTATCTAACAACAACTATCCATTTTCTATCATCAAACATCAAAACTCATGTATATTGTAACAACCCTATTTTTAGTCAAATTAGAATAGTGGTTTCAAGACCACAAATCCAAAGTCAAAATATTTATTTTATTATTATTTTTAGGTCTACCGCATGATAGTATGATTGTGTAAAAAATTCGTTAAGAAATTTTATTGTTTGAATGCTCAATTCGATAAAAAAGACTAAATCGCGTAAAGTGTAAAAGTTGGTTTTATTAGCTAAAGGTGTCTAATAGCTATAGAACCTTAAAGTGGAGGTCCTTAACTGGTAATTAGACCATTAGTTTTTTAGTGGACATTTACGAGATTAGTTTATTTGAAATTTGTAATATTTTAAAAGGTTATAATAGTAAATTAATAAATACAGACTAAATAAATGAAATAAAACCAAATATCATATTTTTATTCATAATCTTCAACTGAATATTCAAGGGAAGGAAGCCATTTTTGTTCATTTAGGGTTCTTTCACTTTGAGGCTTAATTGGTAAGTGATTTTTGTCCCGTTTTTAATGATTTTTATGTTTTCGGAGTCGTTGTAGCTTAATCTAGCTAGCCTAGGGACTAATTTGTGAAAATGTTAAAATTTTAGGGTTTTACCATTGATGATAATGTGTGTATTTTGATGTTTGATGGATGAAAATTAATGTTTGATGATAGTTGAGCAACTTCTGTTAAGTGATTTTTGTTGAAAATGTTAATTAGGATTTATTTGTAAAATGTGTAAAATTCAAGGTGAAATGTGTGAATAAATGAAATGTGTGGGCTGCTATAAGATTTTATGAAATTCGGCTAGAATGAGTGTGGATTAAATTGCATGAATTTGCATTTTTATGAGCTAGGGACTAAATTGTAAAGAAATTGAAATATTAGGGGCAAAAGTGTAATTTTTTCATAATATGAAATTTGGATTAAATTGAATAGAATGATAATTTAATAAGTTAAATTTGATTACATATAAATCAAGAAAAATGAAGTTTGGAATTAGATCGGGGGAAAAACAAAATAGTGGATTGATAGCTCGTTTCTCTCCGTATAAATCTGAGGTAAGTTCGTATGTTAATAAGCATTAATGTAATTGTGTTTTAAATGCTTTATTATTGAATGATTATGACTATGGCGTTATGAAAATGTTCGACAAAGAATTGGCTACATGTGAAATCCCGGCTGAACCTTAGGAATAGATTAGGATACAAATGACATGTCATTAGGGGTTATGTGTTTTGGGTGCTGGTCTGTACGTTCTACTGGTGGTTGATTTTTTTGGCATGTGTTACAGATTCTCGTCAGCTTGTGTGAGTAGCACCGTGTAGTTACATCTTGACCGTCAGCTTGTGTGAGCAGACCCGTTGATAGCTCGAGAGTGAGCATTATATGAGATATGAGATTGAGATGGCTTGGCAGTGTATTGGCACTTAGGGTGAGAGATTCTCGAGTATCCGATATTATTCCAAATGGTTCAATGGGTATATCGAGGATAAGAAAAGTAAGAGATAGATACGTATTGGTACAGTTACGTATGTAAATCATATGAGCATTGAATCCATGAAATTTGTGAGCTTCATGATTAAATATGTGAATGAATATATGTAAGCCTTGTGATTAAATGGATTTGTAGTATATTATGCTATATTACTTAAATGGTGAATGAATGGTAAGTTATACTTATTTACTATATGAGCTTACTAAGCTTTATAGTTTATTTTGTTTACTTTTTCGTGTTCTTTTTACTGTTTCAAAGCTTGCTCGGATTAGGAGTCATTAGAGATCTCATCACACTATCCAACTATCAATTTGGTACTTTTGAACTTTGGATTTATAGGCTATATGGCATGTATAGGAGTTGTGGTTAATTTGGTCTATATGTTGATAATGGATTTAGCCAATTGATTTGGCTTGCAAATGGTAAATGTTTAGTTATGAATATAGCTATATGGTTTGGCTTGTTTTGGTACATTTGGTTGTGTATATATATGTGCAAATGGTCTTTGACTTGTGGGTTATATTTACTTTTTGATTGCTTTATTTAGAATTGGTAATAAAGGTAGTAGATGGTTGAATTTTGAGAATGAATTAGCATGGTAAGTATTAGACAATTAATGCATATTTGAAAGTGATCATTTAGGTGATTTGCATATGAAATAGGTAGTAAATTGAATGGTTAATTGTGATACTTTTGTGCTTTGTGATTGTTGGTATGGATATAGCATGATTTGGAATTGGTTTAAATGAGTTTAAATGCCTATTGAAGATAGAGTCATATGCAATTTGGCTTGTGTAGGTGAATGAAAGTTTGGGTGAGAATGATGGCTTGGAAAATAGCCTATTTTTTTGTCCACAAGGGTAGAGACACGGGCGTGTGTCTCAATGTGTGTGACACACGGTCGAGTGAATCGGCCATGTGTTCCCTGATGTTTATTTAGAAATCAAGTCAGTAGCTCCACACATCCCAGTACACGGGCGTGTGACTTGGCCGTGTGGCATAAGTCAGTATACCTTATAGTTTTGGCACGGTCTAGCACATGGCCTGGCACACGGGCTAGTCACATAGGATGTGTTTGGCCGTGTGACCCAACTTAGAGAGTTACAGGATCGAACATGGGTTGGGACATGGCATGTGATCCTATTTCGAATGTCTACATGGCTTGTGACATGGGCGTGTATCCCCTGTATTTTGAAAATTTTCTATGTTTTTCCTAAGTTATCAGTTTAGTCCCGTACCACTTCTAATGCATGATTTGGGCCTCATAGGCTCGTATGAGGGACTATATTATTGATTGTGAATGACTTTTATTTGGATATGAAAAATGTATGAGAAATGTATGATTGTTTAATTGTTAAGTTCAGTAATGCTCCACAACCCTATTCTGGTGATGGATACGGGTTAGGGGTGTTACATATATTCATTAATGGTAAAACCTAATAGTTTAACAGTTTCACAAATTAGTCCTCGAGCTAGCTAGATTAAGCTACAACGATCACAAAAACATAAAAATCAATAAAAAATGGAACAAAAATACATACCAAATAGACAAGAATGAGATTGTTGAATGCTAAGCACAAAAATGGCGTCCAAATCCTTAACTTTCGGTTGAAAGTGATGAAGAAAGATTATAGTATATTTTAATTTATTTGTTTTCATTGTTATTTACCCATTTAGTTATTTAACCTTTAAAATTAATCAAATTTACACAAATGCCAAACCATGCTTATCCAGTAACATATAAATGGTCTAATTACCATATAAGGACTCTTACTTTTAAGTCTATAGCTATTTAATACATTTAGCTATTAGAACTCAACTTTTGCACTTTACGCGATTTAGAACTTTTTATCAAATTGAACATGTAAACGGTAAAATTTCTTAATGAAATTTTTATACAGATACTACTATCATGCTGTAGGTAATAAAATAGTAATAAAATAAAATTTTCAACCTCATATTTTTGGTCCAAAAACCACTGTTTCGATTTCACTGAAAATGGGCTGTTACAACTCTCCCCTCTAAAAGGATTTTCCTCCCCGAAAAGCATACCAAAAAAGAGGTTTGGATATTGCTTTCTCATAGCTTCCTCGGGTTCCCAGGTGGCTTCTTCTATTCCGTGTCGTTTCCAAAGAACCTTTACTAAAGCTATGTTTTTGTTTCTCAATTCTTTCACCTCTCGAGCTAGAAATTTAATCAGTTCCTCACAGTATGACATATTAGGCTAAATCTCTACATCTTTCGGGGAGATAATATGTGAAGGGTTAGACCTATATAGTCGTAACATAGACACGTGAAAGACATTATGAATTTTTTCTAGTTCTGATAGTAAAACTAATTGATACACAATAGGTCCGATTCTTTTAGTAATCTCATACGGCCCTATAAATTGCGGACTTAGCTTTCTTTTGCGACCGAATCGTAGAACTTTCTTCCAGGATGATACTTTCAAGAATACTCTGTCGCCGACTTGAAATTCAATATCTTTACATATAAGATCCACATATGATTTCTGACGATCTAAAGTTGCTTTCAAACTATATCGGATCACATTCACTTTTTCTTCAGTCTTATCAATCAAATCAACCTTGTGTATCTTTTCTCACTAAGCTCGGTCCAATACAATAGAGTTCGACATTTATGATCATAAAAAGCCTCATACGATGCCATTTTTATGCTTGACTGAAAACAGTTATTATACGCGAATTCAACCAACGGTAAATATTCCTAGCTACATTTGAACTCTAATACATAGCAATGAAGCATATCCTCGAGAATCTAAATTACTCGCTCTGATTGACCATCGGTCTGAGGATGAAATGCAATGCTAAAATGCAACCTTGAACCTAGAGCTTCCTGTAACTTTCTCCAAAATCATGATGTAAATATTGGATCTCTATCCGAAATGATGGAAACTGGCACTCCGTGTAATCTAACAACCTCAGAAACATATAACTCAACTAATTTCTCAAGGGAGAAATTTGTACGTACTATAATAAAATGTGTTGAATTCGTCAAATGATCTACAATAACCCAGATGACATCTTTCATTCTCGGAGATAGGGGTAAACCCAATATGAAGTATATAGTAACAATATCCCATTTTCACTCCGGTATCATCATTGGCTGTAATAATCTAGAAGGTACCTGATGTTTAGCTTTAACTTGCTGACATACTAAACATCTCAATACAAATTTAGAAATCTCACGTTTCATTCCCAGCCACCAGTACATCTGTTTCAAATCATTGTACATCTTTTTACTTCCTGGATGAACAAACAAGCTACCACAATGAGCTTCGTGCAAGATTCTCAGAATGAGCTATGGATTCTTCGGTACATAAATTCTACCTTTAAACAATAAGCAATCATCGGGTCTTATTTGAAATTTTGAATCAGAAGTCGACTCACACTGTGCCTGCTTAGCTAGCAACTCAACATTTATACATCTTATTACTTCCCAGATGAATAGACAAGTTACCACAAAGAGCTTTGTGCAAGATTCACTGAATGAGCTATGGATTCTTCGGTACACAAATTCTAGCTTTAAACAATAAGCAATCATCGAGTCCTATCTGAAATTTTGAATCAGAAGTCGACTCACACTATGCCCTCTTAGCTAGCAACTTAACATCACATTTCTAAGCTTTGTAGATCTGCTGTGAAAGTATCCGTTTAGCTTTCAACTCAACTAAGATTAACCCATCATTAGATAATGTCAAACGCGTATTCATTACTTGCTGAGAAAATAAAGACTTTCTAATCATAGCATCAGCAACTACATTCCTTTTTCCCAGATGATAATCAATGATCAACTCATAATATTTTAATAGTTTGAGCCATCTGTGCTGTCTCAGGTTCAAATCTTTCTATGAAATTAGATACTTCAAACTCTCGTGATCAGTAAATATGTGACAATTTTCACCAAACAGATAGTGTCGCCAAATTTTCAATGCAAACACAATAGCTGCCAATTCTAAATCATGTTTCAGATAATTCTTTTCATACGGCTTTAACTGTCTGAAAGCATAAGCTATCACTTTGCCTTTCTTCATCAAAACACAGCCTAAACCATTTAAAGATGCATCGCTAGAAATCAAAAATTCTTTAGCCGATTCAAGCTGAACCAAAATTGGTGCCTCGGTTAATAGTGCTTTCAACTGATTAAAACTTTGCTGACACTTCTTGGATCATTCAAATTTCACTTCTTTCTGTAAAATTCATGCCATTGTAGTAGCTATCATTGAGAACCCTTTGATGAACCTCCGGTAATAACCAGCTAATCCCAAAAAACTTTTAACTTTGGATATGTTTGTAACACCCCTAACCCGTATCTGTTGTCGGAATAGGGTACGGAACATTACCAGACTTATTTCTTAAACAATCACACATTTCATATTCAGGTCTCAAATCCAAACAAAAGTCATTCAAATTCAGTCATATAGTCCCTAACATAAGCCCTCGGGGCCTAAAACAAGCATTAGAAACAAATCGGGACTAAATTAAAAACTCAAGGAAATTTTGGGAAAACATTGAAAATTTTTAAAGTGCACGGGACACATGCCCGTATGGCCAAGCCGTGTGTCTCACATGGCCAAGAGACATGCCCGTGTCATAGGTCATGTGGACATTCGAAATGGGATCACATGGCCGTGTCCCAGTCCGTGTCTGACCCCGTGTAACTTACTGACTTGGGTCACACACCAACCACATGCCCGTGTGACTAGCCCGTGTACCCTTCGAAATGGCCTCAAATGCTCGTGTACCAAGCCATGTGCTAGACCGTGTGAAAATTGGAGGGTATACTAACTTGTGCCACACGGCTAAGCCATACGATCATGTGCTAGGCCATGTGAAGCTACTAACTTGGTTCCTAAAGAAATATCAAGGGACACACGACCATATCACCTGGCCTTGTGTCACACACGGCTGAGACACACGGCCGTGTCTCTACCTGTGTGGACAAAAATAGGCCATTTTCCAAGTCACATTTCTCACCCAAATTTGCATCAATCTAAATACATCAAATAACATATGACCATATCATCAATAGACATTCAAACCAATCTCAACCAAGTCCAAATCATACAATACCAGTACCAACAATAAACAATGCTCATAAACTTCACAATTAGGCATTCAAAATCATATCAATATCACTCCCAAGAATTACCTAAAGGGTCAAATGCATATATGCATTATCTTGCCTAACACTGAGCATGCTAATACATTCTCAATTTCAACCATTTGCTATCTTATATACCAATTCACAACAAGGCATTCACATAGCAAGTATAAACCAAATATCAAAGGGCCATTTACACATATTTACATAACCAAGTATACCAAACTAAGCCAAATCATATGGCTAAACACATAATCAAAACATATGGGCTTCTATTAGCCAAATGACCTATACATGCCATATAACCAAAATACACAAATTTTAAAAGTACCAAAACAATGGTTGGATAGTGTGATGAGATCTCCGACAATTTCCAATCCGAGTAAGCTTCGAGATCACTATAAAACCCAAAAAAGTAAACAATGTAAGCTATTAAGCTTAGTAAGCTCGTATGGATAAAAGTAAAACTCACCATTTAATCATAATTTAAGTAATTAAACACGGCATAATGCAACTCAATTTAATCCACAAACCTAACACATATTCATCCATAACGTTAGACATAAGATTCACAAATTTCATAGATTCAATGCTTATATGATTCACATACATACCTGTAATGATACGTATCAATCTCTTATTCTTTCATACTATCAATATACCTATTGAACCATTTGGAATACCATCGGATACTCAGGAATCTCGCACACTAAGTGCCAATACATGGTCGAAACCATCTTTATCTCATTTCTCGTATAAATGCTCACTCTTAAGCTATCACTAGGTTTGCTCACACAAGCTGACGGTCAAGACGTAGCTACTCGGTGCTGCTCACACAATCTGACGAGTAACCACAACACATGCTGAAAAACTCAGCCACCGGTAGAACATACGGACTAGCACCCAAAACAAGGTAACCCCTAATGACATGTCATTTGTATCCTATCTATTCATATGGTTCAACCAAGATTTATACATTGTCGATAACTCGTCTAGAATTTTTTAGTGTGATATCATCACAATTATATCAATTAAGCATTCAAACACATATAATTTAATGCTTATTAAACATACGAACTTACCTCGAATTAGTACTAATAAAATCGACCGATCAATCCACTACTTTGTTTTTCCCCCGATCTAATTCCGAACATTGCTTTTCTTGATCTATATAATCAAATTTAACTTATTTAAATATCATTCTATTCAATTTAACCCAAAATGCATATTATGATAAAATTACTATTTTGCCCCTAAACATTTGACTTCTTTGCAATTTAGTCCTTAGCTGCAAATTCATGCAATTTAATCCACACCCATGCTAGCCGAATTTTATTTATACCCATAGAAGCAAACACATTTCATTATTTCACACATTTCACCACACAAATTTTAGTTTTCTCAATTTAATCCCTATTTGACATTTTCAACAAAAATCACTTTATAAAACTTGTTTATCTATCACTGAACTTTCATTTTCATCCATCAAACATAAAAAAAACATGCACATTCATCAATGGTAAAACCTTAATACTTTAACAGTTTCAGAAATTAGTCCCTGGGCTAGCTAGATTAAGGTACAATGACTCCAAAAACATAGAAATCATTAAAAACGGAACAAAAATGCACTTACATGCACACACCAAGGTTGGCCAAATGTTGAATGTTCAAAAATGGAGTCTTGCCCTAGTATTTTCGGTTGGAGAAGAAGAATAAAGATGATATCTTTCTTTTATTCATTTTATTTGAAAGTTAGTTTATTAATTACTAAATTAACCTTACTTATATACCTTTAAAATGCTTAATTAATGTCCAACTTTTTCCACTATATATAATTATGGTCTAATTACCAAATAAGTACCTCTATTTTAAAGTTCTATAGCTATTAGACACTTAGCTATTAGAACCCAACTTTTGCACTTTATGTGATTTAGTCCTTTTTATCAAATTAAGCATACAAACGATAAAATTTCTTAACGAAATTTTCATGCAACCATATTATCATGCTGTAGACCTAGAAATAATAATAAAATAATTATTTTTACTTTAGATTTGTGGTCCCACAACCACTATTCTAATTTCACTGAAAATGGGCTGTTACAACGTTTCTCGATGGTTTCCAGTCAATAATTGTTGAAATTTTACTCGGATCAAATTTGATGCCTTCAGTAGATACTATGTGTCCCAAAAAACCAACTTCCCATAACCAAAACTTACATTTTATAAATTTAGCAAATAACTTTTTATCTCACAGGGTTTGCAACACAATTCTCAATTATTTAGCTTAGACTCGTTTTGTGAATTAAATCAGAAGATCATCAATAAAAGACCATTATAAATCTGTCTAAATACGGTATAAAGATTCTGTTCATTAAATCCATAAATACAGTAGGTGCATTTGTTAAACCAAATGACATCAAAAAAATCATAGTATCCACACCTAGTTCTAAATGCAATTTTCAGTACATTCAAATCTTTAACTCGTTGCTAATAAAAACCAGAATGAATGTCAATCTTTGAAAATACTGTGGCACCTTTCAACTGATCAAATAGATCGTTAGTTCGAGGCAGTAGATATTTATTCTTAATTGTAACCTCGTTGAGATGACGGTAATCAATACACAATCTTATCAATCCATCCTTTTTCTTAACGAACAGAACCGGTACACCCCAAGGTGAGAAACTGGGTTGAGCAAAACCCCTACCTGTCAATTCTTGCAGTTGTGCTTTCAGCTCTTTAACTCAATAGGAGCCATTCTATAAGGTGCTATCGATGTTGGTGATGTCCCCGGTACTAGTTCAATAGTAAATTCAACCTCTCTGATCGGCAGTAATCTAGGTAACTCATCTAGAAAAACATCAGGATACTCAAAAACCACTAGCACTAATTCAAGCTTCGATTCAGACACTTTAGAATCCAATAGAAAAGCAAGGTAAGCATTGCAACCTTTTCTCACATATTTCTGTGCTGACATAGCTTAAATAACCATAGGCAACCCGCTCGGATTATCTAATTCAATACGAAGCACCTTACCATTTAGACATTTCAATATAATAAGATTTCGTCTGCAATTTACAATAGAGTCGTGTAGAGTTAGCCAATCCATGCCCAAAATCACGTCAAGTTCATCAAACGATAATAACATCAAATTAGCCGAAGAACTATAACCCCGAGTCATCAAAGGATAATTTTTGTAAACTTTATCAACTAGCACATATCGTTCTAGGGGGTTCGATACTTTAACCATGAATTTAGTGGACTTTATATGTAAATTATTACTAGATACTAAATCCGTACAAACATACGAATGGGTTGATCCCGTATCAATCAAAGTAATAACATCAGTATAAAAAATAGAAAGTACTAGTAATAACATTTGGTGCATAAGCATCCTCTCGTGCGTGAATAGCATAAGCCCTAGCTAGTTCTTGTGCCTTGGATCTCACAGTAGAGTCTTTCATTACACCATGATTACCACTCACATTTCTGAAATTACGAGGTGGTTTGGACTCTAAGATAGTGATCTAAGGAACCACAACTGAAACACGATCTATTCTTCAACCAACACTCACCATAATATGGTTTTTTAAAGTGCTTGCACTTCTCTCTTGGAGTAGCCCGAGGTTTTGGACTCGAACGCCGGTGGCCTCTGTCTCTACTGGAGTACCCCACTGAAGTTGTAGAATGGTTGTGATGTTCTTTAGATCTCTTTGATGTTGACTGATATGACTTCCTAGTCGATCTCTTTCTCAAGTCTCTAGCTTTAAAATCAACACGTCTTTTCTCTTTGCTCAACTCTTTAGCTTTATGTGCATGATCGACCAGTACAAAAAATTCTTTCAGCTCAAGCTTAATATCTTCATTTAACCATACATTTAATACACGACTAAGATACATGCCCGTGTGGATGAAAATAGGCCATTTTTAAGCCATATTTCTCACCCAATTTAACAACTACCTAAGCTAAACATTTTGCATATACACAAGTCATAAATAGGCATCCAAAATAAACATGTAATATCTTGACATACAACCAATATGCCCTTAGGCACCTCAAATGTCAACTTATAACATGTAAATCTAAACATTCAATGTATCCAATTGTTTAACTAACTTATATGCATATTTGTACCAAAACTTACCATCTAGATCATTAATCAAAACATACCATTTAGTACAATTTATGTACTTGATCTCTAGCATCAAATGGTCATATAAGTCACTTGTAACTTGTGCACTAAAAACACCAAGACAAACCATTTAGACCTCTTCAGCTTACACACATGCCACCCTATAGCTCCCAAGTGACGCCACTTGCCACTGGACCACAAGCCCATTTGTGTCCTATTTCTTCTTCATTTACTAAAAAGGCCTACTAACTGAAGTCACTATTCCCTAGAGCTAAAACAAAATTTTTCCTATGCCCTTACTTGATCCCATGACATCTCCAACACCCCTAGACACTCCAAATTCATTAATCCTCAAAGCCCACATGCCAATTGTCATTTTTCTGCTCACTTAATAAAATTTTCTGAGATCCAAAGCCTAAAGCCCAATAGGCCCAATTCTTCTAGGACCAAATTCGGGGTGTTACATGGCCGCTGCCGTGGGCTATATCTTCTCTACCAATTTTCTTTTTCTTCTCGCTTTTCTCTTTTATTTCAATTTAAAGTGACCGAACCCTCCTCCATACTTGTATTTTAGCACCACCATCGCACCCCACCGTCAAACCACCGTCATCGCCCACTGTCGGACCACGATCACTATCGCAACCGGTGATCGATTTCTTCATTTTTTATTTCTCTTTATTTTTCCAATTACCTTAGTGACTAAAACACATATTTTATTTTCTTTTATTCAATTATTTTAGATTATCCAACCATCAATTTCACTCCATTTTTGTTCCTTCGATCATCTTGTAACGAAACAGGCATAAGTGAAGTTTTGGGATCGAAAATCCTTTGTCCTAGAATTATTGTGACATGGCCGAATGGTATAAGAACTAGAAATTTCATATTTAATTTTATTATTTTGAAAACCTTAAGTACTAACATGATATTGTGTCAACATGAAGGACCGAACACCAATCTTTCGAGAAACCAATAGTGTGACATCATGAGAGTGACAAATTAGAGCATTTGAATTGAGGGTAAGTGTTGGTGATATTTCCACATTAGATCTTGTATTAAAAGTTATGTTCTTCGATTAGATCATGACTAAAAGGGGTTAATTGTGTGATTAGATTTGCGATCGGGACTAGATCCAAACGAGACTTCTACAAGGGAGCTACAGTTTAGATCTTTTTAAGGTGTGTGATCTAACTCTCATTTTAAGTGAAAGATAATGTTATTTACTTTAATAAAATGTTAATTAATTAATTAATTTTTGAGCACATTAAGTACTCGGGTGGAGTTGAAAAACTCAATCAAAGAGGAATCCAAGTAAGTGTCCTAGACTATTAAGTGTTGTGAAAATCCATGATTTGTGATATGTGGTGTATGTAGTGCTGACCTCAACTTTATGTTATGTGATTTATGGATAGATTGATATGTGATGATCTAAACATGTGATATACTTATGTATATGTTAAGATCCATGTTTTAATATAAATATGTATATTAAAGCATGCTAAAATGAAAACTATGTGATATGTCAAAAATTGAGAATGATACAATTATATGTGTAAAAATTGAGAAATATGAGTTACGAGCATGAATATGTGAAAAATATGAAAAGTGAAACATATGTGTTAAAATGGCCATATCACGTGCATGGGGTGAGATTGTGAAAGAAGGAAGCTATGTGGCAGTTTAACTGCGATTATGTGGCTGTTATCGGCAATTATGTGGTAGCTTGTCCACGATGTGTTATGTGACCATTTATCGGTATCTATGTGGTGGCTTGTCCACAAATGGTGTGTTATCGGATAGACGGGTTCTAAAGAACTCGATATTGGTCTGTAGCAGAGATGGGTAGGAAATCCTCTACAATGTGCATTATTACATAGCATAACTTGTTATGTTCATTAAATCTGATGGTATGTGAATTCTTTGAAAGTTATATTTATGATTATTTGGTTGTGTTATGCTACATGTTGAAACATATGTTTGTGACGATCTCGCACTGAGCCTTTTAAAGCTCACCCATGTTATGTGTGCATCTCAAGTAATCTTCATAATTGAGACTTAGATTTGGATCTTTGGAGGGGCTTGCGAATTAATGATCTCTTGGTCATGGGTATTTTTTTAATAATGTAGGACTTTTACGAACTATATGAGTTCATTTTGGATTTTTATTATGGACTTTAATTTGTGTTTATCTTAATAACTTTTTGGATTTTATTTTTTAATTATGAATTGTGGCATGGGATTTCTATTTTGATAATTTGGGATAATATTGCATGAATTGTTTTTATATGATTTTTAAATGAACAATAAACATTTTAGTGAATTTTTGCCAGTACAAATTTGTGATTTAAAACTAAATTACAATACAAATATTTTTTAATTAAAGAGGAACAAATAAATTTTTATTGAAAGGAACACGATGTTTTGATAATGACATATTTTCAAGACAAGTGAGTTTTTCTTATAAAAACATTTTGGCCATCTCTATGGTCCATGTAATTACTTAGGTGGGCTATAGCATCTAGGCCCAGTTTGAGTGGTTACACTCTTCCCTGAAAAGATATCGACGAACCCAATAAATAGGCGATAGGGTTTTATTTATTTGGGTTAGACTTACTATAATTTAAATCATTATTGAAACAATTTCTTTGAAAGTTCAAGTTTATTTTCATCCAACGAACCCTGAAGTGAAACCTTTATTGCCAAATTCTTCTCAACATAAATAAAGTTTGAAGTTTCTTTATTTCTCTTTTCATGTGTACCATGTTATGTTCTTTAAATTTTACCAAAGTATGTACTAGTATCATATGTGTGCCAGCTTTGCTGCGAAGAATTATTTTCTGCGACCCTTGTATGTTTACAACCCCAATATGCATGCTAAACCCTTAGTAAAAATATCTTACAATTTAGCAAATCCTATACAAGTTCGCGAACCTTTATGTGAATGAATTCTTTATTTGTGAAGCTTATATTACATGTGAACCTAGTATTGTAGGTGTGAAATTAGGACGTATGTGAACTACAGTTACTTTGCAAACTTGTAATATTATGCAAACTCATGCCGTGTGTTTTTATGGGAACAATGTATGTTACTATGATATGTGAACTTATGTCGTATAATGTATGCAAGCTTAAGTTGTGGTGTAAACCTTAATAATAACTTTCACGTACTTGTATTTTTTTTTTGAAAGTGTGTACCTTAATTACCCTATTTCTTCCTTGCATATGAATCCTTAAGTTTTATTATTTAGGTGAGATGCGAACCCTGCATCTATTTTGTATGATAAGTTCACATGTTTACATTCTATGTATGACATTATTCTGCTATGTGTTATAAATTAGTACTTTTTATGTTGAAAATACGTGGTGTTGGAGGTTAGGTTGAGAGTTAACGGAGAGTCACTTCTGTGGCTAATGTAGCTCGCCAAATTAGAGTCAAACCTACTTGGCCAAGTTTGGGGTGTTATCTAAACACTACAAACCTTATCCTTGAAGAAGTTCTTCTAAGCTTAGGTTTTTCAAAGACATACAGAGGAATTCAAGCAAGAAGAAGATGTAAAGGTGTCTTATGATAGCCATCGATACTCTTATATAATAAGCAGTGAGGCAAGGTTTAGCGAAAAAATCAGATAATCCCACTAACATTCTTAATTGCCTATGTGTAACACCCCTAACCCGTAACCATCGCCAGTCTAGGGTTAAGAGGCATTACATGACATTCGAAACTTTTACGAACATTTCACATCATAACTTAAGTCATAATTAAAGGGTCCCTTAAATAGGTCTACGAGACCTTAAAAATGCATTAGAAAGGGGTGGGAACTAAATAGAACACATACAAAATTTTTTGAAATTCAAGCATTTTTCAAAGTTACAGAGGTCACACGCCCGTGTGGGTAGGCCGTGTGCCTCACACGGCCTTAGACACACTCATGTGTCGAAGCCGTGGCAAAATAGGGCATACATACTGACTTGTCCACATTGCGGAGGACACGCCCGTGTGCCTCACCCGTGGTCGATATTGAATTGCATCACACGCCAATCACACGCCTCGTGTGTCCCGTGGTTGAAAATGACTTGAATCAAATTACAAATTCAAGGGACACGGTTGAGCCACAAGCCTGTGTGCTCAACCGTGTAGGCAAATATACGCCATTTGTAAGGCCAATTTGTCACCCATTTTGGGTCAAACTTACAAGCACAAACAAACACATTTCATACCTTCAAAATACAACCAAATCATACCAATAATATTCATCTTTTCTAACCATTCAAATGCATATCAAACATACCAACTTATGAAACATTTGTCTCATTCTAATCACAATCATTTCTAGGCAAAATCCATCCGAAAACTTACCAATTCAATATACTAATCATGGCAAAATCCATCCAAAAACTTACCAATTCAATGTACTAATCATTCATCAAAACATACCAACTTTGCATCATAAAACATAATTGACATTTACCATATTCACATCCCATTTACAAGCCATCTCACATAGCTTATATATACAACTCAAAACATCATCTAATTCAACTAGACTATACATGCCATACTTAGCTATAAACACATTCAAAAAGTACCAAAATATGATTTGATAGTGTGATAATGATCCTTGACGATCCCGGAGCTTTCCTTAGCTTTAACGATCTATAAAACAATACAAACACACACAAAGTAAGCTTTCAAAAGCTTAGTAAGCCATATACAAATAAACTGAACATATAAAACATTTATAACCATTTCAATACAAGAACTTTAACATAACTCAATAGCATATTCATATTTCTCCTTTAGATCAATTATATCCAACCATTTGCTAGACAACAAATCACATCTCCATGTATCTCATTAGATCATAGCACATTCATACATATATCAAATTTTGTCTCAACAAGTCTATGCACATATCTCACTTTTGCAAATTCACATATACTTACCTTCCATACTCAAATATAGTATACATTTCAAACGTACCTGAATCGGTAACACATTTTACATAGTGTTTCATTTCTCGAAATTGCCCGTTGAACCATTCGGAATCAAATAGGATACTCGAATAACTAGAAATACTAGTACGATGCCAATGTCCCACACGTGGTCTTACATGTAATCAAATATCGATGCCACTATCCTAGACAGGGTCTTACTCGAAATCATATACAATGCTAATGTCCTAGACATGGTCTTACACGTAATTCTCAAATCGACGCCAACGTCCCAGACGTGGTCTTACATGATATCACATATCGGAACTCTATGTCATGACATATGAATCTTATCTACTCTTAAGGTTCATATAGGGCTTTTGGACATTAACACATTACCGATACTTTGTCAGATTTCATGTATGTTTCTTCCGTAATCATTCATCACAATTCAATTTCATATGAACATAAATAAATCAATTCAAATACATTTATTTGTATATAGACTTTCCTCGTACAGATATAAACGGACGGATTCGGTTACTCGATCACTTTCGATTTTCCTCGGTTTAAATACATTTTCTTTGGTTCTTGATATATACATATTCAAATTTAACTCTTTTATTCACCAAATCATTCAATTCAATCCAAAAATACACATTTAGGACATTTTACAAATTAGTCCTCACATTTTCACATTTTGACATTTAAGTCTTTATTTCACAAAATCACAAAATACACATAATTTCTTTGTACCCATGCTTAGCCGAATAATCATTATGATCATACAAGTCCATACATTTCATTTATTTCATATTTTAGTCCTTCAAAATATTATTTTCACAATTTAGTCCAAATCACTCAATTTCATCAAAAATCCAAAGACAAACATGTTAATCTAACACATATATTTCATATTTCATCATCAACTATCACAAACTGTAAGCATTCATCAATGGCACATCTCAAAATCTTCATCAAATTCTAAAATTAAAGCATGGCTTGATAATACGCTAAGTAAGATCACAAAAATGTAGAAATTATCAAAAATCGGAATAAAAACATACATTAATCAAAGCACTTCAATGTATGAATATTAAAGAAGCTCAAAACCCTTTTTCTTTTCTTATTTTCGGCTAGAATGGATGAACATTCCACTAACATTTTTCATTTGTTTTATTTATTACATATTAATGTATTATCTACTAAATTAACCTTTGAAATTTAGTAAGAAAACCATATAAATAAGCCCATAACCATCCATCCCATGGTTAAATGGCCAAATTACAACATAAGGGTTCCATCTTTAACAAAGCAAAGCAATTAAGCACTTTAACAATTAGAAAGCCACTTTTACATTTTACGCAATTAAGTCCTTTTCTCAAATTAAGCACACACACAATAAAATTAATTCATGAAACTTTTACACATGCTTAATCACATACTGCAAACATAGAAAATAAAATTAAAATATTTTTCTGACTTGGATTTGTGGTTTCGAAACCACTATTTCAACTAGGGTCTAAACCGGACTGTTACACTATGACTAAACTCACTTAACAAGTTTTAAGTCTAATCATTATAGAGTAATCTAGTTCAGTTTTAACTAAATCTGAACTAAATTCCAACATAACTAATTAAGTCACCAAGCACTAAATAAACCAAGTTAATCAAGACTGCAAACTTAACAAGTTCACCCAAAACATCTGGGGTGGGCGGATACTTAACAGAAGTGTAACACCCCTCACCCAACCCGATTACTGAACCCGAGTTTCAGGATGCTACTAAAATTATTGAAACATTCACACGCAAGTCCTAACATTGGACTCAATTTAAATCATTACGTTGTTCTAAATTCATGCATAATAGAAGTTATGGACAAAAGAGATTAAATTGAGTATACAAACATAATTTAATAGATTTGAGCATGAATAAGGACCAATCTAAAAATATTCCAAACTTGAAAACTAGGTATCAATACAAAAGAAACAACTACTGATATTTTATCAAAGGTATCGACACCAAAAATAAAAATTTATACCATTTTAGCATTCCGTCATTTTTAAAAAACTGTTCATTTAGTCAAATATCGATACTTTTATCCAGATGGTCAAAATCAAAAGTTTAAAAGTTCATTTCATGCCCAAATAAACTACCATATTAAGAATGCATACATACACACACACAAAACATCTACATGAACTTATTCAATACATCCCAAACAAACATAATTCAACCATTCAAACACATTCCTTCAATGTTATTTAGACATACACATTCATCTATACATGTTATACCAAAGTGTTAGCATAAGTTTAATATATATATTCATCCTTACTAACCAATAAACACCAAACCAATTCTCTAAAGGAGTTTATCATGGACATCTATAGTGATATATAATTTTCATCAATTGGAAAACATACACCTTCCAAAATTCAAATGAATGCATTCACCTATCATGAACTAAGTGCATACTATGAACTATTCAACATAAAATGCCATTCCATCATCATTCCAACATCCACTTCCACCTAATAAAACACACACATATATATAATTGAACATACCCTAAAACATATTATAAGTAAATGATTAATTTCATATGAACCAAGACCATTTACATTCAAGAGGAGTCATTGTTTAACAATCAACCTATATGCATTTATACCTCTTTATACAAACCAAAATATCATATATCTCCTTTTCAAAACAACTAGTTCAACGTTTCTACAAATTGACATTTTCTAATCAACTAACCAATAGGCCTCAATAGGCACCAGAACAAACAAAAATCACTTATTCAAACTTAATCTATACTTCCACACTTTCAAACCATTCCATATCAACATATACTGTAACAACCCATTTTTCAGTGAAATCGGAACAGTGGTTTTGGGACCACAAAATCTACCCAAAAATAAAATTTATTTTTATTTTATTACATGGTCCGTATTATGATAGACATGTCGTGTGAAAATTTTGATACGAAAATTTTGTCGATTAAGTGTTTAATTATGAGAAGGACTAAATCGCATAAAATGAAAAAGTTAAAATCTAGTAGCCATAAGGATTAAATAGCTATGGAGTTCAAAACTAGAGGTCTTTATATGGTAATTGGACCATTAAAGAAAAGTATGTAGATTTTTAGTGACTCATCCATGGAAAAATTAGAAAAAGTAGGGACTAAATTGGAAATTAAAATAATTAATTAATTAAAAAGATGATAAAAGATATCATCTTATTATTTTATCATCTTCAACCCCAAAATTATATGGAAACCCTAGGAGAGAGAGAATAAACTTTCAATGCCTAATTGGGTAAGTTTCCTTGTCCCATTTTTAGTAATTTTGATATTTTTAGAACCGGAATAGTCTAATCTATCTATTTGGGGGATTAATTTGAAAAGTTATCAAAGTATGGAAAATGGGTCATGGATGTATATGCTGAAAATTAGAAATTTATGGTAGAAAATGAAATGTTGTTGATAGATAAACAACTTTTTCAAAGTGGTTTTGATGAAAACATGATTTAGGGACTAAAATGTAAAGTTGTGAACTTTGATGAAGAATTCTAAATTTTTATAAATACATGTGCTATAAATTTTGTAATGGGGTTTTGGTTAGACTTGGAATAAGGAGTAAATTGCACAAGTTTCATTTTTCGAGCTTAGGGATGAAATTAGAATTTATGGAAAAGTTAAGGGCAAAATGGTAATTTTACCCATGACGTAAATTGAGTCCCAACGAGTATAAAATGTATGAAATTGATGATTAAAGTTATTTATATAGATCCGAACAACTCAAATTCGAGGTTAGATCGAGGGAAAGAAAAGGTTTCAGATTAGTAGATTTTATACACGAACAAGTGTTGAGGTAAGTTCGTGTAACTTAATTAAGCATGTAATTATGTTAAATTAAATGTTGAGTTGTATGAAATGTGATTAATATTTATGTGAATTGTTCAGATGTTACAATATAAAAAATGAATGCATGCTTGAAATGGTGAAAAAGGGATTAAGTCCCGATTGAATATTAAATTCCGACGAATATATGTGCTTTCCCGAAATGAATGAATTCCTGCATTTGTTGCTGAGAGATTTAGCTCAGATGAGTAATCCTATTGATCTCATCATAGAAAGGATTTAGGCTAGACGGGTAATCTTGACACGATACGTCTCGAGTTTGTGTTAAAATTAGGGTTTGCCCTGGACGGTAATCCTAATTGAGCTCTTCTAATCATACTTTATATAAAAAATTTAGCCTGGACTGGTAATCCTGTTATACGTCATGTGGCTCAGAGTGTGATCCTTGATTAAGTGCCCTAATGAGTACTCTTGAAAAAGAATTGATGGGTTATTGAATCGTACACCTCGAGTGTACCACTTGAACATTCCTCGGTATTTCAATAATTCAACGGACACAACTCTTGACATGGTATGAGAATTATGAGATGAAATGATAATGCCTTGAAAGTGTATTACATGATGAGCTAATCTATCTTTACTTGATGTATATGTAAGTTTTGTGACTAACATGTTTGATTGAATGCATGTGTTTAGGCAATTTTGCCAAATGGATGGAAAACATGATATTGTATGCTTAGATTTAATAAACGGGATTACTAAGTTTAGGTTTTTGTTATACAAACTTACTAAGCATGTAATGCTTACTCCTTTTTATTTTCCCCTGTCTTATAGTGCTTGGAAGCTCGCGAAGGTTGGAGATCATTAGAGCATCGTCACACTATCAACTAGCTATTTTAGGTATATATAGTAGAATCATTTTGGTATAATGGAATGTATACAACAACTTGGCCAATAGTGGCTTGAAAACGATGCTTTGTAACCTAGCCATTGGAATAGCTAGTAATGGCTTATTTTGGATATGACTAAGTAGGTTATTATGATATATACATATGTGTTATGTTAAGTATATGTGATCAAATGATGCTAATACCTAAGTTAAATCAAGGTAAGTTTATAAACACCTATGCATGTAATGGTATGCCTTGATGAACAATGGAATTTGTTTAATTTGAATGCTTGAAATGGTTGGTATTAAATGTGTGTTTCAAGTGTAGGCCATGGGTGTGATTTTAGGTGAGAAATGAAGCTAGAAATGACTTTATTTGGTCCACACGGGTAGGCACACAGGCGTGTGTCTAGACCGTGTGTGAGACACGGCCAGGTATATGGGTGTGTAGTTAGGCCATGTGTCCCCTATACTTTAATTTTGAGAAACAAAATGCTTAGAATTGAGCGCATGATCAGAGACATAGGCCTATGTCTCAGCCATGTGTGCTATATGGCCTAGAACATGGGCATGTGTCTTGGCCGTGTGAAACCTACACCTAATTTTGAATTGAATTAATTAACCACACGGATTGGCACACAAGTGTGAGGCAAGGCCATGTGCACAAGTCAGAGAGCTACATGGGGTCGAACACGGCCTACAGCATGGGCATGTCCATTGGACCACACAGGCGTGTGAGCCATTGCACCATAGAAAAATTTTGTAATATTCGTGAAAAAATTCTTAGAGGTTTCGATTAAGTCTCGACTCATTTTTAATGCTTGTATAGGACCTCGAGGGCCCATTTAAGGGTCATTATGAATGATTTCAAAATTTAAATAGTAACTTGCATGATTTATTTGTAAATGTTTTTGAATGTTTTAGTAATGCTCTGTAACCCTATTCCAGCGAAGGATACGGATTAGGGGTGTTACATATACCATAATTCAAACATTATCCAAGTGCAAACCAACTATGCAACCAAGGTAAATATATATAAGTACACATATATACATGCCACAAAACTGAACTTTAAACAATATAAAGATTATCGAATCAATACCAGGATAGTGTGAATTTCTCAAGGATCAGTCTAACACATTCCACAAGTTGGCCATCTATAGGGGAAAATAGAAATAAGGCAGTAAGCATTACAAATGTTCAGTAAGCTTACAGGTATTAAAACCAAGTAACTTGCCTCAGAATATAGTTATACACTACATGTTACTTAGCTTGGTAAAGTTTGTTTATCATGGAAAATCACATAACAAAAAGGTGAGTTCAACATTTATCATAATATATATTAACTCAATCATGTAATATTTCAGTTTACTTAATCCAATATTTCATTTCCATTCATAAAACCAACAACTATTTAATCAATTCACTATCTTAATCATATCATACAATTTATTTAATTGTAATACATCCCATTTAAAATTTATGTCAAACATTATTTTTCATTTCATAGTTTGAATTCTCAATCAAATTCATATTGAATCATATAAACTTCATTCACATTTCATATCAATTCATCTTTATACCAAATATAGAAATATATATATCAAATTCCAATTTAATGTGAATTACTACTTCATTTCATAATACGAAATACGAATCACATTCTATCTCAATTTCCAAATTCATGGATTCATTGAACAAAATCAATCAATGTTTCCAACTCATTCCATAATTTCATATTCCATTTCACATTTCACTTCCATTTCTTATCATTTACCATTTCAAATATTAGATATTTCATTTGTACCATTTGTTTCCCTAATAACACGACTCAAACTTGGACCGGTACATGAATCCAACCAACGCACCAATTTGGCACTCAATGCCTCATCGGATAAATCTGAAGCATATAGTTGCGCCCAGCACTATCAATAAGTTTGACACCTAGTGTCTCATCGATATAATTGAAGCAAACTGACACCAAGTGCCTCATTGACTCATAATCAAAGTAACCCTAAACTCTTCCTATCCTATAAAATGCCAACTATATCCGACTTTACCCGAACAGTTAATAAGGTATTCATTTCATATTTCAATATTAACCAATACCACAATTCATATTTATTTTCATCATGAGTACGTTTATCTAACACATGGCAATAACAAATCATCTCAATATATGCTCAATTTCACATTATAACATTATAATATAGTTTCACATATATTCAAATTAGTCCTTATCACTATTAACCAGTCTAAATCAAATCAAGTCAACTCATTTCATCAAACCATCCCTTCATCATCACATAATATATCATATTTCAATCAAATTTAAAATATATTCTATAATTATTTCAATTTTCAATTCATCATATTCAATTTAATTTAACACAAACTAAATAAAATTTAATTTAATTTAAAATCATCTCACCTTTTTATTGAATCATAAATAATTAAAATTTCAATTGAACATAACTACAATTATAATTCCAAATGCATAAGAAATTTAACACAAACATTCCGTATGAACTTACCTGGTAAGACAGCAAACAAACAACTTTCTAAGGACTAATCAATAATTTTTGTCATTTTCTAGATTTTCTTCAATTTGGTCCAATTTCTGATCTATTCTATAATTCAATTCAATTGATCAAATCCAAACATTGTGAACTTACGGTAAGATTTAAGGACTAATCAACAATTTTTGTCATTTTCTAGATTGTCTTCAATTTGGTCCAATTTCTGATCTATTCTATAATTCAATTCAATTGATCAAATCCAAACATCTTATATCATCCTATTATAATTATATATCAGTTAAATTTTATTATTTGAATGCCCCTAAACTTTTGCATTTTATTCAATTTAGTCCCTAAAATCGACCTTATCATTTCTTCCAAATTTGAACTCTAAATTTTAAACCCACTTCAATTATGTCCATATATAGCCTCCTATTATCACAATTTATGAAACTTTTATACTAATTTTAATATATTTTACATTAGAAAATAACAAAATTTACTTAACAAAATATTCCTATTTCATTTCTAAGTTTTAAAATCTGCATAAACATTCAAAAATTCAAATAAACTTTTAAAATTTTGAAATTTTTGAAAATAAAGATACAGATTAGCTATATCTAGTTGCAAAAATTTCAAAAACATCTGAGGGCTGGGGATGAGAGGCTAAGGGAGCCTTCTTCTAGATGATGAATGAGTGGTTTGCCGAGTTCGTACAAATGAACCCGATGGCTCAATGACCTCCCCCCACCTGTTTCCCAATTGATCCCCATAGTTCCTCAAGGTTTGGAACCAATACGAGTTAACAAGCCTCTAGTTGATAAAATCTATAAATATGGGGCTGACAAGTTTAGAGGTATGTCTGAAGATGATCCAAAAAGAGCTAAATTTTGGTTAGAAAATACAATCAGAGTTTTGAGGAATTATCATGTACACCTGCAGAATGTGTGAAATGTGCTATATTGTTATTGAAAGATTCAGATTATCAGTGGTGGAATACCCTAGTTTCGGTTGTGCTAAAAGTTCGGATAGATTGGGAGTTCTTTCAAACAAAATTTTGAAAGAAATACGCGAGTCAGAGATATCTTGACAAGAAATGTAAAGAGTTTCTCGAGTTGAAATAGGGCCGAATGATAATTTCTGAGTACGAGTGTAACACCTCTAACCCGTAACCATCGCCGGTCTAGGGTTAAAGGCATTACCAGACCAATCAAATCTTTTACGAACATTTCACATCATAAAGTATATCATATAAAAAATACAAGCATATAATCCCTTAATGAAGTCTACGAGACCTTAAACAAGCATTAGAAAGGGGTCGGGACTAAACTGAACACTTACGAAATTTTTTGAAATTCAAACATTTTTTCAAAGTTACAGAGGTCACACGCCCGTGTGGGCAAACCGTATGCCTCACACGGCCTCAGACATGCCCGTGTATCTAAGCCATGGCAAAACAATCATACATACTGACTTATTCACATGGCCTGAGACACGTCTGTGTGCCTCACCCATGGTCGACACTGACCTGCACCACACAGCCAGTCACATGCCCGTGTGTCCAGCCCGTGGTCGAAACTGACTTGTTTCACACGGCCAGTCACACACCCGTGTGCCTAGCTCGTGTGCAAGCCTAACTTGAATCAAATTAAAAATTCAAAGGACATGGTCGAGCCACACGCCCGTGTGCTCAACCGTGTGGGAAAATATAGGCCATTCACAAGGCCAATTTGCCACCCATTTAGGGTCAAACCTACAAGCACAAATAAACACAATTCATGCCCTTAAAATGCAACCAAATCATACCAATAATGTCCATATTTTCTAACCATTTATCTCATTCTAATCACAAGCATTTCTAGGCAAAATCCATCCAAATAATTTACCAATTCAAAATACTAACCATTTATCAAAACATACCAACTTTGCAAACTTCACAGCCCCATCCGTTATTGGCCACTTACCATGGATTTAGTCCCTGTGGGGTTCATGAGCCCATTGGGCCCACATAGCCCATTTTGGCCCAATAAGGCCAATTACGACCTAAGCCTACGGGAACATTAGTGGCGGCCTCTACGGTCTAACGACAACATTTTGGCCCGATTTATCCATACGAGCGTTCGCACGATTATGGGCCCTTAGATGCCAAAAGTTTAGCTTTTCGTCTTTTACCGATTCACAGAAGCACAAGGGTGTGAATACACCTTTATCCAGCATTTTAACAGTAGGGTATTGGGTGTACAATTACACACATGTTCGCGAGACTAGGTAAGATCCACTCTCTCCGAATCCTACAATCCACTAACATATTGTATCAGCTTATTCCAATCAGGCTAACATATTCACTCAATCCACCACCGTTTTTAACTTAAACCACAATCACTGACCTTGCTAGGACTAGCAAATACTAACGCCTCCCTGCTGATCAAGGGCGATCTCCCCCTCCTAACATGATTTGGTATAATAAAAATTGTTAGAAACAATCCAACATTTGGCCCCAATAGAGAAAGAAGGGAAAATCGAAGTTTGATCATAAATTCATAAGAGATCTAACTAATAAAGAAATAATAAAGTAATTGTATTATTCCACCCTTACCAATAACAATGAACAACGAAATTCGACAGTTGTCTAACAAGAAGGTTCAACCCTAACCATGGAGAACAAAAGGATTTGAGATGAAGGGAGTATGTAGATTTGGCCTAAAAGATTCGGTCAAAAAAATTAGAACCAAGGTTTTAAGAGAAAATTTGTTCGGCTATCTTGAAAAGAAAAGAGAAGAATAATAAGAGGGAAAAGAAGAAGTTGAGTTCGGTTAAAGAAGAAAACCAAGAGAAGAAGAAGAATCAAATTCAGTAAGGAGAAAGATGTGGAGAAGAAGGGTAG
This sequence comes from Gossypium rotundifolium, assembly GCA_025506655.1. NCBI lineage: Eukaryota > Viridiplantae > Streptophyta > Magnoliopsida > Malvales > Malvaceae > Gossypium > Gossypium rotundifolium. The sequence goes on along the minus strand of CP106732.1, from coordinate 65,291,306 downwards.
GTTTCAGTGATGAATTTGATGATTGGTAATTGGTATTGTGTCTGACAAAAAGAATGTCAGTTGAAAGCAAAAAGAAAATTGAAAGAAGAAAGGCCCGAATGGTCAAAAAGTTACACGAGAAGCCACGAAGAAGTAAATCCCAAAAGAAAAAATAAAGAAAAACCCCAAATTGCATCTCTTCTCCCACCAAGCTTCCAAAACTGCTCCAAAACACTCCCGTAGTCGAAATTCCCCTTACTCAAGCTCTCCCAACCAGCCAAGACTTCCCCCACAATCCAATTCCCTCAAACTCTCCCCTAAATCCTCCTTGAATTGCTCCCAGCCTCCCATTCAAAGTTGTTGACCAAGTCTTCAACCTCCACTGCAGAATTTGATTCAAACTCTACCTCTCGCACCCCCAAATCATAAAATAAAAGTCCTCTATTTGCATGTCATGGGAATCGAACCCCAACTCCCCTTTCCATCCTAGTGACGCCACCACTATCAAGTCACAAGCTCTTTTTGTGACACAAAAACACACACATGTATACATAAGTCCTATTGCTAACAGCCAAATCCACTTAAGAGCAAAAACTAAAAATTTTCCAAGGCCCAGACTTGAACCCAAGCTTCCCAAAAACCCTCAAATACACTCAAATTCTTAACCATTCAAGCAAATCATGAAATTTAAGCCAATTTAGCAAAATTAAAAACCCCACATTTTTAGGGCTTTACAACTCTACCCCCTTGAAGAAATTTCAACCCGAAATTTACCTGGTTAGAAAAGGTGAGGGGATTGTTGTCGCATGACCTCCTTAGGCTCTCACGTGGCTTCCTCTGAACCGTGATTATGCCAAAGCACCTTGACCAGCAGAACAGATTTCCTCCTTAGCACCTTAACGTCACGATCCAGTATCTGTACTGGTTCTTTCTCAAAAGTCAGATCAGGCTAACCTCGATCTCCTCCATTGGCACTATATGTTAGAGATCAAAGCGGTATCGCCTCAGCATGGAGATGTGGAACACATCATGTATCCGTTTAACTCAAGAGGGATATCAAGTTGATAGGCGACCTGTCCCATACGCTTTAATATCCGGTAAGGTCCGATGAATCTAGGGCTCAGTTTGCCTTTCTGTCCAAATCTCAAAATCTTCTTCCATGGTGAGACCTTCAAGAAGACATCCCCCATAGAGTATTCTATCTCCTTACGCTTTAAATCGACATATGAATTTTGCCTATCATATGCTCCCTTTAACCGATCTCGAATCAACTTTACTCATTCCTCTGTTTCAGAAACTAATTCTGGCCTCAAAACTAGCTGCTCACCAAGTTCTGTCCAACAGGTAGGGGTGCGACACCTATGACCATATAATGCCTCATACAATGCCATCTGAATACTGGCTTGGTAGCTGTTGTTATATGTAAACTCTGCTAATGATAAGTAGTCCTCCCAACTGCCTTTGAAATCAATTACATATCTTCCCAGCATGTCCTCCAATATCTAAATCACCCTCTTCGACTGACCATCTGTTTGAGGGTGAAAGGCAGTACTGAAATACAATCTTGTACCCAATACCTCGTGTAACTTCTTCTAGAATCGAGATGTGAATATAAGATCTCTGTCAGATATGATAGAAACTGGCATACCATGCAATCTTACAATCTCGACCACATACAACTTAGCCAACTTCTGCAATGAATAATCCATGCGGACTGGTATGAAATGGGCAGATTTAGTTAGTCAGTCTACATTAACCCATACCGAATCCTTTTTAGTAGGCGTTAAGGGCAGCACATTAACAAAATCCATGGTTACCCTCTCCCATTTCCAGAGTGGAATCTTAACGGGTTGCAGTAATCCAGAAGGTAATTGATGCTCAGCCTTAACTTGTTGGCATGTCAGACACTTACTCATGAAATTAGTAACCTCGCACTTGAGCCTTGGCCACCAAGACAGTTCACGCAGATCTCGGTACAACTTGTTTCCACCACGATGTATGGCATAAGGACTACTATGTGCCTTCTGTAGGATAGACTGCATCAGATTAGAATCTTTGGTATATAAACTCTCCCACAAAAACATAGTATTCCCTCACTATTCAGCCCAAAATTTGTAATCTCCCCCTTCTTAATCAATTAAAATGAAGAACCAACGATTCAACCAACAACTGCTTCCCCTTGATCCGATTAGTCCAAGTCGGTCTCACTTGGAGTTCAGCCAACAAACTACCGTCATCGAATAGGCTGAGATGAGCAAACATTGCTTTCAAATTAGATACAACCTTACGACTTAGCGCATCGACTACCACGTTAGCTTTACCAGAGTGGTACTCAATTGAGCAATCATAATCCTTAAGCAACTCTATCCATCTTCGTTGCCTAAGGCTTAGCTCCTTCTAAGTAAGGAGGTTCTTGAGGCTTATGGTCTGTGTAAATAATAGACCTCTCACCGTATAAGTAATTCCTCCAAATCTTCAGTGCGAATACCACCATAGCTAACTGCAAGTCATGAGTAGGGTAATTCACCTCGTGAGGCTTAAGCTAACGAGACGCGTGTGCAACCACCTTACCCTTTTGCATCAACACACAATCTAATCCAGTGTGTGACGCATCGCTGAAGACAGTGAATTCCTTCCCAAACTCTGGCTATATTAACACAGGGGCTTCAGTCAGAACTTTTTTCAGTTTTTTAAAACTCTCTTACTGCTTTTCAGTCCAATTAAATGGTACCCCTTTACGTAGTAACTTAGTCAGTGGTGCATCAATCAGTTAAAACCCATCCACAAAACGTCTGTAATACCCAGCCAGACCCAAAAAACTTTGAATCTTTGATACAGTCCTCAGTGATTTCCAACTAACTACGGCTTCAATTTTTTGAGGATCAACCTTGATTCCCTCGGCAGATACCACGTGACCCAAAATGTCACTTCTCAAACCGAACTCACACTTGCTAAACTTAGCATATAGCTTCTTTTCCCTTAGTTGCAAAACAATTTGAAGATATGCATCGTGATCCTCCTTGATTCTTGAATACACCAGATGTCATCTATGAACACCACTACAAACTGATCCAAATAGGGCTGGAATACCCGGTTTATCATATCCGTGAAAGCAGTTGGTGCATTCGTCAACCCAAATGGCATTACTAGAAACTCATAGTGACCATAACTAGTCCTGAACGCAGTTTTAAACACATCCGCCTCCTTAACCATTACTGATGGTACCCAGATCGAAGATCTATCTTGGAGAAAACTAAAGATCTTCATAGATGGTCGAACAGATCGTCTATCCTTGGTAAAGGGTACTTGTTCTTAATTGTCAGTTTGTTCAGTTGACGATAATCTATGCACATGCACATGGATCCATCCTTCTTCTTCACGAATAACATTGGTGCTCCCCATGGAGACACACTCGACTGAATAAATCCTCGGTTCAATAGCTCTTGAATTTGAGCCTTTAACTCTACCAGCTCCTTCGGTGCCATCCTATAAGGGGCGATGGACACCGAGCTATTCTAGGTAGGAGTTCGATACCGAATTCAACCTTACGGTTTGGAGGCAACCCAGAAAGCTCTTTGGGAAATACATCTAGAAACTCATTAACAGTTCTGACATCACCCAAAGAAGGACCCTTAGAATCAGAACTGCTAACATAATCTAGGAACGCCTCACAACCTTTTCAAACGAAGCTTTCAGCCCTTAACACAGAAATTACATTAGACAAATAATCTCTTCGCTCCCCTATCACAGTCACCTCCTCATCCTCAGTGGTTTTCAACACCATATGCTTAGCAGCGCAATCCAAACTAGCTTGGTGTTTTACAAGCCAATTTATACCCAATATAAGATCAAATTCACCAAACGACAATTCCATCAAATCTGCCGGAAAAATAACCCCTTGGACTTCTAGGGGCATGTTTTGAGCAACTTATTCACCCAAACCGATTGTCCCAGTGGACTTAACACAGTCATCTCACTATCCATAATTTCAAACTAAGAACCCATCGTCCCAGACATAGTGTATGAAACATACGAGTGTGTAGACCCAATATCAATTAAAGCGGTGTATGGGACATTATAAATTAAAAACGTACCAGTTATGACGTTAGGAGCGTCACATCCTCTCGGTGTTGAGCAGTATAAACCAAAGCTGGCTGTCTCACCTCAGTATTAATAGCACCTCTGCCCGGTGCTCCACGACCTCATCCCAAACCATTTCCTCATCTGGTTTGGCCACGGCCTCTAGATGGCTGCTGACCACCTCTCCTTGGCTGCACATAGCCCTAACCTACGACTTGCATCTGAATAGGCCTCCGTGTATAGTTCCTGACCTAGTGATTTATGGACCCATATCTAAAACATGCCTTGGCTCATTTCCAACACTCACCCCTGGTGAACTCTCCCTCAATCTGCACAAGGTTGCGGTCTAGCAGCAGTAACAGGAGCCCCAGCTCAAACTGGCCCATAAATCTAGGCTTCTTCTTAGGCCCATCAAAAGAACTTGAAGGCCCAAAATCCCTCTTATTTTTGCCCCTATACTTTTCACGGTTCTGGCGCTCTGAGCGTTTTACATCCTCGATAATTTTTGCCATCTCTACAAGGCCAACAAAGTCTCGTTCCCTCTGTGAAGCTATTAGCACCCACAACTCAACTCGGAGGCCATCCTCAAAGCACACAGTGTTCGTACTCTGTTGCGACTATACCACAAGTATACCAACTTAGCCGCAGAAACTTTGCCTCATACTCTGCCACAGACCTATTCCCCTGGCTCAGGTTTAGAAATTCCTTCCTCCGAGCATCCATATAACTCACCCCAACATATTTTCCTTGAAAGGCTACCTTAAAGAAGTCCCATGTCAAGCGGTTGACCTGCGTGCCTTCTCTCACAGTGAGCAACCATTGGTATTCCTCGTCCCGCAGTAGGGACACCACTCCCTTTAATTTTTGTTCTACAATACAGTTGAGGTCATCCATTATTCACTCAGTAGCCTCTAACCAATATTCTGCCACATTCGGGGCTACACCAAAATTGCCCCTAAAGATTTTTGCTCCATTAGACCAGAGTCACTTAGATATTGGCCCTCAGCCCACTGACCCAATACTTGCTCCAGTAACCCTTTCAAGAACACGCAGCATTGCTTGGGATAGAGCATCATCCCCAACTGCTCGGTCATGAGATCCGGTCTCAGTTATTGGTGAGGCGGGTGCCTCCCTAGCAGCATGTGACCTGATACTGAATACCTCGCCCTCGTACTTCGGCCTCTACCGCGGCCTCGTGTACCCCTTCCGCGACCTCTTGTACTCATATCGCTATAACATATTTATCTATTTTAAAAGTCTTATGAATCGGGTCATAATTCTAGTAATTATTAATGAATGTTTTATGACAATCAGTACTTAAAGTTTTTGTTCTCGCAGATCATGATATCCCACTACAGTTTCTAGTTTTCTACAATCTCAGTTTTCCCTAACAAAAGAGTTTGAGCATAGTACTACTATCTATGGTAGTTTCTCAACATAACCTTTAAATCTATAATAGTAAACAGTGTTAGAGAACTTACAGATTTGGTGCCGGAGACTCGGTGTGCCAAACTGTCAGTAACAACATTTCGATTTTCTATCCAAAACCAAAATTCAGGCAATTTTAGGAAATTTTCAAAAACCCCATTCCACAGCCAAGTTTTGTAACCTGACTCTGATGCCACTAAATGTAACACCCCAAACCCGACCTAGATGTTACGACCAGATCTGAGTGTCACATCGAAGTGTCATTTAAAAATTGCCTTGTCGCTAAAAGCTCGTTACTAAATTTTAAAACTTTTTTTAAAAAAGTTTGTTGGGTTGCAAAATCACAACTTGTTATTCGCTTATTAGTCATATCATTTATTAATCAGGATTAAATGTCATAGAAGCTTTCTCAAATGTAAACTTTAAAATTTGAAAATGCGTGGTTTTCTTTGCAAACAATTATTATTTTGAAAAACCCGGGTTCCCTAATCTACATGTTAACATAAAAATTTAAAACCAAATAAAAGTTAAAAACCTCAAATGGCCTTATTACATAAATATCTCCCCAAAATAAATAACTTAAAGAAAACTATGTAGAAATCAAAATACTTGCGAATGTGTGGCCACCTTCGAATCCCTCGCAGTTCCAATTCCTCTAAGGCTTGGGATTACATGTACAGTTAAAAGAAAAGGGTGAGTTACAAGAACTCAGTGTGTAATCCCTAATCTTGCAGTAATAGTCTGGGCTTGAGCACTATTCAGTATCAATTCAGTTTGGGCTTTAGCCATATACAGTAGCAGTTTGGGCCTAAGCCCAAATAATCACAAAATAGAATAGTAATGCAGCCCAACCCAATCCAACCAATACACCACCCGTACCAACCAACACACCATGTGGGGACTAATTCGACCCACCCAACCAACTCACCAATATCGCAGCATAGCTACTAACAGTAACATAGCAAAGATGCTAATGACAGTAAATGTTTGCCAAGCCACTAAAATCAGAATACGTGGCGAAGCCACTAGAATAGTAAAAACATGGCAGTGCCACTAGTACAGTCTTCCTCCAAATCAGGAACCCAACCCCAATGCAGAATGTCGTGTCATAAATATTACGTGTATGCATTATGTCATGTTCATAAGCAGTCATATAGATAGCATACACACATCAACTAAACTACCATTAGGGGGTATAATGGTTATTTCGTCGGTTAGGGGTAAAATGGTAATTACATCCCTCGGGGGTACTTTAGTAATTTTACCCTTCGAGGGTATTTTAGTAATTTTACCCTTAGAGGGTATTTTAGTAATTTTACCCTTCGAGGGTATTTCATTAATTTTTCCCAAAGGCCTCCCATCATCTCAAACGACTCAAATGACCTATATGGCCAAAATAATGTAATTGGGCCTAAAGCCCCCTACTCAGCCCAAGTGGGCCCACACGCTCATATGGCCCAATCAATCCAATTTCAGTCACGGCTATGCAAACTTCGCAGCCCCATCCATTATTGGCCACTTACAATGGATTTCATCCTTGTGGGGCTCATGAGCCCATTAGGCCCACATGGCCCATTACGACCTAAGCCATCGAGAACGTTCGTGGCAGCCTCTAAGGTCTAACACCAATGATTGTGGCTCAATTTATCCCTACAAGTGTTTGCACGATCATGGGCCCTCAGATGCCAAAAGTTTGGCTTTTCGGCTTATACGTTTCACAGAAGCACAAGGGTGTGAATTTACTTTTATCCAGTGTTTTAACAATACGGTATTGGGTGTACGATTACACACCTGTTCGTAAGACTAGGTAAGATCCACGCTCCCCAAATCCTACAATCCACCAACATATTGTGTCATCTTACTCCAATCAGGCTAATGTATACACTCAATCCACCACCGTTATTAACTTAAACCACAGTCACTCACCTTGTTAGGACTAGCAAATATTAATGCCTCCCTGCTAATCAAGGGCGATCTCCCCCTCCTAACATGATTTGGTATAATAAAAATTGTTAGAAACAATCCAACATTCGGCCCTCAGAGAGAAAGAAGGGAAAATCGAAGTTTGATCATAAAGTCATAAGAGATCTAACTAATAACGAAATAATAAAGTAATTGTATTATTCCACCCTTACCAGTACCAATGAACAACAAAATTTGGCAGCTGTCTGGCAAGAAGGTTTGGCCCTAACCACAGAAAACAAAGGGATTTGAGATGAAGGGAGTATGTAGATTCGGCCTAAAAGATTCGGCCAACAAAAGAAGAACCAAGGTTTTAAGAGAGGATTTGTTCGACTATCTTAAAAAGAAAAGAAAAGAATAACAAGAGGGAAAAGAAGAAGTTGAGTTCGGCCAAAGAAGAAAACCAAGAGAAGATGAAGAATCAGATTTGGGAAGGAGAAAGATGTGGAGAAGAAAGGTAGGTTTCGGTGATGAATTTGGCTACTGGCAATTGGTATTGTGTCTGACAAAAAGAAGGTCAGTTGAGAGCAAAAATAAAATAGAAAGAAGAAAGACCCGAATGGTCAAAAGTTACATGAGATGCCACGAAGAAGTAAATCCCAAAAAGAAAAAAATAAAAAAAACCCCAAATTACAGAGATAGTTTTCGATTTCTCTCCTCCCACCAAGCTGCCGAAATGCTCCAAAACACTCCCCTAGCCAAAATTCCCCCTTACTCAAGCTCTCCCAACTGGCCAAGACTCCCCCCATAATCCAATTCCCTCAAACTCTCCCCTGAATCCTCCTTGAATTGCTCCCAGTGTAACACCCCAAACCCGGCCCACGAGTCCTAATCGGATCTGGTATGTCACGGAGTAAAATAATTTAAGTCACTTTGAAAACTTGGTGAAAACTTGGTAGAATTTGGCTAAAGTAGGAAAACGGGGTTTGAAAACTTAGTTGGGCTTTTATAAACATAGTTGGGTTGATAGACCCTTTTGAAAACATTGATCATGTATCATTTTAAACTCATCAAAGTGATAGTTGACTTAGTGAATTTTGTTACCCGATGGTAACTTCTTGGAAAACCCGTTAAATTTTGTTAAGTTTGAAAAGCTTACTTTTAACCAGTTTAATTAATATTTATAAAATTCCATTTGTAACATAACATAGGTAAAATAAAACAGTGAAACAAACATCCAAAATAATAATAGCGGCCTTATTACAATCCCAAAATAAAAGACTTAGAAAATAATTAATTTTAACAATAGCAAAGTAAATCGAATCCAATAATAAGCATGGCCGCCTCGAGTCCTCTCCGGCTCCATCTCCGCGATCTATTCATCTGCAAAATGTTAAGGAAGGGGTGAGTCACCAAGACTCAGGTGTAATCCCCACCGGTAAAGCAACTCATACACAAGTCATTAATAAACATGCACATGCAACCCAACCTAACCATCCATACTCCTTAACAACCCCGTGCGGTCAAAACCACTGGTGGTCAAAACCACTGATGACTTAGAGTCACAAATCAAATGATGGGGCCAACCCATCGTGTGGTCAAAACCACTGATGACCATAGGTCACGAATAACCTGATGGGGACAACCCATCTTGTGGTCAAAACCATTAACGACAGTCCATAAAATCATCCCCCTCCTCTCATCAACCCCACCATCACATGCTTATACATCAATTATCATATTTCATGTTATAGCATTTACTATTATGTGATGGCATGCAAATCGTATATCAAAAATTACAAGTTAGGGGACTTACCCGGAAACCATAATTATGCCACAAGCTAATCACAACCAAAAGATTAAAGGCAAACAATTAAATCATGTAAATTAATAAAGTGTGTAGTGAGTTTTTACACACCTGTTTCTACCGGAACTCCTAGATCCCAAAAAGTCGATCTATAACGTTAGATCTCTTAACCTATAATTAGCCATTAACATAATTAGGGACATTAGGCCTATTCGGCCAAACCAAGTAGTACCAAAGGGTTTCACACGAACCCGAAACCTTACCTACACGTCCTTTGAACACTAACCACCTCACGATATGTAAATCCGTTTCACTTCCCTACAATTGGCAACCATACATAGTAGTAGCCTTTGGTTTTTCGATCACTAAAAATATTGTCTATTAAAATAGATCCTTACCACCTCTTACCTTAGGGGAATAAATCCCGAAAGCTTTCCTTAATGGCTATGGCTTCCCACACTTATTGAAAATCGACAGCATCCTTTTCCTCAAGGGAGATTTGGCCTAAGCACAATCGTAGGGCTGGAATTTTGAGAAGAAGAGAAGGGGTATTCGGCTAAGAAGAAACAACAATGCTGGAAATTTCTGAGCAAATTTTGGCTAAGAGTTAAAGGGAGAATTCGACAGCACAATAAAGGGAGAAAGAAGAAAAGATTTTTGCTGGAAATTTTCTCTTAGCTAAAAGGAAGTAAGAAAACTGGAAGTTTTGAATGATTTTGGCTATGAGACAATGGATAATTCAGCAGACTAATTTGGGAGAAGAAAAGAGTTTTTTGTTGAACTTTTGGCACTTTCTTTGCTATACAAACCGATTATAGATGTTTCAAAGAGTCCAAATTTCAAGAACACCTCTATTTTATGATAATTTTCAGCCTTGAATTATCACAATTAAATCTAGCTTTTATCATCTTTTAATCTCCTAATCCCTCAACAATTTAATAGCAAATAAAACACTAAAACTCCCCTCTTCCAAATGAATATTAGCAAAAAAAAAGCTCAATCTCTTATCAATTAAGAGTCCAATATGTCGCCAACACCCTCCCTCACTCCAAAGAAGAAAAGAGAGAAGAAAAATAAAACCAAGATGTTGCTTATATGATTGAACCAAGAACCGGCAACAAAGAAGAATTTCTTAAGCGCTTCTGCACCAACTCTCCCAATTGACTTTCATGTCAAATAACACCATCATTTAATTATAAGGCCTTCATACCTTGCTCTCACTCCTTTAATGCCCAAGCCCCAAAAAATAAATCTCCTTGCTTCCTTCATGTCTCGAACCCGAGACCTCATACCAAGGCCCTTAAGCCATGCCCCATGCCACTCCACCGAACCCATCTTTCATGTCACAAACCTTACCCGAAATTTATTTAAAACCTTCCTAGCCCTAACGCCCAAAAAGCCCACAAGGAAAAATATTTCCTCCTTGTATCTCCCATGGATCGAACCCAAGACCCCTTTTTTAACCCCTAGGCGCACCAAGCCAATGTGCTAATTACTTTCTTGTGTCATGCTTCTCCCAATTTTTATTTAAACCCTATCTTCACCTAGCTCCCTCCTTTTTAAGCCCTTGAAAAGAGATTTTTAATACTGGGTCAGGCCTAGCTCGGGTTATTTTTAGACCCTTAAACATGTCTAGTAATTAAAATATTTATTTCTTCAAGCACACATGGAAATTTATTTAAATTACAAATAACCCCTAATTTAGGGTGTTACAGTTCTACCCCCCTTAAAAATAATTTCGTCCTCGAAATTACTTACTAACGTATAATTGTACATCTTAACTCACCGCACTACGTCAAGACTCGATATTAAAAAACTATCTTACTTCCTAAGCTCAATTTCTAAGTTCACAACCAAGGTTTCAGGCACTTCCCTAGTAAAACCAGGAGACTCTACAATAATCAAAGCAATTAGGGGTATTCCAGAATTAAGGAACGTACCCGTTGTCACATCTGGCACAACGTCCTCCTCGCGACGGCCAACTACATAAACCAACCTTGGTTGTCTCGCCTCTGCACCTTCAGCATCTCGGCCATGCCCGATACCATTTCCATTACCCCTAGCTGCACCTCGACCCCTCTATGGTTGTTGGTTATCCCCCCGGTTCGGTGGCCTATCCTGACCCTCTGATCTCAGCCTAGCTGCCTTCTTCGGACAGTCCCTAACCCGATGCTCCATAGACCCACATTCAAAGCATCCACGATTACCATTCCAACATTCCCCCTTGTGAGACTTGCCACACTTATCACACCGTGGCGGCCATTGAGGATTAGCAGCAGCAGCAGGCCTAGCAGCTTGATCCGACCCATCAAACCTTGTCCTCTTTTGCTCATTACCCGAGAACCTTGAAGGTTCCGAGCCCCTCTTATTCTAATTTCTATCTTGATTTCGTCTAACCGACTGTCTTACTCCCTCAACAACTTTAGATTTCTCCACTAAGACCGCGAACTCCCTTTCCTGTTGTGGAGCTATCATTATCCTCAGTTCATCTCTAAAGCCATCCTCAAACCTAACACAGCGTTCATGCTTAGTACCTACAATACCACGAGCATACCTACTCAGCCGAGAAATTCGGCCTCATATTCCGCCACTGACTTATTTCCCTGATCCAGGTTCAAGAAAGCCTTTTCATTGTGCATCCACATAATCGGTTCGATATACTTCTTCCGTAGGCATCCTCAAGAATTCCCAAGTAAGATTTTTCGCCACCGTTCCATCCCTTACGGTGAGCCACCATCGATATGACTCATCCGAAGCAAAGAGATGATACCCTTTAGCTTCTCCTTAGCGGTGAAATCCAAATCACCCATAATTCTTTCAGTGGATTCTAGCCAATATTTCGCCGCACTGGGCGCCACTCCGGACACTCCTCTGAATACTTCTGCTCCGTTAGCCCGGAGTCGTTCAGCCATAGATTTACAGATTCCTGCACCCGCGCCAGCCTCAGCTACTCATTCTAACACTCGTAGCACCTCCTGGGATACTACGTCGTTACCACCCGTGTGGTCTTGAAACTCAATTTTGCCGCCGGCAGATCCGGCATCTCATTTCTGGACCCATGACCAGACCTCGTGGGCTCTGACAGGGTCATCCTACCTCTACCACGGCCACGCGGCGGATGTCCACAACCTCTCGAACTCATTCTAACGATCGCGTTTATCTGTTTAAGAATTTTATGCACTAGTATTTCACTTGGTTATCCGCGAAGAAATTTTATGATAAGAGTTTAGGAGTGGTTCTTTTGTAACATACATACACACAGTTTCCCATTCATTCATTCAAGAGACGTTGTTGACTTCATTGTAATCGTTTTTCCACTACCCAGAGGTATTTTTGTAATTTGTCCTACAGGGGTATTTTTGTAATTTTTTTAAAAAATACAAGTTCTCGGATGATTTTATCAAAAATTATTTTAAAACTCTTAATTTCCCGGGATATTTTGAAAAATTTTGTAATTCGGAGGTCTTTCGGTGATTTTGAAACTCGGGGCATTTTGGTAATTTTCCACAAATCAGGGTGAATTTGTAAAATTGATAAATCAGGGATGTTTTAAAAAGTTGTAAAACTTTGGGAATTATTTTTAAGAATTTATCTTCCATTTTGATGGTGTTGCAAAAATTTTAAAAACCAAGGTCATTTTGTAATTTTGTTGGTTAGGGGCAATTTGTAATTTTCTCAAATCATGACGTTTTTGAGGTTTAAGGTTTTTAAACACTTTTTATGAAATGAAAATTTTGATTAGCACTGTGGGTATTTTGGGAATATCATAAATCAAGGGGTATTTTTGGTAATTTCACAAAATCTGGGCATTTTTACAAAATGATTTCCAAAAATTGGGTTCTAAGTGATTTTACAAAAGAGGGATATTTTGAAAATTTCTATTTGAAATTTTTTTTTCATATGGAGGGTATTTTGGTAATTTACAAACCAGGGGTATTTTGGTCTTTTTTTTAAAAAAAATTAAAATTTTATTTATTTCCAAAATCAAACGGCTAGTCCCTTTTGGGTTTTAGTTATCAAGTTTAGCCTGTGAGTTCGTCGTCTTAGCTAGGATGAACTGTTACTATGCACCAGGTAGGATTCAAGTGAGTAGGAGGTGAGTCACGAGGACTGCTTAAATACCAGGCCCCCACCGAATCTAATCCTAGACATGCGTATAACGATTGCCACATCCTTTGCTTAGTGACAACTCACAGGGTTTGTTTAGGGAATTTATTAAATCTTATACAATATCTGTTGGAGTATGCTAGCCCTAGGGTTCAACAGTTCTACTCTAATAGTCTACGTTCCCCATTTTACCCTTCTACCCCACATCAAATATTCACAAAAATGGATAGAAGTACTTACCTAGGCGGATAGGTGCCGGAGACTCGGTGCCACATGTGTTCAAGCCAAAACAGCTTCTCAAAACATCATAATCAATGGACTAATCACTGACAGTTCCCTATCAACAAGTTCAAACTGTATGTCCAATGTTCTCGACATAGTACATGCAACATACGAGTGCGTAGACCCAATATTAATTAAAGTAGTAAATGGTACATCATGAATGAGGAACGTACTAGTATGACATCAGGTGCGTCGCCATCCTCTCGACCCCGAGCAGTATAAACCAACCATGGCTGTTTCGCCTCTGTATTACTAGAATCTCTACCTGGTGTTCCATGACCTCGCCCCAAACCATTTCCCCCTCTGGCTAGACCACGACCTCTCGGTGGCCGCTGACCACCTCTTCCTGACTGAACATAACCCTGATCCACATCTTGCATCTGACTAGGCCTCTGAGTACAGTCTTTAATCCTGTGATCCCGAGATCCAAATCGAAAACATACTCCAGTTTTTCTCCAAAGACTCACCCCGTGAAATAACCCACACAGTTGTAAGGTCAGAGTCCGACAAAGAATAAGAGGACCCTAGCTTGGACTAGCCCATCAAACCTAGGCCTCTTTTTAGGCCCACCAGAAGAACTTGAGAGCCCAAAATTCCTCTTACTTCTGCCTCTATCTTGCTCGCGGTTTTGACGCTCTGAGTGTTTCACTTCCTCAGCAGTTTTTGCCTTCTCAACCAGGGCAGCAAAGTCTCTTTCCCTCTGCAGGGCTATCAGTACTCGCAACTCATCCTAAAGACCATCCTCAAACCCCACGCAGCACTCATATTCAGTCGTGACTATGCCCCGAGCATACTAACTTAATTGCAGGAACTCTGCCTCATACTCCACTATAGACTTATTCCCGTAAACCATATTCAAAAATTCCTTTCTCCGGGCGTCCACATAACTAGCCTTGACATATTTCCCTTGGAAGGCCGCCTTAAAGAAATCCCATATCACACGGTTGACTGCTGTGCCTTCCCTCATGGTAAGTGACCATTGGTATGCCTCATCTCGCAGTAAGGACACTACTCCTTTCAATTTTTGCTCTAACATGCAATCAAGATCATTCATTATTCACTCTACCCCCTCTAACCAGTACTCTGCTACGTTCGGGGCTACGGAAGAGATGCCCCTAAAGGTTTCTGCCCCGTTTGACCGGAGTCACTCAGAAATTGACCCCCGGGCCACTGACCTAATACTCGCTCCAGCAACCCTTTCTAGAACTTGTAGCATCACTTGGGACAGGGCATCATCCCCACCTACTCAGTTATGAGACCCCGTCTCAGTCACTATTGATGCTGGCGCTTCCCTTTTAGGCATATGTCTTGATGCTGAGGACCCAGCCCTAGCATCACATCCTCTACTACGGCCATGAGTACCCCTTCCGCGACCTCTAGTGCTCATATCAAAGTAGCATATTTTCTACTTAAAAAGTTTTATGAATCAACTTATAGTTCTCATCATTATTAACAAATATTTTATGAAAAATAGTAATTAGGGTTGTTATCACAGATCGCATATACTATAGTTTCAGTCTCCTATAGTCTCAGTTTCTACAACTAAAGAGTTTCAGTATACTACTACTATCCCTAGTAGTTTCTTAGTACAGTTATATAACAAAGTATAGAGTTAGGAATCTTACGGATTTAGTGTCGGAGACTCGGTGTGCCACACTTTCAATAACACTATCACCACTTTCTAAACCAAAATTTAACCAGATTTAGAAAATTTTCAAAACCCATTCCACAGTCGAGTTTTGCAACCTGGCTCTAATACCATTAAATGCAACACCCAAACCCGGCCTAGACATTATGACCGGATCTAGCGTACCACATCAGGTGTTGTTTAAAAACTTTGTGTTCGTTAGAAAACTCATCTACAAATCAAAACTCTTTACCGTTTAAACACCCCGAATTTTATTTCTTAATAACAAAACAAGTTTTACTCGAAATTATTCCCTTTCAGAAATATCATTATACATCTATTAGTTGATTATAAAACCTTGTCTGTTATGGAAGTTTGGTTTAAACAGCTGCGAAAACATGATATTTTTTAGAAAATAGTAGTTGTTATCTTTGAACCTGTGTTTAATAAGTTAACAGTTTGTAAAGAAATACCAAATAAAAGTTAAAAATAATTCCAATTGCCTTATTATAAAAATAATTAACCCTAAAATTAAAATAAAATAAAATAAAATAAAATAAAGTAGTTAAATTAACCCCAAGAAAAAGTACAAGATGTGTGGCCACCTCCGAGTCCCTCGCATCTCCATATCCTCTAAGGCTGGGGATTACCTGCACAGTTAAAGAGAAAGGGTGACTTACGAGAACTCAGTGTGTAATCCCCTTATTACAAACACAGTTTGGGCCCAAGCCCATACAGTATCAATTTGGGCCCAAGCCCATACAGTATCAATTTGGGCCTAAGCCCTAATAAGTAACTGTCAGGTAAGCTCTACTCAAGATCACCGGACCAAGCCCTATTCAAGAATGCAGTCAAGCCATATGATATGCAAAACAAATATGTAACCCAACCCAGTCCAACCATCACACCAACCGTACCAACCCTACACACCATGTGGAGACCAAGTCGAGCTACGCAGCCCTACATACCAAGAACCCAACTGAGCTGCTAATAACAGTATACATGGCTGAGCCACCAGAATCAGTATGTGTGGCAAAAGCCACTAAATCAGTATAACGTGGCAGAGCCACCAATACAGTGCTTCCTCCAAAATCCATAACCCTACCCAATATAGTATGTCATGTCATAATTAATTCATGTATGGAGTGCATCACAATCAGAATCAGTCAAACAATTAATACTCATACATCAATGATTCTAACACTAAGGGTATAACAATCTTTCGTCGGTTGGGGTTAAAATAGTAATTCACCCCTTAGGGGTATCCCAATAATTTTACCCATCGAGGGTAGTTCAGTAATTTCACCCATTGAGGGTATTTTAGTAATTTTATCCGTGAAGGGTATTTTGGTAATTTTACCCGTCGATGGTATTTCGATAATTTTACCCGTCGAGGGTATTTTGGTAATTTTCTCCTCTACGGTCTTTTCGAGGCCAGTTGTCGCCTTGAGCGACACAGGTTCCATTTCTGATCAAAATGGTGCAATTGGGCCTAAAATCCAATTTCGGCCCAAACGGGCCTACACGAGCATGTGGCCCACGCAACTCAATTCTGGTCTCGGATCTGTGGACTTCACAGCCGCACCAATCATTTGGCACTTTCCATGAATTTTGCCTCTGTGGGCCCATTAACCCATTGGGCCCACTTAGCGAATTCGACTCAACGAGGCCCACTACAGCCTCAATTTTGAGAGAGTTCGAGACACTCCCAATAGTTATCACCAACACCATTGATTCGATTTAATCTCTACGAGTGCTCACACGCTCGAGAGCTCTCAGTGGCCGGTACTTCGACTTTTTGGTATTTCGACTCTTAACTGATTCACAGCATATTGCATATCAGAATAACAATGGTGTGAGATTACACACCTGCTTTGGATTGCCAAATAAAACACTCCACGATGCCCTTATGATAAAAATGGCCATTAGTTAATCTCAACACCCTCGAAAATCCATATTATCGAAGTATACTACTCAACCAAATTAACTTACCATAAGACTTGCCCTCCTATAGAGTAACAGTATCCTGCCTTGCTCCTTAGCTAGCGCAAATGAGTCCCTAGAAACATTTGATGTACAAAAGAGGGTTAGCACCCATCCAATATTTGGCCCCCTAAGAGAAAAGAGGGAGACCGAAGTCTACTCTTGATGTCGCAAGAATACCGATTCACAACGAATTAAGAAAGCATTTGGATTGCACTACTCTTACCAACATCAAAGAATGATAACAATCGTAATATGTGGCTAAAGGAGAAACAAAAGGAGATAGTGTAGCTATCAGGCACAGAGGCAACGAAAGGAACCCAAAAGAATTGTGAAGAGATATAGGGAGGAGAGTAGGTTTCGACCAACAAGAGAAGACTAACACGAGTGACAAAAGTTTATAACATGCTAATAGCGAAATGAGTAGAAGGAAAAAGGGCATGAGAGGTAAAGAAAATGCAAGAAGAGAAAAAAAACATCAAAGAAGAAAACCCGAGGAAAATAAAAAGAGAGCACCCAAATACCAAAGGGGTTTTGGTTTCTACTAACACCCAAGGATGCCAAAAATGCTACTCATCACTCCTCTCCAGCCGAAATCTCCCCTTTAGGCACAATCCCAAATTTGGCCACTACTCCCTCGCTCCTCAACTCATTGATTTTCTCCACCACCCTTTCCTTGAATCACTCTTGGCCTCCCATTCAAATTTGTTGACCAAGTCTTCAACCAACCTTGTAGAGTTTGATCCCAACTCTACCTCTTACTCTCACAAGTCACAAAATAAAAGCCTCTAGTTGCCATTTGTGGGATTCAAACCCCTTCCCTCCTTGCTATCCACTTGATGCCACTCCACCACACCACATGCTCCATTTGTGTTAGTAAAACACACTCAAAATACTTAAGCCCTACAACTGCCAACCCTCTTCACTTTAGGGTCAAAATATAAAATTTTCTAAGGCTCAAACTCAAACCCAGGCCTCCCTAGAACCCTAGAAACACTCAAATAGTTAGCTGAGCAAGCACAACATGAAATTAAGCAGAAATTACGACCCCTAACTTTTGGGGTGTTACATCATTAAATACTCGAATTTTGTTTTCTAACCAAAAATCGACATTCTCGGCATCGTCATCACTAGTAGCCCTGAACTCTTCAACCATTTACAAATTTTGTCAACCGGAGGCTTATTCAACAAATCCGATTCATAGCCGGGGGTATAGCAGAAGTCTGAGGAGGATTAAGCGGGGGAGAAGGTTGTGAAACAGTCGAATTATTTCTTATGAACTGAGTGAACCATTCACTCATCATTTGGAATAATGCTTGTTTAGATTCTCCCTCTTGACCGCTCGTAGCCGGTCTCGAATCAGAGGGCGTTGTCCCTTGAGCGGGAGCAGGCGCATTACTTTTTACATCGTTAGCTACGGCTCTTTCGGGGTCCATTACTATACAAAAACACATTTTATACATCATGATTCATCACACTATCACATTTCATATATATGGCATGTATAGCTAGACTCTCACACGCTACGTTTGTATATCGACTTACCTCGAATTCGGATAATCGATCAGATTAGATTACTCGACCACTTTTGATTTTCCGCGATCTAAATATGTTTTCTTGGGCTCTTGATCTATACGTATTCAAATTTAACCCATTTATTCACCATTTCATTCAATTCAATCCAAGAACACACATTTAGGGAAATTTACAAATTAGCCCCCACATTTTCACATTTTGACATTTTAGTCATTATTTCATAAAATCAAAAAATAAACAAAATCACTATATACTCATGCTTAGCCGAATATTCATGTAGCTCATACAAGTCCATACATTTCATTTATTTTGACAATTTATTCCCTCAAAATACTATTTTCTCAATTAAGTCCAAAATACTCAAATTCATCAAAACCTCAAAGACAAACTATGTTAATCAAACACATATCTTTCATAATTCACCAGCAAACATCACAAAACTCATAAGTTCATCAATGGCACATTTAAAATATTCATCAATTCTCAAAATTGAGACATGGGCTTTGAAGTTTACGAATACACGATTACAAAAACGTAGAAATTATCAAAAATTGATCAAAAACACATACCCGATTTATGCTTGAACCTTGGTCGAATGTAACAAGGCTTAACCCTTTCTTTTTCTTTGATATTTTTGGCATTAAGAAGATGAACAATCCTCTTTCATTATTTCTTTTATTTTATTACAAATAACATATTTACTATTGTACATTTTTAACCTTCATTAATGCATTAAAAATTTCCACTAACTTTGGCTTTAATGTCCATCCATTTTATAATTGTCAAATTTCATTATAAGGACTTCACATTTATTAAGACATAACACATAAGTACTTTTAACATTTAGCATGCAAATTTTCATCTTTCACAATTAAGTCCTTATGTCAAATTAGGCATACAAACGGAAAAATAAATTTACAGAAATTTCACACATGCTTAATCATGTATCATAAGCACAAAAAATAATATTAAAAAATATTTTCTAACTTAGATTTGTGGTTTCGAAACCACTGTTCCGACTAGGGTCTAAACCAGACTGTTACACTTATTCACAAATTTCTTCATGAGACTTTCACACAATCATACAAACATGTTATGGACCTCAAAACAATCATAAAACAAATATTTCTACTTTGGATTTGTGGTCTCAAAACCACTATTCTGACTAGACCCAAAATCGGGATGTAACAGTGAGAAAAAGATGTTACAACTTGATGAGTTGGATGAGCTGAGGTTGTTTTCCTATGAGAATGACAAAATGTGTAAATAAAGATAAGAGATATGGCATGATAGACATTTACAAACTCACGAGTTTAAAGAAGGTCAGAAAGTTTTGTTGTTTAATTCAAGGTTGAAGTTATTTCCTAGGAAGCTTAAATCTCGATGGAAAAGACCCTATACCATCTACTGAGTTTATCCTTATGGAGCTATTGAATTATACGACAATTATGGAGGTACGTTTAAAGGTAATGGTCAACGTCTCAAACATTACTGGGATGGTGAAGTTGAGCGAGTTGAATCCTCGTTCAAATTAACAGATTCTTGATTTTTCATGAACTCGTTTTGTAAATAAATAAATAATTAAAACTTATTTTCTTAATTTATTACATTTAATTAATTTTGTCTAAGGAGATTGGAACTTAAGCGGGACCGCTGTGACCCCTCCAACCTTTCCTGGGAATTAATTTAATGTAATTTGTTAAGAAGAAATTTTCTAATTAAGATTTAAAATTTTTAAGTTTCATTTGTTTTGTTTAAAATTTAAATTTTTAATGTTAATAAAGGGGGTCAAATTTGGCCCAAGTACTAATCAATTTTTTTCTTGAGTAAGTTTGTAAATACAGTCTGAGTTTAAGGCCCAAAACAACAAAAAAGAGGGAAAAATCCATACTTTGCCACCACTTCCATTACTTGCTGCCCAAGTAACCCTAATGTAGCTAAATTTGTGCTACAAGTTGCCCTAATTCTTCCCTGTATAAACTTCTCTTCATTCTACTATTTTTTATATCCCTCAAAGTAATTTGATTAACACTAAAAATCCCTAAATCTCACTCTTATGTGCTAGCCTCAAATCCCAAAAGAAACCCTAGTTTCTTTTCTCTTTTTGCCGAAATCACCTATTGCCACTGCAAGAAGATTGCCGAAGCACCAACGTTACTGCCACACATCGCTATTATTGCCACCGCACATTGCTATTGCTGTCACATGCTGTTGTTACCACCATACCATCCTTGCCATCGCAAGATTTTTGTTGTAGCAAGTTCTTACCCACCTTGTCGATTTCTCTATTCCCTTGTGCAAAAAATTTTCCAAATTTTCAAGAAAAGATACCACGTCTCACAAAAGAACTAGATCTTCAAGGACTACTCCTGAAAACCCGATTTTGATTGATGAAGAAGTGAAAGAGAGATTTGATTCAATCTTCAAACATCAACCTATGATGTTGAAAAAAGGTTTTAACTTGAAGAGTCTTGATTTGATGGTTGTTCCTATACCGATTAGAAAGAAAATCTCGGTTGAACCTTACTAATGATTAGGATACGAATGACATGTCATTAGGGGTTATGTGATTCAGGTGCTGGTCCGTAAGTCCTACCAGTGGCTAAGTTTTCCAGCATTTGTGAATACTCATCACCTTGCATGAGTAGCACTGTGTAGCTATGTCATGACCGTCAACTTGCGTGAGCAAACCCGTTGATAGCTCGAGAGTGAGCTGTAACAGCCCGTTTTTAGTTAAATCAGAACAGTGGTTTCGGGAGCATAAATCTGAAGTCAAAATAATTATTTCATAATTATTTTAATGTGTATAGTATGATAGTGTATTTTTCTGAAAATTTTGTTAAGAAATTGTGTCGTTTGAATGCTCAATTCGATAAAAATGACTAAATTGCGTAAAGTACAAAAGTGATGTTCTAATAGCTAAAGGTATTTAATAGCTAAAGAACCTTACAGTAAGATTCCTTGAGTGGTAATTAGACCATTTTTTATTTTAGTAGACAAAGATGGGCATGGTTAGGTGAAATTTATTATTAATAGCTAAGGTTAAATAAGTAATTTAGTAATAAAATTAAAATTTAGTAAAACAAATGACATTTTATAATCATTCATCTTCTCCACCGATTTTGCAAAGCAGAAAATACCATTTTTTGAGCTATTGAACATTCGTCCTATCTCTCTTGTGCATGTAAGTAATTTTTGACTCATTTTTAATGATTTCTATGTTTTTGGAGTCGTTATAACTCAATCTAGCTAGCCCAGGGACTATATTGCAAAACTGTTAAAGATTTAAGATGTTGCTATTGATGACTAAGCATGTATTTTGGTAACACCCCAAACCCGATCCATATGTCATGACCAGATCTGGTATGCTATGGGTTGAACGTTGAAAACTTTACTTTGAAGGGTTTTGAAAAGTTTAGTTTATTTTAACCGATTAATCATTAATTGCGACATATTTGAAGAAAATTTATCATTTGCATTGAACATGCTTGACAAACCCATTTTCCTTTCATTTTATGATTAAGACTTTGAAAACATAAGTTTGTAAAATGTAATATACAAAAAAAATATAAATCGATAACCTAATTTATGGAGGCCTTATTACAAAAATAATCCCAAAATTTAAATTAAAGAAAAAAAATTGAAAATAGTCTATAAAGATAAAAGACTTGATGGCCCCTCGAGTCCACCTCGACTCCCATGTCCGTGATCTACTGCTCATCTGAAAAGCTGGGAAAAATCAAAGGGTGAGTCACCAAGACTCAGTGTGCAAATCCCAAAAACACATAAAAGCATTGGACCCACAAACACATTATGGGCCTTAGGCCATACACAATGGCAACAAAATATATTTACATGCAATATGGCCCATCCCAAACCTAAGAGTCCATCCTCTACACACCCCCGTACCAACCATCACACCGTAGGGATTTCTACAATCAACCCTCCATCCGCTATACACCATATCGACAAGCTGTGCTGCTTATCATAAAGACCTATCACTATGTGACCTATGTGGCGAAGCCATCGATTGCCATGCGACCTTAATAATATATTATGGTATTTCGATAGCTGTGCTGCCTGTCATAAAGATCGATCACTATGTAACCTATGTGGTAAAGCCACCAATCGCTATGCGACCTACTCCCCTTCATCATATCAATCCCATCCCATGCATATATACATGCAAGAATCAGAACATTAAACTACCTAAATAGATCACATACTTTCACATGCTTCGATACACATAGAGAAGGTTCTATGATTACGTACCTGGTATCCCTTGCCTACCCTTTTTGGCTAACACGACTGTTCATACAGCCTCATTTTCTGGCTTTTAGCCCATAACATACATATAATATAGATTAACTAGTGTGATAGAGATCTACACACCGATTATCGACAGATGAAGACTTTCTATGTCGACACTATCGTAAGTCAATACGATCGCTAACTACCTAAGGTTTTGCTCGTTCGGTCCACAACCCTAGTAGCTAATCCCGAATCACGACACCGCGCATTTTTTGACTACAGATCCATCCCCTTCCTTTGATTTGCTGACATTTGAGTCCATGAATGACCTTAGTTAGAAGATACTATAATGATTGCTTAATGAGGCACTAGGTTAAGGCACAATTAATCGAAAAGAAACCGATTAAACATGATAGGGAGAATTGAACCCTTACCTTGAAATCCTGAAAATAATAATATGGTTCGAACGTTATCGATTTCTGGCTTAGAAACCTAGGGGATTAGGTCTCCTTCAAATCCAAGAATGTTGCCCAAAAAGAACACGAGATCAGTGAAAACGTCAAACTACAAATGGCCTAACAACCAACTAGCCATTCGGCTATGGTCTCAAAAATAGAAAGAGAAGAAAAAAGAACAGAAGAAATCGATACTTACCTTAACACAGAGAATTCGGCAACTCCTAGGGAATTTTGGATTTTGAGAAGATCGAAAAGAAAAGATGATCCCAAGAGATCTATGAAGATTCAACTTTGATGAAGAAATTGGCAAAAAGAAAAGAATAGACAAAGGTATTCACTATGGAGATGAAAGTAGAGAAAATAATGGAATTTCGGCTTTTGCATAAAAGTGGAGATGAGAGAATAAGATTAGAGGTTTCGACTTTTGAATAATTAGAGAAGAGAATGGGAAATAAAACCCTAATGCCTAAAATAAAAAGATATTCCCCCACATAAACACAGAATTTTGGTACCTACTACCTAAAACCCGAAAGTGCCCCTTTTTAAAATGTCAAACTAAGCTATTAATCAAGGGAAATTTTGGCACCTCTCTGGGATACTGAAACTGATTTCTTCCCCCTCCAAGAGATGGAAATTCAGCCACCACTAGCTATTCAACAGATAACTCCTTTTCTTTCTCCCTTATCTTTATCCATTCACACCTCCAAAATAGGCCTAAATAACACCACCTCTTCCTTCCTTTATCAGCACATTTTCCACATTATCCAAGTCATTTAGTCCCTCCTAATTTTAAGCCTTATTACCGTCCCACTTGCTCCTCCTTAAGTGCTGAAAATGGCCCAAATACATGGGCTCCAAGCGGACATAACTTGGGCCTCTTCACCTGCTAATGATGCCACCTTATAGCTCATTTGCAGCGCCCCTTGCTACTGGGTCACAAGCCCATTTAGTAATTTAAACCACAGATACCATCTTTTAAACCCTATAGTATCCAAATAGAAAATTTAACCAAGGCTTCGGCCCTATCTTGAGCCCAATCTGGACCACTAACGCTCTAATTAACACATCACACATAACCACACATTAAACGCATAGGCCCATTAATTTAGGATGTTACAGTTCTACCCCCTTAAAGAAATTTTGGCCTCAAATTACCTGATCAGATTAGATACGGGTACTTCTGCCACATCGTCTCCTCTGGTTCCCATGTAGCCTCCTCAAAACTATGATTCTGCCATAAAACCTTAACCAACGGAACCATCTTCCGTCGTAACACTTTGACATCACGATCCAAGATTTTCACTGGTTCCTCTTCAAAGGATAGGTTAGGTTTTACCTTGATTTCCTCCACAGGCACCACATGAAAAGGATCTGAACGATATCGTCTCAACATAGAAACATGGAATACATCTGAACGATATCGTCTCAACATAGAAACATGGAATACATTGTGAATTTGGCTTAGCTCAGAAGGTAGCTCTAGCTGGTAGGCTATTGGTCTGACTCATTTCAACACCCGGTAAGGCCCGATAAATCTGGGACTTAATTTACCATTCCGTCCAACCTCAGTACTTTCTCCCATGGCGACACCTTCAAGAACACCTTGTCACCCAACGCAAACTCTATGTCCTTACGCTTCAAGTCTACATAGGACCTTTGTCGGTCCGACTCTTCCTTTAGTCGAGTTCGAATTAACTCAACCTTCTCCTCTGTCTCGATAACCAACTCCGATCCCAAAATTCGATGTTCTCTTGATTTCATCCAATAGGTAGGAGTACGACACTTCCACCCGTACAATGCTTCATAGGGCGCCATCTAAATACTAGACTGGTAGCTGTTGTTGTAAGTAAACTCTACTAACGGTAAAAACTCTTCCTAACTACCTCCAAATCAATTACACATCCCCTTAACATGTCCTCCAAGATCTAAATTATCCGCTCAGACTATCCATCTGTCTGAGGATGAAACGATGTACTGAAATCCAACTTCATACCCAACGCTTGGTGCAACGCCTTCCTAAAAATCACAACGTGAACCTTGGGTCCCTGTCTGATATGATTGATATTGGTACTCCATACAACCTCACCACCTCCGCTATGTATAGCTTAGCCAATTTCTATAAAGAGTAATCAACTTGTACTGGTATGAAATGAGCAGATTTCGTCAAGCGATCAATAATCACCCAGACTGAATCTTTCTTAGTAGGCGTAAGAGGTAGCCCACTAATAAAGTATTGTGATCCTTTCCCACTTCCATTGTGGAATCTTCACTGGCTGCAACAACCCTGATGGTAACTGATGTTCCACTTTTACCTACTGACAGGTCAAACACTTACTTACCAATTCAGTTACCTCTCGCTTCAAGCCCAACCACCAAAACTGATCCCGCAAATCCCGATACATCTTACTCCCTCTGAGGTGCATAGCGTATGAACCACCATGCGCTTCTTGCAAAATCCTATGCCTCAATCCTAGATATTTTGGCATACAAACTCTCCCTTGAAAACATAATAGTCCTTCCTCATTAATACCGAAGTTCGTCGATCCATCACTTGATCCTACATGAAACTTCTACTTTAACAACTCATCGGTCTACTGCTTCTCCTTAACCTGACTAACCCAAGAGGGTTTCACTTGAAGTTCAGCCAATAAGCTCCCATCATCGTATAAACTAAGGTGAGCAAACATTGCCCTCAAGTCAGAGATTACTTTACGACTTAAAGCATCTACCACCACGTTAGCTGTACTCGGATGGTACTCAATCGAGCAATCATAATCCTTTAACAACTCGATCCACCTCCACTGCCTTAAATTCAACTCCTTCTAGGTCAAAAGGTATTTTAGGCTCTTATGATCGGTGTAAATAATAGATTTCTCTCCGTACAGATAATGTCTCCAAATCTTTAAAGCAAAAACCACCGTCGCCAACTTCAAATCATGGGTGGGATAATTTGCTTCGTGCGGTCTTAACTGCCAAGAGGCATACGCAACAACCTTTCCATCTTGCATCAACACGCATCCTAGTCTCGTGTGTGACACATCACAGTAAATTACGAATTCCTTTCCAGGCTCCGGTTGAAATCAATACCGAGCCTCCGTCAAAATCCTTTTCAACTTCTCAAAATTCTCTTGCTGCTTACTAGACCAAATAAATGGAACTCCTTTCTGTAATAACTTAGTCAATGGTGCCGCGATTGAAGAAAATCCTTCAACAAACCTTCGATAGTACCCAGCCAGACCAAGAAAACTCCAAATTTTCACCATAGACTTAGGCGGCTTCCAATCCAACACCGCTTCAATTTTTTGAGGGTCAACCCTAATCCCCTCTACCGACACAACGTGGCCTAGAAAAGTAACTTTACTTAGCCAAAATTCACACTTACTGAATTTGGCATACAACTGCTTCTCCCTCAGAATCTACAAAACCACTCGCAGATGTGAATCATGCTCCTCTTCTGATCTTGAGTAAACCAAGATATCATCTATAAATACCACGACAAACCGATCCAAGTAGGGTTGGAACACTCGATTCATCAAATCCATAAATGTCGCTGGTGCGTTAGTCAACCCAAATGACATTACCAAAAATTTGTAATGGCCATAACGGGTCCTGAAAGCTGTCTTGTGAATATCCGATTCTTTGAACTTAAGCTAATGGTATCCTGATCTCAAATCTATCTTTGAGAACATTGACGCCCCTTTCAGTTGATCGAACAAGCCATCAATCCTTGGCAATGGATACTTGTTCTTGATAGTCAACTTGTTCAGCTGACGGTAGTCAATGCAAATACGCATTGATCCATCCTTCTTCTTAACAAATAACACTAGCACTCTCCAAGGTGACATACTAGGTCGAATAAATCCTTTATCTAACAACTCTTGTATTTGTGCTTTCAACTCTACCAACTCCTTTGGCACCATCCTATATGAAACGATAGACATTGGTGCTATTCTTGGAAGAAGATCGATACCAAACTCCACTTCACGATCCGGAGGTAATCGTGGAAGCTCTTCTAGGAAAACATCAAGAAATTCCTTCACCGTCCTAATGTCCCCAATAGTTATGTCCTTGGCTTCTAGAGCCCGAACGAACATTAATACCGCCTCGCATCCTTTTCTCACCATCCTTTTTGCTCTTAGGGCAGTCGCTACATTCGACAGATAGTTCCCCCTTTCTCCTATCACCAACACTTCACCACCCTCGGGGGTTCTTAACACCATATGCTTGACTGCATAATCTAAATTAGCTTGATACATCACTAGCCAATCCATGCCTAATATTAAGTCAAACTCCCCGAACGGTAATTCCATCAGATCCGTCAGGAAAACTATTCCCTAAACTTCTAAGGGTTCCTCCCGATAGAGTTTATCTACTACCACAGAA
Organism: Gossypium rotundifolium; assembly: GCA_025506655.1. NCBI lineage: Eukaryota > Viridiplantae > Streptophyta > Magnoliopsida > Malvales > Malvaceae > Gossypium > Gossypium rotundifolium. The sequence continues at coordinate 65,263,483 of CP106732.1, read as the reverse complement.
TGTCCTAATGGGCTAATTACAGTCATCGCCCTAGGGGTAATCTTGAAATCTAAACTTAAAGTTCCAGACACACTACTAGCAACATATGAATGTGTCGACCCAATGTTAATCAATGTAGTGTAAGGCAAACCAAATATTAAAAATGTACCGATTATAACATCCGGTGCGTTGGCCTCCTCTCGACGTCTGACAACATAGACCAACCTAGCGCCTCGCCTTAGTGTTTTTTGCCCCTCGACCTGGTGCTCCACGACCCCGACCAAAACCTTTACCACCTCTAGCTGGACCACGACCCCTCTACGGCTGCTGACCTCCTCTACCTAGCTGAGCATTTCCCTTCCCTACGGATCCTACATCACTTTGTGGCTGTGGACAGTCCCTAATCTGATGGTCCAAAGATCCACACCTAAAGCACTTTCCACTGCATGCCCAACACTCACCTATATGAAATTTACCATAGTGAACACACCTTTATGTCTGGTTAGTAGCAGGTCTCACTACCTGGTTTGGCCCATCCGACCTTGGACTTTTCTGAGTATGCCCAACTGCTCCTGATGATCTAAAATTCCTCCTACTTCCACTTCTATCTTTATCCTAATTCAGCTTTTCCATTCACTTTACCTTCTCAGCTATCTTAGCCTTCTCCACAAGCACAGCAAATTCTCTCTCCCACTGTGGAGCTATCAAAACACGTAAATCATCCTTCAGGCCATCTTCAAATCGAACACACTGTTCATGTTCTATGGCTGTCATCCCTCGAGCATAACAGCTCAAGCGTAAGAATTTTGCTTCATACGCCGCCACCGACCTACTTCCCTGAACCAGATTTAGGAATGCTCTACGCTGCGTATCCACATAACTTGTTCCAATATACTTACTCTGGAACACCATTCTGAAGTAATCCCAGGTGATACGGTCAGCCACTACACCATCCTTAATCGTAAACCACCATTGATGAAACACCCCAAACCCGGCCCAAAAAGCCTACTCAATTTGGTATGTCCTCGAGTAAAACTTTAGCGAATCACATTGTAAAGTAATTTTGTCTTTTGAAACATTATTTTAGGAGGAATTAATAAAATCAAAAGGAAACCAAACTTAAGAAAAACGCTTTGAAAACATTTATATATTAGTGACAAAACCTTTTAATTAATTATCGAAAACCAATTTAGTTATTTAATAGATATTTGTTCATGGCAAAATAAAAGTAAATCCAAACACGAAATTAAAGATAGTTTATAGTGGCCTTATTACATAATATTGGCAACCCAAAATAAAGTCTAAGTAATAAAATTTAAAGTAATAAGTTTAAGTTGGAAAATCTCCACAATACTTAATACTGAGCATCGCCACCTCAAATCCTTTCGCCCTGATCCATCGCACTATGAGTCATCCAAAAGTTATCCCATAAAATGGGTGAGTTATAAACTCAATGTATAACACATACATTAAAAAGCCCATTTTATCAAATGCTTTCAAGCCCAAAAATTTAACATATGGCCATAGGCCCATTTAACTCATATTTAGACCAAAGGCCCAATTTAGCTCAGATTTAGCCCAAAGGCCCATTTCATAACAGATCAAATAATAATCATACAATATTACATGGTTATGTTCATGAAAAGAAATGCAAGCCCACCTAACCTAACTATCCATCCGCTACACACCCCTGCATCAACCAAAGACACCGTGGGATTACTAAATCGACCTCCATCCGCTACACACCATCGAAGGCGCTTGTCGTAGTCAACATGCACATCGCCCTTATTGTGGCAAAGCCACCAAAACAGATGTGACCAAGTCACCGATCAAGTCCAAATTTCAAATACGTGATCAAGTCACCGGATTCACATACGTGACCAAGTCACCGAGCTAAATATACGTGACCAAGTCACCGGAGTCAATTTTGTGACCAAGTCACAGAGCTAAATATATGTGACCGAAGTCACCAAATTCACATATGTGACCGAAGTCACCAGAAATGTGGTAAAACCACCATAATACTTCCTCCTTTATCAACAATACCCATATGCCCATGCACATACATATCAAATCAGATTTTCATGCTATTACCCCACAAAACATAATATAATCATACTTATTTCATAATTATGCATATAGCAAAAATAAACGGAATATTGGGGTAACATACCTGAATTTTGTATACCAATGATTGGTATCCACAAACAAACATATTATCATATAATCACTTTTTAACAATATAGATCTATGGAAGTTTTAATGTAAGGTTACACACCTAGTAACAAAGGAGAACAATACCCTCTTGCTCGTCAACACCTAATTGATTAACACACTTGGTTAGTATAAACTATTGTTAACAAAACTATACTTATTGACGATGGATCTAAATCCTTACCCCTGATTCACGAACGATAGTTATTTGTGGTTTTCTCCACTAGATGGATCAAAACCCGCCGATATTCCACCAACGAAAGTGGTTCGCTTGTATGCGCACTACTTCAAATAATCGATCCTCGTTAGCGGAGGGTCTACAACCCGGTGGAAAGTCTCTAACCACGATACATGACCCTTCGCTTGTAGGTCGATGGTAAAGGAATACCTCCCCTCTTCCAAACACTGACGACTCTTTTTCTTACCTATCTTGTTGATCTTAGATCGTCCCTAAAAGTAACATAGATTAGTGATCCATCTAAGGAAATTAATGTGATCTAAATTAATAACCTTACCTTGATGATTTGAATGGTCACTTAAAGGTTGTCCTCAACAAAATCTTTGAAAAATTCTTTTCAAATGAATCGACTTGAGTCCTTCAAGATTCAAATTTTAACAAAAGAGAAGAGAAATGGTGGTTTCAATATGATGGTTTCAGCTTTTGAGGAATAGAAGATAGAGAATGAAAGGAGAAGGAAAGAGAGAAGGAAGAAAGAGAAAGAGAAGAAGAAGATGATGATGGTGATTTCTCAAAAGAAAAGAAATGTTTAGAAACCTTTGCACATTCGGCCAAGGAGGTAACAAATGGTTCTTGATCCTATGTGGTTTCGCAATGAGAGAAAGAGAGAGAGAAATAAAATGAAAAGAAAAGAAAAGGAGAATTGATCAAAGAGAAAGGAGATTGATTTTGGGGCTTAGATGCATTCCGCTAAGGAGATAAAAATGAAGAAGAAAATGGTGCTTAGTCTTTTATGGTTTCGGCTATGAGAGGGAAGAGAGAAGAGAAATAGAATGAAAAAGAGAGAAAAGAAGATGAAAGAGAAGGCTTTTGGTGATAGCTAAATTAAGCACTAAAGAGAAAGAAAAGGAGTGACTTGAAAAGTGACAATATTTTGTCATCAACAGAGAGAATTTTGAGAAGAAAAGATGGAATAAAGGTACCTCTTTGGTCAAAATTCCAATACCAAAACAAAGTAACCTTGTACCAAATGCCAATGATAGTTTCGGTTTAGGGAAAAGTTTTGGAGAAGGGAGAAAAGATGGACAAAAGAATATGCAAGACTTTTGGCCAACTCCCCTAATGGCAAAGCACAAATTCGCCAAATCAATGCCAACATTATCCCTTTTCCTCCTTAATTCTTCCCCATCAACTCTTGATTTGCTATCAAAAATAAACCACTCCCTTTAGCCTTCATGCCGTTTAGGTTCATGGTCAAATGACCATGAACACATCCCCAAAACATAGCCCAATATCATGCCTTTTGTCCCCGTCATCTTATCATCAACTTATGATTCCATACCATAAGTTCCTAGCTTCCTTTTTCACATGGTGAAATAGCCAAAATTAAATGAATTCTCATCCACTCTAGAACATTCTTGGCCGACACTTATAGAGAAGACAACAAAAAATTAAAATCCTCCCTAATGCTAGCTAGAGATTCGAACTTACACCTCAAGCACACATCCATGCATCTTAACCACTTTGCCAATTACTTAACTTATGCTTGAAATTCCTTGTCATTAATTCTTAAGGCCTAACTTGCTTAGCTCTCTTAATTAATAGAAATTAAAAGTTTAACTAAGCATTCACTTAATTAATGAAACTCAAATAACTTCCAAAAATATACTCATTAATAAATAAGCATGCAACATCATTCAATTAAGTAAAATGCATAACCCCTAATTATAAGGATGTTACATTCTACCCCCCTTAAAAATAATTTCGCCCTCGAAATTACCCGGCTGAAATAAGTGAGGGTATTATCGTCGATCGCTTCCTCCGTTCCCACGAAGCTTCTTCGCATCCTTGATTACGCCATAATACCTTGACGAGAGGAACCGATTTTCTCCGTAAAACCTTTACATCTCGCCTCCGTAATTTGAATTGGCTCTCATCATATGACAAGTCCGATCTTAATTCCACCGCTCAATCGGCACTACATGAGATGGATCTCGACCGTAACGGTGTAACATTGAAACATGGAATACATCATGCATTTGCTTCAACTCCGAAGGCAATTCTAACTGATATGCCACAGATCCGACTCGCTTCACAATCCGATAAGGTCCAATGAATCTGAGACTTAGTTTCCCTTTGCGTCCAAATCTCATCACCTTTTTCCAAGGTGAAACCTTTAGGAAAACTTGGTCCCCTACAGTAAACTCTATTTCTTTCTGTTTTAAATTCGCGTACAATTTTTGTCTGTCAGACGCTTCCTTTAACCGAGCCCGGATTACCTTAACCTTTTCTTCAGAATCAGCCACTATCTCTGGACCCAAAATCTGACGTTCTCCTAATTTTGTCCAACACGTAGGAGTGCGACACTTTCGTCCATATAGTGCTTCATATGGTGCCATCCGAATACTGGATTGGAAACTATTGTTGTACGCAAATTCTGCCAACGGTAAGAATTCCTCCCAACTTCCCTTGAAATCTATCACACATCCCCTTAACATATCTTCTAAGATCTGGATTACTCTTTCGGACTGACCGTCCGACTGAGGATGAAATGCCATACTGAAGTTCAATTTGGTGCCCAAAGCCTGATGCAATGCTTTCCAAAATCACGACGTAAACCTCGGATCTCTGTCCAAAATTATCGACAACGGCATTCCATGCAATCTCACAATCTCACCACATATAACTTCGCCAATTTCGCAAAGAGTAATCAACCCGAATCGATAAATGTGCGATTTCATTAATCGGTCCACTATCACCCAAATGGAGTCTTTCTTAGTAGGCGAAGAGGAAGCCCACTAACAAAGTCCATGGTGATTCTCTCCACTTCCATCGGAATCTTTATCGGTTGAAGCAATCCCGATGGTACTTGATGTTCACCTTAACTTGTCAACATCGTTAAGCACTTACCTACAAATTTCGTAACTTCTCGCTTAAGTCCAGGCCACCAAAATTGATCTCGCAAATCTCGGTATAACTTACTTCCTCCAGGATGCATAGCATAGGGGCTACCATGCGATTCCTGAAGTATCTTTTGCCTCAACTCCTGATCCTTTGGCATACAGATTTTACCTTTAAAACACAATACCCCGTCACTGTTAATATCAAAATCTTTCAATTTCCCACTCTGCACCTGTCGAAGCTTTTCATTCAGATCTTCATCTACTAACTGCCTTTCTTTTACTTGACTTAACCATGTCGGCTTAACTTGAAGTTACGCCAATGTGCTTGCATCATCGAAAAGACTAAGATGTGCAAACATCGCCTCAAATCGACACCACTTTTTGACTTAGAGCGCCCGCCACCACATTCACCTTGCCCGGTGGTACTCGATAGAACAAATCGTAGTCTTTCAACAACTCTATCCACCTTCACGCCTCAAATTCGCTTCTTTCGAGTCAGAGATATTTCGACTTTGTGGTCCGTGTATATCACCGACTTTTCTCCATATAAGTAATGTCTCCAAACTTTAAGAGCAAAGACTACAACCGCCAACTCCAAGTCATGCGTCGGTAATTAACCTCGTGGGGTCTCAATCACGAGACGACACGCAACTACCTTTCCGCCTTGCATCGTAACACATCCTAATCCCATGTGAGAAGCATCACAATACACGCATTTAAATCCTTTCCCCGCTTCAGTGAATCAAAACAGAGCTTCGTCAAAACTTTCTCGAGCTTCTCAAAACTCTCTTCGCTTATCACCCACACGAAAGGTACTTCCTTTCTCAACAATTTCGTTAAAGGTGCACTATCGATGAAAATCCTTCAACGAATCTTCTCGTAGTATCCGACTAAACCCAAGAAATCATGAACCTCGCCACGGACTTAGGTGGTTTCTAATCTAGCATGCCTTCAATCTTCCAAGGATCCACCCTTATCCCTTCGAGATACCACATGACCTAAAATGCAACCTCTTTCACCAAAATTCACACTTGCTGAATTTGGCGACGATTTTTTTCTCCTTAAAACTCGTAACACAATCCGGAGATGCTCATCATGTTCTACTTGGATTTAGAATACACTAGAATGTCATCTATGAATACCAATAATTTAACCGATCCAAGTAGGGATGGAAAATCCGTTCATCATATCCATAAACACAATTTGGGGCATTCGTCAATCCAATGGCATTACCAAAATTCATAATGCCCATATCTAGTTAGGAAGCCGCCTTATGGATATCCGCTTTTCACTTTAAGTCGATGATACCCGACCTTAGATCAATCTTTGAGAATACAGCAGCCCTTAAGTCGATCGAATAAGTCGTCGATCCTTGGCAAAGGATACTTGTTCTTGATGGTCACTTATTCAACCGCCAGTAGTCTATACACATCCTCATCGTTTCGTCCTTCTTCTTCATGAATAGGACCGGTGATCCCCATGGAGACACACTAGGTCAGATGAATCCACGATCAAGCAACTCCTGAATCTGAGCCTTCAATTCAACCAACTCCTTCGATGCCATTCTATATGGAGCAATAGAAACTGGCGCCGTTCCAAGCAATAAATCAATTTCGAACTCTACTTCACGATCTGGAGGCAAACATGGAAGTTCTTCTGGAAAAACATCTACAAATTCCTTCACAGTCCTGACTTCATTAGCAGTTGCTTCCTTAACCTCCAAAGCACTCACTAACATCAGGAAGGCTTCACATCCCTTTCTAATCATCTTTTCTGCCTTAAGAGCGGATACTACATTAGATAAGTAGTTCTATCTCTCGCCCATCACTACAACTTCCTTTTCACCAAAAGTTCTTAATGACATTCTCTTAGCAGCACAATCCACATTTGCACGGTACTTCACAAGCCACCATGCCTAAGATTAGATCGAATTCAATGGCAACGCCATTAAATCACCGAAAATGTATCCCTTGGACTTCTAGAGGCACTTCCTTAAAAGTTTGTCTACAATCATCGCCTCATCCTAAAGGACTAAGTACACCATCTTCCTAGGTACGCCGTAAGTCACATGCAAAGTCCCAGATACTTCACTAGCGATATAGGAATGAGTTGACCTATATCTATCAAAGCAATAAAGGGCAACCCGTAAATCGTAAACGCATCTGTGATAACATCAAAAGGCCATCGTTTTTCTCGCGATGAAGCGCATACACCAAACCGGTTGTCTCGCCTCGAGCTACCATCGCCTCTTCCTCAAGTTCCGCGACCTCACCGGAACCATTGCCCTTCCATTTGGACTACGACTTCTTATCTACCGTCATCCACTTCACACCGATTAGCACCCTTACTTGCTGAACGATTCTTCTCTCGAGTTCATCGGGCAATCTTTGATCATATGATCCTTCGAACCGCACTTGAAACATCCGTCGGTTTTCTTCTAGCATTCTCTCGAGTGCATTTTCCCACATTGAGAACAAATACGATTTTGTACACCCGTAGCAGTCTGTTGACCTCGCGGTCCATCATTCCTTGATTTCTTCTGAAAGTTTCAGACGACCACAAGACCCAAAGCTTCTCTTATTCTTGTTCGCTTTTGTCCCTGCTACATCTCTCAATCCGCTTAGCCTCTTCTTGTAATTCTTGCCCTTTCCACTAAGATTGCAAAATCTTTTTCACGGTGTGGAGCAATCATCACTCGTAATTCATCTCTAAGCCCATCTTCAAATCTGATACACCGTTCATATTCCGTAGCCACTATCCCTCTCGCATAACGGCTAAGTCGCAAGAATTTCGCTTCATATTCAGCTATCGACTTGTTCCTTCGACCAAATTCGTAAATGTCTTCCTCGAGAGTCGATGTAGCTAGCTCCAACATATTTTCCTTCAAATTTCACTTTAAAATACCCCAATCCGCACGATCCACGAGGTACTCTCCTTTATAGTGAGCCACCACGGTAGGCTTCATCACGAAGAAGTGAAATAGCACCTTTCAATTTCTCTTCATCGGCAAGTCTATATCGCCCATGATCCTCTCGACCGCCTCCAACCAATATTCAGCTACATTTGGAGCTACTCCAGATACCTCCGAAAACCTCACTCCATTTGATCTAAGTCTCTCACCATCAATTTTGAGACCCATTTTAACTAGCTTCATTACATCGCTCCAAAACTCAAGAAGACTTGCCAGATATCACGTCACCACCTTCATTTTGTTCTTGAAAGTCCGCCCAACAAATGGGTGGTGGAGCTTCATTCTCGAACCTTGACCAGATCAAACTGGTTTCAAACAATCATCCTTCCTCTTCCATGTCCACGACGACCTCGCCCCTAGAGCTCATGTCTACTACGATCTTATCATTTTACTTAAAAGTCTTATGTATTAGAGTCTTTTCACTTCTTATTAAAGGAAAGTTATATGAAATGATATTTAGTAGTTTTTTCGTAGTAGTACACACACACCTAGGGTCCATGTCTCTAAAGTTTCCTTAGGCTTATCAAACATTCATATCACTTATCAAATAAAGGTACATACCGATGGATCTGGGCCAAGAACTCGAAAGTGCCATGCTCTTATAAAATCATTTATCTTAAGAAAATTTTAAAAAATCATTTGGGCCAACTTTTAAAAACGCTGGGCTTCAAAACCCAAGGCCGAGAGTTTAAATCTGGCTCGATACTGTTGAACGCCCAAACCCTACCAAAAAGCCTAATTGGATTTAGCATGTCCTCGAGTAAAACTTTAGCGGAATCACATTATAAAGTAATTTTGTCTTTGAAACATTATTTTTAGGATGAATTAATAAAATCAAAAGGAAACCAAACTTAAGAAAAACGCTTTGAAAACATTTATATATAGTGACAAAACCTTTTAATTAATTATCGAAACCAATTTAGTTATTTAATAGATATTTGTTCATGGCAAAATAAAAGTAAATCCAAACACGAAATTAAAGATAGTTTATAGTGGCCTTATTACATAATATTGGCAACCCAAAATAAAGTCTAAGTAATAAAATTTAAAGTAATAAGTTTAAGTTGGAAAATCTCCACAATACTTAATACGAGCACCGCCACCTCGAAATCCTTGCCGCCTAGATCCATCGCACTATGAGTCATCGAAAAGTTATCCCATAAAATGGGTGAGTTATAAACTCAATGTATAACACATACATTAAAAAGCCCATTTTATCAAATGCTTTCAAGCCCAAAATTTCACATATGGCCATAGGCCCATTTAACTCATATTTAGCCCAAAGGCCCAATTTAGCTCAGATTAGCCCAAAGGCCCATTTCATAATGATCAAATAATAATCATACAATATTACATGGTTATGTTTATGAAATGAAATGCAAGCCCAAACCCAATCTAAATATCCATCCGCTACACACCCCTGCACCAACCAAAGACACCGTGGGATTACTAAATCGACCTCCATCCGCTACACACCATCGAAGGCGCTTGTTTAGCCAACATGCATATCGCCTTATTGTGGCAAAGCCACCAAAACAGATGTGACCAAGTTACCCGATCAAGTCCAAATTTCAAATACGTGACCAAGTCAATGGATTCACATATCGTGACCAAGTCACCGGAGCTAAATATACGTGACCAAGTCACTGAGTCAATTTTGTGACCAAGTCACGAGCCAAATATATGTGACCAAGTCATCAAATTCACATATGTGACCAAGTCACCGTAAATGTGGTAAAACCACCGAATACTTCCTCCTTTATCAACAATACCCATATGCCCATGCACATACATATCAAATCGATTTTCATGCTATTACCCACAAAACATAATATAATCATACTTATTTCATAATTATGCATATAGCAAAAATAAACGAAATATTGGGGTAACATATCGAATTTTGTATACCAATGATTGGTATCCACAAACAAACATATTATCATATAATCACTTTTTAACAATATAGATCTATGGAAGTTTTTAATGTAAGGTTACACACCTAGTAACAGTGAGAACAATACCCTCTTGCTCGTCAACACCTAATTGATTAACACACTTGGTTAGTATAAACTATTGTTAACAAAACCATACTTATTGACGATGGATCTAAATCCTTACCCTCGGATTCATGAACGACAGTTATTTGTGGTTTTTCTCCACTAGATGGATCAAAACCCGCTGATATTCCACCAACGTAAAGTGGTTCGATTGTACGCACTACTTCGAATAATCGATCCTCGTTAGCAGAGGGTCCACAACCCGGTGGAAAGTCTCTAACCGCCGATACAACCCTTCGTTTGTAGTTCAATGGTAAAGGAATACCTCCCCTCTTCCAAACACTCTGGACGGCTCTTTTCTTACCTATCTTGTTGATCTTAGATCGTCCCTAAAAGTAACATAGATTAGTGATCCATCTAAGGAAATTAATGTGATCTAAATTAATAACCTTACCTTGATGATTTCGAATGGTCACTTAAAGGTTGTCCTCAACAAGATCTTTGAAAAATTCTTTTCAAATGAATCGGCTTGAGTCCTTCAAGATTCAGCTTTAACAAAAAGAGAAGAGAAATGGTGGTTTCAATATGATGGTTTCGGTTTTGAGGAATAGAAGATAGAGAATGAAAGGAGAAGGAAAGAGAGAAGGAAGAAAGAGAAAGAGAAGAAGAAGATGATGATGGTGATTTCTCAAAAGAAAAGAAATGTTTAGGAACCTTTGCACATTCGGCCAAGGAGGTAACAAATGGTTCTTGATCCTATGTGGTTTCAACAATGAGAGAAAGAGAAGAGAGAAATAAAATGAAAAGAAAAGAAAAAGAGAATTGATCAAAGAGAAAGGAGATTGATTTTGGGGCTTAGATGCATCTCTACTAAGGAAGAGAAAAATAAAGAAGAAAATGGTGCTTAGTCTTTTATGGTTTTTGCTATGAGAGGGAAAGAGAGAAGAGAAATAGAATGAAAAGAGAGAAAAGAAGATGAAAGAGAAGGCTTTTGGTGATAGCTAAATTCGGCACTAAAGAGAAAGAAAAAGAGTGACTTCAAAAGTGACAATATTTTGTCATCAAAAGAGAATTTTGAGAAGAAAAGATGGAATAAGGGTACCTCTTTGGTCAAAATTCCAATACCAAAACAAAGTAACCTTGTACCAAATGCCAATGATAGTTTCGGTTTAGGGAAAAGTTTTGGAGAAGGGAGAAAAGATGGACAAAAGAATATGCAAGACTTTTGGCCAACTCCCTAATGGCAAAGCACAAATTCGCCAAATCAATGCCAACATTATCCCTTTTCCTCCTTAATTCTTCCCCATCAACTCTTGATTTGCTATCAAAATAAACCACTCCTTTAGCCTTCATGCCGTCTAGGTTCATGGTCAAATGACCATGAACACATCCCCAAAACATAGCCCAATATCATGCCTCTTGTCCCCATCATCTTATCATCAACTTATGATTCCATACCATAAGTTCCTAGCTTTCTTTTCACATGGTCAAATAGCCAAAATTAAATGAATTCTCATCCACTCTAGAACATTCTTGGCCGACACTTATAGGAAGACAACAAAAATTAAAATCCTCCTAATGCTAGCTAGAGATTCAACCTTACACCTCAAGCACACGCCCATGCATCTTAACCACTTTGCCAATTACTTAACTTATGCTTGAAATTCCTTGTCATTAATTCTTAAGGCCTAACTTGCTTAGCTCTCTCTTAATTAATAAAAATTAAAAGTTTAACTAAGCATTCACTTAATTAATGAAACTCAAATAACTTCCAAAAATATACTCATTAATAAATAAGCATGCAACATCATTCAATTAAGTAAAATGCATAACCCCTAATTATTAGGATGTTACAATTGATAAGCTTCGTCCTGAAGAAGGGACACTACTCCCTTCAGCTTCTCTTCTTCCGTGAAATCCAGATCATCCATTATGCGTTCGACTGCGTCCAACCAATACTCAGCTGTACTCAAGGCTATCCTAGAAATTCCCCTAAACACTTCTGTCCCATTAGCTCTAAGTCGCTCTGACACAGATTTCTAGGCTCCTGTGCCCTTGCTTGCCCCAGCAACCCTCTCTAAAACCCTCAACATCGCCTGAGATACTGCATCATCTCTGGCCGTCTGATCCTGAAATTTTACCTCCATAGTTGGTGGCACTGGTACCTCATTCCCCGACTCGTGACCAGACCCTACCGGTTCTGACACAACAATCCTGCCTCTACCTCGACCATGCACACCAAGTCCTCTAGTGCTCATTCTACCGATTCGCATTTATCTGATTAGGAATTTTATGAATTATTAATTTCTTCCACTGATTAATAACAAACAATCTTATGAAAAGTAGTTTTAACGGTAGTTTTTTCGAATTCGAACTCTATCTACAAGGTTCAGTTCTCAGGTCTGTATTTCCTAGCTCTAGAATCCACATACATTCAACCATCCATTTACATTCCAAACAAAGCATCACATAAATGCATCAAGCACACAAGTAACATCCATGAACTCACCTTCGTCACATAGGGGTATTTTCGTCATTTCACTACCCAGGGGTATTTTCGTAATTTTATCCTATAGGGATATTTTCGTAATTTTCCAAAATAGGGTATCTTGGTGATTTTACAAAATAGAGGTATTTTGGTAATTTTGTAAACTGGGGGTATTTAGATAATTTTGCCAACCGAGGGTATTTCAATAATTTTTACAAATTTTGTTAATTTTTACAAATCCAGGGTATTTTGGGAAGTTTTCACAAATCAAGGGTATTTCAGAAATTTTACAAAATTAGGGATATAAGTAATTTTACAAAATAAGGTATTGGTCCCTTTCGGGTTTTAGTTAGAAATTTTGGCCCGTCAACAAATCTTTCGGCTAAAGTGAATAGACATTACGCACCAGGTAGGATTCTAGCAAAGAGGAGGTGGGCCACTAGGACCGCTTAAATACCAAGCTCTCCCTAGATCCAATCCTAGACATGCGTATGCCTGTTGCCACACTTCAACCTAACAACTTGTTCCCGAACATGTTTAGAGAAATTAAGTCTTATGAAACTTAAAGAATTGTTTATACTAGGCCTAAGGTCCATAAATTTTAGCATACTTGTCTACGTCCCATAAAGCCCATCAAGCCCAACATGCATATCACATAATGAGTTTAGAATACTTACCTGCATGGATCGGGTGCCAGTAGACTCGAAGGCCATATCTCAACCGAACTTTTCTCAAACATACATCACTTTTACAAATCACTACTGGACCCATTTCACAGCCCGAGTTTTTAACTGGGCTCTGATACCAAAATGTAACACCCCAAACTCGGCCCATATATCATGACCGGATCTGGTATGCTATGGGTTGAACGTTGAAAACTTTGCTTTGAAAGGTTTTGAAAAGCTCAGTTTATTTTAACCGATTAATCATTAATTGTGACATTTTTGAAGAAACTTTATCATTTGCATTGAACATGCTTGACAAACCCATTTTCATTTCACTTTATGATTAAGACTTTGAAAACATAAGTTTGAAAGATGTAATATAAAAAAAAATAAATCGATAACCTAAGTTATGGAGGCCTTATTACAAAAATAATCCCAAAATTTGAACTTAAAGAAAAAAATCAAAAATAGTCTATAAAGATAAAAGACTTGATGGCCCTCGGAGTCCACCTCGGCTCCCATGTCCATGATCTACTACTCATCTAAAAAGTTGGGAAAAATAAAAGGGTGAGTCACCAAGACTCAGTGTGCAAATCCCGAAAACACATAAAAGCCTTGGGCCCACGAACACATTATGGGCCTTGGGCCATACACAATGGCAACAAAATATATTTACATTCAATATGGCCCATCCCAAACCTAAGAGTCCATCCTCTACACACCCCCATACCAACCATTACACCGCGGGGATTTCTACAATCAACCCTCCATCCGCCACACACCATATCGACAGTTGTGCTGCCTGTCGTAAAGACCGTTCACTATGTGACCTATGTGGCAAAGCCACCAATTTCCATGCGACCGTAATAATATATTGTGGTATTTCGACAACTATGCTTCTTGTCATAAAGACCGATCACTATGTGACCTATGTGGCAAAGCCACCAATCGCTATGCGACCTACTCCCCTTCATTATATCAATCCCATCCCATGCATACATACATGCAAGAATCAAAACATTAAACTACCTAAACAGATCACATACTTTCTCATACTTCGATACACATAGAGAAGTTTCTATGATTACATACCGGCATCCCTTGCCTACCCTTTTTGGGTAACACGACTGTTCAAACAGCTTTATTTTTTGGCTTTTAGCCCATAACATACATATAATACAGATTAACTAGTGTGATAGAGATCTACACACCTGATTACCTATCAGAAGTCGATACAACTACTAACTGCCTAAGGTTTTGTTTCGAAGCTGGTCCACAACATGGTGGCCAATCTCGAACTGCTGACACCGCGCGTTTCTTGAACTTTGGGGCTGGGACTATGGATCTAACCCCTTCCTTCGATTTGCTGACATTTGAGTCCATGAATGGCCTTAGTCAAAGGATACTATAATGATTGCTTAACGAGGCATTAGGTTAAGGCACAATTAATCGAAAAGAAACCGATTAAATATCATAGAGAGAATTGAACCCTTACCTTGCAATCCTGAAAATAATAATATGGTTCGAACGTTAACAATTTCTGGCTTAGAAACCTAGGTGATTAGGTCTCCTTCAAATCCCAGAATGCCGCCCAAAAAGAACACGAGATCAATGAAAACATCAAACTACAGTTGCCTAACAACCAACTAGCCATTCGGCTATGGTCTCAAAAATCGAAAGAGAAGAAAAAAGAACAGAAGAAATCGACACTTACCTTAACACAAAGAATTTGGAAACTCCTACAGAATTTTGGCTTTTGAGAAGATCAAAAAGAAAAGATGATCTCAAGAGATCTATGAAGATTCGGCTTTGATGAAGAAATCGGCAAAAAGAAAAGAATAGACAAGGGTATTCGGCTATGGAGATGAAAGTAGGAAAATAATGGAATTTTAGCTTTTGCATAAAAGTGGAGATGAGAGAATAAGATTAGGGGTTTCAACTTTTGAATAATGAGAGGAGAGAATGGGAAATAAAACCCAAATGCCAAAAATAAAAAGATATTCCCCTACCTAAACACTAAATTTTGGCATCTACTACCTAAAACCCGAAAATGCCCCTTTTTAAAGCGTCAAACTAAGCTATTAATCAAGGGAAATTTTGACACCCTCCGCATCTTGAAACTAATTTCTTCCCTTCCAAGAGATGGAAATTGCCACCTGCTTGGTACATTCAAACAAATAACTCCTATTCTTTCTCCCTTATCTTTATCCATTCACACCTCCAAAAGAGGCCAAAATAACACCACCTCTTCATTCCTTTATCAGCACATTATCCACATTATCCAAGTCATTTAATCCCTCCTAATTTTAAGCCTTATTGCTATCCCATTTAGACCTCCTTTAACTGTCAAAAATGACCTAAATACATGGGCTCCAAGCGGCCATAACTTGGGCCTCTTCACCTGCTAATGATGCCACCTTATAGCTCCTTTGTAGCACCCCTTGCTACTGGGCCATAGGCCCATTTGGTAATTTAAACCACAGATACCATATTTTAAACCCTACAGTGTCCAAACAAAAATTTAACCAAGGCCTCGGCCCTATCTTGAGCCCAATCTGGACCCCTAACACTCTAATTAACACATCACAAATAACCACACATTAAACGCATAGGCCCATTAATTTAGGATGTTATAATTTTAATGATTGATGATAGATTATGAATGTTTGGTGATAGTTACACAAGTTTTGTTAAGTGATTTTTAGTGAAAATACAAATTAGGGATTAAACTGAGAAATGATGAAAGTTTGTGGGTAAATTGTGAAATAAATGAAAAATATGGGATGATATGTGTACTAGGAAAATTTGGCTAGCATGGGTTGGTATCAAATTGCATGAATTTGCGATTTTATGAAATAAGGACTAAATTGAAAAATGTAAAACATTAGGGCAAATGTGTTAAAGTTCCTTAATGTGAATTTTGGACTAAATTGAATAGATAGATAATTAAATAAGTTAATTTTGATTATATTTAGATCAAGAAATGTGAAATATGGACTTAGATTAGGGAAATAATAAGGTTTCGGATTAGTTGACTCTTGTCATCATTTTTACAATCGAGATAAGTTTGTATTTAATAAGTTTTATTCTAATGTATTTTAAATACTTTGATATTGCATAAACTATGAATACGAGACTACGGACATGTTCAACGATGATTCGACAAACGTGAAAATCTCAGTTGAACCTTATGAATAGATTAGGATACGGATGACATGTGATAGGGGTTATTTTGATTATGTGATCCGAGTGCTGGTTCTGTACGTCCTACTTGTGGCTGAGTATGCTAGCATGTGTTGCAATTACTTGACTGCTTGTGTGAGTAGGCCCATTGATAGCTCGAGAGTGAGTATTATTGAGATATGATATTGAGATAGCTTTGTCTATATATATTGGTACTTTGGGTGCGAGATTTCTGAGTATCCTATATTATTCCAAATGGTTCAACAGGTATATCAAAGGCGAATAGGTATGAGATTGATACAAGATGGTACAAGTATGTACATGAGCCATATAAGCATTAAATATAAGAAATTGTGAAGTTCATATATAATCTTATGGTTGAATATGTGAAAGGTTTGTTAGTTAATATGAGCTACATATTAGTTTATTCAATTTGTTAAATAGCATATTTATAATTAAATTGGGTTTATTTCATACGATCTTACTAAGCTATAAAGCTTACTTTGTTTATTTTACTATGTTTTATAGTGATTTCAAAGCTAGATCAGATTCGGGAATCGTTGGAGACTTCATCACACTATCAAGCAATCGTTTTGGTACTTTTGAATTTATGTTTTGGAATATATGGCATGTATAGGAACTTTGGACATTTTGGTATGTAAGTTGATAATGAATTTACCTATTAGAATTGGCTTGTAAATGTTTAAAGTTTAGTCTTTTATATATAGCAATGAATGTTGGCTTAATTTGCTTGGTTGGTTTTGCATATGGCTCTTATTATGTGTTTGAATATGGTTGTATGATGCTTGTTGATAATAGGTATTATGGATAGAAAATGGTTGAGATTTGAGTTTGTTATGTATGTGAAATTAGGTAAAATAATGCATGTTTAGAAAATGACCATATTGATGATTTGATAAAGTGAAATTTGGCATGAAATTGAATGGCGCTATGTGAGATTGTATATCTTTGATTAGTTGGTGTTGGAAATGGGATAAAATATGCTTGAGTGAGGTTGATTGAGTGTCTATTATATGCTATGTTCTGTGCCATTTGAGTTTGGTGTAAGTACACACAAATTGGATGGCAAAATGGCTTGGTAAATAGCCTATTTTTGTCCACACGGGCAGAGACGCAGGTGTGTGTCTAAGTCATGTGTGACACAACGTTATGGTGCATGGTCGTGTGTCCCCTGGTGTTGAAATATAAACCAAGTTAGTATGCTCCACACGACCTCACACATGGGCGTGTGGCTTGGCCATGTGGCATAAGTCAGTATACCCTATAGGTTTGGCATTGCCTAGCACACGGCCTAGTACACGGGCTTGTATGGCCATTTTTAGGGCACACAGGCTAGCCACACAGACGTGTGTGTTGGCCATGTGACCCAAGTCAAAAAGTTACACTGGGTCAGACACGGGCTGGGACACGGCAATGTGCTCCTATTTCAAATGTCCATACAGCCTGCGATACGGTCATGACTTTGGCCGTGTGAGACACATGGTGTGTGTCCCCTATTATTGGGAAATTTCCTAAGTGTTTCAAAAGCTTCTAAAGTTATCGATTTAGTCTTGAACCACTTCAAATGCATGTTTTGGTCCTCATAGGCTCGTATTAGGGACAAAATGAATGTTGTTGAATGATATTATATTGAATTTGAAAATGTATGTGAAATGTATGTGTAATTGTATAATAAGTTTGGTAATACTCTGAAACCCTATTCCAACATTGAATACGGGTGAGGGGTGTTTCCAGATGTGTTTCCAGAATAGTTACCAGGTTACCACCGATCAGAAAGGTTGAGTTTGCTATTGAATTAATGCTAGGAACATCACTGATATCGATAGCTTCGTACGGGATGGCTCGATAGAATTGAAAGAGTTGAAAGCTCAATTGCAAGAGTTAAAGGATAGAGGTTTTACGCAACCTAGTTTTTCACCCTGGGGTGCGCCAATGTCATTTGTAAAGAAGAAAGATAAATTAATGAGAATGTGTATTGACTATCGTAAGCTCAATAAGTTTATGTTAAAGAACATGTATCCTTTACAAAGAATAAATGACTTATTTGATCAGTTGAAAGGGGCAATAGTGTTTTCAAAGATTGATTTGAGATCTGGCTATTATCAGTTGTGAGTTAAAGATTCGGATGTGTCAAAAACTATGTTCAGAATGAGGTATAGACATTATGAATTTCTTGTTATGCCTTTCAAATTGACTAATGCTCCTACAGCTTTTATCGATTTGATGAATTAGATTTTTAGATAGTATTTAGACAAATTCATTGTTGTGTTCATTGACAACATTCTAATCTATTCTCGAGATGAGTCTGAGCATACCAAGCATTTAAAGATTGTGCTACAAATCTTGAGAGATAAGCAACTATTTGCTAAATTTAGTAAATGTGAGTTTTGGCTCCTAGAGGTTGGATTTATGGGACTTATTGTTTTAGCGGAAGGTATATGAGTTTATCCGAGCAAGATTTCAGTAGTTGTTGATTGGAAACCACCAAAAAATGTATCCAAAGTCAGAAGCTTTTTGGGGTTAGCTGGTTATTATCGATATTTTGTTAAAGGATTCTTGATGATTGCTACACAGATGACCACGTTACTACAGAAAGATGTAAAATTTGAGTGGACCGAGAAATGTCAACAGAGGTTTGAACAGTTGAAAGCATTGTTAACTGAGGCACCTGTGTTAGTTCAACCTAAGTTTGGTAAAGAATTTGTGATTTTCAGCGATGCGTCATTAAATGGTTTAGGCTGTGTTTTGTTACAAGAAGGAAAACTGATAGCTTATGCTTCCAGACAGTTGAAACCACATGAAAAGAATAACTCAACACACGATTTAGAGTTGGCCATTATTGTATTAGCATTAAAAATTTGGTGACATCATTTATATGGCGAGAAGTGCCATATCTTTACAGATCACAAGAGATTGAAGTATATAATGACTTAGAAAGATTTGAATTTGCGGCAATGAAGGTGGCTCGAGTTGTTAAAAGATTATGAGTTAGTGATTGGTTATCATCTCAGTAAAGCGAATGTAGTTGCGGATGCTTTGAGTAGAAAATCTTTATTTGCTTTGAGAGCGATGAATTCACAGTTATCTTTTTTTGATGATGGTTCAATTCTAGCAGAGTTGAAAGCTAAACCAATTTTTCTTCAAATTTGTGAAGCTCAGAAGTGTAATAATGATTTGCAAACCAAAAGAATGCAATGTGAGTCGACTAGAGATTCAGACTATCAGATCGGATTCGATGATTGTTTAATGTTCCAAGATAGAATTTGCGTACCAAAGAATTCTGAGCTCATTTAGAAAATTTTACATGAAGCACAAAGTGGTTGTTTATCTATTCACTCAAGGAGTACTAAAATGTACAATGATTTGAAACAGTTGTATTAGTGGTCGGGCATGAAACGAGACAGTTCAGGGTTTGTGTTAAGAAGTTTGGTTTGTCAACAAGTAAAAGTTAAACATCAAATACCTTCAGGATTGCAACAACCAGTGATGATACTAGAGTGAAATGGGATAGAGTAACGATGGATTTCATATCGGGATTACGCTTGTCACCTAAGAAGAAAGATTCTATTTGGGTTGTCGTTGATCGACTGATGAAATCTACACATTTCATTCCAATACTTACTGACTATTTGCTTGATAAATTAGCTGAATTGTATATTTCTAAGATTGTTAGATTGCACGGGGTGTTAGTTTCTATTACTACGATAAAGATCTGAGGTTCACATCGTGATTTTAGAAGAAATTACAAGAAGCTCTAGGTACAAGGTTGAACTTTAGTACTACATTTCATCAGCAAATCGACAGTCAATCTAAGAGAGTAATCCAGATTCTCAAAGATATGATTCGTTGTTGTGTATTAGAGGTTAAAAGCGACTGGAAGAAATATTTTCCATTGGTTGAATTCATGTATAACAACAATTTTCAATCGAGTATAAAGATGGCATCGTGTGTGTAACATCCAAAAATTAGGGGTTTGTCATATTTGTGTAATTGCATGTTTTGTTGGTTCTGTGTGTTGTTTAAAGGTGTTTAGGGGCTCTAGGGAGGCTTGGGGTCGAGTTTGAGCCCTAGTAAAATTTTGGTTTTTGGGCACTTCATTGGGGTGAGTTGGGGAAAGCAGGGCTTAAGGTTAATTAAGTGTGGTTGCTAACACAAGCAAGATAGTGGCACAATGGTGGTGGTGTCAACTTGCATGCAAGGGGAGTGATGTTTGAATCTCACGGGTAGCACTTGGGGGTTTTATTTTTGTGCTCAGGGAAGGGAGGAAGCTGAGTGGAGTTCAAACTCTACAGGAGAGAGAGAGGACTTGGTCAAGCTTTTCAAATGGGTGATGGTGAGTGGATTGTGGAGTAAATGGGAGAAAGAATCGTGGGAATGAAGGGAGAGGAGGAAGTGGCCAAATTTGGAGAAGTGTATAGGGGGTTTCGGTCAAGGAAATGGTCTTTTGTAAGGGTGCATCCGGTTTTGGGAAGTATTGTGCCAAAATTCTCTAGTGCATCTTAGTTATCTTTTTTCCTTTCTTTATTCTATTCCTTTTCATTTTGGCATTTGCTACTCAAGTATTTTGGGTATCTAGTTGCATATTTCATTGTCAAAACCTTAATCATTTGTAACAGCCCGGTTTAGACCCTAGTCAGATCAGTGGTTCGAGACCATAAATATGAGGTTGTAAAAATATTTTAATGATATTTTCTGTGTGAAGGATATGTGACATAGCCTGTGTGAAAATTTTGTGTGATGATTTGATCGTTTTAATGCTGACTTAAGAGAAGAGACTTAATCGTGTATAGAGTAAAAGCTATGTGCTGAATTATAAGTGCTTATGTGTTGTGGCTCTATAAATGGGAGGTCTTAAGAAGCAAATGAACCAATAATTAGTTAGTGGATGAGTAAAAGTCATTAATAGCCTTGTGAATATAGGTTATAAATATTTTATAATAAGGATAATATGGTAAATTAGTATTAATATCAATAATAATAAAAGAAACAAAGGCAAGATGGTAATTATCATCTCTTTTTGAGTGCTGAATATTGAAGAAAGGAAAATGAAGAAGTTGAGCCAGGTTTCGACAATTGTAAACTTGAATTTGAGGTTAGTTTTTGATCCGTTTTTAATAATTTCTACGTTTTTGTGATCGTTGCTTTGTGCTCTAGCTAACCCATGTTGTAATTTCATGAATTGATAATGTTTTTGTGATATGCCACTGATGAATGGTTGAGATATGTGTTAGTTGATATTGAAATATGAGAGCTTAGTGTTGGGTTAGCATAGTTTGTATTTGGATTTTTGGTGAAATTGAGTATATTGGGCTAAATTGAGAAAAATAGAAAGTTGAGGGACTAAATAAAAAATTTAATGAAATATTTGGACTTATATAATCCCTAGAGAGGTTCGTCCAAACATGTGAATGTGTGGAATTTGTGAATTTGATGATTTTTTGAGATAGGGACTAAAGTGTCGAAATGGGAAAATGTGAGGGCTATTTTGTAAAATGCCTAAATATGTGTGTTTTGATTAAAATGAATGATTTGGTGATTAAATGGATTGAATTTAAATGTGTATAGACCAAGAACGGAGAGGTTCGGATCGAGATCGAGGCAAAGAAAAAGTGCTCGATTAATCGACCGTTTCGGTATTTTGACATTCGAGGTAAGTTTGGATATAATACTAGTTGTAAACCTTTTCTATGTGATATAAATTGAATGGATGTATATGTATCTATGAGATTTGAAATGCTATGTGCTGAATTAAGACAAAGGGGCACTAAGTGTGCGAAATTTGAAACGAGAAAGAGATGATTGGCACTGTGTGTGCGAAAATATAGAAGCTTTGGCTTATCGACTTGGCATTGTGTGTGCGATACAGATATAAGTTCAGTTTAATGTATTGGCACTAAATGTGCGGTGATGATTATGTTTCAGTTATGAAATTGGCACTAAGTGTGCGAATAAACCAATGGAATAGCAAGGGTTGAAGGAGAGGTAATATCGAACAATTGAGTAGCATAAATGGTAAGTAACCATGTGTTGTTCAAGGTATGTATGAACATATGTGGTTGATGATAGATTTAAGAGTTGAATGAATAGATAATTGGGTATGTGGTTGAGATTGATAATGTGCCTAGTTGTGCTTTTATCTATGTGATGGTACAGATATATATGCATATTGATGTTGTAGTATTGAGTAATATGTCTTATATTACGAACTTATTAAGCTTTGGAAAGCTTACTATGTGATTTGTTTCTCTACCTTGTAGTGTCAGTAAAGCTAGCTCGGATCTGGGATCGTCAGCTTCTCAATCATACTATCGGCATTCTATTTTGGTACTTTTGAAAAGATGTATATAGCTGGAATATGACATGTATAGGCTAGTTAATTGAATCAAGTTTGAGATTTGTAAGTAGCCATGAGATGTGGCTAGATATGTGATAGGTTTGGCATGAATGAATATGGTATATATATGATACATCTTTTGGCATGATTTGTAGATTGATAAATTTGCTATTGAGTGGTAACTTTGTGTTGATAAATGCCAGTAGGGGTAGTGAGATTGGGAATGAATTATGCTTGTGATAGAATAAGTATTTGTATTAAATTGGGTATGATTAGAGTTGGTATTGATTGCATGTTTTAAATTGCTAAGTTGGTATGCTTTTAGATGGCAATATGTGCATGAGATGTTTGGTTGATTGGCTTGTAGGTTTGACCCTAAGTGGGTGGCATGTTGGCCTTGCAAAAATGGCCTATAATGTAACACGATTGGGGCACAATGGCGTGCCTCAGACCATGGGTAAATTGGCAGAATGTGGCTTAAACTGCACACAGCCAACTGCACACGGCCATGGCACAGGCGTGCCTACAGGTCGTGAGAGAAATGGCAGTATATGACCTTATAGGACACGGCCTTAGCACACGGGCATGCTTGTTAGTCATGTTGATTTTGGCATATGTAACCATTTGGAGGTCACACGGGTGTGTCATGAAGCCATGGGAGAGGCACGGCCTACCCTCACGGGTGTATCTCCCCTGTATTCTAGAAAAGTTTCAATTTTTCATGAAATTTTATATGTGTTTCGATTTAGTCCCGACTCAATTTATAAGCATGCTTAGGGTCTTGATGACTCGTTTAAGGGACACTACGATTGTATATGAATATGTTTGATGATGATTGACTTTGTGTCGACATTTAGAGGTTAAATGTTCTAATTGATCGATAATACCCTTTAATCCTATTCCGGTGACGATTTTGGGTTAGCGGTGTTACAATTTTATTGGTATCATAGCTACAGTTTAGTCGATTCTCGAACTAACTAATGCGTGTGAGTCTAGCTATATATGCCATATTGTTAAATTGCGATAGTGTGATGAAATTTGACAATTGAAATATGTTTTAATATAGTAGTGGATCCCGATCGAGCAGTTGCTGACGACGTAGAGATTAATGCGCCTGCTCCCGCTCAAGGGATAGCACCGGCCACATCAAGGCCAAATGATAGTGGTGAGGAAGGTGAGGCTAAGTAAGCCTTCTTCCCTATAATGAGTGAATGGTTTTCAAAATTTGTTAGAACAAATCCGACTGCTCCACAACCTTTAGCCCCACAAGTACCTATTGTGCCACAAGTTGTAGATCCGATCAGATTGAATAAACCACCTGTAGACAAGATTCGCAAGTATGGGACCGATGAGTTTAGGGCCACAGCTGATGATGATGTTGCTGAGCGAGCTGAGTTTTGGCTCGAGAATACCCTTCGAGCATTTGATGAGATGTTGCTGAACCCTGATGGGTGCATTAAGTGTGCAGTTTCCTTGTTGAGATACACGGCTTACAATTGGTGGAAAACATTGATATCTGTGGTTCCGAGAGAGAGAATCACCTGGGATTTCTTTCAAGTCGAGTTTAGAAAGAAGTATATCAACCAACACTTCATTGATCAGAAACGTAAGGAGTTTTTAGAGCTGAAACAAGGCCGTTTGTCTGTTGTTGAGTATGAATGAAAATTTGTATGATTGAGTCAATATGCTAGAGAGTGTGTTTCTACTCAAGCTACTATGTGCAAATGTTTCGTAGAGGGATTGAATGAAGACATAAAGTTGTTGGTTGGGATACTGGATATAAATGAATTTGTTGTACTTGTGGAGAGAGCATGCAAAGCTGAGGAACTCAGTAAAAAAAAGAAGAAAGCCGATTCTGAGGCTCGAGATGAAAAAAAGAGATCGATGAATAAATTTTCTCAGCCTTCTTCAAAGAGATATAGAGATGCCAGCAATCGTTCAAATGCTTCGTTTGGTCATCCTAATAGAGGTTGTTTGAGACAGAGTACTAGTTTACGAATTCAAGCTCCGAATGAGTCAAGTGTGGGCAGTGTTAAGAACAACAAGCTCGAATGTAAACAATGTGGGAGACGACATGTGGGAGAATTCTAGGGCAGGTATAACAATAGAACATGCTATAAGTGTGGATCCCGATATCATTTATTCGAGATTGCCCAAAGATAGTTGAAGAAGAAAATGTTCAGAACGAAAGACCAAGTAATGTGACGGCCAGAGGTAGACCACCCAAGAGCATCAGAAATGTGAATGAAAGCCAAAGAAGAATGACTGATACAACTGCAAGGTCAGAAGTAAGAGCACCTGCCGAGCCTATGCTATATGTGCACGAGAGGAAGCATTATCTCCAGACGTCATCACCGATACTTTCACTTTATTTGATACTAATGATATTGCATTGATAGATCCAGGATCGACTCATTCTTATGTGTGTATGAATTTAGTATTGAATAAGACTCTACATGTTGAGTCTATTGAATTTATGATTAAAGTATCAAACCCCTTAGGCAAGTGTGTTTTGGTGGATAAGGTGTGCAAGAATTGCCCGTTGATGTTTTGTGATTTATATTTCCCGGTCAATTTGATATTGCTACCATTTGATGAATTTGACATAATTATGGGAATGGACTGGCTTACTTTTCATAATGCCATTGTGAATTGTAAGAGAAAAAATGTTGAATTGAAGTGTCAGAATGGTGAGATAGTTCGAATTGAGTCTAGTAATATGAAAGGATTACCAGCTGTTGTATCTGTGATGACAGTTATGAACTATGCGAGAAAGGGCGGTGAAGATTATTTGACGTACGTGATTGATACAAAAGTGTTAGAAAGGAAAGTTGAATCTGTGCCTGTAATATGTGAGTTTCCAGATATGTTTCCAAAAGAGTTACCGGGGTTACCTCCGATTAGAGATGTTGAATTTGGTATTGAGTTAGTGCCGGGAACTGCTCCTATTTCGATAGCTCCATGCAGAATGGCACCAATAGAATTGAAAGAGTTAAAATCTCAGTTGCAAGAATTGATCGACAGAGGATTTGCACGACCTAGTTTTTCACCCTAGGGAGCTCTTGTATTATTTGTGAAAAAGAAAGATGGAACTATGAGAATGTATATTGATTATCGACAATTGAACAAAGTGACGATAAAGAACAAATATCCGTTACCTCAGATCGATGATTTGTTTGATCAGCTGAGAGGAGCTACAATATTTTCTAAGATAGATTTGAGATCAGGCTACTACTATCAGTTGAGAGTTAAAGAATCGATGTGCCAAAAACTGCATTCAGAACGAGGTATGGACATTATGAATTCTTAATAATGCCTTTTGGACTAACAAATGCCCCTGCAGTGTTTATGGATTTGATGAATCGGATATTCAAATCGTATTTGGATTGCTTCGTGGTGGTGTTCATTGATGATACTTTGATTTATTCACGTGATGAGACACAGCATGCCGAGCATTTGAGAATCGTGCTACAAACTCTGCGTGAGAAATAGTTGTATGCAAATTTTAGCAAGTGTGAATTTTGGTTGCATGAGGTCAATTTTCTGGGGCATATTGTATCCGCTGCTGGAATACTAGTCGATCTGAATAAAATCTCTTCTATTTTGGAATGGAAGCCTCTGAGAAATGTGTCTGAAGTTCGTAGTTTTCTGGGACTAGCGGGATATTATAGACAATTTGTGAAAGGCCTCTCGATGATTGCGACTCCTTTGACAAAGTTATTACAGAAGGATGTTAGATTCGAGTGGTCAGAAAAGTGTCAACAGAGTTTTGAACAGTTGAAAGTGTTGTTAATAGAAGCATCAGTGTTGATTCAACTCGAATCAGGCAAAGAATTCATAGTTTACAGTGATGCATCATTGAATGGTTTGGGCTGTGTGCTGATGCAAGAAGGAAAAGTCATCGCTTATGCTTCGAGACAGTTAAAATCGCATGAAAAGAATTATCCAACGCATGATCTTGAATTGGCTGCGATTGTATTTGCATTGAAGATTTAGCGTCACTATTTATTCGGTGAAAAATTCATATTTATATTGATCATAAGAGTTTAAAGTATTTGATGACTCAGAAAGATTTGAACTTGCGACAGAGAAGATGGTTAAAGTTGCTTAAAGATTATAAACTTGTGATAGATTACCACCCGGGTAAAGCTAATGTTGTAGCTAATGCTTTGAGTCAAAAATCGTTATATACCTTACAAGCTATGAGTAATCAGATGGATTTGTGTGATGATGATGCGGTTGTAGCTGAATTGAAAGTAAAACCATTGTTTTTACAGCGGATATGTGAGACTCAGAAGATTGATAATGAGTTGTTAGCAAAAATAGTTCAATGTAATTCGAATGAGGAATCAGAATTTCGAGTTGATAGTAATGATTATTTGAGATTCAAAGATCAGATTTGCATTCCGAGAAATTCAAAGTTGATTCAAATGACTTTGATCAAGCTCACAATAGTCACTTGATTGTACATCCGGAGTGCGAAAATGTATAATGATTTGAAATAATTCTACTGGTGGCATGGTATGAAAGGAGATATTTCTGACTTTGTGTCGAAATGTTTAGTTTGTCAGCAAGTTAAGGTTGAACATCAATTTCCGTCCGATTTATTGCAACCAATTATGATTCCTGAGTGGAAATGGGAGAGAATTACCATGGACTTTGTGTCGGGTTTGCCCTTATCTCCGAGCAAGAAAGATGCAATCTGGGTGGTAGTTGATACATTGACTAAATTAGCTCATTTCATTCCGATGAGAACTGATTATTCTTTAGATAAGTTGGCTGAATTGTATATCGATGAGATTGTGAGATTGCACGGAGTACCGTTATCTATAGTGTCTGACAGAGATCCGAGATTTACCTCACAATTTTGGAAGAAATTACAAGATGCTTTAGGCATGAGATTGCATTTCAGTACTGTTTTTCATCCGCAAACGGATGGTCAATCTGAGCGAATCGTACAGATTCTCGAAGACATGCTGAGATGTTGTATACTTGAATTTAAAAGTATGTGGGAAAAGCATTTATCATTGATTGAGTTTGCGTATAACAACATTTTTCAATCTAGCATTAAAATGGCACCATATGAGGCCCTTTACGGTTGAAAGTGTAGAACTCCATTGTATTGGACCGAGCTAAATGAGAACAAGATTCACGGGGTTGATCTTATAAAAGAGACTTAGCAGAAAGTGAAAGTAATTCGTGGCAGTTTGAAAGCAGCCTCAGATCGTCAAAAGTGTTATGTAGATTTGAAACGAAAGGATATTGATTTTGAGGTTGGTGATAAAGTGTTTCTGAAAGTATCTCCGTGGAAGAAAATACTTCGATTTGGAAAAAAGGGCAAGTTGAGTCCGAGGTTCATTGGACCATATGAGATCGTTGAACTAGTTGGACCGATTGCTTATAGATTGAGATTGCCATCTATATTAGAAAAAATCCATAATGTGTTTCATGTGTCAATGCTTCGACGGTATAGATCAGATCCGTCTCATGTGATTGCTCCTTCTGAGGTTGAGATTCAACCAGATTTGTAATATAGTGAAGAACCGATCTGAATTTTGGCACGAGAGACCAAAGAGTTGAGAACCAAAAGAATTTCCTTAGTGAAGGTATTGTGGCACAAACATGGAATTGAAGAGGCTACGTGGGAGCTTGAGAACGTTATGAGAGAGCAACATCCACAACTATTCACTGGTAAAATTTTCAAGGACGAAAATCCCTAAGGGGGGAGAGTTGTAACAGCCCGATTTAGACCCTAGTCGGAACAGTGGTTCGAGACCACAAATCCAATGTCATAAAACTATTTTAATGATATTTTTTGTGTGAATGATATGTGACATAGCCTGTGTGAAAATCTATGTGATTATTTGATCGTTTTAATGCCGAATTAAGAGAATGGACTTAATCACATATAGAGTAAAAGCTATGTGCTGAATTATAAGTGCTTATGTGTTGTGGCTCTATAAAAGGGAGGTCTTAAGAAGTAAATGAACCAATAATTAGTTAGTGGATGAGTAAAAGTCATTAATAGCCTTGTCAATATAGGTTATATATATTTTATAATAAGGATAACATGGTAAATTAGCATTGATATCAATAATAATAAAAGAAACAAAGGAAAGATGATAGTTATCATCTTTTTATGAGTGCCGAATATTGAAGAAAGGAAAAAGAAGAAGTTGAGCTAGGTTTCGACAATTGTAAGCTTGAATTTGAGGTTAGTTTTTGATCCGTTTTTGATAATTTCTACGTTTTTGTGATCGTTGCTTTGTGCTCAAGCTAATCCATGTTGTAATTTCATGAATTGATGATGTTTTTGTGATATGCCATTGATGAATGGTTGAGCTATGTGTTAGTTGATATTGAAATATAAGAGCTTAGTGTTAGGTTAGCATAGTTTGTATTTGGATTTTTGGTGAAATTGAGTATATTGGGCTAAATTGAGAAAAATGGAAAGTTGAGGGACTAAATAGAAAATTTAATGAAATATTTGGACCTATATAATCCCTAAAGAGGCTTGGCCAAGCATGTGAATGTGTGGAATTTGTGAATTTGATGATTTTGTGAGATAGGGACTAAAGTGTCAAAATATGAAAAATGAGGGTTATTTTGTAAAATGCCCTAAATATGTGTGTTTGGATTGAAATGAATGATTTGGTGATTAAATGGATTGAATTTAAATGTGTATGACCAAGAACGAAGAGGTTCGGATCGAGATCGAGGCAAAAGACAAAGTGTTCTATTAATTGACCGTTTCGGTATTTTGACATTCGGGGTAAGTTCGGATATAATACTAGTTGTAAACCTTATCTATGTGATATAAATTGAATGGATGTATATGTATCTATGAGATTTGAAATGCTATATTCTGAATTGAGACAAAGAGGCACTAAGTGTGCGAAATTTGAAACGAGAAAGAGATGATTGGCACTGTTTGTGCAAAAAGATAAAAGCTTCGGCTTATCGACTTGGCACTGTGTGTGCGATACCGATATAAGTTCGGTTTAATGTATTGCCACTAAGTGTCCGGTGATGATTATGTTTCAGTTATGAAATTGGCACTAAGTGTGCAAATAAACCAATGGAATAGCAAGGGTTGAATGAGAGGTAATATCGAACAATTGAGTAGCATAAATGGTAAGTAAATATGTGTTGATCAAGGTACGTATGAACATATGTGGTTGATGATAGATTTAAGAGTTGAATGAATAGATAATTGGGTATGTGGTTGAGATTGATAATGTGCCTAGTTGTGCCTTTATCTATGTTATGGTACATATATATATATACATATTGATGTTGTAGTATTGAGTAATATGTATTATATTATGAACTTACTAAGCTTTGGAAAGCTTACTATGTGATTTGTTTCTCTACCTTGCAGTGTCAGTAAAGCTAGCTCAGATCTGGGATCGTCAGCTTCTCAACCACACTATCGGCACTTTTGAAAAGATTTATATAGCTGGAATATGGCATGTATAGGCTAGTTAATTGAATCAAGTTTGAGATTTGTAAATAGCCATGAGATGTGGCTAGATATGTGATAGGTTTGGCATGAATGAATGTGGTATATATATGATACATCTTTTGGCATGATTTGTAGATTGATAAATTTGCTATTGAGTGGTAACTTTGTGTTGATAAATGCTAGTAGGGGTAGTGAGATTGGGAATGAATTATGCTTGTGATAGAATAAGTATTGCTATTGAATTGGGTATGATTACAATTGGTATTGATTGCATGTTTTAAATTGCTAAATTGGTATGCTTTTAGATGGTAATATGTGCATGAGATGTTTGGTTTATTGGCTTGTAGGTTTGGCCTTAAGTGGGTGGCATGTTGGCCTTGCAATATGTGCATGAGATGTTTGGTTTACGGGCGTGCCTACAAGTCGTGCAAGAAATGGCAGTATATGACCTTATAGGACATGGCCTTAGCACACGAGCGTGCTTGTTAGCCGTGTTGATTTTGGCAGTATCTAACCACGGGGAGGTCACATGGGTGTGTCATGTAGCCGTGGGAGAGGTACGGCCTACCCTCACGGGCATGTCTCCCCTGTATTCTAGAAAAGTTTCAAATTTTCATGAAATTTTATGTGTTTCGGTTTAGTCCTGACTAGGTTTATAAGCATGCTTAGGGTCTTAATGACTCTTTTAAGGGACACTATGATTGTATATGAATGTGTCTGATGATGATTGACTTTGTGCCGACATTTAGAGGTTAAATGTTCTAATTGATTGGTAATACCCCTTAATCCTATTCTGGTGACGGTTTCAGGTTAGAGGTGTTACATTATTCTAGTGAATTCTTCTCCTCATTTCTTTTTCATTTTAGACACTTTTCTTTCCATGATTGTTGCCAAACACCTATAGCCGAATCCCTCTCTAACCTCTTTTTCTTTAAGTGGCCGAATCTCTTCAACATCTATTCTTTATTTGGTGTTCTTTAAGTGGTAAGCTTCTATGTCTATGCCCTTCCTTCTTCTTTTGTTATCATCTTTTCTTGGACCGAATGCCTTACTCTCACGTTTTATTTCTTCTTCCCTCTCTACTTAGCCAAGCCAAACTTTTCTCCTGGGATGTAGACCGATTTCTCCTTAGCAACATCGGAGCTTAGGCTGCCAACATTGGTTAAGGGGTAAGTGAAGGTTTATAATTACTCTTTGTGATGTTGTGGTATTTGGGTGCCCCTTTTGGAGAGTTGGCCTCAGTCTCCTCTTTTTTGAGGGAGGGCTGAATGTTGCTTTGGTGCTAACGTCTTGGGTGTATACTACTTTCTTTTAGGAGAGTGTAGTGGTAGTCAGAAGGCGGGGTTGAATATCGAGACTTGGTAGGAGGAGAGCACATTTGTGGTAAGTGATTCTAGTTTGAGTAATGCATTGGACTTATGAAATCTTTTAAGAATGATAAGGCTAACTTTCGATTATGTTTCTTAGGTGCTTCGAAGAGGAGCATGATTCGTAAACCATACAGGTGTGTAATCTTACACCCATTTCCTGAATGATTGCTTGTGGGGTAGTGCGAATCGGCCAAAAGTCAAAAACCTTGAAAATCGGCAACCTATAACCACATGAGTGTGCGAACGCTCATTGTGGTAAATCGAGAAACCAACCGTGACGTTAAGTAGATAGGAGTGTCACGAACACTCTCGCGATATCGAGGCTTTGACGGGCCTAACCGAGTCAAAATGGGCCAAATGGGCCCAATGGGCTCTCTGACCCATTTGGGCCAATTTGTTGGGAAAGTAGCAAAAGACAGATCAGAATGCGAAATTTGCATATCCGGAACCAAAACCCCGCATTTTGGGCTGCACGAGCATGTGGGCCCGTTTGGGCCTAAATGGAATTTAGGCCCAATAGCTCTGTAGAGACCCAGGAAGGGTTCCGTGTCGCTCGAGGAGGCAGTAGGCCTTCAGAAAGGCCGGTAATGCAAAATTATCGACATACCCTTTATGGGTAAATTATCGAAATACCCTCGGTGGGTAAAATTATTAAAACGCCCTAATTGGGAAAAATGACGTTCATACCCTTAGGGGCTGATATGGTATGTTTGTGTATACTTTGATTAATTTACCATGATGATACATTATTGCATACATGAAATTATTATGTCATGACATGATGCATGGGGTTGGGTTATATTAATGGAGGAAGTGTATTGTTACTGGTGGCTTGGCCACAAATACTGTTACTGGCAACTTGCTGTAATACTGTTATAGGTGGCTTTGCCATATATACTAATACTGGTAGCTTAGCTGCGTTTATACTGGTAGCTCGACTGCATTTTTGGAGTGTAGCGGATGGGTGGGTCGATTTAGGAATCCCCACAAGAGTGTAGGGTTGGTCCGGTTGGAGTGTAGCGGATGGACTATTAGGTTGGGGATTGCATTTTCTGTTTGCTTCACAATGACTTTGGGACCATGGGGCCAAATTGATACTGTATAGGGCTAAGGCCCAGATTGTTACTGAGTAGCGGTTCGGTCCAATTTGATTATGTATGGGCTCGGACCAGCTAATAACCGATTAGGATATTATACACTGAGTTCTCGTGAATCACCTCGTTGTTTCAACCTTGCAGGTGATCCCCAGCGTTAGTGGATTTGGAGCTGTGGAGGACTCTGAGGTGGCCATACACCAAGAATTATTCTCGTAAACTTAGTAAATTACGGTCTTCTTTATTTTAGTTTAATTATTGATTTGGGTTAATGCTTTTGTAATAAGGCCTTTGGTATAACTTCTTTTAAGTTTTTCCCTAATAACTGCTAGATTTATAAATACGTAGTTTTCTTAAAACAACAACAATTGTTTTCAAAATATCACATCTTCGTAATCTGTTGAAAATTTCTTTCTTTAATAAACAAAGTTTTCAATATTGGTAATAACAACGTTTTCCATGATAACACCATAAAAGCAAATATGAATTTCAACAACAAAGCTCAAAGTTTTCCAAGAAAGAATACGGAGTTTTCAACGAGAACGCAGTTTTAAATAACTTTTCCATGTGACATGCTAGATCTGGTCGTAACGTCTATGTCGGGTTTGGGGTGTTACATTTTATGGTATCAGAGCCAGTTTGGAAAACTAGACTTGTGGAATGGGTACGAAAACATTTCCAAAAAAATGGTTGGAAATATGATTTAAGAAATATATGTGTTTGGGAAGTATGGTACCTGAGTCTCCGGCACCAAATTCGTAAGTCTTCTAACTTTGTCTGAAAATAGGATGGAATGACTTTAGTAACTACCAGAGTTAGTGGTATTATACTAAGATTATTAGCTATAGGAGCCAAAGCCTATAGAGATGAGACATTAGGAAATTCAAATTGTGAGAACAACTCTTATACCCACTTCTCATAAAACATTTGTTAATAAACATTGAATTATATACTGATTCATAAAATTTTTAAACAGATTAACTCAATTCAGTGACATGAGTACAATAGGACGTGGACGTGGTAGACATGGTCGGGATAGGGGCCAAAGTGCTGGGGCTGGGTCCAAAGCATCGAGGCACATGCCTGAGATGGAAGCACCTACATAACCAGTGATCAAACAGCGTCCCATGATCGAACTGGAGGGGACGATACTTTGTCCCAAGCTATGCTGCGAGTTTTGGAACGGGTTGCTGGAGCAAGTACTGGATCGGTAGCCCGAAAATCTATTCCTTAGCGACTTCGGGCAAATAGGGCTGAGGTATTTAGGGAATTCTGGTGTAGTTCCAAGTGTAGCTGAATACTGGTTGGAGGCAGTTGAACGAATTATGGATGACCTGGACTGCACTATAGAGGAAAAATTGAAAGGAGCAATGTCACTCTTGCGGGATGAGGCATATCAGTGGTGGCTCACTATGAAAGAAGGTACTCAAGCGGATCGTATCACCTGGGATTTCTTTAAAGTGGCATTTCAGGGAAAATATGTCGGGGCTAGCTATGTTAATGCTCAGAGAAAATAATTTTTGAGTTTAGTTCAGGGGAGTAAGTCGATTGGCGAGTACGAGGTGGAGTTTTTTACGTCTGAGCCGATACGCCCAGGGGATAGTCTCGACTGATTATGAACGATGTGTGCATTTTAAAGGTGGGCTACGATATGAGCTGCAGGTACTGATAGCTCCGCAGCGGGAAAGAGATTTCGTTGTATTGGTGGAGAAAGCCAAGATTGCTGAGGAGGTGAAATGCACTGAATAGCAGAATCGTGACAAGGATAAAGGTAGGAATAAGAGGGATTTTAGGCCTTCCAATTCTTCTAACAGATTCCAAAAGAGGCCTAGATTTAACGAGCTGGCCCGAACTGGAGTTCTGTTTGCTACTGGCAAACCGCAGCCTTGAGCAGTGTGTGGGTTATTTCATTAGGGTGAATGTTAGAAGAGAGTTGGGGCTTGCATGTTATGCTGGTTCTGTGTGTTGTTTAAAGGTGTTTAGAGGCCCTAGAGAGGCCTGGGGTCGAGTTTGAGCCCTGGTAAAATTTTGGTTTTTGGGCACTTCAGTGGGGTGAGTTAGGGAAAGCAGGGCTTAAGGTTAATTAAGTGTGGTTCCTAACACAAGCAAGATAGTGGCACAGTGGTGGTGGCATCAACTTGAATGCAAGGGGAGTGAGGTTCGAATCTCACAGGTAGCTATTGGGGGTTTTATTTTTGTGCTCAGGGAAGGAAGGAAGTTTAGTGGAGTTCAAACTCTGCAGAAGAGGGAGAGGACTTGGTCAAGCTTTTCAAATGGGTGATGGTGAGTGGATTGTGGAGGAAATGGGGGAGAGAATCGTGAGAACGAAGGGAGAGGAGGAAGTGGCCAAATTTGGGGAAGTGTATGGGGGTTTTGGTCAATGAAAGTGTCTTTTGTAAGGGTGCATCCGGTTTTAGGGAGTGTTGTGCCGAAATTCTCTAGTGCATCTTAGTTATTTTTTTCCTTTCTTTCTTATATTCTTTTGCATTTTCGGCATTTGCTACTCAAGTATTTCGAGTATCTGGTTGCATCTTTCATCGCCGAAACCTTAATCATTATAATGGGTTCTTCTCTTTATTTTTTTTTATTTTAGACACTTTTCTTTCCTTGATTGTTTCCAAACACCTATAGCTGAATCCCTCTCTGACCTCTTTTTCTTCAAGTGGCCGAATCTCTTCAACATCTATTCTTTATCTGGTGTTCTGTAAGTGGTAAGCCTCTATGTCTGTGCTCTTCCTTCTTCTTTTGTTATCATATATTTTCTTGGACTAAATGCCTTACTCTCACATTTTATTTCTTCTTCCTCTCTACTTAGCCAAGCCAAACTTTCTCCTAGGGTTTAGGCCAATTTCTCCTTAGCAACATCATGCTTAGGTGTCAACATTGGTTAAGGGGTAAGTGAAGGTTTGTGATTACTTTTTGTAACGTTGTGGTATTTTGGTGCCTCTTTTGGAGAGTTAGCGTCGGTCTTTTTTTTTTTTTTAGGGAGGGTCAAATGTTGCTTTGGTGCTAACATCTTGGGTGTATACTACTCTCTTGTAGGAGCGTATGGTGGTAGTCAGAAGGCGGGGCTGAATATCGAGACTTGGTAGGAGAAGAGCACATTTGTGGTAAGTGATTCTAGTCTGAGTAATTCGTTAGACTCATGAAATCTTTTAAGAATGATAAGGATAACTTTCGATTATGGTTCTCAGGTGCTACGAAGAGGAGCGTGATTCATAAACGTATAGGTTTGTAATCTCACACCCATTTCTTAAATGATTACTTGTGGGATGGTGCGAATTGGCCAAAATCTATAAAGCCAAAAACCGATAACCTATGACCACACGAGTGTGCGAACGCTCCCAGTGGTAAATCGAGAAACCAATCATGACGTTAAGTCGATAGGAGTGTCACGAACACTCTCGTGATACCAAGGCTATAACAGCCTAATCGGGCCAAAATGGGCCAAATGGGCCAAATGGGCTCTCCGACCCATTTGGGCCAATTTCTTGGGAAAGTAGCAAAAGACAAATTTGGATGTGAAATCTGCATATCCGAAACCAAAACCCCGTGTTTTGGGCCACACGAGCGTGTGGACTTGTTTGGGCCTAAAATGAACTTTAGGCCCAATAGCTCCATAGAGACCTAGGAAGGGTCCCGTGTCGCTCGAGGCAACAGTAGGCCTTTGGAAAGGTTGTTAATGCAAAATTATCGACATACCCTTTATGGGTAAATTATCAAAATACCCTCGACGGGTAAAGTTTCTAAAACGCCCTCGTTGGGAAATATGACCTTCATACCCTTAGGGGCTGATATGGTATGTTTGTGTATGCTTTGATTAATTTACCATGATGATACATTATTGCATACACGAAATTATTATGCCATGACATGATGCATAGGGTTGGGTTATATTAATGGAGGAAGTGTATTGTTACTGGTGGCTTGGCCACAAATACTGTTATTGGCAGCTTTGCTGCAATACTGTTATCGGTGGCTCTTCCACATATACTAATATTGGTAGCTTAGCTACATTTATATTGGCAGATCGATTGCATTTTTGGAGTGTAGCGGATGGGTGGGTCGATTTAGCAATCCCCATGGGAGTGTAGAGCTGGTACGGGTGGAGTGTAGCGGATGGACTGTTAGGTTGGGGGTTGCATTTTCTGTTTGCTTCACAATGACTTTGGGGCCGTGGGGCCAAATTGATACTGTATAGGGCTAAGGCCCAGATTGTTACTAAGCAGGGCTTCGTCCCAATTTGATTTTGTATGGGCTCGGGCCCAGCTAATAACCGATTAGGGGATTATACACTGAGTTCACGTGACTCACCCAGTTGTTTCAAACTTGCAAGTGATCCCCAGCGGTAGTGGATTTGGAGCTGTAGAGGACTCTGAGGTGGTCATACACCGAGAATTATCCTCATAAACATAGTAAATTATGTTTTGCTTTATTTTAGTTCAATTATTGATTTGGGTTAATGCTTTTGTAATAAGACCATTAGTATAATTTCTTTTAAGTTTTTTCTTAATAGTATACGTACTTTTCTTAAAACAACAACAATTGTTTTCAAAAATATCACATCTTCGTAATCTGTTGAAAATTTCTTTCTTTAATAAACAAAGTTTTAGGTATTGATAATAACAATATTTTCTGCGATAACACCATAAAAGCAAATATAAATTTCAACAACAACAAAGCTCAAGGTTTGTATGGTCCCAAATGCTGAACTCCAATGTATTGGACCGAGCTGAGTGAGAAAAATATTCACTGGGTTGATTTTATCCGAGAGACTAAAGATAAAGTGAAAGTAATTTGCGATAGTTTGAAAGCAGCTTCAGATTGATAGAAATCGTATGCAGATTTTAAACAAAAAGACATTGAATTTTAGATTGGTGATAAAGTATTTCTGAAAGTATCTCTGTGGAAGAAAATTCTTTGATTTGGTCGCAAAGGCAAATTGAGTTCGCATTTCATCGGGTCGTATGAGATCATCGAAAGAATAGGGCTGGTGGCATATTGGCTAGTATTACCGTCAGAATTAGAAAAGATCCATGATGTGTTTCATGTGTCGATATTGCATCGATATAGATCGGATCCATCACATGTAATTTTTCCGGCAGAGATTGAAATTCAACCCGACATGACCTATAACAAAGAACCGATCAAAATTTTAGCTCAAGAGGTTAAACAATTGAGAAATAAAAGCATAGCTTTAGTGAAAGTAATTTGGCCGCGGCACGGTGTCGAAGAAGCCACGTGGGAACCCAAGGAAGCTATAAGAAAACAATACGCTAACCTTTTTCTGGTAAGATTTTCGGGGACGAAAATCCCTAAGGAGGAAGAGTTCTAATAGCCCGTTTTTAGTCAAACCGAATAGTGGTTTTGAGAGCACAAATATAAATTCAAAATAATTATTTCATTATTATTTTAATGTTCACAGCATGACAGTATGTTTGTGTGAAAATTTCATTAAGAAATTTTATCGTTTGAATGCTCAGTTCGGTAAAAATGACTAAATCGCGTAAAGTGCAAAAGTGATGTTCTAATAGCTAAATGTATCTAATAGCTATAGAACCTTAGAGTAAGAGTCCTTCCGTGGTAAGTAGACCATTGTTTGTTTGAGTGGACAAAGATAAGCATGGTTAGGTGAAGTTTTAATATTAATAGCTAAGGTTAAATAAGTAATTTAGTAATAAAATTAAAATTTAGTAAAACAAATGACATTTTCTATTCATCCATG
Organism: Gossypium rotundifolium; assembly: GCA_025506655.1. Taxonomy (NCBI): domain Eukaryota; kingdom Viridiplantae; phylum Streptophyta; class Magnoliopsida; order Malvales; family Malvaceae; genus Gossypium; species Gossypium rotundifolium. The sequence goes on along the minus strand of CP106732.1, from coordinate 65,224,893 downwards.
TTCTCCACCAATTTTTCTAACGAGAAAACACCATTTTTGAGCTCTTGAACATTCGTCCTATCTCTCTAGTTTTTAATGATTTCTAGGTTTTTGGAGTCGTTGTAACTCAATCTAGCTAGCCTAGGGACAATTTTGCAAAATTGTTAAAGAGTTAAGATGTTGCTATTGATGAATAAGCATGTATTTTAAAGATTGATGATAGATTATGATTGTGGAAAGGTTGTGGGTAAATTGTCAAATAAATAAAAAATATGGGATGATATGTGTACTAGGAAAATTTGGCTAGCATGGTTTTGTATCAAATTGCATGAATTTGTGATTTTATGAAATAAGGACTAAATTGTAAAAATGTGAAACATTAGGGGAAATGTGTAAAAGTTCCTTAATGTGAATTTTGGACTAAATTGAATAGAGAGATAATTAAATAAGTTAATTTTGATTATATTTAGATCAAGAAAGGTGAAATACGGACTTAGATTGGGGAAAGAACAAGGTTTCGAATTAGTTGACTCGTGTCATCGTTTTTACAATCGAGGTAAGTTTGTATGTAATAAGTTTTGTTATAAATGTATTTTAAATGTATTTTAAATACTTTGATATTGCATAAATTGTGAATACGAGACTACGAACATGTTCGACGATGATTCGACAAATGTGAAAATCTCGATTGAATCTTAGGAATAGATTAGGATACAAATGACATGTGATAGGGATTATTGTGATTATATGATCCAGGTGCTAGTTTTGTACATCCTACTGGTCACTGAGTATACCGGCATGTGTTGCGGTTACTTGATAGCTTGTGTGAGCAGCACCGTGTAGCTACGTCTTGACTGACAGCTTGTGTGAGTAGGCCCGTTGATAGCTCGAGAGTGAACATTATTGAAATATGATATTGAGATAGGTTCGGCTATATATATATTTATTAGCACTTTGGGTGCTAGATTTTTGAGTATCCTATATTATTCCAAATGGTTCAATGGGTATATCAAAGACGAATGTGTGTGAGATTGATACAAGATGGTACAGGTACATACATGAGTCGTATAAGCTTTAAATAGAAGAAATTGTGAAGTTCATATATAATCTTGTGGTTGAATATATGAAAGGTTTGTTAGTTAATAAGAGTTTCATATTAATATATTCAATTTGTTGAATAGTATATTTATAATTAAATTGGGTTTATTTCATACGAGCTTACTAAGCTATAAAGCTTACTTTGTTTATCTTACCATGTTATATAGTGATTTCAAAGCTAGCTCAGATTCGAGAATCGTCGGAGACTTCATCACACTATCAAGCTATCGTTATAGTACTTTTGAATCTATGTATTAGAATATATGGCATGTATAGGAACATTGGTCATTTTGATATATGATGAATTTAGCTATTAGAATTGGCTTGTAAATGTTTAAAGTTTGGTCTTGTATATATAGCCATGAATGTTGCCTTAATTTGTTTGGTTTGGTTTTGCATATGGCTCTTATTATGTGTTTAAATATGGTTGTATGATGCTTGTTGATAATAGGTATTATGGATATAAAATGGTTGAGATTTGAGTTTGTTATGTATGTGAAATTAGGTAAAAAAAAATGCATGTTTAGAAAATGACCATATTGATGATTTCATAAAGTGAAAGTTGGCATGAAATTGAATGGCACATTATGAGATTGTATATATTGGATTTGTTGGTGTTGGAAATGGTATAAAATATGCTTGAGTGAGAATTATTGAATGCCTATTATATGCTATGTTTTGTGCTATTTGAGTTTGGTGTAGGTACATACAAATTGGGTGGCAAAATGGCTTGGTAAATAGCCTATTTTTGTCCAAATGGGCAGAGACACTAGCGTGTGTCTCAGCCGTGTGTGACACACGATTATGGTGCACGACCGTGTGTCCCCTGGTGCTGGAATATAATCCAAGTCATTATACTCCACATGGCCTTACACATGGACGTGTGACTTGGCTGTGTGGCATAAGTCAGTATACCCTACAGGTTTAGCACGGCCTAGCACACGGCCTGGTATACGAGCGTGTATGGCCATTTTTAGGGCACATGGGCATGTATGTTGGCTATGTGACCCAAGTTAGAGAGTTACACGGGGTCAGACATGGGCTAGGACACGGCCATGTGCTCCCATTTCGAATGTCTACACAGCCTGTGACATGGGCATGTGTCCCCTGTTTTTGGAAAATTTTTCTAAGTCTTTCAAAATTTTCTAAAGTTATCAGTTTAGTCTCGAACCACTCCAAATGCATGTTTTGGGCCTTGTAGGCTCGTATTAGGGACAAAATGAATGTTGTTGAATGATAATTATATTGAATTTGAAAATATATGTGTAATTGTATAATAAGTTCGGTAATACTCTGAAACCCTATTTTGCCATTGAATATGGGTGAAGGGGTGTTGCACAAGCATTATATGTGTTATGAGATTGAGATAGCATAGGCTATGTATGTGGAACTTAGGGTGCGAGATTTTCATGTATCCGATATTATTTTGAATGGTTCAAATGGTAAATCAAGGATTTGGATGAGTACGAGATCGATACGGGTTGGTATAGTGTTTTTGAAGCTAGCTCGGATTTGGGAGTCGTCGGAGACCTCATCACACTATCAAGCTATCACTTTGGTACTTTTGAGCTTATGTTTTGGTTATATGGCATGTATAGGGTTTCTAGTTATTTTGGTATATAGTTTGGTACTGGAATTGGCCATTTGAGTTGGCTTGTAAATGTTAAGTGTTTAGTTTTGTTTATTGCCATGTGATTTGGCTTATTTTGGTAAATTTGGAGTTGTATATAAGTGTGCTAATGGCTTTTGTTTTGAGTCTATTAATATCCATATAAATTCTTGTTGTGATTGGTTGTTTTTATATTGATATTTAGAGTATGAAATAGTCTATGTTTGAGAGTTGATATGCTTGTGAATTTAGGTAAAATAATGCATGTTTGAAAATGACCTTATTGATGATTTAAGAATGTGAATTGTAGGTATTGAAATGGTATAAATTATGCTTGGTTGAATGTCTATTTATGCCATATTGTGTGCCATTTGGTTTGGTTTGGTGAATGAATGTAACACCCCTAACCCGTAACCATCACTAGTTTAGGGTCAAGAGGCATTACCGAAAAATCAAAAACTTTTACGGACATTTCATAACATAATTTAACAAATCACATCAAAGTGTCCCTTAAATAGGTCTATGAGACCTTAATCATGCTTTGTAAAGGGGCTGGGACTAAACTGAACACATATGAAAATTCTCAGAAATTTAAAAAATTTTCTAAGTTACAGAGGTCACACGCCCGTATGGGCAGGCATGTGCCTCCCACGGCCTCAAACACGCCCGTGTGTCTAAGCGGTGTCAAAACAGGGCATACATACTGACTTGTCCACACGGTCGTGGACACGCCCATGTGCTTCACCCGTGGTCGCTACTGACTTGCACCACATGGCTAGTCACACGCCCGTGTGTCCAGCCCATGATCGAGTCTGACTTGTTTTAAATCGCAACCTCGAAGGACACGGTTGAGCCACACATCCGTGTGCTCAACCGTGTGGGCAAATATAGGCCGTTTGCAAGGCCAAATTGCCACCAACACATTGGGTCATCCCTACAAGCAACATACCAATACAATTCATGCCTAAATAACCAACTTTTCCAAGCATTCAAAAGCATCTCAAGCACAACATTTCATACAACAATTAGCTCAATCAATTCACATTCATTTTCAAGTATAATTCATCAAAAACCTACCATTTCCTTATAACAACCATTCATCCAATATATGCTTACCTTGCACAAATGAGCTTACCATTGTTATGATCCTTTCTTAACCATGGAACCATACCAAAACAAAGCATCATATAGCATGACTCTTCATTCATAAAACATTCATTTTATCTAGCCATATCACATGGCTATATACGCATCTCAAATATAGTCCATTTCAACTAGACTATACATGCCATACTTAATATTTATACATTTTGAAAAGGTACCAAAATGTGTTTTGAGTAGTGTGATGACGATCCTCGGCGATCCCAGAGCCTTCAATAGCTTTGACAATCTATAAAACGGAACAAACACACACAAAGTAAACTTTCAAAAGCTTAGTAAGTCATATACAAATAAACTTAACATAAATGCATATAATCACAATAATACAATGTCATTAATATATTTTCCAATGACAAATTCATATCATTTTATTTAGCTCATTTGCTTAGCCATTGCTCACCCACATATCATATCTCAAATATCACTTTTACTCATTGCACATCCCTACATATATCACATTTTATTCATTACATCAAGGTAAATATACTTACCTTTCATGCTTATACAAAGCATACTCATCAAATGTACCTAAAACGAATATACATTTCACCTTGTCTCTTGTTTCTCGGAATTACCATTTGAATCGTTCGGAATCTAATAGGATACTCAAAATGCTCAGAATAGTCGTACAATGCCAACATCCCAGACGTGGTCTTACATGTACTCAGATATCGATGCCATTGTCCCAGACAGGGTCTTACATGAATCAATTGCGATGCCAATGTTCCAGACATGGTCTTACACATAAATCTCAAACCGATGCCAACGTCCCAGACGTGGTCTTACACGATTTCTCAAATCGAACACCTATATCATGACATATATAACCCTATCTATTCCTAGGTTCATACGTGAATTTTTTAGATGTTGACAACATGTCGATACTATCTCAGATTTCATGTACTCCTCATCTCATACACATTTATCATTATGAATTCTCTTATGAATACATATATATATATGTAAATACATTTATTTGTATATAAACTTACTGTAACACCCCTAACCCGTATCCGTTGCCAGATTAGGGTTAAAGACATTACCAGACAGATCAGAAACTTTACATACATTTCATACAACCATTCATCAATTGCAATCAAAGTGTCCCTTTTATAGGTCAACGAGACCTTAATCATACTTTAGAATTGGGTCAGAACTAAACTGAACACATACTAATATTCTCAGAAATTTAAAAGTCTTCCAAGTTACAGAGGTCACATGCCCGTGTATGCAGGTTGTGTGCCTCTCACGACTACTAGACACGCCCATGTGTCCTGGCCATGCCAAATCAGAGCATGTAAACTGACTTTTCCACACGGCTACCAGACACGTCCGTGTGTCTTGGCCGTATAACATTAGGCTAGTTACTGACTTACTCACATGGCTACTAGGCACGCCCATATGCCATGGTCGTGTACACTTAAGATAGCTACTAACTTATACCAACGGCCACTAGCCATGCCCGTGTGCCACGATCGTCTAGGTAAAACAGACCACTTGCAAGGCCAAAGTGCTACCACACAAGGGTCAAACCTACAAGTGAAATTACCAATTCATTTCATGCACACTTGACATCCAAAAACAAGTTAGACAATCAACATATCTTCATATACAAACTTATTTCCAATCATACCACTTTCCCAACTAAAACACATATACTTTCAAACATATTGCATTCACACATACCATAATTTTGACCATTTCTTTGCTTAAACATACATACTCATAATGCATTCATATGCTTACTATAGCCTTGGCAATTCCATTAGCTATCAATCCATACAAAACATACATCATGTATGATATTTACTCAAACATAATACCAACATTTATCTAGCCACATCTCATGACTAATTTTATACATCTCAAACATAACTTAAAGTGACTAGTCTATACATTCCATATCTAGCTATATACATATTTCAAAAGTACCAAAATGATTTTGAGTAGTGTGATGATGATCCTCGACAGTCCCCGAGCCTTTAGTAGCTTTGAAGATCTATAAAATAGAGCAAACACACACAGAGTAAGCTTTCTAAAGCTTAGTAAGCCATATACAAATAAACTTAGCATGAAATGCACATAACCATATTGATACAATGAAATTAATGGTTCTCATAGCAAATTCATCACATGTATTTCTTTGGCTATTTGCTTAGCCATATCTTACCACATTCTTCAACTCAAATGTCACATATACAAATAGCTCTTTTAAGCATCTCTTCACATATCATTCTATCATTTCATTTCACATATCCATCTTAGTAAGTTCATGTAGATACTTACCTTTCATACACACTTAGTGTACATAACAAGCATACTTAAAACAGAAATACCAATCACATAGTCGTTCGTATCTCAGATTTTCCCGTTGAACCATTCGAAATCTTATAGGATACTAAGAGTGCTTGGGATAGTCGTACAATGCCAACGTCCCAAACGTGGTCTTATATGTAATCAGATATCGATGCCACTATCCCAGACAGGGTCTTACACGAATCATTATGATGCCAATGTCCCAAACATGATCTTACACGTAAATTCTCATATCGATACCAACGTCCTAGACGTGGTCTTACAAAAAATCTCAAATCAACGCCAACGTCCCAGACGTGGTCTTACATGATATCACATAACAGACACCTATGTCATGACATAGACTACCCTATCTATTCCTAGGTTCAAATGGGACTTCTTGGACATTGTCGCTATGTCGATTCTATCTCGGAATTCATGTATACATCATCTCATATACATTCATCATAATCAATAGTCATAAGAATATACATAATTCAATACAAATACATTTATTTGTATATTGACTTACCTCAGATTTGAATATTCGTTCAGACTTAGAAATTCTACTACATTTTCTTTCCCGTGATCTAAGTCCGTTTTGTAACACCCCATACCCGAGTCCAATGCTAGAACTAGATACGAGACATTACTATGCTTGACTTACTAGAACATACTTTTATGGGTTATAAATTTTTTTTATCCAACTTCAAACATTTATTTCTTGGTCAAATCATACATATTATGGGCTTACGAGGCCTTAAACACTTATCCAAAAACATTTGGACACTAAATCGAAAACTAAATTTTGAAGGAGGGTTCACACGCCCATGTTACTTGGGACAAGCCCGTGTACCCTTAGACACACCCATGCCTACAACCATTGGGAGTTACTGACTTCAATCACACGGCCTTAAAATGCCCATATCCACAATTGTGGGAGGCTACTGACTTCAATCACACGGCCTAGGCGCATGCCCATGCTTTGACCGTGTGTCTTACACGGTTCATACATAAGGTTGTGTAAGATAACTGTGGCATATCCTGAATTAAAACATTAAAGTGCAGGGTTTACACGGCCTAGACATACGTCCGTGGGTCTAACCGTGTGGGCGCTTAAAGGCTAGTTACCAAGCCATTTACCACCTGAAATAAAGATCATACACAAATCAACAATAACACATTTTCCATGAATAATACTACGTATTTCATTGATTTCTATATACAAACCAACTTAAACCATTTGGCCAACCATTTAGCCATATACAAAAGAATAATAAACTTGATTGTCTATACAATGGCTTTTCTCAAAACATATTTTTAGAATGAATGCTTTCTATACATGCCATACTTAGTAAAATAATTTGGCTATACCAAAACAAGGGTTGATAGTGTGCTACAAGCTTCGACTCTGATGGTCCACAAATTAGCTTGGCGGGACTACATAGAAAGAAATAATTAAAGATGTAAGCATTTAGCTTAGTAAGTTTGCATGTACAATTCATAAAAGAATAACATGATTAATATAATCCATTTAACATAACAATGGTATCATAATTTTCAGCTATAAAGCTTACTCACTCATACATGATTCTTACTTGTCTCATGATATTTGCTATTCTCATACTTGTAAGGTAAATAAGGTACCTGTACCACTTGATCACATTGATCAACATTTTTTTAAACATAATAATTATGATCTCTAACTCATCATTCATAACATAATTAATACTCGATTTCAACTAGATGATAACTTTGCTTTCTTAGCTTTCTTGTTGTCACATTTTAACTTTACTCATTTGCCCAATGAATTTCTGTGATTAACCGAGGATACTAAATCTCTTACCATGATCTTGATACCAACGCCATATTCTAAATATGGACTTACGTGGAATATCTCTTCTTGCATCAATGCCAAGCTTGCCTTGGACTTACATGATATCTCTATTCAATGCCAAGCTTGCCTTGGACTTACATGATATCTCTATTCAATGCCAAGCTTGCCTTGGACTTACATGATATCTCTGTTCAATGCCAAGCTTGCCTTGGACTTACGTGATATCTCTGATCAATGCCAAGCTTGCCTTGGACTTACGTGATATCTCTGTTCAATGCCAAGCTTACCTTGGACTTACATGATATCTCGGTTCAATGCCAAGCTTGCCTTGGACTTACATGATAACTTGCTTGATTGCCGATGCCATGCCTTGGCATGGTCTTATACAGACTTACTTGTCTCATGTGATGGATCGAGTATCCTAGGCAATTCTTATTCCATCGGGACTTGCTCGTAATTAATCTCATTGATTTCTTTATTTAGCAAAACATTAAACATTTGCTGAAAACAATGTACATTATAGTAAGCAATTCAATGATAGAAATCATAAAGCTTAGAAATCATTGAAAACTTACCTCAATATACAAAATGTATGTAGTTGTGCAATTTAGTCCTCGACTTTGTTCTTGCCTCATTTTCGATCCGGGCTTTATTTTTCTTGATCTATAATCATAAATAGATCATTTAATAATCATATTGACCAAATTGACTCATAAATCATGCTTTAGAAAAATTACTATTTTACCCCTATACTTTTTAATATTTGCACTTTTGCCCATAGGCTCGTAATATGATTTTCATGCAACTTTCTTAAACTTCATGCTTAGCCGAATCATTTTCTCTACTATAACAATCATCAATTCTCTCTCTTTCTAGTAGGTATGACCAGATTTTATAACTATTACAAAATGGTCCATACTATCATTTTTCATGAAATTCATTAAAGAAAAGATGTTAATCTAACATCAACCTCTCTTAAACTTCCATAAAACATCATTTAGCATGCATGTAATTCATGGGTAAATTTTTTTGGACATGCATCTTAGCTCATTTAATAGCTAAAAATGGCTAATTCATAATACGAGAACTTCGAAAATACAAAGAATATAAAAAACCAGGCTTAGGAGCACTTACTAGCAAGCTTGAAAAATTGAAGAACCCTAACTATGGCTTCCTTCAAATTTTAAGCAATGGGGGAAGAAGATGAGTAGGTTTTTCTCATCTTTTTCCTATTTTAATCATTTAATTCATAAATGACCAAAATGCCCTTATCACTAAAAATTTCTATAACACCATCTCAAGGCCAATTTTTGTCCAAAATTAAATTTTGGAAAATTCCTATTTAAGGGCTCCTAATTATTATTCTTAAGCTATTTCATACAAAAAGCTTCTAGAAACTCATATTTTGCAACTTTTGCAATTTAGTCCTTTTGGACCATTAAACAATAATTTAACAAAATTGCTTCATGAAACTTTCATACTAGCATGCAAACATAACATAAACTTTGTAAACTCATAAATTCGTCTCGGTTTCGTGGTCTAGGACCACTATTCTAACTAAGCCCTAAATTAGGCTGTTACAATTCTTCCCCTTAGGGTTTTTCGTCCTCAAAAATCTTACCAGCAGAAAGGTTTGGATACTGGTTTCTCATATTCTCTTCTGTTTCCCATGTAGCTTCCTCTATCCCATGTCTTTTCCACAATACTTTCACTAAAGCAATACTTTTATTTCTCAACTGTTTGACTACCCGAGCCAAAATGTTGATGGATTCTTCACCATAAGTCATGTCGAGATGAATCTCGATTTCTGACGGGGTAATGACATGTGAAGGGTCTGATTTGTAGCGTCTTAACATTTGCACGTGAAACACATCATGTATCTTTTCTAATTTTGATGGCAAAGCTAAACGATAAGCTACCGCCCAACTCTCTCCATAATCTCATAAGGTCTAATAAAACGTGGGATTAACTTGCCCTTTCGGCCAAATCTGAGAACCTTTCTCCACGGTGACACTTTCAAGAAAACTTTATCCCCGACTTGATACTCTATTTCTTTTCTTTTTAATTCCGAATAAGATTTTTGTCTGTCTGATGCAGCCTTTAAACATCTCAAATCACTTTTACCTTCTCTTCAGCTTCTTTAACCAAAATCAACCCCGTGAATTTGGTTCTATTTGAGTTCAATCCAAAACAAAGGCATCCAACACTTGCGCCCATATAAAGCCTCATAAGGTGCCATCTTCAAGCTCAACTGAAAACTATTATTGTAAGCAAATTCTATCAATGGGAGAAACTTTTCCCAACTGCTTCAAAATTCGAGAACACAACATTGGAGCATATCCTCTAGCACTTGAATTACTCTCTTGATCGACCGATCGGTTTGAGGGTGAAAAGTTGTGCTAAAGCTCAATCTTGTACCCAAGGCTTCTTACAGCTTCTTCCAAAATCTGGATGTAAATCTCAGATCTCTATCCGATATTATCGATAGAGGAACACCACGAAGCCTTACTATTTCTAAAACATACAAGTTTGCCAACTTGTTTAGTAAGTAATCAACTTGTACGGGTATAAAATGGGTTGACTTCGCGAATCTATCAACTACCATCCATATAGCATCCTTCTTGCTTGGTGAAAATGGTAAACCCATTACTAAATCCATAGTGATACGGTCTCATTTCCACTCAGGAACCAAAATGGGCTGAAGTAAACCAGAAGGTACTTGGTGTTCAGCCTTTACTTACTGACAAATCATGCACTTAGAAACAAACAATGAAATGTCTTTCTTTATTTTCGGGCACCAATACAGTTGTTTCAAGTCATTATACATCTTAGTACTTCCCGGATGTACAGATAAACATCCGTTATGTGCTTCATGCAAAATTTTCTGAATAAGCTCATCTTTTCTCGGTACACACTTTATTTCTAAACATCAAGTATCCATCATAATTAATTCAAAAGTCAGATTCGATATCTGACTCACACTGAGTTCTCTTGATTTGCAATTCATCATCTTCTTTTTGAGCCTCAAAGATCTCTTGAAGAAAAATTGGTCTAGCTCTCAACTCAGTTAGAATAGAATTATCATCGAATAAGGTCATCTGCAAATTCATTTCCCTTAACGCAAAAAGGGACTTCCTGCTTAAAGCATCAGCGACCACATTCGCCTTTCCTGGATGGTATTCAATGACCAACTCATAGTCTTTTATTAACTCTAACCATCTCCGTTGCCTTAAGTTCAACTCTTTCTGCGTCATCAAGTACTTCAGACTTTTGTGGTCAGTAAAAATTTGACATCTTTCACCATATAAATGGTGTCTCCAAATCTTCAAAGAGAAGACTATTGCAGCTAATTTTAGATCATGCGTCGGATAATTCTTCTCGTGAGGCTTCAACTGTCTGGAGGCATAAGTAATCACTTTGCCTTCTTGCATGAGTACGCAGCCTAATCCATTTAAGGATGCATCACTGTAAATTATGAATTCTTTCCCTGACTCGGGTTGTACTAAAACTAGAGCTTCTGTCAACATTGCTTTCAACTCCTCAAAACTTTGTTGTCATCTTTCCGACCACTCAAACTTCACATTCTTCTGTAACAATTTAGTCATCGGGGTTGCAATCATAGAAAACCCTTGGACAAATCACCTGTAATAGCCGGCTAGGCCTATAAAACTTCTAATCTCAGAGATATCTTAGGTGGCTTCCAGTCCATTATGGCTGAAATCTTACTTGGATCTACTCGGGCTCCATCTTTAGAGACAATTTGTCCCAAAAATCCCACTTCCTTGAGCCAGAATTCACTTTTACTGAACTTGGCATATAATTAGCTTTCTCGTAGAATTTGTAAGACTGTCCATAGGTGCTCAGCATGCTCATTCTCATCTTGGGAATAAATCAATATATCGTCAATGAATATGACTACAAACTTGTCGAGGTACGGTCTAAAAATGTGATTCATTAAGTCCATGAATACCGCAGGAGCATTGGCCAACCCAAAAGGCATGACTAAAAATTCATAATGCCCATACCTCATTCAAAAGGCAGTCTTGGACACATCTGAATCTTTTACTCATAACTGGTAGTACCCTGATCTCAAGTCTATTTTGGAGAACACAGTCGCTCCTTTCAGTTGATTGAACAAATCATCGATCCTGGGCAATGGGTGCTTGTTCTTTACTGTTACTTTATTAAGTTGACAGTAATCGATGCATAATCTCATGGTGCCATCTTTCTTTTTCACAAATAAAACCGGAGCACCCCATGGTGAACATCTTGACCTTGCATAACCTTGTCAGTCAGTTCTTGCAACTGTAACTTCAATTCTTTCAACTCTGTTGGACCATTCTGTAAGGAGTAATAGATATTAGTACTTGTCTGGGAGCTAGCTCAATGCTGAACTATACCTCTCTAACTGGCGAAAGTCCCGGTAATTGCTCAGGAAAAACATCCATGTACTCACATAATATCGGCACTGACTCAATCTTCAGCTCTGTTTCTTTATCATTCATCACAAAGGCTATATATGCTTCATACCCTTTTCTTAAACATCTCTGTGCCATCATATTAGAGATCATTACCGGCAATCTATCATGTTCATCTAATTCTACATGAAGAATATTGTAACATCCTAAATTTATAGGCTTATGCATTTAGTGTGGGGATATGTTTAATTTGTTAATATGGTGAAAGGGGTTTAAATTTGGGCTTAGAATTAGGCAAAGGCCCATATTAAATTATTTTAAGGTGGCATCATTAACAATTAAAAAGGAACAAGTTTTGGGTAGCAAAGAGCCCATGTTTTTAGGCCAATTTTGGCACTTTAAATGAAAATAGGGTGATGCCACATACAAGGAATTATGGGCCCAAATATTAAGTTTAATGAGGCCCAAATCTTTTAATTTAAGTAAGTTAAATTTTGGCATTAGGGTTAGTAGAGGTGGATGGCTACAAGGCTCAAAAATAGGAGAAATTATGTGGATTTTATAAGTGATAATATCATAGATAAAAGGAGGAAAGTTAGGAGCTTATCTTCAGGGAAGTGTTGGCGAAAATCCACTACCTAGAGGAGTGTAAAATTTGGCTCTTGCATGGAAAAGAGGGTGCCAAATTTCCCTCTCTTTAGCTTGAATTTAAGATGCGTTTAGGTTTTTAGCAAGAGGTGCCAAAATATCTATAAATAGGAGGGCTAGCTCCTTGTTTACTATTAATCGAAAACCCTAAATTCCTCTCCCATTGTGTCAATTTCCTAGCTTCTCCCTCTCCAATTTCTTTTCTCCAATTTCTTCAAAAGTCGAAACTCTTCTCCACTTTTCCTTCTTGTGTCGATTTCTCTAAAAAGCCGAAGCATCCATAGTCTTCTCTTTTATTCATCTTATTTTATAATTAGATCTATACTTCCGGCATTTAAATCTTCCATTGGCATTGCCGAATCCTCTTTCTAGTGCTAGCTGAATCTCCTATGCTAAGGAAAGTGTCGATTTTTGATTAGTTCTCATGATCTATTCCCGGTTTTTGAAAGGCCAAAGCTGAAAGCTAATAGTTTAGTGGTTCTACAATTCGGGATTTGAAGGAAGCTTGGTCAATTAGATCCAAAACCAAAAATTGCTAGTCTCCACTTTCGGGATTTTTAAGGTAAGAAGATTTCCCTAGATTTCTATTAGATATGATCATTAAATGCAAGATCTTAAGGTTATAATGAGAATTAACGATTAAATATTATGATAGTAATTCTGATAAGGACTTGTCATGGAATTAAATATGGATCAGGCAAAGGAGAAAATCCCTAAGTTTAAGAAAAGAGCAGTATCTGCCATTCGAGATTGGCCACTTGGTTGTGGACTGGCTTCTAAACAACACCTTAGGCAGATAGCAGTAGTGTCGACTAAAGATAGCGTTGACATAGAAAGCATCGTCTTATTGGTAATCAGGTGTGTAGATCTCTGACACACTAATAAACTTGTATGTCTGACTATATATATGTTATGGGTTTAAAAGCCAGAATGAGGCTGTATAGACAGTCGAATGGAACCCTAAAAGGGTTAGGCAAGGATGCCATGTACGTAAACATAGAACTCCCTATGTGTATCGAAAAATATATATGACTGCATGATGTTTTCTTTATGTGTATGCATGGGGTGGGAATATGATATTGAAGGGGAAGTGCATGATAGGTCACTGGGTGATCGGTGGTGGAAATCCCACATAAAAAAATGTTAGGTCACATAGTGATCGGTGGCTATGCCACATTCAATGATTCCTAATTAATAGGAATAGGCGGTCATTGTCGTTTTGGTGTGTAGCAGATGGAGGGTTGATTGTAGAAATCCCCAAGGTGTGATGGTTGGTACAGGTTGGTGTGTAGAGGTGGAAACCTAGGATGATTGTTACCTTCATGTATGGGCCAGGGCCCATAATGTGTTTGTGGGATCGGGTCATTGTGTGTTTTGAGATATATACACTGAGTCTTGGTGACTCACGCTTTCCTTTTCTACTCTTCTAGATGAGCGAGAGATCGTGGACATGGGAGCTTAGACGGACTCGAGGGGCTATCAAGTTTTATTTCTACAAGTTATTTTTGGGATTTCTTTAAATTTTATTTTATTTTATTTGGGAATATTTATGTAATAAGGCCCCTAGTTTTATTCAACTAAGAAGTTTTCAATGTTATGCAACTTATGAATTCATGATAAGGTTTATTCATACTTAATAATAGTAATACAAGGGATTTTAAATTTTAAAATGTCACTTATTTATCCAAATAATGTCCAATTGACTTACGATTTCCATAACGAACAAAGCAAAAGTTTTCAATGTACAACTCGTAGCATACCAGATCTGGTTGAAACGCATGGGTAGGGTTTGGGGGTGTTACAAATATCCCCATTTTCACATCTCATCTCAATGAATTTCTTCCTACAATTAACAATCACATTATGAGTGGTCAACCAATCCATACCAAGAATAAGGTCGAATTCATCAAATGGTAACAACATAAGATTTGCTTTAAAGCAATGATATCTAATCATTAATGGACAATCTTTGCAAACTTTATCAACTAACACACTCTTGCCTAAAAGATTAGACACTTTAATCATAAATTCTGTAAAATCTATAGGCATACTCAATTCGGATACTAATTTCATACAAATGTAACAGTGTATGGATCCAGGATCTATTAAAGAAATAACTTTGATATTGTAAAGAGAAAAGGTACCCATAATAACATCAGGGGAAGATGCCTCTTCGCGAGCACGGATAGCATCAGTTCTTGTAGGCGCTCTACCCTCGGGTTTCACAGCCAGCTCTCTGGGTTTATCTCTTCCAATTCCTCCACTTTCGGGTTTTTTTGTGGTCTTCCTCGTGTCATACTCCCGAATTTCTAGTTCTGAATTCTTTCTTCTTTAGTCATCTATGGGCAATATTTTATGAAATGGTCTTGAGATCCACATCTAAAACATGCATTTTCATGTGCTCGCCATTCTCCGAGATGTCGTCTGCCACACTGTGGACATTCAGGTCTGTCAGATCTAAAACTTCCAACACTTGCAACTAAAGTTATCTGTGCTTTATTTCCCGGATACTGCTTACTCTTATCCTTTCTTGAAAACCTAGTGGAAGTAGCTGATGAGCAGGAAAATCTCTTGACTTCTTGTACGAAGATTGGAATGACTTATTCCACTGTCTTTTTCTAGAGTGACAAGACTCTATTGCAGACTTTCTCTTCTCCTTTATCAGTTTTTCGGCTTTACAAGCCCTCTATACTAACACAACAAATTCCTTTAGCTCTAGGATAGCAACAACCAATTCGATGTCCTCATTTAACCCATCTTCAAACCTTCTACTCATGATGGCTTCAATGGAAACACATTTGCGAGCGTTCTTGTTGAGTTGTACAAACTCACGCTCATAATCAGTCACTGAAAATTTGCCTTGCTTTAGTTATAGGAATTCTTTTCGTTTTTTGGTCTACAAACCTTTGGCTGATATATTTTTTCTTGAATTCTTCTTGGAAGAATTCCCATGTGACTCTTTCCCTCGGTACAACCGACACAAGGGTGTTCCACCATTGGTAAGCAGAGTATCTTAAGAGGGAGACTACACACTTCATGCATTCCTTAGAGGTGCATGACAGCTCATTAAATACCCTGGTGGTATTTTCCAACTAGAACTCAGCTTTTTCTGAATCATCATCTCTTTTAGCCCGAAATTCTTTTGCCCCATGTTTCCTAATCCTATCAATTGGAGGTTTATCTCCTCTTACCACCTCTACCACTGGAGGGGCTACTGGAGCAGGTTGTGGAACAAGTGGGGGTGGAGGAGGTTGTGCATTCAGGTTCGCATGTACAAACCCTGTATACCATGTATTCATCATGTGGAAGAAGGCTTCTCTAGCCTCTTCTCATCCTCTTTGACTCACCGTAGTGGGTCTATTCTCATTCTCACTTTAAGACTTTGTCCCTTCAATGGAGCCAAGATTACTTTCTATGTCATCCGCCACATTTCCTTCGGGATCCATTTACTATATGTATAAACATAATTTAAAATCGTCAAGAGTCATCACACTATCATTATAAAAACATTCTTACAATATGGCATGTATAGCTAGACTCTTCTCATGCTACGTTAGTCCTAGGACCAACTAAATCGTAGCTTTGATTCCACTAAATGTAACACCCCATACCTGAGTCCTATGCTAGAACTAGATACGAGACATTATTACGCTTGACTTACTAGAACATACTTTTACGGGTTATAAATATTTTTTATCCGACTTAAAACATTTCTTTCTTGGTCAAATCATATGTATTATGGGCTTACGAGGCCTTAAACACTTATCAAAAAACTTTTGGACACTTAATCAAAAACTAAGTTTTGAAGCGGGGTTCACACGCCCATGTTACTTGGGACACACCCGTGTACCCTTAGACACACCCATTCCTACAACCGTGGGGAGTTACTGACTTCAATCACACGGCCTTAACACGTCCATGTCCACAACCGTGGGAGGCTACTGACTTCAATCACACGGCCTCGGCACATGCCCATGCTTTGACCGTGTGTCTTACATGGTTCATACACACGACCATGTAAGATAACCATGGCATATTCTAAATAAAAACATTAAAGTGCAGGGTTTACACAGCCTAGACACACGCCTGTGGGTCTAACCATATGGGCGCTTAAAGGCTATTTACCAAGCCATCTACTACCTTGAAATAAAGATCATACTCAAATCAACAATAACACATCTTCCATGAATAATACTATGTATTTCATTGATTTCTATATACAAACCAATTTAAACCATTTGGCCAACCACTTAGCCATATACAAAAGAATAATAAACTCGATAGTCTATACAATGGATTTTCTCAAAACATGGTTTCAAAATGAATGCTTCCTATACATGACATACTTAGCAAAATAATTTGGCTATACCAAAATAAGGGTTGATAGTGTGCTAGGAGCTCCGACTCCGATGATCCACAAATTAGCTTGGCGGGACTACATAGAAAGAAAGAATTAAAGACGTAAGCATTTAGCTTAGTAAGTTTGCATGTACAATTCATAAAAGAATAACTTGATTAATATAATCCATTTAACATAACAATGGTATCATAATTTTCAGCTATAAAACTTACTTATACATGATTCTTACTTGTTTCATGATATTTATTATTTTCATACTTGTAAGGTAAACAAGGTACCTGTACCACTTGATCATATTGATCAGTATTTTTTTAAACATAATAATGATGATCTCTAACTGATCATTCATAACATAATTAATACTCAATTTCAACTAGATGAGAACTTTTTTTCTTAGCTTTCTTGTTATCATATTTTAACTTTACTCATTTGCCCAATGAATTTCTACGATTAACCAAGGATACTAAATCTCTTGCCATGATCTTGATACCAAAGCCATATTCTAATTATGGACTTACATGGAATATCTCCTCTTGCATCAATGCCAAGCTTGCCTTGGACTTACATGACATCTCTGTTCATTGCCAAGCTTGCCTTGGACTTACATGATATCTCTGTTCAATGCCAAGCTTGCCTTGGACTTACATGATAACTTGCTTGATTGTCGATGCCATGCCTTGGCATGGTCTTATACGGACTTACTTGTCTCATGTTATGGATTGAGTATCCTGGGCAATTCTTATTCCATCGGGACTTGCTCGTAATTAATCTCATTGATTTCTTTATTTAGCAAAGCATTAAACATTTCCTGATAACAATGTACATTATACTAAGCAATTCAATGATAGAAATCATAAAGCTTAGAAATCATACAAACTTACCTCAATATACAAAGTGTATGTAGTTGTGCAATTTAGTCCTCGACTTTGTTCTTGCCTTGGTTTCGATCCGGACTTCGTTTTTCTTGATCTATAATCATAAATAGATCATTTAATAATCATATTGACCAAATTGACTCATAAATCATACTTTGGCAAAATTACTATTTTGCCCCGATACTTTCTAATATTTGCACTTTTGCCACTAGTCTCATAATATGATTTTCATGCAACTTTCTTAAAATTCATGCTTTGCTGAATCATTTTCTATACTATAATAATCATCAATTCTATCTCTTTCTAGTAGGTATGACCAAATTTTATAACTATTACAAAATGGTCCATACTATCATTTTTCATGAAATTCATTAAGGAAAAGATGTTTATCTAACATCAACCTCTCTTAAACTTCCATAAAACATCATTTAGCATGCATGTCATTCATGAGTAAATTTTTTTTGGACATGCATCTTAGCTCATTTAATAGCTAAAAATAGCTAATTCATAATACGAGAACTTCGAAAATACGAAGAATATCAAAAACCGAGCTTAGGAGCACTTACTAGCAAGCTTGAAAAATTGAAGAACCCTAGCTATGGCTTCCTCCAATTTTTCGACAATCGGGGAAGAAGATGAGTAGATTTTTCTCATCTTTTTCCTATTTTAATCATTTAATTCATAAATAACAAAAATGCCCTTATCACTAAAAATTTCTATGACACCATCTCAAGGCTAATTTTGCCCAAAAATTAAATTTTGGGAAATTGCTATTTAAGGGCTCCTAATTATTATTCTAAAGCTATTTCATACAAAAAGCTTCTAGAAACTCATATTTTGCAACTTTTGCAATTTAGTGCTTTTGGACCATTCAACAGCAATTTAACAAAATTGCTTCATGAAACTTTCATACTAGCATGCAAACATAACATAAACTTTGTAAACTCATAAATTCATCTCGGTTTCATGGCCTCGCACCACTATTCTGATTAAGCCTTAAATCGGGCTGTTACACATTTTCTTCGGTTCTTGATCTGTACATATTCAAATTTAATCCATTCATTCATCAACTTATTCAATTCAATCCAAAAACATACATTTAAGGCAATTTGCAAATTAGCCCTCACATTTACACATTTGGACAATTTAGTCCTTGATTCACAAAACATTAAATATACAAAATCACCATATACCCATGCTTAGCCGAATACCCATGTATCTCATATAAGTCCAAACATTTAATCAAATTCACAATTTAATCCCTCAAAATACTATTTTCACAATTTAGCCCTAATTAGCTAAATTCATCAAAATTTCAAGAACAAAACATGTTTATTAAACACATATCTTTCATTTAACACCTAAACTCATCACAAAGCTCACCATTTCATCAATGGCACATTT
The DNA here is from genome assembly GCA_025506655.1 of Gossypium rotundifolium. Classification (NCBI taxonomy): domain Eukaryota; kingdom Viridiplantae; phylum Streptophyta; class Magnoliopsida; order Malvales; family Malvaceae; genus Gossypium; species Gossypium rotundifolium. The sequence goes on along the minus strand of CP106732.1, from coordinate 65,205,209 downwards.
CATAAACATCATCAATTCTTCAAATTACAACATGGGTTTTATAGCATATGAAGCAACGATTACAAAAATGTAGAAATTATCGAAAATGGATCAAAAACACATACCCGATTTTGGATTACACTAAGGCTGAATGTTACAAAGCACAAAACCCCTTTCTTTTTCTTATTTTTCGGTGGAACAAAGTTGAACATGATAGATTTTTAGCCTTTTGTTTTGTTATTAAGAACATAATTATCAAATCCCCTTTTTACCCTTAATGACTCTTTAATAACAAATATTCCACTTATAGACATACTTGTCCATCCACTGTCCACTATCCTTATAAAGGGTCAAATTTCTTTTAAGGGCTTCAAATTATAAAGACATCAACAATTTGATACTTTCACATTTTACCATCAATTTTTTATTTTATGCGATTAAGCCCCTTTTTTCAAATTAAGCATACAAATGAACAAATTAACTTAGGGAACTTTAGCACATGTTTAATCACATATAATAGACACGAAAAATAATATTAAAATATTTCACTGACTCAGATTCGTGGTTCCAAAACCAATGTTCGACTAGGGTCTAAACCAAACTTTTACAATTCTCCCCCTTAGGGATTTTCGTCATCGAAATTCTTACCGTTAAATAGATTTGGATATTGTTATTTCATTGAATCTTCATGCTCCCACATAGCCTCTTCTATTCCGTGTCGATACCATAACACTTTCACTAATGAAATTTTCTTATTTCTCAACTCTTTCACTTCACGAGCTATAATACGGATCGATTCTTCCTCGTATGTCATATCAGATCAAATTTCAATCTTAGACGGGGTTGTCACATGTGACAGATCAGATTGATATCTACGATACATCGAAACATGGAATATATTGTGTATCTTTTCAAGCTCAGATGGTAACAACAATTTGTATGTAATAGGTCCAACACGCTCGAAGATTTCATATGGTCCGATGAACATCGGACTCAATTTGCCTTTACGTCTAAATCAGAGTACTTTCTTCCACGGAGACAATTTCTGAAACACTTTGTCACCAATTTCAAATTCAATATCTTTTCATTTCAAGTCTGTATAGGACTTTTGACGATCAGATGCTAATTTCAGACTATCACGGATTACATTTACTTTCTGTTCAGTATATTTTATCAAATCAACCCTGTGTAGGTGTTTGACATTTGCGTCCATACAAAGCTTCATAAGGTGCCATTTTAATGCTCGACTGAAAACTGTTATTATACGTAAATTCAATCAATGGTAGGTATTGTTCCCACATATCATTAAACTCAAGAATGCAACATCTAAACATATCCTCGAGAATCTGAATAATCCGTTAGACTGACCATCCGTTTGCGGATGAAAAGCGATTCTGAAATGCAATTTCTTGCCAAAAGCTTCTTGCAATTTCTTCCAAAACCTTGAAGTAAACCTCGGATCTTTATCAGATACAATAGACAATGGTACCCCGTGCAATCTCACAATATTAGAAATATAAAGCTCAGCTAATCTATCAAGTGAGATATCAAATCGTACCGAAATAAAATAAGTAGATTTTGTCAATCGATCAACTATGACCCAAATTGCATCTTTCTATCTCGTAGTCAGAGGCAATCCCGAAACCAAATCCATTGTCACTCTATCCCATTTCCACTTAGGAATCAGAATCGGTTGCAATAAATAAGATGGTACCTGATGTTCAGCTTTAACTTGCTGACAGATTAAACCTTTCGACACAAAGTTAGAGATATCTCGTTTCATACCAAACCACCAATAGTGTTGTTTTAGATCACGGTACATCTTTTTACTTCCCGGATGAACAGATAGATGACTGCTATGTGCTTCATTCAAGATCAACTAAATCAAATCCAAGTTTCTTGGAACACAGATTCAATCTCGAAATCTCAAACAATCGTTATCATCCACTCAAAATTTAGAATCGAATTTGAATCACACTGAACTCGTTTCGGTATTATTTCATTATCAATTTTCTGAACATCACATATCTATTGTAAAAACAATGGCTTTGCTTTCAATTAAGCTATTACTGAACTATCATTAGACACATCTAATTGAGCATTCAAAGTACGTAGTGCAAATAGTGATCTTTGACTCAATGCATCAGCAACGACATTTGCTTTACCCGGATGATAATCGATTACAAGTTCATAATCTTTCAATAGCTCCAACCATCTTCTCTGACGCAGATTCAAATCTTTTTGAGTCATTAGGTATTTTAAACTTTTATGATCTGAAAATATGTGGCATTTCTCACCGAACAGATAATGTCGCCAAATCTTTAATGTGAACACAATCGCAGCTAGCTCAAGATCATGTGTCGGATAATTCTTTTCATGCGGTTTCAGTTGTCTTGTAGCATAAGCTATTACTTTGCATTCTTGCATCAAAACACATCCCAGACCATTTAACGAAGCATTATTGTATATCACAAATTCTTTACCCGATTCTGGCTGTACTAAAACTGGAGCTTTAGTCAAAAGGGCTTTTAACTGATCAAAACTTTTCTGACACTTTTCGGACCATTCAAACCTTACATCTTTCTGAAGTAATCTAGTCAATGGAGTAGCTATCATCGAAAAACCTTTTACAAACTGACGATAATAACTAACAAGTCCCGAAAGCTACAGATTTTAGATATATTTTTTGGGGGTTTTCAATCCAGAATAGCAGAAATCTTGCTCGGATCAACTCGTATTCCTGAGGCCAAAACAATATGTCCCAGAAAACTAACTTCACGCAACCAGAATTCACATTTGCTAAATTTCATCTACAATTGCTTTTCTCACAGAGTTTGCAACACAATTGTCAAATGCTCGGCGTGCTCAGCGTCATCCCGTGAATAAATCAAAATGTCGTCTATGAATACAACGACAAATCGATCTAGGTACGGTCTAAAAATTCTGTTCATCAGATCCATAAAGACAGCAGGAGCATTTGTTAATTTGAAAGGCATAACTAAAAACTCATAATGCCCGTACCTTGTTCTAAAAGTAAATTTCAAAACACAGTGGCTCCTTTTAGCTGATCAAACAAATCATCAATCTTGGGCAACAGATATTTATTCTTTATGGTCACTTTGTTCAACTGATGATAATCAATGCACATTCTCATCATGCCATCTTTCTTTTTCACAAACAGAACGGGAGCACCCCAAGGTGAGAAACTCGGTCTAACGAACCCTTTGTCAGTTAACTCTTACAATTGTGACTTTAACTCTTTCAATTCTGTTGGTGCCATTCTATACGGAGCTATCGAAATAGGTGTAGTACAAGGCAGCAGATCAATAACAAATTCAACCTCACGTATCGAAGGCAATCCTAGTAATTCTTCAGGGAATACATAAAAAAACTCACAAACAACTGGCACTGATTCAACTTTCTTTTCAGACACTTTTGAATCAATCACATAAGCAAAATAAGCTTCATATCCCTTTTTCACAAAACTCGAGCTTTCAACACAGATACCATAGCAGGCAATCAATTCAAATCATTAGACTTAATCTGAACTACTTCATCGTTTGAACATCTCAAATTAATAGTCTTCCTTTTACAACTCGAACAGCATCATGCAATGTCAACCAGTCCATGCCCAGAATGATATCAAACTCATCAAATGGCAAATGCATCAAATTAGTAGGGAAGTAGATATCTCGAGACATTAACGGGCAATTCTTGCATACTTTGTCAGCCAGGACACTTTTACATAAGGGATTCGATATTTTTATATCAAACTCAATAGACTCTGCAGGCAAAGTCATACTGAATACTATGTTTGAAACACCCCAAACCCGGCCCACGAGCCTTGACCGGATCTGGTATGTCTCTCGTCCTAATTCGGTTCAAAAATTCTTTTGTGACTTTGGAAAAGCGATGTGTTTTGAAAGAAAGATTGTTTTTGGGTTGGGCTCGAGTTGGAAACAAGTTAATTTTATACTTGAAATCCCTTGATTTTAGGTGACAAAACATTTAGAGCTTAAATATTTCGTAGCATGATAATTGGAAGTAAAATAAAATAATTCAACTAAGGCCTTATTACATCAAATAATCCCCAAAAATAAATTCAAGTACTTAAAATAAAAAGAGTCCAAAACAAAGAAAAATCTGAACTTCACATGGCCTCCACTAAGCTCCTGCGACCCGGCCCATCACTGATCGTCACCTGAAAGAAAATGTTCCCACAACGGGGTGAGTCAAACAGACTCAATGTGTACACAAACACTAAGTCCAAATAGATTTAGGCATATCAAGTCATATACATTCATATCAAAATATACAATTAATGATGCATTCCCAAGCCCAAATCCTAGTTACCAACCGCTACACATCACTCGTACCAACTTGCACACCGTGGGGACTACTAAGTCAACCCTCCATCCACTACACACCATCAAAGGCAGTCGCTGCAGTCGACGTGCTCATCGCCCTTATAAAATTCGTGGCATAGCCACCAGATTAAATGATTGTGACCGAAGTCACCACATTCAGATAATGTGATCGAAGTCACCACATTCACATAATGTGACCGAAGTCCCCACATTCTTATATCGTGACATGAGTCACCACATTCACTTACCCTTTTATAATATCCTATATGCCCCTATCTATTATACACATTATGCAATATCATGCTTAATTCACATTCTTATCATACTCACATTCATGGCATAAGAAACCATATCATACTCATAGTAAGAGTAGGAAAACGTACCTTAGTATTTTGTACCATTGTATGGTACCCTAGCCATACTTTTCACATTCTTAATATCACATATATATATCTATTAAACATGCCATAAAACTTATTAAGAAATAGTGTGGGGTACACACCTGATACACTTATCGATTTACTTAAATCCGAAAATTCGATCTAAAGCCTTAGATCCTTTAGTTCCTATAATCGGCCATTAGTAGACAAATTAGCAAAAACCTATTAGGCTAGATTGTTAAATCCCAAAGGACTTTTGAAACCAAACTTACCTAGTTACCGATTGGGTTATCAAACAAATCCCGAAAATGTTGTGTTGGTTCTTCTTGCAATCGGCCTATACTAGATCGCCTAAAGGATTAGTTTCGGCTTTTTAATCAAATAAGGAATAGACTTAAAACATCAAATATGGCCTATAGCCGAAAGTCACTACTGCCTTACCTTACGGATCTAAATCCCGAAAACCACCACTTGCCTTAGAAGCTGTCGAAATCCCTATACCACATGTTAGATTCGGCTTTAAACAACAATCCATAAAAATGGCCCTTGGCCGAGTATTATAGTTGCTTACCTTGAATACTTCAAATCCCGAAAGGCTTTCTAGTGCTTCCCTCCTTCGACTAAACACCAAAAGAACACATAATAAGGCTTAATGGACATTCGGTCATCCATAAAAAATCAAGGCCTAATCCCTGATTTTGGCACCCTTAAAAGAATAAGAACGTAAACTGATTATTAAGGGTGAATACACTTACCACTACACATTTGGAGAGAGTAGGTTTCAGCTAGATGTTTCAGCTTTAATGACTTGCGGCAAAACAAGGAATAAGAGCACCTTAAGATTCGATTATGACATTTAATAAAATAAAATACAAATGGAAGGAAGAGTACTTACAAGATTCGGGTAAGCCCTTAGAAAGGTGATTGAATATTCGGCTAACACAAAGAACTGATATGGAGTTTGAAGAAAAGAAGATTAAGGGAATGGGAGAGGCTTATGAAAATCGGCAATGGTGAGCAATGGTAGCAAAGTTTCGGCTATCACTCCCAATGACAAAGGGTATTCGGCTTCAAAGAAAATAGAAAGGGATTTGGGTTGAAAGAAAAATAGAAAAGAAGAGGAGAGGTAAAATAATTTCGGCCAAAAGATGAATGCTTGTACTTAGAGAATATTTGGCACTACACTCCCCTTCATAAGACCAAAAATACCAACCCAAAGAGCCCCCCATTTGGCCACCACTTCAACTCTGAATCAATCCCTTATTAATCTCCTCATTATCTCTTATCTTATCATTTAAAATAAAAATAGAACAATAATTATCTTACTCTTCTTAGCTGAAAATTAAAAGAAAAAACTAAGCTTATCCCTTCCTTCCAAAGTCCCAAAACCGTTCATCTCTTCTTTCCAACTTGACGAAAAATAAAATTCTCCTTCTTGCCTCCTTCGTAACTTGAACCAAGGCCCCTTTTCCCTTTGCTCATGGCGTCACTTGCCCAAGCTTTAAGTGGTGCCTTGCAGCCACTTTACCAAGGCATTTCTTATGTCATAAATCCCTCATGAATTTCCCTTAAAGCCTCCTTATCCCAGTTCCCCTTTTTGGCCCAAAAATAAAAGTCTCTAATGCTTCCCACGTTGCTCGAACCCTGGCCCAACTGTACCTGTAAGTGGCGTCACGTGCTAGGCCCTTAAGTGGCACCTTGTTGCCATTTTTTCCAAGCCCAATTGTGTGTCACGCTTCACCTTTAAATTTTCTTAAGACCACCTTGCTTACCTTCCTATTTTAGACTTAAAATCTAAAAATTTTCTAAGGCATTTCCTATTATTCTAAAGTTCACAATATTCATAAATACACATTCATACATACAAAGGCATGCTTTCACACTCAATTAAGCAATTATGCATAAGCCATAATTCGGGATATTACAGTTCTACCCCCTTAAAATAATTTTGTCCTCGAAATTACCTGGCTAGAATAGGTGGGGGTATTACTATCGCATTGCTTCTTCCGACTCCCACGAGGCTTCCTTCGATCCATGATTTCGCCACAATACCTTGACCAAAGGGATCGATTTCCTTGAAGCACTTTCACATCTCGTTCTAGAATCTGAATCGGCTCTTCCTCGTAGGGCAGGTCTGGCCTTAGCTCTACTCTTCCACCAGAACTACATGAGATGGGTCCGATCAGTATTCACGTAGCATGGAAACATGAAATACGTCGTGCATCTGCTTCAATTTAAGAGGCAGCTCCAACTGATATGCCACTAGTCCGATTCGCTTCAAAACCTTATAAGGTCCTATAAACCTTGGACTTAACTTCCCTTTCCGACCAAATCTCATTACCTTTTTCCAAGGCGAAACTTTAAGAAATACTTGGTCTCCCAAATCAAATTCTATTTCTTTCCTTTTGAGATCCGCATACGACTTCTGCCTATCAGATGCTTCCTTTAACCGTGCCCGAATTATCTCAACCTTTTCTTCGAATTCTGCCACTAACTCTGGACCCAAAACTCGACGTTCTCCCAATTCCGTCCAATATGTAGGAGTCTGACACTTCTGACCATACAGTGCTTCGTACGGTGCCATCCGAATACTAGCTTGATAGCTGTTGTTGTAGGTAAATTTCGCTAGAGGCAAATATTCCTCCCAACTTCCTCTGAAATCTATCACACAGCCCCTCAACATATCCTCCAACACTTGGATTACCCGTTCAGACTGCCCGTCTGACTGTGGATGAAAAGCCGTAGTAAAATCCAACTTAGTGCCAAAAGCCTGATGTAATGCTTTCCAGAACCGAGAGGTAAACCTTCGGTCCCTATCTGAGATAATCGACACCAGCACTCCATGCAACCTTACGACTTCCGCCACATACAACTTTTCCAACTTCTACAAAGAATAATCGACTCTCACCGGAATAAAGAGCGCGGACTTGGTCAAGCGGTCCACTATTACCCATACCGAGTCCGTCTTAGTAGGCGTAAGGGGAAGCCCACTAACGAAGTCCATGGTAATTCTCTCTCACTTCCACTGTGGAATCTTGATTGGCTGAAGCAACCCTGATGGTACTTGGTGTTCAGCCTTAACTTCCTGACACGTCAAACACTTCCCGACAAATTCTGTAACTTCATTTTTCAGACCAGGCCACCAAAATTGTTCTCTTAAGTCTCTGTACAACTTAGTGCCTCCAAGATGCATAGCATAAGGGATACTATGCGATTCCTGAAGAATCCTTCGCCTAAGTTCCTTATCCCTAGGCATACAGACCTTGCTCTTGAAACACAACACTCCTTCGCCATTAATGCCATAATCTTTCAACTCTCCATTCTGTACTTGTTGTAGCTTAGCACTTAGGTCCTCATCAGCCAACTGTCCCTCTTTCACTTCATTCAACCACATCAGCTTGACTTGCAACTCTGCCAACTGGCTTCCATCATCATACAAACTCAAGTGTGCGAACATCACCCTCAGATCTGTCACAACCTTCCGACTTAGGGCATCCGCCACTACATTCGCCTTGCCCGAATGGTACTCTATTGAACAGTCATAGTCCTTCAGTAATTCAACCCACCTTCGTTGCCTCAAGTTTAACTCCTTCTGAGTTAATAGATACTTGAGACTCTTGTGGTCTGTGTAGATCGTCGACTTTTCGCCATAAAGATAGTGCCTCCATACCTTAAGAGCAAAGACCACTGCTACCAATTCTAAGTCATGCATCGGGTAGTTCACCTCATGTGGCCTCAACTGTCGGGACGCATATGTGACTACCTTCCCGTCTTGCATCAATACGCAACCCAAACCTGTATGGGAAGCGTCACAATACACCGTAAAATCCTTTCCTGCCTCAGGTTGAATCAACACTGGAGCTTCCGTCAATACCCTCTTAAGTTTTTCAAAACTCTCATGTTGCTTATCCGTCCAAGCGAAGGGTACTTATTTCCTTAACAACTTTGTCAAAGGCGCTGCTATTGACGAGAACCCTTCTACAAACCTTCTGTAGTAGCCTACCAATCCCAAGAAACTACGAATCTCTGCCACCGACTTAGGTGGTTTCCAATCCAACACCGCTTCAATCTTTCTAGGATCCACCCTTATTCCTTCAGCAGACACCACATACCCTAAGAAGGCAACTTCCCTAAGCCAAAATTCACACTTGCTAAATTTGGCATAAAGCTTCTTCTCCCTCAATACTTGCAGCACAATCTGGAGATGCTCATCATGCTCTTCCTCAGTCTTGGAGTATACGAGGATGTCGTCAATGAACACCATGATGAACCTATCCAAGTAAGGTTGAAAAACTCGGTTCATCATATCCATGAACGCAACTGGGGCGTTTGTCAACCCGAACGCATTACTACAAACTCATAGTGGCTGTATCTTGTCCTAAAGGTTGTCTTATGGATATTCGCCTCCTTCACCTTCAACTGATGATATCCTGACCTTAAGTCGATCTTTAAGAACACTGCCGCCCCCTTAAGCTGATCGAATAAGTCATCTATCCTTGGCAAGGGATTCTTGTTCTTGATGGCCAGCTTATTCAACTGACGATAATCTATGCACATTCGCATAGTTTCGTCCTTCTTCTTCACAAATAGGACCAATGCTCCCTATAGAGACACACTGGGTCGGATAAACCCACGATCCAGCAATTCTTATATTTGAGCCTTGAGCTCCACCAACTCCTTTGATGCCATTCTATACGGGGCAATTGACACAGGAGCTATTCCCGGCAGTAAGTCAATTCCAAACTCCATCTCCCTATTTGGGGATATTCCTGGTAATTTCTCCGAAAACACATCTTCAAAATCCCTTACCGTTCTAACTCCACTAACACCTTCTTCCTTTCCATCTAACGTACTTACGAAGGCTAAAAATGCCTTGCACCCTTTACGAACCATCTTTTCCACCTTTAGCGCAGAAACTACATTAGACAAGTAGTTTCTTCTTTCTCCTATCATAATGACCACCTCATCCTCCGGGGTCCTTAACTCCATTCGCTTAGCTGCACAATCTAACATAGCCCGATGGTCCACTAGCCAGTCCATTCCAAGAATGAGATCAAACTCTCCAAAGGGAAGTTCCATCAGGTCGGCAACAAATACTACGCCTTGAATTTCTAAAGGTACACTTCGAAAGACCTTATTCACCACTACAGTTTGACCTAGTGGGCTTACTACAGTCATCTCCCTACTAGAAGGTTACATGCCACATAAGAATGGGTTGAGCCCACATCAATCAAAGCATAATAAGGCTTTCCAAATACAAGAAACGTACCGGTTATGACGTTCGGCGCGTCTTCATCCTCCCTACGGCGAACCGCATAAACCAAACCCGGCTGCCTTGCCTCAGTATTAGTAGCACTTCGGCCCGGTGTTCCACGTCCCCTACCAGTACCATTTCCTTTTTTATTCGGACCACGGCCCCGCTGAGGCTGCTGTCCACCTCTACCAGTCTGATTAGCATTCTGAGCTACTGGTCGATTCCTCTCTGGTCTCATTGGGCAGTCCTTAATCATGTGGTCCTTTGACCCATATTTGAAACATCCACCTGCCTTCTTCCAGCATTTGCCTAAGTGTTTCTTCCCATACTGCTCACAAGTACGATATTGCCCTCTAGTACCAGTTTGCTGACCTCGCGGCCCATCAACTCTAGGCCTTTTCTGAGCATTCCCAGATGATCCAGATGACCCAAATCCTCTCTTTTGCTTATTTCAGTTCATGTTCTACCTTACAGAGTCCTTAATTCCTTCCGCTATCTTAGCTTTCTCTACTAAAGCAAAAAATCCCGCTTCTGATGTGGAGCAACTAACAACCTCAGGTCATCCCTTAGTCCATCCTTAAACCAGACACACCGCTCATGCTCTGTTGCCACCACTCCTCGAGCATACTGGCTCACCTCAAAATTCAGCTTCATATTTCGCTACGGACTTGTTCCTTGAACCACCCTTAAATGCCTTCCTCGCTCATCAATATATCTGGTTCCCACATACTTCTTCCGATCACTGTCTTAACATACTCCCGTGTTAGATCCTCACCGTGGTACCATCCCGAACTGTTAACCACCATTGATACGCTTCATCGCGTAGCAGTGCCACCATTCCTTTCAACTTCTCCTCAGAGGTCAGATCGAGCTCATCCATAATGCGCTCGATTGCTTCCAACCAATATTCAGTTGTACTGGGTGCCACACCAGATACTCCATGGAACACCTCGGCTCTATTGGCTTCGTGTCGCTTTGGTACAGATTTTTGAGCTCCCATATTCCCTCTAGCACCGGCCACCATTTTAAGAACTCGCAGTATAGCCTGCGATACAACATCTTCCCCCGTCTGATCTTGCTGCTCAACACCAACAGCTAGTGGTGGTGGTGGTGGTGGTACCTCATTCTCCGATCCTTGACCCGATCTAATGGGTTTCGACACGGTCATTCTACGACGACCGCGTCTTCGTACATTGCGACCACGTCCCCTGGAGCTCATTTTTACTATCGCTCTTTAATCTGATTAAGAAATTTTATGCATTAGCCATTGTTTCACTGATTATTCGCGAGGAAGTTTTATGAGAAGAGTTTAGTAGCAGTTCTTTTGATCATTCAAAGTTTCAAGTTTTCTATCTTAATTTACAGAAAAGCACATCCATTCCATAGTATCTCCCATACACATTCACTCTTCAGATATTTATGTCCGTTCCTATCCCAAGGGTATTTTCATAATTTGTCCTACAGGGGTATTTTTGTAATTTGTCAAAATAAGGTTCCTTGGTGATTTTGTCAATAAGGGTATTCTGGTAATTTTGCATTCTCGAGGGTATTTTGGGAAATTTAGAAATTTGAGGGTATTTCGATAATTAACCCGGGTAAATTTGTAAATCTTGATAAATCAAGGGTACTTTGGAATTTACAAAACTTGGGGGTTGTTTTTGAGAATTTGTTTTCCAACTCAGTGTTGTTACAGAAATTTTTGAAGATCGGGGGTCATTCTGATAATTTTGTAACTCGGGGGTATTTCGGTAATTTGTAGGTTAGGGGTAATTTCATAAATTTTTCTAAAATCAAGGTATTTTGATATTTTTCATATTGAGGGTTTTTTGAACATTTTATAAAGTAATGAAATTTTGATAAAAGCTGTGAGTATTTGGAAAATTTATAAACCAGGGACATTTTTGTAATTTTACCACTAGGGGTATTTTAGTAATTTTATAAATTAAAAAAATATTTTCAAAAAATTTTATAGAATAGCTTTTACAAATCAAAAGGGTAATTTAGTAATTTTAAAAACTAGGGTTTCCATAAAAAAATACGGCTTGTCCCTTTCGAGTTTTAGTTAAGGGTTTAGCCCATGAATAAGTCTGCTTGGTTAGGGTGAACCGAGGCTATGCACCAGGTAGGATTCGAGTGGAGAGGAGGTGAGTCACGCGGACTGCTTAAATACCAAGCTCCCACCGAAACCAATCCTAGACATGCGCACCATGGTTGCCACACCCTAACTTGGTGACTTAACCACAGGTTTGTTTAGTTAGGCATTTAAGTTTTATGTATTTGTTAGGGTACACTAGTCCTAGGGTTCAAATAGTTAATCTCTATTCTACGTTTCGTTTATACCCTTCTACAAATCATAATATAAATCACACAAAAGATTAGAGTACTTACCTGGTGGACTTCGGGTCGGAGACTTAGTGTGCCATGCCAGAAAAACCTGCTTAATTCACAAAATTCCTTTTGGGCTTAACTTTGAAAATATTTTGGGCCTTAAACCCAAGGCCGAGAGTTTAAAATTGGGCTCTGATACCAAGCTGAAACACCCCAAACCCGGCCCACGAGCCTTGACCGGATCTGGTATGTCCTCGTCCTAATCCGGTTCAAAAATTCTTTGTGACTTTGGAAAAATGATGTGTTTTGAAAGAAAGATTGTTTTTGGGTTGGGCTCGAGTTGGAAACAAGTTAATTTTATACTTGAAATCCCTTGATTTTAGGTGACAAAACATTTAGAGTTTAGTTTAAGATAAATTTACTTAGTCTTTTAAAAAAAATTTCGTAGTATGATAATTGGAAGTAAAATAAAATAATTCAACTAAGGCCTTATTACATCAAATAATCCCCAAAAATAAAATCAAGTACTTAAAATAAAAAGAGTCCAAAACAAAGAAAAATATGAACTTCACATGGCCTCCACTAAGCTCCTGCCGACTCGGCCCATCACTGATCGTCACCTGAAAGAAAATGTTCCCACAACGGTGTGAGTCAAACAGACTCAATGTGTACACAAACACTAAGTCCAAATAGATTCAGGCATATCAAGTCATATACATTCATATCAAAATATACAATTAATGATGCATTCCCAAGCCCAAATCCTAGTTACCAACGGCTACACATCACCCATACCAACCTGCACACCGTGGGGACTACTAAGTCAACCCTCCATCCGCTACACACCATCGAAGGCAGTCGCTGCAGTTGACGTGCTCATCGCCCTTATAAAATTCGTGGCATAGCCACCAGATTAAATAATTGTGACCGAAGTCACCACATTCTTATATCGTGACATGAGTCACCACATTCACTTCCCCTTTTCATAATATCCCATATGCCCCTATCTATCATACACATTATGCAATATCATGCTGAATTCACATTCTTATCATACTCACATTCATGGCATAACAAACCGTATCATACTCATAGTAGGAGTAGGAAAACGTACCTTAGTACTTTGTACCATTGTATGGTACCCTAGCCATACTTTTCACATTCTTAATATCACATATATATATTAAACATGCCATAAAATTTATTAAGAAATAGTGTGGGGTACACACCTGAAACACTTATCGGTTTACTTAAATCCCGAAAATCTGATCTAAAGCCTTAGATCCTTTAGTTCCTATAATCGGCCATTAGTAGACATATTAGCAAAAACCTATTCAACTAGATTATTAAATCCCGAAGGACTTTTGAAACCAAACTTACCTAGTTGCCGATTGGGATATCAAACAAATCCCGAAAATGTTGTGTTGGTTCTTCTTGCAATCGGCCTATACTAGATCGCCTAAAGGATTAGTTTCGGCTTTTTAATCAAATAAGGAATAGACTTAAAACATCAAATATGGCCTATAGTCGAAAGTCACTACTTCCTTACCTTACGGATCTAAATCTCGAAAACCACCACTTGCCTTAGAAGCTGTCGAAATCCCTATACCACATGTTAGATTCGGCTTTAAACAACAATCCATAAAAATGGCCCTTGGTCGAGTATTATAGTTGCTTACCTTGAATACTTCAAATCCCGAAAGGCTTTCTAGTGCTTCCCTCCTTCGACTAAACACCAAAAGAACACATAATAAGGCTTAATGGACATTCGGCCATCCATAAAAAATCAAGGCCTAATCCCTTGATTTCGGCACCCTTAAAAAAATAAGAACGTAAACCTATTATTAAGGGTGAATACACTTACCACTACACGTTTGGAGAGAGTAGGTTTTAGCTAGATGTTTTGACTTTAATGACTTGCGGCAAAACAAGGAATAAGAGCACCTTAAGATTCGGTTATGACATTTAATAAAATAAAATACAAATGGAAGGAAGAGTACTTACAAGATTCAGCTAAGCCCTTAGAAAGGTTATTGAATATTCAGCTAACACAAAGAATTGATATGGAGTTTGAAGAAAAGAAGATTAAGGGAATGGGAGAGGCTTATGAAAATCGTCAATGGTGAGCAATGGTAGCAAAGTTTTGACTATCACTCCCAATGACAAAGGGTATTCGGCTTCAAAGAAAATAGTAAGGGATTTGGGTTGAAAGAAAAATAGAGAAGAAGAGGAGAGGTAAAAGAATTTCGGCCAAAAGATGAATGCTTGTACTTAGAGAATATTCGGCACTACACTCCCCTTCATAAGACTGAAAATACCAACCCAAAGAGCCCCCTATTCGGCCACCACTTCAACTCCTGATCAACTCCCTTATTAATCTCCTCATTATCTCTTATCTTATCATTTAAAATAAAAATAGAACAATAATTATCTTACTCTTCTTAGCCGAAAATTAAAAGAAAAAACTAAGATTATCCTTTCCTTCCAAAGTCCCAAAACCGTCCATCTCTTCTTTCCAACTTGACGCAAAATAAAATGCTCCTTCTTGCCTCCTTCACAACTCGAACCAAGGCCCCTTTTCCCTTTGCTCATGGCGTCACTTGCCCAAGCTTTAAGTGGCACCTTGCAGCCACTTTACCAAGGCATTTCTTATGTCATAAATCCCTCATGAATTTCCCTTAAAGCCTCCTTAGCCCAGTTTCCCTTTTTGGAGCAAAAATAAAAGTCTCCAATGCTTCCCACGTTGTTCGAACCTCGCCCAATCTGCACTGTATGTGGCGTCACGTGCTAGGCCCTAAAGTGGCACCTTGTTTATAACAGACCGAATTTGACCCTAATCAGAACGGTGGTTTTGGGACCTCGAATCTGAGCTTGAGAAATATTTAAATATTATATTTAGTGTTTATTATATATGAATTTATGTTTGTGAAAGTTTCGTAGAAAAATTTTATCGTTTGAGTATTGAATTTGACAAAAAGGACTTAATCGCGTAAAAGGTAAAAGTGGCATACTAGAGTGTAAAGTGCGTATTTAAGCGTGGCTTTTTAATATGAAGCATTAAAAGGGTAAATAACCCATTTTTAGAGTTAGTGGGTGGCTTATGTCAAAAATAACCTTAGTATATATGTTAGTTTTATTTTATATTAAAGGTTATAATAGTAATTTAATAATTACTTTATTATATGTTAAAATAACATAAACAAAAGAAATCATCTTATTCATTCTCTCATGGCCGAATATTGAGAAAGAGAAAAAGGGGGTTTTGTTCTTTGAATTTCGACATTTGGAGGCTTGATTTCAAGGTTAGTTTGATTTGGTTTTAATAATTTTTACGTTTTGAGATCGTTGCTTGAACCGTAAGCCACCCATGTTGTAATTTTTGAACCCAAGCATGTTTGATGTTCGCTATTGATAGGTTTATATAGTTTTTGATGTTTGATGGTGTTAGATAAAAGATAAGTTAAAATTAGTATATTATGTATTGAAGTTTTGAGGAATTTTTGTTTTAGGGCCAAATTATAAAAATAAAAATTAGAGAGGGCTTAAATGCAAAATAAATGAAATAAATAGACCTATATGGTCCTTATACATATTCGGCCCTTGTATAGTCTTAGCTAATTTGGTGTATTTTGTGTGTTATGCAAATAGGACTAAATTACAAAGTTTTGAAATATTAGGGGTAAAATAGTAATTTTCCCATTTATGTGCTTAGGGACTAAATTGAGATGAAATGTACTTGAATGAGCTAAATTTTAATGTGTTTTAGATCAAGAGCAAAGAAAAACGGATTTAGATCGGGGAAAGACGAAGGTTCTCGAATAGCCGATTTGCACGGTCTATCGACAATCGAGGTAAGTCCTTAAGCAATTATATGTCTAAAATTATTTATGTGACTTAATGGATGATGAAATTTAAATGTTTTGAGGATATATATATAAGATAGCCGAATGTAGCTAAATATTTTAGCAAGAAGTGTTGAAAAATTTTAATCGAATTGATAAGTTCATGTGATATGAATTAAGTATGGTTTGTATAATTCTGGTTAGCTTGTAATGTGAATGAGATGGAAGTAATATTGTATTTCGGGCTTCAAGGCTAGCGTGCCTTGTGCGGTGATTTAATTCAGCTTTAATGCTCAGCGTGCTTCGTCTGGGTGATTTAATTCGGCTTAAATGCTAGCATGTGCTTCGTGCTAGGTGTTTTAATTGAGCTTTAATGCCTAGCGTGCTTCGTGCGTTTGATTTATTTCGGCTTTAATGCCTAGCGTGCTTCGTGTTTGATTTATTTCAGACTTTAATGCCTAGCGTGCTTCGTGTTTGATTTAATTCGCTTAAATGCCTCAGTGTGCTTCGTGGATGATATGCTATAAGTGGAGATTTTGAGAATCAAACAAGGTGAGATATATATGTGGTTATGTACTAAAAGTTCGGGTAAGAATTTGCCTACTATATTAGTAAGGAAGAAAGTGAGTTAAGTTCTTTTTGTTTTGAATCAATTTGATGTGTAGAAATGGTCAATTGCTCAAGTTCTATAATATATAATGTTGAATCTATCATTGATGTGAATATACATAGCTTATATGTGAAGTTGATAAAGTATATGATCAGAGTGATATAGTGATGAAAATCGATACAAATGTGACCTTAGTATTCGGCTAGTGTATTCGATATATATATACATATATAGAGAAATTTATGTACAATATTATTAGTTTGAAAAGTTAAGTGTTTACTTGTATGTTCATTGTAAGTATATGTGCTTAGGACTTACTAAGCCGTTGAGCTTACTCTGCTTATGTTTGTGTTCTATTTTATAGATCAATAATTCAACTACTGAGCTCGGGGATCATTAAGACAATGATCAAGACTATCACTCCCTTGGTATAGTTATGTTTTGTAAACTTTTGAATCAAAGGCATGTATAGGCTTTGTTTTGATAAATAATGAATAATGTCGGTTTGTAAATATAAATATGGCCTTGCGAATAAAATTTGTTGCTTTTAGTTAAGTTTAGGTTTCATATATGATATGGTTGCTTGCATTAAAATACCAATAGATATGCGATTTTGGTCATGCTTTAAATCATACATGGAAAATGATCATATAATATATATATATATATATATATGGTGTAAAATTGGGATATGTACTTAGGTATAAAGAAGTAAATGTGAATGTACAAAGATACCATGCGAAAATAGCTATCTTGTTTGGTTATGGTGACTTGATTATGCATGGTAAAATGTGTATATATATATTTATACTTGTAATGTCATTTGATAATGCTTAAATATGTATGGCTTTGTGGTAAGTATTTTGAGTAAAATTTTATACTTGATAAGAGCACCTATGGTACACATAAATGCATGTAAACCATGTTTGAATTAGGCATATCTTATATTTAAGAATTGAATGAACATGGGTACCACTAATTGCATGTATTGTATATTATATGCATAAATAAAATACTAGGTTATGAGTTGATCTCGTTTGGAGTTTAGGTTTACATTTGAATGCTAACCATATTCGGTTATGTGAAATGAGTATTAAGGTATGAATATATGGTTATAATTACATAGGTATATATGTATATGTATGTAGGTAATGGTCATGGCGAATGGGGTGAATGAAAGCGTGAATTGATGAATCGGTTGATATTTATATACATGTTATGTTATAATGCAAAATGGTTACATATACTGAATGGTATGATCTTAAGTGATAAAGAAATGAGGAATTTATGAAATCCATAATGATATATGCTTATTTAGTCTTTGATGGTGAATGATTCAATGAGTAATGTGTCGCTAGTTGTAAATGATTTTATTTGTGAAATATTACTAAATGTCTTGATATTCGACTAGGGATATTGCTTTCTCTTCGATAATATGATTTGGTATACTATATTTAAGTAGTAACAAGTATAAAAGTGCATTTGATGGGTGTTGAGGTCGGGTAATACCTCGTAACCCTATTTCGACGATGGATACGGGTTAGGGGTGTTACATTTTATTGGTATCAGAGCTACGATTTAGTCGATTCTAGGACTACCGTAGTACGTAAGAGTCTAGCTATACTTGCCTTTGAATTTTATATGTGATAGTGTGGGGACTTCTGACAATTTCAATTGTATTTTATATAGTAAATGGATTAGATCCCGATAGAGCCGTAGCGGATGATGTGGAGAGTGTTGCGCTGGTCACGCACATGGATCAGCACCATTAGACTAAGCAACCGATTATGGGTAACCACGAGGAGAGGCTAAACAAGCCTTCTACCAAATGATGAATGAATGGTTTACCCGTTTGTTCGTAATAATCCTATTGTACAACAACCTCCACCCCAAATAATCCAACTCCGGTACCTTCAAAGACTTCGATGATATATCCAATGAGATCTTGTAGGCCTCAGGTTGATAAAATCAGAAATTTAAATAAGAATTCAAGGCTAATGATGATGATGATGCAGAGCGAAATGAAATGTGGTTTGATAACACTATTAGGGTACTTGATGAGCTATCCGCACTCTGCATTTAATGTTTGAAATGTGTTATATCTTTACTTGGGACACCGCTTATCACCGGTGGAATACACTAGTATCGGTGGTTCCAAAAGAAAAGTGACATGGGATTTCTTCCGAATGAATTCAGAAGAAATATATCGGTCAGAGGTTCATCGACCGAAACGAAAAGAATTTCTTGAATCAAACAGGGAAAATGACCGTGGATGAATATGAGCGAAAATTTGTCGATTGAGCCGATATGCTCGGAGTGTGTATCAACCAAGCCATTATGTGCAAAAGGTTTGAAGACGGTTTGAATGAAGATTTAAAGTTGCTAGTTGGCATTCTTGAGATCAAAGAATTTGTGACACTAGTCGAGCGAGCTTGCAAAGTCAAGAGCTTGGGAAAGAGAAAAGAAAGGTGAGACGAAGCTAGAGACACTCGTAAAAGACCGTCGGGCAAAATTTCCATTCCACATCTAAGAAGTTTAGAGATGACTTCACCGACATAAAGCTACTTGATTCACGTAGACATAATCGACCTTAGTGGGCTCCCGAGCTACCTCGATGGCGGTGTTGATAACGCTCCACGTAATCGAGTTGAATGCAAACATTGTGGAAAATGGCATTCGTGAGTTGTAGAGTTCGTGATCGGTCCCGCTTTAAATGTGGATCCTCGACCATTTTATTCGAGAGTGCCCGATGTTAGTGAGCAAAATACGGCGCTAATTCTAGACCGAAGCGAAAGGCATCACCGGGACAGACCACCCGTGCATTCGGCAATGTAGGTGGTAGTCGAAAGGACAAAGAACACAACATTCGATTTGAGGCTAGAGCTCCGCTAGAGCTTATGTTACTCGAGCTAGGGAGGATCCGCTTCCGGATGTCATTACGGTACTTTCACCCTTTATGATACTACGTGATTGCATTGATTGATCCCGGTTCGACCCATTCATATGTATGTGAAACTCATTATTTAGTAAGACTCGCCATTGAGTCTCATCGAGTTTGTAATTCAGCGTATCCAACCCTTTGGGTAGATGTGAGTTTGTTAATAAAGTGTGTAAAAGTTTCCCATTGATGATTTGGGATTTTTGCTTCCCAGTCGATTTAATGCTATTGCCTTTCGATGAGTTTGATATAATTTTGGGAATGGAATGGTTAACTTCGCATGATGCAGTGGTGAATTGCAAAAGAAAGCTTATTGATTTGAGACACCAGAACGGTGAGATCATTAGAATTGAATCCAGTGATTTAGGTGGGTTTCCTACAGTTATATCCTCAATGTTAGCCCGAAAGTATGTGAGAAAAGGGTGCGAAGCTTATTTGGCTTATGTACTGGATAATAAATTGTCTGAAAAATAGATTGAATCTGTGCCGATTGTATGTGAATACCCAGATGTGTTTCCTGAAAAATTATCGAGTTTACCCCCTGTACGAGAGATTGAGTTTGGCATTGAATTAGCTCCGAGAACGACTCCGATCTCAATAGCTCCATATCGGATGGCACCTCATCGAGTTAAAAGAGTTGAAAGCACAGCTTGCAAGAATTAACAGATAGGGCTTTGCACGACCAAGTTTCTCTCCTTGGGTGCACCAGCTCTTTTGTGAGAAAGAAAGATGGAACGATGCGAATGTGTATTGATTATCGGCAATCGAATAAGGTAACTATAAAGAATAAGTACCGTTACCTCGAATTGATGATTTGTTTGATCGGTTGAAAGGGCTTCAGATTTTCAAGATAGACTTGAGATCGGGTTATTATCGCTATGAGTCGAGATACAGATGTGCTAAAGATGGATTCTGGACGAGGTACGGACATTTTGAGTTTTTGGTTATGCCTTTTGGGCTTACTAATGCACCTATTATTTTTATGGATTTGATGAATCGAGTTTTAGGCGCTTTGGATCGATTTGTGGTAGTGTTTATTGATGATATATTGATTTACTCCAAAGATGAAATTGAGCATCTTTGAGCATTTGAGATTAGTGCTACAAACATTGCGAAATCAGCAGCTTATATGAAGTTTAGTAAGTGTGAGTTCGGATGAGAGAGGTCACTTTTTGGGACATGTTTCAGCATCAGGCATTCGAGTTGATCCGAACAAAATATCGGCTATACTTGAGTGGAAGCCACCGAAAAATGTTTTCGAGATTCAAAGTTTTCTGGGACTTGCGGGTTACTATCGACGATTTGTGAAAGATTTTTCTATGATAGCTACCCCGTTGACAAAGTTATTGCAGAAAGATGTCAGGTTCGAGTGGTCAGAAAAGTGTCAGAAAAGTTTTGATCAGCTGAAAGCCCTTTTGACAGAAGCTCTAGTGTTAGTTCAGCCTGAATCGGGTAAAGAATTTGTTGTTTATTCTGATGCTTCTTTAAATGGTTTGGGCTGCGTTTTGATGCAGGAAGGCAAAGTTGTAGCCTATGCTTCAAGACAATTGAAGCCGCATGAAAGAAATTACCCGACGCATGACTTAGAACTTGCAGCCATTGTTTTCGCATTGAAAATTTGGCGTCACTATTTATTTGGCGAGAGGTGTCACATTTATTCAGATCATAAAAGTCTAAAGTATTTAATGACTCAGAAGGATCTGAATTTGAGACAATGCAGGTGGTTAGAATTGTTAAAAGACTATGAGTTGGTGATTGACTACCATCCGGGAAAAGCTAACGTCGTTGCAGTATCGTTAAGTCGAAAATCATTGTTTGCTCTTCGTAATGAACGCACAGATAGCTATGTCGGTGATGGTTCGATCATAGCCGAGTTACAAGCAAGACCGATGTTTATTCAAGAATTTGTGATGCATGAAAGTTGACAAGGATTTGATTGTTAGACTAATTCGATCGAAAAAGGTGCAGAGTCGATTTTGATTGATGCAAATGACTGCTTGAATTTTAAAAGCCGAATGTGTGTTCAAAAACTCGATTTGATCTGGTGATTCTGAGTGAGGCCCATAGTGGTCGATTGTCAATACATCCGGTAGCACAAAGATGTACAATGATTTGAAACAGCTTCTATTGGTGGCCGGGCATGAAACGGATATATCTCGAATTTGTTTCAAATGCTTAGTTTGTCGACAAGTAAAAGTTGAATATCAAGTGCCATCCGGATTACTTGACCAATCATGATACCGAATGGAAATGGGATAGAATTACAATGGATTTTGTATCCGGTCTTCCTATGACACCGAGTAAGAAAGATGCCGTCAGGTTATAGTTGATAGACCGACTAAATCAGCTCATTTTGTGCTTGGGTTGCATGCGGACTTTTCACTCGATAAACTTCTTTGAATTGTATGTATCGCAAATTGTGAGATTGCATGGTGTACCGAGTTCCATTGTTTCGCATGAGACCGGGATTTACATCGTGGTTTTGGAAGAAGTTGCAAGATGCCTTAGGTACTAAACTACATTTTAGTACGACTTTTCATCCGCAGCATGCATTTCCGGCCCGGCGAACTATTCGAGATACTTGAGGACATGTTGAGATGTTGCGTTATCGAGTTTGAAGGTACGTGGGAACGATACCTACCTTTGATTGAAATTGCTTATAATAAGCTTTTCAATCTAGTATCAAGATGGCACCTTATGAAGCCTTGTATGGGCGAAAGTGTCAAACACCATTATATCGGATCGAGCTCAATGAGAATAAGATACACGGGTTGATTTGATTAAAGAAACTGAAGTAAAGTAGCTATTATTAGAGACAATTTGAAAGTCGCCGGATTGTCAAAAGTCTTATGCTGATTTGAAACGTAAAGACATTGAATTTCGGTCGAGATTGAGTATTTTAAAGGTTACTCCGTGGAAGAAAGTGCTCAGATTGGTAGGAAAGGCAAGTTGAGCCGAGGTTCATTGGACCGTATGAAATCATTGAACGCGTTGGGCCTGTTGCTTATAGGTTGAGGCTACCCTCAGAATTACAAAAGATACACGATGTATTTCACGTTTCTATGCTTCGTCGATATAGATCAGATCCGTCACATGTGATTTCTCTGTCTGAGATTGAGATCCAACCTGATATGACGTATGAGGAAAAACCGATCCATATTTTAGCCCGGGAAATGAAAGAGTTAAGAAACAAAAGGATTTCCTTAGTGAAAGTACTATGGAATCAGCACAGAGTTGAAGAGGCAACATGGGAGCCTGAAGATTCAATGAGGCAACAATATCCGACGTTGTTTAACGGTAAGATTTTCGAGGACGAAAATCCTTAAGGGGGAGAGTTGTAACAGACCGAATTTGACCCTAATCGGAACGGTGGTTTCGGGACCACGAATCCGAGCTTGAGAAATATTTAAATATTATATTTAGTGTTTATTATATATGAATTTATGTGTGTGAAAGTTTCGTAGAAAAATTTTATCGTTTGAGTATTGAATTTGACAAAAAGGACTTAATCGCGTAAAAGGTAAAAGTGGCATACTAGAGTGTAAAGTGCCTATTTAAGCATGGCTTTTTAATATGAAGCATTAAAAGGGTAAATAACCCATTATTAGAGTTAGTGGGTGGCTTATGTCAAAATAACCTTAGTATATATGTTAGTTTTATTTTATATTAAAGGTTATATTAGTAATTTAATAATTATTATATGTTAAAATAACATAAACAAAAGCCATCATCTTATTCATTCTCTCATGGCGAATATTGAGAAAGAAAAAAAGGGGTTTTGTTCTTTGAATTTCGCATTTGGAGGCTTGATTTCAAGGTTAGTTTGATTTCGATTTTTAATAATTTTTACATTTTAAGATCGTTGCTTGAACAGTAGCCACCCATGTTGTAATTTTGAATCCAAGCATGTTTGATGTTCTGCTATTGATAGGTTTATACAGCTTTTGATGTTTGATGGTGTTAGATAAAAGATAAGTTAAAAATTAGTATATTATGTATTGGAAGTTTTGAGGAATTTTTGTTTTTAGGGCCAAATTGTAAAAATAAAAATTAGAAAGGGCTTAAATGAAAAATAAATGAAAGAAATGGAGCTATATGGTCCTTATACATATTTGGCCCTTGTATAGTCTTAGCTAATTTGGTGTATTTTGTGTGTTATGCAAATAGGACTAAATTACAAAGTTTTGAAATATTGGGGTAAAATAGTAATTTGCCCATTTATGTGCTTAGGGACTAAATTGAGATGAAATGTACTTGAATGAGCTAAATTTTAATGTGTTTTAGATCAAGAGCAAAGAAAAATGGATTTAGATCGGGAAAGACGAAGGTTCTCGAATAGCCAATTTGCACGGCCTATCGACAACTGAGGTAAGTCCTTAAGCAATTATATGTCTAAAATTATTTATGTGACTTAATGGATGATGAAATTTAAATGTTTTGAGGATATATATATATAAGATAGCCGAATGTAGCTAAATATTTTAGCAAGAAGTGTTGAAAAATTTTAATCGAATTGATAAGTTCATGTGATATGAATTAAGTATGGTTTGTATAATTCTGGTTAGCTTGTAATGTGAATGAGATGGAAGTAATATTGTATTTCGGGCTTCGAGCCTAGCAGGCCTTGTGCCGGTGATTTAATTCAGGCTTTAACGCCTAGTAGGCATTGTGCCGGTGATTTAATTCGGGCTTAAATGCTCAGCGTGCTTCGTCTTTGATTCAATTGAGGCTTTAATGCCTAGCAGGCTTCGTGCCGGTGATTTATTTCGGGCTTTAATGCCTAGCAGGCTTCGTGCCGGTGATTTAATTCGGGCTTAAATGCCTAGCAGGCTTCGTGCCGGTGATATGCTATAAGTGGAGATTTTGAGAATCAAACAAGGTGAGATATATATGTAGTTATGTACTAAAAGTTCGGGTAAGAATTTGCCTACTATATTAGTAAGGAAGAAAGTGAGTTAAGTTCTTTTTGTTTTGAATCAATTTGATGTGTAGAAATGGTCAATTGCTCAAGTTCTATAATATATAATGTTGAATCTATCATTGATGTGAATATACATAGCTTATATGTGAAGTTGATAAAGTATATGATCAGAGTGATATAGTGATGAAAATCGATACAAATGTGACCTTAGTATTCGGCTAGTGTATTCGATATATATATACATATAGAGAAATTTATGTACAATATTATTAGTTTGAAAAGTTAAGTGTTTACTTGTATGTTCATTGTAAGTATATGTGCTTAGGACTTACTAAGCCGTTGAGCTTACTCTGCTTATGTTTGTGTTCTATTTTATAGATCAATAATTCAACTACGGGCTCAGGGGATCATTAAGACAGTCGACCACACTATCACTCTCTTTGGAATAGTTATGTTTTGTAAACTTTTGAATCAAAGGCATGTGTAGGCTTTGTTTTGATAAATAATGAATAATGCCGGTTTATAAATATATATATGGCCTTGCGAATAAGGCTGTTGCTTTTGGTTAAGTTTAGGTTTCATATATGATATGGTTGCTTGCATTAAAATACCAATAGATATGCGATTTCGGTCATGCTTTAAATCATACATGGAAAATGATCATATGATATATATATATATATATATATATATATGGTGTAATATTGGGATATGTACTTAGGTATAAAGAAGTAAATGTGAATGTACAAAGATACCATGCGAAAATAGCTATCTTGTTTGGTTATGGCTGACTTGCTTATGCATGGTAAAATGTGTATATATATATTTATACTTGTAATGTCATTTGATAATGCTTAAATATGTATGGCTTTGTGGTAAGTATTTTGAGTAAAATTTTTATACTTGATAAGAGCACCTATGGTACACATAAATGCATGTAAACCATGTTTGAATTAGGCATATCTTATATTTAAGAATTGAATGAACATGGGTACCACTAATTGCATGTATTGTATATTATATGCATAAATAAAAATACTAGGTTATGAGTTGATCTCGTTTGGAGTTTAGGTTTACATTTGAATGCTAACCATATTCGGTTATGTGAAATGAGTATTAAGGTATGAATATGTGGTTATAATTACATAGGTATATATGTATATGTATGTAGGTAATGGTCATGGCCGAATGGGGTGAATGAAAACGTGAATTGATGAATCGGTTGATATTTATATACATGTTATGTTATAATGCAAAATGGTTACATATACGAATGGTATGATCTTAAGTGATAAAGAAATGAGGAATTTATGAAATCCATAATGATGTATGCTTATTTAGTCTTTGATGGTGAATGATTCAATGAGTAATGTGTCACTAGTTGTAAATGATTTTATTTGTGAAGTATTACTAAATGTCTTGATATTCAACTAGGGATATTGCTTTCTCTTCGATAATATGATTTGGTATACTATATTTAAGTAGTAACAAGTATAAAAGTGCATTTGATGGGTGTTGAGGTCGGGTAATACCTCGTAACCCTATTCCGGCGATGGATACGGGTTAGGGGTGTTACATTGTTGGCATTTTTTCCAAGCCTAATTGTGTGTCACGCTTCACCTTTAAATTTTCTTAAGACCACCTTGCTTAGCTTCCTATTTTAGACTTAAAATCTAAAAATTTTCTAAGGCATTTCCTATTATTCTAAAGTTCACAACATTCATAAATACACATTCATACATACAAAGGCATGCTTTCACACTCAATTAAGCAATTATGCATAAGCCATAATTCGGGATATTACAATGTTCATGCATATAAATGAATGAGTAGAACCTAGATCTATCAATGCAATCAAAAAAGTACCATAAAGTGTAAATGTACCCGTTATAACATCTGGAGAGAAAGCTTCCTCCCGAGCTTGGATAGCATGCTTTAGCAGGTGCTCTAACTTCGGATCTCACAATAGTATCTCTTGAAGCTCTCTGACTATCACTGACATTTCTTGCATTTTAGGAAGATCTACCTCTCGCTGGGACGTTATCAGATCTCGGATTCTGAGTAGTCTCTTGTTCAATAGACTCTGGGCAATCACGAATGAAATGATCTAATGATCTACATCTAAAACAAGCCCGATCATTCAATCTATAACTTCCTGGATGCCTTTTTCTACAATGCTCACATTCAAGTTTCTTGGACCGAACATTTCCAACACTTGTTATTGAAGTTGCTGGAGTTTTGGAGCTCATTTGTGATCTAGTTCGATATCTACTCGAATGTCACACATTAACCTTTGAACGACTATGTTCATCATTGAATTTTTTCGAAGCATAATGAAACGATTTACTCAAAAATCTTTTTCTCAACTATCTAGCTTTAGACTCAACTTTCCTTTTCTCTTTCCCGAGTACCTCAGCTTTGCACGTTCGATCAACAAGCACAAAAAACTCTTTTATTTTTAGAATTCTGACTAATAAACGAATCTCTTCATTGAGGCCATCTTCAAATCTCTTACACATTATTGCTTTCGATGATACACATTCTAGGGCATACTGACTTAACCTCACGAATTCTCGTTCGTATTCAGTGGCAAACATACGGCCTTGTTTCAATTCTAGAAATTCTTTCTGTTTTTGATCAATGAATCCCTCACTGATATATTTCTTTTGAAACTCAGACTGCAAGAAATCCCAAGTGTCCCGTTCCTTTGAAACCATAAAATCAAGGTCTTCCACCACTGGTAAGCCGCGTCTCATAGTAATGATACAACACATTTAATACATTCCTCCGGAGTCAAAGACATCTCATCAAATAGTTGAATAGTATTTTTTAACCAGAACTCAGCTTTCTCGGCATCGTCATTGTAACAGTACAATTTAGGGCCTAGTCAAAATAGTGGTGCAAGGCCACAAATCCGAGGTGAATTTATGATCTTTTAAGGTTTATGTCATGTTTGCATGCTAGTGTGAAAGTTTCATGAAGCAATTTTGTTAAATTAAGGTTGAATGGTCCAAAAGTACTAAATTGCAAAAGTTACAAAATATGAGTTTCTAAAAGCTTTTTGTATGAGATAGCTTTAGAATATCAATTAGAAGTCCTTAAGTAGAAATTTTTCCAAATTATAATTTTGGGACAAAATTGGACATGAGATAGTAAATTGTAAAAATTTAGAGAGAAGGGCATTTTGCTCATTTATCAAGTTAAATGATTAAAATGGGAAAAAGATGATAAAAATCTATTCATCTTCTTCCCCTTATTGCCGAAAATTTGAAGACTCGATAGTTAGGGTTCTTCAATTTTTTCAAGCTTGCTAGTAAGTTCCTTTTATCCCTATTTTTATATTCTTCGTATTTTTTAAGTTCTCGTATTATGAATTAGCTAGTTTTAGCTATAAAATGAGCTAGGATGCATGTTCAAAAATTTACCCATGAATGACATACATGTTAAATGATGTTTTATGGAAGTTTATGAGAGTTTGGTGTTAGATAAACATCTTTTTCTAAGTGAATTTCATGAAAAATGATAGTATAGACTAATTTGTAATAGTTATGAAAATTGGTCATACATGCTAGAAATAGTGAGAATTGATGATTGTTATAATAGAGAAAATGAATCAGCTAAGCATCAAATTTAAGAAAGTTTAATGAGAATTATTTTACGAGCCTTTGGGCCAAAGTGCAAATATGAGAAAGTATAGGGGAAAAAAATAATTTTGCCAAAGTATGAGCAATGAGTCAATTTAGTCAATGTGATTATTAAATGATCTATTTATGATTATAGATCAAGAAAAATGAAGCCCGTGTAAAAACCGAGGCAAGAACAAAGTCGAGGACTAAATTGCATATCTACATACATTTTCTATAGTGAGGTAAGTTTGTATGATTTCTAAGCTTTATGATTTCTATCATTGAATGGATTATTATAATGTACATTATTATCATGGGATGCTTATTGTTTTGTTAAACAAAGAAATCAATGAGATTAAGTATGAGCAAGTCCCAATTACAGGATACTCGATCTACCACTTGAGATAAGAAAGTTCGTATAAGACCAAGCCAAGGCATGGCATTGGCAATCAAACAAGTTATCATGTAAGTCCAAGGCAAGCTTGGCATTGAACAAGTTATCATGTAAGTCCAAGGCAAGCTTGGCATTGAAAAGCTATCAAGAGAAAGAAATCCCATGTAAGTCCAAGCCAAGGCATGGCATTGGTGAGAATAAGAAAGACTTCATATAAGTCCATGTCAAGACATGGCCTTGAAACCATGATGAGATATTCTATGTAAGACCGTGTCTAGGATATTGCTTTGGCATCAATATATGTGGGATGAGATTTAGTATCCTCGATTATTCATAGAAATTCATCGGGCCAATGAGTAAAGTTAAAATGAGTTAACAAGAAAGCTAGGTAAGCAAAGCTATTACCAAGTTGAAATTGAGTATCATTTATGTTATGAATGATGAATTAGAGATCATGATTATTATGTTAAAGTATGTTGATCAATGTGATCAAGTGATACAGGTACCATGTTTACCTTACAAGTATGAGAATAGTAAGTATCATGAGACATGTAAGAATCAGTATGAGTAAGTAAACTCTATAGCTGAAATTTATGATACCATTGTTATGTCAAATGGTTTATATTAAGCAAGCTTATTAATATGTGTTTCACATGCAAACTTACTAAGCTAAATGCTTACGTCTTTAATTATTTCTTTCTATATAGTCCCGCCAAGCTAACTTGTGGATCGTTAGAGTCAGAGCTCGTAGCACACTATCAATCTTTATTTTGGTATAGCCAAGTTATTTTACTAATTATTGCATGTATAGGAAGCATTTCATTTTGAGAATATGTTTAAAGAAGGGTTATTGTATAGATTATCAAGTTTATTATTCTTTTGTATATGGAAATGTGATTGGCCAAAATTAACTAAGTATGTATGTTTATTGAGATCAATAAAGTATATAGTAATGTTTATGAAAAATGTATTCAATTGAGCATGGGTTTAGTCCTGATTTCAGGGTGCCAATAGGCTTGGTAAATAGCCTCTAAGTGCCCACACGGTTAGACACACGGGCATGTGTCTAGGCTATGCGCACTGCACCTTAGTGTTTTAAGTCAGAATAGGCCACGGGCAAATCCCACGGTCGTTTGTTTAGGCCGTGTGTGATACACGGTCAGAACATGGGCGTGTGCCCCAAATCGTATGCATAAGTAAGTATATCAAGGTATAGCACACGATTTACATCCACAGGCATGTCAAGGTTGTGTTTAATTAGTCAGTGTCGACCACGGGTGGAAGACACGGCCATGTGTTAGGGGTACACGGGCGTGTCCCAAGTCTCACGGACGTGTGACCCCTGTTTTAAGGAAAAGTTTTCATTTGAGTTCCAAAAGTTTCTAGATACGTGTTTAAGGCCTCATAGGCCCATAAAATGTATGATTAGACTAAGAAAGAGAAGTTTTTAATTCAAAACAAAATCTTATAGCCCGTAAGTACATGTTTTAAGTGAGTTCAAGCATGGTAATGTCTCGTATCCAGTTTTAGCATCAGACTTGGGTATGGGGTGCTATAGTCATCGTTGGTAGCCCTGAATTCTTCAGCCCCATACTTACGGATTTTGTTGACCGGAGGCTTGTTCAACGATTCAAATTCATAGTTAGAGGCATAGCAGATGTCTGAGGGGGATTAGGCTGGGGCAGAGCTTGTGAAACAGCAGGATTATTTCTCATAAATTGAGTGAACCATTTACTCATCATCTAGAAGAAAGCTTGTTTAGCTTCTCCCCCTGGACCGCTCTTAGTCGGTCTCGAATCAGATGGCACTGTCCCTTGAGTGGGAGCGGGCATATTACTTTCTACATAGTCAGCTATGGCTCTTTCGAGATCTATTACTATATGATAAGCACAGTTTATACATCAGGATTCATCATACTATCACAGTTCAGATATATGGCATGTATAGCTAGACTCTCAAATGCTACGTTAGTCTGAGAATCAGCTAAACCGTAGCTTTGATACCAACAAAATGTAACACCCCTATCCCGTATCCATTTCCAAATTAGGGTTAAAGGCATTACCAGATAGATCAGAAACATTTACATACATTTCATACAACCATTCATCAATCGCAATCAATGTGTCCCTTTTATAGGTCAACAAGACCTTAATCATACATTAGAGTTGGGTCGGGACTAAACTGAACACATACTAATATTTCAGAAATTTAAATCTCTTCCAAGTTACAGAGGTCACACACCTGTGTAGGCAGGCCGTGTGCCTCCCATGGCTACTAGACACACCCATGTGTCCTGGCCATGCCAAATCAGAGCATGTATACTGACTTTTTCCACACGGCTACCAAACACACCTGTGTGTCTTGGCCATGTAACATTAGGCTAGCTACTGACTTACTCACACGGCTACCAGGCATACCCGTATGCCATGGCCGTGTACACTTAGGATAGCTATTGACTTATACCCACAGCCACTAGGAACACCCGTGTGCCACGACCATGCAGGTAAAAAAGAAAAACTTGCAAGGCCAAAGTGCTACCACATAATGGTCAAACCAACAAGAAAAATTACCAATTCATTTCATGCACACTTGACATATAAAAACAAGTAAGACAATCAACATATCTTCATATACAAACTCATTTCAAATCATACCACTTTGCCGAACTAACACACATATACTTTCAAACATATTTCATCCACACTTACCATAAATTTGACCATTTCTTTACTCAAACATACATACTCATAATGCATTCATATGCTTACCATAGCCTTGGCAATTCCATTAGCTATCAAGCCATACCAAACATACATCATGTATTATATTTACTCAAACATAATACCAACATTTATCTAGCCACATCTCATAACTAATTTTACACATCTCAAACATAACTCAAAGTGACTAGTCCATACATGCCATATCTAGCTATATACACATTTCGAAAATACCAAAATGAGTTTGAGTAGTGTGATGACGATCCTCAACAGTCCCCGAGCCTTTAGTAGCTTTGACGATCTATAAAATAGAGCAAACACACATAGATTAAGCTTTCTAAAGCTTAGTAAGCCATATACAAATAAACTTAGCATAAAATGCACATAACCATATTGATACAATGACATTAATGGTTCTCATAGCAAATTCATCACATGTATTTCTTTGGCTCATATGCTTAGCCATATCTTACCACATTCTTCAACACAAATGTTGCATATACACATAGCTCTTTTAAGCATCTCTTCACATATCATTCTATCATTTTATTTCACATATCCATCCTAGTAAGTACATGTAGATACTTACCTTTCATACACACTTAGTGTACATAACAAGCGTACCTGAAACGGAAATACCAATCACATAGTCGTTCGTATCTTGAATTTTCCCGTTGAACCATTCAGAATTTAATAGGATACTCAGAGTGCTTGGGAGAGTTGTACAATGCCAACGTCCCAGACGTGGTCTTACATGTTATTAGATATCAATGCCACTGTCCCAAACGAGGTCTTACACGAATCATTACGATGCTAATGTCCTAGACATGATCTTACACGTAAATTCTCATATCGATACCAACGTCCCAGATGTGGTATTACACGAAATCTCAAATCAATGCCAACATCCTAGACGTGGTCTTACATGATATGACATAATAGACACCTATGTCATGACATAGACTACCCTATCTATTCCTAGGTTCAACCAGGACTTCTTGGACATTGTCGCTATGTCAATTCTATCTCGAAATTCATGTATACATCATCTCATATACATTCATCATTATTAATAGTCATAAGAACATACATAATTCAATACAAGTACAAATTTTTGTATATTGACTTACCTCGGATTCGAATATTCGTTCGGACTCGGTTATTCTACTACCTTTTCTTTCCCACGATCTAAGTTCGTTTTCTTTGATTCTTGATCCATACATATTCAAATATAATCCATTCATTCATCAACTTATTCAATTCAATCCAAAAACATACATTTAGGGCAATTACAAATTAGCCCTCACATTTATACATTTGGACAATTTAGTCCCTAATTCACAAAACATCAAATATACAAAATCACCATATACCCATGTTTAGCCGAATACCCATGTATCTCATATAAGTCCAAACATTTCATCAAATTCACAATTTAATCCCTCAAAATACTATTTTCACAGTTTAGCCCTAATTAGCTAAATTCATCAAAAGTTCAAGAACAAAACATGTTCATTAAACACATATCTTTCATTTAACACCTAAACTCATCACAAAGCTCACAATTTCATCAATGACACATTTCATAAACATCATAAATTCTTCAAATTACAACATGGGTTTTATAGCATACAAAGCAACGATTACGAAAACATATAAATTATCAAAAATAGATCAAAAACACATACCCGATTTTGGATTACACTAAGGTCGAATGTTACAAAGCTCAAAACCCTTTCTTTTTCTTGTTTTTCAGTGGAACAAAGATGAACATGATAGTTTTTTAGCCTTTTGTTTTATTATTAAAAGACATAATTATCAAATCCCTTTTTTATCCTTAATGAATCTTTAATAACAAATATTCCACTTATGGACATACTTGTCCATCTTCCGTCCACTATCCTTATAAAGGGTAAAATTTCTTTTCAAGGGCTTCAAATTATAAGGACATCAATAATTTGATACTTTCACATTTTACCATTAATATTTTATTTTATGCGATTAAGCCTTTTTTTTTCAAATTAAGCATACAAATGAACAAATTAACTTATGAAACTTTAGCACATGCTTAATCACATATCATAGACACAGAAAATAACATTAAAATATTTCACTGACTCAAATTCATGGTTTTGAAATCACTATTCCAACTAGGGTCTGAACCGTTTTACAGTTACCTCGGATTCGGATAAATAGAAATGAACTCGGTTACTCAATTACTTTTGATTTCCCATGATCTAAGTTCGTTTTCTTTAGTTCTTGATCTATACATATTAAAATTTAACTCATTTATTCACTAATTCATTCAATTCAATCTAGAAACACATATTTAGGGTAATTTACAAATTAGCCCTCACATTTTCACATTTTGACATTTTAGTCCCTATTTCACAAAATCACAAAATACACATAATTTGCTTGTACCCATGCTTAGCCGAATGTTCATATATTCATACAAGTCCATACAATTCATTTATTTAATAATTTAGTCCCTCAAAATATTATTTTCTCAATTAAATCCAAATTACTCTAAATCACCAAATCCCCAAAGACAAAACATGTTTATCTAATATATATATTTCATATTTCATCATCAAACATCACAAAACTCATGGATTCACCAATGGCACTTTTCAAAATCTTCATCAATTCACAAAATTGAAGCATGGGTTTTGAAGAACAAGAAGCAACGGTTACAAAAACGTAGAAATTATCAAAAATCAAAGCAAAACATGCCTTGAATCAAGCTAAAATTGTAGCACTCCAAACCCAACCTAGACGTTACGACCAGATTTGGCATGTCACATGGAAATGTTGTTACAAAATCTACGCGTTTGTTAAAAATATAAAGTTTTGTTGCTTGTAAAAAATTTGATTTGTTTTATCGTTTTCTTTGCAAAAACATTTTCGTTTCTATTTCTGATGATCTTGTTTATAATTAATCCAACTCAATGAGTTTCAAAAAATAACATTTAAATTATTGTAGACATGCGATATTTTGAAAAGAGTTATCAACGTTAAGAAAATCCAGAGTTTTATCCATTAGAGTTTGTAAACCGTGTATTAATATTACAGAAAAACCGTTATTAATGTTTTAGAAAATCCCAAATTGAGCATTCAAAATTAATAAGCAGTAACCAAATTAAAAGCTAAAATCAAAAAAAATACCAAAGGCCTTATTACAAAACAAAAACCCAAATTTAAATAAAATCTATAGTACCACAAAATAGAATTCATTATGCTACGATGTATGGCCACCACAGAGTTCACCTCAGCTCCAAATCCACAAAGCTAGGAATTACCAACAAAATTAAGCAGAGGGATGAGTTACGAGAACTCAGTGTGTAATCCTCTATATGAACGATAATTGGGCCTAAGCCCACAGAAGAACATTGAGCCTTAGCTCTCACAGTATTGAAATTGGCGGAAGCCCACACAGTTGATATGGGCCGTAGCACTAACAACATGGCATAAATAGTGAATGCAATGCAACCCAGCCCAACCTAGTATTCCATCCTCTACACTCTACTCCATATGTCCATCCTCAACACACCTGTGGGGATTTCTACAATCAACCCTCAATCCTCTACACTCCTCTTTGGCAGTCATGCTGACAGTCACACTACTCAAAGCCGATATAACGTGACAGAGTCACCGATATGTGTGGCATCAAGCCATCGAAACAATATGGCAGAGCCACCAAAATAATAATATAATTGGCACACAGCCCTGGGTAAATATGATTGACACAGTCATCAATAATTGTATTATGCTTGGCACATAGCCATCAGCGGTGGTAATATAATCGGCACACAGCCTTGGGTAAATACGATTGGCACAAAGACATAATCAAGATGGAATGGAGCCATATTTGGGTTGGCATATAGCCATTATATAGAATGTGGCAAAGCCACCGATATATTTTCCCCGATCATTAATATCCCAACCCTATACCATATGTCGTGTATGTCATGCTCAATCATTACAATGTATACAGAATGGCCATGCTCAATAACAATCATTTAAACATGTAATAAAAGCATATCAATCATACAACCATAGCCAAACCGATCATATCATAGCATAAGCCAATCACTTACCTACAAGGGCAAATCAGTCATTTTACCCTGTAAGGGGATTTCTATAATCCTACCCTTCAGGACTAGTTCGGTAATTCTACTCATAACTAATTCATGTATGTAGTGTATCTCAAACATAATCAATCATACAATTAACACATAAAACGCTAGTGCTACCACGAGGGTACAACGGTCATTTTATCGTTTAGGGGTAAAATAATAATTTTGTAAACTGGGGGTATTTTTGGTAATTTTACAAAATAGGGGTATTTCGATAATTTCACAAACCAGGGGTATTTTGATAATTTCACAAACCAGGGTATTTCGGTAATTTCACAAATCAGGGGTATTTTAGTAATTTTGCAAACCAGGGGTATTTCAGTAATATTGCAAAATAGGGGTATTTCGATAATGTTACAAACTAGGGGTATTTTGGTCATTTTACAAATTAGGGTATTAACGACCCAATAGAAGGTCCACGTCACCTCGAACGACTCAAGTATTCTAAACAAAGATAATAATGTGAATGGGCCTAAGGCCCATTCTTGGCCCAAGTGGGCCTACACACTTGTGTGGCCCATTCATCCCAAACCTAGCCACATATATGAGATTCACATAGTCTAGTTCACTAACTACTACTTAATCATACAATTTACTCATATGGGCCCTCGGGCCCATTGGGCCTACTTGGCCCCTTTCGGGCCATCGTGGCCCAATAGCCCACACCCACACCCACAAGAACACTACTGATGGCCTCAACTATCGCGTTGAAGCCCCACATGTGCGCTCACACGCTCGTGTGGTTACTATTGTCGTGTCACTGGCATTTCGGCATATGCCGCTCTATAGCTAGAGTAGAGAGAATACACACCTGATAGGAGTCTGAAGCTGCTAAACCACGCTCCGAGCACTCCTACATCCAACGCCAACTAGGTATGCTTATTCTCATCATAGACAGCTCTATATATAGCTAGCTTCTCACCTTCCATCTTTGTATCTTTCCGATGTGGGATCCCCCGTCAGTAGTGTTTAAATCCAACTCAAATTCTTGTCGTCCAATTCGCAAAATAAATACTCCCTTGCTTTCTAGGAGATTCAAACCCAAGTTATCCCATCATCCAACTCACGCCACTTGCTACTAAGCCACAAGCTCCTCATGTATCTAAAATCATGTGTAACTAAATATAACCCTATGGCAAAATTCTAAAGTCCATTTAAAAAAAAAAGAAACCAAAATGCAAGAGCCAAGACTTGAACCTTTGACCTCCTTCCTTCCTTTTTGGCATCACCCCCTTGCCTCTTATGTGGCATCACTTTGCCACTACACTACACACTCCACTTGTGTCATTTTCTCCACATTTTATTCTTAAAGCCTACCTACTAACTCCCAGGGTTTTATTCACCTAAAACCAAAATTTTTCCTAAGGCCTAACTTGAACCTGGGACTTCTTAGAAGCCCCCTAACCTTCCAAAATACCTCACCTACTAGATTCAACTTGCATTAAATCCATTCTCTTGTTCCCAAAAATTTTAACCGCTACTACGCCCAAGGCCCATTCGGCCCAATCCTACTAGGCCCAAATTTGGGATGTTACAAATCTACCACCTTAAAGAAATTTCATCCTCGAAATTTCCAACTAGCTAACAGTCGTACATCCTAACCTACAACACTACGCTCATGTTGCACACTTTGATTCCAATAACACTAATACACTTTTTAACTTAATCATGGTACCTCTTCACACAACCAAATATCTAACAGAGGCAGACCGATATTTATCACACATACATACAATTTCTATATTCAAACATCACATCCAAACATCACAGAATGAATACCAGAAATACATTCACTTCAGCACATAATAGAGTAAAGGTAAGAGAACTTACAAATTCGGTGTCGGAGACTCATGTGCCATACTTCTAGAAATCATGCATTTTTTTCTAAACAGTATTCCAAACCAACTTTTGAAAATATTTTGAGCCCCAAACCCACAGTCGAGTTTTGCAACCTAGGCTCTGATACCATAATTATAACACCCCAAACTTGACCTAGACGTTACGACCGGATCTGTCATGTCACATGGAAATGTTGTTAAAGAATCTACGCGTTCGTCAAAAATATCAAGTTTTGTTGCCTGTGAAAAATCCAATTTGTTTTGTAGTTCTCTTTGCAAAAACATTTTCGTTGCTATTTCTGATGATCTTATTTATAATTAATCCAACTCAATGAGTTTCAAAAAAATGACATTTAAATTATTGTAGACATGCGATATTTTGAAAAGAGTTATCAACATTAAGAAAATTCAGAGTTCTATCCATTAGAGTTTGTAAACCGTGTATTAATATTACAGAAAAATCGTTATTAATATTTTAGAAAATCCCAAATTGAGCATTCAAAATTAATAAGCAGTAACCGAATTAAAAACTAAAACCCAAAAAAAAAATACTAAAGGCCTTATTACAAAATAAAACCCTAATTTAAATAAAATCTATAGTACCACAAAACGAAATTCATTAAGCTACGATGTATGGCCACCACAGAGTTCACCTCAGCTTCAAATCCACAAAGCTAAGAATTACCTGCAAAATTAATCAGAGGGGTGAGTTACGAGAACTCAGTGTGTAATCCCCTATACGAACGATAACTGGGCCTAATACCACAAGAGCACATTGAGCCTTAGCTCTCACAGTAATGAAATTGGAGGAAGCCCATTCGAGTTGATCTGGGTCGTAGCCCTAATAACATGGCATAAATAATGAATACAATGCAACCCAGCCCAACCTAGTATTCCATCCTCTACACTCCGCTCCATATGTCCATCCTAAACACATCTGTGGGGATTTCTACAATCAACCCTCCATCCTCTACACTCCTCTTTGGTAGTCATGCTGACAGTCACACTGCTCAAAGCCGATATAACGTGATAAAGTCACTGATGTGTGTGGCACCAAGCCATCGAAACAATGTGGCAGAGCCACCAAAATAATAATATAATCAGCACACAGCCCTAGGTAAGTATGATTGACATAGAGTCATCAATAACTGTATTATGCTTGGCACATAGCCATCAACAACGGTAATATAATCGGCACACAACCTTGGGTAAATACGATTTGCACATAGCCATAATCAAGATGGCACAGAGCCATATTTAGGTTGGCATATAGCCATACAGAATGTGGCAAAGCCACCGATATATACTTCCCCGATCATCAATATCCAACCCCATGCAATATGTCGTGTATGTCATGTCAATCATTATACGTGTATACAGAATGGCCATGCTCAATAACAATCATTTAAAAATGTAATAAAATCATATCAATCATACAACCATAGCCAAACCGGTCATATCATAGCATAAGCCAATCACTTACCTACAAGGGCAAATCAGTCATTTTACTCTGTAAGGGTATTTTGGTAATCCTACCCTTTAGGGGTAGTTCGATAATTATACTCATAACTAATTCCTGTATGTAGTGTATCTCAAACATAATCAATCATACGATTAACACATAAAATGCTAGTACTACCACGAGGGTACAACGGTCATTTTATCGTTTAGGGGTAAAATAGTAATTTTGTAGACTAAGGGTATTTTGGTAATTTTGCAAATTGGGGGTATTTTGGTAATTTTACAAACCAGGGGTATTTCGGTAATTTTAAAAACTAGGGGTATTTCATAATTTCATAAACTAGGGGTATTTTGGTAATTTTACAAACCAGAGGTATTTCAGTAATTTCACAAACCAGGGGTATTTCAATAATTTCGCAAACTAGGGGTATTTCGGTAATTTTGCAAACTAGGGGTATTTTGGTAATTTTGCAAACTAGAGGTATTTTGGTAATTTTGCAAACTAGGGGGTATTTTGATAATTTTACAAAC
Organism: Gossypium rotundifolium; assembly: GCA_025506655.1. Lineage (NCBI taxonomy): Eukaryota > Viridiplantae > Streptophyta > Magnoliopsida > Malvales > Malvaceae > Gossypium > Gossypium rotundifolium. The sequence goes on along the minus strand of CP106732.1, from coordinate 65,165,881 downwards.
CAGGGATATTTCGATCATTTTACAAATTAGGGCATTAACGACCCAACACAAAGTCCACGTCGCCTCGAACGACTCAAGTATTCTAAACAGAGATAATGATGCAAATGGGCCTAAGGCCCATTCTCGGCCCAAGTAGGCCTACACACTCGTGTGGCCCATTCAGCCCAAATATAGCCAGATATATGAGATTCACATAGTATAGTTCACTATTTACTACTCAATCATACAATTTACTCATATGGGCCCCTGAGCCAATTGGGCCAACTTGGCCCCTTTTGGGCCATCGTGGCCCAATAGCCTACACCCACAAGAACACTACTGATGGCCTCAACTATCACGTTGAAGCCCCACACGTGCGCTCACACGCTCGTGTGGTTACTATCGCCGTGTCACTAGCATTTTGGCATATGCCGATCTACAACTAGAGTAGAGAGAATACACACCTAATAGGCGTCTGAAGCTGCTAAACCGTGCTCGAGCAATCCTACGTCCAACGCCAACTAGGTATGCTTATTCTCCTCCTAGACAGCTCTATATATAGCTAGCTTCTCACCTTCTTTCTTTGTATCTTTCCGATGTGGGATCCCTACGTCATTAGAGTTTAAATCCAACTCAAACTCTTGCCGTCCAATCTGCAAAATAAATACTCCCTTGATTTCCATGAGATTCGAACCCAAATTCTCCCATCAGCCAATTCATGCCACTTATCACTAAGCCACAAGCTCTCTTGTGTCTAAAATCATGCGCAACTAAATATAACCCTATGGCAAAATTCTAGTGTCCATTTAAAAAAAAAAAAAAAAACAAACCAAAATGCAAGAGCCAAGACTTGAACCTTGGACCTCCTTCCTTCTTTTTTGGCGTAACCCCCTTGCCTCTTATGTGGCATCACTTTGCCACTACAACGCACACTCCACTTATGTCATTTTCTCCACATTTTATTCTTAAAGCCTACCTACTAACTCCCAAGGTTCTATTCACCTAAAACCAAAATTTTTCCTAAGGCCTAACTAGAACCCGGGACTTCATAGAAGCCCCCTAACCTTTCAAAATCCCTCACCTACTAGATCCAACTTGCATTAAAGCCATTCTCTTATTCCTAAAAATTTTAACCTCTAGAACACCGAAGGCCCATTGGGCCTAATCCTACTAGGCCCAAAATTCGAGATGTTACAAAAACCTAGCCGAATGAAGCTTGGTTTTCTTTCTTTCTTTTTCTTGAATTTTTGGCACAAAGATAAGCATTATCCCATCATTTTAATGTTTGTTTTATTTTAACATTACTTATTATTTGATTTACCAAATTATTCATTAATATAAACATATAACAATACATAATGAATGGTCATAAATGTCCATTAACAATATCAATGGTTCAATTTCATAATAAGGACTCCATATTAATAAGCCATGACCATATAGCATATTAACAAATAGCATGTCACTTTGACCTTTTATGCGATTTAATCCTTGTCTCAATTAAACACACAAATAGTAAAATTTTCATACGAAACTTTCACACATGCTAAATCACATACAATGAACACAAAAAATAATATTAAAATATTTTTCTGACTCTGATTTATGGTCCCGAAACCACTATTTTGACTAGGGTCTAAACTGGACTATTATAATGAATATTTGGGTGGCAAAATGTCTTGGTAAATAGCCTATTTTTGTCTACACGGACAGAGACACAGGTGTGTGTCCCTTGGTGTTAAATTTGAGATCAAGTCAGTATGCTCCACAAGGCCCATCACACTGGCGTGTGACTTGGCCGTGTGGCATAAGTCAGTATACCTTATAGATTTTGCACGGCCTAGCACACGGCCTGGCACACAGACGTGTGGTTGGCCGTTTGACCCAAGTCAAAGAGTTACTGTAACACCCCAAACTCGGCCTAGAAGTTAGGCCTGAATCTGGCGTGTCACATTAAGGTGTTTTTTTTTAATTCGTATTTTCATTGAAAAGCCCTCTTGATATTTAAAATCTAAAGTCCCAGTTTGCGATTGTTATTAATAATCGACATTTATTAAAAAGCCATTACCTTCAAAGCCTTGTTCGCTGTAGAAGCTTAATTTAAAACAACTAACTTATAAAACGTGATACTTACAACTTTGTTGCAAAAACGTAGTGTTTTAACAATAGATATTGTTTTGGAAAATCGCGATTCAATGTTGAGAAGATCCAAAACATAATAAACTAAAAATCCCAAACTATACCAGAATTTAAGAGATGCCTTATTACAGCCCAATAAAAATGGTTTAATAAAGTAAAGTAGAATACTAAAATCCAAAACTGCTCGTAGTGTGGCCACCTCTGAGTCCTCCAATACGTCAAACCGCCTACTGAGGGTTGCCTCAAAAATTAAAAAGTGGGGGTGAGTTTGCGAAAACTTAGTGTGTACAACTCTCATCAGTAAAAACATTCATCACAATAATCCGAGCTGAAGCCCATTACAATAATAGTGGCAATTAGGCCATAGCCCAAAATAGCCTCGGTTGGGCCTTAGCGCATATCATATGTCACATACCATAAATATTTGGGACTAAGCCCATCTCAATATTAAAATCCATATATGCAATGCATTAATGCCCATACTAACCCTTCACTCTCTCTCCAGTCCAATCGTGCACTCCTGTGGGGATTTACTCGACCCACTCATCCGTCCACTCCTTATGTAGCACCGGTTGTGGCACTAACTTATCTGTAATATATGAGATTTAGGGGTTATGCATTTTTATTCAAATGAATATGGTAGCATGCCTGAGTATGTTTTGAATATGTTCTGGGGGCTTCAGGAACCTTGGGATGTAGGTAGAAGCCTTAGAAAAATATTTTATTTTAAGCCTAAAAAGGGAACTAAGGGAGCTAGGCCTTAAGGAGTTTATTATGTGGCTTAGGACATAAGAACTAAGTTGGTAAGGTGGCAAAAAGGCGCCACTTAGGGCCTTGTGAGGTGACGCCACAGAGAGGGTAAAGGGGCCTAAGTTCGAGCAACAAGGGAAGCGTTTTGGAGCTTTTATTTTTCGACAATGAGGTGCAGTAGTGGACAGCACAGGGACTCTGAAAGGATGAAGTGTAGATTGGGTCTGACAGCTTAAAGATTCGGCTAAGTAGGAGTGAAAAGAGGGATTGGGATGAGAGAGGGAGAGTTGGTCGGCCAAGGGACTTCTAGGATGATAATTTCGGTCTTGAAGGGGGTTAGTGCCGAAATTCTTTTGGCATTCTCAAGTTTTTATTTTCTTTTCTTCCTCTTTCTCACCTCAGCTGACCCATAACTTGAGCCTCACCAACATTCTTTTTCTTCTTCTCACAACCACTTCTCTCATCAAAAGCCGAAACTCTCTTAATCTCTTTTCTGAAAACCAAAGCCGAATACCATTCATCTTTCTCCCATTCCTCTTTGGCTGAATCTCAAGTGCCTTTTTCTTAAGCCATTGCCGAAATCTCTTAATCTCTTTTCTTCTCGCTTTTGGCGAATATCAACCAAGCGTAGATCTCCTTTGCTTTCTTCTCTAATCGGTTTGGAATAGGTAAGTCCGTCATGACCGAATCTCCATTATTCTCCCTTATTTCTTCTCACGTCGACATGTGTAGGACAAAAGCTAAATTTTGGCATTTTTCTTGACTTTTAATCAACCATGCAATTGGTTTCTTTTAGGATCTCGAGATTTTGAAGCGATGAGATCGTAATCATCTTTTCCCTAATCAATAGTTTTTGGTAAGTCAGTGGTAAGGTTTCGTACTGATTCAATTCGTCTCTTAGTTATCTGAAAAGCCAAAAGCTAATCGTTTGAGTATATTAGTGTTTGGCCGATTTCAAGGAAGGCTTATCACATAGTTTCGAGATTTGGATTGGTAACCAAATAGGCATCAAGGTAAGGATTATGGTTGCGTTAACCCTTCGAGATTTGCTGTATAGCGAATGGCCTCTTTGCTAATGTTCTTACTGTTCTAGTGCGTGAGATCGGGATTTTCGGGATTCGGTAATTGTGTTAGTAACCAGGCGTGTAACCCACCCTAAATTCCCATTTAATAATAATGATTATGTACATGTTAATAAGGCAATGAATGAATACGGCTAAGAGTACCATTTAATGGTGCAGTGTAATCAGGTATGTACCCCATATTACTCGTTAATAATGCTTATGAACATTGCTATGAAAATACGAGAAAGTTTGTTATGGCCATGAGGTAAGGTAGATTGCATGTTATCTGTATGACTTGTATGTTGCATGGGCATATGAGTGATAATGATAAAGGGGAAGTGTTCTGGTGGTTTTTACCACATTATCTGGTGACCTATGTCACATAATATGAATCCGGTGACTCTATCACGTTATCTGGTAGCTATGCCACAATTATAAGGGCGATGAGCAGTTGGCTGCAGTGACTGCCTTTGATGGTGTGTATCGGATGGAGGGTCGATTTAGTAATCCCCACGGTGTGATTGGTAGGTACGGGTGATGTGTAGAGGATGGATATCTAGGTAGGTTTGGGTTGCATCATTGCCTATGATTAATATATGTGATATAATATGTTTTATCGATTGGGAATCTATAATGGTCATTTAATCGAGTCTGTTGACTCACCTTCGTGGGCTAACATTTTGTAGGTGATACCCAGTAAATGGACCGGGTCGGCAGGGACTTAGGGGTGGCCATGCTCAGCTCAGCATTTTTAGATTTTTCTTATTAAGTTTTATTTGAGTTATTTTGGGTTATATTTTGATGTAATAAGGCCATTATCATTTAGCTGTTTTAAGTTTACGTTTTAATTTTTATTATGATATGAACACACAAACAAACGATTAAACATTTTTCATAAAACAACCTCAATTATTTTGACACCCAAACACCTACGGTTTTCAAGTTAATAATTAAAAGCTCTAAAATTTGACAATTCTATTAACTTGTAACTTTTGAAGCATGATAACATCATTTCAATACAAACTTCAAAAACAACACGATTTTCAAATTGATCATAACTCAAACCAATTTTTCTTCAAATCCACCAGTTTTCCAACATGACAAAACGAGGATTTACTACGTTATACTCAAGGTGCATGCCAGATCCGGTCAGGGCTTGTGGGCCGGGTTTGGGGTGTTTCAGTTTGGTATCAGAGTCCGATTCAAAACTCAGCCCTGAGGGCTTTTTGGGCTCAAAATGTTTTTCTTATTTTGAACTTGAGTTTACTAAAGGTTGAGCAGGGTTTTCTGGCATGGCACCTGAGTCTCCGGCCCGAAGTCCACCAAGTAAGTACCCCTAACTACTGTGTGATTTGTATGTGGGTATTACGGGGACGTAGATTAGTGGATTAGGAGCTATTGAACCCTAGGATTAGCTTACTCCAACATAGAATTTCATAAAATTTAAAGTCTAATCAAACAAACCTGTGAGTGAGTCGTTGAATTAAGGGTGTGGCAACCTGCAGTATGTCTAGGATTAGATTCGGGGAGCTTGGTATTTAGCAGTCCTAGTGACTCACCTCCTCTCCACTCGAATCTTACAGTGCGTAGTGATGGTTCACCCTAACCAAGAGGACTTACCCACAAAGCTAAATTCAATAATTAAAACCGAAAAGGACTAGCTACAGCTTTTACAAAACCTTTGTTTTAAAATCATCGAATTACCCCTTTGATTCGTAAAAACTATTTTAGATTTTTAAAAAAAAAATTTGAAATACCCCGGTTTGAAAAAATTACTAAAATACCCTCAGTTTATAAAATTGCCATACTACCCTCAAATTTTATCAAAATATTCCTATTTTTGTAAAACTACCAAAAACCTCTATTTTGTAAAATTTCAAGATACCTTGATTTGGAAAATTAACGAAATATCCCAGATTTCCAAAATTATCAAAATACCCTTAAATTTCTAAAATTATCAAGTACCCGGGATTACAAAATTACCAGAACACCACTATTTCACAAAATCACCAAGGACCCTAATTTGAAAATTACGAAAATACCCTTGTAGGATAAAATTACGAAAATACCCCTAGGTAGTGGAAAACAACAACAAAGACAACCGCAACACTTTTCTGTAATGAACGTAAGTTCATGAATGTTGATGATTGAATGAATGAACTTGAGGCTGTAGTGTGTGTATGAACTCGAAAGAACTATTTAGAACTATTAATCATAAGACTGTTCGCGATAAATCAGTGGAAAGAAATAATGATTCATAAAATTCTTAACCAGATAAACGCAACTCGGAAGAATGAGTTCTAGGGGACGTGGTCGTAATGTGGGAGGGCGTGGTAGGCGAGAATCACCGTGATCGAACTCGTTAGGTGCCGGTCAAGGTCCTAGAATGAGATGCCACCACCACTACTCTTGGTGCGGAATATCGAGGATCGACGGGTGATGATGTAGTATCGCAGGCGATGCTACGAGTTCTTGAGAGGGTGGCTGGAGTAGGTGGAGGTATGGGAGCTCAGAAATCTATACCCGATCGACTCCAAGCCAATAGAGTAGAGGTATTCGTGGTGTATCTGGTGTGGCGCCCAGTAAGGTTGAGTATTTGTTGGAGGCGACAGAGTAAATTATGGACGATTTAGACCTGACTGTTGAGGAGAAACTAAAAGGGGTGGTGTCGCTTCTCTGCGATGAGTCATACCAGTGGTGGCTCATGGTTCGGGATGGTCTTGCGCTGATGATCTCACTTGAGAGTATTTTAAGGCGGCATATCAGAAGAACTATATTGGGACTAGCTATATTGATGCGCAGAAATGCGTTTCTAAGGTTGGTTCAGGGGAATAAGACCGTAGTGGAGTACGAGGTGGAATTCTTAAGGTTGAACCGATATGCTCGAGGTATCGTGGCTACGGAGCATGAATGATGTGTCCAGTTTGAGGATGGACTGAGGGATGACCTAAGACTACTGATAGCTCTACAGCAGGAGAGGGAGTTTGTCGTGTTGGTGGAGAAGGCTAAGGTAGCCAAAGGGGTTAAGGAATCTATGAGACAAAATTTTGATAGGAATGGACAGAAGAGAGGTTTTGGATCATCATGGTCATCTGGGAATGTTCAAAAGAGACCTAGAACTGATGGGTCGTAAGGTTAGCAGGTTGTTACGGGAGGACAGTACCGTACTTGTGCTCAGTGTGGAAAGATGCACCTAGGAGAGTGTTGGAAGAAGACATGAGGATGTTTCAAGTGTGGATCAAAGGATCACATGATTAGGGACTGTCCTATGAAAATAGATGGGAGCCAACCAATAAGTCAGGGTCTTAATCAGGCTAGAAGAGGTGGACAGCGAGCCACCGTGGGTCGTGGTCCGGTTGGCAGGGGTAATGGTTCTGGAAGAGGTCAAGGAACACTGGGCAGAGGTGTTGGTAGCACAGAGGCGAGACAACCGGGTCTGGTGTATGCAGTTCGTCGGAGGGAGAATGGTGATGCACCGGACGTCATAATCGGTACGTTCCTTATAGCTGACAAGCCTTACTTTGCTTTAATTGATGTTGGCTCGACCCACTCATATGTTGCATGTAGAGTAGCTGAAACACTAGGTGTAACATCTGAACTATCTGTTAGGGAGATGACTGTAGTAAGCCCGTTAGGTCAAATGGTAGTGGTGAATAGGGTATTTCGGAGTGTACCTCTAGAGATTCAGTGAGTGGTATTTCCTGCCAACTTGATGGAACTACCCTTCAGAGAATTTGATCTTATTCTAGGCATGGATTGGCTAGTGGAACATCGTGCTAAATTAGATTGCGCAGCTAAGCGAATGGAGTTGAGGACTCCAGAGAATGAGGAGATAGTTATGATAGGAGAAAGAAGAAATTATTTGGCTAACGTAGTCTCCGCATTAAAGGCTGATAAGATGGTGCGAAAAGGGTGCAAGGCATTTTCGGCCTTCGTTAGTATTTTGGATGCCAAAGAAGAGGGAGCTAGTGGAGTTAGAACAGTAAGGGAATTTGCGGATGTTTTTCCGGAGGAGCTGCTTGGGTTACCCCCGGACAGGGTGGTAGAGTTTGAAATTGATTTACTGTCGGGTACAACTCCTGTGTCAATTGCTCCATACCGAATGGCACTAAAGGAGTTAGTAGAGCTTAAAGCCCAGATCCAAGAGTTACTCGATCGTGGGTTTATTCGACCTAGTGTGTCTCCATGGGGAGCACCGGTCCTATTTGTGAAGAAGAAGGACGGGACTATGCGCATGTGCATAGATTATCGGCAGTTGAATAAGCTGACCATTAAGAACAAGTACCCATTGCCGAGGATAGACGACTTGTTCGATCAGCCTAAGGGGGTCGCGGTATTTTTAAAGATAGATCTACGGTCTGGATATCATCACCTTAAGGTGAAAGAAGTAGATATCCATAAGATAGCTTTCCGGACAAGGTACGGGTATTATGAATTCTTAGTAATGCCGTTCGGATTGACGAATGCCCTAGTCGCGTTCATGGATATGATGAACCAGATTTTCCAACCCTACTTGGATCGGTTCGTCGTTGTGTTTATAGACGACATCCTGGTGTATTCCAAGTCTGAGGAAGAACATGATGAGCATTTTCGGGTAGTGTTGCAAGTGTTAAGGGAAAAGAAGCTATATGCCAAGTTCAGCAAGTGCAAATTTTAGCTGAAGGAAGTTACGTTCTTAGGGCATGTGGTGTCTGTGGAAGGAATAAGGGTGGATCCTCGGAAGATTGAGGTAGTAGTAGATTGGAAACCACCTAAGTCTATGGCTGAGGTTCGTAGTTTCTTGGGGTTAGCAGTCTACTACAGGAGATTTGTCGAAGGGTTCTCAACTATAGCAGCACCTCTGACGAAGTTGTTAAGAAAGGAGGTATCTTTCTTATGTGAGATAAGCAGCAGGAGAGTTTTGAGAAGCTTAAGAGAGTATTGACTGAGGCTCCGATTTTGATTCAGCCGGAAGTAGGGAAAGACTTTGTGGTGTATTATGATGGTTCCCATACAGGATTGGGATGTGTCCTTATGCAAAACGGGAAAGTGGTCGCTTATGCGTCTTGGCAGTTGAGGCCACATGAGGTTAACTATCTGGTGCATGATCTAGAGTTGGCGACGGTGGTATTCGCTCTAAAAGTGTGGAGGCACTATTTGTATGGAGAAAGGTCGGTGATCTATACTGACTACAAGAGTTTGAAGCATCTGCTGACTCAAAAGGAGCTAAATTTGAGATAGCGAAGGTGGGTGGAGTTGTTGAAAGACTATGATTGCTCAATAGAGTATCACCCGGGCAAGGCGAATGTGGTGGCAGATGCCCTAAGTCGAGAAGTGGTGTCGGATCTAAGGGCGATGTTTGCACATCTTAGCCTTTATGATGATAAAAGTTTGTTAGCAGAGTTGCAAGTGAAGCCGACGTGGCTAAGTCAGGTGAAGGAGAACAATTGGTAGATGGTGAACTCAGTGCTAAGCTGTTACAAGTATGAAACGGGGAGTTGGAAGACTATGGTGTAAACAGTGATGGAGTGCTGTGTTTTTGGGGCAAGGTTTGTATGCCAAAGGATGAGGAATTAAGGCAGAAAATTCTTCAGGAATCACATAGTAGCCCTTATGATATGCATTCTGGAGGAAGTAAGTTATACAGGGATCTACGGGATCAGTTTTGGTGGCCTGGTCTTAAGCGGGAAGTTACCGAATTTGTAGGGAAGTGCTTAGCGTGTCAGCAAGTCAAGGTTGAACACCAAGTACCGTCAGGATTGCTTCAACCGATAAAGATTCCGCAATGGAAGTGGGAGAGAATTACCATGGACTTCGTTAGTGGGCTTCCTCTTACACCTACTAAGAAGGACTCGGTATGGGTGATAGTAGATCGGTTGACGAAGTCGGCACATCTCATACCAGTGCGGGTTGACTATTCCTTGCAGAGATTGGCAAAGTTTTATGTAGCGTAAATCGTGAAATTTGCATCGCGAAGTGCTTGATGTGAGTATCTCGGATAGGGATCCGAGGTTTACGTCTCGATTTTGGAGAGCATTACATCGAGCATTGGGCACCAGGTTGGACTTCAGTACGGTATTTCATCCGCAGTCTGATGGCCAATCTGAGCGGGTAATTCAAGTGCTAGAGGATATGTTGAGGGGTTGCGTGATGGATTTTAGAGGAAGTTGGGAGGAGTTCTTGCCTTTAGCGAAATTTGCGTATAATAATAGCTATCAAGCAAGTATTCGGATGGTGCCGTATGAAGCGCTGTATGGAAGGAAGTGTCGCACTCCTACGTGTTGGACAGAATTGGGGGAACGTCAAGTTTTAGGCCCAGAGATTGTGGCGTAATCGAGAAGAAAAGGTTAAGGTAATTGAAGGCACGGTTGAAGGAGGCATCTGACAGGCAAAAGTCATGTGCGAGATCTTAAGCGGAAGGAGATAGAGTTTGCTGTGGGGGATCAGGTGTTTCTTAAAGTTTCACCGTGGAAGAAGGTGATGAGATTTGGCCGCAAGGGAAAGTTAAGTCCTAGGTTTATAGGACCTTATTGGGTTTTGAAGTGGGTTAGACCAGTCGCGTACCAGTTGGAGTTGCCTTTGGAATTGAAACAGATACACAATGTGTTTCACGTTTAGATGCTACGTCGTTACCGATCGGATCCATCTCATGTAATACCGATTGAGGAGGTGGAGCTGAGATCAGATATGTCTTATAAGGAAGAGCCGATTCAGATTCTGGAATGGGATGTAAAGGTGCTACGGAGGAAATCAGTTCCTCTAGTCAAAGTGTTATGGTGTAACCATGGATCGGAAGAAGCTTCATGGGATGGGAGAAAGCAATGCGATAAAGAATACCTCACTTATTTTAGCCAGGTAATTTCGAGGTCGAAATTATTTTAAGGGGGTAGAACTGTAATATTCGAGATTTAAGGGTTATGCATTTTTATTCAAATGTATATGGTAGCATGCCTGAGTATGTTTTGAATGTGTTATGGGGGCTTCAGGAACCTTGGGATGTAGGTAGAAGCCTTAGTAAAATATTTTATTTTAAGCCTAAAAAGGAGAACTAAGGGAACTAGGCCTTAAGAAGTTTATTGTGTGGCTTAGGACACAAGAACTAAGTTGGTAAGGTGGCAAAGAGGCACCACTTAGGGCCTTGTGAGGTGACACCACAGGAAGTGTAAAGGGGCTTAGGTTCGAGCAGCAAGGGAAGCATTTTGGAGCTTTTATTTTTCGGCAAGGAGGTGCAAGTGCAGGACGACAAAGGACTCGAAAGGATGAAGTGTAGATTGGTCCGACAACTTAAAGATTGGCTAAGTAGGAGTGAAAAGGGGATTGGGATGAGAGAGGAGAGTTGGCCGACCAAGGACTTCTAGGATGACAATTTCGGACTTGAAGGGGGTTAGTGAAATTCTTTTGGCATTCTCAAGTTTTTATTTTCTTTTCTTCCTCTTTCTCACCTCGGTAGAACCATAACTTGAGCCTCACCAACATTCTTTTCTTCTTCTCACAACCTCTTACGTCATCAAAAGTCAAACTCTCTTAATCTCTTTTCGAAAACCAAAGTCGAATACCATTCATCTTTCTCCCATTCCTCTTTGGTCGAATCTCAAGTGCCTTTTCTTAAGCCATTGCCGAAATCTCTTAATCTCTTTTCTTCTCAGTTTTTGGCCGAATATCAACCAAGCAGAGATCTCCTTTGCTTTCTTCTCTAATCGGTTTGGAATAGGTAAGTCCGTCATGACCGAATCTCCATTATTCTCCTTATTTCTTCTCTCGTCGACATGTGTAGGACAAAAGCCAAATTTTGGCATTTGTCTTGACTTTAATGAACCATGCAATTGGTTTCTTTTAGGATCTCCGGATTTTGAAGTAGAGATCGAATCATCTTTTCCTAATCAATAGTTTTCGTGAAGTCGGTGGTAAGGTTTCGTCTCGATTCAATTCGTCTATTAGTTATCGAAACCCAAAGCTAACCGCTTGAGTATATTAGTGTTTGGCTGATTTCAAGGAAGGCTTATCACATAGTTTCGGATTCGGATTGGTAATCAAATAGGCATCAAGGTAAGGATTATGGTTGCATTAACCCTTCGGGATTTGCTTTATAGCCGAATGGCCTCTTTGCTAATGTTTTTAGTGTTGGCCAAATATAGGAAAGGGGATCTAGTGCGTGAGATCAAGATTTTCGGGATTCAATAATCGTGTTAGTAACTAGGTGTGTAACCCACCCTAAATACCCGTTTAATAATAATAATAATTATGTACATGTTAATAAGGCAATGAATGAATACGGCTAAGAGTACAATTTAATGGTGCAGTGTAATCAGGTATGTACCCCATATTACTCGTTAATAATGTTTATAAACATTACTATGAGAATACGAGAAAGTTTGTTATGGCCATGAGGTAAGGTAGATTGCATGTTATCTGTATGACTTGTATGCTGCATGGGCATATGGGTGATAATGATAAAGGGGAAGTGTTCTGGTGGTTTTTACCACATTATCTCGTGACCTATGTCACATAATATGAATCCGTGACTCTGTCACTTTATCGAGTGGCTATGCCACAATTATAAGGGCGATGAGCGGTTGGGCGCGATGGCGCTTCGATGGTGTGTAGCGGATGGAGGTCGATTTAGTAATCCCACGATGTGATTGGTAGGTACGGTGATGTGTAGAGGATGGATATCTAGGTGGGTTTGGGTTGCATCATTGCCTATGATTAATATATGTGATATAATATGTTTTATCGATTGGGAAGCTATGATGGTTGTTACACATCGAGTCTGTTGACTCACCCTTCGTGGCTAACATTTTGCGGTGATACCCGATAAATGGACCGAGTAGGCGGGGACTTAGGGGTGGCCATGCTCATTTCAAACATTTTGATTTTCTTATTAAGTTTTATTTGATTTATTTTGGGTTATATTTTGATGTAATAAGGCCATTATCATTTAGCTGTTTTAAGTTTACGTTTTAATTTTTATTATGATACGAACACACAAACAAACGATTAAACATTTTTCGTAAAACAACTTCAATTATTTTGACACCCAAACACCTACGGTTTTCAAGTTAATAATAAAAAGCTCTAAAATTCGACAATTCTATTAACTTGTAACTTTTGAAACTTGATAATATCGTTTCAATACAAACTTCAAAAACAATACGGTTTTCAAATTGATCATAACTCAAACCGATTTTTCTTCAAATCCACCAGTTTTCCAACATGACAAAATGAGGATTTGCTACGTTTTACTCAAGGAGCATGCCAGATCCGGTCAGGGCTTGTGGGCCGGGTTTGGGGTGTTTTATTATCGGTGCAACATGGTTGCTCGGTGGCTAAAAAGCCTTCGGTGGATCCACAGTCGTCAAGCAAACATGCGATCCTATTAGCACTTCCTCCATATTAATAATCCCATTCCCATGCAACATAATAGTACATGAATGCATCATAAAATAATAAACATACCATAATAATCATAAATCGCATACAAGAATAACCATATAACATGTAGGGGCATTTTCGTCATCTTGCCCTTCAGGGGCATATCGGTCATTTTACCCATCGAATGTATTTTGATAATTTTGCAAAATAGGAGTATTTCAGTAATTTTGCAAACCAGGGGTATTTTGATAATTTTGCAAACCAAGGATATTTTAGTAATTTTACAAACCAAGGGTATTTTGGTAATTTCACAAACCAAGGGTATTTCGATAAATTTACAAACTAGGGGTATTTCGATAATTTTACAAACCAAGTGTATTTCGGTAATTTTGTAAACCAAGGGTATTTTAGTAATTTCACAAACCAGAGGTGTTTCGATAATTTTGTAAATCGAGGGTATTTCAATAATTTTACAAACTAAGGGTATTTTGGTAATTTTGCAAATCAAGGATATTTCGGTAATTTTTTAAACCAGGGGTATTTTGATAATTTTGTAAACTAGGGTTATTTTGGTAATTTTGTAAACCAAGGGTATTTTTGTAATTTTGTAAACCAAGGGTATTTCGGTAATTTTGCAAACTAGGGTTATTTCGATAATTTTGCAAACCAATGTTATTTTGGTAATTTACCCATCGAGGGTACTTTGGTAATTTTGCATTTAACAGCCTTTCCAAAGGCCTAGTATCGCCCCGAGTGACTCAGATAACCTAAATGGTCATAACGGTGTAATGGGCCCGAGGCCCTTTATTCGGCCCACATGGGCCCACACGCTCGTGTGGCCTACTTAGCCCAAATCTAGCCACAGATACGAGATTTCCACAATCCAGTTCACTATCTACTATACAATCTTACAATTTATTAATATGGGACCACAAGCCCATTGGGCCCATCGTGGCCCAACCAGCCTAAATGCACAAGAACACTCAAGCTGGCCTCAACTATTGCGTCGAAGCTCCCACACATACGCTCGCATGCTCGTGTGGCTACCATCGCCGTGTGACTGGTATTTCGGCATTTGCCGCTCTATAGCTAGAGTAGAGAGAATACACACCTGATAGGAGTCTGAAGCTAATCTGCACTCCTAATGCTCCCTGCCCACTAAACTTCTTTTCCTCATGACATCTCCGACTTCTCACCTTCCCTCTTGCTATCTTTCTAGTGTGGGATCCCTCCGTTAGCAGAGTTTAAATCCAACTCAAACTCTAGCCATCCCATCCACAAAATAAATGCTACACTGCTTGTCATGAGATTCGAACCTAGGCTCCCTTACACCCTTAATGACGCCTTGCCACTAAACCACTACTTTCTTGTGTCTAACATCATGCACAACTAAATATAAATCTATGGGCCAAAGTCCAAGTTCACTTAAAAATAAATCAAAATGAAATGCCCGCGCCAAGGCTTAAACCTTAGACCCCTTACTTCCTTGTGGCGTCATTTTGCCACTACACCACAAGCTCTTCTTGTGTCATTTTTCTCCACATTTTATTCTTAAAGCCTATTTACTAACTTCCAAGGTTTTATTCACCTAAAACCAAAATTTTCCTAAAGCCCAAGTTTGATCCCGGGACTTCATAGAAGCCCCCTAACCTTCCAAAATCACCTTCCTAATAGGTCTAACTTGAAATAATTCCATTCTCATAATCCCAAAAAATTTTACAACGCTCCCATGGCTAAGGCCCAATGGGCCCAATCCTACTAGGCCCAAATTCAGGGTGTTACAATTACACGGGGTCGGACACTGGTTGGGACATGGCCATGTGATCCCATTTTGAATGTCCACACGGCTTGTGACTCGAGCGTGTCTTTGGCCGAGTGTCACGGGCGTATGTCCCTTGTATTTTGTAAAAAAATTTCTAAGTGTTCCAAAATTTTTTGAGTTATCGGTTTGTCCCAAACCACCCAAATGTATATTTTTGGCCTCGTAGGCTCGTATCAGGGACATTATGACTGAATGTGAATGATGTTGAATGATGATTACATGAAATTTTAAAATGTATGTGAATTGTATGTTTAATTGTATAATAAGTCTTAGTAATGCTATGTAACCCTATTTCGACGTTGAATATGGTGTTACATTTATTGGTATTAGAGCTACGGTTTAGTCGATTCTCAGATGAACGTAGCATATATGAGAGTCTAGCTATACATGCCATATATAACTTGTGATTGTAACACCCCTAACCCGTATCCATCATCGAATTAGGGTTAAAGGCATTACCAGATAGATCAAAAACTTTAACAGATATTTCATAAAACTATTCATCAATCGCAATCAAAGTGTCCCTTTTATAGGTCAACGAGACCTTAATCATGCTTTAGAATAGAGTCGGGACTAAACTGAATACATGCTAAAATTCTCAAAAATTTAAAACTCTTCTAAGTTGCAAAGGTCACACGCCCGTGTGGGTAGGTCATGTGCCTCCCACGACTACTAGACACACCCAAGTGTCATGGCCATGCCAAAACAGAGCATGCATACTGACTTATCCACATGACCACCAGACATGCCCATGTGCCATGGCCGTAAAATTAGGCTAGCTACTAATTTATTCACACGGCTACCAGGCACGCCCGTGTGCCATAGGCGTGTATGCGAAATAGACTATTTACAAGGCCAAAATGCCACCCACACTAGGGTCAACCCTACAAGCAACCATACCAATTCATTTCATGAACATTTCACAACCAAAAACACGTCAAATAATCAACAAATCTCCACATTCAATTCCATTTCCAATCATGCCAAATTGCACAACTAAAACACATATGTTCAAGCATGATCCATCCACATTTACCTTTCATATAACCATTTCTTTGATCATACATGCATACTAAAATTTCATCCATACACTTGCCAATAACTTGACCATTTTATAATCATGGGGTCATACCAATACCAACATCATATACCACATTCACAATTGCGTATTATCAATATTAAACTAGCCACATCACATGGCTAATACCATATCTCAAGCTTATACCAAAATGACTAGCCTATACATGCCATATTTAGCTATATACACATTTTCAAAGTACCAAAATGATTTTGAATAGTGTGATGACGATCCTCGACGGTCCCTGAGCCCTTCGTAGCTTTAACAATCTATAAAACAGAGCAAACACACATAGAGTAAGCTTTCAAAAGCTTAATAAGCCATATACAAATAAACTTAGCATAAAAATGCACAAAACCATATTGATACAATGACATTTATAGTTCTCATTGCAAGTTCATCATGTAATAGTTTGATTTAGGGCTTAGTCAGAATAGCGGTGCGAGACCACAAGTTTGAAGTAGAAAATATGTGTTTAAATGATTTTACAAGGCTTATGAGGTATTTGCATGATTGTGTGAAAGTCACAAGAAGATATTTTATTAATTAGTGATTAAATTGTCCATTAGGACTAAATTGCAAAGAATAGAAAATATGAGATTCTAGAAGGTTCAAGTATGAGATAGAATTATGAAAAAAACCTAGAGGTCCTTATTTAGAAATTAGACCATTATATTTTGATGTGGGCACATCCAGGCCAATCAAGGAGGCTGATCCAGAGGTCTTGTCATTAGGACCTATCACATGATCTAAGGCAAAGAAATTCAGGGAAGTTCTTTCTTTCGCTTGTGCTAAAGTTTCTGAATCTTTTGAAAGTGAATGTGCCTTAGAAGATAAGTTTTATAGTGTGTTGCATGCTAATATGTGACATACTTATGCCATACTACTTATATTGGTGTGTTTAGTATGTATATATTATGCTAAGTATGTTTTTGGATTGGATTGATAGTATTTGTATTGTCTTCAAGTTATTTGTGTGTTAACGAATAAGTGTGCACTTGTTTACAACTTATTAGACTATGTTATATTAAGTTTACATAACTTTGATAAGTATTATATTGTTTTGTAACTTGTACACGAAAGGACTCTAGCTCATGAGCGAATATGCAACTCACCTTCACCTGAGGACAACTCAGAGGCTTGTTTCCCAGCTCAATTCAACTCAGAGTGCTCTACACCAGCTCATGTCAGCTCATTTCATTTTTAGCTCACTGAATTCAGCTCAGTTTAGCTCTAGTCAGCTCACCTCCAGCTCCACTAGCTCAACTTCAGCTGACAAGTCTAGAAGTAGTTGAATAGTGTCCTACGTGTCGGGGTGTATACCGGTGCACATGTGGCAGCTTTGGTGGTGTCCAAGCATGTGGATGTGCATGTGCCAGCCTTCAACACATGTGGTGCACATGTGTGACCAAAAACCAGCCCATTCTTGTGCATTTGTGTGGAAATTGAAGAGATAAGAGCAAGGGAAGTTGTGTGTTTGAATTTCAAACGAAATTAGCACATATTTAAAGTGATAAACATGACAACTCACTCTTTTTATTACTTGGCTACAAATTAATCCCACCCAAAAGGAGTTATTTCAATTCAAATTTAAATTTTAAACTCCTTTAGTGTTAGCCACACAATGTAATTTGGTCACCTCTTCATTTCTTCTATATATTTGTAACTTCAAACATTGTTAATATACATAGTCTTTTGGAAATAATAAAATTACTTTGTGAGTTTTTCTCTCAAATTTGGTTCTTTTTGTTGAACTTCTTTCTTGACATTTCAATTCTAAATTGTTGTGTCAATCTTGTGATACTTCGGGTTCCTAGATCACTATCTAGTAGGTCCAACGTAGAATAGATTCAATTCGGGTTTGCATAACAGATTGTGCGAGTTCTTTTGAGTTCTTCGTTGTTCAAATTTCTAGCCAGTTCTTGCATTATTTCTGCCATTTTTTTTGAATGTTCAAGGCTACCATGGATGAATTTTGAAGCATTCATCTTCTACCTTCTTCAAATATGTCTAGAAATTCTGGCAACTTCTTTTCTTCTTCAAATCTGTTCAATTTTTTTTTAAAATAAAGTCTAAACCAACCTCTTTGTTTTGTTTAATTGCAAGGAACTGCTTGCTACAATCCTAGATCCATAAACATTCAAGGATCATTGGTTTGCCAAGCAATGCCTTATCATATTATATTTGATGATGGACAAAAATGTACATGGGAAGAAAAAATCTTAAGAAAGTGTCATTAAGGGCATTTTGGTCATTTGGTTAATTAAAGAATGAAAAGGGAAAATAAGCCAAAAATCATGTCCATCTTCTTCCCCATGGTGTCAAAATTTGCAAGGACTCCATAGCTAGGGTTATGTTTATTTTCAAGCTTAAAATAAGTGCATCCTAGCCTCGTTTTTAATGTTCTTCGTATTTTTGAAACCCTCCTAGCTTGATTTAGCTATTTCTAGCCATATGTTGAGCTAGGGTTTATGTTTGAAAATATACCCATGTATGAAATGCATGTATTTTGATTTTATATGGAAGAATATGAAGGTTTGATGTATGATAAACATCTTTTTCTAAGTGATTTTCATGAAAGATGCATGAAACTAACCAATTTGTAAAGTTATAGAAATGGTCATACATGAGTGAATAGTGGGAATTTAATGTTGCTATAGTTGAGAAAATGATTCAGCTAGGCTTGAAATGTAAAAAAGTTGAATGAAAATCATTTTATGAGCCTAGGGATGAAAGTGTAATTATGTGAAAGTTTAAAGGCAAAATCATAATTTTTCCAAAATATGAATTATGAGTCGATTTAGTCAATGCATGTGTTTAACAAGAGAAATTTATTATTATAGATCAAGAAACATGAATCTCGGATCAAAATTGAGGCAAGAACAAAGTTGAAGACTAAATCGAGCACGAGACACATTTTGAGATTCGAGGTAAGTTTGTATGAAATTAGTATTTCATAATGTTCGATATTTGAAATAGTTCATTATTATGTTAATGCATGTTCTTGTGAACAAAATCAAGCTATAAAGTCTTGATGAGTAAACTATGAGAACAAGATAAATTGTAGTTCTGGTTACAGTTTCGGAGTAAGTATATTACCTACGTATACGTGTGAGAAAGGAAAGGTCCCGTATAAGACCATATTTGGGAAATGGCTTCGGCACAAAAGAATGATCTCGTGTAAGACCATATTCGGGATATGGCATCGACATCTAAGTACGATCTCGTATAAGACCATGTATGGGACATGGCATCGACATCAAGTTATGGGATCCTGTATAAGACCATATTTGGGATATGGCGTTGGCACTAAGGAATGATCCCATGTAAGACCATATCTGGGATATGGCGTTGGCATCATATCTTTTGTATATTAAGCTTGAATGATTCGTGATGATCTGATTTATTCATAAGCAAAAGAGTCAAGTATGTGAGTTAGCCTATATCCAAGTCTATTTATGGATGGCCTTGAGTGATGTTCATGGTATTAATAATAAAGATGTGAGTTCATAGTTATGTTAGCAAATGTGCTAAACTACATGAATCAATTGATACAAGTATCTTGAGTAAATAAAATTTTCCAGGTCATATTGACATGAGATGGGTAAGAGTAAGTAAGAATAAGTGTGAATAAGTACGAGTAATTACTTTTATTCATTGGTACTATGTCGCCATTGTTTCATGATATGAATGATTATAGTTTGAATAAATTGCATCCTAGAGTTTCATGCAAACTTACCAAGCTATATGCTTACCCCTCTCTCTTCCGTTTTCCTTATAGTTTCGCCAAGTTAGCTCGAGGATCATTGGATATTGGAGCTCGGAATGACACTATCGACATCACTTTGGTATAACAATTTAGACTTATTTTGAGTATGGCATGTATAGGACTCAAGTATTTTGTTAAGTTGTAATTGTTAGCCAAAGTGTTGGCTATGTATGTTACTAAAACCATTTTGTAAATGGTCTTGAGTTAGGCCAATACTTGGCAAATCCTTTTGCTCAATGAAGATAAATTTCATGAAGTGTATGCTCTTGTGTATGTCTCGATTTCTTAAATTCCTAGGAATATTAATTGGCCATCTTTTAAATTGGAATGATTTGAATTGGAGTTTGCGTGTGTGAGATGTAGGGTGGCAAAATGGCTTCGTAGATAGCCTATTAATTGTCCATATTGGTAGACACATGGGCGTGTTTCTAGACCATGTGGGAGGCACGACTAGCACATGGGTGTATGCCCAGGTCGTGTGAAGTCTGCACCTTGCATTTCAAATTTAAATCACCACACGACTGAAGCACACGGGCGTGTGTATAGGCCGTGTGGATAAGTCAGAATGACAAGGTGGCACATGGGCAAGGGGCACGGACGTGTCAAGGCCGTGTGAAATTAGTCAGTGTCAACCACGGGTGGAAGACATGGGCATGTTTTAGGGGCACACGGGTGTGTCCCTAGTTTAACACGGGTGTATGGCCCCTGTTTTGATGAAAAGTTTTCCAAGTTCATAAAAGTTCTCGATTAAATCCCAAAACCTCTTGGAGGTATGTTTAGGGTCACATAGGTCAAGAATGAGCAAGAAATGGGTTTTGAACGAAATTTTATAGCCCGTTACTACACGTTCAAGTAAGGTTAAGCATGCTAATGCCTCGCACCCGGTCTTGTCATAGACACGGGTAAAGGATTGTTACATATCACATATTCTTTGCTCATATGCTTAGCCATATCTTACCTCATTCTTCAACTCAAGTATCACATATACACATAACTCATTCAAGCATATCTTAACATATTATCTCATCATTTCAATATACATACTCATCTTAGTAAGTTCATATAGACACTTACCTTTCACACATATAGTGTACTTTTCAAATGTACCTTAAACAGATATACAACTCACATAATCGTTCATTTCTCGAATTTTCCCATTGAACGATTTGAAACTAAATAGGATACTCAGAGAGCTTGAAATAGTCATACAATGCGAACGTCCCAAACGAGGTCTTACATGTAATCAAAAATCAATGCCATTGTCCCAGACAGGGTCTTACACGAATCAAATATGATGCCAATGTCCCAGACATGGTCTTACACGTAAATCTCATATCGATGACAACGTCCCAGACGTGGTCTTACATGATATCATATGACGCACACCTATGTCATGACATAAACTATCCTATCTATACCTAGGTTCAGACGGGACTTCTCAGACATTAACTATCTCTCGATACTTTCTGGAATCCATATATTCATCATTTTGAGTATCACTCATAGCAATTCAAATTCCATATATTCACAAATAAATCAATTCAATTGTGTTTATTTGTATATCAACTTACCTCAAGTTTGAATTAACAGAAACGAATACGGTTACTCGATTACTTTTGATTTCCGCGATCTAAGTCTTTTCACAGAGTAGCGTAGTTTGAGTCTAGACCTGTATCGAGTAGTCAGGGAGGAGAGGCCAAGGAAACCTTCTCCCAAATGACAAACAAGTGGTTCACTGAGTTCGTCCAAACTAATCCGACTGCTCAGTAATCTCTACCCCCACCTAATCCCCAATTAGTCCCCGTAGATCCTCAGGGTTTGGAACCTTTACGTTTAAATAAGCCATCTGGGGATAAAATTCAAAAATATGAGGATAAATTCAAGAAATATTTCAAGGAATAAATCATATCATTCTTCGCCAAAGAAATTGAAGGATTTTCATAATCATTCTATTGTTTTAGTGGGATATTCTAGCAAGGATCGTGGTAAGCAACATGTAAATTCAAAAGCTCAACCCACTTCAATAGCGAGTGTTGGTAGTGGAAAGGCCATTAAATCTGTGTGTAAATAGTGTGGTAGTGGAAAGGCCATTATTCTAGTTTTAGATGTGGCTCACAGGAGCATTTCATTCAAGATTGTCCTGAATTACCTGAGAATGATAAACTATAGATTGCTCAACTGACTAAAACAACTGTGAGAGGGGACCATGTCAAATTACTGGAAATATGAGTAGTAGTTGTGGTGTTACTAGAAATTCAACAGCAAGATATGAAGTACGATCACTAACTAGGGCTTACGCTATTCACATACGTGATGATGCATCAACACCAGATATTGTTACCGATACTTTTTCTCTTTTCGACACTAATATAATTGCTTTGATTGATTTTGAATCAACTCACTCATGTTTCTATATGAATTTAGTGTCTAGTAAGAATTTATCTGTTGAATCTACTGAATTTGTGATTGAAATATCGAACCCTTTAGGCAAGTATGTCCTAGTTGATAAAGTTTGCAAGAATTATCCTTTGATGACTTGGGGTTACTATTTTCTAGTTGATTTAATGTTTTTACCATTTGATGAATTTGATGTGATTCTAGGTATTGATTGGTTGACTCTGCATGATGCTGTTGTGAATTGTAGATGAGAAAGACTATTGAATTGAAATATCAACATAGTGAAATCCTTCGAATTGAATTTGATGGATTGAGTGGATTGCCTGTTGTAATATCATCGTTGTTATCTCATAAATATGTGAGAAAAGGTTGAAATTATTATCTTGTGTATGTATTGGATACAAAAGTGCCTGAATCGAAGATTGAATCAGTTTCAGTAGTCTGTGAGTGTCCAAATGTGTTTCCGGAAGAGTTACCTCATTTGCTATTGATTAGAGATGTTGAGTTTGCTATTGAATTAGTACCGAGAACTTCACTGATATCAATAGCTCCGTACAGAATGGCTCCAACAGAATTGAAAGAGTTGAAATCTTAGTTGCAAGAGTTAACAGATAGAGGTTTTGCACGATCTAGTTTTTCACCCTAGGGTGCACCAGTGTTGTTTGTAAAGAAGAAAGATGGATCGATAAGATTGTGCATTGACTAACATCAGCTCAACAAGGTTACAATTAAAAATAAGTATTCTTTACCGAGAATTGTTGATTTGTTTGATCAGTTGAAAGGAGCAACAGTGTTCTCGATGATTGATTTGAGATCCTGCTATTATCAATTGTGAGTTAAAGATTTGGATATGCTGAAAACTGCGTTTAGAACAAGGTATGGCCATTATGAATTTCTTGTTATACCTTCAAATTAACTAACGCTCCTACAGTTTTTATGGATTTGATGAATCAAATCTTTAGACTGTATTTAGACATATTTCTTATTGTATTCATTGATGACATTTTGATTATTCCCGAGATGAGCCTGAGCATGCTGAGCATTTGATAATTGTGTTAAAAATATTAAGAGATAAGCAATTGTTTGCTAAATTTAGTAAATGCAAGTTTTGGCTCTGAGAGGTTGGATTTTGGGGACATATGGTTTCGGCGGAGGGCATACGAGTTGATCCAAGTAAAATTTTAGCAATTGTTGATTAGAAACTAGCAAGAAACGTATCCGAAGTCAGAAGCTTTCTAGGATTAGCTGGCTATTATCGGTGTTTTGTTAGAGGATTCTCGATGATTGCTACACCAATGACTAGATTGTTACAGAAAGATGTGAAATTCAAGTGGTCTGAGAAATGTCAACGGAGTTTTGAATAGTTGAAAACATTGTTAACTGAGGCACCATCTTTTATTCAACCTAAGTCATGTAAAGAGTTTATGATCTTCAATGACGCATCATTGAACGGTTTGGGATGTGTTTTGAAGCAATAAGGCAAAGTGATAGCTTATGCCTCCATACAGTTGATACCGCATGAAAAGAATTATCCGAGGCATGATTTAGAATTTGGTCGCTATAGTTTTCGCATTGAAAATTTGGCAACATCATTTATTCGGGGAGAAGTTCCATATCTTTACTGATCACAAGAGTTTAAAGTATATAATGACTTGGAAAGATTTGAATTTGTGACAACGAAGATGGCTTGAGCTATTGAAAGATTATGAGTTAGTGGTTGATTCTCATCCGGGGAAACCGAATGTAGTCATGTATGCTCTGAGTAGAAATTTGTTATTTTCTTTGCGAGCGATGAATATGCAGTTAAGTTTGTCTGATGATGGTTCAATTTTGGCTAAATTAAAAGCTAAAATGTTATTTCTTTAGCAAATTTGTGAAGCTCAGAAATGTGATAATGAGTTGCAAGCTAAAAGAGTATAATGCGAGTTGACTAGTGATTTAGACTATCAGATCGGATCCGATGATTGTTTAATGTTCCGAGGTAGAATTTGTGTACCAAATAATATCAAACTTATTTAGAAAATTCTATATGAAGCACGCAGTGGTTGTTTACCTGTTCATCCAGGAAGTACAAAAATGTATAATGATTTGAAACAAATGTATTGGTGGTCGGGCATGAAATGAGACATTTCAGAGTTTATGTCGAGATGCTTGGTTTGTCAACAAGTTAAAGTTGAACATCAAGTGCCTTCGGGATTACTACAGTCGGTGATGATACCAGAATGAGAATGAGATAGAGTTACGATGGATTTCGTATTAGGTTTGCCCCTATCTCCAAAAAAGAAAGATGCTATTTGGGTTGTCGTTGATTGATTAATGAAATCGGCACATTTCATTCTAGTACGTACAGATTATTTTCTTGATAGATTGTTGAATTTTACATCCCTAAAATTGTTAGATTGCATGGGGTGGCAGTTTCTATTATTTCAAACAAATATCTGAGGTTTATGTCGCGATTTTGGAAGAAATTGTAAGAAGCCTTAGGTACGCGATTGCACTTTAGAACAACATTTCCTCCCCAAACTGATGGTTAGTCTGAGAGAGTAATTCATATTCTCGAAGATATGCTTCGTTGATGTGTTTTAGAGTTTGAAGGCAATGGGGAAAAATAATTGACGTTGGTTGAATTCATATACAACAAATGTAACAGCCCAAACCCGGCCCATGAGCCTCGTCCGGATCTGGTATGTCACAGAGTAAAACGTTTTGAAAGATTTTGATTAACTGGTGAAAATCTGAAAATACTATTAAGGTTATAAAACAGTGTTTGATAAAACTCAGGAGGGATTGATTTTTAAACATGGTTGTGTTGAAAACCTTTGAAAAACATTTGATCATTTTTTTTTAAATCATCAGAGTTATGGTTGACTTGGTGAATTGTGCTACCCGATGGTAACATCTTTGAAAACTCGTAGAAGTTAATTTGAAAATGTTACTTTTAACCGATTCACTTAACATTATATAGTTTCATTTGTAATATAGTATAAGTAAAGTAAAAACAACTATGTAAACATCCAAAATAATAAACTAGCGGCCTTATTACAACCCAAATAAAAATTTAGTAAATAAACAAACTTAAAGCAGATTAAATAAAATCCTAAATCCAAGGAACAAGCATGGCCGCCTCGAGTCCTCTCCGGCTCCATCTCCGCGATCTACTCATCTGCAAAATGATATGGGAAGGGGTGAGTCACCAAGACTCAGTGTATAAATCCCCAACCCGGAAGTGCAACTCATACACAAATTATTAGTATAACATGCAAACATGCAACCCAAACTAACCATCCATACTCCTTAACTACCCGTGTGGTCAAAACCACTGGTGGTCAAAACCACGGTGACCGGAGTCACAAATCAAGTGATGGGGCCAACCCATCGTATGGTCAAAACCACTGATGACCATAGGTCACAATTATCAATATGTGGTCAAAACCATCGGTGGTACCAAACCTTTGGGACTTAGTCACAATCTATCATCGGTGTGGTCAAAACCATCGGTGACCGATGTCACAATTAATCGGATGGGGCCAACCCATCTTGTGGTCAAAACCACGGTGACGATCCAGAGAAAATCCCCTCCTCTCATCAATCCCATTACCAACATGCTCATATCATGCTTAACATATTATCATAAATCATGCATAATAGTCATGGCATAGCATATTACCCATCATGTCATCCATAACAGATTTTAAAACACAAGTGACTTACCCGGAATCCATGCTCATGTCCACAAGCAAATCACTACCACAATGATTAAATCGTAACATAATAGCAATGCTAACTAATAAAGTGTGTAAGAGATTTACACACCTATTTACTCGTGAGACTAGAAAATCCCGAACTAAACTAGCGAAACCCCGAGAGGTTGTTTCCCCCTACAATCGGCCAACACACACATTTTTAGATCTAATAGCCATTCGGCTATACTAATAATCTCGAAGGATTAATTGTACCTGAAATATGGCCTTAGGCTGAAACTTACTATCACTTACCAAAACGAGTTTAAATCCCGAAAGCCTTTGTTTGCCTTGGCCGATTAGCCCCTAGATCCATGGCACACAATCGGTTATACTTTAGATACCAAAAATGGCCTTTGGCCGAATATGCCTAACCACTTACCACTCTTACCAGGAATCTGAAGTTGCCACTTGTCTTGTCGAGCCCCTTTAAAAATCAAATCCCGAAATGCTCCCTGGGTGTCGGCTACACACAAAAGTTACATGTTAATATGGCATATACACATTTGGCCAATCCCTACCAAAGCCTCTACACATGCTTTCGGCACACCAAAGGAATGGAAAAGAAACCGAATGCTAAAGAGAAACACTTACCAACCTATGAAATAGACAAGACTTTCCTTAGGGGATTAAACATGCCCTATATGGTAAGGGATATTGACTAGCAACAAATGGAAGATGAAATTTTGAGAGAAAGCGGTGGTAGGTTCGGCCAAGTAGAAGCAAAAGAAGAAAGGAATTTTGAAGAATTTTGGGCAATGTGGCTAGAGAGAATTCACCAAGAACAATTTGGAGAGAAAAGAAAAGCAATTTAGATGAATTTTGAACCTCCCTAATGTGATAAAACTTACCTTTTAATTATCACCCATTTGAAATAAAATAAAACAATGTTTATCCTTTATCCCATCACTTAGCCACCTCTTCAAAAAGATAAACAAAATAAAATAATAATCCTCCATTCTTCCAATAGAATTTGAAAGCAAAACCTCAATCTTATCCTCATCCAATTGAGAGCCCATGTGCGAGACCACCCGCTCTCTCTCCCTTCACGCATTTCGTAAAAATAAAGCACCAAACTCGCTCCCAAGGTTCGAACATAGGACCCGATGGAGTAAATCGCACTAACGCTCTAACCATTCTGCCAAGGCATGTCTTTGTGACATAACCTCATCACAAATTCTTTTAAGAGCTCCTTTACTATCTTCCCTTTGCTTTAACGCCAAAGCAAAATAAAAACACCCATTTGCTTTCCACACCGCTCGAACCCAACACCTGCCAAGTGTCATTCCAGGCCCTTAAGTGGTGCATGAAAGCCACTTTACCAAGGCCATCTTTGTGTCCAAAAGCACCTATAACCTCTCTTAAGACCTCCTTGGCCCAATTCCCTTCCTGAGGCAAACTAAAACACTCTCCATAAGCTGCCCATGCTACTCGAACATGGGACCCTATTGTCGCAGCCCCTTATCACGTCCCAAGCTACCCTACCAGTCGACTTTGATGTCCATAATCCCTACCATTTATTTATAAGGCCTTCCTAGCTGAACACCCCACACATAACACAAAAATAAAAACCCCATGCGCAGACTCAGCAACTCGAACCCTCCTTTGTCGCATCTTTCCTATATCCTTAGGTAGCGTCCCAAGCCACCTTATCACATGATTTCTTGTGTCATGCTTCGCACCAAATAATTTTTAAAGCCTCCTTCACTTAGCTTCCTCCTCTCAAATGCTAAAAAACTTCTAGCCCTAAGTCAGGCCTAGCCCAAGGTTATCACTAGACCCTAGAACATGTCAAGTAATCATAGTATTCATTTCTTTCCAAGCAAGCACATGAAAATAATAAAATTGCAAACAACCCCTAATTCAGGATGTTACAACAAAAGTTTTCAATCAAGTATAAAGATGGCACCATATGAAGCATTGTATTGTCTCAAATGTCGAACTCCCTTGTATTGGGCCGAGCTCAGCAAGAAACAGATTTACGAGGTTGATTTGATTAGAGAAACCAAAGATAAAGTGAAAGTAATTCGCGATAGTTTGAAAGTAGTTTCAGAACGATAGAAATCGTACGTAGATTTGAAACATAAAGACATTGAATTTCAGATTGAAAATAGAGTATTTTTGAAAGTATCTCCGTGGAGGAAGATTCTTTGATTTGGTCACAAAGGTAAATTGAGTCCGCGATTTATCGAGCCGTATGAGATTATTTAAAGAATAGGGTCAGTGGCATATCGACTAGCTTTACCGTCTGAGCTAGAAAAGATCCATAATGTGTTTCATGTTTTGATGTTACGATGATATCGATCAAATCCATCGCATATCATTTCTCCAACAGAGATCGAATTTCAACCTGATATGACATATAATGAAGAACCGATCAGAATTTTAGCTCAAGAGGTTAAAGAATTTAGAAATAAAAGCATAGTTTTGGTGAAAGTTTTATGGCAATGTCACGGGGTAGAAGAAACTATGTGGGAAACCGAGGAAGCTATGAGAACAGTACCATATCCTCTTTTCTGGTAAGATTTTCGGGGACGAAAATTCTTGAAGAGGAAGAGTTGTAACAACCCATTTTAGTCAAATAAGAATAATGGTTTTGGGACCACAAATTTGAGGTTGAAATAATTATTTTAGTATTATCTTAATGTCTACGGCATGATAATATGATTGTGTGAAATTTTCGTTAAGAAATTTTATTGTTTGAGTGTTTAATTTGGTAAAAAGGACTAAATCGCTTAAAGTGTAAAACTTGTGTTCTATTAGCTAAAGGTGTTTAATGGCTATGAAATTAAATAGTGGAGGTCCTTATGTTGTAATTATACCATTGTTAATATGAGTGGACAAAGATGGACATTGTTTAGGTGATTTTAAAGGTTTATCCTTAAGGTTAAAATGGTAAAATAATAATATCAACTTAAAATTAAAAGAAAAAATATTTATCATCTT
Source organism: Gossypium rotundifolium (assembly GCA_025506655.1). Taxonomy (NCBI): domain Eukaryota; kingdom Viridiplantae; phylum Streptophyta; class Magnoliopsida; order Malvales; family Malvaceae; genus Gossypium; species Gossypium rotundifolium. The sequence goes on along the minus strand of CP106732.1, from coordinate 65,136,846 downwards.
CTCCATGCTATGTCTTACTGAAATTAGAAGCAAAGAAAACCATTATTAAGCTTTTGGAGGTTTGGCCATTAAAACTAGTGCATATCAAGAAAAATGAAATTCAGATTTAGATCGGGGAAAAATAAAGTATCGGACTAGTTGATTTATTCCGTCATTTTAGCGATCGAGGTAAGTTTGTATGTAATCAGCATTATTATATTTGTATTTTAAATGCTTTAATATTGAATAAATTGTGAATACGATGCTATATACATGTTCGACGACGATTCGACAAGTGTGAAATCTCGATTGAACTTTAGGAATAGATTAGGAAACAAATGACATGTCATTAGGGGTTATGTGATTTGGGTGCTGGTCCGTACATCCTATTGGTGGCTGAGTTATCCAGAACGTATTGCGAATGCTCATTAGCTTGCGTGAGCAGCACCGTGTGGCTATCTCATAACCATCAGATTGCATGAGCATACCCGTTGATAGCTCGAGAGTGAGCATTATATGTGTTATGAGGTTGAGATAGCTTGAGCTATGTATGTGGCACTTAGGGTGCGAGATTCCCGTGTATCCAGTATTATTCTGAATGGTTTAATGGGTAAATCAAGGATATGGATGAGTACGAGATCGATACGAGTTGGTATAGTGTTTTTGAAGCTAGCTCAGATTTGGGAATTGTCAGAGACCTCATCACACTATCAAGCTATCACTTTGGTACTTTTGAGCTTATGTTTTGGTTATATGGCATGTATAGGGATTATTGTTATTTTGGTATATAGTTTGGTAATGGAATTGGCCATTTGAGTTGGCTTGTATATGTTAAGTGTTTGGTTTTGTTTATTGCCATGTGATTTGGATTATTTTGGTAAATTTGGAGTTGTATATAAGTGTGCTAATGGCTTTTGTTTTGAGTTTGGTAATTGCTATATAAATGCTTGTTGTGATTGGTTATTTTTGTATTGATATTTAGAGTATGAAATAGTCTATATTTGAGAGTTGATATGCTTTTGAATTTAGGTAAAATAATGCATGTTTGAAAATGTCCTTATTGATGATTAAAGAATGTGAATTGTAGGTCTTGAAATAGTATAAATTATGCTTGGTTGAGGTTAGTTGAATGTCTATTTATGACATATTGTGTGCCATTTGGTTTGGTGTAAGTGTATTAATACTTGGGTGGTAGAATGGCTTGGTAAATAGCTTATTTTTGTCCACACAGACAGAGACACGGGCGTGTGTCCCCTGGTATTAAATTTGAAATCAAGTCACTATGCTCCACACGGCCCATCACACGGGCGTGTGACTTGGCCGTGTGGCATAAGTCAGTATACCTTACAAGTTTGGCACGGCCTAGCAGACGGCCTGGCACACGAGCTGGTCACACGGGCATGTGGTTGGCCATGTGACCCAAGTCAGAGAGTTATACGAGGTCAGACACGGGTTGGGACACGGCCATGTGATCCCATTTCGAATGTCCACACAGCTTGTGACACGGGCATGTCTTCTCACACAGCTGGGCCACACGGGTGTGTATCCCCTGTATTTTGCAAAAAATTTCTAAGTGTTCCAAAAAAAATTTTGAGTTATCAATTTAATCCCAAACCACCTTGAATGTATATTTTTGGGCCTCGTAGGTTCGAATTAGGGACATTATGAATGAATGTGAATGATGTTGAATGATGTTGAATGATGATTACATGAAAATTGAAAATGTATGTGAATTATATGTTTAATTGTATAATAAGTCTACTAATGCTCTGTAACCCTATCCCGATGTTGAATATGGGTGAAGGGTGTTACATAGGGCCTAGGAGTTTTAGGGGTATTTTAGAAATTTTAGCTTTATAGTGCTCAGAATTTTGTAGCGTGGTAAATCAAGATTATATTCGACTATGGCATCTTACTTGTTCAATCAGTTTTTAAAAAAGTGCTCTACAAATCTTTAATTTTAGGAAAAGGACTGAATTGAAATAGAGTCAAAACTGTGAGTTTTTAATAGGCGATTAGCCCAAATTTTAAATTCAGCCTATTTCTTCCTCCACCAACATGATTTCACGATAGGTTCCTCTCCCCCCCCCAAAAAATAATTTTTTTCGTCCCTTGCTATTCCCTTGCCCCTTCTATTGGTTTTTGCTTCCCAAACCATAGCACTTTGATTTTCTAACATTCCCAAGCTAATTACCTTGATAAATTACCAAGAAAAGCACTCAAAAACTCCAAAGACTTCATCATCTTCTCTAAACATTAGTTTTTCAAATTTGAGTCAAAACTCGTTTAATCTTCCATTAAAGGTAATATTTTGAATTATTATGAGTTTTTATGATATCTAGTCCTTCAAATTGAAGTATTAGCCATTGAATCTTAAGTTTTTAATAAAAGCTGAAAAAAGAGTCTTTAATGGTGGATTCGATATTTTGGGTAAAAATATGATTTTAAAGTGTTATTCTATTAGTTTCAATGTGATTAAGATGTTTTTAAACTTACATTGAAGTTTCATTAGTGATTTCTCATGTTTTAATGAAGTTTGTGAAAATTGCCTAAAAGATGTCGAAAAATGTCGATACTAAGAACTGAGCATTTTAGTGTAATTCCAAGGTTGGGAATTAGGCATAGACAATTAATGAGAAGAACATAATTCATTTTAGGCGAAAAGGTTAAGTTTAAGGCGAAAAGGTTAAGTTTAACACTCCTAACCCATATCGTCACCGAAATAAGGTTACAGAGCATTACCGAACAAACTGAATAGTAAACCATTAAATTCATACATCATACAAACATAATCTAATTACATTTAAATACATTCATAACGGCCTTTAATCGAGCTGTCGAGGCCCCAAAAATACTATAGAAACAGTCCAGGACTAAATCAAAAACATTTGGAGAGTTTAGGAAAAATTTGAAAATTTTGGACTACAGGGGTCGCACAGCTGTGTGACTCACATGGTTGAGACACACACCGTGTAACAATCAAATTAGGGACACACGGCTGTGTCCCAGCCTATGTCTGTGCTCGTGTAACTCTCTGACTTGGGTCACACAGCCAAGCCACATACCCATGTGACAGGCCGTGTAACAATCAAAATAGCAACCTTTAAGACCTATAGAGGACACACGGGTGTGTTGCCTGGCCGTGTGTCACACACGACTATGACACACGCCCATGTCTTAGGCCGTGTGGACAAGAAATAGTCCAAAATCCAGCCTTTTCTTTCACCCAATATCAACAAGTACTTACAAGCCAAATGAACTTATGATCAAGGCACCAAAACATGCCAATATATGCATAATATGACCGTTTCAATCCAATATGCCATTTAGGCACCTCAATCACAACCAAGCATTCATACTTACTTTTGCATCAAAATGATCATGTTTCATCCAAACAACCTTAACTAAATTTCATATCAACACATAACCTAATTGACCACATTTCAACCATGCTCACACATACCACTTTGGCCATTTAAACCATGCATCAAATTAGCAATAAAACCACCAACCTTCAAGACATCAAATGCCAAAAGCACACCAACCATATTACCATGTTTGCAAGCCAAACATAACAACTAGTTCATCAAACACAAGTCCACCTATACATGCCATTATAACCTTGATCAAGATATCAAAAACTATCGATATAATTGCTGGATAGTGTGATAGGTCTCTGATGAGCTTCCAAACCAATTGAGCTTCTGATAATCTAGAAAGTAAAGGAAAAATAACTACGTAAGTAATGAATGCTTAGTAAGCTCGTATAAAATTTAAACATAACATGACATTTAATAATGAACTTTATGGTAATTATAAACCTAAGCCAATTCCACAAAGTTTATCAAACTTTTTTAACCATCAACTCATAAATGAGTAAGTTCACCAATATCATGTATATTTTTCATTCCTAACATAATAGGATTTGTAAAACATATTACTCAGTCATTAACCTTTTCAAAATATTATGAACCACTTCATTTACTTTCTTACCAATCCATTTACTTACTTTCCATTTCATTTACTTAGCATAAACTTAAATAACAACATCAATTCACTAATTAGTATATTTGTTCATGAACTAGGTAAAATCATCCATAGCATATGTAAGTTTCTCACATATTAGTACATCATTCAACTCACTAATCCATTTTTCATCATATTACATCTCAATTTTGAACTTACCATTTCGTTAACTTTTCTTACCTGTTTCATTTACATAATACAAGACATAAGCATAAACATCACCCACATGATAAACCATTTTATTAGAAAATACATAATTTGATTCTTACCACCCTTTCATAAACATAAGTATATTTCCATTTGGACACTTACCATTTCAATGCATAACTTTAAAAGTAAACATAATACAATCCAACTAATATCTTGGCACAAGCCTAAGCATCATCAACAACACATGTTATTGCATCAATTCATAATTCACTTGAATTAAAACAAGATAAGTCACTAAACCTAAATAACCTCACTTGAAATAATCAATTTCATGAACATAGACCTACCTTTATTTGACATTTTCTTTTCATTCATTTTTCATAGTTTTCATGATATAAATCATTTGAATAATCAATTGAATAACAAATTCATCAAATTCATTAGACAAATTGCCTTACCAAAATTTTAATATGAAGAACGAATTACGGATAAGAGTACATCATTAGATAAACCGAACACACCAAATAGAAACTCATAAGAGCTGATCCACCCAAAGCATACTAGATAGAATCTCATAAGAGCTGATCCAATCGTAACGCGCCAAATGAAGCTCATAAGAGTTGATCCAACCGAAACACACCAAATAGAAGCTCATAAGAGTTAATCCAATCGTAACATGCCAACTAGAAGCTCATAAGAGTTGGTCCAACCGTAACATGCCAAACAGAAGCTCATAAGAGCTGATCCAATTGAAACACACCAAACAAAAGCTCATAAAAGCTAATCCAACCGTAACACGCCAAACAGAAGCTCATAAAAGCTGACCCAACCGAAACACGCCAAATAGAAAGTATAACACGAGAGTTCACAACAAATGTTGAACCTCAGTTTACTTGGGTAATATATAGATATCTCCTCCAAACCCCCGTAACACGCCAAATCTCGATGGTACTCTATCCCGTGTTCAATCCAAATCGAGCATCAAATTTAATATTATATCTAATATAATGATTCATTTTCAACAATGGAATCTATATTATATCATGCAATACCAGTCATAAATTTCTATAAATGTTAATTTTTAACCGTATGAACTTACCTGGCCAAAATGCAGAAATATAAAAGTACAAGGGCTTTTTGGTAATTTTCATTCTCCTCAATTTTCCACTCGATCTTGATCTAAATTAATAATTTCATCCAGTTTATTAATTTAGATAGTAAAAAAATTATTTTATGTAATTTAGTTATTTTGACATTTTTACAAAATTGCCCCTAACATTTTACTTTTATTCAATTTAGTCCCTAAGTCTAAAACATGCAAATTAACCATTTTTAATGCAAACCCATATCATCTGAATATTCATGGCATCCAAAACAGCCCACATTTGTAATAATTTCACATCAAATCCTTGTATTTTTACTATTTTAACAATTTAGTCCCTGATCAATAAATTCATCAAAATTACTTAACAAAATACTTTTAAATATCAACCAACATTTCAAATTCATCATTTAACATCAAAATCACATAGATTCATCAATGGAAACATTCAATATCTTTAATAGTTTCAAAATCGAAGGTACGAGCTAGCTGGACCTAGTTGTAACGATCTAAAAAACATAAAAATTATTAGAAAATGGGGCTAAAACAGACTTATATGCACACAATGAAGTTTGGAAAAAGCTTAAAATCCTTTAACAATGGATTTCTTCTACCCAATTCGGTGAAAGAAATGAATTAGAAAAGATGATACACACTTTGTTTTATTTAATTTAATTACAAAATTTCCATTTTGTCCATTTAAATATCATCCAAATTTCATGCTTTTAGTTTCCCAAAATCGTCCACTAAATCCTTAAATGTTTTAATTTCCATTTAAGTCCCTTTTCCTTTATTCAATAAGCCATTTAATTACTCAAATCAAATAGTGATCAAATTTTACATCATTTACAAATTAGTCCTTTTAAATAATTAACTATCGAAACATTAAAATTTCTTAACGAAACTTTACTAAGACCTTAGTAACACTCTGTAAATATTTAAAAAATATTTATGACTCAGTTTATAGAAACGAGGTCCCGATACCTCATTTTTTAAAACAACTTAACTTTAGGGTCTTACCACTTAAACTTAATTAATCATTTATAAAACATAATTTATCATATCAAAAACCTTTTTTAAAACAATTGACTCATAAATATTAAATAATAACATTTACGAACTTACTCATCAAATTTGTGGCCTCAAAACCACAATTTCTGACACTACTGAAAAATGAGTTGTTACATTAAGCGTAGACCGAGTTTTGAGCATTTTAAGTTTGTTATGTTAATGGTTTTGAGCTACTTGGAAACTCAAATAGGCTTGTGTTTTGGTTGGTTTGAGTGAATCCTTGGTTGTTATTTGGTTGTGTTTATTGTATGATTATTGTGTGAGAAGCCTTGGATTCATTAGGGCCTTTAACAAGTTAAAGAAAGACCGAGATTGAGCTTTCAGCTTCTCAGCGAAAGCATTAGTGGTGAGTGTTTGGAATCACTACTCGTAGACACGAGTCATGTATTGTAACGCCCCAAATTTGGGCCTAGAAGTATTGGGCCTATTGGGCTTTGGACTTTGGGTCTCAGAAAAATTTTAAGTGAGCGAGAAAATGACATTTGGCATGTGGGCTTTGATGGTTAATGAATTTAGAGTGTCTAGGGTGTTGGAGATGTCTTGGGATCAAGAAGGATATAGGAAAAATTTTGGTTTTAGCCCTAGGGAACAGTGACTCCAGTTAGTAAGCCTTTTAAGTAAATGAAGAAGAAATAGGACACAAATAGTCTTGTGGTCCAGTGGCAAGTAGCGTCACTTGGGAGATATAAGGTGGTGTGTGTGTAAGCTGAATAGGTCCAAGGTTCGAGCATTAAGAGTGTATTTTTAGAGTGTTTTATTTTTCATTGGTGGATGGCAAGAGTTGTGTTGGTTTTGAACTGTTGCCGTGGAGAGTTTGAAGTAAGCAGGTGTGATGGATGTGGAGGAAATTTCGGATAAGGCTAAGGTGTTATCAAGGAGGAAAGTTAGGAGATGAGGAGTGTGAAGTGTTGGTGCCGAATGGGACTATGGGGGGAAGGTAGGATTTGGCTTTGGCTATAAAAAAGAGGGTGTCGAATCCCTTTGAGAGGTTCCTGGGAATTTTGTTTTCTCCCCCTCAGCCAAATTCTCCCATTTGTCAAAAAAAAACCATCATTCTTTTTGTCGAAATTCTTATTAGTGTTGTGTTCTTTTCTTTCTCCGAAAGCTGAATACACCTTTATTCAAATAGCTATACTTGTGTGATTCTTAGTTATCACAAATTGATTGTTACCTACTCTTAGTCAAGTTTAAAAGTTGGATCTTGTTCAGTATTTGTCCAGGCCGTAGGATCAAAGGAGGATTTCGGTAAGTACTTAGTCAATCTTCTTACTGTGTTTTGTTAAAAGCCAAAGGGCTATCTAACTTCTCATTTTCGTTAACTTTATATTAATAAGGGTAAGGTTTAGAGATCACAAGCATGGTAAGGATTGTTAGCAAAGTGGTAAGTGTTCTCGACTCAGTTATGGTTTAGTGGATGGCCAAATGTGAGTATGGCCTATAGGGGTGACTTATGTGGAATCTGAGTCACTTGTTTTGACGATACATGTTTGAATGTAGATCTAGGGGATATTCGTGAATAGTAGCTAAAGAAAGGCTACTAGAACGTGTGGCATGGGTAAGGTTATGGTAAGGCTTTGGCTTTTGGTAAATATTTTGATTAAATATGGGTGATTGATTGAAGGTTGGTTGGTTGTAGGTTCAAGACCAAGGATATAATAGCACGTCGCAGTAACCAGGTGTGTACATACACTACACACACACACACACACATAATATCAGCAATGTCGGAAAGCTGAAAAGACAAAAGTGGCTAAATGAGCCTGGCCTGAGGCTAAGTTTGATGAAATTGTTTGGTTGGTTATACGAATTGAGTTAGTCATGCATGTTACATGATCTGGATTTGCTTTTGGCCTAATAGGCCATATGGATGAGACTTAGGCCTAATGGGCCGTAAGGATGTGATTTGGGCTTGATGGGCTTTATGGGGACGTAGAAAAGTATGTTAGGGTTTAATGGACTTTAGGCCTAGTTCTGAACAACTCTTAAACCGCATAAGACTTAATCTAATAATTAAACATGTCTGTGAACAAGTTGCTGGGTTAGAGTGTGGCAACGGACATATGCACGTATAGGATTGGATCTAAGGAGAGCTTGGTACTTAAGCGGTCCTAGTGGCCTACCTCCTCTTATCTGGAATTCTACCTAGTGCATAGTATCTATTCGCTTTAGCTGTAAAGACTTGTTAATGGGCCAAAGTCTATACCTAAAACCCGAGAGGGACCAAGTACCCCTTATTTGGAAACTACCAAAATACCCTTAGTTTGGAAAATTACCATAATACCCTCGATTTATGAAATTACCAAAATACCCCCAATTTAGAATTTTACGATAATACCCCTGTAGGGTAAAATTATGATAATAACCCGATGTAACACCCCAAACCCGATCAATACGCATACCCAGAATCGGTATGTCATCGAGGAAAACATTTTGAAAAGAATCGAATAACAATTAAATTTTTGTGAAAACTCTTTGAAAATTCTATATTTGTAGAAATTAGGTGTATAATAAGTTTAAACGATAATTTACTTTGTAATTTCATAAATAAAATTTTAAAACTTAGTTGATAAATCATAGGTTAGAAAACATTTATATCAATTTAAGAAAACTCAATTATTACTTTGAAAACCATTTGCATTTTGAATGTAGAAACTTAATATTTGGAAATCATTAAAATTGTAGAAAACACTTAATCTATATTTTACTATCAAACGATTTATATTACCCGATGGTAAGATTTTAAAACCATTGCGTTTTTATTATTTTAGAAAACTTTGGGCTCAATTATTAAATTAACCAAATAATTTATAAGCCATATTTAAAACATATCCAAAGCATATAAATAATCCAAAACATAAATAAAGAGGCCTTATTACAAACCCAAAATAAAACAAAAACCAAATTAAAATAAATTAAAGTACCCCAAATCGAAGTTCATGAAAAATCAAATTTTATTGCATGGCCTCCTCGAGTTTATCCAACTCATCATCCGCGATCTCACGAATCACCTAAAATGGTAAGGGAGAAGGTGAGTCACCAAGACTCAGTGCATAAATCCTTCCCCCAATTAATGCAACATTCTTACACAATTTATAATCAAGCAACATATATAAATATATAATGCACCCAACCTAGCCATCCTTAACTCCTTTTCTACCCCGTGTGGTACCAAACCACTAGTGGTGCCAAACCACTGGTGACCCAAAGTCACGATATCCAATAATGTGATACCAAACCACTGGTGACCAAAGTCACGAATAATCAAGTTGTGGGGCCAACCCACATGTGATACCAAATCACTGGCGACGATCCCATATCTCAAAAGTGGGGCCAACCCACGGTGGTGCTAGACCACAGGGACGAGTCGCTATGAGGTGCCAAACCTCTGGTGTCCCAAAGACACAAATGTGATACCAAATCACTGGAGGTGCCAAACCTCTAGTGTCCAAAGACATGGATATCAAATCCTTCCCCTCCACTCATATTCTCAAACCAATGTATTAAGAGTATCAATCATGCCATCATACTTTGATATGATCATATAACATATTTAAATAATAGATCGGGATATCAATCAACATATATTAACATCATATTGAAACGGACTTACTCGAATCCTTACACATACCCATCAAGGTATCTTATCAAAAATCTCATAGATTCCCACTTTAATAACATGTTTAGTTAATATGTATATAAATATATAACTGAATTATAAAGTGTGTAAGATACACACGACACTAACGCAAGTACTAAAATCAAGATCCGATCTACGCACTAGATCACCTTGTCCTACAATCACCAATACTTAGATTATAAATAAAGGCCATTCGCCAAACCACTAAATCCCAATGAGTTATCACTTGAAATACCAAGTCTTACCTAAAAGCTTACCCAAAACGATTGACAAAGAAACGAGGCTTAGATTGATTGCTTTCAACGTCCCAAAGAGCCTAAAAGAAATCAATTTCTAAGAATGATTAGAACCCTGCAACAATTGCCCAAAATTTGGCCTTTGTCCACAAGAGAAACAACATAGAAACGAGAAAAAGAATAAGGAAAAACGGCCATAACACTTACCTATCTTCCAAAACCGTTTGAAGAAAACCAAATGAAGTCCTACCCTTGAAGAAATTTGGCCAAGGCAAATCAAAAGGATATGAGAAGTTTCGGCTATGGTTTTAGAATAAAGAAAACAATTGATATTCGGCTCGAAAGAGATGAAGAATTAATATGGCAAAGAAAAATAAAAAGGGAAGAAGGATGATTTGGCTTTAACAACCAATGAAAGAAAAATCAAGAGGAATGGAGAAGAAAGAGATTCGCCAAGAAGAAAGTAAAAGAAATGTTGTGATTTTGAACAATATTCAAAAGAAAGAAAAGAGAGAAAAGGGATTAAGAGATTCGCCAACACCTATTTTACCAAAGAAGAAAAGTGTACAAAATTGCACCTAAAGATCAAGGTACATTACGCTAAAGAGAATAGCTTTGGAGAGGAAAGAAATAAAATACCAAATGGTGCACAAAAGAGAAGAATTGGTAAGATTCAAAGGAGTTTCGGTTTTGACACAAAGCAAAGGTTGAATGCCTACTAAGCTAGCCGAAAATGACTACTAACCAAAGATAAATTTGGCACTAACTATCTACCAATCAAACCAAAAAATTTGACCACTCTCCCCTAGCCACACATGCCATCCACATACATGGACTAATGGCCATAGGAGAGTTTCAAAACAACTCCTTAAGCCAAGCCTTATATCCCCCCATCCTTCCATAAACCTTAAGATTCCTTTCCCAAAGTACAAACTTTCCTAAACCAATATTCAACTTGCCAAAAAGAAAAAGAATTTGAAAGTCCAACCTTCCATATGTAAAGCTTGACCGTCCATTAATGCTAGGATACATAAAAAATAAAGTCTTCAAAATGTTAATCATGCTACTCGAACCTCTATCCTCAAGCTACCCTTCATGCATCATAACCACCTTGCCACTAACTCCACATGTGCTTGATTTAACACTTAAATTGACTTAAGTGTCAAGTTCACCTAATCCACTTCATTAAATATACCATACTAGGAATTATTCTAGCTTCCTAAATAAAATCAAGCCTTCACCAAAACTATGCTAAACACACAAAATTCATACCCAAGCCAACACAAATAATAAAATAATATTCTAATTTTAGGATGTTACAATTCTACCCCCTTAAGAAAATTTCATCCTCGAAATTACCTGATCAAAAGAGTTAAGTGTACTGCTGCCTCATCGCATCCTCCGGTTCCCACGTAGCTTCTTCTATGCCATGGTTCCGCCATAAGACCTTCACTAAAGGAACTGACTTCTTACACAAAACATTCATGTCTCGATCTAGAATCTGCACTGGTTCTTCTTCCACTGTCAAATCTAGACTCACCTCTAATTCCTCCACTGACACAACATGCGATGGATCAGAACGATAGCGTCTAAGCATGGAGACATGGAACATATCATGAATCTGACTCAGCTCTGCTGGCAATTCGAGCTAATAGGCTATAGGTCCTACTCATCTCAACACCTTATACGGCCCAATGAACCTTGGACTCAACTTGCCTTTTCTCCCAAATCTTAACACTTTCTTCCATGGCGAGACCTTCAAAAAGACCTGGTCACCCACAGCAAACTCTATATCCCTCCACTTGAGATCGGCATATGACTTCTGCCTATCCAAAGCTTCCTTCAGATGAGCCTGAATCATGTTAACCTTATCCTCAGTCTCTGCAACCAACTCTAGTCCTAACAATTGACGCTCACCCAACTCTGTCCAGCATGTAGGTGTACGACACCTCCTACCATACAACGCCTCATATGGTGCCATCTTAATGCTTGCCTGATAACTATTGTTGTATGCGAACTCAGCTAATGGTAAAAACTCTTCCCAGCTGCCTCTGAAGTCCAAAACACATCCTCTCAACATATCCTCTAAGATCTGAATAACTCTTTCCGACTGCCCGTCAGACTGTGGATGAAATGCGGTACTAAAATCCAACCGCGTACCCAAAGCTTGATGTAACGCTCTCCAAAACCTCGACGTAAATCTAGGATCTCTGTCTGGGATGATCGACACTAGTACACCGTGCAACCTTACTATCTCCACCACATACAACTTAGCTAACTTATGAAGTGAGTAATCCACCCTTACCGGAATGAAATGAGCTGGCTTAGTCAGACGATCCACAATTACCCAAACTGAATCTTTCTTACTAGGTGTAACATGTAATCCGCTGACAAAGTCCATAGTGATCCTCTCCCACTTCCACTGTAGAATCTTCACCGACTGAAGTAATCCAGATGATGGCGATGCTCAACTTTGACCACCGACACGCGGACATTTACCCACAAATTCGCCATTACCTCCGCTTGGACACTGCCACCAAAATTGCTCTCTTAAATCTCGATACATCTTGCTACTTCCATGATGCATAGCGTATGGGTTGCTGTGTGCGTCCCAAAGAATCCTTTGCCTCAACTCAACATCTTTCGGCATACAAGCTCTCCCTTGAAAACACAATACTCCATCACTGGACAAACTATAATTCTCTAAACCATCATTCTGAACCTGCAACCTCCGATCATTCAAACCATCATCCTCTAACTGTTTCTCCTTGATCTGCTCTAACCAGGTCGGCTTGACTTGCAATTCTGCCAAAAGACTCCCATCATCGTATAAACTAAGACGAGCAAACATCGATCTTAAGTCTGATACAACCTTTCGGCTCAATGCGTCTGCCACCACGTTAGCCTTTCCCGGATGATACTCAATCGAACAGTCGTAGTCCTTCAACAATTCAATCCATCTGCGCTGCCTCAAATTCAAATCCTTCTGAGTCAAAAGATACTTTAGACTCTTGTGATCCGTGTAGACTATAGACTTCTCTCCGTACAAATAGTGTCTCCAAATCTTCAAGGCGAAAACCACTACAGATTAATTCCAAGTCATCGTCGGATAATTAACTTCATGTGGTCTCAAGCTGTCGAGATGCATAAGCCACTACCTTCCCTTCTCATCAAGACACATCCCACACCAGTATGTGATGCATCACAGTAAACCGTGAATTCCTTGCCTGCCTCAGGTTGAATTAAAATCGGAGCTTCAATCAGAATCTTCTTCAACTTGTCGAAACTTTCTTGTTGCTTCTTAGTCCATACAAAAACTCCTTTCCTCAATAACTTGGTTATAGGTGCTGCTATCAAAGAAAATCCTTCCACAAATCTTCGGTAATACCCCGCTAGACCTAGAAAACTCTGAATCTCAGCCACTGACTTAGGCGGCTTCCAATCCAACATTGCTTTGATCTTTTGAGGATCCACTCTAATCCCCTCAGCTGATACTACGTGACCCAAGAAAGTCACCTCCCTAAGCCAGAACTCATACTTACTAAATTTAGCAAAAAGTTACTTTTCCCTCAGAATCTGTAATACTACTCGCAAATGCGCATCATGCTCCTCCTCTGACTTTGAGTATACCAAAATATCATCTATAAATACCACAACAAACTGATCCAAAAACTGCTGGAATACTCGATTCATCATGTCCATGAAAGCTTCCGGGGCGTTAGTTAACCCAAACGGCATCACCAGAAACTCGTAGTGCCCATACCGAGTGCAAAATGTCGTCTTATGGATATCAGCCTCTTTCACCTTTAACTGATGATATCCAGACCTTAAATCAATTTTGGAGAAAATTGCTGCCCCTTTAAGCTGATCAAACAAGTCATCTATCCTTGGTAAAGGATACTTGTTTTTGATCATCAGCTTATTCAACTGGCGGTAGTCTATACACATCCGCATCGTACTATCCTTCTTCTTGACAAAAAGTATCGGTTCTTCCTAAGGAAAAACACTTGGTCGAATGAAACCTCGATCCAACAACTCTTGAATCTGAGCCTTCAATTCCATGAATTCCTTCGGTGCCATCCTATACGGAGCTATAGACACTGGCGTCGTTCTGGGTAACAGATCTATACCGAATTCGACTTCACAATTCAGAGGCAGTCCCGAAAGTTCTTCTAGAAATATGTCAGCATATTCCTTTACAGTTTGGACATTCCCCACAGTAGATTCCTTAGCTTCCAACGCACACACATGGACTACATATGCCTCACAGCCCTTCCTGACCATCTTCACAGCTTTCAACGCAGATACCACGTTGGATAGATAATCTCTTCTATTACCTATCATAACCATCTCTTCTCCCTCAGCTGTCTTCAAAACCATACGCTTAGCAGCGTAATCCAAACTTGCCTGGTACTTGACCAACCAGTCCATCCCAAGAATTAGATCGAACTCCCCAAATGGCAGTTCCATCAGATCAGGTACAAACAATACCCCTTGGAGTTCTAGGGGTACATCTCTATATAGCTTATTTACTTCTACAGAGTGACCTAGAGGGCTAATTACTGTCATCTCCCTAGAAGTAGTCTCAGAGTCTAAGTTCATGGTCTTTACTATGCAACTAGTAACATACTGAACGCGTCGAACCCACATCTATCAAAGCAAAGATATGGTACACCAAAGATTAAGAACGTCTGGGTTATGACGTCGGTCGTCACCCTCCTCTCGACGCCTAATGAATACACCAACCCAGTCGTCTTGCCTCGGTGTTACTTGTACTTACCTGATGCTCATGCGGTCTCGACCGAACCATTACTTCTCTACCATTACCACGACCTCTCTATGGTGACGGTCCCTCCTTTCTGAACTGAGCACGACCTTAACCCTCAGACTGATTCCTAGCTAGCTTACGTGGACAGTCTCTCACACGATGATCTAGCGAGCCACACTCAAAACATCCTTTCCCTCCGGTCCAACATTCACCCTAATGATATTTCCTACATCGATTACATCATGCTGGTCCACGATTAGCGATAACAAGCCTCCAGTTGATTTGGCCCATTACGCTAACCCTCTTCGAGAATTCTTGGTGACCCGGATGATCCAAAACTTCTTATGTTTGTTCTGTCATGATTCTGCCTTACAGATTCTTTTATCCCTTTAGCTATCTTAGTCTTTTCAACCAACGCAGTAAACTCTTACTCCTGGTGTGGAGCAATCAGCAGTCTCAGCTCATCTCTCAATCCATCCTCGAACTGAACACATCGCTCAGTGCTTGAAGCCATGATACCTCCAGATATCGACTCAATCTAAAAATTACGCCTCATATTACGATCTGGACTTACTCCCTTGGACCAAACTCAGAAATGCTTTATGTTGTGCATCAATGTAACTAGACCCAATATATTTTTTCTGATCCGCTGCCTTAAAATAATCCCAAGTAAGATCTTCTACCGCGGCACTGTTCCTCACCATGAGCCACCACTGATATGACTCATCTCGAAGAAGTGACACTATCCCCTTCAGCTTTTCCTCAGCATTCAGGTCCAAGTCATCCATGATTCGCTCCATCGCCTCTAGCCAATATTCGGCCATACTGGGAGTGACACCCGAAACACCTCAAAATACCTCAACTCTATTGGCTCGGAGTCACTCAGGTATAGATTTCTAAGCTCCCACGCCTCCACCTATTCCAGCTTCTCTCTCAAGAACTCACAGCATTGCTTGAGACACTGCGTCATCCCCCGTTTGATCCTGAAACTTAACTCCAACCGCGGGTGGTGGGGGTGGTGGTACCTCATTCTCGGATCCTTGACCCGACCTCACTGGCTCAGACACAGCCATCCTATCCCTACCGCGTCCACGCATAACACGACCCCGACCTCGAGTGCTCATGTCTAAAATCTTGACTTATCTGAATTAAAAGTTTTATGCTTAAGACATCATTCCACTATCTTTAAAACACAGTTTTATGAAAAATTTTTAATAAAAAGTTGTTTTCGCGAGTACATCCAACCTATAGTTTTGGGTCTCTAGAGTAGTTCCTACTAGTATACAATCATACCATCATCATATCAAAATCAACAATTTGAAGTACTTACCCAGGCGGATCGATGCCGAAAAGTCGGTGCGATGCTTTTCCAACCATATAATTTTAAACAAAAACATTTTAAAACTATACTTTAAATAATTTTGGGCCTTAGGCCCACAGCCGAGCTTTGGAACTTGGCTCTTATACCAATTTGTAACACCCCAAACCCGGTCAATATGCCACGGCCGAATCTGGTATGTCACTGAGGAAAACATTTTGAAAAGAATCGAATTACAATTAAATTTTGTGAAAAACTCTTTGAAAATTCTATATTTGTAGAAATCGTGTATAATAAGTTTAAAGCGATAATTTACTTTATAATTTCATAAATAAAATTTTAAAACTTAGTTGATAAATCATAGGTTAGAAAACATTTATATCAATTTAAGAAACCTCAATTATTACTTTGAAAACCATTTGCATTTTGAATGTAGAAACTTAATATTTGGAAATCATTAAAATTGTAGAAAACACTTAATCTATATTTTACTATCAAACGATTTATATTACCCGATGGTAAGATTTTAAAACCATTGCGTTTTATTATTTTAGAAAACTTTGGGCTCAATTATTAAATTAACCAAATAATTTATAAGCCATATTTAAAATATATCCAAGCATATAAATAATCCAAAACATAATTAAAGAGGCCTTATTACAAACACAAAATAAAACAAAAACCAAATTAAAATAAATTAAAGTACCCCAAATCAAGTTCATGAAAATCAAATTTTATTGCATGGCCTCCTCGAGTTCATCCGACTCCTCATCCGCGATCTCACGAATCACCGAAATGGTAAGGAGAAGGTGAGTCACCAAGACTCAAGGCATAAATCCTTCCCGATTAATGCAACATTCTTACACAATTTATAATCAAGCAACATATATAAATATATAATGCACCCAACCTAGCCATTCTTAACTCCTTTTCTACCCGTGTGGTACCAAACCTTGGTGGTGCCAAACCACCGGAGACCCAAAGTCACGATATCCAATAATGTGGATACCAAATCACCGGTGACCAAAGTCACGAATAATCAAGTTGTGGGGCCAATCCACGTATGATACCAAATCACCGGCGGCGATCCCATATCTCAAAAGTGGGGCTAACCCATGGTGGTGCTAGACCACAGGACGAGTCGCTATGAGGTGCCAAACCTCCGTGTCCCAAAGACACAAATGTGATACCAAATCTTTGGAGGTGCCAAACCTCTAGTGTCCAAAGACACGGATATCAAATCCTTCCCCTCCACTCATATTCCCAAACCAATGTATTAAGAGTATCAATCATGCCATCATACTTTGATATGATCATATAACATATTTAAATAATAGATCATGATATCAATCAACATATATTAACATCATATTGAAACGGACTTACCCGAATCCTTGCACATACCCATCAAGGTATCTTATCAAAAATCTCATAGATTCCCACTTTAATAACATGTTTAGTTAATATGTATATAAATATATAACCCGAATTATAAAGTGTGTAAGATACACACCTGACACTAACGCAAGTACTAAAATCCGAAGATCCGATCTACCGCACTAGATCACCTTGTCCTACAATTATCCAATACTTAGATTATAAACAAAGGCCATTCGGCCAAACCACTAAATCCCAATGAGTTATCACTTGAAATACCAAGTCTTACCTAAAAGCTTACCCAAAATGATTAACAAAGAAACGTGGCTTAGATTGATTGCTTCCAACATTCCGAGGAGCCTAAAAGAAATTGGTTTCTAAGAATGATTAGAACCCTGCAACAATTGCCCAAAATTTGGCCTTTGTCCACAAGAGAAACAACATAAAAACGAGAAAAAGAATAAGGAAAAACGGCCATAACACTTACTTATCTTCCAAAATCGTTTGAAGAAAACCAAATGAAGTCCTACCCTTGAAGAAATTCGGCCAAGGCAAATCAAAAGGATATGAGAAGTTTCAGCTATGGTTTTAGAATAAAGAAAACAATTGATATTCGGCTCGAAAGAGATGAAGAATTAATATGGCAAAGAAAAATAAAAAGGGAAGAAGGATGATTCGATTTTAACAACCAATGAAAGAAAAATTAAGAGGAATGGAGAAGAAAGAGATTCAGCCAAGAAGAAAGTAAAAGAAATGTTGTGATTTTGAACAATATTCAAAAGAAAGAAAAGAGAGAAAAAGGGATTAAGAGATTCACCCAACACTTATTTTATCAAAGAAGAAAAGTGTACAAAATTGCACCTAAAGATCAAGGTACATTCGGCTAAAGAGAATAGCTTTGGAGAGGAAAGAAATAAAATACCAAATGGTGTACAAAAGAGAAGAATTGGTAAGGTTCAAAGGAGTTTCGATTTTGACACAAAGCAAAGGTTGAATGCCTACCAAGCTAGCTGAAAATGACTACTAACCAAAGAGAAATTTTGAAGTAACTATCTACCAACCAAACCAAAAAATTTCGGCCACTCTCCCCCTAGCCACACATGCCGTCCACATACATTGACTAATGGCCATAGGAGAGTTTCCAAAACAACTCCCTTAAGCCAAGCCTTATGTCCCCCCATTCTTCCATAAACCTTAAGATTCCTTTCCCAAAGTACAAACTTTCCTAAACCAATATTCAACTTGCCAAAAGAAAAGAATTTGAAAGTCCAACCTTTCATATGTAAAGCTTGACCGTCCATTAATGCTAGGATACATAAAAAATAAAGTCTTCAAAATATTAATCATGCTACTCGAACCTCTATCCTCAAGCTACCCTTCATGCATCATAACCACCTTGCCACTAACTCCTCATGTGCTTAATTTAACACTTAAATTAACTTAAGTGTCAAGTTCACCTAATCCACTTCATTAAATATACCATACTAAGAATTATTCTAGCTTCCTAAATAAAATCAAGCCTTCACCAAAACTATGCTAAACACACAAAATTCATACCCAAGCCAACACAAATAATAAACTAATATTCTAATTTTAGGATGTTACACCCATAGGGTAGAATTACGGAAATACCATTTATTATGAAATGACTAAAATACCCCTATGTAAAGAGTATGAGTTTTTATGGATGTTACTTATGTGTTTGTTGTATTCATATGATATTCTATTTAGGATGCATATGGGTGGGAATTATGGTACGGAGGAAGAATTTGAGGATCTCATAGTCCCTTGACGAACGTAGATCCACCGGTGGCTTTAAGCCCATTATATGATTAGTAATTTTGCTACAACGTTGAGTAGTACGACTGTGAGTGCTACCATTGGAGTGTAGCGGAGGGTGGGTTGAGCTAGAATTCCCCACAAGTGTATAAGGTTGGAAGGGAAATGGAGTGTAGCGGATGGATTTTTTGGGAGGGTTTTACATAATCTTATTTTCGTGTTATATGATATGATATGAGGTCATTGTGGGCTAAGGCCAAGACCACCGATTTTGATAGGACTTAGGCCCAATGTGAATATTTGTATGTTGATTTGATTGCCAAGGGTCGTACACATTGAGTTTGAAACTCACACCTTTTTTTATTTAATGTTTCAAGTGACACTCAATAGATGGCTTGACGTGGAAGGGGACTTGGAGATGGCCACTTTGCAAGTTAATTAGAAGTTTTGTTTATTTGTTTTGAATGACTTTAGTTTAAATACTTTATTTTCATTGGTTGTAATAAGGCCTTGTATCTCCAATTTGACATTACTTATGGGTCTTATTATTATTTCGTTGCTTAACTTTTATTTTAACTTAAATAAATTTCTAAAGTTTAGCAAGTTTTTCAAAATAACTAGAACCTATGGGCTTTTATTTTAAACATGGGCTTCCTTCATAACTTTTCAAGTTACTTAGATTTTGGGCTTCTAAACCTTAAACTTAAGTTTTCTGCTAAACAAGTCATTTTGAAATTTTCCTTTAATGTGACATTGCCAGGTTCGGCCATAACGTCTGGGCCGGGTTTGGGGGTGTTACATGTATCATTTGGGAATTTAGTAGTAGCCTAAACCTCTACTCTAAATTCTGAGTGTAAGTTTCCTTGTATCTATATTTATCTTGTGATTTTGTGTTTATATGATTATGAAGTTGTACATAGTGATGAGAATGTCATATATGTGATATGTTGATATAGTAATCGTTGTGAAAAGTGAAAATGTATACATGATATATATGTTAAATGACAATGATAGTGTTTTGCAAAATATACTAACATGTGTGATAGTGCATGGATAATCGAAAGTGTTATGGGTTTAATTTTGGATATTTTGGCCTTGTGATCTTGAAACGGATGGATATAGTTGGCATGCCATATGATTGTGAATACTCACCTATATGTATAGTGATTTCGAGCGTTGAGGCCCTGGGACATGTTTGGAGGGATAAGGTAATGTGACCTAAGCTCCATTCAACATGACATGTGAGGCAAAATAAGGAGAGTGTTAGCTATACGCCTCACTTCTAAGACATGTTTGACTCTATGAGTCTATGTTTGGCGTGATGGGGATCCATGTATTTAATGAGTGATGATAATGCTCACTACAAGTTTTATAACTCAAGTGCCAAATTATCTTGTATTATATCTATATATGGGTGTTGTGTGATGAATGCCTTAATATATATGTGGTTGCTATGAAAACTATCCTTATAAATGTTATGCAATGAACTATTAGATGATGCATGTAAAAGTGTTATACATTACCAAACATGAGACTCTAGTATTATATATGTATGCGATTTTTGTGGGTGCATGACGGAATGTTTGTGTTGTGGTTATTTCACTCATTCGTTAAACTTGTCTAAGCTCACCCACTCTTTTCAACATTTGCAGATTAGTAACGGTTCGGTGTGGGCGATGTGTGAAATAACCCGATTTAGGTCCTAGTCAAAATAGTGGTTTTAGGACCACAAATCTGAGGTCGTAAAAATATTTTAAATATTATTTTTGGTGTTTATAATATGTGATTGAGCATGTGTGAAAGTTTCGTGTGAAAATTATATCGATTGTGTGCTTAATTAGCAAAAAGGACTTAATCTCATAAAATGTAAAAGCTACGTGCTCATTGTTAAAGTACTCATTTGGCATGGCTTCATAAATGGAAAGTCCTTATGTTGTAATTAGACCTTTGATAGTGGAGATGGAAAAAATGGGCTTATATTAGTTGATTTTAAATGTTATTCATTAAGGGTAAAATGGTAAAATGTTAATTTAGTTAATATTAAACAAAACAAAAACATTTGGTGGCCATTTTATCATCCATCTTCCACTGAAATAAGAACCAAAAAAGAGGTTTTAAGCTTTGACATTTTTTACTAGGGCTTAGCTTGATTGAGGTATGTTTTTGACTCGATTTTGATAATTTCTACGCTTTTGTAATCGTTGCTTCGTGCTCTACAAAACCCATGCTTAAATTTTGTGAATTAATGATGAATTTGAATTGTGCCATGGATGAATTCATGAGCTTTTTGATAGTTGATGATGAAATATGAAAGATAAGTGGAAGATTAACATATTTTATCTTTGAATTTTTAGTGAAATTGAGTAATTTGGACAGAATTGTGAAAATAATATTTTGAGGGACTAAAATGTAAAATAAATGAAATGTGTGGACTTGTATGGAGCATGGGAATATTCAGCCAAGCTTGGGTGATATGGAATTTTGTATATTTTGTGATTTTGTTAAATAGGGACTAAAGTGTCGAAATGTGAAAATGTGAGGGCTATTTTGTAAAATGCCCTAAATATGTGTGTTTGGACTAAATTGAATGAATTGTTAATTGAATGAGTTAAATTTGAATATGTATAGGCCAAGAAAGGAGAGATTCGGATCGAGATCGAGGCAAAGACAAAGTACTCTATTGATCGACTAGTTTTGATATTTTGACGTCCGAGGTAAGTTCGGATATAATACTATTTGTTAAACTATATCTATGTGATGTGAATTGAATGAATGTATAAGTATTGAATTTGAAATGTTATATATGAGATTGTGAGATGTGGCACTAAGTGTGTGAAATTGAAATCGAGTTATTATTGATAGCACTGTGTGTGCGAAATCATGAAAGCTACGACTTTACTGTTTGGCACTGTGTGTGCGATACCGAATTGAGTTCGGTTTATGTTGAGGCACTAAGTTTGTGATGACAAATATGCTTCATCTACGAAATTGGCACTAAGTGTCGATTAAAATTAATTAAAAGCAAAGATTGATCGAAAATGCAACATCGAGCATGTGTTAGTATGGTTGGTGAATAACTATGTGTTGGCTAAGGTATGTACTGAACCTTTGTGGTTGAAGTACTTCTGTTTAGAATTATAAATGGTTCAGTGAGTATTTTAGCTATGGATGGTATGGTACGGTTATTTAAAAAATGATCTAAGTGATGGATTTATTGTATAATATATTGGATTTGATAAATTGAATGTATTATGTTACGAACTTACTAAGCTTTTGAGCTTACTGTGTGATGTGTTTTCTTTGTTTTACAATGTCAGTAAAGCTAGCTCAAATCCGAGGATCGTCAGGCGACTCAATCACACTATCGGCATATCTATTTTGGCACTTTTGAGAGATGTATATAGTTGGTATATGGCATGTATAGGCTAGAAGTTATGATATGTTTTGAAATTTTTGGTATATGCTAAGTGACATGGTTTGGAATTTGAATGATGTCGATGCATATTTGTAGGTTGTAAAAATGATGAATGAGGTATGAATGAGTGAGAATGAAAATGGTATGTTTTATGCTTAAGTTGGTTGATAAGAATGGCGAATAAAATATAAACTTGTAGTATGAATTACATGATGCTTGACTATGTGATTTGAGGTGTGATGATGATGTTTTGGATGGATTTGTTTGAGTAGGAATTAAGTATGGAAATTGATGATATAGATGATGATTAATTAGTGCATTTATTATTATGAATTGGTTGCCAATTAAGGTATAAATGTTTGAGATTTGAAGCTTGTAGGTGATTCAAGGTGTGGAAGCTAAATTTTACCTTAAAATGGCCTATAATTGCCCACATGGTTGAGCACACGGGCATGTGGCTCGGCTGTGTTGTTTATATTTACTAATTGAAATAAGTCAGGCTCGACCACGGGCTGGACACATGGGCGTGTGACTGGCCGTGTGGTCCAAGTCAGGCTCGACCACGGGTGAGGCACACGGGCGTGTCTCAGGCCGTGTGGACAAGTCAGTAGGTATGCCCTGTTTTGCCACGGCTTGGACAAATAGGCGTGTCCAGAGACACGGGCATGTGACCTCTGTAACTTAGAAAAATTTTTGAATTTAAAAATTTTCTAAGTGTTCAATTTAGCCCGGGCCTATTCTAAAACATGTTTAAGGTCTCGATGACCTTATTAAAGGACTATATGATTATGTTTGAATATGATTGAATTATAATTGACCTACTGTCACGAAAGGGTTATGAAATGTTTTGATTGTCTAGTAATATCTCTTAACCCTATTCTGACAACAGTTTTAGGTTAGGGTGTTACATTTTATTGGTATCAAAGCTACGATTTAGTTGATTCCATGACTAACGTAGCGCGTATGAGCCTAGCTATACATGCCATATATATAATTGCGATAGTGTGATGAATCCTGACTGCAAAAAAATGTGTTTTTATATAGTAATGAATCTCGATCGAGCAGTTGTTTATGATGTAGAGAGTAACGCGCCTGCTCCCACTCAAAAGATAATGCCGACCACATCTAGGCCGAACGATAGTAGCTAAGAGGGAGAGGCTAAGCAAGCCTTTTTCGAATGATGAGTGAGTTGTTTTTGGAGTTCGTTCGAATGAATCGGTTGCTCCACAACCTCCACCCCCACAAGTACCTGTTGTGTCACAACTTACAAATCCGATCCGATTGAATAAACATCCGGTAGATAAGATCTAAAAGTACGAGGCCGAAGAGTTTAGGGCCACAACTGATGATGATGCTGAACGAGCTGAGTTTTGGCTTGAGAATACAATCTGAGTGTTCGATGAGATGTCGTTAACACCTGATTAATGCATTAAGTGTGCAGTTTCCTTGTTAAGAGATACGACTTATAATTGGTGGAAAACGTTGATATCTGTGATTCTAGAGAGAGAATCACTTGGGGTTTCTTTCAAGTTAAATTCCAAAAGAAGTATATCAGTCAACGATTTATAGATCAGAAACGTAAAGAATTTCTCGAGTTAAAATAGGGTCGTATGTCAGTTACGAAGTATGAACAGGAGTTTGTGAGATTGAGCCAATATGCACGGAATGTGTTTCGACTGAAACTACTATGTGCAAATGTTTTATAGAAGGGCTGAATGAAGACATTAAATTGTTGGTTGAAATACTTGACATAATTGAATTTGTTGTATTAGTGGAAAGAGCCTACAAAGTCGAGGAGCTTAGTAAAGAAAAGAAGAAAGCTGATTCTGAGGCTAGAGATGAAAGAAAAAGATTGATGAGTAAGTCATCCCAACCTTCGACAAAGAAATTTAGAGATGCAAGCAATCGTCCAAATGCTTCATTTGGACATTCGGGTGGAGATCGTGCGTGACAAAATATTGGTTCGAGAACTCAAGCTCTAATTGAATCAAGTGTTGGTAGTGTTAAAAGTAAGAAACCTGAGTGTAGACAGTGCGAGAAGGAGACATGTTGGAGAATGTTGGGGCAAGTATAATAATAGAACTTGCTATAAGTGTGGATCATGAGATCACTTCATTCGAGATTGCCCAAAGTTAATGAAGAAGAAAATGTTCAGAGTGCTAGGCCAAGTAATATGATAGCTAGGGGTAGACAACCCAAAACACCAAAAATGTGAGTGGAAGCCAAAGAGGGATTACGGATATAGCTGTGAGGTCCGAGGCGAGAGCACCTACCCGAGCTTATTCTATACGTGCACGAGAAGAAGCACCATCTCCAGATGTCATTATTGGTACTTTTACTCTATTTGATACTGATGTGATTGCATTGATAGATCCAGGTTCTACCCATTCCTGTGTGTGAGTAAATCTTGTATCGAGTAAGACCCTACCTTTTGAGTTTACTGAATTTGTAATTAGAGTATCGAACCACTTAGGCAAGTGTGTCTTGGTGGATAAAGTGTCAAGAACTGCCCATTGATGTTTCGAGATATATGCTTTTTGGCTAATTTGATGTTGTTACCTTTTGATGAATTTGACATCATTCTGGGTATGGATTGGCTTACTTTGGATTATGCTATTGTGAATTGTAAATGGAAGAGTATTGATTTGAAAAGTCAGAATGGTGAGATAGTACGAATTGAATCCAGTGATTTGAATAGGTTGCCAGTTGTTATATCTTCGATGAAAGCTTTGAACTGTGTGAAAAGGGGTTGTGAAGCTTATTTGGCATATGTGATTGATACAAAAGTGACAGAAAAGAAAGTTGAATCGGTGCTTGTGGTTTGTGAATTCCCTGATGTATTTTTAAAGAACTATCAAGATTACCTCCTACACGATAAGTTGAGTTTTGTATTGAATTAGTGCCGGGAACAACTGCTATCTCGATTGCTCTGTATAGAATGGCACCAACAGAATTTAAAGAGTTAAAGTCACAGTTGCAAGAGTTGACAAATCGAGGATTTGTACGACCAATTTTCTCGCCCTGGGGTGCTTCTGTGTTGTTTGTGAAAAAGAAAGATGGCATTATGAGAATGTGTATTGACTATCGACAGTTGAACAAAGTGACGATAAAGAATAAATATTCGTTTCCTCATATTGATGATTTGTTTGACCAGCTAAAAGGAGCTACAGTATTTTGAAAATAGATTTGAGATTGGGCTATTATCAGTTGAGAGTTAAAGAATATGACGTGCCGAAAACTGCTTTCAAAACTAGGTATGGACATTATGAATTTTTAGTTATGCCATTTGGACTCATGAATGCTCCTGCAGTGTTTATGGACTTAATGAATTAGATTTTAGACCGTACTTAGATCGTTTTGTTATGGTGTTCATTGATGATATTCTGATTTATTCCTATGATGAGACGCAACATGTTGAGCATTTGAGAATTGTGTTACAGACTCCGCGTGAGAAGAAATTGTATGCTAAGTTTAACAAATGTGGATTTTGGTTACGTGAGGTTGGTTTTCTGGGACATATTGTATTAGCTATGGAATACGAGTTGATTCGAGTAAGATCTCAGCTATTCTTGAATGGAAACCTCCTAGAAATGTATCTGAAGTCCGTAGTTTTCTGGGACTAGCGGGATACTATAGATGATTTGTGAAAGGCTTCTCGATGATTGAGACTCCGTTGACGAAGTTGCTATAGAAAGATATTAAATTCCAGTGGTCTGAAAAGTGCCAGCAGAGTTTTGAACAGTTGAAAGCACTATTGATAGAGGCACCTATGTTGGTTCAACCTGAATCGGGTAAAGAGTTTATAGTTTACAGTGATGCATCGTTGAATGGTTTGGGCTGTGTGTTGATACAAGAAGGAAAAGTTATTCAATATAGTTAAAGCCGCATGAAAAGAACTATCCGACGCACGATCTTGAATTAACTACTATTGTATTTGGATTGAAGATTTGGTGTCACTATCTATGTGGTGAAAAATGTCATATTTATACCAATCACAATAGCTTGAAGTACTTGATGACTCAAAAATAATTGAATTTGCGACAGAGGAGATGGTTAGAATTGCTGAAAAACTATGAGCTTGAGATTTATTATCATCTGGGTAAAGCTAATGTTGTTGCTAATGCCTTGAGTCAAAAGTCTTTATGTGCTTTGCGAGCTATGAGTACTTAGATAGATCTGTGATGATGATTCAGTTTTGGCTGAGTTGAAAGTAAGGTCGATGTTCGTACGATAGATTTATGATGCTCAGAAAAGGGATGCTAAAATGATGGCTAAATGAGATCAATGTGGTTTGAATTCTTATTCGAAATTTCGAGTTGATAGTGATGATTGTTTGAGATTCAGAGATCGGATTTGTGTTTTGAGGAATTCAAAGTTAATTCAGATGATTTTGAATAAGATCACAGTAGCCGTTTAGTTGTTCACCTAGGGAGTATGAAAATGTATAATGATCTAAAACAGTTTTATTGGTGGCATGGTATGAAAATAGACATCTCTGACTTTGTGTCGAAATGTTTAGTTTGTCAGCAAGTTAAAGCTGAACATCAGGTTCCATCCAGTTTATTACAACCAATTATGATTCCTGAGTGGAAATAGGAGAGAATCACGATGGACTTTGTATCGAGATTACCTTTATCTCGAGAAAGAAAGATGTAATCTGGGTGATAGTTGATAGATTGAAGAAATCAGCTCCTTTTGTTCTGGTAAGAATAGATTATTCACTTGATAAACTAGCTGAACTGTATATTGCTGAGATTGTGAGATTGCACGGGGTGCTATTATCTATTGTGTCTGACGAAGATCCGAGATTTACCTCACAGTTTTGGAAGAAATTGCAAGAAGCTTTAGGCACGAAACTGCATTTTAGTACTGCATTTCATCCACAGACGGATGGTCAATCAGAACGAATCGTTTAGGTTCTTCAAGATATATTGAGATGTTGTATTCTTGAGTTTGAAGGTACATGGGAAAAGCATTTACCATTTATTGAATTTGCATACTATAACAGTTTTCAATCTAGTATTAAAATGGCACCGTATGAGGCTCTTTATGGTAGAAAATGTCAAACTCCATTGTATTGGACCAAATTGAGTGAGAACAAGATTCACGGGGTTGATTTGATAAAAGAGACTGAGCAGAAAGTGAAAGTTATTCATGACAGTTTGAAAGCAGCATCAGATCGTCAGAAGTCTTATGCAGACTTGAAATGGAAAGATATCAAATTTGAATTTGGTGATAAAGTATTTTTGAAAATGTCTCCGTGGAAGAATATACTTCGATTTGGTCGGAAAGGCAAGTTGAGTCCGAGGTTCATCGGACCGTATGAGATTATTGAATGAGTTGGGCCGGTTGCTTATAGATTAGTGTTGCCATTTGAATTAGAGAAAATTCATGATGTGTTCCACATATCAATGCTTCAACGATACAGATCTAATCCGTTGCATGTAATTACTCCTACTGAGGTTGAGATTCAGTCTGATTTGTCGTATAGTGAAGAATCAATCCGAATTCTGGCATGTGAGATTAAAAAGTTGAGAAACAAAAGAATACCGCTGGTGAAAGTATTGTGGCATAAACACGGAGTTAAATATGCTATGTGGGAGCCTAAAGATGTTATGAGAGAGCAATATCTGAACCTATTCACTGGTAAGATTTTTGGAGACGAAAATCCCTAAGGGGGAGAGTTGTAATAGCTCGGTTTAGACCCTAGTCAGAATAGTGGTTTCAGGACCACAAATTCAAGTTCGTAAAAATATTTTAAATATTATTTTTGGTGTTTATAATATGTGATTGAGCATGTGTGAAAGTTTTGTGCGAAAATTATATCGATTGTGTGCTTAATTAGCAAAAAAGACTTAATCGCATAAAATGTAAAAGCTGTGTGCTGATTGTTAAAGTACTCATTTGGCATGGCTTCATAAATGGGAAGTCCTTATGTTGTAATTAGACCTTTGATAGTGGAGATGGACAAAAATAGGCTTATATTAGTTGATTTTAAATGTTATACATTAAGGGTAAAATGGTAAAATGTCAATTTAGTTAATATTAAACAAAACAAAAACATTTGGTGGCCATTTTATCATCCATCTTCCACCAAAATAAGAACCAAATAAGAGAGTTTGAAGCTTTGATATTTTTGGCTAGGGCTTATGTAACAGCCCGGTTTATGCCCTAGTCGGAACAGTGGTTTTGGGACCACGAATTCGAGTCAGTAAAATATTTTAATATTATTTTCGTGTCTGCAACATATGAATTAGCATGAGTAAAAATTTCTATGACTTAATTTGTTCATTCGTGAGCTTAATTTGAGAAAAGACTAAATCACATAAAAAGTAAAAGTAGCCTTCTATTTGATTAATGGCTAAATTGATGTGGCTTTTAAATGTGAAGGGTTCACATGGTAATTTGGCCATAAGTGGAGTAGTGGACGGCATATTGACATGATATATATAGCTGATTATTATTATTATTATTATTATTATTATTATTAATGGTTTAATAAATGATAAAAAAATTATATTATAAGGTTATTATAATAATAATAAAAGCTTAAAATAAGAAGCCACTACATCCATGTTCATCTCGAAATGCCGAAAATAAGAAAAGAAAAAGAATTTCAAGCTTTCATGACTTTCGGCCTTTGTTGAACAAAATTAAGGTATGATTTTGATTCGATTTTTGATAATTTTTACGTTTTTGCAATCATTACTTTGTCAACTACAAAACCCATGCTTCAATTTTGAGAATTGATGATGTTTGTGAAATGAGACTTAGATGAACTCATATGAGTTATGATGATTTAAGGTGTTAAATGAAAGATATGTATTTGATGAACATGTTTTGTTCTTGAATTTTTGATGAGTTTAGCTAATTTGGGCCAAATTGAGAAAATAGAAATTTGAGGGACTAAATTGTGAATTTGATAAAATATTTGGACTTATATGATATATATATATATATGTATTTAGCTATGCATGTTTAAATGATGATTTTGTGAATTTGATGTTTTGAGAAAAATAGATTAAATTGACAGAATGTACAAATATGAAGGCTAATTTGTAAATTTCCCTAAATAGGTGCATTTGGATTGAATTTAGTGTATTGATAAATAAAAGGGTTAAATTTTAACGTATAGACCAAGAACCAAATAAATCGAACTTAGATCGTGGGAAAGCAAAAGTAACCGAAAAGTCATTTTTGTTTCAGTTAAATCGAATCCGAGGTTAGTTATTATGTAAATAAACGTATTTGTATTGAATTTTGTAATGTTCATATAATTATTGATGATGATGATTGTTTAAGAAATGATGTGTACAAGAACTCTAAGATAAGAATGACATAGGTGTTTATTTCGAGATATCATATAAGACCACGTCTGGGACGTCGGCATTGATTTGTGATTACGTGTAAGACCATATCTGGGACATTGGCATCGCATTAATTTGAGTAAAACCCTGTCTGGGACAATGGCATCGATATCTGATTACGTATAAGACCCTGTCTGGGACAGTGGCGTCGATATCTAATTACGTGTAAGGCCATGTCTGGGACATTGGCATCGTATTAATTCAAGTAAGACCCTGTCTGGGGCAGTGGCATCAATATTTGATTACGTATAAGACGATGTCTGGGACATTAGCATCTTATTAATTCGAGTAAGACCCTGTCTGGGACAGTGGCATTGATATCTGACTACATATAAGACCCTATCTGGGACAGTGGCGTCGATATCTGATTATGTATAAGAGCCTGTCTGGGACAGTGGCGTCGTTATCTGATTATGTGTAAGACCATGTCTGGGACATTGGCATCGTATTAATTCGAGTAAGACCCTATTTGGAATAGTGGCATCAATATCTGATTACGTATGAGACCCTGTCTGGGACAGTGGCATCGATATCTGCTTACGTATAAGACCCATGCGAGACGGTGGCATCGATATCGATTATGTATAAGACCGCTGCGGGACAAAGGGCGTCGATATCTGATTACATATAAGACCCTATCTGGGACAGTGGCATCAATATCTGACTACGTATAAGACCTTGTCTGGGACAGTGGAGTCGATATTTGATTACGTATAAGGCCCTGTCTGGGATAGTGGTGTTGATATCTGATTACAATTAAGACCACGTCAGGGACACTAGCATTGTATAACTATTTTGGGCACTTTATGTATTCTATTATATTACGAATGGTTCAATAGTCAAGTTCAAGAAATGAATGAATATGTAAATTGTATATTGTTTCAGGTATGTTTGATAAGTACACTTTGTGTGTATAAGAAGGTAAGTATTTTCTTAAACTTACCTAGATGAATTATGTATTTGAATATGAGAATGTAAGTGTGTTACATGGATGGAAAAGCTATGAGTTAATAAAGTATGTACTGATGTGCAAATTTTGAAAGATAAATGGCCTAAGTGAATGTACTAAGAAGAATTATGATGGTGCAATCGAACCATTAGTGAATTTAGATTGATTATATGTTTTGAATGTTTATATGCTAAGTTTAATTGTATATGGCTTACTAAGCTTTTGAAAGCTTACCACATGTGTGTGATTTACTCTATTTTATAGGTCGTTGAAGCTACTGAAGGCTCGGGGATCGTAGAGGATCGTCATCACACTACTCAGCTTGTTTTGGTACATTTTGGAAAATGTATAAAGCTAGATATGGCATGTATAAGCTAGTTATTGAATAAGTATGAGATGTGAATTAGCCATGTGATTTGGCTAATTATGTGTTAGTTATATGCTTTTGTGATTATGACATATTTGGTATATGTTTTGGTATGGTTGAAGCACTTGAGTTGGTTAAGCTTTTGAGTAGGTAAATGAATGAATTATGCTTGTGTTGAGATGAGTTTTAGTCTTGTAATTTGGCATGGTTGGAATTGGTATTGAATGTATAAATTGGATGGTTAACTTGGTATGTTCTTGGTTGTCAAATAGGCATGAGATGTCTTAATACTTTTGCTTGTAAGTAAGACCCAAGTGGGTGGCATTTTGGCCATGTAAATGGCCTATTTTGCCACACGGTTATGACACACGGGCGTGCCTAATGACTGTGGGGCTAAGTCAGTAGCTAGCTTAGGGGCACACGATCAAAACACACGGGCGTGTATCCCCTGATGATTTGAAAAGTTTTAAATTTCTCAGAAATTATGAATGTGTTACGATTTAGTCCCGACCCGATTTATAAGCATGTTTAAGGTCTTGTTGACCTATTTAAGGGACATTATGTTTGAGATTGATGAATGTTTGTATGAATTTCTGCAAATGTTTCTGATCTGTCCTGTAATGCCTTTAACCCTAGTTCAGCGATAGATACGAGTTAGGGGTGTTACAATTGAGCTTGATTGAGGTATGTTTTTTACTCGATTTTTGATAATTTGTACATTTTTGTAATCGTTGCTTCGTGCTCTATAAAACCCATGCTTAAATTTTGTGAAGATTGTGCCATGGATGAATTCATGAGCTTTTTGAAAGTTGATGATGAAATATGAAAGATAGGTTGAAGATTAACATATTTTGTCTTTGAATTTTTAGTGAAATTGAGTAATTTGGACTGAATTATGAAAATAATATTTTGAGGGACTAAAATGTGAAATAAATGAAATGTGTGGACTTGTATGGAGCATGGGAATATTCGGCCAAGCTTGGGTGATATGGAATTTTGTATATTTTGTGATTTTGTTAAATAGGGACTAAAGTGTTGAAATGTGAAAATATGAGGGTTATTTTGTAAAATGCCCTAAATATGTGTGTTTGGACTAAATTTAATGAATTGGTAATTGAATGAGTAAAATTTGAATATGTATAGACCAAGAAAGGAGAAATTCGAATCAAGATCAAGGCAAAGACAAAGTACTCGATTGATCGACTAGTTTCGATATTTTGACGTCCGTAAGGATATAATACTATTTGTTAAACTATATCTATGTGATGTGAATTGAATGAATGTATAAGTATTGAATTAGAAATGTTATAAATGAGATTGTGAAATGTGGCACTAAGTGTGCGAAATTGAAATTGAGTTAGAATTGAATAGCACTGTGTGTGCGAAATAATGAAAGCTACGGCTTTACTGTTTGGCACTGTGTGTGCGATACCGAATTGAGTTCTATTTATGTTGAGGCACTAAGTGTGCAATGAAAAATATGCTTCGGCTACGAAATTGGGATTAAGTGTGAGATTAAAATTAATGAAAAGCAAAGATTGATAAAAAATGCAACATCGAGCATGAATTAGTATGGTTGGTGAATAACTATGTGTTGGCTAAGGTATGTATTGAACCTTTGTGGTTGAAGTACTTATGTATAGAATTTTAAATGGTTGAGTGAGTATTTTATATATGGATGGTATGGTATGGTTATTTGATAAATGATCTAAGTGATGGATTTGTTGTATAATATATTGGATTTGATAATTTGAATGTATTATGTTATGAACTTACTAAGCTTTTGAGCTTACTGTGCAATGTGTTGTCTCTGCTTTATCAGTGTCTGTAATGCTAGCTCGGATCCAAGGATTGTCATGTCACTCAATCACACTATCGGCATATCTATTTTGGTAGAGATGTATATAGTTGGAATATGGCATGTATAGGCTAGATGTTATGATATGTTTTGAAATGTTTGGTATATGCTAAGTGACATGGTTTGGAAGTTGAATGATGTTGAAGCATATTTGTAGGTTGTAAAATGATCAATGAGGTATGAATGAGTGAGAATGAAAATGGTTTGTTTTATGCTTTAGTTGGTTGATGAGAATGATGGATAAAATATTAACTTGTAGTATGAATTACATGATCCTTGACTATGTGATTTGAGTTGTGATGATGATGTTTTGGATGGATTTGTTTGAGTAGGAATTGAGTATGGAAATTGATGATATAGGTGATGATTAATTGGTGCATATATTAGTATGAATTAGTTTCCAATTAAGGTATGAATGTTTGAGATTTGAAGCTTGTAGGTGATTCAAGGTGTGGAAGGCAAAATTTGCCTTGAAAATGGCCTATAATTGTCCACACGGTTGAGCACAAGGGCGTGTGTCTCGATCATGTTTTTTAAGTTTGCTAAGTGAAACAAGTCAGGCTCGACCACGGACTGGACACACGAACGTGTGACTGGCCATGTGGTGCAAGTCAGGCTCGACCACGGGTGAGGCACACGGCGTGTCTCAGGCCGTGTGGAATCTTCCGTAGGTATGCCCTGTTTTGCCACAGCTTGGACATATGGGTGTGTCTGAGGCTGTGTGAAGCATATGGCCTACCCACACGGGCATGTGACCTCTGTAACTTAGAAAAATGCTTGAATTTCTAAAATTTTCGTAAGTGTTCGATTTAGTCCCGACCCTATTCTAAAACATGTTTATTAAGGGACTATATGATTATGTTTGAATATGATTGAATTATAATTGACTTGGTGTCGCGAAATGGCTATGAAAAGTTTTGATTGTTCGGTAATGCCTCTTGACCTTATTTCGGCAACAATTTCAGGTTAGGGGTGTTACAGTGTGCTTGTCCTAGGTAGTGATCCAAGGAAAACTCGTTTATTCTTGTAGGTGTTCTTTCAATTATTTTTGTATTGGGAATAAGGCAATGTGGTAGACTTGTTTAGTGCCATGATATGTTTGGATTATTTACCGACTTTGTTTAATTTGGTTTTAGAAGTTTGTAAGTTTATATGTTTTCTCATGTTCATGAACTTTAATAATGGCTTGATGTATCTTGCTTGGGCATGTTTTGATGATTCGAACTGTTAAATTTAGCCATTGGATGATTATTTATCGAAGTAAGTGATGCATGATGCTTAGAATCTATTTTGGAATAAGTTAATTGCATATGTATGCTGCATTTTTATGTCCAAGGGAAGAGGTATCGATATTTAGGATTTAAAATCGATACCTCTGTGTTTTAAAACGATGCAGGGAGTCAGAATAAGGATTTGGTATCAATACCTTTGCTCAAGTATTGATACTCACGGTCAAAGTATCAGTATTTCATGAAAGGTACCGATAATTTTTAAGGCTTTCGGTTTAGTCAAGAAACAGAATGAAGTTTGGTATCGTTTTTCAAGTTGTATCGATACCACACAGAGAAAATATTGATACCCTTCTGTTAGTATCGATACCTATGGACACATTTTGAGAATTTTTCTAAATGGACTTTATGCGTGTTAATGCTCATTTTTAGGATTATTTTTTATATGATTTCAACATAACACTGATAAACAAGCATAATTGACTTAAACCTATACTAATATTAAAATAGAAGACGCTTTGATTAAAATGAACATTTACTTGTTGTGTATGACATGAGATGGTGGTATGGCATCCCGTATTCGATCTTGGTGACCAGACTAGGTATAGAGTGTTACACACCCTGCAACCAAAGATATTCTTTAATGCTTCTGCTACCACAAGGTATTCAACTAATATTCTAAAACGGCCATTTTGTTTTGAACAGGGATTTTTATTTGAAGGATGATGTAACACCCTTAACCCGTAACTGTCACCAAATTAAGGTTACAGAGCATTACCATACAAATAGCACATTTAAGCTTAATATCATTCAATAACATAAACATAATAAAACCAATAGTACATACACATACCATCCCTAAATCGAGCCCTCGAGGCCTTAGAAATACCTTAGAAACTAATCGAGACTAAATTGAAATCATTTAGAAAGTCTAAGAAAAAGTTTAAAAAAATTGGAAACAGGGGTCACACGGCTGTGTGCCTCACACGGCTGAGACACACGCTCGTGTCTCAGTTCATGTAACCTTCAAACTAGGGACACACGACAGTATCCTAGCCCATGTCATCACCCATGTAACTTTTTGAGTAGGATCACACGGCCGTGCCAGGCCACGTAACTCTTTGAGTTGCCCCTCACACCTATGTGTCAAGCCATGTGCTAGGCCTTGTAACTCACTGACTTGCATACAAAGGAATCTGTGTGTCATACATGGCTGAGCCACACGCTTGTATCTGAGGCCGTGTACAATTAAATTTGCCTAAAATCAAGACATTTCCTATACCATTTCATGCATGAACATTTAGGTATTCTGTGCACATTTTCAAGACATTAAACCCTACCTAAATATACATATGTATATGTCATTCCAATACCCTAAATCAACTAACCAATATGTCATTCAAAGGCACCTCAATTGTGTAACACCCATCACCCGTATTCATTGTCGGAATAGGGTTACGATCATTACCAGACTTATAACATAAACAAACATACATTTCTCATATAAATATCAATTTCAAATACAAATAATTCATAATCAATCACATTGTCCCTAAAACGAGCCTACAAGGCCCTAAACATGCATTCGGGGTAATTCAGGATGAAACCGATAACTTAGGAAACTTTTGGAAAACTTAGAAAGTTTTACAAAATACAGGAGATAGTGTGAGACAGGCCCATGTCACAGGTCTTGTGGACATTCGAAATAGGATCACATGGCCATGTCCCAAACCATGTTAAACCCCGTGTAACTCTCTGACTTGGGTCACACGGCCAACCACACGCCCGAGTGTCTAGCCTATTTGCCCTTCGAAATGGCCTCACATGCCCGTGTCCCAGGCCGTGTGCTAGGCCATGCCAAACCTGTAGGGTATACTGACTTATGCCACATGGCCAAGTCACATGCCCATGTGCTAGGTCGTATGGAGCATACTGACTTGATTTATAATTAAACACTAGGGGACACACGATTGTGTCACTTGACTGTGTGTCATACACGGCTGAGACACACTCCTGTGTCTCTTACCATGTGGAAAAAACTAGGCTATTTACCTATCCATCTTTCTCACACAATTTGCTTACACCTACACCAACCAAGTTTGCATATAACCACAACATCAAATGGAATTTAAACTCATCTAAACCAAATTCAATTCATGCTATATCAATACCAACAACTACAAAGCTCCGTATAGATTTAGTGTCGGGGACGACTCCTATCTCAATAGCTCCGTATAGAATGGCACCGACAAAATTGAAAGAGTTGAAGTCTCAGTTGCAAGAGTTGACCGATAGAGGATTTGCAAGACCAAGTTTTTCACATTGGGGTGCTCCTGTGTTGTTTGTGAAAAAGAAAGATGGAATTATGAGAATGTGCATTGACTACAGACAACTCAACAAGGTGACTATAAAGAATAAATATCCATTGCCATGTATTGATGATTTGTTTGATCAGCTAAGCGGAGTTTTAAGATAGATTTGAGATCGGGCTATTATCAGTTACAAGTTAAAGAAGCAGATGTGCCAAAAACTACTTTCAAAACGAGGTACGAACATTATGAATTCTTAGTCATGCCTTTTGGACTAGCGAATGCTCCTGCAGTATTTATGGATTTGATGAACCAAATATTCAGACCGTATTTGGATTGATTTGTTGTTGTGTTTATTGACGATATTTTGATTTATTCATGATGAAACTCAACATACTAAGCATTTGAGGATTGTGTTACAGACCCTACGTGAGAAGAAATTGTATGTAAAGTTTAGTAAATGTGAGTTTTGGTTGCATGAGGTTGGTTTTCTGGGACATATAGTGTCAGTTGCGAGAATACGAGTTGATCCGAGCAAGATTTCAACAATTTTAGATTGGAAACCTTCGAGAAATGTGTCTAAAGTCCGTAGTTTTTTGGGACTAGTGGGATATTATAGACGATTTGTGAATGGCTTCTCGATGATTGCGACTCTATTGACGAAATTGCTACAGAAAGATGTTAAATTTGAGTAGTCAGAAAAATGTCAGCATAGTTTTGAACAGTTGAAAGTATTGTTGACAGAAGCACCAGTGTTAGTTTAACCTAAATCGGGTAAAGAATTCATAGTATACAGTGATGCATCGTTGAATGGTTTAGGCTGTGTGTTGATGAAAGAAGGCAAAGTTATAGCATATGCTTTGAGACAATTAAAACCACATGAAAAGAACTATCCGACGTATGGTCTTGAATTAGCAGCTATTGTATTCGCATTGAAGATTTGGCATCACTACTTATTTGGTGAAAATGTCACGTTTATACTGATCACAAGAGCTTGAAATATTTGATGACTCAGAAAGAATTGAATTTGAGACAGGAGAGATGGTTGGATTTACTAAAAGACTATGAATTAGTAATTGATTATCCTCGGGAAAAGCTAATGTTGTTGATGACGCTTTAAGCCAAAAGTCTTTATTTGCTTTACGAGCAATGAGTACTCAGATAGATCTGTGTGATGATGGTTCAGTTTTGGCTAAGTTGAAAGTAAGGCATATGTTTATAAGTCAGATTTGTGATGCCCAAAAAAGTGATGCTGAGATGATGGCAAAATGAGCTTAGTGTGGTTTGAATGCTGAATCAGAATTTCGATTTGATGATGATGGTTGTTTGAGATTCTGAGATCGGATTTGTATTCCAAGAAATTCAGAGTTGATCCAGTTGATTTTGAATGAAGCTCATAATAGTCGTATGTCTGTTCACCCAGGAAGTACAAAAATGTACAATGATTTGAAACAGTTTTATTGGTGGCAAGGTATGAAATGAGATATCTCAGAGTTTGTTACGAGATGTTTAGTTTGTCAGCAAGTCAAAGCTAAACATCAGGTTCCATTTGGTTTGTTACAACCGATAATGATTCCTGAGTGGAAATGGGAGAGAATAACAATGGACTTTGTGTCGGGATTGCCTTTATCTCTGAGAAAGAAAGATGCAATTTGGATGATAGTTGACAGATTAATAAAATCAAGTCATTTTATTCCGGTGAGAACAGATTATTCACTTAATAAATTAGCCGAACTGTATATTTCTGAGATTGTGAGATTGCATGGGGTGCCACTATCTATTGTATCTGACAGAGATCCGATATTTACTTCACGATTTTAGAAGAAACTACAAGAAGCTCTAGGTACGAAGTTGTATTTCAGTACAGTATTTCATCCACAAACGGATGGTCAATCCGAGCGGATCATTCAGATTCTTGAAGATATGTTGAGATGTTGTATTCTTGAGTTTAAAAGTACATGGGAAAAGCATTTCCATTGATTGAGTTTGCGTACAATAATAGTTTTCAGTCGAGCATTAGAATGGCACTATATGAAGCCTTGTATGGTAAAAAATGTCGAACACCTCTATATTGGTCATAACTCAGCTAGAATAAGATTCATGGGGTCGATTTGATTAAAGAGACTGAGCAGAAAGTGAAAGTGATTCGTAACAGTCTGAAAGCCGCATCAAATCTTCAGAAGTCCTATGTAAATTTGAAACGAAAAGATATTGAATTTGAAATCGGTGATAAAGTGTTTTTGAAAGTATATTCGTGGAAGAAAATACTTCGATTCGGCAAAAAAGGCAAATTGAGTTCAAGGTTAATCGGGCCATATGAGATTGTTGAATGTATTGGACTGGTTGCTTATAGATTGTCATTGCCACCTGAATTAGAAAAGATTCATAATGTGTTTCACGTATCGATGCTTCGATGATATAGATCTGATCCATCGCATGTGATTGCTCCTACTAAAGTTGAGATTCAGACTGATTTGTCGTATAATGAAGAACCAATTCGAATTCTAGCACGTGAAATCAAAGAATTAGGAAACAAGAGAATTTCTTTAGTGAAAGTGTTGTGGAACAAACATGGAGTTGAAAAGGATACATGGGAGCCTGAAGATGTTATGAGAGAATAATATCCGGATCTATTCACTGGTAAGATTTTCGGGGACGAAAATCCCTAAGGGGGAATTTGTAACAGCCCAATTTAGACCCTAGTCAAAATAGTGATTTCGAGACCACAAATCTGAGGTCAGAAAAATATTTTAATATTATTTTTTGTGTTTACAGTATGTGGTTGAGTATGTGTGAAAATTCTGTGTGAAAATTTTATCGTTTGTGTGCCTAATTATAAAAAATGACTTAATCGCATAAAATAAATGTAACACCCCAAACTCGGCCCAGAAGTTAGGCCCGAATCTGGTGTGTCACAATGAAGAAAACATATAAAAGATCTTGTGATTCATACTAAAATAGATGTCATTGAAGAAAACAAGTTTGATTAGAAATACTACTAATTTTGAAGGTTGATTGATAAATCGATAATTGAAATAGTGAGTTTTAAAACCGTGACTTTTAAAAATATCATTGATAATTCGAAAGAAAATCAAGGTTAAATTATTTGCAAAAGTTTATATAAAATCCATTTGTTAATCAATTTAGAAAAACCTTTATTTAGAATTTTTAGAAAATTCCCACTTAAAGTATCTCAAGCAGAATAATAAGCACGACAAAACATAAGCAAAATGAAAATATCACAGAAGCCTTATTACAACTTTAAAAACCCAAAATAATAAAAGTAACGAAATAGAGTAGAAAATTAATTTACTAAAGTTCAACATTTATTTTGAAGTATGGCCTCCGTCGAGTCATCCATGGGCCCAAGTCCTCACACTGAGATTTACCTACAAGAATTAAGAAAGAAAGGGGGTGAGTTACTAGAACTCAGTGTATAATCCCCTTACCGTTGTCCACTGGGCTTGAACCCGTTTAGCAATAACTTGGGCCAGAGCCCATTTAGCATAATCTTAGGTCAAAGCCCATTTATAAAACAAACTGGGCCTTAGGCCTATAAACATGATAATGCATATAATGTAATGCAATCCTAAACCAACCTAATAATCCATCCACTACACACCACCCGTACCATCCATCACACCTGTGGGGATCAAGTCAACCGACCCCGCCAAATATACCAATCGCAGGCATTATGCCATTTATAACAAATTTTGATTTGGCCAGAATCATATTAACAAACATTTTTGTGGCAGTGCTACCGAAACTTCTCTTTATCATATTTTCCCATCCCATGCAAAATCATGTGAAGGCATCATACATAGTAAATCATGATTTTTACAAATATAAACAACAATAATTAATTCAAAGATTCATTTCACAAATTCGTCCCATTATAACACTTTGCAAATTGGCCCATTAGGGCAATCTATCAATTCGGCCCATTAAGGCAATATATCAAATCGGTCCATTAAGGAAATTTTCGTAATTCGGTCCATAAGGGCATTTCAGTAAATCGATAATCTCGCAACCCAGGGGTATTTCGATAATTTATCATCCAATGGTATTTTCGTAATTTTGCAACCCCGAACTTAACTACTAATTTGGGGCATAAAAATTGAAACTGTCCATCCGTTTCATATTGACTAAATTGACTATAACTCGAGTTAGGAAACTCGAAATTTATATCTGTAAATTTTCCTTGAAACTAGACTCATATATCTTCTTACTACAATTTTTTTAGAATTTTTGGCTTAGGCAATTAGTACAGTTTATTCATTAAATATTCCCTTGTTTCACTAACCAACGGTTCTGACCTCTCTTATCCTATATTCAAATATCTCAT
Source organism: Gossypium rotundifolium (assembly GCA_025506655.1). Classification (NCBI taxonomy): domain Eukaryota; kingdom Viridiplantae; phylum Streptophyta; class Magnoliopsida; order Malvales; family Malvaceae; genus Gossypium; species Gossypium rotundifolium. Next base: position 65,095,564 of record CP106732.1, on the reverse strand, counting down.
TGTACGGTTTTTATACGTTGGTCCCACTTGTTTCTGTTGAAAACACTAAGGAATCTATACATATAAACTATAAGTCATAATTCACTTTGTACAATTTTGAATGATTTTTACAAGACAGAAAAGGGAACCACGAAGTCATTCAGAACCAGTCTCACTAAAATTAAAATATCACAGAATATAAAATTCCTCTTCCTTCTCTATTTCATTCATATAAAAATAGACACAATAAGATTTAATTCTATATCTTATTCACTTTCAAATTCCCTTTCTCCTATTTTTGTTATTTTTCTAAATCACGTCACTGCTGCTGACCAATATGTTTCATTGTAAAATATGGTTACCACTACGAACATATGCAAGCCCGAGTGGTCACAAATGCCGGTTTTTGATTTTTTCATCTTTCCACCGAATCAAAAAACATTTCATGCAAATTGCAACATCCTGAATTAATGGGCCTATGTGTTTAATGTGTGTGGTTGTGCTTGTTATGCTTGATAGAATGGTTTAGGGGTCCAAAATGGGCTTGAAGTTGGGCCGAGGCCTTAGTCGAATTTTCTATTTGGACACTCTAGTGGAAAGTAAGTTAGGACAGGGCTTAAAAGACATTACCTGTGAATTAAGACACAAAAATGGGCTTGTGGCCCAGTGGTCAGTGGCGATATGCAGGGACTAGGAGTGGCGTGTCAAGCTGTTAAGGAGGTCCAAGGTTCGAGTCGCATAAAGCCTAATTCTTTTTAATTAAATTTAGCTAATTTTTGACATTTAAGTGGGTAGAGTCGGATGGAAATAAGGCTTGGAAATAGGAGGCTTTATTTGAGTGGATAATATAGATAATATGGTAGATAAAGGGAGGAAGAGGTAGTGTTATTTAGGATTCTATTGAAGGTGTGATCAGGTAAAGATAAGGGAGGAAATTTAGGATTTATCTGCTGGTCACAGTGGTGGCCGAAATTCCAACACTGAGGGGGAGGAGAAATTGGTTCTGATATGATCAAGGGGTGCCGAAATTTCCCTTGATTAATAGCTTAGTTTTAGTTTTAAAAATGGGCATTTTCGGTTTTAGGCAGTAAGTGCCAAAATTTTGCTTAAGTAGGGGGGATATCTCTTCAATTCCAGCATTTGACCCTATTCTCTTTTTTCTTTCCTCTCATCCCCACTTCTATGTAAAAGCCAAAAATTTCATTATTCTCTTCTCTCATCTTTTCCTCCAAAACCCAAAACTCATAAACCTTCTCATCTCCATTCTTTTCCTATAACCAAATGATCATTATTCTTTCCTTTATTCCCCCTTTTGTCGATTTCTTCATAGTCGAATCTTCATAGATCCTGTTACACTATCTTTCTTTTGATCTTCTCAGAAGCCGAAATCTGTTAGGAGAAGCCGAACCTGTTAGTAAGTGCCGATTTCTTTTGATCTTTTCTCTTTCCATTTTGGGGGCCATAGCCGATTGGCTAATGGGTTGTAAGGCCATCATTAATTCGATATTCTATTCACTAATCTTATGTCCTGTTTGGGTGGCATTTCGAGATTTAAAAGAGATCTAACCGCCTAGGTTACTAGGACAAAAATTGACAACTTCCCAATCCTATTATCTCGAATTTCAGCAAATCGAAGGAAGGGGTTGGATCTGTAGTCCCAGCCCCAAAGTTTAAGAAACGCGTAGTGTTAGCAGTACGGAATTGGCCGCCGGGTTGTGTATCAGCTTCAGAACAAAACCTTAGAAAGTTAGTAGTCGTATTGACTTCTGATAGTGTCGATATAGAAAGTATTGTCCTATCGGTAATCAGGTGTGTAGATCTCTATCACACTAGTTAATCTATATTATATGTATGTTATGGGCTAAAAGCCAGAAAATGAGGCTGTATGAACAGTTGTATTACCTAGAAAGGGTAGGCAAGGGATGCCAGGTACGTAATCATAGAAACTTCTCTATGTATATCGAAGCATGTGAAAGTCTGTGATCTATTTAGATAGTATAATGTTATGATTCTTGCATGTATGTATGCATGGGATGGGATTGATATGATGAAGGGGAAGAAGGTCGCATGGCGATCGGTGACTTTGCCACATAGGTCACATAGTGATCGGTCTTTATGACAGACAGCACAGCTGTTGATATGGTGTGTAGCGGATGGAGGGTTGATTGTAGAAATCCCCATGGTGTGATGGTTGGTAGGGGGTTGTGTAGAGGATGGACTCTTAGGTTTGGGATGGGCATGTTGCATGTAAATATATATTCTGTTGCCATTGTGTATGGGCCCAGGGCCCATAATGTGTTTGTGGGCCTCAAGGCTTTTATGTGTTTTTGGGATTTGCACACTGAGTCTTGGTGACTCACCCTTTTGTTTCTCTCAACTTTTCAAATGAGCAGTAGATTGTGGACATGGGAGCCGAGGCAGACTCGAGGGGCCATCAAGTCTTTTATCTTCATAGACTATTTTCGATTTTTTCTAAGTTTCAATTTTGGGATTATTTTTGTAATAAGGCCTCCATAACTTAGGTTGTCGAACTATATTTTTTTAGGTTACATCTTATAAACTTATGTTTTCAAAGTCTTAATTATAAAGTGAAAGGAAAATGGTTTTTTCCAGCATGTTCAACGCAAATGTTAAAGTTTCTTCAAAAATGTCACAATTAATGATTAATCGGTTAAAATAAACTGAGATTTTCAAAACCCTTCAAAGCAAAGTTTTCAACATTCAACTCGTAGCATACCAGATCCGGTCATGACGTATGGGCCAAGTTTGGGGTGTTATATTTTTGGTATCAGAGCCTAGTTCAAAACTCGAGCTGTGAAATGGGTCCAGTAGTGATTTGTAAAAGTGATGTAAGTTTGAGAAAAGTTCGGTTGAGATATGGCCTTCGAGTCTACGGCACCCGATCCATACAGGTAAGTATTCTAAACTCATTATGTGATATGCATGTTGGTCTTGATGGGCTCTATAGGGACGTAGGCTAGTATGCTAGAGTTTATGGACTTTAGGTTTAGTATAAACAATTCTTCAAATCTCATAAGACTTAATTTCTAATTAAACATGTCTGTGAACAAGTCACAGGGTTAGGGTGTGGTAACAGGCATACGCATGTCTAGGATTAGATCCAAGGAGAGCTTGGTATTTAAGCGGTCCTAGCGGCTCACCTCCTCTTCACTAGAACTCCTCTTCACTAGAATCCTGCCTGGTGCGTAGTGACTATTCACCGTAGCCACGCGGACTTGTTGACGGGCCAAAATTTACAACTAAAACCGAAAAGGACCAGCCACCCTATTTTGCAAAATTACTAAAATACACTAGTTATGTAAAATTTCTAAAATACCCTCGATTTGTGAAAATTTCCCAAAATACCCTTGGTTTGCAAAATTATCGAAATACCCCAAAATTGCAAAATTATCAAAATACCTCTATTCTATAAAATTACCAAGATACCCTATTTTAGAAAATTACGAGAATACCCCTGGTTAGTGAAATGACAAAAATACCCTTATGTGATGAATGTGAGTTCATGGATGCTACTTGTATGTTGATGTGTGATGGTTGAATGTATGTGGATTCTAGAGCAAGAAAATACAGACCTGAGAACTGAACCTTGTAGATAGAGTTCGAATTCGAAAGAACTACTGTTAAAACTACTTTGCATAAGATTGTTCATTATTAATCAATGGAAGAAATTAATAATTCATAAAATTCCTAATCAAATAAACGCGAATTGGTAGAATGAACACTAGAGGACGTGGTGTGTGTGGTCGAGGTAGAGGTAGGATTGCTGTGTCGGAACCGATAGGGTCTAGTCACGAGTCGGGGAATAAGGTACTAGTGCCACCAATTGTAGAGGCAGAATTTTAGGATCAGACGGCCAGAGATGATGCGGTATCTTAGGTGATGTTGAGGTTTCTAGAGAGGGTTGCTGGGGTAGGCATGGGCACAAGAACCTGAAAATTTGTGTCGAAGCGACTTAGAGCTAATGGGGCAGAGGAGACAATTTGAGTAGAAATCAGATGAAGTATTTGAAACCCGAAGATTTTGAAATCCTAACCAGTACGTGTGGTTAAACGAGTTTAAAACCATTTAAACCTTAGTAGTTTTTTTTTAGTGTTACTTAAAACCCTTTCTTTTTAGACTTAGGAGTAATACAAGTTTGATTTGAAAATCATTTGAATTTTTTTTACTGTAAGGACATAGTGTAATACCCGATGGTATGGTTTTAAAAACACATTGCGTTAAAATTTTGAAATCATTATCTTTCCAAGTTTTAGTAAAATTCATACCAACTTGTTTTGTTAAGGCATATTAAAAGTCTAATTAAAACATAAACATCACCAAAACATAAATTAAAGGCCTTTTACAAATCCAAAATAAAAACCCAAATAAAGTAAATAAGCCAAAGTACCCAAATTCAATAATCCTTTATTAAAGCATGGCATGTGCACCCCGAGTCCATCCGGCCCATGTCCGCTCACGAGTCACTGAAATGTCAAAGGAGAGGGTGAGTCGAATGACTCGAGGTGTAAATCCCGCTCCCGAAAAGCAACATGCTAACACACATCATACAAAGCAACATAATTAATGCAACCCGATCCTAACCATCCATATCGCCTTTTCTACCCAGTGTGGTACCAAACCTTTGGTGGTGCCAAACCACCAGTGACATATAGTCACAATGTGTTACTAAAACACTTGGTGTCCCTAAAGACACAATTGTGCTACCAAAGCACTTGGTGACCGAAGTCACAAATCCAATGATGGGGCCAACCCATCGTGTGATACCAAATCACTAGCAGACGATCCCATATCTCATGTGGGGCAACCCACAGTGGTTAAACCACGAGGACAAGTCGCAATGAGGTGCCAAACCTCCGTGTCCTAAAGACACAATTGTGCTACCAAAGCACGGTGCTCGTCAAGACAAAATATCACCGCCCTCCACTCGTATCACCCATCAACATACCATACTCATGTAATCATGTATATCATATAATCATGCATATCATGCTAATATGTCTAGTCTCATACCCCATGTCACATATATCCACAACCATGGTATCATATAGATCATCGGTAAATACACATAATAATAATCTTGACTTACCCGAGTCCGTAATCATACCCATTAGGGTATCACATCAATCATCAACATTTCATTAATCATCACACGGGTTATCAATTATATTACTAAATGTAGTGTGTTAGTTTACACACCGAATTGACGAAGGTATTAATCCTAGAATCGATCCCCTCGCTCACTTCTACAACTCGAATCCTACAATCGGCCAACAAATGGATTACCCATCAAACCATCGGCCACAAGCATTAAACCAAAGAGAGTTTATCACATAGTCCCTACCTTGCAACCGCTTGGCTTCCTACCAAACTTGAACCACAAAGGTTTCTCCTTTACAACGGCCTCCACCTAAAAAAGAAAATCCATTAATTCATTGAAACTTGCTTTAACGAGGCTAAAAGAACGGGCTAACAAAGTACTCCTCTTACCACCACTTAACAATCGGCTAAAAGAGTTGGAGGCTTCTCTTGATTATTTCCAAAGTCCAAAGATCCTATACTGAAAAGATTAAACAAGAAGTTAACATCTCTTAAATCAATATCAAATCACCCTAACATACCAAGAATCCAAGAAAGTACCAATGAAGGAACAAGGCCATTCGCCACACTTACCCACTATCAATCGGTTGGGAATCACACACCCAACACCACCAAATATTAACCACACAACACGGAGGAGAATGATTCTACTAATGTTTTGGAAAAGACAAGCAAATAAAAATAGATGAATGAGGGGGTCACTTTCGGTTTTAAAAGGAAAGTAATGAATAAGGTGTGTTTAGAAGAAGAACTAGTTTCGCCACAATCCTTCAAGAAAAGGAGAAAGAAAATGCTAGGTTCGGCTCCAAGATGATGAGAAAACAATGGAGAAAAATCGGCTAATAAGTTTTGGAAGAGAAAGAAATAGTTTGAAGATATGGAGAGGTGCTTTCGGTTTGTGTGAAAGAAAAGAGAAAAGTATTGTGGAGATGAAGTTTCGCCAAGAATTGAAATGGGAAGAACAATAGTAAGAGAACACCTTGGTTCTTTCTTGGAAAAGAAAAGAAAATGAAGATGAAGATTTTGGGGAGACTTTTGCTAACAAAAATTTGAAAGGGAAAGAGAGTTGAAAAGGGTGCTAGGTTGATTTGCACAAGATGCAAGTGAAAGGAAAATGCAAACAATATTCGGTCACACACCAAGTAAAAGATGAAAGCAATTTGGCAACAAGATATTTGAACTTTCGGTTTTAGGAGCACAAATTGAGAAAGGAAAAGGAAAAAATGAAAACACACTAGGGTTTTGGTTTGCTTCTACCAAAAGTGAATTGCTTGTTTTTGACTAAAAGAAAAGAAAAGACTTAGTTGCTATCTCCTTCTATGACCAAAAAAACATACACAAAGGCATATTCTACCTTCCTCTCCCACACCAAGCCGTCACCTTCCCCCTCCAACTCCCCTCAATTCGGCCACAATCCCCCCAAAAGCTCCCATTCACTCATTTGAAATGAGTGGACCAAGTCCTCCTCCACACTTTGCTCTCCACCATCCAAGTCACCACTTGACCAAGTCCAAGGTGGAGTTTAAATTTGCCACAACTCCTCCCTCCATGCCGCCAAAATGAGAGCCAAAAGGGGTGGGATTCTTGCAACTTGAACACAAGACCTCCCCCTGCCTTTGACGCCAACCATAAGCTCCTAGTGGCGCCTTGCTTTGCCACTCCACCAACTCATCTCTTGTGTTACAAATTCTCTTAAATTAATTAAAACCCCATCTCCTTGACTCCTATCCCTAAAGCCCAAAACAAGAATTTTCCTCCTACTCAGGCACACTCCTAGCCTATAACTAAGCCCCAGTAACCACACAAACAACATCATAGCAATCAATTAACCATGCAACAATGCCAAAAATAAAATAGCCCTTAACCCGGATATTACGGTTTACCCCTTAAAATAATTTCGACCTCGAAATTACACAGTCGAGAAGAGTTGCGGTATTGTCGTCTCATCATATCCTCGGGTTCCCACGTAGCTTCTTCCACGCCATGATTCCGCCTAAAGAACCTTAACCGAGGCACAGACTTCTGCAGTAACCTTTACATCCCGATCTAAAATCATGCAGCTCCTCCTCCATGGTCATATCTCGGTTTACCTCGATCTCTTCTACTACCACCACATGTGACGGATCTGAACGATAACGCCGAAGCATCGATACGTGAAAGACGTCGTGAATCTGACTAAGCTCTGCTGGCAACTCAAGCTGGTACGCCACTGGTCCCACACGTCTCAAAGATCTTATACTACCCAATAAACCTCGGACTAAGCTTGCCTTTCCTCCCAAACCTTAATACTTTCTTCCACGGTGAGACCTTCAGAAAACCCGATCTCCACAAACAAACTCAATATCTCTCCGTTTAAGATCGGCATAAGACTTCACGGTCCCCAAGCTTCCTTCAATCGAGCTCGAATCAACTTAACTTTGTCTTGGTCTCAAGAACCAACTCTGGTCCCAATAAGCGGCGTTCACTTAACTCATCCAACAAGTTGGTGAGCGACACTTCCTACCGTATAACGCCTCATAAGGTGCCATCTTAATGCTCGTTTGGTATTTGTTGTTGTAAGGAATTCACTAACGGTAGATACTCCTCCAGCTACCCTCAAGTCCAAAACACACCCTCGAAGCATGTCCTCCAATATCTCATATAACCCTTTCGATTGCCCGTCGGTCTGCGGATGAAATGCCGTCTTTGAAATCTAACAGTGTACCCGAGCTCGATGCAAAGCCTTCCGTAACCTTGGCGTGAATGGGGTCCCTATCCGAGATGATCGTCACGGCACCCGTGCGATCTCACAATCTCGACACATACGGCTTTGCCAACCTCTCAAGTGAGTAATCCACCCTCAGGAATAAAGTGAGTGATTTAGTCGGTAGATCCACAACTACCCAAACTAAATCCTTCTTGCTTTGTAAGCGGTAATCCACCGCGAAATCCATAGTGATCCTTTCCCATTTCCACTGTGGAATCTTCCTTTCAAGCAACCAGCACGGCAATCGATGCTCGGCCTTGACCTGCGACATGTCGGACACTTTCCTACAAACTCGTCACCTCCTTTTTTCGACACGGCCACCGTAATCGCCCCGAGATCCTTATACATTTTGCTACCTCGGGATGCATAGCGTAGGGGCTGCTATGAGCATCCTGAAGAATCCTCTGCCTCAATTCAACATCTCTCGGCATACAAGCCTTCCCCTGGAAACACAGAACCCCATCACTGGACAAGCTGTAACCCTTCAAACCATCATTCTGCACTTGTGTCCTCTGCGCACTCAAAACCTCATCTAACAACTGCTTTTCGACGATCGCTCAACCTAAGTAGGCAACTGCGAGTTCGCGCGAATACTCCCGTCATCATACAAACTCAAGTGGGCAAACAACGCTCTTAAATCCAAAACAACCTTACGGCTCAACGTGCGCCACGACGTTAGCCTTGCCGGATGATACTCAATTGAGCAATCGTAGTCTTCGGCCACTCAATCCATGCATACATCTCGATTCAAGTCTTTCTGAGTCAGAAGGTACTTCAGACTTTTATGGTCCGTAAAGACTATCGATCTTTCTCCGTACAAGTAATGCCTCCATATCTTTAAGGCAAATACTACGGCTGCTAACTCCAGATCGTGCGTAGGATAATTTACCTCATGTGGCCTCAGCTGTCGGGATGCGTAAGCCACAACCTTCCCATCCTGCATCAGCACACAACCCAAGCCTGTATGTGATGCATCGCAGTACACTGTGAATTCCTTACCAGCCTCAGGCTGGATCAGAACCGGAGCTTCAGTCAAAATCTTCTTTAACTTATCGAAGCTCTCCTGCTGCTTCTCAGTCCAAACAAACGGAACTCCCTTCCTCAATAATTTGGTCATCGGTGCTGCAATTAACGAAAACCCTCTACAAATCTTGGTAGTATCCTCGCCAACCCTGAAAACTCGAATCTCCGCTCTCGACTTAGGCGGCTTCCAATCGAGCGGCCTCTATCTTACGGGTCCACTCTAATCCCTCACCGATACCACATGACCCAAGAATGTCACCTCCACGAGCGAACTCGCATTTCTTGAACTTCGTGATGAAATGTTTCTCCTTAGAATCTGCAATACCACCAGTAAATGAAAGCGTCATGCTCTTCCTCGATCCTTGAGTATACCAAGATGTCGTCGATAAAAACTACCACGAACCGATCTAGGTAATCTTTGTTGGAACACCCTATTCATCGGATCCATGAAAAGCCGCGGCGTTAGTCAACCCGAAGCGGCATAACCAAGAACTCAAAGTGCCCATACCGAGTGTAATCTTTGTCTTATAGATATCGCCTCTTTTACCTTCAGCTGGTGATACCGGACCTTAGGTCGATCTTGAGAAAACCGACGCCTTCCCGGTGATCAAACAAGTCATCTATCAGGGTAGTGGATACTTGTTTTTGATCGTCGACTTATTTAGTTGGCGGTAGTCTATGCACATCCGCATAGTACCGTCTTTCTTCTTTACAAAAGTATTGGCGCTCCCCATGGCGAAATACTTGGCACGATAAAGCCTCGGTCCAATAACTCCGGATTTGAGCCTTAAGCTCCACTAACTCTTTAGGTGCCATCAGACGGAGCAATGGATCTTGGCGCGATTCCGCAATGTGATCAATCCGAACTCTACCTCCCGATCGGTGGCAAACCGGAAGCTCCTCAGAAACACATCCACAAATTCCTAATCGTCCAGCTCGTTTCCACAAAGACTCCTTAGCCTCCAAGGCATACACATGAACCATATCGCTTCACGGCCCTTCGACCATCTTCTCGGCTTTGAGGAGAGATACCACATTGGACGAGATAGTTTCTCCTATTACCGATCGAACTACTTCATCACCTCCTTTGTGCTTTGTAACCATGCGCTTAGCAGCATGATCCAACTCGCCGATGCTTACCCGGCCAATCCATTCGAGAATTAGATCGAACTCCCGAATGGCGTTCCATCGATCGACCTCGAAAGATACCCTTGGAGTTCTAGAGGTGCGCCTCTATACGCTTTATCTACCACTACCGAGTGACCTAGAGGGCTTATTACGGTCATCCGCCTAGAAGATATCTCGAGTCTAAATCCATTGTCTCTATTATACTATCGGCAACATAAGTGTGTAGACCCCACATCAATTAAAGCGGTATAAGGAGAACCAAAATCAAAAACGCTGGGTTATGGCGTCCGGTCGTCGCCCTCCTCTCGGCGCCTCATGCAAACATATACCAACCACAGGCATTCGCCTCGGAACTACACATACCTACTTGGGTGCTCCACGGCCGACCGTAGGCAGGCATTACCTCCTCTCGCCATTACCTCGGCCCCTCTGCGGTGGTCCATTATTTACATCTTGATTACGTACCGATTCTCGATTGAATTCTAGCTAACTTACGGACGGTCCCTCACTCGGTGGTCCGGTGAACCACACTCAAAAAACCTCGCCTTGGTCCAACATCCTCCCCAATGAACCTTCCCATAACGGTTACAATGGCGGTCCACGCCAAGCGGCAACAAACCTACCGGCCGATTCGCCCACTCGGTCTAGCCCTCTTCTGCTGATTACCCGACGACCGGAAGATCCAAAACTCCGTTTGTGGCGGTTTCTATTCATACTACGCCTCACGAGACTCTTTAATGCCCTCGGCAACCTTCGCTTTTCAAGCGTAACCGCAAATTCACGCTCTGTTTGGCGCAATCAACAATCTTAACTCGTCTCGCAGCCATCCTCGAAGCGAATGCACCTTTCCTCTTCAATAGCCACCATACCCTGGCATACCGACTCGGCCTCGAAACTTCGGCCTCATACTCCGTCTGATTTGCTCCCTGGACTAACCTCGAAATGCTTTCCTCCGCTCATTTATGTAATTAGCTCGACGTACTTCTTACGATACGACGAAAATAATCCCATGTCGGATCTTAATTTGCGGTATTATCACGGACCGTGAGCCACCTCGGTATGACTCATCCCGAGAAGTGATACGATCCCTTTAATTTCTCCTCGGCCGTTAGGTCCAGATCGTCCATGATCCGTTACGCTTCTAGCGAAGATTCAAGTGCTAGGAGCAACACCGAGATACCTCGGAAGAATTCACCCCATTTGCCGAAGTCGCTCAGCACGATTTCCTAGCTCCTACGCCCCCACTGCTCCGGCTACCCTTTCTAAGACCATGCAGATCGCTGTGACATCGCATCATCGCGGGTGCGCTCTCGAACTCACCACCTCCATTGGTGGCGAGCCAGTATCTTATTCTCGAACCACGCCGGAACCTACGGGCTTAGAAGCAGATCATCCTCGCGACCACGCCCACGACCACGTCCACCTCGGGTACTCATGACTAAATCGCGTCGATTAAAGAATTTTATGTATCGATCGTTATTTCACCGTGTTTAAAGCAAAGTCTTATGAAATTTTAAAGAAGCTTTGTTTTCGAGTCCACGAATCCTATTAGTCTCGTCTCTAGAGTAGTCTTTACTAGCCATCCAATCATGTCAATCACAACAAATAGTACGGTACTTACAGGCGAATCGGTGCGGTGACTCGGTGCCATGCCTTTCAAACCATACTTTTCAAAACAAAGTGCGTAAAACCGAACTTAAAAGCAGACTTTTGAAAACATTTTGGGCCTCGGCCCACAGTGAAACTTTGAACTTGGCTCGATACCACAAATGTAACACCCAAACCGGACAAGACACCACGTCCAGAATACGGTATATTACGGAAAACATGTTTGTGAGAGGTTAAATTTTTCGTTAGAAGCCGAGTGGAAACACGGTGTATTTTAGGAGACAATTTGAGTAGAAATCGGATGAAGTATTTGAAACCCAAGATTTTGAAATCCTAACCATGCGTGTGGTTAAGCGAGTTTAAAACCATTTAAACCTTAGTAGTTTTTTTAGTGTTACTTAAAACCCTTTCTTTTTAGACTTAGGAGTAATACAAGTTTGATTTGAAAATCATTTGAATTTTTTTTACTGTAAGGACATAGTGTAATACCCGATGGTATGGTTTTAAAAACACATTGCGTTAAAATTTTGAAATCATTATCTTTCCAAGTTTTAGTAAAATTCATACCAACTTGTTTTGTTAAGGCATATTAAAAGTCTAATTAAAACATAAACATCACCAAAACATAAATTAAAGGCCTTTTACAAATCCAAAATAAAAACCCAAATAAAGTAAATAAGCCAAAGTACCAAAATTCAATAATCCTTTATTAAAGCATGGCATGTGCACCCGAGTCCATCCGGCTCCATGTCCGCGTCACGAGTCACTGAAATGTCAAAGGAGAGGGTGAGTCGAATGACTCGATGTGTAAATCCAGCTCTAGAAGAACAACATGCTAGCACACATCATACAAAGCAACATAATTAATGCAACCCGATCCTAACCATCCATATCGCCTTTTCTACCCGTGTGGTACCAAACCACCGGTGGTGCCAAACCACTGGTGACATATAGTCACAATGTGTTACCAAAACACTGGTGTCCCAAAGACACAATATCCGTCAATGTGGTGCCAAACCTTTGGTGTCCCAAAGACACAATTGTGCTACCAAAGCCTTTGGTGACCGAAGTCACAAATCATTGATGGGGCCAACCCATCGTGTGATACCAAATCACTAGCAGACGATCCCATATCTCAAGTGGGGCCAACCCACGGTGGTTAAACCACAGGGACAAGTCGCAATGAGGTGCCAAACCTCCGGTGACCCAAAGTCACAAAGTGTGCTACCAAAGCTTTGGTGCTCGTCAAGACAAAATATCTTTGCTCCTCCACTCGTATCACCCATCAACATACCATACTCATGTAATCATGTATATCATATAATCATGCATATCATGCTAATATGTCTAGTCTCATACCCCATGTCACATATATCCACAACCATGGTATCATATAGATCATCGATAAACTCATAATAATAATCTTGACTTACGAGTCCGTAATCATACCCATTGTGGTATCACATCAATCATCCTTTGTTTCATTAATCATCACATAGGTTATCAATCATATTACTAAATAGAAGTGTGTTAGTTTACACACGATATATCGGAGATTAAAGCCTAAGGCGATCGAAACCTTTTGATCACCTCAACGACTGGGTCCTATATTTACCAACAAAAGGGTTAACCCTAACCCAATACCATTCTACCAACAAAGTAAATGACCCAAGGGTATTTTAGTAATTTACCCACCAAGGGTATTTTCGTAATTTACCCACCAAGGGTATTTTAATAATTTACCCACCAAGGGTATTTTCGTAATTTACCCACCAAGGGTATTTTCAGTAATTTACCCACCAAGGGTATTTTCAGAATTTACCCACCAAGGGTATTTTCGTAATTTACCCACCAAGGGTATTGTCGTAATTTTGTACCGAATGGCCTTTCTAAAGGTGCGAAGGTCGTCTTGAGCGACTCAACTACCATTTTAGGTCTTTTACCGGAGATGTTGGGCCTAAAATCCAATTTCGCCCATTCGCCCATACGCTGTGTGGCCCCAAATCTATCCACGTATATAGGTTCCACCTAGTCTAGTTCACTATATACTATATCATCATACAATTTATTCCAAGCGGGCCTCGGGCCCATTGGGCCCACTTCTACCATCGCACCCAAGTAGCCCCAACCCACAAGAATACTACGATGGCCTCAACTATCGCGTTGAAGCCCCACACGTGTCTTTCGCACGCTCGTGTAGCTACTATTGTCGTGACTGACACTTCAAGATTTGCCGCTCTACAACTAGAGTAGAGAGAGTTACACACCGATAGGACTCGGTGCTAAAGCAGCACTGCGACCACTCCTCGTGCCCAACGCCCACCAAGGTATGTTAACCCTTCTCTGGCATGCTTTTTATATAGCTAGCTCTTCACCTTCATTCCTTGTATCTTTCCGATGTGGGATCCCTTCACAAGAGAGTTTAAATTCAATGAAACTCTTACCGTCCACTCCGCAAAATAAATACTCCCTTGCTTCTCATGAGATTCGAACCCAGGCTCCCTTATAACATAATCCACGCTGCTAGCCACTTTACCAACTAGCTCCTTGTGCCTCAAACTATGCGCAACTAAATATAAACTATGGGCCAAATTCTAAGGTCCAAGCAAAAAGAAACCAAAATGCAAAAGCCAAGACTTGAACCTTGGACCTCCTTCCTTCCTTGTCTCTTATGTGGCGTCACTTTGCCACTACACCACACACTCCACTTGTGTCATTTTCCTCCATATTTTATTCTTAAGGCCTATCTGCCAACTTCCAGGGTTTTTTTCACCTAAAACCAAAATTTCCCCAAAGCCAATATTTGATCCGAAGATTCATAGAGGCCTCTAACCTTCCAAAATCACTTATCCAATAGGTCTAACTTGCATTTAAGCCGATCTCTTATTCTCCAAAAATTTAAACGCTACTATGCCTAAAGCCCATTGGGCTCAATTCTCTTAGGCCCAATTTTGGGATGTTACAAGTTTCAGGGATAGCCCCGAGTATAGTTGAGTATTGGTTGGAGGCAGTCGAACACATAATGGATGATCTAGATTTCACGGAAGAATAGAAGCTGAAAGGAGTAGTGTCCCTTCTCCGGGATGAAGCTTATCAATGGTGGCTTATGGTTATGGATGGTACAGTGGCTGACCGTATCACTTGGGATTACTTCAGAACGGCATTCCAGAGTAAGTACATTGGAACTAGTTATGTGGATGCGCAACGTAGAGCATTTCTGAATCTGGTTCAGGGAAGTAGGTCAGTGGCGGCGTATGAAGCGGAATTATTACGCTTGAGCCATCATACTCGATGGATAGTGGCCACAAAACATGAATGGTGTGTTCGATTTAAATGTCACCTAAAGGATGATTTACATGTTTTGATAGCTCCACAGCAGGAGAGGGAATTTGCAGTGCTTGTGGAGAAAGCTAAGATAGCTGAGGAGGTAAAGCAAATAGAAAAGCTGAATCGGGATAAAGGTAGAAGTGGAAGTAGGAGGAATTTTGGATCGTCAGGAGCAGTTGCCCGTACTCAGAAAAGACCTAGGTCGGATGGGCCAAACCGAGTGGAGAGACCTGCTGCTAACCAGACACGGAGGTGTGTTCGCTGTGGTAAATTCCATGTAGGTGAGTGTTGGACAGGCAGTGAAAAGTACTTTAGGTGTGTATCTTTGGACCATCAGATTAGAGACTGTCCACAGCCATGAAGCGATGTAGGACCTGCAGGGCAAGGAAATGCTTAGCCAAGAAGAGGAGGTCAGCAGTCGCAGAGGGGTCGTGGTCTAGCTAGAGGTGGTAACGGTTTCGATCGAGGTCGTGGAGCACTAGGCCGATGGGCAGGAAACACTGAGGCGAGACAGTGAGGTTAGCCTATGCTGCCAGACATCGAGAGGAGGCTGACGCACTGGATGTTATAACCGATACGTTTTTAATATTTGGTTTACCTTACACTACATTGATTAACATTGGGTCGACACATTCATATGTTGCTAGTAGTGTGTCTGGAACTTTAAGTTTAGATTCTGAGATTACCCCTAGGGTGGTGACTGTAATTAGCCCATTAGGACAATCTGTGGTAGTAGATAAACTCTATCGGGAAGTACCCTTAGAAGTTCAAGGAATAGTTTTTTGGACGGATCTGATGGAATTACCGTTCAGGAGTTTGACTTAATATTAGGCATGGAGTGGCTAGTGAAGTATCAAGCTAATTTAAATTGTGCACCAAGCGTATGGTGTTGAAAACCCCGAGGGTGGTGAAGTGTTGGTGATAGGAGAAAGGGGAATGCGTCGAATGCAATTGGCGCCTAAGAGTAGAAAGGATGGTGAGAAAAGGATGCAAGGCAGTTTTAATGTTTGTTCGGGCTCTAGAAGCCAAGGACCTAACTGTTGGAGATGTTAGGATGGTAAAGGAGTTTCCTGATGTTTTCCCAAAAGAGCTTCCAAGACTAGCCCCAGATCGTGAAGTGGAGTTTGGTATCCATCTTTTTTCGGGAATAGCGCCAGTATCTATTGCTCCATATAGGATGGCGCCAAAGGAGTTGGTGGAATTGAAAGCCGATTTAGGAGTTGTTAGATAGAGGGTTTATTCGACCAAGTGTGTCGCCATGGGGAGCTCCAGTGTTATTTGTCAAGAAGAAAGATGGATCAATGCATATGTACATTGACTATCATCAATTGAATAAGCTAACAATCAAGAACAAATACCCGTTGCCGAGAATCAATAACTTGTTCGATTAGTTGAAGGGAGCCTCAGTCTTTTCAAAGATAGATCTGAGGTTAGGATACCATCATCTTAAGGTCAAGGAGGCAGATATTCATAAGACGGCTTTTAGGACTCGCTATGGTCATTACGAGTTCATGGTAATGCCATTCGGATTGACCAATACGCCAGCAGCATTTATGGACATGATGAACCGAATATTCCAACCCTAATTAGATTGGTTTGTCATGGTATTCATAGATGATATTCTGGTTTATTCAATATCAAAAGAGGAACATGACTCACACCTTCGAGTGGTTTTACAGATCTTGAGGGAGAAGTAGTTGTATGCCAAATTTAGTAAGTGTGAATTTTGTCTAAGGGAAGTTACATTTTTAGGCCATGTTGTGTCGGAGAGGGGATTAGGGTTAACCCTCAAAAAATTGAAGTAGTATTGGATTGGAAGCAGCCTAAGTCCGTGGCAAAAATTCAGAGTTTTCTTGGGCTGGCCGGGTACTATCAAAGGTTTGTTGAAGGATTTTCTTCAATAGCGGCACCATTGACTAAGTTATTACGGAAAGGAGTTTCGTTTTTTGGGTCCAATAAGCAGCAAGAGAGTTTTGAGAAGTTAAAATGGATTTTGACGGAGGCTCCGATATTGATTCAGTCGGAGGCTGGAAAAGAATTTGTAATTTACTGTGATGCATCACACACGGGACTAGGATGAGTGTTGATGCAAGATGGAAAGGTTGTTGCGTATGCATCTCAGCAGTTAAGACCATACAAAGTAAATTATCCCACCCATGATTTGGAGTTGACAAGGCGGTGGTTTTTGCTTTAAAGATTGGGAGACATTATCTGTATGGGGAGAAATCTGTTATTTACACCGATCATAAGAGCCTAAAATACCTTTTGACCCAGAAGGAGTTGAATCTAAGGCAGAGGAGGTGGATCGAGTTGTTAAAGGATTATGATTGCTCGATCGAGTACTATCCGGGTAAAGCTAATGTGGTGGCAGATGCTTTAAGTCGTAGAGTAATCCCTGACTTGGGAGCAATGTTTGCAAACCTTAGTTTATACGGTGATAGGAGCTTATTGGCTGAACTTCAAGTGAGACCCTCTTGGGTCAGTCAGGTTAAGGAGAAGCAGCAGATCGATGAGTTGCTAAAGGAGAAGTTTTATGTAGAATCAAGTGATGGATCGACGGACTTCAGTATGAATGAGAAAGGACTATTATGTTTTCAAGGGAGGGTTTGCATGCCAAAAGATCCAGAATTGTGGCATAGGATTTTGCAAGAAGTGCATGGAAGTTCATACGCTATGTACCCGGAGGAGTAGGATGTATCGGATTTGCGGGATCGATTACGGTGGTGGGCTTGAAGCGAGAGGTGGCGAAGGCGGTGAGTAAGTGTTTGACTGTCGGCATGGTGGAGCATCGATTCGATCGGTTATTGCTGACCGATGAAGATTCCACAATGGAAGTGGGAAAGGATCACATGGACTTTGTTAGTGGGCTACCCTCACGCCTACTAAGAAAGATTCATCTGGTGATTGTTGATCGCTGACGAAATCTCGCTCATTTCATACCGAAGACGGTCGATTACTCTCTCTAAGTGGCTAGGTTATATATAGTGGAGGTAGTGAGATTGCATGGGGTACCAATATCAATTATATAGGACAGGGACCCTAGGTTCACGTCGCGATTCTGAAAGGCTTTGCATCAAGCGTTGGGTATGAAGTTGGATTTCAAGATGATGTTTCATCCTCGAATGATGGACGATCTGAGCTAGTAATTCAGATCTTGGAGGACATGTTGAGGGGATGTGTCATTGATTTCGGAGGTTTTTGGGAAGAGTTTTTACCGTTGGCGGAGTTTGCTTACAACAACAGCTACCAGTCTAGTATTCATATGGCGCTTACGGGCAGAAGTGTCGTACTCCTACCTATTGGACGAAATTAGGGGAACATCAGATTTTGGGTCCGGAGTTGGTTACCGAGACAGAGGAGAAGGTTGAGTTAATTCAAGCTCGACTAAAGGAAGTGTCGGACCGACAGAAGTCCTATGCAGACTTGAAGCATAAGGACATAGAGTTTGCAGTGGGTGACAAGGTGTTCTTGAAGGTGTCGCCATGGAAGAAAGTGCTAAGGTTTGGACGGAAGGGTAAATTAAGTCCCAAATTTATCAGACCTTATCGGGTGTTGAAATGAGTGGGGCCGGTAGCCTATTAGCTAGAGCTACCTTCTGAGCTAAGCCAGATTCACAATGTATTCCATGTTTCTATGTTAAGACGTTATCGTTCGGATCCATCCAATGTGGTGTCTGTGGAAGAAATCGAAGTGAGACATGACCTATCCTTTGAAGAAGAACCAGTAGAAATCCTAGATCATGATGTCAAGGTATTACAAAGGAAGACGGTTCCGTTAGTTAAGGTTCTATGGCAGAATCACGGTTCTGAAAAGGCTACTTGGGAACCAGAGGAAGAGATACGGCGGTAATACCCGCATCTATTTTGATCAGATAATTTCAAGGCTGAAATTTCTTTAAGGGGGTAGAACTATAACATCATGAATTAATGGGACTATGTGTTTAATATGTGTGGTTGTGCTTGTTATGATTGATAGAATGTTTTAGGGGTCCAGAATGGGCTCGAAGTTGGGCCGAGGCCTTAGTCGAATTTTCTGTTTGAACACTCTAGTGGAAAGCAAGTTAGGACAAGGCTTAAAAGACATTACCTGTGAATTAAGACACAAAAATGGGCTTGTGGCCCAATGGTCAGTGGCGATATGCAGGGACTAGGAGTGGCGTGTCAAGCTGTTAAGGAGGTCCAAGGTTTGAGTCGCATAAAGCCCAATTCTTTTTAATTAAATTCAGCTAATTTTTGGCATTTAAGTGGGTATAGTGGGACGGCAATAAGGCTTGGAAATAGGAGGATTTATTTGAGTGGATAATGCAGATAATATGGCAGATAAAGGGAGGAAGAGGTAGTGTTATATAGGATTCTTTTGGAGGTGTGATTAGATAAAGATAAGGGAGGAAATTTAGGATTTATCATTGGTCACGATGGTGGCCAAAATTCCAACAACGAGGGGAGGAGAAATCGGTTACGATATGATCAAGGGGTGCCAAATTTCCCTTGATTAATAGCTTAGTTTTAGTTTTAAAAGGGCATTTTGGTTTTAGGCGGTAGGTCTAGAAATTTTACTTAAGTAGGGGGGATATCTCTTCAATTCCGCCATTTGACCCTATTCTTTTTTTTTCCTCTCATCCCCACTTCTATGCAAAAGCCGAAAATTTCATTATTCTCTTCTCTCATCTTTTCCTCCAAAAGCCGAAACTCATAACCCTTCTCATCTCCATTCTTTTCCTATAATGAATGATCATTGTTCTTTCCTTTATTCTCCCTTTTGTCGATTTCTTCATGGCCAAATCTTCATAGATCTTGTTATACTGTCTTTCTTTTGATCTTCTCAGAAGCCAAAATCTATCAGAAAAGCCGAACCTATTGGTAAGTGCCGATTTCTTTTGATCTTTTCTCTTTCGATTTTGGGGGCCATAGCCAATTGGCTAATGGGTTGTAAGGCCATCATTAATTCGATATTCTATTCACTGATCTTATGCCCTGTTTGGGCGGCATTCCGGGATTTAAAGGAGTTCTAACCACCTAGGTTCTTAGGACAAAAATCGGCAACTTCTCAATCCTATTGTCTTCTTTTGGGATTTCAAGGTAAGGATTTCAATTCTCCCTAAGTTGATCCATTGGTTTCCTTTCTTTATTGTGCCTTAACATAATGCCTCGTTAAGCAATCATTATAGTATCCTCTGACTAAGGTCATTCATGGACTTGAATGTCAGCAAATCGAATGAAGGGGTTTGATATGTAGTCCCAGCCCCAAAGTTCAAGAAATGCGTGGTGTCAGCAGTACGGGATTGGCCGCCGGGTTGTGGACCGGCTTCAGAACAAAACATTAGAAAGTTAGCAGTCGTATCGACTTTTGATAGTGTCAACATAGAAAGTACTTTCCTGTCGGTAATCAGGTGTGTAGATCTCTATCACACTAGTTAATCTGTATTATATGTATGTTATGGGCTAAAAGCCAGAAAATGAGGTTGTATGAACAGTCGTATTACCCAGAAAGGGTAGGTAAGGGATGCCAGGTACGTAATCATAGAAACTTCTCTATATGTATCGAAGTGTGTGAAAGTCTGTGATCTGTTTAGATAGTATAATGTTTTGATTCTTGCATGTATGTATGCATGGGATGGGATTGATATGATAAAGGGGAAGAAGGTCGCATGGCGATCGATGGCTTTGCCACATAGGTCACAAAATTATCGATCTTTATGATAGGCAGCACAGTTGTCAAAATACTACAATGTATTATTAAGGTCACATGGCGATCGGTGGCTTTGCCACATAGGTCACATAGTGATTGGTCTTTATGACAGACAGCACAGCTATCGATATGGTGTGTAGCGGATGGAGGGTTGATTGTAGAAATCCCCACGGTGTGATGGTTGGTACGGGGGTGTGTAAAGGATGGACTCTTAGGTTTGGGATGGGCCATGTTGTATGTAAATATATATTCTGTTGCCATTGTGTATGGGCCCAGGGCCCATATGTGTTTGTGGGCCTCAAGGCTTTTATGTGTTTTCGAGATTTGCACACTGAGTCTTGGTGACTCACCCTTTCATTTCTCCCAACTTTTCAGATGAGCAGTAGATCGTGGACATGGGAGCCGAGGCGGACTCGAGGGGCCATCAAGTCTTTTATCTTCATAGACTATTTTTGGCTTTTCTTTAAGTTTCAATTTTGGGATTATTTTCGTAATAAGGCCTCCATAACTTAGGTTATCGAACTATTTTTTTTTTTATGTTACATCTTATAAACTTATGTTTTCAAAGTCTTAATTATAAAGTGAAAGGAAAATGGGTTTTTCCAGCATGTTCAACGCAAATGTTAAAGTTTCTTCAAAAATGTCACATTTAATGATTAATCGGTTAAAATAAACTGAGATTTTCAAAACCCTTCAAAGCAAAGTTTTCAACATTCAACCCGTAGCATACCAGATTCGGTCATGACATATGGGCCGAGTTTGGGGTGTTACACAAATATTCAGTGAGATGTGAGATTACACACCATTTCAAGCATGTATTCGAAAGGGTATGGGATTACACACCTTATTTGGATATCCTAAAGAACCACTCTTCGTTGCCCCTAGAACAATACCAACCAAAAGTTAGCCTTGGATTTCCAAAAGATTTCATACCCAATGTATTACTTACACTTGAATCACTTACCACTATATCCGAAAGATTAGCAAATAGAATATATCGAGTGATTTCATCCCTAAAACATAATCAATTAGTCGAAACTTCAATCCGATTTGCAACATAGCCAAATAGAGTTATAACGAAAATCCAAAAATGAACCATTTACCTTAATGATGATAGATCTGACTTCAATCAATTGACTTAAGACTAGAGAGGAATCGGCAAGAATGTGCTTTACGACCACACACTAGAACACGATTCGATCAAAAAGGATGTGTTCAACTCACAAGATGGAGAAGAGAAGATGATTGAAATTTGGCTATTGATGAGAAAAGAATTAAGAAGATTTTGGCCAAAACAAAAGAGAAAAATGGACAAATGGACTAGGAGATTTCAGCCAAAGCAAAAGAGAAAAGAGTTTGGAAAAGAGACACAAATTGTTCAAAGAGAAAAATACCTCTCATGCACTAAAACTTAGCAAAATGATCCTAGCAAAATCGGCTACCCTCTCCCAAACCATGTATCATCTTTACCAAAAGATGAACATTGACCCATTAAAAACTTTCCAAAACATCTTCCCCCTTAAAGGCCCCCTTATATTTCCTTTTTCTTTTGATTTCTTTCCTTACCCTCAACCTTGACTTATTTCCTTAGCCACCTTGCCAAAATTAAAAAGTCCACCTTAACATATTAAAGCCATGACCGACACTTACCTTATTAGTACAAAAATTTAATCCAAAATATTTGCACTAGGTGGAATTCAAACCTCAGACCATTAGTACACTCCACACGCCACTTTCCACTAAGCCACAAGCTCCTCTTGTGCTAGCAAAATGCACACTTATTTCTATAAGCCTTGATGCTACTTACCTTCTTTCCTTAAAGTGCTTCAACACTAAAATTTTCCTATGGCCTAACTTGAACCCAGAACTTCCTAGAGCCCCATAACTTTCTAAAATCACCTTCCTAATAAGTCCAACTTGAAATAATGCCATTCTTTTGTTCTCAAAATTTTAAAACGCTTCTACGCTCAAGGCCCAATTTCGGGATGTTACAATGCAAAAGCTGTGTGCTAATTGTTAAAGTGCTTATTTGGCATGTCTTATTAAATGAGGAGTCCTTATGTTGTTATTAAGCCATTAATAGATTGGATGGACATAAATAGGCATAAAATTGTTGATTAAATGTTTTAATAACCAAGGGTAAAATGGTAAACTATGTATTAAGTTAATATTAAATAAAACAAAGCATAAAATTAGTGGCATTTCATGTTCATCTTGCCAAAATTGCTAAGGAAAAAGAAAGAAAAAGAGTTTAAGGGTTTCAGCACTTCCATAGCCTAATCAAGATCAAGAAAAGAGAAATTCAGACTTAGATCAAGGCAAGAACAAAGTGCTCGATTGATCAACTTGTTTCATGATTTTGACGTCCGAGGTAAGTTCATGTATAATACGACTTGTTTAAATCATATTTATGAGTTATGAAATGAATGAATATGTGGTTGATGAAATAGTAATGTTATATGTGAATTTGAGAGATGTGGCACTAAGTGTGCGTGAATAGAATCAATACAGTGGTGAATGGCACTGTGTGTGTGAAAAAAAGAAAGCATCGACTATATTGATTGGCACTATGTGTGCGATACCGAGTTAAATTCGGTTTAATGTAAAGGCACTAAGTGTGCGATGATATTAAAGCTTCGGCTAAGAAATTGGCACTAAGTGTGTGAGTAAATCGGTTGATTGACGAAGATTGAACGAAATGTGGTATTGAGCTTTGAGTAGCAAAAGTGATCATTAACTAAGTGTTGGAACAAGTATGTACGAAACCTATGTGGTTGATGATATCGTATATGGATAAATGGATGTTTATGTGAGTAAAGTCTCTAAATGAGACTATGTATTATTGTGAATTGTACCATGAGATAGTTTATATTATATATTGAAAATGAATTATTAAGTTAAATGTATTATATGACGAACTTACTAAGCTTTTAAGTTTACTGTGTGAAGTGTTTCTCTGTTTTACAGTGTCATTAAAACTAGCTCGGATCCGGGGATTGGCAATGACTCAATCACACTATCGGCTATCTATTTTGGTACTTTTGGAAGTTGTATATATTTGGTATATGGCATTTATAGGCTAGTGAATATGGTATGTTTTGGAAGTGTATAGATCTTTCCATGTAACATGGCTTGATAGTTTAATGGTTTTGGTACATGTTTTTTGGATAAGTGAAAAGAATGATTATTATGTGTAGGTGTTTTTTATGTGAATGATCATTTTGGCTTAAATATTTAAGATGGAAATGGTATGATTCATGCTTAGATTTGGGTAAAGATTGAATGATGAATGCATTATATGTTTTGGATGTGAATTTTGATACTTTGAATTGGTAAGTTTGAGTTGGAATTTGAATGTGAAATGAGTAGTGATGTTAAGATGTTAAAAAGGTGCATAATTGGTATGTTTTGAATACATTTGAAGCATGACATTGAATTGGTTTGATGCTTGTAGGTGTGACCAAAGTGTGGATGGCAAATTTAAATAAGTCAGACTTGCACACGGGCTAGACACACAGGCGTGTGATTAGTCGTGTGAAATAAGTCAGTGTCGACCACGGGTGAAGCACACGGGCATGTCCTCGGCCATGTGGACAAGTTAGTATATATGCCCTGTTTTGCCATGGCGTGGACACACGGGTGTGTCTAAGGCCGTGTAAGGCACACGGCCTACCCACACGGGCATGTGACCTCTATAGCTTTGAAAAATATTAAGTTTTTTGGAAAATTTTATATGAGCTCGATTTAGTCCCGACTCATTTCTAACGCGTGTTTAAGGTCTTGTTGACCTTATTAATGGACTTAGTGATATTGTTTGATTATGATTTAATGATGTTTGAATAATGAAGGTTAAATGTTATGATTTGATCGGTAATGCCTCTTAACCCTATTCCGGAGACGGATATGGGTTAGGGGTGTTACATAACAAAATGATCATATCTCCTATACATGCCATATAACCAAATACATAAGTTTAAAACTACCAAAGTGAAAGCTTGATAGTGTGATGCAACCTTCTACGACTCCCAAATCCGAGCAAGCTTCAATTACACTATAAAACATAGAAAAGTAAACAGAGTAAGCTATAAAGCTTAGTAAGCTCATATAGTTAATAAGTAAAGCTCACCATTCATTCACAAGTCAAATAGTATGAATACAATATACTACAAAAACATTAATTCATAAGGTTAAGATATATTTGATCACATAAGAAATCATGAACTCACAACTTTCATAGGTTCAATGCTCATATAGTTTCCATACATACCTGTACCAATACGTATCTATTCTCAATTGTTCCATATATTTGATATACCGTTGAACCATTTGGAATAATATCGGATACACGGGAATCTCGCACTTTAAGTGCCATATACATAGCCGAATCTATCTCAATCTCTTATCTCATAATGCTCACTCTCGAGCTATCAATGAGTTTGCTCACACTAGCTGACGGTCATGACGTAGCTACACGGTGCTGCTCACACAAGCAGTTGAGAATCCACAGTACATGCCGGATAACTCAGCCACCGGTAGGACGTATGGACCAGAACCAAAATCACATAACCCCTAATAGCATGTCATTCGTATCCTAATCTATTTCTAAGGTTCAATCGGGATTTCACATTTGCTGAATCATCGTCAAACATATCTGCAAGGTCGTATTCACAATTTATTCAATAATAATGCATTTAAACGTAGATATATTAACGCTTATTAATATACGAACTTACCTTGGATACAAAAACGATGAAATAAATCGATTAGTCTGATACTTTTTTTCCCCCGATTTAAATTCAAACTTCGCTTTTCTTGATCTAAATGTAATCAAATTTAACTTATTCAATTATCAATCTATTCAATTTAGCCCAAAATGCATATTATGGTAAAAGTACATTTTTCCCCTAATATTTTAATATCTTTACAATTTAGTCCTTAGCTCATAAAAATACAAATTCATGCTATTTAATCCCTACCCATGCTAGCCGAATTTCTCTTATTAACATAACAGCCCATATTTTCATTTATTTCACAATTTAACCATAAAATTTCAACAGTTCTCAATTGAATCCCTAATTAACAATTTTACCAAAAATCACTTTACAAATGTTGTTTATCCAACAACAACCATAAATTTTCTATCATCAAACATCAAAATACACATAGATTCATCAATGGCAAAACCCTAAACCTCTAAAAAAATTCAAATTAGTCCTTGGGCTAGCTAGACTAAGCTGCAACGATCTCAAAAATATCAAAATCATTAAAAATCGAGTCAAAGTCACTTACATGCAAGCTAGAGAAGGTGATGAATGCTTCAATCTATTTCAATGGATTTTTCAACCCTTATTTTTTATTGTTAAAATGGAGAAGAAAGATATCTTTCTTTTGTTTTTTCATTTACCAAATTAACCTTTATTATTAACCATTAAAAACACTTATAAGATGTCCATCTTTGTCCACTAACATTAAAAATGGTCTAATTACCACATAAGGACCTCCACTTTAAAGTTCTATAGCTATTAGACACCTTTAGCTAATAGAACACAAGTTTTACACTTTACATGATTTAGTCCTTTTTATCAAATTGAGCATTCAAGCGATAAAATTTCTTAACGAAATTTCCACACAATCATTCTATCATCCTATAGACATTAAAATAATAATAAAATAATTATTTCAACTTCAAATTTGTGGTCCCAAAACCACTATTTCTATTTGACTAAAAACGGGCTATTACAAAATGCATTCAATAACCCTTACTTAACTATGCAAATTTTACCATATTTCAATTATCAAAACCTAGTTTCAAACTTACCAAACATGCCACAACTTGACCATTACCATACCATTTCA
The DNA here is from genome assembly GCA_025506655.1 of Gossypium rotundifolium. Taxonomy (NCBI): domain Eukaryota; kingdom Viridiplantae; phylum Streptophyta; class Magnoliopsida; order Malvales; family Malvaceae; genus Gossypium; species Gossypium rotundifolium. The sequence goes on along the minus strand of CP106732.1, from coordinate 65,069,091 downwards.
AAACATACCACATGAGCAATTCAAAACATGCAACATAAGATAGGCATGATGACATAGTCTAACAAGGCATCAAATGGTACCAACAAGATTAACTTACACAACTTATACATACCAAAACATCCAAAAACTATCGAGAATTATGTTGAATAGTGTGATAGATCTCTGACAAGCTTCCAAACTGTCAAGCTTATGATAATCTATAAAACATAGGAAAGAAACTACGTAAGCAATTAATGCTTAGTAAGCTCGTATAAATCAAAACATAACTTACCATTTCATTTGCATAATGTAAATTGCATAATTATAACACCAACTAAAACCATAAGCTTGGCACAATGCCTATACAACATCATCAAATCCACAAGTTAGTGCATTTGTACATGGTTCAAATGAATTCATCCATAAGAAGTAATTTACTAATGTATTCACATAATTTAGATCACTATCCTTTTTCATAGATTCATGATACATTCTATTTGAACACTTACCATTTCATTTCCTTTTCATACTCGTTGAACCATCTATAATTCATCGGATACTTGGGAAAGCTCACACAAAGTGTGCCTTTACATAATCGTAATATTTCCTTTACATCATTGCTCACGCAAGCTGTGAAATGGGCCTACTCACACGAGTTGTGGGTCGAAATGTAAGCTACACAATGTTGTTCATACGAGCTGTGGAGTATCACAACAAATGCAGGACCTCAGCCATCGATAGGACATTCAAGACCAACACCCTAAACATGAAATCCCTAATGACATGTCATTTGTATCCTACAAATTCCTATGGTTCAATCGGGACTCGATAAATGTCATTGGATTAATCTATTCATACATCGATCAAGTTACATTATAATTAACATATTAACATACATTTAAATAACATGAATATAATAACCGTTCATACGAACTTACCTCAACAACTAAGGCGTAGAAGTTAAATCAAGCTAATCCGAAGCTTTTATTTTGCCTCGATCTAGGTCCGTATGTCATTTATCTTGATCTAATTAGACAATTTCAATCCTTTTAATACTTGTAGTATTCAATTTAATCCACAGTACATATTTATGCAAAATTACCATTTTGCCCCTAACATTTTAACATTTCACAATTTAGTCATTAAGTTCATAAATTGAAATCTAAGAATTTTATTCCCTCTTATAGGCTAACCAAATTCTTTAGGGACTTAAACCAACCCAAAAAAGTCATCAATACATAAATTTAATATAAACTTTTACTATTTTTACAAACCAATCCCTAAATGTAAATTTCATCAAAAATCACTTTACAAAAGTGGTTTACTTCTCAACAAAGGTTCATAATCTATCATTTAACATCAAAAACCATTCAAAAACATTCATGGAATAACCCTCAATAACAGTTTTACAAATTGATCCCCAGACTAGCTAGATTAAGCTAAAATGATCTCAAAAACATAAAAATATTTAAAAACGGGCTCAGAATCACTTACATGCACACACCAAAGCTAGCCGAACCTAAAAAACCTAGCAATGGTTATTCTTCTCCTCAAATTCAGTGGAGAAGAAGACTAAAGATGATACCATCTTTTAATTCATTTTGTTTTTAGTTTATTTACCTAATTATCAAATTAACCTTTAAAAACTTTAATAATTTCATTAAAACCATGTCCATAAACATCCACTATCACCTCAATTGGTCTATTTACCATCCAATTCCTTTAGTTTAAGGTTTCATAGACATTTGGCCCTTTTAACTAATGAAACTCTACTTTTACACTTTTTACGATCTAATCCTTTTCACGTAATCAATTATTCAAACATCAAAATTTCTTAACAAAATTTTAATATGACCTTACTAATATCCCACAGATATTAAAATAATAATAAAATAAAATTTACTCATCAGATTTTTGGTCCCAAAACCAATGTTTGATATCAATGAAAACATGCTGTTATAGATGAACCCCACATGGGGTACAATGAATCACTATCCTCGATTGTAGAAAAGCACAACTGGGGAAAATTTTGTCTATACCCAGGGGATGTTGTGGGTAAAGTGGTAATAGAGTTTTATGCTCATGTAAATTCCTCAGATTCTCCCATCATTTATGTGCAAGGTAAATATGTGCCATTTGACGAAGACTGTAACACCTTAAATTTGGGCCTAGTAGAATTAGGCCTATTGGGCCTTGGGCATGGGAGCGTTTAAAACTTTTGAGTAGCTTGTTGGTGGAATGGTTGTGAAGTGGAATTTGGAAAATTTTATTTTTAGCATTAGTGAGTCTTGACTCAGTTGTAAGTCTTTTAAGTACTGTGATTAAAAAAGGCACAAAGAGCTTGTGGTGGAATGGTTGTGCGCATAGGTGAGCAAGGAGAGTGGTTCAAGTCTCACTGCATGCAAAAGGGATTATTCATTTTGCTCATGAGTTGGCAAGAGTTTGTGTTGGATTTGAAATATGTGTTGGAAAGTTTGAAATGGTCTTGAGTTGTTGGGAGAAGATTATGCAGCAAATGAAGGAGGGATTTATGGAGATGTTTAAGGAATTTGGAAAGCGGGAGGAGTTGTGGCCAAATAGGGATGTTGGGGGATGTAAATTCGGCTAAAGGGTCCTTAGTATTGTGCATTTGGCATTTTGAGAGCATTTTGTATATCTCTTTGGGTTGTGCCGAATTCTTTGGTGGTCATTCTCGGGTTTTCCTTTGGTTTTGTTTCCTTTCTCTCCTCTTTTCCAGTGTTGCCGGTGTTTGGGAAATTGACCTTTCGTGCATTTCATTCTGTCTCTTCTGGTAATGTTGAGTGCTTATTCTTTGCCCATCATTTTTTCTTCTTTTCTAATTCTTACCTCCTCTTTCTACTCTTATCTTTAGGCTTTCAACTTTCTTCAAGTGCCTTTTCTCATATTGCTCAAATCAAATATTCTCCTTCTCTCCCTTATCTAGTTTTACGATACTAGCCAATTTCTCTCCTTTGTTGTTCTATTACAGTTTTTCAAAAGTTCCTGACAAGTTGCTGACTCTTTAATCAACCAAGGTGTGTCTAGGTTTGGCCGATTGCCTCCTCTCCACATCTAGACTACATGTTTAGGTAAGCATTTCTTTCGGGATTTAACTGTTCAAATGGTGTTGGTCATTATAAGATTGTGGTTGTATTGCAGCTAGTCAATAAGGATCGTGTAGTTGATTCTAGTTGGGAATCAAGGGCAACAAATCGATTAGTGTTCAGTCAAGGATTCGGAGAACGTGGATCTTAGCTAGTTTCGCAAAGAGGTGTGTAACTTTGTTGTAACACCCTAAACCCGGTCAACACACCACGACCGAGTCCGGCGTATTACAGAGTAAAAACATTTTGAAGAAAATGAGTCACTGGTTTATCTTCAGTGAAAACCCTAGTGTTGCTTAACGTTTCAGAAAAACTTGTGTATGTGAAGTTGAAAATACTACCTTAACTTTAAAATTTCCGAAAGTCTCTTTTTTTTTACACCCACTTGATAATCATTACTACGGAGGACATTTATGTCCATTAAATCCTAAATATCTCTTTTAACTTGCTTAATTAGAAATCGTTTGAATTAAGTGTGGAAAACTTAAGTTTGAAAATAATTTGAGTTGTTGTAATTGTCAAGCGAATTGTATTACCCGATGGTAAAGTTTTAAAAAGCATTGCGTATTATAGTTTAGAAAACCTTGTGTTCAAATTGTTTAATCAAGTCAAGTAATTTACTTTGTGATTGAAATCAAATCTAAAACATGCAAAATAATCCAAAACATAATTTAAAGGCCTTATTACAAACCCAAATAAAATCGAAATTTAAAATAAATACCCAAATCAAAGTCCATGTCTAACCGAATCTATTTAATGCATGGCCACCTCGAGTCCACGGCTCCTCATCCGCGATCTCGAATCACACGAAAAGATAAGGGAGAAGGTGAGTCACCAAGACTCAGTGCATAATCCCCCTCCCGGCTAATGCAACAAGCTTACACAAATCATAACCAAGCAATATATCATGCACCCAAACCTAGTCATCCATAACTACGTTTCAACCCCGTGTGGTACGGACCCTTGGTGGTGCCAAACCCTTTGGTGACCCAAAGTCACGATATCCAATAATAATGTGGTGCCCAACCACTGGTGACCCAAAGTCACGAGTAATCCATCTGTGGGGCCAACCCACATTGTGATACCAAATCACTAGCGACAATCCCATAATATCAAACGTGGGGCCAACCCACTATGGTGCTAAGCCACTAGGACGAGTCGCTATGAGGTGCCAAACCTCTGGTGACCCAAAGTCACGAAATATCAATAGTCCAAGTGTGGGGCCAACCCACGTGTGATACCAAATCACTGGCAACAATCCCAATACATCAACTGTGGGGCCAACCCGCTGTGGTACTAAGCCACGGGGACGAGTCGCTATGAGGTGCCAAACCTCTGGTGACCCAAAGTCATGAAATCAACTGTGGTACAAACCACTAGTGTCCCAAAGACACGGATATCAAATCTTCCCCTCCTCTCATATCACCCATGACAATGCAATACATGTGTAAATCATGCCAACATGCCTTAAAATTAAACATATATCAAATCTATAAGTAAATCATAGTATCAATCATCATATAGCAATATCTCATCAAAAGCGGACTTACGTAATCCTTGCTCATACCCTTAAAGGTATCATGTCAAGATCTACACAGTTTTCATCTTTTAACAAATTTAGGTTATTAATATATTTACCAAGTTATAAAGTGTGTAAGCTACACACATATTACTAACACAAGCACTGAATCCTGAAGACTCGCTCTACTGCACTAGATCCTCTTGTCCTACATTCGACCAACACTTAGGTTATTACCAAAGGCCATTCGGCTATACCAATAAATCTCGAAGGGTGTGATAACGCATAACTAACACAATCCTTACCTTTCTGCCTTACGAATGCTAACCCCAACACAAGATATGCGAGAATGATCCTCCCCCTACAATCGGCCAATCATCACAACTTAGTCTCAATAGCCTTCGGACTTTTCAAACTGCTAAATGAATGATTGAACTTACATAGATCCTTACCATTGCCTTACCAAATTCGATTGTTAGAGAATAACTGGCTCAGATCCACTGCTTCCAAAATCCTGAAGAACCTAAAAGAAATTGATTCCTTTACATGATTAGCAATACTATCAACAAATGCCGAAATTCAACTTTTGTCTTCCATGTCCACAGAAAAAAGAAAAAGAGAGAATGAAGTTTCGGCCAAACTTACTTACCCCCTTCTTAGATCCGATTGGAGAAAAATCGAAGAAGAGCTAGCCTTGATTGATATTCAGCCAACACAAAGCAAAAAGCAAGAAGGGAGATTCGGCTATGGTTGATAAAAGACAAACAAATGAGATTCATCTAGAGTGGAAAAAGGGAAAAGAAAAGAAGAATGAAATGGAAGAGGGAGGATTTGAAAAGGATGATGGATAGGATTTCGGCACAAGGGTTTGAGAAAACAAAAAGATGAAAGGAAAAGATGGATGCTTTCGGCTTTGAGCAAAAAAATGGGAGAAAGAAAAAAAGAGATATGGGGATAAGAAGATTCGGTCAAGCCTTTGAAAAGAAGAAAAGAAATAAACCAAAAGAAGTTCAGATGGACATTCGACTTAATGCTTTCAAGAGAATTCGACAAATGCCACTTAAGGCTTCGGGTTTGCTTTAACAAATGCCCTAGAGAGGAATCGGCAAGTGCAAAAAGGGTTTCAGTTTTGCCTCTCAACCGAATACAACAAGGCCTTGCTAGTCGAAAATGACCCCCTAAGCTAACTATGGAATTTTGACAACCCCCTTACTCAGCTTCCCAAATCGAGCACTCCTCCTAAATAGGAGTTCAAATTTCGACAACTGCTACAAACTTCTCCTGGCCACTAGTTTGAATGAGTTTGAATTAGTCAAACTCCTAAATCCTCTCCTTGCCACCAATTCAAAGTAATTTGACTCAATCCATGCTTATCTGACAGAGTTTGTACTGAGCACAACTCCTCCCCCCTTGGCATCAAAAAGTAAGTAGAAAATGGGGTTTCTGCTGCTCGAACCTGAGCTCTCCCTTCCCTGCATGTGGCGTCACCCTCAAGGCCCTAAGTGGCGCCTCCTTGCCACTCTACCAAGCCCATTCTTGTGCTGAAATTCCCCCATGAAATATACTTAACTTCTAGCTCCTTCAGCCCCCCTTAAATAAAATTTAAAAACAAAAATTTTCCTATAGCTCGGGCCTACCTTTGGCTTATAACTAGCCTCTAGAACACCTCAATCAACAACACAACAACCCACACACATGCAAATAAGTTCAAATATAATAACCCCTATTTAAGGATGTTACAGTTCTACCCCCTTAAAAATAATTTCAGCCTCGAAATTACCTGGTCAAAAGATTTGAGGGCATTGCTGTCTCATCACATCCTCAGGTTCCCACGTAGCTTCTTCCTCGTCGTGATTCTGCCACAACACCTTCACTAATGGAACTAACTTCTTGCGCAAAACCTTCACATCTAGATCCAGGATCTGCACTGGTTCCTCTTCCATAGTCAAATCTGGACTCACCTCTATTTCCTCCACTGCTACGACATGCGATGGATCTGAACGATAGTGCCTGAGCATGGAGACATGGAACACATCATGAATCTGACTCAGCTCTGCTGGCAACTCTAGCTGATAAGCTACTGGTCCCACTTGTCTCAACACCTTATACGGCCTAATAAACCTCGGACTTAACTTGCCTTTCCTTCCAAATCTCAACACTTTCTTCCATGGCGAGACCTTTAAAAAGACCTTATCACCCACGATGAACTCTATATCCCTCCGCTTAAGATCGGCATAAGACTTCTTCTGTCGACGCTTCCTTGAGATGAGCCCGAATCACCTTAACCTTATCCTCAGTTTCTGCCACCAACTCCAGACCTAATATCTGTCATTCACCCAACTCTGTCCAACACGTAGGAGTACGACACTTTTGTCCATATAGTGCCTTATACGGTGCCATCTAGATACTCACTTGATAACTATTGTTATAAGTGAATTCCGTCAATGGTAGATACTCCTCCCAACTACCACTAAAATCCAGAACACATCCCCTTAGCATATCCTCTAAGATCTGAATTACTCTTTCAGACTGTCCGTCGAACTGCGGGTGAAAAGCCGTACTGAAATCCAACCTCGTTCCCAAAGCCTGATGCAAAGCTCTAGAACCTCGACGTGAACCTCGGATCCCTATCTGAGATAATTGATACTGGCACACCATGCAACCTTACTATCTCGGCTACATACAACTTAGCTAACCACAAGTGGATAATCAACCTCTTTGGTATGAAATGAGCTAATTTGGTCAAACGATCCACAATCACCCAGACTGAGTCTTTCATGCTAGGCGTGAGGGGTAGCCCACTGACAAAGTCCATGTAATCCCTTCCCACTTCTATTGAGGAATCTTTCTGGTGAAGTAAACTGTGGCGGTGATGCTCGACTTTGACCTGCTGACACGTCAGACACTTACCCACAAACTCAGTCACTTCCCACTTCAGCCCTGGCCACTAGAACTGCTTCCTCAAATCTCGGTACATCTTGCTACCTCCAGGATGTATAGCGTTTGGGCTGCTATGTGCATCCTGAAGAATCCTTTACCTCAACTCGACGTCCTTCAGCATACAAGCTCTCCCTTAAAAACACAACACTCCATCATGAGTCAAGCTGTAACCTTCCAACCCATTACTCTGTACTTGCAACCTCCGACATTCAAACCCTCATCCACTAACTGTTTCTCCTTAATCTGCTCTACCCAAGTCGGCTTAACCTCTAATTCTGCCAAAAGACTCCCATCGTCATACAAGCTAAAATGAGCAAACATCGCTCTCAAGTCTGATACAACCTTACGGCTCAACGCGTCTGCCACCACGTTAGCCTTGCCCGGATGATACTCAATTGAACAGTCGTAGTCTTTCAACAACTCAATCCATCTACGTTGTCTGAAGTTTAAATCCTTCTGAGTTAGAAGATACTTCAGACTCTTGTGATCTGTGTAGACTATCGACTTCTCTCCGTACAAATAGTGTCTCCAAATTTTTAGGGCTAAAACCACTGCAGCTAACTCCAAGTCATACGTCGAGTAGTTAACATCATGCGGTCTCAGCTGTCGAGATACATAAGCCACTACCTTCCCTTCTTGCATTAGCACACATCTCAAGCTAGTATGTGATGCATCGCAATATACCGTGAATTTCTTTCCTGCCTCAGGCTGAATCAAAACCTATGACTTGATCGAATCTTCTTCAACTTGTCAAAACTTTCTTGCTGCTTCTCAGACCACACAAATGGAACTCCTTTCCTCAGTAACTTGGTCATTGGTGCTGCGATCAAAGAAAATCCCTCTACAAATCTTTGGTAATACCCTGCCAGTCCTAGAAAACTTCGAACTTCTACCACTGACTTAGGCGGTTTCCAGTCCAATACTGCCTCAATCTTGGGAGGATCCACTCTAATTCCCTCAACTGACACCACGTGACCCAAGAAAGTCACCTCCCTAAGCCAGAACTCGCACTTACTAAACTTGGCAAATAACTACTTTTCCCTCAGTATCTGCAACACTACTCACAAATGCGTTTCATGATCCTCCTCTGACCTTGAGTATACCAAGATATCGTCGATAAATACCATGACAAACTGATCCAAATACTGTTGGAACACCCAGTTCATCATATCCATGAATACTGCCGGTGCGTTCGTCAACCCAAACTGCATACCAGAAACTCGTAGTGCCCATACCGAGTACGAAATGCCATCTTGTGGATATCAGCCTCCTTCACCTTTAGCTGATGATACCCAGACCTTAAATTAATCTTTGAGAAAATTAATGCCCCCTTAAGATGATCAAACAAGTCATCTATCCTCGGCAACGGATACTTTTTTTGATCGTCAGCTTGTTCAACTGGCGGTAGTCTATACACATCCTCATTGTACCATCTTTCTTTTTGACAAAGAGTACCGGCGCTCCCCAAGGCGAAACACTTGGCCGGATAAAACCTCAGTCCAACAACTCTTGAATCTGAGCCTTCAGCTCTACCAATTCCTTCAGCTCTCCCCAAGGCTTATAACTAGCCTCTAGAACACCTCAATCAACAACACAACAACCCACACACATGCAAAGAAGTTCAAACATAATAACCCCTATTTAAGGATGCTACATTTGTGCTCTGTTGATGATCAGCTGAAAAGCTGAAATTGTATATTGGTACCATAATTGCTAATTGGTCAAAAACCAATAGAGTGTAAATGTTTTTTCACACGGTGTTAGCGGTAGGTGTAAATGTCGAAATGCCAGATTGCCGAAAAGCTGAAAAGATGAAGGACTGGGCTTTTGGGACACATGAGCGCACGCGAACGCTCATATGATCAACCGAGCTTATGAAATGTGGGTGTACGACGAGGAAGACCGCCATGAGAGATCTCATGGGCTTGAGTTAAAATGGGCCTATGGGCCCGCGTGGGTAAACTTCACTGTTAAGTGAGACGTGAGACAGACTTGTAGGTCGCACACATGGCTTAGCTAGTTTTGGGCTGAAGTGGGCTGAAGTGGGCTTAGTGGGCTTGTGGGCCACATGGATAAATTATATGTGTTGTGGTAATTGTTATTTGGACTGTGACGTTTGTATAACTATGGCTATTTTTGGGCTAATTGGGCCACACGAGCATGTGGGCATACTTAGGCCCAATTACACCATTGTGTCTGTTCAGGTTACTTAAGTCGCTCGAGGCGCGGTGGACCTTCTGTTGGGTCACTGAGACCTCGATTTGCAAAATTACTGAAATACCCTCGACTTGTGAAATTGCCAAAATACCCTAAGTTTGTAAAATTATTGAAATACGCTTGACTTGTAAAATTATCGAAATACCCCCAGTTTGTAAAATTATTAAAATATCCTCGACTTATAAAATTATCGAAATACCCTCAATTTGAAAATTTACTAAAATATCCCCAGTTTATAAAATTACTGAAATATCCCCAATTTGTAAAATTACTAAAATATCCCCACTTTGCAAAATTACTGAAATATCCCTGGTTTGTAAAATTACTGAAATATCCTGTAATATCCTGGAATAGGGGCTATTTTGTTATTGCATTGTTTGCATGTGTTTGATCTGTGGTGTGGTTGTTTTTGATGTTTTGGGGCTTAGTTGTAAGCCTAGTGTAAGCTTGAGTGGTAGGGAAAATTTTAGTTTTTAAGCTTTAAGTGAATGGAGCTGAAGGAGCTAAGGGGTTATAGATACTTTTAGGTGGATTGTAGCACAAAAAAGAGGGTCAACAAGGTGGCAGAAGGATGCCACTTAGAACTTGAATTTGGCATCACTTGCAAGGGAAGGAGGTCCCATGTTCGAGCTGCGAAAGCCTCACTTTTTGCTTCCATTTTGACGGCATGGAGGAGGAGAAGTAGTGTGCAATTCAAACTCTACCATAGACCAAGTCAAACATCTTGAATGGTGGGTGAAGAGTTAATCTAGGAGGTTGGCTAGTTCAAAGTTATTTGAATTAGTGGCTTGGAGTGTTTGTTGGTAGTGGCTGATTGTTGGAGAGATTTTTTTGGGGGGGGAGTGGCCGGTTTGGTAGGTGTGGGAATGGGGAGTGCCGAAATTCACTTTGCATTTTGGTGCATTTTCATTTTGGTCATTTTGTGTCAAAGCCAAAGTTCTTCTTTTTTTTTTTGCTTTGATAGCGAAAGAAATTTGCACTTGTGTCTCCTAAATTTTGTGTGTGGATCTTGAATGCTCTCTTCCATTTCAAGTGGGGTAAGAAGTGAATTTTTTTTCTTTTAGTTTTTTTTCATTTGTGTTAAGCCGATTGTCGGAGGAAACTAGTACCCTCTTCTTCTCACACTTGCTTTCTTCTCTTAAAACCTTGATAGCGAAAGTTATTCTCCAAAATACCTCATTCATTTCTTTTCTTTTCAAAATCGAAAGTACTTTCCTCACGAGGTTTGTCCATTTTCCGTCTTTTCTCAAAACCCTTTTACAGGAAACTTTATCTTCATTTCATATCTTCTTTTCCTCTCTTAGCACTCAATTTGGTATCACCGTGGGTTGGCCCCAGATAGAACATAAGTGGTGTTGTGCATCTATAGATGGTTAGGATCGAGTGTATTAATTGTATTGCTTTGTTATGATGTGTGTTAGTATGTTGCATTAATCTCCCTCTTCATTTCATATTTTCTTTTATTTGGTTTGTTGAGATTGTAAAAGGCCTTTTAAAAATTATGTTTTGGTTATATATATGCTTAGATTTGATTTCAAATATGCCTTAACAAATTATTGGGTTAATATTGGATAAAACTTGGAAAGATAAGGTTTTCAAAACTACAAAGCGATATGTTTTAAACTTTACCATCGAGTATCACGCTGTAATTTAAAATGAATGCAACTCAAATGTTTTCCAAACTTAAATTAAGTTCAAAATGTTTTTTTGAAGCAACTAAAAAGGAATAACTCGAATTTCCAAATGATATAAATTGGTTTTACTATTAGATTCAACTAAGTTTTCAAAACTTCTGGGTTATCAAAATTTACTATCGATTTTAAACAATCATACCCAAGATTTTTTTTACAAACACAGCAAAGAGTTTTCATCAACCCTTTAACTGAAAACCTAACCTCTCAAATACGAATTTCCCCGTAACATACGGGATTTGGTCGTGGTGTATTGGCCGGGTTTGGGGTGTTACAATTGTGGTATCAGAGCTAAGTTTAAAGGCTCGGCTGTGGGCCCAGGGTGCAAAATGTTTTAAAGATTGGTTTAAGTGATGTTGTTTTAAAATAAATGGTTTGAAAGGCATGGCACCGAGACTCTGGCACCAATCCGTCCAGGTAAGTACCCCTTACTATTGCTTGAGATGTTTGATGTAATGTGACTGAATGACTAGCGGTAGTAGATTACTTTAGAAACTAAAATCGATAGGACTCTGTGGACTCGCGAAAATAAAACTTCTTTAATAAGAGATATTCATGAGACTCTTGCCTTTAAAGACAGTGGAATATTTACTAATGCATAAACTTCTAATCAGACAAGACGAGATTTTAGTCATGAGCGCTCGAGGTGGACGTGGTCGTGGACGTGGTCGGGGTAGGATGACAGTTTTTGAACTAGTAGGGTCTGGTCAGGGGTCCGAGAATGAGATACCGGTACCACCACCAACTGGAGGTGGTGAGTTTCAGGAACAGACTAGGGACGACGCAGTGTCATAGGCGATGCTGCGAGTTCTAGAAAGGGTAGCTGGAGTAGGTGGAGGCGCAGGAGCTCAAAAATCTGTGCCTGAACGACTCCAAGCAAACGGGGCTGAGGTATTCCAAGGTGTGTCTGGTGTGGCTCCTAGCACGGCTGAGTATTGGCTGGAAGCGACGGAGCGGATCATGGACGATTTGGACCTGACTGCTGAAGAGAAGCTAAAGGGGATAGTATCGCTTCTTCGAGATGAGTCATACCAGTGGTGGCTCACGATTCGGGACAGTGCTGCAGTGAAAGATCTTACTTGGGATTATTTTAAGGCTGCATATCAGAAAAAGTACATTGGATCTAGCTACATTAATGATCAACGGAAGGCATTTTTGAGGCTGGTGCAGGGGAGTAAGTCTGTGTCGGAGTACGAGGCAGAGTTCTTGAGGCTGAGTCGGTATGCTAGGGGCATTGTGGCTACTGAACACGAGAGGTGTGTTCGATTCGAGGATGGTCTGAGAGATGAATTAAGGTTGCTGATTGCTCCACAGTATGAGCATGAGTTTGCTGTCCTGGTAGAAAAGGCTAAGGTAGCCGAAGGGGTTAAAGAGTCTGTGAGGCAGAACTTGGATAGGAATAGGCATAAGAGGAGTTTTGGATCTTTTGGGTCGTCAGGTAATCCTCAGAAAAGGGCTAGATAGAGTGGGACGAATCAGTCTGGTAGGTTCGTTGCTGCTAATCAGGGACCGCCATAGTGTAACCGTTGTGGGAAAGCTCATTGGGAAGGATATTGGACTGGTGGAAGAGGATGTTTTGAGTGTGGTTCGCTGGACCACCGTGTGAGGGACTGTCCGCGTAAGTTGGCTAGGATTCAGTCTGAGGGTCAGGGCCGTACTCAGTTTCAAAATAATGGACCGCCACCACAGAGGGGTCGTGGTAATGGTAGAGGAGGTAATGGTTACGTCGAGGCCGCAAGCACCGGGCAAAGGTGCGAGTAATTTCGAGGCAAGACGGCTGGGTTAGTGTATCTGTGGTAGAGAGGAAGGCGACGCACGGACGTCATAATCGATGCGTTCTTGATCTTTGGTTCTCTATTTACTACTACGATTGATGTGGGTTCAACGCATTCATACGTTCTGAGTAGTATAGTGAAGACCATGGATTTAGACTCGAGATATCTTTTAGGCGGATGGTGTAATTAGCCCTCAGGTCACTCTGTAGTTGTAGATAATTTGTATAGAGATGTACCCTAGAACTCCAAGGGGTAGTGTTTGAGGTCGATCGATGGGCCGCCGTTTGGAGAGTTTGATTTGATTCTTGGGATGGTGGTTGGTTAAGTACCAGACGAGGTTGGATTCTTGACTAAGCGCATGGTTCTAAGGACGGCTAAGGGTGATGAGGTGGTCATGATAGGTAATAGAAGAGATTACTTATCCAACGTGGTGTCTACTTTGAAAGCTGAAAAGATGGTCAGGAAGGGCTGTGAAGCATATGTGGTTCATGTGTATGCCTTGGAGGCTAAGGAGTCTGTTGTAGGGAAGGTCCGAACAGTTAAGAAATTTGTTGATATGTTTTTAGAGGAGCTTCTGGGATTGCCACCGGATCGTGAGGTGGAGTTCGGGATAGATTTGTTACCCGAAACTGCGCCAGTGTCTATTGCTCCGTATAGGATGGCGCCAAAAGAGTTAGTAGAGCTTAAGGCTCAGATCCAGGAGTTGTTGGACTGAGGCTTTATCAGGCCAAGTGTTTCACCTTAGGGAGCGCCGATACTCTTTGTCAAGAAGAAAGACGGTACTATGCGGATGTGTATAGACTACCGCCAGTTGAATAAGCTAACGATCAAAAACAAGTATTCGTTGCCACGGATAGGTGACTTGTTTGATCAGCTGAAGGGTGCATCGATATTTTCAAAGATCGATTTAAGGTCTGGGTATCACCAGTTAAAGGTGAAGGAGGCGGATATCTACAAGGCGACGTTTCATTACTCGGTATGGGCACTATGAGTTTACGTAATCCGTTTGGGTTGACTAACTGGCGGACATTCATGGATATGATGAATAGGGTGTTCTAGCAGTATTTGGATCAATTTTCGTGGTATTCATAGACAACATCTTGGTGTATTCAAGGACTGAGGAGGAGCATGATGCGCATTTGCGAGTTGTGTTGCAGATTCTAAGGGAGAAGCAGCTTTATGCTAAGTTTAGTAAGTGTGAGTTCTGGCTGAGGGAGGTAACCTTCTTGGGTCATGTGGTGTCGGTGAGGGATTAGAGTGGATCCTCGAAAGATTGAGGCGATTTTGGATTGGAAGCCACCTAAGTCGATGGTGAGATTTGGAGTTTTTGGGCTTGGCAAGATACTAGAAGATTTGTAGAAGGATTTTTGTTGATCATGTGTACCGATGACCAAGTTGTTAAGAAAAGGAGTTCCATTCGTTTGGACCGAGAAGCGGCGAGGAGTTTCGACAAGTTGAAGAAGATTTTGGTGAAGCTCGGTTGAATTCAACTGAGGCGGAAAGGAATTCCAAGATATATTGCGATGCATCACATCTGAGTTTGGGTTGTGTCTTGATGCGAGGAAGGAAGGTTGTGGCTTACGATCTTGGGCGAGGCCACATGAAGTCAATTATCCGACGACGACTTGAAGTTAGCGGCAGTAGTCTTCACCTTGAAAATTTAGAGGCACTACTTATACGGAGAGAGATCGATAGTCTACACAGATCACAAGAGTCTGAAGTACCTTTTGACTTAGAAGGATTTTAATTTGAGGCAAGAGATGGATTGAGTTGCTAAAGGATTACGACTGTTCGATTGAGTATCATCCGGGCAAGGCTAACGTGGTGGCAGACGCGTTGAGCCGTAAGGTTGTAGCGGACTTAAGAGCGATGTTTGCCTATTTGAGTTTGTATGACGACGGAAGTATTCTCGCGAATTGCGAGTTAAGCTTCGTGGGTTGAAGCGATTAAGGAGAAATAGTTAGAGGATGAGGTTACGAATGCGCAGAGGTCGTAAGTGCGAGAATGGTGGTTTGGAGGGTTCTGATTTGGCTAGTGATAGAGTCTTTGTGTTTTCAAGGGAGAGCTTGTATCTTGAGGATATCGAGTTAAAGCGAAGATTCTTCAAGACACACATAGTAACCCCTACGCTATGCATCCCGGAGGTAGTAAGATGTATCGGGATCTAAAAAGCGATTTTGGTGGTAAGATGCGAAGAGGGAAGTAGCGAGTTTGTAGGGAAGTGTCGACATGCCGCCAGTCAAAGTGAACATCGATTGCCGTCGAGGTTGCTTGACCGATGAACATTCCACAATGGAAGTGGGAAAGGATAACTATGGATTTCGTCGGTGGATTACCTCTTCGCCTAGCAAGAACGACTCGATTTGGGTAATTGTGGATCGTCGACTAAATCAGCTCACTTCATTCGGTGAGGTGGATTACTCACTTGAGAGGTTAACGGGTGTATGTCTCGAGATAGTGAGGTTACGGTGTGCCAATATCGATCATCTCGAATAGGGATCGATTTACATCAAGGTTCGAAAGCGTTACATCGGGCCACAGGTGCGCATTTGGATTTCAAAGACGGCATTTCACCGTGAGTCGGCAGGCGATCGGAAAGGGTTATGAGATCTTAGAGGATATGCTACGAGGTTGTGTTCGGACTTGAGGTAGTTGGGAAGAGTTTCTACCATTAGGTGAGTTCGCCTACAACAATAGTTACCAAACTAGCATCAAGATGGCACCATATGAGGCATTGTATGGTAGGAAGTGTCGCTCACCTACATGTTGGACGGAGGTGGGTGAACGTCAGACGTTGGGACCAGAGTTGGTTGTAGAGACTGAAGATAAGGTTAAGTTGATTCAGGCTCAATTGAAGGAAGCTTCGGACAGACAGAAGTCTTACGCTGATCTCAAGCGTAGAGATATAGAGTTTGCCGTGGGTGATAAGGTCTTTTTGAAGGTCTCGCCATGGAAGAAAGTGTTGAGGTTCGGGAGAAAAGGCAAGTTAAGTCCGAGGTTTATTGGGCCGTATAAGGTACTGAGACGAGTGGGATCGGTAGCTTATCAGCTTGAGTTGCCAGCAGAGCTAAGTCAGATCACGACGTATTCCACATTTCGATGCTTAAGCGATATCGTTCAGATCCATCGCATGTCGTAGCAGTGGAAGACATCAAGGTGAATCCGGATTTGACCATGGAGGAGGAACCAGTGCAGATTCTAGATCGACATGTGAAAGTCCTGCATAGGAAGTCAGTTCCTTTGGTAAAAGTGCTATGGCGGAATCATGGTGTGGAAGAAGCTACGTGGGAACCAGAGGATACGATGAGGCAGCAATACCCTCAACTCTTTTGATCAGGTAATTTCGAGGTCGAAATTATTTTTAAGGGGGTAGAACTGTAATATCCTGGAATAGGGGCTATTTTGTTATTGCATTATTTGCATGTGTTTGATCTGCGGTGTGGTTGTTTTTGACGTTTTGGGGCTTAGTTGTAAGCCTGGTGTAAGCCTGAGTGGTAGGGAAAATTTTAGTTTTTAATCTTTAAGTGAATGGAGTGAAGGAGCTAAGGGGTTATAGGTATTTTAGGTGGATTTTAGAACAAAAAGAGGATTGGCAAGGTGGCAGAAGGACGCCACTTAGAGCTTGAATTTGGCGTCACTTACAAGGGAAGGAGGTCCCATGTTCGAGCTGCGAAAGCCTCACTTTTTGCTTCCATTTTGACGGCATGGAGGAGGAGAAGTAGTGTGCAGTTCAAACTCTGCCATAGACCAAGTTAAACATCTTGAATGGTGGGTGGAGAGTTAATCTAGGAGGTTGGCTAGTTCAAAGTTATTTGAATTAGTGGCTTGGAGTGTTTGTTGGTAGTGGCCGATTGTTGGAGAGATTTTGGGGGTGGAGTGGCTGGTTTGGTAGGTGTGGGAATGGGGAGTGCCAAAATTCACTTTGCATTTTGGTGCATTTTCGGTCATTTTGTGTCAAAGCCAAAGTTCTTCTTTTTTTTGCCGAAATTTGCACTTGTGTCTCCTAAATTTTGTGTGTGGCCGAATGCTCTCTTCCATTTCTTTTTTTTCTTTTTCATTTGTGTTAAGCCAAAACTAGTACCCTCTTCTTCTCACACTTCCTTTCTTCTCTTGAAACCTTGATAGCCGAAAGTTATTCTCCAAAATACCTCCTTCATTTCTTTTTCTTTTCAAAACAAAAATACTTTCCTCCTGTCCATTTTTTGTCTTTTTCTCAAAACCCTTTGCCGAAACTTTATCTTCATTTCACATCTTCTTTTCCTCTCTTAGCACTCAAGCCGAACATAAATGGTGTTGTGAATCTATAGCTGAATCTCCCCTCTTCTTTTTGGGTGGTGCGTTGGCCGGATATTAGGGAGGTGTTGATCTTGTTTTCTTATTTTCAATCGTTGGAGAAGGACATCCGAGATTTGAGCGATCAATGAAGCCTCAATCTTTGGGTAATCTATTGGTAAGTGGGGTAAGAAGTGAATTAGTGGTTTATTCTTTTAGTTTTCATTAAGCTAAAGTCTATTATGGATTAATCGTTCTTCTTAATAGGGTGTGGCCGATTGTCAGAGGAACCATCGGTTGGTTCGGGATTTGGTAGGAAACCAAATCATTCGTAAGGTAAGGGTTTGAGCGTTAACCCTCTTGAGTTATTTGGTTTGGCCGAATGGCCTTAGTTCTGATGTTCATGTTTGTCCGATTATAGGAGAAGGGTAATTGAGAGTCTTAGATCGGTTCGTTGGGATTAAGGCTTGCGTGTTAACAGGTGTGTAAACTAACACACTCTTTGCTTAGTAATATGCTTAATAACCTGATTATTTAACAAAGCCAAAAGCGGTATGGTTGAGTGATATGATACCCTATGGGGTATATCTTGCGAATTCAGGTAAGTCCGTTTCATTACGAGTTCATTATTGATATATGATATCATGATCTATGATGTATATGTTGTTAGATGCAATATTAACATGTTAGCATGATTTGCATGATTGGCATACTTTACATGAGTCGGTATGATATGTCTATGGGTGATATGAGAGGAGGGGAATATGATATCCGTGTCTTTGGGACACGGAGGTTTGGCACCTTCAATGGTTTGGTACCACAGATCGATTTATTGTGTCTTTGGGACACGGAGGTTTAGCACCTCATAGCGACTTGTCGGTGGCTTAGTACCACGATGGGTTGGCCTCACGATTGATATTACGGGATCGTCGCCGGTGATTTGGTATCACCGTGGGTTGGCCCCACAACTTGACTATTCGTGACTTGGTCACGGTGATTTGGTATCACGTTTGTGTCTTTGGGACACCAGAGGTTTGGCACCTCATAGCGACTTGTCCCTGTGGTTTAACGCCACCGTGGGTTGGCCCCACTATTGAGATACGGGATCGTCGCCAGTGATTTGGTATCACACGTGGGTTGGCCCCAGATGGATTATTCGTGACTTTGGGTCACCAGTGGTTTGGCACCACATTGATGGATATCGTGACTTTGGGTCACCAGTGGTTTGGCACCACCAGTGGTTTGGTACCACATGGGGTAGGAAAGGTGTTATGGATGGTTAGGATCGGGTGCATTAATTGTATTGCTTTGTTATGATGTGTGTTAGTATGTTGCATTCATCGGGAGGGATTTATGCCTCGAGTCTTGCGACTCACCTTCTCCCTTATCATTCCGGTGACACTTGATCGCGGACATGGGCCGGGTGGACTCGAGGTGACCATGCCATGAATAAACTCGGAGTTGCACTGATTTAAAAACTTGGTACTATATTTCATATTTTCTTTTATTTGGTTTGTTGAGATTGTAAAAGGCCTTTTAAAAATTATGTTTTGGTTATATATATGCTTAGATTTGATTTCAAATATGCCTTAACAAATTATTGGGTTAATATTGGATAAAACTTGGAAAGATAAGGTTTTCAAAACTACAAAGCGATATGTTTTAAACTTTACCATCGGGTATCACGCTGTAATTTAAAATGAATGCAACTCAAATGTTTTCCAAACTTAAACTAAGTTAAAAATGTTTTTTTTAAGCAACTAAAAAGGAATAACTCGAATTTCCAAATGATATAAATTGGTTTTACTATTAGATTTAACTAAGTTTTCAAAACTTCCGGGTTATCAAAATTCACTATCGGTTTTAAACAATCATACCCAAGATTTTTTTTACAAACACAACAAAGAGTTTTCATCAACCCTTTAACCGGAAACCTAACCTCTCAAATACGAATTTTCCCGTAACATACCAGATTCGGTCGTGGTGTATTGGTCGGGTTTGGGGTGTTACATATCATCAGTTTGCAAAATTACTGAAATACCTCTGGTTTATAAAATTACCAAAATACCCCTAATTTACAAAATTATTGAAATACCCTCAGGTTGCAAAATTACTAAAATACCCTCGATTTGTAAAATTATTGAAATACCCCTATAGGGAAGAATTATCGAAATACCCCTGAAGGGTAGGATTACCGAAATACCCTTATAGGGTAAAATGACTATCTTGCCCTTGTGGGTAAATGATTGGCCTAGACTGTGTTTTAACTGACTTGACTGTGGGCGTGTGACTGATATGCTGTTAATATATGTTGAAATAACTGTTGTTGAGCCTGGCCATTTTGCATACACATGTAATAATTGAGCATGACATACACGACATATGTCATGGGGTTAGGACATTGATAAGGAGGAAGTTCTGATCGGATCGCACGGGACGCATGACGATTGTGGATCTAGTATTGATCTGTTAAAGTCGCACAGGTCGTGTAACACCCTTATCCCATGTCTGTTATCGAATTAGGGTTAACAGCATTACCTGACAGATCGAAAACTTAATCAGACAATTCATCAAGTATCTCATCAAATACAAACATAATGTCCCTTTATGTAGATCATCGAGACCTAAAAGATGCTTATAAACAGGGTCGGACTAAGCTAAAACACATACAGAAATGCTCGAAAATTTAAAACTTTTCTAAGTTTCAGGGGTTACACGTCTGTGTGGGCAGGCCATGTGTCTCCCACGGCAGCTAGACACCCCCGTGTGTCTACCCCGTGGTCGAAACTGACTTTACCCCACGACCACCAAGTACGCCCATGTACCCTGGCCATGGTCGATCATATCAAAACCACACGACTACCAAGCACGTCCTTGTGCCATGGCTGTGTGCTACTAGGCCATATACTGACTTCTTCACACGGCTACTAGACACGCCTTCGTGTATTTTGGCCGTGTGCTCCTAAGCTAGCTACTGACTTAGCCCTACGGCCACTAGGCACTCCCGTGTGCCACAACCATGTGGCATTATAGGCCATTTGCAAGGCCCAAATGCCACCCACTTAGGGTCAAACCTACAAGCCAATCATCAATACATCTCATGCACATTCAATCTATACATTTAATACCAATTTCAATCTTGCCAACTTTACAAGACAAAAATTTATGAATATACAAGCAATAATTTATCCAAACTTACCATAATCTTAACCATTTCATGAGCTTCAAACCATACGAAAATATGCATCCCAAAGCACATTCATTTAAGAATATTTTCAACTCATATCTAGCCAAATCACATGGCTAAGTTCACATCTCATAATTATCCAAAAAACTAGCCTATACATGCCATATCTAGCTATATGCATTTCCAAAATGTAACAAAATGTACCAAAATAAGTTGAGTAGTGTGATGACGGTCCTCGACTGTCTCGATCCTTCAGTAGCTTTGACGATCTTTAAAACAGAGAAACACACACACAGAGTAAGCTTTCCAAAAAGCTTAGTAAGTCATATACAAATAAACCTATCATGTAAAGCATATAAGCACGTGGAAACATTGGCAAAATTCATATTAATAGCAATTTCATCACATATGTGCTTTGATCCATATTCTTGGCTATATTTGCCTCATTCATCAATTCAAGAATCATATATTTACATAACTTTTCATAACAATTCTTGTATCTCATTCACATTCTCGTATTCAATCTTACATTTCTTCAAATCAAAATCACATAGGTACTTACCTGATATACGCTCTTAGTGTACATACCAAACGTACCTGAAACGAATATACTTTCACGTAATTATTCATAGCTCGGGTTTTGCCCATTGAACTGCTAGGAATCTAATAGGATACTCATAAAACTCAAAATAGTCGTAGAATGCCAACGCCCTAGACGAGGTCTTACATGTACTCAGATATCGATGCCTTATCCCGACGGTCTTATACTGAATTAGTATGATCTTCGATGTCCGGACATGGTCTCACACGTAAAGCTCATTTCGATGCCAACGTCCCAAACATGGTCTTACATGAAAATCTCAAATCAATGCCAACGTCCCAGATGTGGTCTTACATGATAAAACAGAATAGATACCTATGTCATGACATAGCTAATCCTATCTATTCCTAGGTTCGTACGGGACTTCTCGGATATTGTCGCTAAGTCGATCTTATCTTGGAATTCATATGCATAGCATCTCATAAACATTCATTATCATCACTAGTCATATTAATATGCTCAATTCAATACAATTACATTTATTTGCAACATGACTTACCTCGGATTCGATTTTTTGAAAATAGAAATGGCTACTCGATTACTTTCGCTTTCCCGCGATCTAAGTTCATTTTCCTCGGTTCTTGATCTATACATATTCTGAATTAACTCTTTTATTCACTAACTCATTTAATTCAATCTAAGGTCACACATTTAGGGATATTTGTAATTTAACCCTCACATTTGCATAATTTATCAATTTAGTCCATTTTTCTCAAAACATCAAATTCACAAAATCATCACATACTCATGCTTAGCCGAATGCTCATACATCTCATACAAGCCCATATTTTCCATCAAATTTGCAATTTAGTCCTTCAAGTTACTATTTTCTCAATTTAGCCCTAATTAGCTAAATTCATCAAAAATTCAAGAACAAAGTATGTTCATCTAGCTCAAATCTTTCATTTAACAACTAAACTCATCACAAAGCTCAACATATCATCAATGCAATATCTCACAAACATCATCAATACACAAAATTGAGAATGGGCTTGATAGTAGACTAAGCAACAATCTCAAAAACATAAAATCATCAAAATCCAAATCAAAATCATACCTTAATTAAGAAGAACAAAGATCGAACCTAGCTTAGGTTTTCTTCTTTCTTTTCTTTGATATTTTCGACCAAGATGATGAAAAATGAACTTGTTTAATGCATTTTATTTTATTATAATATAAAATATCATTTAACATTAATTTATAAAATAAACATATAAAAGCATAATATCAATTTGCATGTTGCCGTCCACTATAAGTAAAAATGGGCTATTTGCCATTTAAGGACTTCACAATAATAAAGCCACATCAATTTGATCATTAATCAAATGAAAACCACTTTTAAACATTATGCGATTTAGTTCTTTTATCAAATTAAGCACACAAACAGATAAATTATCTTGCGAAACTTTAGCACAAGCATAATCACTTATCATAGTCACAGAAAATAATATTAAAATATTATAAAGACTCGGATTTATGGTCTCGAAACCACTATTCTGATTAAGGTATAAACTGGACTGTTACAATTCTCCCCCTTAGGGATTTTTGTCCCCGAAAATCTTACTGTTAAACAAAGTCAGATATTGTTGTCTCATTGAATCTTCCAGCTTCCACGTTGTCTATTCAATTCCATGATGATTCCACAATATTTTCACTAACGGTATTTTCTTATTTCTCAACTCTTTCACTTCATGAGCTAAGATTCGAACAGGTTCCTCTTTGTATGTCATATCAGATCGGCTTTCAATTTCAGATGGAGTAATCACATGTGACAGATCGGAATGATATCTACGGAGCATCGAAACATGAAATACATTGTGTATCTTTTCTAGTTCAGGTGGTAAAAGCAATCTATATGCAACAAACCCAACATGTTCAATGATCTCATACGGCCCAATGAACATCTGACTTAACTTACCTTTACGTCCGAGTTGAACCACTTTCTTCCACAAAGGCACTTTCAAAAATACTTTGTCACCGATCTCAAATTTTATATCTTTTCGTTTCAAGTCTGCATACGACTTCTAATGATCAGATGCTACTTTCAAACAATCTTGAATCAATTTTACTTTCTATTCTGAATCTTTTATCAAATTGACTCCAAGTAGCTTATTCTCACTGAGCTCGGTCCAATACAGAGGTGTACGGCATTTACGTCCATACAAAGCTTCATATGGTGCCATTTTAATGCTTGCCTGAAAACTATTATTGTATGCAAATTCAATTAATGGCAGATACTATTCCCACGTACCATCAAATTCAAGAATGCAACATCTTAACATATCCTCTAGAATCTGAATGATCCGCTCAGATTGACCATCTGTCTGCAGATGAAAAGCTGTACTAAAATGTAGTTTCGTGCCTAAAGGTTCTTGCAATTTCTTCTAGAACCTCGATGTAAATCTCGAATCTCTATCTGATACAATGGATAGTGGCACTCTGTGCAATCTCACAATCTCAGCAATATAAAGCTCAGCTAACTTATCAAGTGAGTAGTCAGATCTTACCGAAATAAAATGGGCGATTTAGTTAATCGATCAACTACGACCCATACCGCATCTTTCTTTCTTGAAGTCAAAGGCAATCCCGAAACAAAATCCATCGTCACTCTATCCCATTTCCATTAGGAATTAAAATCGGTTGTAGCAAACTAGACGAAACTTGATGTTCAGCTTTCACTTGTTGACAGACTAAACATTTCAAAACAAAAGTCAGAAATGTCTCGTTTCATACCAGACCACCAATAGTGTCACTTCAAATCATGGCACATTTTAGTACTTCCTGGATGAACAGATGGACGACTGTTTTGTGCTTCATTCAAAATCAGCTGAATCAACTCCAAATTTCTCGGAACACAGATACAATCTTGAAATCTTAAACAATTATCAACAATTTGAAATTCAGATTTAGAATTTGAATCACACTAATCTCGTTTCGATAACAATTCATTATCAACCTTTTAAGCATCACAAATTTGTTGTACAAACAACGGTTTCGCTTTTAATTCAGCTATCACAGAACTATCATCAGATAAATCTAATTGAGCATTCAAAGCACGTAATGCAAACAATGATTTTCTACTCAATGCATCAGCAACAACATTTGCTTTACCCGGATGATAATCTATCACAAGCTCATAATCTTTTAACAGCTCTAACCATCTCCATTAGCGCAAGTTCAAATCTTTCTGGGTCATCAAGTATTTCAAACTTTTATGATCTGAAAACACATGACATTTCTCACCATACGGATAATGGCACCAGCTCTTAAGTGCAAACACAATCGCAGTTAACTGAAGGTCGTGCGTTGGATAGTTCTTTTTGTGTGGCTTCAATTGTCTCAAGGCATAAGCTACAACTTTGCCTTCCTACATCAAAACACATCCCAGACCGTTTAACGAAGCATCACTATAAATCACAAATTCTTTACCCGATTCTAGCTGTACTAACACTGGAGCTTTGTTAACAGAGTTTTCAACTAATCAAAACTTTTCTAACATTTATTAGACCATTCAAATTAACATCTTTCTGAAGTAATCTATTCAGTGGAGTAGCTATCACTAAAAATCCTTTTACAAATTGACGGTAATAACCAGTTAAACCCAAAAAACTACAAACTTCAGACATATTCTTCTAAGGTTTCCAATCCAGAATAGCAGAAATCTTGCTCGGATCAACACGAATCTAGAAGCTGACACAATATGTCCCAAAAAACTAACCTCATGTAACCAGAACTCACATTTGTTAAATTTCGCATACAATTGCTTTTCTCTTAAAGTTTGCAATACAATTCTCAGATGTTTGGCATGCTCATTCTCATCCTGGGAATAAATAAATATGTTGTCAATGAATACAACAAAAAATCGATCTAAGTACGGTCTGAAAATTCTGTTCATCAGATCCATAAAAATAGCAGGAGCATTGGTTAGTCCAAATGGCATAACTAAAAATTCATAATGCTCATACCTTGTTTGAAAGCAGTTTCTGTACATCTGAATCTTTCACTCTCAACTGGTAATATCCCAATCTCAGATCAATCTTGAAAAATAAGTAGCCCCTTTTAACTGATCAAATAAGTCATCAATTCTAGGAAACGGATATTTATTCTTTATGGTCACTTTATTCAACTGACGATAATCGATACACATTCTCATCGTGCCATCTTTCTTTTTCACAAATAGAACAGGAGCACCCCAAGGCAAAAAACTCGGTCTAGCGAATCCTTTATCAGTCAACTCTTGCAACTGTGACTTTAACTCTTTCAATTTTGTTGGTGCCATTTTATACGGAGCTATCAAAATAGGTGTTGTACCAGGCAATAGATAAATACCAAATTCAACTTCACGTATCAGAGGCAAACCTGGTAATTCTTCAGGGAATATATCAGAAAACTCACAGATAATAGGCACTGATTCAACTTTCCTTTTAGACACTTTCGAATCAATCACATAATAAAAATATGCCACATACACCTTTTTCACATATCTCTGAGCTTTTAATACTGATACCACAATAGACAATCCATTCAAATCATTAGACTCAACCCATACAATTTCATCATTCAGACATCTCAAATCAATAGTTTTTCTTTTACAATTCACAACAGCATCATGTAATGACAACCAATCCATACCCAGAATGATATTGAACTCATCAAATGGCAAAAGCATTAGACCAACAGGGAAACAGATATCTCAAAACATTAACGGACAGCTCTTGCATACTTTATCAACAAGGACACTTTTACCTAAAAGGTTCGATACTTTTATAACAAACTCAGTAGACTCTACAGGAAAAGTCTTACTGAATACTAAATTCCTCCATATATATGAATTCGTAGAACTAGGGTCCATCAATGTAATCACAGAAGTATTATAAAGTGTAAAAGTACCAGTTATAATATCTAGAGATGAAGCTTCCTCACGAGCTCGAATAGCATACGCTCTGGCAGGTGCTCTAGCTTCAGATCTTGCAACAGTGTCTCTCGTAGTTCTCTGACTACCACTAACATTTCTTACATTCTTTAAAGCTCTACCTCTCATAGGTGCATTATCAGGTTTCGGATTCTGAACAATCTCTGGCTCAATAGACTCAAGGCAATCACGGATAAAATGATCAAGTGATCCACATCCGAAATAGGCTCTGTCATTTAGTCTACAACTTCCCAGATGCCTTTTTCCACAATGTTTACATTCATATCTCTCAGCCCGGACATTTTCGACATTCGCCACTAAAGTTGCTGGAGTTTTGGAACTCATCTGCGATCTAGCTCGATTTTTGTTCGAATGTACCACATTATCTCTTGAACGACTTTGATCATCTCTAAATCTTTTCGAAGCAGACTGAAATGATTTGCTCAGAAATCTCTTTCTTATATCTCGGGCTTCAGACTCAGCTTTTATTTTATCTTTCCCGAGTACCTCAGCTTTGCATGCTTGATCAACGAGTACAACAAACTCTTTTATTTCTAAGATCCCGACTAACAAGCAAATATCTTCATTAAGACCATCTTCGAATCTTTTGTACATTATTGCTTCAGATGATATACACTCTCGGGCGTACTGACTTAATTTCACGAACTCTCGTTCATATTCAATAATAGTCATTCGGCCTTGTTTTAGTTCCATAAATTTCTTTTGTTTCTGATCGATGAATCTCTCACTAATGTATTTCTTTCGAAACTCAATCTGAAAGATGTCCCATGTAACTCGCTCTTTCGAAACAACAGAAATTAAGGTTTTCCACCATTGATAAGCTTTATCTAGGTGTAATGATACAACACACTTTATACATTCATCCGGAGTCAAAGACATTTCATCAAATACCCTAATAGTATTTTCTAACTAGAACTCGGCCTTTTCAGCATCATCATCATTAGTAACCGAAACTCTTCGACTTCATACTTACGAATCTTATCAACTGGAGGCTTATTCCACAGATTCAAATTTACAGTCGGAGGTATATCGGATGTCTGAAGGGGATTAACCAGGGGCGGGGGTTGCGAAACAGTCGGGTTATTCTTTACGAATTAAGTGAACCACTTACTCAGCATCTAGAAGAAATCTTGTTTAGCTTGTTTCTCATGACCGCTCGTAGTCGGTCTCGGATCAGAGGGTGCTATCCCTTACATGGGAGCAGGCACATTACATTCTACGTCATCAGCTATGGCTCTTTTGGGATCCATTGTTATACAAAAATCATATATTATACGTCAAGATTCATCACACTGTCACAATTCAGATATATGGCATGTATAGCTAGACTCTGATATGCTACATTAGTCCAAGAATAGACTAAATCGTAGCTCTAATACCAACCAAATGTAACACCCCTATCCCGTGTCCATCGTTGGATTAGGGTTAAGAGTATTACTGACAGATCAAAAACTTAATCTGGAAATTCATCAAGTATCTCATCAAATATAAACATAATATCCCCTTATGTAGATCATCGAGACCTAAAACATGCTTAAAAACAAGGTCGGGCTAAACTGAAACACATATAAAAATGCTCAAAAATTTAAATTTTTTCTAAGTTTCAAGGGTTACATGCTCACGTGGGCAGGCCGTGTGCCTCCCACGGCTGCTAGACACCCCGTGTGTCTACCGCATGGTTGAAACTAACTTTACCCCACAACCACCAAGCACGCCCATGTACCCTGGTCGTGTTCGATCCTGTCAAAACCACACGACTACCAAGCACGTTCTTGTGCCAAGGCCGTGTACAACTACTAGGCCATATACTGACTTCTTCACACGGGACTTCTCGGATATTGTCGCTAAGTCGATCTTATCTTGGAATTCATATGCATAGCATCTCATAAACATTCATTATCATCAATAGTCATATGAATATGCTCAATTCAATACAATTACATTTATTTGCAATATGACTTACCTCGGATTCAATTTTTACGGAAATGGAAAAGGCTATTCGATTACTTTTGCTTTCCCATGATCTAAGTCTGTTTTCTTTAGTTCTTATTCTATACATGTTCAGAATTAATTCTTTTATTCACTAACTCATTCAATTCAAGCCAAGGTCACACATTTAGGGCTATTTGCAATTTAACCCTCACATTTGCACTATTTATCAATCTAGTCTATTTTTCTCAAAACATCAAATTCACAAAATCATCACATACTCATGCTTAGCCGAATGTTCATACATCTCATACAAGCCCATATTTTCCATCAAATTTGCAATTTAGTCCTTCAAGTTACTATTTTCTCAATTTAGCCCTTATTAGCTAAATTCATCAAAAATTCAAGAACAAAGTATGTTCATCTAGCTCAAATCTTTCATTTAACAACTAAACTCATCACAAACCTCAACATATCATCAATGGCATATCTCACAAACATCATCAATACACAAAATTGAGACATGGGCTTGATAGTAGACTAAGCAACAATCTCAAAAACATAAAAATCATCAAAATCCAAATCAAAACCATGCCTTAATTAAGAAGAACAAAGATCGAACCTAGCTTAGGTTTTTTTTCTTTATTTTCTTTGATAATTTCGGCCAAGATGATGAAAAATGGCCTTGTTTAATGCATTTTATTTTATTATAATATAAAATATCATATAACATTAATTTATAAAATAAACATATAAAAGCATAATATAAATTTGCATGTTGTCGTCTAATATAAGTAAAAATGGGCTATTTGCCATTTAAGGACTTCATAATAATAAAGCCACATCAATTTGATCATTAATCAAATGAAAAGCCGCTTTTAAACATTATGTGATTTAGTCCTTTTATCAAATTAAGCACACAAACAAATAACTTATCTTACGAAACTTTAGCACAAGCATAATCACTTATCATAGCCATAGAAAACAATATTTAAATATTATACAGACTCAAATTTGTGGTCCTAGAACCACTGTTCCGGCTAGGGTATAAACCAGACTATTACAGGTCGCATGAGACGACTGTGGACCAACGGACGGCTTAAAGCCGCGTAATTTGATTATGGCTCTATGCCAACCTAAATATGGCTCTGTGCCATCTTGATTATGGCTTTGTGCCTATGGTATTTACCCGTTACTGTGTGCCTAACATATATATCGATGACTCTGTGTCGATCATATTTACCCAATATTGTGTGCCGATAATATTACCGTCACTAATGGCTAAGTGCTAAACATAATACGTTACTGATGACTTTGTGCCAATTATAATACCACTACTGAAGGCTTAGAGCCGTATTTATATATACTAGCACCCTTGTTGTGATTACGATTAGGGCCGCAACCGGTGCTAACCTTAGTCTACTAGCTAGGTGGGTCAATTTTATCCCCTCGTAAGTGTAGGGTTGGTATGGTTGGTGTGTTGGCTGGATCGGGGTGGGATGCATCCTCATACTGTTATATATCTCTTTATGAGATCATCATTTATCTTATATTATTAAAAGGCTTTGGCCTGCATCGTTTGATTTCTATTTTTGTATATTGTTATTACTTTCGTAAGGGGATTACAAACTAAGTTTTTATAAACTCACCCCATTTTTAACTGTGCAGGTAATCCCCAACCTTAGACGGATCTGAGCTGCGAGGGACTCGGAGATGGCCACACAACTGCTTTTGTTTTTCTATTAAGTTATTCATAAGTACTTTATTTTGGTTTGGGTTGTAATAAGGCCTCTCTATTTTTAAATTTTATTTGGGATATTTACTTAAGTATGTTTAATATCTATTAGAAGTAGGGCACGATTTTTCCAAAATAATAACTACTTTCAAACACTACGTTCCCGCAACCTACTTTTTAAATATCATGTTTCCATAAATCATTTATTTTAATTAAGCTTCTGCAAACAAAAAAGATTTTACCAAGTGATTAATAACATTTTGAAAAGGGAATAGTTTTTTTATAAACCACGTTTTGAAAATAAACGAACGCAAATGAAAACACGATTTTTGAGAAACACTTTAATGTGACACGCCAAATTCGAGCCTAACTTCTAGGCCGAGTTTGGGGTGTTACAAAGACTATATTAATGCTCAGTTCAGCATCAAGGAGGTTAGAGATGAGCATTCTAAATTTTCTAAGAATATTACAGTGGATGGGTTGGCAAAAGTATTAGATGATTTATGTATTGAAGGAACATAGTGGATTATTTCAAGCTAGGAATGTTACACGGTTGAAAGAGTTGCACTAAATCCAATTGGGAAGGTGAGGTACCACTTTTTAAGGATTCATCTTATGTCATCTACATATAACACGATTGTTTCGAAAGAAATAATGTTGTTGTTACATTCTACTCTTCAAGGAAGATAAAAAAAATGTTGTTATTACATTCTACTCTTCAAGAAAGACAGAAAAATGTTGAAAAGCTTATCTTGAAAGAGGTCTATAGGTGTTCTGATAAGAATATTGAGAGTTTGAATTTTTCTTCCCTTATTTCTACCTTATGTTAGACAGAAAATTTGCCTTTAGTTGATGTGTAACATCTGCTAGAAGTAGGACACGATTTTTCCAAAACAATAATTGCTTTCAAACACTACGTTCCCGCAACCCAATTTATAAATATCATGTTTCCATAAATCATTTATTTTAATTAAGCTTCATCAAATAAAAAAGATTTTACTAAGTGATTAATAACATTTTGAAAAGGGAATACTTTTTTATAAGGCACGTTTTGAAAATAAATAAATGCAAATGAAATCACGATTTTTGAGAAACACTTTAATGTGATACGTAAGATTTGGGCCTAACTTCTAGGCCAGGTTTGGGGTGTTACATTTAGTGATATCAGAGCCTAGTTGTAAAACTCAGCTGTGGAATGGGTTTTAAAAAATTAATTTCGATTGAATTGTTTCAAAAAGGTTTGAAAAGATTTGAAGTAATCAAAATATTTTTCGGAATATTTTCTTGAAAGTGTGGTTTACCGAGTCTCCGACGCAGAATTCGTAAGTTTTCTGTTAGACAGTATTTAAAGTTAGATTTTGTATTTATTCAGTGTATGTTCTGGAAATTAGATTTTTTTAAGCTAGCAACAGTACTGTGATGGATTTTGAAGGCAAGCAAGGTCGCGAGGAGTTTCCGTCTCTCCAGAACATAAGATTGTTTAGGAGACAGTAGTCGAGGTAAGTCCGCCAACTTCGGGTAGCGATAACCCAAAGCTTGGAACGGAGGCATTGACCCGGTTGCTAAGGAAAGTGTTGGAAGAAGTGTTTGAGGTAGGAGTTAAGGCGTATGGTGAAACACTTCAGGCTAGGTGCTTAGAGTGCAGCAAGAAGAGGGATAATAGTCCTCTGAAGTAGGAGCCTCGTTCTGTTAAATGCGTTAAGACGCGTCTAAACTTTTTGGCTTGCGAACATTGCAAAAGGCGCCACCCGGGTGAATGCTGGAGGAAGTCAGGAATGTGTCTTGGATGCGGGTTTAAGGAGCATCAGTTTAGGATTGCACAGTCCCTTTTAAGTCAGGTGTGTTTTGTTTGGATGTGATGTTTGAATATAGAAATTGTATGCATGTGTGATAAATATCTGTTTGCTTTTGTGGTTAGATGTGTAAGAGGTTTCAAAATTAAGTTAAAAGTGTATTAGTGTTATTAGGATTAGAGTGTGCAGTGAAAGCGTAGTGGTGCAACCTGTGTTGTACGACTATTAGATAGTTGGAAATTTCGAGGACGAAATTTCTTTAAGGGGGTAGAATTGTAACACCCTAAATTTGGGCCTAGTAGAATTTGGCCTATTGAGCCTTGGGCATGAGAGCATTTAAAACTTTTGAGAACAAAAGAATGGCACAAATGGATGTTAGATTTGTTAGGTGAGCGATTTTGGAAGGTTAGGGGGCTTCTATGTCGTTTTGGGTTTAAGCCATGTCATTTGGAAAAATTTTATTTTTAGCATTAGGGCAGTCCTGACTCCAGGTTGTAAGCCTTTTAAGTATTTTTGATTAAAAATAAGCACAAAGAGAGCATGTTGTTGGAATGGCTGTGGCGTCACAGGTGTGGCAAGGAGCACAGTGGTTTCAAGTCTCACTACATCCAAAAGGGATTATTCATTTTGCTCATGAGTGGGCAAGAGTTTGTGTTGGATTTGAAATATATGTTGGGAAGTTTGAAATGGTCTTGAGTTTTTGGTAGAAGATTATGCAGCAAATCAAGGAGGGATTTATGGAGATGTTTAAGGAATTTGAAAATGGGGAGGAGTTGTGGCCGAATGGGGATGTTGGGGGATGTAAATTCGGCTAAGAGGTCCTTAGTATTGTGCATTTGGCATTTTGGGAGCATTTTTGTATATCTCTTTGGGTTGTGCCGAATGCTTTGGAGGTCATTCTTGGGTTTTCCTTTGCTTTTGTTTCCTTTCTCTCCTATTTTCTAGTGTTGCAGAACCTGTTTGGGAAACTGACCTTTCATGCATTTCTTTTTTGATTCTTCTGGTAACATTGAGTGCTTATTCTTTGCCCATCTTTTTTATTCTTTTCGATTCTCACCTCATCTTTCTAATCTTATCTTTAGTCTTTCAACATTCTTCAAGTGCCTTTTCTCATATCACTCAAACCGAATCTCGTCCTTCTCTCCCTTAATCTAGTTTTACAAGACTAACCAGTTTCTCTCATTTGTTGTTCTATTATGGTTCTTCAAAAGTTCCTGACAAGCCATCGACTCTTTGATCAACCAAGGGTGTGTTTAGGTTTGGTTGATTGCCTCCTCTTCACATCTGGACTACACATTTGGGTAAGCATTTCTCTTCGGGATTTAACTGTTCAATTGGTGTTGGTGATTATAAGATTGTGGTTGTATTGCAGCTAGTCGATAAGGATCGTGTAGTTGATTCTAGTTGGGAATTAAGGGCAACAAACTGATTAGTGTTCAGTTAAGGATTTGGAGAACGTGGATCTTAGCAAGTTTCGCAAAGAGGTGTGTAACTTTGTGCTCTATTGATGATTGGCTAAAAAGCGAAAGTATGTATTGGTACTGTAATTGCTAATCGGTCAAAAGTCGATAGAGTGTGAATGTTTTTTCGCATGGTGTTAGCGGTAGTGGAAAATGTCGAAATGCCAAATTGTTGAAAAGCTGAAAGGATGAAGGACTGGGCTTTTGGGCCACATGAGCGTGCGAACGCTCATGGGATCAACCGAGCTCACAAAATGTGGGCGTACGACGAGAAAGGCCATCATGAGCGATCTCATGGGCTTGGGCCAGAATGGGACCATGGGCCCGCGTGGGTAAACTTCACTGTTAAGTGAGACATAGATAGACTTGTCAAGTCGCGCACATAGCTTAGGTAGTTTTGGGCCTCGTTGGGCCGAAGTGGGCTGCGTAGGCCTAGTGGGCTTGTGGGCCACTCGGATAAAATGTATGTGTTGTGGTAATTGTTGTTTGGACTATGACGTTTGTATAACTGTGGCTATTTCTGGGCTAATTGGCTACACAAGCATGTGGGCCCACTTAGGCCCAATAATGGGCCTTAGGCCCAATTACACCCTTATGTCTGTTCAGGTTACTTAAGTCGCTCGAGGTGACGGTGGACCTTTTGTTGGGTCGCTGAGACCTCGACTTGTGAAAATTACAAAATACCCTTGATTTGTGAAATTATCGAAATACACCCAGTTTAAAAAATTACCTAAATACCCTCGACTTGTAAAATTATCAAAATACCCCCTATTTGTAAAATTATAAAAATACCATCGACTTGTAAAATTACCGAAATACCCCATTTTGTAAAATAACTAAAATACCATCGACTTGTAAAATTACCGAAAACCTCTAATTTGTAAAATTACTGAAATACCCTCGATTTGCAAAATTATTGAAATATCCCCAGTTTGCAAAATTATTGAAATATCCCTAGTTTGTAAAATTACTGAAATATCCCCAGTTTGAAAAATTACTGAAATATCCTCGATTTGCAAAATTACTGAAATACCTCTGATTTACAAAATTATCAAAATACCCCTGATTTGCAAAATTATCGAAATACCCTCAGTTTGCAAAATTATTGAAATACCTCTGATTCGAAAAATTATTAAAATACCCATGTAGGGAAGAATTATCGAAATACCCCTAAAGGGTAAGATTACCAAAATACCCTTATAGGGTAAAATGACTATTTTGCCCTTGTGAGTAAATGATTGACTTAGACTGTGTTTTAACTGACATGACAGTGGGCGTGTGACTGATATGCTATTAATATATGTTGAAATGACTGTTACTGAGCATGGCCATTTTGCATACACCTGTAATGATTGAGCATGACATACACGACATATTGCATGGGGATGGGACATTGATACGGAGGAAGTTATGATAGGGTCGCACGGGTCGCATGATGACTGTGGATCCAGTATTGATCTGTTCAGGTCACACGGGTCGCATGAGACGACTTTGGACTGACGGACAGCTTAATGCCATGTAATCTGATTATGGCTCTATGCCAACCTAAATATGGCTCTGTACCATCTTGATTATGGCTTTGTGCCATCGTATTTACCCATGGCTGTGTGTCCAACATATATATCGATGACTCTATGTCGATCATATTTACCCAAGGCTGTGTGCCGATTATATTACCATCACTGATATCTACGTGCCAAACATAATAGAGTTACTGATGGCTTTGTGCCAATTATAATACCGCTACTGAAGACTTAGAGTCGTATATATATACTAGCAGCTTTGCTACAATTACGGTTAGGGATGCAACCGGTGGTCTGCTAGCTGGGTGGGTCAATTTTATCCCTACGGGTGGTGTGTTGGCTAGATCGGGGTGGGATGCATCCTCATACTATTGCATATCTGTTTATGAGATCTGTCACTGTACTGTTACTATTAAAGGGCTTTGGCCGAGACTATTTTGGTTTCTATTTTTGTATATTGACTGTTACTTTAGTAAGAGGATTACACACTGAGTTTTCATAAACTCACCCCATTTTTAATTGTGCAAGTAATCCCCAGCCTTAGACGGATCGGAGTTGCGAAGGACTCGGAGATGGCCACACAACTGCTTTTGTTTTTCTATTAAGTTATTCATAAGTACTTTATTTTGGTTTGGTTTGTAATAAAGCCTCTCTATTTTTAACTTTTATTTGGGATATTTACTTAAGTATGTTTAATATCTGCTAGAAGTAGGACACGATTTTTCCAAAACAATAACCCGCAACCCAAATTTTAAATATCATGTTTCCATAAATCATTTATTTTAATTAAGCTTTCACAAACAAAAAATATTTTACTAAGTGATTAATAACATTTTGAAAAGGGAATAGTTTATTTATAAACCATAAATTAAAAATAAAAAAAGCAAATGAAAATACGATTTTCGAGAAACACTTCAATGTGACACGTCAGATTCGGGCCTAACTTCTAGGCTGAGTTTGGGGTGTTACAAAGACCATATTAATGCCTAGTTCGGCATCAAGGACATTAGAGATGAGCATTCTGAATTTGCCAAGAATATTACAGTGGATGGGTTGGTAAAAGTATTAGATGATTTATGCATTAAAGGAATGTAGTGGATTATCTCAAGCCAGGAATGTTACACGGTTGAAAGAGTTGCACTAAATCCAATTGGGAAGATGAGGTACCACTTTTTAAGGAGTCATCTTATGTTGTCTACACATAACACGATTGTTTCGAAAGAAAGAATGTTGCTTTTGCATTTTACTCTTCAAGGAAGACAGAAAAATGTTGAAAATTATCTTCAAAGAGGTCTATAGGTGTTTTGATAAGAATATTAATAGTTTGAATTTTCCTTCCCTTATTTCTACCTTATGTTAGACAGAAAATGTACCTTTAGTTGATGTTTAATATCTTCTAGAAGTAGGACACTATTTGTCCAAAACAATAACTGTTTTCAAACACTACGTTCCCACAACCCAATTTTTAAATATCATGTTTCCATAAATCATTTATTTTAATTAAGCTTTCGTAAACAAAAAAGATTTTACTAAGTGATGTGCAAATGAAATCACGATTTTTGAGAAACACTTTAATGTGATATGTAAGATTCGGGCCTAACTTCTAGGCCAGGTTTGGGGTGTTACATTTAGTGATATCAAAGCCTAGTTGCAAAACTCGGCTGTGGAATGAGTTTTAAAAAAAATGAATTCTGAATGAATTGTTTCAAAAAGGTTTGAAAAGATTTGAAGTAATCGAAATGTTTTTCAAAATATTTTCCTGAAAGTGTTGTTTACCGAGTCTCCGATGCTGAATTCATAAGTTTTCTGTTAGACAGTGTTTAAAGTTAGATTTTGTATTTATTCAGTGTATGTTCTGGAAATCAAATTTTTTTTAAGCTAGCAACAGTACTGTGATAGATTTCGAAGGCAAGCAAGGTCGCGAGGAGTTGCTCGTCTCTCCGAAACATAAGATTGTTAGGAGACGGTAGTCGAGGTAAGTTCGCAAACTTTGGGTAGTGATAACCCAGAGCTTGGAATGAAGGCACTGACCCGGTTGCTAAGGGAAGTGCTGGAAGAAGTGTTTGAGGCAGGAGTTAAGGCGTATGGTGAAACACTTCAGGCTAGGTGCTTAGAGTGCAGCAACAAGAGGGATCATAGTCCTCCAAAGTAGGAGCCTCGTTCTATGAAATGTGTTAAGATGCATCCAAACTTTCCAGCTTGCAAGCATTGCAAAAGGCGCCACCCGGGTGAATGCTAGAGGAAGTTAGGAGCATGCCTTAGATGCAGGTCTAAGGAGCATTAGGTCCGGGATTGCACAGTCCCTTTTAAGTTAGGTGTGTTTTGTTTGGATGTGATGTTTGAATATAGAAATTGTATGCATGTGTGATAAATATCTGTTTTCTTCTGTGGTTAGATATTTGGTTGTGTGTAAGAATTTCAAATTTAAGTTAAAAGTGTATTAGTGTTATTAAGATTAGAATGCGCAGCGAAAGCGTAATGGTGTAACTTGTGTTGTGCGGCTATTCGATAGTTGGAAATTTTGAGGACAAAATTTCTTTAAGGGATTAGATTTGGCTTATTGAGCCTTGGGCATGGGATCGTTTAAAACTTTTGAGAACAAGAGAACGGCACAAATGCATGTTGGATCTATTAGGTGAGCGATTTTGGAAGGTTAAAGGGCTTCTATGTAGTCTTGGGTTCAAGCCATGTCATTTGGAAAATTTTTATTTTTAGCATTAGGGGAGTCCTGACTCTAGGTTGTAAGCCTTTTAAGTATTTGTGATTAAAAAGAGGCACAAAGAGAGCTTGTGGTTGAATGGTTGTGGCGTCACAAGTGTGGCAAGGAGAACAGTGGTTCAAGTCTCACTGCATGCAAAAGGGATTATTCATTTTTCTCATGAGTGGGCAAGAGTTTGTGTTGGATTTGAAATCTGTGTTGGGAAGTTTTAAATGGTCTTAAGTTGTTGGAAGAAGATTATGTAGCAAATCAAGGAGGGATTTATAGTGATGTTTAAGGAATTTGAAAAGGGGGAGGAGTTGTTGCCAAATGGGGATGTTGGGGGATGTAAATTCGGATAAGGGGTCCTTAGTATTGTGCATTTGGCAT
This sequence comes from Gossypium rotundifolium, assembly GCA_025506655.1. Lineage (NCBI taxonomy): Eukaryota > Viridiplantae > Streptophyta > Magnoliopsida > Malvales > Malvaceae > Gossypium > Gossypium rotundifolium. The sequence continues at coordinate 65,031,345 of CP106732.1, read as the reverse complement.
TTTGGGAGAATTTTTGTATATCTCTTTGGGTTGTGCCAAATTCTTTGGTGGTCATTCTCGGGTTTTCCTTTGCTTTTTTTCCTTTCTCTCCTCTTTTCCAATGTTGTCGAATCTATTTGGGAAACTGACCTTTCATGCATTTCTTTTCTGTCTCTTCTGGTAACTTTGAGTGCTTATTCTTTCCCCATCTCTTTTTCTTCATTGCTGATTCTCACCTCCTCTTTCTACTCTTATCTTTAGTCTTTCAACTTTCTTCAAGTGCCTTTTTCTCATATCGCTTAAATCGAATCTCCACATTCTCTCCCTTAATCTAGTTTTACGGGACTAGCCGGTTTCTCTCCTTTGTTGTTCTATTACGGTTCTTCAAAAGCTCCTGACAAGTCGTCGACTCTACGATCAACCAAGGGTGTGTCTAGGTTTGGCCGATTGCCTCCTCTCCACATTTGGACTACACGTTTGGGTAAGCCTTTCTCTTCGGGATTTAACTATTCAAATGGTGTTGGTGATTATAAGATTGTGGTTGTATTGCAGCTAGTCGATAAGGATCGTGTAGTTGATTCTAGTTGGGGATCATGGGCAACAAATCGATTAGTGTTTAGTCAAGGATTCGAAGAACGTAGATTTTAGCTAGTTTCGCAAAGAGGTGTGTAACTTTGTGCTCTATTGATGATTGGTTGAAGAGCTAATATGTGTATTGGTACCGTAATTGCTAATCAGTCAAAAGTCGATAGAGTGTGAATGTCTTTTCGCACGGTGTTAGCGGTAGCAACAAATGCCAAAATGCTGAAAAGCCGAAAAGATGAAGGACTAGGCTTTTGGGCCACATGAGTGTGCGAACGCTCTCACGAAACGTGGGCGTACGACAAGGAAGGCCACCATGAGCGATCTCATGGGCTTGGGCTAGAATAGGCCCATAGGCCTGCGTGGGTAAACTTCACTGTTAAGTGAGACGTAGATAGACTTGTTAGGTCGCGTACATGGCTTAGGTAGTTCTTGGCCTCGTTAGACCGAAGTGGGTTGTGTGGGCCTAGTGGGCTTGTGGGCCACTCGGATAAAATGTATGTGTTGTGGTAGTTGTTGTTTGGACTGTGACGTTTGTATAACTATCCTATTTCTAGGCTAATTGGACCACACGAGCATGTGGGCCCACTTAGGCCGAATAATGGGCCTCAGGCCTAATTACACAGTTATCTGTTCGAGTTACTTAAGTCGTTCGAGGCAACTGTGGACCTTCTATTGATTTGTGAAAATTATCGAATACCCTCGATTTGTGAAATTACTTAAATACCTCAGCTTGAAAAATTACCAAAATACCCTCGACTTGTAAAATTATCGAAATACCCCCTATTTGTAAAATTATCAAAATACCATCGACTTGTAAAATTACCAAACTACCCCTAATTTGTAAAATTATCGAAATACCCTAGACTTGTAAAATTACCGAAATACCTCCAATTTGTAAAAATATTGAAATACCCTCAATTTGCAAAATTATTAAAATATCCCCGATTTGTAAAATTTCTAAAATATCCCCAGTTTGCAAAATTACTGAAATATCCTCGGTTTGCAAAATTATTGAAATACCTCCGATTTACAAAATTACTAAAACACCCCTAATTTTCAAAATTACTAAAATACCCCGATTTGTAAAATAATTAAAATACCTCCAATTCACAAAATTACTGAAATACCCTATAGGAAGAATTACCTAAATACCCCTAAAGGGTAGGTTTACCGAAATACCCTTATAGGGTAAAATGACTATTTTTCCTTTATGGGTAAATGACTGACTTAGACTGTGTTTGACTGACTTGATAGTGGGCGTGTGACTGATATGCTGTTAATATATGTTGAAATGACTATTACTTAGCATGGCCATTTTGCATACACGCGTAATGATTGAGCATGACATTCACGACATATTGCATGGGGTTGGGACATTGATACGGAAGAAGTTCTGATAGGGTCGCACGGGTCGCATGATGAGTGTGGATCCAGTATTGATGTGTTAAGGTCACACGGGTCGCATGAGACGATTGTGGACCAACGAACGGCTTAAAGCCACGTAATCTGATTATGGCTCTATGCCAACCTAAATATGGCTCTGTGCCATCTTGATTATGGCTTGGTGCATATCATATGTATCCGTGGATGTGTGTCTAGCATATATATCGATGACTTTGAGTTGATCATGTTTACCCAAGGTTGTGTGCCGATTATATTACCGTCATTGATGCCTATGTGCCAAACATAATACAGTTACTGATGGTTTTGTGCTAATTGTAATACCGCTACTGAAGGCTTAGAGCAATATATATATATACTAGCAGCTTTGCTGTGATTACGATTAGGGCCACAACCGATGCTAACCTTGGTCTGCTGGCTGGGTGGGTCGATTTTATCCCCACGTAAGTGTAGGGTTGGTACGAGTGGTGTGTTGGCTGGATCGGGGTGGGATACATCCTCATACTATTGCATATCTGTTTATGAGATATGTCACTGTATTGTTACTGTTAAAGGGCTTTGGCGAGACTATTTCAGTTTCTATTTTTGTATACTGACTGTTACTTTAGTAAGGAGATTACACACTGAGTTTTCGTAAACTTACCCCATTTTTAACTGTTTAGGTAATCCTCAGCCTTAGACGGATCGGAGCTGCAAGGGACTCGGAGATGGCCACACAACTGCTTTTATTTTTCTATTAATTTATTCATAAGTACTTTATTTTGGTTTGGGTTATAATAAGGCCTCTCTATTTTTAACTTTTATTTGGGATATTTACTTAAGTATGTTTAATATCTGTTAGAAGTAGGACAAGATTTTTCCAAAACAATAACTGCTTTCAAACACTACGTTCCCACAACCCAAAATTTAAATATCATGTTTCCATAAATCATTTATTTTAATTAAGCTTTCGTAAAAAAAAAAGATTTTACTAAGTGATTAATAACATTTTGAAAAGGGAATAGTTTTTTATAAACCACGTTTTAAAAATAAATGAGCGCAAATGAAAACTCGATTTTGAGATACACTTCAATGTGACATGCCAGATTTGGGCCTAACTTTTAAACCGAGTTTGGGGTGTTATAAAGACCATATTATTGCCCAGTTGACATCAAGGAGGTTAGAGATGAGCATTCTAAATTTGCCAAGAATATTACAGTAGATGGGTTGGCAAAAGTATTAGATAATTTATGCATTTAAAGAACGTAGTAGATTATTTCAAGCCAGGAATGTTACACAGTTGAAAGAGTTGCACTATATCCAATTGGGAAGCTGAGGTACCACTTTTTAAGGAGTCATCTTATGTTGTCTACACATAACATGATTGTTTCAAAAGAAAGAATGTTGTTGTTGCATTCTACTCTTCAAGAAAGACAGAAAAATGTTTGGAAGATTAACTCCAAAGAGGTCTATAGGTGTTCTAATAAGAATATTGAGAGTTTGAATTTTCCTTCCCTTATTTCTACCTTATGTTAGACAGAAAATGTGCCTTTAGTTGATGTTGAGGACATTACCCCCAATAAGGGTGGGATAACGAGCAATTTTTGCCAAGCTATGAAAAAATGAGTTTGCTGAAACATCCCAACACAGTCAAGCTTCCCCTACCACACGTATTCCCATAGCAGCATCTCTCCCCTTTCATGACCAAAAAGTCTTGACTTCTCTAAAAAAGTTAGAATAGAGGTTGTCTCTATTTGAGGTGCAGCAATACCAGATGATGGAAGAGTTGGAACAAAGCAATGAATGCCATGCTTGGTACTGGTCGTATGTGAAAAATAGGGATTTGGCATTAAGAAGAACCCTCTAGAAATAAATTTCGAGACCTATGCCAGAATTTCCTACTTTTCCAGCTCATTTGCTTTCGTCTAAAGAGTACGAAAAAGAGCCAATTCCACCTGCTGCCAGAACTGACACCGTGATTGAAAGAGTCACTGTAGATAAAGGAAAAGCTATTGAGAAGGAATTAGAAAGGTCAACCTCTAGCGAACAAGAGAAGGAAGTAGAAGAAGGAAAATAAGAAACAAATGCCCCTACTACTGTGCCAGTTACTGCCATTGAAAAAGGTAAAACTCTTGAACCGACATCTTCACCCATCTCCATGATTGCACAGGATCAAGCAATTGTTCAACTGATCGATGAACTAAAGGAGACCAACAAAGAAGGGGAGGAAATTGACCTACGAAAAAGGAAGATGCGATACAAAGTCAATACTCGTAAATCTACGAGAAATAATTGAATGGAGTGCCAACGTTTCAGTCAAAGGAAGTTAATTTTTGTTTTTCTCTCATGCATTGCATAACTTTTTTTTTCTCATTTGTGTGCATATTCATTTTTGTTATATATTGTTCATGATTTTACATGCATTGAGGACAATGCATCCCTTAGGTGTTGGGTTGTATTGTACATCTAGATTGCATTTTGTATGTTTATTTTGTATATAGGATATTTTTCCATGGCGTAATAACTATTGAAATACTGCTTTGTCTATAATAAGTGTAGTTTTTCTTTATGATGTTTGAGGATGAGCTTAAAATTTTTTTGATATACCTAGAACAGGTAATAATGGATTGGATGAAGTTACCTTAGACTAAGTTGCTTGGAAATAGATTTCTAAAAATGGGATGTCCTATACTGTAACACCCCTAACCCGTATCTGCCACCGGAATAGGGTTATGGAACATTACCATTAAAATGTAACTTTAGAACATACAATTCAAATCTCAACATAAACATATCATAAATAATTTATTACATATATATTGTCCCTTATTCGAGCCATTGAGGCCTTAGAAACACTTTGGAAATGATTCGGGACTAAATTGAAAACATTTAGAACATTGAGAAAAAAGTTAAAAAATTCAAAACTGTAGGGGTCACACGACTGAGACACACGCTTGTGTCTCGGGCCGTGTAACATGAAATTGGCCAAAATCAAGCCATTTTCATCACCTCTTTCAAGCTTGAACCTAAACATGTTTTGCACATATGACCAAGGCATCAAAAACATACCAAAACATACATAACATGAACAATTCAAATGACCAAATTCTATTTAACCAATAAGTCATATAAGGCACCTTAAAATCAAGCATTCAACTTAACTACACATATGCATATTTGGTCACATTTCTACCATTTCAAAACATACCATGCTTGACTTATACCATATCAATATAACTTACCATTTGAACCATTGCTCTTATGCATCTCAACACTTAAATGACACATTTCAACCATTACCAAAATGGTACCAAACAACCAATATATATATACATACATACCAAAATCAACATCTAAACATTCAATCGAACATTAAACATAAGTCGACCTATACATGTCATTATAACCTTGGCCAAAACATAAAAAACTACCAATATAATCATTGGATAGTGTGATAGACCTCCGACAAGCTTCCAAATAGATCGAGCTTCTAATAATTTAAAAAGTAAAGGAAAATAACTGCGTAAGCAATGAATGCTTAGAAAGCTCGTATAAACTTTTAGCATAATATTCCATTTCAATAATGAACTTTATAAGGTAAATATAAAGCTATAAAATGCCACAAGATTGATCAAACTATATAACCATTAAATTACAATTGAGTAAGCCCAACAACATCACATATATTTACCATTCCTAACATAATAGGATCTTATAAGTTGTATTATATAATCATCAATCTTTTCTTAAAATGATGAACCATTCCATTTACTTAGCATAAGCTTAATTACATTATCAAATTACATCTCAATTGTGAACTTACCATTTCATTACCTTTTCTCACCCGTTTCATTTGCATAAAACAAAACATAAGCATAAACATCAACCATAACCACAAGTTTGAAACAAGCCTAAACATCACCATCATACACAAATTAGTTCATTTATACATAACTCTTTTGGGATCAACTACAAGATAAACCATTTCATAAGAAATTACATCTTTTGATTCATACCACCTTTCATTAACATAAGCATATTTCCATTTGAACACTTACCATTTCAATGTAAATCATTGAGATTAAGTGTGATATAATCTAATCATAAGCTTGACACAAGCCTAAGCATTATCCATAATACATGTTAGTGCATCAACTCATAAATCACTTGAAATAACATAAGATAAGTCATATACATGAGCAACATCATTTGAAATCATCAATTTCATGAACATAAACATACTTTCATTGAACTTTCATAGATTCAGGACATAAGTCATTTGAATACTTACCGATCTCTTCCTTATCATACCCATTGAATCAAATGAAATAACATCGAATATTAGGCAAATACTCATATAACCATTTAATTCTCTAACACACTACAACATCACGATTTGATTTATTTATAGACATAATAACATATAATTACACCAAGGCATTAACATTCATTATCAGACTGTACTAGTCAAACATTCAACTTGTATTCATACTTATGATACATACCTCACTTGAAACGTGTTACCTGAATAGCAAATGATCAGAGTGTGGCATGGTGTCTTTCAACTATGGTCGTATTTATTCTCGTCTTGATGCCATAGTGTCTTTCAACCATGGTCTTATTTATTTTTCATTGTGTTGCCATAGTGTCTTTCAACCATGGTCTTATTTCTTTGATTTGTGATGCCATAGTGTCTTTCAGCTGTGGTCTTACTCGATAGAATCATGATGCCATAATGTCTTTCAATCGTGGTCTTACTCGATAAAATCATGATGTCATAACGTCTTTCAGTCATGGTCTTACTCAATAGAATCATGACACCATAATGTCTTTCATTCATGGTCTTACTCGATAGAATCATGATGCCATAATGTCTTTTAGTCATAGCCTTACTCGTTTCTAGTACGGTGTCATAGTGTCTTTCAACTATGGTCTTATTTCTTCTCTGGTATAATGCCATAGTGTCTTTCAACTATGGTCTTAATCATTTTCCTTCAAGCCAATAAACTCAATTCATATGTAAAAAATTAGAGATATTAAACAATCAAAACCAAAATTAATTGATTTAATCAAGTTACGAACTTACCTCGACAAATATAGTTGTAAAAATGAAGCCGACGACTAATCTGACATTTTAGCTTTTCCTCTATTTAAATCTTGTTGATTCGTTTCTTGATCTATGATTTGAGTTGTAATCTTTCTTTTTCACTCATTTTATTTAGTTGATAAAGTTTCTTAACAATAACTGGACTTGTTTAGCTTTTGCTTGATGTTAAACAAAACTCGTTTGATAATTGGATAAGGCTTAAATTCGATTACCCTTTTAGTTAGAAATCTCTATTTATGTGTTTCTTTGCTCAGCCTATTCTTGTTGTCCTTTTTCTTTTCCTAGTAACTTCTCAAGTATTTTCAACTTATAAACTTTAATTCTTTTCCAGCATTGGCACTCGTCTATTCATCTCATATTTTGAAAATTAACTTCATTGGTACAACTCAAATCAACACAAATGTTTCAATGGTTTGAATTGTTTCAGACTGAAGAAGAGAGATCGGGGCAGGATAATGAGAAAAGAGTAAATGCAATTCAATTCTTTTTTCCTTTGTGTTTTGCATTACATCGTTGCCAGATTAACAGGAAATGTTTAATCTATAAAATGGTTGTAATTTAAATGGTGCAGACGATGGTAATTCCCCAAGTGACCAATCATATCTTCTTCTTCATTTTTGCGCGAGTCTTCTTGCTTCAAAATCTAGTAACTCCTTTTTTTTTTTCTTTTCTTTCTTTTTCATTTTTCATGCCTTTTAAGTTGTTTATACCATTGTTTTTATTTTTCAAATATCAAATTTGAGGTTTCAAAGTTTATTTAAAAAATTTTACATGCCATTTTCATGTAAAATGGAAGTTTTGTTTCTTTAAAGTATATGATATATGATGTAACACCCCTAACCCGTATCCGTCGCCAAAATAGGGTTTGAAGCATTATCGAATAAACATTACCTAAATCATTCATTTCAAAACATTTCAATAATCACAACATAATCCATCATTAAGCATGCATATCGTCCCTTATTCAAGCCCTCGAGGCCTTAGAATCACATTAGAAATGATTCAGGACTAAATTGAGAACATTTGAAAAATTTAGGAAAAATTTAGAAAAATTCAACTACATGGGTCACACAGCTGAGACACACATCCATGTCTCAGGCCGTGTAACTTTCAAAGTAGGGACACACGGCCATGTGTACTCAATATTTGTTTAAATTCCAATTTAGCCCCTAAACCGAGACTAATTTTTATTCTTCACATTTAATCCTATATTTTACATTAATTTCACTTTAAGCTAAATTTAGCTCCCAATTTTCAATTGAACCCCTAAATTTTAAATTTTTCACAATTTAGTCCCTAAACTCAAAAATCAAGAATTAACTTCACTATTTAGTCTTCTTTCACTTTATACATTGAAATCTATCAATTTAATCCCTAGTATTTTAAATATTCAACAATATTAACATCCAAAATTTTAAGCAATCCTAAAAATTACAACACGGGCCAACTAGCCCTAAGTACTGGGATTCCAGAAACATAAAAATTATAAGAAAATGGACTAAATTAACTAATCGATTGAAGTTTGAACCTTAAGGTCCCTATAGTCGTGCATTAACCCCTCTACTTTTCTTTCTCTTTTCTAACTTTTGTTTTGCATGTTTAGAAATCAAGAATGAATAAATTTTGTTTTGTTTCAATACATTAACTAACATATTTATTATTATATAACTTAAATATATAATAATAATTTAACTTCTACCCTATATGTGATTTAGTCCTTATAATTTAATAACTCTTAAATCACGTATATTCACTTAAGTAAAATCTAATTAACTATTTACAAGTTTGATTTATGGGAATGAAGTCTCGAGAATGTACTTTTCAACACCCCTGACTATAGGATTGTTACATATGACATGAAGAGTATGGTCCTCATCTAAATAGGGGACATGGGAACCATCTATAATAGCCCATTTTTAGTTAAATCAAAACAGTGGTTTTGGGACTGCAAATCTGAGGTCAAAATAATTATTTTATTATTATTTTAATGTTTACAGCATGATAGTATGTTTGTGTGAAAATTTTGTTAAGAAATTTTATCGTTTGAGTGTTTAATTTGATAAAAAGGACTAAATCGCGTAAATTGCAAAAGTGATGTTCTAATAGCTAAAGGTACCAAATGGCTATGAAATTAAATAGTGGAGGACCTTATGTTGTAATTAGACCATTATTAAAGTAAGTGCACAAATATGGACATCACTTATGTAAATGTTAATGTCTAAATTAAGGTAAAATTAGTAATTAAGTTAATAAGTAAAATAAAACAAAAAGAAAAAGAAGGATTCATCTTCTTTAATGTGAATCACCATTGAAAATAGAAGAAATAAGTGTCCTTGAAATCTTGTTAGGGTTCAGTCACTTGGATGCTTAATTGGTAAGTGGTTCTAGTTCCGTTTTTCATGATTTCTATGTTTTTAAGATCGTTGCAGCTTAGTCTAGCTAGCTCAGGGACTGTTAAAGGTTTAGGGTTTTGCATTGATGAATCTATCTGTATTTTGATGTTTAATGGTATAAAATGCATGGTTATTGTTAGGAAAACAACATTTGTTAAGTGATTTTTAGTAAAATGTCTAAATAGGGATTAAATTGTGAAATGTGCAAATTTTATGGTTAAATTGTGACATAAATGAAAAATATGGACTACTATGGACCTAATTGAAATTCGACTAGTATGGGTTTTGGTTGAATTGTATGAAATTGTAATTTTATGAAATAAGGACTAAATTGTAAAACTGTTGAAATGTTATCGATAAAAATGTAAAATTGCCTAAATGTGTATTTTGGGCTAAATTGAATAGAGTGATAATTAAATAAGTTAATTTTTATTATATTTAGATCAAGAAAAGTGAAATACGGATTTAGATCGGGGAAAGAACAAAGTTTCGGACTAATTGACTCGTTTCGTTGTTTTTGCATTTAAGGTAAGTTCCTATCTAATAAGCATTATTATATTTGTGTTTTAAATGCTTTTATATTGCATAAATTGTGAAAACGACTTTACGGACATGTTTGACGATAATTTCGGCAAGTGTGAAATCCCGATTGAACCTTAGGAATAGATTAGGATACAAATGACATGTCATTAGGAGTTATGTGATTTGGGTGTTCGTTCGTATGTCCTACTAGTGGTTGAGTTATCCGGCATGTGTTGTGGATAGTAGTCAGCTTGTGTAAGCAGCACCGTGTAGCTTTGTCATGATCGTTAGCTTGTGTGAGTAGACCCGTTGATAGCTCTAGTGTGAACGTTATAAGTGATATGAGATTGAGATAGCTTTGGCTATATATGTGGCACTTAGGGTGCGAGTTTCTCGAGTATCCAATAGTATTCTAAATGAACAGGTATATAGAAGGCAATTATAAGTATAAGACAAATAAGAGGTTGTATAGGTATGTACATGAGCCGTATAAGTTTTGAATCGATGAAACTCATGAGTTTCACATTTAATCTCATGTTTGAATACGTGAAAGGTTTGTGAGCTATTATGATTTGTGTATTGATAGATATATTCAATTGTTAAATTGTATATTTATGGTATATTGAATTTATGGTTATATGAACTTACTAAGCTTTATAGCTTACATGGTTTATTTTTCTATGTTTTATAGTCAAATCAAAACTAGCTCAGATTTGGGAATAGTCAGAGACTTCATCACACCATCCTACTATCACTTTGGTACTTTTGAACTTAAATATTTTGAGTATATGGCATGTATAGGATTATAGTCATATTGGGTATGGATTGATATTGAATTTAGGCATTTGAATTGGCTTGTAAATGTCTAAAGTTTGGTTGTGTATATAGCCATGAGAGTTGGCTTATTTTGGTTGATTTGATGATGTATATATATGTGCTTATGTCTTGTGTGATGTGTTGGATGATGGTTATGTGATGTTTGTTGATAATAGGTATTATGAGTATCAAATGGTTGAGTTGTGGATATTTTTATGCTAGTGAAACTAGGCAAATAACGCATATTTGATATTGGTTATTTTGATAGTTTGTGTAAGTAAGTTTTGGAATGATATTGAATAGTAAATTGTGGTATATGTATGGCTTGTTATTTTTGGTATAGAATTAGCATGAATTAGGCTTGGATTGAGGTTGGAGTAAATGCCTATTTATGCCTTGTTGGGAGCCTTTACGAATTGGTGTACATATATGCAAATTTGGATGGTAAAATGGCTTAGTAAATAGCCTAGTTTTGTCCACACGGGTAGAGACACGGGCGTGCGTCTCAGCTTTGTATGACACACAGTTAAGTTACATGGCCGTGGGTCCCCTGGTGTTGAATTAAAAATCAATTTAGTATGCTCCACACAGCCCAGCACACGGGAATGTGACTTGGCCTTGTGGCCTAAGTTAGTATACCTTACAGGTTTGGCACGGCCTAGCACATAGCCTGGCATATGGGCATGTGTGGTCATTTTGAAAGGGCACACGGGCTAGTCACACGGGCATGTGGTTGGCCTTGTGACCCAAGTTAGGGAGTTACACGGGGTCAGACATGGGCTAGGACACGGCCATGTGATCCCATTTCGAATGCCCACACAGTTGGTGACACAAGCATGTGTCCCCTATAGTGTGAAAACTTTTCTAAGTTTCATAAAAATTTATTAAGTTATCGATTTAGCCCCGAACCTTCTCGAATGCATGTTTTGAGACCCGTAGGCTCATATTAGGGACATTATGAATAAATGTGAATGTTTTATATTTGAATTGGAAAAATGTATGAAAAATGTATGTTATTTGTGTTATAAGTCCAGTAATGCTTTGTAACCCTATTCCGGAGTTGTATACGGGTGAGGAGTGTTACATTTATTGGTATCAGAGCTACGGTTTATTCGATTCTCAGACTAACGTAGCATATGTTAGAGTCTAGCTATACATGCCATATATAACCTATGATAATGTGATATCTCTTGACAGTTTAAATCGTGTTTTTGTATAGTAAATGATCCCAATCGAGCTGTAGGTTATTATGTTGAAAGTAATGGGCTAGCCTCTGTTCATGGGGTAGTGCAATTCGAGTAGAGACCCGTATCGGGTAGCTAGGGAGGAGAGGCTAAAGAAGCCTTCTTTAGATGATGAATGAGTGGTTTACAGAGTTTGGTCAAACAAATCTGGCTGCTCAACAACCTCCACCCCCACCTAATCCCTAACCAATTCCCGTAGCCCCTCAAGGTGTGGAACTTTTAAGATTAAATAAGCCACCAGTTGATAAGATTCAAAAATACGAAGCCGAAGAGTTCAAAGATACTATTGGCGATGATCCTGAGAAAGCCAAGTTTTGGCTTGAAACTACTATTCAGGTATTTGATGAGCTTTCTTGTACACCGACTGACTGTTTAAAATGTGTTATATCACTTTTGAGGGACACGGCGTATCAGTGGTGGAATACTCTAGTATTAGTGGTGCCGAGAGAAAAAGTTACCTGGAATTCTTTCAAGATGAGTTTAGAAAGAAATACATCAGTCAACGGTTTATCGATCAAAAACACAAAGAGCTTTTAGAGCTAAAATAAGGTCGTATGTCTGTGACTGAGTATGAGCGAGAGTTTGTTAGACTCAATAAATATGCTCGAGAATGTGTTTCAACTGAGGCCATTATGTGAAAAAGATTCGAAGATGGGTTGAATGAGGATATCAGATACTAGTCGAGATTCTAAAGTTGAAAGAATTCGTGGTGCTAGTTGACAAAGCCTGTAAAGCCAAAAAACATGGCAAAGAAAATAGAAAAGCTGAATTCAAAGTTAGAAATGCGATAAAGAGATCGATAAGTAAACCATATCAGTCTTCGTCTAAGAAATCAAGAGATTCATACACTCGTTAGAATGCTTCAATTGGGTATCCAAATAGAGATCGTGGAAAGCAATACTCAAGTCCTAAAGCTCAAGTTACATTAGTATCGAGTGTTGGCAGTGTGAGAAATAATAAACCCGAGTGTCAACAGTGTGGTAAACAACATTTTGGATAATGTTGGATGAATAATAGATGTTGTTTTAAATGTTACTCACAAGATCATTTCATTTGAGATTGTCCTGAGTTAGCCGAAAAAGATAAATTATAGAATACAAGACCGAGTAATATAGTTACTAGAAGGAGGCCACCTAGAAATGCAGAAAATCTGACTATACTCCGCCGTAAGATCTGAAGCTAGAGGACTTGCTAGAGCTTATGCTATTCACGTTCGCAAAGATGTGTCATCACCAGATGTTATTACCGATACATTTTCTCTTTATAATGCTAGTGTAATTGTCTTGATAGATCCTAGATCGACTCATTCATATATCTGTATGAATTTAGTGTCTAGTAAGAATTTGTCTGCTAAGTCTACCGAGTTTATGATTAAAGTGTCGAACCCCTTTGGCAACTATGTTCTAGTTGTTAAAGTCTGCAAGAACTGTCCTTTAATGAATCGTGGTTATTATTTTCCAGCTAATTTGATGCTTTTGCCATTTGATGAATTCAATGTGATACTTGGTGTGGATTGGTTGACGCTGCATAACACTGTTGTGAACTGTAGATGAAAGGTTATTGAATTGAAATGTCAGAATAGTGAAATCCTTCAAATTGAATTTGATGAGTCGAGTGGATTACCTGTTGTGATTTCGTCAATGTCAGCTCAAAAATATGTGAAAAATGGTTATGAAGCTTATCTTGCTTATGTATTGGATACAAAAGTGCTTGAATCGAAAATTGAATTAGTGCCAGTGATCTATGAGTATTTAGATGTGTTTCCAAAAGAGTTACCGGGGTTACCACCAATTAGAGAGGTTGAGTTTTCCATTGAACTAGTACCGGTAACATCACCGATGTCAATAGCTCCATACAGAATGGCTCTAATAGAATTGAAAGAATTGAAAGCTCAGTTGCAAGAGTTAACAGATAGAGGTTTTGCACGACCTAGTTTTTCACCCTAGGGTGCACTAGTGTTGTTTGTAAAGAAGAAAGATGGATCAATGAGACTTTGTACTGATTATAGACAACTCAAAAAGGTTATGGTAAAGAATAAGTATCCTTTTCCTAGAATTGATAATTTGTTTGATCAGTTGAAAGTGGAAATAGTGTTCTCGAAGATTGATTTGAGATCTGGCTATTACCAGTTGCGAGTGAAAGATTCAGATGTGTCGAAAACTACGTTCAAAATAAGGTACGGGCATTATGAATTTCTTGTTATGCCTTTCGAATTAACTAATGCTCCTGCAGGTTTTATGGATTTGATGAATCAAATTTTTAGACTGTATTTAGATAGATTTGTGGTTGTATTCATTGATGACATTCTAATCTATTCACGAAATGAGTCTGAGCATGCCGAGCATTTGAGGATTGTGCTACAAACCTTGAGAGATAAGCAACTGTTCGCTGAATTCAGAAAATACGAGTTTTGGCTCCGAGAAGTCAGATTTTTTGGACATATTGTTTCAGCGGAAGGTATACGGGTTGATCTGAGCAAAATTTCAGCTATTGTTGATTGGAAATCACCAAGAAATGTGTTTGAAGTCAGAAGTTTTCTGGGATTAGCTGGTTATTATCAGTGTTTTGTTAAAGGTTTCTTGATGATTGCTACACAGATGACTAGATTGTTACAGAAAGATGTGAAATTTGAGTGGTCCGAAAAATGTTAGCAAAGTTTTGAAGAGTTGAAAGCATTGTTAACTGAGGCACCAGTTTTGGTTCAACCTGAGTCGGGTAAAGACTTAGTAATTTTCAACAATGTGTCATTGAACGATTTCGATTTTATTTTGATGCAAGAGGGTAAAGTGATTGATTATGCTGCCAGACAGTTGAAACCACATGAAAAGAATTATCCGACGCACGATTTAGAGTTGGACTCTATTGTGTTTGCATTGAAAATTTGGCAACATCATTTATACGATGAAAAGTGTCATATCTTTATAGATCATAAAAAAGCTTGGACTCAGAAAGATTTGAATTTGTCACAATGAAGATGGCTGGAGTTGCTGAAAGATTATGAGTAAGTGATTGATTATCATCTAGGAAAATTAAATGTTGTTGCTAATACTCTGATTAGAAAATTATTATTTTCTTTGCGAGCGATGAGTACTCAACTAACTTTGTCTGATGATGGTTCGATTCTAGCAGAATTAAAAACTCAATCGGTATTTCTTCAGCAAATTTGTGAAGCTCAGAAGTGTGATAATGAATTGCAAGTTAAAAGAGAACAATGTGAATCGACTAGTGATTCAAACTATCAGATCGGATCCGATGATTGCTTAATGTTCCGAGGTAGAATTTGCGTACCAAAAATTTTGAATTTATTTAGAAAATTCTACACGAAGCACACAGTGGTTGTTTATCTGTTCATTCGGGGAGTACAAAAATGCATAATGATTTGAAACAGTTGTATTGGCGGTCGAGCATGAAACAAGACATTTTAAAGTTTGTAATGAAATCTTAATTTGTCAATAAGTCAAAGCTGAACATCAGGCGTCTTCGGGTTTGCTACAACCAGTGATGATACTAGAGTGGAAATAGGATAGAGGTACGATGGATTTTGTATCGAGTTTGCCCCTGTCTCCGAAAAAAAAGATGTTATTTGGGTTATTGTTGATCGGCTAACGAAATTAGCACATTTTATTACGATACGTATAGACTATTCACCTGATAAACTAGCTGAATTGTACATTTCTGACGTCGTTAGATTGCACAGGTGCCAGTTTCAATTATTTAGGAAAAATTGCAAGAAGCACTAGGTACGAGATTGAACTTTAGTATTGCATTTCATCTGTAAACCAACGGTCAGTCTAAGAAAGTAATTTAGATTATCAAAGATATACTTCGTTATTGTGTTTTAGAATTTGAAGGCAATTGGGTGAAATATTTGTCGTTGGTTGAATTCGTGTATAACAATAGTTTTCAACCGAGCATTAAAATGGCACCATACGAAGCATTGTGTGGTCGTAAATGCCGAACTCCATGGTATTGGATCGAGCTAAGTGAGAAAAAGATTCACGAGGTTGATTTGATTAGAGAAACTGAAGATAAAGTGAAAGTAATTCGTGATAGTTTGAAAGCAGCTTCATACCGATAGAAATCGTACGTGAATTTGAAACGAAAAGACATTGAATTTCAGGTCGGGGACAAAGTATTTCTGAAATTATCTTTATGGAAGAAATTCATTCGTTTTGGTCTTAAAGGCAAATTGAGTCCGCGATTTATTGGGCCGTATGAGATCATTGAAATAATAGGGCCAGTAGCATATCGGCTAGCATTACCGTCAGAATTAAAAAAGATCCACAATGTGTTTCATGTGTCGATGTTGCGCTGATATAGATCAAATCCATCACATGTAATTTCTCCGGCAGAGATTGAGATTCAACCTGATATGACGTATAACGAAGAACCAATCATAATTTTTGTTCGAGATGTTAAAGAGTTAAGAAATAAACGAATAACTTTGGTGAAGGTTTTGTGGAAAAGGCACGGGATTGAAGAATCCATGTGGGAACCAGAGGAAGCTATGAGAAAACAGTACCCTAACCTCTTTTCTGGTAAGATTTTTGGGGACGAAAATTCCTAAGGGAGAGAGTTGTAATAGCCCGTTTTTAGTCAAATAGAACAGTGGTTTCAGGACCACATATCTGATGTTGAAATAATTATTTTATTATTATTTTAATGCTTACAGCGTGATAGTATGTTTGTGTGAAAATTTCGTTAAGAAATTTTATCGTTTGAGTGTTTAATTTGATAAAAAGGACTAAATCACGTAAATTGCAAAAATGATGTTCTAATAGCTAAAGGTACCAAATGGCTATGAAATTAAATAGTAGAGGTCCTTATGTTGTAATTATACCATTATTAAGTAAGTGGACAAATGTGTAAATTTTAATGTTTAAATTAAGGTTAAATTAGTAATTATGTTAATAAGTAAAATAAAACAAAAAGAAAATAAAGGAGTCCTCTTCTCTAATGTGAATCACCACCGAAAATAGAATAAATAAATGTCCATGAAAGCTTGCTAGGGTTCGGTGACTTGGATGTTTAATTGGTAAGTGGTTTTTGTTCTGTTTTTCATGATTTCTTTGTTTTAGAGATTGTTCCAGCTTAGTCTAGCTAGCCCAGGGACTATTTTGAAAAAATGTTAAAGGTTTAGGGTTTTTCCATTGATGAATCTATGTGTATTTTGATGTTTAATGGTAGAAAATGCATGGTTTTTGTTAGATAAACAACATTTTTAAGTGATTTTTAGTAAAATGTCCAAATAGGGATTAAATTGTGAAATGTGTAAATTTTATGGTTAAATTGTAACATAAATGAAAAATATGGACTGGTATGGATCTAATTGAAATTCGGCTAGCATGGGTTTTGGTTGAATTGTATGAAATTGTAATTTTATGAAATAAGGACTAAATTGTAAAAACGTTGAAATGTTAGGGTAAAATGTAAAATTTCCTAAATGTGTATTTTGGGCTAAATTAAATAGAGTGATAATTAAATAATTTAATTTTGATTATATTTAGATCAAGAAAAGAGAAATATGGATTTAGATCGGGAAAGAACAAAGTTTCAGACTAATCGACTTGTTTCATCGTTTTTGCATTTGAGGTAAGTTCATATGTAATAAGCATTATTATATTTGTGTTTTAAATGCTTTGATATTGCATAAATTGTGAATAGACTCAAAGGACATGTTTGACGACAATTTCGGCAAGTGTGAAATCCCGATTGAACCTTAGGAATTGATTAGGATACAAATGACATATCATTAAGAGTTATGTGATAGGGTGTGGGTTCGTACGTCCTACCAGTGGCTGAGTTATCCTACATGTGTTGCAGATACCCATCAACTTGTGTGAGTAACACCGTGTAGCTTCGTCATTACTGTCAGCTTGTGTGAGC
This sequence comes from Gossypium rotundifolium, assembly GCA_025506655.1. Taxonomy (NCBI): domain Eukaryota; kingdom Viridiplantae; phylum Streptophyta; class Magnoliopsida; order Malvales; family Malvaceae; genus Gossypium; species Gossypium rotundifolium. Next base: position 65,013,433 of record CP106732.1, on the reverse strand, counting down.
AGACCCGTTGATAGCTCTAGTGTGAGAATTATATGTGATACGAGATTGAGATAGCTTCGGCTATATATGTGGCACTTAAGGTGCGAGTTTCTCGAGTATCCGATAGTATTTCGAATGTTTCAATGGGTATATTAAAGGAAAGTATGAGTATGAGACTAATCAGAGGTTGTACAGGTATGTATGTGAACCGTATAAGTTTTGAATCAATGAAACTCGTGAATTTCACATTTAATCTCATGTTTGAATATGTAGAAAGTTTATGAGCTATTATGAGTTGTGCATTGATATATATATTCAATTGTTTAATTGTATATTTATGGTATATTGAATTTATGGTTATAGAACTTACTAAGCTTTATAGCTTACATCGTTTATTTTTCCATGTTTTATAGTGAAATCAAAGCTACCTCAGATTCGGGAATAGTCGGAGACTTCATCACACTATCCTACTATCACTTTGGTACTTTTGAACTTAAATATTTTGAGTATATGGCATGTATAGGATTATAGTCATTTTGGTTATGGATTGATATTGAATTTAGCCATTTGAATTGCCTTATAAATGTCTAAAGTTTGGTTATGTATATAGCCATGAGAGTTGGCTTATTTTGGTTGATTTGGTGATGTATGTATATGTGCTTATGTCTTGTGTGATGTGTCAGATAATGGTTATGTGATGTTTGTTGATAATAGGTATTATGAGTATCAAATGGTTGAGTTGTGGATATTTGTATGCTAGTGAAACTAGGTAAATAATGCATATTTGAAATTGGTTATTTTGATGGTTTGTGTAAGTGAGTTTTGGTATGATATTGAATAGTAAATTGTGGTATATGTGTGGCTTGCTGTTGTTGGTATGGAATTAGCATGAATTAGGCTTGGATTGAGATTGGATTAAATGCCTATTTATGCCTTGTTGTGTGCCTTTATGAATTGGTGTAGGTATACCCAAATTTGATTGGCAAAATGGCTTTGTAAATAGCTTATTTTTGTCCACACAGGTAGAGACAGGCGTGTCTCGATCGTGTGTGACACACGGTCAAGTTACATGGCCGTGGATCCTCTGGTGTTGAATTAAAAATCAAGTCAGGATGCTCCACATGGCCCAACACACGACGTGTGTCTTGGCTGTGTTTTCTAAGTCAGTATACCCTACAAGTTTGGCATGGCCTGGCACACAGACGTGTGAGGCCATTTCAAAAGAGCACATGGGCTGGTCAATGGGCATGTGGTTGGCCGTGTGACCCAAGTCAAGGAGTTACACGACGTCAGACAAAGGCTGGGACACGGCCATGTGATCCCATTTCGAATGTCCACACGGCTGGTGAGACGGGCGTGTGACCCCAATCCTGATGATGTCCTAATGTGTGAAGTAGTTCTCTCAAGATAAATTGATTTTTTTTCTTTTCTATGTTTTCCCTTTGCTTTTAATATGTTAATGAATCTACATAGTAAGGAATACAAATATAATAGACAAGCTTTTGAACAAAAAGCACGATCAATGACTGAAAAATATGCAAAGGTTGGAGTTGGAGAAAGTAGTTGTAGCTATCAATACACGGACACTAAAGTTGATTCAATGATGATATTAGCAGTTGATTTATTTGATTTCTTTTATGTTTTGTTTGTTTTGGATTCATTATTGTTCATACTTCTTAATTTGTTCCTATAGAGAAATCATACCCACTTTTTTTTTTACATACAATCAAAATGTTGGTGCTAACATTATTGCATCAGTTAAAATTATATATGGAGCTATTTATCTTTATTTCTTAAACTATTGATCTTATTCAAGTGTTTTTAAGGAAATATATCATATCTTGTGTTAACATGTAAATGTGTTATAACCATAAAAAAATTAAAAATAAAACTACTTGTATCAATCCTATCTTCTAAATAGTATTTCACCATTCATGCTGGTTTTTTCTATTTAATAGTATCATTCTAAAAAAGTTAAAAACCTTTGCTTGGTTCTCCATCAGCTTTCAATTCTTGGGTTAAACTTTCTTTTCTTTTTTTTTTTTGCTAAACCGGATGGAATCTGATTTTGCATCCATTGCAAATTTAATGTAGGATCTGTAAATGGAGCAAACTGCAAGGAATTGGCTGGACAGCCATATTTGGATGGCTTTGGTTGATGGACTTTCTCTCAAGGATAGTAATTGTCTTTCTTTGTTTGTATCATTTGATGCCTTTTCTTCAGATTGTGCATAGCTATTCCTAACTTGTACTTTTGTTTTTACTTTTTCTCAATTAGCCTGAGTTCGTGGATATCATCAAGTTGACCATTCTAGAAAAGAATTGAAGTTCAACATAAAAAACTTTGTGGGAAGCTTTAGTTTTGTAGTTTGTGGTGTCTCCTTAGAAAAGGGGGAGGATATCAAGGTTTTGAGAGTGTAATAATAGCCCAATCTCCATGAACACTGTAGCCATTTGTAGATTACTTTTTTGTCTGTTTACTTTTTTATATTGGGTTGAATGCTTGTGGTACACATTTCGGCTAAATGTTAGACTATTTTAATTGTTGGATTGATTTTTGTAGTGAATATTCAACCTTTATTTTAATTTTATATTTTTTTAGTTGTATTTAAAGCACAATTTTTATCATTATTCACTGTAAATGTTTATGAAAATATATTAATATTGAAATAATAAAAAATAGAAAAAAATTTCCTTAGACGTGTCTATCCCAACCTTTTTAAGGTTGCCTTAGATGGGTCTATCCCAACCTTTTAAAGGTTATCTTAGACGGGTCTATCCCAACCTTTTTAAAATTGCATTAGACGAGTCTATCCCAACCTTTTCTAAAGGTCGGGCTTGACTAGGTTTTTGCCAACCCTTCAATAAAGATTGGCTTATGTTGAATTATGCTGATGCTTTTTCAAAAGTGTCATGGAACCTCTGCCAACGACACTATAGACGACGTTTTCGAAATTGTCAAGAGAAACGTCGGGATGACTTATGCCAACTTTTTTTTGCATCATCTTAAGTCAAAAAAAGTGTTGCGATAGGCCTGTTTTGTTGTCGTGTATATATTACTAATTTTTTTTCCTATTTATCCCATTGAAATGCATAAAATAAAATTTTATTTTAATGCCGAAACCTCCCTGACAATGGTGCCAACAACTTGACCGTTGCTAGACACATGCAAATGTCTAGACTGAAAATGCTGAAAATATAATAAAATTAAGTAGCAGTGTTTACAGATATACAGGTCAAATTGTAATATATTAAAGTGCTACAACGGAACACTCAGGGAAGTATTCCAATGATAGTACCCAAGGGAGGTTGAATTAAACTAAAATTAGTTTTCTACACTAACAGGGCTAAAAAATAGTAATCTAAAATTATATTACGAAAAAATAAAATAAAAATAATTAATTGAAATAACATAAATGAACTAAAATAAATTACAATAAATTTAATAATCGAAATTAATCCAATTAAGCATGTAGAAGATTAACTCACTTCAGTGTTTCTAATTAATTTCAGAACTAGGGTTTTATCGGGTTAGCTATTAATTATCCAGTTATTACCTCTCAGCCTCTAACCAGTTATTATCTCTCGATTGTAAGACACATAATTTGCCCGGGCCCATTTTATAACCTAATTACCCAAAACTCGATGCCCAAATCAGATGGCCCACTAAGACCGAAAACCCAATCAGCTTACCCAAACCCATTTACAACTAACCCGCTAACCTAACCCAACAGACCCAAAAACATTAGACCCAAAACAAACCAAGCCCAATTAGCCCAATGCCCCAAATAAAAAAAAAACAACAAAAGATAAACCCAAGGTGCGCTGCACCTAGGGCCTTCTGACCGGTTTTCTGACCCCTGAACTTCTAACGCCGCCTGCAGCACCACCGACCACCGCCCTTGTCACCTTAGCACTGCCCACTTGCCCCTGCAGAAAACAAAGAAATGATGAGGCAAACAAATAAAAGCCGATCTAAAACCAATTGTAAAGGATTCGGCCTTTGTTATCAATACCAAAAATAGCACTTTCAAATAAAAACCAAAGATCAACCACAACCAAAAGCAGAGATTAAACAAAAAAAAAGCATAGCTTAAGCACTAAAAAAACACTAAAAATCAAAACAGAGACAAAAGAGGTTATCTTCTTTTATTTTTGAAGCTTTTTTTTCTTCTCTTTTTTTTTTCTCCTTTTCAACACATATATACATGTATATTATTATAATTTTCCAAAAATTTGAAAAAAATAAAAATTTTACCTTTTCGGGACTCTGACTGCCGTGCACATTGGCGTCAGCAACGAAGCCTGCGGTGGAGCCTGGCCGGAACTTCACCGTCCCTTGGACCTACAGAGAAAAAAACAAAAAAGGGGGTTAAAATTTTTTTAAGCAAGAGACAAATGATTTTTTTTAAAGAATTTTGGGCTTTAAATAGCCTCCCAAAACGACGTCGTTTCAGGCAGGCTTTTCAGGCGCTAAAACGACATCTTTTTGGCCAGGATCCGCGTGTTGACCCGACCCGCCCAGGAGTCCACCTATTTTAGTATAATGGTCTTATTGCTATTTTGGTCCTTCCGCTTTTTATTATTTTTCAATCAAGCTTTTCGTTTTTTCTAATTTTGGCCCTAAACTTTTATCCCGATTACATCTTGGTCACTTCGCTGCTATGCGTTTTGAAGGAGGGCCATTGCCCACTTTGATCCCTCCACTTCTTTCGCGCATTACAATATGGACCTTTCCTTTTTTTATTTCAAATTTACCCTGACATTAGTTTTAATTCAATTTTCATCCTTTTGGCTATTTTCACTCATTTATTGTTAAATTAATTATTATTATATTATATTTAGTATTATATTTAATACTATATTATTAAATAAAAATACATTTTGTAAAATTACTATATTTTATCTAAAAGTTTTTTAAAAATAAGGCAATGTTTTGTATTTAGAAATTTGGGGAATAGTGCCCTAATGTGCTAGGTTTCGATTTTTCGTTTGACTGAATAACTAAATATCATTTTAATAAATTTAAGTAAATCATGAGATGATTTTGAATAAATAACTATCTTCATCCTTTTGGCTATTTTCACTCATTTATTGTTAAATTAATTATTATATTATATTTAGTATTATATTTAATACTATATTATTGAATAAAACTACATTTTGTAAAATTACTATATTTTATTTAAAGGTTTTTTTTAAATAAGGCAATATTTTGTATTTAGAAATTCGGGGAATAGTGCCTTAACGTCTGGATTTCGATTTTCCGTTTGACTAAATAACCAAATATCCTTTTAATAAATTTCGTAAATCATGAGATGATTTTGATTACAATGGTTTAAAATATCATGTCTTAACGTGCTGGATGTGATGTTTGTATTCTATCGAAACAAAAAATCTCAAATTTTAACTTAAACTGTTCAAGTTTTTAAAGAAATCATGTTTTCAAATCTTTTCGAATTTTGACATTAAGACATGAAATTATCAATTAGGTACCAATTTTCGACATCACGAGGGTGCTAATCCTTCCTCGTACGTAACTCCGACTCCCGAACCTGTTTTTCTTGGATTTCGTATGCCAAAATTAATGTTTTGAAATAAAACGTTTTATAAGGTGATCCAATCACACCTAAGCAAAAAGGATTGGTGGTGACTCCATTTTTGTTTCTTTAAAGTCAACCCCATTTTCTAAAATCTATTAAAATGGTTTCCACAGCTTGGCGACTCCACTGGGAAACCTGAGAGAGTCAAGCAGTAAAATTGATTATTTCATGTCATTTTGTTCAAATTTTAAAATGTGATTTGAAAGACTATGATTCTTTTTTATTGCATGTTGTTCTAATTTATAAAATATCTCTGCATGGCACTGCATGACCGTTGTGGTCACACCTTTAAGTGGGAGCGAGAAGCTATGCCTTCGTGAGGTTTTCACCTCCACATGGGCTAGTGGATTGCTTTCGGGATACATTTGTACCTATGTCTTCGTGAATTTTTCACTTGCATGGCCATAGGGAAATGTATTCCCCTGAACCGAACTCAGTCCGTATGAGCCTATAATGGGTGAGGATCGAGGAATCTGCTGGTTTAGGTACCTCAACTTTAGAGTTGAACCACATATAGAAAACCTAAGGGCTCACCCTAAGTAGAACTATACCAAGCCTTAGTGGTTACCCAAATAGGTGTTTGTTATTTTATTTGCTTTATATTTTATTTCATAATACTAATTTGTTGTGCTTTATTTTTATGGTGCATGCCATTTCATATTTTAGAGAGGAATTGATTCACAGTTAGTTTCTAAGTTAGAAAGCTAGTTATGGAGAACGAGTTCCTTAATAAAGTGGAAGACAATGCAGTCGTCCGCACATGGTCAGAGCGAACACAATTAGAGAAAGGGAATAACTTAGCCGACGGGTATGTATCTAAACTATGGGATTTTACTTGTATTAGTACATAAAATAAGTTTTGTGAGTTGAAAGAAATATGGAACCAGTGGGACAATGAGGCAAAGCAGTTGTTCTATCGTAGTTTTGGAGATCTACCCTACTTGCTCGACATCAAGGTAGATAAGCATCTATTCGGGCTATGACTTAGTTTTGGAACTCTACTTATAGTTGTTTCACTTTTAGGAAAGTAGATTTAGTGCCCATGGTGGAGGAATATACAACCTTACTTCGCTGTTCAAGGATCCAAGTCGACAAAGCTTATTTTAGAGCTGCCAATGTCCTAATTTTTGTGAAGAAGTTAATGAGTATCACGGGGATGAGTGAACAGTGGGTTGTAGCCAGAATCCAAGAGAAAGTTTAGGGTAAGTGCATACCCTGGGTGAGTTTGAGGGACCTGATCCTAGCACATCCAGATGTAAAGAAAAAGATCGACATCTTTGCCTTATGTATTTATGGTTTGGTAATTTTCCCTAAAGCTCTAATACATATAGATGAAGCAGTTACTGATTTATTTGACCGACTTAATAAAGCGGTCACACATGTACCTGCGATCTTAGCCGAGACGTTAAGATCTTTGAACGCATGTCGGAGAACTAGTGAAGATAGATTCATTGGATGCACACAGTTATTGTTGGTTTGGTTCCACAGTTATTTTTGGAAGGTTGACAAGGTTCCTTACCGAGTGTTCTTTGAAAGTTATTCCCCTTTAAAGGATGCCACGGTTACGACAAGGAGGGATGATATATCGGAGCAAAGGTGAATAGAAATTCTTCAAAACCTCCTAGAGGAAGATGTTGAGTGGAAAGCCCCTTGGATGGTTCTAGACGAAGTCCTTTATCGGTGTGGAAATTTTGATTGGGTACCTCTGCCTAGAATTTGGGGAGCTATTGAATATGAACTATTGCTTGTACTAAGGCAATATAAAGCAAAACAGTTCATATCGGTGACATATGGGTTAGCTCAAAGTGAATTCTCATATAAGGGGGATAATTATAAGAAGAAGATACGAGAGATTTCTGAGGCTTGGAAGCGGGCTCGCTATATGAAGATATTGACTGGAGGACCGATGACAACCCTAGAATACAAGGAGTGGTTGAGTAAAAGGATCAATCATAACATCTCTGGGCCAAGCTTAGAGGGCGTTCGATCGATGAAAGAGTATTTACAAGTGGTCCCATTGGAGTTAGATATTATAAAGCAAGACTTCGAGAGGCAAAGTTTAGAGCTCAAAAAGAGGATAAAGAAGTTGGAAGAAGAAAAAATGCACCTAAGATTAGATGCGAATGTTCAAAAAATGGAGGCCAAGAAATTAAGAAAAGAAAAGTGGAAGATAGAGGAAGATCGAGATAGTTTGAAGACAGAATATAAGAAGATACGTCTGATGATGAAGAACGCTGGATTGGGAAAAACTTTGGAATAGTGGCAACAAGAGATTCAAGAGGAAAAGGAAAAAGCTAACTATTGGGAGAGGAAGTTTCAAGAAATGCAAGAACAAAACAAGGTCTTAAAGAAGAATTTGGCAGATAGCCAAAAAGAGAAAAGTGGATTAAAAGCTAGAGTGGCTGAACTTGGGCGGTCTCTTCATCACCTTCGAAGTCATAATTCTGAAATCATACTAAAATCAAGTTTGAACAAGATCGAGGAAATGAAGGGTAAGATTGAAGAGTTAGAATAAGCATTGCATAGTTGTGAACTTATGATTGAGCTTCTCGAAACAAAAGAAGGGCATTGAAGGAAAAGCTTCACCATTCTCATGATCAAGTTAGAAATCGAGATTACCTTATGGGTGAAGCAATAGTTCAGATTGGAGAGGTAGCTGATCAATTATAGACTTTGGCAGCACAGGATGATATATTGAGCATGAAGTATGAGCAACAATCAGATTGCAGTCAAGAGCTAACCTCTTTGTTTGGGAAAATCAAAACTTTGGGCATTAGGGCGAAAGCATATTTGTAGTCTGTTTTATGTAAAGGATTTTGTTTTCTAATAAAGTTTTCTAAAATGAAGTTGAATCTGAATCGATGTCTTCTTTTTGCATTCATGCATTTGCATTACATCACATCATATGCATTTAAGACCATAGAGAGAGCCTAATTAGTTGAAATTATCAGAGAGAGAGAAAAGGAAGGAAAAATCTAGAAGCTGAACACCGTTACAGTACATGTGCCAAAAAAAAAAATGGATCAAAGACTTAAAAAATTCGAAAAGGATATGCAAGACCAGATGCAAGAGTAATTGGCAAAGCTCTAACAAGAAATGAGAGACCAAATGTGGGAAGCTCAAAGGAACATGATTTCTCAAATGGCCCAGATGCTGAACAGGGCGATAGACAAAGGAAAAGGTCCCATGGCTATGGCTGGAGAAGATAGCGAAGGCATTCCCCAGTTTTACCCCACCACATGCACAAACACAACCTGAAGAATATCCCCAAAGGCCATTTGTCACGATTAGGCCTCAACAAGGGAAAGCTGATACTAGACCGCCCATGAACTTCCACGTTGGCTCAAGATCCAATCCAAGAGATAACCCAGATAATCCTATTATTCCTGATTTGGATATAACAGAGAGGGACAGGACAAGAATAGAATCCTTGAGGCAGTTAGAGAATCACTGTATATGGTTGGAGCAAAAGTTCAAGGCTTTGGAAAATGCCAATCATCGACATGGTATTGACACAAAAGACTTGAGTTTGGTTCCAGATTTGGTGGTTCCTCATAAGTTTAAGATGCCAAAATTTGAGAAGTACAATGGGACTAACTACCTGAAGCCCACATTACCATGTTTTGCAGACGCATGACCGGCTATGTTAACAATGATCAACTCTTGATTCATTGTTTCCAAGATAGTCTAGTGAGGGCAGCGTCTAGATGGTACATTCAACTCAGCCGTGCTAGGATTAGCTCTTGGAGAGACCTAGCCCAAGCCTTCATAAAGAAATACAATCATGTCACGAACATGACGTCTAACATAATCACCTTACAAAACATGGAAAAGAAGTCAAATGAAAGCTTCAGGCAATACGAGCAAAGATGGAGGGAAGTTGCCATGCAAGTTTAACCACCTCTCCTAAAGAATGAAACTACCATGCTTTTTATCAACACCCTGAAAGCTTTCATTATCGCCCACATGATAGAAAGTACCACCAAGAGCTTCACTGATATAGTGATGGCAAGAGAAATGATTAAAAATGCCATAAGGGGTTGCAAGATTGAAATAGGGGAAACCACTAGAAGGCCTGCACCTAGGAAAAAGGACAATGAGGTGAATAATACGATTATATACAACAAAGGGTACTCGAAGGTAATCACTGTTAGCCAGCCAAAGGTAGTTACGGCTAGGCAGCAAGGTTCGACTAGACAAGAATCAGGTGCAATGCAAAATTCTAAAAAGCTCTAATTTACGCCAATCCCAATGATGTATAAAGAGCTATATCAAAGTTTATTTGACGCGCATGTGGTGTCCTCGTTTTATCTAAAATCGTTACAGCCCCCATATCCAAAATGGTATGACTTAAACGCTCAATGTGATTACCATACGGGAATAACAGAGCATTCAATAGAACACTACACTGCCTTCAAAAAGTTAGTCGAGAGATTCATCAAGATGAGGATTGTGAAGTTTGATGATACACCTAGTGCAGAGAATCCATTATCCAACCACGGGGATAAAGGGATAAATGCAACGGTGAAAAGGTCGTGAGAAATATCAAGGGGGATATCTCGGAGGTGAAAACCCCGTTAAGAATGGTTTGGAGAGAAATGATAAGAAGAGGGTTGGTAGAATTAGATTCTGTGAAAGGATGTAGATGAATAAGGGACTACTGTGAGTTCCACAAAGTAGAGGGGCATGAAATCCAGGAATGTGTTGAGTTTAGGATCTTGGTACAAAGCCTGATGGACAACAAGGAATTGGAGTTTTATGAAGAAGGCTTAGAGGGAGGAAACATACATGCAATCAAAGGATAATTGACGAATCAAAAAGTTAATTATCCAAGGATCATCATCTCCCGACCTAGAAACACGAAGGCGGAGCACAAGTGGTACCAAAAGTTGTAATTCAGAAACTTATTTTCTTTCCTTATAAGGATAACAAAATGGTACCTTGGAATTACGACTGTAATGTGACAATACTGGGAGTGGAAAGCTCAGTTAGAACTTTCGAGGAGGTCCAAAATAAAGGGTCCTACACACGTAGTGGGAAGCATTACGATTCAGGAAACATTAGAGCAGAACCAGTAAAATCAAAGACTATGGCAGTTGAACGAGAGAAAAGACCTAGGACCCTTATTAACGAACCTGTGAAGGAGGAAGAGACTAAAGAATTTTTGAAATTCTTGAAGCACAATGAGTACAGCGTGGTGGAACAACTGCAAAAACAATTGGCTCGTATATCAGTGCTAGCCTTACTTTTAAGCTTAGAAGTGCATCACGAAGCACTGATGAAAGTGCTGAATGAAACTTACATTACTAAGGATATATCCATCAACAAACTGGATCATCTAGTTAGTAACATAAATGCTGACAATTTCATTTCCTTCAGTGATGATAAAATCCCACCGAGGTATGGGATCAACAAAGGCTTTGGACATAACTACTCGTTGCAAGGGATACACTCTTCCAAGTGTGTTAATAGATAATGGATCGGCTTTGAATGTCTTACCATTGTCTATCTGAAGAGGTTGCCTATAGACAGTTCTCACATGAAGACATGCCAGAACATAGTGAGAGCATTTGATGGCACTGAAAGAAGAGTGATGGGAAGAATTGACATATCATTATTGATCGGGCCTAACACATATGAAGTGGACTTTCTGGTGATGGATATCAAGCCCTCATATTCATTCGGCGGGGGCAGTGCCCTCATCGCTGCACCAAAAATTGAAACTGGTAACAGAGGGTCAGTTGGTAACTATAAACGCAGAAGAAGACTCATAGCGACTGTTACCAATGAGGTGCCATATTTAGAGACAAATAAGGAGGCCACTGAATGTTCCTTTCTATCTTTAGAGTTTGTAAATGCAACATTCATCTTGAAAGGGAATGAAGTTCCAGTGCCTAAGATATCCAGAACCGTGAGTATGGGCTTACAAATGATGATAGGGAAAGGAGCCCTACCAGGAAAAGGATTGGGCAGACATCTCCAAGGGGAAGTTCAACTTTCGATACTGAAAGAGAAAAGAGACCGTTTTGGCTTGGGTTTCAGGCTAGATGCTAAACAAAGGAAGAGGGAAATAGAGAAAAAGCATGAAAAGAGAAAGGCACGGTTGAATGGGGAAGACGTCAAGTGGGAATCGATGACATTCCCCCATATATCCCAGACCTTTGTATCAGGAGATATAATTCACCCGGAGAGAGGATTATTGAAAAATGAAAATCCTCACAGCAATGCCATACACGATGAAGAAACCGAGCAAGGAAACCTGTTGGGCATTCGCCCGTATGAACCTGGAAGAGTTTTGGACAATTGGACTACAGAGGAACTTCTTATAGTTTTTAAAGATTATACAGAGTAATATTCAGAATGCACTTGTTGTTTTTAAGTCTAGGAATAATAAGACTTCTTTTGTGAAATAGGCTCATGTTCAGATATTTTTGTTTCAATAAAATACATCTTTAATGACCAATTCTGGCAAACAATCTCTTATTTTTTATTCTTTGGATTTTCTAATTTTATTCTATTTTTTTATTCCCATTCATATCATGTGAATAGTTGTCCTCAAATTCATTTGTTCTTTATACATTCTTTAGTGCTCATCACAGGTCCCTAGATATCAATGATATGAGCAACGATACTACAGACCAGAGGTCCATTTTGAGCAAGACATGTGTTTAGAAGAATCTCATGATTTTGAAGGTGACCGAGAGTGTGACTCATCTCCAGATTTGTTAAGAATGGTAAAGCAAGAGAAGAAACAAATTTTACCCCATGAAGAGGAGATAGAGAACATAGCCTTGGAGGAAGGAAAGGTTGTGAAAATCGAAACGTGCATAGCCGAGGAGACGAAACAAGATCTTGTTGAGTTGCTACGAGAATTTAAAGACGTTTTTTGCATGGTCATACCAAGATATGCCTAGTCTAAGTACTGATATTGTAGTACATCATCTTCCCATAAGAGAATAGCGCAAGCCAGTTCAGCAAAAGTTACGAAGGATAACACCTGATATGATGTTGAAAATAAAGGAGTAAGTCAAGGAACAGTTTGATGCTAGTTTTTTACGAGTGGTCAAATACTCAGAGTGGGTTGCCAACATTGTTCCTATCCCTAAGAAAGATGGAAAGGTCCGGATGTGTGTAGACTATAGGGACTTAAATAAAGTCAGCCCAAAGGACAATTTTCCTTTACCGCATATTGACACATTAGTGGATAATACGACAGGGTATTCATTGTTTTCCTTCATGGATGGCTTTTCAGGATACAATCAGATCAAGATGCACCCTGAGGATATAGAGAAAACTACCTTCATAACTTTGTGGGGTACTTTTTGTTATAAGGCAATGCCATTCAGACTGAAGAATGCAGGGCAGACATATCAAAGGGCCATGGTAATTTTATTCCATGACATTATGCATAAAAAGATTGAAGTATATGTTGATGACATGAATGCCAAATCTCGAACAAAAAAAGGAACACATTGAAGTTTTGAGAAAGTTGTTTTTGAGATTGAGAAAATTTCAATTGAAGCTCAACCCAACAAAGTATACTTTTAGAGCTCGGTCAAGAAAGTTACTGGGTTTCGTGGTCAAGGAGAGAGGAATCAAAGTTGAATCAAATAAGGTCAAAGCTATACAAGAATTGCCTCCACCGCACACTCAAAAGGAAGTTCGAGGTTTTCTTGAAAGGTTAAATTACATTGCTCAGTTTATTTCACAATTAACTGAGAAATATGATCCCATATTTTGTCTTCTCAAGAAACACAACCAAGGTGTATGGGACTATGAATGCTAGAGAGCTTTTGACAAAGTCAAACAATACCTGTGAAACGCACCAGTACTATCTCCGCCTAATCCAGATAGACCGTTGATTCTGTATTTATCAGTGTTCAATAACTCCATGGGATGTGTGCTTGGTCAACACGATGAGTCAGGAAGAAAAGAAAAGGCAATATACTATCTCAGTAAAAATTTCACTGAATGTGAAATGAGATATTTGTCAATTGAAAAATTGTGTTGTGCTTTGATTTGGACAACTCAAAGACTAAGGCAGTATATGCTATATCATACAACCTTGTTAATTTTGAAGCTTGATCCATTAAAGTATATGATGGAGTCAACTGCTTTGAATGGAAGGATGGCAAGGTGGCAGATTTTGCTGTCTGAATTTGATATAGTGTATGTGAACCAAAAGGCTATAAAAGGGAGCGCAGTAGCAGAATTTTTGGCTAGCAGAGCTTTAGAGGATTATGAACCTTTGAGCTTTGATTTCCCCAATAAAGAGTTGATGTATATGGCAAATACTGACGAATGTCCGTGGAAGCTAAATTTTGATAGAGCGTCAAATGCTGTGGGAAATGGAATTGAGGCAATCTTGGTATCCCCTAGTGGTGATCATTATCCATTTACATGCAGATTGGATTTCGATTGCACGAATAACATGGCAGAATATAAAGCATACATCATGAGAATTCGAGCAGCTATAGAGCATAAGATCAGAGTGCTAGAGGTATATGGAGATTCTGCCTTAGTAATCTACTAGCTTAAAGGAGAATGGGAGACAAAGATCCCAAGTTAAGTGATTATCAAAAAATAGTTCTGGGATTGATTGAGGAGTTCGATGAAATTACTTTTAATTATCTCCCATGTGATGAAAACCAGATGGCGGATGCTTTGGCTACCCGGCTTCTATGATCAAAGTAAATAGACCAGAGGATATGAGACCTATTCAGATGAGTATTTTGAAGTTTCAGCCCATTGTTGCAATGTGGAAGAGGAGGAAAGAGAGGATCACCCTTGGTACCATGATGTATTGCGATACGTCAAAAATCGTGAATACCCAGAGCATGCATCTGAGAATGAGAAAAGGACATTAAGAAGATTAGCCTTTGACTATGTTTTAGATGGGAATATCTTGTATAAAAAGAGAAAAGATCAAGTATTATTAAGATGCGTTGATGCTGTAGAGGCTAAGAAAATCCTAGAGGAAGTTTATGAGGGCGTTTGTGGAACACATACTAATGGATTCACAATGGCCAGATAGATAATGAGATTTGGATATTATTGGTCCACCATAGAAGGAGATTGTGTCAGCTATGCCAAGAGATGTCATAAATGCCAGATTTATGGAGACAAAATTCATGTGCCTCCGTCACCTTTGCATGTTATGACTTCCCCATGGCCTTTTCAATGTGGGGCATGGATGTTATTGGACCGATCTCACCAAAAGCTACGAATGGGCATCGATTTATCTTCGTGGTAATCAACTATTTCATGAAATGGGTAGAGGCTTCTTCATATGCTAGCGTCACTAAGTCAGTAGTTAGTCGATTTTTAAAGAAGGAGATCATTTGTCGATATGGAATGCCTGAGAGGATTATATCAGACAATGCATTGAACTTGAACAATAGCACGATAGTAGAAGTTTGTAGTCAATTCAACATCAAACACCACAACTCATCTCCGTATCGTCCAAAAATGAATGGGGCAGTGAAAGCGGTCAATAAAAATACCAAGAAGATAGTAGGAAAATGGCTGAGACTTATAAGGATTGGCATGAGAAACTACCGTTTGCACTCTATGCTTATCGAACGTCCGTCAGAACCTCTACTAGGGCAACGCCTTTTCTTTGGTCTATGGGATGGAGGCAGCTCTACCTATTGAAGTGGAAATACCTTCTCTTCGAATTTTGTCAGAAATAAGGCTAGATGAGGCTGAATGGATCTAGGCTTGGTATGATCAGTTGAACTTAATTGAAGAAAAGAGGCTAAGGGCTATTCGTCACGGCCAGATGTACCAAAAATAAATGATGCGAGTCTACGATAAAAAAGTTCAACCAAGAGAGTTTCATGAGGGGGACCTTGTACTAAAAAATATTCTTCCCATACAAAAGGATTTTAGAGGAAAATGGATGCCGAATTGGGAAGGACCATATGTGGTGAAGAAAGCTTTCTCTAGAGGTGCACTAATTCTGACTGAAATGGATGGGAAAAGTCTACCCAATCCTGTGAACTCAGATTCAGTCAAAAAGTATTTTTCTTAAAGAGGAGAAGAGACCAAGGTGAAAACCCGCAAACGACGCTTTGAGTTTCTAAAAAAAAAAGGGAGAGGCCAAAGTGAAAACCCACAAAGGGGTTTTGAGTTGAAAACCCGAAAAGGGCGGCTCAAATTCTGAATAGACACGCAATCATCTTGCTATACTTGAATCAACAAGAAATGAAGTATGTTGCATATTGGGGCATCAACAAAGTATTTTGGGTCTTCTAAACACATGTTAAGCGTAAAGCAGTCTTCATGGAGTTTGTATATAGAAGCCCAATCTGAGATATCTAGGGCATCTGATCTTTGTCCTATTTATTTTACTATCTTTGGATTTTTTTTCTTCTCAAAAATATGTTCCCAGTTAATCTTCTTTGTATTTTTGATAATTCATTTAACTCTTTTTGAGATCAATTTATTTGTTACCCACTATTCATAAACATGTTGCATTGAAATAATGATTGATGAACTAATAATTTTACAACAGAAGTTCTACATATTACTTTGGAAATTTCTAGATAAAACAATAAACTAAAATAGGACAATTGTCTAGAATTTCCATGTGAATAGATTGGAAATATTTGAGAAAGAAGAGTCTACAAGACATGTCCCTCAGAGGACGGTGTAGCAATATCGGTGAATTTACATATCTTATCTCCCTAAGCAGTAGTGGAGCAGATCAAATTTGGTGAATCTTATCTTCCCAGGGTAGCAGGAGAGCAGATTTTAGCCACCAACCTTATCTCCAAGAGGTAGCAAGGGAGAGGCTAAAGTTTGTAGTCTTATCTTCCTAAGGTAGCAAGGAGCAGACTAAAGATTGTAGATTTTGTCTCCCTGAAGTTGCAGTGGAGTAAATCGAAGACGGTGAATCTTATCTTCCCGAGGTAGCAGGGAAGCAGATTTTAGCCACCAGCCTTATCTCCCTGAGGTAGCAAGGGAGCAGACTGAAGTTTGTAGTCTTATCTTCTTAAGGTAGCAAGGAAGCAGACTAAAGATTGTAGATTTTTTCTCCCTGAAGTTGCAGTGGAGTAAATCGAAGACGGTGAATCTTATCTTTTTAAGGTAGCAGGGAAGCAGATTTTAGCCACCAGCCTTATCTCCCTGAGGTAACAAGGGAGCAGACTAAAATTTGTAGTCTTATCTTCCTAAGGTAGCAAGGAAGCAGACTAAAGATTGTAGATTTTATCTCCTTGAAGTTGTAGTGAATTATCTCCCTGAAGTTGCAGTAGGAGTGGACTGAAGATAGCAAATCTTCTCTTCTTGAAGTTGTAGTGAAGCAGATCGAAGATAACAGATATTGTCTCCCTAAGTAGTAGTGAAGCAGATCAGTTAAAGATTGTAGATCTTATCTCACTAAGCAGTAGTGAAATAGATCGAAAGCCACAATTCTTATATCCTCGAAGTTCTAGTGGAGTAGGTTGAGGCTACAAATCCCTTCTCCCTGAGTTTACATGGAGGATCAATCCTTATTTCTTTGAAGTTTCAGCAGAGAGGATTGAGGTTATGAATCTCTTCTCCCTGAATCTTTATCTTCTTGAGTTTGCAGTGGAGCAGATTGAAAATAGTAGATCTGGCATTCCTGAAGTTGCAGGAAGCAGATCGAAAACATTAAGTCTTATCTCCTGAAGTTGCAATGGAGCCGACTGAAGACAATTAATCCTATTCCCTAAAGTTGCAGTGGAGCGGATTAAAGCGACAAATCCTATACCTCTGAATTTGCAGTAGGTGGGATTAAATCTACTATAACTACAAATCTCATCTTTCAAATTTGTAGTGAAGTGGATCAAAGCAATAAGATACAGTGGACTAGAATGAGGCTACATGAAGAATAAAAGCACCGAAGAATCAAGACTCAGCGGATCCAGAAATTTTGGACCTTCTTTATGTCTTTGCTCTATTCCCGTTACATGACAACGAGTAAAGAGAGGTAGCTGTAAGACCCAAAATTTGCCCGGGCCCATTTTACAACCTAATTACCCAAAACTCGAGGCCCAAATCAGATGGCCCACTAAGACCCAAAACCCAATCAACTTACCCAAACCCAATTACAACTAACCCACTAACCTAACCCAACAGACCCAAAAACATTAGACCCATAACAAACCAAGCCCAATTAGCCCAATGCCCTAAATCGAGAAAACAACAAAAGATAAACCCTAGGTGCGCCGCACCTAGGGCCTTCTGACCGATTTTCTGACCCCTAAACTTCTTATGTCGCCTGCAGCACCACCGGCCACCGCCCTTGTCACCTCAAAAATTAAATTAATTCCTAAGTCAACTTTTGTATTTAGCGAGAAAACACATTTATTGTGGATAGTGATACATGTGATCTATTTTTCTTACTTCATCATTTTCACTCATTCCATATTATTGGTTGTACATTCAATTCATTTTTTGTTATCTCGAGCTAGCGAAGAGACCAATTGGACATATATAATTATGGCTCAAATAATTTGTAATTAAGTTTCGACTTTTTACCTATTAATTACAATATTATTTAATTATAAGTAATTCCAATAAAATACCACAACTGAACTCTCTATTATTATATACCATAATGAGAACTATTCACTTAGTACTCGTCCAATGACCTTGTCATAAGTGTGTTACCCTCATGGGATATCCTTAATTGTTTTGGGTTAAATTTATTCTCTCAATATGATCATATTTTATCTTATGGTAATCATTATATTTTTCTTAATGAAAAGTCAATTACTAACAAATAGGAGTCAAATCATTTATCTCTAAAACAAATGTCTAGTGGCCATGTTACTTTTCAACTATTATGTAATGTTGATGTGATGAGATGATATCATTTATCCTTTATTGGGCTATAAATTTCACTATTGTAGAATGATGCTATATCATGTAAAAGCGGTATACCCAACATGTCCAATAATTATAATTAATGTTTACCCTTTAAACAATGTTAATGTCAACCACACAAAGAATCAGTTGATTACTTTTTTAAGTCTTGATTAAATTAGAGAATGATAAAAAGTTTTTTTTTTAACAATCTCATTATAAGTTCTAATCATATCTACTCTTTTTTAACACAATATATAGAACTACTTATAGTCACTCTCAACTCATAAATAGCAAGATAATGCGTTTTAACGCACTTAAACTCATATTCTCCTGCATTGACAATAATGTTAATGTCAATCGAACTAATATTTAATCGACATTGGTTACAATTTTTTCCTTAGACATAGAATATTAATAAAAATATATATAAATTATAAATGCTGAAGCACATTATAATTAAGGAATCCAGTTAATATGAGAAAGAAGGGGAAAAATCAATGAGATTTAGGGATCCATTGATCTCCTTGGATGAAATTCTGAACCGAATACGTAGGTACGTGCTGCGATGGAATTTGGGTACTCCATGGAACTCTCTTGGACACATCAGATCCTGGTCCCGAATTCCTAAACTCGCCATAGAAAACTGTTTTCAGCCCAACGTCGCCACTCCATGGCATCCATCCATCTGGACTGATAATCTTCTCCATTTTACAGTTAATAAAAATCGTCCTTGAATATTCCTTCCATGGCCTTCCCAAATAATTCTTGTGCACTTCCGGATTCTTCTTGAAGTATCTCATGTACTCTTCAGTTCCATTTATTACGCAGTTATGGAAGACGAGGCCAGTTGATTGAGCCGGATCAGTTCTGCCATGGGCCGTCACAGCATTGTTCTCACTGCTTTCTGGATTTGTCTGTCGAGGACCGACCAATATTTCACAGTCCTGGAACACTGATGCGGAGTTTCCGAAGATGAAGTCGACGTTGCCTTGGATGCGGCAGTTTTTGTAGAATTGACGGAGTGACTGAGCGTACAGAGTATCTTGATTGCCTAGGAATTCACAGTTCTCAATGACGGAATGGTCGCTGTCTGATCTGAAAGCCACTGCTTGGTGGGCATCGGAGCCTGCTGTGTTCCTGATTGTCAGCCCGCTCGCCATAAAACCATCCCCAAGTACTCCTGCAACACATCAAAACCATATGCATAGCAATTTTCATTACAAAATAAAATAAAAATCTAAGAAGACAGAGTGCAAACTTTGACTCTCATGTGGCGGTGCATAGGATAGAAGAGAAATTTTAAGCACAATTCAGATAGTGAAATTAATGGCACATGCACGACAAACACCTTTACAAATTCCAAACAGAAATTAATCATTGTCTAGAAAAAGGAACCTAAACCGTGTGGTTGGCTGGTTTTCAGGGTCAAGGTAAAACCAATTCATGTTGAATGAGATTTTTGCTAAAGTCAACATTTGCCCAGTATAGACATTACTGACTACTGCTACTGTTAACTTTTATTTTCGTGTTCAATTTTTTCTTTAGTTTTTTAAATAAATATTAATTATAACCATTAAACATAAATAAAAAATAAAATACAATCTGAAACTCGAAAACCAAAACACCAAAACTTTAAATCTATAAATCAAAACTCAAAAACCAAAACTTAAAATCTTAAATTTGAATCTTGAAACCTAAAACTCAAAAAAAAAAATTAAAATAATCATAATTAATATTTAATTATGTTTAATAAAATTAATAGTATTTACTTTTAAGTCCTTCAATTCTTTTTACATCAATGATAATGTGTTATTTTATTATTAATTGATAGTGCATAAGACCTATACATCGATAGTGTATTAAATATTAATTCTATCTTATACCCAAAGTGCACAAAACAATATATCATCTATTTTATATATACACACTTAGCAATGTGAGATGAGATATTTGTATCTATAATATTTATTAAAATGTATAATTATAATATATACTACAAATTTTATTACACACGTATGCGTATGAAACCCACATATTAAGAATATAAGTGTGCATTTAAGAATAGCATATAATAAATAGTTAATGTGTAATGTTTGAAACTAACACATACAATATGTATATTATTAAAATGAAAAATAAATTAAATTGTGACTAAAACGAAATTTAAACATATAAATATATCATATTAAGAATATAAATTGTTTTACAATTGTTTATTCATTAATCTTGAGTTAATGTCGAAATAACTTTATAATACTAATTCAATCACATAATCAATACATACAGTTTATGCATGTACTAAAGTATGTATAGTAGCATTAAAAAGTAAAACTATATTTCAAGATGAAGTTTTGGGTCAGTGGCAAAATAAAAATTTTATTGAATCGGTTATTATAAATTTAAATATCACTATATACATATTATATATTGATTTCTTTATTAAAAAACTAAGTTACCTTTAAATAATAGAAATTATATTAATTACAAAAGAACATTTTAATAGTTTTTCCAACAAAATTGATGTTTGGTTGACTTATGGCATTAACTCAATTAAAAATTTAAATAATAGAATAAATACATAAATATATATAAATTAATTATTAAATAAATAATTATAAATATTAAATTTAACGATTGAGTATTAATTTAATTCATATTATTATTGTTTCAAGAAGATAATGGATTTGAAGTTATGAATAGATTATGAATTATATAAAATATTTATAATACTAAACTTCAAAATGATATAGACCTAACATGCATAGGTAGACATGTTTGCATTAATACCCGTTTAAGACATAATTATACTGATTTAAAAGTACTTTTATCCTATAAAACATATGAAAAAGAATTTTGACTTAAAATAAAATTGGTCTCTAAACTATACTGCTTTATTTAGGTATTTAATTTTTTTGTCAGAAATAGTATTTAAACTATATTTTTATTATCAGTTTTAGTCTAACCATTATTTTCGGTTAAAAAACCCATTTGATCAACCGTATTGCACCATTTGGCATTTTCTAATTATATAAAATTATTGTATTCAATATTAAATAAAAATTAAAATATTATTTAATATTATGTTTTTCACTCTGTCCCATTCATCTATCTTCATCATATTCTTTTCCAATTCTTGTATTTTCATCTCCCTTTTTGGTTTTCTACATTTACCTTTTACAACCAAAATTCTAAACGTTAACGAACTAAACAAATCATTAACCTTTAACCTGCGTCGCTCATGAATGTTTCAAAGTAAAAAGTATGATATAAAAAAAAAAATCTCTACATCACTAGATTCGATTGTTCTAAGACATTTCCAACTTCAGGTTTTCCTCTAAAATTTATAATGGTTCAGGTTTTTTTTAATCAAATCTAAAAGTTTTTCACATTTTAGAGTTTTCTTAATTAAATCTAAAATTTTCATTATTCTAACTTTAGAGGTTTGCGACCCAATTCTCTTCTGCAATTTTTTTTTTTTTTTTCTTTTAGTTTTCCTCGAAATTTTGACAACCCCATTTTAATCAAATTTGTGAAAATCTTTGGTGGAAGATTAGGAAATTTGAGTTATTTTTGAAAAAAGATAGAGATTCAGCTATGAGTGCAACCATAATTACCAAACCAAATATTCTATTGCCACAATTACAATAAACTATCAGGCATAGATAGAAGCCCTATAATGGATAAAATGAAGATACAAGGGAGAAGATTCTGGCGAGAAGGAAGACTGGTGGCTAGGTTGTTTTGCAGAAGAAGAAAATATTATGTTTTTGAAAAATGAAAGAAAAAGAAAGGAAAAATAATTTAAATTATTTTTGTTAATATTAAACTTAATTTTTATTAAAATGCGATCTGACACATGATTGGTTGAGAATTTCTTTTTTACGGGAACTAAACAACCTATATTTTTATTAATAATTTAATTTTTGTAACGTAATGATATTTTAGATACCATTTTTAAAAAAAATAAATACTTAAGTGGTAAATTTGTTTTAGAATTAAGATAACTTTTGTGGTTGATTGATGGTTTGGGTAAAATTTCTTTTATTTTAATTGGTTAAATCCTACATTTATGGTTGAATGTAATAAATTAAGAAATTTAATACTATTTTCTTTCTTACTAATAATTTTATTTTTCAAAAATAGAAACTAGAAAATATGCAGTAAAAGGAGAGGACTCACCGACTGTAGCAGAATTATAAGTATTCATTCCAGGCTGGTGAACATTTAAAGCGCCGGTAATAATGGTTTTGCCCATCCCTTCCCCCAAAAATACCACATTTTTCTTCTCAAACGGGACCCTAACCGTTTCTTCGTACACCCCTTTCCTTATTTTTATCACATATTGATCCCTCCCCTTTTTGTTATTAGGTGCAGCATCTACGGCCTCTTGCACCGTCTTGTAACACTTTCTATGGTTTTTACACACCGTTACATCCACCTTCAAATTTGACGGAAAACCTCCTTTAAATCTCAACTCCAACTTCCCACCCGACACCTTCTCATAAAACCCATCCCGTTCTGTTTTGGGCGGGGTCCATAAGGTGGTGTCCTCCCCGTAATTATCATAGGCCACCATCATGCTTAATGCGTTGCTGCTATGATGTACTAGAGAGTCCAAAAACAACATGGTGTCAACGACCAATTTGGTGTCATTTACGTACTTGAGCGCCCCCCAACAATTTTGTTGGTAGCCAAGAGCCGCGCTCATCCATGCACGGGCATCTTTTATATTCCCATGTGTTAACGCATAATGGGCTGATTTGATGCGGTAGATTGAGTACGAAAGGATATCCAAACAGATGGTGGCGATATTGGTACGGTTAAGGTTTCCCTTGGAGGTGTCAAGGATGGATTTTACCATGGATTGTCCAGTTTTGAGGTTGTGGTCAGAGACAGAAATGGTGGATTGGATGATTTGAAGGGAGGTTGTGTTGGGAGGGAGGTGGGATAATTGTGTTAGGGAGGTTTCACAGAGTTCCGGGAAGCGGGTGGCCTGACATGCATGGTAGATTTGAGATGGAGTTGATTTTTCATGGTCGTGATGAGCGGAAGAAAAAATGGCTAAGAAAATGACGAGGGAAACGGGAAGAAAAATATGAACAATGGACATTTTGAAAAAATATATATAAGGGAGGATATTTTAAAAGATCGTAATAGCAGCTATGGAACATAGATCCTGGAAGATAAATATCAAAGCACTTAACCTTCAAGGACAAGGAAGAGTTGGTTTTGAGGTAAGCTTTTATGGAGGATTTTTTTAGGATTTAGTTACGGTAGGTGGCGAAGATGTAGGCATGTCTTTAAGAGTATACAACATTTTAATGGTCTAATTATCCTCATCCGTGTACCTCTCATTAAATTTCAGAAATTTAGGGCTATTTTTATTTAATGATTGAAATTCAATGCTCAACGCCTCACATTATTTTCCCCAAATTGGATTATGTTTTTATAAATTGCTCATGTGACCAATTTTAAGATGCGTGTAGTATTTGTCCCATGACAAGTTTTGTATTTAAAATATACTATATTATTTAATTTAATGAAATTTCTTTGATGATATTATCAAATAAATTTCATTTTATTAAATAAAAAATAAAAAGATTAAAATTTTCAGATAAAAATAAATGAACTAAATTTCAAATACATTAAGAATATAAAGATTAGGAGCCTATTCTAAATTACTAAATAAAAACCCTTCAATTATTTATTTTTATTTTACGCAAATAAATGCTAAAATTTTATTTTTGAAATGAAATAAATTTATATAATAAGAGTGTCACAAATAAAAATTTTAAATGAATTACATCATACACACCATAATGAAAATTTGTACAATAAATATATTTATTAAAAGTTTATGAAAGAATTAAACGATACTTCAATTTAAATGGTAAAATTAAAAGCTTGATATTCTTTTAAACTTAATTCAAATATTATAATGCTTACAATTTTATTTATTTATAAAATAAAATAAAAATATATATATCATTATTATAATATAACATCTTTTCTAAAATAATAGATTTCTCAAGTCGAGGTTTGATTATAGTAAAATGAAAAATATAACAAGTTATTTAATTAATTTGATAAAATTGAAGGTTTTTTTTAATTGAAGGTGGAGGAGGAGGAGGCACTTAGAAATTAACGGGGAAGTTAGTAATTGATGATGGTAAGGAATGTTTTACATTTTTGGAATGCGAAGCCAACAAAAGAGAATTAATAAAGACAACAAATGGTAGTCATGAGCTTGGTTTTGTTTCAAAGGAATGCCACAGATCTTACTTTCTGAAAGTTGTGTGATATTTAAAATACTTTGTTCATTTTAGTTCGGTTTATATTAATATTATTATCTATATAAGAGGATGTAAGTATAAATATATTGAAATATATTTATTTTTTTATTTAAAATTAAAAAATCATGTTTAATTATAGACATTATATTAAAAATGAATAAAAATATTATTATATTAAAAAACGAGTTGGAGTAGTAAATGAAATTTATTTAAAATTTAGTTTGGATGATTCAAACTTTCAAATCATAAATATGAATGTATTCTTTATAGAAAAATTCGATTCTAACTTTTTTATAATTATATATTACAAAATTATGCTATGATATTCATATTTATATTTATAATTACATTTATATAATTTATTTTATAAAAATAAAAATATAAAATATTATAATATAAATATTAAAAATATAAGTTATATATTCATTTTTAAAAGTAATAAACTTAAATTTTTTTTTAGTAACAAAATTAAATTATTAATGATTACATAAAAATAAATCTTGTAATTTTTAAACAAAAATATTTATGTTAACAAAAGGGCATTGCTAAAAGCAGAAGCTACATAATTAAATTGGTGCATGAGGTAGTGCTTGAAATGGTGGTCACTCCTTCATGCACTAAATGAAAAACAATAATCACATAAAATATAAGAAGATGATTACATAGTTTAGTTTCCCTACATCCGTGAACCCAACCTGAGTGAGAAATATGCATTCTCTTCAACAATTATAAGGAGAACTTACTCAATCACACAACCCATGATTGTTTCCCTCACCCTTACACTTTGAAGATACAATACTCTCACTACTATGATCACCCCTTGAGATCACAACAAGTAAAACTAAAACAGAAAATTTTACTAAAAAAAGCACTCTTACAAAATATTCTCACAATAGATTCAGTGTCTAACTCTTAGTACACCTTCCTAAACAAGTCTCTCAAATATATAGACTTTGATTTAAGACTTGCTTATAATGGAAGATCTAATACAATCCCAATAAAACTATAATACCATAAGAATACACTATAATAATAACGTATGAAATAAATATGAACTCTTGGCAACTTATAAGTAGAATCACAATACAATCCAAAGTCCATAGTCCAAGTGATTACTTTGGAGAAATTTGGTTCAAATCAAATACCAATATTTAAATTCCCATGCAGTATGATATTCCATAATGGACCAAATATTCAACATAAAATCGACATAGCCCATATATAAAATTCTGTTGGGGATCAACCCGATTAAGCAATGAACAAGTAAAAAATAGCGGAAGAAATTGAGAAATTGAACACAAATTTAACGTGGAAAACCCCTCCAAAGAAAATAAAAAACCATGGGCAAAGATAATTTTACTATAATGGGAAAAGAACGAAGAGTACAAAAGATAGGGATAAAAAGCTAAACCCCAAACCCCAAAAATAAAGAACCCTCAAAATGTAAACACAAAATTCTCCAAAAGTGTTATGAGTTCTAGTCTTTAATGGGTGTTTTCTAAAGTTGTAAAAGAGCCTATTTATCGGCTAAATTCATATGTCAAATAATAATATCTAGACTAATCAAAGTTTGAATGAAATAAATAAACAAAGTTTAACTAGGGGATTATCTCTTAAATTTGATTGAAATATGAGTCATACTCAACAAATCTCCACCTTGCTCATATTTCCACAATGCCAAAGCCCTCCACAAACCTATCTTGAACTATGCAAGGAATTAACTAAGTCAAATTTATGCTTTAGAAGCTGGAAGACTTATAGCCTTCGACTTGTGCACTACTAAATCAAAACTAACCCAGGTCTGATTTTCACGAACACATTATCCTAACTTTTCAAAACTTGCATCCAAAAGAGAGCATCTTTTCAATGAAATGGTCATACCTTTTTCCCTCCTGTAACAACCCAATTTCAATGAAATCGGAACAGTGGTTTCGGGACCAAAATCCAAGCCGAAAATAAAATTTATTTTTATTTTATTTCATGGTTCGTATTATGATAGTGATGTCATGTGAAATATTGATAAGAAAATTTTATCAATTACGTGTTTAATTAGGGAAAGGACTAAATCGCATAAAATGAAAAAGTTGAATTCTAGTAGCTATAAGGATTAAATAGCTATGGAATTCAAAAACTTGAGGTCCTTATATGGTAATTAGTCCATTAAAGAAAAGTATGTAGATATCTTGGTGACTCATCCATGGAAATTTAGAAAAAGGGCAATGACTAAATTGGAAATTAAAATAATTTAATTAATTAAAAGATGATGAAAGAAATAACATCTTATTTTTATGTCATCTTCATCCCCAAAATACATGGAATCCCTAGGAGAGCGAGAAGAAACTTTCTTGGCTTAATTGGGTAAGTTTTCATGACCCATTTTTAGTAATTTTGATATTTTTGAAATCGAGATAGCTTAATCTATCTATTTGGGGGACCAATTTGAAAAGTTATCAAAGTATGGAAATTATGTAATGGATTAATATGCTAAAATTAGAAATTTATGGTAGAAAATGAAAGGTTTTTGATAGATAAACAACTTTTACAAAGTGATTTGATGAAAACATGATTTAAGGACTAAAATGTAAAGTTGTGAAAATTGAAGAAAAATTATGAATTTTATAGAATATATGAACTGTAAATTTTATAGTGAAATTTTGGTTAGGCTTGGAATAGGGAGTAAATTGCATAAATTTCATTTTCTGAACCTAAGGATGAAATGGTAATTTTACCTAGGATGTAAATTGAACCCACTTGAATATGAAATGTGATAAATTGATGAATAAATTCATTTATATAGATCCAGACAACACAAATTCGAGGTTAGATCGAGAAAAAGAAAAATTTTCGGATTAGTAGATTTTAAACGCGAACAAGTGTCAATGTAAGTTCGTGTAACTTAATCGAGCATGTAAATATGTTAACTTAAATGTTATGTTTGTATGCAATATGATTTATATTTATGTGAATATTACAAATGTGCGAAAGGATTACATGTTTGGAAATGTTAGAAAAGGGTTGAGTTGTTTGAATATTGAATTTCGATGGATAAATGTGATTCCCTTATAAAATGAGGTCCTACATTTGTTCCTGACGAGATTTAGCTCGGACGAGTAATCCTATTGACCTCATTATAGAAAAGATTTAGACCGGACGAGTAATCCTAATATAATACCTCTCGAGTATACGTTACAATTCGGATTTAGCCTGGACTGGTAATCCTGTTATACGATATGTGGCTCGAGAGTGTGTTCTTGATTAAGTGCCCTAATAGATACTCTTGAATAAGAATTGACGGGTTATTGAATTGTACACCTTGAGTGTACTAACTGAATATCCATTGAAATTTCAATGATTTATCGGACAAAACTTTTGGCATGATAAGAAAATTATGAGATGAAATGAATAATGGCTTGAGAAAATATTGCATAATGAGCTCATATGTGTTATTTTATGTGTATGAGAATTTTGTGAGTAACATGTTTGATTGAATGCTTCTATTTAGGAAATTTTGCCAAGTTGATGGAAAACATGTTATTGTATGCTTAGATTTAATAAACGAGATTTGGTAAGTTTAGTTTCTGATATACGAACTTACTAAGCATGTAATGCTTACTCTGTTTTATTTTCCCTGTTATATAGTGCTTGGAAGCTCGCGAAGGTTAGAAATTTGTTGGAGCATCATCGCACTATCCACTAGCTGATTTTGGGTATATATAGTAAAATCATTTTGATATAATGGCATGTATAGGATAACTTGGTCATTAATGGCTTCAAAATGATGCTTGTAATATAGCCATTGGAATGGCTAGTAATGGGTTGTTTTGGTATACTTATAATGTTATACTATGGTAGCTACATATATTTTAAGTAGTTGATCCAATTATGTCTAACATATGAACTAAATCAAGGTAAGATTATAAACATGTATGTTTGTAATGATATGCCAAGTTGAATGATATAATTTGCTTAATTTGAATGCTAGAATTGGTTGGTTTATGGATGAAAGTTTTGGTGTAGGTCATTGGTAAAATTTTGGGTGAGAAATGAAGCTAGAAATGACTTTATTTTTTCCACACGATAGACACACGGGTGTGTGTCTTGACCGTGTGTGACACACGGCCTGGTACATGGGCGTGCGGTTAGGCCGTGTGTCCCTTGCACCTTAAATTTGAGAAACAAAATGCTTAGAATTGAGCACACGGGCAGAGACACGGGCGTGTGTCTCAACCGTGTATGCTACACGGCCCAGAACATGGGCGTGTGTCTTGGCCGTGTAAATCCTACACCTAATTTCAAAAAATTAAATTAACCACATGGCCTAGCACACGAGCGTGTGGCTGGTTGTGTGGCATAAGTCAGAGAGTTACATGGTGTTAAACACGGCCTGTAGCACGGGTGTGTCCTATGGTCACATGAGCGTGTCCCTTGGACCACACAGGCGTGTGAGCCTTGTAACTTGAATTTTTTTTTGAAATTTTGCAAAAAGTTCTTAGAGTTTTCAATTAAGTCCCGGCTCGATTCTAATGCTCATATTGGGCCTCGAAGGTCCATATAAGGGACGTTAGGAGTAATTTCGGTAGTTGAATAAAATTTGACATGAATTATTTGTAAATGCTCTGAAAACTCTAGTAACGCTCCATAACCCTGTTCTAGCGATGAATATAGGTTAGCGGTGTTACATCTAATGGTATCAGAGCTATGGTTAATCTGATTCTCGAATTTAACATAGTAAACACGAGTTTAGCTATACATGCCATTATATAATTTGTGATAGTGTGATGTCTCTTGATCATTTCAATTCAGTTTTTCATATAGTAATGTCATCTATCCAAGCTAGAGCTGAATCCGAGGAAGTTGGGAGCAATGCTTCAGCTTCACTTCAAAGAGTTGCATCTGCATCTGGAAGTGAAAGGCCCGTATCTGAGGGCCGAAGTGAGGAGGCAAAATAAGCCTGCTTTCAATTGATGAATGAATGGTTTACTGAGTACTTAAAACAAACCCCGCTGTACAACAACCTCCCCACTTGCTCCTCAATCGATTTCTAAGGTACCACAGGGTACTTAACCCACTAGAACTGGTAAGCCTCCGGTAGATAAAATTTGTAAATATGGGTAGAAGAATTTAGAGCTACCGCAGATGATGATCTGAAAAGGGCTGAATTTTGGTTGGAAAATACTATCCGAGTTTTTGATGAATTATCTTGTACACCTGCTAAATGTCTGAAATGTACAGTATCTCTACTGAAAGACACAACTTATCATTGGTGGAATACCATAACTTTGGTAGTACCTAGAGAGAATGTTATATGGGAATTCTTCTAGGCTAATTTCAGAAATAAGTATGTTAGTAAGAGATTTATGGATCAAAAAAAGAAACAATTTTTAGAACTCAAGCAGGGAAACATGACTGTATCTGAGTATGAATGAGAATTTGTTTGGTTGAGCAAATATGCCAGAGAATGGGTTTTAACTGAGGTTGATATTTGTAAACTCTTTGAAGAGGGTTTAAATGAAGACATCAAATTGTTGATCAGAATTCTCGAAATAAGGAAATTTGTGGTACTGGCCGAACGAGCACACAAAGCTGAAGAATTGAGTAAAGAAAAGAAACAAGCTGAAATAGATGCTCGAGTTTCTGGAAAAAGGATTATGAGTAAGTCACAATCATCTACTTCGAAGAATTTAAATAAGTATAATGATCATGTTACCACCTCTACAAGATATTCTGGAAAAGAGCAGGGCTCTCAACGCTCTAACCAGAGGTCTTCATCTCCATATGTGACCAATGTGGGTAGTGTCTGTAATCCCAAGCCGAAATGTAAACATTGTAACAAATTTCATCATGGAGAATGTCGATTTAGAAGTGGAGCTTATTATGGATGTGGTTC
Organism: Gossypium rotundifolium; assembly: GCA_025506655.1. Taxonomy (NCBI): domain Eukaryota; kingdom Viridiplantae; phylum Streptophyta; class Magnoliopsida; order Malvales; family Malvaceae; genus Gossypium; species Gossypium rotundifolium. Next base: position 64,982,834 of record CP106732.1, on the reverse strand, counting down.
ACTTGACCATTTTCTCAGAGATTATCTAGAAAGAGCTGAAAGGGAAATACAACCGACTCTAAAGTCTAGTAATCCTCTTTCGAGAGGCAGACCACCCCGTCACCCAAGTAACGTCAACAATAGTGGAAGTGCTACAAAAGATTCAACCTTTAAATTTGAAGCACGAGCACCGGTAAAGACATATGCTATTCATGCTAGAGAAAATGCTTTTACACCAGATGTTATTACTGGTACATTTTCTCTACTTGATACTGATATTACTGCTTTAATTTATCCTGGTTCCGCACATTCATACATATGCACAAAATTAGTGTCTGTTAAAAGTTTACCTGTTGAATTCACCAAATTTGTGGTTAAAGTTTCAAACCCCCTAGGCCAGTGTGTTGTGGTGGATAAAGTCTGTAAAAACTATCCGTTGATGGTAAAAGGTTATTACTTTTCGGCTGACTTAATGTTATTGCCATTTGATGAATTTGATGTGATTTTGGGAATTGATTGGTTAACCCAATATGATGCAGTGGTAAATTTTAAGCAGAAATATATTGTATTGAAATGTCAAAGTGGTGAATTACTTCATGTTGAATCTGATAAACTGGATGGATTACCTAATGTATTTTCAGCAATATCAAAACATAAATATGTCAAAAAAGGTTATGATGCTTATCTTGCATATGTGTTGGATACTAAAGTATCTAAGTCAAAGATTCAGTCAGTGCCGGTTGTTTGTGAATTTCTTGATGTATTTCCAGAAGAATTACCTGGTGTAACACCCTTTACCCGTATTCAATGTCGAAAATAGTACGAGGCATTACCGACTTACATCACAAACAATCATAAAATTTCGAGTCATAAATTTGCGTCCAAATTAAAATCATTTGCATTCAAACATAAAGTCCCTAATATGAGCCTACGAGGCCCGAAGCATGCTTTGGAAGTGGTTCGAGACTAAATCGAGAACTTTAGAAATTTCTACAAAACTTAAAAAATTTTCCACTATACAAGAGGGTCACACGCCCGTGTGGATATGGGACATGCCCGTGTGGATATAGGACACACCCATGTGGGTAGGCCGTGTGGTCACACACGCCCATGTAACTCTCTGACTTGTAACTCATGAACAAATTGAGATCACACGGCCAAGTCACACGTCCGTGTGCTAGGCCGTATGGAAAATTAATTTTCACAAAATAGGTGCAAACTTCACACGACCGGGCCACATGCTAGTGTTCTAGGCCATGTCATCCACATGGTTGAGACACACGCCAGTGTCTCTGCCCGTGTGCTCAATTTCGAGCATTCTGTTTCTCAAAATTAAGGTGAAAGGGACACACGACCAAAACACATGCCCATGGAACAGGCTGTGTGTCACACACGGTCTAGGCACATGCCTGTGTGTCTACCCGTGTAGACAAAATAAAGGGTATTTACCAAGCCATTTTCCACCCTCATTTACACCTACACTTACACCAATTCAATGACACAATTCATGGCATACTTAGGCAACCAAAACATCTACAATCATGGCTAGAGCATATCAATTCATTGTCAACACTTAACATACTTACGACATCATATTCTACCAAACTAAATCATACCAATCTCACAACCACAAGTATCAACACCAATACCTTCTTCAAGAAAAGTTTTGTTTAAGTCTTCTAACATATCAAAATACCAACTTAACCATTTAACGAAAAAACCAAATAGCCACATTCAACCATTTACTAAGTATTGATAAACCATATCACTAACAAGGCATTGGCTCATACATGCATATATATAACATATAAACTTACAACCAATTCAACCAAAATGAGCCAAGTTACATGGCCAAATGCCACATCAAACCTTTGACAATTACAAGCCAATACATTTGGCCAAATTCATAATGACACATATAACAAAATGACCAAGTCCCTATACATGTCATATACTAAAAATGCTAAATTTCATCAATACCCAAGATGATAGTTTTGATAGTGTGAGGTGAATCTCCGATGATCCCCAATCCTGAGCTAGCTTGGCGACACTATAAAACATGGAAAAAATAAATGGAGTAAGCTATATAGCTTAGCAAGCTCGTATGCAAGAAATAAGGAAACCATATCATACAATCAACATTCAAGTGATATAATTTAAGATGATGTAATTTTACCATAAGTTTCCAAATTATAATTCATTCTTTCACAACTTACCTTTAAGTCATCATTTCTCAAATTCAATAAACATAAGCTTTATGTATGTACCTGTACCATCTCGTAATATGTAACAGCCCGATTTTGGGGCTAGTCGGAATAGTGGTTTGGGACCACAAATTTGACATAGAAAAAATTATTTTTATTACATTTCTATCTACAATTTTACAAAATGATTTTGCAAATATTTCATTCGAAAATTTTGACATTTGGGCACTCAATTTAGTAAAAAGGACTAAATTAGAAAAAGTGCAAAAGTTGAGTTCTACATGCTAGAGGTGTCTAATTTCTATGAAATTTTAAATTGAAGGTATTTAGATAGCAATTAGACCATTTGTTAAGTTAGTGGACAAAAATGGATATGGTGAGATAAAATTTCAAAGTTTTAAGTGAAGGGCATTTTGGTCATTTGGTAAATAAAAGAATAAAATTTCAAAATTTGCTCATCTTTCTTCAACCTTGGCCGAAAGTTGGGAGAGCACCATAGCTAGAGTTTTTTTCATCTTTCAAGCTTGATTGTAAGTACATCCTAACCCCGTTTTTAATGCTCTTTATGTTTTTGAAGTCATTATCACTCGATATACCTATTTCTACCATTAATTTAAGGAATAATAAAGGTTTAGGGTTTGACCCATGTTGGATATTTGTGTATTTTGATGTCTAATGGTAGATTATGCATGTTTGATGTGTGTAAAAGTGTGATTAAATGAAAAATATGGACTGCTATAAGTATCAAAGAGGATCATCTAGGCTTGGAAAATGAATAAGTTGAATAAATTTCATTTTTCGAGCCTAGGGATAAAAATGTAAATATGTTAAAATTCAGGGGCAAAAATATAATTTTTCCATAATATAATTTTTGGACTGAATTGAATAATGTGAATCATAAATGAGTTAAATTTGCTATTATAGATCAAGAGAAACAAGTTTCAGACCTAGATCGGGGAAAAACAAAGTATTTGATGATTAGGTCCTATTCCTACTATTTTTATACCGAGGTAAGTTCGTATGTAAATATTGCATTGTTATTCATGCTTTAATTGCTATATTATTGTATGAATTGTTATTTACTCTTGAACGAAATTGAAAAAGTTTGACAAATGAGAAATCCCGGTTGAACCTTAGGAATAGGTAGGATACAAATGTCATGACATTAGGGTTAATTAAGATTACGTGTAAGACCATATCTGGGATATGACATCAATATGAGATTTTGTGTAAGACCATAGCTGGGCTATTGGCTTTGATATGAGATCCCATGTAAGACCATATCTAGGATATGACATTGGTATGGTACTATGTGTGTGAGATTCCACGAGTATCCTTTATTATTCCAAGTGGTTCAATGGGAAACTTAACTGAAATGTTAACGTTGCGAAAGACCATGGTGTGTTGGCAATTGGTATAGGTATGTACTAAGAACTTATGCCTAATGAGCTTGATTTGTGAAGAATCTCTTGGTAAGGTTATGATTGTGCAAGATATGATATTAAGGTTTCTAATAATATCCATACCAAGTTGGACCATAAGATTTTTAATGACATTTATGTTAATTCATTTCATGTTAGTTGCATGATAAATGTATGTTTATGATGCTTATTATTTGTATAGGAACTTACTAAGCTTTAAAGCTCACTCATTTTTCTTTTCCTTTGTCTTATAGTGTCACCAAGCCAGCTCGAGGATCGGAGACTGTCGGAGATCCATTCACACTATCAAATTATCATTTTGGGTACTTATGATTACAATATTTTGAGTTATGGCATGTATAGGGACTTGGTATTTTTTTATGTGTTATAATTGATTTGGCTATATGTGTTGGCTTTAATAGTTGATAATTCATTTTGTAAATGGCCATTTGATATTTGGTTAATATTGGTTAAGTATATATATACATATGATGATGTTTTCATGAATGTAGGAAATTTCATGGTTTGAGATGCTAAGTATGTGATGTTTGTTTGTGATAAATGATAGCATATAAATGATATGTGGATGCCTTGAGTATGGCTAATTGGTTGTAAGTGTATGCTTGGATTGGTGCTATGTTTTGTTGAGTAGGTTGGTGCATGGAAGGGTGGCAAAAAGGCTTGGTAAATAGCCTTATATTTGTCCACATGGGTAGACACACGGGCATGTGTCTAGGCCGTGTGCGACACACGGTCTGCCCCACAGGCATGTGTTTTGGCCGTGTGTCCCCTACACTTTAATTGTTGTAAAACAGAATACTCAGTAATGAGAACATGGGCAGAGGCACAGGCATATGTCTCAGCCATGTGGATGGCATGGCCTTGAATACGGGCATGTGCCCTGGCCGTGTGAAGTATGCACTTATTTTATGAAAAATTATAAGAATTTTATCGATCAGACGGCCTAAGCACACGGGCGTGTGACTTGACCGTGTGACCTCAATTTGATGATGATGTCATAAATAGAATGCTCCCTAATTTGAACATGTCCTGAAACATGGGCGTGTCTTAGGGTCACATGGGCATGTCCGAAACCCACACAGGCGTGTGACCCTTTTTTCATGAAAAATTTTCTAAGTTTTCCAAAAAATTCCAAAGTTCTCGGTTTAGTCTCGAACCACTTCCGATGCATGTTTTGGGCCTCGTAGGCTCATTTTAGGGACAATATGAATGTTTTTGAAAAGTTTTAAATTTGAGTGGAAATTCCTGTCTAAGTTTTGAATGTTTGCTTGTGAATAAGCCCTGTAATGCCTCGTACCCTATCTCGGCGCCGAATACTTGTAAGGGATGTTACATAATAATTTACACGTATTGTCATCTTTGACATACGTGAACCACTCAAAATAAAAATTTTAGATACTCAGGAATCTTGCACACTAAGTGCCACATATGTAGCTAATGCTACCTAAAGCTCACATCACATAGTTGCTAGCTCTCGAGCTATTAACGGGCTTGCTCACACAAGTTGTCAGTCTAGACATAGCTATACGGTGCTACTCACACAAGCTGTCAAGTAACTGCAACGTTTGCAATACAATTCTTATCTCTCAAAGTCTATAATACAATTGTTAAATGTTTGGCGCGCTCAGACTCATCTCTGTAATAAATCATAATGTCATCAATAAACACAACTATAAACTTGTCCAAATACTGTCTGAAGCTTCGATTCATCAAATCCATAAAAATGGCAGGAGCAATAGTTAATCCAAAAAGCATAAAAAGAAATTCATAATGCCCATACCTCATTTTGAATGCGGTTTTGACACATCCGAGTCTTTAACTCTCAAATCTATCTTCAAGAACACTATTGCCCCTTTCAACTGGTTGAACAAATCATCAATTCTTGGTAAAGGATACTTGTTCTTTATCGTAACCTTATTAAGTTGACGATAATTGATACAAAGCCTCATAGATCAATGTTTCTTCTTAACGAATAACACCGGTGCACCCTAGGGAGAAAAACTCGGTCTCGTAAAACCCTTATCCATCAACTCTTGCAAATAAGATTTCAATTCTTTCAATTCGATTGAGCCATTTTATACGGGGCTATCGATATCGTTGAAGTTCTCGGCACCAAATCAATGGCTAACTCAACTTCTCTAATCAGTGGTAATCCAAGCAACTCTTCTAGAAACACATATGGATATTCACAAACTACTGGTACAAAATAGATCTTCAATTCAGACACTTTTGTATTCAGTACATACATAAGAAATGCTTCACAACCTTTCCTTACATACCTCTGAGTCGACATCGATGAAATCACAATAGGCAACTCACCTGACTCATCAATTCTCGGTAAATGATACTTGTTCTTTATCGTAACCTTGTTAAGTTGGCGATAATCGATACAAATTCTCATAGATCCATCTTTCTTCTTAACAAATAATGCCGGTGCACCCTAGAGAGAAAAAATTAGTCTCGTAAAACCCTTATCCATCAACTCTTGCAACTAAGATTTCAATTCTTTCAATTTGGTCGGAGCCATTCTATACGGGGCTATCGATACTGGTGAAGTTCTCGGCACTAAATCAATGGCTAACTCAACTTCTCTAATCAGTGGTAATCCAGGCAACTCTTCTGGAAACACATATGGATATTCACAAACTACTAGCACAGAATCGATCTTCAATTCAGACACTTTTGTATTCAGTACATACGTAAGAAATGCTTTATAACCTTTCCTTACATACCTCTGAGTTGACATCAACGAAATCACAATAGGCAACTCACCCGACTCGTCCAGTTTAATCTGAAGAATTTCATTATTTTGACATTTCAATTCAATAGTCTTTCATCTATAATTTACTACGACATCATGTGGAGTCAACCAATCCATTCCAAGAATTACATCGAACTCATCAGACAGTAAAAGCATTAAGTCAGCTAGAAAACAGTGACCCCGAATCATTAAAGGACAACTCTTGCAAACTTTATTAGCTAACATATACTTGCCTAAGGGGTTCGACACTTTAATCACAAACTCAGTAGACTCAACAGGCAAACCTTTACTAGATACCAATTTCATGCAAATATAAGAATGAGTTGATCTAGGATCAATCAATGTAACTACATTAGTATCATAGAGAGAAAATGTACCAATGATCACATCAGGGGATGACGCATCTTCGCAAGCACGAATGACATAAGCTCTTACAGGTGCTCTAGCTTTCAATCTCACAGTTGAATCTTTGGTCACACCTTTGCTACTGGTTACATTTCCCGTATTTCTCACTAGTCTCTCTCTAGTAGCAGTGTTGCTCGATCTTGCATTCTAAAAATTATATTTCTCAGCCATTTTAGGGAAATCTGGAATGAAGTGATCTTGGGAGCCACATTTAAAGAAAGCCTGGTTATTTATTCTACATTCACTGGGATGTCGTCTACCACAGTGCTGACATTCAGGTTTATTAGACCTAGCATTACCAACGCTAGCTATTAATGTAGTTTGGGCCTTAGAACCTGAATATTGCTTCCCACGATCTCTGTTGGGATACCCAGCTGAAGCATTTGAATAAGTATACAAATCCCTCAACCTCTTTGATGAAGATTGAAATGACTTATTCATTTACCTCTTTCTCGAATCCCTAGCCTTAAACTCAGTTTTTCTCTTTTCTATTCCAAACTCTATGGCTTTGCAAGCTCGTTCAACTAGCACAACAAATTCTTTCAACTCCAAAATCCCAACTGATAGTCTAATATCCTCATTCAACCTATCTTCGAATCTCTTACACATAATAGCTTCTATTGATACACATTCCCGAGCATACTTATTGAGTCTAACAAACTCTCACTCGTATTTAGTCACAGCCATACGACCCTGTTTCAACTCTAGGAACTCTTTGCATTTCTAATCAATAAATCGTTCGCTGATATATTTCTTTTTGAACTCATCTTGAAAGAAATCCTAATTAACTCTTTCTCTCGGTACCACAGATATAAGAGTATTCTACCACTGATATGTCGAGTATCTAAGAAGTGATATAACACATTTCAAACACTCTTCCAGTGTGCAAGAGAGTTCATCAAATACCCGGATAGAGTTCCCAAGCCAAAACTCAGCCCTCTCGGGATCATCATCAATATTGGCTCTAAATTCTTCAGCTCTTTGTTTCTGAATCTTATCAATCGAAGGCTTATTCAGTCTTCGTAATTCCATACCTTGGGGAGCTATGGGAATCAATTGGGGGTTAGGTGGGGGTAGAAGATGTTGGGCAGCTAGATTTGTTCGAACAAACTCGGAAAACCACTCATTCATCCTTTGGAAAAAGGCTTCCCTATCCTCTCCTCCCTGACTAATCATGACAGGACTACTTTCAGATGGAGCTACCCCTTGAGCAGGAGTCGGCACATTACTTTCAACATCATCAGCTACTTCTTGGTTGGGATCCATTTACTATATGGAAACATAATTTAAATTATCAGGAGTCATCACACTATCGTAATTTATATATGGCATATATAGCTAGACTCTTACAAACGCTAGGTCAGAATCGACTAAACCATTGCTCTGATACCATTAAATGTAACACCCCTTACCCGAATTCAACACTGGAACAGGGTACGAGGCATTACCGGACACACATCATAAACAATCATAAAATTTTGAGTCATAAATTTGCATCCAAATTAAAATAATTTGCATTCAATCAAAGTCCTTAATATGAGCCTACGAGGCCCAAAACATGCTTTGAAAGTGGTTCGGGACTAAACCGAGAACTTTATAAATTTCTACAAAACTTAGAAAATTTTCCACTATACAGGGATCACACGTCCGTGTGGATATGGGACATGCCCGTGTGGGTAGGCCATGTGGTCACACACGCCCGTGTCTTGACCCCGTATAACTCTTTGACTTGTAACCCATGAACAAATTGAGATCACACGGCCAAGTCACACACCCGTGTGCTAGGCCGTGTGGAAAATTAATTTTCACAAAATAGGTGCAGACTTCACACGACCGGGCCACATGCTAGTGTTCTAGGCCGTGTCATCCACATGGCTGAGACACACGCTAGTGTCTCTGCCCGTGTGCTCAATTCTGAGCATTCTGTTTCTCAAAATTAAGGTGAAAGGGACACACGACCAAAACACATGCCCATGGAACAGGCTGTGTGTCACACACGGTCTAGACACATGCCCGTGTGCCTACCCGTGTGGACAAAATAAAAGGTATTTACCAAGCCATTTTCCACCCTCATTTACACCTACACTTACACCAATTCAATGACACAATTCATGGCATATTTAGGCAACCAAAACATCTACAATCATGGCTAGAGCATATCAATTCATTGTCAACACTTAACATAGTTACAACATCATATTCTACCAAACTAAATCATACCAATCTCATAACCTCAAGTATCACCACCAATACCTTCTTCAAGCAAAATTTTGTTTAAGTCGTCTAACATATCAAAATACCAACTTAACCATTCAACAGCAAAACCAAAGAGCCACATTCAACCATTTACTAAGCATTGATAAACCATATCACTAAAAAGGTATTGGCTCATACATGCATATATATATATAACATATAAACTTACAACCAATTCAACCAAAATGAGCCAAGTTACATGGCCAAATGCCACATCAAACCTTTGGCAATTACAAGCCAATACATTTGGCCAAATTCATAATGATACATATAACAAAATGACCAAGTCCCTATACATGCCATATACTAAAAATGCTAAATTTCATCAATACCCAAGATGATAGTTTTGATAGTGTAAGGCGAATCTCCAACGATCCCCAATCTTAAACTAGCTTGGTGACACTATAAAACATGGAAAAATAAATGGAGTAGCTATATAGCTTAGAAAGCTCATATGCAAGAAATAAGCAAACCATACCATACAATCAACATTCAAGTGATATAATTTAAGATGATGTAATTTTACCATAAGTTTCCACATTATAATTCATTCTTTCACAACTTACCTTGAATTCATCATTTCTCAAATTCAATAAACATAAGCTTTATGTATGTACCTGTATTATCTCATAATAATTTACACGTATTCTCATTTTGACATACCCGTGAACCACTCAGAATAAAAATGTCAGATACTCAGGAATCCTGCACTCTAAGTGCCACATATGTAGCTAATTCTACTTAAATCTCATATCATATCGTTGCGCGCTCTTTAGCTATTAACTGCTCGCTCACAAGTGTCGGTCTAGGCGTACCTATCTGATCTTTGCTCACACAAGCTATCAAGTAACTGCAATGTATGCCAGTATACTCAGCCACCGATAGGTCATACAAGACCAACACCTGGATTACATAATCACATAACACATGATAACCCTAGTGACATGTCACTTGTATCTTAATCTATTCCTAAGGTTCAAACGGGATTTCTTACTAGTCGAATCATCATCGAACTCGTTCGTAGAATTAAACTCGTCCACATAATCAATCATACAGTTCATGCAATATTAAAGCATTTAAATGCATTTATATTAAAGCTTATTTAACATACAACTTACCTCGGTTACAAAAACAGTCAAATGGGTCTATTCGTTAATTACTTTGGTTTTTCCCTGATCTAGACCCAAACTTTATTTTTCTTGATCTATAATGCCAAATTCAACTTATTTAATTATCACATTATTCAATTCAGCCCAAAAACACTTTATGGAAAAAATACATTTTTGCCCCTAACTTTTCAACTTTTTACATTTTAGTCCCTAGGCTCGCAAAATGATTTTCATTCGATTTCTTCATTACCCAAGCCTAGAAAAATCATTTTCATGCTCATGATAGCCCAAAATTTTCATTTATTCACATTTTTACACATATTTTATAGCTTTTTACAAACAAGCCCCTATTTGACATTTTCATTAAAAATTACTTTGAAAATGTTGTTTACCTAACATCAAACATACATTTTCTACCATTAATCATCAACACACATGCATATTCAACATGGATAAAATTTTAGACTTTGATTTTCTTTCAAATTATTCCTTAAAATAGCTAAATCAAGTTATAACATTCACAAAAACATTAAAATCATTAAAAATGGGACAAAGAAAAATTTACAATCGAGCTTGGAAGCTTGGCTAAACCATAGCTATCTCTTCTCTTGTAAAATTTGGATAGGGGAGGATGAAGTTGAGAAGATGACAGCTTTTATTTGCTTTATTTTGTCTTTTTTTACCAAATGACCAAAATGCCTTTAATACATAACTTTAAAATTTTACCTAGCCATGTCCATTTTTGTCCATCCTAAAGTATAATGGTATAATTACCATTTAAGGACCTCTAATTTAAGAATTCATTACAGTTAAACACCCTTAGCTTCTAGAACACACATGTTGCACCTATTGCAATTTAGTCCTATAAGTCAAATTGGACACTCTATCGATAAAATTTCTTAACAAAATTTTCACACAATCATTCAATCATACTATAGACCTTAAATAAATAATAAAATAAATATTTCTATCTCAAATTTGTGGTCCCGAAAATCACTATTCTGATTTGACCCAAAAATGGGCTGTTACACCTGGTTTACCACCGATTAGAGAAGTGGAGTTCTCTATTGACCTTGTTTCGGGGACAACAGCAATACCCATAGCACCTTACAGAATGGCTCCTACTAAATTGAAGGAATTGAAAACACAGTTGCAAGAATTGATTGACAGAGGTTTTACTCGACCTAGTTTCTCATCTTGGGGTGCGTCTTCTGTTTGTAAAGAAGAAAGATGGATCATTGAGGATGTGCATTAATTATAGACAGTTCAACAAAATTGTAATAAAGAACAAGTATCCATTGCCTTATTGTGACAGCATAATTTTGGGGCTAATCGAAACAGTGGTTTCGAGACCACTAACCCGAGGTTGAGGAAAATTATTTTCATATTATTTCATGTGTTGTAGCATGATTGTATGGATGCATGAAAATTTTTGTGCTTTAATTTTAACAATTGTATGTGTAATTGTGAAAAAGGACTAAATCGCATAAAGTATGAAAGTTTTATTTTACAAGGTAGAGGTACCTAATAGCTATAGAATGTAAAAATAGAGATCTTTAAAGTGAAATTAGGCCAATAGAAGAGTGTTGGTGGCCATATGGTATAGGGAGACAAGAGCATTTAATTTTTGGTCAAAATTGGGTGAATTAGGTGAGAAAAGATGAATAAAATATGGTAAAAAGAAAACTATCATCTTTCAATATTCACTCTTCATCTCCACCGAAAATTTCATGCTTAGAGGGGTTTTGAAAGCTTGAAAATTTCAGCAACTCATATTCTTTACAAGTAAGTGATTTTGGTGGTGTTATTTGATAATTTTTGTACTTTTGGAGTACTCAAAGCTTAATCTAGCTAATGAGAGGACTAATTTGTGATATGGTGTCTAGGAACTTGCCATGAGAATGGTTATGTTGTTAGCTGAGTTTTTATGGAAGAAAGTGAATGTTAGGGAGAAGAGAAATAACTTTTGTGAAAGGTGTTAGCATGAAAACACCTAATTAGGACTTGAATGCAAAGAATGTATTTGTGTCATAAATGCATGAAATAGATGGAATTGTGAGTAGTTGTAAGAGAAATAAATGTTCAGCTAGGCTTGTATAATGAGAAAATGTGTTGAAAAATAATTTATGAGCCTAGGGGCAAAATTGTAATTTTGCCATAGTATAATGGCAAAATGGTCATTTTTGCCTAAGTGTAGATTTTGATGCATTATGATCATAGAATGATCTAAATGAGTGAATTCTATTGTTATAGATCAAGAAGAGCGTGGGATCAATCTTGACCATGGAAAAGGCAAGGTTGCAGATTAAATCGAAAATCGAAACGTTTTGCACCGAGGTAAGTTTATGTGTAAACGATGCATTTTATATACACATTGTTGTTGTTGATAGGTGCATGGCATGATTGAGAACATGTATGATTCAAGTAGATTGGATTTGATAGTTATTGTATAGTTTTGTATGAATGATGAAATAGCTATGTAAATGTGTAATAATAACACTTGACGGTGAGCTAAGTGCGATACCACCTTATTACTTAACTATGATGGGCTATGTCCGATACCATCATTTATTACATTATTTAGTGGGCTGTGTGCGATACCACTATAATTACCCTTTTTGGTGGGTTTTGTGCGACACCACCCTATTAACAATTAATGGTGGGCTATGTAATAGCCCGAATTTGGGGCTAGTCAGAACAATGGTCTTAGGACCACTAATCCGACATTGAGGAGAATTATTTTAGTACTATTTTATATGTTGTGGTGTCAATATATGATTATATAGAAATTTTGGTGCTTTAATTTTATTAATAGCATGACCAATTGAGAAAAAGGACTAAATCGCATGAGATGCAAAAGTTCTATTTTTAAGGTAGGGGTACCAAATAGCCATAGATTATAATTAGAAGGATTTTGAAATGAAATTAGGCCATCTTTCATGAGTTGGCCGACCGTACAAGCAAAATAGGGGGACAAGAGCATTAAATGATAGTCAATTTGGTGGAAATTAGGTGATAGCATGAATAAAATAAAAGAAATAAAAGATGTTATCATATTTCACTATTCACTAATCTCTTTCAACCGAAAATTGAAGAAGAAATAGAGCTCTTGGAGCTTCAAACTTTCATCCACTCAACTCTCATTCAAGTAAGTGATTTAGGTGGTTTTAATTGGTGATTTTTGTGTTTTTGGAGTCCCCAAAGCTTAATCTAGCTAATGAGGGGACTACTTTGTGATATGGTTGAAAGTCCAAGGACTTGCCATGAGAGTATTTATGTTGTTAACTGAGTTTTTATGGAAGAAAATAAATGTTGGGGAGATGTGAAACAACTTTTATGAAAGGTGTTGTTGTGAAAACACCTAAATGGGACTAAGATGTAAATGTTATAGTTTGGTAATAAATGCGTGAAATAGCTAGATTTGTGGGTTCTTGTAGGAGGAATAAAGGCTCAACTAGACTTAATTGTTGAGGAAATGTGTTGAATAATAATTTATGGGCTTAGGGGCAAAATCATAATTTTGCCAATGTACAAGGGCAAAATGGTCATTTTGCCCAAGTGAAGAATTTGATGTATTGTAATCATAGGAAACCTAAATATATGAATTTCATGATTATAGATCAAGAAAAATGAAGCCCCGATCGAAACCGAGGCAAGAACAAGGTCGAGGATTAAATTGCACATCTTCCTACATTTTGTATATTGAGGTAAGTTTGTATGATTTCTAAGCTTTATGATTACTATCATTGAATTGCTTAGTATAATATATGTTGCTATTTTGTAATGCCTATCATTTTTGTGAACAAAGAGATTAAACATGAGCAAGCCCCGATTGAATATGAATTCCCTAGGATGCCCGATATACCACACAAGATATCATGTAAGTCCAAGGCAAGCTTGGCATTGATCAAGATATCATGTAAGTCCAAGGCAAGCTTGGCATTGATCAAGATATCATGTAAGTCCAAGGCAAGCTTGGCATATCATATAAGTCCAAGGCAAGCTTGGCATTGAGAAAGTTATCAAGGGCAAGACTTCATGTAAGTCCATGTCAAGACATGGCCTTGAAACCAAGATGAGAAATTCCATGTAAGACCATGCCTAAGATATGGCTTTGGTGGCATGCTAAGTGGGAAGAGATCTAGTATCCTCGGGTATTCATAGAAGTTCATCGGGCAAACAAGTAAGGTTAATAATGAGGTAACAAGAAGGGCTAAGAAAGCATAGCTAGCTTCAAAATGAATTAAATATTACTCATGTTATGAATGAAGAATTAGATGTCAAATGATTATTGTTTAAGTACGCTGATCAATGTGATCAAGTGACATAGGTATCATGTTTACTTTACAAAAAAAATGAGCATAGTGAGCATCATGAGACATGTAAGAACCAAGCATGAGTAAGTAAACTTTAGAGCTGAAATTACGATACTATTGTTATGCTAAATGGTTTTTATTAAGCAAGCTCAATGACATGTGTTTTACATGCAAATTTACTAAGCTAAATGCTTACGTATTTGATTGTTTCTTTCTATGTAGCCCCACCAAGCTAATTTGTAGATCATCGGAGTCGGAGCTCGTAGCACACTATTAACTCTTATTTTGGTATAGCCAAGTTACTTTACTAAGTATGGCATGTATAGGAAACATTCATTTTGTGGACATGTTTTTAGAAGGGCCTTTGTAAAGGCTATCAAGTTTATTATTCTTTTGTATATGGCTAATGATTGGCCAAATTTGACTAAGTATGTATGTTTATTGAGATTAATGAAGCATGTAGTATTATTTATAAAATTGGGTTGTTATTGCCTCGTTGAATTGTGTATGGATATGATCTTCAGTTCAAGGTGGCTAACGGCTTGGTAAATAGCCTATAAGTGCCCACACGGTTGGACACACGGGCGTGTGTCAATGCCATGTTAACCCTGAACCTTAGTATTATTAATTAGAATAGGCCACGGGTAAATTCCACCATCGTGTGTATAGGTGTGTTATACACACCGGTTGGACATGGTGTGTGCCCAGACCGTGCTGATTTAGTCAGTATATCGAGGACTAGCACACAGTCTAAGCCCACGGGTGTGTCATGGTCGTGTGAAATTAGTCAGTAGCCTTCCACGATTGGAAGACACAGGTGTGTCTAAGCGTGCGAAAATAGTCAGTAGCTTCCCACGGTTTGAGGGTATGGGCATGCTTAAGGGTACACGGGCGTGTTCCAAGTCACACGTGCGTGTGAACCCTATTTCAAAAATGAATTATTTGATTTAGTTCCAAAATTTTTCAGACATGAGTTTAAGGCCTCGTAGGCCCTCGTAATGTAGGTGTTGACTAAGAAAGTGAAAATTTTAAGTTGGAACAAAATTTTATAGCTCGTAAGTACATGTTTAAGTGAGTTTAAGCATAATAATGTCTCGTATCCAGACCCAGTATCGGTCTTGGGTGCAGGGTGTTACAGGCTAAGTGCGAAACCACCAAGTGATTTGGCATTGTGGTTGGATTAGTGAGAAATTATGATGTGTTGTATCATGAGAATTTGTGGTGTTAAGTGCAGGGTTGCAAGTGAATGAATGTAAGCATTAAGCTTGTGACATAGTTGGGATATGGTAAGGGATGAAATGAGTAAGCATGATTGTGAATGTGGATTGCTTTTGTTTAGTACAATGCTACTTGTTGTTTAGTGCATACTATGATGTTATTTGTTTACATGTAAACTTACTAAGCTTAAAGCTTACTTCCCTTTTCTTTTCCCTTGTCTTACAGAGTTAAAGAGTCGGATCAGAATATGAAGATAATTGAAAGGTCGCCCACACTATCAGCTCACCTCGGTATATCTAGACTTAGTACATTTGAGTATAACATGTATAGGGGCTAGACTAGGTAGATTGTTTTGTTATTTTGTCTAAGACTGTGTTAGCCCCTTTGTTGAGAAACTCTTGTGTATATAGCCATATTTGTTGGCTCATTGTTATATATATGAAAATATGAAGTTATTCATGGAAGTCTATATTGCAAAATATGAGTTGTTTAGTGATATGTTGAATGGATTCATGTTATTTGAGTTAGGGTGGTGAAAATAGCTTGGCAAATAGCCTTGTTCTTGTCCACACGGGTAGGCACACGGGCATGCGTCTAGGCCGTATGTGACACACAATCAGTCCCATGGGTGTGTGACCAGGCCGTGTTCCCTGCATGATAGTTTTTCCAAGTCAGTAAGCTTTGTAGTAAGCACACAAGAAGAGACATGGCTGTATGTCTCAGCCGTGTGGAAGGCACGACCATGGACATGGGCGTGTGCCCAGCCATGTGAAGTCTGCACCTTGAATTTAGAATTTAAATCGCCACACAGTTAAGCACACGGGCGTGCGACAGGCAGTGTAACACCCCATACCCAAGCCCGAGGCTGGGACTGGATAAGAGATATTACCATGCTTGAACTCATTAAAACATACACTTATGGGCTGTGAAATTTCATTCCGACTTAAAAACTTCTCTATATTAGTCTAATCATACATTACATGGGCCTACGAGCCTTAAGCACATATCTAAAAACTTTCTGAACTTAATCGAAACCTTTCTTTAAAGCAAGGGTCACACGCCCATGTGGCTTGGGACATGCCCGTGTACCCCTTGACACTCCCATGTTATCAACCGTGGGGAGCTACTGACTATTTTCACATGGCCTGAACACGCCCGTGGGCTTAAACCATGTGATAAACCTTGATATACTAACTTGATCCACACGGTATGGGCACACGCCCATGTTCAAACCGTGTATTCTACACGGCTCAAACACACGGCCGTGGGGTTGTATCGTGGCCTATCATGATTAATAATAATAAGGTGCAGGGTTCACATGGCCTAGACACATGCCTGTGTGTCTAACCGTGTGAGCACTTAAAGGTTATTTACCAAGCCATTTACCACCCTAAAATCAAAATCAAACCAATACATTTCAAAAACTATACAACATGCTTCATTGAATACAACAACATACATATAACCAATTTTGGCTAACCACTTAGCCATATAAAAGAATAATGGTTTGATAACCTATACAATGGCCCTTCTTAAAACATATTCTCAAAATGAATGCTTCCTATACATGCCATACTTAGTAAAATAACTTGGCTATACCAAAATAAGGATTGATAGTGTGCTACGAGCTTTGAGTCCAACGATCCACAAGTTAGCTTGGCGGGACTACGTAGAAAGAAAAGATTAAAGACGTAAGCATTTAGCTTAGTAAGTTTGCATGTAAAACACAGATTAATAAACTTGCTTAATATAAACCACTTGACATAACAATGGTATTATAATTTTAGCTTTAAAGCTTACTTACTCATATTGATCTTCACATGTCTCATGATACTTACTATCCTCATACTTGTAAGGTAAACATGGTGTTTGTATCACTTGATCACATTAATCAACATACTTTAATTTAATAATCACGATCTCTAAATCATCATTCATAACATAAATAATACTCAATTTCAACTTGGTAATATCTTTGCTTATTTAGCTTTCTTGTTATCTCATTTTAACTTTACTCATTTGCTCGATGAATTTCTGCGAATAATTGAGGATGCTAAATCTCATTCCACGTAACTTAATGCCAAAGCCATATCCTAGATACGGTCTTACATGATATATCTCTTCTGGAATCAATGCCATGCTTACCTTGGACTTATATGATAAATTATTCAATGCCAAGCTTGGGTCCTTGGACTTACATGATAACTTGTTCAATGCCAAGCTTAGGTCCTTGGACTTACATGATAACTTGTTCAATGCCAAGCTTGGGTCCTTGGACTTACATGATAACTTGTTCAATGCCAAGCTTGGGTCCTTGGACTTACATGATAACTTGTTCAATGCTTAATCATATTGATTTCTTTATTTAAGAAACATTAAGCATTCCATGACAACAATGTACATTATACTAAGCAATTCAATGATAGAAATCATAAAGTTTAGAAATCATACAAACTTACATCAATATACAAAATGTATGTAGATATGCAATTTAGTCCTCGACTTTGTTCTTGCCTCAGTTTCGATCCGGACTTCGTTTTTCTTGATCTATAATCATAAATAGATCATTTAATAAGCATATTGACTAAATTGACTCATAACTCATTCTTTGAAACAATTATTATTTTGCCCCTATACTTTCTCATATTTGAACTTTTGCCCCTAGGCTCGTAAAATGATTTCTATACAACTTTCTTAAACTACATGCTTAGCTGATTAATAGTCTCAACTATAGCAATCATCAATTCTCACAAAATCATACATGTATGACCAAACTTAAGATTTTCACAATCAAGTCCCTACATGCATTTTCATGGAAAATCACTTAACAAAAGATGTTTCTACTACATCAAGCTTTCATAATCTTCCATAAAACATCAAAATACATTTTTGAACATCCATTATAGCTCATCAAATAGCGAAAAATAACTTACTCATGCTATTAGGGCTTCAAAAATACGAAGAATATCAAAAATCGGGCTTAGGAGCACTTACTTGTAAGCTTGGAAAATTGAAAGAGCCCTAACAATGGTTATTGTAATTTTTGGCAGCTTGGGGAAGAAGATGAATGGATTTTTGCATTCTTTTCCCATTTTAATCATTTATTAGGCAAATGACCAAAATGCCACTCTTTTTAAAAATTTCCATAAAACTATCTCACGACCAATTTTGTCCAAAAATTAAATTTTGGGGAAATTGCTATCTAGGGGTTCATAATTATTATTCTAAAGCTATTTCATACAAAAAGCTTCTAGAAATTCATATTTTGCAACTTTTTCAATTTAGTCCTTTTGGACCATTCAATCACAATTTAGCGAAATTGCTTCATGAAACCTGCATACTAGGATGCTAACATGACATAAACCTTAAAACTCATAATTTCATCTCGATTTTGTGGTCTCGTACCATTATTCTGACTAGGCCCTAAATTAGGTTGTTACAATTCTCCCTCCTTATGGATTTTTGTCCTCGAAAATCTTACCAGCAAAAAGGTTTGGATATTGGTTTCTTATATTCTCTTCTGTTTCCCACGTAGCTTCTTCTATTCCATGTCTTTGCCACAATACTTTCACCAAGGCAATACTTTTATTTCTCAGTTGTTTGATTTCGAGCTAAAATCTTGACTGGTTCTTCACCATAAGTCATGTCGGGACAAATCTCTATCTCTAATGGGATAATTACATGTGAAGGATCTGATTTGTAGCGTCTCAACATTGACACGTGAAACACATCATGTATCTTCTCCAATTCTGATGGCAAAGCCAAACGGTAAGCTACCGACCCAACTCTCTTAGTAATCTCGTAAGGTCCAATGAAACATGGACTCAATTTGCCTTTCCAGCAAATCTGAGAACTCTTTTCCATGGTGACACTTTCAAGAACACTTTATCCCCGACTTGGTACTCTATCTCTTTTCTCTTTAAATTTGAATAGGATTTACATCATCTCGAGGTCGCTTTTAAACATTCTCGTATCACTTTCACTTTCTCTTGACTTCTTTAACGGATCGACCCGTGAATTTGGTTTTCCTTGAGTTCGATTTAAAACAAAGGTGTTCTGCATTTACGCCCATATAGAGCCTCATAAGGCGCCATCTTTAAGCTTGACTGAAAACTATTATTATAGGCAAATTCTATCAATGGGAGAAACTTTTCCCAACTACCTTGAAATTCTAAAATACAACATCTGAGCATATCCTTGAGTACTTGAATTAACCTCTCTGACTGACCATCAGTTTGAGGATGAAAAGCTATGCTAAAATTCAATCTTGTACCTAAGGCTTCTTGTAGCTTCTTCCAAAATCTGGATGTGAATCTTGGATCTCTATCCGATATAATCGATAAGGGAACTCCGTGAAACCTTACTATTTTGAAACATACAAGTTTGCCAATTTGTCAAGGGAGTAATCCACTCATACTGGTATGAAATGGGCTGACTTCGTGAGTCTATCAACTACAACCCATATAGCATCCTTCTTGCTTGGTGACAATAGTAACCTCATTACAAAATCCATAGTGATACGGTCCCATTTCCACTCGAGAATCAAAATGGGCTGAAGTAAACCCAAAGGTACTTGTGTTCAGCCTTTACTTGCTGGCAAATCATGCACTTGGAAACAAATTCTGAAATAGCTTTCTTCATTTTTGGCCACCAATATTGTTGCTTTAATTCATTATACATTTTAGTACTTCCTAGATGTACAGACAAACATCCGTTATGTGCTTCATACAAAATTCTCTGAATCAACTCCTCTTTTCTCGGTATACAAACTCTATCTCTAAACATCAAGTATCCATCAAAATTAATCGAAAGTCGGATTCAACATCTAGCTCACACTGAGCTCTCTTGACTTGCAATTCACTATCTTCTTTCTGAGCTTTCAGGATCTCGTGAAAAAATATTGGTTTAGCTCTCAACTCGGCTATAATAGAACCATATTTTGATAAAGATATCCTGGAATTCAATGCCCTTAATGCAAAAAAGGGACTTCCTGCTCAAAGTATCAGCGACTACATTCGCCTTTCCTCGGTGGTAGTCAATGACCAACTCATAGTCTTTTATCAATTCTAACCATCTCTATTGCCTTAAGTTCAGCTCTTTCTGCATCATCAAGTACTTCAGGCTTTTATGATCAATAAAAATCTGACATCTCTCACCATATAAATGGTGTCTCCAAATCTTCAAAGCGAAGACTATGACAGCTAATTCTAAATCATGCGTTGGATAATTCTTCTCATGAGGTTTCAACTGTCTTGAGGCATAAGCAATCACCTTGCCTTCTTGCATGAGTACACAGCCTAATCCATTTAAGGATGCATCACTATAAATCACAAATTCTTTCCCTGACTCAGGTTGTACTAAAACTGGAGCTTCTGTCAACATTGCTTTCAACTTCTCAAATCTTTGTTGGCATCGTTCTGACCATTCAAACTTTACATTCTTCTGTAACAGTTTAGTCATTGGGGTTGCAATCATGGAAAATCCCTTGACAAATCATCTATAATAGCCGGTTAGACCTAGAAAACTTCTAATCTCAGAGATATTCTTTGGTGGCTTCCAATCCATTATGGCCGATATCTGATTTGGATCTACTCGGACTCCATCTTTCGAGATAATATGTCCACGAAATCCTACTTCCTTGAGCCAAAATTCATTTTTACTGAATTTAGCATATAGCTGATTTTCTCGAAGAATCTGTAGAACTGTCCGTAGGTGTT
This sequence comes from Gossypium rotundifolium, assembly GCA_025506655.1. Classification (NCBI taxonomy): domain Eukaryota; kingdom Viridiplantae; phylum Streptophyta; class Magnoliopsida; order Malvales; family Malvaceae; genus Gossypium; species Gossypium rotundifolium. The sequence goes on along the minus strand of CP106732.1, from coordinate 64,961,427 downwards.
CAGCATGATCATTCTCATCTCGAAAATAAAATAAAAAAGACTACAAACTTGTCGAGGTATGGTCTAAATATGTGGTTCATTAAATCCATGAATACTGCGGGAGCATTGGTCAACCCAAAGGGCATGACTAAAAATTCATAATGCCTATACCTCGTTCAAAAGGCGGTCTTGGATACATTTGAATCCTTCACTCTAAGCTGATAGTACCCTGATCTCAAGTCTATTTTGGAGAACACAGTGGCTCTTTTCAATTGATCAAACAAATCATCGATCTTAGGCAATAGGTATTTGTTCTTTACTGTCACTTTATTAAGTTAATGGTAATCTATGCACAATCTCATGGTGCCATCTTTCTTTTTCACAAATAAAACTGGAGCACCCCATGGTGAACAACTTGATCTTGCAAAGCCTTTGCCTGTTAACTCTTGCAACTGTGACTTTAGCTCTTTCAACTTTGTTGGAGCCATTCTGTAAGGATTAATGGATATCGGTACAGTACCGAGAGTTAGCTCAATATTGAACTCAACCTCTCTAACTGGTGGTAGTCTTGGTAATTCCTTGGGCAAAACATCCACGTACTCACGTATTATCAGTACTGATTCAATCTTCAGTTCTGTTCCTCTACATTCATCACATAGGCCAGATATGCTTCATACCCTTTTCTTATATATTTCTGTGCCGTCATAAGAGAAATCATTACGGTGATCTACCTTGTTCATCTGATTCTACATGAAGAGTATCCCTATCCTCACATCTCATTTCGATATATTTCTTCCTACATTTAACTATTACATCATGGGTAGTCAACCAGTCCATGCCAAGAATGAGGTCGAACTCATCAAATGGTAGCAACATAAGATTTACTTTAAAGCAATGACCTCTAATCATTAATGGACAATCTTTACAAACTTTATCAACTAACACACTCTTGCATAAAGGATTAGACACTTTAATCATAAATTCTGTAAAATCTATAGGCATACTCAAACCTAATACTAATTTCATGCAAATGTAAGAGTGTATCGATCAGGGATCTATTAAAGTAATAACTTTAACATCATGAAGAGAAAAGGTACCTGTAATAGCATCATGGGAAGATGCCTCTTCATGAGTGCGAATGGCATAAGTCCTTGCAGACGCTCTACCCTCAGGTCTCGCAGCCTGTTCTCTAAGGTTACCACTCCCACTTGCCCCACTTCCCGGGTTCCTCTGCGGTCTGCCTCTGACCATACTCTTAGATCTCGGGATCTGATGTCTTTCTTCTTTCATCATCTCTGGACAATCTTTTATATAGTGGTCTTTAGAACCACGTATAAAGCATGCATTTTCATGTGCTCGGCATTCTCCAAGGTGACGTCTACCACACTGTGGGCATTTAGGTCTGTCAGATCTAATATTCCCAACACTTGCAATCAAGTAGTCATGCTTTATTCCCTAAAATCATTTACTCTTGTCTTTCCTTGAAAGCCTAGTGGAAGTAGCCAATTGGGTAGGGAAATCTCTTGACTTTTGGATGAAGATTGGAATGACTTATTCCTTTGTCTCTTTCTAGAGTCACGAGACTCCATTTTAGACTTTTTCTTCTCTTTTACTAGTTCTTCGGCTTTACAAGCCCTTTCTACTAGCGCAACAAATTCCTTTAATTCTAGGACAACAACAAACAACTTGATGTCCTCATTTAATCCATCTTCAAATATTTTACTCATAATGGCCTCAGTGGATACACATTTACGAGCGTATTTGCTGAGTCGTACAAACTCTCTCTCATAATTAGTTACTGACATCTTGCCTTGCTTCAGCTCCAGAAATTCCTTCCTCTTCTGGTCTACAAATCTTTGGCTGATATACTTTTTCTTGAACTCTTCTTGGAAGAATTCCCATGTGACCCTTTCCTTCGGTACTACCAACACAAGGGTGTTCCACCATTGGTAAGCAGAGTCTCTTAAGAGAGAGATTACACACTTCATGCGTTCTTCAGGGGTGCATGATAGCTCATTAAATACCCTGATGGTATTTTCTAAACAGAATTCAGCTCTTTCTGGATCATCATCTTTTCTAGCCCAGAATTATTTTGCCCCATGTTTCCTGATCTTATCAATTGGAGTTTATCTCCTCTTACCACCTCTACTACTTGAAGGGCTATTGGAGCATGTTATGGAACAAGGCGGGGTGGAGGGGGTTGTACATTCGGGTTCACACGAACAAACTCCGTATACCAGGCATTCATCATATGGAGGAAAGCTTCTCTAGCCTCTTCTCCTCCTTCTTGACTCACCGTAGTGGGTCTATTCTCATTCTCGTTTGGCACCGTCCCTTCTGCGGGAGCCGGCGCGTTACTTTCTACATCATCCGCCATAACTTCTTCGGGATCCATTTACTATATGTATAAACATAATTTAAATAGTTAGGAGTCGTCACACTATCATTATTAAAACATTCTTATGTATGGCATGTATAGCTAGACTCATGCTCGTGCTACGTTAGTCCTAGAACCGACTAAATCGTGGCTCTGATACCACTAAATGTAACATCCTATACCCAAGCCTGAGGCTAGGACTGGATAAGAGATATTACCATGCTTGAACTCATTAAAACAAACACTTATGGGCTGTGAAATTTCGTTCCAACTTAAAAACTTCTCTGTATTAGTCTAATCATACATTACATAGGCCTACAAGGCCTTAAGCACATATCTAAAAACTTTCAAAACTTAATTGAAACCTTTCTTTAAAGCAGGGGTCACACGCCCATGTGGCTTGGGACACGCCCGTGTACCTCTTAACACGCCCATGTTATCAACTGTGGGGAGCTACTGACTATTTTCACACGGCCTGAACACGCCCGTGGGCTTAAACCGTGTGATAAACCTTGATATACTGACTTGATCCACACGGTATGGGCACAAGCCCATGTTGAAACCGTGTATTCTACATGGCTCATACACACAGCCGTGGGATTGTACCGTGGCCTATCATGATTAATAATAAGGTGCAGGGTTCACACGGCCTAGACACACGCCTGTGTCTAACCGTGTGAGAACTTAAAGGCTATTTACCAAGCCATTTACCACCCTGAAATCAAAATCAAACCAATACATTTCAAAAACTATACAACATGCTTTATTGAATACAACAACATACATATAACCAATTTTGGCTAACCACTTAGCCATATACAAAAGAATAATGGTTTGATAACCTATACAATGGCCCTTCTTAAAATATGTTCTCAAAATGAATGCTTCCTATACATGCCATACTTAGTAAAATAACTTGGCTATACCAAAATAAGGATTGATAGCGTGCTACGAGCTCTGAGTCCAACGATCCACAAGTTAGCTTGGCGGGACTACATAGAAAGAAAAGATTAAATACGTTAGCATTTAGCTTAGTAAGTTTGCATGTAAAACACATATTAATAAACTTGCTTAATATAAACCACTTGACATAACAATGGTATCATAATTTCACCTTTAAAGCTTACTTACTCATTCTGATTTTCACATGTCTCATGATACTTACTATCCTCATACTTGTAAGGTAAACATGGTGTCTGTATCACTTGATCACATTGATCAACATACTTTAATTTAATAATCATGATCTCTAAATCATCATTCATAACATAAATAATACTTAATTTCAACTTGGTAATATCTTTTCTTATTTAGCTTTCTTGTTATCTCATTTTAACTTTACTCATTTGCTCGATGAATTTCTGCGAATAATCGAGGATACTAAATCTCATCCCACGTAACTTAATGCCAAAGCCATATCCTAGATACGGTCTTACATGATATATCTCTTCTTGAATCAATGCTAAGCTTACCTTGTACTTATATGATAACTTATTCAATGCCAAGCTTGGGTCCTTGGACTTACATGATAACATGTTCAATGCCAAGCTTGGGTCCTTGGACTTACATGATAACTTGTTCAATGCCAAGATTGGGTCCTTGGACTTACATGATAACTTGTTCAATGCCAAGCTTGGGTCCTTAGACTTACATGATAACTTGTTCAATGCCAAGCTTGGGTCCTTGGACTTACATGATAACTTGTTCAATGCCAAGCATGGGTCCTTGGACTTACATGATAACTTGTTCAATGCTTAATCATATTGATTTCTTTATTTAAAAAACATTAAGCATTCCATGACAACAATGTACATTATACTAAGCAATTCAATGATAGAAATCATAAAGCTTAGAAATCATACAAACTTACCTCAATATACAAAATGTATGTAGATATGTAATTTAGTCCTCAACTTTGTTCTAGCCTCGGTTTCGATTCGGGCTTCATTTTTCTTGATCTATAATAATAAATAGACCATTTAATAAGCATATTGACTAAATTGACTCATAACTCATTCTTTGGAAAAATTACTATTTTGCCCCTATTCTTTCTCATATTTGTACTTTTGCCCTTAGGCTCGTAAAATGATTTCTATACAACTTTCTTAAACTACATTCTTAGCTGATTAATAGTTTCAACTATAGCAATCATCAATTCTCACAAAATCATACATGTATGACCAAACTTAAGATTTTCACAATCAAGTCCCTACATGCGTTTTCATGGAAAATCACTTAACAAAAGATGTTTCTACTACATCAAGGTTTCATAATCTTCCATAAAACATCAAAATACATGCATGTTATACATGAACAAATTTTTGAACATCCATTATAGCTCATCAAATAGCTAAAAATAACTTACTCATGCTACCAGGACTTCAAAAATATGAAGAATATCAAAAACTGGGCTTAGGAGCACTTACTAGTAAGCTTGGAAAATTGAAAGAGCCCTAGCAATGGTTATTGTAATTTTCGGCAGCTTGGGAAGAAGATGAATTGATTTTTGTCGTCTTTTTCCCATTTTAATCATTTATTAGGCAAATGACCAAAATGCCCCTCTTTTTAAAAATTTCCATAAAACTATCTCATGACCAATTTTGTCCAAAAATTAAATTTTGGGAAAATTGCTATCTGGGGGTTCATAATTATTATTCTAAATCTATTTCATACAAAAAGCTTCTAGAAATTTATATTTTGAAACTTTTGCAATTTAGTCCTTTTGGACCATTCAATCACAATTTAGCGAAATTGCTTCATGAAACCATCATAATAGTATGAAAGCATGACATAAACCTTAAAAATCATAATTTCATCTCGGTTTCATGGTCTCCACCATCATTCCGACTAGGCCCTAAATCGGTGTTACAGGCCGTGTGGATTAAGTCAGAAGTGACCACGGGCTAGCCATATGGGCGTGTGCTCAGTCGTGTGATACAAGTCAGTGTCAACCACGGATGTCGAACACGGGCGTGTGAGATGGCACACGGGTGTGTCATTCCTTCCATACGGGCATGTGGCCCCTGTTGAGGTAAAATTTTCCTAAGTGCGTAAAAGTTTCCAATTAATTCCCAAAACATTCCGAAAGCCTGTTTAGGGCCTCGAAGGTCCATTATAAGGATATTAGAGGCGTATATGGAAAAGTTCTAGTTTGGAATGGAATTTGATAGCCCAAAGTTGTATGACCATGTGAATTAAGTTCGGTAAAGCCTCGTATCCGATTTTGACGTAGGATACGGGTAAGGGGTGTTACATTTAGTGTTACCAAAGCTATGGTTTAGTTGGTTTTCGGACTACTGTAGCATGTATAAAAGTCTAGCTATACATGCCATAGGCATATAATGATAGTGTGGTGGCTTCTGATGATTCAAAACTTTGTTTTTTTATATAGTATATGGATCTGGATCAATCGGCTGCTGATGACGCAACTAGTAATGCGCCGGCTCCCACGCAAAAGATCGCTCCTATTCAAAGTGGACCCGAGACTAGGGGTCAAGGAGAAGAGGCTCAGAAAGCCTTTCTCCAAATGATGAGTAACTGGTATACGGAGCATATGCAAGCAAACCCTAATGCTCAACCTCCTCCACCTCCTCCTATACCTCAGCTAGTTCTTGTAGCTCCTCAAGGTGTAGATGTAGTGAGAATAACCAAGCCCTCGGTAGACAAGATTCAGAAGCAAGGGGCTGAGGAGTTCAGAGCTAATATAGACGATGACCCTAAGAGGGTGGAGTTCTGGCTTGAGAACTCAATGAGGTGTTTGATGAACTCTGTAACAACCCAATTTTGACCCTAATCGAAAAAGTGGTTTTGGGACCACAAATCTGAGTCTGAAAAATATTTTAAAATTATTCTTCATGTTTATTATGTGTGAATTTGTTGGTGTTAAATTTTCGTGACTTAATTTTGTCGTTTAGGTGTCCGATTATATAAAAGGACTTAATCGCGTAAAATGTAAAAATTACAAATTAAAGTGTAAAGTGCTAATTTGATAGTGGCTTTTTAATATGGGATCCTTAAAGGAAATTAGCTCATTTTAGAAGTTAGTGGATGGCATAGGACAACTTTGTCCATATTATTATGTTTTATAATTAAAACATTAAAAGGTTAAAATAGTAAACTTATTAGAATTTATAATATATGTTAAAATAACATAAAATAAAACCATGTTGTCATCTTCCTTACTTAGCCAAATTGAACAAAAGAAAAAGAAAGAAGAAAGCCTAGCATATTCGACACTTTGGAGCTTGAATTTAGGTAGGTGTTTTGTTCGGTTTTTGATAATTTTTACGTTTTTGAGATCGTTGCTATGAGATGTACAAAGCCCATGTTTCAACTTTTGATTTTGATGAATATTTTCATTTGAGCCATTGATGATAGCTTGTTGTTTGTGTTGTTTGATGATGAAATATGATATATATATATATATATATATATATATATATGTTAGATTAACATGTTTTGTATTTGAATTTTTTAATGAATTTGAGCAATTAGGGCTAAAATGTGAAAATAATAAATTGAGGGCTAAAATGTGAAATAAATGAAATAAATGGACTAGTATGAGAATAAGGAATATTTAGCCTAACAAAGTTGTAGCGAGATTTTGCATATTTTGTGTTTTATGCAAAGGGATTAAATTGTAAAAAATGAGAAATATCAGGGGTAAAATTGAAATTTACCCATTTGTGTGTTTTTGGGTGAATTTGGTTGAATATTTGATTTGATAAGTTTAATTTATATTAATTTAGATCAAGAAAAGAAAAAAATTAGATTTAAATCGAGGGAAAAGTAAAGTTGTCAACTAGTTGATCCGTACCAGTTTTTCATCGTTCGAGGTAAGTCTTTAAGCAATTAAACATCATTTATTTTTTATATAACTTAGTTTAATATGTTGTTTGGAATCTATTGATTCATAAAAGAGCTAGTCGAATGTGGTTGAGCATAGAAATACTGTATTTGAGTTTAATTGGACAGAGTTATATCATTTAAAAGTTTATATGATCTATATGAAATATATGGAGTTTTTGTTATATGAATTGTGTATGAGGCAGCATTATAATAGTGATATTCGGGCTTTGACCCTAGCAAGCTTTATGCTGGTGAATGTAATCAGGCTTTATGCCTAGCAGGCTTATTGCCGGTGAAAAATATCGGACCATGAGTCTAGCAGGCCTTGTGCCAGTGTGTGATTCAGGCTTATGCCTAGCAGGTTTTATACCTGTGATTTATTTTCAAGCCTATGCTTATAAGATTTCAAGTTGATGTGGAAATTGAGCAAGTAAAATTGAGCTAAATAATCTTGTATATGTTCGGCCACATAGGCATGTACATATGTGATGTTATATTGGATCTTGAATATTCGACCATGAAGGTATGTACAAATGTGATATTATAATTGAATTTGTATATTTGGCAATACAAGTAAGTACATAGGTGATGTTAAATTTTGATCTTACATATTCGGCCATATAGATATGCATATTTGTGATTTTATATTTGATTTTCAATAATCAACCAAATGAGTGATGTTGGCTTATAAAGTGGAGTTTGATTCATGAGTATATATATTGAATGTTAACATATTTGAGATAATGTTATTTTGAGAGTGAAAAGTTGAATGATATTATGCTAAATGTGAATTATTGGCATTCGGCTAAGGTAACTCTTTTGTGTAAAAGTATAAGTTATAAATAAATAAATAAGATGATATGATCGAGATAATGTACAACATTAATGTTATAATTTGGTTTGTCTTTAATGTTTTGGATTATTATTTTGAATGTTAAATTGCTTATGACTTATTAAGTTAAGTTAGCTTACTTTGTGTATGTTTTGTCTACCTCTGTCTTATAGATTTTGGATATACGTTACGAGCTCGGGGATCGTCAGCAAGACTTATCACACTATCGACAGTTTCCTTTGGTATTTTTACTAAGTTTATTTTGGGTATATGACATGTATAGCATAGTTAAAAGTTGAATGTGGATTAAGTACTTTTGTATGTAATTAATAGCCACGCAAAGATGGCTTATCTTCTTTTGATCGATTGAATATTTATGTTTTTGGTTGTGATGGTCATTGGAAATAAGTTTATACTTATGCATATTTTTTATGGTATAAGTTCATGATAGGTAAGTAAGTATGATGTTATAATTTGGACATGTTGAATTCGGTTTATGATATGTAAATGTATATGTGTTGTGCATTGTGTGATGGTTTGATTTGTTTAAGGCTGAATGTATATATATATTGTGGTTGATGTTAAGTGAAAGGTTTGTACAGATAATTTTTGTGAGTATGTATATTAATCGATGTGATTTGGTATATATATATATATATATTTGAATGTGGAAATTAGGTATAAGGTTATGTTTAGTCAATAAGTCATTGGTAATTGAGTTTGTATTAAAAGGTAAAATATTTATGTATTCGCCATGGTGTGAAATTATGATGGATGATTACATGTGATGCAAATGAATTTAGTTTTCTAATTAGGTTATGAAATTTGTATTGGTAAATGGTAAATGTTAGATGTAATTTTGGTTTGTGAAATAATGGATATGTCTCATGATTAATTGGTTATATAATGTGATAGGAATTTGACTAGGAGATTATGTATGTATTTATATAGATATTCACTATACTTGGTTAAAATATTTGATGGTTGTTAATGATTTGTTCTTTATGGAATAGTTGTCGATTATAGAAAAGTGGTTAATATGTTATATAAGAATGTGTGTGTATTGATTTTGAAAGGTAATATGATTAGGTACATCATTCATCTATTTAAATGATTGATATGCTATATAGATTAACTAAGATGAACTATATGATATTCGAATAGCATATAAAATGAATGACTAAGCATGTGGTTTAATTGTTTAATAATAATTAAAATGATTAAGCATAAGGTGTGTTTGTTATTTGTTTAGAAAATGAAAATGAAATATTGAATGTCCTATTGTTTGATAAGTATAGGATAATAATGTATGTTCAAATTTATAAAGTTCAATATGATTTAGTTGTAAAAGCAAAATATGCAAATCCATTCTGTTTGAGCGATACAAGATACAAATACGAATTATGATTTGGAATTAGATATGTGAGTTTAGTATGTTATGTATTGATTACCTTTATTCTTGAATGTATATGATATGTTATTTAAAAAAAATATATATGCCTGTTCTGAGTTGTGTCTTTTATGGTAATGCCTCTAACCCTAGTCCAACGATGGATACGAGTTAGGGGTGTTACAAACTCTCCTACACACCTGACGAGAGCTTAAAATACACCGTGTCCTTGCTGAAGGACTCGACATACCATTGGTGGAAAACATTGACGTCGGTGGTCCCAAGGGAGAGAGTGACATGGGACTTCTTCTTGGAAGAGCTCCGAAAGAAGTATATAAGTCAGCGATTTGTTGACCAAAAACGGAAGGAATTCCTTGAGTTAAAGCAAGAAAAAATGACTGTGGCGAAATATGAGCGCGAATTTGTTAGGCTCAGTAAGTACATGCAAGAATGTGTGTCAACAAAAGCTATCTTATGCAAAAGGTTTGAAGATGGGCTGAATGAGGATGTCAGACTTTTAGTCAGGATTTTAGAACTAAAAGAATTTATGGTATTGGTGGATAGGGTGTAACATCCCGAATTAAGGCCTAGTCGAAACAGTGGTTTTGGGACCACAAATTCAACGTAATAAAATTTATTTTTATTATATTTTTATGGTCTACGATTTCACGGAAGTATTTCGTGAAAATTTCGTTCGAAAATTTCAACGTTTGGACACTCAATTTAGTTAAAAGGACTAAATTGTAAAAAGTGCAAAAGTTGAGTTCTACATGTTAGAGGTGTCCAATTGTTATAAAATTTTAAATTGGAGGTCCTTAAATGATAATTAGACCATTGGTTAAGTTGGTGGACAAAAATGGACATGGATGGGTATGTTTCAAAAGATTTTTTAAGGGGCATTTTGGTAATTTAGTAATTAAATGAATTAAAAACAAAATTTAAATGCTAAATATGTCCATCTTCTTCATTAGGATGAAATTACAAGGGTTCTCATAGCTAGGGTTTGTTTCAAGCTTCCAAGTTCCATAACCCCGAAAAATGAGATTTGGACCTAAATTGGAGGAAAATCGAAAAATCGGGAAAGTTGGTAAAATGACCGTTTCGACATTCGAGGTAAGTTCGTGTGTTAATAATAATGCAATACCATGCTTGAATTGTAATTTTCTATTGATATGGCATAAATTGTATGATTTAATATGTTTAGGAGAAGTTGATGGATGGTATGTATGGTATGGAAAATGTGATGTTTATTGTGTCATGTGAAATTGAATGGCAAATTAATGTTACAGGAATTGAATGTTAAATTAATATTACATGGGTTGTATGAGTTGCTACACAGTTGTACCTGACGAGATTTCGATAAGAAAGTTTATATGTAAATAATGCATTTATTTTACTTGCACAATAATTATTTTTCTAGATATTAATGAAATCATTGGGTGATAACTAAAATATGAAAATGAATGGAATGAGAAATTCTCGATTGAACCTTCGGAAAACCGAGAGATACGGACAATATGTAGCTAGGTCACACGAGTGATAAGGGACCTTCACCATGTGCTCAAGAAAGCTACTAGATGGCAAAATTTGATATGTATCTAGGCCACATGGATGATAAGGGACTTTCACCATGTGTGCAAGAAAGCTACAGGATAATAATTTCATATGTAAATAGGTTACATGTGTAATACTGTGTGTATACCATGTGTACATGAAAGTTACGGGTTATGAGTAGCTAGGTCACATGAGTGGTTCCTAGTGTTGGACACCATGTAGACAAGAAAGCTATGAGATGTAATGGCTAGGTCACATGGGTGATAAGGGACCTTTACCATGTGTACAAGAAAGCTGAATTATGTGTAGGTGGAGCTATGTGCTAAGACCACCGAGTATCGGGCGTTTTCCCAAGGGGTTCAACGAGATAATTTACTAATGATGATTGGTGCGATCATGTTATGAATAAGTGCAAGTGTGAATGTGACCAATTGAGAAATGTGGAAAATGTACGTATGAACAATATGTTCGATATGTAATCAGAAATTGGAAAGGTTGGTATAAGCAAGTGATGAATACAACTAAAGTGAAAGAGAGAGCAAAAACTTACAAAAAAATTGTTTGGACAGCAGCAGTGACATGAGTTTGAAAAATCACTAAAAATATTAGAGATTTAATTATAAGTTGTATGAGATATTGATTTAAAGCTTATTGAGTATATTTTAATATAAAAGAAACATAGCAAACAAATGATTCGTATATTTTGAGATCTTTGAATTTCTGTGAGACTGGTTTAGAATGATTTTGTGATCCCCTATTCTGCATTGTAAAAATAATTAAAAATTGTACAAAAATAATTGTGGGATATAAATTATATGCCTGAAATACTGAATAAGTATACTTTCAAATGAACTAAATAATAAGGTCATATGAACTCTGTACAAGGAGAAAATTGATTCGTAGTGAAGAGAGATCAGAATAGTTGAACAGTAAAAAAGGGGAATATTTAATGAATAAAAGATATTTATTAGATAAACCAACAATTCTAGAAATTTTATGGTAAGAAGATATGTGAGTCTAGTTTCATGGAAAATTAACAGATCTTAATTTGGAGTTCCTTAGCTCTAGATATAAATAATTTAGTGACTATGACTCGAGTAGCCAGCTTGAGATAAACATGAATAAAAAGTGGAACTATGTTCAATTATGATTGTATTATCTTGAGAACATATTGTGAAGATTTATAAAAGCCTGTTAATAAATCACTTATTATTTACATACTTACTTACTAAGCTTTGTAGCTTACTTCCCTTCATTTCCCATATCTTATATGGTTGTATGCTAACTCGTGTTGGAGATCGTCGGAGATGTAATCACACTATCAAGCTGTCATCATGGTGTAAAAGTGAATACAAACCTCTTAAGTTTATGGCATATATAGGAGACTTAGTCATTTGTATATGTCATAATTGGTTTGGCCTAAAATGTTGGCCTTTAATATTTAGCAGTTCATTTTTATAATTTGGATGAAATTTTATGACTCAGTTTAATACATTTTCAAGTGTATGTGTTTTGGTAATGCCTCGTACCCTATTCCGACGTTGAAAATGGGCAAGGGGTGTTACATAGGGCCAGTAAGGCCGAAGAATTGAGTAAGGAAAAGAGGAAGGCTGTGAGTGAGGCCGAGATGCAAGAAAAAGGCCGATGAGTAAATCCTATCAAGTTCAATTGAAGAAGTCCAAGAAAGTGAACCCTCGGACGACTGCATCAGTGGGATTTTTGTAAAGAGAGCGAGGTAACACGTACTCGAGTTCAAGAGTTCAATCCACCTCGATGGAAAGTGTGGGCAATCCAAAGTCCAAACCGGATGCCCAAGTTGTGGCAGACATCACACAAAGGAGTGTCAGAATTTGCCTTGAGAGGGATGACAAGGAGAGGAAGCAAGAGATAAGATTAAGCAATGTATCTTCTAGGGATAGGCCACAAAGGAACCCGAGAGGTGGGACTAGTGGTAGAGGTGCTTCACGAGACTCTGTTGTGAGACTGGAGGGTCAGACACTTGCAAGGACTTATGCCATTCGCGCTTGCGAAGAAGCATCATCTCCAGATGTGATAACGTGTACTTTTTCTCTTCATGACACCTCTGTTATTGCTTTGATTGATCCGGGGTCTACCCATTCTTACATTTGCATGAGATTGGCATCTAGTATGAGCATGATTGTTGAGTTTATTGAATTTGTGGTAAAGGTGTCAAATACGTTAGGTAAACATGTGTTAGTTGATAAGGCGTGTAAGAATTATTCTTTGACAATTAGGGGTCATTGTTTTCTGGCAAACCTCATGTTGTTGTTGTTTGATGAATTTGATTTGATTCTTGGTATGGATTGGTTGACTACTCATAGTGTTTTAGTGAACTGTGGTAGTAAATTTATTGAATTGAAATGTGAAAATGGAGATGTCATTCGAGTTAAATCAAGTGGGTCAGATAGTTTACCGGTGATGATTTCTTCCATGGTGGTTGAGAAATATTTGAGGAAAGGGTACGAGTCTTATCTCGCCTTTGTGTTAAATACTCAAGAGTCTGAAGTAAAGATTGAGACAGTGCCGGTGGAAAGTGAGTATTCAGATGTATTCCCAAAAGAATTACCTACATTACCTCCAGTTAGAGAGGTCGAGTTTGGGATTGAGATAGTTCCAGGAGCGGCACCTATTTCAGTTGCTCCGTATAGGATGGCACCATTAGAGTTGAAAGAACTGAAGGTTCAGTTGCAAGAGTTGATAGACAAGGATTTTGCAAGATTGAGCTATTCATCGTGGGGTGCTCTGGTGCTTTTTGCAAAGAAAAAGTATGGGTTGATGAGATTGTGCATAGACTACAGACAACTCAACAAGGTGACGGTGAAAAATAAGTATCCTTTACCAACGATAGATGATCTATTTGATCAACTGAAGGGAGATACGGTGTTCTCCAAGATAGACTTGAGGTCTGGCTATTACCAGTTGAGGGTTAAGGAGCAAGATATTCGAAAATTGCATTCTAGACAAGGTATGGCCATTATGATTTTTTGGTCATGCCATTCGATTTAACGAATACTCCTGCGATTTTTATGGATTTAATGAACCGTATCTTCCGACCGTATTTGGACAAGTTTGTGGTTGTCTTTATTGATGACATATTGATTTATTCTCGGGATGAGAGTGATCATGTGGAGCATCTGAGAATTGTCTTACAAACTTTAAGAGACAAGCATTTGTATACTAAATTTAGTAAGAGTGAGTTTTGGCTTCGAGAGGTCAGATTCCTAGGACACATTGTGCCTGGTGATGGTGTTAGAGTTGATCTGGGAAAGATCTCAACTATTGTGGAGTGGAAACTATCGAGAAATATGTCAAAATTCAGGAGCTTTTTAGGTTTAGCTGGGTATTACAGACGATTTGTGAAGAGATTCTCCATGATTGCTACCCTGATGATGAAACTGTTGCATAAAGATATTAAGTTTGAATGGACTGAGAAATGTCAACAGAGTTTTGAGAGATTGAAAACTTTATTGACTGAGGTGTCGATTTTGGTTCAACCAGAATCGAGGAAAGATTTTGTGGTCTACAATGACACATCATTAAATGGTCTCGGTTGTATGTTGATACAAGAGGTAAAGTAGTCACTTACACCTCGAGGCAGCTAAAATCGCACGAGAAAAATTATCTGACTCATGATTTGGAGTTGGTTGCGATTGTTTCACATTAAAGATTTGGTGACATTATTTATATGGTGAGAAGTGCCGAATCTTCACGGATCATAAGAGTTTGAAGTACTTGATGGACCAATGGGATTTAAATTTACAGCAATGGTGGTGGCTTGAATTATTGAAAGACTATGAGCTGGTAACCGATTACCATCCGGGGAAAGTGAATGTGGTTGCAGATGCCTTCAGTAGGAAATCTCTGTATGCTTTGAAAGCTATGAGCACGAGCTTAGTATTGTCTGATGATGGTACTATATTGGCTGAGTTGAGGGCTAGGCCGATATTTATTCAACAGATATGTGAGGCCCAGAAGAATGATGATAAGATGCAAGCTAAGAAAGCTAAGTGTGAATCGGGAAATGATTCTAAATTTTGGGTGAGTTCAGATGGTTGTTTAATGTTCCATGACAAGATAAGGATGGTGTGTTGATTCGGAAGATATTGAATGAAGAACATAGTGGTTATTTGTCAGTACATCCGGGCAGTACGAAAATGTACAATGATCTGAAGAAATTTTATTAGTGGCTGGGTATAAAAAGAGATATCTCTGAGTTTGTGACTAGATGTCTGATTTTTCAACTAGTGAAAGCCGAGCATCAAGTACTTTCGGGATTACTTCAGCCAATGATGGTTCCAGAGTGGAAGTGGGATCGAATCAGCATGGATTTTGTGACAGGGTTGCCTATGACTCTAAAAAAGAAAGGTGCCATGTGGGTTGTCGTTGATAGACTAACGAAGTCGGCTCACTTTATACCGGTGCGTGTCGATTATTCACTGGATAAGTTGGTTGAGTTATATTTTGCTGAGGTGGTGAGATTACATGGAGTGCATGTATCTATTATCTCGGATAGAGATCTAAGATTTACTTCGAGGTTTTAAAAGAAGTTGTAGGAAGCCTTAGGTACTAGGTTAAATTTTAGTACTGCATTCCATCCTCAAACTGATGGCCAATCCGAAAGAGTGATTCAAGTTCTTGAAGATATGCTCCGATGCTATGTGTTAGAATTTGAAGGTAGTTGGGAAAGATACCTACCTTTAGTCGAATTTGCATACAACAACAATTATCCGTTGAGTACACGGATGGCACCGTATGAAGCCTTGTATGGTCATAAGTGTCGGACTTCCTTGTATTGGATCGAGCTGAGTGAGAAGCAAATTCATGGGGTTGATTTAGTTAAAGAGACTTAGGAGAAAGTGAAAGTGATCTGGGTAGTCTGAAAGCTGCTTTAGATCGACAAAAGTCGTATGCGGATTTGAAAAAAAAAAGAAATCGAGTTTAAAGTGGGTGATAAGGTATTTCTGAAAGTGTCCCCGTGGAAGAAAATATTGAGATTTGGGCAAAAGGGGAAATTGAGCCCGCGATTCATAGGGCCATATGATATTACTGAAAGGATTGGACCAATGGCATACCGGTTGGCTTTTCGGTGGAGTTAGATAAAATACACAATGTGTTCCATGTATCGATGTTAAGGCGTTATCGCTCTGATCCTTCGCATTTGATTCCTCTAGCAGAAATTGAGATACGACTGGATATGACATATGAGGAGGAGCCAATTAAGATTATGGCTCGAGAAGTGAAATAGTTAAGGAATAAGGATATAACCTTAGTAAAAGTGCTATGGCAAAAACACGGTGTAGAAGTGGCTATGTGGGAACCGGAAGAAGCCATGAGAGAGCAATATCCAAACCTTTTTATCGGTAAGATTTTCAGGGTGAAAATCTCTAAAGGAGGGAGAGTTGTGACAGCCCGATTTTGGGGCTAATCGAAATAGTGGTTTCGAGACCACTAACCCGAGGTTGAGGAAAATTATTTTCATATTATTTCATGTGTTGTAGAATGATTATATGGATGCATGAAAATTTTGGTGCATTAATTTTAACAATTGTATGTGTAATTGTGAAAAAAAGACTAAATCGCATAAAGTTCGAAAGTTCTATTTTACAAGGTAGAGGTACCTAATAGCTATAGAATGTAAAATGGAGGTCTTTAAAGTGAAATTAGGCCAATAGAGGAGTGTTGGCCGGCCATATGGTATAGGGAGACAAGAGCATTTAATTTTTGGTCAAAATTGGGTGAATTAGGTGAGAAAAGTTGAATAAAATATGGTAAAAAGAAAAACTATCATCTTTTACTATTCACTCTTCATCTCCACCGAAAATTTCATGCTTAGAGGGGTTTTGAAAGCTTGAAATTTTAGCAACTCATCTTCACTACAAGAAAAAGATTTTGGTGGTGTTATTTGATAATTTTTGTACTTTTGGAGTCCTCAAAGCTTAATCTAGCTAATAAGAGGACTAATTTGTGATATGGTTGAAAGGTAGGTACTTACCATGAGAATGGTTATGTTGTTAGCTGAGTTTTTATGGAAGAAAATGAATGTTAGGGAGATGAGAAACAACTTTTGTGAAAGGTGTTAGCATGAAAACACCTAATTAGGACTTGAATGCAAAGAATGAATTTGTGTCATAAATGCATGAAATAGATGGAATTGTGAGTAGTTTTAAGAGAAATAAATGTTTATCTAGGCTTGTCTAATGAGAAAATGTGTTGAAAAATGATTTACGATCTTAGGGGCAAAATCATAATTTTGCCATAGTATAAGGGCAAAATGGTCATTTTTGCCTATTGTACAAGGGCAAAATGGTATTTTTTTTGCCTAAGTGTAGATTTTGATGCATTATGATCATAGAATGATCTAAAATGAGTGAATTCCATTGTTATAGATCAAGAAGAGTGCGGGATCAATATTGACCATGAAAAAGGCAAGGTTGCGGATTAAATCGCAAATCTAAACGTTTTGCACCGAGGTAAGTTTATGTGTAAACGATGCATTTTATATACAAAATTGTTGTTGTTGATAGGTGCATGGCATGATTGAGAACATGTATGATTCAAGTGGATTAGATTTGATAGTTATTGTATAGTTTTGTATGAATGACGAAATAGCTATGTAAATGTGTAATAATAACACTTGACGGTGGGCTAAGTCCGATACCACCTTATTACTTAACTACGATGGGCTGTGTGCAATACAATCGTTTATTACATTATTTAGTGGGCTGTGTGCAATACTATAATTACCCTTTTTGGTGGGCTTTGTGCGATACGACCCTGTTAACGATTGATGGTGGGCTAAGTGCGAAACCACCGAGTGATTTGGCATTGTGGTTGGATTAATGAGAAATTATGATGTGTTGTATCATGAGAATTTGTGGTGTTAAGTGCAAGGTTGCAAGTGAATGAATGTAAGCATTAAGCTTGTGACATAGTTGGGATATGGTAAGGGTTGAAATGAGTAAGCATGATTGTGAATGTGGATTGCTTTTGTTTATTATAATGCTACTTGTTGTTTAGCACATACTATGATGTTATTTGTTTACATGTAAACTTACTAAGCTTAAAGCTTACTCCCCTTTTCTTTTCCCTTGTCTTATAGAGTTAAAGAGCCGAGTCAGAATACGAAGATAATTGGAAGATCGCCCACACTATCAGCTCACCTCGGTATATCTAGACTTAGTACATTTGAGTATGGCATGTATAGGGGCTAAACTAGGTTGATTATTTTGTTAATTTGGCCAAGAGTGTGTTGGCCCCATTGTTGAAAAACTCTTGTGTATATAGCCATAGTTGTTGGCTCTTTGTTATATATATGAAAATATGAAGTTATTCATGGAAGTATTTATTGCAAAATATGAGTTGTTGAGTGATATGTTGAATGGATTCATGTTATTTGAGTTAGGGTGGCAAAAAGAACTTGGAAAATAGCCTTGTTCTTGTCCATATAGGTAGGCACATGGGCGTGTGTCTAGGCCGTATACGACACATAGTCAGTCCTATGAGTGTGTGACCAGGCCGTGTGTCCCCTGCATGATAGTTTTTCCAAGTCTGTAAGCTTTGTAGTAAGCACATGGGCAGAGGCACAACCGTGTGTCTCAGCAGTGTGGAAAGCATGGCCACGGACATGGGTGTGTTCATGAAGTATGCACCTTGAATTTAGAATTTAAATTGCCACACAGTTGAAGCACACGAGCATGCGACAGGCCGTGTGGATTAAGTCAGAGGTGACCATGGGCTAGCCATATGGGCGTGTGCTAGGCCATGTGATGCAAGTCAATGTCAACCACGGGTGTTGAACACGGGCGTGTAAGATGGCACACGGGCGTGTGGCCCCTATTTAGGCAAAATTTTCCTAAGTGCATAAAAGTTTCTGATTAATTCCTAAAACATTCTGGAAGCCTGTTTAGGGCCTCGAAGGTCCATTATAAGGATATTAGAGGCGTGTATGGAAAAGTTCTAGTTTGGAATGGAATTTGATAGCCCAAAGTTGTATAACCATGTGAATTAAGTTCGGTAAAGTCTCGTATCCGGTTCGGCATAGGATACGGGTAAGGAGTGTTACACTCGTATTGATGACTTGTTTGACCAGTTAAGATGTGCCACTGTATTTTCAAAAATTGATCTCCGTTCTGGTTATTATCAGTTACGGTTAAAAGATTCGGATGTGCCAAAGACAACTTTTAGAACCAGGTATGAACACTATGAGTTTCTTATGATACCATTCGGTTTGACTAATACACTGCAGTGTTTATAGATCTGATGATCAGAATCTTCAGACCATATTTAGACAGGTTTGTGGTGGAATTTATTGATGATATTCTGGTTTACTCCCGAGATGAAAATGAACATGCTGAGCATTTGAGAATAGTGTTGCGAACTCTGTGTGAGAAACAATTGTATGCCAAATTCAGTAAATGTGAATTTTGGACACGGAAGCTAGTTTTCTTGGGCATATTGTATCTGCTGAAGGTGTCAGAGTGGACTCGAGTAAAATTTTAGCCATTGCTAATTAGAAGCCATCGAAGAATGTGTCTGAAGTCTGAGGTTTTTTGGGACTAGCTGGTTATTACCATAGGTTTGTAAAAGGGTTTTCAATGATAGCTTCTCCAATGACTCATTTATTGCAGAAAGATGTGAAATTTGAGTGGTCTGATAAATATGTCAGTAGAGTTTTGATAGATTGAAAGCTTTATTGATGAAGCACCAATGTTAGTCTAGCCTGAATCGGGTAAGGAATTTATAATTTATAGTGATGCGTCATTGAATGGTTTAGGCTGTTTTGATGCAAGAAGGTAAAGTAGTAGCCTATGCTTCAAGACATCTAAAACCACATGAAAGAAATTACCTGACGCATGATCTTGAATTGGCAGCCATGGTGTTTGCATTAAAAATCTAGCGGCATCACCTGTTTAGTGAAAAATGTCACATATTAGGTCCAACTGAGTTGACATGGATCCAATTGAGCTACCATTAGGTGTAATAACCTGAGCTCGAGCTAAGAGGTTTAAAGATGTTGTTCCGGCCTTATTCGATCGAGTTTGGGGTGAAACCATTGGGGGGCTTATCAAACGTTCTTAGACAAGCAAGCCAAGAATGCCTTGCAACCTTCTTCAAGCTTATCTAGCTCATTCCTAGCTTATTGAGTTCATTTTAGCTTGAGCATTATTCTTCTGGAATAAACATTTAATTCGGTCTTAGTTAATTAGTTTATTTAGTTAAATTATTATTTATGTCATAATTTATTATGTGTTCAAATGTGTCATAATCTGGACATTTTAATTAAGGTTTTAATGTGTCTTTGTTTAGTACAAATTAAATAGTTGTTTTAATGTGTTTTCGCTTAAGACAAATTAATTACAAGCTGGAATTAACTTGTCTTAGTCGAATTTAAGTTGTCCTAGCTGCCAAATTTATGATGTCTTTAAAATTGACTTACTTGAATTTAATTTGTTGTATGCACATGCATGGGCGGCATTGAAGAAGGTGTGCTGATGGTTGCCATCTCCCAAGCAATTGCTTGGTTATAGCAAGAGCCAAAAGTGAGCCGCTGATTTCTCTTCCCCAAGCTGCTCCATCGTGTATATCAACAGCCACAAGTGTTTTCACACTTGTTCAAATTGGCTCGAGATTCCTTTCACACACAAGGCCATTCGGTTCTTAGCTTTCACACTCCAAGGGATGCTTATATTTGGCTGAATCATTTACGAGACTATTGAAGTGCCTAAGCTAACCATTAAGGCTCAAGACCATTCGGCTCTTTAAGGTAGCTCCTTAAAGGCTGTTCACACTTTTAGTCGATTGTGTTAAGCTAGATACAGCTCCATTTTCACTTCAATTAAAGCTAAGCTACCTAGGAGACTACAAGGGACGTTTTAAGGAAGGTGCTAAGAAGTTTCAGCTTAATTAAGCTGAATTGAACCTGTCCATTTAGCTTACCTATTGTCCATTCGGCTAGCTATTGTTTGAGCTATAAAATGAAGCTCATTTGATGTAAATCAGACTTTTGACACCTTATATGTTTAATATAACTTTTTATGAGTTTATTAAACTCCCATTGTTTGTTTAAGACTCAAGCTGACTTATCTAGCCTTGCTAGTGGCGTCTACCTTGTTTCTTGTAAACTTATCATTCTTTGAGTGTGGAGTTCAATCCCGATACCTTTGGTCCCTATCTCTTAATAGATAGTGGGTCAAGGTCCTATTTCTATCATCCATTCATCTTAAGTGTCCTATAAGATTCGGGTCAATACTCATCTATAGTATTGGTCCTTTCTTGACCTTAAGCTCAATCTATTCCGCCCTAACTATCAACATAAAATCACATTAAGTACCTTACTAAACCGAACCCTAAACCCCATATATTAAAACCCTTTTAAACCTTTTTGTTTAATTCCCTTTCATTTGGCCGGATTTCATCTTAACTCTAAGAGGAACTGCTTCTCAATTTTACGATTGGGAACATTCACGACACAAAATCAACAATGAACATGATATCGCATCATTTGGTATCAGAGCTAGATAAAATCGAGGAGTACAGACGTTCTAGCATACCCGAAGTAAGTTTAAAAAAAACAAAAAAATCGTGATAAAAAAGAAGAAGTATATGGTATATTTGAAAAATACAAGTTTGAAATATTAAAAAAAAGGTTTCAAAATTATAAAAAAAGAGAAGCTAGTTGTAATAGTGATTGTTTCTCGAGTTTAAAGAAATTTCCTATACAATCCTTTTCGCCACACTGTAAAACCCATTCTTTTCTTTCAGCCTACCCAACATCAAATCAATTTCTCCCATGCAAACCTTTTTGTAGCCGACCCACATGCTTGCTTATAAGTCTAAATGAGTCCTTCACAAACTTAGAGAGAAGAATTGAGAGGAAAAAGGCACGAGAGCGGTGAGCTCAATAGAGTGTAGAAAAAGTCAATATATTGAGTGCAAACATGAGTGGAGTGTTATCTATTCTTTTCTTTTGTGAGTGAACTGTGAGGATTTTTGGTGAGGATTAAACATCATGTCTTGAAGCCCGGAGAGAAACGCGACGGAAGGTGGTGGCCTACGTCCTATTAAAAATGTTGCTGCTGGTGGAAGAGTGCCCGATTTAACGTTCAAGCGCTTGTTCGTGAGTTTGACCGGATGCTTGAAAGAAGGCAAGAGCCCATAGAAGAGCAATTGGACCGTGTCGAAGAGAGGGGCCATCGAGCAAGAACTCCCTAAATTCTAAGAAGGGAGCGAGGCCGACGGAGGCTCAATCAAGATGATCTCTACGATCCTAGTGATGTGGAGATTGATCAAGGGGCAAACTGAAGTGAACGACGATGAGGCCAAAGAAACTGAGGGCCTAGGGAGCGAGAATAGGTTGACAATGACCTAAACAACATCAAGATGGCCATTCCACCATTCCAAGTAAATTCGACCCAGAGGTGTACCTTGAATGGGAGAAGAAGATTGAATTGGTCTTCAATGTCACAACTACTCAAAGAGCAAAAAGGTAAAGCTAGCGGTAATTGAGTTCTCCAATTATGCCATGATATGGTGGGATCAGCTAACCACAAGTTGGAGAAGGAACGGTGAACGTCCAATATCTACTTGGGCCAAAATGAAAGTCGTAATGCGTAAAAGATTTATTCCCTCCTACTATCATCGTGAACTATACCAAAATGTTCAAAACCTTACGCAAGGTAATCGAAGTGTGGAGGATTATTTCAAAGAGATGGAGATTGCCATGATACGTGATGATGTTGAAGAAGATCGAGAGGCGACCATGGTAAGATTTTTAGCCAGTCTTAACCGTGACATAGCCAACGTGGTGGAGCTTCAACATTATGTTGAAGTAGTCGACATGGTGCATATGGATATTAAGGTGGAGAAGCAACTAAAGAGAAAAGGTTCTATTTGAGCCTATTCCAACCCCAATGCCACTTCAAAATGGGGTTAAGGCACCAGCAAGAAAGATCTACCAAGTGGTGTGAAAGAACAAGTAGTGCCTCCGAAGCCTAATAAGCCTAGTGGAGAGTCTAGCAAAGGTAAGAACGAAGCCTTTCCTAACCGTTCAAGGGAAATAAAGTGCTTTAAATGACTAGGAAGGGGGCATATCGCCAGCCCAATGCCCTAACGGAAGCAATATGGTTGTGAGAGCCAATGGTGAAATCGAGTCAGAGGATGAAAAAGAGGAAGAATTCGACGGAACCACCAATGAGGAGGAAGAACTTGAGTACGCTGTTGATGGTGAAATTCTCGTCATCAAACAAAGTCTAAACCTTCAAAGTGTGGAGAACGAGTAGCAATGAGAGAACATCTTCCATACGCGTTGTCATGTCCAAGGCAAGGTGTGTAGTTTGATCGTTGATGGTGGAAGTTGTACCAATGTTGCCAGCATTTTGATGGTGGAAAAACTAGGCTTGCCAACAACTAAGTACCCGCATCCATACAAACTTCAATGGTTCAACGATGGTAGAGAGTTGAAGGTGACCAAACAAGTCTTAGTTGCATTTTCAATTGGCAAGTACAATGATGAGGTTCTTTGTGATGTGATGCCTATAAATGCCGGTCATCTACTATTGGGAAGACCGTGGCAGTTTGGTTGTAAAGTCATTCATGACGGCTACACCAATCATTACACTTTCAAGCATTTAGGGAAAAATGTGACTTTGGCTCTATTGACGCGAAAACAAGTTTATGAAGATCAATTGAAGTTGAAAGATTCCACTGAACGAATGAAAGAAAGTGAGCAAAAAGAAAAGACAAAAGAGAAAGAAGAGAAAATTGAGAAAAAGAAAGAAAAACAAGTGATAAAATTGAGAGGAAAGAGCAAGATTCGAGAGAACAAAATTAGTGAAGAAAAAGAGCTAGGAAAATTAAGTGTGTATGCAAAAGAGAGAGAATCGAAAGTCCTATCTAATGAAGCAGCCAATTCTTGTACTCATGTACAAGGAGAACTTTTTGAACACTAACAATTTGGATGAAAATCTCCCCTCTTTGATTGTTTCTCTTTTAGGATTTCGGCGATATGTTTTTAGATGAAGTCCCTAGTGGGTTGCCGCCCATTCGAAGGATTGAAAACCAAATAGATTTCATGCCCGGAGCCATTATTCCCAATCGCTCGGCTTATCGAAGCAACCCCAAAGAAACCAAAGAGCTACAAAGGCAAGTAAACGAGCTTATGGAAAAAAGGTATATACGAGAAAGCCTTAGCCCTTGTGCCGTGCCCGAGCTATTGGTGCCAAAGAAAGATGGTTGTGTGGATTGTCGAGTAGTGAACAAAATAACCATTAAGTATAGGCATCCTATACCGCGCCTTGACGATATGCTAGATGAATTGAGTGGCGCAAGATTGTTCTCTAAAATCAATCTTAAGAGTAGGTATCACAAAATTTGAATGCGTGAAGGTGATAAGTGGAAAATTGCTTTCAAGACGAAGCATGGTTTGTATGAGTGGTTGGTGATGCCATTCGGCCTAACCAATGCACCCAACACTTTTATGTGACTTATGAACTATGTTTTATGTTCTTTCATTGGAAAATTTTATGTTGTTTATTTTGATGATATTCTAATTTATAGTAAATCATTGGATGACCATGTGCTGCATTTGAAAGCTATTTTGGAAGTCCTTCGAAAGGAGACTTTGTATGCTAACCTTATGAAATGTACTTTTGTACTAACAAGGTTGTTTTCTTAGGTTTTGTAGTCAGCTTGGAGGGACTTGAAGTGGATCAAGATAAGGTGAAGGTAATCCAAGAATGTCCTAGACCGACGATCATAAGCCAAGTGAGAAGCGTCCATGGCTTGGTGAGCTTTTATAGGCGCTTTGTTCCTAATTTCAGCACCTTGGCTGCCCCATTGACAAGTGTGATTAAGAAGACTTCTTCTTTTCAATGGAGCGAGGAACAAGAAAATGGTTTCAATGCTATTAAAGAATGTTTAACTAATGCCTCATTACTTGTGTTACCTGATTTTATTAAAATGTTTTGAAATTGAATGTGATGCTTCAGGTGCTGGGATCGGAGCTGTTTTGACTCAAGACGGGAGGCCCATTGCATATTTTAGTGAGAAACTAAATGGAGCCATGTTAAACTACCAGACCTACGACAAAGAGATGTACGCACTGATTCAGGTGCTAGAAACTTGGGAACCAAAGAGTTTGTGATAAATTCTGACCACGAGGCGTTGAAGCACCTCAAGGGCCAAAACAAATTGAATAAATGACATGCCAAGTGGGTTGAATTTTTGGAGTCTTTTTCGTATGCCATTAAGTATAAGAAAGGTAAGGAAAATATTATTGCTGATACGTTATCGAGGAGGTATACACTTCTAACTTATTTAGATTCTAAACTGCTTGGATTTGTGTTTTTGAAAGATTTATATGCAAATGATGCTAATTTTGGTGAGTTATACAAATCTTGTGAAAATATTGCTTATGAAAAGTTTTATAGGCATGATGGTTTCCTTTTTAGAGAAGGAAAGCTTTGTATTCCACAAGGTTCCTTTTGAGAATTATTGGTGAGTGAGGCACATAGTGGAGGCCTCATGGGTCATTTCAGTGTGGAAAATACATTGGAAATGCTTCAAGAGCATTACCTTTGGCCAAATATGAAAAGAGATGTTGAGAGGGTCTGCGATCATTGCGTGGCCTGCAAGAAGGCTAAGTCGAGGATCAAGCCCCATGGATTACATGTAATAGCCCGTTTTTAGTCAAATCAAAATAGTAGTTTTGGGACAACAAATTCAAAGTCAAAATATTTATTTTATTATTTTAATAAGGTCTACAACATGATAGAATTTTTGTATGAAAGTTTCGTAAAGAAATTTTACTGTTTGAATGGTTAATTCGAGAAAAAGGACTAAATTACGTAAAGTGCAAAAGCGTCATTCTATCAGTTAAAAGTATTAAATAGCTATGAAATTAAATAGAGGAGGTCATTATGTTGTAATTAGACCATTATTAAGGTGGGTGCACATTTATGTACATAGTTTATATGAATTTTAAATGTTTGAGTAAAGGTTAATATAGTAATTATAAAATAAATTAAGTTAAAAATAATAAAAACATGGTGTCATCTTCACTATTTAGCTTCCACCATCGAAACTAGGGCTAAGAAAACACCATTGTTGTGTTCTTAATTTGGCCAAGCTTGTATAACTAATTAAGGTACGATTTTTGTTCCCTTTTTAATGATTTTTACTTTTTTGAGATCGTTGCTTCATAATCTAGCTTGTCCGTACCTTTGATTTCGAAGATTTTAAAGAATTGACATGTTTTCATTGTTTAATGCTTGAGTAAATTGATATTGATGATAGATTATGAAGGTTTATTGATAGATTTACTAGTTCTCTAAAGTGATTTTTGACAAAAATGTCAGAAAGGGATTAATTTGTGAAATTGTAAAATTATATGGGTAAAAGTGTGATTAAACAAAAGATATGGGCTGCTAGGGACTCCATTAAAATTTGGCTAGCATAGTTAAGTGTCTAATTGCATGAATTTTTATTTTTACAAGCTAAGGACTAAATTATAAAAATGTCAAAATAGTAGGGGCAAAAGTGTAATTTTGCCATAAGATGATTTTTGGGCTAAATTGAATGGAATGAATATTGAATGAGTTAATTTTGATATTATATAGATCAAGATAAGCCGAGATCAGAATTAGATCGGGGAAAAAGAAAAGTGGACGAATAGCCGATATTTTCTATCCGAGCAATATGAGGTAAGTTCGTTACTATTAATGGTTAGCGAAAAAGATATGTGTTATATGGATTAGTTACTGTTCTGTTCTTGAATGAATTACCGTTTATATGATTGAGAATGAAATGTTATAAAAAATGTACATGATATATGTGAATTCGATATGATACAATGTTTGAGTATTAAATTGAGATAATGGATGATTACATGCACTTATATGACTAACTTGTTGATGAATGCTTGTGTATAGGTATTTGGCAATTGAATTTGGTATACTTTATTTAATTGTTTGATTATATATAAATGGTAAGCTTAATTTTGAATTATACAGGCTTACTAAGCTTTAAAGCTTACTCTATTTCTTTTGCATGTTTTATAGAGGTTGGATAGCTCGCTTGATCTGGATAAAGTTGGAGTTACACATCACATTATCCAGTTGATGTTGGTACTTTTGAACTCTTGGATATTTGTAAATGTGGCATATATAGGCTAGTTATAAAGATGATTCTTATGGTTACTTGAGATAGAGATTTTGGTACATATGTGGTATAAGTTTAAACGTGTGTAACATCCCTTACCAGTGTTCGACGTCGAAACAGGGTATGAGGCATTACCGGAAAATAACATAAACATTCATGCAAAATTGGGCCATAAAATTCCTTTCAATTTAAAAAAATCATATTCATTCATAAAGTCCCTAAAATGGACCTACGAGGCCCAAAACATACTTTGGGAACGGTACTGGACCAAACTGAGAACTTTAGAAAAATTTAGAAAATTTACATAAAAATTGGGCACAAGCCCGTGTGGCATAGGGACACGCCCATGTGGGCAAGACATGTGGTCACACACACCCATGTCCCCAGCCCGTGTGGATTTATTTTTCATTTCGAACCTACATGGGTTTTCACACAGCCGAGCACACGCCCGTGTCCTAGGCCTTGTCCTTCACACAGCCTAAACACACGCCCGTGTCTCTGCCCATGTGCAAAAACCTGGGTATTCTGTTTATGATGTCAGCACACCTTTTAGGTCACACGGCCAAGGAACATGCCCATGTGACGAACTTAATTTTTCGCAAATTAGGTGCATGGGACACATGGCCAGGCTACACGCCCATGAAGCAGACTGTGTGTCACACAAGGCCTAGACACACTCGTGTGTCTACCCGTGTGGACAATTATAAGGCTATTTACCAAGCCTTTTGCCACCCTGAAAGGCATCCACACTTATACCATTTCCAACCAAACTTAACGTGCTATTATTAGACATCTATTTGTCCACATTAAGAGCATTCATGCACCATTTAGTAACCATACTCATCATGTATAACCACACTTATACTTAGCCATCACACTAGCACCTACACAACTATCCACATGTCGCACTTCCCACACTTCAATTTCATGCTATCATTCATTCCCACTTAGGTGAGCAAACACATTCACGAAAGGCCTCATCATAGACTTATAACACAACCAATATTAGCCACATCATATGGCCTTATACAAAATGATATATCAAATGGCATAGACCACATTCTCGGCCAAACAATTATGACACTTACAAAATAACCAAATTCCTATACATGCCATAATTTAATGTAAA
The DNA here is from genome assembly GCA_025506655.1 of Gossypium rotundifolium. NCBI lineage: Eukaryota > Viridiplantae > Streptophyta > Magnoliopsida > Malvales > Malvaceae > Gossypium > Gossypium rotundifolium. The sequence goes on along the minus strand of CP106732.1, from coordinate 64,933,142 downwards.
TCTCAATATACCAAAATGTGTGGATAGTGTGGATGATCCTCCGACGATTTTCGTATCCTGAGGTGGCTTGGCGACACTATAAAATAAGGAAAAGAGAAGGGAGTAAGCTTTAAGCTTAGTAAGTCTATATGCAAACAATGAACATCATACTTATCAATCAAGAACATTACATACAAATCAAGAACAATTCAGATCCTTGTGTTGTAGTTGCACTTATTCATTTCAAACCTTACCACATTCCAAATACATATCATAGACATTGCTCACAATTACATGCACTTATAACCCTACATTTGTCACCACATTATCACACGTAATTTCACTTAGCCAAATTTTCCCGATGAACACTTTGGAATCATGCTAGATACATGGTGGTTTCACACACAACCCACCAATAATCACATATACATGGTGGTATCACACATAGCCCATCAATAATAATAAATACGGTAGTATCGCACACAGCCCACCAATAATAATAAACACAATGGTATCGCACACAGCCCACCAATAATAATAAAAACGGTGGTATCGCACATAGCCCACCAATAATAATAAACACGGTGGTATCGCACACAGCCCACCAATAATCACTTATACACGGTGGTACCGCACACAGCCCACCAATAACAACAATTATGTAGTGTTCATCCGTATCCTTTTTCTATTCTAAAGGTTCATTTGGGAATTCCCTCACTTTTCATAATTTTAATAATAAACATCAATAATATTCACTCACATTTCAAATAAGACATTAATATGTAAAAACATAAATAAAAAGGATGTATCATTTACATATAAACTTACCTCGATACAAAATGTGTTAATTTGCAATTTAGTTCGAAACCTTGACTTTTCCTCGGTCAAGGTTGATTCCACATTCTTCTTGATCTAATTTAGCTTATCTAATATACACATTATTCAAATCAGTCCAAAATTTTCCTATGGAAAAATTTACAATTTAGCCCCTAACTTTCTTAATTTTTACACTTTAGACCCTAGGCTCGTAAAATGAAATGTGTTCATTTTTCACACACCCAAGCCTAGCCGATTCATATTCTCTCTTATAGAAGCCCACAAATTTTAACTATTTTACATTTTATACACATATTATTTCATCTTTTGCAAATAAGTCCTTTTTTATCAAATTCACCAAAAATCATCTAGCAAAAGTTGTTTGTCACACTTCAGACTTTCATATTCTACCACTAGACATCAAAATACATGTATGTCATCCATGGGTAAAATTTTAAACACAAACTCTAGATCAAAATAGTGGTAGAAATAGCTAGATCAAGCTACAAGAATTTCAAAAATACGAAGAACATCAAAAACAGGGCTAGGAGGTACTTACAGTCAAGCTTAAAAGTGAAACAAAACCCTAGCTATGGCTCCTTGGAAATTTCAACTATGGAGGATGAAGATGGACAAAATTTTAGCCTTATTTTCCCTTTTATTTCTTTTATTAGCCAAATGACCAAATTGCCCTTCATTAATCCTTTAGATATTTTATCCCTCTATGGGCATTTTGTGCCCAAACTATAGTATAATGGTCTAATTACTAACTAAGGACTCTCAATTTAAAAACCCATCTCAATCAAGTACCTTTATGGATTATAATACACACTTTTCAGCCATTTAGCCCAACTTATCAAATTGGACATCCAAACAATAAAATTTCAAAACCAAAATTTCACAGAAATATTCAATCACTCAATAAACACTAAAACTCAATCAGAATAAATATTTTGATCTCAGGTTCATGGTTTCAAAACCACTGTTCCATTTAGGCCCTAATTTGGGCTCCTACAGCATGTGATTTGGCTTATCTTAGTGTAAAGTTTTGGTTGTGTAAGTGTTCAAATATGGTATGTTTTGGCAAGTAGTAGATGGAATGAAAATATGCAAATGTTGTCTTGATTTATAATAGGCATATGAATGGAAAATGCATTATATTAAGTAGGTATTTGAATACTATGTCACATTGGTATAAAATGTGTATGAAATCTTGTGGATTGGCTACCTATTGGATTATAAAATGTTGCAATCTATGCTTGTGCATGCATGTATAAATAGGGTGGTAAGATGGCTTTGCAAATAGCCTATTTTTATCCACAGGCAGAGACATGGGCGTGTGTCTGAGTTGTGTGTGACACACGGTCATGTTACACAATTGTGTGTCCCCTGGTGTTGATATTAGAACCAAGTCAGCATGCTCCACACAGGTTCACACACGGGCGTGTGACTGGCTGTGTGGTACAAGTTAGTATACCCCCTAATTGGCACATGGCCTAACATATGAGCGTGTGGCTTGGCGGTGTTGCATAAGTCAATATACCCTACAGTTTTGGCACGGCCTAGAACACGGCCTGGCACAAGGGCATGTGTGGCCACTTTGAAGGGTACACGGGCTAGACACACAAGCGTGTGGTTGGCCATGTGACCCAAGTTAGTATGTACCCCTTATTTTCACACGGTTGGAGACACGGGCGTGTCTGGTGTCACACGGCCTGTTCACACAGGTGGGTGTCCTCTGTATTGAGAAAAATTTTCAAAGTTTCGTACAAGTTTTATAAGTTATCAGTTTAGTCCCGAATCTCTCCAAAAGAATGTTTAAGGCCTCATAGAATGATGATTGTATGAAATGATTGAATGCAAGAGAAAAATATGGTTATATGTGTTATAAGTCTAGTAATGCTTCGTAACCCTATTCCGGCGTTGAATATGGGTGAGGGTATTACATTTATTGGTATCAGAGCTACAATTTAGTCGATTCTAAGATTAACATAGTGTATGTGAGTCTAGCTATACATGCCTTATATATAAACTGTAATAGTGTGATGACTCTTGACATTTTCAAATGTATTTTTATATAGTAAATGAATCCTGATCGAGCTGTAATAGATGAGTTTCAAAGTAATGTGCCTACTCCCGCTCAAGAGACAACACCTTCTAATTTAGACCCGTAATGGGTAGTCAGAGAGGAGAGGCTAAAGAAGCCTTCTTCCAAATGATGAATGAGTGGTTCACACAATACATTCCTACGAACCAGGCTACTCAACAACCTCCAACCCCACTTATTCCCCAATGAATCCTGTAGTTCCTCAAGGTATGGATCCTTTGCGATTGAATAAACCACCTGTTGATAAGATGCAAAAATACAGGGTTGAGGAATTCAAAGCTACTATTAATGATGACCCTAAGAGAGCCGAGTTTTGGCTTGAGAATATGATTCAGGTATTTGATGAACTATTTTGCACACTTGAAGAATGTTTAAAGTGTGCTATATCACTGTTGAAAGACACTGCGTATCAGTGGTGGAATACCTTGTATCTGTAGTTCCACGAGAAAGAGTTACTTAGGAGTTCTTTCAAGTTGAATTCAGAAAGAAATACATCAGTCAAAGGTTCATTGATCAGAAACAAAAGGAATTTCTTGAACTAAAATAGGGTCGTATGTCGGTAATTGAATATGAAAGAGAGTTTGTATGAATCAGTAAATATGCTCGTGAATGTGTATCTTCCAAGGCTATAATATGTAAAAGGTACGATGATGGATTAAATGAAGAAATCAAACTATTAGTTGGGATTCTTGAGCTGAAAAAGTTTGTCGTTCTATTTTATAGAGCTTGTAAAGTTGAAGAGCTTTGCAAAGATAAAAGAAAAGTCAATTATGAGGCTAGAGACTTTAGAAAGAGGTTTGCGGGCAAACCACATCAGTCAGTATTAATGAAATCTAGAGAATATCATCCTTGTTCTACTACTTTTGTGGGGATTTCGATCAAAGATAGAGATACGAGACATTTCAGCTTTAAACCCCAAACGACATCTGTTGCCAGTATGGGTAGTGTTAGAAATGTTGGACCTGAATGTAAGCACTGCAATAAGTGACATGATGGTTAATGTAGAATATTGAACGGAGCTTGTTTTAAATGTGGGTCTCTTGATCATTATCTCTAGGACTGTCTAGGAAAGTCTATAGATGAAAGAGATCAACCGCTGAAAGTAAGTAATACGGCTACTAGAGGGAGACCACCCCGAAACACTGGGAATACGAGTGGTAATCGAGGTGCTACAAGAGATTCTGTTGTGAGATTTGAGGTGCAAGCACCTGCTCGAGCTTATGCTATCCGTGCACGGAAGAGGCATCATCGCCAAACATTATTACTGGTACTTTTTCTCTTTTTAATACTGATATAGTTGCATTAATAGATCCTGGATTAACCCATTCATATATCTGTATGAATTTAGTATTTAAAAAGAGTTTACATGTTGAGTCTATAGAGTTTGTAATTAAAGTATCGAACCCCTTAGGCAGGTCTATTTCAGTTGATAAAATATGTAAGAATTTTCCTTTGATGACTCAAGGTTACTATTTTCTGACTGACTTGATGCTTTTACTATTCGATGAGTTTGATGTGATTCTTGGTATGGACTGGCTGACTATGCATGATGCAGTTGTGAAATGTAGACGAAAGATTATCGAATTGAAATGTCAGAATGGTGAAATCCTTCGGATTGAGTCTGATGATTCGAATGAATTACCTACTGTGATATCATCTATGTTAGCTCAGAAATGTATGAAAAAGGGCTGCGATGCATATCTTACATACATACTGGATACAAAGGTTTCTGAATCAAAGATTTAATCTATACCTGTTGTTTGTGAGTTTTGAATATATTTCCAGAAGAGTTATCGGGTTTACCACCTATCAGAGAGGTTGAATTTGGTATTGAATTAGTACCGGGGACAACGCCGATATCGATAGCTCCGTACCAAATGGCTCCAACAGAATTAAAAGAGTTGAAAACTCAGTTACAAGAGTTGACAGATAAAGGTTTTGCTAGACTGAGTTTCTCTCCTTGAAATGCATCGGTGTTATTTGTGAAAAAGAAAGATGGCACAATGAGAATGTGTTTAGACTATCAACAGCTCAATAAAGTGACGATCAAGAATAAATACCCTTTTCCATGAATAGATGATTTGTTTGATCAGTCAAAAGGGGCAAAATTTTTTTCGGAAATTGATTTGAGATCGGGTTATTACCAGTTGCAAGCTAAAGACTCAAATGTGCCAAAAACTGCATTTAGAATAAGGTACAGACACTACAAGTTTCTTGTTATGCCTTTTGGACTAACAAATGCACCTGCTATTTTTATGGACTTGATGAACCGAATTTTCAGGCCGTACTTATACCGATTCGTGGTTGTATTTATTGATGACATTTTGATTTACTCTCGTGATGAATCTGAGCATACTGGACATTTGAGAATCATGTTACAAAATTTGAGAGATAAATAGTTGTTTGCAAAGTTCAGCAAATGTGAGTTTTGGCTATGAGAGGTTGGTTTTCTGGGACATATAATTTCAGCTGCGGGTATCCGAGTTAACCCAAGAAAAATTTTTGCGATTATAGATTGGAAGCCTTCAAGAAATGTATTCGAAGTCCATAGTTTTCTGGGACTAGCCGACTATTATAGATGATTTATGAAAGGATTCTCGATGATAGTGACACCGATGACACGATTTGTAACACCCTAAAATTTAAAATTTTATGTGTTGGATTGTTTTGGTGTTAAGTTAGTTAAATTATTAATTTTGTATGTTTAAGAGGTCTTGAGAAGGCTCGGGGTTTATTTGGACCTAGTAAAAATTTTTAGCATTTAGCACTTTAAGGAGATGGAGTAACTGACCTTAAAGCATAGGGGAATAAATGTGTAAATGGTTAGCATAAATGAGCAATTAGTAAAGAGGTTATGGCGCCACATGAAGTACCTTGAGGGAAGAGGTTCAAATCCCATTGTGTGCAAATTTTTGACTAATATTTTTGCACTATTTCCTAAAGTGTCGGCCAAGAGGTATACATGGCAAGTTGGACTTCTTTATGTTTGGTAAGGTGGCTAAGAAATAAGGAAATGTTGATGTTGGGGAAAGGAATCAAAAGAATAAGGCAAGTAGGGGGAGCATGTGGCTTATTTCATGGAGAATGCTATGAAACGTATGGTTGGCAAAATGTTGACCCTTATGGCTATGAATGTGGACGATTTTTGGGGCTAATGGGGTGATAACTGAATTTTGTTAGTGTCTTGGTAAGGCTTTAGTGCTAGTCGTCATTTCCATTAGCATCAAGTGTGCCTTTTTCTCAAAAAAAAAAATTCTATTCTCTTAGCCGATTTTGTCTTGGGAAATTGGTAAGAGTTTTGGGTATTGTTTTGGCCAAAATTTCATTTTTCAACTTTTGTGACATTCTTCTCTTCTCTCCAAATTTTCCCTCTTGCCGAATCTTTAATTTGAGTGTGCATATTCTCTTATTTCTTTCTTCTTGTTGCCGAATGTACACCAACAATTGAGATCAAAATTTGTTCTTTCTTCTTTCTTGAAAACCAAGCTAGTGAACCATTTTTTTTCTTCTTCCTTCTTTTCTTTTTCACAAAACCCTTCAAGCATCTCTTCTACTCTAATCCTTTTCACCATAGTCGAATTTTGTGCTCATTATTTCTCCATAGCTGAAACCTTTTCATCTCTCCATTAATCGTTCTTTTTCATTCGAGTTGTCACTCATCCCTTGATCAATCGATAAGTACTCTTTTCAACTTTTTATTTTCTTTCTTTTCTCTCTTATGACCGAATCCATACTTTGGTTTTTGGATGGTTATTTTGACCAAGACCATCACCTTATTTTCTTTCATTCGAAATCATTTTCTGCCTCGTAGAGATATAGTGAAAGGCCGAAACTTTGATTTTTCAAAGTCATCGTATAATTGCTAGAAATTAGTCCTAAAATCTTTAAGGTAAGAGTTCTTCACGAATTCTATAATCATTCTTTATTCATTAAGATGTTATTAGTATGGTGATAATTAATCGATTGTAACTATAGGGACTAAATCGTTTGATCTATCCACTCGTTGGTCACCCAAAAAATTTGTGGTAAGTCGATCATTCACCCTTGGACATTATTTTTATCGTAATGTCGATCTATATAAGATCTAATTGAATGGAGGCTTGTGGTACCGATTCGAAAGGAAAGTCGAGTGGAGATCTTAAAAGGAGTGGATTAATGATCCTAACTCCTACATTCAAGCGAAGGGTTGTTTCGGCGAGTCGAGACTTTCCACCGGGTTGTGGACCCTCATGCGGTGAGAATCGACTATTCGAGGTTGTTCGTAATTTTGAGGCATCATCGATTCGAGATTTTCCACTGGGTTGTGGACCATCATCCGGGAAAATCGACAAATCGTAGTTGTTCAGGATTTCGAGGGTAAATTTTAGATCGTTTATTTTAAATTAGATTTATTAAATCGCGTATGTTGACTAATCAAGCATTATAAAATTTTAGGTGACGACGATCAAGAAAGCGTAGTGCTTACCGTAATCAAGTGTGTATTCTCACACCGCATTCATGGGTTAAAGACTATTATCGTGTTGGTAGTAAATTGGTGAAATCGGAAAAAGATTGGCTTATCTCATAATTTGATAAAATTGATAAAATCGGTATTAACATCATGAAAGATTACGAAAATACCTTTAATGGGCCAAATCAATATATTTTGCTATGTGGGCCAAATCGATATATTTTGCTATGTGGGCCGAATCGATATATTTTGTTATGTGGGCCAAATTGAAATAATTGCTAAATGGGCTGATTGATATATAAATATGTGGGCCGATTGATAAATTGCTATATCGGCCAATCTGAAAATTTGCAAAATGGGCCAAGATGATTCTCTTCTCAAATGGGCCAACTTGATAAATTGTTATAATGGGCCATAATTTTTGTAATAAATATCTAAATAAATTATTGTGATTCATTATGCATTATATACATGAATCGCATGGGATGGGATAATGATGAAGAGAAGTTTTGGTAGCTCTGCTACATAATTGCAATGCCACGTAAATTCTATTATTCTGGTGGCTTGTCCACAACTAAATTTGCTATAAATGGCTTAATGCCTGCGATTGGTGTGTTGGCGGGGTGGGTTGACTGATGATCCCCACAGGTGTGTTGGTTGGTACGGGTGGTGTGTAGCAGATGGATTACTAGGCTTGGTTTGGGAATTTCATTTCATATACATGTTATATTTTGATATATTATTGTTATTGTAAATGGGCTTAGGCCAAATAATTTCTTAAAGAGATTTTGGCCCAGTGGACAACGGTAAGTGGGTTACACACTGAGTTCTAGTAACTCACCCCCGTTTTTCCTTATCCTTTTCAGGTAATAATCAGTGATGGAGACTTGGATCGTGGATGACTCGGTGGAGGCCATACTACAAAAATAGTTTAATTTGGAAATTTGGATTTCTTTAGTACTTTTAATTACTTTGCTATTTGAGTTAAGTTGTAATAAGGCCTCTGGATTTATTTTTGTTTTGTTTATTGTTTGACGAATTTAAATTTTGCTCTAAGTACTTCAAATGGAAATTTTTCTAAAAACTTAAATAAACATTTTATCAAAATGAATAAACAAAAAGGGTTTCACAATAAACTTTTACAAACATATTTTTAACTCAAAAATTTCTCTTAAAATTTTCATCAACGCTTTCTGGAAATTATTTTCAATTTTTTCTCAAAACCATTAACGATATTTTTTTAAAGTTACGAGTTATAAGATTTTCATATCTCAAATTTATCGAATTATCTATCAAACTTTTATTCAATAATACTTTATAAAAAAATTTCTATAAGGGAGTTGTTTTAATTGATCTGTTTAGGAAAAAGGACTTAGTAGTATTTTCTCATGTGACATGTCAAATCTAGTCTTAAACGTATGGGTCGGGTTTGGGGTGTTACACGATTGCTTCAAAAAGATGTTAAATTTGAGTGGTCAAAAAGTGTCATAGAGCTTTTAGCAGTTGAAAGCATTATTGACAGAGGCACCAATGTTAGTTCAGCCTGAGTCCGATAAAGAATTCGTAGTTTTCAGTGATGCATCATTAAATGGCCTGGGTTGTGTTTTGATGCAAGAAGGAGAAGTTATAGCTTATGCCTTGAGACAGTTGAAACCGCAAGAAAAGAATTATCTGACGCGATCTAGAGTTAGCTGCGATAGTGTTCAACTTGAAAATTTGATGTCATTATTTTTTTGGTGAGAAATGCCATATTTTACCAATCACAAAAGCCTAAAATATCTTATGACTCAGAAAGATTTGAATTTGTGACAATGGAGATGGTTAGAATTGCTTAAAGACTATGAGTTAGTGATTGACTATCATCCGGGAAAAGTGAATGTAGTTGCTGATGCTTTGAGCTGAAAGTCCTTATTTGTTTTACGTGGTTTGAACACACAATTAGCATTGTCTGATAATGGTTCGATAGTAGACGAGTTGAAAGCGAGACCGTTATTTCTACAACAGATTTGTGAGGCTAAAAAATTGATAATGAATTTCAAGCAAAACGAGCTCAGTGTGAGTCGACTTCTGATTCAGAGTTTTGAATAGGGCCCAATGATTGTTTGATGTTTCATGATAGAATATATGTACCAAGAAATTCTGAGCTCATTCATAAGATTTTAAATGAAGAATACAGTAGTTGTTTATCAGTATATCCGAGAAGTACGAAAATGTATAACGATTTGAAATAGCTTTATTAGTGGCACAGTATGAAACGAGATATCTCAGAATTTATTTCAAAATGTTTGATTTGTTAGCAAGTCAAAGCTGAGAATCAAGTGCCATCAGGTTTATTATAGCCTATTATGATTCCTGAGTGGAAGTGGGATAGAGTAATAATGGATTTCATATCGGGTTTGACCTTATCTCTGAAAAAGAAAGATGCGATCTGGGTTGTTGTTGACAGATTAACGAAATTAGCTCATTTCATTCCAGTACGTATAGATTTCTTGCTTGATAAATTAGCTGAGTTATATATTTATGAAATTGTGAGATTACATGGTGTTCCCCTATCTATTATTTTGGTTAGAGATCTGAGGTTTACATCAAGATTTTGGAAGAAATTACAAGAAGCTTTGGGTACAAAACTGCATTTTAGCACTGCGTTTCACCTGGAAATGGATGGTCAATCCAAATAAGTTATTCAGATACTTGAGGATATGTTGCGTTGTTGCATTATTGAGTTTGAAGGTTGCTGGCAGAAATATCTAACGTTGATTGAATTTTCTTATAATAATAGCTTCCAATCGAGTATAAAGATGGCACCGTGCAAAGCTCTATACGGTCGTAAATGCAGAACACTGTTGTACTGGACCGAGCTTAGAGAAAATAAGATTCACGGGGTTGATCTGATCAGAGAGACTAAAGAAAAAGTGAAAGTAATTTACGATAGTTTGAAAGCAGCTTCGGATCGACAAAAATCATACGCGGATTTAAAACGTAAAGAAATTGAGTTTCAAGTCAGGGATCGAGTGTTTCTAAAGGTGTCACCGTGGAAAACGGTTCTTCGATTAGACCGTAAAGGAAAGCTGAGTCCGCGATTTATTGGACCATATGAGATTATTAAAAGAATAGGGGCTGTAGCGTATCAACTAGCGTTACAGTTAGAACTTGAAAAGATTCATAATGTCTTTCACGTTTCTATGCTACGTCGATACAGATCTGATCCGTCACATGTGATTTCTTTGGTAGATGTTGAGATACAGACTGATCTGACTATATCGAAGTACCAATCAAGATTTTAGCTTATGAAATCAAAAAATTGAGAAATAAATTTCTTTGGCATAAAAATGGGATCGAGGAAGCTATGTGGGAACCCGAGTAAGCTATGAGAAAATAGTATCCTCACTTATTTACTGGTAAGATTTTCGAGGACGAAAATACCTAAGGGGGAGAGTTGTAACAACCTGTTTTTAGTCAAATCGGAACAATAGTTTTGGGACCAAAAATTTGAAGTCAAAATATTTATTTTATTATTTTAATAAGGTATACAGCATGATAGAATTTTGTGTGAAAGTTTCATAAAGAAATTTTACTGTTTGAATGGTTAATTCGAGAAAAAGGACTAACTCGAGTAAAGAGAAAAAGTGTCATTCTATTAGTTAAAAGTATTAAATAGCTATGAAATTAAATAGAGGAGGTCCTTATGTTGTAATTAGACCATTATTAAGGTGGGTGGACATTTATGTACATAGTTTATATGAGTTTTAAATGTTTAAGTAAAGGTTAATATAGTAATTATAAAATAAATTAAGTTAAAAATAATAAAAACGTGGTGTCATCTTCACCATTTAGCTTCCAACACCGAAACTACGGCTAAGTAAACACCATTTTTGTGTTCTTCATTCGACCAAGATTGTATAACTAATTATGGTACGATTTTTGTCTCGTTTTTAATGATTTTTATGTTTTTAAGACCATTGCTTCGTAATCTAGCTAGCCTGTACTTTAGATTTTGAAACTGTTAAAGATTTAACATGTTTTCATTGTTGAATGCTTGTGTAAATTGATATTGATGATAGATTATGAAGGTTTATTGATAGATTTACTAGTTCTGTAAAGTGATTTTTGACAAAAATGTCAAAAAGGGATTAATTTGTGAAATTGTAAAATTATGTGGGTAAAAGTGTGACTAAACAAAAGATATGGGCTACTAGGGACTTCATTAAAATTTGGCTAGCATAGTTAAGGGTTTAATTGCATGAATTTGCATTTTTACAAGCTAAGGACTAAATTATAAAAATATCAAAATAGTAGGGCAAAAGTGTAATTTTTCCATAAGGTGATTTTTGGGGTAAATTGAATGGAATGAATATTAAATGAGTTAATTTTTATATTATATAGATCAAGATAAGCCGTGATCGAAATTATATCAGGGAAAAAGAGAAGTGGACGAATAGCCAATATTTGTTATCCGAGCGATTGAGGTAAGTTCGTATAATTAGAATCAAACTTTTAAATAGTTGCAATTAGTTGAAATGGATGTATGTAATTGAGTAAATGATTTACTTGAAATTCAAATGCCTTATTGATATAATATGATGGTTACCGAGCCCCGTTTGAACCATAAGAATTCGTAGGATACGAGTGACATGTCACTAGGGTTACCGTTTTGGTTGAGCTCTTACGTTCGTTGTGGACTCACCATACCTCGTATGAGCTTATCAATATATCAACTTGTAAGAGCTTATTGTTTTCAGATCGTCAGAGCTTACTAGTTTTAGTTGAATAGTGCTTACTGTCCATTAGCTCAAGAGGAGCTTACTGATCATAGCTTGAAAGAGAAGAAATGATAATAAATTGATGGATTACTGATTTATATGTTATGTATATCACCCTAGTATCTCTCGATATTCTAATAGGTTCAACTGGCATAAATTCTATTAATGGTTATGTGAAAAAGATATGTGTTATATGGTTGAGTTACTGTTACTGTTATCGAATGAATTACCGTTTATATGATTGGGAATGAAATGTTATAAATGATGTACATGATATATGTGAATTTGATATGATACAATGTTTGAGTATTAAATTGAGATAATGGATGATTACATGCACTTATATGACTAACTTGTTGATGAATGCTTGTGCATAGGTGTTTGGCAATTGAATTTGGTATACTTTATTTAATTGTTTGATTATGTATAAATGGTAAGCTTAATTTTGAATTATACGGGCTTAGTAAGCTTTAAAGCTTACTCTGTTTCTTTTCCATGTTTTAGAGGTTCGATAGCTCGCTCGTTCTAAATAATGTCAAAGTTACACATCACACTATCCAGTTGCTGTTGGTAATTTTGAACTCTTGGATATTTGTAAATATGGCATGTTTAGTCTAGTTATAAAGATGATAGTTATGGTTACTTGAGATAAAGATTTTGGTACATATGTGGTATAAGTTTAAGCCATGTGATTTGGCTTATCTTAGTGTAAAGTTTTGGTTGTGTGTAAGTGTTCAAATATGGTATGTTTTGGCAAGTAGTAGATGGAATAGAAATATGCAAATTTTGTCTTGATTTATAATAGGCATATGAATGGAAAATGCATGATATTAAGTAGGTATTTGAATACTATGTCACATTGGTATAAAATATGTATAAAATGTTGTGGATTGGCTGCCTATTGGATTATAAAATGTTGCAATCTATGCTTGTGCATGCATGTATAAATAGGGTGGCAAGATGGATTTGCAAATAGCCTATTTTTGTCCACACGGGCGTGTGTCTTAGCCATGTGTGAGACACGGTCATGTTACACGACCATGTGTCCCCTGGTGTTAATATTAGAATGAAGTCAGTATGCTCCACACGGACGCGTAACTGGCCATGTGGTACTAGTCATTATACCCCCTAATTGGCACACGGCCTAGTACACGGGCTTATGGCTTGGTCGTGTTGCATAAGTCATTAGACCATACAGTTTTGGCACAACTTAGCACACGGCCTGGGACACGGGCATGTGTGGCCACTTCGAAGGGCACACGAGCTAGACCCAAGTTAGTATGTTCCTCTTGTTTTCACACGGCTAGAGACATGGGCGTGTCTGGTGGCCGTGTGAGACACACGGCCTAGTCACATGGGCGTGTGTCCTTTGTATTGGGAAAAATTTTCAAAGCTTCATAAAAGTGTTATAAGTTATTAGTTTAGTCCCGAATTGCTCCTAAAGCATGTTTAAGCCTTGTAGGCTATCGTAAGGGACAAAATTGAATGATGATTGTATGAAATGATTGAATGTATGAGAAAAATACGGTTATAAGTGTTATAATTTTGGTAATGCTCCATAACCCTATTCGGCGTTGAATACGGGTGAGGGTTGTTACATTATACAAGCCATTGCCTATACCTGAGGAACCATGGGTCGACATTTCCATGGACTTTGTCCTTGGTTTACCTAGGACCAAGACTAAAAAGATTCAATCTTTGTTGTAGTTGATTGTTTTTCTTAGATGTCTCATTTTATAGCTTGCACTAAAACTGATGATGTTATACATGTTGCTAATTTGTTCTTTAGGGGAATTGTTTGTATGCATGGAATCCCGAGAACAATTGTATCCCACCAAGATGTGAAATTCCTTAGCCATTTTTGGAGGTTGTTATGGGGAAAGCTTGGCACAAAGTTATTATTTTCAACAACATGCCACCCGCAAACAGATGGAAAAATGGAAGTGGTTAATCGTGTCTTGTCCACTTTGTTGTGAGCTATCATTCGGAAGAATCTTAAGTCATGGGGGATGGCCGCACATAGAGTTTTCTTATAATAGATCTGTTCATTCAGAAACTAAACACTCGCCTTTTGAAATTGTTTATGGGTTCAATCCTTTGACTCTACTTGATTTAATTCCTTTGCCTAACAATCAACTTGTTCATGTAGGCTAAGCGAAAGGCTGAATACGTGAAACAGCTACACCAAAAAGTGAGGGCCAATATTGGGGCAAGGACCGAAAAATACATGCACAAGGCTAACAAAGGAAAGAAGCGTGTTGTATTTGAACCTGAAGATTGGGTTTGGGTTCACATGAGGAAGGAATCGTTTCTAGCTCAACGGAGGTCAAAATTATTACTGAGAGGAGATGGTCCATTCCAAGGGTTGGAACGAATTAATGAGAACTCTTACAAGCTCGACCTTCTAGGTGAGTATAACATTAGCATGTGTTTTAATGGGTCTGAATTATCTCTCTATGATGTAGGTGATGATTTGGGCACAAATCGCTTTAAAGAGGGAGGGAATGATACGGCCAAGACCCAAAACTCACCTAGAGCTGACATGGATCCAATTGAGCTACCATTAAGTCCAATAACCCAAGCTCAAGCTAAGAGTTTCAAAGATGCTGTTGCGGCCTTATTCAATTGATTTTAGGGTGAAACCATTGCGGGGCTTATCAAACGTTCTTGGACAAGCAAGCCAAGCATTCCTTGCAACCTTTTTAAGCTCATCTAGCTCGTTCCTAGCTCATTGAGCTCATTTTAGCTTGCACATTATTCTAGTGGAATAAACATTTAATTCGGTCTTAGTTAATTAGTTTATTTAGTTAAATTATTATTTATGTCATATTTTATTTTGTGTTTAAATGTGTCATAATTTGGACATTTTAATTAAGGTTTAAATGTTTCTTTGTTTAGTACAAATTAAATAGTTGTTTTAATGTGTCTTATCTTAAGACAAATTAACTACAAGCTGGAATTAATTTTTCTTAGCCGAATTTAAGTTGTCTTGAAAATTGACTTAGATGAATTTAATTTGTTGTAGGCACATGCATGGGCGGCATTGGAAAAGGTGTGTTGATGGTTGCCATCCCCCAAGCAACTATTCTGTTATAGCAAGAGCCAAAAGTGAGCTGCTGATATTTCTTCCCCAAGCTGCCCCATCATGTATATCAAAAGCCACAAGTGTTTTCACACTTGTTCAAATTGGTTGGAGGTTCCCTTCACACACAAGGCCATTCAATTCTTAGCTTTCACACTTCAAGGGCTGTTCATATTCGGCTGAATCATTTACAAGACTATTAAAGTGCCCAAGCTAACCATTAAGGCTCAAGACCATTCGGCTTTTCAAGGCAGCTCCTTAAAGGCTGTTCACACCTTTTGCCTACTGTATTCAGCTAGATACAACTCCATTTTCACTTCAATTAAAGCTAAGCTAGCTAGGAGACTGCAAGGGATGTTTTAAGGAAGGTGATAAGAAGTTTCAGCTCAATTAAGCTGAATTGAACCTGTCCATTTAGCTTACCTATTGTCCATTCGGCTATCTATTGTTTGAGCTATAAATATGAAGCTCATTTGATGTAAATCAAGAATTTTTGCATCTTATATGTTTAATATAACTTTTTATGAGTTTATTCAACTCTCATTGTTCGTTTAAGACTCAATCTAACTTATCTAGTCTTGCAAGTGGCATCTACCTTGTTTCTTGTGAACTTATCACTCTTTGAGTGTGGTGTTCAACCCCGATACCTTTGGTTCCTATCTCTTAATAGATAGTGGGTCAAGGTCCTATTTCTATCATCCATTCATCTTAAGTGTCCTATAAGATTTGGGTCAACACTCATCTACAGTATTGGTTCTTTCTTGACCTTGAGTTCAATTTACTCCGCCCTAACTATCAACATAAAATCACTCTAATTACCTTACTAAGCCGAACCCTAAACCCCATATATCAAAACCCTTCTGAACCTTTTTGCTTAATTCTCTTTCACTTAGCTAAATTTCATCGTAACTCCAAGAGGAATGATACTTCTCAATTTTACTATCGGGAACATTCGCAACTCGAAATCAAAAAACGAACACAAGATCGCATTAGCCTCTGATTGTCAAAAGTCCTATGCTAATCTTAAACAAAAAGAAATAGAATTTTAGGTTGGTGACAAGGTATTCTTGAAAGTATCTCCTTGGAAGAAAGTTCTCCGGTTTGGTCGTAAAGGAAAATTGAGTCCACGATTCATTAGACCATATGAGATTACAGAAAGAATTGGATTGGTTGCATATCGGTTAGCTTTACCACCAGAACTTGATCAGATTCATAATGTTTTTCAAGTGTCTATGTTACGACGGTATCAATATGAACCTTCACATGTTATTTCTCCAACAGAGGGAGAGATTCAGCCTGACATATAGTGAAGAACCGATCAAAATCTTGGCACGTGAAACAAAAGAATTAAGAAATAAAAAGGTACCATTAGTAAAATTTCTTCGGCAACGACATGGCATAGAAGAGGCTACCTAGGAACCGGAGGATACTATGAGGAAGCAATACCCGAATCTCTTTACTAGTAAGATTTTTGAGGATGAAAATCCTTAAGGGGGAGAGTTGTAATAACCCAATTTTAGTGAAATCGAAACAATGGTTTTGGGACCACAAATCCAACCAGAAAATAAAATTTATTTTTATTTTATTTCATGGTTTATATTATGATTGTGATGTCATGTGAAAATATTGACAAGAAAATTTATCGATTATGTGTTTAATTAGGGAAAGGACTAAATCGTATAAAATGAAAAAGTTGAATTCTAGTATTTATAAGGATTAAATAGCTATGGAATTCAACACTTTAGGTCCTTATATAGTAATTAGACCATTAAAGAAAAGTATTTAGATATCTTGGTGACTCATCCATGGAAATTTAGAAAAAGGACAAGGACTAAATTGGAAATTGAAATAATTTAATTAATTAAAAGATGATGAAAGAAATAACATCTTATTTTTATGTCATATTCATCCCCAAAATACATGGAAACCCCAGGAGAGAGAGAGAAGAAACTTTCTTGGCTTAATTAGGAAAGTTTTTTTGACCCGTTTTTAGTAATTTTGATATTTTTGAAATCGGGATAACTTAATCTATCTATTTGGGAGATAAATTTGAAAATTTATCAAAGTATGGAAATTATGTCATGGATGAATATGCTAAAAATTAGAAATTTATGGTAGAAAATGAAAGGTTGTTGATAGATAAACAACTTTTATAGAGTGATTTTTGATGAAAGCATGATTTACGGACTAAAATGTAAAATTTTGAAAATTGAAGAAAAAGTCTGAATCTTATAGAATATATATGTTGTAAGTTTTATAGTGAAATTTTGGTTAGGCTTGGAATAGGGATTAAATTGCATAAATTTTATTTTCTGAGCCTAGGGATGAAATTGTAATTTATGGAAAGTTAAGGGCGAAATGGTAATTTTGCCTAGGATGTAAATTGAGCCCACTTGAATATGAAATGTGACAAATTGATGAATAAATTCATTATATAGATCCAGACAACACAAATTCGAGGTTAGACCGAGAAAAAGAAAAAAAGTTTCGGATTAGTAGATTTTAGACGCGAATAAGTGTCGAGGTTAGTTCGTGTAACTTAATCGAGCATGTAAAAATGTTAACTTGATTGTTATGTTTGTACGCAATATGATTTATATTTATGTTGTAATAGCCCGATTTAGACCCTAGCCGAAATAGTGGTTTTGAAACCACAAATTCGAGTCAAAAAAATATTCTAATATTATTTTCCGTGCTTATAATATTGAATTAATATGTGTGAAATTTTTGTGATTAAATTTTATCATTTGTGTGTCGATTTGTGAAAAAGGACTAAATCACAGAAAATGTAAAAGTGGCCTTCTATTTGATTAAGTGTCGAATTCATGAAATGACATCGTTGGACATTAGTTAGTGGATTATTAATGATAATAATAAGGTTAAAAATGGAAATTGATTAATAATGGTATAATTAATAAAACAAATGCATGAAATTAGTCATTTGTGTTCATCCTTGTCGAAAGTACAAAGGAAAAAGAAAAGAAAAAGGGTCTTTAGGGTTCAACACTAATCTTGGCTAATTGAGGTATGATTTTTTTATCCGTTTTCGATAATTTCTATGTTTTTGTGATCGTTGCTTTGTGTTCTATAAAGCACATGCTTAAATTCATGAAATTAATGATGATTTTGAGTTATGCCATTATTGATTTTGTGATCTTTGTGATGTTTGATGATGAAAACTAAGTGTTTGATGATTGATATACATATTTTCTATAGTGATTTTGAGTAAAAATGCATTTTTGGGATTTAATTGAGAAATGTGAAAACTTTGTGTTGAAATGTGAAATAAATGTGAAATAAATGTGAAATATGGGCTGCAAGGGGCACTATGGTAATTTGGCTATGCATGGATTAAATTGGATTTTGTAAAATTGATGTATTTGTGAAATAAGGACTAAAATGCTAAAGTGTAAAATTATAAAGGCTAAAGTGCATGCCCTAATTGTGTGTTTGTGAATTTAATTGAGTAAAGATGAGATTGAATGAGTTGAATTTGATATTATATAGATCAAGAAAAGAGAAATTCGGGCTTAGATCGAGGCAAGAACAAAGTGCTCGATTGGTCGACTAGTATTATTATTTCTACGTTCGAGGTAAGTTCATGTATAATACGTATTGTTTAAACAATGTTCATATGTGATGAAATGAATGGAAATGTGATTGTGGAGTTTGGTAATGTGAAATGTGAGTTCGAGGATATGTGGCACTAAGTGTGCGTAAATAGGATGGTTACAGTGATGAATGGCACTAAGTGTGCGAGATAAAGAAAGCATCGACTGTATTATTTTGCACTATGTGTGCGATACCTAGACAAATTCTATTTAATGTGATGGCACTAAGCGTGCGATATTATTATAGCTTCGGCTAATTAATTGGCACTAAGTGTGTGAGTTCATCAATGTTTAAAAAGGATCAAATAAATTATGGCATCGAGCATTTAAGTGGTAAATGTGATAGATAAATACGTGATGGTACAGGTATGTATAGAAACTATGTGGTTTATGATATTATGTATGAGATAGAGGGAAGATTATGTGAATGAATGATGAAAAGAGTTGGATTGAGTAGTAGTATAAATGCTTGTATATGAACCTATAGATATGTTATGAAAGTGAGTAATAGCCATGGATGAGATTGAGTTGTGATGTGAACTGAACTAAGTGTTAGTTAATTTTGCATATTGAATTTGAATGTTGAGTTAATGGTGTTATAATACGAACTTACTAAGGTTTAAAGCTTACTGTGTGAAGACTTTCTCTGTTTTACAGTGGTATTTAAAGCTAGCTCAGATTCGGGGATCTTCAGCGACTTAATCACACTATCAGACATCTATTTTGGTACCTTTTGAAAGTTGTATTTATGGTATATGACATGTAAAGGCTAGTGAGGTTGTGGAATTTTTTGAGATGTATAAATCTTGCTATGTGATATGGCTTGATAATTTATGAGACTTGGGATTGATTTTGGTATATGTTTTGCTATGTTAAAATGGTGTATGTGATGTGTATATATGGTCTTGTGTGAATGGCCATCATTGGAATGGTTTAGTGAAATAGAAATAGTATATTTCATACTTGGTTTGGTAGTTGAGATGGTGAATATATTGCATGTTTGAAATGGTTTGAAATGAGATGAGAATCATATGCTTTTGGTATGGAATTGATTCATGAAATGGACATATTTTGAGTTGGAATTGTATATAGAAATGAATGAGGATATTGTAGCATGAATTGTGCATGTTTTGGTAGGGTTTTGACCATTAATTGGGCATAAATTGAGTATAGAGTGATGTTTGTAGGAATAACCCAAAAATGGATGGCAATTTGGCCTTGTATATGGCCTATAATTTCCTACATAGTTGAGCACATGGGTGTGTGTCTCGACCATGTCCTTCAATGTCCCAATTCGAAACAAGTCAGATTTGTACATAGGCCAGACACACGGGTGTGTGACAGGCATGTGATTCAAGTCAGTGTTGAACACAGGCCAGACACACGGGCGTGTGACAAGCCGTGTGACCAAAGTCAGTGTTGCACACAGGGTAAGACATGGTCTTAGGCATGGCAGTGTGAGGTACACGACTTAGCCATACGGCGTGTGCCCTATTTTGAAGAAATTTTTTTTAAAGTTTCGTAAAAGTTTTAAATGTGATTGGTTCAGTCTCAAACCACTTCTAAAGCATGTTTAAGGTCCCGTAGACCTTTTAAAAGGACTTTGTGTCATTGATTAACTATGATATGCTGATGTGTTAGCAATTGTTGTTTAAATGTTATGATTCGATTGGTAATACCTTGTAACCCTACTCTGATGATGGATACAGGTTACGGGTGTTACACTTTATTGGTATCAAAGTTACAGTTTAGACGATTCTAGGACTAACTTACGTGTGAGAGTCTAGCTATACATGCCATATATATCTGCGATAGTGTGATGAGTCCTGATAGTTAAAAAATATGTTTTCGTATAGCAAATGGATCTCGATCGAGCTGTAGCTGCTGATGTTGAGAGTAATGCGTCTGCTCCCACTCAAAGGACAACGCCTTCTAATTCTAGACCTGTTACGAGTAGCTACAAGGGAGAGGCTAAGCAAGCCTTCTTCGAAGTGATGAACGAGTGGTTCACGGAGTCCGTTCGAACGAATTTGGCTACTCAACAACCTCCCCCACGCAAATTCCTATAGCGCCTTAAGTTATAGACCCGATTCAATTGAGCAAACCTCTAGCTGATAAGATTCGTAAGTATGGGGCTGAAGAGTTCAGGGCCACAGTTGATGATGATGCCAAGCGAGCTGAATTCTGGCTTGAGAATACCATTAGAGTGTTTGATGAATTATCATGTACTCCTGATGAATGTCTTAAAGTGTTGTTTCACTGTTGAGAGATACGGCGTATCATTGGTGGAAAACATTGATATATGTGGTTCCGAGAGAATGAATCACCTGGGATTTCTTCTAAACTGAATTCTGGAAGAAATATATCAATCAATGGTTTATAGATTAGAAACACAAAGAGTTCCTTGAGCTGAAATAGGGCTGCATGTCTGTTATGAAATATGAGTGAGAATTTGTGAGATTGAGCCAATATGTATGAGATTATGTTTCGACAAAACTACAATTTGTAAATGATTCATTGAAAGGTTGAATGAAGATATTAAATTTCTGGTAGGAATTCTTGACTTGACTGAATTTGTGGTACTGGTTGAAAGAGCTTGTAAAGCCAAGGAGCTTAATAAAAAAAAGAAGAAATCAGACTCAAAAGCTAGAGACGAGAGAAAAAGGTCGATGAGTAAGCCATATCACTCTTCGTCAAAGAGATTCAAAGATGCAACTAGTTGCTCAAATGCTTTGATTGGCCATTTGAGTAGAGATCGTGTGAAATAATATGCGAGTCCTAAAGCTCAAATTTCAATGGAATCAAGTGTTGGCAGTGTCAGAAACAATAAGCCTGAGTGTAGACAGTATGGGAGATGTCATATTGGTGAATATTGGGGCAAGAGTAATAATAGAGTTTGTCATAAATGTGGATCACGAGATCACTTCATTCGGGATTGCCCAGAGTTGGCTGAGAAAGATAATGCTCAGAGTGCGAGGCTGAGTAACATGATAGATAGGGGTAGACCACCCAGAAACACAGGAATTGTGAGTGGTAGTCGAGAGGAACAGTGGATACAACTATGAGATTCGAGGCGAGAGCACCTGCCAGAGCCTACGCTATTCGTGCTCTCGAAGAAGCGTTATCTTCAGATGTCATTATTGGAACTTTCACTCTTTATGACACTTCTGTGATTGCATTGATAGATCTAGGATCAACTCATTCATATATATGCATGAACTTAGTTTCCAGTAAGACTTTGCCTATAGAGTCTACTAAATTTGTAATTAGATTATCGAGCCCCTTAGGCAAGTGTGTTCTAGTTGACAAAGTGTGCAAGAATTGTCTGTTGATGTTTCGAGATATCTGCTTCCTGGCTACCGGCCGTAATATAATTCCAATGATTTGAATGGGCTATCGGCCGGAATATCTTTGGTGAAAGCTCTCAATTATGTGAAAAAGGGATGTGAAGCTTATCTTGCGTATGTGATTGATACGAAAGTGACAGAAAAGAAAGTTGAATCTGTGCCTATGGTTTGTGAGTTCCCTAATGTGTTTCCTGAAGAATTACCAGGATTACCTTCGATACAAGAATTTGAGTTTGGCATTGAGTTAGTGCCAAGGATGATCCCTATCTCAATAGCTCCGTATAGAATGGCTCCGACAAAATTGAAAGAATTGAAGTCTCAGTTGCAAGAATTTATAGACAGAGGTTTCGTACGACCGAGTTTTTCTCCTTGGGGCGCTGCTATTTTGTTTGTGAAAAAGAAAGATGGCATGATGAGAATGTGCATTGATTATCGTCAGTTAAACAAGGTGACTATTAAGAACAAATATCCTCTACCCAGAATCGATGATTTGTTCGATCAGGTGAAATGAGCTACTATGTTTTCAAAGATAGATCTGAGATTGAGATACTATCAGTTGCAAGTAAAAGATTCAGACATTCTGAAAACTACTTTCAGAACGAGGTACGGGCATTATGAATTTTTAGTTATGCCTTTCGGACTAACAAATGCTCCTACTGTCTTTATGGACTTGATGAACATAATTTTCAGACCGTATTTTGATCAATTTGTTGTTGTATTCATTGACGACATTTTGATTTATTCACGCGATGAAATTGAGCATGCAGAACATTTGATAATTGTGCTACAAACTCTGCGTGATAAGCAATTGTATGCAAAGTTTAGTAAATGTGAGTTCTAGTAGCGCGAAGTTGGCTTTTTGGGGCATATTGCGTAACACCCGTAACTATTGTCGAAATAGGGTTAAGAGGCATTACTAGACATATCGAAACATTTACGATCATTTCACAACACAAGATAAATCATCATCATATCATAACAATACATATACATAGAGTCCCTTTAAAAGGTCTATGAGACCTTAAACATGTATTGGAAAGGAGTCGGGATTAAAATCGGCACATACAAAATTTTTTTGAAAACTCAACATTTTTCAAAGTTACAGAGGTCATGTGCCTGTGTGGGCAGGACGTGTGCCTCACACAGCATCAAACACACCCGTGTGTCCAAGCCATGGCAAAACAGGGCATACATACTGACTTATCCACATGGCCGAAGACACGCCCGTGTGCCTGACTCATGGGCAACACTAACTTAATTCACACGGCCTATCACACGCCCGTGTGTCTGGCCTATGTGGAAGTCTGACTTGTTTCAAACAACAATCTTAAGGGACACGGTCGAGCCACACGCCCATGTGCTCAACCGTTTGGGAAAATATAGACCATTTGTTTAGCCAATTTGCCACCCAAATTTGAAGTCACACCTACAAGCATAATCCAATATAATTTCATACCCCAAATGTCAACCAAACATACCAAAACATTGCATAATTCAATCTCTTAACATCATAATTCATTTATCTATACAAATTCAACTCAACATACCAATCCAAAGTATCAACTTCACATCAAAATCATATATTCCATTCATCATTTAGTCCTTACCAAATTTAAACATGAAACATACCATTTCCATTTCACTAATTTATACCATAGTGATCATTCACATAAAACACACATACACATACTAACCATCCTTTTCACATATCTCAAAACATATACCAAAATCATTAAACTATCAAGCCATATCACATGGCTAGGTCTTTAAATCTCAAAACATACCATAATCACTAGCCTATACATGCCATATATCAATTATAAAACTTCCAAAAGTACCAAAATAGATGGCCGGCAGTGTGATTGAGTCGTTGACGATCCCCGGATCCGAGGTAGCTTTATTGACACTGTAAAACAGAGAAAACTTCACTCAGTAAGCTTTAAAGCTAAGTAAGTTTGTAATATAAGACAATTAATTTCAAATTCAATATGCAAAATTACCAACAACTAGCTCAATTCACTTCAATACTCAATTTTCATCCATACCAAATCCTCACTTTCATAAATAACTATATGTTCATGTACAAGCATTTACCAAGCTACTCAATCTAACTCTTTTCATCATTCATTCACATAACTATCCATATATATCATACACAACTTCATCAACCACATAGGTTCTGTACGTACCTGTACCATCTCGTATTAAACTACCACATTTACCATTCAATGCTCCAAACCCTTACTAATTTGATCCTCTTTAAACATTCGATGAAGTCATACACTCAGTGCCATATAATTAGCCGAAACCATAATATTATCGCACACTTAGTGCCATCACATTAAACAGAAAATGTCTCAATATCGTATACATAGTGGCAACTAATATAGTCGATGCTTTCTTTATATATATCGCACACACAATGCCATCTAATATAGTTAATGCTTTCTTTATATATATTGAAACACCCCAAACCCGGCCCACGAGCCTTGACCGGATCTGGTATGTTCCTTGAGTAAAAACTTTTCAAATCTTGTTTGTTGATTTGGAAAAATATGGATGGTTTTGAAGAACATTCGATTTGTGTTGGGTTCAGATTGGAAACGGTGTTGTTTATGTGTCAAAATATTTAAATATTTGTTTACATTTTTGAGAAAATTTATTTAGTCTCAATTTAATAACAACCTTATCATAATAAACCAATTTAAAACACTTACTTAAAATAGTTAATAATAATGGCCATAATTACATCATAAACAAATCCCGAATAAATCTGAAATACTAAAAAAAAAACAATGAATATAGAATAACTCTGAGCTGAGCATGACCACCACTAAGCTCCTGTCGACCCGGTCTATTACTGAGTGTCACCTAAAAAATATCCCACAATGGGGTGAGTCAAACAGACTCAGTGTATAACCACCAACACAAAGTCCCAATGATTCAGGTATATCAGATCATACATATACATATAGCAAATTATAAGGAATGATGCAATTCCCGAACCCAAACCTATATTACCATCCGCTGCACATCACCCGTACCAACCATCACACCGTGGGGACTACTAAGTCTACCCTCCATCCGCTACACATCATCGAAGGCAGTCGCTGCAGATGACTTGCACATCGCCCTTATAAATTCGAGGCATAGCCACCAGATAATATTTTGTGACGTAAGTCACCATATTCAGATTACGTGACATGAGTCACCACATTCAGATTTCGTGACATAAGTCACCACATTCAGATATTGTGGTATAAAACCACCAAATCACTTCCCCTTTCATAATCACCCATGTGCCCCATGTCATACAAATCATGCAAAGATTATGCCACATTCTTTATTTCACATTCTTACCAATATTCACATATGTGTCATAATAGGTATTCGTAACATTATTAACATAGTTTTAGAGAATAACGTACCTGAATATGCCGTACCATTGAATGGTACCTTAAGCCATATCTTTCACATTCTTATTAACACATATATTAAATTAAATTCATAAATCTATTAAGATTAGGTGTGGGTTACACACGGTTCATAACGCTTTCATCGAAATCACGAAACCCGATCTAATGCTTTAGATCCTTAGTTCCTACATTGACCAACCTTAAGTACTTCAAGAAAAGCCATTCGGTTAAATAATCAAATCCTGAAGGATTAACGTAACCGAAATCTTACCTTGCTGTCGATTTGATTACTAATCAAATCCCAAAATTCTGTGACATTTCTTCCTTGCAATCGGCCAACACTAGTTCACTAGACTTGGTTAGTTTCGACTTTTGAACAATTAAGAAACTGATCTACAATATTAACAATGGCCTTGGCCGACTATCATGGTTCACTTACCTTGTGGATCTAAATCCCGAAAAGTGTCCCTTGGTTGTGGTATCTGTCAAAATACCTATAAACTCATGTTAGATCCAATTCTAACATTAAATCACAATAAGTAGCCCTTGGCCGAATATCACATAACTTACCTTGGATATTGAAATCCCGAAACGTCCTTATGGTTGACTATAGCAAAATCCCGAAAGAATCCTTTATAGTTTCAGCCAAAGACATTAAGGGGATCAGTTCCTAGATTTCGACTAAAAGAAAAGATTGAAGATTGAATAACAATTGATCTTACCCTTAAGAAATTGGCCAGAGAGAGCTTGCAGGAGAAATCGGTTCAAAGAGTTTAAACTATCGGCTTTTGGATGATCCCTAGAAAGATTCGATTTTAACAAGAAAATAAAAGAAAAGTATATGACCTAGGAAGAATAGGTAATGGCTATCAAATTGGAAAGAGAGGCGTTTTTGGTGTGATTCGTGTATCGAAAAGAAAAGAATGAGAATTTAGAGGAGAACAAAGATAACTTTCGGCTAGAACAATTAAAAGAAAAAGAAAAGTGACAGCTTTGGAGAGAAAAGAGCAAACAAAAGGGAGGCTAGAATGCTTAATGAAATATGGTTATCCCCCCTTACTATGCTTGGCCGAAAATCACATCAAAGGAGTCCCTAGGCCGGCCACACTCATCCCCTATCTATTCCCTTATTTTTCTCTTATCACTTCATTTAAAATTAATAAAAATAATCCATCATTTATCCCTTATCTTAGCCGAATTTTTAAAAAGGATTAAACTCATCCCTTTAGTGCCTTAGTGCCGTCCACTACTGCTCACTCCTGCGTAGCAAAATAAAACTCTTTTATTTGCTTCCCTTGCAGCTCGAACTTGGCCCCTTGCCTACTACATATGGCGTCACCTACCAGAGCTTTAAGTGGCGCCTTGCAGCCACTTTACCAAGCTGATTGTTGTGTCATATTTCCCTTACTAATTTTCTTAAGGCCTATCAAACTTAGCTTCCCATTTTAAACTAAAAATCAAATAATTTCTAAGGCATTTGACTACACATTAAGGTTCACAAAATTTATAAAACACATTCCACATACACATAGACATGCTTCCACATATAAATAAGCAATAATGAACAAGACCTAATTCTCGGATATTACAGTTCTACCCTACTTAAAATAATTTCGACCTCGAAATTACCTGGCTAGAATAGGTGGGGGTATTACTGTCGCATTGCTTCTTCTGACTCCCAAGAAGCTTCTTCCGATCCATGGTTACGCCACAACACTTTGACCAGAGGGACCGACTTCCTCCGAAGCACCTGCACATCTTGTTCCTAAATCTGAATTGGCTCTTCCTCATAGGACAGATCTGGTCTCAACTCCACCTCCTCAACCGGTATTATATGTGATGGATCCGATCGATATCGATGTATCATCGAGACATGGAATACATCGTGCATCTACTGCGACTCTGGTGGTAACTCTAACTGGTATGCCATTGTTCCAACTCACTTCAATACCCGATAAGGTCCTATAAACCTTGGGCTTAACTTCCCTTTGCGACCAAATCTCATCACCTTTTTCCAAGGTGAAACTTTGAGAAACACTTGATCTCCCACAGCAAATTCTATGTCCTTCTGTTTGAGATCTGCGTACGACTTCTGCCTGTCAGATGCCTCCTTCAACTGTGTTCGAATTACCCTAACCTTTTTTTCCGTTTCTGCCACAATTTTGGACCAAAAATCTGACGTTCTCCCAATTCCGTCCAACATGTGGGAGTGCAACATTTCCGTCCATCTGATTACTTCGTATGGTGCCATCCGAATACTTGCTCGATAAATTTGTTGTTGTACGTAAATTCCGCTAAAGGTAAATATTCTTCCCAACTTCCCCTGAAGTCTATCACACAGCCCCTCAACATATCCTCCAACACTTGGATTACTCGTTCAGACTGGCCGTCTGACTGTGGATGGAATGCCGTAGTGAAATCCAATCTGGTGCCTAAAGCTCGATGTAGCGCCTTCTAAAACTGGGATGTGAACCTCGGATCCCTATCCGAGATAATTGACAATGGCACTCCGTGCAACCTCACAATCTCAACTACATATAACCTTGCCAATTTTTGTAGGGAATAGTCAACCCGCATGGGAATGAAATGCGTGGACTTTGTCAATCGGTCCACTATCATCCATACCGAGTCCTTCTTAGTAGGCGTAAGGGGAAGCCCACTAACGAAGTCCATGGTTATTCTCTCCCACTTCCACTATGGAATCTTTATTGGTTGAAGCAATCTTGATAGAACTTGGTGTTCAGCCTTAACTTGCTGACACGTTAAGCACTTGCCAACGAATTCTGTAACTTCCCGCTTAAGACCAGGCCACCAAAACTGTTCCCTAAGATCTCTGTATAACTTACTACCTCCAGGATGCATAGCATAAGGGCTACTATGCGATTCCTGAAGAATTTTATGCCTTAACTCCTTATCCTTAGGCATACAAACCTTACCACGAAAACACAAAGACTCATTCACTTTATTAACACTATAGTTTTCCAACTCCCCATTCTCGCACTTGCCGTAGCTTAGCACTTAAATCATCATCGCCAACCATCACGCTTTCACCTCATTCAACCACGCTCGCTTAACTTGTAGCTCGCAATAAACTTCCATCGTCGTACAAGCTCAGATGTGTGAACATCGCTCTCAGATCCAACACTACTTTTCAACTTAGGGCATCTAACACTACATTTGCCTTGCCCAGGTGATACTCTATCAAACAATCGTAGTCCTTCAATAATTCCACCCACTTCGCTGTCTCAGGTTTAACTCCTTCTAAGTCAACAGATACTTAAGGCTCTTGTGGTCTGTGTAGATTACTAACTTCTCTCCATAAAGATAATTCCTCCATACCTCCATAAGAGCAAAGACCATTACCGCCAACTCCAAATCATGCGTCGAGTAGTTAACCTCGTGTGGCCTTAATTGTCAAGATGCATAAGCAATTACCTTCCCGTCTTGCATCAAAACACATCCTAATCCTGTGTGAGAAGCATCACAGCATACTACAAAGTCCTTCCCTGCCTCAGGCTGAATCAAAACCAGAGCTTCAATCAAAACCCTCTTAAGCTTCTCAAAGCTCTCCTGTTGCTTATCTGACCATACGAAAGGTACTTCCTTTCTCAACAACTTCGTCAAAGGTGCGACTATTGATGAGAACC
Source organism: Gossypium rotundifolium (assembly GCA_025506655.1). Classification (NCBI taxonomy): domain Eukaryota; kingdom Viridiplantae; phylum Streptophyta; class Magnoliopsida; order Malvales; family Malvaceae; genus Gossypium; species Gossypium rotundifolium. The sequence goes on along the minus strand of CP106732.1, from coordinate 64,903,927 downwards.
CTTCCACAAACCTTCTATAGTAGCCTGCCAATCCCAAGAAGCTACGAACCTCAGCCACAGACCTAGGTGGTTTCCAATCCAACACCGCTTCAATCTTCCTAGGATCCACCTTTATTCCTTCTGCTGACACCACATGTCCTAAGAACGTGACTTCCTTAAGCCAAAATTCACACTTGCTGAATTTGGCATAAAGCTTCTTCTCCCTTAATACTGGCAACACGACTCGAAGGTGCTCGTCATGTTCTTCCTCCGATTTTGAATACACCAAAATATCGTCTATGAACACAATAACGAACCGGTCTAGATAGGGATGAAAAACTCGGTTCATCATGTCCATGAACGCGGCTAGGGTATTTGTCAATCTGAAGGCACTACCAAGAACTCATAATGCCCGTACCTTGTCCGGAAAGCTGTCTTATGGATATCAGCCTCCTTCACCTTAAGCTGATGGTATCCAGACCTTAGATCTATCTTCGAAAATACTGCGACCCCTTAAGCTGATCGAACAAGTCGTCTATTCTTGGCAAAGGGTACTCGTTCTTGATGGTTAGCTTATTCAATTGAAGATAATCTATGCACATGCGCATAGTTTCGTCATTCTTGCTCACAAACAAGACTGTGCTCCCCATGGAGACACACTAGGTCGAATAAACCCATGATCAAGCAACTCTTGGATTTGAGCCTTAAGCTCAACCAACTCCTTCGGTGCCATTCTATAGGGGCAATTGACACATGAGCTATTCCTGGCAGCAAATCAATTCGAACTCCACCTCCCTATCCAGGGGTATTCCAGGTAATTCCTTGGAAAGACATCCACAAATTCCCTTACCGTTCTAACTCCACTAACGCCCCCTTCTTTTGCATCCAACACACTAACAAAGGCCAAAAATGCCTTGCACCCTTTTCGGACCATCTTATCAGCCTTTAGTGCCGAAACTATGTTAGACAAGTAGTTTCTTCTTTCACCTATCATAATTATCACCTCATCCTCCGGGGTCCTTAATTCCATTCGCTTAGTTGCACAATCCAATACAGCCGATGTTTCACTAGCCAATCCATGCCAAGTATAAGATCAAATTTTCTGAAGGGTAGTTCCATCAAGTAGGTAGGAAATACCACTCCCTGAAGCTCTAGAGGTACACTCCAAAATATCTTTTTCACCACTACAGTTTGACCCAATGGGCTTACTGGTCATCTCCTATTAGATAGTTCGGAGGCTATGCCTAGTGTTTCAACTACTATACATGCAACATAAGAGTGGGTAGAGCCAACATCTATCAAAGCAATGTAAGGTTTACCAAATATAAGGAACATACCGGTTATGACATCCAGTACGTCTCCATCCTCCCTCCGACAGACCGCATACACCAGGCCCGGCTATCTTGCCTCTGTATTACCAACACTCTGCCCGGTGTTCCCCGCCCTCTACCAGAACCATTACCTCTACCAACCAGACCACGGCCCGGTGAGGATGCTATCCACCTCTTCCAGTCTGATTATAGCCCTGACTTGATGGTTGACTCCCGTCTATCTTTATCGGACAGTCATTAATCATGTGATCCTTAGACCCGCACTTAAAGCATCCTCCCGTCTTCTTCCAACATTCTCCTAGATGCATCTTTCCACACTGGTCACAAGTGCAGTCTATCCTCCTCACATCACGGCCTGCGACCTCATGCCCATCAACTCTAGGCCTTTTGGACATTCCTAGATGACCCTGATGGTCCAAAACCTCTCTTTTGCCTATTCCGATCCGTATTCTGCCTCACCAAGTCCTTAATCCCTTCGGCTACCTTAGCCTTCTCCACCAATACGATAAATTCCTACTCTCTTGTGGAGCTATCAATAACCTCAGATCATCCCTCAGTCCGTCCTCAAATTAGACACACCGCTCATGCTCCGTCAACACAATACCTCAAGCATAACGGCAAATTTTAGAAATTTTGCCTCAGATTTTGCTACTGAACTTATTCCCCGAACCACCTAAAAAAGGCCTTCCTCTACGCATCCACATAACTAGTTCTAATGTACTTCTTCTGATATGCCACCTTAAAATATTCCCAAGTAAGATCATCGTGGCAAAGCACCATCCCAAACTGTGAGCTACCATTGGTATGACTCATCACGGAGTAGCGACACTACCCCTTTCAGTTTCTCCTCGGCAGTTAGGTCCAAATTATCCATAATCTGTTCCGTCACCTCTAACCAATACTCAGCTGTATTGGGCGCCACACCAGATACTCCATGGAAAAACTCAGCTCTATTAGCTCAAAATCATTCAGTAATCGACTTTTGAGCTCCCATGCCTCCATCCGCCCACCCACCTTTTCCAAAACCCACAGATCGCTTCATGATACTACATCATCCCCGTCGATCCTCGATATTCCACATCGTTGGTGGTGGTGGCATTTCATTTTCGACCCTTGTCCAACCTAACGGGCTCCGACACGGTCATTCACCTCTACCTGACCACGCACGTTACAACCACGCCCCTAGAATTCATGCTTTCAAATCGCATTTATCTGATTAAAGAATTTTATGAATTAGTTTTATTCCATCGATTTATCACGAGCAGTCTTATGTTTAATAGTTCTAAGGAGTAGTTCTTTCGAATTCATACACACACAGTCTCAAATTCATTCAGTCAATCATGAACTTGCGTTCATTACAGAAAAGTGTTGTAGTTGTTATTTTTGTTGTTTTCCACTACCTAGGGGTATTTTTGAATTTTTTATCCTATAGGGGTATTTTGGTAATTTTTCAAATTAAGGTATTTGAAAATTTAACATAATATAAATTTTTGGTATATATATATATTTTTTAAAATTGAAATACTTGGTAAGAAAATTCCAAGTGTAAAATGGTAATTTTATAAACTAAGGGTATTTTTGTAATTTTCCAAAATAGGGGCATTTCGGTAATTTTTTGCAAAATATGGCTCTTGGTGACTTTTCAAAACAAGGGTATTTAAGAAATTTTAATTTTGAGGATACTTTGGTAACTTTCCACACTGAGGGTATTCTGGTCATTTGCACAAGTTAGGGGTAATTTGGTCAATTTGCAAATCAAGGGTATTTTGGTCATTTTTTTTAAACGAGGGTACTTTTGGAATTTTAAAATCACGGTTTGTCTTTAGAATTTCACAAAACAAGGTGACGGGTCCCTTTCGGGTTTTAGTTATTGAGTTTAGCCTGCGACTGAGTCCACTTGATTAGGATGAACCGTCACTACGCACCAGGTAGGATTCGAGCGGTGAGGAAGTGAGTCACTGGGACTGCTTAAATACCAAGCTCCCACTGAATCCATTCCTAGACATGCGCACAACGGTTGCCACACCCTTAACTCGGTGGCCTAGACACAGGTTTGTTTGGTTAGACATTAAGTTTTATGTAACTTGGTGTTGAAGTAGGCTAACCCTAGGGTTAATTCCTAATTCACTAATCTACGTCCCTATATGTCCTACATACAAATCACAAAAAGTTAGGAGTACTTACCTGGTGGACTTCGGGCCAGAGACTCAGGTGCCATGCCAGAAAACCTACTTATTTCACAAAAATTTTCACAAAATTTGTTTGGGCTTGATTTTGAAAACGTTATGGGCTTTAAAACCCAAGGCCGAGAGTTTAAAAATGGGCTCTGATACCAAGCTAAAGCACCCCAAACCCGGCCCACGAGCCTTGACCAGATCTGGTATGTTCCTTGAGTAAAAACTTTTCAAATCTTGTTTGTTGATTTGGAAAAATATGGATGGTTTTGAAGAACATTCGATTTGTGTTGGGTTCAGATTGGAAACGGTGTTGTTTATGTGTCAAAACATTTAAATATTTAAAAAAACAATGAATATAGAATAACTCTGAGCTGAGCATGACCACCACTGAGCTCCTACCGACCCGGTCCATTGCTGAGTGTCACCTGAAAAATATCCCACAACGGGGTGAGTCAAACAGACTCAGTGTATAACCACCAACACAAAGTCCTAACGATTCAGGTATATCAGATCATACATATACATATAGCAAATTATAAGGAATGATGCAATTCCCGAACCCAAACCTATATTACCATCCGCTACACATCACCCATACCAACCATCACACCGTGGGGACTACTAAGTCGACCCTCCATCCGCTACACATCATCGAAGGCAGTCGCTGCAGACGACTTGCACATCGCCCTTATAAATTCGTGGCATAGCACCAGATAATATTTTGTGACGTAAGTCACCACATTCAGATTACGTGACATGAGTCACCACATTTAGATTTCGTGACATAAGTCACTACATTCAGATATTGTGGTATAAAACCACCAAATCACTTCCCTTTCATACTCACCCATGTGCCCCATGTCATACAAATCATGCAAAGATTATGCCACATTCTTTATTTCACATTCTTACCAATATTCACATATGTGTCATAACAGGTATTCGTAACATTGTTAACATAGTTTTAGAGAATAACGTGCACGAATATGCCGTACCATTGAATGGTACCTTAAGCCATATCTTTCACATTCTTATTAACACATATATTAAATTAAATCCGTAAATCTATTAAGATTTAGTGTGGGTTACACACTGGTTCACTTAACGCTTTCACTGAAATCCCGAAAACCCGATCTAATGCTTTAGATACTTAGTTCTTACATTCGGCCAACCTTAAGTACTTCAGTAAAAAGCCATTCGGCTAAATAATCAAATCCTGAAGGATTAAATTAACCGAAATCTTACCTTACTGGCGATTTGATTACTAATCAAATCCCGAAATTTCGTGACATTTCTTCCTTGCAATCGGCCAACACTAGTTCACTAGACTTGGTTAGTTTCGGCTTTTGAACAATTAAGAAACCGATCTACAATATTAACTATGGCCTTGGCCGACTATCATGGTTCACTTCCCTTGTGGATCTAAATCCCAAAAAGTGTCCCTTGGTTATGGTATCTGTCGAAATACCAATAAACTCATGTTAGATCCAATTCTAACATTAAATCACAATAAGTAGCCCTTGGCCGAATATCACATAACTTACCTTGGATATTGAAATCCCGAAATGTCCTTATGGTCGACTATAGCAATATCCCGAAAGAATCCTTCATAGTTTCAGCCAAAGACATTAAGGGGATCAGTTCCTAGATTTTGGCTAAAAAGAAAAGATTGAAGATTGAATAACAATTGATCTTACCCTGAAGAAATCGGCCAGAGAGAGCTTGCAGGAGAAATTGGTTCAAATAGTTTAAACTTTCGGCTCTTGGATGATCACTAGAAAGATTCAGGTTTAACAAGAAAAGAAAAGAAAATTATAGGACCTAGGAAGAATCAGAATGGCTATCAAATGGGAAAAAGAGGCATTTTGGTGTGATTAGTGTATGGAAAAGAAAAGAATGAGAATTCAGAGGAGAACAAAGATAACTTTCGGCTAGAACAATTAAAAGAAAAGAAAAGTGACGACTTTGGAGAGAAAAGAGCAAACGAAAGGGAGGCTAGAATGCTTAATGAAATTGGTTATCCCGATCACTATGCTTGGTGAAAATCACATCAAAGGAGTCCCTAGGCCGCCACACTCATCCCTATCTATTCCCTTATTTTTCTCTTATCACTTCATTTAAAATTAATAAAATAATCCATCATTTATCCTTTATCTTAGCCAAATTTTTAAAAAGGATTAAACTCATCCCTTTAGTGCCTTAGTGCCGTCCACTACTACTCACTCCTGCAACAAAATAAAACTCTTTTATTTGCTTCCCTCATCGTCGAACTAGCCCCTTGCCTCTCGCATATGGCGTCACCTACCAGAGCTTTAAGTGGCGCCTTGCATCCACTTTACCAAGCTGATTGTTGTGTCATATTTCCCTTACTAATTTTCTTAAGGCCTATCAAACTTAGCTTCCCTTTTTAAACTAAAAATCAAATAATTTCTAAGGCATTTGACTGCACACTAAGGTTCACAAAATTCATAAAACACATTCCACATGCACATAGACATGCTTCCACATTTAAATAAGCAATAATGCACAAGCCCTAATTCCGGTTATTACATATATCGCACACACAGTGCCAACTAATATAGCCCATGCTTTCTTTATCTCTCACACTTAGTGCCGATCATCATTGTATCGATTCTATTTACGCACACAGTGCCACATCTCTTCAAACTCACAATTCACATTGCTCACTCAACTACCACATTTCCATTCATTACATAATATGTAAACATAATTTAAAAAATTCGTAATATACATGAACTTACCTCGGATGTAGAAATAACGATTCAAATCGATCAATCGAACACTTTGTTCTTGCCTCGATCTAAGTTTGAATTTCTCTTTTCTTGATCTATACATATTCAAATTTAGCTCATTCATTCACCAAATCATTCAATTCAATCCAATAACATATATTTTAAGCATTTTACAAAATAGCCCTCACATTTGCACATTTTGACATTTTAGTCCCTATTTCATAAAATCACAGAATATACATAATTTCATTATACCATGCTTAGGACGAATCTTCCTCATGTTCATACAAGCCCACATATTTCATTTATTTCACATTTTAATACCTTAATTTCTCATTTTCACAATTTAGCCCAATTTTGACATTTTTGTCAAAAATCACTTTACGAAACATTAAAATCTATCAACAATTATTCATTATTCATCATCAACTATCACAAAGCTCAAGCATTCATCAATGGCATTTTACAAGATCATACACAAACTTAAAAATTAGGACATGGGCTAGCTAAAACATAAAACAACGATCACAAAAATGTAAAAATCACTAAAAATTGAGCTCAAAACATACCTTGATTGAGATATATGCTAGCCGAAATCCTTAAACTTTCTTTTCTTTTTCCTTAGCAATTTTGGCAAGATGACCATGAAATGCCACTAATTCATGCTTTGCTTTAATTAATATTAACTTAATTGTCATTTTACCATTTACCCTTAATTAAAACATTCTATATTCACTCATTTAAAGGCCATTTATGTCCATCTCCACTATCAAAGGTCTAATTACAACATAAGGAACTTTCATTTAAGAATCCATGCCAATTAACCACCTTTAACAACTAGCACCTAGCTTTTGTATTTTATGCGATTAAGTCCTTTTTCTTAAATCAGCATACAAATAATAAAATTTTCACACAGAACTTTCACACATACTTTATTACATACTGTAAACACGAAAAATAATATTAAAATATTTTTCCAACCTAGGATTTGTGGTCTCGAAACCACTATTCTAACTATGGTCTAAACCGGGTTGTTATAACTCTCCCTCGAGGATTTTGTCCCCGAAAATCTTACCATTGAATAGATTCGGATATTGCTCTCTCATAACATCTTCATGCTCCCACGTAGCCTCTTCAACTCTATGTTTGTGCCTCAACACTTTCACTAAAGAAATTTCTCTTTGATCTCACGTGCCAGAATTCGGATTGATTCTTCGGTATACGATAGATCAGAATGAATCTCAACTTCAATAGGGGCAATCACATGTGATGGATCAGATCTGTATCGTCTAAGCATCGATATGTGAAACACATTGTGAATCTTCTCTAGTTCAGGTAGCAACAACAATCTATAATCAACCAGCCCGATATGTTCGATAATCTCATACGGCCCGATGAACCTCGGACTTAATTTGCCTTTTCTGTCGAAATGGAGTATTTTCTTCCATGGAGAGACTTTCAAAAGCACTTTATCACCAATCTTCAATTCAATATCTTTCCGTTTCAAATCTGCGTAAGACTTCTAACGATCTAATGCGGCTTTCAGACTGTCACGAATCACTTTCACTTTCTATTCAGTCTCTTTAATCAAATTGACCCCGTGAGTCTTATTCATACTAAACTCAGTCCAATACAATGGAGTTATGCATTTACGACTATAAAGAGCCTCATATGGTGCAATTTTAATTCTAGATTGAAAACTATTATTATATGCGAATTCAATCAATGGCAGATGCTTTTCCCATGTACTTCAAACTCAAGAATACAGCATCTCAACATATCTTCGAGAATTTGAATGACCCGCTCGAATTGACCATCTATTTGTGGATGAATTTAGTACTGAAATACAACTTCGTACCTAGAGCCTCTTGCAGTTTATTCAAAATTGCAAAGTAAACCTCGGATCTCTGTTAGACACAATGGATAATGTTAACCCATGCAATCTCACAATCTCAAAAATATACAATTCAACTAACTTATCAAGTGAATAAATTGCTCTTACTGGAATAAAATGAGTTGATTTCGTTAATCTGTCAATTATCACCCAGACTGCATCTTTCTTTCTCAGAGATAAAGGCAACCCTGACACAAAGTCCATCGTAATTATCTCTCATTTCCACTCAGGAATCATTATCAGTTGTAACAAACCGACTGGAGCCGATGTTCAGCTTTGACTTGCTAAAAAACTAAACATTTCAAAACAAACTCTGAGATATCCTGTTTCATACCTTGCCACCAATAAAATTATTTTAGATCATTGTACAATTTTGTACTTCCTGGATCAATAGGCAAATAACTATTATGAGCCTCATTCAAAATCAACTAAATTAACTCTAAATTTCTCAGAATACAAATTTGATCTCAGAATCTCAAACAACCATCATTATTAACTTGAAATCTTGAATCAGAATTCAAACCACACTGAGCTCGTTTTGCCATTATCTCAGCATTATTTTTCTAGGCATCACAAATCTGACGTATAAACATTGGCCTCACTTTCAACTCAGCCAAAACCGAACCATCATCACACAAATCTATTTGAGTACTCATTGCTCGTAAAGCAAATAAAGACTTTGGCTCAAAGCATTAGTAACAACATTAGCTTTCCTCGGATGATAATCAATTACTAATTCATAGTCTTTTAGCAATTCCAACATCTCGCTGTCGCAAGTTCAATTCATTCTGAGTCATCAGATATTTTAAACTCTTTTGATCAGTATAAATGTGACATTTCTCACCAAGTAAGTAGTGATGCCAAATCCTCAATGCAAATACAATAGCTACTAATTCAATATCATGTGTCGAATAGTTCTTTTCATGTTGTTTTAACTCTCTCGAAGCATAGGCTATAACTTTGCCCTCTTGCATCAAAACATAGCCTAAACCATTCAACAACGCATCACTGTAAACGATGAATTCTTTACCTGATTCAGGTTGAATTAACACTGGTGCTTCTGTTAACAATACTTTCAACTATTCAAAACTTTGCTTGTAATGCCCCAAAAATGTAGGGTTTATGATTTGTATGTTTTGGCTTAAATCCCATGTTTGCTTCAATGGTTATGTATTTGGGTGTGTATGAGGGTGTGGGAGAAGCTTGGGTTCAAGGGCCCTTGGAAAATTTTTAGTTTTTCCCTTTTGTAAAATTGGCTGTTAGTAGTAGGGTTTATGGTTAAATATGTGTGATTTTATGTCACAAAAAAGAGCTTGTGGCTTGATGGTTGTGGCGTCACTAAGGTGGAAAGGGAATTCGGGTTCGAATCCCGTGGCATGCAAATAAGAGGCTTTTATTTTATGACTTGGTGGCAGGAGAGGTAGATTTTGAATCAAACTCTGTAGGGGAGGTTGGAGACTTGGTCAACAAATTCGAATGGGAGGCTAGGAGCAATTCAAGGAGGAATCGATGGAGAGGTTGAAGGAGTTTGGGTGTGTTGGAGTCTTAGCCGAATTTGGGAAAGGATGAGTAAGGGAATTTCAGTTAAGGGTTTTCCTTTGATGCATTTTCAGCTTTGTGAGGGTGTTGAGGTGCCGAATTTTCTTTGGCATTTTTCGAGTGTTGTTTTTCCATTTTGGCACATTTTTGACCATTTAGGTCTTTTCCTTTTCAGTTCACCTCTGCCAAATTCACTTTCTCTCCCTTACTTTTCATTCTGTTGTTTTCTCATTTTCTTTTTTCCTTCTCCATATTTTTCTAATTGCTGAATTTGTAGTCCTCTCCTCTTTTACTTCCTTTTTTTTCAATATTTTGTTCTCCCCTTCTATGCTAGGTTGAATACTCATACCCTTTCCCTCTCAATCTCTTTGTTCTTCGTGGTTAGGGTTGAATCTTTTTAACTGACTACTCTCGAAATACTTTTGGTTATCGATATTGGTAAGAGGATACTACAACCACTTTATTATTTCGTTATTAGTAAGATCTCCTTTGAGTCTATTAACAAGCTTCGGCTCTTTTTTCTTATTTTTCTTTTGGGGGCCGAATGTTGGTTGTTTTCTAACAACTTTTGTGATGCCAAATCATGTTAGAGGGGAAATCACCTTGATCGAGGGAGGCGCTTGTATCTGTTAGTTCAAGTAGGGCGAGTGGTTGTGGTTTAAATAAATAAATGTGATAGTTTAAGAATATGCCTTAATAGTGTGTTGTGTTGGTTATAGGTTGTGTGCTACAGATTAGTCACAGTTTTCATGGTTGCAATCATGGGTGTAACTGTATGCAATATTCGATGGTCTGCTAAAAATTCGAAGATACGTGATGTTACCTTGTTAAGACTATAGATCAGCTAATTGCCAAAAAGTCAGAATTAGGGCGTATGATGACACACGAGCGTACGATCACGCGTGTGGTAAATTGAGCCCATAGACATGGATGCTAGACTATAAAAGCCACCACGAGCATTCTCATGGGCGTAGGTCGTAATGGGTCTCGTTGGGCCGAGATAGGCCATGAAGGCACAATGGGCTCATGGGCCCCACATAGGCAAAATTCACGATAGTGACAAATAATGGGGCTGTGAAGTTCGCATAGTCGTGATTGAAATTGGGCCGAATGGGCCACACGAGCATGTGGGCCCTATTTGGGCCGAATAGTGGCTTTTGGGCCCATTTACACTGTTTGGCCATATAAGTTATCTGAGTTGTTCGAGACGACAGTAGGCCTTTGGAAAGGTAGTAAAATTACTAAAATACCATCGAAGGGTAAAATTATCGAAATACCCCCAAATGGTAAAATTATCGAAATACCTTCAAAGGGTAAAATTACGAAAATACCCTCGAAGGGTAAAATTACTGAAATACCCCCAAGGGTAAAATTGCAGAAATGCACCTGATGGGTGAAATTATCATTTTACCCCTAGCAGACGAAATGACCATTATATCCCTAGTGGTAGTTTAAGTGATGTATGATATTTATATGACTGATTATGATTATGACATATTGCATACACGTATTATCTATGACATGACATTCTGCATTGGGGTTGGGATTCAAATTTGGAGGAAGTATTGTACTGGGGGCTCTCCCACATTTTTACCATTTTTGTGGCTTTGCCACGTATTATGATTTTAGTGGCTTGGCCACGTTTACTGTTATTAGCAGCTTTGTTGCGTTACTATTAGCAGCTATGCTTCAATTTTGGTGTGATGGCTGGGTGGGTCGACTTAGTCCCCACATGGTGTGTTGGTTGGCACAGGTGGTATGTTGGCTGGATTGGGTTTGGTTGCATCACTAATATGCACTGTTATTTACGTTAGGCTTAGATCCACTCTGTTATTGTATAGGGCTAAAGCCCAGACTGTGCTGTTACTGAATAGCCCACTCTGCGCATGATGGGGGATTACACACTGAGTTCTTGTAACTCACAATTTTCTTTTAATTGTACAGGTAATCCCCAGCCTTAAAAGATTTGGAGTTGCGAGGGACTCGGAGGTGGCCACATGTTGGCAAGTATTTTGATTTATACATAGTTTCCTTTAAGCTATTTACTTTGGGAAATATTTATGTAATAAGGCCATTTGAGATTTTTAACATTTATTTGGTTTTAACTTTTTTCACATTAATTGATTAGATTAGGAAACATGGGTTTTCAAAATAATAACTAATTTCAAAAGAAAATCATGCATTTCCAAATTCTAAAGTTTTCAATTAGAAAAACTTCTACTTTATTCAATCCTGCTTAATAAACTTGTAATAAATGATATGACCAATAAGCAATTAAAAAGCTTTGGTTTTACTACCCCAATGTTTTCAATAGCAATTAGTTTTAAAAAGGATTTAAGACTTTAGTCACGACTTTTCTTTGACATGACCGGTTATCAAATCAACACTTCAATGTGACACGTCAGATCCGGTCGTAATGTCTAGGCTGGGTTTGGTGTGTTACATTTAGTGGTATCAGAGTTAGGTTGTAAAACTCGACTATGGAATGGGAATTGAAAATTTTCCTAAAATTGCCTGAATTTTGGTTTTGGAATGAAAATCAAAAGGTTGTTACTGAAAGTGTGGCACACCGAGTGTCCGGCGCCAAATCTATAAGTTCTCAGACACTATTTACTGTTATAGATTCAAAGGTTATACTGAGAAGCTACCATAGATAGTAGTACTATGCTCAAACTCTTTTGTTAGGTAAACTGAGACTGTAGAAAACTGGAACTATAATGGGATACCACGATCTATGAAAATAAAACTTTAAATACTGATTGTCATAAAACATTCGTTAATAATTATTGGAATTATGAACTGATTTATTAGAATTTTAAAATAGATAAATACGTTATATCAATATGAACACAATAGGTCACAGAAGGGGTACACGAGGCCGCGGTAGAGGTCGAGGTACGAAGGCGAGGTCTTCAGTATCGGGTCACATGCCTGATAGGGAGGCACCTACCTCACTAGTAACTGAGACCAGGTCTCACGACCGATCAGTTGGGGATGATGCTCTATCCCAATTAATGTTGTGTTCTTGAAAGGGTTGCTGGAGTAAGTACTAGGTCAGTGGGCCGAGGGTCAATATCTGGCGACTCGGTCTAATGGAGCAAAATCTTCAGGGGCATTTCTGGTGTAGCCCCGAATGTGGTTGGATATTGGTTAGAGGCTACCAAGTAGATAATGGATGACCTTGACTGTACTGTGGAACATAAATTAAAGGGAGTAACGTCCTTACTGCGGGACAAGGCATACCAATGGTGGCTCACTATGAGAGAAGGCACGTAGGTCAACCGCTTAACATGTGACTTCTTTAAGGCGGCCTTTCAAGGAAAATATGTGGGGTGAGTTATGTGGATGCCTGAAGGAAAGAATTTTTGAGCCTGAGCCAGAGGAATAGTCTGTGGCAGAGTATGAGGCAACATTTTTTATTGCTAAGTCGGTATGCTTGTGGTATAGTCGCAACTAAGTATAAACATTGTGTGTATTTCGAGGATGGCCTCCGAGATGAGTTGCGGGTCCTGATAGCTCTGTAGAGGGAATGAGACTTTGCTACACTGGTGGAGAAGGAAAAAATTACTAAGGATGTAAAGCGCTCAGAGCACCATAACCGTGAAAAAGATAGGGCAAAACTAGAGGGATTTTGTGCCCTCAAGTTTTTTGGTGGGCCTAAGAAGAAGCCTAGATTTGATGGGCCAGTTCGAGCTAGGGCTCTGTTGTTGTTGCTAGACCGTAGCCTTGCGCAGATTGTAGGAGAGTTCACTAGGGTGAGTGCTGGAAATGAACCGGGGCATGTTTTAGATGTGGGTCCATGGATCACCAGGTCAAGAACTATACACGGAGGCCTATTCAGATGCAAGCCACATGTTAGGGCTATGTTTAGTCAGGGAGAGGTGGTCAGCAGCCACCGAGAGGTCGTGGTCAGGCCAGTGGAGGAAATGGTTTAGGACGAGGTCGTAGAGCACCGGGTAGAGGTGCTGATAATATTGAGTCGAGATAGCCAGCTTTGGTCTATGCTGCTCGGCGCCGAGAGGATGATGACGCTCTTAACATCATAACTGGTACGTTTTAATTTATAATGTACCATACACCGCTTTAATTGATATTGGGTTTACACACTCGCATGTTTCATGCATTGTGTTTGGGATGCTGGGTTCTCAGTTTAAAATTATTGATAGTGAGATGACTGTGTTAAGTCCACTGGGACAATCAATTAGGTGAATAAGTTATTCAGAAACGTGACCTTAGAAGTTCAACAAGTTTTTTTTGGCAAATTTGATGGAACTGTCGTTTGGTGAATTTGATCTTATATTGGGCATGGATTGGCTTGTGAAACACTGAGCTAGTTTGGATTACTCTGCCAAGCGTATGGTGTTGAAAACCATTGAGGATGAGGAGGTGACTATGATAGGGGAGCGAAGAGATTATTTGTCTAATGTAATTTCTATGTTAAGGGCCGAGAAGCTGGTTTGCAAGGGTTGTGAGGCGTTCCTAGCTTATTTTAGCACTTCTGATTCTAAGGGTCCTTCTGTGGGAGATGTTAGAACTGTTAAGGAGTTTTGGATGTATTTCCTAAATAGTTTCTAGATGTATTTCCTGAAGAGCTTCCGGGTTGCCTTTGAATTGGGAGGTTGAATTCGGTATTGAGCTCCTACCTAGAATAGCTCCGATGTCCATCGCACCTTATAGAATGGCATCAAAAGAGCTGGTGGAGTTAAAGGCCCAAATTTAAGAGCTATTGGACCAAGGGTCCATTTGGGCGAGTGTGTCTCCAAGGGGAGCACCAGTGTTATTTGTGAAGAAGAAAGATGGATCCATGCACATGTGCATTGATTATCATCAACTGAACAAACTGAAGATTAAGAACAAGTACACTTTACCAAGGATAGATGATTTGTTTGACCAGCTGCGGGGAGCTGCAGTTTTCTCCAAGATAGATCTTTAATTTGGATACCATCAGCTAAGGGTTAAGGAGGCAAATGTGTATAAGACTGCGTTCAAGAGTCGTTATGGTCACTGCGAGTTTCTAATAATGTCATTTGGGTTGATGAATGCACCAGCCACTTTCATGGATATGATGAACCGAGTATTCCAGCCCTATTTGGATTGGTTTATAGTGGTGTTTATAGACGATATCCTAGTATATTCCAGAATTGATGAGGATCATGATGCACGTCTTCGAATTATCTTGCAGATTCTGAAGGAAAAGCAGCTATACGCTAAGTTAAGCAAGTGTGAGTTCTGGTTGTGAGAAGTGACATTTCTAGGTCACATGGTGTCTTCCGAAGGGATTAGGGTTGATCCTCAATAACTTGAAGCCGTATTGAGTTGGAAACCACCAAGGACTGTATCTAAGATTCAAAGTTTTCTGGGTTTGGCTGGGTATTACAGATGTTTTGTGGAAGGGTTTTCATTAATTGCTGCACCTCTAACTAAGTTACTGCGTATAGGGGTACCATTTAATTGGACTGAAAAACAGCAAGAGAGATTTGAGAAACTGAAGAAAGTTTTGACTGAAGCCCTTGTGTTAATACAGCCATAGTCTAGGAAGGAATTCACTGTCTTTAGCGATGAGTCGTACATTGGATTAGGTTGTGTGTTGATGCAAGAGGGTAAGGTGGTCACATACGCGTCTCGTCAACTTAAGCCTCAGGATGCGAATTACCCCACTCACGACTTGGAGTTAGTTGCAGTAGTTTTCGCACTAAAACTTTGGAGGCATTACTTATACGGTGAGAGGTCTATTATTTACACAGACCATAAAAGCCTCAAGTACCTCCTTACCTAGAAGGAGTTGAACCTTAGGTAACAAAGATGGTTAGAGTTGTTTAAGAATTATAATTGCTCAATTGAGTACCACCCTGGTAAAGCTAATGTAGTAGTCGATGCACTAAGCCGTAGGGTTGTATCTAATTTGAGAGCAATGTTTGCTCGTCTCAGCTTGTTCGATGAAGGTAGTTTGTTGGATGAACTCTATGTGAGACCGACCTGGACTGATTAGATTAAGGAGAAGCAATTGTTGGATGAATCGTTGGTTCCTCATTTTCGATTGGTTGAGAAGGGGGAGACTATGAATTTTAGGCTGAATAGTGAGGGAATACTATGTTTCCATGGGAGAGTTTGTATAGTGAAAGATTCTGATCTGAGGCAGTCTATCCTACAGGGAGGCACATTGTAGTCCTTATGCCATGCATCCTGGTGGAAACAAGTTGTATCGAGATCTGCATGAACTGTATTGTGGCAAGGGCTCAAGTGCGAGGTTACGGATTTCGTGAGTAACTATCTGACATGCCAGGAAGTTAAGGCTGAGCATCAACTACTTTTTGGATTACTATAACCCATTAAGATTCCACTCTGGAAGTGGGAGAGGGTAACTATGGACTTTGTTAGTGGGCTACCCTTGACGCCTACTAAAAAGGATTCGGTATGGGTTATTGTAGACCAATTGACTAAATCTACCCATTTTATACCGGTCCACACTGATTATTCATTGCAGAAGTTGGCTATGTTGTATGTGGACGAGATTGTAAGGTTTCATGGTGTACCGGTTTCTATCATATCTGACAAAGATCCTAGATTCACATCTCGATTTTGGAAAAAGTTACACGATGCCTTAGGTACAAGATTAGATTTTAGTACTGCGTTCCACCTTCAAATAGATGGTCAGTCAAAGAGGATGATTTAGATACTGGAAGACATGTTAAGAAGTTGTGTAATTGATTTTTGAGGTAGCTGGAAGACTACTTACCATTAGCAGAGTTTGTATATAACAACAGCTACCAAGCCAGTATTTAGATGGCACCGTATGAAGTGTTATACGGTCATAGGTGTCGCACCCCTACCTGTTGGAAAGAACTTGGTGAGCGGCGAGTTTTGGGATCGGAGGTAGTTTCCGAAATCGAAGAAAAAGTAAAGTTGATCCAAGATCGGTTAAAGGAAGCATCTGATAGGCAAAAGTCATATGCCAATTTAAAGCGTAAGGAGATAGAGTACTCTGTGAGGGATTACGTCTTCTTGAAGGCCTCACCCTGGCAAAAGATTTTGAGATTTAGACGGAAAGGCAAATTGAGCCCTAGATTCATTGAACCTTATTGAATATTAAAGCGTATGAGACTAGTTGCCTATCAAATTGAGCTGCCTCCTGAGTTAAACTAGATATATGATGTGTTCCACGTCTCCATGCTGAGGCGATATTGCTCTGATCCCTCGAATATAGTGCGGTAGAGGAGATCGAGATTAGACCTGATCTGACGTTTGAGGAAGGACCGTGCTGATATTGGATCATGACATTAAGGTGTTAAGAAGGAAATATTTTCATTGGTCAAGGTACATTGGTGTAACCACGGTTTAGAGGAAGCCACGTGAAAGCATGAGGAGGTGATGCGACAACAATACCCTCACCTTTTCTGACCAGGTAAATTTTGAGGCCAAAATTTAAGGGGGTAGAGTTTTAACTCCCTAAAAATGTAGGTTTTGTAATTTGCATGTTTTGGCTTAAAACCCATGTGTGCTTCAATGGCTATGTATTTGGGTGTGTATAGGGGTGTGGTAGAAACCTAGGTTCGAGTCTGGGCCCTTGGAAAATTTTTAGTTTTTGCCCTTTTGTGAAATTGGCTGTTAGCAGTAGGACTTATGGTTAAATATGTGTGATTTTATGTCACAAAAGAGCTTGTGGCTTGAACATTGTTGCATCACTAAGGTGGCAAGGGAATTGGGGTTCGAATCCCATGGCATGCAAATAAGGGGCTTTTATTTTATGACTTGGTGGCAGGAGAGGTAGAATTTGAATCAAACTCTGCAGAGGAGATTGGAGACTTGGTCAGCAAATTTGAATGGGAGGTTGGGAGCAATTCAAGGAGGAATCGGTGGAGAGTTTGAAGGAGTTGGGATGTGTTGGAGTCTTAGCTAAATTTGGGAAAGGATGAGTAAGGGAATTTTGGCTAAGGGTTGTCATTTGGTGCATTTTCGGCTTTGTGAGGGTGTTAAGGTGCCGAATTTTCTCTACATTTTTCAGGTGTTGTTTTTCCATTTTGGTACATTTTTGACCATCCAGGTCTTTTCCTTTTAAGTTCACCTCTGCCATATTCACTTCCTCTCCCTTACTTTTCATTATGTCATTTTCTCTTTTCTTTATTTCTTCTCCACATTTTTCTATTTGCCGAATTGTAGTTCTTTCCTCTTTTACTTCCTTTTTTTTTCCAATATTTCGTTCTCCCCTTCTCTGCTAGGCCGAATATTCATACCCTCTCCCTCTCAATCTCTTTGTTCTTCGCGGTTAGGGTTGAATCTTCTTAATTGACTACTGCAAAAATACGTTTGGTTACCGATATTGGTAAGAGGATACTACAACCACTTTATTATTTCGTTATTAGTAAGATCTCCTTTTTAACAAGCTTCGACTTTCTCTTCTTGTTTTTCTCTTGGGGGCCAAATGTTGGTTGTTTTCTAACAACTTTTGTGATGCCAAATCATGTTAGGAGGGAAAATTGCCTTGATCAACGGGGAGGTGTTTGTATCTGTTAGTTCAAGCAAGGTGAGTGGTTGTGGTTTAAATAAATAAAGGTGATAGTTTAAGATTATGCCTTAACGTGTGTTGTGTCAGCTATAGGTTGTGTGCTCCGGATTATTCACAGTTTTCACGGTTGGAACCAGGTGTGTAACTGTATGCAATATTCGATGGTCGGTTGAAAAGTCAAAGATATGTGATGTTACCTTGCTAAGACTATAGATAGGTTAATTGCCAAAAAGTCAAAATTAGGGCGTACGATGACACACAAGCGTATGATCGCGGGTGTGGAAAATTGAGCCCATGGACATGGGCGCTAGACTGTAGAATCTACCACAAGCGTTCCCGTGGGCGTAGGTCGTAATGGGTCTTGTTAGGCCAAGATGGGCCATAAGGGCCCAATGGGCTCATGGGCCCTACATGGGCAAAATTTATGATAGTGACAAATAATGGATGGGGCTGCGAAGTTCGCATAACCGTGACTAAAATTGGGCCAAATGGGCCACACGAACGTGTAGGCTCCATTTTGGTCGAATAGTGGCCTTTGGGCCCATTTACACTGTTTGGCCATATAAGTTATCCAAGTCGTTCGAGACGACAGTAAGCATTTGGAAAGGTCATAGAAATTATCGAAATACCCTTGAAGGGTAAAATTACCTAAATACCTTGAAGGGTAAAATTACCAAAATACCCTCGAAAGGAAAAATTATCGAAATAACCTCGAAGGGTAAAATTATCAAAATACCCTGAAGGGTAGAATTGTAAATATACCCCTGATGGGTGAAATTATCATTTTATCCCTAGTAGATGAA
Source organism: Gossypium rotundifolium (assembly GCA_025506655.1). Lineage (NCBI taxonomy): Eukaryota > Viridiplantae > Streptophyta > Magnoliopsida > Malvales > Malvaceae > Gossypium > Gossypium rotundifolium. Next base: position 64,884,948 of record CP106732.1, on the reverse strand, counting down.
ATGACCATTATACCCCTAGTGGTAGTTTAAGTGATGTATGATATTTATATGACTGATTATGATTATGACATACTGCATACACGTATTATCTATGACACGACATTCTACATTGGGGTTGGGATTCAGATTTGGAGGAAGTACTGTACTGGTGGCTCTCCCACATTTTTATCGTTTTTGTGGCATTGCCATGTATTCTGATTTTAGTGGTTTGGCCACGTTTACTGTTATTAGCAACTTTGCTGCATTACTATTAGTAGCTATGCTGTGATTTTAGTGTGATAGTTAGGTGGGTCGACTTAGTCCCCACATGGTGTGTTGGTTAGTATGGGTGGTGTGTTGAATGGATTGGGTTTGGTTGCATCACTGATCTGCACTATTATTTACGTTGGGCTTAGACCCACTCTATTATTGTATAGGGCTAAAGCCCAGACTGTGCTGTTACTGAATAGGGCTCATGCCCAAAATGTTACTGCATGATAGGGGATTACACACTGAGTTCTTGTAACTCACCCTTTTCTTTTAACTGTATAGGTAATCCAAGACTTAGAGGATTTGGTGCTACGAGGGACTCGAAGGTGGCCACATGTTCGTAAGTATTTCGATTTATACATAGTTTCCTTTATGCTATTTACTTTGGGAAATATTTATGTAATAAGACCATTTGAGATTTTTAACATTTATTTGGTTTTAACTTTTTATGTTAACCAGTTAGAATAGGAAACTCGGGTTTTTCAAAATAATAACTGATTTCAAAAGAAAATCACGCATTTCCAAATTCTAAAGTTTTCAATTAGAAAAGCTTCTGCGATATTCAATCTTGCTTAATAAACTTGTAATAAATGATATGAAAAATAAGCGATTAAAAAGTTTTGGTTTTACCACCCCAATGTTTTTAATAGAAATTAGTTTTAAAAAGTATTTAAGACCTTAGTCACGACTTTTTTCGACATGATCGGTTATCAAATCAACACTTCGATGTGACATGCCGATCCGATCATAATGTCTAGGCCGAGTTTGGGGTGTTACATTGCTGACACTTATCTGACCACTCAAATTTAACATCTTTCTATAGCAATTTCGTCAATGGAGTCGCAATCATCAAGAAGCTTTTCACAAACCGTCTATAGTATCTCGCTAGTCCCAAAAAACTATGGACTTCAGAGACATTTCTCAGAGTTTTCCAATCTAAAATTGCTGAAATCTTGCTTGGATCAACTCGTATTCCCGTAGCTGACACTATATTTCCCAGAAAACCAACCTCACGCAACCAGAACTCACATTTACTAAACTTTGCATACAATTGCTTCTTACACAGAGTTTGTAACATGATCCTTAAATGCTCAGCATGTTGCGCCTTATCATAAGAATAAATCAAAATATCGTCAATAAACACAATGATAAATCGATCCAAATACGGTCTGAATATCCGATTCATCAAATCCATAAATACTATAGGAGCATTCGTTAGTCCGAAAGGCATAACTAAAAATTCATAATGTTCATACCTAATTGTAAAAGAAGTTTTTGGCACATCTGATTCTTTAACTCTAAACTGATAATATCCCAATCTCAGATCTATTTTTAAAAGCACTGTAGCTCCTTTTAACTGATCAAAAAAATCATCAATTCGCGGTAGAGGATATTTATTCTTTATTGTCACTAATACACATCCTCATAGTACCATCTTTCTTTTCACAAACAACACAGGAGCACCCCAGGGAGAAATACTTGGTCAAACAAATCCTCTATCGATCAACTCTTGCAACTGAGACTTCAACTCTTTCAATTTTGTTAGTGCTATTCTATACGGAGCTATTGAGATAGGAGTCATTCTCGACACTAAGTCAATACCAAACTCAACTTCTCGTATCGGACGTAATCTCGGTAGTTCTTCAGGAAACACATCAAGGAATTCACAAACCACAGGCACATATTCAACTTTCTTTTCGGTCACTTTTTATATATCACATATGCAAGATAAGCTTCACACCCCTTTTTCACATATTTCAAAGCTTTCATTGAAGATATCAAAGTCGGTAGCCCATTCAAATCACTGGATTCAATTCAAACTATCTGATCATTCTGACTTCTCAAATTAAATACTCTTCTATTTACAATTTACAATAGCATTATGCAAAGTTCGCTAATCCATACCCAAAATTATATCAAATTCATCAAAGGGTAGCAGCATCAGATTAGCTGGATAACAAAGATCCCGAAACATCAACAGACAATTCTTGCTCACTTTATCAACCAGAACACACTTGCCTAAGGGGTTCGATACTCTAATTACAAACTCAGTAGACTCAACAAGTAGAGTCTTACTAGATACTAGATTCACACACATATGAATAAATAGATCTTGGGTCTATAGTACAATCACATCAGTATCAAAAAGAGTAAAAGTACCAGTAATGACGTCTGGAGATGATGCTTCTTCTTGAGCGCGAATGGCGTAGGCTCGGGTAGGTGCTCTCGCTTCAGATCTCACAGTTGTATCTGGTGTTCCTTTCTGACTACCACTTACATTTCCAGTGTTTCTGGATGGTCTACCCCTATTTGTCGTGTTACTCTACCTCACACTCTGAACATTATCTTTCTCAGCTAACTCTGGGCAATCCCGAATAAAGTGATCTCGTGATCCACATTTATAGTAAGCTCTATTGTTATACTTGCCCCAACATTCTTTGATATGACGTCTCCCACACTGTCTACACTCAGGCTTATTACTTCTAACACTCCCAACACTTGATTCCATTTGAGTTTGAGTTTTAGGACCAGTATTCTATTTCACAAGATCTTTACTCGAATGTCCGAATGAAACATTTGAGCGATTGGTTGCATTTTTGAATCTCTTTAATGAAGAATGATATAACTTGCTCATAAACCTTTTTCTTTCGTCTCTAGCTTTTGAATCCGCTTTCTTCTTTTCTTTACTAAGCTCCTCAGCTTTGCAGGCTCTTTCGACTAATACCATAAATTCATTCAAATCAAGAATCCTGACCAGAAGTTTAATGTATTCATTCAACCCTTCAATGAAACATTTACACATAGTATTTTCTATCGAAACACATTCTCGCACATACTGACTCAATCTTACAAATTCCTACTATAACACCCCAAACCTGGCCCATACGTCATTACTGGATCTGGTATGCTACAGGTTAAATCTTAAAAACTTTGCTTCGATGGGTTTTGAAAAGTCTCAATTTTTTTTCATTAATTGTGATATTTGTGAAAAAGTTTGAAGAACTTATCATTTGCATCAGTTGAGTTTGAAAAGCCCATTTATCATTTCATTTTATTAATAAGACTTTGGAAAAACATAGGTTTATAAGCATGTGACTTATTAAGGGTGATAATAAAATAAAGCAAGTAACACATAAATTGGAAACCTAAGTTATGGGGCCTTATTACAAAAATATTCCCAAAAAATCATATTTTAAACAAAAAGTGAAAGATAGTCTATGAAAATATTAATAGTCTTGATGGCCCCTCGAATCAGCCTCGGCTCCCATGTCCACGGTTTCATCGCTCATCCATGTAGAGTGGGAAAAACATATATGGGTGAGTCACAAAGACTCAGTGTGCAAAACTTGAAAACACATAAAAGCCTAGGGCCCACAAACATATTATGGGCCTTGGCCCATATACAATGGTAACAAAATATGTCATGCAACATGGTCCATCCCAAAACCTAAGAGTCCATCCTCTACACACCCCCATACCAACCATCACACCATGGGATTTCTACAATCAACCCTCCATCCGCTAGACACCACGTCAACAGCTACGCTGCCTGTCATAAAGACCGATCGCTAATGCGAACCTTTGTGGCAAAGCCAGCGATCGCCTTGCAACCTGCTCCCCTTCCATAAATCGATCAATCAATCCCATCCCATGCATACACACATACAAGAATCAAAACATCAAGCCATATAATAGATCTCATACTTTCATATGCTTCGACACAAAAAAGTTTCTATGATTATGTACTTGGCATCCATTGTCTACCCTTTCTGGGTAACACAACTGTTCATATAGCCTCTCTTTTCGGCTTTTAGCCCATAGCATACATATAACATAACAAAGCTTATGTGTCAAGAATCTACACACCTTATTACGGTTAAGACGACACCCTCTATGTCGACACTGTCAGAAGTCGATACGACTGCTATCTACCTAAGATGTTAATCAGAAGTCGGTCCACAACTCGACGGCCAATCTCGAATACAGTAGACACTACTCGTTTCTTAAACTTAGGGATTGGGTTTATGGACCCAATCCTCTCCTTCGCCTGATCCATATTTGATTCCATCCAAAAGTCCTTGTCAGAATTACTATAGCGAAAGAGGGTTGTTAAACCATTTATGAGTTAAGATCTTAAATATGATAGAGAATCTAATAGGAATCTAAAGGAAACCCCTTACCTTGAAATCCCAAAATCGATAGGATACTTAGAGATTAACGGCTTCTGGCTTTTTTGAGATCTAGATGATTCGATCTACTATGATTTCCCGAAGTGCCGCCCAAAAGAACATGTGATTAGAGAAAAAGTTAAACTAGATAACCTATGAATCAACTAGCCATTCGGCTATAGTCTCAAAATCGAAAGAGAAGGGAAAAGAAAAAAGAAAATCGACACCTACCTTTACAGGGAATTCGACAACTTCTAGAAGATTCTGGCTTTGTGGAGAAATCGGCACAAGAGAAAAGAATGGAAAAAGAAAGTGAAGTGAGAGGTTTCAGCTTTTGAAGAAAGTGAAGATGAGAGAAAGAATTGAGAGGTTTCGGCTTTTGGAAAAGAAGAGAGAACAGAAATTGTAGAGAAAGACTGAGAATTTTGGCACAGAGAATGAGGAAAAGAATAGGGTTCAAATGTCGAAATTGAAGAGATACCACACCTATTTATAGAGAATTTCGGCACTTGCTTATCAAAACCCAAAAGTGCCCTTCCTGATATCTAATAATTAATCAAATAATAGGGGAAATTTCAGCACCCCTTTAACATGAAGAAACTGATTCCTTCCCCCTCTAGGAGATGGAATTTCAGCCAACTCTGCTCTCAACAAATAACTCCTATCTTTTCTCTTTTATCTTGATCTATTCACCTTTAGGAGAGGCCTAACTAACACCACCTCTCCCTACTACTATCAGCACAATATCCACATTATCCAACAAATAAATCTTCCTATTTTAAAGCATCCTAGTCGCCCCCACTCTCCTCTCCTTTTAACGCCAAAAATAATTAAAATAAATAAGTCGGTAATGCGACTCAAACCTTGGATCCCCTTACTACTTTTCACGCAACTGTCCACTGGGCCACTAGCCCATTTTTGTGTTTTAATTCGCAAATCAATATCTTTTAAGCCCGGACCTATCTAGCTTTCCACTAAAGTGCCCAAACAGAAAATTTGATTAAGGCCTCAGCCCAAACCTGAGCCCAATCTGAACCCCTTAAACACTCTAATTATCATATTGAACATAACACACATCAAATGCAAATGCCTCATTAATTCAGGATGTTATAGTTCTACCCCCTTAAAGGAATTTCCTCCTCAAAATTACCTGATCCGAATAGATGGGTATTGCTGTCGCATCACTTCCTCCAATTCCCATGTAGCCTCCTCAGAGCCATGATCCCACCATAGAACCTTAACCAACGGAACCTTCTTCCTTCGTAATACTTGGACATCACGATCCAAGATTTCCACTGGTTCCTCTTCATAGGATAGGTCAGGTCTTACCTCGATTTCCTCCACAGGTACCACATGAGACAGATTCGAACGATAACGTCTTAACATAGAGACTTGAAATACATCGTGGATCTGATTCAATTCAGCAGGTAGCTCAACCTGATACGCTACTGGTCCAACTCATTTCAGCACTTGATAAGGTCTGATGAATCTGGGACTTAACTTACCTTTTGCCTAAGCCTTGATACTTTCTTCCATGGCGACACTTCCAAGAACACCTTGTCACCCACCGCAAACTCTATATCATTGCGCTTCAAATCAGCATAGGACTTCTGTCTGTCTGACGCTTCCTTTAGTTGAGCCCAAATTAGCTCAACCTTCTCCTCCGTCTTGGTAACCAACTTCGGACCCAAAATCTGCTGTTCCCCTAATTCCGTCCAACAAGTAGGAGTACGACACTTTCACTATTACAATGCTTCATAGGGCGCCATCTGAATACTAGACTGGTAGCTGTTGTTGTACGCAAACTCCGCCAATGGCAGAAACTCCTCCCAATTACCTCTAAAATCAATGGCACAACCCCTTAACATGTCCTCCAAGATCTAAATCACCCGCCGATCGTCCATCGGATCTCGAGGATGAAACGTCAGACTAAAATCCAACTTCGTACCCAACACTTGATGCAACGCCTTCCAAAACCTTAACGTAAACCTAGGATCTCGGTCTGAGATAATCGACATAGGGACTCCATCCAACCTTACAATCTCCACTATATACAGCTTAGCCAACTTTTGTAAGGAATAATCGACCCGAACTGGTACAAAATGAGCGAACTTTGTCAACCGATCAACGATCACCCAAACTGAATCTTTCCTAGTATGCGTGAGAGGTAGCCCACTAACAAATTCCATTGTGATCCTTTCCCACTTCCACTGAGGAATCTTTACCGGTTGCAACAACCCTGATGGTAACTAATGCTTCGCCTTTACCTGCTGATAGGTTAAACACTTCCCCACTAATTCGGTCACCTCTCGTTTTAAGCCTAGCCACCAAAACTGCTCTCGTAAATCTCGATACATCTTACTCCCTCCAAGATGCATAGCGCATAGAGTACTATGCGCTTCTTGTAGGATCCTATGCCTCAATTCAGGATCTTTCGGCATGTACACTCTCCCTTCAAAACATAACAGCCCTTCCTTATTCACACTAATTTCGGTTGATTCATTACTGGCTCCAACCGAAAACTTCTCCTTCAGCAACTCATCAGTCTACTACTTTTCCTTAACCTGACTGACCCATGAGGGTTTTCCTTGAAGTTCCGCCAATAAACTCCCATCGTTGTACAGACTAAGGTGAGCAAACATTACTCTCAAGTAAGAGATCACCTTACGACTTAGAGCATCTACCATTACATTGGCCTTACCCGGATGATACTCGATTGAGCAATCATAATTCTTTAACAACTCGATCCACCTCCTTTGCCTTAGATTCAACTCCTTCTGTGTCAAAAGGTACTTCAAACTCTTATGATCTGTGTAAATGAAAGATTTCTCCCTGTACAAATAATACCTCTAAATCTTCAAGGAAAACACTACCGCCGTCAACTCCAAATCATGGGTGGGATAGTTTGCTTCGTGTGGTCTTAACTACCGTGATGCATACGCAACCACCTTTCCATCTTGCATCAACACGCATCCTAGTCCCGACGCATCACAGTAAATCACGAATTCCTTCCTAGCCTCCGACTGAATCAACATCGGAGCCTCCATCAATATCCTTTTAAACTTTTCAAAACTCTCCTACTGCTTATCAGACCAAATGAGTGGAACTCTTTTCCGTAGCAACTTAGTCAATGGTGCCACAATCAGAGAAAATCCTTCAACAAACCTTTGGTAATACCTGGCTAAACCAAGGAAACTTTGAATCTCTACCACTGACTTAGTCAGCTTCTAATCCAACACCGCTTCAATTTTTGAGGGTCAACCCTAATCCCCTCTGCCGACACCACGTGACCTAGAAAAGTAACTTCCTTTAGCCAAAATTTGCACTTGCTGAATTTGGCATAAAGCTGCTTCTCCCTTAGAATCTGCAGAACCACTTGTAGATGTGAATCATGCTCCTCCTCCGATCTTGAATAAACCAAGATGTCATCAATAAAAACCATGGCAAACCGATCCAAGTAAGGTTGGAACACTCGATTCATCATATCCATAAATGCTGCTGGTGCATTAGTTAACCCAAATGGCATCACCATGAACTCATAGTGACCGTAGCGAGTCCTAAAGACTGTCTTATGAATATCCACCTCTTTGACCTTAAGCTGATGGTACCCTGACCTCAGATCTATCTTCGAAAAGATTGAGGCCCCCTTCAACTAATCGTACAAGTCATCAATCCTTGGCAATGGGTATTTGTTCTTGATGGTTAACTTATTCAATTGACGATAGTCAATGCACATACACATTGAACCATCCTTCTTCTTAACAAATAACACCGGCGCTCCCCAAGGTGACACACTTGGTCGAATAAACCCTCTATCCAACAACTCTTGGATTTGCGCTTTCAATTCCACCAACTCCTTTAGCGCCATTCTATATAGAGAAATAGGTACCGGCGCTGTTCCCAGAAGAAGATCAATTCCAAACTCCACTTCTCGATCCGGAGGTAATCCCGAAAGCTCTTCTGGGAAAACATCAGGAAATTCCTTCACTGTCCTAACATCCTCAACAGTTAGGTCCTTGGCTTATAAAGCCCGTACAAATATTAGAACTGCCTTGCACCCTTTTCTCACCATTCTTTCCGCTCTTAGGGTAGTTACCACGTTTGATAGACAATTCCCCCTTTCTCCTATCACCAACACTTCACGTCCCTCGGGGGTTCTTAACACCATACGCTTGGTTGCACAATCTACATTGACCTGATACTTCACTAGCCAATCCATGCCTAAAATTAAGTCAAATTCCTCGAACGGTAATTCCATAAGATCCATCAGGAAAACTACTCCCTGAACTTCTAAGGGTACCTCCCAATAAAGTTTATCTACCACCACAGATTGTCCTAATGGGCTAATTACCGTCATCGCCCTAGGGGTAAGTTCAGAATCTAAACTTAAACTTTCAGACACACTACTAGCAACATATGAATGTGTCGACCCAATGTCAATCAATGCAGTATAAGGCAATCCAAAATTAAAAACGTACCGGTTATAACATCCGGTGCGTCGGCCTCCTCTCAACGTCTGGCAGCGTAGACCAACCCCGCTTCCTCGCGTCAGTGTCTCCTGCCCCTCGGCCTGGTGCTCCACGACCCTGACCGAAACCATTACCACCTCTGGCTAGACCACTACCCCTCTGTGGCTACTAACCTCCTCTACCCGACTGAGCATTTTCATGCCCTACGGGTCCTACCTCATCCCATGGCTGAGGACAATCTCTTATCTGATGGTCCAAAGAACCACACCTAAAGCACTACCCACTGCCTGCCCAACACTCACCTACATGGAATTTGTCACATCAGCCACACTTCGTGTTCGGTTAGCAGACGGTCTTTCAGCCCATCTCGATCCATCCGACCTAGGTCTTTTCTGAGTATGCACGGCTGTCCCTGTCGATCCAAAATTTCTCTTACCTTCACCCCTATCTCTATCCTGATTCAGCTTTCTGTCCGTTTCACCTCCTCAACTATTTTAGCCTTCTCCACAAGCACAGCAAATTCTCGCTCTCGTTGTAGAGCTATCAACACACGTAGATTGTCCTTCAGGCCATCCTCAAAACGAACACATCTCTCATGCCCTGTGGCCACTATCCCTCGAGCATAATGGCAAGGCGTAGGAATTCTACTTCATATACCGCTACCGACCTACTTCCTTGAACCAAGTTCAGGAATGCTCTGCGCTGTGCATCCACATAGCTCGTCCCAATGTACTTACTTTGGAACGCCGTTTTGAAGTGATACCAGGTGATATGGTCAGCTACAATACCCTCCTTAATCGTAAGCCACCATTGATATGCTTCGTCCCGGACAAGAGACACCACTCCCTTCAGCTTCTCCTTATCCGTAAAGTCAAGATCATCCATTATCCGCTCCATTGCTTCCAACCAGTACTCCGTTGTACTAGGAGCTACACCAGAAATTCCCTTAAACACTTTCGCCCCGTTGGCTCTCAGTCGCTCTGGCACAGACTTCCGGGCTCCTGTGCCCATGCCTACCCCAGTAACCCTCTCTAAGAATCGTAACATTGCTTGAGATACAGCATCATCTCCGACCGTCTGATCTTGAAATTTCGCCCCCACAGCTGGTGGCACTAGTACCTCATTCCCTAACTCGTGACCAAACCCTAGGGGTTCTGACACAGCAATCCTGCCTCTACCTCGGCCACACACACCACGTCCTCTAGTGCTAATTCTACCATTCGCGATTTATCTGATTAAAAATTTTATGAATTAATAATTCTTTCTTCCACTGATCAATAACGGACAGTCTTATGGAAAGTAGTTTTAACAGTAGTTCTTTCAAATTCGGATTCTATCTACAAGTTCAGTTCTCAAATTAGTATTTCTTAGTTCTAGAATAAACATTCAATCAACATCCATCACACATCAACACACAATCAGCATCATGAACTTACATTCATCACCTAGGGGTATTTTTGTCATTTCACTACCCAGAGGTATTTTTCGTAATTTTAACCTATAGAGTTATTTTTGTAATTTTCCAAAATAAGGTATCTTGGTGATTTTACAAAATAGGGGTATTTTGGTAATTTGCAATATGGGGGTATTTTGGTAATTTTGCAAATTTTGGTAACTTCCGTAAATTATGGGTAATTTAGTAATTTCTCAAACAAAGGTACTTTGGTAATTTTCAAACAAAGGTATTTCGGTGAATTTCCTTAACCTAGGGTGTTTTGGATAATTTACAAAATCAGGGACATACAAGTAATTTTATAAAAATAGGGTACTGGTCCCTTTTGGGTTTTAGTTATGAATTTTGGCCTGTCAACAAGTCCTCGTGGCTAAGGCGAACAGTCACTACGCACCAGGTAGGATTCCAGAAAAAAAGAGGTGAGTCACTAGGACCGGTTAAATACCAAGCTCTTTCTGGATCCAATCCTAGACATGCGTATGCCTGTTTCCACACCCTAACCCTGTGACTTGTTCACAAACATGTTTAATTAAGAAAAATTAATTCTTATGAGATTTGAAGAAGCGTTTATACTAAACCTAAAGTCCTTCAACACTATCCTACTAGTCTACGTCCATAAAGCCCATCAAGCCCATCATATATATCACATCAAAGGTTAGAGTACTTACCTGGGTGGATAGGGTGCCGGTAGACTCGAAAGGCATATTTTCCAAAACTTTTCTCAACTTACATTACTTTCATAAATTCCTACTGGACCCATTTCACATCCTGAGTTTTGAACTGGGCTCTAATACCAAAAATGTAACACCCCAAACCTGACCTATACGTCATTATTAGATCTGGTATGCTACAGGTTAAATTTTAAAAACTTTGCTTCGATGGGTTTTGAAAAGTCTCAATTTTTTTTTCATTAATCGTGATATTTGTGAAAAAGTTTGAAGAACTTACCATTTGCGTCAGTTGAGTTTGAAAACTCCATTTATCATTCCATTTTATTAATAAGACTTTGGAAAAACATAGGTTTATAAGCATGTGGCTTATTAAGGGTGAAAATAAAATAAAGCAAGTAACACATAAATTGGAAACCTAAGTTATGGGGCCTTATTACAAAAATATTCACAAAAATTTATATTTTAAATGAAAAGTCAAAGATAGTCTATGAAAATATTAATAGTCTTGATGGCCCCTCAAGTCCGCCTCGGCTCCCATGTCCACAGTCTACTGCTCATCTGTAGAGTTGGAAAAACATAAATGGGTGAGTCACAAAGACTCAGTGTACAAAACTTGAAAACACATAAAGCCTAGGGCCCACAAACATATTATGAGCCTTGGCCCATATACAATGGTAACAAAATATCATGCAACATGGCCCATCTCAAAACCTAAGAGTCCATCCTCTACACACCCCCGTACCAACCATCATACCGTGGGGATTTCTACAATCAACCCTCCATCCATTTGCACACCACGTCGACAATTTGTCTTCATCATAAAGACCGATCGCTAATGCGAACCTCAGAAAAAACATTTAGTATTTCGACAGCTATGCTGCCTATCATAAAGACCGGTCACTAATGCGAACCTTTGTGGCAAAGCCACTGATCGCCCCACAACCTGCTTCCCTTCCATAAATCGATCAATCAATCCCATCTCATGCGTACACACATACAAGAATCAAAACATCAAGCCATCTAAGAGATCTCATACTTTCACATGCTTCGATACACATAGAAAAGTTTCTATGATTACGTACCTGGCATCCCTTGCCTACCTTTTTTGGGTAACACGACTGTTCATACAGCCTCTCATTCCGGCTTTGACCCCATAGCATACATATAACATAACAAAGCTTATGTGTCAAGAATCTACACACCTTATTACGGTTAAGATGACACCCTCTATGTCGACACTGTCGAAATCGATACGACTGCTATCTGCCTAAGATGCTGTTCAGAAGTCGATCCACAACTCGGCGGCCAATCTCAAACAGCAGACACTACTCGTTTCTTAAACTTAGGGATTAGGTTTACGGACCCAATCCTCTCCTTTACCTGATCCATATTTGATTCCATCCAAAAAGTCCTTGTCAGAATTACTATAGTGAAATAGGGTTGTTAAACCATATATGAGTTAAGATCTCAAATATGATAGTGAATCTAATAGGAATCTAAAGGAAACCCCTTACCTTGAAATCCCAAAATCGATAGGATACTTAGAGATTAGCAGCTTCTAGCTTTTTGAGATCTAGATGATTCGATCTACTATGATTTCCCGAAGTACCACCCAAAAGAACATGTGATTAGAGAAAAAGTTAAACAAAAGATGACCTATCAATCAACTAGCCATTCGACTATAGTCTCAAAATCGAAAGAGAAGGGAAAAAGAACAGAAGAAAATCAGTAACTACCTTTATGGGAATTCGGCGGGAAGTTCCAGAAGATTCTGGCTTTATGGAGAAATCGGCACAAGAGAAAAGAATGGAAAAAGAAAGTGAAGTGAGAGGTTTGACTTTTGAAGAAAGTGAAGATGAGAGAAAGAATTGAGAGGTTTCGGCTTTTGGAAAAGAAGAGAGAACAAAATTACAAAGAAAGACTGAGAATTTCAGCACAGAGAATGAGGAAAAGAATAGGGTTCAAATGTCGAAATTGAAGAGATACCACCCCTATTTATAGAGAATTTCGGCACTTGCTTATCAAAACCCAAAAGTGCCCTTCGTGATAACTAATAATTAATCAAATAATAGGGGAAATTTCGACACCCCTTTAACATGAAGAAATCGATTCCTTCCCCCTATAGGAGATGGAATTTGGCCAACTATGCTCTCAACAGATAACTCCTATCTTTTCTCCTTTATCTTGATCTATTCACCTTTAGGAGAGGCCTAAATAACACCACCTCTCCCTACTATTATCAGCACAATATCTACATTATCCAACAGATAAATCTTCCTATTTTAAAGCATCCTAGCCGCCCCCACTCTCCTCTCCTTTTAACGCCAAAAATAATTAAAATAAATAAGTTGATAATGTGACTCGAACCTTGGATCCCCTTACTGCTTTTCACGCCACTATCCACTGGGCCACTAGCCCATTTTTGTGTTTTAATTTGCGAATAGTATCTTTTAAGCCCGGACCTATCTAGCTTTCCACTAAAGTGCCCATATAGAAAATTTGATTAAGGCCCCAGCCCAAACCTGATCCCAATCTGAACCCCTTAAACACTCTAATTATCATATTGAACATAACACACATCAAATGCAAAGGCCCCATTAATTCAGGATGTTACACCTGCTCATATTCTGTAACAGACATATAACCTTATTTCAGCTCTAGGAACTCTTTACGTTTTGGTCTATAAACCGTTGACTGATATATTTATTCCGAAATTCAGCTTGAAAGAAATCCCAGGTGATTTTGTCTCTCAAAACCATAGATATCAATGTTTTCCACCAATGATATGATGTATCTCTCAACAATGAAACAACACATTTTAGGCATTCATCATAAGGACGTGATAATTCATCAAACACTCTAATGGTATTCTCAAGCCAAAATTCAGCTCGCTCTGCATCATCATCAATTGTGGCCTAGAACTTTTTGGCCCCGTACTTTCAAATTTTATCTACAGGAGGTTTACACAATTGAATTAGATCAGAAACTTGTGGTACTACAGGAACTTGTGGGGGTGGAGGTTGTTGAGCAGCCAGATTCGTTCGAACGAACTTCGTAAACCACTCACTCATCATTTGGAAGAAGGCTTGTTTTGCCTCTCCCTCATGGCTACTAGCAATCGGCCTAGATTCAACAAGAGCTATCCTTTGAGCTGGAGCAGGCGCATTTCTCTCAACATCATCAGCAACTACTCGATCGGGATCCATTTACCATACGAAAACACATTTTTAACTATCAGGAATCATCACACTATCACAAATATATATATATATGGCATGTATAGCTAGACTCTCACACGCTACGTTAGTCCTAGAATCGACTCAACCGTAGCTCTAATACCAATAAAATGTAACACCCTTAACCCGTAACCATCGCCAAAATAGGGTTAAAAGGCATTACCGAACATATCAAAACTTTTATGATCATTTCACAACACAAGATTCATCATCATCATATCATAACAGTACATATACATAGAGTCCCTTTAAAAGGTCTATGAGACCTTAAGCATGTATTGGGAAGGGGTCGGGACTATACCGAGCACATACAAATTTTTTTTAAAAACTCAATATTTTTCACAGTTACAGATGTCAGACTCCGTGTGGGCAAGCCGTGTGCCTCACACGGCATCAGACACATCCGCTTTTCCAAGCTGTGGCAAAATAGGGCATACATACTGACTTATCCACATGGCCGAAGACATGACCGTGTGCTTGACCCGTGGGCAACACTGACTTAATTCATATGGCCTGTCACATGCCCGTGTGTCTGGCTCGTGTGTGAGTCTGACTTATTTCGAACAATAATCTTGAGGGACACGGTCGAGCCACACGCCTGTTTGCTCAACCGTGTGGGCAAATATAGACCATTTTTTAGCCAATTTGCCACCCAAATTTTAAGTCACACCTACAAGCATAAACCAATATAATTTCATACCCCAAATGTCAACCAAATATACCAAAACATTGCATAATTCAATCTCTTAACATCATTATTCATTTCTGTATACAAATTCAACTCAACATACCAATCTAAAGTATCAACTTGACATCAAAATCATATATTCCATTCATCATTTAGTCCTTACCAAATTTAAACATGAAACATACCATTTCCATTTTACTAATTTATACCATAGTGATCATTCACATAAAACACATATACACATACTAACCATCCATTTCACATATCTCAAAACATATACCAAAATCATTAAACTATCAAGCCATATCACATGGCTAGATCTTTCCATCTCAAAACATACCATAATCACTAGCCTATACATGCCATATACCAATTATACAACTTCCAAAAGTACCAAAATAGATGGCCGAGAGTGTGATTGAGTCACTGACGATCCCCAGATCCGAGCTAGCTTTATTGACACTGTAAAATAGAGAAAACTTCACACAGTAAGCTTTACAGCTTAGTAAGTTCATAATATAACACAATTAATTCACCATTTCAAATTCAATATGCAAAACTACCAACACCTAGCTCAATTCATTTCAATACTCAATTTTCATCCATACCAATTCCTCACTTTCATAAATAACTATATGTTCATGTACAAGCATTTACCAAGTTACTCAATCTAACTCTTTTCATCATTCGTTCATATAACTATCCTTATATCTCATACACAACTTCATCAACCACATAGGTTCTGTACGTACCTGTACCATCTCATATTTAACTACCATATTTACCATCCAATGCTCCAAGCCCTTACTCATTCGATCCTCTTTAAACATTCGATGAATTCGCACACTCAGTGCCATAAATTAGCCAAAACCATAATATTATTGCACACTTAGTGCCATCACATTAAACAAAAATATCTCAATATCTCACACATAGTGCTAACTAATATAGTCGATGCTTTCTTTATATATATATTGCACACACAGTGCCAACTAATATAGTCAATGCTTTCTTTATATATATGCACACATAGTGCCAACTAATATAGCCCATGCTTTCTTTATCTCACACACTTAGTGCCGATCATCATTGTATCGATTCTATTTACGCACACATAGTGCCACATCTCTTTAAACTCACAATTAACATTGCTCACTCAACTACCACATTTCCATTCATTACATAATATGTAAACATAATTTAAACAATTCGTATTATACACGAACTTACTTCTGACGTAGAAACAACGATTCAAATCGATCAATCGAACACTTTGTTCTTGCCTAGATCTAAGTTCAAATTTCTCTTTTCTTGATCTATACATATTCAAATTTAGCTCATTCATTCACCAAATCATTCAATTCAATCCAAAAACATATATTTTGAGTATTTTACAAAATACCCCTCACATTTGCACATTTGACATTTTAGTCCCTATTTCATAAAATCACAAAATACATATAATTTCATTATACCATGCTTAGGCCGAATCTTCCTCATGTTCATACAAACCCACATATTTCATTTATTTTATATTTTAGTACCTCAATTTAGCATTTTCACAATTTAGCCCATTTTTGACATTTTTGGCAAAAATCACTTTACAAAACATTAAAATCTATCAACAATTATTCATTATTCATCATCAACTATCACAAAGCTCAAGCATTCATCAATGGAATTTTAGAAAATCACCAACAAACTCAAAAATTAGGGCATGGGCTATCTAAAACACAAAGCAACGATCACAAAAACGTAAAAATCACTAAAAATCAAGCTCAAAACATACCTTGATTGAGCTATATGCTAGTCGAAACCCTTAAACTCTTTTTCATTTCTTTGTCCTTAGTAATTTTGGCAAGATGAACATGAAATGCCATTAATTTATGCTTTGTTTTAATTAATATTAACTTAATTATCATTTTGCCATTTTACCCTTAATTAAAACATTATATATTCATTCATTTAATGGTCATTTATGTCCATCTCCACTATCAAAGGTCTATTTACAACATAAGGACCTTTCATTTAAGAAGCCATGCCAATTAACCACCTTTAACAACTAGCACTCAGCTTTTGCATTTTATGCGATTAAGTCCATTTTCGTAAATTGACATACAAACGATAAAATTTTCTTACAGAACTTTCATACATACTTTATCACATACTGTAAACAAAAAAATAATATTAAATATTTTTCCAACCTTGGATTTGTGTTCTCGAAACCACTATTCTAACTAAGGTCTAAACCGGTTTTACATATTGTGTCAGCATCCGGTATACAAGTTGATCTGAGCAAGATTTCAACTATTTTAGAGTGAAGCCTCTGAAAAATGTGTTTGAAGTCCGCAGTTTTTTGGGACTTGCTGGTTATTACCGACGGATTGTAAAAGGATTTTCGATGATTGCAACTCCATTGATGAGATTGGTTTAGAAAGATATGAAATTTGAATGGTCTAAAAAGTATCAGAAAAGCTTTGATCAGTTGAAAGCCCTTTTTGTAACACCCCAAACCCAACCTAGACATTACAATCGAATCTGACGTGTCACATTGAAGTGTTGATTTGAAAACCGGTCTTGTCGCTGAAAATTCGTGACTAAAGTTTTTGAATCCTTTTTAAAACTAGTTGCCATTGAAAATGTTGGGGTTGTAAAACCAAAACTTGTTAACCACTTACTGGTCATATCCATTATTACAAGTTTATTAATCTGGATTAAAAATCGCGAAAGCATTTCTAATTGTAAACTTTAATATTTGAAAAAAACGTGATTTTCTTTAAAAATAATTATTATTTTAAAAACCCGTATTTCCTAGTCTAGCAGGTTGAAATAAGAAGAAAACACCAAATAAAAGTTAAAACGTCAAATGGCCTTCTTATAAAAATATCAACCCAAAATGAAAGATTAAAAAGACTAGATATAAATTAAAATACTCGTGAGCATGTGGCCACCTACGAGTCCCTCACTGTAACAGACCGAATTTGACCCTAGTCGGAACGGTGGTTTCGGGACCACGAATCCGAGTCCGAGAAACATTTTAATATTTTATTTTGTGTCTAGTATGTGTGAATTAAAAGGTGTGAAAATTTCGTAGAAAAATTTTATTGTTTAAGTGTTTAATTTGATAAAAAGGACTTGATCGCATAAAGGGTAAAATTGGCATGCTAAAGTGAATTGTACCTTTTTGATTGTGGCTTTTAAAGTGGATGTCCTAAAAGGACAATTAGCCCATTTCTTTACATAGTGGACGGTATATATGAGAAATAAAAATAAAATTTTGATTAATAATCTTATGTTTTTATATTAGGTAATGAATAAACAAAATTTCCTTTAATTTAAAGGCATAAAATAATGAAATAAGTGGGAAGAAAGAGAACATGTCTTGTTCTTCTTCTCTTGGCCGATTGTGGAGGGTGAAAAACTCCATCTTTGGAGCTTGAATTTCGGCACCTTGCATGATCAAATAAGGTTAGTGATTAAGCTTAATTTTTGTAAATTTTAACATTTTTGAAGTGGTTGACATATATATTTACTAGCCCATGTTTGAATTTTGATTTTTATGGTATGTTTCAAGTATTGCCATGGACGAAATTTGAGTGTTTGGATGATTAATGATAGTATATGTTATATATAAGTTAGATTAATAAGATTTCCTTTAGAACTTTTAGATTAATAAGATTTCCTTTAGAACTTTTGATAGATTTTGGTATAAGGGTGATTTTGTAAAAAGAAAAATTTTGGAGGGACTAAATATCAACAAAAAGGGAAAAATTGAGTTGATGGAAGGGCTATAAGTATTCGGCCCTTAAGTGGTATGGTCAAATTCTAGATATTTTGTGTTTTGAACTATAAGGACTTAATTGTAAACATTGTAAAAGTCGAGGTAAATTTGTAACTTATTAAATTATGTGTTTAAGGATCAAATTGAGATGAAATGGACTTGAATGAGCTAAATTTTAATGTGTTTTAGATCAAGAGCAAAGAAAACAGTTTAGATCGGGGAAAGGCGAAGGTTCTCGAATAGCCGATTTGTACGGTCTATCGACAACCGAGGTAAGTCCTAACAAGTATAGGTTATCGAATTATTTATGAATGTGTTAAATGATAGTATTCAATAGAATTTTGTATAAAACCTTGTGTTAGCGAATGTGAAAGTATTGGTATGGATTGATTGGAATTTTATTCAAAGTGATGTGAATAAGTGTTTTGGTTTGTTATTCGATATAATACGTGAATTATAAGTGATAGTGAATTTGAAATGAAATGTCGTTACATCTTTAACCGAGTTGGTATGTTAAAGTGATTTGAATAATGTGTGATTTATGTTATTTTGGGCAGCATTACTGTAATGTGTATGAGATGATAATAATATTGTATCGGGCTTTGAGCCTAGCAGGCTTAGTGCCGGTGACATATTCGGGCTTGGTGCCTAGCAGGCTTAGTGCCGGTGATATATTCGGGCTTCGTGCCTAGCAGGCCTTGTGCCGGTGATTTATTTTGGGCTTTAATGCCTAGCAGGCTTTATGCCGGTGATGTGTTTTACAAAGGAGAACCGAATTGTTGTTCAAGGTAAATCGTAGCTAATGTGTCTAGTTAAAGGCTCAGGTAAGTAAGTAAGGTATGATATGTTTAATGTTACTAGAGTTTCACTAATATTACGAGTACAATGTTATGTACATTTGAGATTACGATTGATGTGCACAAGTATTATATGACTGAGTTTGAGCTTGAATGTACCATCATGGAGATTCGGTTTTCAAATAGTAGTGCTAAAGGTGAAAGAAATTTTAATATGATAACATGGTTGAGTTGAATGATTTAAATGTTTAAGTAATTGAATGTAGTATTATTATGAGCTTGGGACTTACTAAGTTAGTAAACTTATTTGTGTGTACTGTTCTCCTCTTTTATAGATTAGGTAAAGGCTACCGCTCAACGGGATCGTCAAGACAGATCAAACACACTATCGATCTAATGTTGGTACTCTTTCATTTTGGTTTTGGATAGAGGCATGTATAGGAAAGACTTTGTCTTTGTTTGATGAAAACTTTTGGTTCATGTATATAATAGCCATGCGAATATGGCTAAAGTTTTAGTTAAGTATGCTTTTGTGCTTTTGATACAATGTCGGTTTATGTTGGTAATGTTCGTGCATTTTTAGTGAAGTTTAATCGTTTTGGTAAGGAAGTGTATGTTTACTGAAATGAACCTTTGAATTAGGATATTATGTGAATGTTTTAGGTATAAGTTAATTTGTACAAAGGATTTAAAATGCATGGACAAGTATGAGTTGTATGTGGGTATGTTCGATTATAAACTAGTAAATCATATTTTGCAATGAAATAGTTTTTAGTTAGCAGCAGAGATGTTATTTTGAAAAATCACCAAATATAGGATAAATTGAATTAGAAAGTGAATAAAATATAGAATTAAAGCTTATTGTGTCTATTTTTATATGAAAGAAACAGAGTAGGCAAAGGAATTATATATTTTGATATATTTAAGTTTTAGTGAGACTTGTCCTGAATGAATTCGTGAGTCCCTGTTCTGTCTTGGAAAAATTGTTAAAAATTGTAAAAAAATAATTATGGAGCATAGTTTATATTTTTAGAATCCTTAATGAGTCTATTTTTTATTGGAATAAACAAGAACATTATTGAAATTTTGTACAATGAAATAACTGAGTTTTTGTAAAGATAGGTCAGAATTCTCAAACAGTGAAATAGGGGTAACTTTGATGAATAAACTGTACTAATTGGCCACATGAAAAATTCTGGAAAAATTATGGTAAAAATTTATATGAGTCTAGTTTCAAGGAAAATTTACGGATCTAAATTTTTAGTTTTGTAACTCGAGTTATGGTCAATTTAATCAGCATGATGCAGTTGGACAGCTTTAAATTTTTATGCCCCAGATTAGTAGTCAAGTCTAGTAATGCCACATACTCGACTCCGGCAAAGGTTTCGGGTAAGGGGTGTTACATTTGATTGGTATCAGAGCTACGGTTTAGTCGGTTCTAGGACTACCGTAGTACGTAAGAGTCTAGCTATACATGCCTCTGAATTTTATATGTGATAGTGTGGTGACTTCTGACGATTTCAATTGTATTTAATATAGTAAATGGATTCCGATCCCGATAGAGCCGTAGCTGATGATGTGGAGAGTATTGCGCCTGGTCTCGCACATAGATCAGCACCATTAGACTCTCAACCAGTTACGGGTAACCAAGAGGGAGAGGCTAAACAAGCCTTCTACCAAATGATGAATGAATGGTTTACCCAATTTGTTCGAATAATCCGTTTGTACAACAACCTCCACCCCGAATAATTCAACTCCGTACCTTCAAAGACTTCGATGATAGATCCAATGAGATCTAGTAGGCCCCCTGTTGATAAAATCAGGAAATTTGGGGCCGAGGAATTCAAGGCTAATGATGATGATGATGCAGAGCGAGCTGAAATGTGGCTCGATAACACTATTCGGGTACTTGATGAGCTATCCTGCACTCCAGACGAAAGTTTGAAATGTGCTATATCCTTACTTCGGGACACTGCCTATCACTGGTGGAATACACTAGTATCAGTGGTTCCAAAAGAAAAAGTGACATGGGATTTCTTCCAGAATGAATTCCAAGAGAAATATATCATCGAGGTTCATCGACCGAACGAAAAGAATTTCTTGAATTGAAACAGGAAAAATGACCGTGGATCGAATATGAGTGAAAATTTGTCGATTGAGCCGATATGTTCGGAGTGTGTATCAACTGAAGCCATTATGTGCAAAAGGTTTGAAGACGGTTTGAATGAAGATTTAAAGTTGCTAGTTGGCATTCTTGAGATCAAAGAGTTTGTGACACTAGTTGAGCGAGCTTGCAAAGCCGAAGAGCTTGGGAAAGAGAAAAGAAAGGCTGAGATAGAAGCTAGAGACACTCGTAAAAGACCGTCGGGTAGGAATTTCCATTCCACATTTAAGAAGTTTAGAGATGACTTCAGCCGACATAAAACTACTTCAGATTCACCTAGACATGATCGACCTTCCGTGGGCTCCCGAGCCACCTCGATGGCCAGTGTTGATAACGTTCCACAGAATCGAGTTGAATGCAAACATTGTGGAAAATGGCATTCTGGGAGTTGTAGAGTTCGTGATCGGTCCTATTTTAAATGTGGATCTTCAGACCATTTTATTCGAGAGTGCCCGATGTTAGCCGAGCAGAATACAGCGCAGAACTCTAGGCCAAAGCGATTGCATCAAGATGCAGGCGAGACCACCCCTGCATTACGGCAATGTAGGTGGTAGTCGAGAGAGGACGAAGAACATGTAGTTTGATCTCGAGGCTAGAGCTCCACTAGAGCTTATGTTACTCGAGCTAGGAGGATGCCGCTTCTCGAGATGTCATTACCGGTACTTTTACCCTTTTGATACTCTTGTGATTGCATTGATTGATCCCGGTTCACCCATTCATATGTATGTGAAACTCGGTATTCAAGAAGACTCGCCGATTGAGTCTCTCGAGTTTGTGATTCGTGTATCCAACCCTTTGGGTAGATGTGTGTTTGTTAATAAAGTGTGTAAAGTTGCCCATTGATGATTCGGGATTTTTGCTTTCAAATCGATTTAATGTTGTTGCCTTTCAATGACTTTGATGTAATTTTGGGAATGGATCGTTAACTTCGCATGATGCAGTGGTGAATTGCAAAAGAAAGCTTATTGATTTGAGACACCAGAACGGTGAGATCATTAGAATTAAATCCAGTAATTTAGGTGGATTTCCTACAGTTATATCCTCAATGTTAGCCCGGAAGTATATGAGAAAAGGGTGCGAAGCTTATTTGGCTTATGTACTGGATAATAAGTTGTCTGAGAAATAGATTGAATCTGTATCGATTGTATGTGAATACTCGGATGTGTTTCTGAAGAACTACCGGTTTACCCCTCAAAGACGAGAGATTGAGTTTGGCATTGAATTAGCTCAAGGAACGACTCGATCTCAATAGCTCCATATCGGATGGCACCCTCTTGAGCTAAAAGAGTTGAAAGCACGGTTGCAAGAGTTAACGAGATAGGGCTTTGCACGACCAAGTTTCTCTCCTTGGGTGCACCAGTTCTTTTGTGAGAAAGAAAGATGGAACGATGCGAATGTGTATTGATTATCGGCAATTGAATAAGGTAACTATAAAGAATAAGTACCGTTACCTCGGATTGATGATTTGTTTGATCGATTGAAAGGGCTTGATATTTTCAAAAATAGATTTGAGATCGGGTTATTATCGATTCTGAGTCGAGATACGAGATGTGCTAAAGGCGCATTAGGACGAGGTACGGACATTTTGAGTTTTTGGTTATGCCTTTTGGGCTTACTAATGCACTCATTGTTTTTATGGATTTGATGAATCGGGTTTTAGATAGTTTTGGATCGATTTGTGGTGGTGTTTAGTGATGACATATTGATCTACTCTAAAGATGAAATTGAACACCTTTGAACATTTGAGGTTAGTGCTACAAACTTTGCGAGATCATCAATGTATGCGAAGTTTAGTAAGTGTGAGTTCGGATGAAAGAGGTCACTTTTTGGGACATGTTGTTTCAAAGATCGGGCATTCGAGTTGATCTGAACAAAATCTCGCTATACTTGATTTGGAAGCCACTGAAAAATGTTTCGAGATTCAAGTTTTCGGGACTTGCGGGTTACTATCGACGATTTGTGAAAGATTTTCTATGATAGCTACCCGTTGACAAAGTTATTGCGAGAAAGATGTCGAGTTGAGTGGTCGAAAAGTGTCGAAAAGTTTTGATCGGTTGAAAGCTCTTTTGATGAAGCTCCAGTGTTAGTTCAGCCTGAATCGGGTAAAGAATTTGTTGTTTATTCTGATGCTTTTTTGAATGGTTTGGGCTGCATTTTGATGCAGGAAGGCAAAGTCATAGCCTACGCTTCAAGACAACTAAAGCCGCACGAAAGAAATTACCCGACGCATGACTTAGAACTTGCAGCCATTGTTTTCGCATTGAAAATTTGGCGTCACTATTTATTTGGTGAGAAATGTCACATTTATTCAGATCATAAAAGTCTAAAGTATTTAATGACTCAGAAGGATCTAAATCTGAGACAACGCAGATGGTTAGAATTGTTGAAAGACTATGAGTTGGTGATTGACTACCATCCAGGAAAGGCTAACGTCGTTGCAGATGCGTTAAGTCGAAAATCATTGTTTGCTCTTCGTGCAATGAACGCATACGAGATAGCTATGTCTAGTGATGGTTCGATCATAGCGAGTTACAAGCAAGACCGATGTTTATTCAACAAATTTGTGATGCATGAAGTTGACAAAGATTTGATCACTAGACAAATTCGATGTGGAAAAGATGCGAGTCGATTTTTGATTGATGCAAATGACTGTTTGAATTTTAAAAGCGAATGTGTGTTTCAAAAAACTTAGATTTGATACAGGTGATTCTGAGTGAGGCCATAGTGGTCGATTATCAGTTCATCCAGGTAGCACAAAGATGTATAATGATTTGAAACAGTTCTATTGGTGGCCGGGCATGAAACGGGATATATCTGAATTTGTTTGAAATGCTTAATTTGTCGCAAGTAAAAGTTTGAACATCAAGTGCCATCCGGATTACTTGACCAATCATGATACCGAATGGAAATGGGATAGAATTACAATGGATTTTGTATCCGATCTTCCTATGACACTAAGTAAGAAAGATGCCGTCTGGGTTATAGTTGATAGACTTACTAAATCACTCATTTTGTGCCGGTTAAATATGCACTTTTCACTCGATAAACTTGTTGAATTGTATGTATCACAAATTGTGAGATTACATGGTGTACCGAGTTCCATTGTTTGAGACGAGAGACCCGAGATTTACATCGCGGTTTTGGAAGAAGTTGCAAGATTCCTTAGGTACTAAACTACATTTTAGTACGACTTTTCATCCGCAGCATACGGTCGACCGAGCGAACTATTCAGATACTTGAGGACATGTTGAGATGTTGCATTCTCGAGTTTGAAGGTGCGTGGGAACGATACCTACCTTTGATTGGATTTGCATATAATAACAGTTTTCAATCTAGTATCAAGATGGCACCCTATGAAGCCTTGTACAGGCGAAAGTGTGAACACCATTATCTTCGGGGTGAGCTCGGTGAGAATAAGATACAGGGTTGATTTGATTAAAGAAACTGAAGCAAAGTAGCTATTATTAGAGACAATTTGAAAGCTACTTGGATCGTCAAAAGTCTTATCTTGATTTAAACGTAAAGACATTGAATTTCGTGTCGGAGATCGAGTATTTGTAAAGGTTTCTCCGTGGAAGAAAGTGCTCGTTTTGGCCGGAAGGCAAGTTGAGCCCAAGGTTCATTGGACCATATGAAATCATTGAACGTGTTGGGCTGTTGCTTATAGGTTGAAGCTACCCTCCGAATTAGAAAAGATACACGATGTATTTCACGCTTTATGCTCAGAGATACGGATCGATCCGTCACATGTGATTGCTCTGTCGAGATTGAGATACAACCTGGTATGACGATGAGGAAAAACCGATCGTATTTTAGCTCGGGAAGTAAAAGTGTTAAGAAACAAAAGATTTCCTTAGTGAAAGTATTATGGAATCGTACGACGAGTTGAAGAGGCTACGTGGGAGCCTCAAGATTCAATGAGGCAATAATATCCAACTTTGTTTAACTGTAAGATTTTCGGGACGAAAAATCCTAAAGGGGAGAGTCAGAATGAATCGAATTTGACCCTAGTCGAAGCGGTGGTTTCGGGACCACGAATCCGAGTCCAGAAACATTTTAATATTTTATTTTGTGTCTAGTATGTGTGAATTAAAAGGTGTGAAAATTTCATTGAAAAATTTTATTGTTTAAGTGTTTAATTTGATAAAAGGACTTGATCGCATAAAGGGTAAAATTGGCATGCTAAAGTGAATTGTACCTTTTTGATTGTGGCTTTTAAAGTGGATGTCCTAAAGGACAATTAGCCCATTCTTTACATAGTGGATGGTATATATGAGAAATAAAAATAAAATTTTGATAAATAATCTTATGTTTTTATATTAGGTAATGAATAAACAAAATTTCCTTTACTTTAAAGGCATAAAATAATGAAATAAGCGGAAGAAAGAGAACATGTCTTGTTCTTCTTCTCTTGGCGAATGTGGAGGTGAAAACTCCATCTTTGGAGCTTGAATTTTGGCACCTTGCATGATCAAATAAGGTTAGTGATTAAGCTTAATTTTGTAAATTTTAACATTTTGAAGTGGTTGACATATATATTTACTAGCCCATGTTTGAATTTTGATTTTTATGGTAAGTTTCAAGTTTTGCCATGGACAAAATTTGAGTGTTTGGATGATTAATGATAGTATATGTTATATATAAGTTAGATTAATAAGATTTCCTTTAGAACTTTTGATAGATTTTGGTATAAGGGTGATTTTGTAAAAAGAAAAATTTTGGAGGAATAAATATCAACAAAAAGGGAAAAATTGAGTTGATGGAAGGGCTATAAGTATTCGGCCCTTAAGTGATATGGTCAAATTCTAGATATTTTGTGTTTTGAACTATAAGGACTTAATTGTAAACATTGTAAAAGTCAGGGGGTAAATTTGTACCTTATTAAATTATGTGTTTAAGGATCAAATTGAGATGAAATGGACTTGAATGAGCTAAATTTTAATGTGTTTCAGATCAAGAGCAAAGAAAAACGGATTTAGATCGGGGAAAGATGAAGGTTCTCGAATAGCCGATTTGCACGGTCCATAGACAACCGAGGTAAGTCCTTAAGCAAGTATAGGTTATCGAATTGTTTATGAATGTGTTAAATGATAGTATTCAATAGAATTTTGTATAAAACCTTATGTTAGTCGAATGTGAAAGTGTTGGTATGGATTGGTTGGAATTTTATTCAAAGTGATGTGAATAAGTGTTTTGGTTTGTTATTCGATATAATACATGAATTATAAGTGATAGTGAATTTGAAATGAAATGTCGTTACATCTTTAACCGAGTTGGTATGTTAAAGTGATTTGAATAATGTGTGATTTATGTTATTTTGGGCACATTCTTGTAATGTGTATGAGATGATAATAATATTGTATCGGGCTTTGAGCCTAGGTGCTTAGTTAGGTGACATATTCGGCTTGGTGCCTAGCGAGCTTAGTGCTTGGTGACATATTCGGCTTGGTGCCTCAGCGTGCTTAGTACCGGTGACATATTCGGCCGTGCCTAGCGAGTAGCTTAGTGGTGATATATTCGGGCTTCGTGCCTAGCAGTGCATTGTCTTGATGATTTATTTTGGGCTTTAATGCCTAGCGTGCTTTATCTTGGTGATGTGTTTTACAAAGGAGAACCGAATTGTTGTTCAAGGTAAATCGTAGCTAATGTGTCTAGTTAAAGGCTCCGTAAGTAAGTAAGGTATGATATGTTTAATGTTACTAGAGTTTCACTAATATTACGAGTACAAAGTGTTATGTACATTTGAGATTACGATTGATGTGCACAAGTATTATATGTGAGTTTGAGCTTGAATGTACTATCATGGAGATTCGGTTTTCAAATAGTTGTGCTAAAGGTGAAAGAAATTTTAATATGATAACATGGTTGAGTTGAATGATTTAAATGTTTAAGTAATTGAATGTAGTATTATTATGAGCTTGGGACTTACTAAGTTAGTAAACTTATTTGTGTGTAATGTTCTCCTCTATTTTATAGATTAGGCAAAGGCTACCTGCTCAACGGGATCGTCAAGACAGTCAAACACACTATCGATCTAATGTTGGTACTCTTTCATTTTGGTTTTGGATAGAGGCATGTATAGGAAAGACTTTGTCTTTGTTTGATGAAAACTTTTGGTTCATGTATATAATAGCCATGCGAATATGGCTAAAGTTTTAGTTAAGTATGCTTTTGTGCTTTTGATACAATGTCGGTTTATGTTGGTAATGTTCGTGCATTTTTAGTGAAGTTTAATCGTTTTTGGTAAGGAAGTGTATGTTTACTTAAATGAACCTTTGAATTAGGATATTATGTGAATGTTTTAGGTATAAGTTAATTTGCATAAAGGATTTAAAATGCATGGACAAGATGAGTTGTATGTGGGTATGTTCGATTATAAACTAGTAAATCATGTTTTGCAATGAAATAGTTTTAGTTAGCATGAGAGATGTTATTTTGAAAAATCACCAAATATAGGATAAATTGAATTAGAAAGTGAATAAAATATAGAATTAAAGCTTATTGTGTCTATTTTATATGAAAGAAACAGAGTAGGCAAAGGAATTATATATTATGAGATATTTAAGTTTTAGTGAGACTTGTCTGAATGAATTCGTGAGTCCTGATTACATCTTGGAAAATTGTTAAAATTGTACAAAAATAATTATGGTTTATATGTTTAGAATCCTTAATGAGTCTATTTTTATTGGAATAAACAAGAACATTATTGAAATTTTTACAATGAAATAACTGAGTTTTTGTAAAGATAGGTCGAATTCTCAAACAAGGAAATAGGGTAACTTTGATGAATAAACTGTACTAATTGGCCACATGAAAAATTCTGGAAAATTATGGTAAAAAGTTTTATGAGTCTAGTTTCAAGGAAAATTTACGGATCTAAATTTCGAGTTTTGTAACTCGAGTTATGGTCAATTTAGTCAAGATGATGCGTTGGATGACTTTTAAATTTTATGCCCCATTAGTAGTCAAGTCTAGTAATGCCACATGCTCGACTCAAGCAAAGGTTTCGGGTAAGGGTGTTACACTCATAGTTCCAAATCAACTAAGTCCGGGGATTACCTATACAGTTAAAAGTAAAGGCTGAGTTACGAGAACTCAATGTGTATTCCCCTATCATGCGGTAACAATCTGGGCCCGAGCCCTATTCAAAAATAGGTCAGTCTGGGCTTTAGCCCTATATAGTAACAGAGTGGGTCCAAGCCCAAAGTCATAACAGTGCAGAATAGAGATACAATCCAACCTAATCCAGCCAACACACCACCCGTACCAACCAACACACCATGTGGGGACTAAGTCGACCCACCCAGCCAACACACCAATATTGTAGCATAGCTGCTAATAGTAACACAGCAAAGCTACTAATAACAGTAAACGCCACTAAAATAAGAATACGTGGTGAAGCCACTAGAATAGTAAAAACGTGGCAGAGCCACTAGTACAGTACTTCCTCAAAATCAGAATTCCAACCCAATGCAGAATGTCGTGTCATAAATATTACGTGTATGCAGTATGTCATATTCATAAACAGTCATATAGATAGAACAGACACATAAACTA
This sequence comes from Gossypium rotundifolium, assembly GCA_025506655.1. NCBI lineage: Eukaryota > Viridiplantae > Streptophyta > Magnoliopsida > Malvales > Malvaceae > Gossypium > Gossypium rotundifolium. The sequence continues at coordinate 64,855,714 of CP106732.1, read as the reverse complement.
AACTACCACTAAGGGTATAATGGTCATTTCATCGGTTATGGGTAAAACGATAATTTTCACCCTTCAGGGGTATTTCGGTAATTTTACCCTTCAAAGGTATTTCGATAATTTTACCCTTCAAGGGTATTTCAATAATTTTACTACCTTTTCAAAGGACTACCATTGTCTCGAACGACTCAAATAACTTATATGGCCAAAATAGTGTTATTGGGCCCAAGGCCCGTTACTTGGCCCAAGTAGGCCACACGCTCGTGTGGCCCATTTAGCCCACATTCCGTCATGGCTACGTGAACCTCACAACATAATCCCTTATAAGTCACTTACTGTGGATTTCATCCCTGCGAGGCCCATGAGCCCATTCGCATGCCCCATCTCGGCCTATCACGACCTAAGCCCACGAGAACGCTCGTGAGGGCTTCTACAGTTTAGCACCCATGTTTAAGGGCTCAGTTTACCACACGCACAATTGCACGCTCGTGTGGCATCATACGCCCTATTTTTAGCTTTTCGACATTTTACCGATCTATAGTCATAGCAGTGTAACATTACATACTTTCAACTTTTCAGGCAATCATCGAATATAGCGTAAGATTACACACCTGATTGCAAAAGTGACAAGTGTGAATAATTTGGAGCACACAACCTATAACCAACACAACACACGGTTAATGCATAATCTTAATCCACCACCTTTATTTGCTTAAATCATAACCACTCACCTTGCTAGAACTAACAGGTACTAGTGCCTCCCCGCTGATCAAGGCGATTTCCCCCTCCTAGCATGATTTGGCATAACAAAAGTTGTTAGAAACAACCACACATTCGGCCCCCCAAGAGAAAATAAAAGGAGAAAGTCAAAGCTTGTTAATAGAATCAAAAGAAATCTTTACTAAGAACGAAATACTAAGGTAGTTGTAGTAAGCCCTTACCAACATCGAGAACCAACGTATTTCGAAAGTAGTCAGTCAAGAAGGTTCGACCCTAACCAAGGAGAATAAAGAGATTTGAGAGGGAGAGAGTATGAAAATTTGGCCTAACAGAAAAGGGAAAAAAAATTTTGAAAAAAAAAAAAGAAAAGATGGAAGTAAAAAAGGGTCGGTTATAGTAGAAAATGATTAGAGAAGAGATGAGAGAAAGATTTCAAAAGAATGATCAGAACTAGGCACTTGGCATTTATGTTTCGGTAAAAAATGGCTAGTAATTGAGAATAAGGATGAAAAGAAAAGACCCGAATGGTCAAAAATGTGCCAAGATGAGAAATCACACCCGAAAATACTAGAGAAAATTTGACACCTCTACACTCTCACAGAGCCGAAAATGCACCAAATGCCCTACCCTTAGTTGAATTTCCCTTGCTCAAACTTTCCCAAACTCGGCTATGACTCCTTGCATCACATCTCCTTCAAACACTCCACCAATTTCTCCTTGATTTGCTCCCAGCCTCCCATTCAAATTTGATGACCAAGTATCTAACCTCCTCTATAGAGTTTGATTCAAACTCTACCTTTCACGCCACAGAGTCAAAAAATAAAACCCCATCTTTGCAAGCCATAGGATTGAAACCCAGACTCCTTGCCACACAAGTAACGCCACAACCATCAAGCCACATGCTCTTTTTTGTGACATAAAATCACACACATTTAAACATAAGTCCTATCTGCTAACAGGCAATTTTACTTAAGAGCAAAAACTAAAAATTTTCCAAAGCCCTGACTCGAACCCAGGCTTCCTAAAACCCCTAAATACACTCAAATACTTATCCATTGAACACACATGGAATTTAAGCCAAATCATGCAAAATTACAAACCCTAAATTTTTAGGGCGTTACACTTTTGATCGAAGCTCCAGTTTTGGTACAGCCAGAATCGGGTAAAGAGTTCGTGATTTTTAGTGATGCTTCGTTAAATGGTCTGGGTTGCATCTTGATGCAGGAAGGCAAAGTTATAGCTTATGCCTCGAGACAATTGAAATTGTATGACAAGAATTATCTGATGCACGACCTTGAGTTCATTACAATCGTGTTTGCTTTAAAAATTTAGCGTCACTATCTTTTCGATGAGAAATGTCATGTGTTTTCAGATCATAAAAGTTTGAAATATCTGATGACTCAGAAAGATTTGAATCTACGACAGAGAATATGGTTAGAACTGTTAAAAGATTACGAGCTTGTGATTAATTATCATCTAGGAAAAGCAAATGTTGTTGCTGATGCTTTGAGTCAGAAATTGTTGTTTGCCATGAATGCTCATTTAGTTATGTCTAATGATGATTCAGTTTTATCTGAATTAAAAGCAAGACTGTTGTTCTTACAGTAAATTTTTGATGCTCAGAATGTTGATAATGAAATGTTAGTGAAACGAGCTCAGTGTGATTTGAACTCTGATTCAGAATTTCAAGTTGATGATGATGATTGTCTGAGATTATGAGATTGGATTTGTGTTTCGAGTAGTCCAGAGTTGATTCAGTTGATTTTGAAAGAAGCTCATAGCAGTCACTTATCAGTTCATCCGGGAAGAACAAAGATGTATAATGATATAAAATAACTTTACTGGTGGCCTTGAATGGAAAGAGATATCTCTGATTTTGTTTCAAAATGTTTAATCTTTCAGCAAGTTAAAATTGAACATCAAGTGCCATCCGGTTAGTTACAACCGATTATGTTTTCGGAGTGGAAATGGGATAAAGTGACGATGGATTTTGTTTCAGGTTTGCCTTTAACTCCAAGGAAGAAAAATGCAATATGGGTTATAGTTGATAGATTGACAAAATTAGCTCATTTTATTCCGGTGAGAATAGATTCTTCGCTTGATAAGTTAGCTGAGTTATACATTTATGATATTATGAGATTGCACTGGGTGCCACTATCTATTGTGTCTGACAGAGATTCGAGGTTTACTTCGTGGTTTTGGAAGAAACTGCAAGAGGCTTTAGGTACAAAATTGCACTTCAGTACTGCTTTTAATCCATAGAAGGATGGCCAATCTGATTCGATTATTCATATACTCGAGGATATGTTAAGATGTTGCATTCTTGAGTTTGAAGGTACGTGGGAATAATATTTGCCATTGATTGAGTTCGTATAATAATAGTTTTCAATCGAGCATTAAAATGGCATCGCACGAAGCATTGTATGGTAGGAAATGTCGAACACCTCTATACTGGTCTGAACTTAGTGAAAATAAAATCCTTGTGATTGATTTGATTAAAGAGAATGAACAGAAAGTAAAAGTGATACGAAATAGTCTGAAAGCAGGTCTAATCGACAAAACTCATACACAAATTTGAAACGAAAAGATATTGAATTTGAAATTGGTGATAAAGTATTTTTGAAAGTGTCTCAATGGAAGAAAATACTCCGATTCAGCAGAAAAGGCAAATTGAGTCCAAGATTCATCGGGCCATATGAGTTTATCGAGTGTATTAGGCTAGTTGCTTATAGAACGTTGCTACTATCTGAGTTAGAAAAGATTCACAATGTGTTTCATGTATCGATGCTTCGACAATATAGATTAGATCCCTTGCATGTAATTTCTCCGTCTAAGATAGAGATTCAGTCCAATATGACTTATAAAGAAGAACTGATCCGTATCTTAGCTCGTGAGGTTAAAGAATTACGAAATAAGAAAATTCCATTAGTAAAAGTAATGTGGCACCGACATGATGTTGAAGAGGCTACATGGGAGCCTGAAGATTCTATGAGACAGCAATATCCAAATTTGTTCAACGGTAAGATTTTCAGGGATGAAAATCCCTAAGGGGGAGAATTATAACAGCCCGATTTAGACCCTAGTCAGAATAGTAGTTTTGGGACCACAAATTCGAGTTAGAAAGATATTTTAATATTATTTTTCATGCTTATAATATGTGAGTTAATATGTGTGAAATTTTGTGCTTAAATTTTATCGTTTGTGTGCTGATTTTTTAAAAAGGACTAAATCGTAGAAAATGTAAAAGTGGCCTTCTATTTGATTAAGTGCTGAACTGATGTGTCTCTTTAAATTTGAGGTCCTTATGTTGTAAATGGACCATAGAGTTCATGAAATGACATGGTTGGACATTAGTTAGTGGATTATTAATGATAATAATAAGGTTAAAATGGAAATTGATTTATAAGGTTATAATTAATAAAATCAAATGCATGAAATTAGACATTTGTGTTCATCCTTCCCGGAAATACAAAGGAAAAAGAAAAGAAAAAGGGTCTTTAGGGTTCGGCACTAATTTTGGCTAATTGAGGTATGATTTTTGATTCGTTTCCGATAATTTCTACGTTTTTATGATCGTTGCTTTGTGTTCTATAAAGCCTATGCTTAAATTCATGAAATTAATGATGATTTTAAGTTATGCCATTGTTGATTTTGTGAGCTTCGTGATGTTTGATGATGAAAAATAAGTGTTTGATGATTGGTATACATATTTTCTAAAGTGATTTTGAGTAAAAATGTATTTTTGGGATTTAATGGAGAAATGTGAAAATTGTGTTGAAATGTGAAATAAATGTGAAATATGGGCTGCTAGGGGTACTATGATAATTTGCCTAAGCATGGATTAAATTGAATTTGTGAATTTGATGTATTTGTGAAATAAGGACTAAAATGCTAAAGTGTGAAATTATAAGGGCTAAAGTGCATGCCCTAATTGTGTGTTTGTGAATTGAATTGAGTAAATATGAGATTGAATAAGTTGAATTTGATATTATATAGATCAAGAAAAGAGAAATTCAGGCTTAGATCGAGGCAAGAACAAAATGCTCGATTGATCGACTAGTATCATTGTTTCTATGTCCGAGGTAAATATGTATTGTTTAAACAATGTTCATATGTGATGAAATGAATGGAAATGTGATTGTGGAGTTTGGTAATTTGAAATGTGAATTCGAAGATATGTGGCACTAAGTGTGCATAAATAGAATCGTTATAGTGATGAATGACACTAAGTGTGCAAGATAAAGAAAGCATCAGCTGTATTATTTGGCACTACATGTAACATTCGGGATTTAGGGGTCTTGCATTTTTTTATGATTTCGGCATGTCGAAGTGGTCTGCTTGTTGTTTGGTCCAATTTAGGGGCCTCGAGAAGGCTCGGGGTTAAGACGAAACCTTAGTAAAATTTTTAGTTTTGGCACTTTTAGATGAAAGCTGAATAAGGAGTAGGACTTAGGGGTTTTAGTTGTGTTTTGTGTCACAAGGTGAGGTAGTGGAAGAGTGGTAAGGGAATGCCACATAGCATGCAAGGGAATGACGCCACAGGAGGGAAGGAGGTCTAGGGTTCAAGGCATATTGGCAGCTTTTGAGAGTCTTTTTTTGTGTTAGGAGGCTGAGGAGGTGGCTTCCATTTGGACTCTTCAGGTGGATGGTGGATAGAGACTTAGAATTTGAAATAAGTGGCTAGGAGTTGTTGGGAGAGATTTGAACTGGTCTTCTAATTCAAATGAGTGGATGGGAGGAAAAGTAGGAGCAAAAAGGGGAGTTGATGGCTATTGGAGGTGTTGGCCCAATTTTAAAGTCTTAGTGGAGGAGAAATCGATTTTGTTGGGGGCTAGGGTGTGCCGAATTCCATTTGTGCCAGCATAGGTTTTCCATTTTTCAAGTGTACATTTTCGGTTCTAAAATTAGGAGAGGGTGCCAAAATTTGGTGATTAGGTTGCTAGTGTATAGTGGTTTGTTTTCGGCATTAAGGTGTGTGCTTCACATTTTATTTGAGCTTTTTCTCTCATTCTCTCTTCTGTCGAAAACCATCTAAGTATTTTCCACTCTTTTCATCTTTGGACCTATAGCCGAAACTAGAAGACCAAGGTTGCACATCTCTTTTATTTTTTCTTTTCTTCTCACGCTCAAAAGCCAAAATTACCACTTCTCCCTTCCTTTTTATTTTCTTTTTCCTATTCGAAACTCCTTTCTAGCCGAATCTTCTTAATCTTCATTGTCTTGTTCTTGTTCTTCTTCCATTCACTAAAAGCCAAAACTACACCCTCACTTTCTCTCTTAGCTGAAACCTCTAAGTCTCAGCATCATTCCATTTGTTTTTCTTTTCCTGAAATTTTCACCATAGCTGAATTCTCATCTCACAAGTCTGGTAAGTTCTTCATTATTTTACTTTTTCCCTCTTGGCCAAATCTACTCTTAAACCCTGTTAAGATGCTTCATTTTTCTACTCTTGAAAATCGCAATCCTGGTCATTCCATTTGTCTACTCACTTAGAGTACCATCTACAAGTCGAATCCCCTCTATTGTGACTGCTTGTGTTGAATCCTGAAGATAGTTGAAGGTAAGTAGATGATGTTGTTGTGTTTGGCCGAATGGTGAGTGGGGCCTCATGTTCCCTGTTTAATCGAAAGGCCACTTCCTTTAACCCACTCGCATTTAGTTGAATCTCATCGGGTATTTGTATAGGTGCAACAACACGTTAACCCAAGTCTGCTAAACTCCAGGATCCAGTCGATTTAGGTAAGAAGATCCCTTCTAGTGGTTCTATTAATTGATTTATTGTTTATTTGTTGTCTTAACCTGGTTGGGGGAATAGTCGAATCATATCTCTCATAGTGAGTTTTGACGAGGTGTTTAATGGATGCAAGAAACATACAAGTTGGAGAGAGGAACAAACCTTTAGGTTTGTTCCCTAAGTTCAAGAAGAGGGCTATGTCTGCTGTTCGTGATTAGCCACCTGGGTGTGGGCTAGCTTCTGAGCAGGATCGTATGCAAATAGCGGTGGTGTCAATTAATGATAGTGTTGACGTAGAGAGCGTGATGTTACGTGTTATCAGTTGTGTAACTACTCACACCATCTTTAATGCTATATTAATATGATTATCATATTCTGTTAAATAATGAAAGTTTAGTATGGCTATTGTGACACCTATGGAGGGTGTAAGTGAGACATCAGGTTAGTGATTTCTGTTCTGATAGAATAAAAGGTTATGATGAAATAATTCAATCCATGTTATGAGTATTTCGTACATGTTTGTGGTAATCTGTTACATCCATACGTCTGCATTTTTTGTTGCATGGGATTGGGAACATGTGATGAAAAGGAAGTGTTGTAGTGGCTCTGCCACGATCTATTGTAGTGGCTCTGCCACGATCTGTTGTAGTGGCTATGCCATTATCTGTAATGAGCAACATGATTGCCATCAATGGTGTGTAGCGAAGAGGGTTGATTATAGAAATCCCCATTGGTGTTATTGGCAGGTACGGGTGGTGTGTAGCGGATGGAAATCTAGGATTTGGGATGGGTTTTGCATCATTTTGGCATGAGTTGTTCTGTTATTTTATTCTGTAGGGCTAAGGCCCAATCTTGTGGTGCGTGAGAGTTGCACATTGAGTTTTATGAGTCACCCAATTCCTTAACATTTTCAAGTAGCACGTAGTGCAGTGGATCGAGTTGGGGATGAGCACGAGGTGGCCATGCATGGTTTCTCGCATTTCAGTAAATAATTATATTTATTTACTTTTAATAACTGGTTTGGTATTTTTACGTTGTAAAAGGCCACTGTTAATCGGTTTTAAATTTCTAGATTTTTCTTAGGTTTTAAACACTCGAGTTAAACAACCAAATGAAATTATTACATGGTGACAAAAAAAGCACAAAGACATCAAAGTTTTCTTGCGAGTAAACTATATAGTAAAGTTACCATCTTTTGCAATGAAATTTTCATAACTTAAAAGGATAACATGTGTTTTAAAATGGTCAATTGCTTCTAGGAAATTCAGCGAAAACACAACTTGGTAAAGATAAAGTTTTGAAGTTTTCTAAACAAGCGCTAAACCCGATTTTCTCACAAAGGTTTTTTTTTAGTCTCATTGTGTGTTACAAAATTTTCTTAGTGACATGTCAGATCCGGTCGTAGTGTATGTGTCGGGTTTGGGGTGTTATAAATTAGTATTAGAGCCAGGTTCAAAAGCTTGGCTTTGGGTTTTGGGTTCACATCATTTTCATAGGAATGGTTTTAAAACATAGTGGAATGAAAAAAAAAAAGAAAATAAAATAAATACATGTTTTAGCATGGCTCCTGCGTCTCCAACCCAAGTCTGCCAGGTAAGTTTCTGTTTAAGTTTGAATTACATATGCCATGTGGATATATTGCCATGGATGTTAGAACTAAGGAACTATACTTTAAATATGAAAACTTTTAGGTTGTGTGGGAATCATGGAAACTACTTGTAATTATACTTCATAAAATTTGTTATTTAATAAATATTAGAAAGAAATGCTAATGCATAAAATTTCTTTAAATCATATTGAGACGAGATTAGAGATATGAGTACTAGGGGGTGTGGAGTGTGTGGTCATGGTAGAGGCCGTGTTGCCGTGTCAGAATCGATAGGGTCTAGTCATGAGTCTAAAATGATATACTAGTGCCACCAGCTGTGGAGGCTGAGTATCAGGACAAAATGGGTGGAGACGATGCAGTATCTCAGGTGATGCTACGGGTTTTGGAGAGAGTTGTTGGAGCAGGTTTGGGTGCGGGGGCTCAGAATTTGGTATCTGAACGACTATGAGCCAATGGAGCAGAGATGTTCAGGGGTGTTTCTGATGTAGCCCCTAATACAGCCGAGTATTGGTTGGAGGCTAGTGAACGCATAATGGATGATCTTGACTTCACGATGGAGGATAAGTTGAAAGGGTGGTGTCTCTTCTCCGAGACGAGGCCTATCAGTGGTGGCTCACGGTGAAAGAGGGTACTCTAGTAGACCGGATCAACTAGGATTTCTTTAAGGTGTCATTCTAGGGAAAATATGTCGAGGCCAGTTATGTGGATGCTCATTGGAAGGCATTCTTGAATCTGGTTCAAGGGAGCAAAACTGTGTTAGAGTATGAGGCGGAGTTTCTGCACTTGAGCCGTTACGCTCGAGGAATGGTAGTGACTAACTATGAACGTTGTGTACGGTTTGAGGATGGACTGCGAAATGGATTAAGGTTATTGGTAGCGCCGCAGCGAGAGAGAGACTTTATTGCACTGGTTGAGAAACTTAAGATTGGTGAAGAGGTGAGGCAGACCAAAAGACAGGATAGGGATAAGGATCGGGGTAGGAATAAAAGGAGTTTTGGGTCGTCAAGTTCATCTGGGGGTTTCTAAAAAAGGCCTAGGGTTAATGGGCCAGCTCAAGCTCTGACATCTGCTGCGGGGGGTTAGTATCGACCATGTGCATTGTGTGGGAAGGTGCATTTTGGGAGTGCAGGAGGAGAACTGGAGGATGTTTCAGGTGTGGATCTACAGATCATTTGATTAAAGACTGTCCACAGGTAGATCAAGTACAGCCAGCTGGGAGAGGTTATGATCAGGTCAGGAGGGGTGGTCAACAATTACCGAGGGGTCATGGCCCAACTAGAGGAGGTAATGGATTTGGTCAGGGCCGTGGAGTGCCTGGTAGGGGTGCTAGTAACACTGATGCGAGACAGCCTGGGTTAGTCTATGCAGCTAGGCGTCGAGAGGAGGGCGATGCACCGGACATCATAATCGCTACGTTTCTAATTTATGGTTTGCCTTACACTGCCTTGATTGATATTAGTTCGATGCACTCATATGTTGCTAGTGCTATAGTTGGAACTCTAAACTTAGACTACGAAACTTCTTCTAGGGAGATGACTGTAGTTAGCCCTCTAGGACAAACTGTAGTAGTGAACAAACTGTATAAGGATGTAACCCTGAAAGTTCAAGGGATAGTGTTTTGGGCTGATTTGATGGAACTATTGTGTGGGGAATTCGATTTGATCTTAGGAATGGACTGGTTAGTGAAGTATCAAGCAAATCTGGATTGTGAAACCAAGCGTATGGTGTTGAGAACCGTAGAGGGTTTAGAGGTGGTGGTGATAGGCGAGAGAAGGGATTACATATCCAATGTGGTATCCGTTTTGAAGGCCGAGAGAATGGTGAGAAAGGGATGTAAGGCATTCATGGTTCATGTTTGTGCTTTGGAGGCCAATGAGGTAGTTGTTTGGGATGTTTGAACGATGAAAGAGTATACTAATGTATTTCTAGAAGAGCTTTCGGGATTGCCTCCAGATCACAAGGTGGAGTTTGGTATTGACCTTTTATCGGGAATAGCGCCAGTGTCTATTGCTCCGTATAGAATGGCATCAAAGGAGTTAGTGGAGCTAAAAGCGCAGATTCAGGAGTTGTTGGATCGGGGTTTTATCTTGCCGAGTGTTTTGCATTGGGGAGCACCCGTGCTTTTTGTAAAGAGGAAGGACGGATCAATGTGAATGTGTATTGATTAACGTCAGTTGAATAAGCTGACAATCAAGAACAAGTACCACTGCTGAGGATAGATGACTTGTTTGATCAGCTCAAAGGGCTTCAGTATTTTCCAAGATTGATTTGAGGTCGGGGTATCACCAGCTTAAGATCAAGGAGGCAGATATACATAAAACAACATTTTGTACTCGTTATGGTCATTACGAATTCTTGGTGATGTCGTTTGGATTGACCAATGCGCCAGCAGCGTTTATGGATATGATGAATTTGGTTTTTCAACCATATCTGGATCGGTTCGTCGTGGTGTTTATAGACAATATTTTGGTGTACTTGAAGTCCAAAGAAGAGCATGATTCACATCTTTGAGTGGTTTTGCAAATTCTAAGGGAGAAGCAGTTGTTCACCAAGTTTAGTAAGTGTGAGTTCTGGCTAAGGGAGGTTACCTTCTTGGGTCATGTGGTGTCAGCTGAGGGGATTAGGGTGGATCCTCGGAAGAATGAAGTTGTATTGAACTGGAAACCACCTAAGTCTGTGGCAGAAATTTAGAGTTTTCTTGGTTTAGCTGGGTATTACAGAAGGTTTGTGGAAGGGTTTTCTCTGATTACAGCACCGTTCACCAAGTTGTTAAGGAAAGGGGTTCCATTTGTGTGGTCTGACAAACAACAGGAAAGTTTTGAGAAGCTAAAGAGGATTTTGACGGAAGCTCTGGCGTTGATTCAACCTGAGGCAGGTAAGGAGTTTACTATCTATTGTGATGCGTCGCATACGGGATTAGGATGTGTGCTGATGCAAGAGGGGAAGGTAGTAGCGTATGCTTCCCGATAGATGAGGCCTCACGAAGTGAATTACCCGATGCATGATCTAGAGCTAGCTGCAGTAGTTTTCACCCTAAAAATTTAGAGACATTACTTGTATGGGGAGAAGTCTATTATCTACACAGATCACAACAGTCTGAAATACCTCCTTACCTAGAAGGAGTTGAATCTGAGATAGAAAAGGTGGATAGAGCTGTTAAAGGATTATGATTGCTCGATTGAGTACCATCCGGGTAAGGCTAACGTGGTGGAAGACACGTTGAGTCGTAAGGTAATATCAGACTTAAGAGCAATGTTTACCTACCTTAGTTTGTATGATGATGGAAGCTTATTAGTGGAACTGCAAGTGAAGCCGATGTGGTTGAATCAAATTAAAGAGAAACAGTTGGTAGATGATGTTTTGAGTGCTAGACTTTGGCGGGTATAAGATGGTGGATTAGAGGATTATAGTTTGAGCAACGACAAAGTTTTGTGTTTTTGTAGGAAGGTCTGTATGCCGAAGGATATGGAGTTGAAGCAGATGATTCTTTAGGAAGCGCATAGTAGCTCGTACACTATGCATCCTGGAGGAAGTAAGATGTTCCGGGATCTGCGGGAACGATTTTGGTGGCCTGGGTTGAAGCGAGAAGTTATGGAGTTTGTGGCTAAGTGTCTGACGTGTCAACAGGTTAAGGCAGAGCACCAATTGCCTTCGGAATTGTTGCAACCGGTGAAGATTCTGTAGTGGAAGTGGGAAAGGATCACGATGGATTTTATTAGTGGGCTACCTCTTACGCCTATTAGGAAGGATTTAGTGTGGGTGATAGTTGATCGTTTGACAAAGTCTACTCATTTTATACCGGTTTGGGTCGATTACTCACTATAGAGGTTGGCTAAGTTGTATATAGCAGATATCATAAGGTTGCACGGAGTACCAGTGTCTATCATCTCAGACAGGGACCCTAGATTCACATCAAGATTTTGGAAGGCGTTGCATCAAGCACTGGGGACAAGGTTAGACTTCAGCACAACATTTCATCCACAATCTGATGGACAGTCAGAGAGAGTGATTCAGGTTTTAGAAGCTATGTTGAGGGGTTGTGTTTTAAACTTCAGGGGTAGTTGGGAGGAATTTCTACAGTTGGCAAAATTCGCGTATAACAATAGCTACCAATCGAGTATTCAGATGGCGCCGTATGAAGCACTATATGGTCAGAAGTGTCGTACACCTACGTGTTGGACAGAGTTGGGTGAGCGTCAATTGTTGGGTCTAGAGTTGGTTGCTGAAACAGAGGACAAGGTTAAGTTGATTCAAGCTCGATTGAAGAAAGCTTTAGATAGGCAGAAGTCCTATGCGAATCTGAAGAGGAAAGATGTAGAATTTGCAGTAGGTGATCGGGTTTTCTTAAAGGTTTCGCCATGGAAGAATGTGCTAAGATTTGGTCAGAAAGGCAAGTTGAGTCCCAGGTTTATCAGGCCGTATCGGGTGTTGAAGCGAGTGGGACCAGTAGCCTATCAGCTCGAGTCACCTTCAGAGTTGAATCAGATCCATGATGTATTCCACATTTCTATGCTTAGACACTATCGTTCGGATCCATCTCATGTTGTGCCAGTCGAGGAAATTGAGGTAAGTCCAGACTTATCTTTTGAGGAGGAACTAGTGCAGATCTTGGATCGGGACGTCAAAGTGTTGCGTAAGATATCGGTTCATTTGGTGAAGGTTTTGTGGCAAAATCATGGTTCAGAAGAAGCGACGTGGGAACCGGAGGATGTGATACGACAGCAATACCCTCAACTCTTTTGATCAGGTAAATTTTGAGGCTGAAATTATTTTAAGGGGGTAGAACTATAACATTTGGGATTTAGGGGTCTTGCATTTTTTTATGATTTCTGCGTGTTGAAGTGGTCTGCTTGTTGTTTGTTTTCGTCATTAAGTTGTGTGCTTCACATTTTATTTGAGCTTTTTCTCTCATTCTCTCTTCTGCCGAAAACCATCTAAGCATTTTCCACTCTTTTCTTCTTTGGACCTATAGCTGAAACTAGAAGACCAAGGTTGCACATCTCTTTCATTTTTTCTTTTCTTCTCAACTCAAAAGCCAAAATTACCACTTGTCCCTCCCTTTTTATTTTCTTTTTCCTGTTTGAGACTCCTTTCTAGCCGAATCTTCTTAATCTTTATTGTCTTGTTCTTGTTCTTCTTCCATTCACTAAAACCTGAAACTACACCCTCACTTTCTCTCTTAGCTGAAACCTCTAAGCCTCAGCATCATTCCATTTTTTTCTTTTCCGATATTTTCACCATAGCCAAATTCTTATCTCACAAGTATGGTAAGTTCTTCGTTATTTTTCTTTTTCCCTCTTGGCCAAATCTACTCTTAAACCCCGTTAAGTTGCTTTATTTTTCTTCTCTTGAAAACTACAATCCTGATCATTTCATTTGTCTATTCACTTAGAGTACCATCTAGAAGCCAAATCCCCTCTGTTGCGACTGCTTGTGCCGAATCCTGAAGATAGTTAAAGGTAAGTAGATGATGTTGTTGTGTTTGGCCGAATGGTGAGTGAGGCCTCATGTTCCCTGTTTGGTCGAAAGGCTACTTCCTTTAACCCACTCTCATTTAGTTGAATCTCATCGGGTATTTGTATAGGTACAAGCAACACGTTAACCCAAGTCTGCTAAACTCCAGGATCCAGTCGATTTAGGTAAGAAGATCCCTTCTAGTGGTTCTATTAATCGATTTATTGTTTATCTATTATCTTAACCTGGTTGGGGGAATACTCGAATCATATCTCTCGTAGTGAGTTTTGACGAGGCTTTTAATGGATGCAAGAAACATACAAGTTGAAGAGGGGAACAAACCTTTGGGTTCGATCCCTAAGTTCAAGAAGAGGGCTATGTCTCATTGCTCGTGATTGGCCACCAGGTGTGGGCTAGCTTTCGAAAGGGGATCATAGGCAAATAGCGGTGGTGTCGATTAGTGATAGTGACAACATAGAGAGCGTGATATTACGTATTATCAGGTGAGTAACTACTCACACCATCTTTAATGCTATATTAATATGATTATCATGTTCTGTTAAATACCAAAAGTTCAGCATGGCTATTGTGACACCTATGGAGGGTGTAAGCGAGACATCAGGTTAGTGATTTCTGTTCTGATAGAATAAAAAGGTTTTGATGAAATAATTCGATCCATGTTATGAGTATTCCGTACACGCTTGTGGTAATCTGTTACATCCATACTTCTGCATTTTATGTTGCATGGGGTTGGGAACATGTGATGAAAGGGGAAATGTTATAGTGGCTCAGCCATGATCTGTTGTAGTGGCTCTGCCACGATCTGTTGTAGTGGCTTTGCCATGATCTGTTCTGGTGACTATGTCACGATTTCACGATGAGCAGCATAATTTCCATCAATGGTGTGTAGCGGAGAGGGTTGACTGTAGAAATCCCCATTGGTGTGATTGGCAGGTACGGGTGGTGTGTAGCTGATGGAAATCTAGGATTTGGGATGGGTTTTGCATCATTTTGGCATGAGTTGCATCTTGTTATTTTATTCTCGTAGGGCTAAGGCCCAATCTTGTGGTGCGTGAGAGTTGCACACCGAGTTTTATGAGTCACCCAATTCCTTAACATTTTCGTGTAGCACGAAAAGGGATGGTGGTTGGGGATGAGCACGAGGTGGCCATGCATGGTTTCTTGCATTTCAGTAAATAATTATATTTATTTACTTTTAATAACTGGTTTAGTATTTTTACGTTGTAAAAGGCCACTGTTAATCGGTTTTAAATTTCTAGATTTTTCTTAGGTTTTAAACACTCGAGTTAAACAACCAAATGAAATTATTACATGGTGACAAAAAAGCACAAAGACATCAAAGTTTTCTTGCGAGTAAACTATATAGTAAAGTTACCATCTTTTGCAATGAAATTTTCATAACTTAAAAGGATAACATGTGTTTTAAAATGGTCAATCGCTTCTAGGAAATTCGGCGAAAACACAACTCAGTAAACATAAAGTTTTGAAGTTTTCTAAACAAACGCTAAACCCGATTTTCTCACAAAGGTTTTTTTTTAGTCTCATTGTGTGTTACAAAATTTTCTTAGTGACATGTCAGATCCGGTCGTGGTGTATGGGTTGGGTTTGGGGTGTTACACTACATGTGTGATACCAAGAAAAATTCGATAAGTGTGCGATATTATTATAGCTTCAGAATTAACTGGCACTAAGTGTGCGAGTTCATCGAACGTTTAAAGAGGATCGAATGAATTATGGCATCGAGCATTGAAGTGGTAAATGTGATAGATAAATATGTGATGGTACAGGTATGTATATAACCTATGTGGTTGATGATATTGTGTATGAGATAGAGGGATGATTATGTGAATGAATGATGAAAAGAGTTGGATTGAGTAGAAGTATAAATGCTTGTATATGAACCTATAGATATGGTATGAAAGTGAGTAATAGCCATGGATGAGATTGAGTAGTGATCTGAATTGAACTAAGTGTTAGTTAATTTTGGATATTGAATTTGAATATTGAGTTAATGGTGTTATAATACGAGACTTACTAAGCTTTAAAGGTTATTGTGTGAAGACTTTCTTTGTTTTACAGTGGTATTTAAAGCTAGCTCAGATTCGGGGATCATCAGCGACTCAATCACACTATCGGGCATCTATTTTGGTACCTTTTGAAAGTTGAATTTATGGTATATGTCATGTATAGGCTAGTGAGGTTGTGGAATGTTTTGAGATGTATAAATCTTGCCATGTGATATGGCTTGATAATTGATGAAACTTTGGATTAATTTTGGTATATGTTTTTCTATGTGAAAATCGTGTATGTGATGTGTATATATGGTCTTGTGTGAATGGCCATTATGGTATGCTTTAGTGAAATAGAAATAGTATGTTTCATACTTGATTTGGTAGTTGAGATGGTGAATATATTGCATGTTTGAAATGATTTGAAATGAGATGTGAATCATATGCTTTTGGTATGGAATTGGTTCATGAAATGGACATGTTTTCAGTTGGAATTGTATATGGAAATGAATGAGGATATTGTAGCACGAATTGTGCATATTTTGGTAAGGTTTTGACCATTAATTGGGCATGAATTGAGTATAGAGTGATGCTTGTAGGAATGACCCAAAATGGGTGGCAATTTGGCCTTGAATATGGCATGTAATTGCCCACATGGTTGTGCACATGGGCTTGTGTCTCGACTGTGTCCTTCAATGTCCAAATTCAAAGCAAGTCAGACTTGCACACGGGCCAAACACACGGGCATGTGATAGGCCGTGTGATTCAAGTCAGTGTTGTACAGGGCATGTGATTGGCCGTGTGACCCAAGTCAGTGTTGTACACGGGCGTGTGACAGGCCGTGTGACCCAAGTCAGTGTTGCACATAGGGTAAAGCATGGTCTATGGCATGGCCTTGTGAGGTAGATGGCCTAGCCACACTGGCGTGTGCCTTATTTTGAAGAAATTTTTTTTTAAAGTTTCGTAAATGTTATAAATGTGCTTGGTTCAATCCCGAACCACTTCCAAAGCATGTTTAAGGTCTCGTAGACCTTCTAAAGGGACTTTGTGTTATTGATTAACTATGATATACTGATGTGTGAGCAATGGTTGTTTAAATGTTATGATTCGACCGGTAGTACCTCGTAACCCTAGTCCGATGATGGATACGGGTTAGGGGTGTTACATATGTGAATATTACAAATATGTGAAAGGATTACAATTTTGGAAATGTTACAAAAGGGTTGAGTTCCATTTGAATATTGAATTTTCAATGGATAAATGTGATTGCCTTATAGAATGAGGTCTTGCATTTGTTGCTGAAGAGATTTAGCTCGGACGAGTAATCCTATTGACCTCATTATAGAAAGGATTTAGCCTGGACGGGTAATCCTGATATAATACCTCTCGAGTATACTTACAATTCGTATTTAGCCTGGACTGGTAATCCTATTATACGATATGTTGCTTAAGAGTGTGTTTTTGATTAAGTGCCCAAATGGGTACTCTTGAATAAGAATTGACGGGTTATTGAATTGTACACCTTGAGTGTACTAACTGAATATCCATCGAAATTTCAATGGTTCACTAGACAAAACTCTTCGCATGATAAAAGAATTATGAGATGAAATGAATAATGGCTTAAGAGAATATTGCATGATGAGCTCATCTGTGTTATTTTATGTATATGAGAATTTCGTGACTAACATGTTTGATTAAATGCTTGTATTTAGGCAATTTTACCAATTTGATGGAAAACATGTTATTGTATGCTTAGATTTAATAAACGGGATTTGGTAAGTTTAGTTTCTGTTATACGAACTTACTAAGCATGTAATGCTTACTCTGTTTTATTTTCCTTGTTTTATAGTGCTCGAAAGCTCACGAAGGTTGGAAATCTGTTGGAGCATCATCATACTATCCACTAGCTCATTTTGGGTATATATAGTAAAATCATTTTGATATAATGGCATGTATAGGATAACTTGGCCATTAGTGGCTTGAAAATGATGCTTGTAATCTAGCCATTAGAATAGCTAGTAATGGGTTGTTTTGATATACTTATAATGTTATACTATGGTAGCTACATATATTTTAAGTAGTTGATCCAATTATGTCTAACATATGAACTAAACCAAGGTAAGATTATAAACACGTATGCTTGTAATGATATGCCATGTTGAATGATATAATTTGCTTAATTTGAATGCTAGAATTGGTTGGTTTATGGATGTAAGTTTTAGTGCAGTTCATTTGTAAAATTTTGGGTGAGAAATGAACCTAGAAATGTATTTATTTTGTCCACATGAGTAGACACATGGGCATGTGGTTAGGCTATGTGTCCCCTACACCTTAAAATTGAGAAATAAAATGCTTAGAATTGAGCACAATGGCAGAGACACGGGTGTGTGTCTCAACCATGTGTGCTAGACGGCCCAAAACATGAGCGTGTGTCTTGGCTGTGTGAATCTTGCACCTAATTTGTAAAAATTAAATTAACCATACGACCTAGCACACGGACGTGTGGCTGGCCGTGTGGTACTAGTTAGAGAGTTAAACTGGGTCAAACACGACCTGTGGCACGGGCGTGTCCTAGGGTCACATGGGTGTCCCTTGGACCACACAGGCATGTGAACCCTGTAACTTGAATTTTTTTTGAAATTTCCAAACAATCCTTAGAGTTTTCTATTAAGTCCCTACTCGATTCTAATGCTCAAATTGGGCCTCGAGGGTCCATTTAAGGGACGTTAGGAATAATTTTGGTAGTTGAATAAACTTTGACATGAATTATATATAAATGTTCTGAAAACTCTAGTAACATTTTGTAACCCTATTTTGGCGACAAATACGGGTTAGGGGTGTTACACCTCCTATGACCAAGTTTCCTCCGCTCCAAATGAATTGACATAGACACCATAATCAGTGAGGGACATTCAATTTTATCGGTCACTATAAAACCTTCCAAAATATAAAGACTGATAGTCCTTTTACCTTTTAACAAAATGAGATCCCCACGAGACACCTTAATGTCACTTGACTCGATGTTGATTCTGCAACCTTTTGAATCTAAAATACTCAAGGAGAAAAGATTCTTTCTTAAATCAGGTACATATCTAACATCTGAGAGTGTCTTAATCATCCAATCATGCATCCTAATTTTAATAGTACCAATATCGATTACATTTGTAACAGTCTGATTTATACCCTAGTCAGAATAGTGGTTTCGGGACCACAAACTCGAGTCCGTATATTATTTAAATATTATTTTCATGTGTCTTTGATATGTGATTAAGCATGTGCTAAATTCCCGTAAGTTAATTTGTTCATCTGTGGGCTTAATTTGATAAAAGGGCTAAATCGCATAAAGTTTAAAAGTGGCTTTTCATTTGATTAGTGATCAAATTGACGTGGCTTTATTATTGTAAAGTCCTTAAAAGAAAAATTGCCCCTTTTTTACTTATAGTGGACGGCAACATGCAAATTTATATAATGATTTTATATGTTTATTATTATATATTAATGTTAAATGATATTTTATATTATAATAAAAAGAAACATGTGTAAGTGGCCTTACTTTTATCATCTTCTTGTCGAAAATCTTAAATAAAAAGAAAGAACAAAAGCTTAAGGGTTTGGCCATGGTTTTGGTTTGATTTAAGGTTAGTTTGTGATCCATTTTCGATGATTTCTACATTTTTGTAATCGTTGCTTTGAGAGCTACAAAACCCATGTCTCAATTTTGTGAATTGATGTTGTTCACAAGAAATGCCATTGATGTTATGTTGAGTTTTGTGATGATTTGTGGTGTTAAATGAAAGACTTGAGCTAGATGAATATGCTTTGTTTTTGAATTTTTGATGAATTTAGCTAAATAGGGCTAAATTGAGAAAATGGTAATTTGAAGGACTAATTTGAAATTTTGATGGAAAATAGGGCTTGTATGATATACATAAGCATTCGGCTAAGCATGGATGGGTAATGATTTTTTTGTGAATATGATATTTTGAGAAAAATGGAATAAATTGATAAATTATGCAAATGTGAGGGCTAATTTACAAATAGCCCTAAATGTGTGTCCTTAGATTGAATTGAATGAGTTAGTGAATAAAAGGTTAAATTTGAATATGTATAGATTAAGAACCGAGGAAAGCGGACTTAGATCGCAGGAAACCAAAAGTAACTGAGTAGCCGTTTCCATTCCGATAAATCAAATCGAGGTAAGTCCCTATGCAAATAAACTTACTTGTATGAAATTGTAATTGTTCATATGATTAATGTTGATAACGAATACTATTGAGAGCTTATGCATATGAATTCTGAGATAAGTTTGATATAGTGACAATGTCCGAGAAGTCCCATACGAACCTAGTAATAGATAAGATTAGCTATGTCATGACATAGGTATCTATTCTATTTTATCATGTAAGACCCACGTTAGGGACGTTGGCGTTGATTTGAGATTTCGTGTAAGACCACGTCTAGGACGTTGGCATTGATATGAGCTTTACATGTAAGACCACGTCTGGGACGTTGGCATCGATATGAGCTCTACGTGTAAGACCATGTCTGGGACATCGACATCATATTGATTTGTGTAAGACCCTGTCTGCGACAGTGGCATCGATATCTGAGTGCATGTAAGACCTCGTTTGGGATGTTGGCTTTGTACAACTATTTTGAGTTTTCTGGGCATCCTATTAGATTCCTATTTGTTCAACGGGCAAGTCCGTGATACGAATTACAAATTTGAGCTATGATCAATTAGGTAAACGGATGTTTGTTTAAGGTACATTTGGTATATACACAAAGTGTGTATAAAAAGGTAAGTATTTATGTGATTTTGATTTGAAGAAATGTATGCTTAAATGTGAGAATGTGAATCTTGAAATGATGAATGTGGTAAATGTGGCCACAAGTATGAATCAAAGCATATATGTGATAGTTTGTTAACTGAATGAGATGTGCCAATGTATCTAATTGCATATATGCCTTCCATGCTAAGTTTGTTTGTATATTGACTTACTAAGCTTTTGGAAAGCTTACTCTATGTGTGTTTTCTCTATTTTTTTAGGTCGTCAAAGCTACTAAAGGCTCGGGATCACCAAAGATCGTCACCATACTACTAAATTCTTTTTGGTACAATTTGAAAATGTATATAGTTAGATATGGCATGTATAGGCTAGTTTTTTATATAAGTTTGTTATATGAACTTAGCCATGTAGTTTGGCTAGTTATGAGTTGATAATTTGCTTAAATGGTTGTGATATATGATGCATATCTTAGTATGGTTGAAGCACTTGAAAATGGTCAAGTTTTGAGTAGGCAAATGAATGAATTATGTCTGTGATGAGATGAGTTTTAGTCTTGAAATTGTCATGGTTGGAATTGGTATTGAATGCATGGTTTGAATGGCTATTATGGTATGTTCTTGGTTGCCAAATAGGCATGAGATGTCTTGATGATGTTGCTTGTAGGTATGACGCAAGTGGGTAGCATTTTGGCCTTGCAAATGGCCTATTTTTGTCACACAGTTAAGGCATACGGCCCTGCCTAGTGATCGTGGGGTAAAGTCAGTAGCTAGCTTAAGAGCACACGACCATGGTACACGGGCCGTGCCTAGTGATCGTGGGGTAAAGTCAGTAGCTAGCTTAAGAGCACACGACCATGGTACACGGGCGTGCCTAGTAGCCGTGTGAGAAAGTCAGTATATGGACTTATAGTACACGGCCTTAGCACACGGGGTGCTTGGTAGTTGTGTGGTTTTGGCAGGATATACCACGGCCAAGGTACAAGGGCGTGCTTGGTGGCCGTGGTGCTAAGTCAGTTTTGACCACGGGGAGGACACACGGGTGTGCCTAGTAGTCGTGGAGGGCATACGATTTACTCCTATGGGCGTGTATCTCTCGTATTTTTGAAAAGTTTTTAAGTTTCTGAGAACTTCTGTATATCTTTCGTTTTAGTCCCAACCCGGGTTATAAGCATGTTTAAGGTCTGGTTGACCTATATAAGGGACATTGTATGTATGATTGATGAATGAAATGTATGAAATGCTATGAAAGTTTCTGACTTGTTCGGTAACGCCTTTAACCCTAGTTGCGACGGAATGGGTTAGGGGTGTTACATTTCGTTGGCATCAGAGCTACAGTTTAGTCGATTCTCAAACTAACGTAGCGTGTCAAAGTCTATCTATACATGCCATACTTTTGAATTGTTATAATGTGGTGAATCCTGACATATAAAATGTGATTTCTGTATAGTAATGGTGTAACAGCCTGGTTTAGACCCTAGTCAGAACAGTGGTTTCGAGACTACAAATTTGAGGTCGTAAAAATATTTTAATGATATTTTCTATGTGAATGATATGTGACATAGTCTGTGTGAAAATTCTGTGTGATAATTTGATTATTCGTGTGTCAAATTAAGAGAAAGGTTTAAATTGTATAGAGAGTAAAATGTTGTGTGCTGATTTGTGAGTACTTAAATGTTGTTGGCTTACAATGGAAGAGGCCTAATGTTATTATTATACCATTTGTAGATAGTGGATGAATGAAAGGCAAATATGCCCTTATTATATGTTTGTTTTAATTAAAAATTTAGTGGATATTTTAGTAATTGAATAATATATGGTTATATTATAATAAACAAAAGAAAAGATGAACATTATCATCTTATTTTGGGTGTCGAATATTGGAAGAAAGAAAAGAGAAATTTTGTTAGGTCATTCGGCTATTGTCTTCTTTGGTTAAGGTGAGTTTTGACTTCGATTTTTGATAATTTCTACGTTTTTGTGATCGTTGCTTTTTTCTTTAGAAAACCCATGCTCAAATTCCATGTATTGATGAAGTTGTTGTGATGAGCCATTGATGAATGTTTGAGCTATGTGATAGTTGATTTTGAAGTATGAAAACTTGGTGTTGGATTAACATAGTTTGTATTGGGATTTTTGATGAAATTGAGTGTTTTGGGCTAAATTGTGAAAAGTGTAAGTTTGAGGACTAAAATGTGAAATAATGAAATGTGTGGGCTTGTATTGGCATGGGAAGAATTCAACTAAGCTTATATAAATAGAAATTTGATATATTTTGTGATTTGATGAATTAGGGACTAAAGTTTTAAACTGTGAAAATGTGAGGACTATTTTGTAAAATACCCTAAATAAGTGTGTGTGGACTAAATTGAATGAATTTTTGATTGAATGGATTGAATTTGAATGTGAATAGACCAAGAAAGAAGAGGTTCGGATCAAGGTCGAGGTGAAGACAAAGTACTCGATTAATTGATCATTTCAATATATATCAACGTCCGAGGTAAGTTCGGATATAATATGTGTACTTAATGTGTTTAAATGTTGTGAAATGAATGGTTATGATATTATTGATTTATAAATGTTATGTGAGATATGAATCTATGTGGCACTAAGTGTGTGCATTTGGGAAGGTAACCAAGAAGATTAGCATTTTGTGTGCGAAATAATAGAAGTTTCGGCTTTGTGATTGGCACTGTGTGTGCGATATTGAATCGAGTTCGGTTTTGTATTAAGGCACTGTGTGTGTGATTATAAGAAAAGAATAGACACTAAGTGTGTGATTATAATTAACGACTAGCATTGTGTGTGCAAAACAATAGAAACTACTGCTTTAATGAATAACACTGTGTGTGCAATGATACGAAAGCTTCGGCTTATTGAATTGGCACTGTGTGTGTGACATCGAGGCAAGCCAAATAAAAGAATAGACACTAAGTGTGCGATTATAATTAACGACTAGCACTGTGTGTATGAAACAATAGAAACTACGGCTTTAACGAATAGCACTGTGTGTGCGAAATGATAGAAGTTTTGGCTCATCGAAATGGCACTGTATGTGCGAAACAATAGAAGCTTCGGCTTTAATGAATAGAACTGTGTGTGTGAAACGATAGAAGTTTTGGCTCATCGAAGTGGCACTGTGTGTGCGTTACCGATATAAGTTCTATTTCACATATATGCACTAAGCGTGCGATGACAAATAAGCTTCGGTTGTCAAATTGGCATTAAGTGTGCAAATTCATTTGAGTAATAGCAGAGGTTGAAATAGAGGTAAAAATCGAAGAATTGAGTTGTATGAATGGTGAGTAACTACGTTTTGATCAAGGTATGTTTGAATCTATGTGGTTGATGAAGATTTAAGAGTTGAATGAATATTTAATTAAACATGTGGTTGAGAGTGATATTGTGCTTAGTTGTGTGATTATCTATGTGATAGTTGGATAGTATGATTAGTGATTAACTAAGTGTTGGCAAGGTAAGTATGATACCTATGTGATTGGTGAAATTTGAAGTGAAAGAATGGAATGTTACGTGAGTATTGAAAAAGTTGAACTTGTGTACCATTGATAAAATATCTATGTGATGGTTAAATGTGTATATTGACTTGGTTCATTGAGTTAATTGTTTTATAATTCAAACTTACTAAGCTTTGGAAAGCTTACTGTGTGATTTGTTTCTATGCTTGCGAGGTCGAAAGCTAGCTCGAATCTGGGATCGTCATCTTCTCAATCACACTATCGGCATTCTATTTTGGTACTCTTGAAAGGATGTATATAGTTGTAATATGGCATGTATAGGCTGGTCATTTGAATCATGTTTGATGTTGTAAGTAGCCATGGTATATGGCTAGATATGTGCTAGTTTTAGCGTGAATGGTTTTGGTATATGTGATACATCTTTTGGCATGATTTGTGAATTGAGATATTTGCTATTGAATGGTAACTTTGTATTGATAAATGCTAGTAGGGGTAGTGAGATTGGGAATGAATTATGCTTGTGATAGAATAAGTATTGGTATTGAATTGGGTATGATTAGAGTTGGTATTGATTGCATGTTTTGAATTGCTAAATTGGTATGCTTTTATATGGCAATATGTGCAAGAGGTGTTTGGTTGTTTGGCTTGTAGGTTTGACCCTAAGTGGGTGGCATGTTGACCTTGCCAAAATGGCCTATAATGTCACATGGTTGGGGCACACGGGTGTGCCTCAGACCGTGGCTAAATTGGCAAATTGTGGCTTAAACTGCACACGGCCTCGACATGGGGGTGTCATCTAACCATGGTGCACAAGTCAGGAGCTGGCTTTAATAGTACACGGCCATGGCATGGGCGTGCCTACAGGTCGTGCAAGAAATGGCAGTATATGACCTTATAGGACACGGCCTTAGCACATGGCCATGCTTGTTAGCCGTGTTGATTTTGGCAGTATGTAACCACAGGGAGGTCACACGGGTGTGTCATGTAACCGCGAGATAGGCACGGGCTACCCCCAATGGTGCGTCTCCCCTGTATTCTAGAAAAGTTTCAATTTTTCATGAAATTTATATGTGTTTCAGTTTAGTCCCGACTCGATTTATAAGCATGCTTAGGGTCTTGATGACTCATTTAAGGGACACTATGATTGTATATGAATGTGTTTGATGATGATTGACTTTGTGTCATGAATGCGATGTAAAATGATCCTATTGTTTGGTAATGCCTCTAAACCTTATTTCGGTGACGGTCTTAGGTTAAGGGTGTTACAATTTTATTGGTATCAGAGCTATGATTTAGTCGATTCTCGGACTAACATCGTATATGTGAGTCTAGCTATACATGCCATATAATAAATTACGATAATGTGATGAATTCTGACAGATGAAAATGTGTTATCTTATAGTAATGGATCCCGATCGAGTAGTTGCAACGATATAGAGAGTAACGCGCCTACTCCCGCTCAAGGGACAGTGCCGACCATATTTAGGCCAAATAAAAGTAGTGAGGGAGGAGAGGCTAAGCAAGCCTTCTTCCGTATGATGAGGGAGTGGTTTTCAAAGTTCGTTCGAACAAATCCGGCTGCTCTACAACCTCCACACCCACAAGTACCTATTGTGCCATAAGTGATAGATCCAATTCAATTGAATAAACCTCCAGTGGATAAGATTAGAAAGTACGGTGCCAAAGAGTTTAGGGCCACATCCGATGATGATGCTGAGAGAGCTGAGTTTTGGCTCGAGAATACAATTCAGGTATTTGATGAGATGTCGTTGACTTCGGATGAATGTATTAAATGAGCTATTTCATTGTTGAGGGATTCGGCTTATAATTGGTGAAAGATGTTGACATCTATAGTTCGAGAGAGAATCACCTAGGATTTCTTCCAAACTGAATTCAGAAAGAAGTATATCAGGCAACACTTCATTGATCAGAAACGTAAAGAGTTTCTAGAGCTGAAACAGGGTCATTTGTCTGTTACTGAATACGAGCGGGAATTCATACGATTGAGCCAATATGCTAGAGAATGTGTTTCTACTGAAGTTACTATGTGTAAACATTTCATAGAGGGTTGAATGAAGACATTAAGTTGTTGGTTGGAATACTCGACATAAATGAATTTGTTGTGTTAGTTGAAAGAGCATGTAAAACTAAAGAGCTCAGTAAGGAAACAAAGAAAGTCGATTCGAAAGCTCGTGAAGAAAGAAAAGGATCAATGAGTAAATTTTCTCAACCTTCTACAAAGAGATAAAGAGATGTAAGCAACCGTACAAATGCTTCATTTGGACACCCAAGTAGAGATCATTCGAGATGAAGTACTAGTTTACGAATTCAAGCCCCAAATGAATCTAATGTTGATAGTGCCAAAAGTAACAAACATGAGTGAAGACAGTGTGGAAGACGACATGTGGGAGAATGTTGGGGCAAATACAACAATAGCGTTTGCTATAAATGTGGATCACGAGATCATTTTATTAGAGATTGCCCAGAGATGAGTGAGGAAGAAAATGTTCAAAATGTGAGATCGAGTAATGTGACGGCTAGGGGTAGACCAACCAGAAATGTTGGGAACATTAGTGGAAGTCAAAGAGGTACCATTGATATAGCTATGAGATCAAAGGCGAGAGCACTTGCCCGAGCTTACGCTATAAGAGCAAGAGAGGAAGAGTCATCTCTAGACGTCATGATCGATACTGTAACTCTATTCGATACTGATCTGATTGCATAAATATATCAGGGATCAACCCATTCCTATGTGTGTATGAATTTAGTATCGAATAAGACTCTACCTGTTGAGTCTATTGAATTTGTGGTTAGAGTATCGAACCCCTTAGGCAAGCGCGGCTTAGTGGATAAAATATGCAAGAGCTGTCCGTTGATTTTTGGGATGTTTGCTTTCCGGCTAATTTGATATTGCTATCATTCGATGAAAGTTGAGTTATATGATAAAGGATTGCGAAGACTATTTGGCATGTGTTATTGATACAAAGGTATCAGAAAAGAAAGTTAAAGAATCTAATGTGTCAAAAATTATTTTCAGAACGAGGTATAGATATTATAAATTCTTAATAATGTCTTTCGAACTAACGAATGATCCTGCAGTGCTTATGGATTTGATGAATCAGATATTCAGACTGTATTTGGATCGCTTTTTTGTAGCATTGTGATAAGACACAATATTTCAAGCATTTGAGAATTTTGTTAAAGACATTGCGTGAGAAGCATCTGTATGCTAAGTGTAGTAAATGTGAGTTTTGGTTGCGTGAGGTTGGTTTCAGAGCATGTTGTATCAGCTATGGGAATAAGAGTTGATCCGAGTAAAATCTCTGCTATTAGAGGAATGGGAGCCTCCGAGAAATGTAGTTGAAGTCCGTAGTTTTCTTGGACTAGCAAGATATTATTGACGATTTGTGAAAGGCTTCTCGATGATTGCGACTCCATTGACGAAGTTGTTACAGAAAGATGTTAGATTTGAGTGGTCAGAAAAGTGCCAGCAAAGTTTTAAGCCGTTGAAAGTGTTGTTGATGAAAGCGCCAATGTTAGTTCAGCCTGAATCGGGCAAAGAAAAATTAAAGTTTACAGCGATACATTGTTAAATGGTTTGGGCTGTGGGCTGATGCAAGTAGGAAAAAACATTATTATTGCTCTGAGATAGCGAAAGACGCATGAAAAGAAATGTCCGACACACGACCTTGAATTAGCTACAATTGTGTTTGTGTTAAAAATTTGCCGCCGCTACTTACTTAGAGAGAAATGTCGTGTTTATACCTATCATAAGAGTTTGAAGTACTTGATGACACAGAAAGATTTGAACTTGCGACAGATAAGATGGTTAGAATTATTGAAAGATTACGAACTTGTGATAAATTATCACCCGAGTAAAGCTAATATTGTGGCTGATGATTTGAGGTGGAAATCGTTATATGCTTTACGAGTTATGAGTACTCAAATAGATCTGTGTGATGATAGTGCAGTTATAGCTGAATTGGAAGTAAAGCCGATGTTTGTACGTTAGATTAGTATTGCTCATAAAAGTGATGATGAAATGATTGCAAAATAAAATTAATACGATTTAAATTTGGATTCAGAGTTTGAGTTGATAGTGCTGATTGTTCGAGATTTAGAGATCGGATTTGTAATATCCCGGGTTAGGGGCTATTTTGTTATGGCATGGTTTGCATGTGTTTGGTCTAATTATGTTGTTGTTTTGATGTTTTTGGGGCTTAGTTGTAAGCTAGGTGTAGCCCTGAGTGGTAGGAAAAATCTTTGTTTTTAGGCTTGGGTGAGAGGAGATGAAGGAGTGGGGTTTATAAAATTTTAGGTGAATTTTGGCATAACAAATAATTTGGTGGAGTGGTAGGATAGGCGCCACTTGAGGCTTGTGTGTGTGACGCCACTTGCGTGCAGGAGGAGGTCCCGTGTTCAAGCCGCAGAGTGCTCCTATTTTGGCTTCTATTTTGACTGGCATGGAGGGGAGAAGTTGTAGGCGGCTCAAACTACGCCTTGGACCAAGTCAAATGATCAAATGGTGGGTGGAGAGTGAATTTAGGAGGGAGACTAGTTCAAACTAGTTTGAATGGGTGGCTTGGAGTGTTTGGGGAGTTGTATTGGATTTTGGAGAGATTTTGGGGGGTGAGTGGACGGTTTTGGTAGGTGTGTTGTGGGAATGCCGAATTTTCCTTTTCATCCTCGTGCATTTTCGGTCACCTTGTGTCAAAGCAAATTCTTCCTTTTGTCAAAAACAAGCCGGAACTTCAAGTGTTTTTCTTCTTTTTTTTTTTTGAAACCGAAAGACCAAAACCCCTTGAGCATGCCGAAATTGCTTTGTTTCTCTTATTTTGGTGTTTGTGGCCGATTGCTCTTGCCATATTCTCTTCTTATTTTCATTTTATGAAAACCGAAACTAGTATCCCCCTTCTTCTCATACTTTTTCTTCTCTTGGAACCTTGTTAGCCGAAACCCCATTCTCCAAAATACCTTCCTCCATTTCTTCTTCTTTCAAACCGAAAGCACCTTCCCTCTCTTCACCTTTTATCTTCTTTCCTTTCCAAAACTCCTTAGCCGATTGTCACCATTTGTTCTTCCCATTTCTCTCAAGCCGAAACCCTCTCAACTTGTCCCTTCAAACCTCCTTTTTCTTCTCTCAAACCCCATTACCACAACTTCTATTTCTTCTCATTCTACTCTCCCTTTTCTTCCCACTTAAAGTCGAACATAGGAGTGTTAAACACCTTGGCCGAATCCTTTTCTTTCTAGTTTTGCACTTTGGCCGAATCTAAGTGTGGTGATAATATCGTTGGTGGTTCAATCGTTTGAAGGCCGAAAGGCCGTCTCTTTTCTCCCTTGTTTGCTTGTCGATTTCAGTTTGGTTAAAGCTGATGTTGGTTTTGGTTGAAAGGAGTTAACTTTTGTTTAATCATTTCGTTAGGGCCTTTGGATTCTGGAAGCAAGCAAGAGGAGTCTTCCTTCTCTGTTAAACATTGGGTAAGTGGTGGTAAGAGGTTGCTTTAATGGTCTTTCTTTTAGAGTTTGTTATGCCAAATGCTTGTGAGGCTAATTGTTTGTGTTTTAGGTGGGAGGCCGATTGTCAATAGAACCATTGTTGGTTGGGTTTGGTAGGAAACCAAACCATTTGCAAGGTAAGGGTACAAACGCTAACCCTTTGGTTTAATGGTTTCGCCGAATGGTATAAGTGACTAATTTCGTGTTTGGTCGATTCTAGGAGCAAGGTAATCAAGGATTTAAACCGGTTCTTTGGGATTGTTGCGTGCGTTTTAACGTGTGTAAACTAACACACCTTTTACCGAGAATATGTTAATAACTCGATTGTGTAAAGTGAAACAAAGATGGTTGGTCGATATAATACCTAATGAGGTATGGGTACGGATTCGGTAAGTCCGCTTCATTACGAGATCCGTAGTGATATATGATATCATGAGTTATGGTGTATGTATTATGAGATGCCATATTGAGCATGTGAGCATGATTGCATGATTTGCACGATTTGCATTAGTATGATATGTATTGGGTGATATGAGTGGAGGGGAATATGATATCCGTGTCTTTTGGACACCGTAGGTTTGGCACCTCCAAAGTGGTTTGGTACCACAGATGATATTTTGTGACTTTGGGTCACCGGAGGTTTGGCACCTCCGCGCCTCGTCGATGGCTTAGCACCACAATGGGTTGGCCCCACAGCTTGATTTTACGGATTGACGCTAGTGATTTGGTATCACACGATGGGTTGGCCCCATCATTTGATTCGTGGATCGCGGTCACCAAAGTGATTTGGTATCACACTTGTGTCTTTGGGACACCGAGGTTTGGCACCTCATAGCGACTCGCCCCCGTGGTTGAACACCACCGTGGGTTGGCCCCACTTTTGAGATACGGATTGTCGCCAAGTGATTTGGTATCACACGGGTTGGCCCTACTGATTGATTATTTGTGACTTTGGGTCACCAAAGTGGTTTGGCACCACATTGATGGATATCGTGACTTTGGGTCACCAAAGTGGTTTGGCACCACCGGTGGTTTGGTACCACACGGGGTAGAAAAGGTGTTACGGATGGTTAGGATCGGGTGCATTAATTGTATTGCTTTGTTATGATGTGTGTTAGCATGTTGCATATACCGGGAGGGGGATTTATGCACTGAGTCTTGCGACTCACCTTCTCCCTTATCATTTCAGGTGACACTTAGATCGCGGACACTTGAGCCGGGTGGACTCGAGGTGCCCATGCCAAAAATAAAAGTCTGATTTGTAATCGATTTTAAACTTGGTACTTTGCTTTATTTATTTTTCGCTTGGATTTGTTGGGTTTGTAAACGGCGTTTTTAAAATTTTACTTTGGTTATCTTTATGCTTAAATTTACTTTCAAATATGCCTTAACAAACTAATTGGGTTAAAATTTGCTAAAACTTGGAAAGATAAAGTTTTCTTCAAATTGCAAAGCGAGATGTTTTAAAAGTTACCATCGGGTATCACACTGTAATTCAAAATAAATGAAACTCAATTGTCTTCCAAACTTGAAAGTGATTTCTTATTAACTTAAAAATGTGTTTAAGCAACACCAAGGATTACTTAAATTTTTAAATGAGATAAACTTGTTTTACTTACATATCTGATTAAGTTTTCAAAATTTCTGGGTTTTCAAATACACTATCGCTTTTTAAACAATCATGCTCAAGTTTTCTACAAGAACAAAACATACGAAAGAGTTTTCATCAAACTTTTAAACGAAACCTAAACCTCTCAAATACCTTTCTCCTGTAACATACCGATTCTATTGGTGGTGTATTGACCGGGTTTGGGGTGTTACAATTGTGGTATCGAGCCAAGTTCAAAGGCTCGGCTGTGGGCCCGAGGCCCAAAATGTTTTAAATACTGGTTTTAAATGTTTTGTTTTTAAAAAAAGAAAAAAAACATGGTTTGAAAGGCATGGCACCGAGTCTCCGGCACCAATCCGCCAGGTAGGTACCCCTTACTGTTGCTTTTGATTTTGATGTTGATGTGATTGGATGACTAGCAATAGTGAATTACTTTAGAAACTAAAACTGATAGGACTCTGTGGACTTGCGAAAACAAAGCTTCTTTAATATTCATAAGACTTTGCTTTTTAAACAGTGGAATAATTACTGATGCATAAAATTCTTTAAATCAGACAAGATTTTAGTCATGAGTATACGAGGTGGACGTGGTCGTGGACGTGGTCGAGGTAGGATGACAGTTTCTGAACCCGTAGGATCTGGTCAGGGGTCAGAGAATGAGATACGGATATCGCCACCGGTGGAAGTGGTGAGTTTGAGAATGATCGGGACGACGCAGGATGTCTGAGCGATCTTCGAAGTTCTAAAAAGGGTAGTGGGAGTAGGTGGAGGCGCAGAAGCTCGTAAATGCGCTCGAACAACTTCGAGCAAACGGAAATGAGGTTTTTCGAGGTGTTTCGGTGTTGCTCCAAAGACACGGTGAGTATTGGCCGGAAGCGATCGAGCGGATCATGGACGATCCGACTCGATCAAGAGAAATTAAAGGGATAGTATCACTTTTTGAGATGAGTCATACTAGTGGTGGCTCACTTGTTCGTGACAATATGTTGCAATGGAAGATCTGACTTGGGACTATTTTAGGGCTACTTATCAGAAAAAGTACGTTGGAGCTAACTACATTAATGAGCAACGGAAGGCATTTTTGAGGTTAGTTCGTGGGAGTAAATCGTGTCGAGCACGAGGCGAGTTCCCGAGGTCGAGTCAAGATGCTAGGGGTATGGTGGCTCTTGAACACGAGAGGTGTGTTCGCTTCGAGGATAGCCCGTGAGATGAATTAAGGTTGCTGATTGCTCCTCAGTGAGAGCATGAATTTGTTGTCTGGTTGAGAAGGCTAAGGTAGCCGAGGGTATTAAGGAGTCCGTGAGGCAAGGCATGGATAGGAACAGACATAAGAGGAGTTTTGGGTCTTCGGGTGCTCGGGTAATCCTCAAAAAGGGCTAGACCGAGGGGCGAATCGGTCTAGTAGGTTTATTGTCGCTAGTCGTGGACCGCCTTGATGTAACCATTGTGGGAAAGCTCATTGGGGAGGATGTTGGGTGGTGGAAGAGGATGTTTTGAGTGTGGCTCATTTGGACCACCGTGTGAGGGACCGCCTCGTAAGTTGGCTAGGATTGGTCCGAGAGTCGTGGCCATACTCGCTCAGAATAATGGACCACCACCGCAGAGGGCCGTGGTAATGGCGAGGAGGTAATGGTTTTGGTTTGGGTAGTGGAGCACCGAAAGCAGAGGTGCGGTGTAGTTCGAGGCCGATAGCACAGGCTAGTGTATGCAATGAGGCGTCGAGAGGAGGGCGATGCATCGGACGTCATAACCCAGACGTTCTTAATCTTTGGTTCTCCATTTACCGCTTTGATTGATGTGGGTTCAACGATTCATATGTTGCAAGTAGCATAGTGAAGACCATGGATCTAGACTCTGAGATATCTTCTAGGCAGATGACCGTAATAAGCCCTCTAGGCCACTCTGTAGTTGTAGATAAGCTGTATAGAGATGTACCTCTAGAACTCCAAGGGGTAGTGTTTGTGGCTGATCTGATGGAACTGCCATTTGGGGAGTTCAATCTGATTCTCGGGATGGACTGGCTGGTTAAGTACTAGGCAAAGTTGGATTGCGCGGCTAAGCGCATGGTTCTAAAAACAGCTAAGGGAGATGAGGTAGTCCTGATCGGCAATAGAAGAAATTACTTGTCCAACGTGGTATCTGCTCTGAAGGCTGAGAAAATGGTCAGAAAGGGCTGTGAAGCATATGTGGTTCATGTGTATGCCTTGGAGGCTAAAGAGTCTGCTGTAGAGACGGTTCAGACAGTTAGGGAATTTGCCAATGTGTTTCCTGAGGAGCTTCCAGGTTTGCCACCGGATCGTGAGGTAGAGTTCGGAATAGATTTGTTACCCGAAACCGCGCCAGTGTCTATTGCTCCGTATAGGATGGCGCCAAAGGAGTTAGTGGAGCTTAAGGCTCAGATCCAGGAGTTGTTGGACCGGGGTTTTATCAGGCCAAGTGTTTCACCTTGGGGAGCGCCGGTACTCTTTGTTAAGAAGAAAGATGGTACTATGTAGATGTGTATAGACTACCGCCAATTGAATAAGCTGACGATCAAAAACAAGTATCCGCTGCCCCGGATAGATGACTTGTTTGATCAGCTGAAGGGTGTGGCAGTATTCTCGAAGATCGATTTGAGGTCTGGGTATCACCAGCTAAAGGTGAAGGAGGCAGATATCTGCAAGACAGTGTTTTGGACTCGGTATGGGCACTATGAGTTCTTAGTAATGCCGTTTGGGTTGACTAACGTGCCGGCAGCATTTATGGATATGATGAATAGGGCGTTCTAGCAGTATTTGGATCAGTTCGTCGTGGTTTTTATTGACGACATCTTGGTGTATTCAAGGACTGAGGAGGAGCATGATCCACATTTGCGGGTGGTATTGCAGATTCTGAGGGAGAAACAACTTTATGCAAAGTTTAGTAAATGCGAGTTCTGGCTAGAGAGGTGACTTTCTTGGGTCATGTGGTGTCGGCGGAGCGGATTAGAGTGGATCTTCGAAAGATTGAGGCGGTTTTGGATTGGAAGCCGCCTAAGTCGATGAGCCGAGATTGAGTTTTACGGGTTTGGCGAGGATACTACCAAGATTTGTAGAGGATTTTCGTTGATCGCAAAGACAAATGACCAAATTGTTAAGAAAAGGGTTCCGTTCATTTGGACCGAGAAGCGCATGAGAGCTTCGACAAGTTGAAGAAGATTTTGGTGAAGCTCGGTTCTAATTCAACCCGAGGCGTGAAAGGAATTCACGTTTATTGCGATGCCTCACATATGTGTCCGGGTTGTGTCTTGATGCAGAGGGGAAGGTTGTGGCTTACGATCTCGCCAGATTGAGGCCACATTAGGTCAATTATCCGACGACGATCTGGAGTTAGCATTTGTAGTCTTCGCCTTGAAGATTTGGAGGTATTATTTATGCGGGAGAGATCGATAGTCTACACAGATCACAAGAGTCTGAAGTACCTTTTGACTCAGAAGGATTTGAATCTGAGGCAACGCAGATGGATTGAGTTGCTAAAAGACTACGACTGTTCGATTGAGTATCATCCGGGCAAGGCTAATGTGGTAGCAGACGCATTAAGCCGTAAGGTTGTTGCAGACTTAAGAGCGATGTTTGTCCATTTGAGTTTATACGACGATGGAAGTATTCTGGCAGAGCTGCAGGTTAAGCCTACTTGGGTTGAGCAGATCAGAGAGAAACAGTTAATGGATGAGGTTTTGAGTGCGCAGAGGTCACAAGTGCAGAATGGTGGTTTGGAGGGTTACAGTTTGTCTAACGATGGAGTGCTGTGTTTTCAGGGGAGAGCTTGTATGCCGAGGGATATTAAGTTAAGGCAGAAGATTCTTCAGGACGCACATAGCAGTCCCTACGCTATGCATCCTGGAGGTAGTAAGATGTATCGGGATTTAAAAGAGCAGTTTTGGTGGCCGGGTTTGAAGAGAGAGGTGACTGAGTTTGTGGGAAGTGTCGACATGTCAAGCAGTCAAGGTCGCGCATCGATTGTCCGTCGTGGTTGCTTGACCAAATGAAGATTCCTCGATGGAAGTGGGAAAGGATAACTATGGATTTCGTCAGTGGATTACCTCTTACACCAAGCAAGAAGGATTCAGTTTGGGTAATTGTGGATCGTCTGACTAAATCAGCTCACTTTATTCTAGTGAGGGTGGATTACTCACTTTAGAGGTTAGCGAAGCTGTATGTGTTAGAGACAGTGAGGCTGCATGGTGTGCCAGTATCGATCATCTCGGATAGGGATCCCAGATTCACATCAAGGTTCTGGAAAGCGTTGCATCAAGCTCTGGGTACACGGTTGGATTTCAGCACGGCATTTCACCCGCAGTTTGACGGGCAATCGGAAAGGGTTATTCAGATCTTAGAGGATATGCTGAGAGGTTGTGTTCTGGACT
Organism: Gossypium rotundifolium; assembly: GCA_025506655.1. Classification (NCBI taxonomy): domain Eukaryota; kingdom Viridiplantae; phylum Streptophyta; class Magnoliopsida; order Malvales; family Malvaceae; genus Gossypium; species Gossypium rotundifolium. The sequence goes on along the minus strand of CP106732.1, from coordinate 64,820,425 downwards.
TCAGAGGTAGTTGGGAGGAGTTTCTACCATTAGCTGAGTTTGCCTACAACAATAGTTACCAAGCAAGCATCAAGATGGCACCTTATGAGGCGTTGTATGGTAGGAAGTGTCGCTCACCTACTTGTTGGACGGAGTTAAGTGGCGCCGCTTGTTGGGACCGAGTTGGTTGTTGAGACCAAGACAAGGTTAAGTTGATCTGAGCTCGATTGAAAGAAGCTTTGGGTGGCGTAAGTCTTATCGATCTTAAGCGAGAGATATTGAATTTGCGGTGGGGATCAAGTTTTTCGAAGGTCTCACCATGGAAGAAAGTGTTAAGGTTGGAAGGAAAGGCAAGCTAAGTCCGAGGTTTATTGGGCGTATAAAGTAATCGAGACGAGTGGGACCGGTGGCTTACCGACTTGAGTTGCCGATGAAGCTAAGTCGATTCACGAAGTATTCCACGTTCGATGCTTAGGCGATATCATTTAGATCCATCATGCGTGGTAGCGATGGAAGAGATCAAGGTAAATCCAGATTTGACCATGGAGGAAGAACACATGCGCATTCTAGATCGGGATGTGAAGGTTCTGCGAGAAAATCTGTGCCTTTGGTTAAGGTGCTATGGCGAAATCATGGCGTGGAAGAAGCTACGTGGGAACCCGAGGATATGATGAGACAGCAATACCCGCAACTCTTCTGATCAGGTAAATTCGAGGTCGAAATTATTTTAAGGGGGCAGAACTGTAATATCCCGGGTTAGGGGCTATTTTGTTATGGCATGGTTTGCATGTGTTTGGTCTAATTATGTAGGAAAAATCTTTGTTTTTAGGCTTGGGTGAGAGGAGCTGAAGGAGCTGGGGTTTATAAATATTTTTAAGTTAATTTTGGCATAACAAATAAGCTGGTGGAGTGGTAGGATAGGCGCCACTTAAGGCTTGTGTGTGTGACGCCACTTGCAGGGAGGAGGTCCTGTGTTCAAGCTACAGAGTGCTCCTATTTTTGGCTTCTATTTTGACGGCATGGAGGGGAGAAGTTATAGGCAGTTCAAACTCTGCCTTGGACCAAGTCAAATGATCAAATGGTGGGTGGAGAGTGAATTTAGGAGGGAGACTAGTTCAAACTAGTTTGAATGGGTGGCTTGGAGTGTTTGGGGGAGTTGTGGCCGGATTTTGGAGAGATTTTGGGGGGTGAGTGGACGATTTTGGTAGGTGTGTTGTGGGAATGCCAAATTTTCCTTTTCATCCTTGTGCATTTTCGGTCACCTTGTGTCAAAGCAAATTCTTCCTTTTGTCAAAAACAATGTCAAACTTCAAGTGTTTTCTTCTTTTTTTTTTGAAACCGAAAGACCAAAACCCCTTGAGCTTGCCGAAATTGCTTTGTTTCTCTTGTTTTGGTGTTTGTGGCCAAATGCTCTTGCCATATTCTCTTCTTATTTTCATTTTATGAAAACCGAAACTAGTATCCCCTTCTTCTCATACTTTTCTTCTCTTGGAACCTTGTTAGTCAAACCCCATTCTCCAAAATACCTTCCTCCATTTCTTCTTCTTTCAAACCGAAAGCACCTTCCTCTCTTCACCTTTTATCTTCTTTTCTTTCCAAAACTCCTTAGCCGATTGTCACCATTTGTTCTTCCCATTTCTCTCAAGTCGAAACCCTCTCAACTTGTCCTTCAAACCTCATTTTCTTCTCTCAAACCCCATTGTCGCAACTTCTATTTCTTCTCATTCTACTCTCCTTTTCTTCCCACTCAAAGTCGAACATAGGAGTGTTAAACACCTTGGCCGAATCCTTTTCTTTCTAGTTTTTCACTTTGGCCGAATCTAAGTGTGGTGATAATATCGTTGGTGGTTCAATCGTTTGAAGAAGGTGAGGTTTGGCCGAAAGGCCATCTCTTTTCACCCTTGTTTGCTTGTCGATTTCGGTTTGGTTAAAGCTGATGTTGGTTTTGGTTGAAAGGAGTTAACTTTTGTTTAATCATTTCGTTAGGGCCTTTGGATTCTGGAAGCAAGCAAGAGGAGTCTTCTTTCTCTGTTAAACGTTGGGTAAGTGGTGGTAAGAGGTTGCTTTAATGGTCTTTCTTTTAGAGTTTGTTATGCCAAAGGCTTGTGAGGCTAATTATTTGTGTTTTAGGTGGGAGGCCGATTGTCAATAGAACCATTATTGGTTCGGGTTTGGTAGGAAACCAAACCATTTGTAAGGTAAGGGTACAAACGCTAACCCCTTTGGTTTAATGGTTCTGGCCGAATGGTATAAGTGACTAATTTCGTGTTTGGCCGATTCTAGGAGCAAGGTAATCAAGGGATTTAAACCGGTTCTTTGGGATTAAGCGTGCGTTTTAACAGGTGTGTAAACTAACACACCTTTTTACTGAGTAATATGTTAATAACCTGATTGTGTAAAGTGAAACAGTATGGTTGATTGATATAATACCCAATGAGGTATGGATACGGATTTGGGTAAGTCCGTTTCATTAAGAGATCTGTAGTGATATATGATATCATGAGTTATGGTGTATGTATTATGAGATGCCATATTGAGCATGTGAGCATGATTGCATGATTTGCACGATTTGCATTGGTATGATATGTATTGGGTGATATGAGTGGAGGGGGAATATGATATCCGTGTCTTTGGGACACGGAGGTTTAGCACCTCCGGTGGTTTGCTACCACAGATGATATTTTGTGACTTTGGGTCACGGAGGTTTAGCACCTCGCGTCTCATCCCGCTGGCTTAGCACCACGTGGGTTGGCCCCACGGTTGATTTTACTGGGATTGACGCTAGTGATTTGGTATCACACGATGGGTTGGCCCCATCATTTGATTCGTGATGCGGTCACCGGTGATTTGGTATCACACTTGTGTCTTTGGGACACCGAGGTTTGGCACCTCATAGCGACTCGTCCTCGTGGTTGATCACCACCGTGGGTTGGCCCCACTTTTGAGATACGGATTATCGCTTGATGATTTGGTATCACCACGGGTTGGCCCCATGATTGATTATTTATGACTTTGGGTCACTAGTGGTTTGGCACCACATTGATGGATATCGTGACTTTGGGTCACCAAGTGGTTTGGCACCACCGGTGGTTTGGTACCACACGGGTAGAAAAGGTGTTACGGATGGTTAGGATCGGTGCATTAATTGTATTGCTTTGTTATGATGTGTGTTAGTATGTTGCATATCCGGGGAGGATTTATGCTTTGAGTCTTGCGACTCACCTTCCCCTTATCATTTGGTGACACTTAGATCGCGGACACGGAGCCGAGGTGGACTCGAGGTGCCCATGCCAAAAATAAAAGTCGGATTTGCACTCGATTTTAAACTTGGTACTTTGCTTTATTTATTTTCATTTGGATTTGTTGGGTTTGTAAACGGCCTTTTTAAAATTTTACTTTGGTTATCTTTATGCTTAAATTTACTTTCAAATATGCCTTAACAAACTAATTGGGTTAAAATTTGCTAAAACTTGGAAAGATAAAGTTTTCTTCAAACTGCAAAGCGAGATGTTTTAAAAGTTACCATCGGGTATCACACTATAATTCAAAATAAATGAAACTCAATTGTCTTCCAAACTTGAAAGTGATTTCTTATTAACTTAAAAATGTGTTTAAGCAACACCAAGGATTACTTAAATTTTAAATGAGATAAACTTGTTTTACTTACATATCGATTAAGTTTTCAAAATTTTGGGTTTTAAATACACTATCGCTTTTAAACAATCATGCTCAAGTTTTCTACAAGAACAAAACATACGAAAGAGTTTTCATCAAACTTTAAACGAAATCTAAACCTCTCAAATACCTTTCTCCCTGTAACATACCGATTTGATTGTGGTGTATTGACCGGGTTTGGGGTGTTCTGAGATTTATGTTCCAATGAATTCAGAGATGATTCAGTTAATAATGAATAAAGCTTATAATAATCATTTGACTATGCATTCGAAAAGTATGAAAGTTTTAACGATCTGAAACAGTTTTATTGATAGCATGATATGAAAAGAGACATCTTTGACTATGTGTGGAAATGATTAGTTTGTCAACAAATTAAAGTTGAACATCAAGTTTATCTGTTATTATAGACTTTGTGTAGGGATTTCCTTTGTCTCTGGGAAAGAAAGAATGCAATTTGTGTGATAGTTGATAGATTGGTAAAGATTACTCATTTCATCCCGATGAGAACAACTTATTCACTTGATTGATTGGGGTATATTACTGAAATGGTGAGAAACGCGGAATTGAAGAGGCTACGTGGGAGCCTGAGAACGTTATGAGAGAGCAACATCCATAACTATTCACTAGTAAGATTTTCGGGGACGAAAATCCCTAAGGGGGGAGAGTTGTAACAGCCCGATTTAGACCCTAGTCAGAACAGTGGTTTCGAGACCACAAATCTAAGGTCGTAAAAATATTTTAATGATATTTTCAATGTGAATGATATATGACATAGTCTGTGTGAAAATTCTGTGTGATAATTTGATTATTCATCTGTCGAATTAAGAGAAAGGATTAAATTGTATAGAGAGTAAAACACTGTGTGCTGATTTGTGAGTGCTTAAATGTTGTTGGCTTACTAAGGAAGAGGCCTAATTTTGTTATTATACCATTTTTAGATAGTGGATGAATGAAAGGCAAATATGCCCTTATTATATGTTTGTTTTAATTAAAAATTTAATGGATATTTTAGTAATTGAATAATATATGTTTATATTATAATAAACAAAAGAAAAGAACATTATCATCTTATTTTGGGTGCCGAATATTGGAAGAAAGAAAAGAAAAATTTTGTTAGGGCATTCGGCTATTGTCTTCTTTGATTAATGTGAGTTTTGACTTTAGTTTTTGATAATTTTTTACGTTTTTGTGATCGTTGCTTTGTGCTTTACAAAACCCATGCTCAAATTCCATGTATTGATGATGTTGTTGTGATGAGCCATTGATGAATGTTTGAGCTATGTGCTAGTTGATTTTGAAATATGAAAACTTGGTGTTGGATTAACATAGTTTGTATTGGGATTTTTTATGAAATTGAGTGTTTTGGGCTAAATTGTGAAAAGTGTAAATTGGAGGACTAAAATGTGAAAAAATGAAATGTGTGGGCTTGTATTGGCATGGGAAGAATTCGGCTAAGCTTATGTGAATAGAAATTTGATATATTTTGTGATTTGATGAATTATGGACTAAAGTGTTGAACTGTGAAAATGTGAGGACTATTTTGTAAAATGCCCTAAATAAGTGTGTGGACTAAATTGAATGAATTTTTGATTGAATGGATTGAATATGAATGTGTATAGACCAAGAAAGGAGAGGTTCGGATCGAGGTCGAGGTGAAGACAAAGTATTCGATTAATTGATCGTTTCAATATATATCAACATCTAAGGTAAGTTCGGATATAATATGTGTACTTAGCTGTGTTTAAATGTTGTGGAACGAATGGTTATGATATTATTGATTTATAAATGTTATGTGAGATATGAATCTATGTGGCACTAAGTGTGCGCATTTGGGAGGGTAACCTAGAAGATTAGCACTTTGTGTTCGAAATAATAAAAGTTTCGGCTTTGTGATTGGCACTGAGTGTCCGATATTAAATCGAGTTCAGTTTTATATTAAGGCACTGAGTGTGCAATTATAAGAAAAGAATAGACACTAAGTGTGCAATTATAATTAACGACTAGCACTGTGTGTGTGAAACAATAGAAGCTGCGGCTTTAATGAATAACACTGTGTGCCCAATGATACGAAAGTTTCAGCTTATTGAATTGGCACTATGTGTGCGACATTGAAGCAAGTCGAATAAAAGAATAGACACTAAGTGTGCGGCTATAACTAACGACTAGCACTGTGTATGCGAAATAATAGAAGCTACGGCTTTAATGAATAGCACTATGTCTGTTAAACGATAGAAGTTTTGGCTCATCGAAATGGCACTGTGTGTGCGTTACCGATATAAGTTCTGGTTAACATATCGGCACTAAGTGTGCGATGACAAACAAGCTTCGGTTGTCAAATTGGCACTAAGTGTGCAAATTCATTTGAGTAATAGCAGAGGTTGAAATAGAGGTAAAAATCGAGGAATTGAGTTGTATGAATGGTGAGTAACTACGTGTTGATCAAGGTATGTTTGAATCTATGTGGTTGATGATAGATTTAAGAATTGAATGAATAGTTAATTAAGCATGTGGTTGAGAGTGATATTGTGCTTAGTTGTGTTATTATCTATGTGATAGTTGGATAGCATGATTAGTGATTAACTAAGTGTTGGCAAGGTTAGTATGATACCTATGTGATTGGTGAAATTTAAAGTGAAAGAATGGAATGCTATGTGAGTATTGAATAAAGTTGAACTTGGGTACCATTGATAAAATATCTATGTGATGGTTCAATGTGTATATTGACTTGGTTCATTGAGTTAATTGTTTTATAATTCGAACTTACTAAGCTTTGGAAAGCTTACTGTGTGATTCATTTCTCTGCTTTGCAGGGTCAGTAAAGCTAGCTCAGATCTGGGATCATCAGCTTCTCAATCACACTATCGGCATTCTCTTATTGTACTTTTGAAAGGATGTATATAGTTGTAATATGGCATGTATAGGCTAGTCATTCGAATCATGTTTGATTTTGTAAGTAGCCATGGTATGTGGCTAGATATGTGCTAGTTTTAGCGTGAATGGTTTTGGTATATGTGATACATCTTTTGGCATGATTTGTGAATTGAGATATTTGCTATTGAATGGTAACTTTGTGTTGATAAATGCTAGTAGGGGTAGTGAGATTGGGAATGAATTTTGCTTGTGATAGAATAAGTATTGGTATTGAATTGGGTATGATTAGAGTTGGTATTGATTGCATTTTTTTGAATTGCTAAATTGGTATGCTTTTAGATCGCAATATGTACATGAGATGTTTGGTTGTTTGGCTTGTAGGTTTGACCCTAAGTGGGTGGCATGTTGGCCTTGCAAAAATGGCCTATAATGTCGCACGGTTGGGGCACATGGGCGTGCCTCAGATCATGGGTAAATTGGCAGATTGTGGCTTAAACTGCACACAGCCTCGACACGGGGGTGTCATCTAACCGTGGTGCACAGGTCAGTAGCTGGCTTTAATAGTACACAACCATGGCACGGACGTGCCGACAGGTCGTGCGAGAAATGGCAATATATGACCTTATAGGACACGGCCTTAGCACACGGGCATGCTTGTTAGCCGTGTTGATTTTGGAAGTATGTAACCACGGGGAGGTCACACGGGTGTGTCATGTAACAGTGGGATAGGCACGGCCTACCCTCAAGGGCGTGTCTCCCCTGTATTCTAGAAAAGTTTCAATTTTTCATGAAATTTATATGTGTTTGGGCTTAGTCCCGACTCGATTTATAAGCATCCTAAGGGTCTTGATGACTCGTTTAAGGGACACTATGATTGTATATGAATGTGTTTGATGATGATTGACTTTGTGTCGTGAATGCAATGTAAAATGATCCTATTGTTCAGTAATGCCTCTAAACCTTATTACGGCGATAGTCTCGGGTTAGGGGTGTTACAAATGGACCCGAAAGAGCCGTAGCTGACGACGTAGAAAGTAATGCGCCTGCTCCCACACAAGGGACAATGCCTTCTAATCCGAGACCGGCTACGAGCGGTCAAGAGGGAGAAGCTAAACAAGCTTTCTTTTAGATGATGAGTGAATGGTTCACTCAATTCATGAGGAATATCCCGACTATTTCACAACCCCGCCCCTAGTTAATCCCCCTCAGACATCTGATATTCCTCCGACTGCAAATCTGAATCCGTGGAATAAGCCTATGGTTGACAATATTCGTAAGTAGGGGCCGAAGAATTTCGGGCTACTAATGATGATGATGCTAAAAAGGCCGAGTTCTAGATTAAAAATACTATCCGAGTATTTGACAAAATGTCTCTGACTCTGGAAGAATGTATAAAGTATGTTGTATCTTTGCTCCGAGATGCAGCTTATCAATGGTGGAAAACTCTGATTTTAATTGTATCGAAAGAGCGAGTTACATGGGACTTCTTTCAGATCAAGTTCTGGAGGAAATATATCAGTGAGTGATTCTTGATCAGAAACGAAAGGAATTTTGGAACTTAAATAGGGCTGAATGACTGTTTCTGAGTATGAACGAGAGTTCATGAGACTAAGTCAATATGCCCGAGAGTGTATATCATCTGAAGCTGTAATGTACAAAAGATTTAAAGACGGTCTTAATGAAGATATCCGTTTGCTAGTCGGGATCTTAAAAATAAAAGAGTTTGTTGTACTTGTTGACCGAGCATGCAAAGCTGAAGCACTCGGGAAAGATAAAAGAAAAGTTGAGTCTGAAGCTAGAGATATGAGAAAGAGATATCCAAGTAAGTCATTTCAGTCTGCTTCGAAGAGATTCAGAGATGATCAAATTCGTTGAAGAGACAATGTGGGACATTCGAATAGAAATCGATCTAGATCGCAAATGAGTTCCAAAACTCCAGCAACTTCAGTGGCCAGTGTTGGTAATGTCCGGACTGAGAGACCTGAATGTAAACATTGTGGAAAAAGACATCAGGGAAGCTGTTGATTAAACGAAAAGGCTTGCTTTAGATGTGGATCGCTTGATCATTTCATCCGTGATTGTCCTGATTCTGTCGAGCCAGAGATTGTTCAGAATCTGAGATCCGATAATACACCTATGAGAGGTAGACCTCTAAAGAATGTAAGATATGTTAGTGGTAGTTAGAGGACTACGAGAGATACTCTTGCAAGATCTAAAACTAGAGCGCCTGCCAGAGCGTATGCTATCCGAGCTCATGAGGAAGCTTTATCACCTGATGTTATAATGGGTACTTTTACACTTTATGATACTTTTGTGATTGCATTGATAGACCCTGGTTCTATGCATTCATATATATGCATGAATTTAGTATACAGTAAGACTTTGTCGTAGAGTCTACTGAGTTTGCTATAAAAGTATCGAACCCCTTAGGTAAAAGTGTTTTGGTTGATAAAGTATGCAAGAACTGTCCGTTAATGTTTAGAGATATCTGTTTCCCTGCTAATCTGATGCTTTTTCCATTTGATGAGTTCGATATTATTTTGGGTGTGGACTGGTTGTCTTTCCATGATGCTATTGTGAACTGCAAAAGAAAGACTATAGATTTGATATGTTTGAATAATGAAATTGTACGGGTTGAGTCTAATGATTTGAATGGATTGCTTGCTGTGATATCGGTATTGAAAGCTTAGAGTTATGTGAAAAAGGAATATGAGGTATATTTTGCTTATGTAATTGATTCAAAAATGTCTGAAAGGAAAATTGAGTCAGTACCTATTGTCTGCAAGGTTTCTGATGTGTTTCCTGAAGAGTTACTGGGCTTGCCTCTGATTCGTGAAGTTGAGTTCGGCATAGAATTGATGCCTGATACGACACCTATTTCTATAGCTCCGTATAGAATGGCACCAACAGAGTTGAAAGAGTTAAAGTCATAGTTGCAAGAATTGACTAATAGAGGGTTTGCTAGACTGAGTTTTTCGCCTTAGGGTGCTCATGTTCTGTTTGTGAAAAAGAAGGATGGCAGTATGAGAATGTGCATCGATTATCGTCAGTTGAATAGGGTGACAATAAAGAATAAATATATGTTACCCAGAATTGATGACTTATTTGATCATTTAAAAGAGGCTACTGTATTTTCCAAGATTGATCTGAGATCAGGATACTATCAGTTAAGAGTGAAAGATTCATACATACTGAAAACTGCTTTCAGAACGCGGTACGGGCATTATAAGTTTTTAGTTATGCCATTTGGACTAACCAATACTCCTGTTGTTTTTAAGGACCTGATGAACAGAATTTTCAGACTGTATCTAGATCAATTTGTTGTAGTATTCATAGATGACATATTGATTTATTCACGTGATGAAAATGAGCATGCTGAACACTTGAGAATTGTATTGCAAACTTAGAGAGAAAAGCAATTATACGTGAAATTCAGCAAATGTGAATTTTGGTTGCATGAGGTTAGTTTTCTAGGACATATTGTGTTAGCTTCTGGGATTCGTGTTCATCCGAGCAAGATTTCTGCTATCCTGGATTGGAAACATCCGAGAAATATGTCTAAAATTCGTAGTTTTCTGGGACTAGCTGGTTACTACCGCCGATTTGTAAAAGGATTTTCAGTGATAGCTACTCCGTTGACTAGATTACTTCAGAAAGATGTTAAATTTGAATGGTCTGATAAATGACAGAAAAGTTTTGATCAGTTGAAAACTCTGTTAACAGAAGCTACAGTGTTAATACAACCAGAATCGGTCAAAGAATTTGTGATTTACAGTGATGCTTCGTTCAACGGTCTGGGTTGCATTTTGATGCAAGAAGGAAAAGTTGTAGCTTATGCCTCAAGACAATTGAAGCCTCATGAAAAGAACTATCCGACGCATGATCTTGAGTTAGCTACGATTGTGTTTGCACTTAAGATATGGCGTCATTATCTATACGGTGAAAAATGTAATGTGTTTTCAGATCATAAAAGTTTGAAATATCTGATAACTCAGAAAGATTTGAACCTACGTCAGAGAAGATGGCTCGAGTTGTTGAAAGATTACGAGTTTGTGATAGATTATCATCCGGGTAAAGCAAATGTTGTTGCAGATGCACTGAGTCAAAAATCATTGTTTGCACTACATGCTCTAAATGCCCAGTTAGATTTGACTGATGAAAGTTTTGTGATAGCTAAATTAAAAGAAACTGTTGTTTATACAGCAGATATGTGATGCTCAAAATCTGATAATGAATTACTAGCGAAACGAGCTCAGTGTGAATTAAATTATGAATCTGAATTTCAAATTGTTGATGATTGTTTGAGATTCCGGGATCGTATCTGTGTTCTGAGAAACCCGGAGTTGATTCAACTAATTCTGAGTGAAGCACATAATAGTAGTCTATCTGTTCATCCGGGAAGTACTAAAATGTATCATGATTTGAAACGACACTACTGGTGGTCTGGTATAAAATGGGACATTTCTAACTTTGTTTCGAAACGTTTAGTTTCTCGCAAGTTAAAGCTGGACATCAAGTTCCATCAGGTTTGTTACAACTGATTTTGATTCCTGAATGGAAATAGGATAGAGTGACGATGGTTTGCCTTTAACTCCGAGAAAGAAAGATGCGATATGGGTCGTGGTTGATAAATTAACGAAAACTGCCCATTTTATTCGATAAGATCCAATTATTCACTTGAGAGATTAGCCGAGCTTTACATTTCTGAGATTGGGAGGTTGCACAGGGTGCCACTATCCATTGTGACAGATAAAGATTCGGGATTCACATCACGATTTTAGAAGAAATTGCAAGAAGCTTTGGGCACAAAATTGCATTTCAGTACAGCTTTTCATCCACAAACGGATGGTCAATCCTAACGGATTATTTAGATTCTCGAAGATATGTTACGATGCTATATACTTGAGTTTATTGGTTCATTAGAGCGATGATTCGCCATTAATCGAATTTACGTATAATAATAGTTTTCAGTCAAGCATCAAAATGGCACCTTATGAAGCTTTGTACGGACGTAAATGTCGTACACCTCTGTATTGGACCGAGCTCAGTGATAATAAGCTCCAGGGGGGTTGATGTGATAAAAGATTCAGAACAGAAAGTGAAATTGATACAAGATTGTTTGAAAGTAGCATCTGATCATCAGAAGTCTTATGTGGACTTGAAATGAAAAGATATAGAATTTGAGATCGGTGACAAATTATTTCTGAAAGTGTCACCATGGAAGAAAGTGCTTCGATTCGGATGTAAAGGCAAGTTGAGTTCGAGGTTCATCGAGTCGTATGAAATCATGGAACATGTTGGGCCTGTTGCATATAGATTGCTTTTACCACCTGAGTTAGAAAAGATCCACAACGAATTTCATGTCTCGATGCTCTGTAGGTATCGATCTGATCCATCACATGTTATCGCTCCATCTAAAATTAAAATTCAATCTGATATGACATACGAAGAGGAACCAGTCCGTATCTTAGCTCGTGAAGTGAAAGAGTTGAGAAAAAGAAAATTCCGTTAGTGAAAGTACTATGGCATCGTCATGAAATAGAAGAGGCTACATGGGAGCCTGAAGATTCAATGAAACAACAATATCCGACTCTGTTTAACGGTAAGATTTTCGAGGACGAAAATCCCTAAGGGGGAGGATTGTAACAGTCCAGTTTATACCCTAGTCGAAACAGTGGTTTTGGGACCACAAACCCGAGTCCGTATAATATTTTAATATTATTTTTCGTGTCTTTGATATGTGATTAAGCATGTTCTAAATTTTCATAAGTTAATTTGTCCGTCTGAGGGCTTAATTTGATAAAAGGGCTAAATCGCATAAAGTTTAAAAGTGGCTTTTCATTTTATTAGTGATCAAATTGATGTGGCTTTATTATTGTAAAGTCCTTAAAAGGCAAATAGCCCCTTTTTACTTATAGTAGACGGCAATATGCAAATTTATATCATGATTTTATATGTTTATTATTATATATTAATGTTATATGATATTTTATATTATAATAAAAAGAAACATGTGTAAGTGGCCTTACTTATATCATCTTCTTGCCGAAAATCATAAAGAAAAAGAAAGAACAAAAGCTTAAGGGTTTTACCATGGTTTTGGTTTGATTTAAGGTTAGTTTGTGATCCGTTTTCGATGATTTCTATGTTTTCGTAATCGTTGCTTTGAGGCTACAAAACCCATGTCTCACTTTTGTGAATTGATGTTGATCATGAGAAATGAAATTGATGTTATGTTGAGTTTTGTGATGATTTTTGGTGTTAAATGAAAGATTTGAGCTAGATGAATATGCTTTGTTTTTTAATTTTTGATGAATTTAGCTAAATAGGGCTAAATTGAGAAAATGGTAATTTAAAGGACTAAATTGCAAATTTGATGGAAAATAGGGGCTTGTATGATATATATAAGCATTCGGCTAAGCAAGGATAGGTGATGATTTTTTTGTGAATTTGATGTTTTGAGAAAAATGGACTAAATTGATAAATTGTGCAATGTGAGGGCTAATTTACAAATAGCCCTAAATGTGTGTCCTTGGATTGAATTGAATGAGTTAGTGAATAAAGGGTTAAATTTGAATATGTATAGATCAAGAACCGAGGAAAATGGACTTAGATTGCGGGAAAGCAAAAGTAACCCAGTAGTCGTTTCCATTTCAATAAATCGAATCTGAGGTAAGTCCCTATGCAAATAAACGTACTTGTATGAAATTGTAATTGTTCATAAGATTAATTTTGATAACGAATTCTATTGAGAGGTTATGCATATGAATTTGAAATAATTTTGATATAGTTACGTTGGCGTTGATTTGAGATTTCGTGTAAGACCATGTCTGGGATGTTGGCTTCGATATGAGCTTTACGTCTAAAACCACATCTGGGACGTTGGCATCGATATGAGCTTTACGTGTAAGACCATGTCTGGGACATCGGTATTGTATTGATTTGTGTAAGACCCTGTCTGAGACAATGGCATCGATATATGAGTGCATGTAAGACCTCGTTTGGGATGTTGGCTTTGTACAACTATTCTGAGTTTTCTGAGCATCCTACTAGGTTCCTATTGGTTCAACGGGCAAGTCTGTGATACGAATTGCAAATCCGAGCTATGATCAATTAGGTAAACGAATGTCTGTTTAAGGTACATTTGGTATATACACAAAGTGTGTATAAAAAGGTAAGTATTTACGTGATTTTTGTTTGAAGAAATGTATGCTTAAGTGTGAGAATGTGAATCTTGAAATGATGAATGTGGCAAATGTGGCCACAAGTATGAATCAAAGCATATATGTGATAGTTTTTTAAGTGAATGAGATGTGCCAATGTATCTAATTGCATATATGCCTTCCATGCTAAGTTTGTTTGTAATTGACTTAGCTTTTGGAAAGCTCACTATGTATGTGTTTTCTCTATTTCTTTTAGGTCGTCAAAGCTACTGAAGGCTCGGGACCACCAAGGAATGTTATCACACTATTAAATTTTCTTTGGTACACTTTGAAAATGTATATAGTTAGATATGGCAAGTATAGGCTAGTTTTTTTATATAAGTTTGTTATATGAACTTAGCCATGTGGTTTGGCTAGTTATGAGTTGATAATTTGCTTAAATGGTTGTGATATATGATGCATATCTTAGTATGGTTGAAGCACTTGGAAATGGTCAAGTTTTGAGTGGGCAAATGAATGAATTATGTTTTTCATGAGATGAGTTTTAGTCTTGAAATTGTCATGGTTGCAATTGGTATTGAATGCATGGTTTGAATGGTTATTGTGGTATGTTCTTGGTTGCCAAATAGGCATTAGATGTCTTGATGATGTTTCTTGTAGGTATGACGCAAGTGGGTAGCATTTTGGCCTTGCAAATGGCCTATTTTTGTCACATGGTTAAGGCATACGGCCGTGCCTAGTGACCGTGGGGTAAAGTCAGTAGCTGGCTTAAGAGCACACGGCCATGGTACACGGGCGTGCCTAGTAGCCGTGTGAGAAATTCAGTATATGGACTTATAGTACACGGCCTTAGCACACGAGGGTGCTTGGTAGCCGTGTGGTTTTGGAAGGATCGACCATGGCCAAGGTACACGGGCGTGCTTGGTGGCCGTTGTGCTAAGTCAGTTTTGACAACGAGTGTGCCTAGCAGCCGTAGAGGGCACACGGTTTGCTCCCATGGGCGTGTATCCCCTGTATTTTTGAAAAGGTTTTAAGTTTCTGAGAACTTTTGTATATGTTTCGTTTTAGTCCCAACTCGGGTTATAAGCATGTTTAAGGTCTGGTTGACCTATATAAGGGACATTGTATGTATGATTGGTGAACGAAATGTATGAAATGTTATGAAAGTTTCCGACATGTCTGGCAACGCCTTTAACCCTAGTCCAGCGACGGATACGAGTTAGGGGTGTTACAACTTTACTAGATGAATTGTTTCCCATGTGCACAAATCCACCTTCAATTGAACTATTTGTGGAAAACCATTCTCTGTTGGGACACATGTGGAAAGAACATCCTGAATTTAAGATCCACCCGGACGTAAGCTCGGATGTATTTCCCATTGATACTAATAAGAAATCATCACCACTTTCATTGACCAAATTAGCACCAGCTACATCTTCCTCGTTACTCTCAGCAGCCCTTTTATTTTGCAGTTTATAACAATCTGCTTTGACGTGACCTAACTTCTTCCAATAGCGACACTTTTTGTCTTGTTTCTTTCATGAAACCAAAACGGAAGCTTGCCTATCTACCTTAATATCCAAACCAAACTCATTGTCGAGTTTATCTTTACTCAACAAATGACCCTTCACATCCTCAAACGAAAGTTTGTCCCTACCATTGTTGCGTGTGAAATGATATGTGACTTGTGCAAGTATACACATCGAATTAAGTAATAAAGTGATAAGTATGTATCATTCTCACGAGGATCGGATTGAGACACAAAAGTGGTCAAGTTATTATAATAAAAAGTGATTAATGCTATGGTAAAGCTATGGTAAGTATGCAGTGGCATTTAAAAGGAATATAATGTATGCAATATGTTTAATTAATGAATACCTGGAAATGCTATGGAAAAATGAGAGTAGAAAAGTAATGATAATTACGAAACTGATTATATGAATAATATGTAACTGAACAAATAAACAACTAAGGATGCGATGAAAAACATATTACGACAAGGGATAAGGGATGTGAAATGTTGATATGGAATGTTGGAATTACTAAGAATCTACCCTTACTATCAGAAATGCCTCAACAATTACAATCAACCTACTGGTCATAAGAGTTCTAAAGTTGAGAGTAAAAACCAAAAGTTACCTTGCTCGTGTCTATAGGCCTTTAATATAGTACCCTGCATTGTTTCCTTCTGTATGAACGCTGCTCTATGTCTAGAGTCTACTACAAGTATTTATTGAGTAATTGCTCATATCATTCAATTTCAGTCCAAATAATCCAACATTTTCAGATTTAAATTAGTTTATGGGCATGCTGCACAATTGTCTAAGTTTAGGGATTGCACGCATACAATTTAGAAATAAAAACAATTTAATGAAATAGTAAATTAATTCAAATCTATGCTTCAACCATTAAAGATAATAACGGTTTCATCATGTAATCCCAACCCTTTGAGATTTAGCTCAGGGGTTCCAAATAAAATTCAAAACCAACATATCATTCAACATTGTTTTCATCAAATCAATTCACAAAGAAATAGTTAAGAAATAATAGAAGAACGTTAGGAAAATAACTTTCGTGTGCCTAGTTCACACTCTAATGGCACAGTGTCCTATGGTGCCTGAGAAGGACTGCCTTCGACTTCCTCTTTCCGTCTCTACTCAACCGCTATCCTCTAGTTTCGCTTATGGATCTCTTCTTTTTTGTTCGTCCTTTAGGGTTTCCTTTTACAGCTTTTTCCCTAGGGTAAATCCCACCACCCATGTTCACCTCTTCATCATTTTAAATTCTTTTTTCAACAACCAAAGATTATATTCTCCTCTTTTTAAATTATTTTTTCAACAACCTAAGATTATCTTCTCCTCTTTTTAAATTCTTCTTTCTAGGATAAAAACCAACAGCCCAAGATTATCTTCTCCTCTTTTTTAGGCAGATTTTTCTGGTACAAATACAGTTGGGATGAAACTGGTATGTGTTAAGTGTTTACTCGATCTCCTGGAATTGCCACAACATTCGTGCTGAAGAAATGTCCAACCTTTTACCCCAATAAACCTTCACTCCTTTGTTTCTCTTTCCTCAACCTGCATGTGCCAAACCACCAAACATAGCCCTACCACTGGCAAATAAAAGTACCTAATAAATAAATACGGTCTAAGCTCTTAATGAATTGATGAAAATACGAATGAAATGTCCTAAAATGAAACTAAATGTACCTAAGCACAAGAAATTAGCTAGGTCTAAAGGAATGAAATATAACTCTTTTCAAGAGTTATCATACCCTAGACTTAAGTTATTTCTTGTCCGCAAGCAAAATACATATGAATGCATGAATGCACAATTTTTTTCTCTTGCATATAACTATCTTGCACTGTTAATCTATTGAAAGAACAACATATACATCAGTTCTCAGTAGTCTTTTTTCTCTAAAAACTTGGTCAAATGTCAAAGGTTCGTTTCAACAAAGGTAGTGTAGAAAATTTGTCCCTAAAAACAAAATTCCCAAAGTACTCATGTATGCTTTCTAGCCTTAGCAAATGTCTCCTAATACACTTAGTTCATTTTTTACCTAAACTCAAGTTACTTAGTAACCCTTGCTCATAGCCTTGTGGCTCACACAGCTAGGGACACGCCCTGTGGTTAGGCCGTGTGGCTCACACAGCCAGGGACACGCCCGTGTCTCAGGCAGTGTAACTCTTTGACTTGGGTCACACGGTCAGGTCACACACTCGTGTCCTAGACCGTGTGTAGGTGAAAGGATCACATGACCAAGCTACATGCCCATTTGTTAATCTGTGTGATCAATTCTAAGCATTCTGTTTTGACATTTTAAAGATGTAGGGGACACACGGCCAGATCACACACCCATGTGCTAGGCCATGTGTCACACACTGATGAGACACACGCCAGTGTCTCTGCCCGTGTGGACAAAAATAGGCTATTTTCCAAGCCACATTTCTCACCCAATTTGTCTTCCTCTTACACCAATACTTAAACATATTCACATGCCATTTTAAAATAATTAATTCAAGTCTAAACCAAGTCTCATGCATGACATATCATCACATACGACTAATGTGCTCTTAAACACCTCAAATGACACTTTAGCATCATGTAATTAAATATTCAAACTTGCATAACTTACCGAATTCACCTATATGCATATTTTACCAAATATTTTAGAATTAATTTTCAATATGCCAACATGATTTCTATCAATCAATCATTTAAGCACACATCAAACATGTTATAGCCTCATTTATACATATCAAAACATGTTCATCACAAGCCATTCCAATTGCTAGTTATAACCCAAACATTTACATGCCACTATAACCATAATTAATTTACCCTATACACCAAGATGGGCTGATGGATAGTGTGAGTGATCTCCACCGATGCTTCCAATCCAACGAGCTTCTGAATTACTATAGAACAAGGGAAAATAAAACAGAGTAAGCATGAAATGCTTAGTAAGTTCATATAACATGGTAAATAACTTACCATATATTTATGTTAAAAAAAAACATGCAAGGCACTATCAACCAATTTTATCACAAGCCCTAAACACATATCCTCATCATGTTATCCAAGTAATCACATATAATAGTCCTTAATCATGGATGAACAAAGTCATCAAGCATGATCCACATTCATGTAACAACCAATTCATGCATCATTATATTAGGTAATGTCATTTCCATGCACTTCATGTACATACGGGTAATAGTTCGTTTCTAAGTCATACTATTTCATAGAAACATCAAGAAACATGCATGGGCTCAATAATAACAAAATTCCCATATACATATACTTTCTACATCAAGAATTCAAATAACATATGCAAATCATACCCATGTATTTCAAGTACATTTTCATAATATTTTGTCTCAAGTTAAGAATATTTCATGTCAGGGTTTTGCTCATTAAATCAATTAACATATCAATGGAAACCCAGGAAAATACACTCGAAGTGTACAAATCTATAATCTTAGATGAACATATTCATCAAACAAGTTCCATGTTCATATATCACCATCTCATACTTCCATATATTATGTATCATTATTTTCATGTATTTTAGGCAGATACATGTAATAATTCATTTCGTGTTCATATTTTCTCACGTCAGGATTTTTCCTGTTGAATTTATTTGAAATATCGACGGATACACATGTAGTACACTTGAAGTGTACAAATAAGAAACCGTCAATTCATAATCAGGGGTACCCATAAGGGTACATATTCAGGAAGCACACTTTGAAGCCATATAACAGGAAGCTCATGTGAGCTATGTAACATGATGCTTATCTGGGCTATATCAGGAAACTCATAAGAGTTTAAAACAGCAAGCTTATTAAGCTTTACAGGTAACTCTGAAGAGCTATAATTAGGGAGCTCCGGATAGCATAACAGGGAGTTCAAGCAAGCCATGTCAGGAAGCTCATAAGAGCCTATATCAGGACGCTCATGAAGAGCTACGTTTGTGCCTACAATAAATGCTAGATCACAACCTATTGAATCGTGTAACAAAATGCTCACAAAGAGTTGCGATAATGAGCAACACATGTAGGATCACTACCGATCTTGATGCTCGTATGAACTATATAACAGGACGCTCGAGAGGGCTTATAACAGGATTGCTCGACCGAGCTATAGGTGTCGGCAACATATGCTGGACCACAATCAATACAAGAAATCGTGGAACCATCGACTTTCATTATCAAACTGGATTTAATTTTTTTATCAGGCTTTATCATATATATATTCAATTTCATATTCATGACAACTACAACATTCAGTTCAAGCATATAAATATACACAATTTAGTTACATGAACTTATTTCAATAAATGTTCGTGTACGTAAAATCTACTAATCTGACACTTTCTCTTTTCCTCGCTCTAACTCTAAATTTGGTCTATCCAGATCTATACGAGTAAATTTAACATCAATTTAATACAATTTATACTCAATTCAGTCCAATTCATATCTTAGGTAAAATTACCATTTTGCCCTTATACTTTTAATTAGTGACGATTTTGTCCCTAGGCTTAAAAAATGAAATTCATGAAATTTAATCCTTATTCCAAGCCTAGCTGAATTTTACATATAAAATTTACAGCCCATGTATATCATAAAATTTAAAATTTTTTCCATAAATTTTACAACTTTACAATTTAGTCTTAAAATCATAATTTCATCAAAATTCACTTTACAAAAGTTGTTTATCTATCAACAACCTTTCATTTTCTACCATAAATTTCAAAATTTCAGCATACTCATCCATGGAAAACCCTAATACTTTGATATATTTACAAATTAATCCCGGGATTGCTAAATTAAGCTATTAAGATCTCGGAAATATAAAAATCATTAAAAACAGGCAAGAATACTTACCTAATCAAGAAAAATAAGTTGGCTTGAGCTTAGGTTTCCATGGCTAGGGTTTTCCTGCTTTTAACTTGGGAAATATGATATAAATGATAATTTTTTTATTTTTTTATCATTTATCATCTTTTATTATTTCACTTTCCAATTTCATCATTTTCTTTATTTTATTTTCCATGGATGAATCATCATCCTTAACAACTAAGCATTTTTAATAGTTTATTTACCATTTAAGGACCTCAAATTTTAAATTCCATACCTATTTCATCCCTTTAGCTATTAGAATTTAGCTATTAGAACTTAACTTTTACACTTTGTGCAATTTGGTCCTTTATCAAATATAAACATATAATCGGTAAAATTTCTTTATGAAATTCTCATACGACATTATTATCATACTATGGGTCATAAAATAATATTAAAATAAGTTTTCTTTTTGAAATTGAATTTCTGATCCCGAAACCACTGTTCTGATTTTACCGAAAACAAGTTGTTACAACTCTCCCCCTTAAATATTTTTGTCCTCGAAAATCTTACCAGTAATAGGGTTCAAATATTGCTTCTTCTATATCGTATCATTGCTACAAAATGTTTACTAAAGCTACCTTTTTATTTCTCAGTTCTTTCACTTCACATGCCAGAATTTCAAACAATCTATCACTGTGAGTCATGTCAAGCTGAATTCTAATATGTATTAGAGAAACAACATGTGACAAATCTGATCGATACCGTCGTAGCATATACACATAAATAACATTTATGAATTCTATTAAGCTCTGACAATAATGCCAATCTGTATGTAACAAGTACAATTCTTTTCAATGATCTCATATGGCCTGATAAACTGTGAACTTAATTTGCCTTTATGGCCAAATCGAAGAATTTTCTTCCATGATGAAATTTTCAAGGATATTTTGTAGCTAACTCGGAACTCTATTTCTTTTCATTTAAGATCCGCATAAGATCTCAAACGATCAGAAGTTGCCTTTAAACTATCTCGGATCACTTTCACTTTTTCTTCGGTTTCACGGATTAGATCAACTCCATGTATTCTTTTTCTCATTAAGCTCAATTCAATATTATGGAGTTTTATATTCATGATCATATAGAGCTTTATATGGTGCCATTTAATACTTGACTGGAAACTGTTATCTCATATCACTTTCACTTTTTATTTGGTTTCACAGATTAGATCAACTCTATGTATTCTTTTTCTCATTAAGCTCAATTCAATATTATGGAGTTTTATACTCATGATCATACAGAGCTTTATACGGTGCCATTTAATACTTGACTTGTAACATCCTGAAATTAGGCCTAGTAGGATTGAGCCCAATGGGCCTTAGGCGTAGTAGCATTTAAAATTTTTTTACAGAATAGGAGATCGGCTTAAGTGCAAGTTGGACCTTTTAGATAAGTGATTTTGGAAGGTTAGGGGGCTTCCATGAAGTCCCGGGATCAAATATTAGCTTTGGGGAAATTTTGGTTTTAGGTGAAAAAAAAAAACCCTGGAGGTTGGCGGGTAGGCCTTAAGAATAAAATGTGGAGGAAAATGACACAAGTGGAGTGTGTGGTGTAGTGGCAAAGTGACGCCACAAGGAAGGAAGGAGGTCCAAGGTTCTAGTTGTAGCGTTTTCATTCTTTTTAGATTATTTTTATTAAATGAATTTAGACCTTGGCCATAGGGTTATATTTAGTTGCATGGTTTAAGACACAATGAGCTAGTTGGTAAAGTGGCTAGCGAGTGTGGATTATGTTATATAGGAGCCTAGGTTTGAATCTCATGAGAAGCAAGGAGTATTTATTTTTGAGTGGATCGGTAAGAGTTTCAGGTTGAATTTAAACTCTCTTGTGAAGGATCCCACATCGGAAAGATACAAGGAATGAAGGTGAAGAGCTAGCTATATAAAAAGCATGCTAGGAGAAGGGTTAACATACCTTGGTGGGCGTTGGGCACGAGGGTGGTCATGGTGGCAGTTTAGCACCAGTCTATCGGTGTGTAACTCTCTACTCTAGTTGTAGAAGCGGCAAATCTTAGAAGTCTTCATCATGCAATAATAGTAACCTGCAAGCGTCGGCGTCACGTGTGGGGCTTCGACGCGATAGTTGAGGTCATCGATGAGTATTCTTGTGGGTTGAAATTTGCTTGGTAGTGATGGTAGAAGTGGGCCCAACAACCCGTCAGGCCCAATTAGAATAAATTGTATGATGATATAGTATATAGTGAACTAGACTAGGTGGAACCTATATCGTGGCTAGATTTGTGTTAGGTGGGCCACAGCGTGTGGGCCTAAATGGGCAAGTCGGGTTTTAGGCCCGATAGTCTAGTGGTGACCGAAAATGGTAGTCAGTCGTTCGGGGTAACATTAGACCTTTGGAGGGCCATTGCAGTGCAAAATTACGAAAATACCCTTGGTGGGTAAATTACGAAAATACCCTTGGTGGGTAAATTACGAAAATACCCTTGGTGGGTAAATTACGAAAATACCCTTAGTAGGTAAATTACGAAAATACCCTTGGTAGGTAAATTACGAAAATACCTTTGGTGGGTAAAATTACGATTATACCCTTAGAGGTTGATTAGCATGATTATGTTGTTTTATGTTTATCGATTATGATGGTAATTCATGTTATACTTATATTTGATATATGTCAGCATACATGACATAACGCATACACAATTATTATGTCATATTGCATGGGTATGATGAGAGGAGGGGAAGATTGATATCTGTGACTTTGGGTCACGGTGGTTTAGCACCACCGGTGGTTTGGTACCACAGTTGATATTCGTGACTTTGGGTCACGGAGGTTTGGCACCTCATAGCGACTTGTCTCGGTGGCTTAGCACCACGATTGGGTTGGCCCCACAGTTGACATATCGGGATTGTCGCCAGTGATTTGGTATCACACGTGGGTTGGCCCCACACTTGGATATTGATATTTTGTGACTTTGGGTCACGGAGGTTTAGCACCTCATAGCGACTCGTCGTGGCTTAGCACCACGATGGGTTGGCCCCACATTTGATAAAACGGATTGTCGCCATGATTTGGTATCTAGCGTGGGTTGGCCCCCATATGGATTATTCGTGACTTTGGGTCACCGGTGGTTTGGCACCACATCTATGGATATCGTGACTTTGGGTCACCAGTGGTTTAGCACCACCGGTGGTTTGGTACCACAGGTAGCAAAGGAGATATGGATGGTTAGGATCGGGTGCATTTCTTGCATTGCTTTGTTATGATGTGTGTTAGCATGTTATCTGGGAGAGGATTTATGCTTTGAGTCTTGCGACTCACCTTCTCCCTTATCATTACTGGTGACACATAGATCGCGGACATGGAGCCGGTGGACTCGAGGTGCTCATGCCATGAATAAGAGTTGGATTTGCACTGATTTTAAACTTGGTTCCTTACTTTATTATTTCCATTTGGTTATATTAGGATTGTAAGGCCTCTTTAAAAATTTTTAAACTTATATTTTGTTATTTACTTGCTTAGATTGGATTTCAAATATGCCTAACAAATTACTATGTAATATTCGATAAAACTTGGAAAGATAAAGGTTTCAAAACTACAAAGCGACATGTTTTAAACTTTACCATCGGGTATCACGCTGTAAATTCAAATTAAATGAAACTCAATTGTTTTCCAAACTTGAATATGATTTCTTATTAACTTAAAAAGGAAAAAAATGTGTTTTAGCAACAACAAGGGTTACTTAAATGTTTAAATGAGGTAAACTTGTTTTACTTACGTAACTGATTAAGTTTTCAAAATTTTCGGGTTTTCAAATACACTATCGCTTTTAAACAATCATGCTCAAGTTTTCTACCAAAAAAACAAAACATACTAAAGAGTTTTCATCAAACTTTTAAACGGAAACCTAAACCTCTCAAATACCTTTTTCCCTGTAACATACCAGATTCGGTCGTGGTGTATTGACCGGGTTTGGGGTGTTACATGACTGGAAACTGTTATTTTATGTGAATTCGACTAACGACAATTATTTCTTTTTCAATTGCCTTCAAATTCTAAAAAATAGTATCAAAACATATCTTCAAAATCTAAATCATACATTCATATTGACCATCCATCTGAGGATGAAATGTGGTACTAAAATGTAACCACGTACCTAGAGCTTCTTGGAAGTTACTCTAGAATAGGGATATGAATTGTGGATTTCTATTAGAAATAATAAAAACTGGCATACCATGTAATCTAATAATCTCAGAAACATATAATTCAGACAATCTATTAAGTGAGAAATCCATTCATACTGGGATAAAATATGCAAACTTCATCAACCGATCAGTAATTATCCAATAGCATCTTTCTTTTTCAGAGATAGGGGTAATCCTGGTATAAAATTCATAGTAACTTTATCTCATTTCTATTTCGGTATCATAACTGGCTATAACAATTCTGAAGATATCAGTACTTGATGTTCAGCTTTATCTTGCTGACATGTTAAACATTTAAATTCAAATTCAGAAATACCACGTTTCATTCCATACTACCAATACATTTATTTTATATCATTATACATTTTATTATTTCCCAGATGAACAAACATAATACCAATGTAAGCATTCGTGTATAATTTTTTGTACAAGCTCCAAATTCTTCGGTACATAGACTCTGCCTTTGAATAACAAACAATTATCAGATCCATTCTAAAATTCTAAGTCAGAAGTTGACTTACTATGTACATGTTTAACTTGTAACTCATTATCACTTTTCTGAGCTTCACTACTCTATTGTAGAAACATTGGTTTAGCTTTAAACTCAGCTAAAAATTGAGCCATCATCTGGAAATAATAATCGGGTATTCATTACTTATAAAGCAAACAAAGATTTTCTACTCAGAACGTTAGCAATTACACTTGCTTTTCCCAAATGAAAATCAATTATCAAATCATAATCTTTCAGCAGTTCTAGTTATCCATATTGTCTTAGATTCAAATCTTTTTGCTACATTAGTTAATTTGAACTTC
This sequence comes from Gossypium rotundifolium, assembly GCA_025506655.1. Lineage (NCBI taxonomy): Eukaryota > Viridiplantae > Streptophyta > Magnoliopsida > Malvales > Malvaceae > Gossypium > Gossypium rotundifolium. Next base: position 64,795,357 of record CP106732.1, on the reverse strand, counting down.
TATGATCAGTAAATATATAACATTTTTCACCAGCTTGATAATGTCACCAAATTTTTAGTGCAAATACAATAGCTGTCAATTCTAGATCATGTATCAGGTAATTCTTTTCATACGGTTTATAACAGTCTAGAAATATAGGTTATTACTTTGCCTTTGTGCATCAAAATAAAATATAAACCATTTAGGCCATGTTTGGTTCAATGTTGTAATGACCCGAAGTTGGACCTAGTAGGATTGGGCCCATTGGGCCTTGAGTGTGAGCGTTTAAAATTTTGGAGAACATGAGAACGGCATTAGTGCAAGTTAGACCTATTAGGTGAGTGAATTTGGAAGGTTAAGGGGCTTCTATGAAGTCCCGGGATCAAACTTGGGCTTTAGGAAAATTTTTATTTTAGGGGAATAACACCTCGGAGTTAGTAAGTAGGCTTTAAGAATAAAATGTGAAGAAAAATGACACAAAAAGAGCTTGTGGTGTAGTGGCAAAGTGATGCCACATAAGAGACAAGGAGGTGACGCCACAAGGAAGCAAGGGGTCCAAGGCTCAAGCCTTGGCGCTGGCATTTCATTTTGATTTATTTTTAAAGTGAACTTGGACTTTGTCCCATAGATTTATATTTAGTTGCGCATGATGTTAGACACAAGGAAGTGAGTGGTCTAGTGGCAAGGTGTCATTAAGGGTGCAAGGGAGCATGGGTTCAAATCTCATGACAAGTAGGGGAGTATTTATTTTGTGGATTGGACGGCTAGAGTTTGTGCTGGATTTTAACTCTACTGAATAAGGGATCCCATATCGGAAAGCTAGCAAGAGGGAAGGTGAGAAGCTGGCTATATATGGAGTTGTCTGTGAGGAGAGGAAGCATACCTTGGTGGGTGTTTGGGAATAGGAGCATTCAGAGCGCGGATTAGCTTCAGACTCCTATCAGGTGTGTATTTCGCCCTACACTAGCTGTAGAGTGGCAAATACTGAAATGCCGGTCACACGACAATGGTAGCCACACGAGCGTGCGAGCGCACGTGTGGGAGCTTTGACGCGATAGTTGAGGCCACCATAAGTATTCTTGTGGGTTGATGCTGTTTGGGACACGATGGGCCGAAAGGAGCCAAGTGGGCCCAATGGGCCTGGGGCCCATATGAATAAATTGTATGATTGTGTAGTAGATAGTGAACTAGTCTATGTGAATCACATATCTATGGCTAGACTTGGGCTAAATGGGCCACACGAGCGTGTAGGCCTATTTGGGTCGAGAATGGGCCTTAGGCCCATTCACATCGTTATCTCTGTTTAGAATGCCTTGGTTTACGAAATTACTAAAATATCCCTGATTTGCAAAATTACCGAAATAACCTTGGTTTGTGAAATTGCTAAAATACCCCAGTTTACGAAATTACCAAAATACCCCCAATTTGCAAAATTATCGAAATACCCCTAGTTTGCAAAATTGTCGAAATATCTCCGGTTTGTAAAATTACTGAAATAACCCTAATTTTCAAAATTGCTGAAATACTCCGATTTACAAAATTATCAAGATACCCTTAGAGGGTAAATTACTGAAATGCCCTTGATAGGTAAATTTACTAAAATACCCTCGGTGGGTAAGTTACTGAATATTACTAAAATACCCATGGATGGTAAAATTACTAAAATACCCCTTAGTGGGTAAAATTATTGTTATACCCTTAAAGGTTGACTAGTATGATTGTGTGTATTATGTTTAATTGTTTATAATGGTAATTTATTTCATACATCATTTTGATATGTACTTTGCATACATGACATTCTGCATGGGATCGGGATTTTGTATTTGGAGGAAGTAATAGATCTGTTAGGGTCGCACAGGTCACCCGAGACGACTGTGGACCCATCATTTTGATTGTTATGGTTGATCGAGACGATTGTGGACCCACCGTTTTGATTGTTAAGGTTGCACGGGTCACCCGAGATGACTGTGGACCTACCGACGACTTTAAGATGCTTATATTCTGGTAGCTCGGCTACATTCTTGGTGTGTAGGGCTAGGTGGGTTGACTTGTTCCCCATAGAAGTGTAGGCTAGTACGGGTGGTGTATTGGTTGGACTGGGTTGGGATGCATCCTCATACTGTTGCATATCTATTTATGATATCTGTCACTGTATTGGGCTTAGGCCACTTGTTTTGTTATTGGTTTGGGCTAGGCCTAATTGATACTGTTATGGGCTGTGACCCAAATGATTTTGTTGTGGGCTTTCACCCACGTATGCTCTAATCTGTACTATTTGTTACTGAATAGGGCTTCGGCCCAGTCTGCTTCTATATGGGCTTTGGCTCAGTCTGCTTCTGTATGGGCTGCGGCCCAGTCTGTTTCGGTATGGGCTTGGGACCAATTAATGATCAACTAGGGGAATTACACTGAGTTCTCGTAACTCACCCATTTGCTTTAACCTTACAGTTAATCCCCAGCCTTAGAGGATTTTGAGCTACGAAAGACTCGGAGGTGGCCATACGCGGAGTTGTTAATAAATGAAATTTAGTAATTTTGGTTTGAAATTATTTTAGATTATTCTAATTTGGGTTATTAATTTATGTAATATGTCCTTTGGGATTTTCTTTTAACTTTCATTGGTAATTCTTTTAGTTATGAACTACTAAACAATATAACATGGGTTTTTAAAAACGATAACTGTCGCTTTCAAATATCACGTTTTCGTAACTTTTAAAGTCAATCTTCTACTACAAACAATGTTTTGAAAACAATATTATGTTTGCAAGGAAAAATAACTTTAAGCAAATTTTATTTGTTAAGCGACGAAACTCGAGGTTTTTCGTTGAGAGAAAGCTTTTAAATTGAGGAAAGGTTTTTAAAGATCGTAAGGTTTATACAACCTTTTGATGTGACATGCCAGATTTAGGCCTAACTTCTAGGCTGGGTTTGGGGTGTTACAAATGTAATGGCATAGCCATTACCATCCTATTCCGTAGGCCCACCCTAAACAAATGTTTGGTTCAATGGAATGCCTTATTATGGGCTTATTCCATTACGGGCCTATGCAATGAAATTGCTTGATTTCTATTTTGTTTCCTCACCACCAATTGCTGATTCAGTGTTTAAGAAGACCATTACCATAAAAATGATCCCCACTTTGCCTTCTCCCATTTTCTCTCCCGAAACACCAATTACACTCCCCTAAACACCACTTAGCAACCCAAAATTTACACTTCTTCTGCTGCTGTCACTGCCATTTCTGCTTTCATTTTCAACCTCACCTCTCTTTGCTTACTTCATGATATGGTTATGCTTCCTTCTTTTATTCTTCGTTCACTTGTTAATGGTGGAAGCCATCTTTCTAATTTCCACTCTTTTTCTTCTTCTTCTAACTTCATTGCTACCCACATCAAAGCCTTAAGTAACAAACCCATGTCCATGACTATTAGAGGAAAGGGAAAAAGAGACCACCGCTTTGATAATGTTGACGATACCTTGATTTTGTTTAGCAAGATGATTGGAAAGTACCCAAATCCTTCAATTGTGGAATTCAATAAATTATTAGGAGCCATTGTTAAGATGAAACATTATGCCATTGTTGTTTCTAAGTATAGATAGATCGAATTATTGGGAGTTCCCATAATGTTTATTCTATGAGCATCTTGATTAATTGCTTTTGTCAATTAGGTCGAATTGATTTTGGGTTGTCTATTTTGGGGAAAATGCTGAAGTTAGGTGTTGAACCTAGTGCTGTAACTTTTTCAACTTTAATAAATGGGCTTTGTAATCAAAGTAATATTTTTGAGGTCATTTGTATGTTCAATGAAATGACTGAGAGAGGGTATCAACTTGATTTGATTGTTTCAAATACAGTGCTTAAGGGGTTGTGTAAGACCGACAATACTGATAGAGCTATTAAGTTTCTAAGACTGATGGAAGGCAGAGGTTATGAACCCAATATTTTTCTTAACGTGTTGTCTTTGGCTATAGTTTTACTTTCCTTTTCAACTAAGGAAACACTTTCAAATGATGTAACTTTTTATCTTAGTAACCAAAATCCTGCCCTTTGGATGCAATTTTTATGCAAAAACTTATCTAGGTACAAGAACTCTATATGAACATTATCGTTGGAAATTAAAGGTTATTTGTTGATTTAGTTTTGCTGCTTAGATCTAATATATTGTAGAATAATTGTCAGGTGCCGAATTAGGAAATGAAGTAGAGAATAGTTACGTGCATCCCTTGGAGATAAATGGATCAAAGAATGCAAGTATACCATTGGTTACTACTGCAATTGTGCCTTCGCCTACATTATTATGGAGATTCAAGGTTGTTTTCAATGATATTGTTAGTGTAACTTGTATCTTTTAGTTATTTCTCAGCCTTCTAGAATCCTAATCTATTTAGATATCCAGGTACTATTGTTCTTACGCTGGGTTTCATCTGTGGGAAGGTTAGTCTTATTTTATATTTTAGTTGTTTTAAGCTATACGGTTCGTATTTGATGTTAATAATGGTTAAAAAGGGCTACAAGATTCAGTTATGTTGCTTAGTTCTCATTATGTATGCCAAAATATTGCAGACTAGATGGCAACTCTGTAATGAGAATGAGTGTAGACTTACAGGACCTATTTCTATATGAGGCATTTTTGTATTATAATCCTCTTCTTCTGATGGTTAGTTAAAATTTTATGGTATATATAAAAAAATTATGTTATACTAATTTTTTCAATATGAGTGCAATTTTATGTTGTGTGTTTAAGGACTTGTAAGAGATTATTCTTCTTGTTTTGATATCACAGACTATAATGGTATGGCTTTGGGGAATCAATTTATTGGTCTTTTCTCGAACTAATATTAATTTTGCGAAAATTTTTTATCTCGATCAAAATCATCTCACCCATACTGAAATATGGAAGGTAATTGAATTCCTCAATGAGATCTTTTAATCAGGTTACCTAATATGTACCGGTGACTCATTATGATAAACTATATGGATAAACTATAGTTGGTTGCCTTGTTTCTTGTCTTGTTCTTCAGCTAATGATATACTAAATGGCTGGCAATGGCTGTAATTTATTTCTAATACTCGATTGAATTTCGTCCTGGTCTGGAACCTATACTTTCTTTAGTGATTTCAATATGTTTGAAGTTTGTGTAGTTGATGTATCATTTTGAGGGATCCATTTATAATGTTATCTTTAGCTTCAAGCTTTATAAATGTGTATCAAGGATATAACATTGGATTTTTGAAGGAATTGTTCCATTTTCTTCTTTTGTTTTCTTAGTTTTCCTTTTTATCGTGAAATATCTACTTAGAGCTTGTAACACCCCAAACCCGGCCTGCACGTTATGACCGGATCTGGCATGTTACATAGAGAGTTTGTTTAAAAAAACTAAGTGTGCGTTCGTTAGAAAGTTCATATTCTTTTTAAAACTTTGAGTTTAGATTTTTGTTAATAAAACCTCGATTTACGAAATGTCTCTTTTATAAAGTTGTTATTATTTTGCAAACCGCTTTTGTTATAAAAATCAAATTTTGAATATTTGTGATAACATGGTATTTTGGAAAACAACTATTAAAGTTTTAGGAAATCCCCATTTAAACATTTAATAATCAATAATAATAGAAATGGAAGCTTAAAAGAAAATTTAAATCCAAAGGCCCTATTACAATAATAAACCCAAAATAAAGTCTTAAAATTAAAGTGAAATGGAACTTTACTAAAGTTCACGATGTATGGCCACGACCGAGTCCTCCACGGCTCTAAGTCCTCTATCACTGGGAATTACCTACAAGGTTATGGGAAAAAGAGGTGAGTTACCAAAACTCAGTGTGCAATCCCTTATACGGTCTCTAACTGGGCCTTAGCCCTTGCGGTAACAAATTTGGGACCAAGCCCTATAATCATGAGAGTGCAAATAATGTAATGCAACCCAACCTAATCTAACCAACACATCTCCGTACCAGCCAATCACACCTGTGGGGATCAAGTCAACCCACCCCGCAAAACACACCAATATTGCAGACAAGCTGCTAATCAAAGAATATTTGTGGCTGAGCCACTAGAGTCATAATTATATATATATATATTGTGGCTATGCTACCAGGCTACACTACTCTTCAATCATTAACCCACCCCATGCAAGATGATAAGATGCAATATACATATCAACATATAAAAATGTATTGTAACATACACACGTTGCTTAACAACACTAAAGGTAAAACGGTCAATCAACCCATCAAGGGTATTTTGGTAATTTCGTAACCCAGGGGTATTTTAGTAATTTCACCTTTAATGGCCTTTTCGAAGGCCTACTGTCGTCCCGAGCGACACAAAACTCTTTTTAAGTCACTTACAGAGTTAATGGGCCTAAAATTTGTCTAAGGCCCAATCGAGCCCACATGCTCGTGTGGCCCATTTCGTATGCTTTCGGTCTCAAATTTATAGATTTCGCATTTGGCCTATCGTTAGCTAGATTTTTGACAGTTTTGCCCAAGTGGGTCGGTTAGCCCGTCGGGCCCATTTGGCCCGTTTCGGCCGGTTTGGCCCTTTACAGCCTCGATATCGCGAGAGTGTTCACCACACTCTAAACGACTTAATGACACTATTCGCATCTCAATTCACCACTACGAGTGCTCGTATGCTCGAGTGGTCACAGTTGTCGGCTTTTCGTCTTTTCGTCATTACGCATAATATTGCAAGCATTTATTGGAAGGGTGTGAGATTACACATCTATTTTTGAATATGTGAAACGATACCCCCTGAGGCACCAACGATCCAAGAATTTCACTGTAAGGGAAGATTGTCCAATGTTTCCTTGATTTAAGCCCGTCGAGTCCCTTGCAACCGAGAAGCAGTGTTAGCAATTAAACTCATATCCAATCTCATAATCATAAGAGCCTTTCGGCTTGAAAACGAATAACCCAACATTAAAACCCCATCACCCCATATTCGGCCTTAACCCCACTTACCAACCAACCTCCGAAAACCAAGACTAACAAAGCGATATGGGGTATACTAGCACTCCAACAGATTCGGCCTCAGGTCCGAGATGAGTCACATGAGAAGAAGAGATTCGGCCTTGCAAGAAGAATGAAGGTTTCAGCTTTAGAGAGAAGATAAAAGAAAGAACCGATCGAAAAGAGATAACAAAAAAATTACCTTGTGCTCAGAACAGTACCGAATAACCAAGGTAGATTCGGTAAAAAATAGTCCCTCACGCTTCAGGCTACTCGAGAAGCACCACTTCAAATTGAGGGAAAGTAGAGGTTCAGTTTGTGGAGAAAAAGTAGAAAAGTAAGGAAGAAGAGGAAGTAGAAGAAAAGAGGTTCAGCTATGAAGACCACACAAGAGGAATAAGATGAGAGGAAAGTAGAAGAGGATATGTAAAAAAGGGGTGAAAATGAGAGATTTGGCCAAGGTTCACAAGGTAACAAGCAAAAGTGTCTAGGTATGAAACCAAAAGAATGAGAGGAAAAAGGTGAGCTCATAATTCTGCACTAGCACAAATGATTTGCAAAAGACCCAAAATGCACAAATGCAAGCCAAAAGAAATTCTAAAGAATTTCGGCACTCTCCCCTACACAAAGCTGAAAAATGCTACCTCAACCTCATTAACTCAGTCAAAAATTCCCTTTGCTAGATTCCCACATTCGGACACCTCTTCCCACACCTTGAATTCCATGATTCTCTCCCCAAATCACTCCACCATTCACTCCCGACCTCCCATTCAAACATTTTGACCACTTCAAACCTTCACCAAGTGGAGTCCCACTCCAACTCCACCTCTTCTTCTCCTTGAGCACAAAATAAAACTCTACTATGCAGCATATGGGATTTGAACACTCTCCCACCTTGCTATCACACTGACGCCATCTCCACTCTACCATGTGACCATTTGTGTCTTAAATCATGCACAACAAAAGTTAAACCTACAGCCAAAGTCTAATTCCCTTTAAAAGAAAATAATCTAAAAGAAAAGAAAAAACCAAGACTAGAACCTTGGATCCCTTGCTTTCCTATGTGGCGTCATTCCCTTGTCTCCTATATGGTGTCACTTTGCCACTACACCACAAGCTCCTCTTGTGTAATTTTTCTTTGTAAAAGCCCGATTTAAGGGCTAGTCAGAATTATGATCTTGGAATCACAAATTCAAGGATAGATAAAATTATTTTCATGCTATGTTATGTGTTATAACATGTTTATAAGGATGTATGAAAATGTTGGTGCCTTAATTTTAGCAATTTCTAGCTAATTTGTGAAAAAGGACTAAATCGCATAAGTGCGAAAGTTCTATTTTATTTGTAAAAGGTGCCAAATAGCTATGGGCTATTAATTGGAGGCCCCAATTATGCAAGTTGGCCTTGTTTTAAGTGAGTAGACCGGCCATGTGACATAGGGGACAAGAATTTTTAACTTTGGTCAAAATAGGTGGGAATTAGGTGAAAAAAATGAATAAAATAAGGTGAGTAAAAGATGTTATCATCTTTCACTATTCACCTATCTTCTATCCATCGAAAATTGAAGAAGCAATGGAGCTTTGGGGGTTTGAACTTTCAGTCAAGTTATCTCCCTTATAAGTAAGTGATTTTGATGACTTTTCTTGATAAAAATTATACTTTTGGAGTCCCCAAAGCTTAAGCTAGCTAATGAGGGGACTATTTTGCAATATGGTTGAGAGTCTAGGGACTTTCCATTAGAGATTCTATGCTGGTTGCTGAGTTTTTATGGAAGAAAATTAATGATAAGATGATGAGAGACAACTTTTGTGAAAGGGTGTTGTCATGAAAACACCTAATTGGAACTAAAATGCAAAAATTGTGATTTGTTCATTAAAGCATTAAATAGTTGGAATTATGAGTAGTTGTAAGAGGATTAAATGTTCAGCTAAGTTTTTTTAACAAGAAAATGTGATAAAAATTTATTTACGAGCCTAGGGGCAAAATCATAATTTTGCCAAAGTATTGGGGCAAAATAGTTGTTTTTGCCTGAAGTGTAGTTTACTGTGAATTATGATTTATAAGTGATTAAAACACTAAATTCCATTATTCTAGATCAAAGAAAATGAGGTTCAGGCCTAGAACGAGTGAAAAGAGAAATGTGGGCAAAAAGCTCCCTTTCGGCCCTTTCGTCATCTAGGTAAGTACATGTGCAATTATTAAAAGTATGCATGAGTTTATGTAAGTATTCGATGTTGTATGGAATGTATATTCACTCTATAGATGTATGATACATATATCATTTGATGAGATGCCATGAGAGTTGAGTCCTAGAGTAATGAGAAATGCATGTAGATTGTTGAGACGATAGTTAAAGCCTCGTATAAGACCATATTGAATTATGGCTTCGATGTAAGAATTTGTATAAGACCATGTCAGGGACATGGCATCGACATGTTAATCCAAGTAAGACCCTATTGGGGTACGATTTCTATGTGACTTCATGTGTATGAGACTCAAGAGAATATTTTATAACTTGAGTATTTCAGCAAATATGATGAATTTATGTGGTTGTACCACGAGAAGCACAGGTATATGTTAGAACTGAAAGGTGATGAACTTAATTTATGATGAACCCTTCGTGGGAAATGCATAAATAATGCACCTTAGTTGCATGAGACAGATTTATTGACGTAGTGCGTGAATGTTAACAAGAATAGAAGTGTACGTAAATGTTCTTGAATGAACATTTAAGATAGAGGTAAGCTGGTGGGTTGTTATTCACAAATGATAAATGACGGTGAGCTATGTGCAGTATTACCTCATTGTTGGTAGTGGTGGGTCAGACGCGATACCATCGATTGTATTATCTTGGTGAGCTAAGTGTGTAACCCCCGAGAGATGGGTAGCTTATTGAAAATGTTTGATGTGTTGTCTTATGTGATTACATGACAATCAGTGCAGGAATGGAATCTAGTTAAATGAGCAATTGGCTTGTAGTACGATAAGAGATAGAATGAGTAAACTTCAAGAGCGATTGAGTAAGCTTCAAGAGCGGTTGAGTAAGAAATCATTAGTTAATGGGAAAGACCCAGTATAAAGATGCTTTGTGGTGGTGTATATTTAATGAACTTATAAAATTATCATTTTATGTAGATGAACTTACTAAGCATTATTGCTTACTCCTCTTTCTTTCCCATCTCTTATAGGTTATTTTAACTAGCTCGAGTTGAAATTACAGGAGATGTTATCACACTATCGAGCAGACACATTGTACGAGGTATCAAGACTTTCTGAGTCATGGCATGTATATGGCTAGAATTTAAGGTTGATTAAGTTGTTGTTAATGTACCAGATTATGTTGGCCTAAAGGGTTTATAGTTTAATAGTGTGTAGCCATTGATAATGGCTTAAGTCATTGTAATTGTATGGGAGGAAAACCTTATTTTCATGAATCAATGTATAAGATCATGTGTTTTAGTTGATAAATTGAGCCTTTACTAAATTGGTATATGTATGTATGTAGGTGAGAGTGGTAAGAAGGCTTGGTAGATAGCCTCTAAATGTCCACACGGTTAGACACACGGGCATGTGTCTAGGCCATGCAAACCCTGCACCTTATTATTAAATGTCATAATAGGCCAGGGGTAGATCCCACGGCCGTGTGCATGAGCCGTGTAAGACCCACGGCTTGGACATGGGCGTGTGCTCAGGCCGTGTCGAATAAGTCAGTAGCTCCACATGGTTGGAGGGCACGGGCGTGTCAAGGTCGTGTCAGATAAGTCAGTAGGTCCCCACGGATGGGAAACATAGAAGTGTTTAGGGGTGCATGGCGTGCCCCAAACCACACGGGCGTGTAACCTCTGATTTTGAGATAGGATTTTTGATAAGTTCTAAAAGTCCGAACAAGCGTTTAGAGCCTCATATGACCATGATACGTATGTATAGACCAAGAAAGAAAGGTTTTAAGTCGAAACAAAATTTTATAGCTAGTAAGTACTTGATTAAGTGAGTTCAAGCATGGTAATGTCTCGCATCTAGTCTTAGCATCGGACCTGGATACGGGGTGTTACATTTAGTGGTATCAGAGCTATGGTTTAGTCAGTTCTAGGACTAACCTAGCAAGAGTAAGAGTCTAGCTATACATGCCATATGTGGATCGTGATAGTGTGATGTCTCCCGGCCTTAACAAAATTATTTTATTAAGAAAGTGAGAATCCCACTCAATTTAAATTTAGTAAATTGCATGATTTCTAAGCTTTATGATTTCTATCATTGAATTGCTTAGTATAATGTACATTGTCATCATGAAATGTTTCATGTTTTGCTGAATAAAGAAATCAATGAGATTAATTATGAGCATGTCCCGATTGAATAAGAATTAACCAGGATACTCGATCCATCACATGAGACAAGAAATCCCTTATAAGACCAAGCCAAGGCATGGCATCGGCAATCAAGAAGAGATCTTTCATGTAAGTCCAAGGCAAGCTTGGCATTGAACAGATATATCATGTAAGTCCAAGGCAAGCTTGGCATTGAACATATATTTCATGTAAGACCAATGCAAGCTTGGCATTGATTCAAGAAGAGATCTTTCATGTAAGTCCAAGGCAAGCTTGGCATTGAACAGATATATCATGTAAGTCCAAGGCAAGCTTGGCATTGAAAAGATATTTCATGTAATACCAAGGCAAGCTTGGCATTGATTCAAGAAGAGATCTTTCATGTAAGTCCAAGGCAAGCTTGGCATTGAACAGATATATCATGCAAGTCCAAGGCAAGCTTGGCATTGAACAGATATTTCATGTAAGACCAAGGCAAGATTAGCATTGATTCAAGAAGAGACCTTTCATGTAAGTCCATGCCTAGAGTATTGCTTTGGCATCAAGTTCATGGCAAGAGATTTAGTATCCTCGATAATTCACAGAAATTCATCGGGCAAATGAGTAAAGTTAAAATGAGATAGCAAGAAAGGTAGTAGTAAAGTTGATATTATGTCATGCTAATTAAGACTGACTGATAAGTATAATTCATGTTATGAATGATGATGCTGAGATTATGTTTATTATAGTAAAACATACTAATTTTTGTGATTAAGTGTTATAGGTACCTTGTTTACCTTACAGACATGAGAATAGTAAGCACCATGATATATGTGAGAAGCAGTAAGAGCAAGAAACCACCCATATTGTGGTATGAAAGCTAAAATTTAGAAGTTTGACTAAATAGAATGCAAGAGATTAGTACGGACGTTCAACGATGAAAAGATGAATAAGACCATGGTTGGGCCATGGCAATGAGGGTGCTAATGTAAGACCATGTTTGGAACATCGACCCACGATATGAGAGCTAGTGTAAGACCATATCGGGATATGGCATATCGATGAGTTCCATATGGGACCATGTATGACACATATCGGTATGAGATGGCTATGGCATCATGATGACGACTATGTGATAGTAAGACCATAATGGACTATGGCAATGACGACCATAAGGCATTCATTGATTGATAATTGATTGTAAGAGAAAGTAGAGTTAAATGTTGAGTACTCAAGTAGATAGTAATGTAGAACTTGAGTAAGTGAAGACATTATTCTAATGAATTTGTGATCGAAATTGTAATATCCCGGGTTGGGGGCTATTTTGTGGTGGCTTTTGTTTGCATGTTAATGGCTTGCTATGTTGTTGTTTGTGTGGTTTTAGGGCTTAGTTATAAGCTAGGAGTGACCAGTAGGTGGGAAAATTTTTTTTGGGCTTTATGATGAAATTTGAAGGATGGCTTATGTATTTCATTTGGTGAATTGTTGACAAGTGATGAGCTAGCAAAGTGGCAAAGCATGCGCCACTTAGAGCTTGTGTGTGACGTCAACAAGGAGAATGTCACAGGTTCAATTGCGAAAATCCCTATTTTTACATCCATGAACTCGCCTTGGACCTATAGGAGGAGACTAGTTCAACTAGTTTGAATTGGTGGCATGGGAGTGTTTGGGGGAGTTTGGCGAATTTTGGAGAGGTTTTGGGGAGTGGCGGTTGGTAAGTGTTGTGGAGGATATCATTTTGGCAATTTGGTAGTGGTAAGCAAAAGCTCTCTTCAGCCGAAAAACCCTTCCATTTTGCTTCTTGAAACCGAAACCCCAAGCAACTTTATTTGCCAAACTTTGCACTTTTATTTTTTCTACACTTTGTGTTGCCAATCAAATGCCCCATTCGCTTTCTCCATTTCCTCTTCATTCAAACCTAAAGCTTCATGCAGAATTTGCTTTGTTGTTTCCATCATTTTGGTAGCCGAATGCTCCCTTGATCTCTTTGTTTTGCTTCTTGCCTCTTTTATCATTTGGCCTTTCTTCTTCTTTTTATTTGTGCTAGTCGAAACTAGCATCTTCTTCTTACACTTTCTTTCTTCCTTTCTTGAAGATTAGGACCAAAAGTACCCTCCTCTATTCATGTTTTTCCCAAACTCTTTAGCCAAACTCTCATCTCTTTTACTGAAATTTCCCTTTCATTTTCTTTCATCTTGGCGATTGTGAGGTGTGGTGTTGGAAAGGGTAAGTAGGTAAGGCCAATGCCTTATGTTATCCCTCTGTTCTCTCGTCGACATCTACATGGGTAAAAGTTGGTTTTGGGTTTTGTTGGAAAGGTGTTAACTTCTTGTTTTGGTAATCATTTCGTTATAGGGTCTCCGATGGCGATCAAGGAAGCGACCACCTTTGTTTAGTCGATTGGTAGGTGGTGGTAAGAGGTTGGATGTTGGTTTATTCTTTTAGTTTTCGACTTGTAAGACTAATTGTTTATGTTTTAAGGAACCATTTGCAAAGGTAAGGCTTAACACAATCCCTTTGGGTTATCTATTTTGGCCGAATCTATGCTAATCTCCTATTTGGCCGTTTTTAGGAGCAAAGGTTATCGAGGATTGATTACCTAGTAATATGTTAATAATATGTTCGTGTATTAAGTGAAATAGTTTGATGATTGCTATGGTACCCAATGGGGTATGTGTTCGGATCCGGGTAAGTTCGTTCCATTGCGAGTTCTCTTAAGGGTATATGCTAGCATGATTGCTGATGTGTGTAATATGTGAGGTGATACTATATTAGCATGTTTGCACTATGGCATGATTTGCATCAGTATGACATGTATGGGTGATATGAGTGGAGGGGGAAAATATGATATCCGTGTCTTTGGGACACTGTGTCTTTGGGACACCAGAGGTTTGGCACCTCCAGTGGTTTGGTACCACAAATGATATTTTGTGACTTTGGGTCACCAGAGGTTTGGCATAGCACCACGGTGGGTTGGCCCCACAGCTGATTATACGGATTGACGCCATGATTTGGTATCACACGATGGGTTGGCCCCATCATCGGATTTGTGATTGCGATCACCGGTGATTTGGTAATGGTTTGACACCACCGTGGGTTGGCCCCACTTATGAGATCTGGGATTGTCGCTAGTGATTTGATATCACATGATGGGTTGGCCCCATCATCGGATTATTCGTGACTTGGTCACGGTGGTTTGGCACCACATTATGGATATCGTGACTTTGGGTCACGGTGGTTTAGCACCACCGGTGGTTTGGTACCACACGGGTAGAGAAGGTGTAATGGATGGTTAGGAGCAGGTGCATTAATTGTATTGTTTTGCTATGATGTGTGTTAGCATGTTGTATTATCGGAGGGGATTTATACATCGAGTCTTGCGACTCACTCTCTCCTTTGACATTTCGGTGACACTTAGACGTGGACAGTGGTACTTAAGCTTATTTATTACTATTTGGTTTTATTTGGGTTTGTAAATGGCCTTTTAAAATTATGTTTTGCTATGTTTATGTTTAAAATAGGTCCTTGATATGCCTTAATAAATTAATTGGGTTAAGATTTGCTAAAACTTGGAAAGATAATGATTTCAAAAGTTTATATTTTAAACTATACCATCGGGTATCACACTAAGATTTGGAATAAAGGGACTCAAATGTTTTCTAACTTAAACTCGATTTTCTACTAAGTCAAAATGTTCTAGTAACAATCGTAATCGACTTGAATTTCTAAATGAAATAAACGTGTTTTAAGTTATTCGATTCGTGGTGTCTTGATTGGTTTGGGGGTGCTAATTGTGGTATCGAGCCAAATCCGCCTGTAAGTACCCTTACTATTGTTTGTGATAATGATATTGATGAGATGTGATTGATAGTAAGACTACTTTAGAAACTAAAAGCGATAGGGTCGAGTGGACTCGCAAAAACAAAGCTCCTTTAATATTCATAAGACTTTGCTTTAAAAGCAGTGGAATAATTATCGATGCATAAAATTCTTTTGAGAAAATGAGATCTGGATTCATCACCGCCTAGAGGTGGTGAGTTTCAAGATCGACCGGGGATGACGCATGTCACAAAGCGATGTTTGCGAGTTTTAGAAAGGGTATTTGGAGTAGGTGGAGGCGCAGGAGTTAGGAAATCATGCTGAGCGACTTCGGCAAACAGTATGACTCATGCTAGGGGTATGGTGGCTCTTGAACATGAGAGGTGTGTTCGTTTTGAGGATGGCTGCGAGATGAATTAAGGTTGTTGATTGCGCCCTAGCAGAGCGTGAATTTGCTATTCGTTAAAAAGGTGAAGGTAGCCGAGGGTATTAAAGAGTACGTGAGGCAAGGCATGGATAGGAACAAACACAAGAGGAGTTTTGGATCTTCCGGTCGTCGTGTAATCCGCAGAAAGGGCTAGGCGAGTGGGTCGAATCGCCTAGTAGGTTTGTTCTCGCTAGCCGTGGACCGCCGCTTGATGTAACCGCTGTGGGAAAGCTCATTGGGGAGGATATTGGATTTGGTGGTAGAAATTTGTTTTGAGTATGGCTCATTGGACCACCGTGTGAGGGACTATCCACGCAAGTTGGCTAGGATTGATCCAGAGTCGCCGTGCTCGATCTGAAATAATGGACCACCACCGCAGAGGGGCCGAGGTAATGGCGAGGAGGTAATGGTTACTGGTGGGGGCCGTGGAGCACCTAAGGCGGGAGGTGCAGTAATGCCGAGGCAGACGGTAGGGACTAGTGTATCTTGGCGAGGCACCGAGAGGAGGCGACGTGCAGGCACGCCATAACCAGACGTTTTTAATCTTTGGTTCTCCATTTCTTGCTTTGATTGATGTGGGTTCAACACATTCATATGTTGCAAGTAGCATAGTGAAGACCATGGATTTAGACTCGAGATATCTTCTAGGCGGATGACCGTAATAAGCCCTCAGGTCACTCATGTAGTTGTAGATAAGTCGTGTATAGAGACGCACCTCTAGAACCCAAGGGGTAGTGTTTGTGGTCGATCGATGGAACCGCCGCTTGGGGAGTTCGATCGATTCTCAGATGGACCGGTGGTTAAGTACCAGCGAAGTTGGATTCTTGTGACTAAGTTTACATGGTTCTAAATGACTAAGGGTGATGAGGTAGTTCGATCGGTAATAGGAGAAATTATCGTCCAATGTGGTATCTCGCCTGAAAGCCAGAAGATGGTCGAAAGGGCATGAAGCATATGTGGTTCATGTGTATGCCTTGGAGGCTAAAGAGTCTGCTGTGGAGCGGTTGGACGATTAGGGAATTTGTTGATGTGTTTCTGAGGAGCTTCGGGTTTGCCACCGGATCGTGAGGTAGAGTTCGGGATAGATCATTACCCGGAACCGCCAAGATTTATAGCTCCGCATGGATGGCGCCTAAAGAGTTAGTGGAGCTTAAGGCTCGGATCCGTGAATTGTTGGACCGAGGCTTTATCGGGCCAAGTGTTTCATTGGGAGCGCTTTACTCTTTGTCAAGAAGAAAAACGGTACTATGCGGATGTGTATAGACTACCGCTAATCGAATAAGTGACGATCAAAACAAGTATCCACGCCTCGGATAGATGACTTGTTTGATCATTTGAAGCGCGTCGATTTTCTCGAAGATCGATTTAAGGTCCAGGTATCACCGATTAAAGGTGAAGGAGGCGGATATCGCAAGACGGCATTTCGTACTCGGTATGGGCACTTTGAGTTCTTAGTTATGCCGTTTGGGTTGACTAATGCGCCGGTAGCCTTCATGGATATGATGAATAGGGTGTTCCAGTAGTATTTAGATCAGTTCGTAGTGGTTTTTATCGACGACATCTTGGTATATTCAAGGACCGAGGAGGAACATGATGCATTTATGGGTGGTATTGTAGATTCTCGAGGGAAAATGACTTTATGCGAAGTTTAGTAAATGCGAAGTTACGGCTTAGGAGGTGGCGTTCTTGGGTCATGTAGTATCGGTGAGGGATTAGAGTGGATCCTCGAAAAATTGAGGCGGTTTTGGATTGAAGCCGCCTAGGTCGAGAGTCGAGGTTCTGAGTTTTTCGGGTTTGGCGAGGATACTACCGAAGGTTTGTAGAGGGGTTTCGTTGATCGCAAAGACCATGACCAAATTATTAAGGAAAGGGGTTACATTCATTTGGGACCGAAGCGGCAGGAGAGCTTCGACAAGTTGAAGAAGATTTTGACCGAAGCTCGGTCCTAATTCAACCCGAGGTGGTAAGGAATTTCACGGTGTATTGCGATGCATCACATCTGAGTTTGGGTTGTGTCTTGCAGAAGGAAGGTTGTGGCTTACGATCTCGACGGTGAGGCCACATGAGGTAAATTATCCAACGCACGATCTGGAGCTAGCGGTAGTCTTTGCCTTGAAGATTTGGAGGCATTACTTGTACGGAGAGAAATCGATAGTCTACACGGATCACAAGAGTCTGAAGTACCTTCGACTCGGAAAGACTTGAATCGAGGCAACCACGGATGGATTGAGTTGCTGAAAGATTACGACGCTCAATTGAGTATCACCGGGCAAGGCTAATGTTGTGGCGAGCGCGTTGAGCCGTAAGGTTGTTTGGATCTAAGAGCGATGTTTGCCCACTTGAGTTTGTATGACGACGGAGTATTCAGCGAGCTACAAAGTTAAGCCTACTTGGGTTGAAATGGATCGGAGAAAAATAGTTGATGGATAAGGTTTTGAGTCGCGAGAGGACACAAGTGCAGAATGATGGTTTGGAGGGTTACATTTGTCTAGTGATGGGGTCTTTGTATTTTGGGGAAAGCTTGTATGCCGAGAAACACCGAGTTAAGGCAGAAGATTCTTCAGACGCTCAGCATGATCCATATGCTATGCATCTGGAGGTAGCAAAATGTATAGGGATCTCGAGAGAACATTTACGTGGTAAGATCGAAAAAGGAAGTGACGAGTTTGTAGGAAGTGTCGACATGTCGGTGGTCAAGGTGAGCATCGATTGCCGTCGAGGTTGCTTGACCAATGAAGATTCCTCGGTGGAAATGGGAAAGGATAACCATGGATTTAAATCGGTGGATTACCGCTTACACCGAGCAAGAAGGATTGATTTGGGTAATTGTGGATCGATTGACTAAATCACTCACTTTATCCGGTGAGGGTGGATTACTCACTTGAGAGGTTGGCGGTGTATGTGTCGAGAAAATGAGATCGCACGGTGTGCGGTATCAATCATCTCGGATAGGGATCCCAGATTACGTCAAGGTTCTGGAAAGCGTTGCATCAGGCTCTGGGCACGCGGTTGGATTTCAGCACGACATTTCATTCGCAGACTGACGGGTAGTCGGAAAGGGTTATACAGATCTTGGAGGACATGTTACGAGGTTGTGTATTAGACTTCAGGGGTAGTTGGGAGGAATATCTATCGTTAGCTGAATTCGCCTACAATAATAGTTACCAAGCAAGCATCAAGATGGCACCATATGAGGCGTTGTACGGTAGGAAGTGTCGCTCACCTACTTGTTGGACAGAGTTAAGGGAACGTCGGTTGTTGGGACCAGAGTTGGTTGTTGAGACCGAAGACAAGGTTAAGTTGATTCAGCCGATTGAAGGAAGCTTGAACCGATGTAAGTCCTATGCCGATCCTAAGCGAGAGATATTGAATTTGCCGTGGGAGATCAAGTTTTTCCAAGGTCTCACCATGGAAGAAAGTGGTAAGGTTCGGAAGGAAAGGCAAGCTAAGTCCGAGATTTATTGGGCCGTATAAGGTACTGAGACGAGTGGGACTAGTAGCATATCGCCTTGAGTTGCCGTGAGCTAAGTCGATTCACGACGTGTTCCACGTTCGATGCTTAGGCGTTATCGCTCGATCCATCACTGCGTGGTGGCGATGGAAGAGATCGAGGTAAACCCAAATTTGACCATAGAGGAAGAGCCTGTACAGATTTTAGATCGGGATGTGAAGGTTCTGCGCAGGAAGTCTGTGCCTTTGGTTAAGGTACTATGGCGGAATCATGGCATGGAAGAAGCTATGTGGGAACCCGAGGATGTGATGAGACAGCAATACCCGCAACTCTTTCGATCGAGGTAATTTTGGGTCGAAATTATTTTAAGGGGTAGAAGCGTAATATCTCGGTTTGGGGCTATTTTGTGGTGGCTTTTGTTTGCATGTTAATGGCTTGCTATGTTGTTGTTTGTGTGGTTTCGGGGCTTAGTTATAAGCTAGGAGTGAGCCTGAGTAGGTGGGAAAATTTTTGTTTTTGGGCTTTATGGTGAATTGTTGCACAAGTGATGAGCTAGCAAAGTGGCAAAGCATGCGCCACTTAGAGCTTTGTGTGATGTCAAGTGCAAGGGAGGATGTCACAGGTTCAAGCTGCGAAAATCCCTATTTTGCATCCATTTTGTGGCATGGAGGGAGGAGTTGTAGGCGGTCGACTACGCCTTGGACCAAGTCAAAACTTCAAACAATGGGTGGAGAGTGAAAGTAGGAGGAGACTAGTTCAACTAGTTTGAATTGGTGGCATGGGAGTGTTTGGGGAGTTTGGCGGATTTTGAGAGGTTTTGGGGAGTGGCGGTTGGTAAGTGTTGTGGAGGAGTGTGTCTGAATGTTCATTTTGGCATTTTGGTACATTTTCGGTCAAAGAGTGGTAAGCAAAGCTCTCTTCACTTGCAAATAGCCTAAGCGAAAAACCCTTCCATTTTGCTTCTTGAAGGCAGAAACCCCAAGCAACTTTATTTGCCAAACTTTGCACTTTTATTTTTTCTACACTTTGTGTTGCCAATCAAATGCCCCATTCGCTTTCTCCATTTCCTCTTCATTCAAACCGAAAGCTTCAACAATCATACCCTTGCCGAATTTGCTTTGTTGTTTCCATCATTTTGGTAGCCGAATGCTCCCTTGATCTCTTTGTTTTGCTTCTTGCTCTCTTTTTATCATTTGGCGAACCTCCTTTCTTCTTCTTTTCATTTGTGCTAAGCTTTCAAACTAGTACTTTCTTTCTTCCTTTCTTGAAGATTAGTAGCGAAACTCATTCTCCAAAACACCTTCTCCATTTCTTCTCTTTTAGAAATTTCCCTTTCTAATCTTGGCCGATTGTGAGGTGTGGTGGATCGCTTTTGGGTGTTGTTTTCAAGCGTTGGAAAGGGTAAGTAGGTAGACATCTACATGGGTAAGAGTTGGTTTTGGGTTTTGTTGGAAAGGTGTTAACTTCTTGTTTTGGTAATCATTTCGTTATAGGGGTGGCGATGTCAATTGGTAGGTGGTGGTAAGAGGTTGGATGTTGGTTTATTCTTTTAGGACTTGTGAGACTAATTGTTTATGTTTTAAGGAACCATTGTTTGGTTCGGTTTTGTGAACCATTTGCAAAGGTAAGGCTTAACGCAATCCCTTTGGGTTAAGCCTAGGGTGCTAACATTATCGATTACCTAGTAATATGTTAATAATATGTTCATGTATTAAGTGAAACAAGATGATGATTGCTATGGTACCCAATGGGGTATGTGTTCTGGATCGGGTAAGTTCGCTCCATTGCGAGTTCTCTTAAGGGTATATGCTAGCATGATTGCTTATGTGTGTAATATGTGAGGTGATACTATATTAGCATGTTTGCACTATGGCATGATTTGCATCGAGATGACATGTATGGGTGATATGAGTGGAGGGAAAATATGATATCCGTGTCTTTGGGACTTTGTGTCTTTGGGACACGGAGGTTTGGCACCTCCGGTGGTTTGGTACCACAAATGATATTTTGTGACTTTGGGTCACCAGAGGTTTGGCACCTCGGCGTCTCGCCCCAGTTGGCTTAGCACCACGGTGGGTTGGCCCCATCATCGGATTTGTGGATCATGCGGTCACCAAAGTGATTTAGTATCACACTTGTGTCTTTGGGACACAGAGGTTTGGCACCTCATTGCGACTCGTCCCCGTGGTTTGACACCACCGTGGGTTGGCCCCACTTATGAGATCTGGGATTATCGCTAGTGATTTGGTATCACACGATGGGTTGGCCCCATCATCGGATTATTTGTGACTTGGTCACCGGTGGTTTGGCACCACATTATGGATATCGTGACTTTGGGTCACCAGTGGTTTGGCACCACCAAAGTGGTTTGGTACCACACGAGGTAGAGAAGGTGTAATGGATGGTTAGGAACAGGTGCATTAATTGTATTGTTTTGCTATGATGTGTGTTAGCATGTTGTGTTATCGGGAGGGGGATTTATACACTGAGTCTTGCGACTCACTCTCTCCTTTGACATTTCAGGTGACACTTAGACGCGGACATGGTGCCGGGATGGACTCGAGGTGCTCATGCCATGCTGAAATAAGGATTTGCTCAGACTTTTATAAAATTTGGTACTTAAGCTTATTTATTACTATTTGGTTTTTATTTGGGTTTGTAAATGGCCTTTTAAAATTATGTTTTGCTATGTTTATGTTTAAAATAGGTCCTTGATATGCCTTAATAAATTAATTGGGTTAAGATTTGCTAAAACTTGGAAAGATAATGATTTCAAAAGCGATATTTTAAACTAGACCATCGGGTATCACACTAAGATTTGGAATAAAGGGGACTCAAATGTTTTTCTAACTTAAACTCGATTTTCTACTAAGTCAAAATGTTCTAGTAACAATCAGAACGACTTGAATTTCTAAATGAAATAAACGTGTTTCTAACTTCATAACCGATTAAGTTTTGAAATTCTGAAGTTTTCAAACAAAACATCGTTCTCAAACAATCATGCCCAAGATTTACGCAAGTATGAAATTTACCAAAGGGTTTTATCAAACTTTTAAGCGAAACCTATCTTCGCCAAAACACGATTTCTCCTCAGTAACATAACGGATTCGGTCGTGGTGTATTGACTGGGTTTGAGGTGTTACAGAAATAATTGTAGTGTGATAAATGTGAAAACTCACTTGAGATGAGTTGTATAACTATGATAATATTTTATTTATGATAAGTAGTAAATTATATACATGTGATCACGAGAGTCAAGTTATGGGGCTCTGTGATCTCACCCCCTTACCACAGCGGAATTATGATGAGATGTTATGAGAGTCAAATTGAGTAAGTTAGTATGTGATTAATGTAGTATTTATGTTAGCATTTTGAAAATGCTTGGTGTCACATTGATACATGATGCTCTACTAGGTTGAGTAATTGTTGTTGAACGTGAGGCTGAAGTCCTTGGGGACTAGAATAAAAAGGCTATCATTGAGATATGAATTAGATAAGGTCCCGTATAAGACTATGTTCGAGGAATGGCCTCGGCACCAAGATATGATTCTATAAAAGACCATATTTGTAATATGGCAATGTTAATGAATATCAGACTCGTGTAAGACCACATACATAATATGGCATCGATACTTGATGAGGAAGACCATATGAGACATTATCCGGAGATATGGCATTGGCAATTAAAGGAGATTCCATATGAGACCATCACTAGAATGTGACATTGGTTATGTACCTACATGAAGGACGGTGGATATGCGACTTTGGCTATCCCTGGTAATCAATGGGACGGATATATGAGTATAGAGGTAGAAATGAGGATTGTGTCAAAATCATGTAAATGAGTGAATACAGTCCCTTGTGAGCGAGTTGCAAGGAAACAAATACGGAGTGAGGCATGGTATATGCTTAATAAAGGTGATTATTAGTAAATACATTTGAAAGCTTTAACAATTGTATTGATTATGCATTGTTAAGAACAAAGGGAAGTTAACCTAAGCTATTTGATGCAAGTGAGTAGGAAGCCTGAGCTGTATGTTTGTAGAGATCCTTTTTAATTTGAGGTTTGTTAATGAAAAGAATTGTTAAAGAGTTTGAGGATGAAATGGCTAAAGAAACAACATTGAACTGTGAAAGTGTTCAACTATGATAACCATAACTGTATGGATCATAATGATCTCTTTAAGTATTAAGTGTTAAGAACTTTTGCCTTTTTGGAGGCAACGTAGTTGTTTATCTCATGAAATGAGATAGTACGAGAAGATTAGCTGGCTTCGAAATTAGATTAAATGGTTGTCGATTTAGTAATTGGGATTGACATTCCTTTATATCCTTGTAACCTTATACTTGTATTTTAAGGAAGAAGTCCGTGATGATTTTAGTATAAGAAGTGAAATCACCAGTTTCACATTGTATGATGGGCCTTCGAGTAAGTCGAATAGAGTTAATGGATTTGATCGAAATGTTCCTAAGATCGTGAGATATGATGCTAGTAAAAGTTTTAGATTAGCACAGCAAAAGAAGCTTAGAATTGAGTGTGCTAGGAAATGTTCTCTTTGTGGAAAAAGGAGTAGATTAATATATTGACACATGATTTGAGTTTTGTGTATATTCATACATGAATCAGTAAAGAGGATAAAATTGTGTATATATGAGAGTAGGGAGCATAATACAAAGATATGCTCACCGGAATGTTCAAACTATGATAGTTGAGTTGAAAGCTATAGAAAGAACTACTAATTGGAAGTTCTAGTACTGAGTTCAGTCTAAATCGAGAAAAAAGAGTTGATTGTTTAATGATCCGTGGAAAAAAATCAATATTTATTTTTGAATTTTGATAAGTGAGAATATCTTATGCTACAAGAGATTTTGAGAATGAATTGGTGGAAACGAACAAGGCATATTAGTGTTTAACTATTATGTTGGTCCTTATGCGGAGGGTATAGTTATTGTAATACTTTATGAGGCCCCAATTCTTGATAGTAGAGGCCTCATAGTCCATCCCATGGATAGTATCATGTTGTCGAATAAAAGATCCTTGTTAAGCAATACGAGTTAGTTAGCTCGAGTTAGTTACTCGGTAGACTATTAGTTGGTAATATCTTAGTTTCAGCAAGGTTAATGACTAAAGCGAGTCTTCCTTTCTGAGTAGAGGAGTTCAGAAATGAGGTAGTAAATGGTATTTAAAAAAAAAGCTCTGAATGAGTTTATTCCAGGCGTCAAAATCTAGGTTGGATAAGATTTTCGTTGTCGATATTTCCTTGAGATAGAATTTGAATAACGATGAGTCCTGAACTTATTCAGAAGTTTCGGGGTAAAAGATTCAGTTATAGCATATGTGCTAAAACAAGAGAAAAAGAAGAATGATTATGTGCATAAATGTGTTGACAAGTAGAGTACATTTCACGACATAATTGAGTTAGGGTCAAAGGTGGTTGACTACTAAAAGATGAGTGTTAAAGTGTACAAATCAAGACTATTACCTTCGATAAATACTTTAATGAGAAAGTGAGATGAAACCTTATGGATTTCTAATTTAGTTGGACAATATTCCCAAAAAGGGGATGTCTTTCGAATTGTAGTGGATTGATTAGTGTAGATTCGAATGATCATTTGGATATATATATATATATATATATATATAGAATTCCAAATTGGTGGATTGTTGAATACAATATATCTGTGAGAAGAAGGATAACGTAAATCTCAAGTTACGTTTCGACCTTATGTATCACAGCTTAAGAGTTGTTGGTAAGAGAAACTTGAGGATACGTGAGATTGTGATTTTGAAGAGTTGAGGGAAATGTTTTAAGAAAGTTAGTAACAACTCTTCCTGATAAGATTTTTGGGGACGAAAATCCTTAAGGGGGAGAATTGTAACAGCCCGATTTAGGGGCTAGTCAGAACAGTGATCTCAAAATCACTAATTCAAGGATAGATAAAATTATTTTCATGTTATGCTATGTGTTATAACATGTTTATAAGGATGTATGAAAATGTTGGTGCATTAATTTTAGCAATTTCTAGCTAATTTGTGAAGAAGGACTAAATCGCATAAGTGCGAAGTTCTATTTTATTTGCAAAAGGTGCCAAATAGCTATGGGCTATTAATTGAAGGCCCCAATTGTGCAAGTTGGCCTTGTTTTAAGTGAGTAGGCCGGCCATGTGACATAGGGGACAAGAATTTTTAACTTTGGTCAAAATAAGAGGGAATTAGGTGAAAAAAATAAATAAAATAAGGTGAGTAAAAGATGTTATCATCTTTCACTATTCACCTATCTTCTCTCCACCGAAAATTGAAAAAGCAATGGAGCTTTGGGGGTTTGAAATTTTAGCCAAGCTATCTCCCTTATTAGTAAGTGATTTTGATGACTTTTCTTGATAAAAATTGTACTTTTGGAGTCCCCAAAGCTTAAGATAGCTAATGAGGGGACTATTTTGCAATATGGTTGAGAGTCTAGGGACTTGCCATTAGAGAGTCTATGCTGGTTGCTGAGTTTTTATGGAATAAAATGAATGATAAGATGATGAGAGACAACTTTTGTGAAGGGTGTTGTCATGAAAACATCTAATTGGAACTAAAATGCAAAAATTGTGATTTGTTCATTAAAGCATGAAATAGTTGGAATTATGAGTAGTTGTAAGAGGATTAAATGTTCAGCTAAGTTTTTTTAACAAGAAAATGTGATAAAAATTTATTTACGAGCCTAGGGGCAAAATCATAATTTTGCCAAAGTGTAGGGGCAAAATAGTCATTTTTTCCTAAAGTGTAGTTTACTGTGAATTGTGATTTAAAAGTGATTAAATCACTAAATTCCATTGTTCTAGATCAAAGAAAATGAGTTTCAGACCTAAAACGAGTGAAAAGAGAAATGTGGGCAAAAAGGTCCCTTTCGGCCCTTTCGTCATCGAGGCAAGTTCATGTGCAAATATTGAAAGTATGGATGAGTTTATGTAAGTATTCCAATTTTGTATGGAATATATATTCACTCTATAGATGTATGATACATATATCATTTGATGAGATGCCATGAGAATTGAGTCCTAGAGTAATGAGAAATGCATGTAGATTGTTGAGACGATAGTTAAAGCCTCGTATAAGACCATATTGAATTATGGCTTCGATGTAAGAATTTGTATAAGACCATGTCAGGGACATGGAATCGACTTGTTAATCCAAGTAAGACCCTATTGGGGTACAATTTCTATGTGGCTTATGTGTATGAGACTCAAGAGAATATTTTAGAACTTGAGTATTTCAGCAGATATGATGAATGTATATGGTTGTACCATGAGAAGCACATGTATGTGTTAGAAATGAAAGGTGATGAACTTAATGTATGATGAACCCTTCGTGGGAATATAAATAATGCACCTTAGTTGCATGAGATAGATTTATTGACGTAGTGCGTGAATGTTAGCAAGAATAAAAGTGTACGTAAATGTTCTTGAATGAACATTTAAGATAGAGGTAAGCTGGTGGGTTGTTATTCACGAGTGATAAATGACGGTGAGCTATGTGCGGTATTACCTCATTGTTGGTAGTGGTGGGTACACGCGATACCATCGGTTGTATTATCTTGGTGAGCTAAGTCGTAACCCCAGAGATGGGTACCTTATTGAAAATGTTTGATATGTTGTCTTATGTGATTACATGACAATCAGTGCAGGAATGGAATCTAGTTAAACGAGCAACTGTCTTGTAGTACTATAAGAGATAGAATACGTAAACTTCAAAAGCGATTGAGTAAGCTTCAAGAGCGATTGAGTAAGAAAACATTAGTTAATGGGAAAGACCCAGTATAAAGATGCTTTGTGGTGGTGTATGTTCAATGAACTTATAAATTATCATTTTATGCAGATGAACTTACTAAGCATTATTGCTTACTCCTCTTTCTTTCCCATCTCTTATAGGTTATTTTAACTAGCTCGAGTTGGAGGCTGCCGGAGATGTTATCACACTATCGGCGAGACATTGTACGAGGTATCAAGACTTTCTGAGTCATGGCATGTATAGGGCTAGAATTTAAGGTTGATTAAGTTGTTAATGTACCAGATTATGTTGGCCTAAGAGGGCTTATAGATTAAAAGTGTATAGCCATTGGTAATGGCTTAAGTCATTGTAATTGTATGGGAGGAAAACCTTATTTTCATGAATCAATGTATAAGATCATATGTTTTAGTTGATAAATTGAGCCTTTACTAAATTGGTATATGTATGCGTGTAGGTGAGAGTGGTAAGAAGGCTTGGTAGATAGCCTCTAAGTGTACACACAATTAGACACACGGGCATGTGTCTAGGCCGTGCAAACCCTACACCTTATTATTAAATGTTAGAATAGGCCACGGGTAGATCCCACGGCCGTGTGCATGAGCCGTGTAAGACCCACGGCTTGGGCATGGGCGTGTGCTCAGGCCATGTCGAATAAGTCAGTAGCTCCACACGGTTGGAGGGCACGGGCATGTCAAGGCTGTGTCAGATAAGTCAGTAGGTCCCCACGGATGGGAAACATTGGCGTGTTTAGGGGTGCATGGGCGTGCCCCAAACCACACGTGCATGTAACCTCTGATTTTGGGAGAGGATTTTTGATAAGTTCTGAAAGTCCAAACAAGTGTTTAAGGCCTCGTATGACCATGATACGTATGTCTAGACCAAGAAAGAAAGGTTTTAAGTCGAAACGAAATTTTATAACCAGTAAGTACATGATTAAGTGAGTTCAAGCATGGTAATGTCTCGCATCCAGTCTTAGCATCGGACCTGGCTACGGGGTGTTACATTCTCCACATTTTATTCTTAAAGCCTACCTACTAACTCCCAGGGTTTTACTCACCTAAAACCAAAATTTTCCTAAAACCCAAGTTTGATCCCGGGACTTCATAGAAGCCCCCTAACCTTCCAAAGTCACTCACCTAATAGGTCCAACTTGCACTAGTGCCATTCTCATGTTCCCAAAAATTTTAAACGCTCCACGTCCAAGGCCCAATGGGTCCAATTCTATTAGGTCCAAATTCGGGTCCTTACAAATCTACCTCCTTAAAGAAATTTCGTCCTCTAAATTTCCAACTAATATGGTAGTCATGAAACCACTATCCCACTACACTACCGCTGCACCACTTTGGTTCCAATAACACTAATACACTTCTAACCTAATCTAGAAACCTCTTCCCCCAACCAGATATCCAACCACACTAACAAACAGGTATTTATCACACATTCATAAAATTTCCTACATTCAACCAAAACATACCCGATTTAATGGGGATGGAATAATCTCGAGCCCTATGCTCTTTAGACCCGCATCTCATGCATGCTCCTGTCCTCCTCCAGCATTCACTCGGATGATGCCTTTTGTAATGTTGGTAAGCTGAAAAGTTTGGGCATACCTTAACATGCTTCACAGAATGAGATTGCGACTCTAGAGGACCACGATCTCTTTTCCTCTTACAATCCACACACCCGACTTGAAGTGCTTCACCGATTCCTTTAACCTCCTCCAATACCTCCCTAACATGCTGAGTCAGCATATCAGCTCCAGTTCAGTCATGGGACCCCGTCTCAGTAACTGGTGATATAGGTGCTTCCATTTTAGGCATGTGCCCTGATGCTAAGGATCCAGCCCTAACATCTCAGCCTCTACCACGGTCACGTGTACCTCATCCATGTCCCCTTGTACTCATGTTGCTAAATCAAATTAATCTGATTAAAAATTTTATGAATCAGTATGTAATTCAGTGTATATTAACAAATGTTTTATGGAAAGTAGATATAAGAGTTGTTTTTGTAGATCAAATTTCCTAATGTCTCAGTCTCTATAAGCTTTGCTCCTATACCTAACAATCTTAGTATACTACCACTAACTCTAATAATTTCTTGCTATAATCATTTCAACAAATCAACAGACATAAGGTAAGAGAACTTACGGATTTGGTGCCGGAGACTCGGGTGCCATACTTCCAAATAAGGTACATTTTTCTTAACCAAATTTCAAACAATTTGAATAAAACATTTTCGAACCCATTCTACAGCCGAGTTTTGCAACCTGGCTCTAATACCATAAAATGTAACACCCCAAACCCGACCTGCACGTTACAACTGGATCTGGCATGTCACATAGAGAGGTTGTCTAAAAAAACTAAGTGTGCGTTCGTTAGAAAGTTCATATTCTTTTTGAAACTTCGAGTTTACATGTTTGTTAATAAAACCCCGATTTACGAAATGTCTCTTTTATAAAGTTTTTATTATTTTGCAAACCGCTTTTGTTATAAAAATTGAATTTTGAATATTTGCGGTAACATGGTATTTTGGAAAACAACTATTAAAGTTTTAGGAAACCTCTATATTAAACATTTAATAATCAATAATAATAGAAATGGAAGCTTAAAAGAAAATTTAAATCCAAATGCCTTATTACAATAATAAACCCAAAATAAAGTCTTAAAATTAAAGCGAAATGGAAGTTTACCAAAGTTCACGATGTATGGCCACCACCAAGTCCTCCACGGCTCCAAGTCCTCTATCGCTGGGAATCACCTGCAGGGTTATGGGAACAAGAGGTGAGTTACAAGAACTCAGTGTGCAATCCCTTATATGGTCTCTAACTGGGCCTTAGCCCTTACGATAACAAATTTGGGCCCAAGCCTTATAATCATGAGAGTGTAAATAATGTAATGCAACTCAACCCGATCCAACCAACACACCCCTGTACCAGCCAATCACACCTGTGGGGATCAAGTCAACCCACCCTACCAAACACACCAATATTGCAGACAAGCTGGTAATCACAGAATATTTGTGGCTGAGCCACCAGAGTCATAATTATGTGTATATATATTATGGCTATGCCACCAGGCTACACTACTCTTCAATCATTAACCCGTCCCATGCAAGATGATAAGATGCAATATACATATCAACATATAAAAATGTATTGTAACATACACACGTTGCTCAACAACACTGAGGGTAAAACGGTCAACCAACCCATCAATGGTATTTTGGTAATTTTGTAACCTAAGGGTATTTTAGTAATTTCACCTTTAATGGCCTTTTCGAAGGCCTACTGTCGTCTCGAGCTACACGGGACTCTTTTTAAGTCACTTACAGATTTAATGGGCCTAAAAATCTATCTTAGGCCCAATCGGGACCACACGCTCGTGTGGCCCATTTCGCATGCTTTCGGTCTCAGATTTATAGATTTCGCATTCGGCCTATCAGTGGATAGTTTTTGACAGTTTTGCCCAAGTGGGCCGGTTAGCCTGTTGGGCCCTTTTGGCCCTTTTCGGTAAGGTTAGGCTCATTACAGCCTCGGTATCGCAAGAGTGTTCACCACATCTCAACGACTTAATGACACTATCCGCATCTCGATTCACTACTACGACCACTCGCATGCTCTAGTGGTCACAGTTGCCGGCTTTTCATCTTTTCACCGTTACGCAGAATATCGCAAGCATTTATCGGAAGGGTGTGAGATTACACACCTGTTTTGGGATATGTGATATGATACGCTCTGAGGCACCAACGATCCAAGAATTCCACTGCAAGGGAAGATTGTCCAACGTTTCCTTGATTTAAGCCCGTCAAGTCCCTTGCAACTGAGAAGCAGTGTTAGCCATTAAACTCATATCCAATCTTATAATCATAAGAGCCTTTCGGCTTGAAAATGAATAACCCAACATTAAAACCCCATCACCCTATATTCGGCCTTAACCCCACTTGCCAACCAACCTCCGAAAACCAAGACTAGCAAAGCGATATGGGGAATGCTAGCACTCCAACAGATTCGGCTTCAAGTCTGAGATGAGTCGCATGAGAAGAAGAGATTCGGCCTTGCAAGAAGAATAAAGGTTTCGGCTTTAGAGAGAAGAGAAAAGAAAGAATCGATGAAAAAGAGATAAGGAAAAAATTACCTTGTGTTCACAATAGTACCAAATAGCCAAGGTAGATTCGGCAGAAAATAATCCCTCATGCTTCAGGCTACTCGAGAAGCACCGCTTCAAATTTGGGGAAAGTAGAGGTTTGGTTAGTGGAGAAAAATTAAAGAAGCAAGGAAGAAGAAAAGTAGAAGAAAAGAGGTTCGGCAATGAAGAACACACAAGAGGAATGAGATGAGAGGAAAGTAGAAGAGAATATGTAAAAAGGAGTGAAAAGGAGAGATTCGGCCAAGGTTCACAAGGTAACGAGCTAAAGCATCCAGGTATGAAACCAAAAGAACGAGAGGAAAAAGGTGATCTCATAAATTCAAAACTAGCACAAATGATTCGCAAAAGACCCAAAATGCACAAATGCAAGCCAAAAGAAACTCTAAAGAATTTCGGCACTCTCCCCTATATAAAGCCGAAAAATGCTACCTCAACCTCATTAACTCAGTTGAAAATTCCCTTTGCTAGACTCCCACATTCGGCCACCTCTTCCCACACCTTGAATCCCATGATTCTCACCCCAAATCACTCCACCATTCACTCTCCACCTTCCATTAAAACATTTTGACCACTTCAAACCTTCACCAAGTGGAGTCCCACTCCAACTCCACCCCTTCTTCTCCTTGAGCACAAAATAAAACTCCACTATGCAGCATGTGGGATTCAAACACTCTCCTACCTTGCTTTCACACTGACGCCATCTCCACTCCACCATCTGACCATTTGTGTCTTAAATCGTGCACAATAAAATTTAAGCCTACAGCCAAAGTCTAATTCCCTTTAAAAGAAAATAATCTAAAAGAAAAGTAAAACCAAGATTAGAACCTTGGATCCCTTGCCTCCCTATGTGATGTCATTCCCTTTTCTCCTATGTGGCGTCACTTTGCCACTACACCACAAGCTCCTCTTATGTCATTTTTCTCCACATTTTATTCTTAAAGCCTACCTACTAACTCTCAGGGTTTTACTTACCTAAAACCAAAATTTTCTTAAAACTCAAGTTTGATCCCGGGACTTCATAGAAGCCCCCTAACCTTCCAAAATAACACACCTAATATTGTAACACCCCAAACCTTGCCCAAACATTACGACCAGATCAGGCATGCTACGGATTGTTTATTTAAGATCAAATCCTTTGATCGCTTTGAAGAAAGCATAGTTTTGAAAAAAACTTTCAAGTAGCACGTTATTTTGAAACCTTTGCTTGTTGATTTTGAAAATATCAATTTGTTTAACCGGTTAATCATTAAATGTGAAATTTTTGAAATAAACCTTAGCTTTTGTTTGACCATGTTTGAAAAGCCCATTTTTAATTCACTTTATAATTAAATCTTTGAAAACATAAGTCTATGATCCTTGAACATGGATAATAGTAAACCGACAATTTTAAGCAAAAAGGCCTTATTACATGCTAACAAAAATAACCCAAAATTTAAAACTAAAGGGAAACCCAGAAATTGGTTCACATAATAAAAGTCTTTATGGCCCCTCGAGTCTGCCTCGATTCTCGTGACTACGATCTACTGCTCATCTGAAAAGTTTGGAAAAATAAAAGGGTGAGTCACCAAGACTCAGTGTGCAAATCCCGGAATCACATAAATGGATAAGGCCCAAAAACACATCCTGGCCTTGGCCCATACAAAACAGTAACAAAACAGATACATGCTGAATGTCCCAACCCAACCTAAAGTTCCATCCTCTACACGCCAACCCTTACAAGCCATAACACCGTGGGGATTTCTACAATCAACTCTCCATCTGCTGCACGCCATTTCGACAGCTGTGCTGCCTGTCATAAAGACCGATCACTATGTGCCCTTATAATCAGATGTGGCAGAGCCACCGATTGCCATGCGGCCTTAATAATATATTGTGGTTTAACCACCGATCACTATGTGACCTATTAATCAAATGTGGTAGAGCCACCGATCGCTAGGCGACCTTAATAATATATTGTAGTTTAACCACAGATCACTAAGTGACCTATTAACATACTCTTCCCCTTCATCGTATCAATCCCATTCCATGCATATGCACATGCAAAAGCAAAAACAACATGCCATCTACAACTTAACTGGTTATCACATATATCAATACACATAGAGAGTTTACTATGTTCACGTACCTGGCATCCTTAGCCTAACCCCTACGGGTTAATCGGCTATCCGCACAGCCTTTTCTGACTTTTTAGCCCATAACAGGTATAATACAGAAAACTTATGTGATAAAGATCTACACACCTAATTACAGACAAGACGATACTTTCTATGTCAACACTATCAGTAGCCGATACAACTATTATCTGCCTATGGTTTTGTTCCAAAGCTGGTCCACAACCCGGAGGCCAATCTCTGATGGCAGACACCGCACGCTTCTTAAACTTAGGGGTTGGTTTTATGGATCCAATTCCCTCCTTCGCCTGATCGACATTTGATTCCATCAAAAGACCTTATCAGTTGCTACCACCATAACCTATGGTTTTCAATCCTTAACATAGGATTTAGATCATGAATACACTAAAAAAACCCGATGAAAATCTAAAGAAACTCTTACCTTGAAATCCTTAAAAGAGATCTAGTTCAGAGACTAATGATTTTTGGCTTTTGGAATCTAGATGATCCGATCTATTTTGATTCCCGAGATGTCGTCCCCAAAAGAAAACGCAAGAAGAAAAGAAGTATTAGACTAATCGACAACCTCAACAACCTAAGTAGCCATTCGGTTTTGGCCTCCAAAATCGAAGGAGAAAAAATCAAAAGAAACCGGCACTTACCAACAGATTCGACTTCTCCTAACAGATTTCAACTTCTGAGAAGATCAAAAGAAAGACAGTGCAACAGGATCTATGAAGATCTGGCTATGAAGAAATCAGAAAAGAGAGAATAAAGGAAAGAACAATGATCATTTGGTTATATGAAAAAAAATGGAGAAGAGATGAGTTATGAGTTTCAGCTTTTGAAAAAAAAAAAGATGATTGAGAGAAGAGAAGTAGGATGAAAGGAAAAGTAGCAATAGAGACGGTAAAGAAAAAAAAATTTCAGCAGACTAGAGGTAGGTTCGAATTTAGCAGAATTTTGTGAAAAGTGAGTGGGAGAATGAAGACTCAAATGCCGGAAATGAAGAGATATCCCCCTTAATGCAAAATTTTGGCACCCCTTAAACAAATGCTGGAAATGCCCATTTCGAATCTCAAAAACTCATCCTATTAACAGGGTAATTTTGGCACCCCTAAAGCCCACTCTAAACCGATCCCTCCTCCCTCTCAGAGTCAAAATTTTGGCCACCACCTAGCCTTCCAGATAATTCCTAAATTTTCTCCTTATACTCATCTGATCACTCATCCACAATGTCATTGATAACACCACCTCTTCCTCCCTTTATCAGCACATTATCAACCTTATTATCCACATTAAATAATTCCTAATTTCAAGCACCAAGCTGAACTCCACTACTGCTCTTTGCTATTGCCGAAATTAATTAAAATAAAAAGGTATCATGCTACTCAAACCTTGGACCTCCTTAACTGCTTGACACGTCACTCCTAGTCCCTGCATATCGCTACTAACCACTGGGCCACAAGCCCATTTTTATGTCTTAATTCACAAATAATATCTTTTAAGCCCTATCCTACCTGACTCTCCACTAGAGTGCCCAAACAGAAATTTTTTTGCTAAGGCCTCAGCCCAACTTCGAGCCCATTCTAGACCCCTAAAACATTCTAACGAGCATAATAAGCACAACAACACATCACCGCACATCAAATGCAAAGCCCCAAATGTGACAAATAGGTCCAACTTGCACTAATGTCGTTCTCATGTTCCCAAAAATTTTAAACGCTCTCATGCCCAAGGCCCAATGGGCCCAATTCTACTAGGCCCAAATTCAGGTCATTACAAAGCTTGATGGTCTACTGGTACAATCGTTGCTAATAGTGCTTGGTAATTTCCCTCAAATAAAGTAACTCTCTCTACGATTGTTGTAATTTCAGTGCGCTACATGGATGACTATAGTTGTTCCGACCAATATGACAACATATCTTTATCTCTACTCTAATGGAGAAGTATCATTGGCTGCCTCCCAACCGAAGGTAATAGATGTAATTTTATCATATATTAATGTTTGAGATCAAAATGTAAATTTATGAAATATTAATTAATAATTCTATCCTTTTGAAGGTACAAAACATAATTTTTTTATATTTTGGGGGCTAAAGTGTAATTTTACCATAGATCAATTTGTAACTTTATTCTTTCTAAAGAGACCTGAATTGAAAATTTTATTTCAAGGACTATGAGTTTTGATTTTTATTTCACATATGAAAAGAAATAATGTTACCAAAATTTAGTAATTTTATGTAAAATTTGAAGGTTTTATTTCACCAAAAGATTGCTATAAATAATTAATTTTATTAAAGAGTATACCTTATAATTAATTGTTGTTATCATGTTATTATAAAGGATAAAATAAAATATAAAAATATGTTTTCTATTAAAATTGACTATTAAAATAAAATGTTATTAGAGAATTATCATATCGTATGTTAAACTCATTTTTATATTGGTGGTTGTGACCTAAGAGAATAGGTGAGAGGCTAGATTAAAGCAAATATATTAGGCATTGAAATATTCTTAATAATAATTTTATATTAAAATTATTATCAAATATTATTAATAATTATATTAAGAATGTTATTAAATTATATATTATTTTATTAAATTATATTTAATAATAATTATGTTCAAATATGATTAAATTATTTATTTTTATTTTATTAAAATATATTTAACAATAATTTTATTAAAATTTAATAACAATAATAATCTACCTACAAAAATTCTATTAAGGGTACTTTGGTCATTTAAGCATTTTTCCTTATACTATTACAATATCTATTCCATTAAACCAAACACAAGAATTCTATTACAGGTCTATTCCATTCCATTCAACCAAACAATTGAATAGCTCTATTCAATTACAACCCTATTCCATTATAGTGAACCAAGCGTATCCTTTAATGATGTATCACTATAAATCTCAAATTCCATACCCGATTTAAGCTAAACCAGAATTGATGCTTCGGTCTATAGAGCTTTCAACTGATCATAACTTTGTTGACATGTATCAGAATATTCAAATCTTACTTCTTTCTGTAATAACCATGTCATTGGTATAGCTATCATAGAAAACCCTTCCACGAAAATTAAAAAGGGATCATATAATAAAGCTATTTCAATTTTTAACACCGAAGCTT
Organism: Gossypium rotundifolium; assembly: GCA_025506655.1. NCBI lineage: Eukaryota > Viridiplantae > Streptophyta > Magnoliopsida > Malvales > Malvaceae > Gossypium > Gossypium rotundifolium. Next base: position 64,759,258 of record CP106732.1, on the reverse strand, counting down.
TGAATTATTCCGAGGCCACAACCATTAAATAGATTAAGAACCATAGTGCTACATATGGACAATGTTTCAATAGTAGTCCCAATAACAATCAGTGCCATAATACAATTTCTATAATCTGAGATCCATATCACTGAGCTCCCATAATCTAGTTAGAGTTTATAACAGTAATAAATGTAACTACCTCCGACCAATGAATATCTTTTACAGATAAACCATGTTTGATAGATAAGATTAAACCATAAGAATGATAAGAATAATGTAACATCCCCAAACCTCGCCCACGAGCCTTGACCGGATTTGGTTATGTCAACGCGGAAAGTTGGTTGAAAATCTTTGTGACTTTAGAATAAAACCTTAAAACTAGTGTTAACTTCGGACCATGTCCATTTAGAATAATATGAAAACCTCCTCTCCGAACCCGATCAACTTTACGCATCACGAAATGGTTAAGAAAATAATTGGGTGAGTCCACCGACTCGATGCATAATCATAACACACATTTCCACACGTATGGGCTTGGCCCATATCCATACAATCCGTACACACCATTTATGCAATCATGCATCACAGCCCAACCTAGGTCCATCCAATGCACCAACCTTAGCAGACTCCCTGCTCAAGGCCGTGGCTAATCCACCGATCACAACCGAGTGGTCCCACAAATCCTACCCCCGCAGACCTGCTGCACAAGGCTGTGGCAGAGCCACCGATCACATCGTGATCCCAACATTATTCCGTCTACGGTGATGCACTCAGCTATCAACCGCCGAGATGGGCACTTAGCCAACATCTCCCTTCATGATGCACACAGCAACCCATCAAGCGCTAACATAGCCCGAAGCTAACATTAGACCACGTACATCAATGTGTACCCTCCGTCCTTCCGTGATCAAAACTGATCCCATGCCCATGTGTCAATAAATCATGTCAAAATAGCATATAGAGTGAGTATTTATCATCTACCATTACCACATCATACATATATATATACATCGTAATAACTTAAAATCACAACCTTACTCACCTGACATCTGCTTACCCAAACATGGTATTCATCACTTAAGCCATTATGATCGGCCACCACACATCATACATATATAAACGTTAGCAAGCAAATATCCAAAGAAACAGTGCGATGATTACGCACCTAATCACTTGAAGTTCTAAACTCTCGATCCCAACACTATCGCTAAGCGAGACTACGTAATCTGCCTAATCTATCGCTCGATCTTGGCCCACACCCGGTGGCCAATCTCGAATCGCCGAGAGCCCCTTTTCTTGAACTTGGGATAGGGGCTTTCCCTTGCCCTCCTTGAGTGGTGTTCACCTCTATCAAAGTGCTTAATTAGATCGAAAAGTTAATCTTCCAAGCCATAAATCCAAGTATTTAATCTTATTGAATCTTACCAACATTGCTTACCAATCCAACTTGAATCCGATTGCTCCTACAACAACGTCGAAATCCTAAAAACAACACCACATTAATTGGCCTCACCTCTTAAACATCAAAAGATGGCCTTTGGCGAACACCTACCACTTCCTTACCTTGATGAATCGAACCTTAAAAGATCCTTAGTGCTCCCTTCCTTTGGCTACACAAGAAAGAAACAATATCAAGGCCCTAACAATAACATTCTACCATCACCAAAATACCAAAACCATCTTTTGGTTTGACCCCACAAGAGAAAGAAACAAAATCGATTACTAGGGAAGAGCTTACTTACTACCACGCTTGCAGAGGAGAGAGAGAGAGTACTTGGCGGCCTCAAGAATCGACTTAGCAAGATAACAAGAGGAAAGCAAGGTTTGCTAAGTGAACTTTCACTTTGGTGAAAATAGGAAGTAAAGAAATGTTGATGGCTTAAAGAGGTTGGCTATCACTTCCTAAAAGGAGAAAAGCTCTCGACTTTTGAAGGTGGTTGAATCAAAGTAGATGAAGAAGGAAAATGGAAGGAAAGGTGACTTGAAGTTTGGCTAAGGTGCACCAAATGAAAGAGAAAGGTGTTTTTAGAGTATGAGAAGAAAATGGGTGAAGGCTTAGAATGAAAGCTAAAATTGACAAAGGAAGAGTACACCCCCTTTTATAGAATTCGCCACTCCCCTAACCATCATGGTTGAAAAAGTCAACATGCCAACCCTTTAGCCGTCCACACTTCACTCCTCACCCAAATCCTTGATTACCTCCTAGTTTCACTCTACACCAACCCTTCAAACAATTCAAAATAAAGCCAACCCAAGCCTTCTCTTAGCCACTCATTTAAAATGATTTGAACAAGTCAAAATCCCCTTTTAAGGAGCCAAAACCGAAACCAACTCTTCCCCTTTCTCATGGCGCAAAAACAAACCAAAATCTTGCCTTGCGGCTCGAACCTAAGACCCCAAAGCTCCCTTGAGGCGTCACTTCTCCATGCCTCATGCCTTGCCACTCTTCCAAAGGAATTCTTGTGTCTAAACCTCCCCAAATATTTCTTTTAAAACCCCATAGCCAAGCTCCCCTATTTAGCACTAAAACTAAAAATTTTCTAAGGCATTCCACTACCTTCTAGGGTTCTCAAGACCCCTAAAACTCACCCAACCACTCACTAAAGTATGCCAACACCTGAGTTATGCACTAAATGCATAACCCCTAGAACCAGGGTGTTACAAATACCGAGATAATAAAATCCATAATGTGAAGTGATGTGTCTCTAACTAACTATGATCATAATAAAGGCAAGTGTACCTATCGTTTTATAGTATAGTTATGGTAAGACTAGAAATATTGTATCCATAAGGACCAAGAGTACTAGTAATTACTATCTTCTTATTATCTAGCCTAAGATTTGGAGTGATTTATTTTAAACTAAAATTAATTAAAAGCACGACGGAGAATGAATTGGGAAAATACTTTTAGACAACTATATGAGAGAGACAATACCCAAGGAAGAATCCACCCAGACTTCACTTATTACTTTTGATTCATACAATTTATTCACTTGACTTAATCCGTAGAAATCCCTAAATTATGTTAATATCTCTTTCGAGACTAAGAACAACTAACTCTAGGTTGATTAATTGAAATTTCTTTCTAATTAAAACCCCTATTGTCGCATTAACTCTATCTATGGACTCCCTTATTAGATTTGACTCTAATCCGGCAGATTTATGTTGTCCTATATCTAGGATTGCATTCAACTCCACTTAATTGTGTTGATCTTCTCTTAAACAGGGACTTTTGCTCCTCTGAATAAGCACATTCAACTTGAATCAATAACCTGAATTATTAAAACAAGAATAAGAACTCACAATTAAGAAAAAGAACAAGTATTTATCATATAAATCAAATAGTAATAAAATCCATCTTAGGTTTCATCCCTTCAAGTATCTAAGGGATTTAGTTCATACTGATAGAGAGAAACATCTTAAAATAAGGAAAACTACAAAACATAAGAAAACCCAAAAACTTCAAAAGAAATTGATAGGAGATCTTTAGTCTTGATGGGGATCCTTCTTCCAAGCTATTCCCCAAATGGCTTTCTTCGAGTATTTTCTACTTTCTACCCTGTGTGTCTCTTTAGGTCCTCCTCTAGGGTGTTTATATAGGCTTTGGAACACCTTTCTTGGTCCACAAGTGGTCTTTTCTGAATAGAATTAGACTTGGGTTCGACAGAGTTGTGTGCGATGGCTTAGGCCGTGTTTGATTTTACTCATAACACACGGCTGTGTGGTTTGCCCGTGGGTAAAAGTCCAGGCCGTGTTGATTTCTGAGGTAAGCCCATTTTGTCCCTTTTTGGCCTGTTTCTCATTCTTTTCGACTCCCTAAGCTCTCTTGAGTGTGAAACATGAAATTAACGGATTAGGAGAATCGAATTCATCAAATCTAATGAAAATTCATCCAAAAATAAGCCAAGCATGGGGTCAAAATATGTATAAATTATGGTTTATCAAATATCCCCACACTTAAGCCTTTGCTTGTCCTCAAGCAAAATCCTCAACTCACAATCAAAATTAACTTCCTCAATTCATAATTCTCATAAATAATGTCTTGTCATAATTCACAGATGATTCATACATTGATAATTTAACTAAAATAGTCCTAAAGATTCAAACAATTTAATTCATAAATTTTTATAGCACAAAAATTAAGTGTTTCCCCTTATCTAAATAATTACCTTTGATTCAAAATCGACAAGAATTTACATCCTCACTACAAATTCACTCAAATCTTTTAAAGTGTTTAAGGTTCAAATTAAGCACTCAAAAGTCAACATGAAAAGTTATTACCATAAGCTTGCATGAAAATCAAGTCTCCACCACTATAAAATGAAATTATACATGTAACATCCTTAAACGGGGCCTTTGCATTTTGTGTGATTGTGTGTAGATAGTATGGTCGTCATGCTAGTTTAGGGTGATTTAAGGGTCCAGGCATGAGTTAGGGGTAGGCTAGAGCCTTATCAAAAATTTTCTTTTTAGGGACTTAGAAGGGGGAGCTGAATGGGATAGGAGTTAAGGGTGGTTGGTGGTAGGTTTTGACACAAGAGGAACCTTGGTAAAGTGGCAAGAGAGGCTCCACTTAAGGCTCAAGGAAGTGACACCTTATGGAAGTTGATAGGGACATGGTTTGAGCTGCGGAAATCCCCTTTTGGTTGTTCTTTTTGATGCCAAGACCAGGAGGTGTTGCATTTAGTTTGGACTCTGGTGGATGAGTATTGAAGGGGTCAATAGATTTGAATTAGTGGATGAGAGAAATTTTAGGAGTGTGATGAATTCAAATTTATTTGGATGATTGGATGAGAAGGAATGAAGGAAAATAGAGGGGATGGCACAATGGGTGGTATTAGCTGAATTTTTTGAAGAGTTTGAGGGGAAGGGGACTCTCGATTTTGGCTCTTAGTGAGAGTGCCAAAATTGAGTTGCTAAGGAGTAGTATTTTGGCATTAAGGTGGGTTTCACTTTTCAGTCTAGTTTTTCCTCTCAATCTCTTTTTTGCCGAAAAGCATCTAAGCTCTTCTCCTCTTTTTTCTTCTTTTGACTATAGCCGAAACTAGGAGACCCTTTAGAGGTGCAACTCTTCTTTTCACTTCTCTTTCACTCTTAAAAGTCGAAACCACTATTGTCTTTTCTTTTCTCTTCTTCTTTTTGTGATAGCCGAATCCCTATTACTCTTTTTCTCCATCCTTGTCCCAAAGTCGAATCACCACTTCTCCCTCTCTTCCATCTTGTTTATTCTTCTTGAAACACTTTGCTAGTCGAGACCCCTTGATTCTCATTACCTTGATTTAGTCTTCCTTCATTCACTAAAAGTCGAAGACTACACTTTCTTTTACTCTTGGTCGAATCTTTCTTAGAAACCCTGTTGAGTGGTTTCTTTTTCTCTTGGAAGCCGAATCTTCCTCGCTGTGATTGCTTGTGGCAAATCCTGAAGAAAGCCGAAGGTATGTGGATGATGATAATATGTTCGGCAGAATGGCCACTCCCTTACCCCATTCCCTTTTGCCAAATCTCATCAGGTACTTGTGTAGGTGCGATCAACATGTTGGCCTAGGTCTGTTAACTCCGGATCTAAACTATTTAGGTAGGAACTCCCTTCTTAGTGGTTTTATTAATCGATTTATTGGTTATCTATTGTTTTAACCTAGTGGGGTGGAAATCCCAAAAACCACATCTCTCGTAGTGGGTTTTGACGAAGCTTTTAATGGATGCAAGAAATATACAAGAAGGAGAGGGAAGTCAACCTTCAGGTTCGATCCCTAGGTTCAAAAAGAGGGTTGTGTCTGCGGTTTGTTATTGGCCACCTGGGTGTGGGCCAGCATCTGAGCAGAGTAGTAGGCATATAGCGGTAGTACCTATCAACGAGAGTGTCAACGTAGAAAGTATCATGTTGCAAGTAATCAGGTGTGTAACTTTTACACACTTCATATGTTTAATATGCTATTATTGTGTCTTGTCAAAAGCTGAAGTAACAATGGAAATCACTATGCTACCCTTGTGGATAAAAGCAAGGACTCCGGGTAAGTCTATTTTTGTGGCTGATGTGATTTATCTATATTAAACATGCATGTGCCATGTTATATCTTCGTAAGTGTTAAGCATGATCATATTGTATTGAAAAGCGTATACATGAAAAATGGGTATAATGAGAGGAGGAGGAAGGTATGATTTATCAGACTCTCACCAGTGGTTAGGTATCACACGTGGGTTGGCCCCACATATCATTATTCTATGACTAAGTCTTAGTGGTTTGGAACCACCAGTGGTTAGGTACCACATATGCTTATTTTTGTGACTCGTCCTAGTGGTTTGGTACTACAGTGGGTTGGCCCCACATAACGATATAAGGGATCGTCACCAGTGGTTAGGTACCACACGTGGGTTGGCCCCATATATGATTGTTTGTGACTTCGATCACTAGTGGTTAGGTACCACCAGTGGCTAGGTGCCACAAGGGGTAGACTTGGGAGACTCGGATGGATACTTAGGTTGGATGGGTTGCATGACATGCATATTTGCATATGAATCTGTGTAAGAGCTTAACATCTTTTGGGATGGGGATTTATACACTGAGTCTTGGTAACTTACCCCTTCTGTTACCTTTTTGCAAATAATTCCTAGATCTCGGATATGGAGCCGGGGTAGACTTGAGGTGGCCATGCTTAATATTTTGTTTTTTATGCTTATTTTGGATTTATTTTTTTCTATATGTTTGGATTTTAGCTTTGTATTAAGGCCACTTAGATGTTACTTTGGGATTATTTATTCATTTAAATTTCTTTAGAATTTTGTTAAACGTTAAGGGCATGCCTAGTAACCTATGAAATAGACGTTTTCAAAACTTGAATAAACTTTTGGGATTTTCTGAAGTTTTACATCCGGTAATTTAACAACAAGGCAACTCTATTTTGCTAAACTAAATCTCAAAATGTTCTAACAGTTCACTCAATCCAAACTCGATTCTTTTAAAAATATACAAACGTTTTCTTCCCTGTGACATGCCATTCTAACAGTTCACTCAATCCAAACTCGATTCTTTTAAAAATATACAAACGTTTTCTTCCCTGTGACATGCCAGATTCGGTCATAGCATTTTGACCGAGTTTGGGTGTTACATTTTTGGTATCAGAGTCCAGTTCAAAACTCAGGCTGTGAAATGGGTCCAGTAGTGATTTGTAAACTTGAGAAAAATGTTTTGGGTTGAGATATGGCCTCCGAGTCTACCGGCACCCGATTCACCTAGGTAAGTATCCTAACCTTTGATGTGATATATATGACGGGTTTAATGGGCTTTATAGGGACATAGACAGGTATGCTAGGGTTTATGGACCTTAGGCCTAGTTACACAAACTCTTAAATTCCAAAAACTTAATTTCCCTAATTAAACATGTCGGTGAACAAGTCATAGGGGTTAGGGTGTGGTAACAGGAATACACATGTCTAGGATTGGATCCAGGAAGAGTTTGGTATTTAAGCGGTCCTAGTGACTCACCTCCTATTTTTGGAATCCTACCTGGTGCGTAGTGACTGTTCACCTTAGCCACGAGGACTTGTTGACGGGCCAAAATTCATGATTAAAACCTGAAAGGGACCAATACCCCATTTTTGTAAAATTACTTATATATCTCTAGTTTTGTAAATTATCTGAAATACCCATGTAGGTTAAAATTACGAGAATACCCATGGGTAGTGAAATTATGAAAATACCCCTAGGTGATGAATGTGAGTTCATGGATGTACGTGTGTGTTTGATGTTGATTGAATGTGAATTCTAGAATTAGGAAATACAGACTTCAGAACTGAACTATGTAAATATAGTTTGAATTCAAAAGAACTACTGTTAAAACTACTTTCCATAAGACTGTCGTTATTAATCAGTGGAAGAAAAAATTATTAATTCATAAAATTTCTAAACAGATAAATCACGAACGGCAGAATGAGCACTAGAGGACGTGGTGTGCGTGGCCAAGGTAGAGGCAGGATTGCTGTATCAGAACTCGTAGGGTCTGATCACGAGTCAGGGAATGAGGTACCAGCGCCGCCAACTGTGGGTGCTGAGTTTCAGGATCGAATGGGTGGTGATGACACGGTGTTGCAGGCAATGCTACGGGTCTTGGAGAGAGTTGCTGGAGCAGGCGTAGGTACGGGGTTCAAAAATCTGTGTCCGAACGACTTTGAGCTAATGGAGCAGAGGTATTTAGGGGTGTTTCGGGTGTAGCTCCCAACACAGCTGAGTACTGGTTAGAGGCGACAAAGCGCATAATGGATGATTTGGTTTTCACGACTGAGGATAAGTTGAAAGGGTTAGTGTCTCTTATCCGGGATGAGTCTTATCAGTGGTGGCTCACGGTCAAGAATGGTGTGATGGCCAATGATATCACTTTGGATTTCTTTAAAGTGGCTTACTAGAGGAGGTACGTTAGGTCTAGTTATATAGATGCGCATCGTAAGGCATTTTTTAATTTGGTTCAGGGGGTAAGTCGGTATTTGAGTATGAATCAGAATTCTTGCGGTTAAGTAGGTATGCTCGGGGTGTCGTGGCTACGGAACATGAGCACTGTGTTAGGTTTGAGGATGGGCTAAGGGATGAGATGCGGGTGTTGATTGCTCCACAGTGAGAGAGGGAATTTTTCGTTCTTGTGGAAAAGGCCAAGATAGCTGAGGAGGTGAAGCAAACCGAGAAATAGAATTAGAATAGGAATAGGGATAAAAGGATTTTTGGGCCATCAGGGTCTACTGGGAGTTCTCAGAAAAGGGCTATATTTGGTGGACCTAATCAAGCTGCAAAGCCTGCTGCTGTTACTTAGTGGCCACCACGGTGTGCTCGATGTGGGAAGTCTCATTCAGGGGAGTGTTGGACAGGTGATAGAGGGTGCTTTGAGTGTGGGTCGATGGATCACCGGATAAGGGATTGTCTGCGAAGGCTAGCTAGGACACAGGCTGAGGGTCAAGGACGTACACAATTTAGGAGAGATGGTCAGCAACCGCAGAGGGGTTGAGATTCAGCTAGGGGTGGTAATGGTAATGGGCAAGGCCGTGGAACACCTGGTAGGGGTGCTAGAAATACTGATGCAAGACAGCCTGGGTTAGTCTATACAGCGAAGCGTCGAGAGGAGGGCGACGCACCGGACGTCATAACCGGTACGTTCTTAATTTTTGGGTTGCCTTATACGGCTTTAATTGATGTTGGTACGACACACTCTTATGTTGCTAGTAGTATAGTGGGAACTTTGAACTTAGCCTATGAGACTTCTTCTACAGAGATGATGGTAATTAGCCCTCTAGGACACTCTGTGGTAGTAAACAAACTGTATAGGGATGTACCCCTAGAACTTCAAGGGGTAGTGTTCCAGGCTGATTTGATGAAATTGCCATTCGAGGAGTTCGATTTGATCTTAGGGATGGATTGGTTAGTAAAGTATCAAGCGAGTTTGGACTGTGCAGCTAAGCGCATGGTGCTGAGAACTGTCGAGGGTGAAGAGGTAGTGATGATAGGTGAGAGAAGTAACTACCTATCTAGTGTGGTATCCACTTTGAAGGCTGAAAAAATGGTGAGGAAAAGATGTAAGGAGTTTGTGGCTTATGTTTGTGCCTTAGAGGTTAAGGAAACAACTGTAGGGAATGTCTGAACGGTGAAAGAATTTACCGATGTGTTTCCAGAAGAGCTTCCAAGGTTACCTCCAGATTGTAAAGTTGAGTTTTGTATAGACCTTCTACCAGGGACAGCGCCAGTGTCTATTGCCCCATACAGAATGGCGCCAAGGGAGTAAGTGGAGCTGAAAGCGTAGATTTAGGAATTGTTGGATTGGGGTTTTATCCCATGAGTGTATCGTGTATCTTTCTTGGGGGAATGTGCATAGATTGCTGAATTCTATTAAGAAGAAGGACGACATTCGATGCAAATGTGCATAGATTATCGATAGATTTCGGTATTGAATAAGTTAATGATTAAGAACAAGTATCGTTACGGTCACTATGAGGATGGGTTGACCAATGACTGCAGGCGTTTATGGATATGATGAATTGGGTGTTTCAAACAAGTATTTGGAGCATTTGTTTTTCAAAATCAAGATAGATTTGAGGAGGCGATTGTTCACAAAGTTTAGGTATCACCATGTGGTGTTAGGTGAGGGATTAGAGTGGACCCTCGGAAAGGTATTAGAGGAGATGGGTATCCATAAGAAGGTTTTGAAGGGTTTTCTTTGTTTACTGTAGCCGTTAACCAAGTTGCTAAGGAAGGGGTTCTGTTTGTGTGGTCAGACAAGCAACAAGAGAGTTTTGGGAAGTTAAAGAGGATTTTGTGGAAGCTCGTCTTGATTCAGCCTAAAGTAGGGAAAGAGTTTATGATTTATTGTGATGCATCGCATACAGGGTTAGGATGTGTGCTGATGCAAGAGGGGAAAGTAGTGGCGTATGCTTCTTGACAATTGAGACCTCACGAAGTGAATTACCCGACGCATGATTTGGAGTTGGCTGTAGTGGTGTTCGCCCTAAAAATTTGGAGACATTACTTGTATGGAGAGAAGTCTATTGTGTACACAGATCATAAAAGTTTGAAATACCTCCTTACTCAGAAGGAATTGAATTTAAGATAGCGGAGGTGGATCGAGTTGTTGAAGGATTATGACTGCTCGATTGAGTACCATCCGGGTAAGGCTAACGTGGTAGCTGACGCCTTGAGCCGCAAAGTGGTAGCAGATTTAAGAGCCATGTTTGCCCACCTTAGTCTATAGATGACGGAAGTCTGTTAGCGGAACTGCAAGTGAAGCCGACATGGGTAAACTAGGTTAAGGAAAAATAACTGGTAGATGAAGTCTTAAGCGCTCGATGTTTGCAAGTGCAGAATGGTGGATTGGAGGGGTATAGCTTGAGCAACGATAGAGTGCTATGTTTTCAAGGGAAAGTTTTCATGCCTAAAGATATGGAGTTAAGGCAGAAGATTCTTTAGGAGGCACATAGCAGTCCATACGCTATGCATCTTAGGGGTAGTCAGATGTACCAGGATTTGCGGGAGCAGTTTTAGTGGCCAAGCCTAAAGCGAGAGGTAACTAAATTTGTGAGTAAGTGTTTGACGTGTTAGCAGGTCAACGCCGAACATCAGTTACCTTCGAGATTGTTGCAACCAGTGAAGATTTCGCAGTGGAAATGGGAAAGGATCACGATGGATTTTGTTAGTGGGCTACCCCTCACGCCTACTAAGAAGGATTGATGCAGGTAGTTGTTGACCATCGACAAAATCGCTCATTTCATACATGTGCGTGTGGATTACTCTGCGAAGTTAGGGGATTTGAGGTAGTTGGGAAGAATTTTTAAGCGTTACAACAATAGTTCAAGTATTGAGATGGCGCCATATGAAGCGTTATATGGATGGAAGTGTCGTACCCTACGTGTTATAGATGTGTTTCATGTTTCTATGCTTGAAGGAAGCTTGAGATAGGCAAAAGCTTGATCGATATAGAATTTCTGATGGGTGACAAGGTTTTCTTGAAGGTGTCACCGTGGAATTGAGCCCTAGGTTTATCGGGCCTTATGGGGTGTTAAAGCTCATGCTTATGTCGAGTTGCCATCAGTTAAGTCGGATCTATAATATGTTTCATGTTTCTATGCTTAGGCGCTAGAAGTTGAAGTGAAGTAAGCCGGACTTATCTTTTGGGGAGGAACTAGTGTAGATCTTGGATCGGGGTGTCAAGGTATTACATAGGAAATCAATCCCTTTGGTGAAGGTATTGTGGTAGAACCATGGATCAAAAGAAGCCACGTGGGAGCTAGAGGATGTTATGCGGCAGCAATACCCTCAACTCTTTTGATCAGGTAATTTCGAGGCCGAAATTATTTTTAAGGGGGGGTAGAACTGTAACATCCTTAAACGAGGCCTTTGCTTTTTGTGTGATTGTGTGTAGATAGTATGGTCGTCATGCTAGTTTAGGGTGATTTAAGGGTCTAGGAATGAGTTAGGGGTAGGCTAGAGCCTTATCAAAAATTTTCTTTTTGGGCACTTAGAAGGGGAAGCTGAATGGGATAGGAGTTAAGGGTGGTTGGTGGTAGGTTTTGACGCAAGAGTAACCTTGGTAAAGTGGCAAGAGGGGCACCACTTAAGGCTCAAGGAAGTGACGCCTTAGGGAAGCTGATAAGGACTTGGTTCAAGCTGTGAGAATCCCTTTTGGTTGTTCTTTTTACGCCAAGACCGGGAGGTGTTGCATTGGTTTGGACTCGGTGGATGAGTATTGAAGGGTCAATGATTTGAATGAGTGGAGGAGAGAATTTTAGGAGTGTGATGAATTCAAATTTGTTTGGATGATTGGATGAGAAGGGAGGAAAGAAGATAGAGGGGACGACACAAGGGGTGGTGTTAGCCGAATTACTTGTGCCGAATCCTGAAGAAAGCCAAAGGTATGTGGATGATGATAATATGTTCGGCCGAATGGCCACTCCCTTACCCCATTCTCTTTTTCCGAACCTCATCAGGTACTTATGTAGGTGCGATCAACGTGTTGGCTTAGATCTGCTAACTCCGAGATCTAATCGATTTAGGTAGGAACTCCCTTCTTAGTGGTTTTATTAATCGATCTATTGGTTTTCTATTATTTTAACCTAGTGGGGTGGAAATCCCAAAAACCACATCTCTCGTAGTGGGTTTTGACGAAGCTTTTAATGGATGCAAGAAATATACAAGAAGGAGAGGGAAGTCAACCTTCAGGTTCGATCCCTAGGTTCAAGAAGGGGGCTGTGTCTATGGTTCGTGATTGGCCACCTAGGTGTGGGCAGCATCTGAGCAGAGTAGTAGGCAGATAGCAGTAGTACCAATCAACGAGAGTGCCGACGTAGAAAGTATCGTGTTGCGAGTAATCAGGTGTGTAACTTTTACACACTTCATATGTTTAATATGCTATTATTGTGTCTTGCCAAAAGCCAAGGTAACAGTGGAAATCACTATGTTACCCTTATGGGTAAAAGCAAGGACTCCGGGTAAGTCCATTTTGGTGGCTGACGTGATTTATCTATATTAAAATGCATGTGCCATGTTATATCTTCGTAAGTGTTAAGCATGATCATATTGTATTGAAAAGCGTATACATGAAAAATGGGTATGATGAGAGGAAGGGAAGGTATGATTTATCAGACTATCACCAGTGGTTAGGTACCACACGTGGGTTGGCCCCACATATCATTATTCTGTGACTAAGTCTCAGTGGTTTGGAACCACCAGTGGTTAGGTACCACATATGCTTATTTTTGTGACTCGTCCTAGTGGTTTGGTACCACAGTGGGTTGGCCCCACATAATGATATAAGGGATTGTCACCAGTGGTTAGGTACCACATGTGGGTTGGCCCCACATATGATTGTTTGTGACTTCGGTCACCAGTGGTTAGGTACCACCAGTGGCTAGGTGCCACAAGGGGTAGACTTGGGAGACTCGGATGGATACCTAGGTTGGATGGGTTGCATGACATGCATATTTGCATATGAATCTATGTAAGAGCTTAACATCTTTTGGGATGGGGATTTATACACTGAGTCTCGGTGACTCACCCCTTCCGTTACCTTTTTGCAGATAATTCCTAGATCTCGGATATGGAGCCGGGGTGGACTCGAGGTGGCCATGCTTAATATTTTGTTTTTTATGCTTATTTTGGATTTATTTTTTTCTTTAAGTTTGGATTTTAGCTTTGTATTAAGGCCACTTAGATGTTACTTTGGGATTATTTATTCGTTTAAATTTCTTTAGAATTTTGTTAAACGTTAAAGGCATGCCTAGTAACCTATGAAATGGACGTATTCAAAATTTGAATAAACTTTTGGGATTTTCTGAAGTTTTACATTGGGTAATTAACAAACAAGGGATAACAACAAGGCAACTCTATTTTGCTAAACTAAGTCTCAAAATGTTCTAACAATTCACTCAATCCAACCTCGATTCTTTTATAAATATACAAATGTTTTCTTCCCTATGGCATGCCAGATTAGGTCGTAGCGTTTTGACCGGGTTTGGGATGTTACAATACACAAATAAAAAAGTCGTAATGGGGGTTGGGTTAAAGGTGTGGATAAAGGCTAAAAAAGAAGGTTAAAATCAAGGTCGAATTGACAATTTACCTAACTAGAAAAATAAACTAATACTGAATAATTACATCAATTGAAAACTTATCATTAATAACACGAGCTTCTTCTCAAAATGTGAAATTAACTACTTAAGCTCAAATAACATAGAACATTTTTTTAAGAATAATAACAAGTTTAACAACTAAAATTAAGAACTTAGTTAGGTAACTGTTCAAATCAAATCACGACAAAAAGGAGTTAAAAGAATAGGAAAAATTCTCAATGAATAAAAAATAGTGGGTCTTGGGTTAATAATAAAGGTAAATCAAGAAACGGTTTATTAAGGTCAATGGGGTTCACTAGGGGTTAATTATAAAGGTAGGCTTTTGGGGATAAGTGAGTTAAAACCTAGGTGCCTTTATCATCTCAGTATATCAAATCAAAAGTGTGGTCTCGACATGCATAATCGAAGCAAGTTCTAGAATAACAAATCAATATTGACACACTCACAACCATTAAAGTGAGCAAGAAAAATATATGCTCTAAAAGGCTCAAAATCTCACAAAATTTATGGTTTTTGATGTCAACCTTGCAAATTTCAAACTTCAAAGTAATATTTAAATTTAGGGAAAATAATTTAATTCTAAAAATAGACTTATCATGCTTGATTCTGTAATGTCTTAAAGTTTAAACCATCAATGCACAATTACCTATGACTTAATCCAAAACATATCAATAAAAATCATAAGACAATAGAAGATTCATTCTAATAGTAATATGAGAAAATCACTTAAGAGCAAGACATAGTTCAGGGATTTTTCTGATAATTAATTAAATAACTTCCCACACTTAAGATGTATATTGTCCTCAATGTACGAAAATAGATAATAACAATAATATAAGAATATCATAAGAGAGGGAGAGAAGTGAAACTTCCTGAATTATGGATGAAATCCTTAGAAAGTGAAAATTTGGAGAATCTAATGAGAATCATGACGACTAGGTAGAGGTTAGTTTTTTTTAGTTAGTTGCTAAAAGTTGAAAATATTGACATTAATGAGGTTAGTGCTCGGGTTGCCTCCTGAGAAGCGCTTGGTTAACATCCTAAGCTAGACTTACCTTTCATTCGCACAGTCATGGTGGTTCAAGGAGTTGAAACTCCTTATTCCTACTATCAATTTTGTTAAAATAAGGTTTTAGACGAGTACTATTTACCTTAAAGGTGCCAAATTTGGAATGAGTTACCTCGACTGTACCGTATGGGAAAATATTAAGTACCGTGAAAGGGTTGTTCCATTAGGTTCAAAAGTGGCAATACGAGGATCTGCATTATCCATTAGAACTCGATCTCCAACCTTAATTCATCTCATTTTATTTTTAGGCTCGTCATGGCTCTACTTTGGTTCATTGTGTACTTTCAATTTCTCTGTAAATTGTGTTCGCCATTCATCTAGTTCCTCGATCTGGAGCCTTTGTTCTTCATGAACAATTCTATTCTCAATATGAGAGCTAGACCATGGCTCTGTTATCTTTTCCCTAGTGATTTCCTTCAAAGAAGATTGAACATTAAGTTCACTTACATTAACAGGACTTGTATTATCTTGATCATTAGATATTCTGACAGAATCACGTGCTTGGAATTTAATCATGTCATCACCTACACGAAGTATTAATTCCCCTCTACCAACATCAATAATGGTCCTAGCAGTTGATAAAAAGGGTCGTCCTAGAATTAAAGGAACATCATTATCCTCATCCATGTCTAAAACAACAAAGTTTACTGGGAATATAAATTTATCAATTTTGACTAGCACAACTTCAATTATACCCCTAGGAACTCTAATGGTTTTGTCAGTCAATTGAATGCTCATCTTAGTTTGTTTGTGTTTCCCAAGACCTAGCTATTTAAACATTTTATAGAGCATGACGTTAATACTTGCCCCTAAATTAGCTAAAGCATTATTAACATCTAAATTACCAATTAAGTAAGGAATCGTAAAACTCCTTGGATCTTTTAGTTTGCAGGGTAGTTTATTCTGCAGAATTACTGAGCAGACTGCATTTAGTTCCACATTCGATGCATCGTCTAACTTCCATTTGTTTTCCAAAAGCTCTTTTAAAATTTTACTGAATTGGGCATCTGCGAAAGAGCATTAATAAACTGTAAGTTAATATGTATTTTTTTAAAAGTTTAAGAAATTTACCAAATTGCTCATCTGTGCGGTCTTTCTTTGTCGCATTGGGATATGGTACAAGAGGTTTGTACTCTATACTTACCAGTTTTGGTTTATTATGGCTTACCTCAATCTTACGTTTATATACCACATTTTCTTGCCTCAGTTTTGGTTCGTCTAACCCTTCACTATCATGAGCAAGAATGGCATGAAGTTTCTCCTTTAGGTTAGTTTTAATGCTGCTTGGCAAGCTACCTTATGGTCGTTCTGAGATCAACTTGGCAAGCTGACCTATTTGGTTCTCAAGCCCTTGAATCGATGCTTGCTGATTTTTTAGTACTATTTCGGTGTTTTAAAAATGAGTTTCTGACACCGAGATGAATTTGGTTAGCATCTCCTCAAGGTTCGACTTCTTCTCCTATGGGTAGGGTTGTTGTTGAAAGCTTGGAGGGAGTTGTTGTCTCTGACTTCCTTGACCACCCCATGAGAAGTTTGGGTGGTTCCTCCAACCCGGATTGTAAGTGTTACTATAAGGATTATTCTGAGGTCTAGAATTATTACACATATAGTTCACCTGTTCGCTTTTTATGCCAGGGTTTTAGGATGAGTATTTTGTATTGTTCGTCCCTCCTCCATTTGTATTGCACTGCATCACTGGATGTACCTGCAAAGAACCATACAAACCATCAATCTTTTTTATTTAAAAGCTCTACCTGGTTTGATAGCATGGTGACTGGGTCGAGGTTAAAAACATTGATGGCTTTTGTCGGCTTTGTTCTCATGACTTCCACTGAAAGTTATTCAGTGACTTCTCCTCTATAAACTCATAACTTGCTTTAGGGGTTTTGTTATTTAGGGTTTCACCGGAGGCTGCATCAATCAGCTATCTAGTTGAGGGGTTCACACTATTGTAAAAGGTTTGAACCTGTAGCCATAATGGTGACCCATGGTGAAGGCATCTTCTCAGTAGGTCCTTATATCTCTCCCATGCATCGTAAAGTGTTTCTAAATCCATCTGCACAAAAGAAGAGATATTATTCCTTAACTTAGCCATTTTAACCGGCAGAAAATATTTCAATAAGACTTTTTCATTCATCTGTTCCCAAGTAGTGATAGAACCTCGTGGTAATGAGTTCAACCACTATTTAGCTTTGTTTCTTAATGAAAAAGGAAACAACCGAAGCTGAATGGCATCATCAGAAACGCCATTTATTTTGAAAGTATCACAGAATTCTAGAAAATTTGCTAAATAAGTATTTGGGTCTTCGTCTTATAAACCATCAAACTGAACAAACTGTTGAATCATTTGAATAGTGTTAGGTTTTAGTTCAAAATTATTTGCAGCAATAGCAGGTCTAACAATACTCGATTCAGCCCCAGTCAAATTAGGCTTAGCATAGTCGTGCATAGTACGAGGAGTAGGATTTTCGGCAACCACCGAAGGGAGCAGATTATTATCAGCCATCTCCTTGGTAGTATTAGTATCGTCCTCTTGCTGTTCCTATATGTATTTTAAACTTTGCCTTATCTCCATACAATTTCTACGAGCGGTACTTTCTATCTCACTGTCAAAAAGCAAGGGTCCTGACGGGTTCCTTCTACTCACAAACTAGAGATACCTGCTAAAAGCAAAGAAAGATAAAAATTAGAAAAGTTGCAATAAAATAAAAAATAAAAAATGGCTAAAGTAATAAAAATTTAGCATTCCTAATATCTTAGTCCCTGGCAACGATGCCAAAAACTTGATGTGTCTCTAATTAACTATGATCACAATAAAGGAAAGCGCACCTATCGTTTAATAGTATAGTTATGGTAAGACCGGAAATATCGTATCCACAAGGACCAAGAGCACTAGTAATTACTATCTTCTTATTATCTAGCCTAAGATTTAGAGTGATTTCTTTTAAACTAAAATTAATTAAAAGCATGACAGTGAATGAATTGGAAAAATACTTTTAGATAACTATATGAGAGAGGCAATACACAAGGAAGAATCCACCTAGACTTCACTTATTACTTTTGATTCATACGATTTATTCACTTGACTTAATCCGTAGAAATCCTTAAATTATGTTAATATCTCTTTCGAGACTAAGAACAACTGACTCAAGGTTGATTAATTGAAATTTCTTTCTAATTAAAACCCTATTGTTGTATTAACTCGATCTATGGACTCCCTTATTAGATTTGACTCTAATCTAGCACATTTACGTCGTCCTATATCTAGGATTGCATTCAACTCTGCTTAATTGTGTTGATCAACTCTTGAATAGGGACTTTTGCTCCTCTAAATAAGCACATTCGACTTGAATCAATTGTAATACCCCATGCCCGAGTCTGAGGTTAAAACTTGATATGAGACATTACCATGCTTGAACCTTCTTAAACATATACCTACAGGCTATAAAAATTTTTTGTTCAAATTGAAAACTTCTCTTTCTTAATCAATTCATACATTTCATGGGCCTACGAAGCCTTAAACTTATGTCTAGAAACTTTTGGAACTCAACTAGAGACTTTTCTCTCAAAACAGCGGCCACACGCCCGTGTGGTTTGGGACACGCCCGTGTACCCATGAGACATGCCCGTGTCCTTCACCCGTGGTTGACATTGACTAATTACACACAGCCTTGACACACCCGTGGCCCTAGACCGTGTGCCATACCTTGACATACTGACTTATTCACACGGCTTGGAGCACAATCCCATGTGCTAACCGTGTGCCACACACGGCCTATACAAACGGCCGTGGGGTTAGCCCGTGGTCTATTCTGACTTAAGACACTAACATGCAGGGAACACATAGCCTAGACCCACGCCCGTGTGTCTATCCGTGTGGGCACTTAGAGGCTATTTACCAAGCCAATTACCACCCAGAAATCAAGATCAATATCAAGCCAAATTTAACGATTCAAACACTTGGTCTAATATTAACAAAGATGCATACTTAATTGATATAAATATACATACATATCTAGTCACACATAGCCAATCTCTTTAGCCATATACAAAAGAATAATAAACTTGATAGCCCACACTTTGGCCCTTCATATGACATATTTCAAATGAAATGCTTCCTATACATGCCATACTTAATATAAACAACATGGGTAGACCAAAATAGTAATTGATAGTGTGATTCGAGCTCCGACTTCAATGATCCACAAGTTAACTTGGCGGGACTACATAGAAAGAAAGAATTAAAGATGTAAGCATTTAGCTTAGTAAGTTTGCATGTAATGCACATAGCAATATAATTGCTAAATCAAAATTAATTCATCATAAACAAAGGCATTTCCTAACTCATGTGTTTGAGCTTACTTAACTTCTTGCTTTCTCATTCAATCTTTACTCTTATGCCCAATGAATTATTATGAATAATCGAGGATACAAAATCTCATCCCACATGTATCTGGATGCCAACGCTATGTCCTTGATATAGTCTTACAATGGGATCTCTTACCTGATATCGACTCCATGTCTTGACATGGACTTACACGAGGTCTTCCTTGTGGGTTCCCTTGGGAACTTACCATTGCTATGTCTTGACATAGTCTTAATTGGTATCTTTACTTTTTCAATGTCGAGCCTTGGCTTGGACATACATGGAATATTTATCTCATGATAACTTTACAATGCCAAGACTTGTCTTGGCCTTACATGACATCTTTGCTTGGAGACTCACCAATGCCATGCCTTGGCTTGGGCTTACATGGGTCTTGATCTCATAATAACTCTTGAATGCCAAGACTTGCCTTGGACTTACATGATAACTTGCTTGACTGCCGATGCCATGCCTTGGCTTGGTCTTATACGGGCTTTCTCATCTCATGTGGTAGATCGAGTATCCTAAGTAATTCAACTTCAATCGAAACTTCCTCATGCTTAATCTCATTAATTTCTTCGTTTAACATAACATTAAACAATCTCATGGAATTAAAATATATTCAACATCATACTAAGCAATTTAATGATATTTATCATAAAGCTTAGAAACCATACAAACTTACCTCAATATACAAAATGTATTAGATATTGCAATTTAGTCCTCGACTTTGTTCTTGCCTCGATTTTGATCTGGGCTTCGTTTCTCCTAATCTATAATAATAATTTAACTCATTTAATACTCATATTGACTAAATTGACTCATAACTCATACTTTGCCATTCCATTTTTCCCCTAAACTTTCTCATAATTACACTTTTGCCCCTAGGCTCGTAAAGTGATTTTCATTCAACTTTCTTAAACTTCATGCTTAGCTGGCTCATTTTCTCTACTATAACAATCATAAATTCTCAATATTTCTATCATGAATGACCAATTTCATAACTATTACAAATTAATCCATACTAACATTTTTCATGAAATTCACTTAGGAAAAGATGTTTATCTAACATCAAACTCTCATAATCTTCCATAAAACATCATTTTACAAGTATGCCATACATGGGTATTTTTTTATGGACATAATTCTAGCTCAACTTATAGCTATAAATAGCTATTCATAATACGAGAACCTTAAAAATACGAAGACTATTAAAAATAAGGCTAAGATGCACTTACTAGCAAGCTTCAAAACAATTGAAGAACCCTAGCTATGGAGACTCTCAATTTTTTGGCATAAGGAGGAAGAAGATGAATAAGATTTTTGTCATCTTTTTCCTTTTTAATCATTTAATTGATAAATGACTAAAATGCCCTCGTCACTAAATTTTCACAATTTACTAACTCATGTCCATTTTTGTCCAAATATTATAATTTGGGAAAATTTCTATTTAAGGACTTCTAATTAATAATCCAAAGCTATATCATGCAAAAAGCTTCTAGAATCTCATATTTTGTGACTTTTGCAATTTAGTCCTAATGGACCCCTTTAATGCCAATTTCATAAAACTTTCATAATATCATGCAAACATCTCAAATACCTTAAAAACTCATTTTACTAGCTCGGATTTGTGATTTTGCACCACTATTCTGACTAGGCCCTAAATCGGGCTGTTACAATTCTCCCCCTCTTAAGGATTTTCGTCCTCGAAAATCTTACCAGCAAAGAGGTTTGGTTACTGTTTTCTCATGATTTCTTCTGGTTCCCACGTAGCTTCCTCTACCCCATGTCTTTTCCATAATACTTTAACAAGAGAGATATTCTTATTTCTCAACTGCTTGACTTCTTAAGCTAAAATCTTAACTGGTTCATGACCATAAGTCATGTCGGGTTGTATCTCTACTTCTGTCGGTGTAATAACATGCGAAGGGTCTGATCGGTAACGTCGCAACATGGAAACATGAAACACATGTATCTTTTCTAATTCAGATGGCAAAACCAATAGATAAGCTACCGGCCCAACTCTCTCAGTAATCTCATATGGTCCGATGAAACGTGGACTCAACTTGCCTTTCAATCGAATCTGAGAACTTTTCTCCATTGTGACACTTTCAAGAAAACTTTATCCCCGACTTGATACTCTATTTCTTTTCTTCTTAAATCCGAGTAGGATTTTTGTCTGTCAGAAGTAGCCTTTAAGCTTTCTTAAATTAATTTCACCTTCTGTTTGGTTTCTCTAACCAAATCAACCTAGTGAATCTGGTTTTCTTTAAGTTCAATCCAATATAGAGGCGTCTGGCACTTACGCCCATATAGAGCCTCATAAGGTGCCATCTTCAAGCTTGACTGAAAACTATTATTGTAAGCAAATTCTACCAATGGAAGAAACTTTTCCCAACTACCTTGGAATTCAAGAATACAACATCTGAGCATATCCTCGAGTACTTGAATTAACCTCTCCGACTGACCGTCAGTTTGAGGATGAAAAGCTGTGCAAAAACTCAATTTTGTATCCAAGGCCTCTTGTAACTTCTTTTAAATTATAGATGTGAACCTCGGATCTCTATCCGATATGATTGACAACGGAACTCCGTGAAGCCTTACTATTTCTGAAACGTACAAGTTTGCCAACTTGTCCAGTGAGTAGTCAATTCGTACAGGTATAAAATGGGCTGACTTTGTGAGTCTATCAACCACAACCTATACAGCATCTTTCTTGCTCGGAGACAACGGCAAGCCCGTTACAAAATCTATAGTGATATTGTCCCATTTCCACTCGGGAATCATAATTGGTTGAAGCAAACCTGAAGGTACTTGGTGTTTAGCCTTTACTTGTTGACAAATCAAGCATCTTGAAATGAACTTTGAAATATATTTCTTCATTCTCGGCCACCAATACCATTGCTTCAAATCATTATACATCTTGGTACTACCCGGATGTACAGATAAACATCCGTTATGTGCCTCATGCAAATTCTCTGAATAATCTCTTCCTTTATCGGTACACAAACTCTATCTTTAAACATCAGATTTCCATTGGAGCTAATCCAGAAATCAGACTCAACATCTGGCTCGCACTGAGTTCTCTTGGCTTGTAATTCACTATCTTCTTTTTGAGCCTCAATGATCTCTTGGAGGAACAATGGTCTAGCTCTCAACTCAGCATCAACATTTTTTAAATCATTCAAAAGTGTAATATATTAACTAATGTGATCTCTAAGTCCTGCGAAATGTAAATAGACGTTATTTCAACACTAAAATGTTAGCCAGAGACTTAGTCGCATAAAGAGTTTCTAACATTTTCCATAAGGTGGATGAGGTTTTATCCATCAATATCTCCTGCAATACCCTATTCGCGAGGTACAACTGGATTGCAGACACGACCTTTTCATCAAGTTCTTCCCCTTTTTTTTGATCTATATTATTAGGCTTTTTTCCGATAACGACCTTTTTCAGGCAGGTCTAAACTACAATTGCCATCATCTGAACTTGCCATAGATTGAACTTTGTGACACCATCAAACTTCTCAATGTCAAACCTTATTGCTGCCATCTCTAAATAGGCTGATCCATGGAAATCAAACTAGCTCTAATACCACTTGTTGAGGATTGACCTGATTAAGCAACAAACATGTAAAAAATAGCTGAAAAAATTAAGAAATTGAACACACAAATTTAATGTGGAAAAACTTCTCCAAAGATGATAAGAAACCACGGGTAAAGATAATTTTACTATAATAGAAAAAGAACAAAAAGTACAAAAGATGAAAAATAAAAAACTAAGTCACGAAACCCAAAAACAAAGAACCCTCAATACGTAAACACAACATTCTCCAAAAGTGCTATGAGTTCAAATCTTTTATGAGTGTTTTTTCTAAAGTTGTAAAAGAGCCTATTTATAGGCTAAATTTGTAGGTCAAATAATAAAAAAAATAATCTAGACTAATCAGAGTTCGACTGAAACAAATAAATAGAGTTTAACTATAGGATAATCTCTCAAATTTGACTAAAATATGAGTCATACTCAATAAATTCGATAAATTGCCTACACCTTAATATGGAAAATTGTCTATATACAGATTTGGTGGGCAAGGGAGTGAGTGTAACACCCCGCACCCAAGACCGATACTGGGTCTGGATACGAGACATTACTATGCTTGAACTCACTTAAACATGTACTTATGGGCTACAAAATTTCGTTCCAACTTAAAAACTTCACTTTCTTAATGAACACTTATAACAAGGGCCTATGAGACCTTTAACTCATGTCAGAAAACTTTCGGAATTAAAATCAAATAACTCATTTTTTGAAGTAGGGTTTACACGCCCGTGTGACTTGGAACACGCCCGTGTACCCTTAAGCACACCCATGCCCTCAAATCGTGTAGGGCTACTGACTATTTCCACACGGCTTAGACACACCCGTGTCTACCAACCGTGGGAGGTTACTAACTAATTTCACATGGCCATGACACGCCCGTGGGTTTAGATCGTGTGCTAATCCTTGATATACTGACTAAATCAACACGGTCTGGGAACACGCCCATGTCCAAATCGTGTGTCTTACACGGCATACACACACGGTCGTGGGATTTGCCCGTTGCCTATTATGATTAATAATACTAAGGTGCGTGGTTAACACGGTCTTGACACACGCCTGTGTGTCCAACCGTGTGGCACTTACTGAGCTATTTACCAAGCCGTTAGCCACCCTAAAATGAAGATCATAACCATACACAATTCAACGATGCAATAACAACCCAATTTTATGAATAATACTACATGCTTCATTGATCTCAATAAACATACATGCTTAGTCAAATTTGGCCGATCACTTAGCCATATACAAAGAATAATAAACTTGATAGCCTTTACAAAGGCCTTTCTTAAAACATGTCCACAAAATGAATGTTTCCTATACATGCCATACTTAGTAAAGTAACTTGGCTATACCAAAATAAGAGTTGATAGTCTGTTGCGAGCTTCGACGTTAATGATCCACGAGTTAGCTTGGCGAGACTGTATAGAAAAAAAGAATCATAACGTAGCATATAGCTTAGTAAGTTTGCATGTAACAACTCTTAGCATCATCATTGCTTAATATAAACCATTTCACATAAACAATGGTATCATGAATTCCACTAAAGAGCTTACTTACTCATATAGATTCTTACATGTCTCATGACACTTACTATTATCATACTTGTAAGGTAACCATGATACCTGTATCACTTGATCACATTGATCAGTATACTATAATAACAATAATCATGATATCTACTTTCTCATTCACAACATGAATAATACTCAACTTCATCTTGATACTAACTTTACTTTCTTAGCTTTCTTGCTATCTTCTTTTAGCTTACTCATTTGCCCGATGAATTTCTGTGAATAACCGAGGATACTAAATCTCTTCCACATAATATGATGCCAAAGCCATATCCTAGACATGGTTTTACATGGGTTATCTCATCTTGGTTTCATGGCCATGTCTTGACATGGACTTATATGAAGTCTTGCTCTTGATAACATACTCAATGTCAAGCTTGAGTCCTTGGACTTACATGATAACTTGCTTGCTAATGTGATCAATGCCAAGCTTGCCTTGGACTTACATGATATCTTGATCAATGCCAAGCTTGCCTTGGACTTACATGATAACTTGCTTGCTAACTTGATCAATGCCAAGCTTGCCTTGGACTTACATGATAACTTTCTTGCTAACTTGATCAATGCCAAGCTTGCCTTGGACTTACATGATATCTTGTGTGGTAGATCGAGTATCCTAGGGAAATTCATCTTCAATCGGGACTTGCTTGTACATATTATCGTGATTTCTTGCTTGACCATAACATGATAATTTCATACAATTTGTACATTATACTAAGCAAATTAATGATAAAAATCATAAAACTTAGAAATCATACAAACTTATCTCAATATACAATATGTATGTAGATGTGCAATTTAGTCATCGACTTTGTTCTTGCCTCGATTTCAATTCGGGCTTTGTTTTTCTTGATCTATAATCATAAATAGATCATTTAAAAACCATATTGACTAAATTGACTCATAACTCATACTTTGAAAAAATTACTATTTTGCCCCTATACTTTCTAATATTTGCACTTTTGCCTCAATTCTCGTAAAATGATTTTCATGCAACTTTCTTAAACTTCATGCTCAACTGAATCATTTTCTCTTCTATAACAATCATCAATTCTCACTATTTCTAGTAGGTATGACCAATTTTATAACTGTTACAAAATGGTCCCTACTACCATTTTTCATGAAATTTATTAAGGAAAAGATGTTTATCTAACATCAAACTCTCTTAAACTTCCATAAAACATCATTTAACAAGAATGTCATTCAAGGGTAGATTTTTGAACATGCATCTTAGCTCATTTTATAGCTAAAATTAGCTAATTCATAATACTGGAACTTTAAAAATACGAAGAATGTTAAAAACGGGGCTAAGATGAACTTACTATGAGCTTGAAAAAAATGAAGAACCCTAGCTATGGTGTCTCCAAATTTTGGCAGCAACAAGGAAGAAAATGAGTGAATTTTTCTCATCTTTATCCTATTTTAATCACTAATTAGGCCAAATGACCAAAATGCCCTTCCTCTTAAAAATTTCCATAATAGTCTCTTGAGGCCAATTTTGTCCAAAAAATAAATTTTGGGCAAATTGCTATTTAAGTGCTCGTAATTATTATTCTAAAGCTATTTCATGCAAAAAGCTTCTAGAAACTCATATATTGCAACTTTTACAATTTAGTCCTTTTTGGACCAATTGACCTTAACTTAAAAAAATTGCTTTGCAAAACTTTCATACTAACGTGCAAACATGCCATAAACCTGGAAAACTCATAATTTCACCTCGAGTTCATGGCCTCGTACCATTATCCCGACTAGGCCCTAAATCGGGCTATTACAGTGAGCACCCCTTCTGGCACCAAACTGTCAGTTCCATATTTGGTGGGCATATTGTTAGCTTTGAAAAAAAATAAACTCTTAAAATTCTATTAATCAAATTATCACTCTAAAATTATTTTCAAGTGTTTCTACTAAAAAAAACAAGTATTTAACGTCCTAGAAAATGTACAAAAGTTTTTTAATAGCCCAAGTCTTTTAAGAATATTTTTAAGCTAATTTCATAGAATGTCTAGAGACACATGAAAATATGTATTGAGATATAAAAGTTTGAAAGCAAAACTTTGCTCGAGGTGTGCAAAGACTTGAGACATAGACTACATGTATTGAGAAATGACAGTAAATCACCGGTGATTTGGTGATTTAATACATGTCTAAAGATATGGCTTAAATGTCTTAGTTCTTGGCTATATTGTTGGAAAATTAAGTTTAGAAAACTATGTTTGTAGGCATAACAAAAGTTTAATTTTTTTCTTAAAACCTAGTCTTGTGATAGTTATAGCAGTAAACCCTTAACCAAAATTATACTTATATTTTGTATGAGGCAGTTTAAAGTTAATCCTGGCTTTCTACCGAATGACCTTCCACTATTCTTGAGCCCTGAATTGCTTTGAGTAAGGGCTCAAACAATATGAGCCAAGTGCACAGAATGAAAACCTTTAAAACCTTTCAATAGGAAAGTCAATTTATCTATATAACCGATAACTATGAGCTTTTCCCCAAAAATATAATTTATTCTATAAATAAATTTCTACTATTTTCTAACAGAACAACGACCTTCAATAAATACATGTAAATAGCTTAGCTCATAGCTTCTATTTATAGACAAACGGTATAAGAGTACTATTTGAAAAAGGTTTAATTAAATAATAGTATTTTAATAGAAATAGAAATTCTACTCCAAGTAGAATACATAAGGGTGACGACAACTCTAAGGGGACTAATGTTTGCCTTCCCTCATACTTCAACCAAGCCTTATTTGACCATTTCATGTTTTGAGTACAATTAATGTGTTACCTGAACTTTTATCCAATACTTATAATTTATCGAACCCAATAACTATTTACTATTTCTCAAAATATTATTTATCTAATCAATTAATTTAATAAAATAATTTAACAAAATTAATTTCTTAATTAAATTATTTTCTCAACCCAATTCTAATTCTATTTAATTCATGACAACTTTACCGTATTAGAATCTAATAGGAAATAAATTTAACTGTCTTATTCAACAAATCCATGTTGACTAATTAGTTTAATTCTTGCTTTTAAATTTAGTTATTTAATTATAAATAATTCAAATAATAATTTGAAGAAATTAAATTAATTCCTAGGTCATCTTTTGTACTTAGTGAGAAAACACATTCACTATGGATAGTGATACATGCAGTCTATTTCTCTTCCTCCATTGTTTTCACTCATTCCATATTATTGGTTCTACATGCGATTTGTTTCTAGTTATCTTAAGCTAGCGAAGGGACTAATTAGACATATATAATTAGGGCTCAAATAATTTGTTTTTCACACCCAAATTCTCTAATCTACGTTTTGGATAGTTGACTCGCAGGATCAGAGAATATTTGTGTGTGAGCTAGTCAAATTCGTGAGATTTGGCTGGTTTCATTTTGGCATATCCCTTGTGGACTGTTCCGCCATCTTGTGGGTTCCTATCCCACATTTGGGGAGCTCTTCCGTTTGCGAACCTACTAGCGACAAGTTTAATTGTTGCAAACATGTTTGTTCATTTTAGAATCTATAATAGGTGGGACACATATAGGATGTGTGTCAAGTCTTAAGAAGGAAACATGTCATTTTGCATGACACTTAGAGAGACTGGGATTATGGGCTAATACATAGGATAGAATTTTAACATAGAAAAAGACTTTATTTTTCCTTTTCTCTATTCATCTTTGTTATCTCCGAAGAAACCTAGAGTGTTCTTTGTTGCTTGAAGAAGGAATTAGTTATTCAATTTGATTAGCACCTAACCTTTTCAAGCCAATTACCGGTAAATTCTTGAGTCCTTCTTTAGGTTAATATTAGGGAATGAAAGGGTTGTTGGAATCGTTTATATAAGTTTTCACTGGAAGTTCTAGAGGGAAAGAAACTTCCTTTTGGTTAAATGATTGTATGTTACTGATTCTCATTTTTACATTAAAGTTTTAGTTGTTCTTGTATTTAATAGAATGTTTGATTTTATTTAGCTAAAGAAATAGGAGAAGGCCCTAGTGCAACAAGGAAAGAACCCATAGAGTAAACAAATCTTTTCCTGGTAATCTTTGGTGAGTTCTTTTTACTTATGCTTCTGGTAAATTCCAACTAGCTCAATAAAAATGTTGTCTTTCAGGTATGTTAGTTTATTTTTAAATCATTTATGCATGAATGTGTTAATAAACATGAAAGATAATAATTGAATGTGCATGTGTAACACCCCTAACCCCGGTCTAGGGTTAAGAGGCATTACCTGACAATTCATAACTTTTACGCCCATTTCACATCATAACTTAACAATTCATAATCAAAGAGTCCCTTAAATAGGTCTACGAGACCTTAAACATGCATTAGAAAGGGGTCGGGACAAACCGAAAACATACAAAATTTTATAAAATTCAAACATTTTTCAAAGTTACAGAGGTCACACGCCAACGTGGGCAGGCCATGTTCCTCACACGGCATCAGACACGCTCGTGTGTCTAAGCCGTGGCAAAATAGGGCATACATATTGACTTTTCCACATGGCCTGAGACACTCCCGTGTGTCTCACCTGTGGTTGACACTGGCTTGCATCACACGGCCAGTCACACGCCCGTGTGTCCAGGTCATGGTCAAAACTGACTTATTTTGAAATGCAACCACGAAGGACACGATCGAGCCACACACTCGTGTGCTCAACCATGTGGGAAAATATAGGCCATTTGTAAGGCCAATTTGCCACCCATTTTAAGGTCATACCTACATGCATAACCAAGCATTATTCCAAGCATCAAAATCAACCAAAATATTCATCTTTTCTAACCATTCAAAAGCATATCAAACATACCAACTTATGTACCAATTATCTCATTACAATCACAAGCATTACTATGTACAATCCATCCAAAAACTTACCAAATCAATATACTAACCATTCATCAATATATGCAAATTTTGCTTCATAAAACTTATCATAAATTTGACCATTTCACTAGTCTAACTATTAGCCATCAAACCATACCAAATTATGCAACATATAGCATGAAATACTTATTCACATTATATTGATTATCTAGCCATATCACATGGCTAATTTTTACACCTTTCAAAACATGATCGAACTCACTAGACTATACATGACATAATTTGATATAGACACTTTCAAAAGGTACCAAAATATGATTTGATAGTGTGGTGACAATCCTCAACGATCCCTGAGCCTTTCGTAGCTTTAACGATCTATGAAACAAAGAAAACACACTCAAAGTAAGCTTTCAAAAGCTTAGTAAGCCATATACAAATAAACTTAACATATAAACATTCATAATCATATCAATTACAAGATCATTAATATTTCTCAATTGAAAATTCATAATTTTTCTTTGGCTCATTTGTTTAGCCATTGCTTACCAATAATTCATTTCTCAAAGTAAATCTTTTGCTCATATCACAATCATGCATATATCACATTTTGTCTCATTGAATCCATTCACATATTTCTCTTTTGCAATTTCACAAATACTTGCCTTTCATGTTTAAACAAAGCATACACTTCAAACGTACCTAAAATGGTTACACATTTCACATAGTCTTTCACTTCTCAGAATTGCCCATTGAACCATTCAGAATCAAATAGGATACTTGGATAACTCGAAATAATCGTACAATGCCAATGTCCCAGACGTGGTCTTACATGTAATCAAATATCGATGCCACTGTCCCAGACTGGGTCTTACACGAATCAAATACGATGACAATGTCCCAGACATGGTCTTATACGTAAATCTCAAATCGGTGCCAACGTCCTAAACGTGGTCTTACATGATATCACATATCGAAATCCCTATGTCATGAAATATGAATCCTATCTATTCCTAAGGTTCGTAAGGGACTTTTCAGATCTTAACACATTGTCGATACTTTCTCATATTTCACATGTATATCGTCCAAAACCATTCATCACAATTTAATATTAAATGTACATGAATAATTCAACTCAAATACATTTATTTGTATATAGACTTACTTCATACGGATATTGTAAGACTCCAAATCTGACCTATAAGTTAGGCCCAATCTGGCGTGTCACATTGAGGTGTTTTTTTTTCAAAAATGCGTTTTCATTGAAAACCCCTCTTGATATTTAAAAACTAAAGTCCCAGTTTTGCAATTGTTATTATTAATCGACATTTACTAAGAGGTCATTACCTTCAAAACCTTGATCGTTGTGGAAGCTTAATTTAAAACAACTGACTTATAAAATGTGATATTTATAACTTGGTTGCGAAAACGTAGTGTTTTGAAAATAGATATTGTTTTGGAAAATCGCAATTCAATGTTGAGCAGATTTAGAACATAATAAACTAAAAATCCTAAACTATAGTAGAATTTAAGAGAGGCCTTATTACAACCCAATAAAAACGGTTTAATAAAGTAAAGTAGAATACTAAAATCCAAAACTGCTCATATTGTGGCTACCTCTGAGTCCTCCAATACGTCGAACCGCCTACTGAGGGTTACCTGGAAAAATTAAAAAGAGGGGGTGAGTTTGCAAAAACTCATTGTTACAACCCTCATCAGTAAAAACATGCATCACAACAATTCGGGCCGAAGCCCATTATAATAACGGTGGCAATTGGGCCTTAGCCCAAAATAGCCTCGGCTGGACCTTAACCCATATTATATGTCACATATCATAAATTTCTGGGCCTAAGCCCATCTTAATATTAAAATCCATATATGCAATGCATTAATGCCCATACCAACCCTGCACTTTGTCTCTTGTCCAACCGTGCACTCCTCTGGGGATTTAATCGACCCACCCATCTGTACACTCCTTTTGTAACACTGGTTGCGGCACTAACTTATCAGTGCAGCATGGCTACTCGGTGGCTAAAAATCCTTCAGTGGATCCATAGTCGTCAAGCGACCATGCGATCCTATTAGCACTTCCTCCATATTAATAATCCCATTCCCATGCAACATAATAACAGATGAATGCATCATACAATAACAAACATACCATAATAGTCATAAATCACATACAAGAATAACCATATAACATGTAGGGGCATTTTCGTCATCTTGCCCTTCAGGGGCATATCGGTCATTTTGCCCATCGATGGTATTTCGATAATTTTTACAAACCAGTGGTATTTCAGTAATTTTACAAACTAGGGGTATTTTGATAATTTTGCAAACTAGGGTTATTTCGGTAATTTCGTAAACTAGGGGTATTTCGATAATTCCACAAACCAGGGATATTTTGGTAATTTTTCAAACTAGGGGTATTTTGGTGATTTTGCAAAATAGGTATTTCAATAATTTTGCAAACTAGGGGTATTTCAGTGATTTTGTAAACCAGGGGTATTTTAGTAATTTTGCAAACTAGGGGTATTTCGATAATTTTGCAAACCAATGGTATTTCGATAATTTACCCATCGAGGGTACTTTGGTAATTTTGCATTTAACAGCCTTTCCAAAGGCCTACTGCCACCCCAAGCGACTAAGATAACCTAAGTGGTCATAACGATGTAAATAGGACCGAGGCCCCTTATTCGGCCGACGCGTGTGGGCCACTTAGTCCAAATCTAGCCACAGATACGAGATTCCCATAGTCCAGTTCACTATCTACTACACAATCATACAATTTACTCATATGGGCCCACAGGCCCATTGTGGCCCAAACAGCCTAAACGCACAAGAACACTCAAGCTGGCCTCAACTATCGCGTCGAAGCTCCCACACGTGCAAGGCCAGACGCTCGTGTGGCTACCATCGTCGTGAATGAGCATTTCTAAGCATTTGCCGCCTACAAGTAGAGTAGAGAGTGTAACAGCCCGATTTAGGGCCTAGTCGGGATAGTGGTGCTAGGCCACGAACCCAAGGTGAAATTATGAGTTTTTCAAGTTTATGCCATGTTTGCACGTTAGTATGAAAGTTTTGTAAAGTAATTTTATTAAGTTGAGGTCAATTGGTCTAAAAAGGACTAAATTGCAAAAGTTGCAATATATGAGTTTCTAGAAGCTTTTTGCATGAAATAGCTTTAGAATAATAATTATGAGCCCTTAAATAGCAATTTTCCCAAAATTTAATTTTTGGACAAAATTGGCCTTAAGAGACTATTATGAAAATTTTTAAGAGGAAGGGCATTTTGGTCATTTGGCCTCATTAGTGATTAAAATAGGATAAAGATGAGAAAATTCACTCATCTTCTTCCTTGTTGCTGCCAAAATTGGGAGACACCATAGCTAGGGTTCTTCATTTTTTCAAGCTCATAGTAAGTTCATCTTAGCCTGCTTTTAATATTCTTCAATTTTTGAAGTTCTTGTATTATGAATTAGCTAATTTAGCTATAAAATGAGCTAAGATGCATGTTCAAAAATCTACCCTTGAATGACATGCTTGTTAAATGATGTTTTATGGAAGTTTAAGAGAGTTTGATGTTAGATAAACATCTTTTCCTTAATGAATTTCATGAAAATGGTAGTAGGGACCATTTTGTAATAGTTATAAAATTGGTCATACCTACTAGAAATAGTGAGAATTGATGATTGTTATAGAAGAGAAAATGATTCAGTTGAGCATGAAGTTTAAGAAAGTTGCATGAAAATCATTTTATGAGAATTGGGGTAAAAGTGCAAATATTAGAAAGTATAGGGGCAAAATAGTAATTTTTCAAGGTATGAGTTATGAGTCAATTTAGTGAATATGGTTTTTAAATGATATATTTATGATTATAGATCAAGAAAAACAAAGCCCGGATTGAAATCGAGGCAAGAACAAAGTTGAGGACTAAATTGCACATCTACATACATTTTGTATATTGAGGTAAGTTTGTATGATTTCTAAGATTTATGATTATTATCATTAAATTGCTTAATATAATGTACAATAATTGTATGAAATGAACATGTTATGTTCAATCAAGAAATCATGATGATAAGTACGAGCAAGTCCCAATGGCAGATGAATTTCCCAGGATACTCGATCTACCACACAAGTTATCATGTAAGTCCAAGGCAAGCTTGGCATTGATCAAGATATCATGTAAGTCCAAGGCAAGCTTGGCATTGATCAAGTTAGAAAGCAAGTTATCATGTAAGTCCAAGGACTCAAGCTTGGCATTGAGTATGTTATCAAGAGCAAGACTTCATATAAGTCCATGTCAAGACATGGCCATGAAACCAAGATGAGATAACCCATGTAAGACCATGTCTAGGATATGGCTTTGGCATCATATTATGTGGGAAGAGATTTAGTATCCTCGGCTATTCATAGAAATTCATCGGGCAAATGAGTAAGCTAAAAGAAGATAGCAAGAAAGCTAAGAAAGTAAAGTTAGTATCAAGATGAAGTTGAGTATTATTCATGTTATGAATGAGAAAGTAGATATCATGATTATTGTTATTATAGTATACTGATCAATGTGATCAAGTGATATGTATCATGGTTACCTTACAAGTATGATAATAGTAAGTGTCATGAGACATGTAAGAATCTATATGAGTAAGTAAGCTCTTTAGCTGAAATTCATGATACCATTGTTTATGTGAAATGGTTTATATTAAGCAATGATGATGCTAAGAGTTGTTACATGCAAACTTACTAAGCTATATGCTTACGTTATAATCCTTTCTTTCTATGCAGTCCCGCCAAGCTAACTCGTGGATCATTAAAGTCAGAGCTCGCAACACACTATCAACTCTTATTTTGGTATAGCCAAGTTACTTTACTAAGTATGGCATATATAGGAAACATTCATTTTGTGGACATGTTTTAAGAAGGGCCTTTGAAAAGGCTATCAAGTTTATTATTCTTTTGTATATGGCTAAGTGATTGGCCAAATTTGACTAAGCATGTATGTTTATTGAGATCAATGAAGCATGTAGTATTATTCATAAAATTGGGTTGTTATTGCACCGTTGAATTGTGTATAGATATGATCTTCATTTCAGGGTGACTAACGGCTTGGTAAATAGCTTGAAGTGCCCACACGATTGGACACACAGGCGTGTGTCAAGACCGTGTTAACCCCGCACCTTAGTATTATTAATCATAATAGGCCACGGCAAATCCCACTGCCGTGTGTGTGTGTAAGTGTAAGACACACGGTTTGGACATGGGCGTGTTCCTAGACCGTGTTAATTTAGTCAGTATATCAAGGATTAGCACACAGTTTAAGCCCACGGACGTGTCATGGCCGTGTGAAATAACCTCCCACAGTTGGTAGACACGGGCGTGCCTAAACCATGTGGAAATAGTCAGTAGCCCTATACGGTTTGAGGGCATAGGCGTGCTTAAGGGTACACGGGCGTGTTCCAAGTCACATGGGCATGTGAACCCTACTTCAAAAATGAGTTATTTGATTTTAATTCTGAAAGTTTTCTGACATGAGTTAAAGGCCTCGTAGGCCCTTGTTATAAGTGTTAACTAAGAAAGTAAAGTTTGTAAGTTGGAATGAAATTTTATAGCCCATAAGTACATGTTTTAGTGAGTTCAAGCATAATAATGTCTCGTATCTAGACCCAATCTCGATCTTGGGTGCGAGGTGTTATAGAGAGAATACACACTTGATAGACCAAGGTATGCTTTCTCTCTTCATAGATAGCTCCATTTATATGGATCCCTCCATCAGCAGAGTTTAAATCCAACTCAAACTCTGGCCGTCCAATCCGCAAAACAAATACTCCCCTTCTTGCCATGAGATTCGAACCTAGGCTCCCTTGCACCCTTAATGACTCCTTGCCACTAGACAACTTACTTTCTTGTGTCTAACATCATGCGCAACTAAATATAAATCTATGGGCCAAACTCAAAGTTCACTAAAAAATAAATCAAAAATGAAATGCACGCGCCAAGGCTTGAACCTTGGACCCCTTGCTTCCTTGTGGCGTCACTCCCTTGTCTCTTATGTGGCGTCACTTTTCCACTACACTACAAGCTCTTTTTGTGTCATTTTTTTCCACATTTTATTCTTAAAGCCTACTTACTAATTCTTAGGATTTTATTCACCTAAAATCAAAATTTTTCTAAAGCCCAAGTTTGATCCCGGGACTTCATAGAAGCCCCCTAACCTTCCAAAATCATCTTCCTAACAGGTCCAACTTGAAATAATGCCATTCTCAAATCCCAAAAATTTTAAAACACTCACATGGCCAAGGCCCATTCGGCCCAATCATACTAGGCCCAAATTCAGGGTGTTACAGATATAAACGAACGAATTCGATTACTCGATCACTTTCGAATTTCCTCAGTTTAAATCAGTTTCCTTTGGTTCTTCATCTATACATATTCAAATTTAACCCATTTATTCACCAAATTATTCAATTCAATCCAAAAACACACATTTAGGGCAATTTACAAATTAGCCCTCACATTTTCACATTTTGACATTTAAGTCCTTATTTCACAAAATCACAAAATACTCATAATTTCTTTACACCCATGCTTAGACGAATATTCATCATGATCATAAAAGTCCATACATTTCATTTATTTCACATTTTAGTCCCTCAAAATATTTTCTCAATTTAGCCCAAATCACTCAAATTCATCAAAAATCCAAAGACAAAACATGTTAATCTAACACATATATTTCATATTTCATCAACTAACATCACAAAGCTTAAACATTCATCAATGGCACATCTCAAAATCTTCGTCAAATTCCAAAATAAAAGCATGGGTTTGATGGTATACTAAGTAACGATCTCAAAAACGTAGAAATTATCAAAAATCGAAACCAAAACATACCTTAATCAAGCTTAGACCTAGCCGAATGAAGCTTCTTTCTTTTCTTTCCTTTGAATTTTTGGAACAAAGATGATGAATAATGGCTAATTTCATGCTTTTGTTTTATTTAATTAAGCTTATTAACTATTTTACCATTTTATCCTTAATTATAACATTTAAAATCCCACTAACATATATCCATATTTGTCCATGCATTAATCTAAGGGTCTATTTACCACATAATGACCTCACATTAATAAGACACATCAATTCAGCACATAATTAATTAGAACGCCACTTTTACATTTTTTGTGATTTAGTCCTTTTCTCAAATTAAGCACGCAAACAACAAAATTAATTCACGAAACTTTCACACATGCTTAATCACATACTGTATGCATAGAAAATAATATTAAAATATTTTTATAATTTGGAATTGTTGTTCCCAAACCACTATTCTGACTAGGGTTTAAACTGAACTATTATAGCATGAATGATTAAAAATGGATACTCTTCCTTGATACACAAGCTATGTATCTGGAATGGTGGAAGGGGGAAATGGAAGAAATTGTTGAGATATCAATGTGATGTTAGAAATGTATGGAGAATATGAAATGATATGTGATTTTCCTCCAGTAGGGCATGTAAATGCAAACTATAATTGGTGAATGCCCCGGCATTGCAGGGGAACACGTAAGTGTTCGAATTAACAAGGAGGATTTGGCAGAGGTTCGGTTAGATAAATGAATACTAGATCTACAGAGTAATACCGTTAATATGAACCATAACTCTTCGAAGCATTGAATGGATCAAAAGCTAGCATAAGGAAGGGTCCATGAACTGTTCCATGGAAAGCATGCATGTATTATGTAAAGGTTTTGCATTTAAATAGTGTTTGGTTAGTATAAGAATCCACATGAAATGTACTTAGCAATGATATTTATTCACATGTGAACTATCTCTGGTTATGATTTGTAATTGGATAGGTAATATTTGCATAAATATTGAAGTTTATGGTGACTTGTACTTGGAAGTGAACAATATCCACCAATGAACAAAAATTGATTGGTGAAATGTATCCGCCAGCAGATTGTATGCAATTATAATGTTGCATCCACGTGTAAGTTGTTTGGTAATATCAAATGTTTTAATGGTTTAACTTGATTTCGTTTCCTTGAAACCTTGTTCGAAAGGTTATCGATTATCCTTGGAAATCAATAAGTTCATTTTGAATGTACTTTGTTTCATCTACCATTTTAGGTTTTGTAGAGCACTGCAGACTCTTGTAAGGGACACAGCCAGATTGCGAACTCGATAGTGAGCCATTCATTGTTTAGTTTGTAACATTTATATATCGAGGTGGCCTATATTTTTTATCTCTCTTTTTTTGTATAAAGTGAATTTGGGATATTCCTCGTACAATATTTTGTATAAACCAATGATGGAATTTCATCAAAGATTTAATTTTTATGTTATGTACGTTTTAGCATACTTTTATTTTCCCTTTGGAATTTGCCTTAAAAACTATAATCCACCAAGCGACATTTTAAAACTGGTTTGCTAATTTGCATTAAATGGATTAACTATTGAAACCTTTGTTTTTTACACTTGACAATGCTTTCTATTTTCCTGTAACACCACCGTTCGCTGGTTGAACAACCAAATTGGGGGTGTTATAATTTTATTGGTATCAAAGCTTCAATTTAGTTTATTCTTGAAATATCATATCTAGTAGCAAGCCCCGATATGCATGTTACACGTTTTTGGCTTAGTCACTTGTTGTATTGCTAAACTAAATTTGTGTTGTGTAGCTAAACCTGATGTCAACGAATTCGTGAGATGCTATTAATGAGAAGATAGAGAGCAATGCACCTCTTCAATTGGGGGCCCTGGTCCGTCAACAAGCCAGGGAGCTGTTGGAGTCAAAGCACGAGAATCCCTACTGGAAATGATGGGACAGTGGTTCTAACGTTTTGTGAGTGATTTTCCAACACCCCCTCCCCAACCCGAACTTGAAGCTGCACAACCATCGACTCCCTTACCCCTTGCTCTAGTTACAAAATCGCCTTAAGAAGATCCAATGAAAGAAATTCCTAAACAAGGTGCTAAGGAGTTTAAATGAGGAAAATAAGGGACCCAGTAGTGCTGAAAATTAGATTTCGTGGGACTACCAAGTGATAGAAGAGTTGTAATGTACCCCACCAGATAGTCTTCGTTGTGCAGTCTCCCTGCTCGAGGATAAGGCTTACCAGTGGCGCATACAGTGATGAGTATCACCCCTCAAGAACAAGTGGCCACTTATTGGTTAATCTCTTAGTTTTGTACTCTTTACAATTCGGTCCTAGATTAGCATATTTAATTTTCTTGCAAAACTTTCTTGTTACGATTTTTCGTACACGCCATTTATCACTAAATCACATCTCTTTTGGGTTCGATCATTGGAATACTCCAGTGTTTCATTGTAACACTACAAATATTAAAACTAAACTGTACGCTTGCAGTAAAATCGTGCTTTAAATTTGTTTTATAAAATCGTTTGTTTTACACACATGCTTGCACACGATCAAACATCATATAACCGTAAGACTTCTTAGGCACATGCCAGGACCAAAATAAATCATCACCAACACTTAAGTCTGAGATTGCCACTGGATGTTTGAGTCAACGATCGAATCAAAAAGTACCTAACCTATGCATGGAAAACAAAACAGTACTCTGAGTATAACTCAATGGCGTTTCTATAATCTGAACATTAAAACATAACATAATACATTTAAAATTCCCAAGTTTAAATTAGATGATGCTATGCAATTAACATGTCATTTGTGCCAGTTCATACATTCATTGTTTAAATGTAATACATTTTAATAATGTTATAACATGGAAAATCTACTTTGCATCATTAGATATCTCAATTCATATGATGGTACATTCCATCTCAATTTCAAAATCCATGATTTCAATGAACATTTCTATCGATCTTCCAACTCATTTCACAATTGAATATCCCATTTCACATTTCATTTCTATTTCTGTCCATTTACCATTTCAGTAACAACAATTACATCTTATATAGATTCTGTCCAAACACATGGATGTGAGGACTTATTCATTATGATCCTTTCAATTATAAACATTTTGTTTTCATCTTTTAACTCCCTATTAACATGACTCGGCCTCATACGGATACACGAATCTAACCAACACACTAGTTTGGCACCTAGTGCCTCATTGGATAAATCTGAAGCAACTAGTTGCACCTAGCGCTTATCAATAAGTTTGACACCCAATGTATCATCGGTAAAATCAAAGAAAATTGGCACCCAGTTCCTCATCAAATCGTAGTCGAAGTAACCCTGAACTCTTCCTATCTTATGGCATGCCAACTATATCCGACTCTGCCCGAATAGTTAATAAGGCAATCATTACTCATTTCATTCTCAATCAATATATCAATTCACATCAATTTTTATCATGAATTCATTTATTCAAACATATGGAAACATCAATCATCAGATTATGTATTCAATTTCATATTTATATAAACATACACATTTTTCACATATATTCAGTTTACTCCTTATAATCATCAATCAATTCAAATCAATCCAATTCATCTCATTTAAACAAAGGATCTCACCTTAGATTCTTACCATTCATAAACAAGTCAATATGTAGCAATTACAAGATAGTTGAGATTATAGAAACACAGACCATAAACTCCGAGCTATTCGTCAACAACTTTGTCTTTTCGTTCTTTTTTGAATAATCCGAGTTGATGTTAGTATAGATTAAAGCAAACAAGGTATTTCATCAATACTCAACCATTTTCACATTCAATTACTAAATTATGCAAATTTTGCATTTTGTTCAATTTAGTCCCTAAAATCAAGACTAACATAACTTTCAAATTTAACCACAAACTTTCATGTCGATTTCATTTTAGGCCTAATTAAACTTCCTATTTCTCATTTCTACCACATTTTTGAAATTTGTGCAATTTAGTCCCTATTGCACAAAATCATCAATTGACTTTACAATTTAGTTCTTTTTCAACTCCTAACTCAAAATCTATCAAAATAGCACCAAAAGCTTCAAACATCTATCAATGGAAACTTCCAAATTCTTTAACAGTACTGAAAAATACAACATGGGTCAGCTAGCTTAAGCTTCCATGATTTCAAAAACATAAAAATTACAAGAAAATGACTAAATTGCACTAACTAATTTTGGATTTGAAAATAAAAACCTTGAATTTGAACGTCTTCTCTTCTTCTCCATTGGCTCAGTTTGCATGAACAATTTGGGGATTTTTTTTTATTTTTCCTCCACTAAGTTTCTTTTCTTTTTATTTTATTTCCATTTTATTTTATCATACTTTTAATTTAATTAATGTTTTATAATATAACATACATACACAATTTAAGTTATAATCAATCACTAAAGATTCTACGGGTATAATTACTAAATAAATCCCTTCCATGAGTTCTAATTATAGATCATAAGAAAATTACACTTTTATCACTTATGCAATTTAGTCCATGTACCTTAATTAATCCCTATTTTGCCAAAATTACTTGACCAAAATTCAATTCACTTCTACTATAACTCTGTAAATATTTAATAACAATATTTATGATTTCAATTTATGGAAATGGGGTTCCAAAATCACACTTTTTGATACCACTGCCTTTTAGGTTGTTACATATAATTCCTCAACATGTTTATATAAAACATAAAATGAGCTAACGCTCATAAAGAAGTTCAAAATTCATTCTTGACTTAATGTTACCATGAAAAACAATTTGGTGGAGTGCCCAGTAATACTGCTCATAAGAGCCCAAAAATACAAAATCAACAGTTCAGATACAAGCTTTCAAATTTAAAACTGGCGAGTCTAACATTCATCCATCCCAGTGATTACATGTTACAAGCATAAATAAAAGATGACTCACGAAAGAAGTCGTGGTTCTGGCTGAATCCCCTCTACAATTCCTCCAACCTAAC
The DNA here is from genome assembly GCA_025506655.1 of Gossypium rotundifolium. Classification (NCBI taxonomy): domain Eukaryota; kingdom Viridiplantae; phylum Streptophyta; class Magnoliopsida; order Malvales; family Malvaceae; genus Gossypium; species Gossypium rotundifolium. Next base: position 64,717,867 of record CP106732.1, on the reverse strand, counting down.
CACCTGAAATTAAGAAAAAGAAACTAAGTAAGTTCATAAGAATTTAGTGAGTTTCACAGAAGTACAATCTCGTAACAAGGTTCAACTAACACCGCACGACCAAGACTTAGACCTATTTGAAGGACATGCCACTACAAGTGGATACAATTTTTCCCTTTTCGAAGTATCTGCTAGAAGATATCATCTACAAGTGGATAGAGACCATTGGTGTGAATATTATCCACTACTAGAGGCCAACATTTGACGAACACATGTCACGACGACTCTATTATTATGTCGCATTATAGACCAACTTTTATAACCATTTCACATACTTTTACACATCATGTAATTATCCACACATCATCTAAACCCATTTATGCACCTTTATACTAATACACCTAACCTTCTGCCAATTGTAGTTGTAGTTTAAGTACATTTCAACACTTAATGAGCTTGTTTCTCGGTATTTTATAATTAATTATTACATTTTAGTATTAGTATGTTAGGAACTAAATATTAGTAAAATAAGCATTTTACACAATTTCTACTGTAACACCCCAAACTCGGCCTATGCATTAAGCCCGGATTTCGGCATGCCACACAAATTAAACGTACATTCAAATCATTTAACAATGTAGAAATCAAATTCCAAAACGATTAAGAGAGTGACTTTATCGAAAAATCAAAGTTCATTGAAAACCATAATTAAAAACACAAGAGTTTATCATTTGATTTATAGAGTAGTAATTGATTAAAACTTTGGATTTATTTAGTTGAAATATTTCATCGAAAAGTTTTAAAAGAATTTCCTAAGTTTCAATGATATTTAAGAAAAACTTTTATTTTATAAGAGAGTTATAGAAAACATTTATAAAAACTAAACCAATCCAATTTAGAAAAACTAAAACATAATAAAATCCATCCACATAACAAAATCCATAATTAAAGAGGCCTTATTATATCGCCATAAAAATAGTACTTAATAAAATTTAATAAGGAAGTCTCAAAGTTTTATAAACCACCATTTGTAGTATAGCCTCCACACGAAGTCATCTCTCACCCAAGTCTCCATCAATTATTATTACCTAAGAGGGGTAAAAAATGGGGTGAGTTACTTAGAACTCGAAGTGTAACTCACTTACCATAGTCCTTGGGCCAAAACCATTTAAGCATTTATTTGGGCCTAAGCCCATTACAAATATAATAATTTAGCATGTATGAAATGCAAGTGATATGCAATTCCCAAAACCCAAACCTAGATTTCCATCCGCTACACACCACCCGTACCAACCAGCACACCTGTGGGGAGCTTTAGTCACCCACCCCGCCAACACACCGAAGTAGGCATTAAGCCATATATCAAATATCATGGACAAGCCACCATATTCACAGAGTTTACATGGCATTTGCCATTTTTCAGAATTGTGGCAGAGCCACCAAAATTTTATAGCAAAGCTACCAGAACTTCTCTTCGTCAAATAGCCCAACCCATGCAATCATGTATATAGTATGCATAACAATCCATTCAAATAATTATTCCAACATAAGGCCCATTATAAAATTTATTACAATCGCCCATTTCACATTTTGGCCCATTTAAATCTCATATCACATATGACCCATTTATCAATTATCATATATGGCCTAATTATCAAATATCACATATGGCCCATTTATCGATTATCACATATGGCCCATTTATCAAATATCACATATGGCCCATTTATCGATTATCACATATGGCCCAATTATCAAATATCACATATGGCCCATTTATCAATTTTCACATATGGCCCAAATTGTCCAATTATCAAATATCACATATGGCCCAATTATCAAATATCACATATGGCCCAATTATCAAATATCACATATGGCCCAATTATCAAATATCATATATGGCCCAATTATCAAATATCACATATGGCCCAATTGTCCAATTATCACTTTTATCGAATTAGCCCATTAAGGGAAATTTCGTAATTTTCATGATCTTAATACCGATTTCAAAACTTTTATCATTAAGGTGATAAATATGCTATTCTTCCCGATTTTAGTAACTTGTGATTTCATCCACCGATTTATACTATATAGTCATCTAACCCATGAGATACGGTGTGAGATTACACACCTGATTACGGTGAGAACTACACTCTCCCGCTTGTCATTATCTAAATACACATCACGATGGATTAGAACACTAATATTTAATATAAACTATTCTAATGTTAACCGATCTAGATCTTACCCTCAGAATCTTAAACAGCCACTATTTACGATTTCTCTCCGATCAAAGGTTCAAAACCACGAGTAAACAATGGTTCGGGGGTACGTACGACTTCGAATAATTGATTTTCTCCGGATGAGGGTCCACAACCCGGTGAAAAGTCTCGAATTCCCGAAATAGTCCTTCTCTTGAATTTAGGGGGAATAATGGAACCACCCCTCTTTCGAACACTATTAACAACTCATTTCGTCCCTATTTTGATTGCCTCCATTGACAAATAAATGTTAGTCAAACTAATATTCCCTTATCACCACCAATTGATTTTAAGAGCGAGATTGGCTTACCACAGGATTCTTTCGTTAAAAAGGTGGAAGTCGATTGATAGAGTCCCTATGATAGAATCGATTAAATCAATACAATCTTATCAAAATAGAAGGATAAAAAAATAGAATCCCTTTTACCTTGACTGATGAAATCTCCTTTTTCACCTGATCTATAATAACTATGATCAACTTAAGATGTAGAAAAGAAATCGGCACTCCACTATATCACTACAAAGAAAGAAGGATTTGATTGAAGGAGAAAAGATTAAAAATAAAAAGAAAGATTCACTAAAGGTTTTACCATCAACATTCGGCCATGGTGAAAAATTAGAGAGAGGATAATGCTTGAGAGTCTGTTAAGAGAAGTAAAGATGAAAAAGAATAGAAATGAAGGTTTGGATTTCAGTTCTCAAGAATAAAAGATGATTCAAAAGAGAACTTTGAATCAATGAACATTCGGCAATGAGAGAAAAAGGGGAGAAATGGTCTTTGATGTTTTTTTTTTTTGTATTTTCGATCACAAAGAGGAGAGAAAGAAAATGATTTGGGGAGAAAGAACAACTCAAAATCGAAATGGTCAAAACTCAAATGGCCAAAAGAAAAGAAAAGAAAATGGTTTACCTTTGTCCAATATACATTCGGCTAAGAGGAGAGAATTAAAGAGAAACAAGCTTTGAGAAAAACACCAAATGACCAAAAGAAAGATGTGCAGAACTAGCTCCTAATTCATCCAATTGCCTTCAAAATTTCGGCCAACCCTTAGCCCCAAAAACCGTCCAAGTAGATGAACATAAAGTCAAAGTTTGGCCACTCCAAACTTTCCAAAACATCTTCCTTGTTATGTGCCTTGTGCCCCCCTACTTACCTTATTCAAATGATTCATTTCCTTAAGTTCCATGCTTACCTTAACTATTAGTGACCTTGCCATAAGTAAAATAGTCCAATCTTACCATAAATAAGGCTTGACCGACACATGCTATAAAGGTGCAAAAATAAAAGTTACCAAAATGCTATCCATGGGATTCGAACCTCTCCCACCAAGCAATCACTCATGCCCCACCACCACCTTGCTACTAGCTCATCTTATGCTAGTTTTTGACACTTAAATTTACTTAAGCCTCAAAGTTACTTGATCCACTTCAAATAAATACTCCTTACTAAAATTTACTCTAATTCCAAATAATTCTCAAGTCTTCTCAAGACTACACTAATCATGCAAAATTTAATTATCACAAGTTAAGCACCAAAACATGCATCATATCAATACTCAAATTTTAGGATGTTACATCTACTGTTTTGATGATCCATAAGGTTGACTCGAGCCTCAGGGGTGACTAATGGGCTAATTTAGTGTGTAGGGTGCCAATTCAAGTCCAAGAATACAAGGAATGATCGTCGTGCCTCGACACTAGGAATGTCGTATTGAAAATCAAATAAACTGCCAAGGCTGGAAAAGCACTTGATATTGTGACGAGGAGTCTTTGTAACACCCCAATCCCCAAAGGCCAATTGAATTATTACTCAAACAGAAAACAAGCATATGCCTAATTTGATATTCAATTCAGCTGCGATACATATTAGCTTAACTAGGTAGAGCCTTAGAAAACTTTTTCAAAACACAAGTTTATTTAACAAATACGCCATAGAATAAAAGTAAATGGATCTAAAATATTTTGGTTGAAACTCTTTTTTAAAATAAAATACTAGTAGTAATGATTACTTATAAATTGTTCGGTGTATACGGGTAGAAATCATTTCACAAATCAGAACTTAACAAACTTTAACAAATCCCTCAAAGAGTAACACTCTTATAGAGCAGTAACTGAATAAGAAAATCATTTATTACAAATTCTTTTTTAGAACAGAGTTACATGCCACACCCAAAACATATGCATGTTACAAAACAGAAACAGATGAAGCTCACTACAGAGAATGCTTCTTCTAGCTTAGTCCCTTCAACAAGCCTATAACAAAGATCAACTAGAAAGAAGGAAAGAAAATGGGTAAGTTCAAAGAACTTAATGAGTTCCAGCAAGGAAAACTTAACACTTAAATAAGAACAAATTTACATTGCAAGTTCATAACACAGACTAATACATTAAACTCTATATGTCAAGACATACAAGGATACACTCTTATCTCGTTGGCAAAAACTTAACCTTGGCGTATAACCTTCCAGGCGTACTTATATATCTGGTGCATACCATCTTTCATAACACTAGGCGTACACTTATACCCTTTCCTCCACATAGAATGTTAACTTTAACTGAACTATTGTTTCTCCATTATCACAATCTTTTCTCATAAGTACCTATTGTTTCACAACCACTCTTCAGGCAAACTCATGCTTGCTTTCAAAATTACTAGGGCAGACTGTAACACCCCAAAAATATGAATTATCTCTTTAGGTTGTGGCGATGAATGTGTTTGCTTCTTTGGTTGTGTATTCTGTTTGCTTACTAAAGGTCTAAAGTTCAAGTCACATCTTTTGAGGTTTTGTGTATTCTTTAATTGAACTTTTATACTTGCATGTACCAATTAAGTTAGATTTTGTGCGTTGAGGTTTCAAGAATGAGCCTGTTGGTTCAATAGTTAAACATTTTTCTATGTTAGTGGTCCTGTGTTCGATTCTCTACGTGTGCATTAGGGAATATAATTTTTACACTTCTCCATAATACTAATTTTAGGAATTTAAATAATCTTATGTTAACTTATTTCCCTACTTCTTCCTTTTGTTTATTTTTTTCTTCTTTTCTTTTCTTTTTCCATTTTAGCAATTGTTTCTTAATTTTCTTCGTATAACATTCTGTTGAGTTAATCATTGAATTGTATCGCTTTGTTGGTTTTTTCAGTGCTTAAAGGTAAGACTTCATCGTAGTAATTTTATTAGTTATGTGTGATTGCAAGTTTCTTGAAATCCCGAAGGGAGGATGTTGATTGTTTTGTTTTGTTTTGCTTTGTTGTTTGTGGTTACAAAAACATAAGGAAAGGTTAAGAGACACCTAATTTTTCTCTCGTTGTCTAGAATTTGAGTGTGCATTGTTAGACTTCTGGTCAGTAAGTTTTGTTCATTTCAGGTTTTTGCGTTGAAGGTTCCAGCGTTGTTTGTTGTTGGGATTTAGCATATTTCTTAAATTTTTGTTAATTGAGTAGTTGGATTTTGGTTTTTAGGCTTTGGGAATCTTGGGTTTTGCTTTAGGGTCGTCATTACTTGTAGGTAGGGTATCAAAACCCTTTTCTTCTATGTTTTTGGACGTTGAAACTGGGACAGTCGATGGTGTTTGTGATACCACATAGGCGTGTGCACAGGCCGTGTGTCAGACATGATCTTGTAGTAAATTACGTGGTGGTCCGTATAACTGACTGATTTAGAATTTGAGACACATGGTTGAGCTACAGTCGATCATGTGTGAGACATGAATGTGCAGTGATCACATGGCTTGGAACACGGGCATGTGTCCAGACCATGTAACTCACTAACTGGATGAATAGGAAGGCACGAGCAAGGGACACGAGCTAGTACACGGGCTAGTACACGGGCGTGTACCTCGGCTGTGTGACTCACTGATTTGACAAATAGGGCACTCGGGTAACCAGGCCATGTGGTGTGACACAAGTAATCACACAGGCATGTGAACCCAAATCGCCAATTTCTGTTAACACCATAATTGTTGTACAAGATAAGTGGAAACTATATATAAGATAGGTGTTACCATACTAAGCTATATGATCTGATTTATTGTGATTATAAATTGGCTCTATTGACCTCTATTATACTGGACTGTATGATTGTATTTGTATAATAAGTGATACGCACATATTGGTCATATGTACTCTGAATCTGCATGGGGGAATTATGAATTGAAGGAAGTGTTTTGTACTGATTTGATGGTCAAATCACCTGTTATTATCTCTGATCTGGCAATGAGACTGTAAAGACTAGAACATGTAATACCAACACTATGAGGTGTGTAGGGTTGGACAAGCATTATATACCTACTAGTGTATAGAGTTGGCCGGAGATGGTGCGTAGCGAATGAGGGTAGGATAAATACATCTGTTACTGTATTATACCTAAATATGTTTTGTATCTAACCCATTACATATCCGAATTGCTTTGTATCTGAAATAATTGTAAATTGTTATCCTGATTGAATAGGACCGAGTGTGCTGTCCGAATTTCAAGAATATCTGAGTTAATTTATGCACATTGAGTATTAATCTTATACTTCTGTTTAGAATGTACTAACTATATTGAATGAATTTCAAAAACTGCCCAAAACTCATTGGGCGGCAGACACGGGACTCATTTACCTAATATATCTACTCTATATATATGTATGTGCGTATGTTTAAGTTGTTATTGTACCCCGAATGTAAGGTTTGAGATTGAATTGTGTTGAATAGTTAATAGTTTAAAAACTTATCTACGTGTTTATCAATTTGGTTTTAAGAGTATTTGTTTGTGGCAAGTTCATTTAACATTTTGGACTTGGTCTTTACGTCTAGGCTAGGTTTAGGGTGTTACATTTAGTGGTATCGAGCAAGGTTTACAACACTTGGGCTGTGTAATTGGGTCTATGTTTTGATAAAAAAAAGTGTTTTAAATGAATTATTTTATATCATGAGTTAAATAACTGGCTTAGTAAAGGACCAAGTCTCCGATGTCGCACATGTAAGTATCTCTTTTGATTTGTTGTATGTATATTATATTGTGGTAACTGATTTTATTTTTGTTTTGTTGGTTAATTTAACAACCAAAATAAACCATTATGGGATTTATTGTGACCATATTGAATTAATTTGTGTGCTTCTGACGTTGTAGACACTAAAAAGTATGAGTTCACGAAGAAGTCGTGGACAAGGGTTACGTGGGCGCCGGAGGCATCGTGGGGAAGCTCTAGTTGAGTCATCCTCCATGGGAAGTATACCCGTTTTGGAGACCAACAAGACCATTGGTACTCCTATTACTGAGACAGGGTCTCAGACTGCGCCAACTGATGATGATCCTATGTCCTAGCGATGCTCTGAGTACTAGAGGGGGTCACTGAGACCCGTACTATGCCTAGAGTTTAAGAGTCGATTACTGAACGGCTCTGATTGAACGATACCAAATTGTTTAGAGGCTTTATAGGAGTCGCTCCTACCATGGCTGAGTACTGTCTCGAGGCTACCGAGCACATCATGAATAACATCGATTGTACCCTTGCACAAAATTAAGAGGTACGGTATCTCTTTTTCGAGACAATGCTTTCCAGTGGTGGTTAACAGTCGAGCAGGGTACCCAGTCCAAACAGATTACTTGGGATTATTTTAAGAGCTCCTTCCAAGGTAAGTACATGGGGGCTAGCTATGTTGAGGCTCACAGACGTGAGTTCCCGAACTGGATGGGAAGTGAGTTGAGTACGAGACCAAGAAGATTAAGTGGTCTATGGGAATATGATAAAGATTGAGGATGGACTACAATATGACCTGCGTGTTCGATAGCTCCTTAGAGGGAGCGAGTGTTTTCGATTTTAGTGGATAAGGCCAAAATAGTAGAGGAAGTCAAGCGCATCGAGCATAAAATGAAATACCCCGAGAGAGCTATGAGCAAGGGGAGGAAAGAGTCAGGTCCTTCTGGTTCTATTCAGTGCCCCAAAAAATGGGCTAGAGTCGACAAACCTCCTAGGGACGAGGTGTAGGTAGCATCTAATATGATTCTGTACTTTGCTGATTGCAGAAGACGCCATCCGGGCAACTATTGGATGAAATCTGGGACTTGTCTCTGTTGTGGGTCAGTGGAGCTTCGAGTCTGAGATTGCCTTTGCCCACCTGATCAAGAGCTAGCTTCAATACCAGTTATGACTACGAATACTAATCAGCATCTGAAAGGAGCTTCACCACCATCCAGGGGTCGAGGTACTGGTAGGGGTGGTAATAGTTCTAGTAGGGGTCAGTGAACACCAGACAGAGGTGTAACTCCGACTGAGGCTCGATAGCCTACGCTTGTGTACGTGGCTAGATGCCGTGAGGATAGGGACGACGCTGATGTTATTGTGGGTACATTCTTCATGTACTCTATACCCTATTTTGCCTTAATTGATATAGGCTTCTACTCATTCCTACATAGCTAGTACTGTATCTATGAAACTAAATATCTCTGTCGAGTATACTACTAGTAGGATTTCTGTGGTTAGTTCTCTAGGTCAATCTGTATGGGCTGACAAAGTTTATTAGTGAGTACCATTATAAATTCAGGGGGTTGTTTTTTCAGTTTATTTGATGGAACTACCTTTTCAAGGGTTTGACCTTATAACGCCCCAAAAATCTCGAAACCTTAATTTCTGTGCATGGAAGTTAATATGTATGTGTAGCACTTAGAATAATAATATTAAGGTAGTATCGAGATTATTTGAAGCCTTAGAGATAGGGGAGACCATGGGGTAAAATTTATTTTTCTTACTTAGTATACCCCAGTCTCAAGCATAAGGCCTCATAAGCAGATTAAGAGAAGAGAGGATGCAAATGGGTTTGTGGTCCAATGGAAAATGGATATTTAGGAGCTATGAGGTGGCGTGTTTGGCAGTTAAGGAGGTCCAAGGTTCGAGGCCTAAGAGGGGAGAATTAAGGAGTTTTATTTTTTTTGTGCCTGGACAAAAGGAGTTGGCATTGAAGGGGACTTTGAAAGGGAGTGTTCAGGAGAGAAATTTAAGGTGAAGATATAGTGGTGCCGATTTGGACTCTGAGGGAAGGGAAGTTTCGATTAAGGGCTATATATATGGGTGCCGAATTAAGTTCCTATAGTAATGCCAAAATTTTGTTTTCCCTCTGGCCGAATTTCTTCATTTGTATGATGCCCAAACACCCTTTTTCTCTCTAAGTGTTCAGAAGCTGAATCCTTCATACTCTCCCTTCTCAAATATCCTTTTTGGTTCACCACTTGGTTCTAGCAGAATCACCTCTTTTCTTATTCTTCCTAGTGTTGCCGAATTGCTTCTGTCACCTTACTAGTCTCAAAAGCTGGACTTAAGCCACAGGATCAAAGGAGAATTTCAGTAAGTGCTTAGTTGAATTTCTAGTGTGTTTTGTTATAAGCCGAAGAGCTCTCTAACCCAATCCTTGTCCTTAACCTGTATTAATAAGGGTAAGGCTCAACAATCGTAAGTGTGGTAGGTAAGGATTGCTAACAAGGTGGTAAGTGTTCTCGACCCAATCATGGTTTAGTAAATGGTCGAATCTAATGTGGCTCATAGGGGTGACTTATGATCAATATGGGTCACTTGGTTTTGATGATATAGGTGTTTGGATGTAGATCTAGAGGATAATCGTAAATAGTAGCAAATGAAGGGCTACTAGAACATGAGGCACACAGTATGGGTAGGGTGAGGTTTCAGTTTTCTATAAGTATGTGTTAAAACATTGGTTAATCGCTAGTAATGTTGATTGTAGGTTTGTGACTAAGGGGTTTGCAGCACGCGAGGTTACCAGGTGCGTACAAACACTACACACACGATATCAGCAATGCCGAAAAGTTGAAAAGTCGAAAGTGGCTAAATGGGCCTGCCAAACTTGTGGGTCCAGAACGGCAATGGTTGATATGTGAGCGTGAATACTGATATGGCATGAACATTTATATGATTGGACTGTAAGTGAGCCCAATGGGCTATATGACATGAAATGGGCTTGATGGGCTTATGGGGACGTAGACAAGTAAGTTAGGGTTAATAGACTTTAGATCTAGTTTAAACCACTCTTAAATTTCATAAGACTTAATCTAATTAAACATTTCCACGAATAAGTTGCTAGGTTAGGGTGTAGAAACGGGCATACGCATGTCTAGGATTGGATCTAGGGAGAGCTTGGTACTTAAGCGGTCCTAGTGGCCCACCTCCTCTTCTCTGGAATCCTACCTGGTATGTAGTGTCTGTTCACTTTAGCTGCGAAGACTTGTTGATGGGCCAAAGTTCATAACTAAAACCCGAGAGGGACTAAAATACCCTTATATTTGTAAAATTACCAAAATACCCTTATATTTGTAAAATTACTAAAATACCCTTGTTTTGTAAAATTACCAAGATACCCTATTTTGCCAAACTACCACAATACCCTCGTAGGGTAGAATTACGAAAGTACCCCTAGGTAGTGAAATGATGAAAATACCCCTATGTGACGAATATGAGTTTATAGATGTTAATCGTGTGTTTGATGTATTCATATGATATTCTGCTTAGGATGCATATGGGTGGGAATTATAGTACGGAGGAAGATTTGAGGATCGCATAATTGTATGGCCATGGATCCACAGGTGGCTTTAAGCCCATTATATGATTAGCAGCTTTGCTGCAATGATTAGGTAGTATCGCAACCGGGCTACCTTTGGTGTGTAGAGCATGGATGGGTTGATTTAGAAATCCCCACAGGTGTGTAATGGTTGGAAGGGAAATGGTGTGTGTAGCGGATGGATTATTGGGATGGGTTTTGCATTATATTGTTTGTATATGTTACGATATGATACGATATGATATGAGGTCATTCTAGGCTAGGCCCATGACCACCGATTTTGATAGGGCTTAGGCCCAATGTGAATATTTGTAGGTGATTTGATTGCCAAGGGTTGTACACACTGAGTTTCGAAACTCACACCCTTTAATTTATTGTTTCAGGTAATCCTGAATAGACAGCTCGACGTGGGAAAGGACTCGGAGATGGCCACACTACATGTTGATCAAATATTTTAATTTGTTTAAATGAATATGTTTTTAATACTTTGTTTGTTTTGGGATTGTAATAAGGCCATGTAACTCCTAATTAACTTTATATTTTGGGCTTATTATTATTGTTTCAACTATTCGCTTAATAAATCTCATAAAATTATTAAAGTTAAAGTGGTTTTCGAAATAACTTAACATATGAACGCTTTCCTAAAATGTGGGTTTTTCCTCTTAACTTAACAAGATAAAAGGGTTTTGGGCTTTTGGGCCTTAAATTGTGAAATTATAAAATCGTTTTGGAATGTGCCTTTAATGTGACATTCCGGGCTCGGGCATAACTTCTAGGCCGGGTTTGGGGTGTTACATTTAGTGGTATCAAAGCCCAGTTGCAATGCTCGAGCTATGAAATGGGCCTTAGATTTTGGGTTTTAAAAAAAAGTTTTTGGCAGGATTCTTGAAGTGTAGTTCACCGAGCCCTTGACGTCAAGCTAGGTAAGTTCTCTGTACTACATTTGTTTAAATATGAAACTATATCTAGTTAATGGGCCACTTAAAAATAGGCTTTTAGAGACTAAAGCCCGTGGGAAACTTAAGCCTGTAGTGGGTTCTCGACCGCTTAATAACTTTAAAAATTTTTGCTCGCATAAGACATGTGCCCTAAACAAGTGGAACTATGTACTAATTTTGTAACACCCCAAACCCGACCCAGAAGTTAGGCCCGAATCTGGTGTCTCACATTGAAGAAAACGTATAAAGGATTTGTGATTCATACTAAAATAAGTTTTGTTAAAATCAAGAAAAAAATTTTGATTTGAGACATTTGATAAAATACTACTAACCTCGAAGATTGATTGATAAATCGATAGATTTGAACTAATAACCTTATAATAAAATGTAACATCCTAAACCCGGCCCAGAAGTTAGGCCCAAATCTGGTGTGTCACATTGAAGAAAACGTATAAAGGATTTGTGATTCATACTAAAATAAGTTTTGTTAAAATCAAGAAAAACAAGTTTGATTTAAGATATTTGATAAAATACTACTAACCTCGAAGATTGATTGATAAATCGATAGATTTGAACTAATAATCTTATAAAACGTGACTTTTGAAAATGACGTTGAAAATTCGAAGAAGATTTCCGTGTTAAAAATATTTGTAAAAGTTTATTTATGAAATCCATTTGTTAATCGATTTTGGAAAACCTTTATTTAATTTTTTAGAAAATTCCCATTTAAAATAATTTAAGTAAAATAATAAGTATATCAAACATAAAGTAAATAATAAAATACTCCAGAGGCTTTATTACAACATAAAACCCAAAATAGTAAACTGAACGAAAATAGAGATCTAAAGTTCCAAAGTAAAACACCATTTCTAAAGTATGGCCTCCACCGAGTCATCCATGGCCCAAGTGCACGTCACTGAGCATTACCTACAAGGGTTAAGAGAAAATGGGGGTGAGTTACAAGAACTCAGTGTGAAATCCCCTTACCGTTGTTCACTGGGCCAAAATCTCATTAAGCAATTATTTAGGCCTAAGCCCACATATAATAATAATAATGTAATGAATATAAGATGAATATGAAATGCAATTCCCAAACCAAGCCTAGTACTCCATCCGCTACACACCACCCGTACCAACCAACACACCTGTGGGGAGCTTTAGTCACCCACCCCGCCAACACACCAAACGTAGGCATTAAGCCATTTATAATAGATTATTTGTGGACAAGGCACCGAATAATGTAATTTACGAGCATAGCCATCGATGATTGTGACAGAGTCACCAAATATGTGGCAGAGCCACCAAAATTATGTAGCAAAGCTACCAAAACTTCTCTTCATTATTATCCCATCCCATGCAATTCATGTATATGCATCATACATATCAAATCATCATATTTACAAATATAATAACAATAATTAAAAATTTAGAAATTTATGACAAACAAATTGGCCCAATAACACTTTGCAAAATCGGCCCATTAGAGCAATATATCAAATCGGCCAATTTTATCACATATCTATTCGGCCCATTTAGTCACATATCAAATTGGCCCATTTAGACACATATCAATTCGGCCCATTTAGTCACATATCAATTCAGTCCATTAAGCAATATCATATTTCGACCCTTTAAGGGCATTTCAGTAATTCAGTAATCTTACCCACTAAGGGTATTTTGATAATTCGGCCCATAGGGGCATTTTCGTAAATTGGTAATATTACCCACTAAGGGTAATTTGGAAATTTCGCAATCCAGACTTAACTACTAATTTAGGCATAAAAATTTAAACTGTCCATCTGCGTCGTATTGACTAAATTGACTATAACTTGAGTTAGTAAACTCAAAATCTAAATCCGTAAATTTTCCTTGAAACTAAACTCATATATCTTCTTACTACAATTTTTCCAGAATTTTTTGCTTAACCATTTAGTATAGTTTATTCCTTAAAATTTCCCTTGTTTCACTGAACAATGATTCTGACCTCTCCTTCCTTAATTTCAAATATCTCACTATACGGTTTTCATATACTGCTCCCACTAATTTTTATTGAAAATAGGCTCACGAATCCATACATATAAATTATATCCCATAATTCACTTTTTACAATTTTATATGATTTTTCCAAGACAGATCAGAGAACCACGAAGTCATTCAAACCCAGTCTCACTAAAATTAGCATATCTCAGAATATAAAATTCCTTTTCCTTATCCGTTTCTTCCTTATCAAAATAGACACAGTAAGATTTTATTTGATATCTCATTCACTTTCTAATTACCTTTCTCCTATTTTTCATGATTTTTCAAAAACACATCACTATTTCTAACCGAAACTATTTTATTATAAATTTAATTACCACTACGATCATACGCACGCCCGAGTGATTACGCATGCCGATTTTTGGTTTTCTTCGATATTTCAACCGATTCACAGAATATTTCATACAAACTTTCAGAGAAGTGTGAGATTACACACCATTTTAGATATGTATACGGAAGGTACGGGATTACACACCTTATTCGAAATCCGTAACACGATATTCTCCACGGCACCTAAAGATACAATCGGTCAATAATTAGTCCAAAACCCAAATTACAACTTCATCCAAGTATTGTGATTGATTTAACAATCTATATCACTTACCAAAAATTCGAGTCTCTTATTACGAGAGATAGGTGTTCGACTTTACCACTATTTTGGAAAAATCACAAGTAGAGAGTATCGCGTGATTTCATGCCTAACAACATAATCGATTAGCCAAACTTTCAATCTGATTAACACCATAACTGAATAGCGATATCGAATTGACTATGAAAAGACTCCTTACCTTAATCGATGATAATCTCAATTTCTAACGATTGTACAATGGCTATGGATGAGTCAAAGTTTCAGCCTTCCACTACAACTCGATTGATCAAACGAGTGAGTGTCAACACAAATGAGTAGAAATGATTAAAAGAAAGGAGAAGATGTATCAAGGTGTTTGGAGTGTTTCGGTCAACACCAAAAGAGATATGAACCAAAGAGAAATGTAAGCATTTCGGCAACAAGAAGAATGGTGAAAGATGGATTAAAGTTTCGGCATCCAAGGAAGAAGTGAAGAAAGTATGCTCACTAATGGCTTGTAAATTTGGCACAAAGCAAAAGGAGTTTGGAGAGAAAACACAAAATAGTGCAAAAGTGATTCTTGGCTAACAACACCAAAATTCTATCAAATGACTAAGCAAAATTCAGCTACCTCCCTTTCCCCCAAAACCGTCCACATACATGACCATAATGGTCAAAGTTGGCCAACCATACCTTCCATAACACTTCCCTTGAAAAAGGCCACATGTTCCCCTTACTTGCCATTTTCTTTTGATTCCCTTCCATCCATTCTTCCTTACCATATTTCCTTAGCCACCTTGCCTTATTAAAAAGTCCACCTTGCCTTATTTTCTTCCTCAATCTCCTCTCCATCACCTCAATCTCCTCTCCATCCACTTGTCCCCTTATCATCTTTTCTCCTTTTTGGCAAAAATAAAACTCATTTGCTTTCCATGATATTATAACCCAGGCTCCCTTGTAGCATAATCCACGCCGCTAGCCACTAGGCTACAAGCTCCTCTTGTGTCTCCTAAATACACACATTTATTCCTAAGTCTTTCTTCCATCAGTCATATCCACTAAAAGTCCAAGAATAAAAATTCTTCCTATGGCCTAACTTGAACCCAAGACTTTATAAAAACCTTGTAACCTTCCAAATTCACTTAACTAATAAGTCTAATTTGTAACAACACCATTCTCTTATTCTCAATTATTGTAAACAGTCCTACGCCCAAGGCCCATTGGGCCCAATCCTACTAGGCCCAATTTTGGGATGTTACAAATTTCATAAAATTCTTAAATCAGAAATATGCAACGATGAGCGCTAGAAGAGGTGGAAGAGGCCGCGGCAGAGGCCATGGAGGTGTTAGGGTAGAATCGTCCGAGTCAGGCCATATGCCCAACATAGGAGTAGGGAGGCTCCGGCCTCACCAGTAGCTGAAAGAGGAGCAAATGAACGGGTTGTCACTACGGAGAGGCCATATCCTAGGCCATGTTAAGAATTTTGGAAAGGGCCGTTGGGCCCAATAATGGTACGGGGAGTTGTGGGTTGATCTTCAAATGAGTAGCGGGGGTGGCCCCAAATGTGGCAGAGTATTGGTTCAAAGTTACTGAAAGAATAGTGGATGACCTGGATTGCACGGTTGAACAAAAGTTGAAAGCATCAATATCCCTACTAAGGGAAGAAGCCTACCAGTGGTGGTTGACCGTAAAGGAGAGCAACCAACTAGAGCAGATCACATGAGAGTTCTTCAAATCATCATTCCAGGGGAAATATAGTGGAGTGGCCTATGTGGATACCTGAAGGAAGGAGTTTTTGAGTCTGGCCCAAGGAGATAAGCAAGTAGCAGAGTATGAGGCTGAGTTTCTATGCCTTAATCGATATGCCAAGGAGATAGTCGCGACGGAGTATGAAAGGTGCATACGATTCGAAGATGGATTAAGGGATAGCCTTAGGGTACTGATAGCTTCATAGAGGGAGCGAGATTTTATAGCTTTGGTAGAGAAAGAAAAAATAGCCGAGGAGGTAAAGAGCACGGAGCGCTGCAACCGAGAGAAAGAGAGGGGCAAGAACAAGCAAAATATGGAACCTACGGGGCTAGACAGAGGCCCATGAGGAGGGCCAGGGTGAATGGGCTGGTTAGAGCTGAGGCCCTTATTGCTGCTGCTTATAACGGGATACCACTTTGTGCTGAGTGTGAGAGAAGGCATCAGAGCGAATGTTAGAGGAGGATGGGAGCCTGTTTGGGCTATGGATCCATGGAGCATAGGGTTAGGCAGTGCCCGAGAAGGCTAGATCAAGAGCAAGCCGATGGTAGAGGTAATTTTTAGCCTCAGAGGGGTGGTCAACAACCACTGAGGGGCCATGGAGCACCGAGGCAGAGGTGCATGACAGGCAGAGGCGAGACAGCCAGTGTTGGTTTATGGTGCTCGTCACGAAGAAAAAGTGCTGCACCAGATGTGATAACGGGTACATTCCTTATTTTTGAGCTACCTTTTATTGCGCTAATTGATGTGGGTCGACATATTCGTACATTGCATGCAATAGGATTGAGACTGTAGGGGTTAAGTTTGAAACCATTGAGAATGAAATGATTATGTTAAGTCCTTTAGGGCAGTCGGTGAAAGTTAGTAAACTGTTTAGGAGTGTATCATTGGTAGTTTAAGGAGTTAATTTCCTAATGGACTTGATGGAATTACCGTTTGGTGAGTTTGACCTCATCTTAGGTATGGATTGGTTGACGAGGCACCAAGCAACTCTAGATTGTGCCATGAAGCGGATGGTGCTGAGAATGGTGGAAGGTGATGAAGTGGCAATGATTGGAGAGCGACATGATTATTTGTCGAATGTGATTTCAGCTTTAAGGGCAGAAAAGTTGATAAGGAAGGGCTGTGAAGCTTACTTAGCCTATATCAGTGATTCAGAATCGAAGAGTTTTACTATCAAGGATTTGAAAATAGTCAAAGAATTCCCTGATGTTTTTTGAAGGATTTATCGGGATTACCTCTCAGTAGAGAAGTGGAGTTTGGAATAGAGTTGTTACCGGGTACCGCTCTAGTGTCCATCGCACCTTATAGGATGGCACCGAAGGAGCTGGTGGAGTTGAAGGCCTAGATTCAGGAGTTATTAGACCGTGGATTTATTAGACCAAGTGTGTCTCCATGGGGAGCACTAGTGTTATTCGTGAAGAAGAAGGATCGGTCCATAAGGATGTGCATTGATTACAAGCAGTTGAACAAGTTAACTATTAAGAATAAGTACCCTCTTCCTAAGATAGATGACCTTTTCGATCAACTAAGAGGAGCGTCAATTTTCTCGAAGATCGATTTGCATTTAGGGTACCATCAATTGAGGGTTGAGGAAGCCGATGTGTATTAGATAGCTTTCAGAACTCATTATGGATATTACGAGTTTTTGGTAATACCGTTTGGGCTAACAAACACACCTGCTGCATTTATGGATCTCATGAACTAGGTTTTTCAACCAGTACCTAGACCGGTTCATAGTAGTTTTCATAGATGACATCCTAGTATACTCAAGAACGGAGGATGATCATGATGCACACTTAAGGATTGTGTTGTAAGTTCTAAGGGAGAAGCAACTGTATGCTAAGTTTAGCAAGTGTGAATTCTAGCTAAGGGAAGTCACTTTCTTAGGACATGTGGTCTACTGAGGGAATTAAAGTTGACACCCAGAAGGTGGAAACGGTATTGGATTGGAAACAACCTAAGACGGTGTCAAAAATTCAGAGTTTTCTAGGCCTAGCAGGGTACTATAGGCTGTTTGTTGAAGGGTTCTCCCTAATCGCGGCACCATTGACCAAGCTGCTTCAGAAGGGGGTGTCGTTTGTGTGGACTGATAAACAACAAGAAAGTTTTCATAAGCTTAAGAAGGTTTTAATGGAGGCCCCTATTTTGATTCAGCCGGAACATGGGAAGGAGTTTACGATTTGCAGCGATGCGTCACACTTGGGCTTAAGCTGTGTTTTAATGCAGGAAAGGAAGGTGGTTGCATATGCGTCACGTCAACTTAAGACTCATGAAATAAATTACCCAACCCACAATTTGGAATTGGCGGCAGTAGTGTTCTCACTTAAAATTTGGAGGCATTACTTGTATGGAGAGAAGTGCACCATCTATACGGAATACAAGAGTCTGAAGTACCTTTTAACTCAGAAGGAGTTGAACTTGAGACAGCGCGGATGGATTGAGCTGTTAAAGGATTATGATTGCACAATCGAATATCACTCGAGCAAAGCAAATGTGGTAGTTGATGTGCTAAACTGTAAGGCTATGTTGGATTTGAAGGGCAATGTTTGCTCGGTTGAGTTTGCATGACAACGAGAGTTTGTTAGCCGAGTTGCAAGTGAATCCACTATGGGTTGAGCAGATTAAAGTTAAACAGTCATTAGATGAAACTCTGAATTCTCGATTCAAACAAGTTAAGAATGGGGAAACGACGAATTTTGGGATGAATGGTGATGGGTTATTGTGTTTCCGTGGCAGAATTTGTGTGCCAAGGGACGAAGAGCTAAGGAAGTCTATACTACGGGAAGTGCATAGTAGCTTATATGCTATGCACCCCGGAGGTAACAAGATGTATTGAGATTTATGAGAGCTTTATTGGTGGCCGGGATTGAAACGCGAGGTTACATTCTTTAGAGGGCTACCCTTGACGCCTGCCAAGAAGGACTCTATATGGGTCATTGTGGATTGGCTAACTAAGTTTGCCCATTTTATATCGGTCCTCACTAACTACTCACTACAGAAATTGGCAAGGTTGTATATGGAAAAAATTGTGAGGTTGCATGGAATTTCGGTCTCGATCATATCTGATAGAGATCCTCACTTTACGTCTTCCTTTTAGAAGAAGCTGCATAAAGCGCTAGGTACAAGGTTGGATTTCAGTACGGCATTTCACCCTCAGACTGATGGTCAGTCAGAAAGGGTAATTCAAGTATTGGAAGATATGTTGAGAGGGTGTGTGATTGAGCTTCGAGGTAGTTGGGAAGACTACTTGCCGTTAGCTAAATTTGTGTATAACTATAGTTATTAGGCAAGTATTGTAATGGCTCCATATGAAGCACTATATGGGCGAATATGTCGTACTCTGACTTGTTGGACTGAGTTGGGTGAGCAGTGAGTTTTGGGTCCAGAGTTGGTAGCAGACACCGAAGATAAGGTGAAATTGATTCGGCATCGATTGAAGAAGGCGGCAGAGAGGCAGAAGTCATATGCTGACCTCAAATGAAGAGAGATCAAATATGTGGTGGGGGACATGGTTTTTCACAAGGTTTCCCCTTGGAAGAAGGTGTTAAGGTTTGGTTGGAAGGGCAAGTTAAGCCCAAGGTTCATTGGGCCTTATCGAGAATTAAAGCAAATTGGGCAGGTTGCCTATCAGCTGGAGTTTCCTTCAGAATTGAGCAAAATGCACGATGTGTTCCATGTGTCAATGCTAAGGCATTATCGCTCAGACCCTTCTCACATTGTGTCAATCAAGAGATCGAGGTTAAACCAGATCTACCTTTTGAAGAGGATCCGGTTCAGATAGTTGATCAAGATGTCAAAGTATTAAGAAGGAAGTTTGTTCCTTTAGTCAAAGTGCTTTGGAGTAACCATAATGCTGAGAAGGCTACTTGGGAACCCGAGGAGGCAATGTGTCGATAGTACCCTCACTTGTTTCAACCAGGTAAATTTTGAGGCCAAAATTTATAAAGAGGGGTAAAATTGTAATGCCCCAAAAATCCTAAAACCCTAATTTTTTGCATGGAAGTTAATATGTATGTGTAGCACTTAGAATAATAATATTAAGGTAGTATAGAGATTATTTGAAGCCTTAGAGATAGGGGAGACCCAAAATTTATTTTTCTTGCTTAGTGGACCCTAGTCTCAAGCATGAGGCCTCATAAGCAGATTAAGAGAAGAGAGGAAACAAATGGGCTTGTGGTCCAGTGGAAAGTGGCATCATTTAGGAGCTATGAGGTGGTGTGTTTGGCAGTTAAGGAGGTCCAAGGTTCAAGGCCTCAGAGGGGAGAATTAAGGAGTTTTATTTTTTGTGTCTGGATAAAAGGAGTTGGCATTGGAGGGGACTCTGAAAGGAGTGTTCAGGAGAGAAATTTAAGGTGAAGATAAGGGAGAAAAGATAGGGATTGGGAGGTGGATATAGTGGTGTCGATTTGGATTCTGAGGGAAGGGAAGTTTCGGCTAAGGGCTATATATATGGGTGCCGAATTAAGTTCCTAGAGTAATGCCGAAATTTTCTTTTCCCTCTAGCCAAATTTCTTTATTTTTCTGATGCCCAAACACCCTTTTTCTCTCTAAGTGTTTAGAAGCTGAATCCTTTATACCCTCCCGTCTCAAATATCATTTTTGGTTCACCACTTGGTTCTAGCCAAATCACCTCTTTTCTTATTCTCCCTAGTGTTGCCGAATTGCCTCTGTCACCTTACTAGCCTCAAAAGTCGGACTTAAGCCTTAGGATCAAAGAGGAATTTTGGTAAGTGCTTAGTTGAATTTTTAGTGTGTTTTGTTATAAGCCAAAGGGCTATCTAACCCAATCCTTGTCGTTAACCTGTATTAATAAGGGTAAGGCTCAACAATCATAAGCGTGGTAGGTAAGGATTGCTAACAAGGTGGTAAGTGTTCTCGACCCAGTCATGGTATAGTAAATGGCCGAATCTAATGTGGCTCATTGATGTGACTTATGATCAATATGGGTCACTTGGTTTTGACGATATAGGTTTTTGGATGCAGATCTAGAGCATAATCGCAAATAGTAGCAAAGGAAGGGCTACTAGAACGTGAGGCACACGGTAAGGGTACGGTGAGGTTTTGATTTTTGATAAGATGTGTTAAAGCTTTGGTTAATCACTAGTAATGTCGATTGTAGGCTCGTGACTAATGGGTTTGTAGCACGTGAGGTTACCAGGTGTGTACAAACACTACACACACGATATCAATAACGTCAAAAAGCTGAAAAGCCAAAAGTGGCTAAATAGACCTACCGAACTTGTGGGCCCAGAACAGTAATGGTTGATATGTGAGCATGAATAATGATATGGCATGAACATTTGTATGATTGGGTTGTAAGTGAGCCCAATGGGCTATATGACATGAAATAGACTTAATGGGCTTATGGGGACGTAGATAAGTAAGTTAGGGTTAATGGACTTTAGACCTAGTTTGAACCACTCTTAAATTTCATAAGACTTAATCTAATTAAACATGTACGTGAACAAGTCGCTGGGTTAGAGTGTGGCAACGGGCATATGCATGTCTAGGATTGGATCTAGGAAGAGCTTGGTACTTAAGCGGTCCTAGTGGGCCACCTCCTCTTCTTTGGAGTCCTACCTGGTGCGTAGTGTCTGTTCACTTTAGCCGCAATGACTTGTTAATGGGCCAAAGTTAATAACTAAAACCTGAGAGGAACTAACATACCCTTATATTTGTAAAATTACTAAAATACCTTTATATTTGTAAAATTACTAAAATACCCTTATATTTGTAAAATTACTAAAATACCATTATATTTGTAAAATTATCGAAATACCCTTATTTTATAAAAGTACCAAAATACCCCTATTTTGTAAAATTACCAAGATACCCGTATTTTTCCAAACTACCAAAATATCCTTGTAGGGTAGAATTACGAAAGTAGCCCTGGATAGTGAAATGACAAAAATACCCCTGTGTGACGAATATGAGTTTATGGATGTTACTCGTGTGTTTGATGCATTCATATGATATTATGCTTAGGATGCATATGGATGGGAATTATGGTACGGAGGAAGACTTGAGGATCGCATAGTTGTATAGCCATGGATCCATCGATGGCTTTAAGCCCATTATATGATTAGCAGCTTTGCTGCAATGATTAGGTAGTACCGCAATCGGGCTACCTTTGGTGTGTAGAGGTGTTTAATGGTTGGAAGGGAAGTGGTGTGTGTAGCGGATGGATTATTGGGATGGGTTTTGCATTATATTGTTTGTATATGTTACGATATGATATGATATGATATGATATGATATGAGGTCATTGTGGGCTAAGACCCAAGACCACCGATTTTTATAGGGTTTAGGCCCAATATGAATATTTGTAGGTGATCTGATTGCCAAGGGTTGTACACACTGAGTTTTGAAAATCACACCCTTTAGTTTATTGTTTCATGTAATCCTAAATAGACGGCTCGAAGTGGGAGAGGACTCGGAGATGGCCACACTACAAGCTGATCAAATGTTTTAATTTGTTCGAATGAATATGTTTTTAATACTTTATTTTTTGGGGGGGATTGTAATAAGGCCATGCAACTCCAAATTGACTTTAGATTTTGGGTTTATTGTTATTATTATTGTTTCAACTATCCGCTTAATAAATTTCATAAAATTATTAAAGTTAATGTGGTTTTGAAATAACTTAACATATGAACGCTTTCCTAAAATGTGGGTTTTTCCTCTTAACTTAACAAGATACAAGGGTTTTGGGCTTTTGGGCTTTAAATTGTTAAATTATAAAATCATTTTGGAATGTGCCTTTAATGTGACATTCTAGGCATGGGCCTAACTTCTAGGCCGAGTTTGAGGTGTTACAGATCTAATTCTGGGAATGGATTGACTCATTGAACACCGAGTTAGTCTCTATTGTGCTCCTAAAAGGGTTACTTTGAGAACAAAAGAGAACTGTGAGATAGTCATGATAGAGAAACAGCGAGATTACCTTGCTAACGTGATATATGCTCTTGTAGCTAAGAAATTAGTCTGAAAAGGGTGCGAGGACTACCTTGCCTTTGTTTCTGACTCTCCTTTTCCTATGGTATCTTTTAATGACATTCGGATGGTCTGGGATTCTCGAATGTCTTTCCTGATGAGTTGGCAGGAGTACCACCAAATCGCAAGGTTGAGTTCGATATTGATCTGATACCTGGGAAACTCTGGTGTCAATTGCACCCTATCACATGGCACCAAAAGAGCTTACTGAGTTGAAAGCTCAACTTCAGGAGCTTCTTGATCAAGTGTTCATTAGACCAAGTGTGTCTCCAGGGGGAACACCGGTGTAGTTTATCAAAAAGAAATATGGTACAATGAGAATGTGCATTGACTACCGTCAGCTGAATAAGTTAATAGTAAAAATAAAGTATCCATTCCCAAAAATAAATGATTTATTTGATCAGTTCTGTGGAGCTTCTACTTTTTCCAAGATCTATCTCTGTTCTGGTTACCATCAACTCAAATTTAAGGAGATGGATGTGTTCAAGACTGCCTTAAGGACTCGTTACAGACATTACGAGTTCCTAGTTATGCCATTCAATTTAACAAATGCCTTGGTTGCATTTATGGACCTGATGAATCGAGTATTTCAACCATATTTGGATCAATTTGTAGTAGTGTTCATTGATGACAATCTAATTTACTTAAAGACTGAAATTGAGCACAACGAGCATCTTCGTATCGTATTGCAGACACTTCATGAAAAATATCTATATGCTAAGTTTAGTAAGTACGAGTTTTGGTTGTTTGAGGTTGCCTTTCTGGGGCACATTGTGATCGTCGGGGAATTCGAGTTGACCCCAAGAAAATTGAGGTTGTAGTTGAGTGGAAACAATTGTAGAATGTATCTGAACTCCAGAGTTTCCTCGGGTTAGCATATTACTACTAGAGGTTTGTTGAGGGATTCTCCCTGATTGCATCTCCTCTAATTAAATTACTGTGTAAGAATGCCCATTTAAGTGGTCTAAAGAGCAGGAGTCAAGTTTTGAGAAACTCAAGTCCGTTATGACACAAGCTCCTATTCTAGTTTAACCTGAAGGGGGTAAAGATTTTGTAGTGTATAGTGATGCATCGTATGTTGGCTTTGAGTGTGTTCTAATGCAAGAGCTTAGGGTAGTAGGTTATGCGTCTCGACAACTCTATTCTCATGAAGGTAACTATCCTACTCATGATCTTGAGTTAGCTACAGTCATGTTTGCACTAAAGATTTGGATACATCATCATTATTGTGAGAGGCATGTTATTTGTACCGATCACAAGAGTCTTAAATATTTATTAACCTAGAAGGAGTTAAATCTTAGACAGCGTAGAACTACGATTGTACCATAGAGTATCACCTTGGTAAGGCTAATTGTAAAACTCCTAACCCGTGACCGTCACCGAAATAGGTTAAAAGGCGTTATCGGACTAGTAACTTAGTTTAGAACAATCATTTGTTAAATATCATACATTCACATTCAATATATATTTAAATCAAGCATACAAAGCTTAAATCATGCATTTGGGACTAAATCGGTAACATATGAAAATTTTGAAAACTTAGAAAAATTTTCAACATTACAAGTATCACACGCCCGTGTGAACAGGTCGTGTGCCTCACACGGCTACTAGACTCACCCATGTCTTAGACCGTGTGAAAATGGGGCACACATATTGACTTGTGTCACAGCCGAGGACACGCCCGTGTGATAGGTCGTGTGAAAACTAGAGAGTATACTGACTTGGGTCACACGGCCAACCACATGCCCGTGTGCTCTTCGAAATGGCCACACACGCCCATGTATCAGGCCGTGCCAAAACTATAGGGTATACTGACTTATCAACACGGCCAAGCCACACGCCTGTGTCCTAGGCCGTGTGCCATATAGGGGGTATACTGACTTGTACCACACAGTCGGTCACACGCCCGTGTGTGAGGCCGTGTGGAGCATACTGACTTCAATTCCATTTCAACACCAGGGGACACACGACCGTGTGCTTAACCGTGTGTCACACATGGCTAAGACACACGCCCGTGTCTCTGCCCATGTGGACAAAAATAGGCTATTTGCAAAGCCATTTTGCCACCCTATTTTCACAAGCATTCACAAGAATAAATGACCACATTTCATAACCCAATTGACAATCATTCCATAACATTTCATACACATAATATACCAATTCAATTAAGTATTAAATTACCTAATAAATATCATACATAATCCATTCATTTATCAACTACATAACAAGACATCTTTTGCACATTTTCATGCCATAAATTCCTTACCAGAAACATACCATAATAGAACACTTAAACTCAACCAAAACATAGTACCAAAATAAGCCAAATCACATGGCTTAACTCATACACAAAATATACCAAAACCATGATATCAAGTAACTATAACTAACATCTTTTAAACTAGCCTATACATGCCATATTTACAATTATCCACAAGTTCAAAAGTACCAATCAGAAATTGGATAGTGTGATGTGCAACTCTGACTTGTCCGAAATGAGCGAGCTAACGAACCTCTATAAAACATAGAAAAAGAAACAGAGTAAGCTTTATAGCTTAGTAAGCCCATATAATTTAGAACTAAACTTACCATTTATACATAACCAAGGAAATTAACTAAAGTAAACTCCTTACAATTTCCAAATGCCTATCACAAGCATTCATCCATAGGTTAAACATGTTAATACATGAAATCATCCATTTTCACAATACAATAATCAATATAACTAGCATTCAAAATTTCATTCTCAATCATATAACCAATATTTCATTCAATAAATGTATGCATCTGTATAAATAGAATTTATGCCAACCTATTAGAACTTCAAAGGATCTCGGGTGATAACATCAGTAATTTGTCAATTCATTGTCATTTCTGCTCTTTCGAGCCATGATCGATAAGCTCCTCCTAAGTTGATGAATAGTATGCTCTATTGAGCTGAAATTGTAAGCTCTATCGAGCTAAAAATAGTAAGCTCTAATGAGCTGAAAACAATTAGCTCTTATGATTTGATATATCAGTAAGCTCATACGAGCTGTGGTGAGTTCGCAACAAATGCAAGAGTTGTAACACCCCTTACCAGTGTCTGACGCCAGGATAGGATAAGAGGCATTACCGTAATTAGCCTTACTTGAACATGTATTTTCGAGCTATAAAATTTCGTTTCAACTTAAAACTTTTCCTTCTTAATCATAACGTGTACATTATGGGCCTACGAGGCCCTAAACTTACTTCCGAAAAGTTTCAAAATTCATCCGGAAACTTTGATACTCTTTGAAATTTTTTAATCAAACAGGGGTCACACGCCCGTGTGACATGGGACATGCCCGTGTTGGAAGGTCGTGTGATCTCACACACCCATGTCCCTAGCCCATGTGGAATTTATTTTCTTTTCGAACCTATAGGCAAACTCACATGGTCAGACACACACCGTGTCAATAGCCCGTGTCCCTCACACAGCCTAGACACGCCCGTGTCCTTCACCCGTGGAGCTCTGTTTATGACATCATCAAACCCTTAATAGCACACGGCTAAGGTGCACGCCCGTGTGGTGGCCCGTGTGACGAATCTAATTCTCGTAATTAAAATGCAAGGGACACACGACCTATCAACACACCCATATGGGTTGACCGTGTATCACACACGGCCTAGACACATGCCCGTGTGTCTACCCCTGTGGACACTTAGAGGCTATTCTCCAAGCCTCTTTGCCACCCTGAAACATAGACTCATTCATTTCACCACAAGTAGCATATAACATGGCAATTTTTAAACTACTAAGAATCCTTAAATTATCATTCATTCCACCCATACTTTACTCAATTACTTGCATGAACATTCAATTCATCAAATTCATCAACTTTATAACATAAACTTGGAAATATTGGCCAATTCATCATGATCGTTTACAAAATGAATATGAACATTAATAGCCAACCCTTTGGCCTTCAAATATGACATGACACAAAATGATTAAGTTTCTATACATGACATACTCAAAATGAATTAACTTTACTATACCAAAAGAACGGTTGATAGTGTGATCCGAGCTCCGATGTTCTATGATCTCCGAGCTAACTTGGCAAAACTACAAGGAAAAAGGGAAAAAGAGAGGGGTAAGCATATAGCTTAGTATGTTTGCATGAAATTCTAAAGCAACATAATTGCTCAAATGCTTAAACTTACTTACTCACATTCATTCTTACCCATCTCATATCACATTATGATTTAGTAACTTGTACTTACTCATAATACCTGTATCACTTAATCACATGACTGAGCAAATATGCTAACATAAACATAAACTCGCATCATCATCATTCTTATTATGAATAAAACTTAAGGCCATCCTTAAAAGGATTTGGCTCTATACCATTTCACATACTTAACTCTTTTACCTATGAACGAATCAAATTATCGTAGGATATTCGAACTCATCATGCATAAATCTTGATGTCAACATATCCGGATATCCATGGGATCATGATGTCGATGCCATATACATGGGATCATAGCTCGATGTCAATGCCATATCCGAGATATAGTCTTATACGAGATCGTACATGAATATCGATGCCATGTCCCAAACATGGTCTTATACGAGATCTTCTTTTGGATTCGAGGCCATATCCCGCATATATATGGGACTTTATTTATTCAATGCTAATACATAGTTATTTTCATTATTCCGAATATTTATCCAGAATTTCACATAGCTTAATTTCACTATTACCCCATCGAAGCTTCATCACTTGAATTTTCATAGCAAAAACATACATTATCATAATAATAAATATTTTCAAATATCGAAACATTATGAAACTCTAATTTCATACAAACTTACCTCGATTCTCAAAAAGTGTATCGATACTCGATTTAGTCCTCGATTTTGTTCTTGCTTCGATTTCAATTCGGGCTTCGTGTTTCTTGATCTATATTAATAATTTCACTTGTTAAATACACACATTGACTAAATCGACTCATAATTCATATTTTGGCAAAATTATAATTTTGACCCTAAACTTTTACATAATTACACTTTTACCCCTAGGCTCGTAAAATGATTTTCATTCAACTTTCTTGTATTTAAAGCTTAGCCAAATCATATTATCAACTATAGCAACCTTCAATTTCTACTATTTCACTCATGTATGGCCATTTTCATAACTTTTACAATTTGGTCCTTACATGCATTTTTCATGAAAATCACTTAGAAAAAGATGTTTATCATACATCAAACTTTCATATTCCTCCATAAAACATCAAAATGCATGCATGTAACACATGGGTAAATTTTTTAATATGAACCCTAGCTCAAAATATAGCTAAAAATAGCTAGACCGAGCTACAGGGGTCTCAACAATACGAAGAACATGAAAAATGGGGCTAGGATGCACTTACTATCAAGGTTGGAAGTTGAAGAAACCCTAGATATGGAGAGCTTGAGAATTTTGGCTATGGTGAAGAAGATGGACATCAATTTTGGCTTTATTTTCCTTTTAATTCTTTTATTAACCAACTAACCAAAATGCCCTTAATGGTCCTTTCTTGAGATTTTTCCTTCCCTTGTCCATTTTTGTCCACCATCAAATATAATGGTCTAATTGCTAAATAAGGACCTCTAATAGTTTTCTTAATTCTATTTCATACTTAAATCTTCTAGAATCTCATATTTTCCATTCTTTGCAATTTAGTCCTAACGGACAAGTAATCACTAATTAATAGAATTTCTTTATGAGATTTTTACACAATCATGAAATCATCTCATATACATTATAGAAATCATAAAATTTATATTTCTACTTCAAATTTGTGGTCTCGCACCACTATTCTGACTAGGCCCTAATTCGGGCTGTTACAAGAGCTCGACCAAAATGGTAACCCTAATGACATGTCACTCGTATCCTAGGAATTCATACGGTTCAAACGGGGCTCGATAACAAATAGTTTATATTGATATGGCATTCATATTTCAAGTATATCAATGATTTAATTATATACATTCATTTTAAATAATTACAAGTATCTAAAAGTTTGATTCTAATTATACGAACTTACCTCGTTTTGCTCGGATAAAAACTATCGACTATTCGTCGATCTTTCCTTTTCCCCAATCTAAACTTGATCTCGACTTATCTTGATCTATATATTATCAAATTCAGTACATTCATCATTCAATCTATTCAATTTAATCCATAATTCATATTTTGGTAAATTTACACATTTGCCCCTATACTTTTCAATTTTTACCATTTAGCCCTTATCACATAAAATTGCAAATTCATGCAATTTAATACCAACCTATGCCTAGCCTAATTTACCACCTATCACTAGCAGCCCATATCTTTCATTATTTCACACTTTTAACCACCACATTTTACATTTTTACAAATTAATCCCTTTTTGACATTTTTGTCAAAAATCATTTTACAAAACTAGTTTAACTATTAAAAAATATTCAAAATTCATCATCAAACATCAAATAACTCAAATATTCAACAATGTCACTTCACAAAATCATGAACAAATTCAAAAATTAAGGCATGGACTAGCTAGAATATAAAGCAACAATCTCAAAAATGTAAAAATCATCAAAATCGAGCTCAAACCATACCTTAATCAAGCTAAATGTGTGTTGAACCCTAATATCTCTTCTTTAGCTTCTTTTTCTTTTGTTAATCGGTTATGAAGAAGAAAAATGATGATAATATGCCTTTTGTTTTATTTAATCTTTACTTATTTAACATTTTACCATATTAACCTTAATTAAAACATTAAAAACATGCTTAATATATGTCCATACAGGTCCATCTTCATTATACATGGTGTAATTTCATAATAAGGACCTTTAATATAATAAGCCATAGCCATTAGACACATTTAACTAATAGCACTCAAGTTTTACACTTTACGCGATTAAGTCTTTTTTACCGAATTAA
Organism: Gossypium rotundifolium; assembly: GCA_025506655.1. Lineage (NCBI taxonomy): Eukaryota > Viridiplantae > Streptophyta > Magnoliopsida > Malvales > Malvaceae > Gossypium > Gossypium rotundifolium. The sequence goes on along the minus strand of CP106732.1, from coordinate 64,687,847 downwards.
GCATTTAAATGGTAAAATTTCTTTACAAAATTTTCACACAGTAATTCTATCATGATGCAAACAATAATAAAATAATAAAATAATATTTTAATCTCATATTTGTGGTCTCAAAACCACTATTCTGATTTGACTCAAAAATAGGTTATTACACTAATGTGGTGACAGATGCTCTTAGTCGTCAAGCAATGTTCACTCAATTAAGCTTGTTTAATAATGAGAGTCTATTAGCCAAACTACAGATTAAACCAACTTGGGTTGATCAAATCTGAGCTAAATAGTTGGATGATGAGTCTTTAGTCCAGCGAGTATGTCAAGTTTAGTTTGGTGGACCTTCTGAATTTAGCTTGGGTAATGACAAGGTTTTGTGCTTTAGAGGTCGAGTTTGTGTGCCTAAGAACTGTGAGATACAATAGTTGATCCTGCAAGAAGCACATAGTAGCCCTTACGCTATGCATCCGGTGGGAATAAAATGTACCGTGATCTTCGAGAACTGTACTGGTGGCCTGGTTTGAAGCAGGAAGTGACTACTTTCATTTCTCATTATCTGACGTGTCAGAAGGTCAAGGTTGAACATCAATTACCTTCAGGGTTGCTTCAACCGATTAAGATTCCCCAGTGGAAGTGGGAGTGTGTGACAATGGATTTTGTTAGCGGGTTACATCTAACACCCACTAAGAAAGATTTGGTGTGGGTCATCGTTGATATACTGACCAAGTCTACTAATTTTCATCCAATCAGAATCGATTATTTGCTACAAAGATTAGCTAAACCGTACGTGACTGAGATTGTGAGGTTATACAGAATCCCAATTTCAATTATATCTGATAGGGATTCACGTTTCACCTCCTGATTCTAGAAGAAACAATATCAGGCTTTAGGTACACGAATGGATTTCAGTACTACATATCATTCTTAGTCCGACGACTAGTTTGAGAGAGTTATTCAGGTTTTAGAGGATATGCTTAGGATTTGTGTGATTAACTTCAGGGGCAATTGGAAGGATCACCTACCGTTTGCTGAATTTACGTATAACAACAGCTACCTGTAACGACCCTATAGTCAAGGGTGTCAAAAAGTGTATTCCTGAAACTCTATTTTGATAAATTAGACTCGTAAATATTTTTAATAAATACTTACGAAGTTAGTTGTGTACTTAATTAGTAATTAAGTGAATATGCATGATTTTAGAGTTATTAAATTATAAAGACTAAATCGCATATAGGGTAAAAGTTGAATTATGATTTTAAAATAATTAAAGGGGCTAAAGAAGCAATTATACCTTTGTTTCTTTAAGTAGGCAAAATTAATGAGTTACATTTAGTGGTATTAGAGCTTGCAGGTTCAGCCAATTCTCGAATTAAATTGAGCTCAAAATTGAGTCTAGAGGTACATGCCATAATTGAGTTGAATTGAGTCAGGATTTGGATGCTGATATATTTGTTTTTTTTATAGTTGAAAATGTTGGATAACTATAATAATGATGTTGATTAAGAGATGTATATCAAAGATGGTGTTTCTAATGAATTAGATGAAACTGAATCAGTAACGCCTTAGTGCTCAACAACCTAAGGTTGAACAATATAATATTGAGGGAGGAGGTGACTCGTATTTACTTCGAGCTATCACTGATGCTCTTCAACGTGTTGCGGGAACTATATCTACTATACGGATACGGTGCGACTGAATTCTTAGGGTTGAAAAGAGTTGATCCTTCCACAGCTAAGGTTTGGATTGAATCCACTAAACATGTCTTGCAATAATTTGAATGCAACTCCGCGTGAAAGTGTAATATGAGTTGTTTCTCTGCTGCAAGGATAAGCATATACCTAGTGGCAGTTAGTGACACTTCACGTATCCGCAGATCAAGCTAATTGGGAATTCTTTTAAAAGGAATTTCAAAAGAAATATGTGGGTGAACTATATATCGAAGATAGAAGACAATAGTTTTTTATGCTAAAACAAGGTGAAATGTATGTGGTTGATTATGAACGAGAGTTTTCGCGACTTTGTAGGTACGCCGTTGAATTTGTGTCGACTAAAATTGAAAGTTGCAAGCTATTTATATGTAGTTCATGCAATAAACTTCGGGTGAAGTTAATATCGCATAGAATTACTGAGTTTGCTGATTTAGTTGAATGAGCAAGAATGGTAGAATAAGCTCTGGGTCTTGATAAAAAGACTAAGACTACTTGTATTGTTGGAAAACGTCTCAGAGCGGCTAGCTCAAATCCACAACCGAAGAGATCAAAAGAATTTTGTAGTAGCTGGAGGTCAACTTTTAAGTCGAATAGAGCAAATAGAAATCATGAACAACAACTAACTGTGTCTACGGGTAGTATGCAAGGTCTATCCAAGGATACTGATATTTCAATTTGTGTGCATTGTGAGAAAGAGCACAGTGGTGAATTTTGGAAGTTAACTCGAGGTTGTTTTCATTGTGGATCCATGGAGCATTTCACTAGAGAGTGTCCGAAGAATGAGAATGCTACCCTATTACTTCTCAGAGGTCTATGCCTACACCTAGGGGTCGCGGGTTGAGTCGAGTTGGTTCATTTTAGAGAGGTGGTACTAGAAAGGGAAATGAAGTTCTTCCTCATCAGTCGGAGGCCAGAGTGCTAGCCCAAGCTTATGTTGTGCAGGCATGTGAGGATGGCAATGCTAATGACGTTGTGACAGAATCTTTTCATTACATTCAGAACTTGTTTATGCATTGATAGATTTCAATGTATAAAGTGAAGGAGGACTAAATAGTGAATTTAATTCTTGATTTTTGAGTTTAGGGACTAAATTGTGAAAAATTTAAAATTTAGGGGTTTAATTGAAAATAGGAGCTAAATTTAGCTTAAAGTGAAATTAATATAAAATATAGGATTAAATGTGAAGAATATAAATTAGTCTCGATTTAAGGGCTAAATTAGAATTTAAGAAAATATTGAGTAAAAATTGAAATATTCTATGTGAAATTGAATAGTGTTGTTTTCATGTTTTTTAATTGTTTTAATTCCATAGCTTACATCGTACCGAAATGCTCGACTAAAAAGGGGAGGATAAAATCAACGTCGAATAGCTCAAAATCCATGGTTTGTATTTCTATAATCAGAACCTAGTTGTTAATTGTTGTGTTTTGATTTAATCCATATGGTAAGTGGTTGAGGTGAATATTTTGGCACTTTGATAGTGAATTGAAATTATAGTTGATTGAAATGGACTGAATTGGTATATACATTATAAATGTATTGATTATTTGAATTGAAATGAATATATGTAAATGTGATAATGTGCTAATATGAGAAATGGATATTGGTTGTAATTGGAAAATGAAATGAAACCCTATGAACTATTTCGGGTTGAGTCAGATATAGATGGCATGCCATAGGATAGGAAGAGTTCAGGGATTTCTTCGACCTCGAGTCGAGGAGGCATTGGGTGCTAATTTGTTTCAGTTTAATCGATGAGACACTGGGTGTCAATTTATATACCGCTGGGGGTAGTTATTACTTTGGATTTATCCGATGAGGCATTGGATGCCAAACTGGTGTGTTGGTTAGATCCGTGTCTCCGTCCGAGTCCGAGTTGTGTTAATAGGGGTAATTAAATAATAAAGTTCTATTATCAATATTGAAATGGAAAAATATGTGAATTGAAAATGGAAATGTGGATTGATATATGAAAGGTGAAAATGTTGTTATCATAAATGAGATATATGAGTAATGTACTCATGGATTGAATATAGTTGGTTTATGCCATTCTTAAAATGAATTATTGAATGACCTATGAAAAGCTATTTTTATAGCAAGTGATATTAATTGAGTTATATGTTAAACTAACTAATGGAAGAATATTTGTTTAGTTGATTAAATCATTAAATAATGTGGTATTATGTATGAAATTGAGATGGTGATAAATTACAAATGATTGTTAGATAGTAATGTGATTATACAATTCAAATTGAGCACTCATGTAACAGTCAGATTTATACCCTAATCAGAATAGTGGTTTTGGGACCACGAATCCGAGTCCGTATAATATTTTAATATTATTTTCTATGCCATTGATATGTGACTAAGCATGTGCTAAATTTTCGTAAGTTAAATTGTTCGTCTGTGTGTTTAAATTGACAAAATGATTGAATTGCATTAAAAGTGAAATTTGCATGTTTTATAAAAGGGTGCTCATTTGTTATGTCTTTTTAAGAGTAAGGACTCATGTGGCAATTAAGCCAAAAACATGGTTAGTGGATGGCAAAATGTATTTATATTATGTTTTTATATGTTATGTTATAAGTTAAATTTATATTATATTTATTTTATAAGTTATATTATTATAATAAGATGAAAACATGAGTAACTGGCCTTTTATTATCATATGTTTTTCGAAAAACAAAAGAAAAAGAAAGAAAAAAGCTTAAGCATTCGGCCATGGTTTTGGTTTGATTTAAGGTTAGTTTGTGATCCATTTTTGATAATTTCTACTTTTTGCAATCGTTGCTTTGAGAGCTACAAAACCCATGTATTAATTTTGTGAATTGATAATGTTTGTGTGAAATTCCATTGATGATATGTTGAGTTTTATGATGATTTATGGTGTTACATGAAAGATTTGAACTAGATGAACATGTGTTGTTCTTGAAGTTTTGATGAATTTAGCTAAATAGGGCTAAATTGTGAAAATAGCAAATTGAGGGACAAAATTGCTAATTTGATGGAAAATATGGGCTTGTATGTGATGTATGAATAATCCGGCTAAACATGAGCATGGTTAGATTTTGTGAATTTGATGTTTTGAGAAAAATTTGATTAAATTGATAAATTGAGCAAATGTGAGGGTTAATTTGTAAATAGCCCTAAATATGTGTATATGGATTGAATTGAATGAATTAGTGAATAAAAGGGTTAATTCTGAATATTTTTAGATCAAGAACCGAGGAAAACAGTCTTAGATCGCGAGAAAGCAAAAGTAAACAAGTAGCCATTTTCATTCCGATAGATCAAATCCGAGGTAAGTCACTATGCAAATAAACGTACTTGTATGAAATTGTGGTTGCTCATATGACTAATATTGATAATAAATGCTTATGAGAGGTTATGCATATGAATTCCGAGATAAGTTTGATATAGTGACAATGTCCGAGAAGTCCCGTACGAACATAGGAATTTGTTCTGTTTTATCATGTAAGACCACCTCTGGGACGTTGGCATTAATTTGTAAGTTTGTGTAAGACCACGTCTGGGACATCGACATTGATATGAGCTTTACGAGTAAGACCACGTCTGGGACATCGGCATCGATATGTGCTTTATGAGTAAGACCACGTCCGGGACGTTGGTATCGATATGAGTTTTACATGTAAGACTATGTCTGGGACATTGGCATCATATTGATGTGTATAAGACCCTGTTTGGGACAGAGGCATCGATATCTGAGCGCATGTAAGACCTCATCTGGGACGTTGGCATTGTATGATTATTCCGAGCTTTTTGAGTATACTACTAGATTCCTATTGGTTCAATGGGCAAGTCTGTGTTACGAATTGCAAATCTGAGCTATGAACAATTAAGTGAATATAAATCCATTTCAGGTACGCTGATTATACACTAATTGTGTTTATAAGGTAAGCATCTATGTGATCTTACTATGAGGTTATGTATATGGAATGGATGATAAGATAGGTAAAGTTTTGGCTAGATGAGCTATGTGCTTGTATGATTCTTGAATTATGATAATGGTTAAGTGGATGATATGTGCCAATGTATCTAATTGTAAATATGCCTTCCATGCCAAGTTTGTTTGTATATTGACTTACTAAGCTTTTGGAAAGCTTACTCTGTGTGTGTTTTCTCTATTTTATAGGTCGTCAAAGCTACTAAAGGCTCGAGACCGTTAAGGATCGTCATCACACTATTAAACTTATTTTGGTACCCTTTTAAAAATATATTTAGCTAAATATGGCATGTATAGGCTAGATATGTGTATATGTTTATGAAGTGAATGTGTTTTGGCATGTCTTGGGTTGATAAATGCCTGAATGAATGAGTTATGTGATACAAATTTTGGGATGGTTTGATGCATATAAAATGGTTAAGTTTTGGCTAAGCAAATGGATGATTTATGCTTGTGGTGATATGAGTTTTTAGTTTGTAATTTGCCATGAATGAGATTGGCATTGAATGTATAGATTGCATGGTCAATTTAGTATGTTTTTAGTTGTCATATATGCATTACATGTGATGGAAAATGTTGCTTGTAGGTATAACCCATTTGGGTGGCATTTTGGTCTTGCAAATGACCTATAATGTCACACGGGCATGGCACACGGGTGTGCCTAGTGACCGTGGGGTAAAGTCAGTAGCTAGCTTATGAGCACACGGCCATGGCACATGGGCGTGCCTAGAAGCCATGTTAGAAAGTCAATATATGGCTTAGTAGTACATGGCCTTAGCACACGGGGGTGCTTGGTAGCCGTGTGGGTTTGGCAGGTTCGACCACGGGAAGGATACACGGGTGTTTCTAGCAACCGTGGAGGGTACACGGTTGGCTTCCATGGGCGTGTATCCCCTGTATTTTGAAAAAGTTTTTAAGTTTTTGAGAACTTCTGTATATGTTTCGTTTTAGTCCCGACCCGGGTTATAAGCATGTTTGAGGTCTCATTGACCTGTTTAAGGGACATTGTATGCATGAATGATGAATGAAATGTATGAAATGTTATATATGTTTTTGATCTATCTGGTAACGCCTTTGACCCTAATCCAATGACGGTTACGGGTTAGGGGTGTTACATTTGGTTGGTATCAGAGCTAATATTTAGTCGATTCTTGGACTAATGTAGCGTGTCAGAGTCTAGCTATACATGCCACATATCTAAATTGTGATAGTGTGATGAATCTTGACGTATAAAATGTGATTTTCGTATAGTAACGGTCCCGAAAGAGCCGTAGCTGACGACGTAGAAAGTAATGCGCCTGCTCCCACGAAAGGGACAGTGCCTTCTGATTCGAGACCAGCTACGAGCGGTCAAGAGGGAGAAGCTAAATAAGCTTTCTTCCAAATGATGAGTGAATGGTTCACTCAATTCATGAGAAATAACCTGACTATTTCGCAACCCCCTCCCGGTTAATCCTCCTCAGAATATAGTTGTGCCACCGATTATGCATCCAAATCTGTTGAATAAGCCTTCGGTTGATAAGATTCATAAGTATAGGGCCGAAGAATTTTGAGCTACTAATGATGATGATGCTGAAAAGGCTGAGTTCTAGATTGAAAATACTATCTAGGTATTCGATGAAATGTCTCTGACTCCGAATGAGTGTATTAAATGTGTGGTATCATTACTCCGAGATGCAGCTTATCAATGGTGGAAAACCTTAATTTTTGTTGTTCAAAAAGCGAAGTTAATGGGACTTCTTTCAGAGTGAATTCTGAAAGAAATATATCAGTGAGAGGTTCATCGATCAGAAATGGAAGGAATTTCTGGAACTTAAACAGGGTCAAATGGTTGTTTCAAATATGAACGAGAGTTCATGATATTGACTAAGTATGCTCGAGAATGTGTATCTTCGAAGCTATAATGTGCAAAAGATTTGAAGACGGTCTTAATGAAGATATCTATTTGCTAGTCGGGATATTAGAAATAAAAGAGTTCATTACACTCGTTGATCGAGCATGCAAAGATGAAGCACTTGGGAAAGATAAAAGAAAGGCTGAGTCTGAAGCTCGAGATATGAGAAAGAGATTTCAGAGTAAATCATTTTAGTCTGCTCGAAAAGATCCAGAGATAATCAAAGTCGTTCCAAAGATAATATGGGACATTCGAATAGAAATTAATCTAGACCGCAAATGAGTTATAAAACTCCAACAACTTCAATAGCCAGTGTTGGTAATGTTCGGACTAACAGACCTGAATGTAAACATTGTAGAAAAATACATCCGGGAAGCTGTAGATTAAACGACAGAGCTTGCTTCAGATGTGGATCGCTTGACCACTTTATCTGTGATTGTCCTGAGTCAAGCCAGAGACTGTTCAGAATCCGAGACCTGATAATGCACCTGTGAGAGGTAGGCCTTTTAAGAATGTGAGAAATGTTAGTGGTAGTCAGAGGTACACGAGAGACATTATTATAAGATCTGAAGCTAGAGCATCTAGCCAGAGCGTATGCTATCCGAGATTGTGAGGAAGCTTCATCACCTGATGTTATAACGGGTACTTTTACTCTTTATGATACTTATGTGATTACATTGATAGACCCTGGTTCTATGCATTCGTATATATGCATGAATTTAGTATATAGTAAGACTTTGCCTGTAGAGTCTACTGAGTTTGCTATAAAAGTATCGAACCCCTTAGGTAAAAGTGTCCTTGTTGACAAAGTATGCAAGAACTATCCGTTAATGTATCGAGATATCTGTTTCTCTGCTGATCGATGCTTCTGCCATTTGATGAGTTTGATATTATTTTGGGTATGGACTGGTTGTCATTGCATGATGCTATAGTGAACTGCAAAAGAAAGACTATAGATTTGAGATGTCCGAATAATGAAACTATACGAGTTGAGTCTAATGATTTGAATGGATTTCCTGCTATGATATCGGTACTAAAAGCTCAAAGTTATGTGAAAAAGGGGTATGAGGCATATTTTGCTTATGTAATTGATTTGAAAATGTCTGAAAGGAAAATTGAGTCAATACCTATTGTCTGCGAGTTTTCTTATGTGTTCCCTGAAGAGTTACCGGGTTTACCTCTGATTCGTGAAGTTGAGTTTGGTATTGTATTGATGCCTGGTGCGACACCTATTTCGATAGCTCCATATAGAATGGCACCAACAGAGTTGAAAGAGTTAAAGTCACAGTTGTAAGAGTTAACTGATAGAGGGTTCGCTAAACCGAGTTTCTCGCCTTAGGGTGCTCCTGCTCTATTTGTGGAAAAGAAAGATGGTATGATGAGAATGTGCATTGATTACCGTCGGTTGAATAAGGTGACCATAAAGAACAAATATTCGTTACACCGAATAGACGATTTATTTGATCGGTTAAAAGGGGCTACTGTATTCTCTAAGATTGGCTTGAGATTGGGATACTACCAATTGAGAGTTAAAGATTCAGACATTTCAAAGACTGCTTTCAGAACGAGGTACGGGTATTATGAGTTTTTAGTTATGCCATTTGGACTAACTAATGCTCTTGCTATTTTTATGGATCTGATGAACAAAATTTTTAGGTCGTACTTACATCAATTTGTTGTAGTATTCATAGATGACATATTGATTTATTCACGAAGTGAAAATGAGCATGCTGAACACTTGAGGATTGTGTTGCAAACTTTGAGAGAAAAGCAATTGTACGCAAAATTTAGCAAATGTGAATTTTGGTTGCACGAGGTTAGTTTTCTGGGACATATTATGTCAGATTCTGGGATTCGTGTTGATCCAAGCAAGATTTCTGCTATTCTGGATTGGAAACCTCTGAAGAATGTGTCTGAAGTCCGTAGGTTTTGGGACTAGCTAGTTATTATCGTCATTTTGTAAAAGGATTTTCAGTGATAGCTACTCCGTTGACTAGATTACTTCAGAAAGATGTTAGATTTGAATGGTCGGATAAATGTCAGAGAAGTTTTGATCAGTTGAAAACTCTATTAACAGAAGCTTCAGTGTTAGTACATCCAGAATCGGGTAAAGAATTTGTTGTATACAGTGATGCTTCGTTAAATGGTCTAGGATGTGTTTTAATGCAGGAAGGCAAAGTTGTAGCTTATGCCTCAAGACAATTGAAGCCCCATGAAAAGAACTATCCGACGCACGACCTTGAGTTAGCTGCGATTGTGTTTTCACTTAAAATTTGGAGCCATTATCTGTACGGTGAAAAACATCACGTGTTTTCAGATCATAAAAGTTTGAAATATCTGATGATCCAAAAGATTTGAACTTCGCCAAAGAATATGGTTAGAACTGTTAAAAGATTATGAGCTTGTAATAGATTATCATCCGGGCAAAGCAAATGTTGTTGCAGATGCACTTACTCGAAAATCACTATTTGCATTACGTGCTTTGAATGCTCAGTTAGATTTATCTTATGATAGTCCGGTAGTAGCTAAATTAAAATCGAAACCATTGTTTGTACAGAAAATATGTGATGCTCAGAAGGTTGATAATGAATTGTTATTGAAACAAGCTCAGTGTGAATTAAATTTTGAATCTGAATTTTGAGTAATTGATGATTGCTTGAGATTCAGAGGTTGTATCTGTGTTCCAGGAAATCCAGAGTTGATTCAGCTGATTTTGAATGAAACACATAACAGTCGTTTATCTGTTCATCCGGAAGTACTAAAATGTATCATGATTTGAAGCAGCACTATTGGTGGTCTGGCATGAAACGAGACATTTCTGGTTTTGTTTCGAAATGTTTAGTCTGTCAACAAGTGAAAGCTGAACATCAAGTTTCATCCAGTTTGCTACAACCGATTCTGATTCCTGAGTGGAAATGAGATAAAGTAACGATGGAATTTGTTTCTGGATTACCTCCGACTCCGAGAAGGAAAAATGCGATTTGGGTTGTGTTTGACCGATTGATGAAATCTACCCATTTTATTCCAGTAAGATCTGACTACTCACTCGAGAGATTAGCCGAGCTTTATATTTCTGAAATTGTGAGATTGTACGGAGTGCCACTATCCGGTGTGTTAGATAGAGATCCGAGATTCACATCGAGGTTCTGAAAGAAATTACAAGAAGCATTAGGCACAAAACTTCATTTCAGTACAGCTTTTCATATGCAGACAGATGGCCAATCCGAGCGGATCATTCAGATTTTAGAGGAAATATTACGATGCTGTATACTTGAGTTTAATGGTTTGTGGGAACAGTATCTGCCATTGATCGAATTTGAGTATAATAATATTTTTTAGACGAGCATCAAAATGGCACCATATGAAGCTTTGTACGGACATAAATATCGTACACCTCTGTATTGGACCGAGCTTAGTGAGAATAAGTTACACGGGGTTGATTTGATAAAATATTCAGAATAAAAAGTGAAATTGATCTGAGATTGTTTGAAAGTAGCATCTGATCGTCAGAAGTCTTATGCGGACTTGAAACGAAAAGATGTAGAATTTGAAATTGGTGACAAAGTATTTCTGAAAGTGTCTCTATGGAAGAAAGTGCTTCGATTCGGACGTAAAGACAAGTTGAGTCCGAGGTTCATCGGACGTATGAAATCATTGAACGTGTTGGGCCCATTGCTTATAGATTAAAATTGCCCACTGAGCTATAAAAGATTCATAATGTATTTCATATTTCAATGCTCCGTAGATATCTATCTAATCCGTCACATGTAATTGCTCTATCTAAAATTGAAATCCGATCTGATATGACATAGGAAAAGAAACCGATCCGTATCTTAGCTCGTGAAGTGAAAGAGATGAGAAACAAGAACATTCTGTTAGTAAAAGTACTGTGGAATCGACACGGAATAGAAGAGGCTACGTGGGAGTCTGAGGACTTAATGAGACGCAATATTCGACTCTGTTTAACGGTAAGATTTTCGGGGACAAAAATCCCTAAGGGGGAGAATTGTAACAGTCCGATTTATACCCTAGTCGGAACAGTGGTTTTGGGACCACGAATCCGAGTTCGTATAATATTTTAATATTACTTTCTGTGTCGTTGATATGTGACTAAGCATGTGCTAAATTTCCGTAAGTTAAATTGTTCGTCTGTGTGTTTAATTTGACAAAAGGATTGAATTGCATTAAAAGTGAAATTTGCATGTTTTATAAAAGGGTGCTCATTTGTTATGTCTTTTTAAGAGTAAGGACTCATGTGGCAATAAAGCCAAAAACATGGTTAGTGGATGGCAGCATGTATTTATATTATGTTTTTATATGTTATGTTATAACTTAAATTTATATTATATTTATTTTATAAGTTATACTATTATAATAAGATGAAAACATGAGTAAGTGGCCTTTTATTATCATATGTTTGCCAAAAACAAAAGAAAAATAAAGAACAAAGCTTAAGCATTCGACCATGGTTTTTTTTTTTTAATTTAAGGTTAGTTTGTAATCCGTTTTTGATAATTTTTACATTTTTGCAATTGTTGCTTTGAGAGCTACAAAACCCATGTATTAAATTTGTTAATTGATGATGTTTGTGTGAAATGTCATTGATGATATGTTGAGTTTTATGATGATTTATGGTGTTAAATGAAAGATTTGCACTAGATGAACATGTGTTGTTCTTGAAGTTTTGATAAATTTAGCTAAATAGGGCTAAATTGTGAAAATAGCAAATTGAGGGACTAAATTGCTAATTTGATGGAAAATATGTGTAACACCCCAAACCCGGCCCAAAAACCACGACCGGATCTGGCATGTCACTAAGAAGATTTAGTAAAACATGTCGCATTTTTGGAAAACATTTGTAGAGTTTAAACATGTATTTCGGAAAACTTAATGATTTGATAATTTATAAAAGATATAAATTTTATTTGATGCCTTTATGAATTAAAAACCGAAATTTAGTACATGCTTTAGTTTATATTTTTTGCCGAAATTAGGTGTCCAATAATAGTAAAAACCCAAAAAAAAAGCCCAAAGTATAAGGCTAGTGGCCCATGGCCTTATTACAATAAAATATAAAACCCAAAATAATTTAACTTATTGAAGGAAAATTTAAATAAATGGCGTCTTTGCTGTAACAGTTCGAACTCTTGCATGGCCATCTTGCACTCCCCTCTAGCCCGGTCCGATGCACTAAGTGCTACCTAAAAAAATGTTAAATAATAGGGTGAGTCACAAGACTCAGTGTACAACCCTCGTGCACCATCAGACTGGGCCTTAGCCCCACAGAGTAGATAACAAAATATAATATATCAGGAATTATGCAAAGCCCAACCCAATCCTAGGTTTCCATCTGCTATACACCACCCTTACCTGCCAATCACACCATTGGGGATTTCTACAATCAACCCACACTGCTACACACCATCGATGGCAATCATGCTGTAGTTAGCTGCTCATCGTCAGATCATGGCAATAGTCACTACAACAGATCATGGCAAAAAAAAGCCACTACAATAGATCATGGCAAAAGCCACTACAATAGATCATGGGAAAAGCCACTACAATAGATGATGGCAAAAGCCACTACAACAGAACACTTCCCCTTTCATCAATCACCCAACCCCGTGCAATCACAGAAGCCAGCATACATGTTTATCATATCAAATCAACAGAACCATTCATTTAAGAATGACAGAGATCACTAACCTGGTGATTCGCCTTTACCCTCCTCGGGTTTTTAATAGCCATGCCAGTATTTCGGTATTTAACAGGATATAACAGATTTATAAGCATATACTAACAGGCAATCCAAATGGTGTGAGAATATTACACACCTGATTAATGCGTAGGACTACCCTCTATGTCGCTACCCTCGCTAATCGGATCTACTACCTTCTATCTACAACTTTGCTCAAAAGCCGGAAGAACGTGAAGATAAGGCCTCTCCTATGTTCGGCCAAGGGTTAGTGTTTTACTTGGATTGTACGTTTAAATTAATAGATCTCTTTACCTTAAAATCTCGAAAGTAATACGATCCGAGTGCTACTAAACTCTGGCTTAGAATTCTAAGTGATTGAATCCCCTTCAAATCCTGGAATGCCGCAAATGAGAGAAAACACCCGATTAGTTAACCATATAGCCATTCGGCTAAGATCTCTAAAAGCTGGAAAAAGATTGAAATCTCACGAATCGACATTTACCTTTAGTTTTCTTCAAGATTCGGCACAAGCAGACACCACAGAAGGAATTCGGCAATCACAGGAGATGAGATCTAGGGATTTTAGCTTTTAAGAAAATCCCAGAAAAGATGAACGAGAGAAATGCTGATGCGTTTTGGCATTTAGAAAAACTAGGAATTGAAAAGACGGGCAAGAAAGTAGATAGAGAGATTTGGCCAAAGTGTTTGCAAGAGAAGAGAAGGTAAATTGCGGGGGTTTCGATTTCTGACAGAAGGAAAAAAAAAGAAGAAGAAAAGATGATTCTAGTTTGACGAAAAGAGAGCCAAGATAGCTGAAGAGGCTAAGAACTCAGAACGTTAGAATCGAGAAAGATTTAGGAACAAAAAAGATATAAAGTAGTCGGGTTCTTTAAAAAGGTTTCTGAAGAGGCCTCGGAATGATGAACCAGCTCAAGGTAGAGCACTGGTAGCTAATAATCAAAGTCGAGATTGTCTTTGAATATGGAAAAGGCATTTTGGAGAGTCGAGGAAAACGGGCGCTTGTTACAAATACGGTTCAATGGATCACCAATATAGAAATTGCCCTTGACATACGGATACGACTCAGGAAGTTCGTAATACTGATGCATAGCCGGCCAGAGGTACTCAGCAGCCACCGAGAGATCGTGGACCAGGTCATGGTGGTAATGGGGCTGGACATGGTCAAGGTGCACCGGGTCGAGGCAGTGGTTCTAGAGGTAACACAAATGCAAGACAGTCGAGATTGGTCTATGCAAAGTTAGACGCCGCGAGGATGGCAATGCACGATGTAATAATGTACGTTCTTCATCTTTGATGTAATTACATCGTTTTAATAGATATTGGTTCTACCCACTCGTATGTTGCTAGCACCATATCTGAAACTGAATCTAGAATCAAATTACCGATAGTGAGATGATGAATTAGTCCTTTAGATGATCAGAATTGTAAATAAACTGCTTAGAGACGTGCCTTAAAAATTCAAGAGGAGGTATTTTGGAGAATTTGATGGAATTGCTTTCGGTAATTTGATCTCATTCAGGCATGGATTGGTTGGTTAAGCATCGATAGCATTTGGATTGTCTTGAAAAGCGGATGTCAATAAGAACCTCGGATGATAAAGAAGTAATAATGATAGGTGAACGAAGGAATTACTTGGCAAATGTGGCTATTTTCAGAGAACATAATGAAAAATTCGGCACACCCCCTTGCCTATACTGAACCGATTTTCCCCCTCTCCTGTGTTTGATTTTCAGCCAACTCTACAACCAAGAGATCACTCCTATCATTCTATCCCTTATCCTTAATAGAACACTCATCCAACAGAGACCTACACCACACCACTACTTCCCCTTTATCAGCATTATATCCACACAATTTAAAACATAAAATCCCCTATTTTGTAGCCACATTGCCGTCCCCCCTTGCTCTCCTTGGGCTGCCGAAATTGGCCTAATTCCTTGGGCTCCAAGCGGCCACAATGGGGTCCCTTTCCTTTGCCTATTGGCACCACTTATAGCTCCCTCCTACTGCGCCTCTTATTCTTGGGCCACAAGCCCATTATGCCTATTACACTCTCAATACTTTATTTAAACCCAATAGTCTCTAAACAAAATATTTAGCCAAGACCTCGGCCCATTCCTAAGCCCAATTTGCACCTCTAAACCTCAAATTAACATTTTAAGCATACATCACATAAAATGCACAGGCCCAATAATTCAGAATGTTACAATATAGGATTGTATGTGATGTATGAATATTCAGCTAAGCATGAGCATGGGTCGATTTTGTGAATTTGATGTTTTGAGAAAAATTGGATTAAATTGATAAATTGTGCAAATGTAAGGGTTAATTTGTAAATAGCCCTAAATATGTGTATATGGATTGAATTGAATGAATTAGTGAATAAAAGAGTTAATTTTGAATATGTTTAGATCAAGAACCGAGGAAAATGGACTTAGATCACAAGAAAGTGAAAGTAAACGAGTAGCCATTTTCATTCCGATAGATCGAATCCGAGGTAAGTCACTATGCAAATAAACGTACTTGTATGAAATTGTGGTTTCTCATATGACTAATATTGATAATAAATGCTTATGAGAGGTTATGCATATGAATTCGAGATAAGTTTGATATAGTGACAATGTCCGAGAAGTCCCGTACGAACATAGGAATTTGTTCTGTTTTATCATGTAAGACCACCTATGGGACGTTGGCATTAATTTGTAAGTTCGTGTAAGACCACGTCTGGGACATCGGCATCGATATGAGCTTTACGAGTAAGACCACGTCTGGGACATCGACATCGATATATGCTTTACGAGCAAGACCACGTCTGGGACTTTGGCATCGATATGAGTTTTACGTGTAAGACCATGTCTGGGACATCGGCATCGTATTATTTCTTATAAGACCCTGTTTGGGACAGAGGCATCGATATCTGAATGCATGTAAGACCTCATCTGGGACGTTGGCATTGTACGATTATCCGAGCTTTCTGAGTATACTACTAGATTCCTATTGGTTCAACGGGCAAGTCTGTGTTACGAATTGCAAATCTGAGCTATGAACAATTAAGTGAATATAAATCCATTTCAGGTACGCTGATTATACACTAATTGTGTTTATAAGGTAAGCATCTATGTGATCTTACTATGAAGTTATGTATATGGAATGGATGATAAGATAGGTAAAGTTTTGGCTAGATGAGCTATGTGCTTGTATGATTCTTGAATTATGATAATGGTTAAGTGGATGATATGGGCCAATGTATCTAATTGTAAATATGCCTTCCATGCCAAGTTTGTTTGTATATTGACTTACTAAGCTTTTGGAAAGCTTACTCTGTGTGTGTTTTCTCTGTTTTATAGGTCGTCAAATCTACTAAAGGCTCGAGACCGTTAAGGATCGTCATCACAATACTAAACTTATTTTAGTACCCTTTTAAAAATGTATATAGCTAAATATGGCATGTATAGGCTAGATATATGTATATGTTTATGAAATGAACTTAACCATGTGTTTTGGCATGTCTTGAGTTGATAAATGCTTGAATGAATGAGTTATGTGATACAAATTTTGGTATGGTTTGATGCATATAAAATGGTTAAGTTTTGGCTAAGAAATGGATGATTTATGCTTGTGGTGATATGAGTTTTTAGTTTGTAATTTGGCATGAATGAGATTGGCATTGAATGTATAGAATGCATGGTCAATTTAGTATGTTTTTGGTTGCCATATATAATCATGACATGTGATGGAAAATGTTGCTTGTAGGTATGACCCATTTGGGTGGCATTTTGGTCTTGCAAATGACCTATAATGTCACACGGCCATGGCACACAGGCGTGCCTAGTGACCGTAGGGTAAAGTCAGTAACTAGCTTATGAGCACACAGCCACGGCACATGGGCGTGCCTAAAAGTCGTGTTAGAAAGTCAGTATATAGCTTAGTAGTACACAGCCTTAGCACACGAGGGTGCTTGGTAGCTGTATGGGTTTGGCAAGTTCAACCACGGGGAGGACACACGGGTGTGTCTAGTAGCCGTGGAGGGCACATGGTTGGCTTCCACGGGCGTGTATCCCCTGTATTTTGAGAAAGTTTTTAAGTTTCTGAGAACTTCTTTATATGTTTCGTTTTAGTCCCGACCGGGTTATAAGCATGTTTGAGGTATCGTTGACCTCTTTAAGGGACATTGTATGTATAAATGATGAATGAAATGTATGAAATGTTATATATGTTTTTATCTATCTGGTAACGCCTTTGACCCGAATCCAGCGATGGTTATAGGTTAGGGGTGTTACAATTCATGTATCTTTATGCCTTTAAATGTTTGGATTATAGAAATATCACTGAGTTTTACTCAACGTATGATTTTTTTTTTGTGCACAGGTTAGGTACTTCTCTTTTGATTATCGACTCAGCATCCAACAATGATCCTGATCCCAAATGTGGTGATGTTTACCTTTTTTGATGGCATGTACCTAGGGTGTCTTAAATTGATAGTTATTTTGTGAATGGTTTGTAATAGAGTTATAAGTATAATGTTGGTTTGGTATATATAAACATATGTTTGTGTTTGAAGTCATAATTTGGCATGTTATTTTAAACCAAAGCTTGTTAGGTGTATGTGAATTTATTATCAATGTTTAGGTGGATATACACTAGGGTAAATTGAGTGATTTTGGTTTATTTTAAACTTTGATTTGAATGATGCATTGTTGATAGGTTTTGATGATATAACTTGTGGTACCAATAAGGGTACAATGTTTAGGCACCTAGTATGATTGTTTTGGCATGTTTTGAGCATGTTTGATCGTGTTTTGAATAGGTTAAACGAATGGTTTTCGATTTGCTTAATGCTCAAGCAAGTAGAAAATGGTAAACTTGTTGTTTAAGGTACATTTTAGGTCCACATGGCCAGACACACGGACGTGTGACTTGGCAGTGTGAGACACACAGGTGTGTAACTTGGCGGTGTAAGACACACAGCTAGACACATGGGCATGTGAGGCCACTTCAAGAGTTACATCGCCTGGCACACAGGCGTGTGGCTTGGCCTTGTGACCCAAGTCAGAGAGTTACACGGGTATGGGCAAGGATTGGGACACGGTTGTGTGTCCCTATTTCAAAAGTTACACAACCGTATGACCTATGTAGTTGATTTTTTCTAATTTTTTCCTAAAATTTTCATATGTTCCCAATTTAGTCCCGAATCATTTCTAAAGTGATTCTAAAGCCTCGAGGGCTTAAATAAGGGATAATATGCATGCTTAATTCTGGATTATGTTGTGATTATTGAAATGTTTTGAAATGAATGATTTAGGTAATGTTTAATCGGTAATGCTCTGAAACCTTATTTTGGAGACTGTTATGGGTTAGGGGCATTACACTACTAGTCTAGCATCCAGATGGCACCTTACGAGGCTCTATATGGTCGTAAGTGTCGTACCCCTCTGTGTTATACTAAGTTGGGTGAACGATGAGTTTTGGGACCTGAGTTGGTATCTAAGACTAAAAACACGATTAAATTTATCTGGGATCATCTGAAAGCAGCTTCTAACCGAAAAAAGTCATATGCTGGCTTGAAAAGAGAGGATATCGAGAGATGTTTCTAAAAGTGTCGCTGTAGAATAAAAGTCATCCAATTCAGACGAAAGGGCAAGTTAAGTCTAAGATTCATCGAACCTTATCGTATTTTAAAATGGATGGGATCAATTGCTTATCAGCTTGAGTTGCCACCTAAGCTTTGATTGAATTCATGACGTGTTTCGCATCTCGATGTTGAGAGGGTACCGGTCTGACCTTTCTCACATAGTGCCTATAGAGGAGGTTGAGGTGAGGCTTGATCTGACCTACAAAAAGGAGCCGATTCAGATTCTAGAGCAGGACGTTAAAGTCTTACGAAGGACGACTGTACCTTTGGTTAAGGTCATGTGGCAGAATCATGGTACCGAGGAAGCCACTTGGGAACTTGAAGACTCGATACGCCAGCAATATCTGTATCTGCTTAAATCTGGTAAAATTTTGAGGCCGAAATTTTCTTTTAGGAGGAGGGAGTTTTAACACCCCAAAAAATATGAATTATCTATTTGGGTTGTGTTTATGAATATGTATCTACTTATGTGGTTGTGTGTTCTATTTGCTCACTAAAGTTCTGAGGTTCAAGTCGCATCTTTTGAGATTTTGTGTATTCTTTAATTGAACTTTTAGACTTACATGTACCAATTAAGTTAGATTTTGTGTGTTGAGGTTTCAAGAATGAGCCTGCTGGTTCAATGATTAAGCATTTGTCTGTGTCAGTGGTCCTGTGTTTGAATCCCTACGTGTGTATTAGGAAAAATAATTTTTGCACTTCTCTATAATACTGATTTTAGGAATTTAAATAATCTGATGTTAACTTATTTCCCTCCTTCTTCCTTTTGTTTATTTTTGTACTTCTTTTCCTTTCTTTTTTTCCTTTTTGGAAATTGTTTCTGAATTTTCTTCATATAACGTTCTGTTGAGTTAACTGTTGAATCGTACCGTTTTGATGGTTGTTTCGGTGCTTAAAGGTAAGACTTCATCACGGTATTTTTAGTAGTTACAAGTTTCTTGAAATCCCAAAGTGAGGATGTTGATTGTTTTGTTTTGTTTTGTTGTTCATAGGGGAAGGTTAAGAGATGCCTAACACTTCTCTCGTTGTCTAGAATTTGAGTGTGCACTGTTAGATTTCCAGTAAGTTTTTTTCATTTTGGGTTTTTGCATTGAAGGTTTCAACATTTTTTGTTGTTGCGATTTAGTGTATTTCTTGAATTTTCGTTAATTGAGTAGTTGGATTTTGGTTCCTAGCCTTTGAGAATCTCGGGTTTTGCTTCAGGGTCGTCATTACATGTAGGTAGGGTATCAAAACCCTTTTTTTTATGTTTTTAGACATTTAAACTGGGACAGCTGATGGCACACGGGCTATCACACAGGCATGTACATAGGCTATGTGTCACACACGGGCGTATGGTAAGCCGTGTGGTGGGCGATGTAACTGACTGATTTAGAATTTGAGACACACGGGCGTGTGGCCGACCATGTGTGAGACATGAATGTGTAGTGGTCACACGGGTTGGCACACGGGTGTGTGTCCAGACCGTGTAACTCACTGACTGGATGAATAGGGAGGAACGGGAAAGGGACATGGGCATGTGCCCAGGCCATGTGACTCATTGATTTGACAAATAGGGCACATGGGTAACCACACGGTCATGTTCCAAGCGTGTAGCGTGACACGAGCAATCACACAGGCATGTGAGCCCAAATCGCCAATTTCTGACAACGCCATAATTTTTGTACGAGACAAGTGTAAAATGTCTGTAAGATAGGTATCACCGTACTAAGCTGTACAATCTACTTTATTGTGATTATAAATTGGCTCCATTTACCTCTATTATACTGGACTATATGATGGTATCTGTATAATAAGTGATACGCACATATTGGTCATTTGTACTCTGCATCCACATAGGGGGAATTATGAATTGAAAGAAGTGTTCTGCTTGATTTGGTGGTCAAATCACCTATTATTATCTCTGATCTGGCAGTAGGACTGTAAACACTGCAACATGTCATATTGGAACTATGAGGTGTGTAGGGTTGGAAAGGTATTATATACCTACTGATGTGTGGGGTTGGTCAGAGATGGTGTGTAGCGGAAAGGGGTAAGATAACTACATCTGTTATTGTATTATACCTGAATATGTTTCTGTATTTGATCTGCTGAGTATCCGAACTGCTCTATATCTAAAATTATTGTAAATTGTTATCCTGATTGAATGGGACTTAGTGTGTCGTCTGAATTTCAAGAATATCTAAGTTAATTTATGTACATTGGGTATTAATCTTATACTTCTGGTTGTAACATACTAACTAGATTGAATGAAATTCAAGAACCTCCCAAAACTGATTGGCCGACAGACACGGGACTCGTTCACCTAATAGTTCTACTCTATATATATATATGTATGTGCGTGTGTTTAAGTTGTTATTGCACCCTGACTATAAGGTTTAATATTGAATTGTGTTGAATGGTTAATAGTTTAAAAACTTATCTACGTGTCTATCAATTTGGTTTTAAGAGTATTTGTTTGTGGCAAGTTCATTTGACATTTGGACTTGGTTTTTACGTCTAGGCCGGGTTTAGGGTGTTATATGAATTCAATATATCAATTATCATTTCTTGACGAACTCATTACGATCTTGACGCATCAACAGGAATTAGAACATACTTTCTTAATCATTAATCTTTCTTTTCATCCCAATCGATATATGTATCACACAAACATACACAGTATCATACCATCTTATTCCTTTCAATACATAACACCATCCTAGGTTTAAAAAAAAAAAAACACCATTTTTAAAGCTTGAAGCATTTGACCCTTGAATTCAGGTAATTCTTTAGTCATTTTTCATTAATTTTTGTAGATTTGAGGTCATGGGAGCTTGATAAATCAGGCGAATTTGGAGTGAAATTGTTAGAAATTAAATTTAGTGTATGAAAAGGATTAATTTGTAAAGCTTAATTGTTAGGTTCAAACATTAGGGTCCAAATTGAATAAAATTCAAAAATATTATGAAATTTTGAGAGGAATATAAAATAGAGAGTCCCTAATGAATTTTGGTGAAATCATATTCTAATACGAAGCCTTAAATTGAAAGTTATGCTTATCCCGATTTTAAGGACTAAACTGAATAAATTACAAAATTTGTGTAATTGATATTTGATTTTGAATTGGCTGTAAATTGATTATATGATATGTATTGTGATTATTCGTAGCTAACAACTATATCAAACTGTCAAAAGGGAAAGGAAAAGAAAAAATCGTTGACAAGTGACGTACAAAATCTCGATTTGTACTTTAATGGTTCAAGATAGATTTAATTGTTTGCCTATATATGGTAATTGAATGATTGGATGTCATATTAAGTATATGATGATATTACGAGTTGTCTTGACTTGGTTTAATGTGAATATTGAAATAGATGACTAAAATGAATGAAATGGAAAATAACATGATTTGTCTAAAGATATGATGTGTGTTATAAAATTTGGGTAGACATATGTTGTAGGAAAAGAAATATATGTGATTTGATGATGAAATGGAATTGGAGTGTTGAACATAATTGAGAAATTATATATGTACTGAATTGTAAATGAAATTGAACAGTGGTACCCCATTAACTAGTTAGGCTAAGTCAGACATAGTTGGTATGCCATAGGATTGGATTGTGTACCAGTTTATGCGCTAACGCACTAGGATGCACTTCGTGTGCCAGTATGCACTTTGTGTGCCAGTATGTGCTTTGTGTGCCAGGATGTGCTTCGTGCTCTAGTATGCACTCTACATGCTAGTTTCCCTTACTTTGATATTTTTTTATAATATAACTCAGTACCAATCTGGTGTGTTGGTTGGATGGTCCATGTATCCGTCCAATTTCGAGTTAGGTTAATAAGATTCATTAATAATAAGATTGATAAACTATAACAAAATGAATTGGTATGATGCTAAAGAATTGAATATGTTCGTATATGAATTGTAATGAAGAAAGTATGTATCTTATTATGCAAAATGAGTGAAAACAAGCCCTGGGGGCTGAAACGAAGGTGAATGAGTCGGTAGAGTCCAGAAACGGATTGAATGGTAAGTATAAGGTAAGTGAAATGAATTGAACATTAAAATTTGGTTGAAGTAATGCCATTGACATGCATATATTGGTAAGTAGAAAAGAAAGAATTGGTGGGAAATTTTGTATTATTGAGTAAATTAGATTACCATTTTATATGTGCACATCCTCATATAGATATGATCATACTAATTTTTCTTTTTGAGTTCATATGCCTTGTTGATGCGAGTCTCAAGGCCCAATTTCATACCCATGGATGTGACAAGCTCACACTACCTCAAGGCCCAACAACAATGTCAAAGGTCAAGCAAATGAAACCTAGATTTGATCAAATACAATCTTCAAGGATGAATGTTTTCGAGGAAAGGGAGAATGATACGAATAAGCATGAGCTTCACTAAAATGTTCATAACTTGAGCTGCCGAACTCAAAATCGAGTGACGAACCATATATTGTTAATATTGCCATTTCCAAACATAATAACCTAGTTCAAATATGAACTAAAACATGTCACAAGTAATCATTTTCAAGCCATCATCAACATGACAAGATGATCTTATAAACAAGCACTTTAAAGTAACTAAAATCACATAACTTGGTAAGGCATCAAGTGTACCAGACCAATATAGCTTTCCAAAGCTTATACATTCCAAAACACCATTAACACGTACACCATAATACCACTACAAATCACCCTATACATGCCATTATAAACCTTAGTCAAATAACTCAAAAACTACCGAATTGTCTACTGGATAATGTGATAGGTCTCCAATGAGCTTTCAATAGATCGAGCTTCCGAAAATCTATAAAACAAAGGAAAACAACTAAGTAAGCAACGAGTGTTCAGTAAGCTCATATAACCTTAAACAGAACTTATCATTTCCATAAAATAATTCATAAAATAAGTATAAAGCAAAATCAATGCCGTAAGCTTAGTGTGAGCCTATACAACACCATCAAACTCACAAGTTAGTAGTATACTTGTTCATGATATATATGAAATCAACCATAAGAGATGTGGTTTACCATGTATAATCATAATATTTTACATCATCAATGTTACCAAAATGTCATGATTCATTGTATTTGCATAATATCATTTTATTTTCCCTTTTCTCACCCATTAAACCATCTAAAATTTCATCGGATACTCGGGAAAACTCAAACGAAGTATACCTTACATATAACCATAACTTTTCCTTTACATCAATACTCACATGAGCTGTGAAATGGGTCTGCTTACACGAGTTGTGGGTCGGAATGTAAGCTACACAATAAGCTGTGGAGAATTTGCAAAAAATGTAGGACCTCAGCCATCGGTAGGACATTTAAGACCAACACTCAAAACATGAAATCCCTAATGACATGTCATTCGTATCCTAAGAATTTCTAAGGTTCAACCGGGACTCGATATTCGTTAGTTCATCATAGCATTGATACATTTGTATATATATAAGTTCTTTATATCAAATCAACATAATGAATATTCAATTTAACTAGCATATAAACGATTACAGTTCATACGAACTTACTTGTACCGAAACGATGCCCTAACGTTATCCAACGACTAATCAGCTATTTTGGTTTTCCTGCGATTAGTGTTCGTTTGAGTCGTTTCTTGATCTAAATAAATATTTTTATTCAATTAAGTTCATCCCAGCATTTAAAATAATTGATTTAGCTTATAACCCATAATAATAATTTACAAAATTACACTCAAAGTTTACCCTTTTTGAAATTTAGTCCTTAAACCCAAAACTTGTAATTTCATCATTTCTAATCATAAATCATGCTAGCCAATTTTACCCAATCTTATAACAGCCCATATTTATCCATAATTTACAATATTTTCATTAAATTTTACCATTTTCATAAATAAGTCTTAAACTTGAAAATCACCAAAATTTATTTAACAAAATACTTACATTTACCAATAAAGTTTAATAATCTATCATAAAATTTCAAGAACACTTCAATTTTATTCATGGTAGAATTCTAAACATTTAACAATTTAACAAATTGACCCCAAATTAACTAGATTAAACTACAATGATCTCAAGAATATAAAAAATACTAGAAACCAACAAAAATAACACTTACATGCATAGATTTTTGTTTGGCCGAAACTTAAAAAGCTTCTTAAATGGAGTTTCTTCCTTTCTAATTTCGGTGAAGAAACAAAGTCAAGATGATGCTTATCTATTTTACTTTTGTTTTATTATTTTAATACTTAAAACATTAATTTAATAAAACATTTCAAATAATAACTTAAGAAATCAACCACATTACCGTCCACTATTATCAACTATGGCTAATTTGTCATAGTAAACCATCTTTTTTTTAATTTATACAAATGGGCACTTAAACACTAATAATAATTGACTTTTGCACTTTTACAAATTAGTCCTTTTAATTAATTAACTATCTAAACATTAAAATTCTTAACCAAATTTTAATACAACCTTAATAATACTCCGTAAATATTTAATAAAATATTTACGGCTTGGTTTATAGAAACAAGGTCTCGTTACCTCATTTTCTAAAACCACTTGACTTTAGGGTCATACCACTTAAACCTAATTATTCTTTCATTTAACATAAATCATTAAATCAAATTTTATTATTACACTATATTTGACTCGTAAATATTAAATACTAAAATTTACGAACTTACTCATCGGATTTGTGGCCCCAAAACTACTATTTCCAACACCACTGAAAAACGGATTGTTACAATAATGACATTGGATTGTATATTATTGATTGTAATTGCTTTGAGAACAAATGTGACACCCTATAACTTGGACCTAACAATCAAGTCGGGTATTGGGGTGTTACATGAATAAGTTCATTAATGTCCTCCAATAAAGGGGGCCCCAACATGATAGAATTTTGCTCCAATGCCATGACACAAATTTCTTTACTTATTGCTTTCATTTTTAGCTTCTAGTGGATCTTTTCTTTTGGTAGTAATATTGTCATTAGAAACCTATCTCTGATATCAATTGTTAGGATCAATAATCACCAATAAGGGGAGTGAATTGATGTTCAAAAAAAATCAAGCAAACTTGGCAAAGAATAGAGACACAAGATTCTATAAAGGTTCAGCACAAATTACCTACCTCCATTACCTTAACTAAACATTTTTCAAATTCACTAGATTTAAACCTTTTAAGGATAAGGTTTAACCTTTACATTCTCTATCTTTTCTCAAGGCAAGATAGGGGAAGTAGCTTGATATATAACAATAAGAACTCTCACACAACACTAAAACACTTAAAAAGAGTGAATAACAACTAGACCACAAGTGTGTACAAGAAGAATTAAGAATAATATTGAGAATTGATTGGATTTAAGCTCTTGATCTTTATGCACTTGTCTCCGATCTTTATATAAGTGTTCTTGAATGATATCTATACCCTCGTTGAATTATGGATGTTTAGAGTTATTAGAGTGAATTTCTAACTGTTGGAGCATTTATTTTACGCATTTAATACAAATCTGACCGTTAGTGCTAAAAGTCTTGATGCACAAATGACCTGTCTCAAGACACAAGGCTCCAGCAAACATTTGCTTCATTGTTTGGTTATCTCAAGACAAAAGACGAAAGGCCTTTTATCTTGAGGCAAGATTCATTTAAAATATAACTTCGAACATGAAGTTACCTTCAGAAATATGCCTTGAAAATATATTTAAATAAGATTGAAATAATTTATGCAAATTTGAAAGCTAACAATTTTCATATTTTTATTACCAAAAACATATTTTTATTTCTAGTTAACAATTGTATTTTTTCAATTTTAAAAAATATTTTTAAATGAAAATAAAAATATATTCATAAATCAAACCGAACCTAAAATTGAAGTACAACATCAATGATATATGAACTTTCAGAAAAAAAAATAGCCGTTGTTTGAATGCTTGAACTTGCTCTCAAAGTTCACCAAAAAGTGTCGCAACCTATTATTAGTACACTTGGAAAATTGATATTAACATTCACACAACTTGGTAATTCTCTGTACTCAAATTTGTCCTCTGCGAGAACTTGGGAGTAGCTCCACCTCTCAGGGGAATAATGTTCACAACCTGCACCAATATTTCTCTCTTAAGCAAGATCACAGGGTTTAAGAATGCAATTTAACAGATTCATACCTTACTGGAAAGATCCAACTACAAGTTAAAACAGACAATAAAAAATAAAATTCATATCGTACCTTCAGGTCACTGTATAAACTAGTGGCCGAAAATCTAACAGATATTGGGAAGAACACTGATGAGTCCGCTGGAGGCACCACAAACTCCATAGATCCACTGCCAACATTTCCGTTGAAAGAGAATAACTATAAACCAATACCATATTTAAAATATTAACACTTGAAGTTTGCGGTGTTGAAAAAAAGTGGACTGACCTGCGGTTAGAGTTATCAATCAGAAGTATGGACCATTCTAAGATGGAATTTCTGGGGTCATACCTACATGATAAACAAGAAAATGTAAATAAAACAAAGTACACAACATCATAGTATTTCAGGCTACGTGGTTGGATTTTTACACATGATTAAGATATGGGTAAAATCCAAAGACACCAGGCTTAGGTAGAGTTGAATCCAGTTTATTAGGTCTTAAAAATGACAATTTTGCTTCCACCCAGAGTACCATCTTCATATCATTTCCATTTACCTCCATTCACCATCAATCTGCCTGACATTTGGTGCCTCCCGAAGAGCTGGAAGAGGTACAGAGATCACAACATTTCGCAGATCAAACATGACTGAAGCTTCATACTCAATGCTTACATAAGTTTCATTTCCAGAAACTGAAGGCCAGCAGTTGACTGCAACACAAAAGAAGAAAAAAAAAAAAAAAAATCAACTGCTGAAGAATAAAATAGCAGTTACATACCAAGAATAAGCAATCATTAGATTTGAAACCCACTGGACAATGGCACCATTGACTCATCTGCACTTTGCATTCTCCACTTCAAAAGACCAACACCAGCTGCATCCCCAGCTGGACCAGCGGGGAAAGGCCTATTAGGGTCCTTCAACCCCAGAATGTTCTCATTGGAAAACAATTCCTTGTTCATGTTGGGATGTGTCTTGAAAAGAATTCCAGGATTACCCCCAGTTTCAATCTGAAATAAAGCATGAAATAAAATCAGTAAATTCAAAGATGTAAAGGCATTAAGAGAAAGGTATATTGCTCTGCAAGGACAACATGAATGTTACCTGAACTTGGATGAGTCCATCTTCCTGGTTAAGAATTTGAAGTGACAAGGTCCCCTGAACATCAAAGTTACTGATTCCACCATCTCTTTTCAGTGTA
The DNA here is from genome assembly GCA_025506655.1 of Gossypium rotundifolium. Lineage (NCBI taxonomy): Eukaryota > Viridiplantae > Streptophyta > Magnoliopsida > Malvales > Malvaceae > Gossypium > Gossypium rotundifolium. Next base: position 64,659,615 of record CP106732.1, on the reverse strand, counting down.
ACGTTGAGTTTCTCTTCAGCAGTCAAAGTAATGGGATCTGTAGGTGGAGCTGCAGGCACTCTGGACTGGCCTACCTTTGGCTGCAGATCTTCAACTATCAGTTCGCCTTCTGCTTTCAGCGATTCCAGAAACTGGTTTGTTTTTTGTGATTTACCAAGCTGCATGCCAAAACCTTTGGGAGGAGCAGTTGCAGCTGAAGGTTGACGACCTAACAATATAAGCATGTGGTCAGAAAATGTCTGAAACATATGAAGCATAGTCCAGAAGTAGAAGCATCTTGGGTTTTTTATGGAATTAAGGAAAGCAAGTACAACTAATTTGCTAAAAGCCAGAGAAACAAATCAAAATCCAAGGCATGTGGTGGCATACTATTGTGACTAACCTTTAGGCTTAGTAGAGAAGGCATCAAGATCAGTGGTAATCCCACCAAAACCAGAACTACTTCCAAAGCCGCTTCCGCTGCTAGAAATACTCAGTTCACTAAAGCTAGTTTCTATTCTTCCAGATCCCATTGACATGAACCCTCCTTTGTCAGATCTATTCTTATCAATCTGCAGAACACGGCAGAAATTAACAGAGTACATACCAGAAAAGATTGATTAGCACAAGAGCGAAGAACATTGCAAAACAAGAACCTTGCTCTTGTCAATCTCACTAGCTTTACGCTTCATGACATCCTTAGTTTCATTAATCTTGCTCTGCAATACCAGCTTGTGCAACTTCTCTTCATGACTCTCCATTTCACAGTATTGCTTAACCTGTGCGACAGTCACATTTTCCTTGTGCCCAAGACAAATGACTTCATCAAAAGCAAAGATCAGTTCAAAAGCGGTCCTGCCAATACCCTCCTCATCTAGAGAGTAAGAATACTCGGTTACCTAGAAAAAGCACAACAAATCAAGTAAATGCTCTCTTCTACTTGGCTCAGACAAGGATATTACAGAAAGGCTAAAAACTGCAAATGCCTCAAGTAACAGATACAAATGTGCCAAGGAATGAGAAGCAGAAAACATACAGGTAAAGGTACCACTCCGCAAACAAGTCAACTTCCAACTATTCGATTTAGATCAAAGAATAAAGATAACATAATGAATTATTTCTACATAATCTATTATGTTGACAGGAAAGAAATCAAAGAGAAGCTAAAGCATACCAGCTTGGAGAGTAGTCTTAAAGTCTCCAAGTCTTCAAGAATGTTGCTCTGTTTGTTTGTCACAAGAAGCAAATAAAGAGCTTCTATTGGTTGATAAACATATCGCACATTCTCAGTCTCAACATATGTGTGTTGCTTTCCTGTACCCACCAACTTAGGAAAAGCAGCAAGAAGACCTTCAATTCTTATGCGAGTCATGTCCACAAACTGCCTGGAGAGAAGCACTGCAATAAGAACAAATAAAGCACATGTAACACAACTCAATTTTGAACTTCAACAACTTAATTACAACAGCACAAGAAAAACAACTACAATGAGCCAACATGAAAGTCACCTTTTCCAGACTTGCTTACAATTGAAGCCGCAAGTACAACCTAAAAAAAAAACAAAAGGTAAAATCAAAGTACTTCTATCTGTACTTTTTATTACCTTTAATAAGGAGAGAATGAATTACAAGAAAACAAAGCATAAGAGACAACACTAGCAGCAGTGCCTACCAGAAAATGCTGGACATAAAAAAACTTAGACAAAACCATAGAAGAGAGCATTTCAACAACAATGGCAATGCTCGTACAGATAAAGTTAACAGATGGCAATGGAGCAAAAAGCAAATCATTCAAGAAAACAAAACACGGACCTTGTAATATCTTCAGTTTCTCCAAAATGAGTTCATAGTTTATTTAATACATATATATATATATTTTAAAAGAACTGAAATCTATTTAAAGGTATAATTCTACTAAAAAGAACGAGTGAAAAATGAAAATATAGAACAGATCTTACCATCTTGGTTACCAAGAAGCAATCTACCCAGACAAAATCAATTTGAAGCTTTTATCAGAATACCTATTAAACAATGAAAACCAATTTAGATCACAAATAAGCAGCGGGAATCAGGACAAAATAAATGGAAACGGATAGAAACGATCTATAATATAACAGTAAATCTGAAAACAGAAAAAAGCGAATCAGTATATCTAAGTCTGCAAAGAGATCGACCACCTCAGATCTGTACATCAACATGTATATAAAGTCAAATACCGATAACACAATTGCAGTGTTTGACAGAATAAAATGCGAATGCTAGAGGAATCACCGAGAGAAACAACAGAAGGACTGAATACAGCATTTCCGATTTAAAAGCGTTTGAAACATAAAAAGGCAATGAAATCGAAGGGAAAAAAATCAGATCTGACAATTTTACCCTCTAAATGCCCAACTGAGGTTGCAGAATTTAGAGATCTGTGATGGAGCTTACCTCGATCTAGTTTGAACTATGTATCTTCTTCACTCTCGGGAGATCGATTCGTTGAGAACTCAAAGGCGAAGAAGGTACCGATTCGCTCGAGCATTATATCTGCGTTGCGGTAGATCCGTCGTTTAATATTCGGACCAACTTTGGATTGTCCGGCCCGATCCCTGAGGCCCAACGTGTTGCATTCTCGGGTTTTTTATAGCCTAAACTCAAAAATATTCATTTATGTTTGTTTAATTTTACATTTTGGTTTTCGATGTTTTAATTGTTATAATTTTATCATTAAGTTATCTCATGTTACAGGTGTAATGAAAATCACACATAGCACATTAACGTAGACATGGATTTAATTTTTAATTTTTTTATTATAGGCCCTGTCACTTATGTATTTTTTTTTCATTTTGTTTTCTCATTTCTTCTTCTTATTTTTCTCTCTCCCACCTTTTTTATTTTTTCCCAATATTTCTTTTATTTTTTCGCTTTCTGTTCTTCTTTCTTCTTTTCTTCTCCCTTTCCCTCTTTATCTTCCTCACTCAACCTGTTTAATAAAACTTTATTCCATTTAATGAAATCCACACCGGTATAATTAAGTGCACTCTCCCCTAAACAACAATATCAACTTCAAAAACAAATATAAAAAATACTACAATTAAGCACATAATATATCTTTTGCAATTGATATATCAATGCCTAAAATTAGAAAAAGTTTCCACACATCATTGTGAAATAATTCATTCCATAAATTTAAACACATAAATATAATTGAGAAGAAAACTATAACTTGTTAACATAATTGAAACAATGAGTACCTATAGTTGGAATGAAAAAAAAAATTAAACGTAGCTTTGATAATGTTAATAACTGTATTGTAATAAATGAAACATCAATAATCAAAACGTAATCTTATACAAACATAAATAATTATTTTTATAATTTATCAAAAATTAATAAGTCATTACTCCAAAATAAGTCCTCAAATAATGAAAAGACTTGATATATATTTATTTATTTATTTTAAATTGTTTCTTACGTTTTAAAATTTCTTATGAAATTAAAACATAAAATTAATAAATTAAAGAGTGAATTACATAAATAGTGACTTGATTGTCAAAACATTTTTATTAAATCATCCGATTTAAAAGAATTATAAAATCACCACTTAATTATCTTTTTAATTTTTAAGTCTAAAACTGTTTTTTTACTTATTTTTTAACATTACTTTTTAATACACATCATTTTTATGTTATATAATAATTAAAACTTATTAGTCCAAATCACCTGGCCTCCTCCCTCTCCCCTTCCACTCCTGACTCCTTCCCCCAAAAAAAAAAAAAAAAAATCGTGCCAACATTCAAAATCCTCCACCCAACTAGTAACCTACATTCAATCCCAAAATTTCCAAAGCCTTGCTTTTAGAATCTACTGCAATCACTGTAAACACATTATTAAAAACATCAGCCCATGTTTCTTTTTTCTCAATCAAACAATTGAAAAAACAAAAACCGATCATTTATATTTTCCAATCTTAACCTCCCTGTACAACTCTACCCCTACCCTTTAAGGAAAAAAAAAAAGAAAGAAAAGATGTTAAAGATGAGACTAGCATCAACACCAAGAACATGAAACTGAGTATGGGTGGCCATGTTTCCCATGGATGTTAAATATGTGAAATCAACAAAGCAAAATCAATAAGAAGAACGGGCAATGGGTGGCAGTTGGCACGATGGGAGGAGAGGGGACGGTGGGGAGAGGGACAGGGTGGGGTGGGGTGATTTGGATTAATATTTTTAATTATTATATGACATGGAAATGATGTATATTAAAAATAAATGTTAAAAAATAAGTAATTAACTTAAGAGAAAGGATTGAATGAAACAGTGATTAATTTAAGTGATTTTTTTTATTCCGAAAAAAATTAAATCCAAATTAAAATCTTAAAATTCAAGAAAAAATACTGAAATTCAGGATAAAAATGTTGATGTGGCATAAATCTATTGAAAAGTTATACAGATGACGTGGCGTCACTCTTTCATTCAATCTTTCTCTCAACTTAAATGCCACGTCAACTAATTATTAAGTATTTAATGATTTTAGACTTAAAAAAATAATAAGATAAAGATGAAATTTAATAACTTTTAAAAATTGGATGATCTAACAAAAAAGTTTCTGATAGTTGAATGACTATTTATATAATTTACCTAAATTAAATTTAAGAATATCAAAGTTGATATTATAATCAATTAGAAACAGTGTTTAGTAATCAATTAAAACATTTTAGCTCATGAATATACATAGCATGTTTTTAATTAATCCTTATTTTTTTGGAGAAAAAGTCCCGTTCAATAAAGGGGATGCTGATTAAGCAAATCATTGTTTGGTAAATGATGGAAATACAATTTTTTTTATTTAACAACTCTTGTCTGTTAAAATCACAATAGAGTTATCGAATTGAGGATAAGGAGTGGGTCACAGATCAAAGACTTATTTATGCTCATGTTGTGGGATTCTATAAACAACATTTCACTGCAGTGTCTGTTTAACCACTTTGTAACAAACATATAAATTTAGATTGATATTTACAGGTGAAGACAGGGAGATTTTGCTAATAGATAGATATTGAGGAAGCTAGTGCAGCTTTATTCTCCATGAAAGATCTAAAAAGCACTAGGGCCAGATGGGATACAATCAGAGGCGAAGTTAGAACAATCTTTTAGGGGGTGAATGAAATATAAATTTTTTATAGTCTATATCTTTATAATTTTTAAAAGATTAAATCGAATTTTTATAATTTTAGGAGGGGCTAAAGTACAATTTTACATTTACTATTTTAAATTTTTTTTAAAAAAATTTAATGACTTAAATAATAATTTTATACTTTAGAGGGTCGGGGCCCATGGCAGCCCCTCTAGATTCGCCACTAGATATAACCAATCTTCTTCCAAAAACATTGAGTTACCGTCAAAACCTCTATACTTGATTTTGTTTGGAGGATTTTGCTTCGAGTACTTTTGATGAAAACTCTTGCCAAGGTTTTCTTATTGCTTATTCCAAAGACGACTAATGTAGATAAAATCTCTCTTCAGACCAATTAGTCTCTTTAATACTTCATACAAAGTGCTATTAAAACTCGGGTTCATAAATTATGACTGATTTTACAAAAGAGCGGTAGGCTTTTTTAAAATAGTTTTTTAGTTGGGAGGAGCATGACGAATAACATATTCATTACTCTAGATTTGTTCATTCTATGATGCGGATGCAAGGTTAACAAGGTGCAATAATCCTTAAAATTGATTTACATGGGCATATGGTAGTGTGGATTGGAGTTTCTTAAATGATGTTTTATTCGAATTTGGGCTGCCTAGAAAAAATTATTAATTTAATTATGTTTTATGTGCAGGTTAGTTACATTACTACTCTATAGAATGGATAGATTCTAGATGATTTTGCACCTCAGAAAGGATTGTGACAAGGAGCTCCTCTGTCTCCTTCTCTGTTCACTTTTGCCATGAAAAAGCTTTCGCCTATGATCCTTAAGAAAATGGAGTCTAGACTATGTCATTGTCAATCTTTTAAAATCTTATGTCGTGGCCCTGTGCTGTCTCATTTATTCTTCACAGATCTTGTTATTTGTGAAAGCCACTGTTAGGCAAGTTTAGGTGATTAAAGAATGTTGTATGAGTTTGGCATTCAAGTTACAAGTAAACCTTTGATAAATATTGAAAAAAAATTAGTTTAAAAATGATTTTCTTTTTGAAAACTAAATTAGTTTGTGATATTTAGAGCAATATTTTTTTTTTTGAAAAATATTTGTACTTTTTGCGAGACAAACCCTAGACATTCTCGATTTTCAAGGAACAACTTTCATCGATATAAACCAATAGAATTGTTATTCCTAAAAAAATAAAATTTATAATTAAAAATAAATTATTACTATTTTTGAATAGAATATCAATATTGAAAACTCTTGTGTTAGTAGCTCTACTAATACTATTTATTGATAGAGAGAGATAGGAGAGTCTTGGTTAAAGTAATAAAACAAAAATAATATTCATTTAATAGAAAAATTAGTCTTCTAGTTTAATTAGAAGAAGGGGGTAGCAAACCTTTGTTAAATATCCTAGGGTTGTCGCCCCTTATATGTATTATGATGAGATTTTGAACCTCTCATATATTTGATCCAATTATATATACTTTCTGAACTATAACCGAACACTTTATAATTTAATTCAACTCAATACTTATTTTTTATTTTCCAAAATAAATATTATTTACTAATTTAATTTAATTTAATTTAATTAACTAATTTTCTAATTAAATGATTTTCTCAACCCAATTCTAATTTTCTTAAAGTCATAACAACTTTACCATAAATGAATCTATGAGAAAATATATTTAATTTTTATATTCAACAGATTCATGATTACCAATTAATTTAATTTCATTTTTAACTTTAATTATTTGATTAAATAATAATTGAAAAACTTAAATTAATTCTCATGTTATTTCTATACTTAGTGAGAAAACACATTCATTTTCAAATGTGACACATTTCTCTAACTTTAATCATTTTCATCTATTTCTGTTCATTTGATTCTATATGCAATTCATTTTTGGTTTCAACGAGCTAGTGGGGAGACCGATTGAACATATATAATTAGAACTCAAATGACTTATAATTAAGTTTTAACTTTTCGCCTATTAATTATAAACTCATTTAGTCACGAAGTCTTTCCACTATAGTATCACGATTAAGCTCTCCCTAATTACATATTATTATGCAAGCTATTGTAACATCCCAAAAATCGAGAGATAGTAGAATCAAGTTTGTGAATTAAGAGAGTGATCAAACTCTAATTTTTGAGATTATCTATGCGTTTCCAAAAAATAAAAAAGTTATTGGTCTGTTGATTAAGTGTTAGTGAAATGGTCCTTGAAATCCAAGTTCGAATCTTATTGTGTGCAAAAGTGGTAATTATTTTTGCTCTTCCTTAGCTGTGCCACCCTTGCTGTCAGACAGTGGGTCAAATGCAAACTCTAAATCGCTAGATTGTGATAACAAAGAAATATGATAGATTAGGATATTGTTTAATATTTTTAAAAATTTTCTAGAATTATTCCCCAAAACTCTCTCTTGCCGTCCCACTTCCCCCCTCTTTCTCCATTTTGTTTTGCACGTTGTTTCATGTTGTTGCTGTAGTTCTTATTTGCTGAAATTTTCGGTGTTTCTTCTTTTGGCTATATCTTCTTCTCCTTTCTTTTCGTTTGTTTCCATTAAATCACAATTAGCACTCTGTAATGCCCTGAATTTGGGCCTGAAGGAAATAGATCTTATGCGTAGGAACACATAAAAGTTTATGTGTGCAAGAAAGTGACACAAATTGCTTGTTTGCTTTAATGGCTAAGTGATTTGAGTGTGTTTGGGAGTGTCTGAGAAGTCCTGGGTTCAAGCCCTGGCTTTTGCAAAATTTTGGTTTTCTCTTAAGTGAACCTTGGTGTTAACATGTAGCCTTTAAAAGAAATTATGGCGAATTTATGACACAAAAAGCCTATTGGTACAGTGGTTGTGGCGTTACAAGTGTGGCAAAGGGGTTGGAGACAAATGAGGTGTGAAGAGAAATGGGAAGAGGAGTAGTGATTCGGCCAACCCAGTGTGTAGGCTATTAGCAAGAAAAAGAAGAAAGTATGAAAGGTAAGAAAAAGAGAAAGAAAGAAACTGAGAATTCGACAAAGGTGAATTGAGAAGAAAATGACCCGAAATGCTAGAGAAAAAAACCAAAATGCAAAAACTCTCAAAAGAAATCCAGAGAAAATTCGGCACTCTCCCCTCTCCAAACCGAATATGCACATCCAACTGACCACCCTTGGCCGAAATTCCCTATCACAACCTTCCCCACATTCGGCCAACACTTGCACACCCATCCATCCCCTGATTCTCTCCATCGAATCCTCCTAGAATAGCTCCTCACCTTCTGTTTGAATTATTTGACCAAGTCTCCAACTCCCCTTGAAGAGTTCGATCCGAACTCTGCTTCCTCCCCTCTCAAGTCACAAAATAAAAGCCTCTAATTGCAACTTGTGGGATTCGAACCCCACTCTCCATGCCTTCCTAAAGACGCCACTGCCACTGAGCTACAAGCTCATCTTGTGTCATCTTGACGCACACCATTTTACTTAAGCCTTACTGCCAACAGCCCTCTCTATTAAAGGGCTAAAACTAAATTTTTTCCCAGGCTCAAACCCGAACCCAGGCCTCTTTGGGACCCCCAAACACACTCAAATATCTAGTCGATCAAGCTTAACATGAATTCAAGCAAAAAAATACAACCCCTAATTTGGGACGTTACAAAGTACCTATTGGATCAATCTAGGCTTGGCGTCTTTCTTGGCAAGCAAATACTTAATTGCTGAATGATCCGTATAGACCGTCACTTTGGTACCTACAAGATAAGATCGAAACTTGTCAAAAGCAAACACAATAGCAAGTAACTCTTTCTCTATTACTATATAATTCAATTGAGCTCCCGTTAGAGTTCGACTTGCATACTAGATGGGATGAAAAACTTTGTTCCTTTGCTAGCCCATTACAGCTCCTATTGCGAAGTCACTTGCATCACACATCAATTCAAATGGAAATTCCCAATCCGGTGTGATGATGATTGGTGCTAAAACTAACCGACTCTTCAAATCATTGAAAGCTCTTAAACACTCTTCATTAAATTTGAACATTGTTTCATTCTCCAATAATTTACATAATGGTTTAGCAATTTTGGAGAAGTCCTTGATAAATATCCGATAGAAACCGACGAGGCCTAAAAAGCTCCTAAAACCCTTTCCAGATGTTGGAGGTTGAAGTTTCTCAATAACATCTACTTTTTCTTTATCTACCTCGATCCCATGTCTCATTATTCGATGCCCTAGAACAATACCTTCTCGTACCATGAGATGGCACTTCTCCCAGTTCAGTAAGAGGTTTGTTTCTTCACATCGCCTTAATACCTTAGCTAGATTGGCTAGGCAATCATCATATGTATCTCCAAATACTGAAAAATCATCCATAAAAACTTTCAAATACTTCTCAACCATGTTAGTAAAAATAGCCATCATAATCTTTGAAATGGAGCAGGTGCATTACATAAATGAAACGACATGCGTCTAAATACAAATGTATCATACGGGCATGTGAATGTTGTTTTGTGCTGATCTTCTAGCGCTACTGTAATCTAATTATGCCCCAAGTATCCATCGAGAAAAAAGTAATAATCTCGCCCCACGAGTCTATCCAGCATCTGGTCCAAGAATGACAAAGGAAAATGATCTTTCTAATCGCATTGTTCAACTTATGGTAATCTATGTAAATTCTCCGTCTTGTAATCGTTCTGGTTGGTATTAACTCGTTATTCTCATTCTCAATTATCATAATACCTCATTTCTTTGGCATGCACCTGACTAGACTTACCTACGAACTGCCTGAGATAGGGTAAATTATACCCGCATGTAACCACTTAATGATTTATTTTTTTACTATATCCTTCATGATGGGGTTCAGCCTCCATTGTCCATCAATCGTCCCCTTCTAGCCATGTTCTAGGATAATCTTGTGCATGCATATAGAAAGACTAATGCCACGAATATTGGCTATGGTCCATCCGATAGCCTTCTTGAATTGTTTCAATATTAAGATGAGTTTTTATTTTTGCTCTTTAGTCAACTCTACTGAAATAATCACAGGCAAAGTAAAAGCGTTACCTAAATAAATGTATTTTAAATATGAGGGAAGTACCTTCAGTTCTAATTTAGGTGGCTCCTCAATTGACACTTTTGGTTGGACATAATCTTTGTTGTCTAACTCCAAAGATTCAAAGCGGGATTGTAACAGCCCAATTTTGGGCCTAGTTGAAACAGTGGTTTTGGGACCACAAATTTGACACAAAAAAGTTTATTTTTTATTATATTTTTATGGTCTACAGTTTCACAAAATGATTTTGTGAAAATTTTGTTCGAAAATTTTAACGTTTGAGCACTCAATTTAGTGAAAAAGACTAAATTGTAAAAAGTGCAAAAGTTTAGTTCTACATGTTAGAAGTGTCCAATTGCTATGTTATTTTAAATTGAAGGTCCTTATATGGTAATTAAACCATTTTATTTAATTTGGACAAAAATAGACATGAGGTAAGAGAATTTTAGTGTTTTGAGAAAAGGGCATTTTGGTCATTTGGTTAATAAAAGAATACAAAGGGAAAATAAAGCCAAAATTTTGTCCATATTCTTAAACCTTGTTTGAAATTTACAAGACACCATAGCTAGGGTTTTCTTCAACTTCCAAGCTTGATTGTAAGTACATCATAGCCCCATTTTTAATGCTCTTAACGTTTTTGAAGTCGTATTCATCCGATCTTTCTATTTCTACCATTATTTTGAAGTAGGGTTCATGTTTTAAATTTGACCAATGTATGACATGCATGTTTTTTGATGTTTTATGGTAGAAAATGAAAGTTTGATGTGTAATAAACAACTTTTACTAAGTGATTTTTCATGAAAATACCTAAAAAGGACTTATTTGTAAAAAGTTGTAAAATGGGTAGTAAAAATCTAACTTGATGAAAAATGTGGGCTGATATGAGCATGTATATGGTTCGCCTAGGCTTGGTAACAAATAAATTGAATGCATTTCGATTTACGAGCCTAGGGACTAAATTGTAAAAATGTGAAACTTTAGGGGAAAAAAGGTAATTTTTCCATAATGTGATGTTTGGACTGATTTGAGTAATGTGAATATTAAATAAGCTAAATTTGCTATTATAGATCAAGAAAAATGAAGTTTGGACCTTGATTGGAGAAATAATAAGATGTTTGACGATTAAATTCTTTCCTACTATTTTTATACCGAGGTAAGTTCATATGTAAATAATGCATTGTTATTTATGCTTCAATTTCTTTATCATTATATGAAATGTTATATATTCTTGAATGAAATCGACAAAGTTTGACAAACGAGAAATCCCGGTTGAACCTTAGGAATAGGTAGGATACAAATATCATGACATTAAAGTTAGTTGAGATTATGTGTAAGACCTTATCTGGGATATGGCATCGATATGAGATTTCATGTAAGACCATAGTTGGGCTATTGGCATCAAAATGAGATCCCCATGTAAGACCATATTTGGGATATGGCATTGGTATAGTACTATGTGTGTGAGATTTCCCGAATATCCTTTAGTATTCCAAGTGGTTCAACGAGAAACTTAACGACAAAGTTTATGTTGTGAAATACTATGGTATGATGAGAAAGATTATGGCAAGTTGCAAGTTGACACAGGTATGTACATAAAAGTCATGCTTAATGAGCTCGATACGTGATGAAACCTCGAATTGGTTCGATTGAGTAAGTTATGATGTTAAGATTTTAATAACATCTATGCTAAGCTTGATTATGAATTCACAATGACATTTATGTTAATTTACTTTATGTTAAATATATGTTAAAGTGTGTATGATGCTTATTGTTTGCATAGGAACTTACTAAGCATTAAAGCTTACTCCCTTTGTCTTTCTCTTGTCTTATAGTGTCACCAAGTTAGCTCGAGGATCTAAAATGGTCGGAGATTCATTCACACTATCAAATTATCATTTTGGGTACTTATTATTTCAATATTTTGAGTTATGGCATGTACAGGGACTTTTTTTTTGTTATGTGTCATAATTGATTTGGTCATAAGTGATGGATTCAATAGTTGATAATTCATTTTGTAAATGGCCATTTGATATTGGCTAATATTGGTCAAGTATATATACATATGATGATGTTTTCATGAATATGGGAAATTGCATGGTTTGAGATGCTAAGTATGTTATGTTTGTATGTGATAAATGATAGCATGTAAATGATATGTGGATGCCTTCTGCATGGCTGATTGGGTTGAAAGTATATGCTAGGATTGGTGCTATGTTTTGTTGTGTAGGTTGGTGCATGGAAGGGTGGCAAAAAGGCTTGGTAAATAGCCTTATATTTGTCCACACGGATAGACACACGGGTGTGTGTCTAGGCCGTGTGCGGCACACGGTCTGCCCCACTGGCATGTGTTTCGACCATGTGTCCCCTGCACCTTTATTGTTGCAAAACAGAATGCTCAGTAATGAGCACATGGGTAGAGACACGGGAGTGTGTCTTAGTTGTGTGGACGGCACAACCTCAACACATGTGTGTGCCCTGGCTGTGTGAAGTCTGCACCTATTTTATGAAAAATTATAAAAATTTAATCTATCACACGACCTAAGCACACAGGAGTGTGATTTGGCCGTGTGACCTCAATTTGATGATGACGTCATAAACATAATGCTCCTTAATTTGAACACAGCCTAAAGCACGGGCGTGTGCCAAACCCACACGAGCATGTGACCCCTTTTACATGAAAATTTTTCTAAGTTTTCTAAAAGTTTTCAAAGTTCTTGGTTTAGTCCCGAATCACTTCTGATGCATGTTTTGGGTCTCGTAGGCTCGTTTTAGGGACGATATGAATGTTTTTGAAAAGCTTTAAATTTGAGTGGAAATTCATGTCTTGGTTTTAAATGTTTTCTTGTGAATGAGTCCGGTAATGCCTCAAACCCTATTCTAACGTCAGATACGGGTAAGGGGTGTTACAGGGATTGCGGATTAAATCCCCTTTGATTAACTTCTAGCAAAGCTAAGTATTCCTCCCCTCTTCATCACTTGGAAGGTCTGATGTAAAAATTTGCTCCAATAGATCCTCAACATAGTTCAGTTCCTTTTCCATGATATAATTCCTCTAACTCGGACACTGCAGAACAATCATCAATTGTGTTAGGAAATTGCATAGACTTAAAAACATTAAATGTTACTTGATCATCCTGAACACACATAGTAAGCTCGCTATTCTGCACATCAATAAGGGTCCTTTCAATTGCTAGGAAAGGCCTTCATAGGACGATTGTCACCTCCTTATCTGCTTCAAAGTCTAGAATAATAAAGTCAATAGGAAAAATAAATTTGTCTACACGTACTAATACATCCTTGATTTTTCCTTCTAGATGTGCTAAAGATCGATCTGCTAATTGAAGTGTAACCGTAGTAGGTCTAACTTCACCTATCCCCAACTTTCTAAACATGGACATAGTGCGTTACCACAATACGTTGCTCCAATTTTGCAAGGTATGGTAAAACATCCAAGATCCTTCAAATTTGGGGATAGTTTGTCTTGAAGATATGCACTGCATTCTTTCGTCAGGGCTACCATATCAAATTCTTTCTACTTTTGCTTTTGAAGTCTTTAAGGGTAGGGTGGCGGAAGATTCTTTACCAGAACAGGTTGATTCGTCTTCTGTGGAAATTCTACATCTAACGAAGTTGTTAGCTTATCAGAGTTGACTGGTTTCAAAATTACCTTTTCAGAGTTCACAGATTCTAGTTTTGGTGAGATTGGAGTTTTAACACTTGGTTGAACTTCCACTGAATCTTGAGCAACAACTGGCTTCTCTTCAAGTTCAATAGTGTTGGGCTCTAATGTCTTTTCGCTCCTCAATGTCAATGCTTTACAATTCCCCGAGTTTCTTAGTTTCTCTGTATCACTAGGCAGAGCACCTTGTGGTCGGTTCCTGAGTTCAGTTTCAAGCTGGCCCATTTGGTTTTCCAGGTTTTTCAGTGTGGCTACATGGCTTTGGATTAAGGCATCATTTTTCGCTATGTATGCCTTCAACAGGTTTTCTAAGCCATTGGAAGTTTAAGCTTGAGGTTGTTTTTAAACTTGTTGGGTAAATACAGGTGGTTGGGTCGGTCTAGGTTAGGCGTAAGTGTTACTGGGTCTTGCCCCTTAGTTACTCCAAGAGAAATTAGGGTGGTTTCACCAAGATAGGTTACAAAAATTGGATTGCAGTCCTTGCCTTCCTTAGTTTTGGTCCTAGTTACCCATGTAATACATAGATTCAGGGTTTGATGGACATTCTTCGAACAAATGTCCTTCCCTATAATAAACACATGCTACATTTTCAAATTGATTAGGTGGCTGAGTTGCAAAACTATTAAACCCATTAGTGGTAAAATTTTTAAGTATTGAGGATATTGAGGATACTTAGATGCTAGTGAAGTGAGAGCATCCACTTTATGTACTCTAGTGACTCGTCTTCCTGACACTTCTCGATTTGTTGGCCATTGATAATTGTTGCTAGCAATCCTTTCGATGATTTCATAAGCCTCGTTATAAGACTTAGAAAGGAGAGCTCTATTAGCAGAAGCGTCTATTACCATTCTCATGCGAGCATTTAGACCATTATGTCTCTAATTTCATACAATGAGGGATTTTGTGATGATGGCATCTTTGTAATAGTTCTTTAAACCTTTCCCACGCCTCATACAAGGACTCATCATCCAACTGTTGGAAGGTAGTAATCTCATTCCTCAACTTAGCATTTTTGCTAGGTGAGAAGTACTTCACAAGAAATCTTTTTGCTAACTCTTGCCATGTGGTAATGGAATTTGGTGGCAATGAGTTCAACCAGGCTCGAGCTCTGTCCCTTAGTGAATATGAGAACAACTTTAATGGTAATGCATCTCTGGGTACTCCGGCTAGCTTGAAAGAATAGCTCACCTCCATAAACCGTAACATTCCTAACCCGTATCCATCGCCGGATTAGGGTTACGGGCATTACTAAAAATATTATCTCATTAAAACTTACTTATAGGATGAATGCACATACTTATAAATTTTATTCCTTTATAATAATTATACAATATCATAATTAAAAGTTTCATGCACATTACAAAATTTTGAAATAATTTTGAAAATCCCCAAACACTCAACCAGATCAAGAAATCACATATAGGTAAATACCTATATAACATAGATATGCTCCTTTACCATATTCGAAAATAAGCCAAAATAGCTAATTCCTTAAACATATAAATTTCAAATGCATTTTTCTCCTAGGCTAGCCGAACATATACATGCATTTCATATCAAAATTTTAATTCATGACATTGACAAAATTTTACATACGCACATACACTTTTCTAAATGATACTTGAATAACACATTAAGTGCTTTAACTATATCATATCTATTTATAGTGTTAAGCAATTAAACATTCCAAAAGTTATACAATTTATACATACTTCACAAGCATATAACTCAAAATCATATTCATGTTAACTTCTTGATAATCGAATACCTAACATATCCATAATTAAATAAACTTATAACATTTTCATGAGGTCAACCCAATGGTACCATTTTATAACCGAATATATATCTAAGCATAACAAGTCTTCACAAATAACTTACTGAATTAGAGTAGCCACATTTCTATTTATTAATCTATCACATATATATATGAATAAGATTCACCCTTAATCTATCAAGTTGACTATTATTTATCAATATATATATATCATGACATATATCTATTTACCATTTCATATAATGCCTAAACCACATCCAAACACAAATGGTAATTCATGGTATGAGCAAACCATATTATCAAAACACAAAAACAAAGTTTAACCAAAATAGATAGCCATTTTCGCATGACTAAGTATTTTTACAAAATTACACATCATTAGCTAAGCTGCTTAGTCTAGCCTCTACATGCCCCTTTTCTTTTAAGTTTAAAATTAAGTTATTCGGTACCAAAAGTAAGTTGATAGTGCGGTTGACTTCTTCAAAGATCCTTCGAGTCCGTAGCTTGAACTAAAAATCTATAAAATAGAAGTAAACATGAACACACAGTAAGCTTGCTAGCTTAATAAGTCTTAAGCAAAAATATTATCATAAATGATGGTAAAACACTTAAACATCCAACTCATGATTTTAAAATAAACATTTCTTATCTTACACATATATATACATTATGGTCGAATATGCATATATATATAACACCAACTTGTACATTTCTTTATACTTTTACGGTTACCTTTAACTACTTATGCATTCATTTAACCAATTTTCTTATCACTTTGATTTTCCTTTTTCTCAATAACATTACATACATACCTCTATATACACATATATGCATATTCATAGATCACTTAAATAGGAATAACACATACCTTACAACCGAATTACAATTTCACTCCCAAATGCTTAGGCATAATTAATTCATTAGCTAAAACCTACTAAACATTACCGGAATCTCACACACCGGCACTAAGCTTGCTGAACTTGGGGTCCGAAATCATAACACCGACATTAAGCTTGCTAGGTAATAAGCCCGAAATATATCACCGGCACGAGGCCTGCTAGGCATATATCCCGAAACAAATCACCGGCACGAGGCCTGCTAGGCATATAGCCCGAAACAAATCATCGCACGAGGCACGCTAGGCATTTAGCCGAAACAAATCAATGCAAGACGAGGCTCGCTAGGCATTTAGTCGAAACATATCAATGTGGTCAATCATTCCACACATATTTCATAATTACATTACATATCCAATTCAACTAAGCTTATTCATATCACATTATCAAAGAATGCAATTAATCTAATTCACTTATATACATTCCGCTAAGACATAAGTATGTACTCAAATTTATCAAACTTTATCATTTAATATCTTCAAAATAATTCTTTGATATATTTCACTAAGGACTTACCTTGATAGTTGGAGGGTAAGAATGTCCCGCCACTGCCTAGTTTCGCTTTCCCGCTCCTTTTCTAACTCTTTCTTCCTTGATCTAAACAAGGTTTGAAAAGAGCCTAATCAATTGAATTTCATTCATCTCAATTCTAAACACATCATTGTACTACTCTCCCAATTGACTATGCCCAAATGGTCATAATTAATCATTTAAATTCAATCGTACTTTACCTCATAATCCACATGTTTTTAAAATCAATTCACATCAATTCATTTGACTCTAAAACCTTAGTTACAAACATGATCCAACTCACATTCGGCCTTTACATAAACTAAATCCCTTACCATGTTACATTCAACAATTGTATGTATATACATCAACGAATACACATATATAAAATTATAAATACTTCAAGAATTCAAAAGAACATAAACCACCACATGTATATAATAATACCCCATTCTAAGCATATGTTGTTAAAATTGCCACATTATATTCGACAATTGGGGTTTATATCTTAAACTCACTAAAAAAAATATGAATTCAATTTAGTATTTATCATTTACAACCGATCACTTATAACTTAAAAATTTTCTATCAACATGAGTAGATCAATATGCTCATTCATCGCCGAACCTAAAACAAGCTCCAAGCTCCAAAATTTCCACATGTATTTTAAAGTACTCATGATAACTAGCTCAACCATGTAAGAATTTACAAAAATGAAGCTAAATTCCTTACCTTAAGAGAACATTCAAGAACCGGCCATGGAGTTTAAATTTTCACTTCCTTTCTCCTTGTTTTCGTGGAGAAGATGAAGTAAGTGGGGAGAGAATATGTTTCTCTTATTATTTTCTTTACACAGAATAAAATATACTTTATTAATCATTACATATTACTCCACTAACTAATAATAATAATATACAATATATATATATAATATATAATATATGCACTAGTCATTGTAAATGACGTCCACTAGGAGGAAAATGTGGTTAATTTGCAACTACATCCCATGTGTAAAGTAAACAAATAAATTTAGCCTTAATTTCTACAATAGCTACTTTCTCATTTAGTCATTTTAACCCTTTTCTTATTTTAACCACTCAAAGATGCATATAACTCCAAATTTTTTTTTAATACCCACTCAAATGCATAATCTAGCTATCGAATAAAGTATAAACAAAAAATATTTCAGACTCGGATTCGTGGTCCCGAAACCACCGTTCCGATTAGGGTCAATTTCGGTTTGTGACAACTCCCCCTTAAGAATTTTCGTCCCCGAAAATCTTACCGTTAAATAAAGTCAGATATTGTTGCCTCATTGAATCCTCAGGCTCCCACGTAACCTCTTCAACTCCGTGCCGACTCTATAGTACTTTCACTAATGGAATTCTTTTGTTTCTTAATTCTTTCATTTCCGAGCCAAAATACAGATCGGTTCTTCCTTGTACGTCATATCGGCCTGATTTCAATCTCGATTTAAGTGATCACATGTGATGGATCCGATCTATATTTGAAGCATCAAACGTGAAATACATCATGTATCTTTTCTAATTCAGAGGCAACTTCAATCTATAAGCAACAGCCCGATACGCTCGATGATTTCATACGGTCCGATAAATCTCTTGACTCGGTTTGCCTTCCGACCAAATCAAGTACTTTCTTCCACGGAGATACTTTCAAGAATACTAGATCTCCGACTTAAAATTCAATGTCTTTATGTTTCAAATCAGCGTAAGACTTTTGACGATCTGATGCAGCTTTCAAACTACCTCTGATTATAGCCACTTTTTGTTCAGTCTCTTTAATCAAATCAACCCCTTGTATCTTATTCTCACTGAGCTCGGTCCAATACAGGGTTGTACGACACTTACGGCCATATAGAGCTTCGTAGGGTGCCATTTTGATAGTTGATTGAAAGCTGTTATTATAAGCAAATTCAATCAAAGGTAAGTACTTTTCCCAGATACCTTCAAACTCGAGAACGCAACATCTTAACATGTCCTCAAGTGTCTGGATGGTTCGCTTAGACTATCCGTCTGTCTGCAGGTGAAAAGCTGTACTAAAATGAAGTTTAGTACCTAAAGCATCCTGCAACTTCTTCCAAAATCGCGATGTAAATCTCGGGTCTCTGTCTGAAATAATAGAACTCGACACACCATGTAATCTCACAATTTGAGATATATACAACTCAACAAGTTTATTGAGTGAAAAGTCCGTACGAACCGGTACAAAGTGAGCCGATTTGGTCAGTCTATCTACTATAACCCAGACTACATCTTTCTTGTAACACCCCAAACCCAGCCCATGAGTCCTGACCGGATCTGGTATGTCACAGAGTAAAATAATTTGAAACATTTTGTGTGTCCGGTGAAAACTTGTTAAAATATGGCTAAGGTTTTAAAACGGGGTTTGATAAAACTCAGTCGGGATTATTTTTATAAACATGGTTGGGTTGATAAATCCTTTGAAAACGTTTGATCATGTAAAATTTTAAAATAGTCAAAGTTATAGTTGACTTGGTGTATTTTTGTTACCCGATGGTAACGTCTTTGAAAAAGTCGTAAGTTACTTAGTTGGAAAATGTTGCTTTTAACCGGTTTATATCACATTTGGAAATTCATTTGTGGTATAGCATAAGTAAAGCAAAATAACTATGTAAACATCCAAATATAATTTAGCGGCCTTATTACAACCCAAATTTAGAAAACTTAGAAAAGAAAATAAATAAACTTAAAGATAATAAATTAAATCCAAATCCATCGATTAAGCATGGCCGCCTCGAGTCCTCTCCGGCTCCATCTCCGCGATCTACTCATCTGCAAAATGGTAAGGGAAGGGGTGAGTCACCAAGACTCAGTGTGTAAATCCCCCACCTGGAAAATACAACTCATACACAATTTATTAATAAACATGCAAATATGCAACCCCACTAACCATCCGTACTCCTTTACTACCCGTGTGGTCAAAACCACCGTGGTCAAAACCACCGTGACTAGTGTCACAATTTAAATGATGGGGCCAACCCATCGTGTGGTCAAAACCACCGATGACTATAGGTTACAAATATCATAATGTGGTCAAAACCATCGGTGGTACCAAACCACGGGACTTAGTCACAATTATCATCGGTGTGGTCAAAACCATGGTGACCAAGTAACAATAAATCGATGGGGCAACCCATCTTGTGGTCAAAACCACGGTGACGATCCACAAGATCATCCCCTCCTCTCATCAATCCCACCATCATCATGCTTACATCACAAATATCATATATCATGCATTTAACAAAGATATGATGGCATACACATACATCATAGATCATGAGATAGGGGACTTACCCGAAATCCATGCTTATGTCCACAAGCACTACCACAATGATAAAAAAAACAACAATATAGTCATGTAAACTAATAAAGTGTGTAGTGAGTTTTTACACACCTATTTACTAACAAATCCCGAATATACTAGCGAAATCCCGAGACGTTGTTTCCTCCTACAATCGGCCAACACATGAATTATTAGATCTATTAGCCAATCGGCTAAACTAGAGATCTCGAAGGATTAATCGTGCTCAATAACCGAAATATGGCCCTAGGCCGAATCTTACCATCACTTACCAAAAATAATTCAAAATCCCGGAAGCCTTTATTGGCCTTGGCTGAATAGTCCCTAGATTCATGGCACATGTTAGTTTCAACTTTAGGCACTAATTCTCAACAAATGGCCCTTGGCCGAATGTGCTTACCAACTTACCCTAGGAAAACAAATCCCGAAAGCTTCCTTCAATCGGCTATGGCTTCCCTACAATCGATTTAAGTACATCATTAATAAGAGTCTTAGGCCATTCGGCCAAAATCCTGAACCTAAAAGTGGGTATTGCCCCTTACCTTGATAACTATCTCGGCCTCTAACCACCACTAGTTGGCACCACTTGTGATGTTAGGGGGTTCGGCTACCTTTAAGGAGGAGAAAAGAACATCACCTTTCTTTAAGGGGGATTCGGCTAATCACAAGCTGGAAGGGCTGAAATTTGAGAAGAAGAAAGGGGTAGGTTCGGCTAAGAAGAAGCAAGAGGAGAGAAGAGATTTGAGAAATTTGGCAATATGCCTAGGGAGATTTCAGCCGGCAGCTATTGAAGAGAAAAATGAAAAGAAATTTGATGGCTTTTTGGCACTTCTTTGCTATACAAACCGAATATGGATGGCCTCCTAATGAGTCCTATATTCAGCCAACACCCCTCCCTTTTGGGATAATTTCCAGCCTTTAATTATCAAAAATAAAGCATGGTTTATCTTTCATCTTAATCTCCTAGCCACTCTTCAACAATTTAAAAGCAAATAAACTACTAACAACTACCCCTTCCAGCCGAATATGTGCAAAAAAAATTAAGCCTTATCCTCATCAATTTAAGAGTCCAACATGCACCATCAACTTACTCCCATTCACGCCACCGTGCATAAAAAAATAACCAATAGCGCTTTGGTTCAACCCTGACCTCACCGCCCAAACCCCTTTACAACGCCCCATGCCATTCCTCCCAATTGACTTTCATGTCATAAAACCTCACCATTTATTTATAAGACCTTCCTAGGCCGATCACCCCAAAAATAAAATGCCAAAACGCCACTCCAGCAGCTCGAACCTATGACCTGCGCCTATCATCACCTCCAAGCCCAAGCCACTCCACCAACTCAACTTTTATGTCTAAACCTTACCCACAAAATTCTTTAAAGCCTTCTTAACCCTTTCTCTAACGTCCCAAAAAGCCCAAAAGAAAAACATTTCCCCCTTGTAACTCCCAAGATTCGAACCTTCTCCCTTGCAACACCCTTAGACGCACCAAGCAAATTGTGCCAATTAAATCCTTGTGTCATGTTCCTTCCAAAATTTTCCTTAACCCCTTATCTCACCTAGCTCCCTTCTTTTAACACTTGAAAAGAAATTTTTAGCCCTAAGTCAGGCCTATCTCGGGGTTATTTCTAGACCCTAGAACATGCCAAGAAATCATAGTATTTATTTTTACAAGCATACACATGGGAAATTAATTAAATTACAAACAACCCCTAATTTAGGATGTTACAGTTCTACCCCCTTAAAAAGAATTTTGTCCTCGA
The DNA here is from genome assembly GCA_025506655.1 of Gossypium rotundifolium. NCBI lineage: Eukaryota > Viridiplantae > Streptophyta > Magnoliopsida > Malvales > Malvaceae > Gossypium > Gossypium rotundifolium. The sequence continues at coordinate 64,637,499 of CP106732.1, read as the reverse complement.
AATTACCTGGATCAGAAGAGTTGGGGGTATTGCTGCCGCATCACATCCTTGGGTTCCCACGTGGCCTCCTCCGTACCATGATTCCGCCATAACACCTTTACCAAAGGCATCGACTTCCTACGAAGAACTTTGACATCTCGATCCAAGATCCAGACTGCTCCTCCTCGAAAGACAAGTCCGGATTCACTTCAATTTCTCAACCAAGACAACGTGTGAGGATCCGATCGATAGCGCCTCAAAGATTGAAACATGGAAGACATCATGGATCTCGCTCAATTCTGCAGGCAACTCAAGCTGGTAAGCTACCGATCTCACACGTTTCAACACCGTGTACGGTCCGATGAATCTAAGGCTTAGCTTGCCCTTCCGGCCAAACCTCAGCACCTTCTTCCAAGGTGATACCTTCAAGAAGACCTTATCACCCACTACATATTCAACATCTCTACGCTTAAGATCGGCGAGGATTTTACCGTCCGACGCCTCCTTAAGACGAGCCCAATTACTCTAACTTTATCCTCCGTCTCGCTACTAACTCGACCCAACATCCGACGCTCTCCTAGTTTCATCCAACATATAGAGTACGGCATTTCCACCATACAATACTTCATACGGTGCCATCTCGAATACTCACTTGATAACTATTGTTATAGTTTAACTCGCCAAAGGTAGGTACTCCTCCCAACTAGCACGAAATCCAAAACACACCCCTCAACATGTCTTCCAACACTTGGATTACCTCTCGGATTGTCCATCGACCGTGGATGAAAAATCTGGCTGAAATTTAACCTCGTGCCTAACTCCGATGTAAGGCCTTCCGAATCTCGACGTGAACCGAGGATCCCGATCCAAAATAATGGACACAGTACTCCATGCAATCGCATACTATCTCTGCGATGTACAACTTGGCTAATCTTTGAAGCGAGTAGTCAACCTCACGGTATGAAATGGGCCGACTTAGTCAACCCGGTCTACTACCACCCAAATCGCATCTTTTTCATCGGGCGTAAGGGAAGCCCACTTACAAAATCCATAGTAATTTCCTCCCACTTCCTTTGTGGAATCTTTACCTACAGAATAATTTCGATGGCAATTGATGCTCACTTAACTTGTCGGGCATGTCGACACTTGCCTACCAACTCGGTCACTTCCCGCTTAAGACCTGGCCACCAAAACTGCTCCCTTAAATCCCGATACATCTTGCTGCTCCCGGGTGCATAGCGTACGCACTGCTATGAGCTTCTTTAAGGATTCGCGGCCTCAATTCATCATCCTTAGGCATGGATACTCTTCCCTGAAAGTACAACACTCCATCACTGCCCAAACTAAAACCTTCGGCCTCACCATTCTGTACTTGCAACCTCCGAGTACTCAAAGCTTCATCAGTCATCTGCCTTTCTTTGACCTCATAAATCCAAGACGGCTTCACTTGCAATTCCGCCAAAAGGCTCCCATCCTCATAGAGACTTAGATGAGCAAACATTGCTCAGAATTAGCTACCACCTTTCACTCAATGCATCACTACCACATTAGCCTTCCCAGGATGGTATTCGATCGAGCAACAGAGTCCTTCAACAACTCAATCCACCTCCGCTGCCTCAGATTTAAATCTTTCTGAGTCAGGAGGTACTTCAGACTCTTATGATCTGTGTACACCACCGACTTCTCCCCATACAGGTAGTGCCTCCAAATCTTCAAGGAAAATACCACAGCAGCCAATTCCAAGTCATGTGTCGGGTAGTTAGCTTCGTGAGGCCTCAACTGCCGTGACGCATAAGCGACCACCTTCCCTTCTTGCATCAACACACACCCTAAACTAGTATGTGATGCATCGCAATATACAGTGAACTCCTTTCCTGCCTCAGGCTGAATTAAGACCGGTGCTTCTGTTAGAATCCTCTTCAGCTTATCAAAACTCTCTTGCTGCTTCTCAGACCACACAAACGGAACCCCTTTTCTCAACAGCTTAGTCAACGGTACTGCGATTAAGGAAAAAATTTCCACAAATCTTTGGTAATATCCTACCAACCCCAGAAAACCCTAAATTTTCATAACCGACTTTGGTGGCTTCTACTCCAACACCGCCTCAATCTTACGGGGATCCACCCTGATGCCCTCATCTGAAACAACATGACCTAGAAAGGTTACCTCCTTGAGCCAAAACTCACACTTGCTGAATTTGGCGTACAACTGTTTCTCCCTTAGAACTTGCAGAACCACATGAAGATGTGCGTCATGTTCCTCCTCAGACTTCGAGTACACCAAAATGTCGTCTATGAAGACCACGACGAACCGATCCAGATAGGGTTGGAAAACCCAGTTCATCATGTCCATAAACGCGGTCGGTGCATTCGTGAAACCAAAAGGCATTACCAGAAACTTGTAGTGGCCATACCGAGTACGGAATGCCGTCTTGTGGACATCAGCCTCTTTCACCTTAAGCTGATGGTACCCTGACCTAAGGTCGATCTTAGAAAATACCGATGCGCCCTTGAGTTAATCGAACAGATTGTCAATCCTGGGCAAAGGATACCGATTATTTATTGTCAACTTGTTCATTGTCGATAGTCTATACACATCCTCATTGCCCCATCTTTCTTCTTGACAAACAAAGACCGAGCTCCCCAGGCGATACACTTGGTCGAATGAACCTCTATCCAACAATTCTGAATCTGCGCCTTCAACTCTACCAATTCTTTTGGCGCCATCCGACACGGTTATAGATACAGGCGTGGTTCTGGGTAGCAAGTCTATACCAAATTCAACCTCACGGTCCGGAGGTAGACCCGGAAGCTCCTCTGAAAACACATCCACATAGTCCCTTACAGTTCAGACATCTCCCATAGCAACATCCTTAGCTCCCAAAGCATAGACATGCACCACATAAGCTTCACAACCCTTCCTAACCATCTTTTTTCGCCTTCAACGCAGAAACCACATTAGACAGGTAATCTCTCCTTTTACCTATTATCACCACCTCATCACCTTCCACGGTCTTTAATACCATGCGCTTAGTCAGCAATCCAAAGCTAGCTCGATACTTTACTAGCCAATTCATCCCGAGAATTAGGTCAAATTCCTCGAACAGTAGTTCCATCAAGTCTGCCAAGAACACGACCCTTGAGTTCTAGGGTACGTTCCTATAGAGTTTACTTACTTCTATAGAGTGACCTAGGGGGCTTAATACAGTCATCTTCCTAGAGGTAAGCTCAGAGTCTAGATGCAGAGTTTCCACTACGCTACTAGCAATGTATGAGTGGGTTGAGCTAATGTCAATCAAAGTATTATAGGGCACACCAAAGATCAAGAACATACCGGTTATGACGTCCGGTGCGTCGCCCTCCTCTTGACGCCTAGCGGCATAGACTAGACCAGGTTGCCTAGCCTCAGTACCACCGGTACCTCCCCTCAGTGCCCTACGTCCTCTACCAAAGACCATTACCTCCTCTTCCCGCACCACTACCCTTGTTGGTTGTTGATTATCCCTTCTATTCGTGCACGATCCCGACCTCCGATCTCGGCCTAGCCCTTTTTGGGGTCTCTAACTCGATGCTCCAAGGACCCACACTCAAGCATCCCCAATTACCATTCCAACACTCCCGTGTGAGACTTGCCACAAGCACATCACATGGTGGCTTATTGAGGATTAGCAAGAAGCAGAGCCCTAGCGCCTTGATCGACCCACCAAACCTTGTCTTCTTCTCGATTGACACGTAAAATTTTGAAGGTCCCAGCTCCTCTTATTCCAATTCCTATCTTGATTCCGCTTAACCGATTGTCTTACCCTTCAAAGAACCTTCGATTTCTATACTAAGACAATAACTCCTGCTCTGTTTGTGGAGCTATCATCATCCTCACTGCCTCTCGGCCCATCTTCGAATCTAACACAACGCTCATGCTCAAGACCCATAATACCACGAGCATACCTACTCAACCAAAGAAATTTGGCCTAATACTCTGCCACTGTCTTATTGCCTTGAACCAGTTCAAGAAAGCCTTCCATTGTGCATCCACATAGCTAGTTCCGATATACTTCTTTTGATAGGCATCTTTGAAGAATTCCCATGTGAGATTTTCTGCCACCGTTCCATCTCTTACAGTGAGCCACCACTGATATGACTCATCCCAAAGCAAAGAAATTATACCCTTCAACTTCTCCTCACCGTGTGAAATCCGTGTCATCCATGATCCTTTCATTGCTTCCAACCAAGACTCACAGACTGGGTGCCACTCCGAAACTCCTCTAAACACCTCGCTCCATTAGCCCGAGTCGTTCAACCACGATTTACGGGCTCCTCGCGACCAAGGCCAAATTTCAAAGAACTCACTCCAACACTGTAGTACGTACTCGATACTACGTCGTTACTAATTTGGCCTAATCTTGAAATTGGCCGCCACGGCAGATCCCAGATCTCATTCCTGCACCCATGACTGACCTCATTGGCTCGCATAAGGTCATCCTACCTCTACCACTACCACGGGAGGACGCCCACGACCTATTGTACTCATTTCTAACGATTACGTTTATCTGCTTAAAAATTTTATGCATTAGTACCTTGTTTCACTTGATTATCCGCGAAGAAATTTTATGATAGGAGTTTTAGGAGTGGTTCTTTCGTAATCATACATGCACACAGTTTTCCATTCATTCAATTAAAGAGACGTTGTAGTTTTCATGGTGATTGTTTTTCCACTACCTATGGGTATTTTCGTAATTTGTCCTATGAGGTATTTTTGTAATTTCTCAAAATAAAAGTTTTGATGATTTTGTCAAAAAGTATTTTGAAACTCTTAAATTCCTGGGGTATTTTGAAAAATTTTGAAATCCAGGGGTAATTCGATAATTTTAGACCTTAGGGGTATTTCGGTAATTTTTCACAAATCAAGGTGAATTTGTAAAAGTTGTAAAACTTTGAGGGCTCTTTTTGAGAATTGCATTTTCCAAAATAGTGATGTTGTAAAATTTTGAAATCAAGGTCATTTTGGTAATTTTGTTGGTTAGGGGCAATTTTATAATTTTACCACTAAGGGTATTTTATTAATTTTCATAGTCAGGGCTTTTTCATAAAAAGGATTTCCAAAGATTTAGTTCTAAGTGATTTCAAAAAAGAAGGATATTTTGAAAATTTTCTATTTGGAAATTTTTCATACGGAGGGTATTTTGGCAATTTACAAGCTAGGGATATTTTGGTCATTTTTTTTAAACAAGATTTTAATTACTTCAAAAACAAAGCGGCTAGACCCTTTCGGGTTTTAGTTATCGAGTTTAGCCTGTGAGTGTGTCGTCTCAACTAAGATGAACCGTCACTACGCACCAGGTAGGATTCGAGTGAGTAGGAGGTGAGTCACTAGGATTGCTTAAATACCAGGCTCCCACCGAATCCCTTGCTCAGTGACAACTCACAGGGTTGTTTAGGGAATTATTAAATTTTATGCATTGTTTATTGGGGTATGCTAACCTTAGGGTTCAACAATTTCTATTCTAATAGTCTACGTTCCCCATTTACCCTTCTACCCCTCATCAAATATTCACAAAGAAAATAGATAGAATCACTTACTCAGGCTGATAGGTGCCGGAGACTCGGTGCCATGTCGTTTCAAGCCAAAACAGCTTCCCAAAACATTCTAATAAGGCCTACTAACAATAACAAAACATTTTAGGCCTTGGGCCCTCAAATTGAGTTTTGAACTGGGCTCTGATAACAAAAATGTAACACCCCAAACCCGGCCCATGAGTCCTGACCGGATCTGGTATGTCACGGAGTAAAATAATTTGAAACATTTTGTGTGTCCGGTGAAAACTTGTTAAAATATGGCTAAGGTTTTAAAATGGGGTTTGATAAAACTCAGTCGGGATTATTTTTATAAACATGGTTGGGTTGATAAATCCTTTGAAAACGTTTGATCATGTAAAATTTTAAAATCGTCAAAGTTATTGTTGACTTGGTGTATTTTTGTTACCCGATGGTAACGTCTTTAAAAAACTCGTAAGTTACTTAGTTGGAAAATGTTACTTTTAACCGGTTTATATAACATTTGGAAATTCATTTGTAGTATAGCATAAGTAAAGCAAAATAACTATGTAAACATCCAAATATAATTTAGCGGCCTTATTACAACCCAAATTTAGAAAACTTAGAAAAGAAAATAAATAAACTTAAAGATAATAAATTAAATCCAAATCCATCGATTAAGCATGGCCGCCTCGAGTCCTCTCCGGCTCCATCTCCGCGATCTACTCATCTTCAAAATGGTAAGGGAAGGGGTGAGTCACCAAGACTCAGTGTGTAAATCCCCCACCCGGAAAATACAACTCATATACAATTTATTAATAAACATGCAAATATGCAACCCCACTAACCATCCGTACTCCTTTACTACCCGTGTGGTCAAAACCACTGGTGGTCAAAACCACTGGTGACTAGTGTCACAATTTAAATGATGGGGCCAACCCATCGTGTGGTCAAAACCATCGATGACCATAGGTCACAAATATCATAATGTGGTCAAAACCACGGTGGTACCAAACCACCGGACTTAGTCACAATTATCATCGGTGTGGTCAAAACCACTGGTGACCAAGTCACAATAAACTGATGGGGCCAACCCATCTTGTGGTCAAAACCACGGTGACGATCCATAAGATCATCCCTCCTCTCATCAATCCCACCATCATCATGCTTACATCACAAATATCATATATCATGCATTTAACAAAGATATGATGGCATACACATACATCATAGATCATGAGATAGGGGACTTACCCGAAATCCATGCTTATGTCCACAAGCACTACCATAATGATAAAAAAAAACAACAATATAGTCATGTAAACTAATAAAGTGTGTAGTGAGTTTTTACACACCTATTTACTAACAAATCCTGAATATACTAGTGAAATCCCGAGACATTGTTTCCTCCTACAATCGGCCAACACATGGATTATTAGATCTATTAGCCAATCGGCTAAACTAGAGATCCCGAAGGATTAATCGTGCTCAATAACCGAAATATGGCCCTAGGCCGAATCTTACCATCACTTACCAAAATAATTCGAAATCCCGGAAGCCTTTATTGGCCTTGGCCGAATAGTCCCTAGATCCATGGCACATGTTAGTTTCAACTTTAGGCACTAATTCTCAACAAATGGCCCTTGGCCGAATGTGCTTACCAACTTACCCTAGGAAAACAAATCCCGAAAGCTTCCTTCAATCGGCTATGGCTTCCCTACAATCGATTTAAGTACATTATTAATAAGAGTCTTAGGCCATTCGACCAAAATCCTGAACCTAAAAGAGGGTATTGCCCCTTACCTTGATAACTATCTCGGCCTCTAACCACCACTAGTCGGCACCACTTGTGATGTTAGGGGGTTCGGCTACCTTTAAGGAGGAGAAAAGAACAGCACCTTTCTTTAAGGGGGATTCGGCTAATCACAAGCTGGAAGGGCTAGAATTTGAGAAGAAGAAAGGGGTAGGTTCGGCTAAGAAGAAGCAAGAGGAGAGAAGAGATTTGAGAAATTTGGCAATATGCCTAGGGAGATTTCGGCCGGCAGCTATTGAAGAGAAAAATGAAAAGAAATTTAATGGCTTTTTGGCACTTCTTTGCTATACAAATCGAATATGGATGGCCTCCTAAGGAGTCCTATATTCGGCCAACACCCCTCCCTTTTGGGATAATTTCCAGCCTTTAATTATCAAAAATAAAGCAGCATGGTTTATCTTTCATCTTAATCTCATAGCCACTCTTCAACAATTTAAAAGCAAATAAACTACTAACAATTACCCCTTCCAGACGAATATGTGCAAAAAAAATTAAGCCTTATCCTCATCAATTTAAGAGTCCAACATGCAGCCATCAACTTACTCCCATTCACGCCAGCTGCATAAAAAATAACCAATTGTCGCTTCTTTGGTTCGAACCGGACCTCACCGCCCAATTTCTTACAATGCCCCATGCCATTCCTCCCAATTGACTTTCATGTCATAAAACCTCACCACTTATTTATAAGACCTTCCTAGGCCGATCACCCCAAAAATAAAATGCCAAAAACGCCACTCCAGCAGCTCGAACCTATGACCTGCGCCTATCATCACCTCCAAGCCCAAGCCACTCCACCAACTCAACTTTCATGTCTAAACCTTACCCACAAAATTCTTTAAAGCCTTCTTAACCCTTTCTCTAACGTCCCAAAAAGCCCAAAAGAAAAACATTTCCCCCTTGTAACTCCCAAGATTCGAACCTCCTCCCTTGCAACACCCTTAGACGCACCAAGCCAATTGTGCCAATTAAATCCTTGTGTCATGTTCCTTCTAAAATTTTCCTTAACCCCTTATCTCACCTAGCTCCCTTCTTTTAACACTTGAAAAGAAATTTTTAGCCCTAAGTCAGGCCTATCTCGGGGTTATTTCTAGACCCTAGAACATGCCAAGAAATCATAGTATTTATTTCTACAAGCATACACATGGGAAATTAATTAAATTACAAACAACCCCTAATTTAGGATGTTACATTTCTTGCTCGGTGTCATGGTCAAACCAGATACGAAATCCATAGTGATTTTATCCCATTTCCATTCATGTATCATGATTGGCTGAAGCAACCCAGAAGGCACTTGATGCTCGGCTTTTACTTGCTGACAGATTAAGCACTTTGAAACAAATTCAGATATATCCCGTTTCATGCCAGGCCACCAATAGAACTGTTTCAAATCATTATACATTTTTGTGCTACCCGGATGTATCGATAATCAACCATTATGTGCCTCACTCAGAATCATCTGAATTAAATCCAAGTTCTTCGAAACACACTTAGGTTTTAAAGTTCAAACAGTCATTTGCATCGATTTGAAACTCTGATTCCGCATCTTTTCACACTGAATTCACCTAGCAATCAAATCCTTGTCGACTTTTTGTGCATCATAAATTTGCTGAATAAACATTGGTCTTGCATGTAACTCGGCTATGATCGATCCATCACCAGACATAACCATCTGTGTGCATTCATCGCATGAAGAGCAAACAATGATTTTCGACTTAACGCACCTGTAACAACGTTAGCTTTCCCCGGATGGTAGTCAATCACCAACTCATAGCCTTTCAGCATTTCTAACCATCTGCGTTGTCTCAAGTTCAGATCTTTCTGAGTCATCAAATACTTTAGGCTTTTATGATCCGAATAAACGTGACATTTTTCGCTGAATAAATAATGACGCCAAATTTTTAATGCAAAAACAATAGCTGCTAATTCTAGATCAGGAGTCGGATAATTTCTTTCATGCGGCTTTAGTTGTCTCGAAGTGTAGGCTATAACTTTGCCTCCCTGCATCAAAACACAACCCAACCCATTCAGAGAAGCATCACTAAAAATGACAAATTCCTTACCCGATTCAGGCTGAGCTAACATTGGAACTTCAGTCAAAAGGGCTTTCAGCTACTCGAAACTTTTCTGGCACTTTTTGACCACTCAAACTTGACATCTTTCTGTAATAGTTTTGTCAAAGGTGTAGCTATCACGAAAAACCTTTTACAAAACGTCGTAGTATCCCAAGGCCTAAGAAGCTTCAATCTCTAAGCATTCTTTGGTGGTTTCCAATCGAGTATAGCCGCTATTTTGTTTGGATCCACCCAAATACCTGATGCTGAGACAATATGACCCAGGAAGCTGACTTCATTCATCCAAAATTCACATTTATTAAACTTTGCATACAGCTGTTGATCTCGAAAAATTTGTAGCACTAATCTCAGATGCTTGGCATGCTCGGTTTTATTTTTGGAGTAGATCAAGATATCATCAATAAACACTACTACAAACCGATCCAAAATTGTCGAAGACCCGATTCATTAGATCCATAAAATAACAGTGCATTAGTGAGTCCAAAAGGCATAACCAAAAATTCAAAATGTCCGTACTTCGCCTAGAATGCGCTTTGGCACATCGTGTCTCTCGACTCAAGAATCGATAATAACCCGATCTCAAATCTATCTTGAAAATATCAAGCCCTTTCAACCGATCAAACAAATCATCAATCCGTGGTAACGGATACTTATTTTTATAGTTACTTTATTCAGCTTGCCGATAATCAATACACATTCGATCGTTCCATCTTTCTTTTTCACAAAAGAACTAGTGCACCCAAGGAGAGAAACTCGGTCGTGCAAAACCCCCGTCATTAACTCTTCCAAGTGTGCTTTCAACTCTTTTAACTCAAGAGGTGCCATCCGACACGGAGCTATTGAGATCAAGTCATTCCCGTACTAATTCAATGCCAAACTCAATCTCGTCTTCGGTGGTAAACCCAGAATTCTTCAGAAACACATCTCGGTATTCACACACAACCGGTACAGATTCAATATGCTTTTCAAACACTTTATTATCCAGTACATAGGCCAAATAAGCTTCGCACCCTTTTCTCACATACTTTCGGGCCAACATCAAGGATATTATTGTAGGAAACCCACTTAAATCACTAGATTCAATTCTGATGATCTCGCCGTTCTGGCATCTCAAATCAATAAGCTTTCTTTTGCAATTCACCACTGCATCATGTGAAGTTAACCAGTCCATTCCCAAAATTATATCGAACTCATCGAAAAGTAACAACATTAAATCGGTTGGGAAACAATAATCCCAAATCATCAACGGGCAACCTCTACACACTTTATTAACAAGTACACATCTACCCAAAGGGTTGGACACACAAATCACAAACTCAGTAGACTCAACTGGCAGAGTCTTACCAAATACTAGAGTTTTACACACATATGAATGAGTCGAGCCAGGATCAATCAATGCAATCACAGTAGTATCATAAAGGGTGAAAGTACCGGTAATGACATCAGGGGAGGAAGCATCCTCTCTGGCTCGTGTAGCATAAGCTTTAGCTGGTGCTCGGGCCTCTGATCGAACTACAGTGTCTTTCGTTCCTCTCTGACTACCACCTACATTACTGGAATGTTTGGGTGGTCGGCCCCGTGCTGGCGTGCTGCTCGGTCTAATGTTCTGAACCGTATTCTATTCGGCTAACATCGGACACTCTCGAATAAAATGGTCCGACGATCCACATTTAAAGCAAGACCGATCACGAACCCTACAACTTCTAGAATGCCATTTCCCGCAGTGTTTACACTCGACCCGGTCCTGTGGAACGTTACCAACACTAGCTATCGAAGTAGCTCGATAATTCCCTGGAGGTCGATCACGTCTAGGTAAGTCTGAAGTAGCTTTATGTTGGTTGGAGTCATCTCTAAATTTCTTAGGCACCGAATGGTAAGTCTTACTCGTTGATCTCTTACGAGTATCTCTAGCTTCTATTTCAGTTTTTTTTTCTCTTTTCCGAGCTCTTCAGCCTTACAAGCCTGCTCGACTAGTATCACAAACTCTTTGATTTCAAGAATGCCGACCAGCAACTTTATATCTTCATTCAGACCATCTTCAAATCTTTTGCACATAATGGCTTTAGTAGAAACACACTCTCTATCATATCTGCTAAGTCTAACAAATTTCCATTCATATTCTGTCACAGTCATTCACCCCTGTTTTAGTTCAAGAAATTCTTTTTGTTTTTGATCGATGAATCTCTGACTGATATATTTCTTACTTAACTCAATTTGGAAGAAGTCCTGTTACTTTTTCTTTTGAACTGGATACCAAGTGTGTTCCACCGGTGATAGGCGGTGTCCCAAGTAGAGATATAGCACACTTTAGGCATTCATCTCGAGTACAAGATAACTCATCGAAAATTCGAATAGTGTTATCAAGCCACATCTCATTTCGCTCGCATCATCATTATCATTGGCCTTGAATTCTCGGCCCCATATTTCTGATTTTATCAACGGAGGTCTACTAGATCTCATCGGATCTATCATCGGGGGTGCTGAAGGTACCAGAGTTGGATTATTTGGGGGTGGAGGTTGTTGTACAGCCAGATTATTTTGAACAAACTGGGTAAACCATTCATTCATCATTTGGTAGAAGGCTTGTTTAGCCTCTCCCTCGTGGCTACCCATAACTGGTCGAGAGTCTAATGGCGCTGATCCACGTACGAGACCAGGCGCAACGCTCTCCACATCATCAACTACGACTTTATCGGGATCAAAATCCATTTACTATATAAAATACAATTGAAATTGTCAGAAGTCACCACACTATCATATATACAGTTCAAAGGCATGTATAGCTAGACTCTTACATACTACGATAGTCCTAGAATCGACTAAACCGTAGCTCTGATACCAATAAAAATGTAACACTTCTAACCCGTATCCGTCGCCGGATTAGGGTTACAGGCATTACTAAAAACATTATCTCATTAAAACTTACTTATAGGACTGAATGCACATACTTATAAATTTTATTCCTTTATGGCCGAATTATACAATATCATAATTAAAAGTTTCATGCACATTACAAAATTTTGAAATAATTTTGAAAATCCCCAAACACTCAACTAGATCAAGAAATCACATATAGGTAAATACCTATATAACATAGATATGCTCCTTTACCATATTCAAAAATAAGCCAAAATAGCTAATTCCTTAAACATATAAATTTCAAATGCATTTTTCTCCTAGGCTAGCCGAACATATACATGCATTTCATATCAAAATTTTAATTCATGACATTGACAAAATTTTACATACGCACATACACTTTTCTAAATGATACTTGAATAACACATTAAGTGCTTTAACTATATCATATCTATTTATAATGTTAAGCAATTAAACATTCCAAAAGTTATGCAATTTATACATACTTCACAAGTATATAACTCAAAATCATATTCATGTCAACTTCTTGATATTGAATACCTAACATATCCATAATTAAATAAACTTATAACATTTTTATGAGGTCAACCCAATGGTACCATTTTATAACCGAATATATATCTAAGCATAACAAGTCTTCACAAATAACTTATGAATTAGGATAGCCAAATTTCTATTTATTAATCTATCACACATATATATGAATGAGATTCACCCTTAATCTATCAAGTTGACTATTATTTATCAATATATATATATATATATATCATGATATATATCTATTTACCATTTCATATAATGCCTAAACCACATCCAAACACAAATGGTAATTCATGGTATGAGCAAACCATATTATCAAAGCACAAAAACAAAGTTTAACCAAAATAGATAGCCATTTTCGCATGACTAAGTATTTTTACAAAATTACACATCATTAGCTAAGTTGCTTAGTCTAGCCTCTACATGCCCTTTTTCTTTTAAGTTTAAAATTAAGTTATTCTGCATCAAAAGTAAGTTGATAGTGTGGTTGACTTCTTCAAAACCCTTCGAGTCCGTAGCTTGAACTAAAATCTATAAAATAGAAGTAAACAGAACACACAAGAAGCTTGCTAGCTTAGTAAGTCTTAAGCAAAATATTATCATAAATGATGGTAAAACACTTAAACATCCAACTCATGATTTTAAAATAAACATTTCTTATCTTATATATATATACATTATGGTCTAATATGCATATATATATATATAACACCAACTTGTACATTTCTTTATACTTTTACGGTTACCTTTAACTACTTATGCATTCATTTAACCAATTTTCTTATCACTTTGATTTTCCTTTTCTCAATAACATTACATACATACCTCTATATACACATATATGCATATTCATAGATCACTTAAATAGGAATAACACATACCTTACAACCGAATTACAATTTCACTCCCAAATGCTTAGGCATAATTAATTCATTAGCTAAAACCTACTAAACATTACCAGAATCTCACACACCAAGACTAAGCTCTTTGAACTCGGGTCCAAATCATAACACCGGCATTAAGCCTGCTAGACAATAAGCCCAAAATATATCACCAAGACGAGGCTCGCTAGGCATATAGTCGAAACAAATCACCGGCACGAGGCCTGCTAGGCATTTAGCCCGAAACAAATCACCGGCACGAGGCCTACTAGGCATTTAGCCCGAAACATATCAATGTGGTCAATCATTCCACACATATTTCATAATTACATTACATATCCAATTCAACTAAGCTTATTCATATCACATTATCAAAGTATGCAATTAATCTAATTCACTTATATACATTCGGCTAAGACATAAGTATGTACTCAAATTTATCAAACTTTATCATTTAATATCTTCAAAAATAATTCTTTGATATATTTCAGCTTAAGGACTTACCTTGACAGTTGGAGGGTAAGAATGTCCCGGCTACTCGTCTAGTTTCGCTTTCCTCCGCTCCTTTTCTAACTCTTTCTTCCCTTAATCTAAACAAGGTTTGAAAAGAGCCTAATCAAATGAATTTCATTCATCTCAATTCTAAACACATCATTGTACTACTCTCCCAATTGACTATGCCCAAATGCTCATAATTAATCATTTAAATTCAATCGTACTTTACCTTATAATCCACATGTATTTAAAATCAATTCACATCAATTCATTTGACTCTAAAACCTTAGTTACAAACATGATGCAACTCACATTCGGCCTTTACATAAACTAAATCCCTTACCATGTTACATTCAACAATTGTATGTATATACATCAACGAATACACGTATATAAAATTATAAATACTTCAAGAATTCAAAAGTAACATAAACCACCACATGCATATAATAATACCCCATTCGGCATATGTTGTTAAAATTGCCATATTATATTCGGCAATTGGGGGTTTATATCTTAAACTCACTAAAAAAAATATGAATTCAATTTAGTATTTATCATTTACAACCGATCACTTATAACTTAAAAATTTTCTGTCAACATGAATAGATCAATATGCTCATTTATGGCCGAACCTAAAACAAGCTCCAAGCTCCAAAATTTCCACATGTATTTTAAAGTACTCATGATAACTAGCTCAACCATGCAAGAATTTACAAAAATGAAGCTAAATTCCTTACCTTAAGAGAACATGCAAGAACCGGCCATGGAGTTTAAATTTTCACTTCCTTTCTCCTTGTTTTCGTTGAGAAGATGAAGTAAGTGGGGAGAGAATATGTTTCTCTTATTATTTTCTTTACACAAAATAAAATATGAATATGTTTCTCTTATTATTTTCTTTACACAAAATAAAATATACTTTATTAATCATTACATATTACTCCACTAACTAATAATAATATACAATATATATAATATATAATATATGCACTAGTCATTGTAAATGACGTCCACTAGGAGGAAAATGTGGTTAATTTGCAACTACATCCCATGTGTAAAGTAAACAAATCAATTTAGCCTTAATTTCTACAATAGCTACTTTGTCATTTAGTCATTTTAACCCTTTTCTTATTTTAACCACTCAAAGATGCATATAACTCCAAAATTTTTTTTAATACCCACTCAAACGCATAATCTAGCTATCAAATAAAATATAAACAAAAAATATTTCAAACTCGGATTCGTGGTCCCGAAACCACCGTTCCAATTAGGGTCAATTTCAGTTTGTGGCATAAACAGTCTTAAGTGAAGGTGAGGATCTTTGATAAGCATTCCATTGAATTGACCCACTATATGAAGCATTTGGAACATAACCAGCTTTAGCTCAAACTGTTGTGCCTCGATTTTGGGTCTCCTAATACCCGAATTAAGATTAGGAAACACTAGAACGACATATTGTCTCAGAGCTCTATCCCTATCATCATTAATAAGGATAGGATTTTGAGCAAGGTTTGCTCCGTTTCCTTGATTAAAATTTTCGTAGTTCATCTCTTTGGTCCTTCTCTGAACTGCTTGTTTTTTTCATTGTAAAAAACTTCTTTCTATCTTAGGGTCTATAGGGAGTAAATCAATAATTTGATCAATACTCATAAACACTTGAAATAAGCACAGAAAAATTAAGTTAAAATTGAACTTAAAAAAAACCAAAATGCAAAATTAACAAATTCACAAATAATAACTTCTTAAAACAGTCCCCAATAACGACGCAAAAAACTTGGAACGATTGAAATGTGCAAGTGTACACCATCGCAACAAGTAATAAAGTGATAAGTAAATGTCGAGTTATCGTACCCACAGGGACTGTTTAAGAAAATTATTTATGAAATGAAATCCAAACACTTTGGTAATTAAAAATCTTTTGATTTTGAGGAAGTGATTAAAAACTAAAATTTATCTGAATAAAATTAAATTAAATAAAAATAAAAGTTGCAATGCACGATTTCAAAAGATGATTTTAATCAAGATGACATAATTGTGTTAGATTAATTACATTTCTTAACTTAATGTTACCAAAACAATGTTCATGTCGTTACGAATAAATTCATGGCAACTTGGTAATTTCTTAACTATAGCACATACTGACTTACTAAAATAACTAATCTCTTGAACATATTACTATGCCAATTCAAACAATTAATCAATTTTAATAAGCATGTAAAAGATTAAGTGAGGTAACAATATATACCTACATTGGAATAGTTTAATCATACTAATCTTGCAAGTTATGCAAGGCTAATGTACCATTTAATACCGTCTCTAATTTAACCCTCAGCTACCTTAGAAGATTAAACATGCATTGATTAAATATTGTGTCAATTAATTACAATTTCAATACGATTAATAATTAATTCATTAGTTTCCTTACAATTGTAATGCAAGAATAACATAATCATGGTTTTACTTAATCAAACAATTTACAAAGACCTATAACAACACATGTAACACCCCAAACCCGGCCCATGCGTTTCAACTGGGTCTGGAGTGTCACGGCTTGTACATTGAAAACTTTTTCGTTGTTGGTTTTGGAAGTCGTAAGTTAATTAGACATTATTATAGTAAATAAGTGACATTTTAAAATAAAATCTTATATTAGTGTTATTAAGTATAAATAAACCATGACATAAAATTTATAAGTTGCATAACATTGAAAACTTCTTAGTTGAATAAAAACTAGGGCCTTAAAAATATCCCAAATAAAAATAAAATAAACTTAAAGAAATCCCAAATAATTTGTAGAAATAAAACTTGATGGCCCTCGAGTCCGTCTCGGCTCCCATGTTCACGATCTATCGCTCACACGAAATGTTGAGAAAAATAAAATGTTGAGTCACCAAGACTCAGTGTGCAAATCCCGAGAACACATAAAAAGGCTTGAGGCCCACAAACACATTATGAGCCTTGGCCCGTATACAAGGGTAACAAAATATGCAACATGGCCCATCCCAAACCTATGAGTCCATCCTCTACACACCCCCGTACCAACCATCACACCGTGGGGATTTCTACAATCAACCCTCCATCCGCTACACACCATATCGACAATTGTGCTGCCTGTCATAAAGATCGATCATTATGTGACCTATGTCGCGAAGCCACCGATCGCTATGCGACCTTAATAATATATCGACAGCTGTGCTACCTGTCAAAAAGACCGATCACTATGTGACCAATGTGGCAAAGCCACCGATCGCCTCGCGACATGCTTCCTTTCCGTAAATCAATCAATCCCATCCCATGCATACATGCAAGAATCAGAACATTAAACTATCTAAACAGATCACATGTTTTTACATACTTCGATGCACATAGAGAAGTTTCTATGATTACGTACCTGGCATCCCTTACCTACCCTTTCTGGGTACGACTGTTCATACAGCCTCATTTTCTGGCTTTTAGCCCATAACATACATATAATTCAGATTAACTAGTGTGATAGAGATCTACACACCTTTTTCGGCTTTTAGCCCATAACATACATATAATATAACAAAACTTATGTGTCAAGAATCTACACACGACATCGATAAAACGAGGCTTTCTATATCGACGCTATCCTTAGTCGACACAAGCGCTATCTCGCCTAAGGTGTTGTTGAAGCGGTCCACAACCAATTGGCTAATCTCGAGCAAATAGACATCGCTCATTTCTTAAACTTTAGGATTCTTTCTTTTGCTCGATCCATATTTAATTCCATCATAAATCCTTATAAGAGTTACTATAATAATATTTAATTGTTAATCCTCCTTATAAAGTTAAAATCTTGTATATAATGATGAAATCTAATAGAAATCTAGGAAAATCTTCTTACCTTAAAAATCCCAAAATTGGAGACTTATGAATTTTGGCTTTTAGATCTAGTCGACTAGGCTTCCTTCAAATCCCGACTTGTCGCCCATCATAAAATAAAAACTATAGAGATTTTGACTTTTTAGAGAAGGAAGAGAATAATGGAGTTTTCAGCTTTTAGAAGAAAGAAGAGAATAATGGAGTTTTCGAATTTTAGGAGAAAGAAGAGAATAATGAAGTTTTGGCTTTTAGAAGAAAGAAGAGAATAATGGAGTTTTCGCTTTTAGAGAAATTGAGAAAGAAATTTGGAGAAAAGAAGCTAAGGAATTTCGACACAAAAGGGAGAGGATTTAATGTTAGAAATAAGGAGCTAGCCCCCCCTATTTATAGGAAATTCAGTAACCCTTTGCCATGTAGTAACTGGTTTCTTTACTCCTCTCAATGATGGATTCTTGGCCATCACTCTCTTTGTAGATAAATTCTAACTTTTCTCCTTATCTTAATCTACTAGCTCATCTAAAAGAGACTTAATTATCTCTAACTCCTCCTTCCTTTATCAAGATATTATCCACATATTTTAATCATAAAATCCCTAGATCTTAGCCTTTATCCGCTTATTATCCACATAAAATAAATTCCTAAATAATAGCCTTTATCGCTTATTATCCACATATTTTAAACATTAAAACCCCTAAATTTTAGCCTTGTTGCCATCCACTCCATCTAATCCTAATGCCCAAAGTTTAGCTAACTTAAAGAATTGGGCTCCATGAAACTTAAATTTGGGCCCCTTACTCCTTGTGTGTGGCTTCACCTCCTAAGATTGGGCCACAAGCCCACTTTGGTATTTTAAACATAGATACTACCTTTTAAACCCTATAATGCCCAAACAGATAATTTTAATCAAGGCCTCCGCTAAGCCTCGAGCCCAATTTGGACCCCTAACACTTAAATTAACTCATTCCACATATTCACCCATTAAACGATAGGCCCAAAAATTTAGGATGTTACAATTCTACCTTCCTTAAAGAAATTTCGTCCTCTAAATTTCCAACTAACTAGTAATCATTCTACCTAAGTCTCACCACTATGCTTTCACTGCAAGACTCTAATTCTAAAGCCAAAATAAACACTTAGTATACTATGGTAGGTACGAACCATTATTCAGATTCAAGCGCCTTCGCCCCTTGTACTCATTTTACCGATTTGTGTTTATCTGATTAGAAATTTTATGAATCATTATTTTTTTCCACTAATTTATCATGAACAGTCTGATGATTAATAGTTCTAAAAAGTAGTTCTTTCGAATTCATACACACACTACAGTCTCAAGTTCATTCATTCAATCATCAACATTCATGAACTCATGTTCATTACAGAAAAGTGTTGTGGTTGTCATTATTGTTGTTTTCCACTACCCAGGGGTATTTTCATAATTTTATCCTACAGGGGCTTTTGCGTAATTTTTTGAAATGAGGTTCCTTGATGATTTTATAAAATAAGGGTATTTTGGTAATTTTGTATTCCCGGGGGTATTTTGGTAATTTTGGAAATTGAGGGTATTTTGGTAATTTTGGAATCTGGGGCATTTCAAAAATTTTAAAATCTGAGGGTATTTCGATAATTTTAAAATTCAGGGGCATTTCGATAATTTTAAAATTCGGGGGTATTTCGGTAATTTTGAAATTTTGGGGTATTTCAGTAATTTTGAAATTCAGGGGCATTTCAGTAATTTTTGTGATCTGAGGGTATTTTGGTAATTTTGTGATTCAAGGGTATTTCGGTAATTTTATAAAACAAGGGTAATTTGGTAATTCTACAAATTAGGGCTATTTTGGTCATTTTGCATAACAAGGGTAATTTGGTAATTTTCTTCATAGTTGCGAACATTTTCAAATCAAATGTATTTTTTCTGAAGTGTACAAAACTTAGGGTTTTGGTTGCAAAATAGGGTGGTTGGCCCTTCGGGTTTTAATTATGGGTTCACCATGAACAAGTCCTTATAGCTAGAGTGAAGTAAATACCACGCACTGTAAGATTCCGTGAAGAGGAGGTGAGTCACTAGGATCGCTTAAATACCAAGCTCTCCTGAATCCACTCCTAGGCATGCGATGCCTATTGCCACACCTGTCATGGCTAAAGTGAGCAATACTCTGCACTAGGTAAGATTCTGTGAAGAGGAGGTGAGTCACTTGGTGATTAAATACCAAGCTCTTAGGATCTACTCCTAGACATGCATATGCCTATTGCCACACCTTAGTCCTGTGACTCGCTTATGTGTTTTGTTTTAGTGAAGTTAAGTCTTATGGAATTGAAGAGTTGTTTGCCTAAGCCTAGAGTCCATCAAGTTCTAACCTAGATAGTCTACTTCCCATAAAGCTCATTAACCCCACATAAATAACACAAGAAGAGTTTAGAATACTTACCTAGGCGGATCGGTGCCAGAGACTCAAGGCCATGTCCTCGAACCAAAAAATTTTTAAAACATTTCTAGACCCATTTCACATTTCGAAGTTTTAAATCGGGCTCGATATAAAATTGTAACACCCCAAACCCGACCCATGCGTTTGGTTGGATCTCGAGTGTCACCATTGTACATTGAAAACTTTTGCCTTGTTGGTTTTGGAAGTCGTAAGTTAATTAGACATTATTAGAGTAAATAAGTGACATTTTAAAATAAAATCTTATATTAGTATTATTAAGTATAAATAAACCTTGACATAAAATTTATAAGTTGCATAACATTGAAAACTTCTTAGTTGAATAAAAACTAGGGGCCTTAAAAAATATCCCAAATAAAAATAAAATAAACTTAAAGAAATCATGAAATAATTTGTAGAAATAAAACTTGATGGCCCCTCGAGTCCACCTCGGCTCCCATGTTCACGATCTATTGCTCACCTAAAATGTTGGGAAAAATAAAATGTTGAGTCACCAAGACTCAGTGTGCAAATCCCGAGAACACATAAAAAGGCTTGAGGCCCACAAACACATTATGAGCCTTGGCCCGTATACAAGGGTAACAAAATATGCAACATGGCCCATCCCAAACCTATGAGTCCATCCTCTACACACCCCCGCACCAACCATCACATCGTGGGGATTTCTACAATCAACCCTCCATCCGCTACACACCATATCGACAAGCGTGCTGTGCCTATCATAAAGACCGATCACTATGTGACCTATGTGGCAAAGCCACCGATCGCTATGCAACCTTAATAATATATCGACAACTGTGCTGCCTGTCATAAAGACCGATCACTATGTGACCTATGTGGCAAAGCCACCGATCGCCTCGCGACCTGCTTCCCTTCCGTAAATCAATCAATCCCATCCCATGCATACATGCAAGAATCAGAACATTAAACTATCTAAACAGATCACATATTTTTACATACATCGATACACATAGAGAAGTTTCTATGATTACGTACCTGGCATCCCTTGCCTACCCTTTCTGGGTAATACGATTATTCATACAGCCTCATTTTCCGGCTTTTAGCCCATAACATACATATAATTCAGATTAACTAGTGTGATAGAGATCTACACACCTTTTTCGGCTTTTAGCCCATAACATACATATAATATAACAAAGCCTATGTGTCAAGAATCTACACACCTGATTACCTATAAAACAAGGCTTTCTATATCGACGCTATCCTTAGTCGACACAACTGCTATCTGCCTAAGGTGTTGTTCAGAAGCCGTTCCACAACCAATTGGCCAATCTCGAACAGCAGATACTGCTCATTTCTTAAACTTTAGGGATTCTTTCTTTTGCCTGATCCATATTTAATTCCATCATAAATCCTTATCAGAGTTACTATAATAATATTTAATTGTTAATCCTCCTTATAAAGTTAAAATCTTGTATATAATGATGAAATCTAATAGAAATCTAGGAAAATCTTCTTACCTTAAAAATCCCGAAATTGGAGACTTATGAATTTTGGCTTTTAGATCTAGTCGACTAGGCTTCCTTCAAATCCCAACTTACCGCCCATCATAAAATAAAAACTATAGAGATTTCACTTTTTAGAGAAGGAAGAGAATAATGGAGTTTTCAGCTTTTAGAAGAAAGAAGAGAATAATGGAGTTTTCGGCTTTTAGGAGAAAGAAGAGAATAATGGAGTTTTTGGCTTTTAGAAGAAAGAAGAGAATAATGGAGTTTTCGGCTTTTAGAGAAATTGGAGAAAGAAATTTGGAGAAAAGAAGCTAAGAAATTTCGGCACAAAAGGGAGAGGATTTAAGGTTAGAAATAAGGAGCTAACCCCCCTATTTATAGGAAATTCAAAGAACCCTTTGCCATGTAGTAGTCGGTTTCTTTACTCCTCTCAATGATGGATTCTTGGCCATCACTCTCTTTGTAGATAAATTCTAACTTTTCTCCTTTATCTTAATCTACTAGCTCATCTAAAAGAGACTTAATTACCTCTAAAACCTCCCTCCTTTATCAAAGATATTATCCACATATTTTAATCATAAAAATCCCTAGATCTTAGCCTTTATCGCTTATTATCCACATAAAATAAATTCCTAAATAATAGCCTTTATCTGCTTATTATACACATATTTTAAACATTAAAACCCCTAAATTTTAGCCTTGTTGCCATCCACTCCACCTAATCCTAATGCCCAAAATTTAGCTAACTTAAATTAAAAGAATTGGGCTCCATGAAACTTAAATTTGGGCCCCTTACTCCTTGTGTGTGGCTTCACCTCCTAAGATTGGGCCACAAGCCCACTTTGGTATTTTAAACATAGATACTACCTTTTAAACCCTATAATGCCCAAACAGATAATTTTAATCAAGGCCTCTGCCTAAGCCTGAGCCCAATTTGGACCCCTAACGCTTAAATTAACTCATTCCACATATTCACCCATTAAACGCATAGGCCCAAAAATTTAGGATGTTACAACACAAACATAATTTTAATAGCTTAAGTGGAAGAAATGCAATCAACCTAACACGAATTAAATTTAAGCCATGTCTATTAAATTAATAATAAAAACATAACAAATATTCATAGACATTTTCATAACAACAACAATAAAAGTTAAAGGATAGGGAACTAAAATCAAATTTGGTGTTTCTCTGAAGCTTGACTAGTTTGCTCTGCTCCTCCTTCTCTGCTCGTTATTGTTGAACTGAGGCTTCTACAAGCACTTGAATGCTTCTACCCAAGGTGGTTGAAGGTCTCTTTTCCAAGAGGAAAATCGGCAAGGAAAATGGACAAGAAAAAGGGGAAAACAAAGAGAGAAAGTAAGTGAAAGTGAGAGAGATGTGAGGAATGAAAGATGTGTTCAATGAAGAGGTGAAGGAGGGTATTTATTTATAACACCCCAAACCCGGTCAATACGCCAAGACCGAATCTGGCATGCCATAGAGGAAAACATTTTGAAGAAAATCGAGATAACAATAAATTTTAGTGAAAAACTCTTTGTTATTCTATATTTGAAGAAAACAAGTTATTATGAGTTAAAAACTGATAATTTACTTTGAAATTCCGTGAATAAATCTTTAAAACTTAGTTACAGATCCATAGATTAGAAAACCTTTTATAATTTTTATAAAAGACTCAAGCGAATAGTTGAAAACCATTGTTAATTGAAATTCGCAAACTTAAGTTTTGAAAAAAACGTATGAGTTATCAAAATCGCTTAAGTTGTTAAATATTATCAAACGATCTATATTACCCGATGGTAACATTTTTTTTTAAACCATTGCGTTTATAGTTTAGAAAACTTTGTGCTCAAATTATTATCTCAATCATGTAATTTATAAGCCATATTTAAAATAAACCCAAAGCATATAAGTAATCCAAAAACATAATTAAAGAGGGCTTATTACAAATCCAAATAAAGATGTAAACCAAATTAAGATAAAACAAAGTACCCAAATCGAAGTTCTTATAAAACCGAATTTTATTTCATGGCCTCCTCGAGTTCATCCGGCTCCTCCTCCGCGATCAAGAATCACCTGAAAAGATAAAGGAAAAGGTGAGTCACCAAGACTCAGTGCATAATCCTTCCCCCGGTTAATGCAACATTCTTACACAATTCATAACTAAGCAATATATATATATAATGCACCCAACCTAGCCATCCATAACTCCTTTTCTACCCCGTGTGGTACCAAACCACTGGTGGTGCCAAACCACTGGTGACCCAAAGTTACAAATAATCAAGTTGTGGTGCCAACCCATGTGTGATACCAAATCACTGGTGACAATCCCAATACATCAAATGTGGGGCCAACCCATGGTAGTGCTAAGCCACTGGGACGAGTCGCTATGAGGTGCCAAACCTCTAGTGTCCCAAGGACACGAAATAACTATGGTACCAAACCACTGGAGGTGCCAAACCTCTGGTGTCCCAAAGACACAGATATCAAATCCTTCCCCCTCCTCTCAAATCACCCAAACCAATGTTTCACAAGAGTAAATCATGCCATCATGCTTTGATATGATCATATAACAAATATATATATCTTAAATCATGATATAGATCAACATATAACAACATCATATCGAAACGGACTTACTTTAGTCCTTGTTCATACCCATCAAGGTATCATATCAAGATCTCATAGTTTTCCACTTTAGTAACATGATTAGTTTATTAATATATATATATATATATAAACCAAGTTATAAAGTGTGTAAGGTACACACCTGTCACAAACCCAAATACTAAATTTCAAAGACCCGATCTACCGCACTAGATCACCTTGTCCTACATTCGGCCAAACCACAAAACTATAATCAAGACCATTCGGCCAACATCACACTTTAATTCCAATAGCCTTTAGCTTTTCAACCATTAAAAGGATAATGAATCCACATGAATCCTTACCACTTGACTTACCAACTTTGATTGCTAGAGAAATAAGTCTTAGATCGATTGCTTCCAAAGTCCCAAAGAGCCTAAAAGAAATCGGTTTCTAAGAATGATTAGAACCTTGTTAACAAGCCCAAAATTTGGCTTTTGTCCTCATGAAAATCAATAGAGAAAATAGAAAAGAAATAAGGAAATTTGGCCATGAACACTTACCTATCCTCCAAAACCGATTATAGATGAACACTTAGAAAATCTACCCTTGATGATATTCGGCCAAGATAACACCAGTAGAGAGAGAAGAAGATTCGACTATGGTGGAGAAAGAGAAAGGAAAGAGGAAATGAAAATAGGAGAAGGAGGATTCAGCTTGAGCAAATAATGGAAGAAAATCAAGAAGAGAATTGGGGAAGAAAGGTTCGCCAAAAGAAAGTAAAAGAAGAATTGTAAGTTTTAACAAATATGAGAAGAAAAGAAAAAGATGAAAGGGAGGAGATGGTACTTTGGTTTTGAGCAAAAGTGGAAGAAAGAAAAAGATGAAATGGGGAGAAGAAAGGTTCACCAACCACTAAAGATGAAGAGAAAAAATGAAAGAGAAGAGGGTTGGTTTTAGGCTACAAAGAGATTAAAATATGTGAGAGACTCAATTGTATATTCGCCAAATGCCTAAGAGAAAATTTGGCAAACCACTATAGTCTTTTTGGCTTTGACACAAAACAAGAAAACAAAGCCAAAACTAAAACAAAATTCACTTTATTGCCAAGACACATTCGGCTATAGAGAGTGTTATTGGAGAGAAAAGAAAACTATGCTCAAATGCTTAGGCAAAATGGCCAACTAGCTACCAACCTCCCTAAGCCTCCAACAAAAATCGGTCAACCCCTCCCCTAGGCCAAAATGCCGTCCACATACATGAACTAATGGCCATAGAAGAGTTTCCAAAACACTCTCCATCATCCAAGCCCTTTGTCCCCCATCCTTCCATAAATCTTAAGATTCCTATCCCAAATTACAAGCTTTCCTAAACTAATATTCAACTTGCCTTAAAAATTGAAAGTCCAACCTACCATAAGAATAGCTTGGCCGACACTTAATGCAAAGGTGCATAAAAAATAAAGTCTTCCAAATGCAACCCATGCTACTCGAACCTCTTCCCTCAAGCAACCCTTCATGCATCATAACCATCTTGCCACTAACTCCTCATGTGCTAGAATTTAACACTTAAATTATCTTAAGTGTCAAGATCACCTAGACCACTTCATTAAATTTTAAATACTAAGAATTATTCTAGCTTCATAAATAAAATCAAGCCTTCACAAGGCTATGCTAAGCACACAAACAATACTACCCGAGCTAACACAAACAACCAACTGATACTCAAATTTTAGGATGTTACAATTCTACCCCCTTAAAATAATTTCGTCCTCGAAATTACCTGATCAAAAGAGTTGAGGGTACTGCTGCCTCATAACATCCTCCGGTTCCCACGTAGCTTCTTCTACGCCATGGTTCCACCATAAGACCTTCACTAAAGGAACTGACTTCTTACGCAAAACTTTCACGTCTCGATCTAGAATCTGCACTGGTTCTTCTTCTATCATCAAATCTGGACTCACTTCTATTTCCTCGACTGCCACGACATGTGATGGATTAGAGCGATAGCATCTAAGCATGGAGACATGGAACACATCGTGTATCTGTCTCAGCTCTGCTGGCAACTCGATCTGATAGGCTACTGGTCCCACTCGTCTCAACACCTTATATGGCCCAATAAACCTTGGACTTAACTTGCCTTTTCTCCCAAATCTTAACACTCTATTCCATGGCGAGACCTTCAAAAAGACCTAGTCACCCACGGCAAACTCTATATCCCTCTGCTTGAGATCAGCATATGACTTCTGCCTATCCGAAGCTTCCTTCAGACGAGCCTGAATCATCTTAACCTTATCCTCGCCTCTACAACCAACTCTAGTCCTAACATCCGACACTCACCCAACTCGTCCAAAGATGTAGGTGTACGACACCTCCTACCATACAATGCCTCATATGGTGCCATCTTAATGCTTGCTTGATAACTATTGTTGTATGCGAACTCAACTAATGGTAAAACTCTTCCCGGTGCCTCTCAAGTCCAAAACACATCCTCTCAACATATCCTCTAAGATCTAAATAACTCTTTCCGATCGTCGCCGATTGTGGATGAAATGCCGATTAAAATCCAACCGCTGCACTCAAAGCCCGATGTAACGCTCTCCAAAACCTTGACGTAAATCTAGGATCTCTATCTCGAGATGATCGACACCGGTACACCGTGCAACCTCACTATCTCCGCCACATACAACTTAGCTAACTTATGAAGTGAGTAATCCACCCTTCATCGAATGAAATGAGTCGACTTAGTCGACGATCCACAATCACCCAAATCGAGTCCTTTTTACTAGGTGTAAGAGGTAATCCAACGACAAAGTCTATAGTGATCCTTTCCCACTTCCATTGTGGAATCTTCACCGATCAAGTAATCCAGACGATAATCGATGCTCGCTTTGACCTGCCGCCACGCCGACATTTACCCACAAACTCGCCACCTCTCGCTTCGCACTGCCACCAAAATTGCTCTCTTAAATCTCGATACATCTTACTACCTCCCGAATGCATAGCGTATGGGCTGCTATGTGCATCCCAAAGAATCCTTTGCCTCAACTCAACATCCTTCGGCATACAAGCTCTCCCTTGAAAACATAACACTCCATCACTGGACAAACTATAATCCTCTAAACCACCATTTTGAACCTGCAATCTTCGATCATTCAAACTATCATCCTCTAACTGTTTCTTCTTGATCTACTCTAACTAAGTCGGCTTGACTTGCAATTCTGCCAAAAGACTCCCATCGTCAGATAAACTAAGACGAGCAAACATCGATCTTAAGTCCGATATAACCTTACGACTCAACGATCGCCACCACGTTAGCTTTGCGGGATGATACTCAATCGAACAGTCGTAGTCCTTCAATAACTCAATCCATCTGTGCTGCCTCAAGTTTAAATCCTTCTGAGTCAAAAGATACTTTAGACTCTTGTGATCAGTGTAGACTATCGACTTCTCTCCATACAAATTGTGTCTCCATATCTTCAAAGCGAAAACCACTGCGGCTAATTCCAAGTCATGCGTCGGATAATTAACTTCATGTGGTCTCAACTATCGAGATGCATAAGCCACTACCTTCCCTTCCTGGATCAGCACACATCCCAAACCAGTATGTGATGCATCACATAAACCGTGAATTCCTTACCTGCCTCAGGCTGAATCAAAACCGGAGCTTCAGTCAGAATCTTCTTCAACTTGTCGAAACTTTCTTGTTGCTTCTCAGTCCACACAAATGGAACTCCTTTCCTCAATAACTTGGTCATAGGTGCTGCTATCAAAGAAAATCCTTCCACAAATCTTCGGTAATACCCCGCCAGACCTAGAAAACTCGAATCTCAGCCACTGACTTAGGCGGCTTCCAATCCAACACTGCTTCGATCTTTCGAGGATCCACTCTAATCCCCTCAGCTGATACTACGTGACCCAAGAAAGTCACCTCCCTAAGCCAGAACTCGCACTTACTAAATTTAGCATAAAGCTGCTTTTCCCTCAGAATCTGCAACACTACTCGCAAATGTGCATCATGCTCCTCCTCTGACTTTGAGTATACCAAAATATCGTCTATAAATACTACAACAAACTGATCCAAAAACTACTGAAATACCCGATTCATCATGTCCATGAATGTAGCCGTGCGTTAGTCAACCCAAAAGGCATTACCGTAAACTCGTAGTGCCCATACCGAAAGTGCAAATGTCGTCTTATGGATATCGCCTCTTTCACCTTTAATGATGATATCCATACTTTAAATCAATCTTGAGAAAATCATTACCCTTTAAGTCGATCAAACAAGTCATCTATCCTCGGAAAAGGATACTTGTTTTGATCGTCGACTTATTCAACCGGTGGTAGTCTATACACATCCGCATCGTACCATCCTTCTTCTTGACAAAAGTACTAAGGCTCCCCAAGGTGAAACACTTGGTCAAATAAAACCTCGATCCAACAACCCCGAATCTGAGCCTTTAACTCCACCAATTCCTTCGGCGCCATCCTATATGGAGCAATTGACACTGGCGCAGTTCCAGGTAACAAATCTATACCAAATTCAACTTCACGATCCGGAGGCAGTCCCAGAAGTTCTTTTGAAAATACGTCAACATATTCCTTAACTGTTCAGACATTCCCTACATTAGACTCCTTAACCTCCAACGCACACACATGAACCACAAATGCCTCACAGCCCTTCCTGACCATCTTCTCAGCTTTCAATGCAGATACCACATTGGATAGATAATCTCTTCTATTACCTATCATAACCACCTCTTTACCCTCAGCTGTCTTCAACACCATGTGCTTAGCAGTGCAATCCAAACTTGCCTGGTACTTAACCAACCAATCCATCCCAAGAATCAGATCGAACTCCCCAAATGGCGCTCCATCGATCGCCTACAAACACTACCCTTGGAGTTCTAGGGGACATCTCTATACAGCTTATTTACTTCTACAGAGTGACCTAGAGGGCTAAGTACTGTCATCCTCCTAGAAGCAGTTTCAGAATCTAAGTTCATGGTCTCTACTATGTTACTAGCAATATACGAATATGTCGAACCCATATCTATCAAAGCAGTATATGGTAAACCAAATATTAAGAACGTACCGGTGATGACGTCTGGTGCGTTTCCCTCTTCACGACGTCTCGCTGCATACACCAAACCAGGTTGTCTTGCCTCAGTGTTGCCTGCACCTCTGCCCGATGCTCTGCGGCCTCGACCAGAACCATTACCTCCTCTACCATTACCACGACCTTTCTGCGGTGATGGTCCATTTTTCTCGAATCGAGCACGACCTTGACCTCGATCGATTCTGGCTAGCTTACGTGGAGAATCCTCACACGATGATCCAAATGAGCCACACTCAAAACATCCTTTCCTCCGGTCCAACATTCGCCCCAATGATATTTTCCACATTGCTTACACTGTCTTTGGTCCTCGATTAGCGAATAGCCTCCCAGATCGATTCGTCCATTCGCTTAACCTCTTCTCGAGAATTATCGGTCGACCGGATGATCCAAAACTTCTCTTATGTTTGTTCCTATCATGATTCGCCTTATGATTCCTTTATCCCTTCACT
Source organism: Gossypium rotundifolium (assembly GCA_025506655.1). Taxonomy (NCBI): domain Eukaryota; kingdom Viridiplantae; phylum Streptophyta; class Magnoliopsida; order Malvales; family Malvaceae; genus Gossypium; species Gossypium rotundifolium. Next base: position 64,607,399 of record CP106732.1, on the reverse strand, counting down.
ATCTTAGTATTTTCGACTAGCGCAAACAAACTCGCTCCTCGATGTGGAGCAATCAGCGAGCCTCACTCATCCTCAATCCATCCTCGAACCAACACATCGTCTTGTTCAAGCCACGATACCTCCAAAGATAATCGCTCAATCTTAAAAATTTTGCTTCATATTCTGATACGGACTTACTCCATTAGACCAAACTCAGAAATGCCTTACGCTGTGCATCAATGTAACTAGACCCAATATATTTCTTCTGATATGCTGTCTTAAAATAATCCCAAGTAAAATCTTCTGCCGCAGCACTGTTCCTCACCGTGAGCCACCACTGATATGACTCATCTCGAAGAAGCGACACTATCCCCTTTAGCTTTTCCTCAGCATTCAGATCCAAGTCATCCATGATTCGCTCCGTCACCTCTAACCAATATTTGGCCGTACTGGGAGCAACACCCGAAACACCTCGAAACACCTCGGCTCCATTGGCTCGGAGTCGCTCAGGTACAGATTTCTGAGCTCCTACGCCTCCTCCTATTCCAGCTACGCTCTCAAGGACTCGCAGCATCGCCTGAGACACTGCGTCATCCCCTATTTGCTCCTGAAACTCAACTCCAACCGCTGGTGGTGGGGTGGTGGTACCTCATTCTCGGATCCTTGACCCGACCTCACTGGCTCAGACACAGCCATCCTACCCCTACCACGTCCACGCATAACATGACCCCGACCTCGAGTGCTCATGTCTAAAGTCTTGACTTAGCTGATTTAAAGTTTTATGCATTAGTCATAATTCTACTATTTTTAAAACATAGTTTTATGAATAGTTTTAATAAGAGGTTGTTTCGCGAGTACATCCAACCTATAATTTTGAGTCTCTAGAGTAGTTCCTACTACTATATAGTCATACCATCATCATTATATTATCAAAATCAATAGTTTGAAGTACTTACCCGGGTGGATCGGTGCCGAAAACTCGGTGCCATGCCTTTCAAATCATATAACTTTTAACAAAAAAACATTTTAAGACCATACTTTAAATCATTTTTGGCCTTGAGCCCACAACCGAGCTTTTGAACTTAGCTCTGATACCAATTTATAACACCCCAAACCCGATCAATATGCCAAGACCGAATCTGGCATGCCATAGAGGAAAACATTTTGAAGAAAATCGAGATAACAATAAATTTTTAGTGAAAAACTCTTTGTTATTCTATATTTGAAGAAAACTAGTTATTATGAGTTAAAAACTGATAATTTACTTTGAAATTCCGTGAATAAATCTTTAAAACTTAGTTACAGATCCATAGATTAGAAAACCTTTTATAATTTTTATAAAAGACTCAAGCGAATAGTTGAAAACCGTTGTTAATTGAAATTCGTAAACTTAAGTTTTGAAAAAAACGTATGAGTTATCAAAATCGCTTAAGTTGTTAAATATTATCAAACGATCTATATTACCCGATGGTAACGTTTTTTTTTAAACCATTACGTTTGTAGTTTAGAAAACTTTGTGCTCAAATTATTATCTCAATCATGTAATTTATAAACCATATTTAAAACAAACCCAAAGCATATAAATAATCCAAAAAACATAATTAAAAAGGCCTTATTACAAATCCAAATAAAGATGTAAACCAAATTAAGATAAAACAAAGTACCCAAATCGAAGTTCTTATAAAATCGAATTTTATTTCATGGCCTCCTCGAGTTCATCCGGCTCCTCCTCCGCGATCAAGGATCACTTGAAAAGATAAAGGAGAAGGTGAGTCACCAAGACTCAGTACATAATCCTTCCCCCGATTAATGCAACATTCTTACACAATTCATAACTAAGCAATATATATATATAATGCACCCAACCTAGCCATCCATAACTCCTTTTCTACCCCGTGTGGTACCAAACCACTAGTGGTGCCAAACCACTGGTGACCCAAAGTCACGATATCCAATAATATGATGCTAAATCACTTTGGTGACCCAAAGTCACAAATAATCAAGTTATGGGCCAACCCACGTGTGATACCAAATCATGGCGACAATCCCAATACATCAAATGTGGGGCCAACCCACAGTGGTGCTAAGCCACTGGGATGAGTCGCTATAAGGTGCCAAACCTTTAGTGTCCCAAAGACACGAAATAACTGTGGTACCAAACCACTAGAGGTGCCAAACCTCTGGTGTCCCAAAGACACGGATATCAAATCCTTCCCCCTCCTCTCAAATCACCCAAACCAATGTTTCACAAGAGTAAATCATGCCATCATGCTTTGATATGATCATATAACAAATATATATATCTTAAATCATGATATAGATCAACATATAACAACATCATATCGAAACGGACTTACCCGAGTCCTTGTTCATACCTATCAAGGTATCATATCAAGATCTCATAGGTTTCCACTTTAGTAACATGATTAGTTTATTAATATACATATATATAAACCGAGTTATAAAGTGTGTAAGGTACACACCTGTCACAAACGCAAATACTAAGTTTCGAAAACCCGATCTACCGCACTAGATCACCTTGTCCTACATTCGACCAAACCACAAAACTATAATCAAGACCATTCGGCCAACATCACACTTTAATTCCAATAGCCTTTAGCTTTTCAACCATTAAAAGAATAATGCATCCACATGAATCCTTACCACTTGACTTACCAACTTTGATTGCTAGAGAAATAAGTCTTAGATCGATTGCTTCCAAAGTCCCAAAGAGCCTAAAAGAAATCGGTTTCTAAGAATGATTAGAACCTTGTTAACAAGCCCAAAATTTGGCTTTTGTCTTCATGAAAATCAATAGAGAAAATAGAAAAGAAATAAGGAAATTTGGCCATGAACACTTACCTATCCTCCAAAATCGATTATAGATGAACACTTAAAAAATCTACCCTTGATGATATTCGGCCAAGATAACACCGAGAGAGAAGAAGATTCGACTATGGTGGAGAAAGAGAAAGGAAAGAGGAAATGAAAATAGGAGAAGGAGGATTCTGGCTTGAGCAAATAATGGAAGAAAATCAAGAAGAGAATTGGGGAAGAAAGGTTCGCCAAAAGAAAGTAAAAGAAGAATTGTAAGTTTTAACAAATATGTGAAGAAAAGAAAAGATGAAAGGAGGAGATGGTACTTTCGGTTTTGAGCAAAAGTGGAAGAAAAAAAAAGATGAAATGGGGAGAAGAAAGGTTCGGCCAACCACTAAAGATGAAGAAAAAAAATGAAAGAGAAGAGGGTTGGTTTTAGGCTACAAAGAGATTAGAATATGTGAGAGACTCAATTGTATATTCGGCCAAATGCTTAAGAGAAAATTTGGCAAACCACTATGGTCTTTTCGGCTTTGACACAAAATAAAAAAAAAGCCAAAACTAAAACAAAATTCACTTTATTGCCAAGACACATTCGGCTATAGAGAGTGTTATTGGAGAGAAAAGAAAACTATGCTCAAATGCTTAGGTAAAATGGCCAACTAGCTACCAACCTCCCTAAGCCTCCAACAAAAATCGGTCAACCTCTCCCCTAGGCCAAAATGCCGTCCACATACATGAATTAATGGCCATAGAAGAGTTTCCAAAACACTCTCCATCATCCAAGCCCTTTGTCCCCATCCTTCCATAAATCTTAAGATACCTATCCCAAATTACAAGCTTTCCTAAACTAATATTCAACTTGCCTTAAAATTGAAAGTCCAACCTACCATAAGAATAGCTTGGCGACACTTAATGCAAAGGTGCATAAAAATAAAGTCTTCCAAATGCAACCCATGCTACTCAAACCTTTTCCCTCAAGCAACCCTTCATGCATCATAACCACCTTGCCACTAACTCCTCATGTGCTAGAATTTAACACTTAAATTATCTTAAGTGTCAATATCACCTAGACCACTTCATTAAATTTTAAATACTAAGAATTATTCTAGCTTTATAAATAAAATCAAGCCTTCACAAGGCTATGCTAAGCACACAAACAATACTACCCGAGCTAACACAAACAACCAACTGATACTCAAATTTTAGGATGTTACATTATAAGTGGAATTGGCTCCTAAAAATAGCAAGAAATCAACAGATACCCCCATTGGCCGGCCACATATGTGGCAAGTTTGAATGTTTCAAACTTGCAAAATTTAGCCTGGGTGAATCTATAAAAGCACAAAAGAGGAGGGGTTTGAATGTAATTTAAAGGAAAATTAAAGGGTTGATTTTCAAGTCAAATAATAATCTAATTTGAGCTGATTGAGTCAGCATGTTAGACGGTCTTGGGCAACCCATTTGCTCGGTTGGATCAGTCTTTCGGTTTAGCACAACTAGGCCTCCATTCATAATATAATTAATAATACTTTTTTACCCAAAACAAATAGGATATAATTAAAATTAATTATATTATGTATTAATATTCATAACTTGGACCATCTTAGGCTGAAAAATTAATTCACCTCGATGATTCAAAAATCGCTTCCCAATTTTGCGCCTCTAGTAGTATCTACCGAGCCAATTTTCACTCTTTGTGCAAATCTGTCAAAAATAAATCAAAATTTATGAAAATTTATTATAAAATTAATTAAAATTAAATATGTTAATAATTTGAGTGCAATTTAATTATTTTATAATCATATTATATTTTTCGATAAGAATTACTACGAAATTGCATGAATTTGAGTTAAAAAGGGTTTGAAAAAGTCTATATATTTTCGTGTTTCTAGTTACTAGCCATTCTATATGCAAACATTCCAACCTAGTTATAACAAATTCAAATATATGCAAAATAAAAGAGAAGGGAAAGAGTTGCCTAGAAATCTGTGAGTTGAAATTGGATGACTAATTGCTTAAACCCACAAACAATGTTTTGATTTTTGATTTGGCGAGAAGCGTAAAAGAAAAATAAAGTAAATGGATAAAACTGAAAAGAAACTTCAATTGAACAACTGAAAGAAATTTAGAAATCAGTTCTAAATTCTTAAAAAATCTTATAAAGAACTAAGAATAAACTAAAAAAAAGCTGCCTCCTAATCTATTGTCTTGCGCTAATATATATAGAGTTAATGTATTGTGATCTATTTAGGTCAATTAAAGCTGCTTAATATGGATAAATAAGGTTCTGTGGACGAAGACACCCTTGCAAAAATATTGGTCTCATCAAATTGATGTCCCGACTTTGTTGGTAGTCTACATGGACCTTTAGGATGAATGTTGTGACTTTGTCTCTAATAGCTTGCCTCATGGATTTGGGTTGGAAAATTGGCTAAGTGTTGAGGCTTGCTTCAATGTCGTGACTTCCTCCTTGAATGTTGTGACATCCATGACAGTCCACTTACTCCTCAACTTAGGTTGTTTTCTTGCACACTCAATCAACTCGTTCGTTCTTTCTTAGGCCCAAATCGACCTAAAAGGTCGTAAAAAAATGCAAAAGCTCAATTTATTCAATCTAAACTTAAAACCTAAATAATTCTAGAAATAACCATAAAATACATAAAATGACTTGAACACAAGCTCCTTAAGTAGTGAAAATAGCTTAATTTGCAATAATAAATTATGGCAAATCAAATTCCGCCACACTTAAGTCTTTACTTGTCCTCCAGCAAACAAAACAGTCAACATGCAATAAAGGCGTTGTTGAGCATGCTTGATGAAAAGTAATTAGTTTGAAGTTGAGATTTTAAGAAAGCTTCTTCTAATATTAAATTTCAACATGATATACAAAACACTCATAGCTCTTAAAATTAAACATGAGAGTTCACTAAATTATAATATCAACAATTAAAAAGGTGATTAAGCATGACTCCATCAAAACATACTACACAATTATATCAACATTTTTTCCCATTTCCTTTGTCCTCTTTCCTTGTCGATTTCCACTCTTGAAAGAGAGCTTGCATCCTCCTTGGAGTAGCAACATTCAAGTGTTTGTGAGGGCCTTGAATCGACAAAACTAGTAGAGAAGAAGAGGAGCGCACTAGTTTGGCTTCGGAGAAACACTAGGATTTGTTTCCTAGTTCCTTCCTCTTTATATTTTCTTGTTTATGTTGTGATTATGAACATGAACATTTTTTCTGTTGTTGTTCTTGATTTAATTAAAATGACTTATATTTAATTCATGTTAGACTCATTGCATTATGTTCGCTTAAATTATTAAAACCATATTTGTGTTGTTATAGGCCTTGGTAAATTATTCAATTAAATAAAACCATGTTTATGTTATACTTGCATTATAAATTGTAACGTAAAGATATAAATTAATTATTAATCGGATTAAAATTATAATTAATTGACACAGATTTAATTGGTGCATGTTTAATCTTCTAAGGTAGCCGAATGTTAAATTAACGACGGTATTAAATGGTACATTAGCCTTGCATAACTTGCAAGATTATTGTGATTAAATTGTTTCAATATAGGTATATGTTGTTACTTCACTTAATCTTATACTTGCTTATGAAAATTGATTAATTGTTTGAATTGACATTGGAATATGTTCAAAAGATTAATTGATTTAGTAAGTATGTATGTGCATTAGTTAACAAAATACCAAGTTGCCGTGAAATTATTCGTAATAACATGAGCATGGGTTTAGTAATTCTAAGTTAAGGAATGTAATTGATCTAACACATTTATGTCATATTCATTAAAACTCATCCTTTTGAAATTGTTCATTGGAATTTTTATTTTTTATTTGTCTTAGTTAATTTACTTAGTTATTTTTAGTTTTTATAAACACTTCTTCGAATCAACATATTTCCCTTCACCAAATTGTGTAAAGTTGCATTTCATAAATATTTTCTTTCACAGTCCCTGTGAGTACGATAACTTGACATTTACTTATCACTTTATTACTTGTTGCAATTGTGTACACTAGCACATTTATGTTGTTCCATGTTTTTGGCGTCGTTGCAGGGGACTGTTTTAAAAGACATTATTTTTGAAATTGTTAATTTAGCATTTTGGTTTTTTTTTCTATTAAATTTTAATTCCAATATATATATTTGGTATTTTTTTCAAATGTTTATGAGTATTGATAAAATTATTGACTTACTCTCCATAGACCTTGGAATTAAAGGACTTTCAAATAAAGGAGAAAACAAGCAAACTAAAGAAGACCGAAGAGATGAATTTTGAAAATCAAAACCAAAATCAAGGAGGAGCATTCACTTATAATACTCACAATCCGATCATTGTTGTCGATGATAGAAATTGTGCCATTCAATAATATGTTATTCCTCTATTCAACGAGCTCAATCCGAGTATTGTGAGACCTAAGATTGAGGCACCACAATTCAAACTAAAGCCAGTCATGTTCCAAATGTTGCAAAATATGGGTCAATTTAGTGGGATGCCTACTGAAGATCCATATCTTCATCTTCAATTATATATGGAAGTGAGTGACTCATTCAAACTAACCAGAGAGACTGAGGACGCCTTGAGACTGAGATTATTTCCATACTCCATAAAAGATAGAGCACAAGCGTGTTTGAACTCCTACCATCTACTTCCATAGCTACATGGTAAGAGTTGGTGGAACATTTCTTGATGAAATACTTTCCTACATCTCTGACCGCCAAGATCCGAAATGAAATCACTTCATTTCAACAACTTGATGAAGAATCTTTATATGAGGCATGGGAGCGATTCAAAGAGTTATTATGAAAGTGCCCTCATCACGGCATTCCTTATTGCGTTCAAATGGAGACTTTCTATATTGGTCTCAATATTCATACTAGAACGATGATGGATACTTTGGCAAATGGAACCCTTCTTTCTAAGTCTTATAATGATGCTTACAAGATTATTTAAAGAATTTCCAATAATAACTATTAGTGGCCAACCAACCGAGTAGCCTCAGAAAGTTGAGTTGCAGGACTATAAGAAATGGACACATTGATTCTTTGGCAGCTTAGGTATCCTTTATGTCTTCTATGCTTAATAACATAATTGTTAATGGTTTCAATGGTAATTTGATAGGTTAGCAGTCGAACCAATTCAAGAATATTTCTTGTGAATACTATGGAGATGGCTATTTCTTCGAAAATTTCCCATCGAATCAAGATTCAAAATATTACATGGGAAATCAAAATTGGAATGGTCCGCAATCAAATTCTTACAACTTTTCATGGTAGAATCATCCAATTTCTCATGGAGTAATCAATAGGTGGACTATAGTGACTCTTCTATGCCATATCGACCAAATTATCCACCAGAATATTCTCAACAAGTTCAACAACCCCCACCAACTAAATCTTCAAGTAATCTTGAGAATTTACTGAAGGTGTACATAGCGAAGAAGGATGAACTAATTCAAAGCCAAGCAGCAACATTGAAGAATTTAGGAAACCAAGTGGGACAAATAGCCAATGAGCTTAGAAGTAGACCCCAAGATATTTGGTTGAGTGACACAAAAAATCCAAGAATTTTGGGTAAAGAACATTGCAACGCAGTCACTTTGCCAAGTGAAAAGACATTGAAGCCCAAGGTGGTTGAGGTTCAAGATGAGCCTGTTATAGCTCAGGATAAAGAGGAAGTTTTACCGAGTGTTAAAACTCCAGTTTCAAAGAAGTCAGACTCGATAATCCTTAATAAGGTATGTAACACCCCAAACTATGGCCTAGGAGTTTTAGGGGTATTTTAGTAATTTTAGCCTTAAGGTTTTCGAAATTTTGTGACATGGTTTATCGATAATGTTTTTTACTATGGCTTTTAGGAAATCAAATCAATTTTTGAAAATAAGTTTTAAATACCTTTAATTTTGAAAATAGGACTGATTTGTAAATGATTCAAAACTTAAAGTTTTTAAAAGGAAATTAGACCAAAATTTAAAATTCACACTGTATCTTTCTTTACTTAGTTTTATTTTCATTTAACTTCTCCCTTTTATTTGCTCTTGCCGTCCCATGTTCTCCCAACTCCTCCCATTCAATTTCCTTTGTCAAACATAAATTCTTTTTGATTCCTATCAACATCCAAGCCATAAACCTCCATTAAATACCAAGAAAAACACCCAAAATCACCATTGATTTCTCCATTGTCAAGCTTGTGAGTTTTTCGAGTTTTCGATCAAACACTTAGATCTCCATCGTCTAAGGTAATTATTCAACTCCTAAATAGTTTTAAATGTTATTTAGTCTTTAAAACTATGTTTTTAGCCATTAAATCGCATGTTATGAATAAAAAGTCAAAAATTGGGTCATTAATGGTGAAATTCAAGATTTTCTATAAAAATAATGTTTCAAAGGGTTTTCCAATTAGTTTTAACATGATTAGGAGGTTTCTAAACTTATTTTGAATTTTGTTAAAAAATTCTTGAGTTTTAATGAATTTTCAGAAAATAGCCATAAAATATGTCAAAAAAGTCAATAACATGAATTGAGTATTTTATTATAGTTTAAAGGTTGGGAATTAGTTATAGGTGAATTATAAGATGAACGGAATTGGTTTTAGGCAAAAACATTGAGTTAGATTGAGATATTCAAATTTAAAGTTTGCTATGTTAAAGGTTTCGGTTTCATGAGAACTTAACCTAGGCTTGTCTTTTTATATGATTTTGGTGAGTCTTTGGCTAAATGCTAATCGTGGTTATTGTGTGATTTAATTTGGTGAAGCTTTGGAATTGTTAGGACCTTCTTCGATTAAGATGAAAGGCCAAAAAAAGCTAGTTTAAGCTTTCGGCTTTTCTACGAAAGTGTAATCATCGAGTGTTTGGAATAGCTGCTAGTAGACACGATTCATAGTGTTAATTGAGAGCTTAGGATTGGCCTAAACCCCTATCCTAAGTTCCAAGTGTAAGCTTTCTATTTCCCTTATTTTATTTTTGGTAAATTATACGATTATAAGAATATTTATGATTGATTATTATGATGCGATATTGTGATAATGAGACATGTGTGATGACAATTGTGAATTGTTTTGTGTTGTAGGCATATTAAATATGCCGAAAAATAGTGATGATGTTGTGTTAGCAATATAAATGTGCAGTGAAAGTGTGCAAAACCCGTACGTATGTGTTGAATCATGGAATGTTATGCTAATGTAACAGGTTGTGTATGTTATAAACTAATTTTAATGCACTCATATGTGGTTGGATACGTGATGACTCAATGAGCATTACTATGGCACTTTAAGTGCAATTAAATGTGAATTCGATAAGCATGCACTGTACAAGTTTGTGATGGACTACCATATCCTCAATGATTCTAGAAGTAGGAAAAGGATACTCAGTTGAAAGAAATCTTGGATAACGAGGTGACATTTAATTACTTTGATTATGCTAAATCCCTAGATGTAGTTGAAGACTGCTCTGCTAGTTCCAAGATGGAATCGTTGGCTTCTACAAAATTGGAGCTTAATTCTTTAGATGATCCGTTAGAACATATTCTACTGGCGGATTCGCCAAGTGATGATGAAGACAAGGAATGTTTGGATTCGTTAGAAGCTAATTTGAGATAATTCACTCAAGATGTAACACCCCTATCCCGTGTCCGTCGCCGGATTAGGGTTAGAAGTGTTACCGAACAGATCAAAAACATTTACAGAATTTATCATATAGCCATTCATCAATATCAATCATAATGTCCCTTAAGTAGGTCATCGAGACCCTAAACATGCTTATAAACTGAGTCGATACTAAATCGAAACATATACAAAATTTCATGGAAAAATAAAAACTTTTCTAAATACAGGGGATACACGCCCGTGGGAGTAGGCCATGCCACACCCACAGCTACTTGACACACCCATGTGTCCTTCCCGTGGTCATATACTGCCAAAATCAACACGGCTACCAAGCACGCCCGTGTGCTAAGGCCGTGTCCTACTAAGTCATTTACTGCCATTTCTCACACGGCCTTTAGGCACGCCCGTGCCATGACCGTGTACTTCATAAGCTAGCTACTGATTTTACCCCACGATTACTAGGCACGCCCGTGTGCCATAGCCGTATGACATTATAGGTCATTTGAAAGACCAAAATGACACCCACATGGGTCTCACCTACAAGCATCATTTACCAACATATAACATGCATATAAATAACAACCAAAACATACCAAAATAACCATTCAAACCATGCATTCAATACCAATGTCAACCATGCTAACTTCCAAAGCAATACATATGCATAATCAAAAGCATAATTCATCTAAGCACTCAAGCAAAACTTGACCAATTTCATGAATCAAATATCCATATCAAAACATCTACACATTTCACATTCATTCAAACAATTTTCCATCTTAAAGCTAGTCAAATCACATGGCTAAGTTCATATAATAAATTGTACCAAAAATTAGCCTATACATGCCATATCTAGTTATCTACATTTTCAAAGTGTACCAAAAAGAGTTTAGTAGTGTGATGATGATCCTTGAAGGTCCTGAGCCTTCAGTAGCTTTTACGACCTATAAAACAGAGAAAACACACACAGAGTAAGCTTTCCAAAAGCTTAGTAAGTCAATATACAAACAAACTTAACATAGTAGGCATATAATTCAAATAGATATATTTGCACATTCCAATCAATAATAAATCATCACATATGTATCTTGGTTCATAAACTTGACCATTTTGGCCCCATTTACAATTCAATAGTAATATGTATACATAGCTCATTCATAATCATTTTTGCTTCTAATTCACTTTCTCATATTCAATCATACTTTCTTCAAACCAAAGTCATATAGGTACTTACCTTTATACATGCTTAATACACATTCAACGTACCTAAAATGGATATTCATTCACTATTTGATCATAGCTCAAATTTACCATTCATATCACAGACTTGCCCGTTGAACCAATAGGAATCTAGTAGGATACTCAGAAGCTTGAAATAATCATACAATGCTAACGTCCCAGACGAGGTCTTACATGCACTCGGATATATTTGCCACTGTACCAGACAGGGTCTTATACGAATCAATATGATGCCAATGTGCTAGACATGGTCCTACACGTAAAACTCATTTTGATGCCAACGTCCTAGACGTGGTCTTACTCGTAATGCACATATCGATGCCAACGTCCCAGATGTGGTCTTACTCGTAAAGCACAGATCGATGCCAACATCCCAGACATGGTCTTACACGAAATCACAAATCAACACCAATGTCCCAGACGCGGTCTTACATGATATAATAGAATAGATACCTATGTCATGATAGAACTAATCCTATCTATTCCTAGGTTCGTACGGAACTTCTCGGACTTTATCACTATATCAAACTTATCTCGGAATTCATACACATAGCATCTCATACACCTTCATTATCATTGATAATCATATGAATATATCCAATTCAATACAAATATGTTTATTTGCATAGTGACTTACCTCAGATTCGATTTATCGGAATGAAAACGGCTACTCTGTCACTTTCGCTTTCCCGTAATCTAAGTCCGTTTTCCTCGATTCTTGATCTATACGTATTCAGAATTAACCCTTTTTATTTAGTAATTCATTCAATTCAATCCAAACACACATATTTAGGGTAATTTACAAATTAGCCCTCATACTTGCACAATTCATCAATTTAGTCCATTTTACTCAAAACATCAAATTCATAAAACCAATACACACACAAGCTTAATCGAATATCCCTAGGGACTATATAAGTCCAAATATGTCATAAATTTCACAAATTAGTCCTCTAAAATAATATTTTTATAATTTAGCCCTATTTAGCTAAATTCATCAAAACTTCAAGAACAAAACATATTTATCTAACTCAAATCTTTCATTTTTCATCATCAAACATCATATTTCCCATGAATTCATCAATATCATATTTCACATACATCATCAAAACACAAAATCAAGGCATGGGTTTTGTAGCTCTCAAAGCAACGATTGCAAAAACGTAGAAATTATCAAAAATCGAAACCAAATCATACCTTAATTTTGGCTTGTAAATGCCGAATGCTTAGCCAAAGTTTTCTTTCTTTTTCTTTAGTGTTTTTCAATCAATGAAGAGAAAATAAAAGATGAACACTCATCTTTTGTTTCTTTAATCCAATATCATTTATTCAATTACTAAAATGCCCATCCATTAAACATATAGAACAAACTAATACTATGGTTATTTAGACATTCCATCATCCATTATCTCAATGATGGCATATTTGCCATATAAGGCCTCCATTTATACAAAGTCACAACATATAAGTGCTTTAGCAAATAGCAAACTACTTTCACATTCAATGCAATTTCATCCTTTTGTCAAATTAAACACATGCATTTAACAAATCAACTTACGAAAATTTACCACATGCTTAGTCACATATCAATGGCATAGAAAATAATATTAAAATATTATTCAGACTAGGATTTGTGGTTCTGAAACCACTGTTCCGACTAGGATATAAACCGGACTGTTACACAAGAAGTTCCACTCGAATCATTAGAGTTATCATCTCAAGAGTATATGCAACCAAAGTCGTTGATTGAAGAGCTAGCTGAATTGGAGCTAAAGATTTTGTCTCCTTATTTGAAATATGACTATTTGGGCCTGTCTTCGACTTTACTTATCATTATTTCAGTTGGCTTTACCAAAGATCCTATGCCGGAACTAGATACAAGGCGTTACCAAACTTAATTCACATGGTCATACAACTTTGGGCTATCAAATTCCATTCCAAACTAAAACTTTTCCATACACACCTCTAATATCTTTATAATGGGCCTACGAGGCCCTAAACAGGCTTCTAAAAAGTTTCAGGAATTAATCGGAAACTTTTAAGCACTTAGGAAAATTTTACTTGAACAGGGGCCAAACGCCCATGTGGAGAGAATGACATGCCCGTGTGCCATCTCACACGCCCGTGGTCGACACTGACTTGTATCACTCGGCCTAGCACACGCCCATATGGCTAGCTCGTGGTCGCCTCTGACTTAATCCACACGGCCTATCGTACGCCCGTGTGCTTCAACCGTGTGGCGGTTTAAATTCCAAATTCAAGGTGCAGACTTCACACGGCCTGGATACACGCTCATGTCTGTGGCCTTACCTTCCACACGGCTGAGACACACGGTCGTGTCTCTACCCGTGCTTACTACAAAGCTTACTAACTTAGAAAAACTAACATGCAGGGACCCACTACTGGTCACACACCCATGGGATTGACCGTGTGTTACACACACCTAGACACATGCCCGTGTGTTACACACGGCCTAGACACTGCTGTGTGCCTACCCATGTGGACCAATTCAAGGCTATTTTCCAAGCCATTTAGCCACCCTCACTTGCACACATTCACACATCAGACATAACATTCTCAAATCATCAATTATAACTCTTGATTTATCAAATTGGAATTATGAAAATCAAACAATCTTTCCATATCTGAGGAGAGCTATTATTAACATCATTACAAATGACATGAGCCATCATCCATGGCTATATACAACCAACCCATAACTCTTTTAGGCCAACACATTTGGCTACCTCAAATATGACTTAATTAAACCAAAATAAGATCCCTATACATGCCATATCTCAAGAAGATGAAATCTGCACCCAAATGACTATTCAATAGTGTGAAAACATCTCCAACGGTCTCCAACCTGAGCTAGACTAGTTAACCTTTAAGAGATAAAAAGGGAAGAGGAGTAAGCAATAACGCTTAGTAAGTTCATATGCAAATAACAATCAACTATTGACATTCATTGATTATTCTCAACCACAAGGGTATTATAATAAGATTTGCTCTTAAACTCATGGTTACCCATTCAATCATTCAAAAGGCTTACCCATTCCATCTCTTACCACATTCTAACCATGTGACAATTATAGTACTCTCATTTATTAGCACATACCCCTGCATCCATCATCACAACAATCTATGAAACATATACTTAAACAAATTCTCAATAATCCATCCAGGATAAAACCAACTCTCGATGGTTCTGCACATAGCCCACCATTTAACAATTTATAAGGTGGTAATGCACATAGCCCACCACTTAACAATTTATAAGGTGGTAACGCACAACCCACCATTTAATACTAAGCACAATGGCATCGCATTACGACATCCAGTAATAATAATAAGGTGGTATCGCATTACGCCCCACCGCTTAATGATATTGGTGATGATATCACACACAGCCCATCACTAACAATTTTTAAGGTGGTATCGCACATAGCCCACCATTATTACGCATTCATAGATATTTATCCACATACATTTCCTTATTTCAAATATTCATCCGGGAACATCCTCATACACTATCATTCTTAATTAGATCTCTACAATAATCATTTGCTTTCACGCAATGCATTTATAAATACAATGTATGCAATCGGGGTGCATTATTTACACATAATCCACTATGGGTTCATCATATACCGAATTGATAAACCATAATATGAACATATTTTAATCCTATATTTAGCATACTTTTGAATGATTTATCCTTTTAGTTGTCAAAATAGGTGCTCTTAATCCTTTGTTTTCATGTTTTATACTTAGAAGAGCACCGGAGGATGAAAAGAACGAGAAACGGGCGAAAATAGAGTAAATAGGCCGAATTACGAAATCGGCATGACCTGGGCCCAAGACCACACGGCCGTGCCTCATTAACAGACCCGAACATGGCCTGGCCTCAACTTACACGGGCGTGTGCCATGGACGTGTCCCTGCCCTAACCTGTTTGAATTCTATTCGGAATAACGTAATTAGAGGCAAAGAAAGCCATTCCAAAAGCCTATATAAACACCCTAGAAGCCAACCTTCAAAGGGCGTTCAGCTAGGCCAAGGAGTCAAGCCAGAGGGTAAGAATTGTGGGATTCAATCAAAGAAAGCCAGTTGATTCATCTCAAGAAGCCAGAATCATACTCAAGACGGAGGGTCTCTCCTTCAATTCCTTCAGGGGGTTTTAGGGTTTTCTTTATGTTTTGTTTTATACTTTCTTCTGAGATGTATTATTTTATAATTATGAACTAAACCCTCAGATACTTGAGGGGGATGAAACCTAAGACGGATCTTGTTATTGTTTTCTGAGCTATATGATAAATACTTGATTTGTTCTTAATTATGTGTTCTTAATTCTTACTTTGATATTCGAGATATTGATTCAAGTATTGATATGCTTAGCAAAGGAGCAAAAGTCCCTGTTTAAGAGTAGATCTAGCATAGTTAAGCGGAGTTGATCGCAACCCTAGAAATAGGATGATGAAAATCTATCAGATTAGGGTCAAACTTAATATGGGAGTCTATAGATCAAGTTAATGCAATTCTAGGGGTTTTAATTATAAAGAGATTTCAATTAATCAACTTAGGGTTAGACGTTAGTAGGCTCAAAAGAGGTATTAATATAAATTAGGGAATCCTATGGATCAAGTCAAGTGAATAAATCATATGGTTCAGAGTTAAATAACAAGTGAAGTCTAGGTGGATTCTTCCTCGGGTATTGTCTTAATCAATTGGTTTTTCCCACAAGTATTTCCCCAATTCATTCTCTTTGTCTTAGCATATTTAGCTTATTAGTTAGTTTATTTTAGATTAAACAACTCCTTTAATTTTTTTAGGTTAAATAATAAAAAGAAAGTTAGTATTAGTACTTTTGGTTACTTTGGGTTCGACAATTCGGTTTTGCCACTAAACTATACTACTGTTCGATAAGTGCGCTTGCCTCCATCGTTGTCTTAGTTAGTTTCCAGGTTCGATCATTCTTTTTATAAATTTTTAAGACTCTAACACACGATCAAGTTTTTGGCGCCGTTGCCGGGGAACTGAAATATTAATAAAGCTCACTTTTTATTACTTTAGCCATATTTTATTTTATATTAATTTTTGAAATTAAATTTTATTTTTTACTTTTCTAATTTTCTTTTTCTTTTTCTTTTTCTGGTAGGTACCTCTAGTTTATGACTAGAAGGAACCTGACAGGACCCTTGATTCTTTACAGTGAAATAGAACATACCACTCGCAGAAACCGAAGAGATGTCACTGAATAATTATTAGTGGCAAGTTATGAGGACAAAGCCTACCAAAACATTCGATGATTTCAACCTTGAAGCGGTCACCATGTTATCTAAGCAGATAGAGTTTTTAAATATAAAAATTGATGGTTTGTATGGTTCTACGCAGGTACATCCAATTATACAGTGCGATATGAATGGAGGAGGGATGAGCAATATAGAATATCCACCTTACAACCCAAGCGCTGAAAATGAGCAAGTTCACTATATGAGTAATAATTTTCGATCTCAAAATAATTTTACAAGAATAACTTATAATGCAGTTGGAGGTACCATCCCAATTTCTCATGGGGTGGTCAAGGTAATCAAAGACCAAACTTCCAACCACAGCCCTACCCACAGGAAAAGAAGTCGAACCTTGATGAGATGCTGACAAAATTCATAGCAGTGTCAGAAATACATTTCCAAAACACCGAAACAACACTTAAAAATAAAAAAAGCATCGATTCAGGAGATCGAAAACCAATTAGGGCAACTTGCTAAGTTGATCTCGGAAAGGCCACAAGGTATCTTGCCTAGCAACAACAAACTAACCCAAGAGAGCAACCTCAAGCAATAATGGTTCACGATAGTGAAGGGTTAGATGAAGCGAGTTTAAGCAAGAGAATGTGGTAGAGGAAGGTAAGGTTGAAGTAAGCCATGAAAAACCAAACTAGGTAATTATAGAGTACCGATCTCGTGTGCCATACCCCAATGCGATAAAGGAAGACCACACGGAGGAACAATTTGGTAAATGTCTTAAACTTCCAAAGAAATTTCATATTAACTTGTCGCTCTTGAAGCTCTTTCACGATGCGATTCAAGGAAATTTTAAAAGAATTTTGACAAATAAACGGAAGTCGATAACAACGTTACATGTGGAGCTAAATGCAATTCTTGACATGGCTAGGACATCGAGTATTAAATGTGGAACCAATGACTACAAAGTTGGGGACCAGGTACTATTAGATGCAATAGACCTTTGAATAGCCACTTCAGAGCTTAATATAAATGGTGAGACTCCTTTTACGGCATGTAAGGTCTTTCCATACAGAACGATCAAGGTAACACATTCTAATTTCGGTACTTTTGAGGTAAATGTTACCCGACTCAAACCATATGTTGATAGAATTGATAGTAACAAAAAGGAGTTTTGACTCCATGAACCACCATGGCCATACGAATAACAGGTAAGTCTAACTCAAGACTTTAATTTGGGATTATGTTCTATAATAAGGCCACTAGGATTTTAATTTGGTTTTTGCTTTAATTCGGCTATTATCTCTCATGAAACGATCAAATGGGGTTTTCCTAAAAAATTAAATAACTATTTTCTAAAGTATTAACAATGAACCACAAACTATCAATAAATAAACTCGGGATTTCCTTAAACTTCAATAATTGTTTCCAAAATGTCATACTATAGAAAACCACCGAGTTAGATTTTTGTGTTATAAAACAAGTTTCAATAGTTAGTAATATTAACAACATTTTGCAAGGAATCCTTAAAGTCGAATATGATTTCCAAATTTGAACCAAAACTAAAAATTTTTAACATGATCTCGAATTTTCTTTAAAACCTTTCCATGTGATATGCCAGATCCGGTCGTAACGTCTAGGCCGAGTTTGGGGTGTTACACCAGTCCAGTCATCACACCACCTGTACCAACCCTACACACCATGTGGGGACCAAGTCGACCCACCTAGCCCTACATTACTCAATAACGCAAAGAAAGTCGCTTGTAATAGTATACATGGCTGAGCAACTAAAATCAGTATAACGTGGCAGAGCCACTAAATTAGTATAACGTGGCATAGCCACCAGTACAGTACTTCCTCCAAATATATATAACCCCAACCCAATGCAACATGTCGTGACATATTAAAACAATTTATGCAGCATATCACCACCATAATCAGTTAAACAGATTACACATACATCACTAGATCTACCACTAAGGGTATAATGGTCATTTGATCTGTTGGGGGTAAAACGGTAATTTACCCCTAAGGGGTATTCCAGTAATTTCGCCCAACTAGGGCATTTCAGTAATTCTAACCTTTAAGGGTGTCTCAGTAATTTACCCACCGAGGGTACTTCGATAATTTTACCTGCCAAGGGTATTTCAGTAATTCATCATCTAACAGCCTTTCCGGAGGCCCATTGTCGCCTTGAGTGACATAGGTTCCCTTTTTGGTCTCTACGGTGTAGTTAGGCCTAAAATCTAATTTCGACCTAAATGGGCCCACAAGCTCGTGTGGCCCATTCAGCTTATTTTTGGTCTCGATTTTGTAGACTTTGCAGTCGCATTAATCTTTCGACATTTTCCATCGATTTTGCTCATGTGGGCCCGTTAACCCATTGGGCCCACTTAGCCCATTTTGGCTCCACAAGACTCATTACAGTCCCAGTCCCACGAGAGACTTCGTGACACTCCCAACAGTCTATCGCCAACATTTGTGGCTCAATTTATCACTACGAGTGCTTGCACGCTCTGGTGATCTCAGAAACTGATATTCCAGCTTTTCAGTATTTCGGCTTTTAAACGATTCACAGGTTATATCATTAGCAGAATAAATGGAGGTGTAAGATTACACACCTTAGCGAGGCGCATGATTAACCCTTCATATCCAACCTACACATCATCAGATTACCTTATTAGCTAAACGTTGCTTAAGATTAATCATTTAGAGAACTATCCCAAAACGCCCACCTCACCTTGTTTGAGCAAATGACCTGTAACACCCCAAACCCGCCCAAACGTTATGACCGAATTTGGTATGCTCTGAGAAAACATTTTGAAAAAAAATCCCTTTAAGCCGTTTTAAATTTTTGATAAAAGATATTGCTTTGGTTTTATAATTTATTAGGTCGGGTTGTTACTGATTCAAGTGTACCGATGGCACAATAAAACATTTTTTTTTTATGACATTTGAGAAAACATGTGTATCCATTTTCAAGTCATTAAGTTATTAAACAAATTATCCAAAACAGATAAAATAACCAAAATATAATCCTAGTAGGCCTTATTACAATTTAAGCAAAATAACCAACAATAAAATCATAAATCATTTAATCCAAATGTTCACTGCATGGCCACCTCGAGTTCTTTCGGCTCCTTATCCGCGATCTACGAGTCACCTGAAAAATTTAAAGGAGAAGGTGAGTCACCAAGACTCGATGCATAATCCCTCTCCGAGTAAATGCCACATTCTTACACAAATTATAACAAGCAACATATATGTATTACGCACCCAACCTAGCCATCCATAACTCCTTTTCTACCCGTGTGGTACCAAACCACCTTGGTGGTGCCAAACCACTAGTGACTTAAAGTCACATATGTGATACCAAATCCTTGGAGATACTAAATCTCCGTGTCTAAAGACACAAATCGAATGATGGGGCCAACCCATCGTGTGATACCAAATCACCGCGTCAATCCCATATCTCAAAGTGGGGCCAACCCACGGTGGTGCTAAGCCACGGGGATGAGACGCTATGAGGTGCCAAACCTCTCGAGGTGCCAAACCTCTGGTGACCATAGTCACAATGTGTTACCAAAACATTGGTGTCCGTCAACACGAATATGACTACCCCCTCCACTCATTTGATCCCACATGAATCAATAATATAAACAAATCATGTCAATATACCTTGATATGAATCATATAACAAAATCTCATAAATCGTAGATCATGATTTCAATCCTCATGTATTAACAACATATTATCCTCATTCATACCATCATGGTATCATCTCAAAAACTCATCATTTTGGCTTTAACAACATGAATAGTTATTTAACATACATATATACAAATATGAATCAAGTTATAAGTGTGTAAGATACACACCTTTTACCAACGCAAGAACTATCTTCCAAAATTCGATCTATCGCACTAGATCACTTTGTCCCTACAATCGCCAATACTAAAAATTATTAACAAAGGCCATTCTACCAAACCACAATACTTTAATTCCAAAAACTTTAGTCTTTTCAAAAGAATGATGAATCAACTAAAATCCTTACCCTTTGACTTACCAACCTTTGATTGCTAAAGAGAGATAGGACTTAAATCAATTGCCTCCAAAGTCCCAAAGAGCCTATCTTTCAAAATCGATTGAATAGAAATCAAAGAAAATCTACCCTTGAATATTCGCCAAAATAAGAACTAAAAGAGGAAGAAGGTTCGGTTATGGTTGATTTGAAAAGAAAAGAAGAAATAAGAGTGGAAGTAGATGTTTTATCTTTGAACAAATGAAAAGAAAATGGTATTTGAGATGGAGAAATATTCGCCAAGAGAGTGAAAAGAAAATGTTTATGAACCAATGTCAAAAAGAAAAGAAAAGAGAGATGAGGAGAGATGAGATTCGCCAACACCTTTTTGCCTAAAAGAAAAGTTCACAAAATCCAATGTTGTTCTGGTTTCAATAGAAAAATGAAAGGAAGAGAATAGCACTCTTGGTTCAACAAAATGAAGGCTAAAACACAAACATATTTTGCACAAAAGTGCACAATAACAATCGCCAAAAGAAAGAGTTTTGGAGAGGAAAAGCAAAATGCAAAAGATGCACAAAGAGGAATTGCCAAATATTCCCTAAACCACCTAACAAAATTCGCCACCCACCTAGACACCCATGCCGCCCACATACATGCACTAAAGCCTAGGATTACTTTCCAAAACATCCTCCTTATTCCATGCCTTTGTCCCCTCATCATACTATAACCTTAAGAATCTTATCCCCAATATCAAGCTTTCCTTAAACATATATTCAACTTACCAAAAGATGAAAGTCCAACCTATCATAAACATAAGTTGACCGTCCATAAATGCTATGATGAAATAAAAATCCTCAAAATGCTTTCCTTGATACTCGAACCACTAACCTCAAGCAACCTCTCAAGAGCCTTAACCATCTTGCCACTTATTCCTCTTGTGCTTTAAATGAACACTTAATTTAACTTAAGTGTCAAGCTCACTTAATCCTACTTCATTAAATAAGCCATACTAAAATTTATTCTAGCTTCCTAAATAAAAACAAGCCTTCACAAGACTATGCTATCACACAAAATTCCTACCCAAGCCAACACAAAATAATACTCAAATTTCCTAAGGCTCAAGGCCCAATCCTACTAGGCCCAATTTCAGGATGTTACAAATCTACCCTCCTTAAAGAAATTTCGTCCTCGAAATTACTTACTATCGTCCAATCGTATCCTTAACTCATCACCCCACGCCATCTTTATGCACTCGATCTTAAAGATCTATCATACTTTCTAGAAACATTCCCTACGTCCATAATCCAAGTCCCATACACTTTACTAGCTACATAAGAGCGAACTAACGTAACCACAAACAAGACAACCGAGGGTATTTGAAATAAAAACTTACCCGTTGTCATATCCGCACATCTTCCTCCTCGATGACGCCAACCGCATAAACCAACCTTGGTTGCCTCGCCTCTGTACCTTCAAGACCTCGCCACGCCCATTACCATTACCTCTAGCCGCACCTCGACCCTTACGTGGTGGTCCTTCATTTCTAACCCGAGCACGGTTCGACCTCCGGGTGATTCTTAGCTAACTTCGAGGACAATCCTTACACGGTGATCCAACGATCCACATTCAAAGCACCTCTACTTCCGACCAAACATTCTCCCGTGGGATTTCCGATCTAGCACATCGAGGTGGCTACCGAGTAGGCTTTGTGGCTCTTTTCGATTCCCCAAATCTAGCCCTCTTCTCCACATTATCGCCCGATCCAGCGTTCCAAAGCCTCTCTTACATTTATTCTTTTCGTGATTACATCTTACGGACTCCTAGACCCTTGACCACTTTAGCCTTTTCCACCAAAACAACAAACTCATGCTCTTGTGGAGCAATTAGCGATCTCAAGTCATCTCTCACCGTCTTCAAAGTGGACACACCGATCATGCTCCGTTGACACAATTCCTCGAGCATAACGGCTCGCCTCAAGAATTCGCTTCATATTCGACGACACGACTTATTTTCTTGTACCAACCCCGGAAAAGCTTTCCTCCGAGCATCATGTAGTGGTGCCCACATATTTCTTCCAAAAGCGACTTTGAAGTAATCCCATGTAAGATCGTCTACCGTAGCACTATCTCGAACCGTGAGCCACCATCGATATGACTCATCCTTGAGAAGCGACACCGCCCCTTTCAGTTTCTCCTTATTTATCAAATTTATCTCATCCATGATTCTTTCGGTCGATTCAAGCCAATACTCACCAGACAGGCGTTACACCAGATACACCTCGGAAAAATTTAGCTCTGTTAGCTTGAAGTCTCTCGGTACCGATTTTGAGCTCCTCCACCTCCACCCATTCCAGCTACCCTTTCTAGAACCCGCAGCATCGCTTGTGACACTGCGTCATCACCCGTCGATCCCGCTCTTCTACTCCAAAAGTTGAGGGTGGTAGTGGTATATCGTTCTCGGATCCTCGACCGACTCGACTGTGTTCGATACGATCATCCTACCCTTCGCGTCCACGACGGCCACGCCCTCTAAAGCTCATTCTAACTATCGCGCTTTTAATCGATTAGAAAAATTTTATGGATTAGTAATTTGTTTCACTTGGTTATTCGCGAAGAAGTTTTATGGAAAGCTCAATAGGATTCTTTCGATCAATCAAGTTTTTAAGTTCTCTATCCTAGTTCACACAGAGAAGAACATCCATTCCCTAATACCTTCCATACTTATTCACTCTTCGGACATTTCTGTCCTGTTTCTATCCCAGGGGTATTTTTGTCATTTTCTTATAAGGGTATTTTTGTAATAAATCAGAGAAATTTTAAAACTTTCATAATTCAGAACATTTTGAAATATCCAAAACTAAAGGGTTCTTTTCAGAAATTTCTCAAATTAAAGGTATGGCAAAATTTTGGAAACCGAGGGTATTTTGGTAATTTTGTCAATCGGGGTAATTTTGTAAATTCCAAAAGTCGGTGTATATATTTTGAAATACAAGATTTTCGCTACTTTTGCAAAGTAAGAAGATTTTATTGAAATCGAGGTAATTCGGTAATTCTAGAACCAAGGGCATTTTCGTAATTTTGCCACTAGGCATTTTGGTAATTTTGGTAAACCGAATATTTTGAAGATTTTTTTTCAAAATAAATTTTTACTAATATCTAGAGAGTACTTAAACAATTTTAAAACTCGAGTTTTCATGAAAACATGGCTAATCCCTTTGGGTTTTATTTATTGTTTTACCTATGATCGAGTCCTCTTGGCTAGGGTGAACCAAAAGCTACGCACTGTAGGATTCTGCGAAGAGGAGGTGAGTCACGAGGCTGCTTAAATACCAAGCTCTTCGAATCTAATCCTAGACATGCGCATCAAGGTTACCACACACCTAACTCGGCGACTTGGTCACGGGTTGGTTTTAGTTAGGCCATTAAAGTCTTATGAGTTTTGTTGGGGTGGACTAGTCCTAAGGTTCAAGACCTATCATACTAACTACGTTCCCTACCTACCCTTCTACAATAATAATCCATACAAAAGTTAGAGGTACTTACAGGCGATTGGTGCTGGGAGACTGGGTGCCATGCTTATTCAAAACCAAAATATTTCAAATAGGCTACTAAAACATTTTTGGGCCTTAGCCCCAACAAATTTGAGCTTTGAACTGGCTCGATACCAATTTGTAACACCCCAAACCCGGCCCAAACGTTATGACCGAATTTGGTATGCTACAGAGAAAACATTTTAAAAAAAAATCCCTTTAAGCCATTTTAAATTTTTGATAAAAAGATATTGTTTTAGTTTAATAATTTATTAGGTCAAGTTGTTACAGATTCAAGTGTACCCGATGGCACAATAAAATATTTTTTTTATTAATTTGAGAAAACATGTGTATCCATTTTCAAGTCATTAAGTTATTAAACAAATTATCCAAAATAGATAAAATAACCAAAATATAATCCTAGTAGGCCTTATTACAATTTAAGCAAAATAACCAACAATAAAATAAAAGTAGTTCATAAATCATTTAATCCAAATGTTCACTGCATGGCCACCTCGAGTTCTTCCGGCTCCTTATCCGTGATCTACGAGTCACCTGAAAAATTTAAAGGAGAAGGTGAGTCACCAAGACTCAGTGCATAATCCCTCTCCCGAGTAAATGCCACATTCTTACACAAATTATAACAAGCAACATATATGTATTATGCACCCAACCTAGCCATCCATAACTCTTTTTCTACCCCGTGTGGTACCAAACCACTGGTGGTGCCAAACCACTGGTGACTTAAAGTCACATATGTGATACCAAATCACTGGAGATACCAAATCTCTGGTGTCCAAAGACACAAATCGAATGATGGGGCCAACCCAGGTGTGTGATACCAAATCATGGCGTCAATCCCATATCTCAAAGTGGGGCCAACCCACGGTGGTGCTAAGCCACGTGGATGAGACGCTATGAGGTGCCAAACCTCTGGAGGTGCCAAACCTCCGTGACCATAGTCACAATGTGTTACCAAAACACTGGTGTCCGCCGATTACACTAATATCACCCCCTCCACTCATTTGATCCCACATGAATCAATAATATAAACAAATCATGTCAATATACCTTGATATGAATCATATAACAAAATCTCATAAATCGTAGATCATGATTTCAATCCTCATGTATTAACAACATATTATCCTCATTCATACCATCATGGTATCATCTCAAAACTCATCATTTAAACTTTAACAACATGAATAGTTATTTAACATACATATATACAAATATGAATCAAGTTATAAGTGTGTAAGATACACACCTTTACCAACGCAAGAACTATCTTCCAAAATCCGATCTATCGCACTAGATCACTTTGTCCCTACAATCGCCAATACTAAAATTATTAACAAAGGCCATTCTACCAAACCACAATACTTTAATTCCAAAACTTTAGTCTTTTCGAAAGAATGATGAATCAACTAAAATCCTTACCCTTTGACTTACCAACCTTTGATTGCTAGAGAGAGATAGGACTTAAATCAATTGCTTCCAAAGTCCCAAAGAGCCTATCTTTCAAAATCGATTGAATAGAAATCAAAGAAAATCTACCTTTGAATATTCGGCCAAAACAAGGACTAAAAGAGAGGAAGAAGGTTCGGTTATGGTTGATTTGAAAAAGAAAAGAAGAAATAAGAGTGGAAGTAGATGTTTTACTTTGAACAAATGAAAAAGAAAATGGTATTTGAGATGGAGAAATATTCGGCCAAGAGAGTGAAAAGAAAATGTTTATGAACCAATGTCAAAAAGAAAAGAAAAGAGAGATGAGGGAGAGATGAGATTCGCCAACACCTTTTGCCTAAAAGAAAAGTTCACAAAAATCCAATGTTGTTACGGTTTCAAGAGAAAAATGAAAGGAAGAGAATAGCACTTTTGGTTCAACAAAATGAAGGCTAAAACACAAACATATTTTGCACAAAAGTGCACAATAACAATCGGCCAAAAGAAAGAGTTTTTGGAGAGGAAAAGCAAAATGCAAAAAGATGCACAAAAGAGGAATTGGCCAAATATTCCCCCCTAAACCACCTAACAAAATTCAGCCACCCACCTAGACACCTATGCCGTCCACATACATGCACTAAAGCCTAGGATTACTTTCCAAAACATCCTCCCTATTCCATGCCTTTGTCCCCTCATCATACCATAACCTTAAGAATCTTATCCCCAATATCAAGCTTTCCTTAAACATATATTCAACTTACCAAAAGATGAAAGTCCAACCTATCATAAACATAAGTTGACCGTCCATAAATGCTATGATGAAATAAAAATCCTCAAAATGCTTTCCTTGATACTCGAACCACTAACCTCAAGCAACCTCTCAAGAGCCTTAACCATTTTGCCACTTATTCCTCTTGTGCTCTAAATGAACACTTAATTTAACTTAAGTGTCAAGCTCACTTAATCCTACTTCATTAAATACGCCATACTAAAATTTATTCTAGCTTCCTAAATAAAAACAAGCCTTCACAAGACTATGCTATCACACAAAATTCCTACCCAAGAAAACACAAAATAATACTCAAATTACTAGGCCCAATTTCAGGATGTTACATGACCCTAAAGACCAAGATTACTAAGCACGATTGGCTTCACGTCCTTAACAAGAATTTGTACAAAATGATGCGCATAAGTGTGACTAAAATCTACATACCACACATCACAAACATATGGCACACTCAACCAAACCAAATATTATGACAAATGTTCTTACCTCACTTGAACGATGAATCAACAATAAAGGTTTGATTAATACAAACCACCTGTTCCCTTTTGCCTTATAGAAATCCCTAGGACCGACGATGGCCAAAACATAAAAAAAAAATGTATTTTTAGCCACAAAGTGTAAGAAAGAACATACAATTATTAAACAAGAAACCAAATGGGAACAGAGTTACTAACAAGAAAGAACTATAACTTACTGATTGTCTCACTCCTTGCAGAATCGTAAAAGAAGAGAAAATAAGCTAGAAGAATAAAGAAAAAGAAAGTAGATTCAACTATGGAGAGGAGGCGGTTCAAGAGAGGAAAAGAGTAATATGAGAAGAGGAAAGAAGTGTAGGTATTCGGCTATGGAGAAAAGACAAGGGACGAACAAGTTGTGAAGAGAAATGGGAAAAAGGGTAGTGATTCGACCAACCAAATGTTTTAGCTATTAGCAAAAGAAAGAAGAAATAAAAAAATACATGAAAGGTAAGTAGACAAGAAGGAGAAAGTGAACGAAATGCTACCAAGGAGAAATCCAGAAATGCTTCCAAAAACTCTCAGCCGAAATGCCTAAATGAAACATACTTGAAAAGAATCAAAAGAGGTAGTAGCACAAAGAAATTTCAATTTCTGCACAAATTCAAAGCTGCTGAAATTGCTTCCAAAAGCCACCCCCAGCCGAAATCTTCCCCTTAGCCACAATCCCACATTCGGCCAACTCTCCCACTCTCCTCCATACCTTGATTTTCTCCACTATCCTCTCCTTGGATCACTCCTAGCCTCCCATTCAAACTTGTTGACCAAGTCTTCAACTCCCCTTGAAGAGTTTGATCCGAACTCGCTTCCTCCACTCTCAAGTCACAAAATAAAATCCTTCATTTGCAATCTGTGAGATTTGAACCCTTCCTTATTGCTCTCCCATTGACGCCATACCACCCTCGCCACATGCTCCATAAAACTATACAAGGGCGAATATTCCTAGGGACTTTACACGTCCTCACATTTCATTTATTTTGAAAATAGGCCCTCTAAAATTTTATTTTTACAATTTAGCCTAAATACTCAATTTCAAAGAAACTTCCAATGCAAAACATACTAATCTTTTACATATCTTTCATCTAAATCATCAAATATCAAAAACCACATGAACACAACAATGGCTGAACATCAAGCATGCTTAGATTCAAAAATTACAACATGGGTGATTCACGGTTCAAGCAACGATTTCAAAAACGTAAAAATTATTAAAACCAAATCAAACTAACCTTGAAATCAAGCCTCAAATTGTCGAAATTTAAAGAACACAACCCTTTTTTTCTTTCTCAACATTCGCCTTGAGAGAATGAATAATATCATGCTTTTATTTATGTTATTTTAACATATAATAAAGAAATTATTAAATTACTAATATAACCTTTAATATAAAATAAAACTAACATATATACTAAGGTTATTTTTGACATAAGCCACCCACTAACTCTAAAATGGGTTATTTACCCTTTTAATGCTTCATATTAAAGCCATGCTCAAATAGGCACTTTACACTCTAGTATGCCACTTTTACCTTTTACGATTAAGTCCTTTTGTCAAATTCGATACTCAAACGATAAAATTTTTCTCTGAAACTTTCACACACATAAATTCATATATAATAAACTCAAAATATAAGTATTAAATATTTATCGGGCTCGATTCGTGGTCCCGAAACCACCTTCCGATAAGGGTCGATTTGGTGCATTACACTAAAATGCTTATAAACCGAGTCGAGACTAAATCGAAACATATCTGAATTTCATGGAAAAATAAAACTTTTCTAAATCTGAGGGATACACGCTTTGTGGGAGTAGGTCATGCCTCACCCACGGCTACTTGACACACCCATGTGTCCTTCCCGTGGTCATATATCGCCAAAATCAACACGGCTACCAAGCACGCCTGCGTGCTAAGGCCGTGTCCTACTAAGTCATTATCGCCATTTCTCACATCTACTTTAGGCACGCCTGCGTACCATGACCATGTACTTCATAAGCTAGCTACTAATTTTACCCACGATTACTAGGCACTTGCCGTGTGCCATAGCCGTGTGACATTATAGGTCATTTGAAAGACCAAATGACACGCACATGGGTCTCACCTACAAGCATCATTTACCAACATATAACATGCATATAAATAACAACCAAAACATACCAATATAACCATTCAAACCATGCATTCAATACCAATGTCAACCATGCTAACTTCCAAAGCAATACATATGCATAATCAAAAGCATAATTCATCTAAGCACTTAAGCAAAACTTGACCAATTTCATGAATCAAATATCCATATCAAAACATCTACACATTTCACATTCATTCAAACGATTTTCCATCTTAAAGCTAGTCAAATCACATGGCTAAGTTCATATAATAAATTGTACCAAAAACTAGCCTATACATGCCATATATAGTTATATACATTTTCAAAGTGTACCAAAAAGAGTTTAGTAGTGTGATGATGATCCTTGACGGTCCTGAGCCTTCAGTAGCTTTGACGACCTATAAAACAGAGAAAACACACACAGAGTAAGCTTTCCAAAAGCTTAGTAAGTCAATATACAAACAAACTTAACATAGTAGGCATATAATTCAAATAGATATATTTGCACATTCCAATCACTAATAAATCATCACATATGTATCTTGGTTCATAAACTTGACCATTTTGGCCCCATTTACAATTCAATAGTAATATGTATACATAGCTCATTCATAATCATTTTTGCTTCTAATTCACTTTCTCATATTCAATCATACTTTCTTCAAACCAAAGTCATATAGGTACTTACCTTTTATACATGCTTAATACACATTCAACGTATTTAAAGCGGATATTCATTCACTATTTGATCATAGCTCAAATTTACCATTCATATCACAGACTTGCCCGTTGAACCAATAGGAATCTAGTAGGATACTCGAAGCTTGAAATAATCATACAATGCTAACGTCCTGCACGAGGTCTTACATGCACTCGGATATATTTGCCCCGTATGCATGTGGTCTTATACTGAATCAATATGATGCCAATGTCCTGCATATGGTCCTACACGTAAAACTCATTTTGATGCCAACGCCCTAGACGTGGTCTTACTCGTAATGCACATATCGATGCCAACGTCCCGGATGTGGTCTTACTCGTAAAAGCATGATCGATGCCAACATCCTGCATATGGTCTTACACGAAATCACAAATCAACAGCAATGTCCTAGACGTGGTCTTACATGATATAATAGAATAGATACCTATGTCATGACAGAACTAATCCTATCTATTCCTAGGTTCGTACGGAACTTCTCGGACTTTATCACTATATCAAACTTATCTCGTAATTCATACACATAGCATCTCATACACCTTCATTATCATTGATAATCATATGAATATATCCAATTCAATACAAATATGTTTATTTGCATAGTGACTTACCTCGATTCTTGATCTATACGTATTCAGAATTAACCCTTTTTATTTAGTAATTCATTCAATTCAATCCAAACACATCTATTTAGGGTAATTTACAAATTAGCCCTCATACTTGCACAATTCATCAATTTAGTCCATTTTACTCAAAACATCAAATTCATAAAACCAATACACACACAAGCTTAATCGAATATCCCTAGGGACTATATAAGTCTAAATATTTCATAAATTTCACAAATTAGTCCTCTAAAATAATATTTTTACAATTTAGCCCTATTTAGCTAAATTCATCAAAACTTCAAGAACAAAACATGTTTATCTAACTCAAATCTTTCATTTTTCATCATCAAACATCATATTTCCCATGAATTCATCAATATCATATTTCACATACATCATCAAAACACAAAATCAAGGCATGGGTTTTGTAGCTCTCAAAGCAACGATTGCAAAAACGTAGAAATTATCAAAAATCGAAACCAAATCATACCTTAATTTTGGCTTGTAAATGCCGAATGCTTAGCCAAAGTTTTCTTTCTTTTTCTTTAGTGTTTTTCAATCAATGAAGAGAAAATAAAAGATGAACACTCATCTTTTGTTTCTTTAATCCAATATCATTTATTCAATTACTAAAATGCCCATCCATTAAACATATAGAACAAACTAATACTATGGTTATTTAGACATTCCATCATCCACTATCTCAATGATGGCATATTTGCCATATAAGGCCTCCATTTATACAAAGTCACAACATATAAGTGCTTTAGCAAATAGCAAACTACTTTCACATTTAATGCAATTTCATCCTTTTGTCAAATTAAACACACAGACGAACAAATCAACTTACGAAAATTTACCACATGCTTAGTCACATATCAATGGCATAGAAAATAATATTAAAATATTATTCAGACTAGGATTTGTGGTTCTGAAACCACTGTTCCGACTAGGATATAAACCGAATCGTATTACAAGAAGTTCCACTCGAATCATTAGAGTTATCATCTCAAGAGTATATGCAACCAAAGTCGTTGATTGAAGAGCTAGCTGAATTGGAGCTAAAGATTTTGTCTCCTTATTTGAAATATGACTATTTGGGCCTGTCTCCGACTTTACTTATCATTATTTCAGTTGGCTTTACCAAAGATCAATAAGAAGTATAACACCCCTTACCCATATCCTATGCCGGAACTGGATACAAGGCGTTACCAAACTTAATTCACATGGTCATACAACTTTGGGCTATCAAATTCCATTCCAAACTAAAACTTTTCCATACACACCTCTAATATCTTTATAATGGGCCTACGAGGCCCTAAACAAGCTTCTAAAAAGTTTCAGGAATTAATCGGAAACTTTTACGCACTTAGGAAAATTTTACTTGAACAGGGGCCAAACGCCCATGTGGAGAGAATGACACGCCCGTGTGCCATCTCACACGCCCGTGGTCGACACTGACTTGTATCACTCGGCCTAGCACACGCCCATGGCTAGCTCGTGGTCGCCTCGACTTAATCCACACGACCTATCGTGACGCGTGTGCTTCAAAATGTGGTGGTTTAAATTCCAAATTCAAGGTGCAGACTTCACACGGCCTGGATACACGCTCATGTCCGTGGCCTTGCCTTCCACACGGCTGAGACACACGGTCGTGTCTCTACCCGTGTGCTTACTACAAAGCTTACTAACTTAGAAAAACTAACATGCAGGGGACCCACGGCCTGGTCACACACCCATGGGATTGACCGTGTGTCACACACGGCCTAGACACATGCCCGTGTGTTACACACGGCCTAGACACATGCCCGTGTGCCTACCCATGTGGACCAATTCAAGGCTATTTTCCAAGCCATTTAGCCACCCTCACTTGCACACATTCACACATCAGTACATAACATTCTCAAATCATCAATTATAACTCTTGATTTATCAAATTGGAATTATGAAAATCAAACAATCTTTCCATATACGAGGGAGAGCTATTACTAACATCATTACAAATGACATGAGCCATCATCCATGGCTATATACAACCAACCCATAACTCTTTTAGGCCAACACATTTGGCTACCTCAAATATGACTTAATTAAACCAAAATAAGATCCCTATACATGCCATATCTCAAGAAGACTGAAATCTCATACCCAAATGACTGTTCAATAGTGTGAAAACATCTCCAACAGTCTCCAACCTGAGCTAGACTAGTTAACCTTTAAGAGATAGAAAGGGAAGAGGAGTAAGCAATAACGCTTAGGAAGTTCATATGCAAATAACAATCAACTATTGACATTCATTGATTATTCTCAACCACAAGGGTATTATAATAAGATTTGTTCTTAAACTCATAGTTACCCATTCAATCATTCAAAAGGCTTACCCATTCCATCTCTTACCACATTCTAACCATGTGACAATTATAGTACTCTCATTTATTAGCACATAGCCCCTGCATCCATCATCACAACAATCTATGAAACATATACTTAAACAAATTCTCAATAATCCATCCAGGATAAAACCAACTCTCGGTGGTTCTGCACATAGCCCACCATTTAACAATTTATAAGGTGGTAATGCACATAGCCCACCACTTAACAATTTATAAGGTGGTAACGCACATAACCCACCATTTAATACTAAGCACAATGGCATCACACATAGCACATCGGTAACAATAATAAGGTGGTATCGCACACAGCCCACCGTTTAACGATATTGGTGATGATATCGCACACAGCCCATCACTAACAATTTTTAAGGTGGTATCGCACATAGCCCACCATTATTATGCATTCATGGATATTTATCCACATACATTTCCTTATTTTAAATATTCATCTGGGAGCATCCTCATACACTATCATTCTTAATTAGATCTCTACAATAATCATTTGCTTTCACGCAATGCATTTATAAATACAATGTATGCAATCAGGGTGCATTATTTACACATAATCCACTATGGGTTCATCATATACCGAATTGATAAACCGTAATATGAACATATTTTAATCCTATATTTAGCATACTTTTGGATGATTTATCCTTTTAGTTGTCGAAATAGGTGCTCTTAATCCTTTGTTTTCATGTTTTATACTTAGAAGAGCACCGGAGGATGAAAAGAACGAGAAACGGGCAAAAATAGAGTAAATGGGCCGAATTACGAAATTGGCATGACCTGGGCCCAAGACCACACGGTCGTGCCTCATTAACAGACCCGAACACGGCCTGGCCTCGACTTATATGGGCGTGTGCCATGGACGTGTCCCTGCCCTGACCTGTTTGAATTCTATTCGAAATAAGGTAACTAGAGGCAAAGAAAGCCATTCCAAAAGCTTATATAAACACCCTAGAGGCCAACCTTCAGGGGGCGTTCAGCTAGGCCAAGGAGTCAAGCCAGAGGGTAAGAATTGTGGGATTCAATCAAAGAAAGCCAGTTGATTCATCTCAAGAAGCCAGAATCATACTCAAGACGGAGGTCTCTCCTTCAATTCCTTGAGGGGTTTTAGGGTTTTCTTTATGTTTTGTTTTATACTTTCTTCGAGATGTATTATTTTATAATTATGAACTAAACCCCTCGATACTTGAGGGATGAAACCTAAGACGGATCTTGTTATTGTTTTTCGAGCTATATGATAAATACTTGATTTGTTCTTAATTATGTGTTCTTAATTCTTACTTTGATATTCCAGGATATTGATTCAAGTATTGATATGCTTAGGCAGTGGAGCAAAAGTCCCTGTTTAAGAGTAGATCTAGCATAGTTAAGCGGAGTTGATCGCAACCCTAGAAATAGGATGACGAAAATCTATCGGATTAGGGTCAAACTTAATATGGGAGTCTATAGATCAAGTTAATGCAATTCTAGGGGTTTTAATTATAAAGAGATTTCAATTAATCAACTTACGGTTAGACGTTAGTAGGCTCAAAAGAGGTATTAATATAAATTAGGGAATCCTACGGATCAAGTCAAGTGAATAAATCGTATGGTTCAGAGTTAAATAACAAGTGAAGTCTAGGTGGATTCTTCCTCGGGTATTGTCTTAATCAATTGGTTTTTCCCACAAGTATTTCCCCAATTCATTCTCTTTGTCTTAGCATATTTAGCTTAGTAGTTAGTTTATTTTAGATTAAACAACAACTCCTTTAATTTTTTTAGGTTAAATAATAAAAAGAAAGTTAGTATTAGTACTTTTGGTTCCTTTGGGTTCGACAATTCGGTTTTGCCACTAAACTATACTACTGTTCGATAAGTGCGCTTGCCTCCATCGTTGTCTTAGTTAGTTTCGTGTTCGATCATTCTTTTATAAATTTTAAGACTCGACACACGATCAAGTTTTTGGCGAATTCTTGAGGAACCGAAATATTAATAAAGCTCACTTTTATTACTTTAGCCATATTTTATTTTATATTAATTTTGAAATTAAATTTTATTTTTACTTTTCTAATTTTTTTTTCTTTTTCTTTTTTCGGTAGGTACCTTTAGTTTATGACTAGAAGGAACCTGACAGGACCCTTGATTCTTTACAGTGAAATAGAACATACCATTCGCAGAAACTGAAGAGATGTCACTGAATAATTATCAGTGGCAAGTCATGAGGACAAAGCCTACCAAAGCAGTCGATGATTTCAACCTTGAA
Organism: Gossypium rotundifolium; assembly: GCA_025506655.1. Taxonomy (NCBI): domain Eukaryota; kingdom Viridiplantae; phylum Streptophyta; class Magnoliopsida; order Malvales; family Malvaceae; genus Gossypium; species Gossypium rotundifolium. The sequence continues at coordinate 64,572,108 of CP106732.1, read as the reverse complement.
GCGGTCACCATGTTATCTAAGCAGATAGAGTTTTTAAATATAAAAATTGATGGTTTGTATGGTTCTACGCAGGTACATCCAATTATGCAGTGCGATATGAATGAAGGAGGGATGAGCAATATAGAATATCCACCTTACAACCCAAGCGCTGAAAATGAGCAAGTTCACTATATGAGTAATAATTTTCGATCTCAAAATAATTTTTACAGTAACACTTATAATGCAGGTTGGAGGTACCATCCCAATTTCTCGTGGGGTGGTCAAGGTAATCAAAGACCAAACTTCCAACAACAGCCCTACCCACAGGAAAAGAAGCCGAACCTTGATGAGATGCTGACAAAATTCATAGCAGTGTCAGAAATACATTTCCAAACACCGAAACAACACTTAAAAATAAAAAAAGCATCGATTTAGGAGATCGAAAACCAATTAGGGCAACTTGCTAAGTTGATCTCAGAAAGGCCACAAGGTATCTTGCCTAGCAACACCGAAACTAACCCAAGAGAGCAACCTCAAGCAATAATGGTTCACGATAGTGAAGGGTTAGATGAAGTAGAGTTTAAGCAAGAGAATGTGGTAGAGGAAGGTAAGGTTGAAGTAAGCCATGAAAAACCAAACTAGGTAATTATAGAGTACCGATCTCGTGTGCCATACCCCAATGCGATAAAGGAAGACCACACAGAGGAACAATTCGGTAAATGTCTTAAACTTCCAAAGAAATTTCATATTAACTTGTCATTTCTTGAAGCTCTTTCACAGATGCCATATTCAAGGAAATTTTTAAAAGAATTTTTGACAAATAAACGGAAGTTAGACAATACGTCACATGTGGAGCTAAATGCAATTCTTAACATGGCTAGGACATCGAGTATTAAATGTGGAACCAATGACTTCAAAGTTGGGGACCAGGTACTATCAGATGCAATAGACCTTTGAATAACCGCTTCAGAGCTTAATATAAATGGTGAGACTCCTTTTACGGCATGTAAGGTCTTTCCATACAGAACGATCAAGGTAACACATTCTAATTTCGGTACTTTTGAGGTAAATGTTACCCGACTCAAACCATATGTTGATAGAATTGATAGTAACAAAAAGGAGTTTTGACTCCATGAACCACCATGGCCATATGAATAATGTAAGTCTAACTCAAGACTTTAATTTGGGATTATGTTCTATAATAAGGCCACTAGGATTTTAATTTGGTTTTGCTTTAATTCGCTATTATCTCTCATGAAACGATCAAGCGGGTTTTCCTAAAAATTTAAATAACTATTTTCTAAAGTATTAACAATGAACCACAAACTATCAATAAATAAACTCGGGATTTTCTTAAACTTCAATAATTGTTTCCAAAATGTCATACTACAGAAAACCACCGAGTCAGATTTTTGTGTTATAAAACAAGTTTCAATAGTTAGTAATATTAACAACATTTTGTAAGGAATCCTTAAAATCGAATATGATTTCCAAATTTGAACCAAAACTAAAAATTTTTAACATGATCTCGAATTTTCTTTAAAACCTTTCCATGTGACATGCCAGATCCGGTCGTAACGTCTAGGCCGAGTTTAGGGTGTTACACCAGTCCAGTCATCACACCACCTGTACCAACCCTACACACCATGTGGGGACCAAGTCGACCCACCTAGCCCTACACACCAATAACGCAGCAAAGCTGCTTGTAATAGTATACATGGCTGAGCAACTAAAATCAGTATAACGTGGCATAGCCACCAGTACAGTACTTCCTCCAAATATATATAACCCCAACCCAATGCAACATGTCGTGACATATTAAAACAATGTATGAAGCATATCACCACCATAATCAGTTAAACAGATTACACATACATCACTAGATCTACCACTAAGGGTATAATGGTCATTTGATCTGTTGGGGGTAAAACGGTCCCTAAGGGGTATTCCAGTAATTTCGCCCAACTAGGGCATTTCAGTAATTCTAACCTTTAAGGGTGTCTCAGTAATTTACCCACTGAGGGTGCTTCGATAATTTTACCTGCCAAGGGTATTTCGATAATTTATCATCTAACAGCCTTTCCGGAGGCCCATTGTCGCCTTGAGCGACATAGGTTCCCTTTTTGGTCTCTACGGTGTAGTTAGGCCTAAAATCCAATTTCGACCTAAATGGGCCCACAAGCTCGTGTGGCCCATTCAGCTTATTTTTGGTCTCGATTTTGAGACTTTGCAGTCGCATTAATCTTTCGACATTTTCCATCGATTTTGCTCTTGTGGGCCCGTTAACCCATTGGGCCCACTTAGCCCATTTTGGCTCCACAAGACTCATTACAGTCCCAGTCCCACGAGAGACTTCGTGACACTCCCAACAGTCTATCGCCAACATTTGTGGCTCGATTTATCACTACGAGCGCTTGCACGCTCTGGTGATCTCAGAAACTGATATTCCAGCTTTTCAGTATTTCGGCATTTAAACGATTCACAGGTTATATCATTAGTAGAATAAATGGAGGTGGAAGATTACACACCTTAGCGAGACGCACGATTAACCCTTCATATCCAACCTACACATCATCAGATTACCTTATTAGCTAAACGTTGCTTAAGATTAATCATTTAGAGAACTAGCCCAAAACGCCCACCTCACCTTGTTTGAGCAAATGACCCTAAACACCAAGATTACTAAGCACGATTGGCTTCACGTTCTTAACAAGAATTTGTACAAAATGATGCTCATAAGTGTGACTAAAATCTACATACACACATCACAAACATATGGCACACTCAACCAAACCAAATATTATGACAAATGTTCTTACCTCACTTGAACGATGAATCAACAATAAAGGTTTGATTAATACAAGCCACCTGTTCCCTTTTGCCTTATAGAAATCCCTAGGCCCAACGATGGCCAAAACATAAAAAAAATGTATTTTTAGCCACAAAGTGTAAGAAAGAACATACGATTATTAAACAAGAAACCAAATGGGAACAGAGTTACTAACAAGAAAGAACTATAACTTACTGATTGTCTCACTCCTTGCAGAATCGTAAAAGAAGAGGAAATAAGCTAGAAGAATAAAGAAAAAGAAAGTAGATTCAGCTATGGAGAGGAGGCGGTTCAAGAGAGGAAAAGAGTAATATGAGAAGAGGAAAGAAGTATAGGTATTCAGCTATGGAGAAAAGACAAGGGACGAACAAGGTGTGAAGAGAAATGGGAAGAAGGGTAGTGATTCGACCAACCAAATGTTTCAGCTATTAGCAAAAGAAAGAAGAAAAAAAAAATACACGAAAGGTAAGTAGACAAGAAGGAGAAAGTGAACGAAATGCTACCAAGGAGAAATCCAGAAATGCTTCCAAAAACTCTCAGTCGAAATGCCTAAATGAAACAAACTTGAAAAGAATCAAAAGAGGTAGTAGCACAAAGAAATTTTGATTTCTGCACAAATTCAAAGCTGCTGAAATTGCTTCCAAAAGCCACCCCCTAGCCGAAATCTTCCCCTTAGCCACAATCCAACATTCGGCCAACTCTCCCACTCTCCTCCATACCTTGATTTTCTCCACTATCCTCTCCTTGGATCACCCCTAGCCTCCCATTCAAACTTGTTGACCAAGTCTTCAACTCCCCTTGAAGAGTTTGATCCGAACTCTGCTTCCTCCACTCTCAAGTCACAAAATAAAATCCTTCATTTGCAATCTATGAGATTTGAACCCCTTCCCTTATTGCTCTCCCATTGACGCCACAGCCACCCTGCCACATGCTCCACTTGCGTCTTCTAAATGCGCATAATTATACTTAAGCCCTTCTGCCAATAGCCCTCTCCACTAAAGAGCCAAAAACTAAAATTTTTCCCAGGCTAAAACTCGAACCTGGGCCTCCCTAGAACTCCCAAATACCCTCAATTAACTAGCTGAGCAAGCACAACATACAGTTAAGCAAAAATTACAACCCCTAACTTTTGGGGCGTTACATAAGTATTTATGAGATAATATTGCATATTGTATATTTGGTTATATAGGTAAGTATTTATATGGTGTTATAATTGACCTTGAATATTCAGCCAAATAGGTGTGTATATGCGTAATAATATATTTGATCTTACATATTGGTTAAATAAGTAAGTGTGATGATGGTATATGAAGTTAAATTTGGTTCTGTGAGCTAGTATAAATGTGTGGAAGTTTATTTGAATTTATAATGATATTTGGATTTTTAAGAAGTTGATATATATATATATATATATATATATGATATTATTGAGTTGATAATTGCTTATGACTTACTAAGCTAAGTTAGCTTACTCTGTGTGTTTTGCTATTCTATTTTATAGATTTTGGTTGTAAGTTACGATCTCAGGGATCGTCATCGAAGTCATCCACACTATCGTCAACCTTTGGTACTTTTAAAAGTCTATGTTCGAACTTGTGGCATGTATAGACTGGTTTATGTTTTGAATCAATGAACTTTGTCTTTATATAAAGCCATGAGAAAATGGCTTAGTAATTATGCTTAGTTTCAGTTGCATGTGTGCTTATTTATAATGTTATATGCTAAAAGTGAATGATGTTTGAGATAGGCATTATATGTTTTGGAAAAAGGTTAATGATTGGGTTGATTTTGTGTGGCTAGTTCGGTTATGATATGTTCGGGTAAAAGTATAAGTATATTAGGTGATTATATTTAGTCAATGCGTTGTAAGAGGTTTGGTATCTAAGGTTGCTTTGTTATATTCGAATTTGATATAAATATGTTTTAATATGTTTATAACGTGGTATGAAAGATTTATGTTTGATTTCATTATAATTTGTAATTCTACATTTGTTCCATGATATAAAATTTGGGTGTATGATTATTAATTAATGAGATTCGGATATGCAAGGAAATGAGTTAGGAAAATGTTCTATAATAGTTTTAGTCTATTATTGGTATAAATTCAATTGTTAAGTGTAGCCTTGAAATATATAGCAAGTATGCAATATGTATCTAATCTATAATAGCATATTGAACATGTCATTATATATTAGGTTGAATGTGTAATTGCTTATTAAGTTATGTAATAAGTTGTTATTGGTTTTATTTTAAGCATGTACAAAAGATGTTATTTATGTCCGAGATTGGTGAGAGTTTATAATTATATTATTAAATATATGACCATTGAGTAAAGTTGATAACGTGGTATGTATATGCTATTGAATAAAATATTATGCAAACATTTTTAAGTGTTAACGATATGCTATTGTAAAGTGAGTTAAAAATTAGGTTGATTTCTTCTTAGCTTACGGATAATATTAAAATGTTTTAATATGATCTCGTACATTATATTATGATTATTGGAATCTTGTTTATTATTTAATGGAATTTATGCTTTATTTATTTGAATGTAACTTACATTTATGTGTTGTTGTTCGAAAAAAAGTGTTTCTAATTAACTAATGCCTCGTAACCCTAATCCGGCTACTAATATGGGTTAGGGGTGTTACATAGAAAGGGAAGAGGAGTAAGCAATAATACTTAATAAGTTCATATGCAAATAACAATCAAATATTGGCATTCATTGATTATTCTCAACCACGAGGGTATTATAATAAGATTTTCTCTTAAACTCATGGTTACCCGTTCAATCATTCATAAGGCTTACCCATTCCATCTCTCACCAAATTCTAACCATGTGACAATTATAATACTCTCATTTATTAGCACATAGTCCCTGCATCCATCATCACAACAATCCATGAAACATATACTTAAACGAATTCTCAATGATCCATCTAGGATAAAACCAACTCTTGGTGGTTTCGCACATAGCCCACCATTTAACAATTTATAAGGTGGTAACGCACATAGCCCACCACTTAACAATTTATAAGGTGGTAATGCACACAGCCCATCGGTAACAATAATAAGGTGGTATCGCACACAACCCATCACTAACAAGTTTTAAGGTGGTATCGTACATAGCCCACCATTATTGTGCATTCATGGATATTTATCCACATACATTTCCCTATTTCAAATATTCATCCAGGAACATCCTCGTACACTATCATTCTTAATTAGATCTCTACAATAATCATTTGCTTTCACGCAATGCATTTATAAATACAACGTATGCAATCAGGGTGCATTATTTACACATAACCCACTATGGGTTCATCATATACTGAATTCACCTCAATTTAATTCTAACACATACCCATACCTCTCATGGTACAACCACATACTCTCTCATTTTCAACATACCGGTTGAATCACTCAAAATGATAAATAATACTCTTGAGTCTAATACACATAAAATCACATCGACATCGTATCCCCGATAGGGTCTTACATGAAATATCATATCGAAGCCATGTCCCTGACATGGTCTTATATGAAATCTCACACCGAGGCCATATTCTGAATATTGTCTTACACGAGACCTTAGTTATCATAGCATCATGCTATTTGCATTCCCACTATTCTTATATTAAATTAAAAACTTTCAATTTTCTTGACATCTAGTCAAAATGCATTTACTATATTCATAGAGAAAATATACATTCCATATAACATCAGAATATTAAATACCTCACGTATAATTATAATATTTGCACATGAACTTACCTTGATACCGAAAAGGGTAGAATTTGTATATATTTCTCTTTTCTCCCGTTCTAGGTCCGAATCTCATTTCCTCCGATCTAGAACAATAAAATTTACTCATTCAATCACTTTATAAATCATAATACATCACAATCTACACTTAGGCAAAAATGACTATTTTGCCCTTACACTTTGGTAAATTTATGATTTTGTCCCTAGGCTCGTAAATCACTTTTCATCACCTTTTCTTATTAAACAAGCCTAGCTGAACATTTAATCCTGTTACAACTACTCACAAATCTAACTATTTCATGCATTAATGAACAAACTACAACATTTTCATATTAGTCCCAATTAAGTGTTTTCATGACAACACCTTTCACAAAAGTTGTTTCTCATCTTCCTAGCATTCATTTTCTTCCATAAAACTCAGAAAAAACTTAAACATTCTCATGGAAAGTCCCTAGACTTTCAACCATATTGCAAATAAGTCCCCTCATGTAACACCCCAAACCCGGCCCAAACACCACGATCGAATTTGGTATGTCACTAAGAAAATTTAATAAAACATGTTGCATTTTTGGAAAATATTTTCCTTGAGTTTAACCTTTTATTCGGGAAAAATTAATAGGTTGTTAATTTAGATAAGCTATAAATTCTATGAGATGTTTTTATGAATTAAAAACTGAAACTTAAATACATGCCTTAGAAAAAAATGTAAACTTAAAATACATTGAAATTTAAAACCCATTAAATAAAGATATAAAATAATAAACTAAAGTCTTTTGCTGAATCCAAATGTTCTTTTGCATGGCCACCTTGCGCTCCTCTCCAGCCCGGTCCGATGCACTAGGTGCTACCTGAAAAAGTATTAAATAATAGGTTGAGTCGCGAGACTCAGTGTGCAACCCTCGTGCACCATCAAATTGGGCCTTAGCCCCACAAAGCAGAATAACAAATATCATATAATAAAATATATACAAAAACCCAACCCAATCCTAGGTTTCCATCTGCTACACACCACCCTTACCTGCCAATCACACCATTGGGGATTTCTACAATCAACCCACATCGCTACACACCATCGATGGCGTCATCTTCGCTCATCGTCGATCATGACAATAGCCACTACACAGATCATGGCAAAAGCCACTACAAGATCATGGAAAAAGCCACTACACAGAACACTTCTCCTTTCATCAAACCCAACCCTGTGCAATCACAGAAATCAACATACTTATAAAACATATCATCTTAACAGGAACATTCACTGAAGAATGATAGAGACCACTAACTTAGTGATTCGCTTTTACCCTCCTCGGGTTTCAAACGTTATGCCTGGATTTTGGCATTTAACAGAATATAAGCAAATTTATTAACACATATTAACAGAAAATCTAATGGTGTGAAAAGTTACACACCTGATATCGCGTAGTACTATACTCTTAGTCGATACCCTCGCTAATCTGATTTACTGCCCTTTGTCTACAACCTTGCTCAAAAGCCGAAAGAACACAAGGATAAGGCCTCTCCTATATTCGGCCAAGGTTAGTGCTTTACCCAATTAATACATTTAAATTAATAGATCTCATTACCTTAAAATCCCAAAAGTAATTCGATCCGAGTGCTACTGAACTCTGGCTTAGAAATCTAAGCGATTGGACCCGCTTCAAATCCCAGAATGTCGTAAATGAGAGAAAACATCCGATTAGTTAACCATATAGCCATTCGGCTAAGATCTCTAAAAGATGAAAAAAGATTGAAATCTCACGAATCGACACTTACCTTTACAAATGGTTTCGGCTACCCCTTGCAGGAAGATTCGGCAATCACAGCAGAAGATCAAAGCGTAGAAGATTATAGATCTAAGAATTTCAGCTTTTAAGAAAATCCCGAAATGATGAACAAGAGGAAGATTTTGGCTACAAGAACAAACAAGAGTGTAGTTTTGGCTTTTAGTGAATGGGAGAAGAATAACAATGGAGATCAGAAGATTCGGCTAACAGGAAATTTCAAAGAAAGAAGAAAGGGTAAAGGAGGTGGTGATTTTTGGCTTTTTGAAAGAAAGTTGACAGAAATTGTGAAGAGAGAGACTGAGAATTTTGGCACAAAGAATGAAGAAAAAGTAGGGTTCAAATGCCGAAATTGATGAGCTATTCCCTCTATTTATAGAAAATTCTGCATCCCCTATGGCTTTAGAAACTGATTTCTTTACTCCTCTAGGTGATAGAATTTCGGCCAACTCTGCTCTCAGCAAATAGCTCATAATTTTTCTCCTTTTATCTTCCATATTATCAACTATATTTTCTACATTATCCCATTCACATAAATCCTCCTATTTTTGAGCCGTGTAGCCGTCCACTCCACCTAACCCTAATGCCAAAAATTAGCTAACTTGAATCTAAGGAATTGGGCTCCTTGAAACTTAAATTTGGGCCCCTAACTCCCTGGTGTGGCATCACCTCCCTGTACCCTAAGTGGCGCTACTGACCATTGGGCCACAAGCCCATTTTGATATTTTAAACACAGGTACTACCTTTTAAGTCCTATAATGCCCAAATAGAAAATTTTAATCAAGGCCTCTGCCTAAGCCTGAGCCCAATTTAGACCCTTAACAGTTAAATTAACACTTTAAACATATACACACACTAAACGCATAGGCTCAAAAATTTAGAATGTTACACCTCATTAGCTAGCTTAAGCTTTGGGGATTCCAAAAGCACAATTTTTATCAAGAAAGGTTACCACAATCACTTATTTGTGAGGAGAAATGTTTGCTGAAATTTTTGAGCTCTCCAACCCTTGTTTGCTGCCTATTTTCAGTTGTAATGAAGAGAAGAAAAGATGATACTTTTCTTTTCTTTATTTTTCTCTTATTTTATTCATTTATCACCTAACACACTAAAACATTGAGTAATTTAATCATCTTGTCCCCTATGTCCAGCCATCACTCCCCCAATAGCCTATTTGCACTTTAAGGACCTCCAATTAATATTCCTTAGCTAATTGGCACCTCTAGCAATTAAAATAGAACTTTTGCACTTTATGCGATTTAGTCATTTTTCGCAATTAAGCCCTCAATTGCTAAAATTAAAGCACCAAAATTCTCATTCCTCTTTATAAATATATTATAACACATAAAATAATATTAAAATATTTTTCTCTGACCCCGAATTAGTGATCTTGAGACCACTGCTCGCTAGCCCTTAATTCAGGCTGTTACAAGAAGAGATACTTGTGGTTTTGGAAAGGCACAAGAAGGGTGCTGGATGGATTATTTCATATATTCATGTCACAGGTTGAAAGATTTGTAGGAATTACAAGAAGTTAAACAAAGCCACCGAGAAAGATCATTCTGGGTTTTCTTTCCCTAATAAGATGTTGGATAGATTTGATGGGAAAGAATATAATTACTTCTTAGATAGGTATGGTTGGTATGACAATTGGCTATTTGACACCACAATGGTTAATGACGATCCTGAAAAAATGGAGGGATTTCTCTTCACTTTCTCTATCGTTATTTTATATTTTTAATTTTTTTCTCATTTAAATCAAATGGTTGACTTAGATAAAATTTTCTTTGGGTCATTACATTAATTAAAATTCTGCCTATGAGATTGGGACTTAAGCGGGACCATTTGTGACCCCTCCAGTCTTTCCAGGGAGTTTAATTTAATGTAATTTTTTGAAAAATATTTTTCTTAGTAGGACGAAGAATTGAAGTATTTGTTTTGTTAAATAAAAGGGTCAACTTTTAACTAAAGTACTAAATTTTTGCATTTTTTTTTATTTTACTTTCAAAAGAGCTTAGGATCCAAAAAGGAGCTACCATTGGGCTCAACACACTATTAGGAAGGGAAATATTCAACCTTTTTCCTCACAAACCTGCAGCCCTTACCTTGTTCCACCGCCACTCCTTCTATCTCTAAACCTTACCATCCGCTACTCATCCACCTACCTAAAATCAAAACCACCTTCACCATGTTTTCTAACTCCAATGCTAAGAGTCCCTTCATTGAGCAACATTCCACGAAGTAAACAGTCTACTATAATGTATATGCTACAACATATACAGTGGCAGCAATAAGTTTATTGGAGATACTAAAAAATATGAGATGACTCAATTAGAGATGCTTTTAAGAAAATATTTCATGACTTGTTTGTCTTTGTGCCTGAAATTCCAAACTTTATATTTGAACCATGGACTCCAATGTCGAGGAAGGAATGAGGCGAATTGAGTAAAAATAAGGATGATGAAGCAAAAGATGGGTCAGATTCAGAAGGGTCTGCAAATAAATAAAAAAAGGGGGATCTTTACTTTTTTTTTTATTTCTTAGGATATTTAAAGTTTTTTAGGATTAGGTTAGTTTAGGAATTTACTTCTCACATAATAAAATAAGTGGTGGAAATCATCAATAAAATTGAACAAATTGTAAAGTAAGAAGTGTGGCAATAGATATGTCCATGTCTAGGATTGGATTTGCTTTGGAAAACCTTGGTATTTAAGCAGTCAAACTTGACTTGTAACACCCCAAACCCGGCCTAGACGTTATGACCGGATCTAACGTGTCACATCAAAGTGTCATTTGAAAATCGGGCTTGTTGATAATAGCTCATTACTGAATGTTAAAACTTTTTCGAAAAGGTTGGGGTTGTAAAATCAAAAACTTGTTATTCACGTAATGGTCATATTATTTACTAATCAGGATTTAATATTGCGGAAGCTTGTTCTAGTTGTCCACTTTAAGGGTTGAAAATCGTAATTTTCTTTAGAACCCGTTAATGTTTTAAAAACCCGTGTTTCCTAGACTAGCATATTGAAATAAAGAGAAATACCAAATAAAAATTTTAAAAACCTCCAAGTGGCCTTATTACAACATTAATAACCCAAATCATTAAAAATAAAATAGCTAAGTCTAAGATTAAAACATATTGAGCATGTGGCCACCTTCGAGTCCCTCGCAGCTCTAAATATCTAAGGCTGGGGATTACCTGCACAGTTAAAGAAAAGGGTGAGTTATGAGAACTCAGTGTGTAATCCCCAATCATGCAATAATAGTCTGGGCTTGAGCCCTATTTAGTATCAGTTCAGTCTGGGCTTTAGCCCTATACAGTAGCAGTGTGGGCCTAAGCTCAAATGATTACAGAACAAAATAGAACAGAATTGCAACCCAAAATGTGGTAGAGCCACTAGTACAGTACTTCCTCCAATTATAAATCCCAACCCCAATGCAGAATGTCGTGTCATAAATAATTCGTGAATGTAGTATGTCACAATCATAATCAGTCATACAAATATCACACATACATCACTTACACTACCACTTGGGGTATAACGATCATTTTTTCGGTTAGGGGTAAAATGATAATTTCACCCTTCAGAGACATTTTTGTAATCTTACCCTTCGTGGGTATTTCCATAATTTTACCCATCGAGGGTATTTCGGTAATTTTACCCATCAAGGGTATTTTGATAATTTTACCTATTAAGGGTATTTCAGTAATTTTAGTCCTATGACGGCTTTTCTGAAGGCCTACAGTCACCTTGAGCGACACATATACCCTTTTTAGTCGAAACGGTGTAATTGGGCCCAAAGCCCAATTTTTGGCCCAAGCAAGCCCACACGCTCATGTGGCCCATCCAGCCCAATTTTGGTCGTGGCATTACGAACTTCACAACCCAATCCATTATCTGACACTATCGTGAATTTTACGCATATGGGGCCCATGGGCCCAATAGCCCATCTCGACCCAATGAGGCCCATTACGACTTAAGCCCACGAGAATGTTCGTGGCAGCCTCAACGATCTATTGCCAATGATTATGGCTCGATTTATCTCTACGAGCACTCACACGCTCAAGAGCCCTCAGATGCCAAAGTTTTGGCTCATCGGTTTTTCGGCTTTAGCCGATTCACAATCTAACAGGGGTGTGAATGCACACCTTCAAATGTTATATTGACAGAACCAAAATCGGGTGTACAATTACACATCTGTTATGGGTTGTAGGTTGAAAATCCCAAGATTAAGCACCTATGAAATCAAGAGTTCTAACAATTAGTCTCAACCCTTGTTAAAACATCACCATAATATTGAAACCGTTTAATCAAACTAACGTTACTTACCACTAACCAAGAGATCTCTTGCAGGGGAAGGGTAACCGCCTACCCCTTGGTTATGGAAAGCGAGTCCCTAGCAATGTTTGAACGAAGAGAAGGTGTTAGCTATACAAATAAACATGGCAGGGAAAACAAAATAGCCTTTTGGCTCGAGAGATATAGAACCAAGCATAGAAAAAGAAGCCTGCCAAGATTCGGCTAGAGTATCCACTTACCACAAAATCGAAGAGATTCGGGAAAAGGTTAGGGACTAAGAAAAGGAAAGAACACAGAAAAGAGAGTGTTTAGGCCACAAGATGTTCGGTCATCACAAGAATAACAAAGGGAAAGGAAATAGATTCGGCAAGGAATAAATTAAGGGAAGAAGAAAAGAAGGTAAAAGAGGAGAGGCCACCAATTCGGCAAATAGTAAAAAAAGTGAAAAAGAAAGAAGGAAGGGAGAAGGAGTGAATTCGAAAGAGGTGAAATGAAAAGGAAAAGACCTGAAACGTAAAAAAAGTACCAAAATGCAAAACAACTCTAAAAAATGCCAGAGAAAATTCGACACTCCAATATTTTCACAAGCCGAAACTGTACCCAAATGACAACCCTTGGCTTAAATTTCCCCCTACTCAAGCTCTCCAAATTCAGCCAAGCTCCCCCTCTCATTCAAACTCCTTCAGATTTCCACCAAATCCTCCTTGAATTGCTCCCAACCTCCCATTCAAAATTGTTGACCAATTCTTCAACCTCCTATGCAGAGTTTGATCCAAACTCTACCTCTTGCACCTTCAAGACATAAAATAAAACCCCCATTTGGTTACAATGGGATTCAAACCCCACTCCCCTTGCCATTTTAGTGACGCCAACACCATCAAGCCATAGGCTCTATTTGTGTCATAGAACACACACAATTATACATAAGTCCTACTACTAACTACCAGTTTCACTTATGAGCAAAAATTAAAATATTTCCAAGGTACACAGACTCTCCCAAGGAAGCATAGTACTTCCTCACTATTCAACCCAAAATTCCACAGTCTCCCCTTCTCAACCAGTCGGAAACGAGGAACCAATGATTCATCCAACAACTGCTTCTCCCTAATTTGATCAATCCAGGTCGATCTCACTTGGAGTTCAGCTAACATACTACCATCCTCAAACAGGCTGAGACGAGCAAACATCGCCCTCAGATCAGATACAACCTTACGACTTAGTGCATCCGCTACTACGTTAGTTTTACCCCGATGGTACTCAATCGAGCAATCATAATCCTTAAGCAACTCTATCCATCTTTGTTGCCTAAGATTCAACTCTTTCAGAGTAAGGAGATACTTGAGGCTTTTATGGTCTGTGTAAATAGTAGACTTCTCACCGTATAAATAATGTCTCTAAATCTTCAGTGCGAATACAACCGCAGCTAACTCCAAGTCATGCTTGGGTAATTCGCCTCGTGAAGCTTAAGTTGGCAAAACGTGTAAGGAACCACCTTACCCTCTTGCATCAACACACTCCCAATCCAGTGTGCGACGCATCATAGTAGATAATGAACTCCTTCCCAGACTCTGGCTGAATTAACATGGGGCTTCAGTTAGGACTTTCTTCAGTTTCTTAAAACTCTCTTGCTACTTTTTAGTCCAATTAAATGGTATCCTTTGTAACACCCCAAACCCGGTCTAGACATTATGACCAGATCTGGAATGCCATAGGGAAAATTTGTAATAACGAATTTTAAAATCATAAGAAAATATCGTAAGTTTGAAAACTTTTCGTCTAGGGTGATGTTTTGAAAACAGTGGTTTGCAATTTAAGAAAAATTCCCGAATTGAGTTAAAACGATCATTTGTTATCTTTGTTGGCACTTGAGAGAAAATGGTTATTTTATGTTACTTATGTTTTGAAAATCCCATCTTAAAGTTTTCATGTCAAAATATGCATTAATGTCATATCATAAATAAATAAATAAATAAAACCAAATATCAACTTAAAAAGGCCTTATTACATAACAATATCACCAATTAAAATAATTTGTAGAAAGGAAACGAGTTTACAAAAAGAAACATTTTATGGCCTCCACGAGTCTGCCTCGGCTCCCAGATCCATGATCTACTGATTACTTGCAAAATTAAGCAGAGGGGTGAGTCACCACGACTCAATGTGCATTTCCCCATATAACACATGAACGGCTTTGAGCCCACAATCGCACATTGGGCCTTAGCCCACTTAATATGACATACACAAAATATGAATGCAATGTGTTCCAGCCAAACCTAATTTTCCATCCTCTACACGCCACCCATACTAGCCCAACACACCATGGGGATTTCTACAATCAACCCCCATCTGCTACACACCTCATATGTGGCACCAAGCCACTCGTGTTTCTATACCACCGTGATACTAGATCACTGTGACAGAGTCACTATTAACATATGTGGGGCCAACCCACCGTGGTACCAAACCACCGTGACAATCCCTGATGAATGTATGTAGGGCCAACCCATTGTGGTACCAAACCACTGGGATGAGTCATTGAATCATAGATATATATATATATATATATACGTGGTATTAAACCACCGTGGCACCAAGCCACCAAGACATGGTCACCGAATCAATATATATGGGGCCAACCCACTTGTGGTACCAAACCACTGTGACAGTCTCTAACACTTCCCCTTTTGCATCATAAACCAAACCCATGCATAACATACCAAATGAATGCAACATGCTATCAAGCAAAGTAATAGGTTATAGCATACATTTATATACTCATAAATGGAACGTTAAAGACACTTACCTGGTATCCCCAACTATACCCACAAGGGTATTGCGACTGCCTTTCCAGTCACTTTGGCTTTTCAGCCCAAGTAGTTAATTACACAAACTAATAATAGAGTGTAAAATTTACACACAATCACGCTAATCAACCCCTAAGAGTATAACATTAATTTTATCCATCGAGGGTATTTTAGTAATTTCACAGACCAAGGGTATTTGGTAATTTTGTAACCCAGGGTTAACTCGGTAATTTTGCAAAATAAGGGTAATTCAGTAACTTTGCAAACCAGGGGTATTTCGATAATTTTACAAACTAGGGGTAATTTGGTAATTTTGCAAACTAGGGGTATTTCGGTAATTTTGTAAACCAGGGGTAATTTGATAATTTTGAAAACTAGGGGTATTTTGGTAATTTCACTAATCAAGGGTATTTTGGTAATTTTGTAACCCAAGGGTATTTCGGTAATTTTACAAATCAGGGGTATTTCGATAATTTTGTAAACCAGGGGTATTTCAGCAATTTTGCACTTAATGGCCTTTCCGATGGCCTACTATTGCCTCAAGCGACACAAATACCTTTTCTTATCGAAACGGTGCAATTGGGCCTAAGGCCCATTCTTAGCCCAAATGGACCCACACGCTCGTGTGGCCCATTTAGCCCAAATCTAGTCATAGATATTAGATTCACCTAGTCTAGTCCAATTTCTACTACACAGTCATACAATTTATTCATATAGGCCTACGGGCCCATTGGGCCCATCTCGATCCATTATGGCCCAAGTAGCCTCAAACTATCGCGTAAAGCTCCCACACGTGGGCTCGCACGCTCGTGTGGCTACCATTTCTGTGTGATCGGCTTTTCGGCATTTGCCACTCTACAGCTAGAGTAGAAAGAATACACACCTGATAGGAATCTGAAGTTGCTAAACCACGCTCCGAGCACTCCTATGCCCAACGCCAACCAGGTATCCTCCTTCTCCTCCTAGATAGCTCTATATATAGCTAGCTTCTCATCTTCCTTCTTTGTATCTTTCCGATGTGGGATCCCTCCATCAGTAGAGTTTAAATCCAACTCAAACTCTTACCGTCCAATCTGCAAAATAAATACTCCTTTACTTGTCATGAGATTCGAACCCAGGCTCCCTTGCACCCTTAATGACGCCTTGCCACTAGACCACTCACTTTCTTGTGTCTAAAACCATGCGCAACTATATATAAATCTATGGCCAAATTCTAAAGTCTATATAAAAATAAAACCAAAATGCAAGAGCCAAGACTTGAACCTTGGACCTCATTCATTCCTTGTGGCGTCACCCCCTTGTCTATTATGTGGCGTCAGTTTACCATTACACCACACACTCTACTTGTGTCGTTTTCTCCACATTTTTTCTTAAAGCCTACCTACTAACTCCCGGGGTTTTTTCACCTAAAACTAAAATTTCCCTAAAGCCAAAGTTTGAACCCGGGACTTCATAGAAGCCCCCTAACCTTCCAAAATCACTCACCTACTAGATCCAACTTGCATTAAAGTCATTCTCTTATTATCTAAAATTTTAACCGCTACTGCTTCCAAGGCCCAATGGGCCCAATCCTACTAGGCCCAACTTTGGGATGTTTCACCCTTTACGCAGCAACTTAGTTAGAGGTGCAACAATCAATGAAAACCCTCTACAAAATGTCTGTAATACCCAGCCAGACCCAGAAAACTTCGAACCTAGATACCATCTTCGGTGGTTTCCAATCCAATACGGCCTCAATTTTTTGAGGATCAACCCTAATCCCTTCAGCAGACACTACGTAACCCAAAAATGTCACTTCCTATAACTAGAACTCACACTTGCTAAACTTTGCATAAAGCTACTTTTCTCTTAGTATTTACAATACAATACGAAAATGCGAATCATGATCCTCCTCGGTTCTTGAATACATCAGGATGTCATCTATAAACACCACTACGAACCGGTCCAAATAGGGTTGGAATACCCAGTTCATCATATCCATGAAAGCAGCTGGTGCATTCGTCAACCCAAACGACATGACCAGAAACTCGTAATGCCTCCTTAACTCTTAACTGATGGTATCCAGATTGAAGATTTATCTTGGATAAAACTGAAGCTCATTGCAGCTGATCAAACAGATCGTCTATCCTTGGTAAAGGTACTTATTTTTAATCGTCCGTTTGTTCAGTTGATGATAATCAATGCACATGTGCATGGACCCATCTTTCTTCTTCACGAATAGCACCGATGCTCCCCATGGAGACACACTCGGTCGAATGAATCCTCGATCCAGTAGCTCTTGAATTTGAGCCTTTAACTCTACTTGCTCATTCGGTGCCATCCTATAAGGGGCGATGGACACCGGAGCTGTTCTGTAAGAGCTCGATATCGAATTCGACCTCACGATTTGGAGGCAACCTAGGAAGCTCTTTGGGAAATACATCCGGAAACTCCTTTATAGTTCTGACATCCCCAACAGATGGACCTTCAGAATCAGATATGCTGACATAAGCTAAGAATGCATCGCAACCCTTGCAAACCAGTTTCTTGGCCCTTAATGCTGAGACTACATTAGATAGATAATCCCTTCGCTCCCCTATCACAACCACCTCCTCATCCTCAGAAGATTTCAATACCATATGCTTAGCAGCACAATCCAAATTCGCACGGTGCTTCACTAGCCAATCCATGCCCAAAATAAGATCGAATTTGACAAACGGTAGTTCCATCAAATGGCAGTCCAAAACCATTTTCACCCCTAGCTTGTCCATGGCCTCTCGGTGGCTGCTGACCACCTCTCACTAGCTGAACATAGCCTTGACCTGCGGCTTGCATCTGAATAGGCCTCTGAGTACATTTCTTGACCTGATGATCCATGGACCCACATTTGAAACATGCCCCAGTTCACTTCCAGCACTCACCTTGGTGAGATCTCCCACAATCAACGCAAGGCTACGGTCTAACAGCAACAACCAGAACCTCGGATCGGACTAGCCCATCCAACCTAGGCTTCTTCTTAGGCCCACCAAAAGAACTTGAGGGCCTAAAATCCCTCTTATTTCTGCCCCTATCTTTCTCACGTTTTGACGCTCTGAGCATTTCACATCTTTGACAATCTTTGCCTTCTCAACAAAGGTAGCAAAGTCTCTTTCCTTCTACGGAGCTATCAGCACCCACAACTCATCTCAGAGACCATCCTCAAAACGCACACAACGCTCATACTCAGTCACGACTATACCCTGAGCATACCGGCTCAATCGTAAGAACTCTGCCTCATATTCTACTACAGACCTATTCCCTTAGACCAGACTCAGAAATTCCTTCCTCCGGGCATCCACTTAACTCGCCCCAACATATTTCCCTTGGAAGGCCGTTTTGAAGAAATCCCACGTGAAACAGTCGACCTGTGTACCCTATCTCATGATGAGCCACCATTGGTATGCCTCGTCCTGCAGTAAGGACACAACCTCTTTTAATTTCTACTCCACAGTATAGTCGAGGTCATCCATTATCGCTCGATAGCCTGTGGCCAATATTATGCCACATTCAGGGCTACACCAGAAATACTCCTAAAGATTTTTGCTCCATTAGACTGGAATCACTTAGAAATTGACCCTCGACCCACTGACCCAATACTTGCTCTAGCAACCCTTTCAAGAACTCATAACATTGCTTAGGATAGAGCATTATCCCCAATGGCTCATCATGAGACTTGTCTTAGTTACTGGTGAGGCTGGTGCCTCCCTAAGCAGGCATATGTCTCAATGCTGAAGACCTAGCCCTAGCACCTCAGCCTCTACCGCGGCCACGTGTACCCCTTCCACGACCTCTTGTGCTCATATCAATATCACGTATTTATCTGATTTAAGAATTTTATGCATCAGCTTATAATTCCAATAATTAATAATGGATATTTTATGATAAACAGGAATTTATAGTTGTTTTCACAGATCGAGACATATCTACAGTTTCCAGTCTCCTACAGTCTTAGTTTTACTCTAGCTAAAGAGTTACAGTGCACTACTACTATCCTTAATAGTTTATCAGTATAATCATCTCAGTATATCACAGAAAATAATGTCGGAGAACTTACAGATTTGGTGTCGGAGACTCTATGTGCCACACTTTTAGTAACAACATTTCTTTCCAAACCAAAGTTTAGGCAGATTTAGAAAATTTTCAAAACCTATTCCACAGCTGAGTTTTGTAACCTAGCTTTGATACCACTAAATGTAACACCCTAAACCCGGCCTAGATGTTATGATCGGATCTGACGTGTCACATTAAAATGTCATTTGAAAATCGGGCTTGTTGATAATAGCTCATTAGTGAATGTTAAAACTTTTTGGAAACCATTGGGGTTGTAAAATAAAAAACTTGTTATTCACTTAATGGTCATATTTTTTACTAACTAGGATTTAATATTACAGAAGCTTGTTCTAGTTGTCCACTTTAAGGTTTGAAAATTGTAATTTTCTTTAGAACCCGTTATTGTTCTAAAAACCCGTGTTTCCTAGACTAGCAAATTAAAATAAAGAGAAATACCAAATAAAAATTTTAAAACCCCCAAATGGCCTTATTACAGCATTAATAACCCAAATTATTAAAAATAAAATAGCTAAGTCTAACATTAAAACATATCGAGCGTGTGGCCACCTCCAAGTCCCTCGCAGCTCCAAATCATCTAAGGCTAGGGATTACCTGCACATTTAAAGAAAAAGGTGAGTTACGAGAACTCAGTGTGTAATCCCAAATCATGCAATAATAGTCTGGGCCTGAGCCCTATTTAGTATCAGTTTAGTCTGGGCTTTAGCCCTATACAGTAGCAGAGTGGGCCTAAGCCCAAATGATCATAGAACAGAACAAAAATACAACCCAACCCCATCCAGCCAGCATACCAACCCTACCAACCAACACACCATGTGGGGACCATGTCGACCCACCCCCATTAACACGAAGTCGCAAAGATAGGCGCTAGTAGTAACGTAGTAAGGCTACTAATGACAGTGAACGTGGGCCAAGCCACTGAATCTAGAATACAGGGTGAAGCCACTAGATCGGTAAAATGTGGCAGAGCCACTAGTACAGTACTTCCTCCAATTACAAATCCCAATCCCAATGCAGAATGTCATGTCATAAATAATTCATGAATGCAGTATGTCACAATCATAACCAGTCATACAAATATCACACATACATCACTTACACTACCACTAGGGGTATAACGATCATTTTGTCGGTTAGGGGTAAAATGGTAATTTCACCCCTCAGAGACATTTCTGTAATCTTACCCTTCGCGGGTATTTCAGTAATTTTATCCATCGAGGGTATTTCGGTAATTTTACCCATCGAGGGTATTTTGATAA
This sequence comes from Gossypium rotundifolium, assembly GCA_025506655.1. Taxonomy (NCBI): domain Eukaryota; kingdom Viridiplantae; phylum Streptophyta; class Magnoliopsida; order Malvales; family Malvaceae; genus Gossypium; species Gossypium rotundifolium. Next base: position 64,551,303 of record CP106732.1, on the reverse strand, counting down.
TTTTACCCATCGAAGGTATTTCGACAATTTTACCCATCAATGGTATTTCGATAATTTTAGTCCCATAACGGCCTTTTTGAAGGCCTACAGTTACCTTGAGCAACACAGATACCCTTTTTGGTTGAAACGGTGTAATTGGACCCAAAGCCTAGTTTTTAGCCCAAGCAGGCCCACATGTTCATGTGGCCCATTCTGGCCAATTTTGGCAGCGGCTTTGCGAACTTCGCAGCCCAACCCATTATTTGACACTATCGTGAATTTTACCCACATGGGGCCCATAAGCCCAATGGCCTATCTCAGCCCAATGAGGCCTATTACGACCTAAGCCCACGAGAATGTTTGTGGTAGCCTCAACTGTCTATCGCCAACGATTGTGGCTCGATTTATCTCTACGAGCACTCGCACGTTCAAGAGCCCTCAGATGTCAAAATTTTGGCTTATCGATTTTTCGGCTTTAGCCGATTCATAATCTAATAAGGGTGTGAATGCACACCTTCACGCTTCATATTGACAAAACCAAAATCGGGTGTACGATTACACACCTGTTATGGGTTGTAGGTTCAAGCTCCCAAGATTAAGCACCTATGAAATCAGCAGTTCTAACAATTAGTCTTAACCATTGTTAAAACATCACCACAATATTGAAATCGTTTAATCAAACTAACACTACTTACCACCAATCAAAAGATCTCTTGTAGGGGAAGGGTAATCGGCCTACCTCTTAGTTAAGGAAAGTGAGTCCCTAGCAATGTTTGAACGAATAGAAGGTGTTGTTGGAACGGCGGCACCCCCATAGCGCAGCGAAATAAAATTAATCCCGGTGATCCAAACCATGAATCCATGTGTGAGGAACGAATCGTGAAATAAAGGTTTCAAAATTACCGAAATTTCAATCGAGTAGCAATGACGCCTCGGTAACAAGAGTTCGATCATTGTCGAACCAAGCCGCAACCTTTACGATGTTGGCCTCTACGTAATCCACCTGGTTTGACTCTGAATGGCAGAAATCTTCAAAAATTATTTTTAGAGGTTTTTATTTGCTTGACGGTTGCTAGACTTTTCTTAGCAAATTCTTAAGGTTTCTCTTCACTTATTACCTTTTATAATCGGTATTTCATTTATGAATGATAAAATTAAATAAATATAATAATGTTTTAACAAAACTTATAATTACATTAATTATACCAAAAATTTATAATTACATTAATTATAACATGGATTTGATAAACTATATTTATTTAAATTTATATCTGAACCAAATTCATATATTAATTCTCATTATGTGTACAACATCATTGTACATATAATATATTCAATATTTGATTGCCCAATTAAATTAATTCTTTAATTAATTTAATTCATGTGACAATCAAACACAATACCAACTATGTTTCATTCCGTTCATTTCAACCATAGGGTGTGACCTTATAGGTTCTTGTAACGTTAGTAGTAATACTAGAAGATTCTAATGTCACAAATAATGAATGACATCTAGCAATGCATCATTGCTACCTAAGTTACAAGAAGTCATGATTCGACATAACTTTTTGTGATTAACTTTTCATGCATTAATCATTAAGTCCTTTATCTCTGGAATAGATACAAGTCATGGAATAGTCACACTTGTATAGTCCATCCCATGTTTCTTAATATCTTGAGTAGACTATGATATACAAATTAGTATGACATCTCATGTCAACTTATTTGAGCATGGCCATGCATTTCTAGTCTTACTCAATCAAGTGGCCTAAGATATTACTCCCATTATGTGGGAGGGACTTATCCTATATTGATCAACAATATCCCTCTACATAGATTGTGGTATATCCAACATCAGCCTTTATAGAACAACCAGTTATGGTGTATGTTTGACTATATCAAAATATACGACTCACGATGTTGGGATAATGATTATCTCAAGTCTAAGGATCATATACATATTAATCACTATGAGTAATGTTGTGACAATTACATAATAATCCAAGAAACATACTCCTAGCGAGTCAGTCCAATATGTTGTTCTCTAACACCCATATTCATCATTGATTTTGACACTCCATATCAATGACAACTCTTTATCATCAATCAACTACATGTTAGTCTTAATGCATTATTGTTGTCCTAGTCAACAATAATACTTGACTAAGGATATTTTAAGAATAATCATATTATTCTCGTGACATTATTATAAAACAGTTTATTTGTACACATAGAAGGAAAACTCAAATAATAATGACAACGCTTTATATTAATAAACATGGTAAATCAAGTATGTTATTACAACCATCTCATGATTGATCTTTGGGCATCCTCTTACAATCTCCCACTAGCACTAAGACCAATCAATCATATATCTAATACCAAGCGACTTAGTGTGACGATCATGCCTGGCGTGTCGAGGCTTGGTCGAGATCAACAATGTTATCATCAGTAGGTACTCAGATATCTCAACATCTCCTCGATCGATAATCTCTCGAATAAGATGATAGCGCCTAAGTATATGTTTGGATCGCTGGTGAGATCTGGGTTCTTTAGCTTGTGCAATAGCTCTATTGTTATCACATCGGAGTTCTATAGCATTTGTATTCTAGGCACAACCCCTAGTCCAGTAATAAACTTCTTGATCCAAATCTCTTCTTTTGCTGCCTCACTGGCTGCAATATACTCGGCCTTTGTTGTAGAATCGGCTACTCTACTTTGCTTTGAAATCTTCCAGCACAGCACCACCATTAAGGCAAAACACAAATCTTGATTGCGATTGAGAATTGTCCTTGTCAGTTTGGAAGCTGGCATCAGTGTAACCTTTTACACTTAACTCTTCCTCACCTCCATTTATTAGGAACGTATCATTAGTTCTTCTTAAGTACTTAAGGATTTTCTTGACTGTGGTCCAGTGACCTTCACCAGGATCTACTTGTACCTGCTCGTCATACTTAAGGCATACAAGACATCTGGACGGGTACATAACATGGCATACATGATAGATCCAATAGCAGAAGCATATGGAATTTTACTCATGCGTTCTCTCTCTTGTGGAGTTGAAGGACACATTTCCTTGGAGAGTGAAATACCATGTCTCATAGGTAGAAATCCTCTTTAGATTCTTCCATCTTGAACCTTTTCAAGACTTTATCTATGTATGTACTTTGGCTTAGACCCAGTAGTCGTCTTGATCTATCTCTATAGATCTTAACTCCTAAGATGTAAGTAGCTTCACCCAAGTCCTTTATAGAAAAATAACTTCCTAACCAAGTCTTAATAGACTGCAAGGTAGGTATGTCATTTCCCATGATAAGTATGTCATCCACATACAGTACCAAGAATGTGATAGTGCTCCCACTAACTTTCTTGTAAACACATGGTTCATCTTCATTTTTGATAAAACCAAACTCTTTGATTGCATCATTGAAACGGAGATTCCAACTTTGAGAAGCTTGCTTTAATCCATAAATGGATCTTTGTAGCTTAAAAATCTTTCTAGCATCCTTTGGATTGACAAAACCTTCAGGTTGTGTCATGTACACATCCTCTTCAAGTTTCCCGTTAAGGAAAGCTATTTTGACGTCCATCTGCCAGATTTCATAATCATGAAATGTAGCTATGGTGAGCAAGATCCTGATGGATTTAAACATAGCTACAGGAGAAAAGGTTTCATCATAGTCAACACCATGAATTTGGCGAAAACCTTTAGTGGCTAATCGCCCCTTGTATGTTTGTACATTACCATCCATGCCGGTTTTCTTTTTTAAACCCCACTTGCACCCTATAGGTTTAACCCCTTCGGGTAGGTCAATCAAAGTCCATACTTGATTTTCATACATGGAATCCATCTCAGATCTTATGGCCTCAAGACATTTCTCAGAGTCTGGGCTCATCACCGCTTCTTGATAAGTCCTAGGCTCATCTTGATCTATAAGAAGAACGTCACCATGCGTTGTAATGAGAAATCCATATCTCTCAGGTGCATGGTGTTCTCTTAAAGATCTTCGCGATGGTTGTGTTTCTACAGTAGTTACTTGTTCCTCAATTTCTTGTGGAATTTGCTGTTGTTCTATCTTTGGTTCAGTGGTATCTTGTGATTCTCGAATTTCTTCAAGTTTAATCTTTCTCCACTTCCTTTTCTAGAAATAAATTCTCTCTAGGAAGACATCATCGAACAACAAACATTTTATTCTCGGTGGGATTAAAGAAATAATAACCTTTGGTTTTTTCTGGATACCCACAAAAATACACCTTTCAGATTTGGGTTCAAGCTTAGTAGACATCTGAAGTTTAACATAAGCTTCACAACCCTAAATTTCCATAAAAGACATACTGGGACGTTTCCCAGTCCACATCTCATAAGGCATCTTTTGAACTGATTTAGATGGAACACGATTTAGTGTGAAAGCAGCTGTCTCAAGTGCATGTCCCCAAAAGGAAGTCGGTAGATCAGCATGACTCATCATGGATCGAAAATAGAGTTCAATTTCTTCTCTCAAAAACTCCATTCCATTGAGGAGCAGCAGGAGGAGTAAGTTGTGAGACAATCCCACATTCCTTCAATAGATCATCAAACTCTAGGCTCAAATACTCTCCAACTCGATCAGATCGAAGTGACATGATAGTTTTGCCTAATTGATTTTGTACTTCATTTTTGAATTCCTTGAACTTTTTAAGAGACTCAGACTTATGGCACATGAGATAAACATACCCATATCTACTGAAATCCACCTCTGGCCTGTGTATTTATTGGTCCACATACATCAGAATGTATTAGGCCCAATAAATCACTAGCTCATTACTTTTACCAGTAAAAGGAGATTTAGTCATTTTTCCCAATAAGCAAGATTTACATATTTCAAATTGTTTAAAAACTAATGAATCTAAGAAACCATCTTTATGGAGTATGGATATGCGTCTCTCACTTATGTGGCCCAAACGACAATGCCAAAGATAAGTTTGATTTGAGTTATTTATTTTAGATCTTTTAGTATTTATGTTGTAAATAGGTTTCATTTGATCTAAAATATAGAGGCCATTAATCAATTGTCTTAGAACCATAGAAAACATTACTAAGATAAAAGGAACAACAATTATTCTTAATAATTATCTCAAAACCAATTTTGTCTAAACAAGAAACTGAAATAATGTTTTAGTCAAACGGGCACAAAATAACAATCCTTTAAAAATAAATCAAGTCCACTAGGCAAAGATAAAGTATATGTTCCCACAGCCTAATGCAACAACCTTTGCTCCATTTCCAACTCGCAGTCCACATCTCCTCTAGCCAACGCCCTACTCCTTTGTAGTCCTGCATGTGAAGTACAAATATGAGAACTACAACCAGATATCTAATACCCAAGAAATAGTAGTTGATAAATTAATATCAATAATATAAATACCAAGCAGACGTTCGCTTGTTTTGGCCTTCTTGACTTCCTCAAGATAGATAAGGCAGCTTCGCTTCCAATGTCCAACCACACCACAATGAAAGTAGTTTCCTTCCTTATACACTCCACCTTTAGGTTTCATTGCGCCTTTCCTTTGCGGGCTTGGGCTTACCTTTGCCCTTGGGCTTTGTCTAAACTTTGGCCTTTCCTTGCCCTTGTTGTTACGGACCATCGGATGGGCTTGGGTCCAACCTTTTCATGTTACCTTCAAAGATTCAGTAACATACTAAGCAATTGTGGCAGAGTCTTGTCAATTTTATTCATATTGAAATTAAGGACAAACTGGCTGTAGCTATCCGGCAACGATTGCAGAATAACATTAGTGGCCAACTCTTGGCCCAATGGAAAACCAAGCTTAGATAGACTTTCTATATAGCCAATCATCTTAAGGACATGAGGTCCTACTGGGCTTCCTTCAGCCAACTTACATTGGAATAGGGCTTTAGAGATATCAAACCTCTCTTGCCGTGCTTGCCCCTGATAAAGTTCTTTCAGGTGCTCGATCATATCATAAGCAACCATGTCCTCATGTTGCTTCTGAAGCTCAGGATTCATAGTGGCAAGCATAAGACATCCAACATCTACCATGTCATCGAGATACTTCTTGTAAGCATCTCTATCAGTTCTCGAGGCATTAATAGGTGGTTCATTAGGAAGTGGTTGTTCAATGACATACAATTTTGTTCTTGTTTGAGGACAATCCTCAAGTTACGAAACCAGTCAAGAAAATTCAAACCATTCAAATTGTCCTTCTCAAGGACCGACCGCAATGAGAGTGTGCTAGTATTTGTAGCCATAATATATCTACAACAATTAAATATGCGTGTAACAGACCGAATTTGACCCTAATCGAAACGGTGGTTTCAAGACCATGAATTCGAGGCTGAGAAATATTTAAATATTATATTTTAAATTTATTATATGTGAATTAATGTTTGTGAAAGTTTCGTGGAAAAATTTTATCGTTTAAGTGCTTAATTTGATTAAAAGGACTTAATCGCGTAAAGTGTAAAAGTGGCATACTAAAGTGAAATGTGCTAATTTGAGCATGGCTTTATAATGTGAAGTATTATGAGATAGTGGATGGCATAGGACTAAATTACCCTTATTTTATAAGTTAGTTTTATTATTATTAAAAGGTTAGTTTAGTAAATTAATAAATAAGTAATATATGTTATTATTATTATCAAAATGAAACCATTATCATCATTTTTCTTCTCAAGGCCGAATATAACTAAGAAAAAGGGGTTAGGGAAAGCTTTGAATTTTGGCAAATACAAAGCTTGATTAAGGTAAGTTTAATCTTCGATTTTAGTTAATTTTTACATTTTTGAGATCGTTGCTTCGAACTGTAGCTGACCCATGTCAAAATTTTTAAGAATAATCATGTATGATGTTCGACCCTTGTTATGTTCTTGTGATTTTTGGTGTTTTATGATTTTATGTAAATGATATATTAAAGATTAGTATATATTGAATTGGAAATTTTAGTAAATTTGAGTATTTTGGACTAATTTGTAAAAATAAAATTTTTGAGGGACTTGTTTACAAAATAAATGAAATGTATGCCTTGGTATGAAGGTATAGAAGATTTGGCCTCAAGTATTATGTGCAAATTATGTGTATTTTGTGTTTTATGCAAATAGGACTAAATTGTAAAAATGTGAAACTCTAGGGGTAAAATGGTAATTTTCCTATTTATGTGCTTAGGGACTAAATTGAGATGAAATGTACTTGAATGAGCTAAATTTTAATGTGTTTAGATCAAGAACAAAGAAAAACAAATTTGGATCGGGGAAAGGCGAAAGTTGTCGACTAGCCGGTTAACGTTGTCTGTCGATAGTCAAGGTAAGTCCTTAAGCTGAATTATATCAAATAATTATTTACGAACCTGTTAAATGATGTTGTTAGATAAATTTAAGTGTATATTATGGTAATAGCCAAATGTATATGGGTTAAATTGGCTTGAATGCATAAATTGATAATATGATATGAATGTGTATCTTTGATATAATATTTGGGAGAAATGTGAAGTATGTGGTGGTTTATGAACTATTTGGGCTTATTGCCTATGTGTTTAGTGCCGTGACATATTAGAGCTTCATGCCTAGCAGTGCTTAGTGCTGGTGACATATAAGGCTTCGTGCCTATTGTGCTTAGTCTTAGGTGACATATTCGGGCTTCGTGCCTAGCGAGCTTAGTGTCTAGGTGACATATTCGGGCTTCATGCTCATGTGCTTAATGCTTGATGCTTTAAAAGAAGAAATCATAAATTGATCGAGTGTAACATAATGAGTCTATTGAGTTAAAACTCGTAAGCTTAAATCTCATTGAATTCATCGAAGTAAGGCAAGTCGTGATTAATGTTACTTGAGTTGAAATATTATATTAAGAATGGTGTTATGTGTGATTGAGCTTATTGATCAATATGTATGAATGGTATAAGATATAATTTGACTTTAAATGTATTATTTTGGGAGATTCGGTTATAAGTAGAAATGCTAATAGTGAAAAGACTTTGAATGTGATAATATAGTTGATATGAATGTTGTGCCTATTTGACTTGGAGCATGTAATATATGTTTATACTTTGGTTCGATGAGTTACAAAATTATGGTAATGAAGTGTAAATGCTTAGGTTAATTAACTGTTAGTATTCGACCATGCATAAAATTATTTATGGAAAAATTTATATTAATGTCATAAGTTGAAAGAATAACATGTGTAAGTGTTTGAATGTTACATTAAAGTTGCTTAAGACTTACTAAGCTAGTAAGCTTACTTTGTATGTATCCCTTGTTTGTTTTATAGATTTTGTCAAAGCTACAGGCTCAAAGGATCTTCGGAGAAGTCAACCACACTATCAACTCTTTTGGTACTTATAAACCTAGTTTGAACCTAAGGCATGTATAGGCTAGTTTAATGCTTGAATGATAATTCGAATTGTATATATATAAGCCATGCGAAAATGGGTTGGATTTATTACTAATGATTTTATGTTGAGTTATCCTAGTTATAGATTATGTGTATGTTTTACTTGGTCATGGGTTGATAGCGATATAAAGTCATGTTAGATATATATATATATATTGTAATTAGCCTTTTGATAAGATGATAGTTGTAGTGTTGAATTTTCTTTGGTTGTGGTTGATAAATACTTATTAATGAAATACATAAATTAAGATACAAATCAACTTAGAAATTATTTTAAATCTTGGATTGTATATTCGCTAAGTGATGAAATTATAGGTATATTATTTGGATTGATACTTTTGAATAGGGTTTACATATGTGTATGTATATGTAGTTTAAATTTAGATGTTTGATCTATAGAAGGCATAATTGGTTTTAGGTTGATTATGTTCTTCTAATTGATTTGTTCTATATTATGTTTGGAATGTATACTATTGGTATATTATGAATTAGAATAAGCAAAACTCTTAATAAATTGTTTAGTAGGTTAATAAAGAACATGTGTATATTCGGTCAAGATGACTTAATGACCAATTGAATAGTAACTTTCATTATTGTTTATGAAATGCTTATAAATGAATTTGGATAATGGTTTTTAAAATGTATGCGATGTTGTTTAAACATGCCATGGAAGTGTATTAATCATGTTGTATTCAGATAGAATTGTATGAATAGAAAATAATTGTTATGACCTGTGCTATGTTCGGTAATGCACCCTAATCCGGCGACGGATACAGGTTAGGGGTGTTACAATGCGTGTGAGTAAATTTACCAAGTTTATATCAATCATTAAAAAGACTTTATTAAATGATGATCCCACTATTTTATTTCAAAATTAATAACCCCCATATATTAATTTCGGAAAAACTTTCTCCAAAGTATTTCTAGTGGGTTAAGGATCCATATTTCACCTCCTCTTAAGTCAGTTTTGGCTTTACTCTCAAGACTATGGTTATTTAGGTAAGCAACCTTTGCTAATTACATCATATGTAACTCCTAATATTTGGTGAACAACTCTTGTTCTAATCATCTTATGATTTATCCAATTTAATTGCCTCTAGGTTTCTAATCCTATTAGAGTAACCTAGTTAAGTCATTAACCAATTTTTAACCAACGAATATCACTTGTTTATTCTTCGCGTTTAACCAAGATAAATACTAGTACTTCGCTTTGGCATAACCTACATAGTATTGATCGAGGCCTTAATGAGGGCAAAATTGGAAGGCCATGTTGACTTAATATTTTAATAGAGGGATTTTATTAAGGATGTTCCATCTCACCAATTATGGTCTACTTTAGTCCATTTAGTCTTTTAATTGATCTCATCAATTAATTGGGTTTATTATTAAATTTTAATATATAAAATTGGCATGCTTTAGACATCCATAGCATCTCATACATGAATAAATAAAGCAATAAATAAATGCAATAGTTATAGCCCATAAACTAAGGTGATTCAACCCAAGCCAATGGGAGAACCAAAAGGAAACCTAAAGGTGTAAGCAGTTTCACAAACTATCAATCCACAATAGTTGTCCCAACTTCCTTCTCATCTGGACCATAGCAACTCTTGTAAATTACAATATGCAGAAACTCATTTTACATACGAGGGAGTAATATGAGAAGAGAAATACAAGAGAATAGTAGTAAGGCACGACACGCATGCCATATTTATATATATAAAATTAAAACCTTTTATCAAATGGGTCATCGGGCTATAACTATGCATTTCAAACACCGTGCATGTCAAAAAATAGCATACATAATTCAATGCTTTTTGCTAAGGTGAATTATAAAATATCCTTTCAACCTTTTGTGGCCCATCAAGTTTATATATTTCTTTTATTAACAAAACATACTATAATAAGAAAATGGAGTCTAAGGCGGTCGGAGGAAGCGGGCCGAAGGTGTCCTCAGATCTCCATCCCCAAAATATGAGAGGGGATGTCATGGTACAAATCGCATACCCCAGTCAAATGAAACCTCACGATTTGATAACTTTTATCAACAGAATCGTGTTTTCAGGATTTTAATCCTTGAGGTTCATATCGGAACAACCCTTGTTCCACTAGCCGATTAACCTCATCAGAATCTGTAAATACCACCGTCGCAATATTATAGATTTGTTAATAGTTAACAGTAATAACATAAAATCGAATAGGCCACAACACCATGATTAACATTTAATCAATTATCGAAAGAAACAGTTATCAGGTTATGCTTAAACGATTTAAACAACCGAAAACGTAGTAAAATAAAAGCATGCATCTCATACAATTGCATCACCCAAGTATTTAAACCCTAGTCCGTATCGCACAAGTGGCTCTGATACCACTGTTGGAACGACGGCACCCCCATGGCGCAGTGAAATAAAATTAATCCCGGTGATCCAAACCATGAATCCATGTGTGAGGAACAAATCGGGGTGAAATAAAGGTTTCGAAATTATCGAAATTCAATCTGAGTAGGCAGCGATGCCTCGGCAACAAGAGTTCTGATCTACTGTTGAACCAAGCCGCAACCTTTACGATGTTAGTCTCTACGTAATCCACCCGGTTTGACTATGAACGGCAGAAATCTCCAAAAATTATTTTCAGAGGTTTTTATTTGCTTGATGGCTGCTAGATTTTTCTTGGCAAATTCTTAGGGCTTCTCTTCACTTATTACCTTTTATAATCGGTATTTCATTTATGAATTATAAAATTAAATAAATATAATAATGTTTTAACCGAAAATTATAATTACATTAATTATACCCAAAAGTTATAATTACATTAATTATAACATGGATTTCGTAAACTATATTTATTTAAATTTATATCTGAACCAAATTCATATATTAATTCTCATTATGTGTACAACATCCTTGTACATATAATATATTCAATATTTGATTGCCCAATTAAATTAATTCTTTAATTAATTTAATTCATGTGACAATCAAACACAATACCAACTATGTTTCATTCCGCTCATTTCAACCATAGGGTGTGACCTCAGAGGTTCTTGTAACGTTAGTAGTAATACTAGAACGATTCTAATGTCACAAACAATGAGTGGCATCTAGCAATGCATCATTGCTACCTAAGTTACAAGAAGTCATGATTCGACATAACTTTTTGTGATTAACTTTTCATGCATTAATCCTTAAGTCCTTTATCTCTGGAATAGATACAAGTCATGGAATAGTCACACTTGTATAGTGCATCCCATGTTTCTTGATATCTTGAGTAGACTATGATATACAAATTAGTATGACATCTCATGTCAACTTATTTGAGCATGGCCATGCATTTCTAGTCTCACTCAATCAAGTGGCCTAAGATATTACTCCCATTATGTGGGAGGGACTTATCCTATATTGATCAACAATATCCCTCTACATAGATTGTGGTATATCGAACATCAACATTTATAGAACAACCAATTACGGTGTACGTTTGACTGTATCAAAATATACGACTCACGATGTTGGGATAATGATTATCTCAAGTCTAAGGATCATATACATATTAATCACTATGAGTAATGTTGTGACAATTACATAATAATCCAAGAAACATACTCATAGCGTGTCAGTCCAATATGTTGTTCTCCAACACACATATTCATGCATTGATTTTGACACTCCATATTAATGACAACTCTTTATCATCAATCAACTACATGTTAGTCTTAATGCATTATTGTTGTCCTAGTCAACAATAATACTTGACTAAGGATATTTTAAGAATAATCATATTATTCTCGGGACATTATTATAAAAGCAGTTTATTTGTACACGTAGGAAAAAGCGAAATAATAATGACAACGCTTTATATTAATAAACATGGTAAATCAAGTATGTTATTACAACCATCTCATGATTGATCTTTGGGCATACTCTTACAGGTGTTAGCTATACAAATAACCACAGCAACAAAGGAAAACAAAACAACCTTTTGGCTCGAGAGATACATAATTGAGCATAGAAAAAGAAGGCAGCAAAGATTCAGCTAGAGTATCCACTTACCACAAAATTGAAGAGATTTGAGAAAAGGTTAGGAACAAGGAAAAGAAGGAACGCAGAAAAGAGAGTGTTTAGGCCACAAGAAGTTTGGTCATCACAAGAAGAACAAAGGGAAAGGAAATAGATTCGGCAAGGAATGAATTAAGGGAAAAAGAAAAGAAGGTAAAAGAGGAGAGGCCCACCAATTCGGCAAATAACAAAAAAAAGTGAAAAAGAAAGAAGGAAGGGAGAAGGAGTGAATTCGACAGAGGTGAAATGAAAGGGAAAAGACCTGCAATGTCAAAAAGTACCAAAATGCAAAACAAATCTCAAAAAATGCTAGAGAAAATTTGGCACTCCAACACTCACAAGCCGAAACTGCACCCAAATGACAACCCTTGGCCGAAATTTCCCCCTACTCAAGCTCTCCAAATTCGGCCAAGCTCCCCCTCCCATTCAAACTCCTTCAACTTTCCACCAAATCCTCCTTGAATTGCTCCCAGCCTCCCATTCGAAATCGTTGACCAATTCTTCAACCTCCTATATAGAGTTTGATCCAAACTCTACCTCTTGCACCTTCAAGACATAAAATAAAAGCCCCATTTGCTTGCCATGGAATTCAAACCCCACTCCCCTTTCCATCTTAGTGATGCCACCACCATCAAGCCACAGGCTCTTTTTGTGTCATAGAACACACAAAATTATACCTAAGTCCTACTACTAATTGCTAGTTTCACTTATGAGCAAAAATTAAAATTTTTCCAAGGTTTAAACTCGAACCCATGCTTAATAAAAACCCCACTAAACACACTCAAATAACTACCCGTTCAAGCACATCATGGAATTTAAGCAAATTCAGCAAAATTTTAAACCCCCAATTTTTGGGGTGTTACATGACTTACCTCCTTTTCCTTAGGTCCTACCTGGTGTACAGTATCTATTCACTTCTATATTTTCATTCTCTCTATTATTTTTAACAATGGGAACATTTTTCATCTTAAGTAGGGGGACCAAAAATAGAAATTATTTTTCTTTTTTAGAATACATTTTTCTTATAATTATTATTAAGTTATATTTTGTTCAAAATTTTGAATTTTTGTTAATTATGCTAAACTTTAGTATAAATAAAGTTTTATCATCTCAATATTTGCTATGTTAGCGGAACTATGACATAAATGTTACTCTTAATAGAGTTTATAAATCATACCACAAAATTTTTAATTCTTTAGGAGAGTTAGGCATGTAACGCCCCGAATTTGGGCCTAGTAGAATTGGGCCCATTGGGCCTTGGCCGTGGAACAATTAAAATTTTTGAAAACATGAGAACGACATTAATACAAGTTGGACCTATTAGGTGAGTGATTTTGGAAGATTAAGGGGCTTCTATGAAGTTCCAGGTTCAAACTTAGGCTTTAGGAAAATTTTGGTTTTAGGTGAATAAAACCCTGGGTGTTACAAAGTAGGCTTTAAGAATAAAATGTGGAGAAAAATGACACAAAAGGAGTTGTGGCCTAGTGGCAAGTGATGCCACAAGGAAGCAAGGGGTCCAAGGTTCAAGTCTTTACTGACAATTCTTTTTGTTTTCTTTTAAGATGAACTTAGACTTTGGCCCATAGACTTATATTTAGTTGCGTATGTTTTAAGACAAAAAGGAGCTAGTTGGTAAAGTGGCTAGCGCATGGATTATGTCACAAGGGAGCCTGAGTTCGAATCCTATCGCAAGTAAAAAGGGATATTTATTTTGCTAAGTTGGGACGGCCAGAGTTTGTGTTGGAATTAAACTCTGCTGAAGGAGGGATCCCACATCGGGAAGCTAGCAAGAGGGAAGGTGAGAAGCTGGCTTTAAATAGAGCAATCTATAAGGAGAGTAAGCATACTGGTTGGTGTTTGGGCATAGGAGTGTTCTATCAGGTGTGTATTTCACCCTACTCTAGCTGTAGAGCGAAAAATGTCGAAAAGCTGGTCACACGGTGATGGTTGCATCACGAGCGTGCGAGCGAACGTGTGGGAGCTTCGATGTGATAGTTGAGGCCACCATGGGGTATTCTTGTGGGTTGATGCTGTTTGGGCCACGATGGGCTGAAAGGGGCCAAATGGGCTCATATGAATAAATTGTATGATTGTGTAGTAGATATTGAACTGGTCTATGTGAATCTCATATATGTGGCTAGATTTGGGCTAAATGGGCCACACGAGTGTGTGGGCCCATTTGGGCCCATAATGGGCCCTAGGCCCATTCGCATCATTATCTCTGTTTATAATACCATTGGTTTACAAATTACTGAAATACCCCTAGTTTATGAAATTATCGAAATATCCCGATTTGTAAAATTACTGAAATACCCCCAGTTTATAAAATTACCAAAATGCCCTCAGTTTGCAAATTACCAAAATACCCTCAATTTGTAAAATTACTGAAATACCCCCAGTTTATGAAATTATCGAAATGCCCTCAGTTTGCAAAATTACTGAAATACCCCTAATTTATGAAATTACCAAAATGTCATCGACTTGCTAAATTATCGAAATACCCCTAGTTTATAAAATTACTGAAATACCCCTAGTTTGTGAAATTATCGAAATACCCTGGTTTACGATATTACCAAAATACCCTGGTTTATGAAATTACTGAAATACCCCTATAGGGTAGAATTACTAAATTACCACTGTATGGTAGAATTATCAAAATGCCCCTGAAAGGTAAGATTATCGAAAACCCTTATAGGGTAAAATGACTATTTTGCCCTTATAGGTAAATGACTGATTTTGACTGTGAATTTGATTGTTTTGACTATGATTGTATAACTATGAGTTTAACTAACTTGACTGTGGGCGTGTGACTGATATACTAATAATATATGTTTAGATGATTGTTACTGAGCATGGCCATTTTGCATACATGTGTAATAATTGAGCATGACATACACGACATATTGTATGGGGTTGGGATTTGTATTTTGGAAGAAGTACTGTAGTAGTGGCTATGCCACATTTTACTGATTCTAGTGGCTCAGCCACATATGCCGTTATTAGCAGCAAGGCTACATTATTGGAGAGCTTGGCTCTGTGCCATCTTGATTATGGCTTTGTGCCAATCATATTTACTCGTGGCTATGTGCCTAACAGATATCGATGACTCTGTGTCGATCATATTTACCCAAGGCTGTGTACCTATTATAGTACCGTGGCTGATGGCTAAGTGCCAAACATAATACAGTTAATGAAGGCTCTGTGCAAATTATAATACTACTATTGAAGGCTTAAGAGCGCGATATGTTCATCTTGGCACTCATTGCAATCTTGGTTTGTAATTTGGGTGGGTTGACTTGGTCCCCACAGGAGTGTAGGGTTGGTACGAGTGGTGTGTTGGCTGGATCAGGGTGGGATGCATCCTCATACTATTGCATATCTGTTTATGAGATCTGTCACTGTACTGGGCTTAGGCCACTTATTCTGCTATTGGTTTGGGCTAGGCCCAATTGATTCTGTTATGGGCTGTGCCCCAAATGATATTGTGGTGGGATTTAACTCACGTTTGCATTGAACTGATTGTACTATTACTATTAAAAGGGCTTTGGCCTAGACTGTTTAGTTTTCTATTTCTGTCTATTGACTGTTACTCTGGTAAGGGGATTACACACTGAGCTTTTGCAAACTCACCCCGTTTTTAACTGTAGGTAATCCCCAATCTTAGAGGATTTGGAGCTGCGAGGGACTCAGAGGTGGCCATATGTCAGACATGCTTTAAAGTTAAACTTAGCGACTTTATTTCATTTTATTTTGATTGATTGGATTAATAATTTTGTAATAATGCCTCTTTATTTTTAACTTATTATTTCTGATGCTAAAAGTGGAATACGATTTCCAAAATGGTAACTATTTTTAAAACACTACGTTTCCGCAATGTTTTCAAAATGCTTCTACAACTTTATTTCTAAACATCACATTTCATAAATTGTTTATTTCAAATATGTTTCCGCAACAAACAAGGTTTTAAAGATAATAATGTTTTCCAAGAATGTTTTCTAATAAACCATGTTTTGAAAATAAGTAAACGAAATCTGAGGTTTTGAATAGTAGAAAGTTTTAAGTTCTTTAAGAAGGGTTTCTAATGAAAGCATGGTTTTCGAAAAAATCTTCAATGTGACACGACGGATTTGGGCCTAACTTCTAGGCTAGGTTTGGGGTGTTTCAAGGCATGCATGAAAGTTTAAGTCTCTAGAATTGACTTAATAATTTCTTGAGGTGAAATCCTAGGAAGCATGGAATTTTTAAAATGACTTCGACAAACTCAGTCTATCCAGAATATTCTTGAAACACCCCAAACCGGCCCACAAGCCCTGACCGGATCTGGCATGCTTCTAGGAAAAACCATTCGAATCTTATTTGAAACTTTGCTAAAATTTTTGTGTTTTTGAAAACAGTTGATTTGGGTTGGGCTCAAATTTTAAAACCCGTGTTGATTACGTGTTAAAACATTTAATATTCATACTTAAGAAAAATCGACTTTAACTTTGAATTAATGAAAATCGTGTCATACTTAAATAGTTAATAATGCATGCATAAATAGTTCAAACTATGGCCTTATTACATCAAATCAAAACCCAAATTAAATCCAAAATACTTTAAAAAAAGATAAGATATTCTCTGAGTTGAGCATGGCCACCACTTGAGCTCCTACCGACCCGGCCCATTCTTGAGTGTCACTGAAAAATAATCCCACAAAGGGTGAGTCAAGCAGACTCAATGTGTACAACAAACATAAGTCTCAATTAAATTCGGGCATATCAAATCATACATAATAACATATATAATTAATGATGTAAACCGAACCCAAACCTAAATAACCATCCGCTACACATCATTGCACCAACCATCACACCGTGGGGACTACTAAGTCAACCCTCCATCCGCTACACACCATCAAAGGCGTCATTGCAATCGACGTGCTCATCGCCCTTATAAAATTCGTGGCATAGCCACCAGATAATTATTCGTGACATAAGTCACCACATTCAGATATTGTGACATAAGTCACCACATTCGGATATTGTGACATAAGTCACCACATTCAGATATTGTGACATAAGTCACCACATTCAAATATTGGGGTATAAAACCACCAATTCACTTCCCCTTTACATATCACCCATATGCCCCATGTCAAACATATCATGCAATATCATGCTTTATTTCACATTCTTATCACTATTGACATATGTGCCATAACAAATCTTATCATACTCATAGTAGGAGTGGGTAAACGTACCTGAGTACTTTGTACCATTGCATGGTACTCTTAGCCACATCATAACATATTCTTGTAACATATTAATTAAAACATAACCGTAAATTAATCAAGGCTTAGTGTGGGGTACACACTTGATTTACTTAACGCTTTCACTGAAATCCCGAAAACCCGATCTAATGGTTTAGATCCTTAATTCCTACATTCGGCCAACCTTAAGCACTTTAGCAAAAAGCCATTTGGCTAATTAATTAAATCCTGAAGGATTATCGCAACCAAAATCTTACCTTGTTGCCGATTTCACTACTAATCAACTCCCCAAATTCCGTAGTCTTTCTCCCTTGGAATCGGCTAACACTAGATCACTTGATTTGGTTATTTTTTGGGTTTTGAATAAATAGTAAATAGATCTAAGTCACTAAATAGGCCTTGGCCGAATATCTTAAGCACTTACCTTGTGGATCTAAATCCCGAATTATCACTTGTCCTTGATCTCTGTCGAAATCCCTACATAGACTATGTTAGATCCAATCCTAACATTTGAATAAATGGCCTTCGACCTAATCCATACTTTGCTTACCTTAGATTTTGGAATCCCGAGTGATCTCCTACTTGTAGTCGACACAACCCAATCCCGAATTCCCCCTTCAAAGTTTCGGCCAAACAATACTAATAGGATTAGATTCCATCTTTCGACTTAATGGAGAAATCGGCACAAGAGAAAAAGAATGAAGAAGAGAATGAAATAAAAAGGTTTCGGCTTCTGAAGAATTCAAAAGAAAAAATTACAGAAAGCATCTAGGGTTTTGGCTTGTAGAAGAGACGAGAGAAAAGATTGAGAGAATGGGGTTCAAATGCAAATTGAAGAGATATCCTCTCATTATTTAAAGAGAATTTCGACACCCATATTTATACTAAAATAAATAAATAAATAGATAAATAAATAAATAAATCTACACTCCCTAATCGACTCAAACTTATCACCAATTAAATTCCTTTATTTAGCCGAAAATTCAATTTGAATTACATTCAAATTCTTTCCCCACGCCAGCAGCAAAATTACAAGTTAATGTGCACAAGGCAACTTGAACCCAAGCCCTCTAAGCACCAACACACGCCCCTTGCCACTATACCACAACCGTTCTTGTGATATATTCCATTCTCAACTTATTTTAAGGTATACTTTCCAGCGACCAACTTACACACGCCTGCAGCAAAATAACAAGTTAATGTGGACAAGGCAACTCGAATTTGATACCTCCAAGCACAACCACACGCCACCAGCCACTGCACCAGAACCATTCTTGTGATATATTCCATTCTCAACTTATTTTAAGGTATACTTTCTAGCGACCAACTTACACACGCCTGCAGCAAAATAATAAGTTAATGTGGACAAGGCAACTCAAACCCGCGACCTGTAAGAGCCACAACACGCTTCTTGCCACTGCACCACAACTTTGCTTGTGACATGTTCCATTCTCGACTTCTTTTAAAGCATATTTTCCAGCGACCAAATCATCTAAAGAAATCTAAAAATATTAGCCAACATCCAGATTCAATCTCCGACCTCTTCACGATGGTCCACAACCCTTACCACTACGCTGCGTATTTTATTTGTGTCATATTTCCTACCTAATTAATTATAAACCTTCTGTCGCACTCCAAGTTTACTTAAAAAAAACATAACATGCGCACGCCACGACTAGAACCATGCTCCCCCTACTACTCCTAATGCCTTTGCCACTGGGCCAGGCGTTTCCTTGTGTCATAAAACAGTCCAAACTATTTATAAGGCCTAAACTCTGGCCTTCATACCACTTATGCGCAATAAAAAGTTTTTTTGCCAAGTCCAGGACTTGAACCTCTAACCATCAGCTTATTCCAAGCACCCCAAGCCACCAGACAACCTACTTCTTTGTGATATGTTTTAACCCAACAATATTTTAAATGCCTTATAACTACCACCAACCTCCTTAAAAAAAAAAACAACATTTTTGCTAAAGCCCTAGATCGAGCCTAGGACTTTTCCAACACTACCAACCCTTCCTAAACCTCCTAAAAATTAAACTAAACATGCAATAATAATTTTTTTTAATGATAAAATCCATTCTCTCGACACACGAACCCACTTATTCTAGGCCCAAATTCAGGGTGTTACAATTCTACCCTCCTTAAAGAAATTTCATCCTCAAAATTTCCAACTAACTAGTAATCTTACTACCTAAGTCTCACTACCATGCTTTCACTACGCACTCCAATTCTAAACCCAAAATAAACATTTAGTATACTATGGTAGAGTACGCACCGGTATTCACCTCTAGAGCGACCTCGTCCCCTTGTACTCATGCTATCGGTTCGTGTTTATCTGATTAAAAATTTTATGAATTATTGGTTTTCTTCCACTGATTATCCACGAACAGTCTTATGATTAGTAGTTTTAAGAAGTAGTTCTTTCGATTTCATACACATACAGTCTCAATTCAATCATTCAATCACATTCATGAACTTGCGTTCATTACAGAAAATATTGTAGTTGACATTGTTTATTGTTTTCCACTACCCAGGGGTATTTCCGAAATTTTATCCTCTAGGGGTATTTTGGTAATTTTTCAAATTAGGGTATTTGAAAATTTCATAAAGTAAAAATTTTTGGTATATAATTTCTTTTTCAAAATTGCAATACTTGATAAGAAAATTTCAAGGGTTAAATGGTAATTTTATAAACTGAAGGGTATTTTTGTAATTTTTTGAGTTAGGGCATTTCGGTAATTTTCGCAAAATATGGTTCCAGGCGATTTCTATAACAAGGGTATTGTTAAAGATTTTTAATTTGAGGGTACTTCGGTAATTTTTCTCTCTAAGGGTATTTTGGTCATTTGTACAGATTAGAGGTAATTTGGTCAATTTGTAAATCAGGGTATCTTTAATATTTTGCAAAAATAGAGTTTTTGGATATTTTTTTTTATAAGGTGAGAAAATCTTGGTAAAAATTGTGGGTAGTATGGAAATTTTATGAACCAAGGGCATTTTACTAATTTTTCCAACCAGGGGTATTTATGTCATTTTAGTAAATCGAGAATATTTTGGAAAATTTTCAAAATAGTTTTCCTACACATCAAAGGGGTAATTTGGTGATTTTAAGACTAGGGTTTTTATAAAAAATATGGCTAGTCCTTTTCGGGTTTTAGTTATTGGGTTTAGCCTGTGGCTAAGTCCTCTTGGTTAGGGTGAACCATCACTACGCACTAGGTACGATTCGAGTGGAGAGGAGGTGAGTCACTAGGACTGCTTAAATACCAAGCTCCCACTGAAACCAATCCTAGACATGCGCACAATGGTTGCCACACCTTAACTCAGCGACTTAGACACAGATTTGTTTAATTGTACATTAAAGTTTTATGTAATTGTTGGGGTAAACTAGTCCTACAGTTCAAGTACTTATCATACTAAGCTATGTTCCATTTTTACCCCTCTACAAATCATACAATAATTCACACAACGGATAGGGTACTTACCTGGTGGACTTCGGGCCGGAGACTTAGGTGCCATGCCAGAAAGCCTGCTTATTTCTTAGAAAAACCCAATTTTCCATAAGAAAATATTTTGGACCCTAAAAGCCCTCAAGGTCGAGTTTTGAATTGGGCTCTGATACCAAACTGAAACACCCCAAACCCGGCCCACAAGCACTGACCGGATCTGGCATGCTTCTAGGAAAAACCATTCGAATCTTATTTGAAACTTTGCTAAAATATTTCGTGTTTTTGAAAACAGTTGATTTGGATTGGGCTCAAATTTTAAAACCCGTGTTGATTACATGTTAAAACATTTAATATTCATACTTAAGAAAAATGGACTTTAACTTTGAATTAATGAAAATCGTGTCATACTTAAATAGTTAATAATGCATGCATAAATAGTTCAAACTATGGCCTTATTACATCAAATCAAAACCCAAATTAAATCCAAAATACTTTAAAAAAGATAAGATATTCTCTAAGTTGAGCATGGCCACCACTTGAGCTCCTACCGACCCGGCCCATTACTGAGTGTCACCTGAAAAATAATCCCACAAAGGGGTGAGTCAAACAGACTCAATGTGTACAACCAACATAAGTCTCAATTAAATTCAGGCATATCAAATCATACATAATAACATATATAATTAATGATGCAAACCCGAACCCAAACCTAAATAACCATCCGCTGCACATCACCTGTACCAACCATCACACCGTGGGGACTACTAAGTCAACCCTCCATCCGTTACACACCATCGAAGGCAGTCGCTGCAGTCAACGTGCTCATCGCCCTTATAAAATTCGTGGCATAGCCACCAGATAATTATTCGTGACATAAGTCACCACATTCAGATATTGTGACATAAGTCACCACATTCGGATATTGTGACATAAGTCACCACATTCAGATATTGTGACATAAGTCACCACATTCAAATATTGGGGTATAAAACCACCAATTCACTTCCCCTTTACATATCACTCATATGCCCCATGTCAAACATATCATGCAATATCATGCTTTATTTCACATTCTTATCACTATTGACATATGTGCCATAACGAATCTTATCATACTCATAGTAGGAATGGGTAAACGTACCTGAGTACTTTGTACCATTGCATGGTACTCTTAGCCACATCATAACATATTCTTGTAACATATTAATTAAAACATAACCGTAAATTAATCAAGGCTTAGTGTGGGGTACACATCTGATTTACTTAACGCTTTCACTGAAATCCCAAAAACCTGATCTAATGGTTTAGAGCCTTAATTCCTACATTCGGCCAACCTTAAGCACTTTAGCAAAAAGCCATTCGGCTAATTAATTAAATCCCGAAGGATTATCGCAACCAAAATCTTACCTTGTTGCCGATTTCACTACTAATCAACTCCCCAAATTCCGTAGTCTTTCTCCCTTGGAATCGGCTAACACTAGATCACTTGATTTGGTTATTTTTCGGCTTTTGAATAAATAGTAAATAGATCTAAGTCACTAAATAGGCCTTGGCCGAATATTTTAAGCACTTACCTTGTGGATCTAAATCCTGAATTATCACTTGTCCTTGGTCTTTGTCGAAATCCCTACATAGACTATGTTAGATCCAATCCTAACATTTGAATAAATGGCATTCGGCCTAATCCATACTTTGCTTACCTTAGATTTTGGAATCCTTAGTGATCTCCTACTTGTAGTCGACACAACCCAATCCCGAATTCCCCCTTCAAAGTTTTAGCCAAACAATACTAATAGGATTAGATTCCATCTTTCGGCTTAATGGAGAAATCAGCACAAGAGAAAAAGAATGAAGAAGAGGATGAAATAAAAAGGTTTCGGCTTCTGAAGAATTCAAAAGAAAAAAAATTGCAGAAAGCATCTAGGGTTTTGGCTTGTAGAAGAGACGGAGAGAAAAGATTGAGAGAATGGGGTTCAAATGCCGAAATTGAAGAGATATCCCCTCTCTATTTAAAGAGAATTTTGGCACCCATATTTATACTAAAATAAATAAATAAATAGATAAATAAATAAATAAATCTACACTCCCTAATCGACTCAAACTTATCATCAATTAAATTCCTTTATTTAGCCAAAAATTCAATTTGAATTACATTCAAATTCCTTCCCCACGCCAGCAGTAAAATTACAAGTTAATATGCACAAGGCAACTCGAACCCAAGCCCTCTAAGCACCAACACACGCCCCCTGCCACTATACCACAACCGTTCTTGTGATATATTCCATTCTCAACTTATTTTAAGGTATACTTTCCAGCGACCAACTTACACACGCCTGCAGCAAAATAACAAGTTAATGTGGACAAGGAAACTCGAACTCGATACCTCCAAGCACAACCACACGCCACCAGCCACTGCACCAGAACCATTCTTGTGATATATTCCATTCTCAACTTATTTTAAGGTATACTTTCCAGCGACCAACTTACACATGCCTGCAGCAAAATAACAAGTTAATATGGACAAGGCAACTCGAACCCGCAACCTGTAAGAGCCACAACACGCTTCTTGCCACTGCACCACAACTTTGCTTGTGACATGTTCCATTCTCAACTTCTTTTAAAGCATATTTTCCAGCGATCGAATCATCTAATGGAATCTAAAAATATTAGCCAACATCTAGATTCGAACCTCCGACCTCTTCATGATGGTCCACGCCCCTTACCACTACGTCGTGTATTTTATTTGTGTCATATTTCCTACCTAATTAATTATAAACCTTCTGTCGCACTCCAGGTTTACTTAAAAAAAACAAAACATGTGCACGCTGCGACTAGAACCATGCTCCCCCTACTACTCCTAACGCCTTTGCCACTGGGCCAGGTGTTTCCTTGTGTCATAAAAGCAGTCCCAACTATTTATAAGGCCTAAACTCGGCCTTCATACCACTTATCTTAATAAAAGTTTTTTGCCAAGTCCAGACTTGAACCTCTAACCACCAAACTTATTCCAAGCACCCCAAGCCACCAACACCTACTTCTTTGTGATATGTTTTAACCCAACAATATTTTAAATGCCTTATGACTACCACCAACCTCCCTAAAAAACAACATTTTGCTAAAGCCCTAGATCGAGCCTAGGACTTTTCCAACACTACCAACCTTCCTAAACCTCCTAAAATTAAACTAAACATGCAATATTAATTTTTTTTAACAACAAAATCCATTCTCTCGACACACGAACCCACTTATTCTAGGCCCAAATTCAGGGTGTTACAATTTTTTGAAAATAAGTTTATGGGAGTTCAAAAGACATATCAAATACTTAAAAATTTATACATACAATAATATGCTAAAGAGAGAGAGAGAGAGAGAGAGAGAGAGAGAGAGAGAGAGAGAGAGCATATGTACTCAAAAGAAATAGATGTAAAAAGAGCATGTGTACTCAAATACAAAATAAGCTGGTGAAGTTGAAGGTATTTATTCTGAAGGTCTAATGCAAGCTGAGTCTAGGGTTTTTAGCTTAAAATTATCTATGTTTTACCTAACCCTAGCCTAGCCATGTTACAACCCATTTAAAAGATTTCAATGCTTCTTACATTAGTGGAAAGAAATTGCTAAGTTCAACATATGAAGTCATAAGTTAAACTTAGTTATTACAGTTTAATCTTTAATAAGGGAATAAAAATTAATTGGTAAGAATTAGCATATCTTTATTGAGAAAGCATTCAATCTATTCTTGCTATCATGATAATAATTGAGAATAATTCGAACAATATGTATACTTGAGTTGCATAATTTCAAAATTATTGTTCTTGAACATAATTACACTAAACTCATAGTTGTGGCAGAAATGTGTTTTAAAGATATTTTTCAAAGGTGATTTCAAGTAATTTCTTTTACAATCTGTACATTACTCGAGATGAGCAATGAATTAAGTTTGGGGGTGTGGAAACACAAAAATATATAGACTGTTTAAGCATCTTTTGAGTTCTAATTCATGCAGTTTCGTAGTAATTTTAGTTGCAATCCATATTTTAATTATAAAATAATTAATTTGCACTAAAATTATTAGCATATTTAATTCTAATTATTTTTATAGTATATTGATTTATTTTTTACAGTTTTGCACAAAAGGTGAAAATCGGCTCGACAGACACCTTAAAAGCTTGACCGTTGAGGAAATTTTTGCATCAAGTGAATAAAGAATATGGTTATTTAATTTTCCAGCCATGGATGGGCCAAAATTATTTATTAAACATAATTTATATTTAATTTTGATCCAACATTAATTGGGTTAAAAATTAATATAAAGTCTGAAGAAAAAAAAGGGGGCCCAAATTGTGTTAAGAAGATGATTGATCCACCAAGGGATTGAAGTCCCAAATTGTCCATATAAGTTGACCCAATCAACTTATTTTATCTGATTTTATTATTTGTAAAATAACCCTTAAAGTTCCCTTTAATTTCGTTCAAACCTCTCCTCTTTTTGTGCCTTCTATTTTTAGCCCCAAGTTAAAAATAACAAGTTTGAATCACTCAAATTTGCACCAAGCATGGACGACCAAGGGAGGGAGTGGATGATATTTCTTTTCTATTTTTGGCAGTCATTCCCACCTATAAATACTCCTCTTCCCTTATTCATTTCATAGACATCTCTTTGTTCTCTATTCCATTTCCCTTATTTTTTCCCATTTCCTTTGTCCTCTTCCCTTGCCAATTTCCACTCTTGAAAGAAAGCTTGCATTCCCCTTGGTGTAGCAACATTCAAGTGTTTTTGAAGGCCTTGAATCGGTAGAATGAGAAGAGAACAAGAGAAGCACACTAGTCTAGCTTTGGACAAACACTGGGATTTGTTTCCTAATTCCTTTCTCTTTATATTTTCTCATTTATGTTGTGATTATGAACATGAATATTTGTTGTGTTGTTGTTCTTGATTTAATTAAAATGACTTAAATTTAATTTGTGTTAGATTGATTACATTTTGTTCGCTTAAATTATTAAAACCATGTTTGTGTTGTTATAGGCCTTGGTAAATTGTGCAATTAAATAAAATCATGCTTATGTTATACTTGCATTATAAATTGTAAGGTAATGAATGAATTAATTATTAATTGGGTTGAAATTATAATTAATTGAGACAGGATTTAATTGGTGCATGTTTAATCTTCTAAGGTAGCCGAAGGTTAAATTAGTGACGGTATTAAACGGTACATTAGCCTTGCATAACTTGCAAGATTATTGTGATTAAATTGTTTCAATATAGGAATATGTTGTTACTTCACTTAATCTTATAATTGCTTATAGAAATTGGTTAATTGTTTGAATTAACATTGGAATATGTTCAAGAGATTAATTAATTTAGTAAGTATGTATGTTCATTAGTTAACAAAATACCAAGTTGTTGTGAAATTATTTGTAATAACATGAGAATGAGTTTAGTAATTCTAATTGAAGGAATGTAATTGATCTAACACATTTATATCATATTGATTAAAACTCATCTTTTTAAAATCGTGCATAGGAATTTTTATTTTTATTTTTCTTAGTTTTAGTTTTATAAACACTTCTTCAAATCAACATATTTCCCTTCACCAAATTGTTTAAAGTTGCATTTCATAAATATTTTCTTTCACAGTCCCTATGGGTACAATAACTTGACATTTACTTGTCACTTTATTACTTGTTACGATTGTGTACACTTGCACATTTCCATCGTTCCAATAAAGCATCTTCCGAATCCGACAAATGTTAAAAGTGTTTGCAATTTTTTAGGCCATGCAAAGGTTTATAAAAGACTTCATTCATATTTCTAAACCTCTGAATCAATTCCTTCAGAAAGAGACACCTTTCATATTTGACCAAAATTGTATCAAAGCTTTTGAGGTAATAAAAGAAAAACTAATATATGCTCCTATAATCATCACCTCGAATTTGTTGGAACCTTTTATTATTATATGTGATACTAGTGTCTATGCAGTAGGTGCAGCTTTGGGACAAAAGCAGAATAATTTATTTGGAGCTATGCATTATGCTAGCAAAAGACTAAATCTAATAGAGTGCAACTAAACTACAACTGAGAAAAAGATACTGGTGGTGTTCGTTTGTGAAAAATTTCGACCTTACTTAATGGTGAATCGAGTATATTTGTATACTAATCACTTTGCATTAAAATACATTATGAAGAAAAAAGAAACAAAAGCCAGACTAATGAGATGCTTTTATTACTTTAGGAATTTGATTTATGGATAGTGGATAGAAAGGGTACTGAGAATCAAATCATATATCATTTATACAAAATTGAGAACAACCTAAAAGCAAAGGATATTGAAGAAATTAAAGAGACTTTCGTAGAGGAGAAATTATTCAGAGTAGACATTAATTATGCCAGACCAGGTAAGTACATAACACCATGGTATGCATATTATGTCAATTATATTGCAAGAGGGGTTTTCCCAGTGCAGGCATCTTGGCAACAAAAAAAAGCACAGCCCATGAATCAAGAAATTATGTTTGGGAGGAACCATATGTGTTTCAACAATGTGCGAATCAATTGGTCCGACAATGTGTAGTAGAGGAAGAGATACATGATATTTTATAGGGTTGTCACACATCTCCTTGTGGAGGGCACTTTAGTGGAAAAAGGACAGCCTAGAAGGTACTACAATTGGGGTTTTATTGGCCAACTATCAATAGAGATGCTTATGAATTTGTTTAATGATGTAATAGGTGATAAACCATAATATACACATATTTTAATCCCAAATTTAGCATACTTTTGGATGATTTATCCCTTTAATTATGGAAATAGGTGCTCCTAATCCTTTGTTTTCATGTTTTATACTCAGGAGAGCACCGGGGGATGAAAAGAATGAGAAACGGGCCAAAATAGAGTAAATGGGCTGAATTACGAAATTGGCACGGCTGGGCCCAAAACCACATGGCCGTGCCTCATTAACAGACCCGAACACGGCCTGGCCTCGACTTACATGGGCGTGTGCCATGGGCGTGTCCCCGACGTGACCTGTTTGAATTCTGTTCGGAATAGGTACTTAGAGGCAAAGAAAGCCAATCCAAAAGCCTATATAAACACCCTAGAGGCCAACCCTAAGGGGGCATTTAGCTAGGCTAAGGAGCCAAGCCAGAGGGGCCAAATTGGGGGATTTACTCGAAGAAAGCCAGTTGATTCATCTCAAGAAGCAAAAATCATACTCAAGACTGAGGATCTCTCCTTTAATTCCTTCAGGGGGTTTTAGGGTTTTCTTTAGGTTTTGTTTTATATTTTCTTCTGAGATGTATTCTTTTATGATTATGAACTAAACCCCTCAAATACCTGAGGGGGATGAAACCTAAGACAGACCTTGTTATTATTTTCTGAGCTGTATGATAAATACTTGATTTGTTCTTAACTATGTGTTCTTAATTCTTGCTTTGATATTTCAGGATATTGATTCAAGCATTTATGCTCTTACGCAGAGGAGGAATAGACCCTGTCTAAGAGTAGATCTAGCATATTTAAACGGTGTTGGTCGTAACCCTAGAGATAGGATGACCAAAATCTGCCAGATTAAGGTTAAACCTAATATGGGAGTCCATAGATCGAGTTAATGCAATTCTAGGGGTTTTAATTAGAAAGATATTTCAATTAATCAACCTAGGGTTAGACGTTAGTAGCCTCGAGAGAGGTATTAATATAAATTAGGAGTCCTACGGATCAAGTCAAGTGAATAAATAAATGCAGTTCGAGTTAGATAACAAGTGAAGTCTAGGTGGATTCTTCCTCGGGTATTGTCTTAATCAATTGGTTTTTCCCTCAAGTATTTCCCCAATTCATTCTCTTTGTCTTTGTAACACCCCAAACCCGGCCCATGAGTCCTGACCGGATCTGGTATGTCACGGAGTAAAATGATTTGAAACATTTTGAGTGTCTGGTGAAAACTTGTTAAATTATGGCTATGGTATTAAATCAGGGTTTGATAAAACTCAGTTGGGATTATTTTTATAAACATGGTTGTGTTGACAAACCCTTTGAAAACGGTTGATCATGTAGAATTTTAAAATCATCAGGGTTATAGTTGACTTGGTGTATTTTGCTACCCGATGGTAACATCTTTGAAAACTCGTAAAAGTTACTAAATTTGAAAATGTTGCTTTTAATCGATTTACTTAACATTTATAATTTCATTTTGAATATAGTATAAGTAAATTAAAACAACTAATTAAACCTCCAAATAATAATTAGCGGCCTTATTACAACCCAAATTAAAAATGTAGAAAGTAAATAAACATGAATGAATCAAATAAAATTCCAAAACTAAGGAACAAGCATGGCGCCTCGAGTCCTCTCCGGCTCCATCTCGCGATCTACTCATACGCAAAATAATTTGGGAAGGGTGAGTCACCAAGACTCGATGTGTAAATCCCCACCGGAAATGTAACTCATACACAAATTATTAATAAACATGCAAATATGCAACCCCACTAACCATCCGTAGTCCTTTTACTACCCGTGTGGTCAAAACCACTGGTGGTCAAAACCACTGGTGACTAGAGTCACAAATCAAATGATGGGGCCAACCCATCGTGTGGTCAAAACCAGCGATGACCATAGGTCACAAATATCATAATGTGGTCAAAACCACGGTGGTACCAAACCCTTTGGGACTTAGTCACGATTTATCAGCGGTGTGGTCAAAACCATGGTGACCGAAGTCACAATTAATCGATGGGGCCAACCCATCTTGTGGTCAAAACCATCGGTGACGATCCATAGAGAAAATCCCCCTCCTCTCATCAATCCCACCATTATCATGCTTACATAACAAATGTCATAACCACATATATCATGCATTTATGTATAGCATAGCATCCAACAGCATATGATGGCATACAAAATCATATATCATAGATCACATAATAGGGGACTTACCCGGAATCCATGCCTATACCCACAAGGCTAAGTTACAACACAAAGGGTTATACAACAACATAATAAACAGTCTATGCTAATAAAGTGTGTAAGAGTTTACACACCTGTTACCAACAAAATTCCTGGATCCCGAAGATCCGATCTACTATGTTAGATACTTTGACCCTATATTCGGCCAACAACAAGATTAGAGACATAGGCCTATTCGGCCATAACAACTTAATACCAAAGGCTCATTTGCGGCACTTACCTTAAACCGATTTGGTTTCCAAACAAATCCCGAAGCTACACTTATTCCTGAAATCATTGAATCCTTATATGGCACATGTTAGTTTCAACTTTAGGCACTAATTCTCAACAAATGGCCCTTGGCGAATGATGTATAAGCCTTACCTTGAAAAATCAAATCAGGATAGCCTCCTCAATGTACCTTAACGTTATCTACACACAAAGCGTACACCATTAGAACCATAACCACATTGGTCAACTTACCAAGGCTTGTTTCTCAAGCTTTGGCACAAAAGGAAAAGAAAAGAAGTCGAATGTTAGAGTAACACACTTACCACCCTTTGAAAGCAATGACACCTTACCTTAGGGGGATTAAACATGCCCTTTGTGGTAGGGATATTCGACTAGCAACACAAATGGAGGTGAAATTTTGGGTAGAAGAGGGGTAGGTTCGCCAAGTAAAAGGAAAAGAAGCTAAGAATTTTGAAGAATCTTGGCAATGTGTCTAAGGAGATTTGACGTGATAATAAGAAAAGCAGTTTTGATGAATTTTGGCACCTCCTAGTGATAAAACCGATTGTGGATAGCCCCAAGGAGTCCTATATTCGACCATCTCCCTCCTTTTGTGATAATTTTGGCTTTTAATTATCAAAAGATAAAGCAAGATTTATCTTCAATTTATCTCCTTGCTACCCCTTCAAAATAAAAAGAAGAATAAACTAACAACACTACTCTTCCGGTAGAAAATTAAAAGGAAAAACAATGTTTATCCTTATCACCTTAAGAGTCCAAAATCAAGCCATTACTCCCCCTAACGCCAACTTGCATAAAAAATAAAACCAATCTTTGCTCCCTTGGTTCGAACATAGGACCTCACTGCCGCAGCCCCCTTACAACGCCCCAAGCCACTCTTCCATATCGACTTTCATGCCCCAAAACATCGACATTTATTTATAAGGCCTTCCTAGCCCATCACCTCAAATAAAAATAAAACTCCAAAACGCCACTCCCACAGCTCAAACCAAAGACCTACGCCCATCGTCACCACAAGCTCTTAAGTGGCGCATGAAAGCCACTGTGCCAATTAGTTCCTTGTGTCATGCTTCACCCGAAATTTTACTTAACCCTTATCTCACCTAATTCCCTCCTTTTAAGCACTTAAAAAGAAATTTCAGCCCTAAGTCTGACCTAGTTTGGGGTTATGACTAGACCCTAAAACATGTCTAGCAAACATAGTATTCATTTCTTTTCAAGCAATCATATGAAAATAATTAAATTTCAGACAACCCCTAATTCAGGATGTTACATTTCTACCCCCCTTAAAAAGAATTTCAGCCTCGAAATTACCTGGATCAGAAGAGTTGGGGGTATTGCTGCCGCATCACATCCTCGGGTTCCCATGTGGCCTCCTCCGTACCATGGTTTCGCCATAGCACTTTTACCAAAGGCACTAACTTCCTTCGCAGAACTTTGACATCGCGATCCAAAATTTATACCGGCACCTCCTCGAAAGACAAGTCCGAGTTCACTTCAATTTCCTCAACCGGCACAACGTGTGAGGGATCTGATCGATAAGCGCCTCGGCATCGAAACATGGAAGACATCTTGGATCCGGCTCAATTCTGGCGGCAACTCAAGTCGGTAAGCTACCGGTCCACACGTTTCAACACCGTATGCGGTCAGATGAATCTAGGGCTTAGCTTGCCCTTGGCCAAATCTCGGCACCTTCTTCCAAGGTGATACCTTCAAGAAGACCTCGTCACCTTTGCATATTCAACCTCTCTGCGCTTAAGATCGCATAGGATTTTTGCTCGTCCGAGCGCCTCCTTAAGGCGAGCGAATTATTCTAACCTTATCCTCCGTCTCGCCACTAACTCTGGACCCAACATCAGCCGCTCTCCTAGTTCCGTCCAACACGTAGAGTACGGTATTCGACCATACAACACCTCATACGGTGCCATCGAATGCTCGCTGATAACTATTGTTATAAGCGAATTCGCCAAAGGTAGGTACTCCTCCCAACTACCACGGAAATCCAAAACACGGCCCTTAACATGTCTTCCAACACTTGGATGACCTCTCAGATTGTCCATCGATTGCGGATGAAAAGCCGTCTTGAAATTCAACCGTGCCTAACTCCTAATGTAAAGCCTTCCGAATCTCGGCGAAGCGGGATCGATCGAGATAATGGACAGGTACTCCATGCAACCGCCTATCTACGCTATATCTGACTTGGCTAACCTTTGAAGCGAGTAGTCAACCCTACACTGTATGAAATGGGCCAACTTAGTCAACGGTCTACTATCACCCAAATGCATCTTTCTTCTTGGGCGTGAGGAAGCCCACTTACGAAATCTATAGTAATCTCCTCCCATTTCCTTGTGGGATCTTTCTGCATTGTAATAGCCACGATGGCAATTGATGCTCGGCCTTAACTTGCTGGCATGTCAGACACCTGCCCACCAACTCGGTTACTTCTCGCTTAAGATCAGCCACCAAAATCGCTCCCTTAAATCGATACATCTTGTCGCTTCCGGGTGCATAGCGTGACGGATTGCTATGAGCTTCTTTAAGGATTATTGCCTCAAATCATCATCCTTAGGCATGCATGCTCTCCCCGAAAGTACAACACTCCATCACCGCCCAAGCTAAAATCTTGACCTCACCATTACGTACTTGCAACCTCTCGGTACTCAAAGCTTCATCGGTCATCTGTCTTTCTTTGACCTCATTAATCCAAGACGGCTTCACTTGCAATTCTGCCAAAAGGATCCCATCCTCATAGAGACTTAGGTGAGCAAACATTGCTCGCAAATCCGCTACCACCTTTCGGCTTAATGCATCAGCTACCACATTAGCCGTACCCGGATGGTATTCGATTGAGCAGTCGTAGTCCTTCAACAACTCAATCCACCTCCGCTGCCTCAAATTTAAATCCTTCTGAGTCAAGAGGTACTTCAGACCCTTGTGATCTGTGTACACTACCGACTTCTCCCCATACAGGTAGTGCCTCTAGATTTTCAAGGCAAAACCACAGCAGCCAATTCCAGATTATGTGTCGGATAGTTAACTTCGTGAGGCCTCAACTGTCGTGACGCATAAGCGACCATCTTCCCCTCTTGCATCAATACACACCTAAACCGGTATGCGATGCATTGCAATACCTGATGAATTCCTTTCACGCCTCTGGTGAATCAAGGCTAACATACATCAAGATCCTCTTGACTTATCGAAACTCTCTCTTGCTTCTCGGACCACACAAGCAGAACCCCTTTTCTTATGACTTAGTCAGCGATGCGCAATTAAGGAGAAATTTTCCACGAATCTCCTATAATATCCTGCCAACCCCAGAAAACTCCAAATTTCTGTAACAGACTTGGGTGGTTTCCACTCCAATACCGCCTCAATCTTACGGGGATCCACCTTGATGCCCTCAGCTGAAACAACATACCCTAGAAAAGTTACCTCCTTGAGCGAACTCACACTTCTTTGAATTTGGCGTACAAGCTGCTTTCTCCCTTAGAACTTGCGAGAACCACATGAAGATGTCGTCATGCTCCTCCTCGATCTTGAGTACACCAAAATGTCGTCTATGAATACCATAACGAACCGATCCAGATAGGGTTGGAAAACCCAGTTTATCATGTCCATAAATGCGACCGGTGCATTCGTCAAACCAAAAGGCATTACCAAAAACTCGCAGTGTCCATACCGAGTGCGGAATGCCGTCTTATGGACATCGGCCTCCTTCACCTTAAGGCGATGGTACCACGACCTAAGGTCAATCTTAGAGAACACCGATGCTCCTTTGAGTTGATTGAACAGATCATCAATCCTGGGCAAAGGATACCGATTCTTTATTGTCAACTTGTTCAGCTACTGATAGTCTATACACATCCTCATTGTCCCATCTTTCTTCTTGACAAAAAGCACTAGAGCTCCCCAAGGCGATACACTTGGTCGGATGAACCCTCTATCCAACAATTCCTGAATCTGTGCCTTCAACTCTACTAATTCCTTTGGCGTAATCTGATACGGAGCTATAGATACTGGCGTGGTTTCGGGTAATAGATCTATACCAAATTCAACCTCACGGTCCGGAGGTAGACCC
Source organism: Gossypium rotundifolium (assembly GCA_025506655.1). Classification (NCBI taxonomy): domain Eukaryota; kingdom Viridiplantae; phylum Streptophyta; class Magnoliopsida; order Malvales; family Malvaceae; genus Gossypium; species Gossypium rotundifolium. The sequence goes on along the minus strand of CP106732.1, from coordinate 64,516,914 downwards.
GGAAGTTCCTCTGGAAACACATCAACATAGTCCCTTACGGTCTGGACATCTCTCACAGCAACATCCTTAGCTTCGAACACGGACATGCACCACATATGCTTCACAACCCTTCCTAACCATCTTTTTTACCTTCAACGCAGAAACCAGATTAGATAGGTAATCTCTCTTTTTACCTATCATCACCACCTCAACACCTTCCATGGTCTTTATTACCATGTGCTTAGCTGCGCAATCCAGGCTAGCCTGATACTTTACTAGCCAATCCATCCCGAGGATTAGGTCGAACTCCCAAAATGGTAGTTCCATCAAGTCAGTCAAGAACACGACCCCTTGGAGTTCTAGGGGTATATTCCTATAAAGTTTACTTACTTTTACGGAGTGACCTAAAGGGCTTAATACAGTCATCTTCCTAGAAGTAAGCTCAGAATCTAAGTGCAGAGTTTCCACTACGCTACTAACAATGTATGAGTGGGTTGAGCCAATGTCAATCAAGGTACTATAGGGTACACCAAAGATCAAGAACATACCGGTTAAGACGTCCGTTGCGTCGCCCTCCTCTTGACGCCTCTCGGCATAGACCAAACCAGGTTGCCTAGCCTCAGTACCACCGGTACCTCCCCTCGGTGCCCCACGACCTCTGCCAGTACCATTACCTCCTCTTCCTGCACCACGACCCCTCGCTGGCTGTTGATTATCCCGCCTATTAGGTGCACGATCCTGACCCTCTGATCTCAACCTAGCTGCCTTCTTCGGACAATCTCTAACTCGATGCTCCATGGACCCACATTCGAAGCATCCCCGGTTACCATTCCAACATTCCCCCGTGTGAGATTTCCCACTTTGCAGCTGCACCGTGTGACCATTGAGGATTAGCGGGTAGCCTAGCGACTTGATTTGACCCACCAAACCTCATCCCCTTCTGCTGATTACCAGAGAACCTTGAAGATCCAGAGCTCCTCTTATCCCAACTCCTATCTTGATTACATCTAACCATTTATCTTACCCCTTGACAACCTTGATTTCTCCACTAGGGACAATGAACTCCGCTCTGTTGTGGAGCTATCATCATCCTCAACTCATCTCTCGGCCCATCCTCGAATCTAACACGGTGTTCATGCTCGGTACCCACAATACCTCGAGCATACCTACTCAACCGGAGAAATTCGGCCTCATACTCCATTCTTGTCTTATTACCTAAACGAGTTCAAGAAAGCCTTTCTTTGCGCATCCACGTGGCGGTTACGATGTATTTCTTTTGATAGGCGGCCTTAAAGAATTCCCATGTGAGATCCTCGCCATCGCTCCATCCTTACGGTGAGCCACCAGCGATATGATTCATCCGGCGGAGAGATGATACCTTCAACTTCTCCTCGGTTGTAAAATTTAGGGCACCCATGATCCTCTCATGAGATTCTAACCAATATTACGCACTTTGGGTGCCACTCCGAAACTCCTCTAAACACCTCGGCTCAGTTAGTGCAGAGTCGCTCAACCCGCAATTCTGAGCTCCTTTGCGCTTTGCCTCGATAACTCATTCCAACACTCGTAGCACCTCTTGGGATACTACATCGTTACCACCGGTCGATCTTGAAACTTCGGCCGGCCATGGCCGTGATCGGCATCTCATTTCAGACCCATGACCGAGACCTGCTGGCTCCACAAGGTCATCCTACCTCTACCACGGCCACGAAGCGGGCGTCCACGACCTCTTGTACTCATTACTCTCGTCGTGATCGATTAAGAAGTTTTATGAATTAGTACTTTCGTTTCACTTGTTTACCTGAAGGAGTTTTATGGAAAAGAATTTAGGAGTGGTTCTTTCGTATGCATGCACACGTCTTTTTATTCATTCATCCATCCACCAGCGGTTATGAACTTTCATTCATTAGAGAAATGTTGTAGTTTTCATTGTGATTGTTTTCCACTACCCGGGGTATTTTCGTAATTTGTCCTCTGAGGTATTTTATAATTTTCAAAATAAAAGTTCTCGGATGATTTTGTCAAAAGTATTTTGGAACTTTTAAATTCTCGAGGTATTTTGAAAAATTTTGAAATTGAGGTTTTCGATAATTTTGGACCTTAGGGGTATTTGGTAATTTTCACAAATCGGGGTGAATTTGTAAAATTAATAAATCGAGGATATTTCAAAAGTTGTAAAACTTTGATGGTTCTTTTAGAATTGCATTTTCCAAAAGCAGTGATGTTGCAAAATTTTGAAAATTAGGGTTATTTTGGTAATTTTGTTAGTTAGGGGCAATTTTGTAATTTTATCACTAGGGGTATTTTAGTAATTTTTCATAATCAGGGCATTTTCATAAAAAGATTTCCAAAATTTGGTTCTAATTGATTTCACAAAGAAGGATATTCGAAAATTTTCTATTTGGAAATTTTTCATACGGAGGTATTTTGGTAATTTATAATCCGAGGGTATTTTGGTCATTTTTTAAAAAACAAGGTTTTAATTACTTCAAAACAAAGCGGCTAGTCCCTTTCGGGTTTTAGTTATCAAGTTTAGCTTGTGAGTGTGTCATCTCGGCTAGGATGAGCCGTCACTACGCATTGAGGTAGGATTCAAGTGGCGGGAGGTGAGTCACTAGGATTGCTAAATACCGTGCTCCCACCGAATCCAATCCTGACATCGTATAACAATTGCCACATCCCTTGCTCGGTGACAACTCACGGGGTTGTTTAAGGAATTATTAAATCTTATGCTTTGTTTGTTGGGGTACGCTAACCCTAGGGTTCAACAATTCCTATTCTAATAGTCTACGTTCCCAATTTACCCTTCTACCCCTATCAAGTATTCACAAAAATAGATAGAATTACTTACAGGCGGATAGGTCTGGGAGACTCGGTGCCATCTTTGTTCGAACCATACACAATTTCCCAAAACATTCCAATAAGGCCTACTAACAAAACAAAACATTTTGGGCCTTGGGCCCCACAATCGAGTTTTGAACCAGGACTCGATACAAAATGTAACACCCCAAACTCGGCCCATGAGTCTGGACCGGATCTGGTATGTCACGGAGTAAAATGATTTGAAACATCTTGAGTGTCTGGTGAAAACTTGTTAAATTATGGCTAAGGTATTAAAGCAGGGTTTGATAAAACTCAGTTGGGATTATTTTTATAAACATGGTTGTGTTGACAAACCCTTTGAAAACGGTTGATCATGTAGAATTTTAAAATCATCAGGGTTATAGTTGACTTGGTGTATTTTGCTACCCGATGGTAACATCTTTGAAAACTTGTAAAAGTTACTAAATTTGAAAATGTTGCTTTTAATCGATTTACTTAACATTTATAATTTCATTTTGAATATAGTATAAGTAAATTAAAACAACTAATTAAACCTCCAAATAATAATTAGCGGCCTTATTACAACCCAAATTAAAAATGTAGAAAGTAAATAAACATGAATGAATCAAATAAAATTCCAAAAACTAAGGAACAAGCATGGCGCCTCGAGTCCTCTCGGCTCCATCTCATGATCTACTCATCTGCAAAATAATTTGGGAAGGGGTGAGTCACCAAGACTCAGTGTGTAAATCCCCCACCCGGAAATGTAACTCATACACAAATTATTAATAAACATGCAAATATGCAACCCCACTAACCATCCGTACTCCTTTTACTACCCCGTGTGGTCAAAACTACTGGTGGTCAAAACCACTGGTGACTAGAGTCACAAATCAAATGATGGGGCCAACCCATTGTGTGGTCAAAACCACTGATGACCATAGGTCACAAATATCATAATGTGGTTAAAACCACTGGTGGTACCAAACCACTGGGACTTAGTCATGATTTATCAACGGTGTGGTCAAAACCACTGGTGACCGAAGTCACAATTAATCTGATGGGGCCAACCCATCTTGTGGTCAAAACCACTGGTGACAGTCCATAGAGAAAATCCCCCTCCTCTCATCAATCCCACCATCATCATGCTTACATAACAAATGTCATAACCACATATATCATGCATTTATGGATAGCATAGCATCCAACAGCATATGATGGCATACAAAATCATATGTCATAGATCACGTAATAGGGGACTTACCCGGAATCCATGCCTATGCCCACAAGGCTAAGTTACAATACAAAGGGTTATACAACAACATAATAAACAGTCTATGCTAATAAAGTGTGTAAGAGTTGACACACCTGTTACCAACGAAATTCCTAGATCCCGAAGATCCGATCTACTGTGTTAGATCCTTTGACCCTATATTCGGCCAACAACAAGATTAGTGACATAGGCCTATTCGGCCATAACAACTTAATACCAAAGGCTCATTTGCGGCACTTACCTTAAACGGATTTGTTTCCAAACAAATCAAGTACACTTATTCACGAAATCATTGAATCCTTATATGGCACATGTTTGTTTCAACTTTAGGCACTAATTCTCAACAAATGGCCCTTGGCGAATGATGTATAAGCCTTACCTTGAAAAATCAAATCCGATAGGCTCCTCAATGTACCTTAACGTTATCTACACATAAAGCGTACACCATTAGAACCATAACCATATTCGTCAAATTACCAAGGCTTGTTTCTCAAGCTTTCGGCACAAAAGGAAAAGAAAAGAAGCTGAATGTTAGAGTAACACACTTACCACCCTTTGAAAACGATGACACCTTACCTTAGGGGATTCGCTTATGCCCTTTGTGGTAGGGGATATTGACTAGCAACACAAATGGAGGGTGAAATTTTGGGTAGAAGAGGGGTAGGTTCGCCAAGTAAAAGGAAAAGAAGCTAAGAATTTTGAAGAATCTTGGCAATGTGTCTAAGGAGATTTCGGCAAGCAACAAGAAAAGAAATAGTTTTGATGAATTTTTGGCACCTCCCTAGTGATAAAACCCATTGTGGACAGCCCCCCAAGGAGTCCTATATTTGGCCATCTCCCCTCCTTTTGTGATAATTTTGGCTTTTAATTATCAAAAGATAAAGCAAGATTTATCTTCCAATTTATCTCCTTGCTACCCCCTTCAAAATAAAAGAAGAATAAACTAACAACACTACTCTTCCCAGCCGAAAATTAAAAGGAAAAACAATGTTTATCCTTATCACCTTAAGAGTCCAAAATCAAGCCATTAATCCCCCCTAACGCGAGCTTGCATAAAAAAAAAATAAAACCAACTGCTGCTCCCTTGGTTTGAACATAGGACCTCACTGCCGCAGCCCCCTTACAACGCCCCAAGCCACTCTTCCATATCGACTTTCATGCCCCAAAACCTCGACATTTATTTATAAGGCCTTCCTAGCCCATATCCGCAAATAAAAATAAAACTCCAAAACGCCACTCCCACAGCTTGAACCAAAGACCTATAACCATCGTCACCACAAGCTCTTAAGTGGCGCATGAAAGCCACTTTGCCAATTAGTTCCTTGTGTCATGCTTCACCCGAAATTTTACTTAACCCCTATCTCACCTAATTCCCTCCTTTTAAGCACTTAAAAAGAAATTTTAGCCCTAAGTCTGACCTAGTTTGGGGTTATGAATAGACCCTAAAACATGTCTAGCAAACATAGTATTCATTTCTTTTCAAGCAATCACATGAAAATAATTAAATTTCAGACAACCCCTAATTCAGGATGTTACAGTCTTAGCATCTTTAGCATAACAATTCCTTTAATTCTTAGGTTAAATAATAAAAAGAAAGTTAGTATTAGTACTTTTGGCTCCTTTAGGTTTGACAATCCGGTCTTGCCACTAAACTATACAACTGTTCGATAAGTGCGCTTGCCTCAAGTCGTTGTCATAGTTAGTTTTTAGGCTAGATCATTCATATTATAAATTTTTAAGACTCTGACACACGATCAAGTTTTTGGCGCCGTTGGCGAGGAACTGAAATATTAAGAAAGCTCAATTTTTATTACTTTAGCCATATTTTATTTTATTTTTGCAATTAAATTTTATTTTTACTTTTCTAATTTTCTTTTTCTTTTTCTTTTCTTGGTACGTACCTCTAGTTTATGACTAGAAGGAACCCGACGGGACCCTTGATTTACGACAGTGATATCGAAGGTACAGTTCATAGAAATAGTAGAGAAATAAGGTGAAGCTTAAACTACATACAAGAAGATAAAGAGAACGAAATTAATACTATTGAAGAGATGGCCGAGAATAATTCGATACCTCTAGAGGTGGCTGAAAATCATGATCCTCGAACTATGTATGATTATGCTAAACCTAATTTAATAGGAACTGAGTCAAGTATTGTTAGACCTACTATAGCTGCTAATAATTTTGAACTGAAACCTAACACTATACAAATGATACAACAATTTGTTCAGTTTGATGGTTTGCAGGATAAAGATCTAAATAATCACTTGGTGAATTTCCTAGAATTTTTCGATACTTTCAAAATTAATGGTGTTTCTGATGATGCCATCTATCTTCGGTTATTTCCCTTTTCTTTGAGGAATAAAGCTAAACAGTGGTTGAATTCTCTTCCACAAGGATTAATCACTACATGGGAATAAATGACCGAAAAATTTTATTAAAATATTTTTTACCGGCCAAAACGGCCAAATTAAGGAATAATATCTCTTCTTTTGTGCAGATTGATTTAGAAACACTATATAATGCATGGAAGAGATACAAAGATCTATTGAGAAGGTGCCCACACCATGGATTACCCTTGTGGCTTCAAGTCCAAACTTTTTATAACAGTGTGAACCCTTCAACGAGACAACAAATTGATTCATCCACCGCGGAACCCTGAATAACAAAACTCCTGAAGCAGCTTATGAGTTTATAGAGGAGATGTCATTGAACAATTATCAGTGGCAAGTTACAAGGACAAGGCCAACAAAAGTAGCTGGAGTTTTCAACCTCAATGTAGTTACCATGCTATCAAATCAGGTAGAGATGTTAAATAAAAAGATTGATGGTTTGTGTGGTTCTTCGCAGTACACCCAGTAATGCATTATGACTCAAACCTAGGAGGTGTGGCAAATCCTGAGTACCCACCCTACGGACATGGCACTGAAAATGAGCAAGTTCACTATATGGGTAACAATTTTAAATCTCAAAATAACCTTTATAGTAATACTTATAATCTAGGATAGAGGAACCACCCCAATTTCTCATGGGGTGGTCAAGGAAATCAGAGACAACAACCCCCTCCAAACTTCTAACAACAGCCCTACCCATAAGAAAAGAAGTCGAATCTTGAGGAGATGCTGACAAAATTCATAGCGGTGTCAGAAACTCGTTTCCAAAACACCGAAACAACACTTAAAAATCAAAAAGCATCGATTAAAGGAATTGAGAACCAGTTAGGGCAACTCGCTAAGCTGATCCCCGAACGACCACAAGGTAGCTTTCCAAGTAACACTAAGACTAACCCAAAAGAGCAACTTCAAGCCATAACCGCTCAGAATAGTGAAGGGTTAGTAGATTCTAAACTTGAGCCAAGGCAATAACCTGTGGTAAGTGAAGGTAAGGTTAAGGTAAGCCAAAAAAAGCCAAAACTGGTAATTAAAGAATACCAACCTCGCATACCATATCCCGATGTGATGAAGAAAGACAATTCAGACGAATAGTTCGGTAAGTTTCTTAAACTTTTAAAGAAATTACATATTAACTTACCATTTCTTAAAGCTCTTTAGCAGATGCCAGATTCAAGGAAATTTTTAAAAGAGCTTTTGAAAAATAAGCGGAAGTTAGACGAGGAGTCGCATGTGGAATTAAACTCAATGTGCTTAGTAATGTTGCAAAACAAACTACCAGAAAAATTAAAAGATCAAGGGAGTTTTACAATTCCATGTTTAATTGGTAGTTTAACTATTAATAACAGGTTAGCTGATTTAGGGGCGAGCATAAATGTTATGCCTTATAAAATGTTTAAACAACTAGGTCTAGTGAAACCTAAACAAACTAGAATGAGTATTCAATTAGCTAATAAGACTATTCGAATTCCTAGGGGTATAATTGAATATGTACTCGTTAAAATTGACAAATCATATTCCCCGTAGATTTTGTTGTTTTAGATATGGATGAGGAAAATACGGTTCCTTTAATTTTAGGAAGGCCCTTTTTAGCAACTGCCAAATCTAAAATTGATGTTAGTATAGGTGAACTCACACTTCGTGTAGGTGACGAATCAATCAGTCTTCAAGCTCTCAACTCAGCTAGGACATCGAATAACAACGGTGAGAACATAAATTCTATTGATAATCATTCGGTTCAACCTTCTTTATAGGAAGCACCACGGCACTACATATCTGAGCCAGTTCACAAACCTCATGCCATTAAAGAAGAAATTTATGAGGAATGAAGGCTTCAGATTGATGAACTAGACGAGTCGAAGGAACAGTTCAAGGAGAAATCAAAACCACACGAAGTGAAACTGAAAGAACCCTCAGACAAACTGATAGGAACATGAAATCACTTCAAAATAGGAGATCATGTACTATTAGATAAAATAGACCCTTGAATCACCATATCAAACCTGAATACAAACGAAGAGATCCCTTTTAAGGTACTTAATGTCTTCCCATATGGCACAGTTGAGGTAAGCAATTCTACATTCGGCACTTTTAAGGTAAATGCTACTCGACTCAAACTATATAATGATAGCATAAGAAAAGATTTTTCACTCCTCAAACCACCATGATTGTGCGAATGAGAGGTAAGTCTAGCTTAAGACTTTAAACGAGCGCTTCTCGGGAGGCAACTCGAGCACTAACCCCATTTATTTTTATTTTCTTTCTTTTAGCACTTAACTACAAACTAACCAAGTTAATGAAGCGCAGATTTCTGCACCACATGGCCTTGCACACGACCGTGGCCGTGGCTGTATGGATACTATGGATTTTCGTACTGGCATGACAGAGATAGTACGAAACAGGACGAAAAATATCTTCAAGCCACGGGCTCTGAGTAAACACCACGGCTATGCGACACAGCCGTGGCTGACACTGTTTTATCAACACGAGGGTGGCAACCTGAATAACAGGCGCGGGAGAAATGAATGAACCATCGCACTACCGTACGATACGGTAGTGTGACACGACATGCCCATGAAACACGAGTGTAGGGATGTACTAGAGCTGAAAATTTTATTTAAACTACCTACTCCCCTTCCTATCTACTCTCCATTCCCTTCTTCCACAACCTTTACACTCTCCTTCCCTTTCATTCCCTCCTTCTTCATTTTCCAAACTCTTGATCTACACTTCATCCATGTCAAAGAAATAGAAGGATCCTATCCCAGTCTCCCTGTGTGAGACCGATCTACATAAGTTCATGTCGGTCGCTTCATTAACATGACAGAAAAGGACCTTTGAGTCCATTTATTTTCTCTTTTTATTTTCTCGTCTCTTTTAATTTCCTTATCTTTATCTCTCTTGTGCTAAATCTATATTACTAAATTTTGAATTTTTTTATTTAGGTTTTTTAGGCTGCTTGGGAATCACACCACCACGACCCTAGTAACCACCCCTACCGATGCCTCCTCCTCCAACTCAAGGATTCCATTCAAATATTCAGGAAGTTTCACTTCTCTCCCTCTCTTTTAATTTTCTTATTATATGATTATTATATATCTTGGTACATTGAGGGAAATGTACATCTTAAGTGTGGGGGTGAAAATTTATTTAGAAAAGTTCCTAAGTTTTTGCATTATTCTGAAATCCCTAAATGATATTTTGTCTTAAGTAATTCTCTCATATCACTAATTAGAATGAAATTCCTGTTGATTTATGATTTTTATTGATATGTTTCGAATTAAGTCATTGATAATTATACAGTGATGTTTAGACTTTAAGATACTAGAGAATCAAGCATGATGAGTCTATTTTCAAAAATTAAAATTTTGTTAGGTTGTCTACCTGAATCTAATTATTACCTTGAAGTTTAAAATTTACAAGGTTGTCATCAAAAACCCAAAATTTTTGTGAGATTTTGAACCTCTTAGAGCATACATTCTTTTCATGCTCACTTTATTGATTATGAGTGTGTCACTTAGGATTTAACCCACTTACTCCACTAAAAGCCTACCCTCACAATTAACCCCTAGTGAACCCCTTTGATCATAACAACCCTTTTATTGATTCACCCACTATTGTTAACCCAAAACCCATCTTGTATTTGTTTTCACCATTCCTCTTGACTATCCTTTTTATCGAGATTTGATTTTGAATAGTTACCTAACTATGTTCTATATTTCAGTTATTAAAATTCTTTCTTATTATACTTTATTTATTTTGAAAAATATATATATATTCATCATTAGTTCTATAATTAATTGAGCTTATACGTTTAAATTCCACATCTTGAAGAAAAAGCTCGTATTATTAGTATTACAAGTTTTCAATTAATGTAATTATTTAGGATTAGTTCATTTTTTCTAGTTAGGTGAATTGTCAATTCAATCTTGATTCTAAACCTTCAAATTCAGCCTTTATCCACACCTTTGACTTAAGCCCCATTACAACCTTTTAAAGACCTTTCAATTTGTGTATCGTCTCATTTTATAGTGGTGGAGATTTGATTTTCAAGCAAGCCTATGGGATTAACTTTTCATGTTCGACTTTTGAGAGCTTACTTTTGAACCTCAAACACTTTGAGTGATTTGAGTGAATCTTTAGTGAGGATGTCAACTCTTGTCAATTTTGAATTAAAGGTAATTATTTAGATATGGGAAACACCTATATATTTTTTCGTGCCAAAAACTATGACTTTGATTGTTTGAATCTTTAGGACTCTTTGAGTTAAATTATCCATGTATAAATTATCTATAAATTATGATGAAACATTGTAACACCCCGAATTTGGGTCTAAAAGTATTGGGCCTATTGGGCTTTGGGCTTTGGATCTCAAAAAATTTTAAGTGAGCGAGAAAAATGACAATTGGCATGTGGGCTTTGAGGATTAATGAATTTGGATGTCTAGGAGAGTTGGAGATGTCCTGGGATTAAGTAAAGGTATAGGAAAAATTTTAGTTTTAGCCCAAGGGAACTGTGACTTCAGTTAGTAGGCTTTTTAAATAAATGAAGAAGAAATAGAACACAAATGGGCTTGTGGTCCAGTGGCAAGTGGCACCACTTGGGGAGCTATAAGGTGGCGTGTTTTCAGCTGAGGAGGTCCAAGGTTTGAGCATTAGAAGTGGAATTTTCTAGAGTGTTTATTTTACTGTATGGACGGCCAGAGTTATGTGGTTTTGAACCTTACCGTGGAGAGTTTGAAGTAAGCAAGTGTGTTGGATGTGGAGGAACTTTCGAATAAGATTAAGGTGTTATCAGGGAGAAAAGTCAGGAGATGAGGAAAAGGAGGAGTTAGTGCCGAATGGGACTGTGGAGAAAGGAGTGTTCGGCTGCTGGCTATATAAAGGGGTGCCAAATTCATTGAAGGGTTCATTGGGTTCTATTATTTCTTCCTATTCTCCCCCTCAGCCGAATTCTTTCATTTGCCGAAAATAAAACCCATCATTCTTTTTGCCAAAATTCCTATTAGAGTTGTGTTCTCCTTCTTTCTCTGAAAGCTGAAATCTCTTAAAGCCAAATTTCTTTTTGTCGAATTCTCTCTTAGCCAAACCCCTCTATTGCTGAATTTCCAACATCTTCTCTTGCCGAAATTTCCATTTTTTTCCAAACACTTATTGTTTCCTCCATCACAAACCAATTTTGATCTACTCTCAGTCAAGGTTAAAAGTCGAATCTCATTCGGTAGTTATCTAGGCCGCAGGATCTAAGGTTGGATTTGGTAAGTATTCTGTTAACTCCCCTTAGTACATTTTGTTAAAAGTCAAAGGCCATCTAATTTTTCATTATTGTTGATCTTGTTTTAAGAAGGGTAAGGTTCGGAGATCGCAAGCGTGGTAGGATCATTAGCAAGGGTAAGTACACTCAACTCGGTTATGGTTAAAGTGAATGGCCGAATGTGTGGATGACTTGTGTGGATTACGAGTCACTCAGATTTTGATGGTGTATGTGTGAGTGAAGATCTAGGGAACACTTGTGATTAATAGCTAAGGAAGGGCTATTAGAACCCGGTGGCATATGGTAAGGTTACGGTAAGGTTTTGGCTTTTAAGTAAATATATTGATTAAGTATGAGTGGTTGATTGAAGGTTGGTTTGTTGTAGGATCAAGGCTAAGGATAGGATAGCACATCGCAGTAACCAGGTGTGTACAAACACTACACACACATACCGGCAACGTTAGAAAGCTGAAAGGCCAAGGTGGCTAAATGGGCCCGGTGGGCCTTAAGGCTAGGGTTGATGAGTTTGTTTGGTTTGGTGTATGAATTGAGTCTGTCAAGCATAATACATGATCTGGAATTGTTTTGGGCCTAACAGGCCATAAGGATGTGATTTGGGCCTATGGGCCGTAAGGATGTAAAATGGGTTGATGGGCTTTATGGAGCGTAGACTAGTATGCTAGGGTTTTATGGACTTTAAGCTTAGTACTGAACAACTCTTAAACCGCATAAGACTTTCTAATAATTAAACATGTCCGTGAACAAGTCGCTGGGTTAGAGTGTGGCAATGGACATATGCATGTCTAGGATTGGATCTAGGGAGAGCTTGGTACTTAAGCGGTCCTAGTGGCCCACCTCCTCTTCTCTTGAATCCTACCTGGTGCATAGTATCTGTTCACTCTAGCCGTAAGGACTTGTTAATGGGCCAAAGTCGATAATTAAAACCCGAGAGGGACCAAATACCTTTGATTTGAAAATTACCAAAATACCCTTAGTTTGAAATTGACCAAAATACCCTTAGATTTGCAAAATTACCCAAATACCCCTTATTTGAAAATTACCAAAATACCCTTAATTTGAAATTTACCAAAATACCCTTAGATTTGCAAAATTACCCAAATACCCTTATTTGAAAATTACCAAAATACCCTTAGTTTGAAATTTACCAAAATACCATTAGATTTCCAAATTACCCAAATACCCCTAATTTCAAAATTACCAAAATACCCTTAGTTTGATCATTTCTAAAATATCCTTAGATCTGTAAAATTACTAAAATAGTAATGATTTGTAAAATGATCGAAATACCCCTGATTTGCAAAATTACCAAAATGTCCCCGATTTACAAACTTTTGAAGTACCCCTATTTTGTAAAATTATGAAAATACCCCTATATGGTAGAATTACGATAATACCCCTATAAGGTAGAATTACGAAAGTACCATTGATTATGAAATGGCTAAAATACCCCTATGTGATTAATATGAATTTTATGGATGTTACTCATGTGCATGCTGCATTCATATGATATTCTGTTTAGGATGCATATGGGTGGAAAATTATGGTACAGAGGAAGATTTGAGGATCGTATTGTCGCATGGCCATGGATCCACCAGTGGCTTTAAGCCCATTATATGATTAGCAGCTTTGCTGCAACATTAGGTAGTACCACAACTAGGCTACCTTTGGTGTGTAGAGAATGGGTGGGTTGATTTAGAAATCCCCACAGGTGTATAAGGTTGAAAGGGAAAATGTGTGTGTAGCAGATGGATTGTTGGGGTAGGTTTTGCATTACCTTATTTGCTTATGATATGATATGATATGATATGATATGATATGATATGATATGATATGATATGATATGATATGAGGTTATTGTGGGCTAAGGCCCAAGACCACTGATTTTTATAAGGCTTAGGCCTAATGTGAATATTTGTATGTTGATTTGATTATCAAGGGTTGTACACAATGAGTTTTGAAACTCACACCCTTTAATTTAATGTTTCGAGTAATCCTGAATAGACGACTCGACGTGGAAGAGGACTCGGAGATGGCCACACTACAAGCTGATCAAATGTTTTAATTTGTTTAAATAAATTTGTTTTGAATACTTTGTTTTTTTGTTGGATTGTAATAAGGCCATGTAACTCCTAACTGACTTTGGATTTTGGGTTTATTATTATTGTTTCAACTATCCGCTTAATAAATTTCATAAAATTTCTAAAGATAACATGGTTTTCTAAATAACTTAACATATGAACGCTTTCCTAAAATATAGGCTTTTATTCTTAACTTAACAAGATATATATGGGATTTTGGGCTTTTGGGCCTTAAATTTTTAAATTTTAAAATCATTTTGAAGTGTGCCTTTAGTGTGACATTGCAAACTCAAGCCTAACTTCTAGGTCGGGTTTGGGGTGTTACAAACATTATCAATGAATATTATGAATTGAGGAAGTTCATTTTAATTGTGAGTTGAGAATTTTTCTTAAGGATAAGCAAAAGCTTAAGTGTGGTGGTATTTGATAAACCATAATATACACATATTTTAATCCCACATTTAGCATACTTTTGGATGATTTATCCCTTTAATTATGGAAATAAGTGCTCTTAATCCTTTGTTTTCATGTTTTATACTCAGGAGAGTACCGGAGGATGAAAAGAACGAGAAACGGGCTGAAAATGGAGTAAATGAGCCGAATTACAAAATCAGCATAGCCTGGGCCCAAGACCACATGACCGTGCCTTATTAACAGACTCGAACACGGTATGGCCTCGACTTACACGGGTGTGTGCCATGGGCGTGTCCCTGACGTGATCTATTTGAATTTTAATCGGAATAGGGTACTTAGAGGCAAAGTGTAACACCCTGGTTTAGGGGCTAGGCAATTCGGGTATAATTAGGGTGTTGGAAGGTTTTTGGGTGTGCTTGGGATGTGTTTTAGAGGTTTAAGAATGCTCGGATGAAAGGGGAAGGCTTTGGAAAATTTTGGATTTTTAGTGGAAAAGGGAAACGGGCCAAAGGAGGCCTTAAGAATAATTTTCGGTAAATTATGGCACAAGAATGGCCTTGCAAAGTGGCTTCACACGCCGCTAATGGGTGGAAGTAAGCGCCATTGAGGGCTTGGGTTCGAGTCAAGCGGCAACAAAGGTGGTTTTAATATTTTTGGGTTATGGCGCTACAGAATGGAAGCCTTAAAAGGAGTTAGGCGTGTTTTGACACAAAGAACTCGTTGGTCAAGTGGCTACCGTGCGTCACTTAGGCGCTGGAGGGAAGAGAGAGCGCGGGTTTGAGGGCTGGAGCAGCAGTTTGGGCGTTTTATATTTTGCTTGTGATGGGCTGAGGTAGGAAGGTTTAAAGATAAATGTTGGGGCTTTATGGCATAAAAATCAAAGTGGCCGAATGGCCTGGGGCGCTGCTTGGCTGCTGGTTTCCCCAGGTCCTGCGTTCGAACCATGGAGGCTGCAGGTGGGGTTTTCTTTTGCTGCTGACATGAAGAGGTGGCGTGAAGGTGGAGGGCACCAGGGAGTTACATTGGATTAAGCTGCTGCTGCTTTATTTTCTTTAAATTCGGTTGGTAAGTAAGTGATAATTTATTTTATTTATTTTAGATAATTGTAGGATTATTTTATTTAGTTTAAATTAGTAAATAAGAGTTGTGATTGGTTTATTTAAATTTGATAAGGAGATAGAATATGGGATAAATTAGAGAAGAGGACTAATTCAAATTAGATTGAATTAGTATGTGGTGCTGATTTTGGAGTCTTCTAGGGTGCCGAACTCTTTAAATAGGGGAGGTGCTCACCTTTTGCCTTTTCTCATTTGCCCTCTTGTCAATTTTGCTTCACAAATTCTCCATTTGTTCTCCTCATTTCCCTAAGCCAAACCTTCATTGCTATTTTCCTTCTTTCTATTTCTTTTTAATCCTTGGTCAAATCACTCACCCTTTCATCTCTCTTCTCTTCCATTTGGTGCTAAATCAAAAGTGCACCCCTATACCTTTCTTTCCTCTTTTCAAACCTTTTGGTCGAAACCCTATTCCCTTTCCATTGGGTTTCTTTTGTTAGTGAATCTACACCCCACCCTTGTGTCAATTTCCTTTCTTCAATTTGGTAGCACCTTGGCGAATATTAGCATAGATCTCTTCGGTTTTCGTTTGTAAACCGTTGTTGAAGGTACTCTAGGATTCGAGGTATTCATCAAGCCTCGATTGCTAGCGATCGACTTGGTAAGTGGTGGTAAGGGTTTATCTTGGTAAGTTATGTATTTGGAATTCGATTAAGACTAAGGTTGTTAAGTATTTGATGCTAAAGCCGATTGTAGGGGAGAAGAGCCTAATGCAGGAGACTTTCTTTGGAGTGGTTTAGTCAGCGTTTGCGGAAGCATTAAGTAGCGCTTGGGGATCTCAGTATTTCGGTAAGGATGTTATTAGGTGATCTAAATTCAATAATAGTGGATTATGACTTTGTTGATTAATCGTGTGGTTCTGATTAAGTATCGTCGATGGATGCGAGTGCCAGTCAAGAGGAGAAAGGGAAAACTTCTATCCCGAAGTTCAAAAAGAGATCGGTTTCTGCTGTACGAGATTGGCCACCGAGGTGTGGGCGTACAACGGAAAATGATAGGCAGATAACGGTAGTCTCGCTAAACGATAGTGTCGGGATCGAGGGATTAGAGCTTCAGGTTATAAGGTGTGTAGTTAGACCATTGTTTAGGATTTGTATGATCTCTATTGTGCTATATGTTTACTAATGAATGCGATTGCCATATGTGTAATGGATACCTATAAGGGGTATGATGACGACCGAGTTAGTAGCAAATTGGCTAATATGTGATAATTGATTTTAACTATGTGAGCATACCTATATTTGTGAATATCATGTACACGCATCATCTCAAAGATCATATTATGTTACATGTGCATGGGTGGGTTTTGAAAGAAGGTGCAGGTGTACTTGATGCGTGGTCGATGTCGACTTTGTGCTACATCGTGGATTGGCGCCGACCGAGGTCGCGTTGTGGATCTTTTGCGATTTAGTTCGCGTGGTTACCTTGATTGATATCGGCTTTATGCCATATCGTGGCTTGATGGATTCTTGTGTGCTCCATCGTGGTTTGATGTTAGCTATCGCTACATCGTGGATGGCATTGGTTGCCTTTTGGAGATAAAGGAGAGGGTGACTCGATAGTCCCCGGTGTGTGGTAGGTGGTTAAGGGGTGTGTAGCGAGATGGACCTTAGGATTGGGTTGGGTTTCATGTTGCATGGTTTGTTATGAAATGATTTGGAAATGGGCCAAGCCCAATATGAAATATGAATAGGTATGTTTTGAGAACATACGTGGAAATGGGCCAAGCCCAGTAATCAGTGAATAAATAAGAAAAGGGCCTAGCCCAGTTCTTGAATATGATTTGATTATGGGCCAAGCCCAGATCGTGGTAATGTCTATATGATTATGTTTACATGTTGCATTTGATAATTGGGTTGACTTGTGGCTAACATGTGGGTGGATATCAGTGGTTTAATTACACACTGAGTCCGTGTGACTCACCCAATTATCTTCCTAACATTTCAGGTGATTCATGAGTTGGACCGGGCTCGGAGAGGAAGCCAGGTGGGCCATGCAGATAAAGATGTTTTTAGTTAGTTTTAATCTTAAGAATTTCGATTAAATAATGGTTGTAATAAAAGGCCTCTTTATTTATTTTTGGGATCATTTTATTATCTTTTAATTAGGGTTTATATTACACTTAGATATATTTTCTCCAAATGATTTATAATATAAGAAATTATTATAAAGTTTTAATTCACATATTTTATATCGAGCTTATATTATTAAATAATTTTAATGGACACACTCTCCGAAGTTAATGCAATTTTCAAGTTTTATTCTAAAGACAAAGATTTTCAATCATCATTCCATGATGACATAACCAGATCCGGCCAAGGCTCGTGGGCGGGTTCGGGATGTTACACAAAGAAAGCCAATCCAAAAGCCTATATAAACACCCTAGAGGCCAACATTAAGGGGGCATTCAACTAGGCCAAGGAGCCAAGCCAAAGGGGCCTAATTGTGAGATTCACTCGAAGAAAGCCAGTTGATTCATCTCAAGAAGTCGGAATCATACTTAAGATTGAGGATCTCTCCTTCAATTCCTTCAGGGGGTTTTAGGGTTTTCTTTATGTTTAGTTTTATATTTTCTTCTGAGATGTATTCTTTTATGATTATTACCTAACCCCCTCAAATACCTGAGGGGGATGAAACCTAAGACGGATCTTGTTATTATTTTCTGAGTTGTATGATAAATACTTGATTTGTTCTTAACTATGTGTTCTTAATTCTTGCTTTGATATTTTAGGTTATTGATTCAAGCATTTATTCTCTTAGGTAGAGGAGGAATAGACCCTATTTAAGAGTAGATCTAGCATAGTTAAACGGAGTTGATCGCAACCCTAGAGATAGGATGACCAAAATCTGCCGGATTAGGGTCAAACCTAATATGGGAGTCCATAGATCGAGTTAATGCAATTCTAGGGGTTTTAATTAGAAAGAGATTTCAATTAATCAACCTAGGGTTAGACGTTAGTAGCCTCGAGAGAGGTATTAAAATAAATTAAGGAATCCTACGGATCAAGTCAAGTGAATAAATCATCTGGTTTAGAGTTAGATAACAAGTGAAATCTAGGTGGATTCTTCCTCAGTACTGTCTTAATCAATTGGTTTTTCCCTCAAGTATTTCCCCAATTCATTATCTTTGTCTTAGCATCTTTAGCTTAGTAGTTAGTTAATTTTAGGTTAAACAATAATTCCTTTAATTCTTAGGTTAAACAATAAAAAAAAGTTAGAATTAGTACTTTTGGTAACTTTAGGTTCAACATTCCAGTCTTGCCACTAAACTATACTACTGTTCGATAGGTGTGCTTGCCTCAAGTCGTTGTCACAGTTAGTTTTTAGGCTAGATCATTCATATTATAAATTTTTAAGTCTCTAATACACGATCAATAGGGGTCAGAGAATTGGGAACATATAAAAAAGGATGAAATGCCGCAAACAGGGATGCTTGAGGTTGAAGTGTTTGATGCTTGGGGAATTGATTTCATAGGACCTTTTCCGAGCTCTTTTGGGAATCAATATATCCTCATGCTATAGATTATGTCTCAAAATGGGTTGAAGTTGTTGTACTACCTACTAATGATACAAAATCAGTAGTGAGATTCCCAAAAAAAACATCTTCGTTAGGTTTGGTGCACCTTGAGCGCTAGTCAGTGACGAAGGATCTCACTTCTGTAGCAAGCAATTTGAAGCAGTGTTGGCTAAGTACAACATAAGACATAGAATGACAACGACATATCACCCACATGCTAATAGGAAAACAGAAATATCAAATCGGAAATGAAGCAGATTTTGGAGAAAATAGTGAACCCAAGTTGAAAGGACTAGGCAGTCATATTAGACTATGCATTATGGGCTTATAGAACAACATATAAAACTCCCTTAGGCATGTCTCCATATAAGCTATTGTATGGTAATAATTTTCACTTGCCAATTGAATTGTAGAGGAAGGCATATTAGGCGATGTAACACCGTTAACCCGTAACCCCTAACACAAAGTCCATTGTGATTCTCTCCCATTTCTACTCAGGAATCATGATCGGTTGTAACAAACCGGATGGAACTTGGTGTTATGCTTTGACTTGCTGACAAACTAAACATCTCAAAACAAACTTTGAGATATCCCGTTTCATACCATGCCACCAATAAAACTGTTTTAGATCATTGTACATTTTCGTACTTCTCGGATGAATAGACAAACGACTATTGTGAGCTTCGTTCAAAATCAACTGAATCAACTTTGAATTTCTCGGAATACAAATTGGATCTTGGAATCTCAAATAACCATCACCATCAACTCAAAATTCTAAATTAGAATTCAAAACACACTGAGCTCGTTTTGCCATCATCTCAGTTTCAATTTTCTGGGCATCACAAATCTGACATATAAACATTGGTCTCACTTTGATTACTCATTGCTCATAAAGCAAATAAAAACTTTCGTCTCAAAATATCAGTAACAACATTAGCTTTTCTCGGATGATAGTCAATTACTAATTCATAGTCTTTTAGTAATTCTAACTATCTCCGCTGTCTCAAATTCAATTCTTTCTGAGTCATCAGATATTTCAAGCTCTTGTGATCAGTATAAATGTGACACTTCTCACCAAATAATTAGTGACGCCAAATATTCAATGCAAATACAATAGCTGCTAATTCAAGATCGTCTATCGGGTAGTTCTTTTCATGCAGTTTTAATTGTCTCGAAGCATAGGCTATAGCTTTGCCCTCTTGCATCAACACCTAGCCTAAACCATTCAATGATGATCACTATAAACTATGAATTCTTTACCCGATTCAGGTTGAACTAACATAGGTGCTTTTGTCAACAATACTTTCAACTATTCAAAACTCTGCTGACACTTTTCTGACCACTTGAATTTAACATCTTTCTGTAACAATTTCGTCAACGGAGTTGCAATCATTGAGAAGCCTTTCACAAACCGTCTATAATGTCCCGCTAGTCCTAGAAAACTATGGACTTTAGATACATTTCTTGGGGTTTCAATCTAAAATTGCTGAAATCTTGTTCGGATCAACTTGTATTCTCGCAGCTGACACTATATGTCCTAGAAAACCAACCTTGCGCAACTAGAACTCACATTTACTAAACTTTGCATACAATTGCTTCTCACGTAGAGTCTATAACACGATTCTCAAATGCTCAGCATGTTGTGTCTCATCACAAGAATAAATCAAAATATTGTCAATAAACACAACGACAAATCAATCCAAATACGATTTGAATATCCGATTCATCAAATCCATAAATATTGCAGAGTATTCGTTAGTCCGAAAGGCATTACTAAGAATTCATAATGTCCGTACCTCGTTCTGAAAGCAGTTTTCGACATATCTGATTCTTTGACTCTCAACTGATAATATCCCTATCTCAAATCTATTTTCGAAAATAATGTAGCTCCTTTTAATTGATCAAACAAATCATCAATTCGTGGTAGAGGATATTTATTCTTTATTTTCACTTTATTCAACTGTCGATAATCAATACACATCCTT
The DNA here is from genome assembly GCA_025506655.1 of Gossypium rotundifolium. Lineage (NCBI taxonomy): Eukaryota > Viridiplantae > Streptophyta > Magnoliopsida > Malvales > Malvaceae > Gossypium > Gossypium rotundifolium. Next base: position 64,496,066 of record CP106732.1, on the reverse strand, counting down.
ATAGTACCATCTTTCCTTTTTACAAACAATACAGGAGCACCCAGGGCGAGAAACTTGGTTGAGCAAATCCTCTATCGGTCAACTCTTGCAACTGAGACTTTAACTCTTTCAATTCTGCCGGTGCTATTCTATATGGAGCTATTGAGATAGGAGTAGTCCCGGCACTAAGTCAATACCAAACTCGACTTCTCGTAAAGGAAGTAATCCCGGTAGTTCTTCAGGGAACTCACAAACCACATGCACAGATTCAACTTTCTTTTCTGTCAATTTTGTATCTATCACATATGCAAAATAAGCTTCACACCCCTTTTTCACATAATTCAAAGCTTTCATTGAAGATATGACAGCCGATAGCCCATTCAAATCCCTGGATTCAATTTGAACTATCTCACTATTTTGACTTCTCAAATCAATACTTTTCCGTTTACAATTCACAATAGCATTATGCAAAGTTAGCCAAACCATACCCAGAATTATATCAAATTCATCTAAGGGTAGCAGCATCAGATTAGCTAGAAAACAAATATCCCGAAACATCAACGGACAATTCTTGCACACTTTATCAACCAAAACACACTTGCTTGAGGGGTTTGATACTATAATTCAAACTCAGTAGACTTAACAAAAGAGTCTTACTAGATACTAGGTTCAAACACACATATGAATGAGTAGATCTTGGATCTATCAATGCAATCACATTAGTATCAAAAAAGTAAAAGTACCAGTTATAACATCTGAAGATGACGCTTCTTCTCAAGCGCGAATAGCGTAGGCTGGGCAGGTGCTCTTGTTGCAGATCTCACAACTGTATCCATTGTTCCTTTGTAACTACCACTCACATTTTCAGTGTTTCTGGGTGGTCTACCCCTAGCTGTCATACTACTCGGCCTCGCACTCGGAGCATTATCTTTCTCAGCTAACTTTGGGCAGTCCCAAATAAAATGATATCGTGATCCACATTTATAGCAAGCTCTATTATTATACTTGCCCGGCATTCTCTGATATGACGTCTCCCACACTGTCTACACTCAGGTTTATTACTTCTGACACTTCCAATACTTGATTCCATTGGAGTTTGAATTTTAGGACCAGTATTTTGTTTCACATGATCTTTACTCGAATGTCCAAATGAAACATTTGAGCGATTGGTTGCATCTTTGAATCCCTTTAATGAAGAATGATACGACTTACTATCGTCCTTTTTCTTTCATCTCTAGCTTTTGAATTCACTTTCTTCTTTTATTTACTAAGCTCCTCAGCTTTGCAAGCTCTTTCAACCAATACCACAAATTCATTCAAGTCAAGAATTCCAACTAGTAGTTTAATATCTTCATTCAACCCTTCAATGAAGCGTTTACACATAGTAGTTTCTGTCGAAACACATTCTCACGCATATTGACTCAATCATACAAATTCTCGCTCGTATTTCGTAAAAGACATACGGCCTTGTTTCAGCTCTAAGAACTCTTTATGTTTCTGATATATAAACCGTTGACTGATATATTTCTTCAAGAATTCATCTTGAAAGAAATATCAGGTGATTCTTTCTCTTGGAACCACAGATATCAATGTTTTCCACCAATGATATGCCGTATCTCTCAACAATAAAACAGCACATTTAGGCATTCATCAGGAGTACATGATAATTCATCAAATACTCTAATGGTATTCTCAAGCCAAAATTCAGCTCACTCAGCATCATCAACTGTGGCCCTTAACTCTTCGGCCCTGTACTTTCAAATTTTACCCACAGGAGGTTTACTCAATCGGATCGGTTCTGAAACTTGTGGCACTATAGAAACTTGCAAGGGTAGAGGTTGTTGAGCAACTGGATTCATTCAAAAGAACTCCGTAAACCACTCACTCAACATTTGGAAGAAGGCTTGTTTTACCACTCCCTCATGGCTACTAACAATTGGCCTAGACTCAGCCGATCGCTGTCTCTTGAGCTGGAGTAGGCTCATTACTCTTAACATCATCAGAGGATCCATTTACTATATAAAAACACATTTTTAACTATCAAGAATCATCACACTATCACAGATATATATATGGGGCATGTATAGCTAGACTCTCACACGCTACGTTAGTCCTAGAATCGACTAAACCGCAGCTCTGATACCAATAAAATGTAACACCCATAACCATCGTCGGTCTAGGGTTAAGAAGCGTTACTACACATAACAAAACTTTTACGATCATTTCACAAACATAAATACATCATCATCATATCATAGCAAAGCATATACATAGAGTCCCTTTAAAAAGGTCTACAAGACCTTAAACATGCATTAGGAAGGGGTCGAAACTAAATCAAACACATACAAAATTTTATAAAAATTAAACATTTTTCAAAGTTATAGGGGTCACACACCCGTGTGGGTAGGCCGTGTACCTCACACGACATCAGGCACACCCGTGTGTCTAAGCCATGGCAAAACAGGGCATACATACTAACTTGTCCACATGGCCGAAGACATGCCCATGTGCTCTACCATGTGGGCAAATATAGGCCATTTGCAAGGACAATTTTCCACCAAAATTTTGGGTCACACCTACAAGCGTTAAACCATTCTAAACCATATCTCAAATGCATCCAAAACATACATTTTAGCCATCATTTCCATCAACCAATTTCAAGCATGAAACATACCTCTTACTTATCACCAAAACATATCAATATGATCATTCATGCAACATCACATATACACCTTATAACTATCATTTTCACATATTCAAAACACAAACTAAAGTCATTCAACTATCAAGCCATATCACATGGCAAGAACTATACATCTCATAACATTCCATAATCACTAGCCTATACATGCCATATACCAAATATACAACTTCCAAAAGTACCAAAATAGATGTCCGATAGTGGTTTCTTCTGCCTCAATCTTGCCACCCCTTATGGCATTTTCAATCATCTCTCCCGCCATCACTATATCCGCAAAGCTCTTAGTAGTACTTCCTATTATATGAGTGATGAATGGAGCCTTCAAGGTATTAATGAAGAGCATTGTGGTCTCCTTTTCTAGGAGTGGTGGCTGAACTTGCATGGCGACCTCTCTCCATCTTTGTGCGTATTGCCTGAAACTCTCACTTTATTTTTTTCCATATTTTACAACATGATTCGGTCAAGAGTCATGTCTGTGACATGATTATACTACCTCATGAAGGCTTGAGCTAAGTCTTTCCATGAGCTAATATTAGCTCGGTTCAATTGATTATACCATCTAGAAGTTGCTCCCGTCAAACTATCTTGAAAATAATGAATCAATAGTTGATCATTGTTCACATAACCAGTCATGTGCCTACAGAACATAGTGATGTGGGCTTCAGGGCAAGTAGTTCCATTGTACTTCTCAAATTCTGGCATCTTGAATTTATGAGGAAGTACCAGATCCGGGACTAGACTCAAGTCCTTGGCATCAATACCGTGATGATGGTCAACATTCTCCAAAGCTTTGAATTTGTCCTCCAACCACCTACAGCGATCCTCCAACTGTCTTGTCGATTCAGCTCTGATTCCTTCTCCCTCTGTCGTGTCTAAGTTAGGGACAACAAGATTAGCGAGGTTGTCCCCTAGGTTAGATCCCATGCCGACTTAAAAGTTTACGGGTGGTCTAATAGTAGCTTGCCCTTGTTGAGGCCTTATTGTGACAGATGGCCTCTGGGGATACTCTTCAGGCTGTGTTTGCACATGTGGTGGAGTGAATCCTCTAGAAAGTCCTCATTGTCTTCAACATTAACTAGGGAACCCTTTCCCTTTTCCATTATCCCACTCATCATTTGGGCCATTTGGGCCATCATATTCTTTTGGGCTTCCAACATCTGGTCCCTCATCTCTTGTTGATGCTTTGCCATCTGTTCCTGCATTTGGTCCTGCATATCTCTTTGGAATTGCTCCATTCTCTGGTCCATTTTCCTTGACTTAGCTCGTGTCTTTGTAAAGGTGTTACATTCCTGATTTTTTTTCTCTCTCTCTTATAATTTAAACTAATTAGACTCTTTCTATAAATTTGAATGCATATTGTAACACCCCAAACCCGGCCTAAAGTTAGGCTCGAATCTGGTGTGTCACAATGAAGAAAACATATAAAGGATCTTGTGATTCGTACTAAAATAGGTGTAATTGAAGAAAACAAGTTTGTTTAAAAATATTTGATTAAAATACTATGAATCTTTGAAAAGATGATTGAAGAATCGATATTTGAACTAGTGATCTTTTAAACCTTTTTGGTTGCGAAAACATATTTGAAATAAACGATTTACAAAAATATAACGTTCGGAAATAAAGTTGCAGAAGCATTATGAAAACATTACGGAAACATAGATAAAATACAAGTATTTTTGAGAGGTTGATTGATGAGTCAAAAATTGAGGTAGTGAACTTTAACCGTAACTTTTGAAAATGTCGTCGATAATTTGAAAGAGAATTTTCGAGTTAAATCATTTGTAAAAGTTTGTTATGAAAATCATTTGTTAATCTATTTTGGAAGACCTTTATTTAATATTTTTAGAAAAATCCTCGTTTAAAAACAATTCAAGCATAATACTAAGTATGACAAAAACATAATAAAATAAAATATTCCAGAGGCCTTGTTACAACACAAAATAAACCCAAAATAGTAAGAATAATAAAGTGAACAAAATCAGGAAACTAAAGTTCAATAAAAGCCATTTCTGAAGTATGGCCTCCACCGAGTCATCCATGGCCTAAGTCCACATCACTGAGCATTACCTGAAAGGATTAACGAAGAAAAAGGGGGGTGAGTTACAAGAACTCAGTGTGAAATCCCCTTACCGTTGTTCACTGGGCCAAAATCTCCTTAAGCAATTATTTGGCCCTAAGCCCATTTACAATAACAATAATATATCAAAATATAACATGTATATGAAATACAATTCCCAAACCAAGCCTAGTTATCCATCCGCTACACACCACCGGTACCAACCAACACACCTGTGGGGATCTTTAGTCAACCTACCCCGCCAACACACCAATCGCAGGCATTAAGCCATTTATAGCAAATTTAGTTGTGGACAAGCCACCAGAATATCAGAATTTACGTGGCATAGCCACCAGACAGATTGTGACAGAGTCACCAAAATATGTGGTAGAGCCACCAAATAGCTTCCTCCAATCATCAATGTCCCAAACCCATGCAGAATCATGTGAATGCAACATTCATAGCAAATTATGATATTTACAATATAACAACGATAATTAACAACATCAGAGATTTATTACAAACAATTTGGCCCATTAACACTTTGCAAAATGGGCCCATTATGCCATATATCAAATTCGGCCCATTTAGCCATATATCAAATTCGGCCTATTTAGCCATATATCAAAATCGACCCATTAAGGCAATCTATCAAATCAGCCCGTTAGGGGCATTTTCGTAATTCGACCCATAAGGGTATTTTCATAATTTGGCACATAAGGGCAATTTCAAAATTCAGAAATTTTACCCACTAAGGGTAATTCAGTAATCTCGCAACCCAGGGTATTTCGATAATTTACCCTCCAAGGGTATTTTCGTAATTTCGCAACCACGACTTAATTACTAATTTGGGACATAAAACTTGAAATTGTCCATCTGCATCATACTAACTAAATTGACTATAACTTGGGTTAGGAAACTCGAAATCTAAATCCATAAATTTTCCTTGAAACTAAACTCATATATCTTCTTACTAAAAGTTTTTCAGAATTTTTGTCTTAACCATTTAGTACAGTTTATTCCTTAAAACTTCCCTTGTTTCACTGTCCAACGATTCTGACCTCTCTTACCTTAATTTCAAATATCTCACTGTACGGTTTTCATATATTTCTCCCACTTGTTTCTAATGAAAATAGGCTCACTAAGGATTCTATACATATAAATTATAACCCATAATTCACTTTTTACAATTTTATATGATTTTTCCAGAATAGATCAGGGAACCACGAAGTTAATCAAAACCAGTCTCAATAAAATTAACATATCTCAGAATATAAAATACCTTTTCCTTCTCTGTTTCTTCCTTATCAAAATAGACACAGTAATATTTTATTTGATATCTCATTCACTTTCTAATTATCTTTCTCCTATTTTTCATGATTTTTCAAAAACACATCACTATTTCTAATGAAACTATTTTATTACAAATATCATTACCACTATGATCATATGCACGCCCGAGTGATTACGGATGCTGGTTTCTGGTTTTTCTTCGATATATCGACCAAATCACAGAACATTTCATGCAAGCCTTCAGAGAAGTGTGAGATCACACGCCATTTCAAATATATATTTAGAAAGTACGGGATTACACACCTTATTCGGAATCCGTAACACGATATTCTCCACGGCACCTAAAGATACAATCGGTCAACAATTAGTCCAAAACCCAATTAACCACTTCATCCAAGTATTTTGATTGATTTAACAATCTATATCACTTACCAACAATCCAAGTCTCTTATTACGAGAGATAGGTGTTTGACTTTACCACTATTTTTGAAAAATCCACAAGTAGAGAGTATCGCGTGATTTCGTGCCTAACAACATAATCGATTAGCCAAACTTTCAATTCGATTAACACCATAACCGAATAGCGATATCGAGTGGACTATGAAAAGACTCCTTACCTTAATCGATGATAATCTCGATCCCCATCAATTGGCTTATGACTACGAATAAATCGACAAGGATTTGGTATTAGGCCACCCACTAGAACTCCGATTCAACCAAGAAGAGATGCCCAACACACAAAAATGGGAAAGATAGAAGATGATAGAAATTCAGCTATCAAAAGAAGATGAACAAAAGATGAATATTTGACTAAACAAAAGAGAAGAAAGATGTAGAATTGTGCTAAGAGGTTTCGGCAAAGAGAATAGCCAATTGGAAGAAGATGACACAAAATTTGCAAATAGGATTGTTGGCTAAAACAATACCAAGACCTTACCAAATGCCAAAGTAAAAATTTCAGCTACCTATCTACCCCCAAAATCGTCCACATGCATTATAATATTGGTCAAACATTTGGCCAACCACACTTTCCATAACATTCTCCCCTTTTTGTGCCAACATTTCCCCCATACTTGCCTTTTTCTTTTGATTCCTTTCCCCAACCTCAACCTTTCCTTATTTCCTTAGCCACCTTGCCAAAAATAAAGAAGTCCACCTTGCCATATATACCTCTTGGCCGACACTTAAGGAGAGCATGCAAAAATAATAGTCAAAATTTGCACACAATGGGATTTGAACCTCTTCCCTTAAAGTCCTTCACTTGATGCCATAACCTCTTTAGTAATTGCTCATTTATGCTAACAATTTACTCATTTATTTCTATAAGCCTTGAAGCTACTTACCATCTCTCCTTAAACTGTTAAAATACCAAATTTTTCCTAAGGCCTAATTAAACCCGAGACTCTATAGAAACCCCGTAACCTTCCAAATTCACTTAACTAATAAGTCTAATTTGCAACAATGAAATTCTCCTATTCTCAAAAAATTAGAACATTTTTACGCCCAAGGCCCATTGGGCCCAATCCTACTAGGCCCAATTTCGAGATGTTGCACATATGATGTTATGTAATGCAAATGCATGAATGCAAAGAAAGAGAGGTGTTGATTCTGGATTCAGTTACATTAGAAAAACTTTTCTAGAAATAAATTTCTTTACATAAAATGGACCACATACACGGCCTTGCCCTCATATTCCAAGAAAAAACATTAATGCCCTTCCTCGCAAAGGTCAAATCTCGCAAACTTGTAATAAATGCCTTCACTAACTCCTTTTTGCTTGATCTGAGACGTGACTTCCTGCTCCATAATACTCGTTAGCTTCTTCAAGAAAGTCGAGACGTGATGATTCTTGATTTATCTTTGTCAGCTTGAATCTTTGGGTAATAAAGTCGTGTATTCCTTCGCCGGCTATCTCGTCTTCTCTTATTGTGTTTACTTGGACCATATTCGGACAAGACTGTATTATAATCCACTTCATCAAAAAAATCATTTTCTTATAACAAACTTTTCTATTTAGCAATCGAATTAGAAATCAACACCTTTTTTCTATGATATGAATGCAATGCAATCAAAACAAAAAGAACACATTAGCATAGGAAAAATAAATAACATTGATGTAACATCCTAAATTAGTGGGCCTGTGCATTTTGTGTATTGTAGGTTTAATGTGTTAGTTTGAGATTTAGAGGTGCAAATTGGGCTCAGGATTGGGCTGAGGCCTTGGTTAATTTTCTGTTGGGGCACTATAGGGATTAAAGGTAGGTATCTGTGTTTAAAAGTAGCAAAGTGGGCTTGTGGCCCAAAGTTAGGTGGCGCTACAAAGGAGCAGAGGGTGGCGTCACTAGTGGATGGAAAGGGCCCAAGGTTCACCGCTTGGAGCCCAAGCTTTTGGGCCAATTTTGAAACTTAAAAGGGAGCAAGGGGGATGGCATCAAGGCTAGAATTAAGGGGACTTTAATGTTTTAAAATATGTGGATATTATGCTGATAAAGGAGGGAGGAGTTGGTGCTAATTAGGCCTCTTTTGGAGGAGTTAGTAGATTAAGATAAGGAAGAAAGATAGGAGCAATCATTTGGTTGCAGAGTTGGCCAAAAATCAAATACAGGAGAGGGGGAGAATTGGTTTAGTATGGCAAGGAGTGTGCCAAAATTTTGAAGGCCACCTCATTTGTTTTCTTTTCTCATCTTTTCTCTTCTAAAAGCCGAAAATCACCACTTCCCTCACCCTTTCTTTTTCTTTGAAATTCCCTTTTCACTGAATCTTCTGATCCCCATTGTTATTCTTCTCCCATTCACTAAAAGCCAAAACTACGCTCCTATTTGATCTTGTAGCCAAAATCTCTAAGTCTTAACATCATTTCATTCGGTTCCTTTTCCCAGAGTGTTCATCATAGCTGAACCCCTATTCTATATTTTGGTAAGTTCTCTGTTATTTCCTGTTTTCTTTTCTTTTCTCCTTTTTGGCAGAATAGTCTCTTAAACCTTGTTAAGTGGTTCTATTCTTCTTCTCTTAAAAGCCGAATCTTCACTGTTGTGGCTGCTTGTATCGAACCCTAAAGATAGTCGAAGGTAAGTGGTTGGTGTGGTTGGCCGATTGGTGAAGGAGGGACCCATAATCCATGTTGGCCGAAAGGTCATCTCCTCTAATTTAAATCTCTTTTAGATCGAATCTCATTTGGTTTCGATATAGGTGTGCAATCAACATTTCAATCCAAGTCTGCCAACTTCGGGATTTAATCGATTTAGAATAGCGGTCTGATAGTCGCGATTCCGGCTAGAGAGAGCATCGTCCTCGGTAGTATAGCATTGAGCGTAATCAGGTGTGTAATTTCTCACACCATCTCTGTTGTCTGTTAGTATATTCAAAGATCTGTTTATATTCTTTTAAATGCCAAAATCCCGGCATGACTGTTGAAAACCCGTGGAGGGTAAGGGCGACTCATCAAGTTAGTATTTCTGTGATTTTCTTTAAGTAAAAATGATTCTGTTGAGTTGATATGATATACATGCATGCCATTTTCTATGTTTGCTCGGGGTTGGGCGATTGATGTATATGAAAGGGGAAGTGTTCTATTGTAGTGGCTCTACCACGATCTATTGTAGTGGCTCGACCACGATCATTCAGTGACTATATCACCGTCGACGATGAGTAGTTAAGCTGCGCACATGACTGCCATCGGTGGTGTGTAGCGGTGAGGGTGATTGTAGAAATCCCCATTGGTGTGATTGGCAAGTAAGGGTGGTGTGTAGCGAATGGATCTAGGATTGGGATGGGCTTTGCTTAATTCTGATATGTGATATTCTGTTATTTTGTTCTGTGGGGCTAAGGCCCAGTCTGATGGTGCAAGAGGGATTACACACTGAGTCTTGTGACTCACCCCGTTGTTTAGCATTTTTTTCAGGTAGCACTAAGTGCATCGGACTGGGCTGGAAAGGAGCTCAATGTGGCCATACATTGATTTAATTTGACTCAATAAAGGATGCTATTTTAATTATTTTCCCTAATATTTTCAATTTGTTTGGTTTTATATTTTATTGTAATAAAGCCACTGGCTATGGTTTATTGGTTTGATGTTTTCGTTTTTGGGTTTTCATACGCTTAGATTTTATGATTAATTGGAACTAAGGCATGTGTTTAAATAATAAAACTCAGAGGCAAAATTTCGATTTTTATTCATTAAGGCATTAATTAAAATTTATTTCTTTTACAAATTATCAAATTATTATTTTTTTCCCGTATAAATGTTTAAACTAGGCTTTTCAAAAAATATGCGACGTGTTTTACAAAAACTTCTTAGTGACATGCCAGATCCGGTCGGGGAGTTTGGGTCGGGTTTGGGGTGTTACAAATTGGTATCAGAGCCCGATTCAAAACTTGACTTTGGGGTTTTGGGCTCAAAACATTTTCTAAAGATGGGTTTTGGAAACATGCATGTTTATAAATAATCTGAGATGGTTTTCTAAGGCATGCACTTTAGGCTTAGCGTCTCTCATAAGACCCAAGTCTCATGAGTAGTAGGTTTTGGCGGTGTTTGGAAGGTAAGTAAAATCTGAACTCACAAGTTAGAAACAAGAAGTGATGTGGAAAAGTGTGTGTTATATATGTATGTAGGCTTGATGGGCTTTATGGGACGTAGAGTATCTTAATTAAGACTTGATGGACTTTAGGCTTAGCTTGGACAACTTCTTAAATCGAATATTCTTCTTGAGCCTCCATTCTTTTCTTCTTTTCTTTTAGCCTCTAGCCGATTTCTTCTAAGCCTATTATTCCTCTCTTCTTTCATCTTTGAAACCAGATACATAAGGGAATCATAGCTGATTGTTCATCAAGTCTCTAAGCCGAATCTACGAAGGTTGAAGTGAAGGTGCAATCGATTCCTTCCAATAAGGGTAAGATCCAAGTTTGGTTTCCATTCTTTTATATTTTAGACTTATCAAACTCTAGGGCTAATCCATTAATGTTCATGGTTCTTGAAACTTTGAAGAGATCTTTCGGGATTTACTAAGTGTAGGCTACAAGGAAGGAGAAGTTCTTTTCGAAGGTACACCATAGGCAGCGTGTTCCTAGTTATTCGGTGAGTTTGGGTTTAAAATCCACAAGGTAAGTGTCTATAGCTTTCGGCTAAGGCCTATTTTGATAATTAGATCTAATTCTTGTTTGTTTAAAAAGCGAAACTAACCCCGATGAGATTTAGTGCTTGGCGAATACAAGGAGGAGCATAGCATAGATTTGGGATTTGATTAGTATTGAAATCGGCAACAAGGTAAGTTTTAAGAATACTAATCCTACTAGGATTTGGATTTATGGTCAAATGGTTTTTATTAAAGTAGTAAGTGATTAATCGAATGTAGAAATTGAGATCTAAAGTAATAGATCGGGTTTCGGGATTTCAAGAAATTGATAAGCAAATCGGTGTGTACCCTACACTAAATCTTAATAGATTTATCATAAGACTTAATCTAATTAAACTGTGCGAGGATGATGTGCACGGTGGTGTGTGAGCAAGTCTTGAATTTTATATGAATATGATATGTATGGTGTGCCTATTTCTATTATGTTTTGGTGTTGGTTACACATTGGTTAGGGTGTGAGCAACATTTGAATCATACGCATGTCTAGGATTGGATCGAGGAGAGCTTGGTACTTAAGCGGTCCTAGCGGCTCACCTCCTCTTCATTGGAATCCTACTACGGTGAATCCTACAGTGGATGTTTATTCACCTTAGCCACGAGGACTTGTTGACGGGCTAAAGTTTCTAACTAAAACCCGAAGGGACCAACCACCTTATTTTCACAAAATTACTAAAGTTCCCCTAGTCTTGAAAAAAATTACCAAAACATCCTTGGTTTGAAAAACCACCAAAATGCCATTGATTTGAAAAAAAAATTACCAAAATGCCCTTGATTTGGAAATTATCAAAACTTACAAATTTATTGAAATACCCCCAGATTGTAAAATTTCCAAAATACCCCTAATTCACGAAATTATCAAAATACCCTTATTTTGAGAAAATCACCAAGATACCCTATTTTGAAAAAAGTACGAAAATACCCCTGTAGGATAAAATTTTAAAAATACCCTTGGGTAGTGAAATGACGAAAATACCCCTATGTGTTGAATGTGGGTTCATGGATGTTGTCTGTATGTTGATTGTTGAATGTATGTAGTTCCTAGAACTAGGATGAGTAGACTTGAGACTGGAACCTTAGACATAAATTTGAATTCGAAAGAACCACTATCGAAATGACTTCTCATAAGATTGTTCATGGATAATCAGTGGAAAGAATTAATAATTCATAAAATTTCTAATCAGATAAACTTCAATAGGAAGAATGAGTACAAGGGGTCGAAGGCGTCCGCCGCGTGGTAGTGGTAGGGGTAGGATGACCGTGTCAGAGCCAGTAGGGTCTGGCCACGGGTCAGGAAATGAAATGCCGGATCTGCCAACTGTGGAGGGAGAATTTCAGGACCAAACGGGTGGAGACGATGCAGTGTCTCAGGCAATGTTGCGGGTTCTAGAGAGAGTTGTTGGGGCAGGCACGGGTTTGGGAGCTCGAAAATCTATGTCTGAACGACTCCAAGCCAACGGAGCGGAGATGTTTAGGGGAGTTTCTGGCGTAGCCCCTAACACAGCATGAGTATTGGTTAGAAGCGAGTGAGCGCATAATGGATGACCTAGACTTCACGGTGGAGGAGAAGTTAAAAGGGGTCGTATCTCTTCTTCGAGACGAGGCCTATCAGTGGTGGCTCATGGTAAAGGTGGGTACTGCCGCAGATCGGATTGACTGGGATTTCTTTAAGGGGTCATTTCAGGGAAAGTACATTGAAGCCAGCTATGTGGATGCGCAGAGGAAGGCATTTTGAACTTGGTACAGGGAAGCAAATCTGTGTCTGAATATGAAGTAAAATTTTTGCGATTGAGCCGTTATGCTCGAGGGATAGTGACCACAGAGCATGAGAGATGTGTTCGTTTTGAGGATGGCCTGAAGGACGATCTATGTGTGTTGATAGCTCCACAACGAGAGAGGGAATTTGCTGTGCTAGTGGAGAAAGCTAAGATAGCTGAGTAGGTTAGATAGACGGTAAAATTAAACTGGGATAAAGATAGGGACAGGAATAAGAGGAATGTTGGATCGTTAGGGTTAATGGGACATTTCCAGAAAAGACCCAGGATGGATGGGCCGGGTTAGGATGTGAGATCTGGAGGTAATGGTCAACCTCAGAGGTGTAGTCAATGTAATAAATTTCATTCGGGTGAATGTTGGGTAGGTGAAAGGAAATGTTTCAGGTGTGGGTCTATGGATCATCAGGTTAGGGACTGTCCACAGGATTGGGCTGGCGCAGAGTTGGTAGGACAAACTAACGCTCAGCCTGGTAGAGGAGGTCCACAACTGCAGAGAGGTCACGGTCCAGCCAGAGGGGGTGATGGTTATGGCCGGGGCCGTGGAACACAAGGCAGAGGTGCAGGGAACGATGTGATGTGAGGACCCGACTTTGGTCTATCTGAGACATCGCCAAGGGGATGAAGACGCTCCAGATGCGAATAATGGTGCGTACCCTACTGTAGTATATTGAGTGTTTATTTTTAGAATTGGAGTGCGCAACGAAAGCATAGTGGTGAGACTTGGGTAGTACAATTGATAGTTAGTTAAAAATTTCGAGGACGAAATTTCTTTAAGGAGGGAAGAACTGTAACATCCTAAATTAGTGGGCCTGTACATTTTGTGTGTTATAGGTTTAATATGTTAGTTTGAGAATTAGAGGTGCGAATTGGGCTCAGGATTAGGTTGAGGCCTTGGTTAATTTTCTATTGAGGCACTATAGGGTTTAAAGGTAGGTATCTATGTTTAAAAGTAGCAAAGCGGGCTTGTGGCCCAAAGTTAGGTGGCACTACAAAGGAGCAGAGAGTGGCGTCACTAGTGGATGGAGAGGGCCCAAGGTTCGCCGCTTGGAGCCCAAGCTTTTGGGCCAATTTTGAAACTTAAAAGGGAGCAAGGGGGACGACATCAAGGCTAGAATTTAGGGGATTTTAATATTTTAAAATATGTGGATATTATGCTGATAAAGGAGGGAGGAGTTGGTGCTAATTAGGCCTCTTTTGGAGGAGTTAGTAGATTAAGATAAGGAAGAAAGATAGGAGCTATCATTTGGTTGCAGAGTTGGCCGAAAATCAAACACAGGAGAGGGGGGAAGAATCGGTTTAGTATGGCAAGGGGTGTGCCAAAATTTTGAAGGCCACCTCATTTATTTTCTTTTCTCATCTTTTCTCTTCCAAAAGTCGAAAATCACCACCTCCCTCACCCTTTCTTTTTCTTTGAAATTTCCTTTTAGCCGAATCTTCTAATCCCCATTGTTATTCTTCTCCCATTCACTAAAAGCTGAAACTACGCTCTTGTTTGATCTTGTAGTCGAAATCTCTAAGTCTTAACATCATTCCATTCGATTCCTTTTCCCGGAGTGTTCATCATAGTCAAACCCCTATTCTATATTTCGGTAAGTTTTTTGTTATTTCCTATTTTATTTTCTTTTCTCCTTTTTGGTAGAATAGTCTCTTAAACCTTGTTAAGTGGTTCTATTCTTCTTCTCTTAAAAGCTGAATCTTCACTGCTGTGGCTGCTTGTGCCGAACCCTAAAGATAGTCGAAGGTAAGTGGTTGGCGTGGTTGGTGATTGGTGAAGGAGGGACCCAAAATCCTTGTTGGTTGAAAGGTCATCTCCTCTAATCTAAATCTCTTTTAGATCGAATCTCATTTGGTTTCGGTATAGGTGTGCAATCAACGTTTCAATCCAAGTCTGCCAACTTCGAGATTTAATCGATTTAGAATAGTAGTCTAATAGTTGCGATTCGACTAGAGAGAGCGTCATCCTCGGTGGTATAGCGTTGAGCGTAATCAGGTGTGTAATTTCTCACACCATCTCTATTGTCTGTTAGTAAATTCAAAGATCTATTTATATTCTGTTAAATGCTGAAATCTGGCATGACTGTTGAAAACCCGTGGAGGGTAAGGGTGACTCATTAGGTTAGTGATTTTTGTGATTTTCTTTAAGTAAATATGATTCTGTTGAGTTGATATGATATACATGCATGCCGTTTTCTATGTTTGCTCGGGGTTGGGCGATTGATGTATATGAAAGGGGAAGTGTTCTATTATAATGGCTCTGCCACAATCTATTGCGGTGGCTCAGCCATGATCTATTCTGGTGACTATGTTACAAATCTGACGATGAGCAGCTAACTGTAGCATGACTGCCATCAGTGGTGTGTAGCGGTGAGGGTGATTATAGAAATCCCCATTGGTGTGATTGGCAGGTAAGGGTGGTGTGTAGCGGATGGATCTAGGATTGGGATGGGCTTTGCTTAATTCTGATATGTGATATTCTATTATTTTGTTCTGTGGGGCTAAAGCCCAGTTTGATGGTGCAAAATGGATTGCACACTGAGTCTTTTTACTCACCCCGTTGTTTAACATTTTTTTCAAGTAGCACTTAGTGTATCGGACCGGGCTGGAAAGGAGCGCAAGGTGGCCATGCATGGATTTAATTCGACTCAATAAAGGATGCTGTTTTAATTATTTTCCCTAATATTTTCAATTTGTTTGGTTTTATATTTTATTGTAATAAGGCCACTGGCTATGGTTTTTTGGTTTGATGTTTTCGTTTTCGGGTTTTTATACGCTTAGATTTTATGATTAATTGGAACTAAGGCATGTGTTTAAATAATAAAACTCAGAGGCAAAATTTTAGTTTTTATTCATTAAGGCATTAATTAAAATTTATTTCTTCTACAAATTATCAAATTATTAAGTTTTTCCTGTATAAATGTTTAAACTAGGCTTTTCGAAAAATATGCGACGTGTTTTGCAAAAACTTCTTAGTGACATGCCAGATCCGGTCGGGGTGTTTGGGCTGGGTTTGGGGTGTTACAATAGAACACCTATCAGGGTGACCACTAGGGTTTGATATAGTTCTACCTAGGGTAAGCCCTTAGGTTTTTTACATGTGGTTTAGCTCTAAAGCTAAGGTACCCGAACCAGCAGATTCCTCGATCCTCACCTATTATAGGCTCATATGGACCGAGTTTGGTTTAGGGGAATACATTTCCCTATGGCTGCACGGAGGTGAAAACCTCACAAAGACATAGGTACAGATGTATCCTGAAAGTGATTCACTATCCTGCACTGTAACATCCTGAAATTGGGCCTAGGAGAATTGAGCCCAATGGGCCTTGAGTGTAGTAGCGTTCAAATTTTTTTTGGAGAATAAGAGATCGGCTTAAATGCAAGTTGGACCAATTAGATAAGTGAGTTTGGAAGGTTAGGGGGCTTCTATGAAGTCCCCGGTTCAAGTTAGGCCTTAAGAATAAAATGTGGAGGAAAATGACACAAGTGGAGTGGGTGGTGTAGTGGCAAAGTGACGCCACTTAAGGACAAGGGAATGACGCCACAAGGAAGGAAGGAGGTCCAAGGTTCTAGTTGTAGCGTTTGCATTCCTTGTAGATTATTTTTATTAAATGACTTTAGACCTTGGCCATAGGGTTATATTTAGTTGCGCATGGTTTAAGACACAATGAGCTAGTTGGTAAAGTGGTTAGCAGCGTGGATTATGTTACAAGGAGCACAGGTTGAATCTCATGAGAAGCAAGGAGTATTTATTTTGTGGATTGGACGGTAAGAGTTTGGTTGAATTTAAACTCTCTTGTGGAGGGATCCCACATCGGAAAGATACAAAGAAGGAAGGTGAAGAGCTAGCTATATAAAGAGCATTCCAGGAGGAGAGTTAATATACCTTGGTGGGCGTTTGGGCACAGGAGTGGTCGCAGTGCGGTTTAACACCAGACTCCTATCAAGTGTGTAACTCTCTCTACTCTAGTTGTAGAACGGCAAATGCCGAAGTGTCGGTCACGGCAATAGTAGCCACACGAGCGTCCGAGCGCACGTGTGGGGCTTCGACGCGATAGTTGAGGCCATCAGTAGTATTCTTGTGGGTTGGGGCTGCTTGGGCCACGATGGGCCGAAGTGGGCCCAAAGGGCCCGTGGGCCCAAATGGAATAAATTGTATGATGATATAGTATATAGTGAACTAGACTAGGTGGAACCTATATATGTGGCTAGATTTGTGTTAGGTGGGCCACACGAGCGTGTGGGCCTGAATGGGTTGAAATCGGGTTTTAGGCCCAATAGTCTAATGATGACCAAGAAAATGGTAGCCAAAGTCGCTCGAGGTAACATTAGACCTTCGGAGGGCCATTGCGAGTCTTGAAATTACGAAAATACCCTTGGTGGGTAAATTACGAAAATACCCTTAATGGGTAAATTATGAAAATACCCTTGGTAGGTAAATTACGAAAATACCCTTGGTGGGTAAATTACGAAAATACCCTTGGTAGGTAAATTATGAAAATACCCTTGGTGGGTAAATTATGAAAATACCTTTAGTGGGTAAATTATGAAAATACCCTTGGTGTGTAAATTACGAAAATACCCTTGGTAGGTAAATTACGAAAATACCCTTGATAGGTAAATTACAAAAATACCCCTGGTGGGTAAATTACGAAAATACCTTTGGTAGGTAAAATTCTTATTATACCCTTAGAGGTTGGTTAGCTTGATTATGTTGTATATTATTATTACGATTATGATGGTAATTCGTTTCATCGTTATTTGATATATGTCTAGCATACATGACATCTGCATACAATTATTATGTCATATTGCATGAGTATGATGAGAGGAGGGAAGATTGATATCGTGACTTTGGGTCACCGGTGGTTTGGCACCACCGGTGGTTTGGTACCACAGTTGATATTCGTGACCAAAGTCACGGAGGTTTGGCACCTCATAGCGACTCGTCCTAGTGGCCCGCACCACATTGGGTTGGCCCCACATTTGATAAAACAGATTGTCGCCAGTGATTTGGTATCACACGTGGGTTGGCCCCACCTATGGATTATTCATGGCTTTGGGTCACAGTGGTTTGGCACCACATTATATTGATATCTGTGACTTTGGGTCACGGTGGTTTAGCACCACCGGTGGTTTGGTACCACAGGGTAGAATCGGGAGTTTTGGATGGTTAGGTTTTGGGTTGCATGACATGCATATTTTCATATGAAATTGTGTAAGGGTTTAACATCGTTCGATGGGGATTTACACACCGAGTCTCGATGACTCACCCCTTAGTTAAATTTTGCGGTAATCATTAGATCGCTGGATTTGGGAGTGAGGTGGACTCGTGGAGGCCATACATATGTTTAATTGTAAATTCGTTTCTTTTATTTAGACTTATTTTTATTTGGGTTTTGTTATGTAATAAGGCCTTGGGTATTTTATTTGGTTTGACTTTCAATTTGGTTCTTGCTTATTATTGAATGATCAATATGGGATTTTCCTAAAATGATAATAAACCGTTTCTTATTCAAAATTACTTAAACTTGATTTTTCACAACAACTATAAAGAACACGAGTTTTTTTTTACGAACGCACAGTTTTTAGACATTCCTTTCATGTGACATGCCAGATCCGAATGTAACGTTTAGGTCGGGTTTGGGGTGTTACATGCACGGAGGTGAATACCTCACGAAGGAGTAGCTTCTCACTCCCACTTAAGGGTGTGACCACAATGGTCATGTAATGTAATGCGGAAACATTTTATAAAAAATAAAACCACATGCAATAAACGAATCATGATTTTTAAAAAAAAAAGATTTTTAAAATTCAAACGAAAGGACATGGAATTATCGATTTTACGGCTTGACTCTCTTATTGGTCCCCAGCAGAGTCGCCAAGCTATCGAAACCATCTTTTTTTAAATCAGTTTTAGAAAATGGGGATCGACTTTAAAAACAAAATGGGAGTCGCCACCAATCCCTTTTTATTTAGGTGTGATTGGATCACCTTAAAAAATGTTTTATTTTAAAATACTAATTTTGGTCCATGAAAAAAAAATAGGTTCGGGAGTCGGTTACGTATGAGGAAGGATTAGCACCCTCATAACGCCCAAAATTTGGTACCTAATCGATAAAATCATGTCTTAATGTTGAAAATAAAAAAAATTAAAATATTATCCTTTTATTAGAAAACCAAGACTTACCTATTTCAAAGAAATAAAATGTTATGTCCAGTAAGTTAGGAAATAACTCCTCACAACTTGAAACTCGGTCGCTTTTAATTTGGAAAATTCCTATATCGAGACACAAGACATCATATCCAGTAAGTTAGGAAATAATGTTTTGAATTCTCAAGAATAGGTTTTTTGATTTAACACTTGAAATTTCTTTATTCCGAGGGAATATAAACATCACATCCAGTACGTTAAGACACGATGTTTTAAAACCTTCGTAATCAAAGTCATCTTATGATTTATAAAACTTTTAAAAGGATATTTAGTTATTTAGCCAAATGAAAAATCGCAACCCAGTACGTTAGGGCACTATTTTCCGAATTTCTAAATACCAAAGCATTGCCTTATTTTAAAAAAAATTTAAAATAGAGTATAGTAATTTTGCAAAAAAATGGATTTTATTTTAATCACAATGATCTATATAAAATATCACATAAATATCAAAAGTAATTGTGAAATAATGCGAATAAAAATAACTATACAATGATAATCATAAATAAATAAATGAGAGAATATGGGCAAATAAAATATACATAAAGTAATAAATATCAAAATAGAAGTTACTAAATAAATATGAAAATTTTCATGTAAGACTAATAATAAATAAATAAATAAATTATATACTTATATGATATAAACAATGTAAACAATGCATAAATAAAAAGAATAGTATATAATGATTTTAAATAATTAAAATATAATATAAACGAAACATGTTTTTCAATAAATATATTTTATATAAAATAAAAATATTATATTATATAATACTATACAATGTATAAAATTTTAAAATATATAATATAGTAACTAAAATAATATGTAATTAAAATAATATTAAACAAAATGAAATAATAAATAATAAATATATATCTATATATAATACCCTAATCATGAAATTATATACATAATATAAATAATATAAATAAAATAGATTAAATAAATTTTATATAAAACAAAGCTTTAGAAATGATACCTAATATAACATAATACTATAGAATATAAATTTAAAAATATAATATACTAAATAATATACAAATTATAAAATAATATATAATTAAATGATATCGAACCACATAAAATAATAATACATATAAGGTTAATACATAAAAAAACAAATTAATATATAAATAATAATATAACATTTTAATTCAATATAATATTAGAATAAATTAAAAACAAAACAAATAAAAAAGAAGGATTAAATTGAAATAAAATCAAAATTGTGCAGTAAAATTAAAAGCAAAAAAAGAAAGGATTTAATTGAAAAGTCAAAAAGGCTGAAGGGTTAAAAGCGCAAATAACCCTTCCGCTTTAAAACAGGCGGATCCTTCGGGTCAAATCGGGTCGGATTTTGGGTAAAAGCCAAATGGCACCGTTTTGATGCTTATCTTCAAAAAACAAAAAGTCTTCTCTCCCTCTCCTTCTCTCTTGCGATTTTCGGTGAGTTCCTCGGCGAGTCTCCGGCCGGAACCCTAAAAATGTAAGCTTTTTTCCTCTTGTTTTTTTAAAGTATTTTATATGTATTATATATATATGATAAAAATAAAAAATATATATAAAAAACAGTATATGAAAATAAAAATAAAAATAAACAAGACCTTTGCTTTTTATTTTCTGAATCTGTCTGTGTATTTGCGTATATTTTCCTCTCTGTCTATATGTGTATCTTTGTGTTTGTGTATTCTCGTGTCTATTCGTGTTCTCTCTTTTACAGGTTTACATGGGTTTTATACTTGAAAAAACAAAAAGGAAATAAAAAGATGCCATTTTTTCTGCTATTATTTCCTTTCTTGTGCAAGTCGAAGCGGAGATCTCGCGATGGAGATGAGACTTGCGTGGATTGCGGCGTGCATTGGTGGCGCAATCGAAGGGTTGTTGAAGCGGCGACGATTAGACTCCCGTTCTTGCGGCACCTAGGGTTTTAGAAACCCTAGGTTTTTCTGATTTCGATTTATGCTTTTGGGCCTTTTGGGCTTCGGTATTGGGTCTGGGTTAGTCTGTTTTGGGGTATTGGGTCACTTTAGTGGTTTGGGCTTTTGTTTGGGCTGTAAAAATGGACTGTTAAAAAAATCATTGGACATTTATTTTTTGTTATTTTATTATTATATTTTTTTTATCTGTATGGGCTCGGGCAAAATTGGGTACTTACAACAATTCCTCATTTTCATATATATATATATATATATATATATATATTCATGTACAAGTATTTACAATGCTACTCAATCTAACTCTTTCCATCATTCATTCACATAATTATCCATTTATCTCATACACAACTTCATCAACCACATAGGTTATGTACATACATGTACCATCACGTAATTATCAATCACATTTACCATTTAGTGCTCAATACAATAATTCGTTTATTCCTCTTTCAGTCTTCGATGAATTCGCACACTCAGTGCCATTTAATTAGTCAAAACTACGATAGTATCGCACACTTAGTGTCATCACTTTAAATAAAAAATACCTCAATATCGCACACACAATGCCAACTATTATAACCAATGCGTTTCTTTATCTCGCACACTTAGTTCCCTTCATCATAGTAACCATTATATTTACTGGAAACACTAAGATTTATATGCTTTTTCATACCTAATTTTACTTAAAATCATGCATTTTCGATAGAATTTTGTCATAAAATAAGTAATTTTATAAAATAATTAACTTGTATTAAAAATTTGAACATGTTAATTTTTAGTCAATTTTACAATTATTTTTTAATGAATTTTTTTATTTTTGACAGATTCGTACAAAGGGCGAAAATTGACCCGGCAGACACCGTTAAAAGAACAAAACTGAAAAGTAATTCGAAGTAACAAGGCGAAATAATTTCTAGCCTAAGACGGTCCAAATATGTGTATTAATTCATAATATAATTAATTTTAATTTATCCCCAATTTAATTTGGGCTAAATAAATTAATTTTAATTAATTTATGGAAAAATAGCCCAGTTGAACTGGGCCAGTTGATCCAAATTGAGCGAACCGAACCAGCCACCAATTGGACAGCCTAGAACCGTTCAAATGCTGACCCAAATCAGCATTTTAGCTGATTAAATGAGCTTGCAAAAAGGCCCTTGGAAGACTTCCAAATTGCATTCAAACCCCACCTTAAATTAAGGCTTTACGGATTTGCCCCAAGCTAATTTTAGCAAAGTTGAAAGTCTCAACATTGCCATGTAAGATGGCCGGCCATGTGGGTGCTCTTTGGCAGCTGAAATTTTCTATTTTTAGCAGCCATCCTCAGCTATATAAACCCCCCTTTGCTGCCCATTCAAAGCAGCCCTCAACACTCTCATTCTCTTATCACTTCTCTTCTCTCCATTCTCTCTTTTTCTCCAAAAAACCAAGCCTTCTTGTGCCGATTTCCCCTCTTGGAAAAGAGGTGTTTTCTCAGCCATTTGGGGCAGCAAGCGAGTGTTTGTAGAAGCCTTGATCGAATAGGACAACAGAGACGAAAGAAGGAGCAATTAGTCAAGCCACGGAGAAACACCGGATTTGCTTCTAGTTCCCTATCTTTTTAATTTCTGTTGTTTTTATGATGAACATATCTATGAATATCCATGTCTTTGAAATGGTTATTTTAATCAATCTAGCTTGATTTAAGTCGTGTTGGGTTGATTGCATTTCGTCCTCTTGATTTGTTAAATTTATGTTTATGTTGTTATAGGCCTCTGTGAAATGCTTGATTAAGTAAAATCATGCGTAAGTTATTTTGGCATTATAATTGTTTAGATAACTAAAGAATTAATTATTTAAAACACATTGAAATTGTAATTAATGGACACAGTACTTAATCAGTTCTTGTTTAATTCTTCTAAGGTAGCTGAAGATTAGATTAGCATTGTATTTGGCGATACATATGCCTTGCATAACTTGAAAGATTATTGTGATTAAATTGTTTCAAGGTAAGGATACTTTGTTACCTCACATAGTCTTTTATATGCTTATTAGGTTGAATTAATCGTTTGAATCGACATAGGAATATGCGAGAGATTGTTTAATTTAATAAGTATGTATGTGCAATAACATATTTACCTTTATAAATCTGTTTAATCGGACGAATTGGCATAGAAATATGTACAACAGATGAGTGGATTTTTTATTTGTAAATGTGTTCATAAGTTAGCAAATTACCGAGCTGTCGTGATTTATTTGTTATAAGTATAAGCATAAGTTTAATAATTTTAAGGTAAGGAAATATAATTAATCCAACACAATTATATCATCTTGATTAAATCATATTTGGAATCGTGCACTAGAATTTCTTTGTTTTATTTTAATTATTTCACATAGTTTTTAACTCTTAGTTTTTTTTTATTATCTCTTTCTAAAACCAAATAATTTTCCTTCACCAAAGTGTTTCAAATTACTTTCATAAATAATTCTTTTACGGTCCACAATAGATACGATAACTCGACATTTACTTGTCACTTTATTACTTGTTGCGATTGTGTACACTTGCACATTTCCATCATTCCAAGTTTTTGGCACCGTTGCCCGGGACTGCTTTTTGAAATCCATTATTTGTGAATTTGTTAGTCTTACATTTTGGTTTAATTTTTTGTTTAATTTTTAACTTAATTAATTTTTCTGTGAATATTTCAGGTGTTTATGAGTATTGACTGGATTATCGATTTACTCCTCGTAGACCCTAAGATAGAACGAAATTTTTGACAACGTAGAAGACAAGCAAATCAAAAGAGGATCGAAGAGATAAATTTTGAGAATATGAATCAAGAAAATGGAGCAAACCTTGCTCAAAATCCTATCCTTATTGCTGATGATAGGGATAGAGCCTTAAGACAATATGTCGTGCCAGTGTTCAGTGATCTTAATCCGGGTATTAGAAGACCCGAAATCGTGGCACAAAAATTTGAGCTGAAGCCAGTCATGTTCCAGATGCTTCAGATAGTGGGTCAATTCAGTGGAATGCCTACCAAAGACCCTCATCTGCACTTAAGACTATTCATGGAGGTGAGTGACTCTTTCAAATTAGTCGGGGTACCCGAAGATGCATTACGATTGAAGTTGTTCCCATATTCGCTAAGAGACAGAGCTCGAGCCTGGTTGAACTCATTGCCACCGAACTCAATTTCCACATGGCAAGAGTTAGTAAAGAGATTTCTTATGAAGTATTTCCGCCTAGCAAGAATGCTAAGTTGAGGAACGAGATCACTGCTTTCCAACAAATGGATGACAAATCCTTGTATGAGGCATGGAAAAGATTTAAAGAATTATTATGAAAGTGCCCTCATCATGGAATTCCACATTGCATCCAACTTGAAATGTTTTACAATGGTCTCAACGCTCACACAAGGATGGTAGTGGACGTTTCTTCTAATGGTGCTCTCCTTTCTAAGTCTTATAATGAGGCTTATGAAATTATCGAGAGGATCGCCAGCAACAACTATCAATGGCCAACCAGTCGAGCAGTGTCAGGAAGATGAGTCGCTAGAATACATGAAGTAGACGCTCTTACTTCACTCGCATCTTTGGTATCATCAATATCCTCAATTCTTAAAAATCTTACTACTAATGGGTCTAATAGTTTTGCAGCACAACCGCCTAATCAATTTGAAAATATAGCCTGTGTCTATTGTGGGGAAGGACATTTGTTTTAAGAATGTCCATCGAACCTAGAATCTGTATACTACATTGGTAATCAGAACCAAAACTGAGAAAGGCAAGGGCTGCAATCAAATTTTTATAACCCATCGTGGAAAAACCACCCGAATTTTTCCTGGAGTAACCAAGGGGCTGGAACCAATAACACTTACACCCAATCCAGACCAACCCAGCTGTCTAGTTTCCCTTAACAAGTTCAGAAACCAGTTCAAGTTTAAGCATCCAATAGCTTGGAGAGTTTGCTGAAGGCATACATGGCAAAGAATGTTGCCTTAATCCAAAGCCAAGCAGTTACATTGAAGAATTTGGAAAACCAAATGGGCCAGCTTGCAACTAAACTTAGGAATCGACCACAAGGTACCTTACCTAGTGATACGAAAAATTTGAGAAATTCGGGAAAGGAGCACTACAAAGCGCTGACGTTGAGGAGTGGAAAGACGGTAGAGCCCAATACCATTGAATCTGAAAAGGAGCAAGTTGAGGCTCAAGATTAAGAGGAAGTTCAACCAAGTGTTGAAATTCCAGTTTCACAAGAACCAAAATCTGTAACACCCGACAAGGTAACCTCAGAACCAGCTAAATTTGATCAACTAACAACTCCGTTAGATGCAGAATTACCACAGAAGATGAATAAACCATTACTAGATCCAGTAAAGAAACCATCACCACCTTACTCTCAAAGACTTCAAAAGTAGAGTCAAGAGATTCGATTCAAGAAGTTCCTTGACGTACTTAAACAACTTGTAACACCCTGAATTTGGGCCTAGTAGAATTAGGCCTATTAGGCTTTGGGCATGGGAGCGTTTAAAACTTTGGAGAACAAGAGAACGGTATAATTGTATGATGGATCTGTTGGGTGAGTGATTTTGGAAGGTTAGGGGGCTTCTATGAAGTCCTGGGTTCAAGCCATGTCATATGGAAAATTTTTATTTTTAGCATTAGGGTAACCATGACTCCTGGTATTAAGCCTTTTAAGTAATTGTGATTAAAAATAGACACAAGAAAGCCTGTGGTGGAGTGGTTGTGGCGTCACAGGTGTAGCAAGGAGGACAGAGGTTCAAGTTTCACTGCATGCAAAAAGGGAGTATTTATTTTGCTTATGAGTGGGCAAGAGTTGGTGTTGGATTCGAACTCTGTGTTAGAGAGTATGAATGAGTCAATTGAGGGATTTAAAGAGTGGATCATGGAGGAAATCAAAGAGAGGGAGGTGGAGATTTTCAAAGAGTTTGAAGGCTTGAGGAGTTGGTGCTGAAATGGGGTCTTTGCTCTTGGAAATTTGGCTAGTGTATGTAGGGATGTCATTTTTCTTTTAGCCATTTCGGCTTTTGACTCATTTTTTTATTTCTTTTTCCTTTTTCCAAAATCGAGCAATACCCCTTTTCTGTTCTATTTTCTTTGCATCAATTATTGCTTGTGCCGAATTGACGTTCTTCTTCTCCTCTTTTGCTAAATCGAAGTAAGGTTCCTCTGTTTCCTTTTTCTTCCAGTGATAGGCAAATACCCCTTTTCCCTTTTCTCTCTTTTCCTTCGACTCTTTTCGAGTGTCCCTCCTTGTATTGCTAAAGCCAAATACTTTCACTTTGCCTATTGAGAATCTTTATTCGACTTCTACACTGTCCTTCTTCTATTTTCTTTGTTTCGTCATCCATCTCCAATCCTCTTAGTTTCAAATCTTCGACTGTTTAGCCAGTGAGGAGCTAGGGATCTCTCCTCTTTACGAATGTGATAGTAAGTGATGGTTAATGCTTTTAACTGTTTTCGGTATCGGTGGTATTCCTCTTTATCTTCATCTCCCTTTCTTATCTTGACTGATGATTGGTTTGTTTAAGGTTCCTCGAGGGGCGATTAAAGGGCAAGTGATTAATAGTAGCCGACTTCCTACTCTAAGGTTTCCATCAAGGTAAGTACTCGGTTAAGGAATTTTGGGTAAGGCCGAATATTAGTCATTTCTTGGGCATGTGTTTTCGTTGTATTAGCATATGTTAACTGATATATTACGTTTGTGGTTTAGATAAGCCATGAGGAGGGGGAATCGATTCTTAACCAAGCGATCTAAGGAATAGGATAGGCCGTTGCTATTCAGTCAAGGTAGGTAGTGGTTAATCGGTTTGGAGAAAGTGTTGTGATCTTTAAAGATGAAAAGGCTAACTATACCCCTTGACTGAATATAGGTTCGTTGCTAAGGGCTTGGAAGTACGCTTCATAAATCAGGTATGTACTCACACACACACCACTCCAAGTAGATTGCCAAATGCCGAATAGCCGAAGTACCGACAAATGATGCCACACAAGCGTGCGATCGCACGTATGGTGTGAAACACCCCAAACCCGGCCCAAAAAGCCTAACCGGATTTGGTATGTTCCTCAAGTAAAACTTTAGCGGAAACATTATTTTTAGGAGGAATTAATAAAATCAAAAAGGAAACCAAACTTAAGAAAATTTCTTTGAAAACATTTATACAATAGTAACAAACACATTTTTAAATGATTTATCGAAAAACCATTTAGATATTTGATAATTATTCATGGCAGAATTTAAAATAAATCCAAACACAAAATTAAAGATAATTTATAGTGGCCTTATTACATAAAATTGGCAAACCAAAAATAAAGTCTAAATAATAGAAATTAACTTAAAAAGTTCAAATAGGAAAATTTCCAAACGTCATTGTTTGAGCTTTGGCCACCTCGAATTCCTTCTTGTCCGATCCATCGCTTTTCTGAATTATCGAAAAGTTATCCCATAAAAAATGGGTGAGTTATAAACTCAATGTATAACACACACATTAAAAAGCCCATTTATCAAATGCTTTTAAGCCCAAAACTTTCACATATGGCCATAGGCCCATTTAACTCATATTTAGCCCAAAGGCCCAATTTAGTTCAAATTTAGCCCAAAGGCCCATTTCATATGAGATCAATGAGTAAAAATACAATGTTACATAATTATGCACATGGTATGAAATGCAAGCCCACCAACCTAAATATCCATCCGCTACACACCCCGTACCAACCAATTGCAAGTGGGGATTACTAAATCGACCCTCCATCCGCTACACACCATCGAAGGCGATTCTTTGCGATCAACATGCACATCGCCCTTATTGTGGCAAAGCCACCAAAGCAGAATGTGACCGAAGTCACTGACCAAGTCAAATTTCAAATCGTGACCGAAGTCACCAGATTCACATCGTGACCGAAGTCACGAGTCAATTATGTGACCGAACTCACGGAGCCAAATATGTGACCGAAGCCACGAGTCAAATATATGTGACCGAAGTCACCAAATTCACATATGTGACCGAAGTCACCGAAATGTGGTAAAACCACCAGAGTACTTCCTCCTTTATCAAATATACCCATATGCCCATGCACATACATATCAAATCGATTTTTATGCTATTTATCTACAAATCATAATATAGTCATGCTTATTTCATATTAATGCATATAGCAAAATAAGCGGAATATTGAGGTAACATACACAATTTTGTATACCAATGATTGGTATCCGCAAACAAACATATTATCATATAATCACTTTTTATTAATATAAATCTATGGAAATTTTAATGTATGGTTACACACCTAGTAACAGTGAGAACAATACCCTCTTGCTCGTCCACACCTAATTGATTAATACACTTGGTTAGTATAAACTATTGTTAGCAAAACTACACTTATAAGCGATGGATCTAAATCCTTACCCTCAGATTCACGAATAGCGAGTTATTTGCGGTTTTCTCCACTAGATGGATCAAAACCCACCGATATTCCACCAGCGTAAAGTGGTTCGGTTATACGCACTACTTGAATAACCGATTCTCATTTGCGAGGGTCCACAACCGGTGGAAAGTCTCTAACCCCAAATCTTGCTCTTCGTTTGTAGTTCGATGGTAAAGGAATACCTCCTCTCTTCAAACACTTTATGACCTTTTCTTACCTATCTTGTTGATCTTAGATCGCCCTAAAATAACATAGATTAGTGATCCATCTAAAGAAATTGATATTATCTAAAATAGTAGTCTTACCTTGATGATTGAATGGTCACTTAAAGGTTGTCTTCAACAAAGATCTTTGAAAAATCTTTTCAAAAGATTGACCTAGGAGAGAAATAAAAGATTATGATTTTAAGTTTGCTAAAAAAGAATGATGAAAATAATTGATAGAATCTTACTTTGATCACTTGGAGGTTCACTTTGAAAAGAAGAAAAGAATATGATGATTTGGCCTTCACAAAAGAGAATAAAATGGTGGTTTCAATATGATGGTTTCGGTTTAGAAGGGAAAGAAGAAGAGAATGAAAAGAAGGAAGTAAAGAAAGAGGAGAAGAAAATGATAATGGTGATTTGAGCAATGAGAGAAAGATAAGAGAAAATAAGATGAAAAGAAAAGGAAAAGAGAATATGATCAAAGAGAAGGAGATTGACTATGGAACTTAGATGCATTCGGCAAGAGGAGAAAATGAAGAAGAATAATGGTGCTTAATCTTTGTGGTTTTGGTTTCAAAATGAAAACTAATTGGGAGAAAGAAAGTTGTATTTGGTTCAAGCAATTGAGGCTAAATCAAAAGCGAAAATGTACCAAAATGTCTAAGGTACATTCGGCCAAAATGAAGAAAATTGGTCAAAAGATGAAAGCTAAAACAAAGAGAGTTTTACCTAAACTCTATGGCAAATTCGGCTAGGAGAGAATTTTTGAAGAAAATGAGAAAAGATGGACAAACAAAGACTTTTGGCTAACTTTTCCCCCTAATGGCAAAGCATAAATTCGCCACATCAATGCCAACATGTCCCCTTTTCCTCCTTGTTTCTTCCCTATCCCTCTTGATTTGCTATCAAAGAAATAAACCTCTCCTTTAGCCTCCATGAGTCTAGGTTCATGGTCAATTGACCATGAACACATCCCCAAAACATAGCCCAATATCATGCCTTTGTCCCCTTATCTTATCACCAACTTATGATTTCATGCCTTAAGTTTTAACTTCCTTTTCACATGGTCAACTAGCCAAAAATGGATGAAAGCTCATCCACTCTAGAATATTCTTGGCGACACTTACAAGGAAGAAAACAAAAAATTAAAAATCTCCCTAATGTTAGCTAGGAGATTGAACCTTACACCTCAAGCATACATCCATGCATCTTAACCACTTTGCCAATTACTTAAATTATGCTAGAACTTCTCATCATCAATTCTTAAGGCCTTATTAGCTTAGTTCTCTCTCTAATTAATAGAAATTAAAAGTTTAACAAAGCATTCACTTAATAAATGAAGCTCAAATAACTTCCAAAATTGCACTTAATAATGATTAAGCATGCAACATCATTCAATTATGTAAAATGCATAGCCCTAAATATCGGGATGTTACGGTTCTACCCCTTAAAATAATTTAGTCCTCGAAATTACATCTAGAATAAGTGAGGGTATTCATTGTCGCATCGCTTCCTCCCGTTCCCGAAGCTTCTTGATCCATGATTTAGCCATAATACCTTAACGAGAGGGCTGATTTTCTCAAGTAAAACCTTTCGTCTCGCTCTAGAATTTGAATTGGCTCCTCCTCATATGACAAATCGATCTTAATTCCACCTCCTCAATTGGTACTATATGAGATGGATCCAGCCAGTAACGACGTAACATTGAAACATGAAACACATCGTGCATTTGTTTCAATGCGGAGGCAAATCTAAGCGATATGCCACAGATCCGACCCGCTTCACAATCCGATAAGGTCCAATGAACACAGGACTTAGTTTCCTTTGCGACCAAATCTCATCACCTTTTTCCAAGGTGAAACCTTTAGAAAACTTGGTCTCCCCTTGCATATTCTATTTCTTTCCGCTTTAAATCGTGTACGATTTTTGTCATCGGGGCGCTTCCTTTAATAGAGCCCGGATTACCTTAACCTTTTCTTGGATTCGGACACTATCTACGGCCCCAAAATCTATCGTTCCCTAATTACATCCGGCCGTAGGAGTGCGACACTTACATCCATATAGTGCTTCATATGGTGCCATCCGAATCTTGGATTGGAAGCTGTTGTTGTCATAATTGCACTTAGCGGTAAAATTCCTCCCAACTTCCTTTGAAATCTATCACACAACCCTTAACATATCTTCTAAGATCTGGATTACTCTTTCGGATGACCGTCGGCCGAGGATGAAATGCCGTCTTGAAGTCCAATCTAGTGCCCAAAGCTTTGATGCAATGCTTTCCAAAATCGCGACGTAAACCTTGGATCTCTGTCAAAATTATCGACAACGGCACTCCATGCAATCTCACAATTTCACTACATATAACTTGCCAATTTACGCAAAGAGTAATCAACCCAGGCGGGATAAAATGTGCGATTTAGTCAATCGGTCCACTATCACCCAAATGGAGTCTTTCTTAGTAGGCGTGAAGAAGCCCACTAACAAAGTCCATGGTGATTCTCTCCACTTCCTTTGTGGAATCTTTATCGGTTGAAGCAACCCCGATGGTACTTGATGTTCAGCCTTAACTTGTTGACACGTCAAGCACTTCCCTACAAATTTCGTAACTTCCCGCTTAAGTCCAGGCCACCAAAATTGATTTCGCAAATCTTGGTATAACTTACTTCCTCCAGGATGCATAGCATAGGGGCTACCATGCGATTCCCGAAGTATCTTTTGCCTCAACTCTTGATCCCTCGGCATACATACTTTATCTTTGAAGCACAATACCCGTCCTTTATTAATACTAAAACCTTCTAATTTCCCTCTGTACTAGTCGAAGCTTTTCACTCAGATCTTCATCTATTAACTGCCTCTCTTTCACTTGACTTAACCACATCGGCTTAACCTGAAGTTCTGCAAATAAGCTTCAGTCATCGAAAAGACTAAGATGTGCAAACATCGCTCTCAAATCGACACCACTTTTCGACTTAGGCGTACGCCACCACATTCGCCTTGCGGGTGGTACTCGATAGAAACGATCGTAGTCTTTCAACAACTCTATCCACCTTCTTTGCCTCAAATTCGGTTCTTTACGAGTCGGTAGATATTTGGACTTTTGTGGTCGTGTATATCATGACTTTTCTCCGTATAAGTAATGTCTCCAAACTTTAAGAGCAAACACTACATTTGCCAACTCCAAGTCATCGTCGGGTAATTAACTTCATGTGGTCTCAGCTGCCGAGGGCACACGCAACTACCTTTCGCCTTGCATTAGAACACACCTTAATCCCGTGTGAGAAGCATCACAATACGACAAAATCCTTTCTGCTTGGTTTGAATCAAAGCAGGAGCTTAGTCAAAACTTTCTTGAGCTTCTCAAAACTCTCTTCGCTTATCATTACACAAAAGGTACTTCCTTTCTCAACAATTTCGTTAAAGGTGCGCTAACGATGAAAATCCTTCAACGAATCTTGATAATATCCGGCTAATCCCAAGCTGCGAACCTCGATTCACGGACTTAGGTGGTTTCAATCTAATACAACCTCGATCCGAGGATCCACCCTTATTCATACTGCGGATACCACATGTCCTAAAAATGTAACCTCTTTCACCAAAATTCACACTACTTGAATTTGGCGTCTGATTCTTCTCCTTAAAACTCGTAACACAATCCGGAGATGCTCATCATGTTCCACTTGGACTTAGAATACACCAAGATGTCGATCTATGAATACCACGAGCCCAGATCCAAGTAGGGCTGAAAAATCCGGTTCATCATATCCATAAGCAATTTGGGCGTTCGTCAATCCGAATGGCATTACAGAAATTCATAGTGGCCATATCTGGTTGGAAAGCGTCTTATGGATATCTGCTTCTTTCACTTTAAGGCGATGATACCCGACCTTAGATCAATTTTAGAGAATACGCATGACTCCTTTAAGGTGATCGAACAAGTCGTCGATCACGGGCAAAGGATACTTGTTCTTGATAGTCGACTTATTCAAGCTGCCGGTAGTCTATACACATCCTCATCGATCCGTCCTTCTTCTTCACGAATAGGACCGGTGCTCCCCATGGAGACACACTAGGTCGGATGAATCACGCTCAAGCAATTCTGAATCGAGCCTTAAGCTCAACCAATTCCTTCGGTGCCATTCTATATGGAGCAATAGAAGCGGCGCCGTTCGGGCAATAAGTCTATCCGAATTCTATCTCACGATCCGGAGGCAAACTGGAAGTTCTTAGGAAAAACATCTACAAATTCATTGGTATCACGACTTCATTAGCAATTGCTTCCTTAACCTCCAAAGCACTCACCAACATCGAAGGCTTCACATCCTTTTCTAACCATCTTTTACGCCTTAGGCGGATACTACATTAGATAAGTAGTTCCGTCTTTCGCCCATCACTACAACTTCCTTATCATCTAGAGTTCTTAAGGACATTCTCTTAGCGGCGCAATCCACATTTATACGGTACTTCACAAGCCGGTCCATGCCTAAGATTAGGTCGAATTCTCGAATGGTAATTCCATTAAATCACCGGAAGCTGTATCCCTTGAACTTCAGAGGCACTTCCTTAAAGAGTTTGTCTACAACTCTTATGCATCCTGAGGACTAAATACGATCATCTTCCTAAATCTGATTTGAATTCACATGCAAAGTCCCGGATACTTCACTAGCGATATAGGAATGAGTTGACCTATATCTATCAAAGCAATAAAGGGCAACCTGAAATCAAAAACGCATGCGTGATAACATCGGTGCGTCCTTTGTCTTCTCTGACGAATCGCATACACCAAGCTGGTTGTCTCGCCTCGAGTTTCCACGCCTCTGCACGAAGTTTCGCGACCTCTCTGGAACCATTGCCCTTCCATTGGGACCACGGCCTCTTATCGGTTCTTGTCCATTACATCGACAGATTAGCACCACGACTTCTTTGGGCGGTTCTTCTCGAGTTCATCGGACAATCCTTAATCATGTGATCCTTGAACCGCACTTGAAACATCCGCCGTTTTCTTCCGGCATTCTCCGAGTGCATTTTCCCATATTGAGAACAAGTACGACTTTGCACTCCGTGAAGCGATCATTGACCTCGCGGTCCATCATTCCTTGATTTCTTGAAAGTTTCAGACGACCCAAGACCCAAAGCTTCTCTTATTCTTGCCACGACCTCTGTCCGGTTACATCTCTCGATTCGTTTAGCCTCTTTAGCAATTCTTGCCCTTTCCACTAAGATTGCAAAATCTCTTTCACGGTGTGGGGCAATCATCACTCTTAGCTCATCTCTAAGTCCATCTTCAAATCGATGCAACGTTCATATTCGTAGCCACTATCCTACGGCATAACGGCTAAATCGCAAAAATTCGCTTCATATTCACTATCGACTTGTTTCCTTGTGCAGATTCGAAATGTCTTCCTCACGAGAGTCGATGTAGCTAGCTCAGACATATTTTCCTCAAATTTCACTTTAAAATACCCCAATCCAGACGATCCACGGGGTACTTTCCTTGATAGTAAGCCACCTTTGGTAGGCTTCATCACGAAGAAGTGAAATAGCTCCTTTCAATTTCTCTTCGTCGGTCTGATCTATATCGTCCATGATCCTCTCATTGCCTCCAACCAATATTCAGCTACATTAGGAGCTACTCCAGATACTCCTCTGAAAACCTCGGCTCCATTCGATCTAAGTCTCTCATTCTGAAATTCGAGATCCATTTCGAACTAGCTTACGCTACTCGTTCAAAACTTCGCAAAGACGACTTGTGATCTGCGTCACCACCTTCATTTTGTTCTTGAAAGTGCGCCCCAACAGTAGGTGGTGGAGCTTCATTCTCGGAACCTTGACCAGACCAAGGCGGTTCAAAGCAGATCATCCTTCCTCTTCCATGTCCACGACGACCTCGTCCCTAGAGCTCATGTCTACTACGTATCTTATCTTTTTACGAAGAGTCTTATGTATTAGAGTCTTTTCACTTCTTATTAAAAGAAAGTCTTATAAACGGATATTTAGTAGTTTTTCCGTAGTAGTACACATACACCTAGGGTCCATGTCTCTAAAGTTTCCTTAGGCTTACCAGACATTCATATCATTTATCAAATGAAGGTACATACCTGATGGATCTGGGCCGAGAATTCCGAGTGCCATGCTCTTATAAAACCATTTAACTTAAGAAAAACTTTCAAAAATCTTTTTGGGCCAAATTTTGAAAATGTTGTGGGCTTCAAAACCCAAGGCCGAGAGTTTAAAACTGGGCTCTGATACCAAGCTGAAACACCCCAAACCCGGCCCAAAAAGCCTAACAATTTGGTATGTTCCTCAAGTAAAACTTTAAGCGGAAACATTATTTTAGGAGGAATTAATAAAATCAAAAGGAAACCAAACTTAAGAAAATTTCTTTGAAAACATTTATACAATAGTAACAAACACATTTTTAAATGATTTATCGAAAAACCATTTAGATATTTGATAATTATTCATGGCGAATTTAAAATAAATCCAAACACAAAATTAAAGATAATTTATAGTGGCCTTATTACATAAAATTGGCAAACCAAAATAAAGTCTAAATAATAGAAATTAACTTAAAAAGTTCAAATAGGAAAATTTCCAAACGTCATTGTTTGAGCTTTGGCCACCTCAATTGCTTCTTGCTTAGATCCATCGCTTTCTGAATTATCGAAAAGTTATCCCATAAAAAATGGGTGAGTTATAAACTCAATGTATAACACACACATTAAAAAGCCCATTTATCAAATGCTTTTAAGCCCAAAACTTTCACATATGGCCATAGGCCCATTTAACTCATATTTAGCCCAAAGGCCCAATTTAGTTCAAATTTAGCCCAAAGGCCCATTTCATATGAGATCAATGAGTAAAATACAATGTTACATAATTATGCACATGGTATGAAATGCAAGCCTTACCATCCTAAATATCCATCCGCTACACACCCGTACCAACGATTGCAAGTGGGGATTACTAAATCGACCCTCCATCCGCTACACACCATCGAAAGCGATTCTTTGCGATCAACATGCACATCGCCCTTATTGTGGCAAAGCCACCAAAGCAGATGTGACCGAAGTCACTGACCAAGTCAAATTTCAAATCGTGGACCAAGTCACCAGATTCACATCGTGACCAAGTCACCAGAGTCAATTATGTGACCAAAGTCACCGGAGCCAAATATGTGACCAAGCCACGAGTCAAATATCGTGGACCAAGTCACCAAATTCACATATGTGACCGAAGTCACCGAAATGTGGTAAAACCACAGTACTTCCTCCTTTATCAAATATACCCATATGCCCATGCACATACATATCAAATCGATTTTTATGCTATTTATCTACAAATCATAATATAGTCATGCTTATTTCATATTAATGCATATAGCAAAATAAGCGGAATATTGAGGTAACATACACGAATTTTGTATACCAATGATTGGTATCATAAACAAACATATTATCATATAATCACTTTTATTAATATAAATCTATGGAAATTTTAATGTATGGTTACACACCTAGTAACAGTGAGAACAATACCCTCTTGCTCGTCCACACCTAATTGATTAATACACTCGGTTAGTATAAACTATTGTTAGCAAAACTACACTTATAAGCGATGGATCTAAATCCTTACCCTCAGATTCACGAATAGCGATTATTTGCGGTTTTTCTCCACTAGATGGATCAAAACCCGATATTCCACCAACGTAAAGTGGTTGATTGTAGGCACTACTTCGAATAACCGATCCTCATTTGCAGAGGGTCCACAACCGGGTGGAAAGTCTCTAACCCCGATACTGCTCTTCGTTTGTAGTTCGATGGTAAAGGAATACCTCCTCTCTTCCAAACACTTCATATGACCTTTTTCTTACCTATCTTGTTGATCTTAGATCGCCCTAAAATAACGTAGATTAGTGATCCATCTAAAGAAATTGATATTATCTAAAATAGTAGTCTTACCTTGATGATTGAATGGTCACTTAAAGGTTGTCTTCAACAAAGATCTTTGAAAAATCTTTTCAAAAGATTGACCTAGGAGAGAAATAAAGATTATGATTTTAAGTTTGCTAAAAAAAGAATGATGAAAATAATTGATAGAATCTTACTTTGATCACTTGGAGGTTTGGCTTTGAAAAGAAGAAAAGAATATGATGATTGGCCTTCACAAAAGAGAATAAAAATGGTGGTTTTAATATGATGGTTTCGGTTTAGAAGGGAAAGAAGAAAGAGAATGAAAAGAGAAAGAAGTAAAGAGAAAGAGGAGAAGAAAATGATAATGGTGATTTCGGCAATGAGAGAAAGATAAGAGAAAAATAAGATGAAAAGAAAAGGAAAAGAGAATATGATCAAAGAGAAGGGAGATTGACTATGGAACTTAGATGCATTGGCAAGAGGAGAAAATGAAGAAGAATAATGGTGCTTAATCTTTGTGGTTTTGGTTTCAAAATGAAAACTAATTGGGAGAAAGAAAGTTGTATTTGGTTCAAGCAATTGAGGCTAAATCAAAAGCGAAAATGTACCAAAATGTCTAAGGTACATTTGGCCAAAATGAAGAAAATTGGTCAAAAGATGAAAGCTAAAACAAAGAGAGTTTTACCTAAACTCTATGGCAAATTCGGCTAGGAGAGAATTTTTGAAGAAAATGAGAAAAGATGGACAAACAAAGACTTTTGGCTAACTTTTCCCCCTAATGGCAAAGCATAAATTCGGCCACATCAATGCCAACATGTCCCCCTTTTTCCTCCTTGTTTCTTCCCTATCCCTCTTGATTTGCTATCAAAGAAATAAACCTCTCCTTTAGCCTCCATGCAGTCTAGGTTCATGGTCAATTGACCATGAACACATCCCCAAAACATAGCCCAATATCATGCCTTTGTCCCCTTATCTTATCACCAACTTATGATTTCATGCCTTAAGTTTTAACTTCCTTTTCACATGGTCAACTAGCCAAAAATGGATGAAAGCTCATCCACTCTAGAATATTCTTGGCCGACACTTACAAGGAAGAAAACAAAAAAATTAAAAATCTCCCTAATGTTAGCTAGGAGATTCGAACCTTACACCTCAAGCATACATCCATGCATCTTAACCACTTTGCCAATTACTTAACTTATGCTAGAACTTCTCATCATCAATTCTTAAGGCCTTATTAGCTTAGTTCTCTCTCTAATTAATAGAAATTAAAAGTTTAACAAAGCATTCACTTAATAAATGAAGCTCAAATAACTTCCAAAATTGCACTTAATAATGATTAAGCATGCAACATCATTCAATTATGTAAAATGCATAGCCCCCCACGAATATGGGAGTAAAACGGTTGAGGCCACCATGAGCATTCTCATGGGCTTACGTCATTATGGGCCTCGTTAAGCCGATATGGGCCGTGTGGGCCCTAATAGGCTCATGTGCCCCACACAGATTAAATTTACGAAAAGTGGCAGAAATTGAATTGGGCTATAACGTTCACATAGTCGTGATTGAAAATAGGCCGAATTGGCCACACAAGAGTGTGGGCCCACTTGGGATGAGTATTGGGCTTTGGTCCCAAATACACCGTTTAGATGATATATGTTATTTGAGTCGCTCGAGGCGACTGTAAACTTTTGGCAAGGTTGTAAAATTACAGAAATACCCTTGGAGGGTAAAATGGCTGAAACACCCCTGGAGGGTAAAATGATCGAAATACCTTAGATGGTAAAATGACCGAAATACCCCTAGGTTAAATGGCCAGTTATGCCCCTGAAGGGTAAAATGACTAAAATGCCCCTATATGTTATATGATTGTTTTTGTATACTATTTATAATATGTCTGCATGCATGTGATATTATGCTGCATGGGGATGGAATTATTAATTTGGAGGAAGTGTATGATTTGTTAGGGTCACATAGTCACTTGACAACTGTGGATTCACCGATGGCTTTAAGCCGATTAAGTGTTTGGCAGCTCTGCTACAATATTGGTTAGTGTTGCAACATAAGGAGTATAAGGCAGGGTGGGTCGATTAAATCCCCACAAGAGTGCAGGGTTGGTATGGGCATTTGTGCATTACATGATCTGATTTGATTGAGATATGGGTTAAGGCCCAACTGAGGCTATTATGGGCTAAGGCCCAAATGCCACCGTTACTGTAATGGGCTTAGGCCCAGATTGGTGTGATGCATGCTTTATGATAGAATAGGGTTGTACACACTGAGTTTTCGTAAACTCACCCCCTCTTTTTTTATTTTTCAGGTATTCTTCAGTAAGTGGTTTGACGTACTGGAGGACTCGAAAGTGGCCACACTACGAACAGCTTTAAATATTAGTATTTTATTTTACCTTACTTAAACCTCATGCTTATTGGGTTGTAATAAGGCCTCTTTTAATTTCTGGTTTTTAATTTGGGATTTTCAGTTGTTACGTTTTCTATCTGTTAAAAATATATTGCGATTTTCTAGAACAATAATTGTTTTCAAAAAACTTCGCTTCCACAACTTAATCTTTAAACATCACATTTTCGTAAATCGGTTACTTTTAAACTTAGCTTCCACAACTGGAAAGAGATTTTGGGAATAAACTTAATAATTTTTCTATGTACCACGTCTTAAAAAAACAAATAAATAAACTAATGTAACTGGGATTTTACTCAAACTTTTAATTGAGAAGGGTTTTCAATGGAAACATGGTTTTTGAAAGACACTTCAATGTGGCACGCCATATTCGGGCCTAACTTCTAGGCCAGGTTTGGGGTGTTACACAACTTCACATCAACATCCCATTGGTTGAAACACTTGAGCAAATGCCGAATTATGTCAAGTTCATGAAAGATATCCTATCTAA
This sequence comes from Gossypium rotundifolium, assembly GCA_025506655.1. Lineage (NCBI taxonomy): Eukaryota > Viridiplantae > Streptophyta > Magnoliopsida > Malvales > Malvaceae > Gossypium > Gossypium rotundifolium. The sequence goes on along the minus strand of CP106732.1, from coordinate 64,456,530 downwards.
GAAATGAAGACTTGGAGAATTTGAGACAGTAGCCCTGACGAAGGAATGCTGTGCATATCTTCAGGACAAACTACCCCCAAAATTGAAGGATCCTGGATGTTTTACCATACCGTGCAATATTGGAACAACCTATTGTGGGAAGGCATTATGTGACTTAGGTGCGAGTATTAAATTGATGCCTATGTTAATATTTAGAAAGTTAGGAATAGGTGAAATTAGACCTACTACGGTTACACTTCAACTAGCAGATTGATCCTTAGCGCATCCAGGAAAAATTGAAGATGAATTGGTATGTGTAGATAAATTTATCTTTCCTGCTGACTTTGTAATTGTAACGACCCGAATTTGGGCCTAGTAGAATTGGGCCCAATGGGCCTTAAGCGTAGGAGCGTTCAAAATTTTTGAGAATAAGAGAACGACTTTAATGCAAGTTGGATCTAGTAGGTGAGTGATTTTGGAAGGTTAGGGGGCTTCTATGAAGTCCCGGGTTCAAGTTAGGCCTTAGGAAAAATTTTGGTTTTTGGTGAAAAAAACACTAGAGTTAGTAGTAGGCTTTAAGAATAAAATGTGGAGAAAAATAGCACATGTGGAGCGTGTGGCGTAGTGGCAAAGTGATGCCACTTAAAGAGAAAGGGAGTGATGCCATAGGGAGGTAAGGGATCCAAGGTTCTAATCTTAGTGCTTGCAATTCTTTTTGATTTATTTTTAAGTGAACTTAAACTTTGGCCATAGACTTATAATTAGTTGCGCATGTTTTAAGACAACAAGGAGCTAGTTGGTAAAGTGGCTAGTGGCGTGGATTATTCTACAGGCGAGCCTGGGTTCGAATCTCATGACAAGCAAGGGAGTATTTATTTTTCTAAGTTGGGGCGACAAGAGTTTGAGTTGGATTTAAACTCTGCTGATGGAGGGATCCCACATCAAAAAAATAGCAAGAGGGAAGGTGAGAGGCTGGCTATATATGGAGCTGTCTTTAGGAAGATACCTTGGTGGGCGTTTGGGCAGGAGTGGTCGGAGCGCAGATTAGCACCAGATTCCTATCAGGTGTGTACTTCTCTCTACTCTAGCTGTAGAGCGAAAAATGCTGAAAAGCCGGTCACACAGCAATGGTAGCCACACAAGCATGCGAGCGCATGTGTGGGAGCTTCGACGCGATAGTCGAGGCCACCATGAGTATTCTTGTAGGTTGAGGCTGCTTGGGCCATGATGGGCCAAGGTAGGCCCATATGAATAAATTGTATGACTGTGTAGTAGAAATTGGACTAGACTAGGTGAATCTAATATTTGTGGCTAGATTTGGGCTAAATGGGCCACACGAGCGTGTGGGTCCATTTGGGCCGAGAATGGGCCCTAGGCCTAATTGCACCATTTCGATAAGAAAAGGTATCTATGTCACTCGAGGCGACAGTAGGCCATCGAAAAGGCCATTAAGTGCAAAATTATTTCATTTGCAAAATTACCGAAATACCCCCAGTTTGTAAAATTACTGAAATACCCCTGGTTTGTGAAATTACCGAAATACCCTCGATTTGCAAAATTGCTGAAATACCCATGATTTGTAAAATTACCGAAATACCCCTGGTTTGTGAAATTACCGTTTTACCCTACACCACAAAATGATCGTTGTACCCTCGTGGTAGTACTAGCGTTGTATGTGTTAATTGTATGATTGATTATGTTTGAAATGCGTTGCTTACATGGATTGGTTATGAGTAGAATTACTGAACTACCCCTGTAGGGTGGAATTACCGAAATACCCTTATAGGGTAAAATGACTGATTTGCCCTTATAGGTAAATGATCGACTTGTGCAATGAGTTGTCTAATTTGACTGTGGTTGTATGAATGATATGCTTTTATTACATGTTTAAATAATTGTTACTGAGCATGTCCTTTTTGCATACACGTGTAATGATTGAGCATGACATACATGACATATTGCATGGGTGGGAATTATGGTACAGAGGAATATTTAAGGATCGCATGGTCGTATGGTATGGATCCACCGCAGGCTTTTAGCCACCGAGTAGCCATACTGCACCGATAATGTTACCGAGGGCTGTGTGCCATTAATATGGGCCTCGTGCCGTAATTATGGGCTTTGTGCCAATACCGAAGGCTTTGTGCTGTTATTATGGCTTTGTGCCAATCATATTTACCGTGGCTATGTGCCTAACATATATATATTGATGACTCTGTGTCAATATTTGAGGATCGCATGGCCGTATGGTATGGATCCACCGGAGGCTTTAAGCCTAATGTATGTGATTAAGCAGCTTTGCTGCAACGTTCGGTAGTACTGCAATCGGGCTACCCTTGGTGTGTAGCGGTGAGGGTCGATTATAGAAATCCCCACTAGTGTGTTTGGCAGGAATGGGTGGTGTGTAGCAGATGGAAAAATTAGGTTGGGCTGGGTTTGCATCGCATTGCATACATTATTTGTTGTGACATACGTTATGGGTTAAGGCTCAACCGAGGCTATTTTGGGCTAAGGCCCAATTGCCATAGTTACTGTAATGGGCTTCAGCCCGGATTGTTGTGATGCATGTTCTTACCATGAGGGTTGTACACACTAAGTTTTCATAAACTCACCCCCTCTTTTTATTAAATGTTTCAGGTAATTCCTAGCGATAGAGGATTGGGAGCCGTGGAGGACTCGGGGTGGCTATACATCGGAGATACTACTCGTGAACTTTAGTAATTTCGATTTTTACCTTTTCTTTTAGATTATTTATTTTGGGTTAATATTTTTTAATAAGGCCATTGGTTTATTTTTTTCTAAGTTTTCATTTATAACTGTTAAACTTATAAATATGGGGTTTTCTTAAAACATTAGCAATCGTTTTCTAAAATATCATGTTTACGCAACGATGCAAGTTCAACTTTCATAACAAAATAGTTTTTCAAAATGATAACAACTTTTAAACGGTCATTTAGCAAATCACATTTTTCTCAAACAAACAACAAACTCGGAGTTCAAAAATCCGATAAAACTTTTCTAAACAATTGCTTAGCTTTTCAACTTCCTTCAATTTGACAAGCCAGATTCGGGCCTAACTTCTAGGCTGAGTTTGGGGTGTTACAGATAATTCTAGACTTTGAAGCAGACAAAGAAGTGCCAATTATCTTAGGAAGACTATTCTTAGCAACTGGAAGGACCTTTATTAATGTGCAGAAGGGCGAGCTGACTATGCGTGTTTAGGATGATCAGGTAACATTTAATGTTTTTAAGTCAATGTGATTTCCTGCACAATTAATGATTGTTCTGCAGCATCCGATTTAGAGGAATTAATAGTGGAGAAAGAACTCAACTATGTTGAGGATCCGTTGGAACGAATTCTGACATCAGACCCTCCAATTGATGAAGAGGAGAATGAATACTTAGCTTTGCTAGAAGCTAATCAAAAGGGATTTAATCCGCAATCCCATTTTGAATCTTTGGAATTAGAGAAAAGGGATTACACCCAGCCAAAAGCATCAATCGAGAAGCCACTTAAATAAACATTGTTTAAGCAGTTTGTATTATACACGAACTTACCTCGGACGTAGAAACAATGATATAAGTCGATCAATCAAGCACCTTGTTCTTGCCTCGATCTAAGTCTGAATTTCTCTTTTCTTGATCTATACATATTCAAATTTAACTCTTTCATTCATCAAATCATTCAATTCAATCCAAATACACATATTTAGGGCATTTTACAAAATAGCCCTCACATTTTCACATTTTGACATTTAAGTCCCTATTTCATAAAATCACCAAGTACACATAATTTCATTATACACATGTTTAGCTGAATTTCCCCTGTCTCATATAAGCCCACATATTTCATTTATTTCACATTTTAGTACCTCAATTTCTCATTTTCACAATTTAGCCCAAAATAGTCAAATTCATCAAAAATTCAAAGACAAAATATGTTATTCTATCACATATCTTTCATATTTCATCAACAACTATCACAAAGCTCAAGCCTTAACCAATGGCATTTTACAAAATCACCAAAAAAACTCAAAAATTAGGACATGGGCTAGCTAGAACACGAAGCAACGATCACAAAAACGTAAAAATCACTAAAAATTGAGCTCAAAACATACCTCAATCGAGCCTTGTAAGTGCCGAATATCCAAAGCTCAAGAACCCTATATATTCTTTCTATTTTCGATGGAATAAGGATGATAAAATGGCCACCAAATGTTTTTGTTTTAATTATAATAACCTAATTAACCAAATTACCATTTTGTCCTTAATGAATTAACATAAAAATTCATTTAATACAAGCCCATTTATGACCATTTCCACTATCAAAGGTCTAATTACAACATAAGGACTTCTCATTTAATAAGCCATGGCAATTAAACACTTTAACAATTAGCACACAGCTTTTGCATTTTACGTGATTAAGTCCATTTTCACAAATCGGCACACAATCGATAGAATTTTCACGCAGAATTTTCACACACGCTTAATCACATATTGTAAACACTAAAAATAATATTAAAATATTTTTTTACCTCGGATTTGTGGTCTCGAAACCACTATTCTGACCAGGGTCTAAATTGGGCTATTACAGGCAATCAAAGAGTTAAATTTGGATCCAGAATTAGCGAAGAAAGAAAGACTATTTCAACTCTAGGAATTGGAAGAATTCTTCTTTATGGCTTATGAAAATACTAAAATATATAAGGAGAGAATAGACTTCGACATGATACTAAAACATGTTGGGACAGAAAGTACTGTTGTTCAACTCAAGATCAAAATTATTTCCTGGGAAGCGTAAGTCAAGATGGACAGTTCCATAAACAATAAACCAAGTTACTCCTCATGCAACAATAGAGTTAATCAGAAAAGGGGGAAAACCTTTTCTCGTTAATGGCCAAAAAGTAAAACATTATTTTGGAGGAACAATTAACACTTTAATTGATGAACAAACTTTGGAATGTAGTGCACTTTGGGATTTCTAATGAATTAATGAGAAATCAACAAACATAAAGAGTGATAATAAAGAAGGTAACCAAAGTAGTGATTTTACAACACAGAGACATTTGGTCCACATGTCTCGACACGACTCCCAAATGTCACGACAATAAATTAAATTTTGATTCTGCAACCTACCCTCGATGTCGCGACATCACTGCGTAAACTCTATTCTCTAAACTAACCTTAACTGTTGACCTTTTTTTAGTTTAATTATGTTAGGATTCATATTCTTTAACTTCTTATTTAGTAAACCTAAACTATAACTCTTGAATAATTTATTCTTTCCTTTTAATATATAAATAGGACACATTACTACCTTTTTTTATCATCAACAAAGATTAAACTGCCGTTATAATAGATTTCAGTAAAGAATAGACTATCAAATGGACAATTTCAGTGGAAGCGCTGCAAGTCTAGCTGTTAAGTTCCAAGAAGGTGACATGGATAAATACTTGTAGCAACTACAGTTGTATACCTTTATTCAAGAGCAGGGATTTTACCCTCAAATGAGGAATTGCAAAGGAATATGGAAGAATGCAATTGACATCCAAAAAACCCCTAATAATTCCAGTGGTGCAAGAATTCCATCTTGTGTTAAAACAAAGGGAAGCAACCAGACCATTCTACGAGATGCGATCTTTTGTGAATGCCAAAGGACTTAATGTTCTGGTAATTGAGATGGGTATTTGCCAAATTTATGATGTGTCATATTATTATTACGATTATCTCTATAAAACAAATTTGAAAGAATTCAAAAACATAGATATGGAGGAAATATTGATATTTTTAATAGAAGGGAAAGAGATGTGGACATATAAAATAGGAACAAAAATACCTAAAACATTGAATCAAGAGCTAATAAAACCAAAAGCCAAGATTTGAATGAAATTTGTCTGTTCTAGAATATGGCCTACAATAGAGATGGCAAAGATTAGTCCAATTCAAGTCATCATAACATATGAGATCCTACAAAAGAAGCAAATATGTATTGGAACACAGATATATAATAACATGGTTGACTATGCAAGGAATTTAGGAAAGGGAATACTTTTCCCTCATCTAATTATATAATTGTGTAAAAGGGCAGGAGTACCTATAGAACGGATGGATAAAACCATGAATTCCCTAAAGAAATTACTTGGCGATGAATTATTCAAGCAATTTGTTCTTCTACAAACAAAACTAAAAGAGGAAAGGAGAAAAAGAGGATTTTAGGAAGATGAGGATTAATATTCAAGAGTTAATCTAGTAGGATTTCAATTTTAAGAGTAGATGAATTGAATGTTTTTTTAGGAATTTGTATTTTTCATTAAATAATTGAATAGTTATTTTAGGGTTTGTATTAATTACTTTACGGATGATGTAAATATGTTTCTAGGATTAGGGATATATATAAAAAAATTATTTTGTAGTTCATTCAATTTTTTGTTAGAAACCCATCACGAAGGAGATAAAAACAATTCAGGCTTAACATGATCAAAGCAAGAAGCACCCCCATTAGCAGTTGGAGCAACCACGATGAATCGAGTAACTTCTTTCCTTATCTATTTATGGGCTACACATTGAGGACAATGTGTCAGGGGTAACATTGAAAACTTGTTTATTTTCAATTTCTACATTTTTCTTTGATTTTTTCTTGTCTTTGGTGTGCTTGAGCTTGTAGAAATACAAGTGATTGGTTTGGAGTATGTACATAGGTTGCTTATTATTACAAATAAATTTGGCATGATGCAAGGTGATTTTAAACTTTTTATTATTAGACTACTAAGTTCTATATGTTACACTGTAAATAGGCATTAAGCTACAAGGAAACGAGCATGCTAGTACGAATGATAAATGGTTGAATTTGTATTTGTTTGGTTGATTAAGTTTGTTCATGTTGAGATATTTAGAGATGACCTAAGGCATTGTTTAGAACACATCCAAAGCCAAAAAGCTGTCCTATTTGTATTACACCTTTAGTACTGATCTTTGAGCTTGTTGACACTTCTTGATGAACCTCATTACAAACCACTAAGCTTTAAATGTTAATTTGTATTTACCCTTTTTCTTTGGTCCTACACTGCACGACTATATATGTTCATCCATACGTATTAAGGTTTAAGTATATACATGACGGTGGAGTATATAATGCTATTATTTCCATTGTATGGAGAGACAAGGAAGGTGAGAGAAGGAGAAATAAGTCAGTGAGTGGGAAAGGGTCACTAAGGGGGATGAATTGGGATCAATACGATGTGTCAAACTATTTTTGTGTTTGTAACTCTCTTGATGCTTAATATCTTTGAATTATATACCTATCTTATGCCTCAGAACGTTACAAGCCGAAAAGTCCTATGTGATCTAAATATCCTTATACATGAATGGACATCATACTAAACATATGCATAAATGACTATTTCTATTCTGCTTGGATAACCAAAGTATTTATATAATTTATTGATGGATCCCTATAGGTGAGACCCTTAATACTTGTATATTTTTGTAACATACTAAATTTAGATGTTTGAGATCAAAAGTGGTAAGCCAAATACTTATCATGTTAATGTTGTTAGTAAGTATGAAATGCCTAAGTCATATGTTTCGAAGTCAATACTTGTATGATATTTGCTCAAGGGTTGTCACTTTTATTTCTTATTTTTTGTTTATGTTGCTTGAGGACAAGTAATGACTTAAGTGTGGGGGAGTTTGATCTATCGTAATTCACTGTAGCAGATTAAACTAGTTTTTTCATTTAAGGAGTTTGAATACAAGCATTTTCATTATGTTTCAGTTAAGTTTTCTTAGTTTTATTTACATTCAATAAAGTGTGCAAATTGAGCCTGTTATTGACCTTAAGGATTGAATGAGGCCTAATGGTGAGCTAACGCACTTTGTGAGTTTGCAGGAGATTATTAGAAGGTGTACTAAATGAATATTGGTCACTATGTTGCAATACGGATGGCTCGATGTCGCAACATAGGGAACAAAATAGAGAAAGCTCAAGTCTGCCTTTGATGTTGTGACATGGACTAAGGGTGTGGTGACATACCCCTAAAGACATATCAAGGAAGAGCATTTGTCACCTCTGTCGTGACACAGGTTCTGGTGTGTCGCGACATCGACTCTATGATGAAAATAAAACACGAAGTAAGGGCATTTTGGTCTACACAATCAAACTTTAAGCTTGAGGACGTCAGATAACTTATGGTTAAGGATGACGATCATCTAAAAGCTATAAATAGGCTCATTTGGCACATGTTATACATCATTCTTTTAGCCTAAATTCTCTTTGTAAAATTTTGTTTAGTTTTCTTTCATTCTTAGGTTTTAGATTTCTTTCAATTGTTCTTGTTGATTTCAAGAGATCTGAATTGTGGAAGCATTCAAAATTTTTGGATTCACAATTAATCTCAATACAATTAGGCTCTTTCATTTACTTTATTTTGTCAACTTAATTAGCATGCTTTCTCTTTATATCGATTTCATATTGTCTATGAAAGCCATGAGGAACTAATCCTATATGGGGTTAGTGAGTGGATATGATCTGTTAACTATTTTTTAGGGTTGCTCAACAAATCAATTGTTTGGAAAGGAAAAATTGAAATAAACCCGGGCCTGACAACTCTAGGAAGTCATCAAGGTGGGAATTAACCCAAAATTGATATTGCCCATCCGTGAACACCTTCATCCCAAGTCAGTGTAGACTGTGAGGTCGAAAGATAAGTAGTTCTTGCTAACTCGTTATGTTAGTAGAAGATTAGAAGATCCTGCTAGGGTATTGATGAGGAACTCGAAACAATAATTGATGGGGATTACCCAAGCGAGCTAATCACCCATAATCACTTCTTCCTCAAATATCAGTTATAGTCTAACCAATCACCTTTTTAAATTTCTTTAAAACTTCAATCAGCTACTCCTCTTGGTGTTCTGCTAGTTCTGCTGAAATAATCAAAGGAAAAGTAGAACTGTTACCCAAATAAATGTATTTCAAATGAGAAGGAAGTACCTTAAGTTCGAGTTTGGGTGGTTCCTCGATTAACAACTTCAGTGTGTAAATTCCCGAGCTTCCAACTTTAATAGTTCAAATCGTGCTAGTTAAACATAGTCCCTCGAATTGGTTTCCATCAAAGCCATGTTTTGATTACCTTGTTCATCTTCCAATTGCTCAGATCCTAAAGTGTTCTCCAATAGGTCCTCTACAAGATTGTTCTCCCATTCCATAGAAACTAAAGTTTCTAGCTTCTCCATCATTGAACATTCCTTCGTTAGATCCTAAAATTTCATCACTTTAAGAACATTAAATGTTACCTAGTCATCCTGAACTTTCATCATAAGTTCACCTTTTTATATGTATATTAATTCTCTTCCTATGGCTAGGAAAGGTCTCCCCAGGATGATCGACATTTCTTTATCTGCTTCAAAATATAAGACAATGAAATCAGTAGGAAAAATAATATGATCCACACATACCAAAACATCTTCAATCTTTCCTTTTGGGTATGCTAAAGATCGATCCGCCAGTTGAAGTGTCACAGTTGTGGGCCTTACTTCACCTATACCCAACATTTTGAAAATAGACTTGGGCATCAAGTAGATGCTTGCCCCTAAATCGCATAAAGCTTTACCATAGTAAGATTATCCAATATTACAGGGGATAATAAAGCTTCCAGGATCCTTCATTTTGAAGGTAGCTTGTTCTGTAAGAACACACTGCACTCATTCGTTAGTGCTACAGTCTCGTACTCACTGAGTCTCTTCTTCTTTGACAAATTGTCCTTCATGAACTTGTCATAGTTGGGCATTCGTTCTAGAGCCTCCACCAATGATATATTAATGTGAAGTTACCTTAGAACATCCAAAACTTCTTGAATTGCACATCTTATTTTGCTTATGTGGCTAGAACTTCTTAGGATATGGAGGTGATGGAACTTTGGTTTGGAATGGACAACTTTTTTGAGGAGATAAATCTACATCTAAAGAAGATGTTAGCTGATCAGAATTCACTAGTTTAGATTTTACCTCATAACACTTTGTAAGTTCTGGCTCTTCTAGTGTAGGGATTTCAACTGTTGGTTGCCTTTCCTTCTTCTCAATAAGTTCATCCTCAACCACAGCTTCCTTGGGTTCCAAAGTTTTACTACTTTGTAAAGCAACTTGTAACACCCTTAACCCGTATCTGTCATCAGAATAGGTTACAAAGCATTGCCGTACAAACTAAACATTGAACATACATTTCATTTATTGACATAAACATGATATAAATCATTCATTCATATACATATCATCCCTAAATTGAGCCCTGGAGGCCCTAGAAATACATCAGAAACAATTCGGGACCAAATTGAAAATAGTTGGAAAGTATAAGAAATAGTTAGAAAAATTTGACTCCAACGATGACACAGCCGTGTGGCCAGGCCATGTGCCTCACACGGCTGAGACACACGCCCGCGTCTTAGGCCATGTAATATTTGAAATAGGGACACATGGCGATATCCCAGCCCATGTCCTCACTCATGTAACTTTCTGAGTAGGGTTACATAGTCGTGTCGCATGCCTGTGTGCCAGGCCATGTAATAGCCTGACTTGAATGCAATAGAACCTACAAGGGACACATGGTCGCATCTCCAAGCCGTGTGCCACACACGACTGAGTCACACGCCCATTTCTCAGACCGCATGGACATGAATTTGCCCAAATTCAAGCCATTTCCAACACCAAACCATGCATACACCTAAAGGCCTTTAGTAAATATAATCAAGGCATCAAAACATGAACAAAACCTACATGAAATGACCAATTCAATAGTCCAAGATCATTCAACTAATATGCCATACAAGGCACCTCACAAGCAAACATCAAAGCTTGCCTAAACATGCACATTTAATCACATTTCCACCATCAAACATAATTCAACTTCTAACAAACCATTCCACAATTATGACCATTAACACTTCAACATAAACTTACCATTTGAGTCATACCATCCATGCATCACAAGTACCAAAATGACACAATCCAACCAACATCAAAGGGTACCAAAATAACTCATACATGCCAAAATCATCAACTAACATTCAACTAGATACCAATACAAGTCCACCTATACATGCCATTATAACCTTGGCCAAAACATTAAAAATTACCAATATTTATGTTGGATAGTGTGATAGATCTTTAATGAGCTTCCAAACTGATCGAGCTTCCAATTATCTATAAAAAATTTGAAAGAAAACTACGTAAGCACATAATACTTAGTAAGTTCGTAAAACATGAAATATTAGCTACCATTTCATCTAAATAAAATAAGTATAAGCATAATGTAATCCAACCACAAGCTTGGCACAAGCCTAAGCACCAACACCAACACAAGTTAGTGCATTCAAACATAATTCACTTGAATTAGACATAAGATAAGCCATTTGTACATGAACATACTTCATTTGAATTCATCATTTACTTTCGACGAATACATGATATAGTTGAGTGGAATACTTACCATTTCTTTCCTTTTCATGCTCGTTGAACCTCTTTGAATATCATTGAATACTCGGGAAAGCTCACATGAAGTGTGCTTAAACATATAATTGTAACCTTTCCTTTACATTGTTGCTCACATGAGCTGTGAAACGAGCCCACTCACATGAGTTGTGGGTCGGAATGTAAGCTACACGATGCTGCTCACACGAGCTGTGGAGTATCCACAACAAATGCAGGACCTTAGCCATCGGTAGGACATTCAAGACCAGCACCCGAAACATGAAATCCCTAATGACAGGTCATTCGTATCCTACGAATTCCTAAGGTTCAACTGAGACTCATTAACCGTCATAACATGATTTTGGATATACATTGTTCAATAGCATTTTAAATACATATTAACATATAATTAAACAACATGAACATAATAATCCGTACATACAAACTTACCTCAACGATTAAAGCGTAAATATGAAGTCAATTAATCCGAGGCTTTAGCTTTTCCCTAATCTAGATCTGTACATGGTCTATCTTGATCTAAATAACCAAATTAATTTATTTAACATCTCTAGCATTCAATTTTGTCCATATTTCATTTTTTACAAAATTATTATTTTACCCGTAACATTTTGACTTTTCACAATTTAGTCATTTAGCCCATAAATTGAAATCTAAGCATTTTAACCCTCTTCTCATGCTAACAGGTTTCATTAGGGACCTATACCAACTCATACAAATCATCATTTCACAAATTTAACATGAACTTTTATTATTTTTACAAAAAGTCCCTAAATACAATTTTCATCAAAAATCACTTTACAAAACTTGTTTATTTATCAACAAGGACTCATTATCTACCATTAAACATCAAGAATCACACAAGATCATTCATGGCACAACCTTAAATATTTGAAAGTTTTTGCAAATTGATCTCTGGGCTAGTTAGATTAAGCTAAAACGACTTCAAAAACATATAAATCATTAAAAACAGGATAAAAATACTTAGATATCATTAAAAACGGGATCAAAAATCACTTACATGCAATGAGAAAGCTTGGTCGAACCTTCAAGCTTCTTCAATGGTATTTTCTTACCCTATTTTCGGTGGTGATTTAATTTAAGAAGATGAACACTTATTTTTCCTTTATTTGTTTTATGATGATTTTTCTAATTACAATATTAACCTTACTTAATAACCAAACAAAAATATTAAACTCATGCCCATATTTGTCCACTATCACTTTAATTGGTCTAATTACCATCCAAGTCCTTTATTTTAAAGTTTCATAGCCATTTGATCCCTTTAACTTATACAACCTTACTTTTATACTTTTTTCGATTTAATCCTTTTCACATAATTAAACATGCAAACATCGAAATTTGTTAAAAAAATTTAATACGAGCCTTCTAACATCCTGTAAACATTAAAATAATAAAATAAATAATAATTTACTCATCAAATTTGTGGTCCAAAAATCACTATTCTGATTTCACTAAAAACGGGTTGTTACACAACTACCTTGCAATGTTCCTTACCCAAATTCCTTGGATTTTCTGTATCGCTCGGCAAGGCTCCTTGTGGTCTATTACAAAGCTCCATAGCTAACTGACCCATTTGGTTCTCCAAATTTTTCAGTGTTGCTGCTTGGCTTTGGATTAAGGTATCATTCTTCGCCATGTACGCCTTCAACAAATTTTCTAAACTATTAGATGATTCAGATTATGGTGATTTTGGAACTTGTTGATTAAACCCTTGGGATTGATTTGGTCTATGCTGCATGTAAGTCTTGTTCTGGTCCATTTCCTTGGTTACTCCAAGAAAAGTTTGGATGATTTCACCATGAAAGGTTGTAAAAATTAGACAGTGGTCCTTGTCCACTTCTATTTTGGTGTTGATTCCCTACATAATAAATTGACTAGGTATTCGATGGTCAATTCTTGAAAGAATGACCATCCCCACAATTTATGCAAGAAACAACATCGAATTGACTTAGTAGTTGAGACTGTAACATGATAAAAACCGTTAGTGGTAAACTATTTGAACATTAAAGATATAGAAAATACCTAAGCTAAGAGTGAAGTGAGGGCATCTACTTCACGGATTCTGACTAGTCGTCTTCCTGAAGCTACTCAATTTTTCGACTCTTGGTAATTGTTACTATTATTTTCTCAATGATCTCATAAGCCTCATTATAAGACTTTGACAAAAAAGCACCATTCACAGAAGCATCTACCACAAACCTTTTATGTACATTGAAATCAATATAAAATATCTCCAACTCGATGCAATGTGGAACCCCATGGTAGGTGTAACACCCCTAACCCGAAGCCGTCGTCGGAATAGGGTTAAGAGGCATTACCAAACAATCGAAACATTTCACGTCCCATTTACAACAAAAAGTCAATCATCATCATAACACATCAAGATAGAATCAAATAGTCCCTTATTAAGACCTACAAGACCTCAAAAACATGCTAGAGAGGGGTCGGGATTAAACTAAACACTCACAAAAGATTTAGAAATTTCAAACACTCAAAAAACCTGTTGAGGCCACACACCCATGCCACTAGGCCGTGTGCCTCATACGGTCACCAGACACCCCCATGTGTCTAGGCTGTGCCAAAACAGAGCAAGCATTCTGACTTCTCCACACTGTAACCAAGCACACCCGTGTGCCATGGCCGTGTGCTCTTATGCTAGCTACTGACTTATGCCCATGGCTAGTTGAAACGCCCGTGCCAAGGCCTTGTACTATTAGGCTAGATCCTATCATTCACCCACGGTCATTAGGCACGCCCGTGTGCCATAACCGTGTTGGCAAAACAAGCCATATGCAAGGCCAATTTGCCACCCACACAAGGGTCAAACCTACAAGCACATTTAAGCATAAATTCACCGACAACTTGATAACCGATTTCATATCAAATGATCATCAATTCATCTCATACAATCTCATATCTAACCATGTCAACTTATAACTAACTTGCACCATTTGATCACATTCAATACCAAACATGATTCATCCTCAGATTCACTAGATCATACTAGCATCAAACTAGCACTAAGATTACCATTTATAAAACATCACCATTTTCATCGAAACATACCAAATCTATATATGCATATTTCAAACATTTATCTAGCCACATCACATGGCTATTTACACATCTCATACATAATTTACATATCTAGCCTATACATGCCATATTTCAACTATGTACATCTTTCCAAAAGTACCAAAATAGATTTTCGATAGTGTGATTGAGATGTTGACGATTCCCGAATCCGAGCTAGCTTTACTGACACTGCAAAGTAGAGAAACAAATCACATAGTAAGCTTTCCAAAGCTTAGTAAGTTCATAACATAAAACATTATACTAAACCAACCATCACATGGATTATTTCATAAACACCTATGTACCATACCATACAAGCTAATATGTTCAATTATCATTCTATGATCTCAATCATAATTTCGTCAACCACATAGGTTTCGAACATACCTTAGCCAACACTTAGGTTTCAATTACATTTGCTACTCAATACTCACTATTTCCTCTCGATCAACTTTTGTCTCTTCATCGATTCAATCGCACACTTAGTGCCCAAATAGTTAACCGAAGCTTAATTAACATCGCACTCTTAGTGTATCTATATCAAACTGATCTTAAATCGATATTGCACACACAGTGCTCACTGCAAAGCCGAAGCTTATATTATTTCTCACACACAATGCTAATCATCTCGGTCACCTTTTCGAATACGCACACTTAGTGCCATATAATTCAAGCCATCAAATAGCATTCACATTTTAATATATTCATACCATTCATTTCATAGCATTAAACATAACTAAATATGTAACACCCTTACCGAAACCTTTGCCGAGTCGAGTATGTGGCATTACTAGACTTGACTACTAATCTGGGGCATAAAAATTTAAAGCTGTCCAACTGCGTCATGCTGACTAAATTGACCATAACTCGAGTTACAAAACTCAAAATTTAGATCCGTAAATTTTCCTTGAAACTAGACTCATATAACTTTTTACCATAATTTTTTCCAGAATTTTTCATGTGGCCAATTAGTACATTTTATTCATCAAATTTACCCTATTTCACTGTTTGAGAATTCTGACCTATCTTTACAAAAACTAAGTTATTTCATTGTAAAAATTTCAATAATGTTCTTGTTTATTCCAATCAAAATAGACTCATTAAGGATTCTAAACATATAAACTATGCTCCATAATTATTTTTTACAATTTTTAACAATTTTTCCAAGACAGAACAGGGACTCACGAATTCATTCAGGACAAGTCTCACTAAAACTTAAATATCTCATAATATATAATTCCTTTGCCTACTCTGTTTCTTTCATATAAAAATAGACACAATAAGATTTAATTATATATTTTATTCACTTTCTAATTCAATTTATCCTATTTTTGGTGATTTTTCAAAATAACCTCTCTGCTGCTAACTAAAAACTATTTCATTGCAAAATATGATTTACTAGTTTATAATCGAACATACCCACATACAACTCATAATTGTCCATGCATTTTAAATCCTTTATGCAAATTAACTTATACCTAAAACATTCACATAATATCCTAATTCAAAGGTTCATTTCAGTAAACATACACTTCCTTACCAAAAGCGATTAAACTTCAACTAAAAATGCACGAACATTACCAACATAAACCGACATTGTATCAAAAGCACAAAAGCATACTTAACTAAAACTTTAGCCATATTCGCATGGCTATTATATACATGAACCAAAAGTTTTCATCAAACAAAGACAAAGTCTTTCATATACATGCCTCTATCCAAAACCAAAATGAAAGAGTACCAATATTAAATCGATAGTGTGGTTGGTATCTTGAAGATCCCGTTGAGCGGTAGCTTTTACCTAATCTATAAAGCAGAGGAGAACATTACACACAAATAAGTTTACTAACTTAGTAAGTCCCAAGCTCATAATAATACTACATTCAATTACTAAACATTTAAATCATTCAACTCAACCATGTATCATATTAAAATTTCTTTCACCTTTAGCACTACTATTTGAAAACCGAATCTCCATGATAGTACATTCAAGCTCAAACTCAGTCATATAATACTTGTGCACATCAATCGTAATCTCAAATGTACATAACATTTGTACTCGTAATATTAGTGAAACTCTAGTAACATTAAACATATCATACCTTACTTACTTACGAGCCTTTAACTAGACACCTTAGCTACGATTTACCTTGAACAACAATTCGGTTCTCCTTTGTAAAACACATCACCGGCATAAAGTCTGCTAGGCATTAAAGCCCGAAATAAATCAAGCACAAGGCACGCTAAGCGTAAGCCGAATATATCATCAAGACTAAGCACGCTAGGCACCAAGCCCGAATATGTCACCAAGCACTAAGCTCTGCTAGGCACCAAGCCGAATATGTCACCTAAGCACTAAGCACCGCTAGGCTCAAAGCCCGATACAATATTATTATCATCTCATACACATTACAATGTCTTGCCCAAAATAACATAAATCACACATTATTCAAATCACTTTAACATACCAACTCGGTTAAAGATGCAACGACACTTCATTTCAAATTATTATCATCTCATACACATTACAGTAATGTCTGCCCAAAATAACATAAATCACACATTATTCAAATCACTTTAACATACCAACTCGGTTAAAGATGTAACGACATTTCATTTCAAATTCACTATCACTTATAATTCACATATTATATCGAATAACAAACCAAAACAATTATTCACATCACTTTGAATAAAATTCCAACCAAT
Source organism: Gossypium rotundifolium (assembly GCA_025506655.1). NCBI lineage: Eukaryota > Viridiplantae > Streptophyta > Magnoliopsida > Malvales > Malvaceae > Gossypium > Gossypium rotundifolium. Next base: position 64,439,265 of record CP106732.1, on the reverse strand, counting down.
CCATACCAATACTTTCATATTCGGCTAACACAAGGTTTTATACAAAATTCTATTGAATACTATCATTTAACACATTCATAAATAATTCGATAACCTATACTTGCTTAAGGACTTACCTCGGTTGTCGATAGGCCGTACAAATCGGCTATTCGAGAACCTTCGTCTTTCCCGATCTAAACTGCTTTTCTTTGCTCTTGATCTAAAACACATTAAAATTTAGCTCATTCAAGCACCATTCATCTCAATTTAGTCCCTAAGCATATAAATGGGCAAATTACTATTTTACCCTAGTATTTCACAACTTTGTAATTTAGTCCTATTTGCATAACACACAAAATACACCAAATTAGCTAAAACTATACAAGGGCGAATATTCCTAGGGACTTTACAAGTCCTCACATTTCATTTATTTTGCAAATAGGCCCTCTAAAATTTTATTTTTACAATTTAGCCCTAAATACTCAATTTCATCAAAACTTCCAATGCAAAAGCAGACTAATCTTTTACATATCTTTCATCTAAAATCATCAAATATCAAAACCACATAAACACAACAATGGCGAACATCAAGCATGCTTAGATTCAAAAATTACAACATGGGTGATTGGTCAAGCAACGATTTCAAAAACGTAAAAATTATTAAAACCAAATCAAACTAACCTTGAAATCAAGCCTCAAATTGCAGAAATTTAAAGAACACAACCCCTTTTTTCTTTCTCAACATTCAGCCTTGAGAGAATGAATAATATCATGACTTTTGTTTATGTTATTTTAACATATAATAAAGAAATTATTAAATTACTAATATAACCTTTAATATAAAATAAAACTAACATATATTCTAAGGTTATTTTTGACATAAGCCACCCACTAACTCTAAAATGGGTTATTTACCCTTTTAATGCTTCATATTAAAGCCATGCTCAAATAGGCACTTTACACTCTAGTATGCCACTTTTACCTTTTACGCGATTAAGTCCTTTTTGTCAAATTCGATACTCAAACGATAAAATTTTTCTACGAAACTTTCACACACATAAATTCATATATAATAAACTCAAAATATAAATATTAAATATTTATCGGGCTCAGATTCGTGGTCTCGAAACCACCTTTCCTATTAGGGTCAGATTTGGTCTGTTACAACTCTCCCCCCTTAAGGATTTTCGTCCCCGAAAATCTTACCATTAAACAACGTCGGATATTGTTGCCTCATTGAATCTTCAGGCTCCCATGTTGCCTCTTCAACTCCGTGTCGATTCCATAACACTTTCACTAAGGAAATCTTTTTGTTTCTTAACTCTTTCATTTCCCGAGCTAAAATACGGATCGGCTTTTCCTCATACGTCATATCAGATTGTATCTCAATCTCAGACGGAGCAATCACATGTGACGGATCGATCGTATTCACGACATAGAAACATGAAATACATCGTGTATCTTTTCTAATTCGGAGGGTAGCTTCAATCTATAAGCAACAGCCCAACACGTTCAATGATTTCATACGGTCCAATGAACCTTGGGCTCAACTTGCCTTTCCGCCAAAGCGGAGCACTTTCTTCCACGGAGAAACCTTTAAAAATACTCGATCTCCAATCAAATTCAATATCTTTACGTTTCAAATCAGCATAAGACTTTTGACGATCCAAGCAACTTTCAAATTGTCTCTAATAATAGCTACTTTCTGTTCAGTTTCTTTAATCAAATCAACCCCGTGTATCTTATTCTCGCCGAGCTCAGTCCAATATAATGGTGTTCGACACTTTCGCCCGTACAAGGCTTCATAGGGTGCCATCTTGATACTAGATTGAAAACTGTTATTATAAGCAAATTCAATCAAAGGTAGGTATCGCTCCCACGTACCTTCAAACTCGAGAATGCAACATCTCAACATGTCCTCAAGTATTCGAATAGTTATTTCGATCGACCAATGCATCTGCGGATGAAAAGTCAGACTAAAATGTAGTTTAGTACCTAAGGCATCTTACAACTTCTTCCAAAATCGCGATGTAAATCTCGGGTCTCTCATCGAAACAATGGAACTCGGACACCATGCAATCTCACAATTTGTGATACATACAATTCACAAGTTTATCGAGTGAAAAGTGCATCTGAACCAAGCACAAAATGAGTGATTTAGTAAGTCTATCAACTATAACCCAGACGGCATCTTTCTTACTCGGTGTCATAGGAAGACCGGATACAAAATCCATTGTAATTCTATCCCATTTCCATTCGTATCATGATTGGTCAAGTAATCCGGATGGCACTTGATGTTCAAACTTTTACTTGTCGACAAATTAAGCATTTCAAACAAATTCGAGATATATCCGTTTCATGCCCTACCACCAATAGAAGCATTTCAAATCATTATACATCTTTGTGCTACCCGGATGAATTGATAATCGACCACTATGGGCCTCACTCGAATCACCAGATCAACTGAGTTTTTGGAACACACATTCGGCTTTTAAAATTCAAGCGACCATTTGCATCAATCAAAATCGACTCGCATCTTTTCCATTTTGAATTGTCTAGCGATCAAATCTTCATCAACTTTCATGCATCACAAATTTTTGAATAAACATCGGTCTTGCTCAGAACTTCGGCTATGATCGAACCATCACCGAGACATAGCCATCTGTGCATTCATTGCACGAAGAGCAAATAATAATTTCGACTTAACGATCCGCCACAACATTAGCTTTTCCCGGGTGATAGTTAATCACCAATTCATAGTCTTTCAACGATTCTAGCCACTGCGTTGTCTCAAATTCAGGTCTTTCGAGTCATTAGATACTTGGACTTTTGTGATCCGAGTAAACATGGCATTTCTCGCCAAATAAGTAATGACGCCAAATCTTGGTCATGAACACAATGGTCGCAAGCTCTAAATCATCGTCGGGTAATTTCTTTCATGCGGCTTCAATTGTCTTGAAGCGTAGGCTACAACTTTGCCTTCTCGCATCAAAACGCAGCCCAAACCATTTAAAGAAGCATCAAAATAAACAACAAATTCTTTACCCGCTTCAGTTGAACTAATCTGGAGCTTCATCAAAAGGGCTTTGGTGATCAAAACTTTTTCGACACTTTTCGACCACTCGAACTCGACATCTTTCTCGCAATAACTTTGTCAATGGGGTAGTTATCATAGAAAATCTTTCACAAATCATCGATAGTAACCCGCAAGTCCCGAAAACTTGAATCTCGAAAACATTTTTGGTGGCTTCCAATCAAGTATAGCCGAGATTTTGTTCGGATCAACTCGAATGCCCGATCTTTGAAACAACATGTCCCAAAAGTGACCTCTTTCATCCGAACTCACACTTGCTAAACTTCGCATACAATCGTTGATCTCTCAAAGTTTGTAGCACTAATCTCAAATGATCGGCATTTTCGGTTTCATTTTGGAGTAGATCAAGATGTCATCAATAAACACTACTACAAACCGATCCAAAAAGCGCTCAAGACTCGATTCATTAAATCCATAAAATTGTAGGTGCATTAGTGAGTCCAAAAGGCATAACCGAAACTCAAAATGTCCGTACCTCATTCAAATGCGATCTTTGGAACATCTCGTATCTCGACTCAGAATCGATAATAACCCGATCTCAAGTCTATCTTGAAAATCTGAAGCCCTTTCAACCGATCAAACAAATCATCAATCCGAGGTAACGGGTATTTATTCTTTATAGTTACCTTATTCAGTTGCCAATAATCAATACACATTCACATCGCTCCATCTTTCTTTCTCACAAAAGAACTGGTGCACCCAAGGAGAGAAACTTGGTCGTGCAAAGCCCCTATCTGTTAACTCTTGCAATCTGTGCTTTCAACTCTTTTAGCTCAAGAGGTGCCATCCGATATGGAGCTATTAAGATCGAGTCGTTCGAGCTAATTCAATGCCAAACTCAATCTCTCGTATTGGGGTAAACCCGTAGTTCTTCAGAAACACATCCGGTATTCACATACAATCGGATGGATTCAATCATTTCTTAGACAATTTATTATCCAAGACATAAGCCAAATAAGCTTCGCACCCTTTTCTCACATACTTAGGGCTAACATTGAGGATATAATCATGAGGAAATCCACCTAAATCATCGGATTCAATTCTAATGATCTCACCGTTCTTATGTCTCAAATCAATAAGCTTTCTTTTACAATTCACCACTTTGATCATGCGAAGTTAACTATCCATTCCCAAAATTATATCAAACTCATCGAAAGGCAACAAAGATTAAATCGATCGAAGCAAAAATCTCGAATCATCAATGGGCAACTTTACACACTTTATTAACAAACACACATCTACCCAAAGGGTTGGATACACGAATCACAAACTCAATAGACTCAATGGCGAGTCTTATCAATACCGAGTTTCACATACATATGAATGGGTCGAACCGGGATCAATCAATGCAATCACGAGAGTATCATAAAGGGTGAAAGTACCTAAGTAATGACATTTGGAGAAGCGGCATCCTCCTAGCTCGAGTAACATAAGCTCTAGCTGGAGCTCTAGCCTCGGATCGAATCGTTGTGTTCTTCGTCCCTCTCGACTACCACCTACATTGCTGAATGCTCGGTGGTCGCCTGCATCGATGTAATCGCTCGGTCTAGAGTTCTCAGGTCAGATTCTCGCTTTCGGCTAACATCGGGCACTCTCGAATAAAATGGTCGAAGATCCACATTTAAAACAGACCGATCACGAACTCTACAACTCCCGTAATGCCATTTTCCACAATGTTTGCATTCAACTCGATTCGTGGAACGTTATCAACACCGGCCATCGAGGTAGCTCGGAGCCCACTAAGGTCGATCATGTCTAGGTGAATCAAGTAGTTTTATGTTGGTGAAGTCATCTCTAAACTTCTTAAATGTGGAATGGAAATTCCTACCCGATGGTCTTTTACGAGTGTCTCTAGCTTCATCTCTCACCTTTCTTTTCTCTTTCCCAAGCTCTTGACTTTGCAAGCTCGCTCGACTAGTGTCACAAACTCTTTGATCTCAAGAATGCCAACTAGCAACTTTAAATCTTCATTCAAACCGTCTTCAAACCTTTTGCACATAATGGCTTCGGTTGATACACACTCCCGAGCATATCGGCTCAATCGACAAATTTTCGCTCATATTCATCACGGTCATTTTCCCTGTTTCAATTCAAGAAATTCTTTTCGCTTCGTTGATGAACCTTTGGTCGATATATTTCTTCGAATTCATTCGGAAGAAATCCCATGTCACTTTTCTTTTGGAACCACGATACTAGTGTATTCCACCAGTGATAGGCGGTGTCCCAAGTAAGGATATAGCACATTTCAAACTTTAAATGCTGGAGTGCAGGATAGCTCATCAAGCACCGAATAGTGTTATGAAGCCACATTTCAGCTCGCTCGCATCATCATCATCATTAGCCTTGAATTCCTCTACCCCAAATTTCTGATTTTATCAACGGGGCCTACTAGATCTCATTGGATCTATCATCGAAGTCTTGAAGGTACGGAGTTGGATTATTCGGGGTGGAGGTTGTTGTACAAAGGATTATTCGAACAAATTGGGTAAACCATTCATTCATCATTTGGTAGAAGGCTTGTTTAGCCTCTCCTCTTGGTTACCCGTGAATCGGTTGAGAGTCTAATGGTGCTGACCCATGTGCGAGACCAGCGCAATACTCTCCACATCATCACCACGGCTCTATCGGGATCGGAATCCATTTACTATATTAAATACAATTGAAATCGTCAAGTCACCACACTATCACATATAAAATTCAGAGGCATGTATAGCTAGACTCTTACATTACTACGGTAGTCCTAGAACCGACTAAACCGTAGCTCGATACTAATCAAATGTAACACCCTTACCCAAACCTTTTTGCGAGTCGGTATGTGGCATTACTAGACTTGACTACTAATCTAGGGCATAAAAATTTAAAGCTGTCCAACTGCATCATGCTGACTAAATTGACCATAACTCGAGTTACAAAACTCAAAATTTAGATCCGTAAATTTTCCTTGAAACTAGACTCATATAACTTTTTACCATAATTTTTCCAGAATTTTTCATGTGGCCAATTAGTACAGTTTATTCATCAAAGTTACCCCTATTTAACTATTTGAGAATTCTGACCTATCTTTACAAAAACTCAGTTATTTCATTGTACAAAATTTCAACAATGTTCTTGTTTATTCCAATAAAAAATAGACTCATTAAGGATTCTAAACATATAAACTATGCTCCATAATTATTATTGTACAATTTTTAACAATTTTTCCAAGACAGAACAGGGACTCACGAATTCATTCAGTGAAACACCCCACACCCGGCCCACGAGAATGGACCGGATCTAGTATGTTCCTCGAAGTAACCCGGTTCAAATTCATTCGAATACTTTGAAAACTGTGTGTTTTGGAAGATAGTTTGTTGTGGGTTGGGCTCAAGTTGAAAACAAATTTATTTTATATCAAAAACCCATTTGTTTCAGGTGACAAAATGTTTAAACTTATTTTAAATTAAATGGGCTTATTCTTTATAAAGCCCTAAATTCATAACATAGTAATTAAAGCAGAAATAAAAATCGTCACGATGGCCTTATTACATAAAACGAAACCCAAAATAAAATTGTACAGTACTTAAAATAAAATAAAGATTCAAATTAAATTAAACTTCAAGCTGAACATGGCCACCACAAGTTCTCGCCGTCCATCCATTCACCGATCATCACCAAACATGTTCCCACAACGGGTGAGTCGATAGACTCAATGTGTAACCAACACTAAAATATAATAGAAATAGGCACACCATACATATCATGCTCATATAAAATTCAAGATAATGACGCAAACCCAAACCCAAACCTATATGCCATCCGCTACACTCCACCCGTACCAACCTGCACACCGTGGGGACTACTAAGTCAACCCTCCATCCGCTACACACCATCGAAGGCAGTCGCTATAGTCGACGTGCTCATCGCCCACTTATAATATTGTGGCATAGCCACCACTTTCAGATAATGTAACCGAAGTTACCACATTCACTTAATGTGACCAAGTCACCACATTCACTTAGTGAGACCAAAGTCATCACATTTCACTTAGTGAGACCAAGTCATCACATTTCACTTAGTGAGACCAAGTCATCACATTTCACTTAGTGAGACCAAGTCATCACATTCACTTAGTGAGACCGAAGTCATCACATTCACTTCCCCTTTCTCAATTAACCCGAATGCCCCAAATTATACATATCATGCATATCATATTTTATTTCACTTTCACATCACTTTTCACATGTTAAATATAACATATTTCAAAATCCTAGTAGGAGTAGGAAAACGTACCTGAGTACTTTGTACCATAATATGGTACTTTAGCCACATTCTTTCACTTTCACATTAATCATATATATCATATTTAAGCCATAAATCTATTAAGATTAGTGTAGGGTACACACGATACCTTAGCCATATTCTTACACTTTCATATTAACACATATAATGAATTAAAGTCAGAATCTATCAAGATTTAGTGTAGGGTACATACCGATTTGCTTATCAATTCCTTGAAATCCCAAAACCCGATCTATTGCTTTAGATCTCAATTCCTACATTTGATTAAATCACTTACTACTTTAATAAAAAACCATTTGACCATAAATCCAAATCCTAGTAGGATTAGTATTCTTAAAACTTACCTTGTTGCCGATTTCAATACTAATCAAATCCCAAATCTATGCTATGCTCCTCCTTGTATTCGCCAAGCACTAAATCTCATCGGGTTAGTTTCGACTTTTAAACAAACAAGAATTAGATCTAATTATCAAAATAGGCCTTAATAAAGCTATAGACACTTACCTTGTGGATTTTAAATCCCAAACTCACCGAATAACTAGGGAACACGCTGCCTATGGTGTACCTTCTGAAAAGAACTTCTCCTTCCTTGTAGCCTACACTTAGTAAATCCCGAAAGATCTCTTCAAAGTTTCGGCAACCATGAACATTAATGGGATTAGCCCTAAATTTCGATAAGTCTAAAATATAAAAGAATGGAAACCAAACTTGGATCTTACCCTTATTTGAAGGAATCGATTGCACCTTCACTTCAACCTTCAGAGATTCGGCTTAGAGACTTGATGAACAATCGGCTATGATTCCCTTATGTATTCGGTTTCAAAGATGAAAGAAGAGAGGAATAATAGGCTTAGAAGAAATCGGCTGGGAGGCTAAAAGAAAAGAAGAAAAGAATGGATGCTCAAGAAGAATATTCGCAGAGGAAAGAGAGAGGAGAATGAATAATGAATGGCCCTAGTCTCATCCTTTTATAGTCGAAATTACTAGGCCAAGAATCCTTAACTTGGCCACCACTCTTCCTTATTTTGCTAATTAAAGAATAATTCTTCATTTATCCACCTATTTAGTCGAATTTTAAAGAGAATTAAACTCTTCCCTTAAGAGTCCTTATGGTCTTCTAATTAGCCGAGTTTTAAAGAGAGTGAAACTCCTCTTTGCAAGCCTTGTGCCATCCACCTCTTGGCTTCTAGAAGCAAAATAAAACTTATTTTATTTGCTTCCCATGTGACTTGAACTCAAGCCCAACACCCTTGCATGTGGGCCATTTCGAGGCCTTAAGTGGCATCTTCAGCCACTTTTCCAAGTCCGTTAATAGGTCAAATTTCACATACTTTATATTTTAGGGTCACCTGCCCTAAGTTCCCTTTGAACTTTAAAATTTGACATTTCGAGGTCATTTTTAAGTTTCCAAAATTTTCATGCTGCTCAGAACTTGACATTTCCTAAGTTTCCAAAATGTTTACTTTCCTATTTTGGCTTAGTTTCCAAAATGTTTACTTTCCTCTTTATCTTAGGTTTCCAAAATGTTCACTTTCCTCTTTAACTAATCGCTCCATACATTTCCTTACATTTCCATACATTTCCTTACATTTCCATACATTTCCATACCTTTCCATACATTTCCTTACATTTCCTTACATTTCCATCCATTTCCATACATTTCCATACATTTCCTTACATTTCCATACATTTCCATACATTTCCTTTTATTTCCTTTCATTTATTTACATTTCCTTACATTTCCTTATACTTCCTTTTATTTCCTTACATTTCCTTATATTTCCTTACATTTCCAAGGTTCTAAAGATGCACACCACACATCCATATCACAGTAAACATGCTATTTCATTAAGCAAAAATGCACACAATGGGATTCAAACCTCTTCCCTCAAAGTACTTCACTTGATGCCATAACCCTTGCACCTTAGGTGGCGCCCTTGCCACTTTTCCACATCACTTGTTTTAACTTAAAACCAATAATTGTCCAAAGCTTTCTTCCATCCTAGGATTTTAAAACCCTTAATTCACTTCCAACCATTGTCAAAACCTACTACTCATGAATTATGCACAAACGATAACCCCTAATCTAGGATGTTACAGCTTCTACCCTCCTTCAAAATAATTTCATCCTCAAAATTACTTATCGACAAAGACAATCTTTCTCACCGCACTATGCTTACATCAAGACTCGATCTTAATAGAACCATCATACTTTCCAGGCACAATCTCTAAGTTCACGTCCCTTAGAACTCATTTCTAACGTCGCGATTTAATCTGATTAAGAAGTTTTATGTATAAAAAAAATTTTGTTTCACTGATTAACCGCGAAGAAGTTTTATGGAAAGAAATTTAGGAGTGGTTCTTTCGTATTCATACATGCACACAGTCTTTTCATTCATTCATACATCCATCAAACAATTATGAACCTTAGTTCATTCAGAGAAACGTTGTAGTTTTCATTTGTTGCTGTTTTTCCACTACCCGGGGGTATTTTCGTAATTTGTCCTACAGGGATTTTTTCGTAATTTGTCAAAATAAGGTTGGTGTTTTTGTCACAAAGTATTTTGGTATTTTTAAGTTCCTGGTATTTTGGAAAATTTTAAAATTCCGAGGTATTTTAGAAATTTTTGGACCTGGGGGTATTTTGGTAATTTTTCCACAAACCAAGGTAAATTGTAAAATTTTAATAAATTGAAGGATATTTCGAGTTTTGAAATTTTGAGGGTTCTTTTTGAGAATTTATTTTCCAAAATGATGATGTTGCAAAATTTTGAAAATCGTGGTCATTTTGGTAATTTTGGTAAGTTAGGGAAATTTTGTAATTTTCTAAAATCAAGGTATTTTTTCGATAGGTTGCAAATTAGGGTTTTGAACATTTGTGAAATAATGAAATTTTGATAAAACTGGCTGAGTAGTTGGGCATTTTATAAACCAAGGGTATTTTTGTAATTTTACCACTAGAGGTATTTTTAGTAAATTTGTAAATCAGAAATATTTCAGGAAAATTTATAAAAATAATCTTTTCAAATCAAGAGGGTAATTTAGAAATTTTAAAACTAGGGTTTCCATAAAAATACGGCTAGTCCCTTTCGGGTTTTAGTTAGGGGTTTAGCCCGTAGCTAAGTCCTCTTGGTTGGGGTGAACCGTAGCCACGCACCAGGTAGGATTCAATTGGAGAGGAGGTGAGTCACGCGGACTGCTTAAATACCAAGCTCCCACATAAACCAATCCTAGACATGCGTACCATGGTTGCCACACCCTAATTCGGCGACTTAACCACAGGTTTGTTTAATTGTGCATTAGAGTCTTATGTAATTATTGGGTATACTAATCCTAGGGTTCAAGTACTTAATCTCTATTCTACGTTCTATTTCTACCCTTCTACAAATCATAATATAAATCACACAATGGATAGAAGTACTTACCTGGTGGACTTCGGGTCGGAGACTTAGTGGGCCATGCCGTAAAAACTCGCTTAATTTCATAAAAATTCCTTTTGGGCTTATCTTGAAAACATTTTGGGCCTTAAACCCAAGGCCGAGAGTTTAAAATGGCTCGATACTAAATCGAAACACCCCACACCCGACCCACGAGAATGGATGGATCTCGTATGTTCCTCAAGTAACCTTGTTCAAATTCATTCAATACTTTGAAAACGTGTGTTTTGGAAGATAGTTTGTTGTGGGTTGGGCTCAAGTTGAAAACAAATTTATTTTATATCAAAACCCATTTGTTTCGGTGACAAAATGTTTAAACTTATTTTAAATTAAATGGGCTTATTCTTTATAAAGCCCTAAATTCATAACATAGTAATTAAAATGTAAATAAAAATCGCCACGATGGCCTTATTACATAAAACGAAACCCAAAATAAAATTGTACAAGTACTTAAAATAAAATAAAGATTCAAATTAAATTAAACTTCAAGTTGAACATGGCCACCACAAGTTCTCGCCGTCTCGGTCCATCACCGATCATCACCAAACATGTTCCCACAACGGGTGAGTCGATAGACTCAATGTGTAACCAACACTAAAATATAATAGAAATAGGCACACCATACATATCATGTTCATATGAAAATTCAAGATAATGATGCAAACCCAAACCCAAACCTATATGCCATCCGCTACACTCCACCCGCATTCAACCTCGCACACCGTAGGGACTACTAAGTCAACCCTCCATCCGCTACACACCATCGAAGGCGTCATTGCAATGACGTGCTCATCGCCCACTTATAATATTGTGGCATAGCCACCACTTTCAGATAATGTAACCCGGTTACCACATTCACTTAATGTGACCAAGTCACCACATTCACTTAGAGAGACCAAGTCATCACATTCACTTAGTGAGACCAAGTCATCACGTTTCACTTAGTGAGACAAAGTCATCACATTTCACTTAGTGAGACCAAGTCATCACATTCACTTAGTGAGACCAAGTCATCACATTCACTTCCCTTTCTCAATTAACCCAATGCCCCAAATTATACATATCATGCATATCATATTTTATTTCACTTTCACATCACTTTTCACATGTTAAATATAACATATTTCAAATCCTAGTAGGAGTAGGAAAACGTACCTGAGTACTTTGTACCATAATATGGTACTTTAGCCACATTCTTTCACTTTCACATTAATCATATGTATCATATTTAAGCCATAAATCTATTAAGATTAGTGTGGGGTACACACGATACCTTAGCCATATTCTTACATTTTCATATTAACACATATAATGAATTAAAGTCAGAATCTATCAAGATTTAGTGTAGGTACACACCGATTTGCTTATCAATTCCTTGAAATCCCAAAACCCGATCTATTGCTTTAGATCTCAATTCCTACATTTGATTAAATCACTTACTACTTTAATAAAAAACCATTTGACCATAAATCCAAATCCTAGTAGGATTAGTATTCTTAAAACTTACCTTGTTACCGATTTCAATACTAATCAAATCCCAAATCTATGCTATGCTCCTCCTTGTATTCGCCAAGCACTAAATCTCATCAGGGGTTAGTTTCGCTTTTAAACAAACAAGAATTAGATCTAATTATCAAAATAGGCCTTAGCCAGAAAGCTATAGACACTTACCTTGTGGATTTTAAACCCGAAACTCACCGAATAACTAGGGAACACGCGGCCTATGGTGTACCTTCGAGAAAAGAACTTCTCCTTCCTTGTAGCCTACACTTAGTAAATCCCGAAAGATCTCTTCAAAGTTTCGGCAACCATGAACATTAATGGGATTAGCCCTAAATTTCGATAAGTCTAAAATATAAAAGAATGGAAACCAAACTTGGATCTTACCCTTATTTGAAGGAATCGATTGCACCTTCACTTCAACCTTCGAGATTCTGCTTAGAGACTTGATGAACAATCGGCTATGATTCCCTTATGTATTCGGTTTCAAAGATGAAAGAAGAGAGGAATAATAGGCTTAGAAGAAATTGGATGGGAGGCTAAAAGAAAAGAAGAAAAGAATGGATGCTCAAGAAGAATATTCTGCAGAGGAAAAGAGAGAGGAGAATGAATAATGAATGGCCCTAGTCTCATCCTTTTATAGTCGAAATTACTAGGCCAAGAATCCTTAACTTGGCCACCACTCTTCCTTATTTTCCTAATTAAAGAATAATTCTTCATTTATCCACCTATTTAGCCAAATTTTAAAGAGAATTAAACTCTTCCTTAAGAGTCCTTATGGTCTTCTAATTAGCCGAGTTTTAAAGAGAGTGAAACTCCTCTTTGCAAGCCTTGTGCCGTCCACCTCTTGGCTTCTAGAAGCAAAATAAAACTTATTTTATTTGCTTCCCATGTGACTTGAACTCAAGCCCAACACCCTTGCATGTGGGCCATTTCGAGGCCTTAAGTGGCATCTTCAGCCACTTTTCCAAGTCCGTTAATGGGTCAAATTTCACATATTTATATTTTAAGGTCACCGCCCTAAGTTCCCTTTGAACTTTAAAATTTGACATTTCGAGGTCATTTTAAGTTTCAAAAATTTTCACATGACTCAGAACTTGACATTTCCTAAGTTTCCAAAATGTTTACTTTCCTATTTTGGCTTAGTTTCCAAAATGTTTACTTTCCTCTTTTATCTTAGGTTTCCAAAATGTTCACTTTCCTCTTTTAACTAATCGCTCCATACATTTCTTACATTTCCATACATTTCCTTACATTTCCATACATTTCCATACCTTTCCATACATTTCTTACATTTCCTTACATTTCCATACATTTCCATACATTTCCATACATTTCCTTACATTTCCATACATTTCCATACATTTCCTTTTATTTCCTTTCTTTCATTTCATTTTTACATTTCCTTATATTTCCTTTTATTTCCTTTTATTTCCTTACATTTCCTTATATTTCCTTACATTTCCAAGGTTCTAAAGATGCACACCACACATCCATATCACAAGTAAACATGCTATTTCATTAAGCAAAATGCACACAATGGGATTCAACCTCTTCCTCAAAGTACTTCACTTGATGCCATAACCCTTGCACCTTAGGTGGCGCCCTTTGCCACTTTTCCACATCACTTCTTGTTTTTAACTTAAAACCAATAATTGTCCAAAGCTTTCTTCCATCCTAGGATTTTAAAACCCTTAATTCACTTCCAACCATTGCCAAAACCTACTACTCATGAATTATGCACAAACGCATAACCCCTAATCTAGGATGTTACATTCAGGATAAGTCTCACTAAAACTTAAATATCTCATAATATATAATTCCTTTGCCTACTCTGTTTCTTTCATATAAAAATAGACACAATAAGCTTTAATTATATATTTTATTCACTTTCTAATTCAATTTATCCTATTTTTGGTGATTTTTCAAAATAACATCTCTCATTGCTAACTAAAACTATTTCATTGCAAAATATGATTTACTAGTTTATAATCGAACATACCCACATACAACTCATATCGTCCATGCATTTTAAATCCTTTATGCAAATTAACTTATACCTAAAACATTCATATAATATCCTAATTCAAAGGTTCATTTCATAAACATACACTTCCTTACCAAAAACGATTAAACTTCGACTAAAAATGCACGACAATTACCAACATAAACCGACATTGTATCAAAAGCACAAAAGCATACTTAACTAAAACTTTAGCCATATTCGCATGGCTATTATATACATGAACCAAAAGTTTTCATCAAACAAAGACAAAGTCTTTCCTATACATGCCTCTATCCAAAACCAAAATGAAAGAGTACCAATATTAGATCGATAGTGTGGTTGACTGTCTTGACGATCCCGTTGAGTAGGTAGCTTTTACCTAATCTATAAAACAGAGGAGAACATTACACACAAATAAGTTTACTAACTTAGTAAGTCCCAAGCTCATAATAATACTACATTCAATTACTTAAACATTTAAATCATTCAACTCAACCATGTATCATATTAAAATTTCTTTCACCTTTAGCATTACTATTTGAAAACCGAATCTCCATGATAGTACATTCAAGCTCAAACTCACCATATAATACTTGTGCACATCAATCGTAATCTCAAATGTACATAACACTGTACTCGTAATATTAGTGAAACTCTAGTAACATTAAACATATCATACCTTACTTACTTACCTGAGCCTTTAACTAGACACCTTAGCTACGATTTACCTTGAACAACAATTCGGTTCTCCTTTGTAAAACACATCACCCAAGATAAAGTCTGCTAGGCATTAAAGCCCGAATAAATCACCAAGACAAGGCTCAAGTAGGCACGAAGTTGAATATATCACCCAAGACTAAGCCTGCTAGGCACCAAGCCCGAATATGTCACCCAAGACTAAGCCCGCTAGGCACCAAGCCGAATATGTCACCAAGACTAAGCCTGCTAGGCACCAAGTCTGAATATGTCACCAAGACTAAGCTCGCTAGGCTCAAAGCCCGATACAATATTATTATCATCTCATACACATTACAAGAATCTTTGCCCAAAATAACATAAATCACACATTATTCAAATCACTTTAACATACCAACTCGGTTAAAGATGTAACGACATTTCATTTCAAATTATTATCATCTCATACACATTACAAGAATGTCGCCCAAAATAACATAAATCACACATTATTCAAATCACTTTAACATACCAACTCGGTTAAAGATGTAACGACATTTCATTTCAAATTCACTATCACTTATAATTCACGATTATATCGAATAACAAACCAAAACAATTATTCACATCACTTTGAATAAAATTCCAACCAATCCATACCAATACTTTCATATTCGGCTAACACAAGGTTTTATACAAAATTCTATTGAATACTATCATTTAACACATTCATAAATAATTCGATAACCTATACTTGCTTAAGGACTTACCTCGGTTGTCGATAGACCGCAAATCGGCTATTCGAGAACCTTCGTCTTTCCCGATCTAAATCCGCTTTTCTTTGCTCTTGATCTAAAACACATTAAAATTTAGCTCATTCAAGCACCATTCATCTCAATTTAGTCCCTAAGCATATAAATGGGCAAATTACTATTTTACCCCTAGTATTTCACAACTTTGTAATTTAGTCCTATTTGCATAACACACAAAATACACCAAATTAGCTAAAACTATACAAGGCCGAATATTCCTAGGGACTTTACAAGTCCTCACATGTAACACCCCAAACCCGGCCAATACACCACTGTAACGAAACTGTATGCTACAGAAAAAGGTTTTGGGTGGTTTAGGTTGAAGTCTAGAAGTTTGGTGAAAACGCTTAGCGAAATTTTGTGTTTGAGGAACACTCGATTAGGTTTTGATTAAAAACCTGATGATGTATTTGAAAACCCAGAAAGTTTTGAAAATTTATCCGATGTGTAGGAAAAATTTGTTTATTTCGTTTTGAAGCTTAAGTTATTTCTTATTGTTACTAAAACATTTTTGACTTAGTAGAAAAAAATCATATTTAAGTTAGAGAAAAAAAAACCATTTGAGTTCACTTTATCCCAAGTTATAGTATGATACCCGATGGTATAGTTTAAAACATCGTTTTTGAAATTTTGAAAACGTTGTCTTTCCAAGTTTTAGCACATTTCACTTAATTAGTTTGTTAAAGGATATAGGAAATCTACTTAAACATAACCTATCAAAAACATAATTTAAGAGGCCATTTACAAACCCAAATATAACGAAATAGAAATAAATCATCTAGTGTACCAAATTTTATAAAAGAAGTCCGAGCAAATCTTTATTTCAAGATGGCATGAGCACCTTGAGTCCATCCGGCTCCATGTCCGCGTCTAAGTGTCACCGAAAAGTCAAAGAGAGAGAGTGAGTCGCAAGACTAAGTGCATAATTCCTCTCCTAGATAACATGCCAACACATATATCATAATGAATAATGCAAATCATGCACCTGCTCCTAATCAACCATATCGCTTTTCTACCCCGTGTGGTACCAAACCACCGGTGGTGCTAAACCACCGGTGACCCAAAGTCACGATATCCATACTATGGTACTAAACCACTGGTGACCAAGTCACGAATAATCCAATGATGGGCCAACCCATCGTGGATACCAAATCACTAGCGACGATCCCATATCTCATAAGTGGGGCCAACCCACGGTGGTGCCAAACCACGTGGACGAGTCGCAATGAGGTGCCAAACCTCCGTATCCCAAAGGCACAATGTGATACCAAATCACCGGTGACCGTAGTCACAAATCGATGATGGGGCCAACCCATCGTGTGATACCAAATCACCGGCGCCAATCCCAGATAATCAATCGTAGGGCCAACCCACTGTGGTACTAAGCCACTGGGATAAGACATCTGGGTGTTAAACCTCGTGACCCAAAGTCACAAAATATCGCTTGTGGTACCAAACCACTTTGGAGGTGCTAAACCTCCGGTGTCCCAAAGACACGGATATCAAATTTCCCTCCTCTCATATCACCCAATCACATATCATACTAGATGCAAAAAATCGTGCAATCATGCTATCATGCTCACATGCTTAATATGGCATCTCAATGAACATGCACCCATAATCATAATATCATATATCATCACATAGCTCATATCGAACGGACTTACCGAATCCGTATCCATACCTCAATGGGTACCAAATCACCACCACACTGCTTCATTTACACAACAAAGTTATTACATTACTAAGTTAAGATAGTGTGTTGGTTTACACACCGAATTAGCGGAGGTTTTAATACTAAGAACCTGGTCTAAGACGCCAACCACCTTGACAACTTTGATCCTAAAATCGACCAACCAAAGGGTTAGCACACATATCATTCGGCCATAACCAAATAAATCAAAGGGATATCGGTTTACCCTTACGTTAAACCGGATTTGGTTTCTACCCAATCCGAACCCAACAAGGGTTCTTCAAAGAATCACTTCACAATGGTTTCTCCTAACACAATCGGCACACCCTGATAAAAGAGTAGTTAATCTCTTAACAACTGGTCTTAAAGAAAACTAAACGAAATCGAATACAGCACTCGTTCTTACCACTACTCACCGCCTGCTTACCAGAGAAAGAAAACTCCTCAAGAACGTTCCTTAGATCCGGATGTCCTATTATAAGAATTGGTTTACAAAAGATTAGTACCTTCCAACAAATAACACAATCGGCCAAAACATATTAAGAATCGCAAGGTACCGAGAAGGAGAAAGGCCATTCGGCCAACACTTACCCACTACCAATCGATTGGAAACCAAGCACCCAACACCACCAAATATTCGGCCAATACCAAGGAAGGTTCGGCTAACTCCCTTGATCCCGAAAAGAAGAGTTTCTAAAAAGAAAAACAAGGAAGAAAGAGTATAACAAGATGAATGGAGAAGTGCTTCGGTCAAGATGGTATTAAGGAAAAGGAGATGAAAGTTAGGGAATAAAGAAAATGGTTTCGGCTTAATGAAATGGTATGGACCAAATGGAGAAATCGGCACAAGGTTTATGCAAACAAAAAGAAAAGTGAGAAGGAAGGGTCTCTAGTTTTGGCTTTGCACAATGAAGAGAAGAAGGAAGAAACAAGGTAGAATTTCGGCAACAAGGTGCTAGAGGTTTCGGTTTAACTCAATTGAAAAAAAAGAAAGGAGGTAGGAGAGGCATTGGCTAACAAGGTTTCCAAAGAGGAATAAGATGATAATGGGATGTTAGGTTCAAGAAGGGTAAGGGTGTTGAAGCTTTCGGTTTAAGGAGAAGCAAAAGAAAAATGAGAAAGAGATGAAGACTTGGGGTTTCGGTTTCAAGTATGCAACAACAAATGGTTTCGGCTAAGGCTAATGCAAGTGGAGAAATCTTTATTAGTTGATACAAAGAAGAATCGGCTTGTTGACACCAAGAAAAGAAAGAAAAAACTTAATTGTTTCCCCCCTAAGACCGAAAATACACCCAAAGGACCAAGGGAGTTTCGGCACTTCCCAAGCTCCCCCAAACACTCCTCAAAATCGGCCAACCTCCCCCCATTTGCTCTCACACCACCAATTCAAATGGCAAAGACCAAGTCTCCCTCCTACAATTGCTCTCCATCCACCGTTTGAATGCGTTGACCAAGTCCATGGTAGAGTTCAAATTGCCCACAACTCTTCCCTCCATGCCAGTCAAAATGGATGCAAAAGGGTGGGATTTCGCGACTTGAACTCAAGACCTCCCTTGCAATTGACGCCACACCCATGCTCCAAGTGGCGATGCCTTGCCACTTTGCTAGCTCTTCATTTGTGTTACAAATTCACTTAATTTAATTATAAGCCCCATCTCCTTCAAACTCCTATCCCTAAAGCCCAAAACAAAACTTTTCCACCTACTCAGCACACTCCTAGCCTACATCTAAGCCCCAAATCACACAGACAACAACATAGCAAGCCATAAACATGCAACAATTGCCAAAAATAAAATAACCCTTAACCCGGATATTACGCTTCTACCCCTTAAAATAATTTCGACCTCGAAATTACCTCGATCAAAAGAGTTATGTATTGTTGTCTCATCATATCCTCGGGTTCCCACGCCACTTCTTCTACGCCATGATTCCACCAAAGAACCTTAACCGAGGCACAGACTTCTGCAAGAACCTTCACATCCGGTCTAAAATCAGACAGTGCTCTTCTTCCATGGACATATCCGATTTACCTCGATCTCTTCATCGTTACCACATGTGATGGATCGAACGATATCGCCAAGCATCAAAACGTGGAACACGTCGTGAATCGACTTAGCTCACCGGCAACTCGAGTGATATGCAATGGTCCCACTCGCCTTAGTACCTTATACGCCCAATAAACCTCGGACTTAGCTTGCCTTTCTTCCCGAACCTTAATACTTTCTTCCACGGTGAGACCTTCAGAAAACCCGATCTCCCACAAAGAAACTCAATATCTCTCCGCTTAAGATCAAGATAGGACTTCGCCATTCAAGCTTCCTTCAATCGAGCTCAATCAACTTAACCTTGTCTTCGGTCTCAAAGAACCAACTCTGGTCCCAACAACCGACGCTCACTTAACTCGTCCAACAAGTCGGTGAACGACACTTCTTACCGCATAACGCCTCATAAGGTGCCATCTTGATACTCGCTTGGTAATCGTTATTGTAGGCGAATTCCGCTTACGGTAGATATTCCTCCCAACTACCCTCAAGTCCAATATACAACCTCGTAACATGTCCTCCAAGATCTCAGATAACCTTTTCGACTACCCGTCACCATGGATGAAATGTCAGGTCTTTAAATCTAACCGTGTACCCAAAGCCTCGATGTAACGCCTTCCGTAACCTTGACGTGAATCTCGGATCCCTATCCGAGATGATCGATACCGCACCGTGCGGCCTCACTATCTCGACACATACTGACTTTGCTAACCTCTCGCAGTGAGTAATCCACCTCACCGAATAAAGTAAGTCGATTTAGTCACCGATCCACAATTACCTGCATCAATCCTTCTTGCTCGGTGTAAGCGGTAATCCACCGACGAAATCCATAGTTATTCTTTCCCACTTCCACGTGGAATCTTCACCGGTGAAGCAACCTGC
Organism: Gossypium rotundifolium; assembly: GCA_025506655.1. Taxonomy (NCBI): domain Eukaryota; kingdom Viridiplantae; phylum Streptophyta; class Magnoliopsida; order Malvales; family Malvaceae; genus Gossypium; species Gossypium rotundifolium. Next base: position 64,418,868 of record CP106732.1, on the reverse strand, counting down.
AGACGCAATCGATGCTCACTTGACTGCCGACAAGTCGACACTTACCTACAAACTCTGGCCACCTCCTTTTTCGCACTTTCGCCACGTAATCTGTTCTCCGAGGTCCCTATACATTTTGCTACCTCCAGATGCATAGCGTAGGGCTGCTATGCATCCTGAAGAATCTTTTGCCTTAACTCGTAATCTCTCGGCATACAAGTCTTCCCGAAAACACAAAGACCCCATCATCGGACAAGTCAGTAGCCCTCCAAACCATCGCTCGCACTTGTGTCCTCTGCAAGACTCGTAACCTCATCCAACAACTGCTTTCTCTCGATCCGCTTCAACCCAAGTAGGCTTAACGCAGCTCTGCCGAATACTCCGTCATCAAATAAACTCAAGTGGGCAAACAACGCTCTCAAATCCGAAACAACCTTACGGCTCAATGCGTCTGCCACAACATTAGCCTTGCCCGGATGATACTCAATTGAGCAATCGTAGTCTTTCAGCAGCTCAATCCATTGGCGCTGTCTCAGATTCAAGTCTTTCTGAGTCAGAAGGTACTTCAGACTCTTATGGTCCGTATAGACTATCGATCTTTCTCCGTACAAGTAATGCCTCCATATCTTTAAGGCAAATACTACAGCTGCTAACTCCAGATCGTGCGTTGGATAATTTACCTCATGTGGCCTCAATTGTCGAGATGCGTAAGCCACAACCTTCCCTTCCTGCATCAGCACACAACCCAATCCCGTATGAGACGCATCGCAAGACATCGTGAATTCTTTACCGCCCAAAGTTGAATCGAACTTGCTTCATCCGAATCTTCTTCAACTTATCAAGCTCTCCGCCGCTTTCACCCAAACAAATGGAACCCCTTTTCTCAATAATTTAGTCATTGGCGCTGCGATCAACGAGAAACCCTCTACAAATCTTCGGTAGTATCCTGCCAAGCCCAGAAAACTCTGAATCTCCGCTACTGACTTAGGCGGCTTCCACTCCAAAACCACTTCTATCTTACGGGGGTCCACTCTAATCCCCTCAGCCGATACTATATGACCCAAGAATGTCACCTCCCCGAGCGTAACTCGATTTATTGAACTTCGTGATAGATTTGCTTTCTCCTTAGAATCTGCAATACCACCCGTAAATGAGCATCATGCTCCTCCTCAGTCCTTGAATATACCAAGATATCGTCGATAAAAACCACTACAAACCGATCTAGATATCTTGTTGGAACACCCTATTCATCGATCCATGAAAGGCTGCATAAGTTAGTCAACCGAACAGATAACCAAGAACTCAAAATGCCCATACCGAGTACGAAATGCCGCCTTACGATATCCACCTCCTTTACCTTCAACCGGTGATACCTGCACCTTAGGTCGATCTTCGAGAAAACCGACGCTTCTTCAAATTGATCAAACAAGTCATATATCCGAGGTAGTGGATACTTGTTTTTGATCGTCACTTATTTAGTTAGCGGTAGTCTATACACATCCGCATAGTACCGTCTTTCTTCTTTACAAAGAGTACCTGGCGCGCTCCCATGGCGAAATACTTGGCCCGATAAAGCCTCGTCCAACAATTCTTGTATCTCGAGCCTTAAGCTCCACTAACTCTTTAGGTGCCATCCTCATGACGAAGTAATAGATCTTGGCGCAGCTTCGCAATGATCTATCCCGAACTCTACCTCCGATCCGTGGCAAACCCTAAGCTCCTCAGAAACACATCCACAAATTCCTAATCGTCCGAACCGTCTCCACAAAGCAGACTCAGCCTCCAAGGCATACACATGAACCACATACGCTTCACGACCCTTCCGACCATTTTCTGGCTTTGAAAGCGGATACCACATTGGATGATAGTTTCTACTATTACCGATCGTAACTACTTCATCACCCTTAGTTGTTTTCGAATCATGCACTTAGTCACAAATCCAACTTCACCGTACTTAACCACCATCCATCCCGTAATCGATCAACTCCCCAAACGGCGGCTCCATCGATCGCCTCAAATACTACCCCTTGAGTTCTAGAGGTACGCCTCTATACAGCTTTATCTACCACTACAGAGTGACCTGAGGGCTTATTACGATCATCCGCCTGAAGATATTTCTGAGTCTAAATCCATGGTCTTCACTATGCTACTTGCAACATACGAGTGTGTTGAACCCACATCAATCAAAGCAAGAATGGAGAACCAAAGATTAGAAACGAATTCTAATGACGTCCGGTCGTCGCAGCCTCCTCTCGGCGCCGCAAAGATACACCAACCCCTACTGTCTGCCTCAGAACTACTGCACGCACGCCGGTGCTCCACGGCCACGACCGAACTATTACCCCTCTCGCCATTACCTCGGCCCTCTGCGGTGGTCCATTATTTCAGATCGATTATTTACCGATTCTGCGGTGAATCCTAGCTAACTTGCGCGGCGGTCCCTCACTCGGTGGTCCAAATGAGCCACACTCAAAACAACCTCTACCATCACCCAACATCCTCCCCAGTGAGCCTTTCCACAACAGTTACATCTGCGGCGGTCCTCGCTTAAGAAGAACAAACCTACCCGATCGATTCGCCCACTTGGCCTAACTCGTTTTCTTGATTTCGATGACCGTAAGACTCAAAACTCCTTTTGTGACGGTTTCTATCCATACCTCGCCTCACGACTCTTTAATGCCCTCGGCAACCTTCGCTTTTCAACTAGAACCGCAAATTCATGCTCTGGCGGGCGCAATCAACAATCTTAACTCGTCTCGCAGCCATCCTCAAACGAACGCACCTCTCATGCTCGGTAGCCACCATACCCTCGCATACCGACTCGACCTTTAAACTTTGCCTCGACTCGAACCACGATTTGCTTCTCGGACTAACCTCGAAATGCTTTCTCGCTCATTTATGTAGTTAGCTCGACGTAATTTTTCCGATAGCGACCTAAATAGTCCCATGTCGATCTTCACCAGAAGGCATGTCGCGGACCGTGAGCCACCATCGGTATGACTCATCTGAGAAGTGATACAATCCCTTTAATTTCTCTTCACCGTTAGGTCCGGATCGTCCATGATCCGCTCGTCGCTTCCACCAATACTCAAGAAGCTAGGAGCAACACCGAGACACCCGAAAGAATTTAGCCCCATTTGCCCAAGTCGCCAGCACGATTTCCTAGCTCACGCCTCCGCCTACTCCACTACCCTTTCTAATACTCAAAGATCGTTTGGACAACTGCGTCATCGCCTACTGCTCTTGAACTCACCACCTCCAATTGGTGGCGAAGCCGTACCTTATTCTCTCGAACCCCGACTGTAACCTCACGAGGCTCGTAAAGCAGTCATCCCATCACGACCACGCCCACGACCACGCCCACCTCGGTACTCATGACTAAATCTCGTCGATTAAAGAATTTTATGTATCACATTATTCCTTCGTGTTTAAAGTAAAGTCTTATGAATATTGCTTATTAAAGAAGTTTCGTTTCATGAGTCCACAATGTCCTATCGGTTTGGTCTCTAAAGTAGTCTTACTAGCCATTCAATCATATCAATTAATATCACAACCAATAGTACGGGTACTTACAGGCGGATTGGTGCGGTGACTCGGTGTCATGCCTTTCAAACCATACCTTTATAAAATGTAATACTTAAAACTATAGTTTTGAAACATTTTGGGCCTCGGGCCCTGTACCGAGCCTTGGAACTTGGCTCGATACCATTAAATGTAACACCCCAAACCGGTCAATACACCACGACCGAAACTGTATGCTCTGAGGAAAAAGGTTTTGGGTGGTTTAGGTTGAAGTCTAGAAGTTTGGTGAAAACGCTTAATAAATTTTGTGTTTGAGGAACACTCGATTAGGTTTTGATTAAAACTCGATGATGTATTTGAAAACCCGTAAAGTTTTGAAAATTTATCCGATGTGTAGGAAAAATTTGTTTATTTCGCTTTGAAGCTTAAGTTATTTCTTATTGTTACTAAAACATTTTTGACTTAGTAGAAAAAATCATATTTAAGTTAGAGAAAAACCATTTGAGTTCACTTTATCCCAAGTTATAGTATGATACCCGATGGTATAGTTTAAAACATCGTTTTTGAAATTTTGAAAACGTTGTCTTTCCAAGTTTTAGCACATTTCACTTAATTAGTTTGTTAAAGGATATAGGAAATCTACTTAAACATAACCTATCAAAAACATAATTTAAGAGGCCATTTACAAACCCAAATATAACGAAATAGAAATAAATCATCTAGTGTACCAAATTTTATAAAAGAAGTCCGAGCAAATCTTTATTTCAGTATGGCATGAGCACCTCGAGTCCATCCCGGCTCCATGTCCGCGTCTAAGTGTCACCTGAAAAGTCAAAGGAGAGAGAGTGAGTCGCAAGACTCAGTGCATAATTCCCTCTCCCGGTATAACATGCCAACACATATATCATAATGAATAATGCAAATCATGCACCCGCTCCTAACCAACCATATCGCTTTTCTACCCGTGTGGTACCAAACCACCGGTGGTGCTAAACCACCGTGACCCAAAGTCACGATATCCATCTTGTGGTACCAAACCACCGGTGACCAAGTCACGAATAATCCAATGACGGGCCAACCCATCGTAGGATACCAAATCACTAGCGACGATCCCATATCTCATAAGTGGGGCCAACCCACGGTGGTGCCAAACCACAGGACGAGTCGCAATGAGGTGCCAAACCTCCGTATCCCAAAGACACAATGTGATACCAAATCACCGTGACCGTAGTCACAAATCGATGATGGGGCCAACCCATCGTGTGATACCAAATCACTAGCGTCAATCCCGTATAATCAATCAGGGCCAACCCAAAGGTGGTACTAAGCCATTGGGACAAGACGCCGAGGTGCCAAACCTCTGGTGACCCAAAGTCACAAAATATCGCTTATTGTACCAAACCATCGGAGGTGCCAAACCTCCGTGTCCCAAAAGACAAAGGTCCCAAAGACACGGATATCAAATTTCCCCTCCTCTCATATCACCCAATCACATATCATACTAGATGCAAAAAATCGTAATCATGCTATCATGCTCACATGCTTAATATGGCATCTCAATGAACATGCACCCATAATCATAATATCATATATCATCACATAGCTCATATCGAATGGACTTACCCGAATCCGTATCCATACCTCAATGGGTACCAAATCACTCACCACACTGTTTCATTTACACAACAAAGTTATTACATTACTAAGTTAAGATAGTGTGTTGGTTTACACACGAATTAGCGGAGGTTTTAATACTAAGAACCGGTCTAAGACGCCAACCACCTTGACAACTTTGATCCTAAAATCGACCAACCAAAGGGTTAGCACACATATCATTCGGCCATAACCAAATAAATCAAAGGGTATATCGGTTTACCTTACGTTAAACCGGATTTGGTTTCCTACCCAATCCAACCCAACGGTGGTTCTTCAAAGAATCGGCTTCACAATGGTTTCTCCTAACACAATCGGCACACCTCGATAAAAGAGTAGTTAATCTCTTAACAACCGGTCTTAAAGAAAACTAAACGAAATCGAATACAAGACTCGCCTTACCACTACTCACCACCGCTACTGTGAGAAAGAAAACTCCTCAAGAACGTTCCTTAGATCCGGATGTCCTATTATAAGAATTGGTTTACAAAAGATTAGTACCTTCCAACAAATAACACAATCGCCAAAAACATATTAAGAATCGGCAAGGTACCGGAGAAAGGAGAAAGGCCATTCTACCAACACTTACCCACTACCAATCGATTGGAAACCAAGCACCCAACACCACCAAATATTCGCCAATACCAAGGAAGGTTTATTAACTCCTTGATCCCGAAAAGAAGAGTTTCTAAAAAGAAAATAAGGAAGAAAGAGTATAACAAGATGAATGGAGAAGTGCTTGGTCAAGATGGTATTAAGGAAAAGGAGATGAAAGTTGGGGAATAAAGAAAAATGGTTTCGGCTTAATGAAATGGTATGGACCAAATGGAGAAATCGGCACAAGGTTTATGCAAACAAAAGAAAAAGTGAGAAGGAAGGGTCTCTAGTTTCGGCTTTGCACAATGAAGAGAAGAAGGAAGAAACAAGGTAGAATTTCGACAACAAGGGTGCTAGAGGTTTGGCTTAACTCAATTGAAAAAAAGAAAGGAGGTAGGAGAGGCATTGGTTAACAAGGTTTCCAAAGAGGGAATAAGATGATAATGGGATGTTAGGTTCAGCAAGGGTAAGGTGTTGAAGCTTTGGTTTAAGGAGAAACAAAAGAAAAATGAGAAAGAGATGAAGACTTGGGGTTTAGGTTTCAAGTATGCAACAACAAATGGTTTTTGCCTAAGGCTAATGCAAGTGGAGAAATCTTTACTAGTTGATACAAAGAAGAATCGGCTTGTTGACACCAAGAAAAGAAAGAAAAAACTTAATTGTTTCCCCCCTAAGACCGAAAATACACCCAAAGGACCAAGGGAGTTTGGCACTTCCCAAGCTCCCCAAACACTCCTCAAACCTACCAACCTCCCCCATTTGCTCTCACACCACCAATTCAAATGGCAAAGACCAAGTCTCCCTCCTACAATTGCTCTCCATCCACCGCTTGAATGTGTTGACCAAGTCCATGGTAGAGTTCAAATTGCCCACAACTCTTCCCTCCATGTAGTCAAAATGGATGCAAAGGGGTGGGATTCTCGACTTGAACTCAAGACCTCCCCTTGCAATTGACGCCACACCCATGCTCCAAGTGGCGCATGCCTTGCCACTTTGCTAGCTCTTCATTTGTGTTACAAATTCACTTAATTTAATTATAAGCCCCATCTCCTTCACTCCTATCCCTAAAGCCCAAAAACAAAAACTTTTCCACCTACTCAGCACACTCCTAGCCTACATCTAAGCCCCGAAATCACACGTACAACAACATAGCAAGCCATAAACATGCAACAATTGCCAAAATAAAATAACCCTTAACCCGGATATTACATCACATTTCATTTATTTTGCAATAGGCCCTCTAAAATTTTATTTTTACAATTTAGCCCTAAATACTCAATTTCATCAAAACTTCCAATGCAAAACATACTAATCTTTTACATATCTTTCATCTAAAATCATCAAATATCAAAAACAACATAAACACAACAATGGTCAACATCAAGCATGCTTAGATTCAAAATTACAACATGGGTTGATTACGGTTCAAGCAACGATTTCAAAAAGCGTAAAAATTATTAAAACCGAAATCAAACTAACCTTGAAATCAAGCCTCAAATTGCCGAAATTTAAAGAACACAACCCTTTTTTTCTTTCTCAACATTCGACCTGAGAGAATGAATAATATCATGACTTTTGTTTATGTTATTTTAACATATAATAAAGAAATTATTAAATTACTAATATAACCTTTAATATAAAATAAAACTAACATATATACTAAGGTTATTTTTGACATAAGCCACCCACTAACTCTAAAATGGGTTATTTACCCTTTTAATGCTTCATATTAAAGCCATGCTCAAATAGGCACTTTACACTCTAGTATGCCACTTTTACCTTTACGCGATTAAGTCTTTTTTGTCAAATTCGATACTAAACGATAAAATTTTTCTCTGAAACTTTCACACACATAAATTCATATATAATAAACTCAAAATATAAATATTAAATATTTATCGAGCTCAGATTCGTGGTCTCGAAACCACCTTTCTGATTAGGGTCAGATTTGGTCTGTTACAAAATACACGTATTATGTCTGAACTTACCTCGGACGTCAAACTATCGAAACGGTCGATTAATCGAGAACTTTATCTTTGCCTCGATCTCGATCCGAACCTCTCCTTTCTTGGTCTATACACATTCAAATTCAATCCATTCAATCACAATTTCATTCAATTTAGTCCACACACACTTATTTAGGGCATTTTACAAAATAGCCCTCACATTTTCACATGTCGAAATTTCAGTCCTTATTTCACAAAATCATCAAATACACAAAATTTCAAAACACATATGCTAGCCGAATTCTTCCCATGCTAATACAAGCTCATACATTTCATTTATTTCACAATTTAACCCTTCAATTTCTCATTTTCTCAATTAAGTCCAAAATACTCAATTTCACTAAAAATCCCAATACAAACTATGTTAATCCAACACCAAGTTTCCATATTTCACTATCAACTAACACATAACCCAAGTGTTCATCAATGACTCATCACAAAAACATCATCAATTCACAAAATTAAAGCATGGGTTAGCTAGAACATGAAGCAATGATTACAAAAACGTATAAATCGTCAAAAACTGAGCTCAAAACATACCTCAATCAATAGTAACAATGGCCGAATGCTTCAAGCCCTATTTCTTTCTTTTTCTTCTTCACATTCGGCTAAGAAAAGATGATAATGATCATCTTTAATGTTTTATTTTATTATTATCTTATTTAACATTTTACCCATTTGCCCTTTCATTAAACATATAAAACAAATATATATTAAGGCTAATTTGTCATTTAGCCATCCACTATCGTTAATAATGGCTTAATTGCCTATTAAGGCCATCCAATTATGAAGACAACAACACTTAGGTACTTATAAATCAGCACATAGCTTTTACACTTTACGCGATTAAGTCCTTTCTCTTAATTTGACACACAATCGATAACATTATCACACGAATTTTCACACATACTATGTCACATAGAATCAACACCAAAGATAACATTAAAATATCATTTTGACCTTGAATTTGTGGTCTCAAAACCACTGTTCTGACTAGGGTCTAAACCGGGCTGTTACAACTCTCCCCCTTAGGGATTTTCGTCCCTAAAAATCTTACCAGTGAATAGGTGTGGATATTACTCTCTCATAATGTTCTCAGGCTCCCACGTAGCCTCTTAAACTCCATGTTTGTGCCGTAATACTTTCACTAAAGATATTTTCATATTTCTCAAATCTTTGGTCTCTCGTGCAAAAATTCAGATCGGTTCTTTCTTACATGACAAATCTGGCTGAATCTCAACCTCAGTAGGAGCAATCACATGAGACGGATCAGATCGGTATCGTCGAAGCATCGACACATGAAACACATTATGAATATTTTCTAACATAGGTGGCAACATCAATCTGTAAGCAACCGGCCCAACTCGTTCAATAATCTCATACGGTCCGTTGAATCCCGGACTCAGCTTGCCCTTCCGCCAAATCGAAGTATTTTTTTTCCACGGAGATACTTTCAAAAACACTTTATCACCAACCTTAAATTCAATATCTTTTCGTTTCAAATCTGCATAAGACTTCTGCGGATCTGAGGCCACTTTCAAACTATCATGAATTACGTTCACTTTATGCCCAGTCTCTTTTATAAGATCAACCCCGTGAATCTAATTCTCATTCAACTCAGTCCAATATAATGGAGTTCGACATTTTGACCGTAAAGAGCCTCATATGGTGCCATTTTGATACTAGATTAAAACTATTATTGTACGCAAATTCAATTAACGGCAAATCTTTTTCCCACGTATTCTCAAACTCAAGTATGCAACATCTTAGCATGTCTTCGAGAATCTGAATGATTCATTCGGATTGACCATCCGTTTGTGGATGAAAAGCAGTACTAAAATTCAATTTTGTGCCTAAAGCCTCTTGCAATTTCTTCCAAAATCACAAGGCAAACCTCAGATCTCTGTCAGACACTATAGATAGTGGTACTCCGTGAATCTTACAATCTCAACAATATACAGTTCAGCTAACTTATTTAAGGAATAATCGGTTCTCACTTGAACGAAATGGGATAATTTCGTCAATCTGTCAACTATCACCTAGATTGCATCTTTCTTACTCAGATATAAGGGCAAACCCGACACAAAGTCCATCGTAATTTTCTCCCATTTCCACTCAAGAATCATAATCAGTTGCAACAAACAAGACGAAACTTGATGTTTAGCCTTAACTTGCTGACAAACTAAACACTTCGACACAAAGTCAGAAATGTCTCTTTCATACCATGCCACCAATAGAATTGATTCAGATCATTATACATCTTCATACTCTCCGGATGTACAGTCAAATGTTATTGTGAGCTTCATTCAAAATCATCGAGATCAACTCTGAATTTCTAGGAACACAAATCTGATTTCTAAATCTCAGGCAGTCATCACTATCTACTCGAAATTCTGATTCAGCATCCGATTCACTCAAAATTTGTTTAGCCATCATTTCAACATCACTTTTCAGAGCATCACAAATCTGATGTACAAACATTGGCTTTACTTTCAATTCAGTTATAACCGCACTATCATCACATAGATCTATTTGAGTACTCATAGCTCAAAAAGCACATAACGATTTTCAACTCAAAGCATCAGCTACAACATTAGCTTTACCCGGGTGGTAATCTATCACAAGTTCGTAGTCTTTCAATAGTTCTAACCATCTCCTCTGCCTCAAATTCAATTCTTTCTGAGTCATTAAATACTTCAAAATCTTATGATCAGTATAAATATGACATTTCTCACCAAATAAGTAGTGACGCCAAATCTTTAACGTAAACACAATCGCAACTAACTCAAGGTCATGCGTCGGATAATTATTTTCGTGTGCCTTTAACTGCCTCGAAGCATAAGCGATGACTTTACCTTCTTGCATCAGCACACAGCCCAAACCATTCAACGATGCATCACTATAATCTATAAATTCTTTGCCCGATTCAGGTTGAACTAACATTGGCGCCTCTATCAACAACATTTTCAACTGCTCAAAACTCCGGCATTTTTCTGACCACTCAAATTTAACATCTTTCTGTACCAACTTTGTCAACAGAGTTGCAATCATCAAAAGACCTTTCACAAATCGTCTATAATATACTGCTAATCCCAGAAAACTATGGACTTCAGACACATTTCTCAGAGGCTTCCATTCCAAAATAGTAGAGATTTTACTCCGATCAACTCTTATTCCCGCAGCGGATACAATATGCCCGAGAAAACCAACCTCACGAAACCAAAATTCGTATTTGCTAAACTTTGCATACAATTATTTCTCACACAAGGTTTGTAGCACGGTTCTCAAATGCTCGGCATGCTGCGTCTAATCACATGAATAGATCAAAATATCATCAATGAACACCACTACAAAACAATCCAAATACGGTCTGAATACATGATTCATCAGATCCATAAATACTGAGGAGCATTTGTTAGTCTGAAAGGCATGACTAAGAATTCGTAATGTTCATACCTCGTTCTGAAAGCAGTTTTCGGCACATTGAATTCTTTAACTCTTAACTGATAGTAGCCTGATCTCAAGTCTATATTTGAAAACACTGTAGCTCCTCTTAGCTGATCAAACAAATCATCAATACAAGGCAACGGATATTTGTTCTTTATTGTCACTTTGTTCAACTATTGATAATCAATACACATCTTCATAGTTCCATCTTTCTTTTTCACAAATAACGCAGGAGCTCCCTAGGGTGAGAAACTCGATCGTGCAAATCCTCTGTCAGTCAACTCCTGCAACTGAGACTTTAACTCTTTCAATTCTGTTGGTGCCATTCTATACGGAGCTATCGAAATGGGAGTGGTCCTCGGCACTAATTCAATACCAAATTCGACTTCCCGAATCGGAGGTATTCCCGATAACTCTTCAGGAAACACATCTGGAAACTCACATACCATAGGCATAGATTCAACTTTCTTTTCTAACACTTTTGTATCAATCACGTATGCCAAATAAGCTTCACAACCCTTTCTCACATAGTTCATAGATTTCATAGCAAATACAACAGTTGGTAATCCTTTCATATCACTGGATTCAATTCGGACTATCTCACCATTCTGACTTTTCAACTCAATACTCTTTCTTTTACAATTCACAATGGTATTATGTAGAGTAAGCCAATCCATACCCAGAATTATGTCAAACTTATCGAATGGTAACAACATCAAATTAACTGGAAAACATATATCTCGAAACATCAATGGGAAGTTCTTGCACACCTTATCCACCAAGACACACTTGCCTAAAGGGTTCGACACTCTAACCACAAATTCAGTAGATTCAATAAATAAAGTCTTACTCGATACTAGATTCACACACACATAGGAATGAGTTGATCCTGGATCTATTAATGCAATCACATCAGTATCAAATAAAGTGAAAGTATCGGAGATAACGTCTGGAGATGATGCTCCCTCTCGTGCACGTATAGCATAAGCTCGGGTAGGTGCTCTTACCTCTGACCTCACAGCTGTGTCAGTAGTCCCTCTTTGACTTCCACTCACATTCCCTACATTTCTGGGTGGTCTACCCCTAGTCGATACTTTACTTGATCTCACATTCTGAACATTTTCCTCTTCGACCATCTTAGGGCAATCTCGAATAAAATGATCTCGGGATCCACATTTATAACAAACTCTATTGTTTTACTTGCTCCAACATTCTCCTACATGTCGTCTTCCACTCTCTCGCACTCAAGTTTGTTACTCTTAACGCTGTCAACACTTGATTCAATCGGAGCTTGAGTTCGTAGACTAGTACTTTGTCTCGAACGATCTCTATTTGAATGTCCAAACAAAGCATTTAAACGATTGCTTGTATCTCTAAATCTCTTTATAGAAGGTTGAGAAAACTTACTTATCGATCTTTTTCTTCATCACGAGCTTCAGAATTAGCTTTCTTCTTTTCTTTATTAAGCTCCTCGACTTTGCATGCTCTTTCAACTAGCACAACAATTTCATTTATATCGAGTATCTCAACCAACAAATCAATGTCCTCATTCAACCCTTCTATGAAACATTTACACATAGCAACTTCAGTCGAAACACATTCCCGTGCATACTGGCTCAATCTCACAAATTCTCGTTCATACTCAGTAGCTAACAAACGACCTTATTTTAGCTCTAAAAACTCTTTATGTTTCTGATCAATAAATCGTTGACTGATATACTTCTTTCTGAACTCGGTTTGAAAGACATCCCAGGTGATTCTCTCTCTCAGAACTACAGATATCAATGTCTTTCACCAATTATAAGTCGTATCCCTCAACAATGAAACAGCACATTTTATACATTCGTCCGGAGTCAATGACATCTCATCAAATACTCAAAGGGTATTCTCGAGCCAAAACTCGACTCGCTCATCATCGTCATCAGATGTAGCCCTAAACTCTTCAGCCCCATGCTTCTGAATCTTGTCCACAGTGGTTTATTCAATCTGATTGGATCTATAACTTGTGGCACAATAGGTACTTGTGGGGGCGGAGGTTGTGGAATAGCCAGATTTGTTCGAATGAACTCTGTAAACCACTCACTCATCATTCGGAAGAAGGCTTGCTTAGCCTCTCCTCCCTCACCAATATTATTCGGCCTAGATACGGCTGGCGTTGTCCCTTGAGTGGGAGCAGGCGCGTTACTTTCTACGTCATCAGCAACTGCTCGATCGTGATTCATTACTATATAAAAACACATTTTCAACTGTCAGAATTCATCACACTATCGCAATTTCATATATGGCATGTATAGCTAGACTCAAACACACAACGTTAGTCTGAGAATTAACTAAATTGTAGCTCTGATACCAATAAAATGTAACACTACTAACCCAAAGCTGTCGCCGAAATAGGGTTAAAAGGCATTACCAAAAAATCGAATCATTTCACATCCCATTTACGACACAAAGTCAATCATCATCATCATAACACATCAAGATATAAACAAATAGTCCTTTATTGAGGCCTAAAAGACCTCAAGCACATGCTAGAGAGGGGTCAGGACTAAACCAAACACTTACAAAAGATTTATAAATTTCAAACACTCAACAAGTCTATTGAGTCCACACACTCGTGCCACCAGGCCGTGTGCCTCATACGGTCACCAGACACCCTCATGTCTCCAGGCCGTTCCAAAACAGAGCAAGCATTCTGACTTCTCCACACGGCCACCAAGCACGCCCATGTGCCATGGCCGTGTACTCTTAAGTTAGCTACTGACTTATGCCCACGCTAGTTGACACGCCCGTGCCAAGGCCTTGTACTATTAGGCTAGATCCTGTCATTAACCCACGATCATTAGGCACGCCCTGTGCCATAACCGTGTTGGCAAAACAGACCATGTGCAAGGCCAATTTGCCACCCATACAAGGGTCAAACCTACAACACATACTATGTCACATAGAATGAACACCAAAGATAACATTAAAATGTCATTTCGACCTCGAATTTGTGGTCTCAAAACCACTGTTCGACTAGGGTCTAAATCGAGCTGTTACAACTCTCCCCCTTAGGGATTTTCATCCCCGAAAATCTTACCAGTGAATAGGTTTTGATATTACTCTCTCATAATGTTCTCAGGCTCCCACGTAACCTCTTAAACTCCATGTTTGTGCCATAATACTTTCACTAAAGAGATTTTCTTATTTCTCAACTCTTTTGTCTCTCGTGCAAAAATTCAGATCGGTTCTTCCTTATACGACAAATCTGGCTGAATCTCAACCTCAGTAGGAGCAATCACATGAGATGGATCAGATCGATACCGTCTAAGCATCGAAACATGAAACACATTATAAATCTTTTCTAACTCAGGTGGCAACATCAATCTGTAAGCAACCGACCAAACTCGCTCAATAATCTCATACGGTCCGATGAATCTCAAACTCAACTGCTCAAAACTTTCAACTTGGCGCCTCTATCAACAACACTTTCAACTGCTCAAAACTCTGCTGGCACTTTTCTAACCACTCAAATTTAACATCTTTCTGTAGCAACTTTGTCAACGGAGTCACAATCATCGAGAAACCTTTCACAAACCGTCTATAATATTCCGTAAATCCCAGAAAACTACAGAATTTAGACGCATTTCTCAGAGGCTTCCATTCCAAAATAGTAGAGATTTTACTCCGATCAACTCTTATTCCCGCAGCGAATACAATATGCCCGAGAAAACCAACCTCACGTAACCAAAATTCGCATTAGCTAAACTTTGCATACAATTGTTTCTTACGCAGGGTTTGTAGCACGGTTCTCAAATGCTCGGCATGCTGCGTCTTATCACACGAATAGATCAAAATATCATTAATGAACACCACTACAAAACAATCCAAATACGGCCTGAATATTTGATTCATCATATCCATAAACACTATAGGAACATTTGTTAGTCCGAAAGGCATGACTAAGAATTCGTAATGTCTGTACCTTATTCTGAAAGTAGTTTTCGGCACATCGGATCCTTTAACTCTTAATTGATAGTAGCCTGATCTCAAGTCTATCTTTGAAAGCACTGTAGCTCCTCTCAGATGATCAAACAAATCATCAATACAAGGCAATGGATATTTGTTCTTTATCTTCATTTTGTTCAATTGTCGATAATCAATACACATCCTCATAGTTCCATCTTTCTTTTTCACAAATAACGCAGGAGCTCCCCAAGGTGAGAAACTCGGTCGTGCAAATCCTCTGTCAGTCAACTCCTACAACTGAGACTTTAACTCTTTCAATTCTGTTGGTGCCATTCTATACGGAGCTATCGAAATGGGAGTGGTCCCCAGCATTAATTCAATACAAAATTTGACTTCTCAAATCGAAAGAAATCCTGATAACTCTTTAGGAAACACATCTGGAAACTCACATACCACAGGCACAGATTCAACTTTCTTTTCTAACATTTTTGTATCAATCACATACTCCAAATAAGCTTCACAACCTTTCTCACATAGTTCATAGCTTTCATAGTAGATACAAATGCTAGTAATCCTTTAATATCACTAGATTGAATTCGAACTATCTCACCATTCTGACTTTTCAACTCAATACTCTTTCTTTTACAATTCACAATGGCATTATGCAGAGTAAGCCAATCCATACCCAGAATTATGTCAAACTCATCAAATGGTAACAACATCAAATTAACTTGAAAACATATATCTCGAAACATCAATGGGAAGTTCTTACACACCTGATCCACCAAGACACACTTGCCTAAAGGGTTCGACACTCTAACCACAAATTGAGTAGATTTAACAAATAAAGTCTTACTCGATACTAGATTCACACACACATAGGAATGAGTTGATCCTGGATCCATTACTGCAATCAATCGGTATCAAATAAAGTGAAAGTATCGAAGATAATGTCTGGAGATGATGCTTCCTCTCGTGTACGTATAGCATAAGCTCAGGCAGGTGCTCTCGCCTCTGACCTCAAAGTTGTGTCAGTAGTCCCTCTTTAATTTCCACTCACATTCCCTACAGTTCTGGGTGGTCTACCCCTAGTCGATACATTACTTGATCTAACATTCTAAACATTTTCCTCTTCGACCATCTTGGGGCAATCTCGAATAAAATGATCTTGGGATCCACATTTATAACAAACTCTATTGTTCTACTTGCCCCAACATTCTCCCACATGTGGTCTTCCACACTGTCTGCACTCATGTTTGTTACTTTTAACGCTGTCAACACTTGATTCAATCGGAGCTTGAGCTCGTGGACCAGCACTTTATCTCTAACGATCTCTATTTGAATGTCCAAATGAAATATTTGAATGATTGATTGCATCTCTAAATCTCTTTGTAGAAGGTTTAGAAAACTTACTCATCGATCTTTTTCTTTCATCATGAGCTTCAGAATTAGCTTTCTTCTTTTCTTTATTGAGCTCCTCGGCTTTGCATGCTCTTTCAACTAGCACAACAATTTTGTTTATATCGAGTATCCCAACCAACAACTTAATGTCCTCATTCAACCCTTCAATGAAGTGTTTACAAATAGTAACTTCGGTCGAAACACATTCCTGTGCATAATGGCTCAATCTCACAAATTTTCATTCATACTCAGTAGCTGACAAACGGCCTTTTTTAGCTCTAAAAACTCTTTACGTTTCTGATCAATAAATCGTTGACTTATATACTTCTTTCTAAATTTGGCTTGAAAGACATCCCAGGTGATTCTCTCTCTCGAAACTATAGATATAAACATCGTCCACCAATTATAAGATGTATCCCTCAACAACGAAACAGCACATTTTACACATTCATCCTGAGTCAACGACATCTCATCAAATACTCGAAGGGTATTCTCGAGCTAAAACTTGACTCGCTCGACATCGTCATCGGATATCGCCCTAAACTGTTCGGCCCCGTACTTCTGAATCTTATCCACGGGTGGTTTATTCAATCTGATCGGATCTGTAACTTGTGGCACAATAAGTACTTGTGGGGTGGAGGTTGTAGAGTAGCCAGATTCATTCGAACAAACTCCGTAAACCACTCGCTCATCATTCGGAACAAGGCTTACTTAGCCTCTCCTCCCTCACTACTATCATTCAGCCTAGATGCGGCCGGCGCTATCCCTTGAGTGAGAGCAGGCGCGTTACTCTCTACGTCATCAGCAACTGCTCGACCGGATCCATTACTATATAGAAACACATTTTCAACTGTCAGAATTCATCACACTATCACAATTTCATATATGGCATGTATAGCTAGACTCATACGCACTACGTTAGTCCAAGAATCTACTAAATCGTAACTTTTGATACAAATAAAATGTAACACCCCTAACCCAAAGCCGTTGCCAAAATAGGGTTAAGAGGCATTATCGAACAATCAAATCATTTCACATCCCATTTACAACACAAAGTCAATCATCATCATAACACATCAAGATATAATCAAATAGTCCCTTATTGAGGCCTATAAGATCTCAAACACATGCTAGATAGGGGTCGGGACTAAATCAAACACTTACAAAAGATTTAGAAATCTCAAACACTCAACAAGTCTGTTGAGGCCATACGCCCGTGCCACCAAGCCGTGTGCCTCATACGGTCACCAGACACCCCATGTGTCCAGGCCGTGCCAAAACAGAGCAAGCATTCTGACTTCTCCACACGGCCACCAAGCACGCCCGTGTGCCATGGCTGTGTGCTCTTAAGCTAGCTATTGACTTATGCCCACGGCTAGTTGACACACCCGTGCCAAGGCCATGTACTATTAGGCTAGATCCTGTCATTCACCCACGGTCATTAGGCACACCCGTGTGCCATAACTGTGTTGGAAAAATAAGCGATATGCAAGGCCAAGTTGCCACCCACACAAGGGTCAAACCTAGAAGCACATTTAAGCATAAATTCACCCACAACTTGATAACCAATTTCATATCAAATGATCATCAATTCATCTCATACAATCTCATATCTAATCATGTCAACTTATAACTAAATTGCACCATTTGATCACATTCAATACCAAACATGATTCATCCTCAAATTCACTATATCATACTAGCATCAAACTATCACTAATATTACCATTTATAAAATATCACCACTGCCATCAAAACATACTAAATCTATATATGCATATTTCAAACATTTATCTAGCTACATCACATGGCTATTTACACATCTCATACATAATTTACATATCTAGCCTATACATGCCATATTTCAACAATGTACATCTTTCCAAAAGTACCAAAATAGATTGTCGATAGTGTGGTTGAGATGCTGACGATTCCCAGATCCGAGCTAGCTTTACTGACACTGCAAAGTAGAGAAACAAATCACACAGTAAGCTTTCCAAAGCTTAGTAAGTTCATAACATAAAACATTATACTAAACCAACCATCACATGGATTATTTCATAAGCACCTATGTACCATACCATACAAGCTAATATGTTCAATTATCATTCCATGATCTCAATCATAATTTCGTCAACCACATAGGTTTCAAACGTACCTTAGCCAACACTTGGTTCAATTACATTTGCTACTCAATACTCACTATTTCCTCTCGATCAACTTTTGTCTCTTCATTGATTCAATTGCACACTTAGTGCCCAAATAGTTAGCCAAAGCTTAATTAACATCGGACTCTTAGTGCATCCATATCAAACTGATCTTAAGTTGGTATCGCACACACAGTGCTCACTACAAAGCCGAAGCTTATATTATTTCGCACACACAGTGCTAATCATCTCGATCACCTTTTGAATACGCACACTTAGTGCCATATAATTCAAGCCCTCTAATAGAATTCACATTTTATTATATTCATACCATTCATTTCATAGCATTAAACATAACTAAATACACGTATTATTTCTGAACTTACCTCAGACGTCGAACTATCGAAACGGTCGATTAATCGAGCACTTTGTCTTTGCCTCGATCTCGATCTGAACCTCTCCTTTCTTGGTCTATACACATTCAAATTCAATCCATTCAATCACAATTTCATTCAATTTAGTCCACACACACTTATTTAGGTCATTTTACAAAATCACCCTCATATTTTCACATTTTGACACTTTAGTCCTTATTTTACAAAATCATCAAATACACAAAATTTCAAAACACATATGCTAGCCGAATTCTTTCCATGCTAACACAAGCTCATACATTTTATTTATTTCATAATTTAACCCTTTAATTTCTCATTTTCTCAATTAAGTCCAAAATACTCAATTTCACTAAAAATCCCAATACAAACTATGTTAATCCAACACCAAGTTTCCATATTTCACTATCAACTAACACATAGCTCAAGTGTTCATCAATGACTCATCACAAAAACATCATCAATTCAAAAATTAAAGCATGGGTTAGCTAGAACACGAAGCAAAAATTATGAAAACATAGAAATCATCAAAATCGAGCTCAAGACATACCTCAATCAATAGTAACAATGGCCGAATGCTTCAAGTCCTATTTCTTTCTTTTTCTTCTTCACATTCGACTAAGAAAATATGATAATGGTTATCTTTAATGTTTTGTTTTATTATTATCTTATTTAACATTTTCCTCATTTGCCCTTTCATTAAACATATAAAACAAATATATATTAAGGCTAATTTGTCATTTAGCCATCCACTATCTTTAATAATGGATTAATTGCCTCTTAAGGCCATCCTATTATGAAGACAACAACAATTAGGTACTTATAAATCAACACATAGCTTCTACTCTTTATGCGATTAAGTCATTTCTCTTAATTCGGCACACAATCGATAAAATTATCACATAGAATTTTCACACATACTATGTCACATAGAATCAACACCAAAGATAACATTAAAATATCATTTCAACCTCAAATTTGTGGTCTTAAAACCACTGTTCTGACTAGGGTCTAAACTTGGCTGTTACAGTAGCAGCATCCATGAAGTAACTCTTTGAATCTCTTCCTCGTATAGCGATTCATCATCAACTTGTTGAAAAGTGGTGATCTCATTCCGCAACTTAGCATTTTTACTAGATGGGAAATATTTTACTAGAAAGCATTCAACTAATTCTTGCCAAGTTGAAATTAAATATGGTGGCAACAAATTATGCCATGATCGTGCTCGATCTTGCAACAAGTACAAAAAAACTTCAACCTCAATGCGTTTTTAGCTACCCCTACTATCTTAAAAGAATCGCTCACCTCTATGAATAATCAAAGGTGAAGGTGTGGATCTTCTGTGGGCATTCCACTAAATTTGCCTATTGTTTGAAGCATCTAGAATATCACAGGCTTCAGTTCAAACTACGGTGCCTTGATCTCCGGTCTCCTAATTCCCAGATTTAACTCATTAAAAAGGGGCACATAATACCGCCTTATAGGTCGATCCCTATCATTAGCAATAAGGATTGGATTGTGAACATTAATGGCTCCATTTCCTTGACCATCATTTTGATTTCCAAAGTCCATTTCTGCGGCTTGTCTCAAGGCTAATCTTTCTAGTCTTCTTTGTCTAAATGTTGGCTCGATTTTAGGGTCTACAGGTAATAAATCGATAATTCAATCTACGCTCATAAACACCTGAGAATAAATCACAAAAAATTAATGAATAAAAAGAAAAAATTAATTAGTAAAGTTAGAAATAAAATAGAATAAAATAAAAACCAAATTGCAAAGAATAATTTCACAAAAAATTATTAAGGCAATAACCCCAAGAACGGCGCTAAAAACTTGTAATGCTAAGATTTGTGCAAGTGTACACAGTCGTAATGAAATAATAAGTAAGTAAAAGAGTTATCGTCTCCACAGTGACTTTGTATGTTAATCAATTAATTATAAAATTAAAGATTTACAAGTTGGTAGAAAAACACAATATTTTTTAGGTGGTTGATGTTAAATTAAATTAAATAATCTAAATGCAATTTAACCTAAATGCAATGTATGCAATAAAATGCATGAGATGGATTTAGCAGCAAATTCACAAGCTTCAACAACAATAACATGAATAGGCTAGAATAATCACATCAATCGACTTAATTCATCTTCATTATGTTTAATAATGTTCTAAAAAAATATTCCATGCCAACTCGATCTTTCATGAACTTGAAACCAATATTAAATCCTTTCAGAATATTTTACTTGGAAAAACATGTATACTATCATGATCATATTTAACTAAGGGTTTCTTAGAATTCATGTGAAGTAACAAGGAGTAGGTCAGTTTGAAACAATTTAATTGTAACACCCTAAATTAGGGGTTATTTGAAATTTAAATATTTTCCCATGAGTGCGCTTGAAGAATTAAATTCTAGGATTATTTGGCATGTTTTAGGGTCTAAAAATAATCCCGAGCTAGACCTGACCTAGTATTAAAAATTTTCTTTTTAAGTGTGTAAAAGGAAGGAGCTAGGTGAGTTAGGGCTTAGGTAAAAATTAGGGGAGGCATGACACAAAGAATGGGCTTGGCACATTTGGCTTGGGGCGTCAAAGGAGTTTGCAAGGGAAGAGGTTCGATCCGTGGAAGTAATAAGGGGATATGTTTTTTTTCTTTTAGGCTTCTTGACGTTAAAAGAAAGGGGCAAGTAGGGAGGCCTTAAAATTAATTGGTGAAGGTTCATGACATGAATGGTAGGCTGGTGGAGTGGCTTGGGGCGCCACTCAAGGGCTTTGGTTTAAGGTCCCGGGTTCGAGACATAAGGGACGCAAGGAGTTTTATTTTTTTGGGGCTTTTTGCGTTAAAAGAAAAAGGGCCAAGAAGAAGGTCTTATAAATAAATGAAGGGGGTTATTTGACATGAAAGTCAATTGGGAGAGTTGGTCTGGGGCGCTTAAAAGGGGCTGCAGCTGTTGCCTCCACCAGGTCTTAGTTTAGAACCCAAGAAGCAGCACTTTGGTTTATTTTTTTTTCTTTTCTCTTTTTGCTGATGGCGTGAAGGAGGGGGTGTTGGCAGCATATTGGACTCTTAATTGATAAGAGATGAGGCTTAATATTTTTGCATATAATCGGCTAGAAGGGGGAGCTATTAGTGTTTTATTTGCTATTAAATTGTTGAAGGAGATTAGGAGATTGAATGTAAGATAAGTCTTGCATTATTTCTTTGATAATGAAAAACTGAAATTATCAGCATAAGGGGGGAGAAGTTGGCCGAATGAAGGACTCATTAAGGCCATCCCCATTCAGTTTTGTATAGCAAGAAGTGCCCAAAAAAATTCCAGCAAATTTTTTTCTTCTTTCTCTCTTCATTGTGCTGCCGAATTCTCCCTTAACTCTTAGCCAAAATTGTTCAAAAATTTCCAGTTTCTTTTCTACTAAGCCGAAACCACCACCACTTCCCCTACATCTCTTCTTTCTCTTTTTCCTTCTTAGCCGAATACACCCTTTCTTCTTCTCAAATTCCAACCCTTCATCTTGTGCTTAGGCTGAATCTCACATCCCCAACAAGGTGCTGCCAATTTTCAATAAGTGTGGTAAGGGGTAATCATCTCTTTTAGAATTAAAGTTACTGCCTATGATTCTTACTAATACGATTAAAGCAATTGTAGGGAAGCCATAGCCATTAAGGGAAACTTTCGGGATTTATTCTCCTAAGGTAAGTGGTGGTAAGGATCTACTTTAATAGACTATATTTTTAGTGTTCGAAAAGTCGAAGGCTATTACTATGAATGGTTGTCGATTGTAGGGAAGTGAAACAGATTTACATATCGTGAGGTGGTTAGTGTTCAAAGGATGTGTAGGTAAGGTTTCGGGTTCGTGTGTAACCCTTTGGTATAATTTTAGTTTGGCCGAATAGGCTTTTAATACTAACAAAGATGATTGGCCGAATATAGGGGCAAGATCTAGCGTTGTAGATCGGATCTTCAGGATCTAGGAATTTCGGTAGAAACAGGTGTGTAAAAACTCACTACACACTTTATTAATTTACATGACTTAATTGTTTGCCTTTAATCTTTTGGTTGTGATTAGCTTGTGGCATAATCATGGTTTTCTGTAAGTCCCTAACTTGTAATTTTTGATATCGATTTGCATGCCATCACATGATATTAAATGCTATGACATGAAATATGATAATTGATGTATAAGCATGTGATGGTGGGGTTGATGAGAGGAGGGGATGATTTTCGGATCTGTCGCCAGATGGTTTTGACCACAAGATGGGTTGGCCCCATCGATTATTTGTGACCTATGGTCATCGGTGGTTTTGACCACAAAATGGGTTGGCCCCATCAGATTATTTGTGACCTATGGTCATCAGTGGTTTTGACCACACCGATTGATAAATTACGACTAAGTCTCAGTGGTTTGGTACCACCAGTGGTTTTGACCACACTTGATATATTGTGACCTATGGTCATCAGTGGTTTTGACCACATGATGGGTTGGCCCCATCATTTAATTTGTGACTCTAAGTCATCAGTGGTTTTGACCACACGAGGTAGTTAAGGAGTATGGATGGTTAGGTTGGGTTGCATATTTGCATGTTAATTAATATCTTGTGTATGAGTGCTATTCCGGGTGGGGGATTTACACACTGAGTCTTGGTGACTCACCCCTTTCCTTTAACATTTTACAGATGAGTAGAACGCGGAGATGGAGCCGGAGAGGACTCGAGGTGGCCATGCTTGTCGATGGATTTAAATTTATTTTATTAAAGTTAATATTATTCATTTTCTAAGTTTTTATTTTGGGATGTAATAAGGCCGCTAAATCTTTATTTGGATGTTCTTTAATTGTTTATTTTAATTATATTATATTACAGATATTAAGTGAACCGGTTAAAAGTAATCTTTTCAATCTTAATAAAATTTATCGGGTTTTCAAAGAAGTTACCATCGGGTAACAAAATTTACCAAGTTACCAATAACTCAGATGATTTTAAAATGATACATGATCAAACGTTTCCAAAGAGTTTATCAACCCAACCATGTTTATAAAAGCCCAACTAGGTTTTTAAAACCCCGTTTCCATATACCTTAGCCAAATTTTATCAAGTTTTCACCAAATTCTTAAAATGTTTCAAATTATTCTACTCCGTGACATACCAGATCCGGTCAGAACTCATGGGTCGGGTTTGGGGTGTTACATTAATCACATAATCCTAAAAGCTATGCAAGGTAATAGAGCTTGTTCAAGTTATTATGAACCTTCAATTTATTCTGGGTTGGAAATAAATTAAGCATGCACCTTCCAATTATTGTGTCCATTAATCACCATCTGGTACGGATTAAGCAATTAATTCTAATGCATTCAATCACATTTTAATGAATGAAATACATGCATGATTTTAATTGAAAGCATGAACAATTGAGGCACAGAACACCATGAACATAAATCAAAAGAACTTCATCCAATTGATGTAATCATTCTAACTAAACAAAATTAAGCTACCATTGTTGATGAAAAAACAAAAAAACATATTGCAAACATGGTTAATATCAAAAGTAAAAAAAAGGTAAGTAAGAATAAACTCTGATTGATTCAGCAGTCCTTCGAAAATCGATTGTAGTGGCTTCCTCTAATCCTCATGTTTGCTCCTTCGCAAAGTGTTTCTCAAGGTGGTCAACCAAGAGAGTATTTTTCAAGGAATTGCTAGCTAAGGGAAAGGGGAAATGGGAATGGCCATGCGTGAAAGAGAGAGGAAAAAGAAATGAGAGAAGAAAGTATGGAGTGAAGAATAAGGGATGAGATATGAGATGTGTTATGAAAGGTGAATGGGCGGTCTATTTATACTTGAAGGATGGCTAATAGGTTTACTTAAAATAGGTTGAAATTCTCTTAGGTTTCTCTCACTCATGGCTGACCATGAATTTTTGAAAGGGGAGGTTGTTAGTTGCTTGATTCATGCTTGATTGCATGCATGAATTAAGCAAGGAGGTGGACGGTTTCATTGGTAAAAGTTCTATGTTGATCTTAATTGCTTTCTAAGTGTAGGGACCTCTGAGTAATTCTCCCAAAAGATGATTTGGGCTGCTCATATGCCCTTGCCGAATTGGGCTTCTTTCCTCCTTACTTGGACGGTTTTGTGACCCAATTAGTTGTTAGACTTGTCCTTTAATTAAATCATCTTTCACTAAATCAAAGTGACTTCCTCTTGACCTAATTTTCATGCCTTTTTCATCTAACTAAGGTAGAATAAAGCTCATGTCCATGCAAAATTAAAATAAGCTTCACAAATTATTAACTCCATGGTCCCAGTGCAACAATTAAATAGAGGAAATTAATATGTAGCATGAATTAATCAAATTATGCAAAAAAATAATACATAGATGCATAAAATTGCATACTTTATTAAATCATGTTCTTTATATCAATATAAACAAAATTCACCCAATTAACTATCAAATACTCGGGATTAACATAAATTTTTAAGTAAAAAGGTGCCATAAAACAAAAATAAAAACTATATATCATTTAGAGTTTACAATGAGATGCCTCGTACAAACATTATTGAGGTAGAATTATTTGATGTTCTGGGTATTAATTTTCTTGGTCCTTTCCCTCCTTCTTTTGGTCCCAAATATATATTAGTTGCAGTAGACTATGTATCTAAGTGGGTTGAGGCCGAGGCATATCTGACGAATGATGCCAAGGTAGTAATGAAGTTCTTGCTGAAACATGTGTTCACAAGGTTTGGAACTCCTAGAGCTATCATCAGTGATGAAGGGTCCCATTTTGTGAACAAATGGTTGAAATGGTTGCTCAATAGACATGGGGTGAAGTACAAGATTGCCATAGCTTACCATCCGCAAACAAATGAGCAAGCTGAACTGACAAATAAGGAGATAAAAGGTATACTCAAGAATGTAGTTTCTCCAAATTGACGAGACTAGTCCAATAGATTAGGTTATGCTTTATGGGTTTACAAGACAGCATACAAAACACCTTTAGAGATGTCTCCCTATTGGTTGGTTTTGGGGAAAGTCTATCATTTTCCCTTAGAGTTAGAACATAAACCTTATTGGGCTCTCAATAACTCAATTTGGATCTTAAGCTTGCTAAAGAGAAATGGGTGCTTCAATAAAATGCCAAATTATTCAAGGAGAGATTGAAAAGATGGCATGACAAACATATCTGAGTCCGAGAATTTGAAGTAGGTCAGCAAGTCTTGTTGTTCAATTCCATATTAAGGTTCTTTCCAAGTAGTTAAAATCATGTTGGTTTGGTCCATTCACTATCATCAAGTTTTCCCATACAGGGTTATTGAACTTCATAGTAAGAGAGGTAATTTTAGAGTTAACGCTCAACGCTTGAAACATTACTATGGGGATAAAATTGAACAGGATAAAACCTCACTCATTTTATCGGATTCCTAAATTTTTTTCATTTTTCTTTTTAAATAAATGAATTAGGTTATATTTTCTAGATTAGTATGTTAAATTAAATTTACTTTCAATTCAATAGGTTTGGAGTGGAAATGACACCAATGACGAAGTTAAATGGCTTTCCTAAGGTCCGAATAGAGTAGTAAAAAGATATACTGCCTTCCTCATTAATGGATTCAAGTTTCATACAAAATCTTGTCAAAGATTGAGGAGGACTCAAAATTATGAAATAGTTGTTAATTCTTCAATTACAAGTTATGCTAGTGCTAGGGATAGTAATCCTGTTGACGAAAATGTAGAGTATTATGGACTTCTTACGGACATTATTGAGTTGGATTACTATGGCAAACAGAAGGTTGTCTTATTTCGATGTGATTGAGCTAATGGTAATACTGCTCACAGAATTAAAAAAGATCAATTTGGTTTTACAATGGTGAATTCTCTCGAGTAATTCACACTAGAAAACAATTGATAGACGAGCCGTATGTATTTTCTTCTCAAGTCAAATAATTTTTTTACTCGAAAGATTGAACTGATAAGGGTTGGTACGTTGTACTTCGTAACACCCCTAGAGACTTGTTTGACATAGGCAATAGAAGTAGAGATGACATCGACGAAAGATTAGAAACTTTGTCTTTTCCAAAACAAAACTTAAATGAAACTATCCCTAGTACTAGTACACAATTTCAATGGGTTCACCAGGATGTGGATGAAGATATTTACGAATCATGATGTAGTAAGATTTTACAATTTTTGATTATATGTAATATTATAATTTAAATCTTGATCTTGTTAAATATTTCAACTATGTTATATGTACTATTATTGTTGTAATTACTTACTAATATTTCAACTATTTTATGTGTATTGTAGATAATATGCCTAGAAGAAAATTGCGAGATCTAAGTATTATACAAAATCCTCCAAATTTGGAAGAAACAAATAGTGAACAATAGACTGCTATTGGATCTTCAAATGTTCGAATACAGCTGACGAACCTACAAAAATTCAAAGTAATGTTAACTTTAATTTACATGCATGTTAACTTTTATTATTGATTTTTCTTTCAAATTCTTATATTATCATATACCAGTTTTTAGTTGAAACTGGTGGGAGGCGCAAAACTCGAGGACGTACGCTATTAAAAGATTTATACGATCTAAATTATGTCAATCGTGTCAAAGTAGCTAGAAACAGTCACGGTCAGCCTATTAGATCAAAAGCTCGACTTTTAACAGGATACTTGGGCATTATAGCACGAAATGCCAATCTGTTGTCAATCAACTATGAGTCATGGCATCATATGCCTGACAGTAAAAAAAATCAAGCTCATAATATTATTAAGGTAAAACGTGAATGTAATTTATAATACTTTGGTTTAAGTTTCATTTATATTTACATTCTAAACTTGTGTTATTTGCAGGGGAGATTTTCTTTAGAGGTCTCGAATAATTATGTGAATAAGGCATTAGGAAAGAAATAGAGAGACCATAAAAGTACTTTAAAGGAGGAATATTTTAAGAAAAATATAAGCCTTGAAGAGAAATTGCAAAATGTCCCGCCGGGAACTCTGAGGTACCATTGGGAAGATGCAGTTAGATTTTGGAATTCAAACAAAGGAAAGGTATTAAGTACTTCCAAACTCTTATAATTATTTCAGTTTGTAGCATTTACTATATACGTAATAATAATTTCATAATGTAGGATCGTGAGTGAGTTGGAACTACAAGTAGGTAAAAACAAAAATTCATGCACATAGTTGGGTCAAAAAGTTTTGCTTGTATAGCTGATATCGAGGTATTTTGAATTTATAAATTGTGTCAAATATTAATTACTTTCTACTAAATAATATTTTTCCTACTATATTGTAGGAACTATCGTCTGGTCAAAAAGTTGGACTCCTTCAACTTTTTGACGTTACACATAGAAAGAAAGAAGGATCTCCTATGACTACTGAAGCTGCAGAAATTATGATATATTTACTTAATAAAATTTGAATTATTTTAAATATTTATCATGTTTAATTATAATGGTTTAATTTTTCGTTTGTAATGCAAATAATGTCAAGTTATATTGCATTTGTTTGATTATATATTTTGTTTCTAACTCCTTGATTGATTTATTAGGAGAAACTAAAGGATAAAAGGCAAAGTATAAAGTTATCGCTTCAAGTGATAGTTCTATTAATCTGGACGACATTGATAACCAAATTATTACTGAAGTTTTGGGTCCTGAAAGGTATGGTCAAGTTCAATTTCAAGAATCTTTTGTTAACCCAACCCAATATTTTGGATCCAATTCACAACAATACATGCCTTCGGCAAATCAGGCTCAAGCTGAAGTTCAGAGGTTAAGAGACCAGATGGCTTAGATGCAAGCAAGCACAGTTGAGCAAATTGCTCAACTTAAAGTGGAGGAAACATCAAGAGAAGCAAAGGCTCAAAGAAAATTCGATGAACTCCAGCTACAACTTAAAGCGGAGGGAATAGCGAGGGAAGCAGAGGCAATAGGAAAATATGAAGAACTCCAACTACAGCTTCAAAATATGATGAAGATGTTTCAGCAGTCACAAAACCCGCCATCTTAGACTTTTGTTTTCTTAATGTGAGATTATCTTAACAATATAACTTTTGAATATAATATATTTTGTTATTTCATTTATTAATTTAGATCATATACATATTTCTTTCGTGATAGTATCATTTAGATTTGAAGTTTTTGGTTGGATTTGATGTTACGAAATTATGTTGAAAATTCAGGTTCTATATGAATTAAAATGGTTTGGTAAAATCTATTAAAGTTAGTGGCGTTTTCCCACAAATGCCACTAAAGAACATGACATTTAGCTGCTCTTTTACTAAAAAATCCACTAAATAACATGATCTTTAGTGGTGCTTTTCCCACAAACGCTGCTATAGAACATGATCTTTAACGGCGTTTTCATGAGAAGTGCCGCTAAAGGTTATGTTCTATAGTGGCGTTTTCCCACATAAACACCGTAAAATTTAATGGTGTTATCTATAGTGGTATTTTTTTTGCATTTATCAACACACCGCAAATTGTTTTAGCTGCGCTTATAGGGCCAAAAAGACACCACTAAAAACCTGTTTTGCTATAGTGACTCTAAACTTAGGATAGGGGTTTAGGCTATTCCTAATGTAATCGCCCGTTTTTAGTGATATCAAAATAGTGGATTTGGGACGATAATTCTGACAAGTAAATTATTTTTTAATATTATTTCAATGTCTATGGAGTTATAATAAGGTCATATTAAAATTTTGTTAAGAAAATTTGAAGTTTAATTAGTTAATTAAGTAAAAAGAACTAAATCGTAAAAGGTGAAAAAGTTGAGTTTTATTTGTTAAAATGGTAAAATGGCTATGAAACCTTGAACTAAAGGACTTAAATGGTAAATAAACCATAAAAGGTATGAGTGGATCTATATGGACAAGGTTTTGTAGTAATTTTTATTAGGTAATAAGGTTAATATAGTAAATAAGTAAATAAACTTAAAACTAACAGAAATTAAACAATGTATCATCTTTATTTCTTTATATTAAACCGATTTTAAGAGAAGAAAACCTCCACTGTTGGTAGCTTGGTTCGACTAAGCATAAATTGGTGCATGGTAAGTGTTTTTCATCCCATTTTTAATTATTTTTATGTTTTTGATATCGTTTTAGCTTAATCTAGCTAGCCCAATGGTTAATTTGTAAAATTGTTAAAGGTTGAGGCTTTTACCATGAATGATTTTGAATGATTTTTTATGTTAGTTGATAGATTATGAATCTTAGTTGAAAAATAAACAAGTTCTGTTAAGTGATTTTTGATGAATTTTGGAATTTGGGACTAATTTGTTAAAGGTATAAATTCTATGGTTTTATTATGAAATGATGACTATTATGCGTTGTTTCAAAGTCCCTTGAATCTATAGTTGACATGGATTTAAGTTAAAATGGTTAGATTTTAAGTTATCGGCTTAAGGACTAAATTGTGAAAAGTTGAAATATTAGGGGGCAAATTGGGAATTTTGCATAAATATGAAATATGGATTTAATTGAATACTAGAAGTATTTAACTAACTGAAATTATT
Source organism: Gossypium rotundifolium (assembly GCA_025506655.1). Taxonomy (NCBI): domain Eukaryota; kingdom Viridiplantae; phylum Streptophyta; class Magnoliopsida; order Malvales; family Malvaceae; genus Gossypium; species Gossypium rotundifolium. The sequence goes on along the minus strand of CP106732.1, from coordinate 64,388,262 downwards.
TATTTAGATCAAGATAAACCATGTTCGGACTTAGATCGAGGAAAAGCTAAAGTTTTAGATTAGTTTGATCTAACTTCTACGCTGTAACCTCCCAAACCCAGCCTAGCCATTATGGCTAGATTGAGAAGGCTACATTAGCCACCGAAATGGCTAAGCTAACTTATGATACTTTTGAAGACTTTAAATAAACTCATTTTTGAGAAAACCATTATTCTAATTTGAGTTAGCTTAAAAGCATTCATTCATTAGGTCGTGTATGCTTAGGATTCATTTTATTATTGATATTGTTGTTTTAGAAAAAACTGTTTGCTTGTCGCGCTTCTTGAAAAAAAACTCGATGTTAAACTAATGCAGTGGAAAAACCATTTTTCAAGTCATTTTGGAAACTTAGTTGGCTTATCGATTTGTTTTTCAAAAACGGTTCCTTTGAAATGCAACGGAAACTAGGGAACAATATCAAATTTTACTTAAGCACGATATCATGCATTATCCGGTTATTATGCTTGAGTAATCCATGCATGCAAAAATCCCCAAAAGAAAAGTCGTCAAGCTACAAACCAGAAATAATTAAAAATTACAAGCCAAAACCAAAAAAGACTTAATAATACTTATTAAGAATAGTCCAAGGTCCAAGGTGATTCTTGAATGCCGAGTCGGGTCCTAATTTCGAGGTTTACTTGAAAAGTTAAACACTATTGAGGGGTAAGCTTATGAAAAGCTCAGTGTGAGTCGAACAATTATTTAAACAAACATAAATATTGAATACAGTGAAATAGATTAGCTTTAACAGAAGAAAACAGAACCATCATAGGAATTTCATATCGTTACATAGCCATTATCAAATTGATGTCAAACGGTGTATGAGCATAGGTCATCATTCATTCGAGTGACAATCATTAATTTTGATACCATTTAATACCACAAAATATAATACGTAGCATAAATTAATAACATTCAAATATGTCGTGCACATGATGCAATGCAAAAAAGTTCCTACCCATACCATCCGCTACACACCACGAGTTCCCCAGAACCCATCATCCGAACTCCAAAACATTTATGGGCTTAAGCCAGTTGTGGCTAAAACCATCGATAAAAATATGCAGAAAATTTTGCCAGTAAAAAATGTGATAAATCGCCATTCCCCTCGATACTCCAGGTGCAGTGCACTAACTACAAATAATGCAGACTTAATATGCCGCCAATACTCCACGGAACTCCTCTGTCAACCACAAAATCCCAACCCAATGCATATGCAATATGCCTCACAATCTCATACATAATCATATCTCAATACTTTTCATATTCATTTGACATGCTAAGCATGTCCTCAATAATCACATACTTTCAGTAAATGGAAACAGTGTTCCAATCTTTCAAATTACCATTGTGTTGGTATCAGTCAATATCGTTCAATTTCACATACTTTACAGATTTCCATTGTGCATAAATAACACCCTTTTTCAGTACACGATATAACAAATATCTCATGAATTTAAATCATACATAAGCTTAATATATCAATACATTATATCATTCAGTCAAACATTCTCATATCTCATTACACAAATATGCAAATACAAACTCAATCAAACATTCATACTATCAAACTAGCAATTTTGCCAACATGTCAATCTTTTAAGGCTCGAAACATACTTGGTTCGGCCACTCACAAAATCAATAATTTGGCTATTAATCCAATCCAATCAGCAAGCTAATTTATCAAATATAACATGATATTTAACATTTTCAAACAATTTTATGAGTTTAAGACCCACACCTTATTTTTCGCTTCCTCGCAGCACACTAGCGAATCTTCCAATTTTCCTTAATAATTCCTTAAATGAACCTAAACCAAAATTCAGTATAAATTCAATAAGTTTACCATTAAACTAGCCCCCAAACACCCACTTATGAGTTCAAACCAATCTGTAACAGTCTGGTTTATACCCTAGTCGAAACAGTGGTTTCGGGACAACAAATCTGAGTTCGTATAATATTTTAATATTATATTATGTGTTGTTGATATGTGAATTAGCATGTGGTAAATTTTCGTAAGCGAATTTGTCTATTTGCATGTTTAATTTGACAAAAGGACTAAAATGCATTGAATGTGAAAGTTGCATGATAATTGTTAACTATCAAGATGTTATGGCTTTTAAAAGAGAAGGCCTTATGAGGCAATAAGAACATTATTTAGATAGTGGATGGATAAAGGTCAAATGTGCCCTTGTTATATATATGTTTTCTTATATTAAGTGAAAGGGCATTTTAGTAAATGAATAATAATATGTTGTAATAATAAAACAAACAAAGAAAAGATGATAGATATCATCCTTTGTTATCATCCTTTGTTAGCCGAAAATCACCAAAGAAAGAAAAGAAAATACAAGCTAGGGCATTCGGCACTCTTTAAGCTTAATTAAGGTAAGTTTTGACTTCAGTTTTCGATAATTTCTATGTTTTTGTAATCATTGCTTCGAATGCTTCTAATCCCATGCTTCAATTTTGAAGATTGATGATGTTTGTGAAATGAGACTTTGATGAACTCATGTGATTTTGTGATGTTTAATAGTGAAATATGAAAGATATGTGTTTGATGAACATGTTTTGTTCTTGAAGTTTTGATGAATTTAGCTAAATAGGGCTAAATTGTGAAAATGGTAGATTGAAAGACTAAATAGCAAATTTGATGAAATATTTGGGCTTGTATAGTCCCTAGAGAAGCATATGTGTGTATGGATTTTTTGAATTTGATGTTTTGTGAAAAATGGACTAAATTGTTAAAGTGTGCAAATATGAGGGTTAATTTGCAAATAGCCCTAAATGTGTGTCTATGGATTGAATTGAATGAAATGGTGAATAAAAAGGGTTAATTCTGAATATGTTTAGATCAAGAACCGAGGAAAACGGACTTAGATCGTGGGAAAACAAAAGTTAACGAGTAGCCGTTTTCATTCCGATAAACCGAACCCGAGGTAAGTCACTATGCAAATAGACAACGTGAATAAGTATGAGATGCTAAGTGCGTGAATTCTGAAATAAGTTGGATATAGTGATAAAGCCGAAAAGTCCTGTACGAACCTAGGAATAGATAGGATTAGCTATGTGATGACATAGGTATTTGTTTTATTTTATCATGTAAGACAACGTCTGGGACATTGGTGTTGATTTGAAATTTCGTATAAGACCTCATCTGGGACGTAGACATCGATATGAACTTTATGAGTAAGACCATGTCTGGGACATCGGCATCATATTGATTCGTGTAAGACCACGTCTGGGACGTCGGCATCGCTATGATCTGTACGTGTAAGGCCCTGTTTGGGACAGTGGCATCAATATACGAGTGCATGTAAGACCTCGTCTGGGACATTGGCATTGTACTACTATTTCGAGCTTTTTGAGTATCCTACTAGGTTCCTAAGGGTTCAACGAGCAAGTCTGCAATAGGAATGGTATATCCGAGCTATGATCAATTAAGTGAATGAATACCCAATTCAGGTACGTTGAATGTGCATTAAGTATGCATGAATGGTAAGTATGCATATGACTTTGATTTGAAGAAAGGTATGTTTGAATAGGATAATGTGAATGAGATGCAAAGAAGATTGTGAATGACCCAGTGCTTCAAATGAGTTTTGAATGGATAAAAGTGACCAATGTAGTCATAAGTATGAATCAAGCATGTACATGATAAATTGTTAAGTGAATGAGATGTGCAAAAGTTTCAAATTGTATTTATGCTTTTTATGCCAAGTTTATTTGTATATGACTTACTAAGCTTTTGGAAAGCTTACTCTGTGTGTTTGTTTTCTCTGTTTTATAGGTCGTCAAAGCTACTGAAGGCTCGGGATTGTCAAGGATCGTCATCACACTACTAAACTTATTTTGGTACCCTTTTAAAAATGTATATGGCTAATTATGGCATGTATAGGCTAGATAGGTGTATATGTTTATGAAGTGAGTATGGCCATGTGTATTGGCAAGCTTTTGAGTTGATAAATGTTTGAATGAATGAGTTATGAAGCATATATATTTAGTATGTCTTGATGCATATGGAATGGTTAAGTTTTGGTTAAGCAAATGGATGCTACATGTTTGAAATGAGGTAGGATTTAGTTTGCAATTTGGTATGGATTGATTTGGTATTGGATGTATGGATGAAGTGAACCATTTGATATGTTTTGGTTGCCATATATGCATATTATGTTTTGGTATGTATTGCTTGTAGGTGAGACCCAAAATGGTTGGCATATTGGCCTTGTAAAATGGCCTATAATGTCACACGGTTGAGGCAAACGGGCGTGCCTAAGATCGTGGGTAAATTGGAAGAATGTGGCTTAAATTGTACATGGCCTCGACACGGGTGCGCTTAGTGGCCGTGTGAGAAATGGCAGTATGTGATCTAGTAGTACACGGCCTTAGCACACGGGCGTGCTTGGTGACCGTGTTGAATTTGGCAGTATACCACCACGGGAGGACACACGGGAGTGTCCAGTGGAGTGGGTGAGGCACTACCTACCCCGTGTACCGTGTGTCCCTTGTATTTTAGAAAAGTTTTAAATTTTCATGAAATCTCGTATGTGTTTTGGTTTAGTCCGGACTCGGTTTACAAGCATGTTTAAGGTCTCGATGACCTTCTTAAGGGATTTTATGTTTGAGATTGATAAATGACTATGTGATAATTCTGTAAATGTTTTCGATCTGTCCGATAATGCCTTTAACCCTAATCCGGTGATCGGACACGGGATAGGGGTGTTACAAAATCCTTGAAATTATAACTATTTTATGAATCCAAACTAGTTAGATTCCTTACAATGTACCGATGCGAACTATACGTACAATCGTTCTTCACCTTTACAGATGATTTGGGGCATTTGGGTCAGCACATAATTCAATAATATACTGGAAAATTAGTAGCTAATTAATTATTAAGTTCCTTCATTTAATCAATTCATAACCTTTACCCAACAACTATGTCGAAATAACAAACTAGTTACCCTTAACTGCACTCATGCTTCCCGATTTGTGGGTTTCGAATGGCCAATCGATCAAGAACATTTTTCCCTAATTGAAATGGGTTTAGAAACTGATTAGGAGGGTTCAAGAACTCAAATTAAGGCTGGAAAAATATAAACAACAACCAAGAAACAAAACAGCCCCCTTTCTTGCACATAGGCACACGCACCACCACCCATGGTGGCCAAAATTGGGGTTAAATTTTAAAACTGTTTGAGATCTCATTAAAATCTGGAAAAATTAACTTTAAAATCACCCAAATTATAGATCTGGAAATTTTGGTTTTTAATTGACAAGATTAATCAAGAAATTGAAGAGAAAAGATATCTTACCCAAGCTAGTTGAGAGAAACGGCAATGACACTTTCTTGGCAATGTTCGGGATCGATCCTTGGGTTCAAGATTTCAGATTTGGGGCTAACTTATATAAGGATAAATGGAATAAATATAATAAATAAGATGGTGCACAATCTTGATGCAAAAAGAAAAAGAAAGAGATTGTAAAATGGGAGGTGTAGGCGACGGATTGATGGAGGAAAGGAAAAATAAAATAAAATCAAAGAGAGGGAGAGGGAGAGGAGGAGATGAACAGCTAGGGAAATGAAGAGGATTAAAGGCTGATTATTTGTGAAAAATTAACATTTATACTTAGGGTTACAAGGCTTGGATGACGCACACATTAAAAATAAGGGATTTTTGCCAAAAATTAAACTATTTCGCAAGGGAAAGGATTAGAACTTGGGACATCATTTAATTTCTATGCTTTCTCTTATTTCTTTTAATCATTAGGCTTATTCCTCATTCTTGAAATAATTTTTCTATATTTATTTTAAAAACAAGGCATGTCGCGTACTAGGGTTTAAGACAAAATTTGTAAAATAATAAAAATGGTGAAAGAGAAGGTATTTGAACTTGGGTTTCAAGGAATGTTTCACTAACAATTATCCAACAAACCAATAACTCATTTATTTCCTAAAAATGCATAGATAATCTTACAAATTAAGTCATGACCACTGTCTCTCAATTCACAAACCCGATTCTACTAACCCCCATTTTTGGGATGTTACATACACTGTAGTTATCGAGGTAAGTTCGTGTGAACTCTAATCGAGGTAAGTTCGTGTGAGGCATACGGTCATGTGTCATCAGAAGTTTTCTTAGGGTTCAATTCAATGAGTTACACGGCCAGGCATACGAACATTTGGGGTAACTTAAAGAGTTACACGGCCTGGCACATAGGCGTGTGACATGGCCATGTGACCCTACTCAGTGAGTTACACGGGTGAGGACACGGACTGGGACATGACTGTGTGTCCCTTGTTCAAAAGTTACAAGGCCTAGGGTGATTCCACATGGCCTGGCCACACAGCCGTGTGACCCCTGTTTCCAATTTTTGCAATTCCTAAATTTTCCAAATTGTTTCAAATAAGTTCTAAATTTGTAACACCCCAAACCCGGCCCATGAGTCCTGACCGGATCTGGTATGTCACAGAGTAAAATAATTTGAAACATTTTGTGTGTCCGGTGAAAACTTGTTAAAATATGGCTAAGGTTTTAAAATGGGGTTTGATAAAACTCAGTTGGGATTATTTTTATAAACATGGTTGGGTTGATAAATCCTTTGAAAATGTTTGATCATGTAAAATTTTAAAATCGTCAAAGTTATAGTTGACTTGGTGTATTTTTGTTACCCGATGGTAACGTCTTTGAAAAACTCGTAAGTTACTTAGTTGGAAAATGTTGCTTTTAACCGGTTTATATAACATTTGGAAATTCATTTGTAGTATAGCATAAGTAAAGCAAAATAACTATGTAAACATCCAAATATAATTTAGTGGCCTTATTACAACCCAAATTTAGAAAACTTAGAAAAGAAAATAAATAAACCTAAAGATAATAAATTAAATCCAAATCCATCGATTAAGCATGGCCGCCTCGAGTCCTCTCCGGCTCCATCTCCGCGATCTACTCATCGAAAAATGGTAAGGGAGGGTGAGTCACCAAGACTCGATGTGTAAATCCCCACCGGAAAATACAACTCATACACAATTTATTAATAAACATGCAAATATGCAACCCCACTAACCATCCCTACTCCTTTACTACCCCGTGTGGTCAAAACCATTGGTGGTCAAAACCAATGGTGACTAGTGTCACAATTTAAATGATGGGGCCAACCCATCGTGTGGTCAAAACCACCGATGACCATAGGTCACAAATATCATAATGTGGTCAAAACCCTTTGGTGGTACCAAACCACTGGGACTTAGTCATAATTCTCACAAAACCATTGGGACTTAGTCACAATTATCATCGATGTGGTCAAAACCATCGGTGACGATCCATAAGATCATCCCCTCCTCTCATCAATCCCACCATCATCATGCTTACATCACAAATATCATATATCATGCATTTAACAGCATATGATGGCATACACATACATCATAGATCATGAGATAGGGGACTTACCCAAAATCCATGCTTATGTCCACAAGCACTACCACAATGATAAAAAACAACAATATAGTCATGTAAACTAATAAAGTGTGTAGTGAGTTTTTACACACCTATTTACTAGCAAATCCCGAATATACTAGCAAAATCCCGAGATGTTGTTTCCTCTTACAATCGGCCAACACATGAATTATTAGATCTATTAGCCAATCGGCTAAACTAGAGATCCCGAAGGATTAATCGCGCTCAATAACCGAAATATGGCCCTAGGCCGAATCTTACCATCACTTACCAAAATAATTCGAAATCCCGGAAGCCTTTATTAGCCTTGGTCGAATAGTCCCTAGATCCATGGCACATGTTAGTTTCAACTTTAGGACCTAATTCTCAACAAATGGCCCTTGGCCGAATGTGCTTACCAACTTACCCTAGGAAAACAAATCCCGAAAGCTTCCTTCAATCGGCTATGGCTTCCCTACAATTGATTAAAGTACATCATTAATAAGAGTCTTAGGCCATTCTACCAAAATCCTCGAACCTAAAAGAGGTATTGCCCTCACCTTGATAACTATCTCGACCTCTAACCACCACTAGTCGGCACCACTTGTGATGTTAGGGGGTTCGGCTACCTTTAAGGAGGAGAAAAGAACAGCACCTTTCTTTAAGGGGGATTCAGCTAATCACAAGCTGGAAGGGCTGGAATTTGAGAAGAAGAAAGGGGTAGGTTAGGCTAAGAAGAAGCAAGAGGAGAGAAGAGATTTGAGAAATTTAGAAATATGCCTAGGGAGATTTCGGCCAGCAGCTATTGAAGAGAAAAATGAAAAGAAATTTGATGGCTTTTTGGCACTTCTTTGCTATACAAACCGAATATGGATGGCCTCCCAAGGAGTCCTATATTTGGCCAACACCCCTCCCTTTTGGGATAATTTCCAGCCTTTAATTATCAAAAATAAAGCATGGTTTATCTTTCATCTTAATCTTCTAGCCACTCTTCAACAATTTAAAAGCAAATAAACTACTAACAACTACCCCTTCCAGCTGAATATGTGTAAAAAAATTAAGCCTTATCCTCATCAATTTAAGAGTCCAACATGAAGCCATCAACTTACTCCCATTCACGCCAGCTGCATAAAAAAAAACCAATTGCTGCTTCTTTGGTTCGAACCCCAGACCTCACTGCCATAGCCCCCCTTACAACGCCCCATGCCATTCCTCCCAATTGACTTTCATGTCATAAAACCTCACCACTTATTTATAAGACCTTCCTAGGCCGATCATCCCAAAAATAAAATGCCAAAATGCCACTCCAGCAGCTCGAACCTATGACCTGCGCCTATCATCACCTCCAAGCCCAAGCCACTCCACCAACTCAACTTTCATGTCTAAACCTTACCCATAAAATTCTTTAAAGCCTTCTTAACCCTTTCTCTAACGTCCCAAAAAGCCCAAAAGAAAAACACTTCCCCCTTGTAACTCCCAAGATTCAAACCTCCTCCCTTGCAACACCCTTAGACGCACCAAGCCAACTGTGCCAATTAAATCCTTGTGTCATGTTCCTTCCAAAATTTTCCTTAACCTCTTATCTCACCTAGCTCCCTTCTTTTAACACTTGAAAAGAAATGTTTAGCCCTAAGTCAGGCCTATCTCGGGGTTATTTCTAGACCATAGAACATGTCAAGAAATCATAGTATTTATTTCTACAAGCATACACATGGGAAATTAATTAAATTACAAACAACCCCTAATTTAGGATGTTACAGTTCTACCCCCCTTAAAAAGAATTTCACCTCGAAATTACGGATCGATCAAGAGTGGGGTATTGTCGCCAGCATCACATCCTCGGGTTCCCATGTGGCCTCCTCCGTACCATGGTTTTGCCATAGCACTTTTACCAAAGGCACTAACTTTCTTCGAAGAACTTTGACATCTCGATCCAAAATTTGCACTGGCTCCTCCTCGAAAGACAAGTCCGGGCTCACCTCAATTTTTGCTCACCAAGACTACGTGTGAGGATTCGATCGATAAGCGCCTCGGATCGAAACATGGAAGACATCATGGATCGGCTCAATTCTGCGGCAACTCAAGTTGGTAAGCTCTCGGTCCCAGACGTTTCAACAACGTACGGTCCGATGAATCTAAGGCTTAGCTTACCCTTCCTACCAAACCTCAAGACCTTCTTCCAAGGTGATACCTTCAAAAGACCTTATCACCCACTACATATTCAACCTCTCGCGCTTAAGATCGGCGAGGATTTTTGCTGTCCGACGCCTCCTTAAGATGAGCCCAATTATTCTAACTTTATCCTCCGTCTCTGCCACTAACTCTGGACCCAACATCTGTCGCTCTCCTAGTTTCGTCCAACAAGTAGGAGTATGGCATTTCTGACCATACAGCACCTCATATGGTGCCATCTGAATACTCGCTTGATAACTATTGTTATAAGCGAACTCTGCCAAAGGTAGGTACTCCTCCCAACTACCACGGAAATCCAAAACACAGCCCCTCAACATGTCTTCCAACACTTGGATTACCCTCTCAGATTATCCATCAGACTGTGGATGAAAAGCCGTGCTGAAATTCAACCTCGTGCCTAACTCCTGATGTAAGGCCTTCCAGAATCTCGACGTGAATCAAGGATCCCGATCCGAAATAATGGACACAGGTACTCCATGCAACCGTACTATCTATGTGATGTACAACTTGGCTAATCTTTGAAGCGAGTAGTCAACCCTTACCGGTATGAAATGGGCTGACTTAGTCAATCGGTCCACTATTACCCAAACAGCATCTTTCTTACTAGGCGTAAGGGGAAGCCCACTTACAAAATCTATAGTAATCTCCTCCCACTTCCACTGTGGGATCTTTACCGGGTGTAATAGCCCTGATGGTAATTGATGCTCAGCCTTAACTTACTGGCATGTTAGACAGTTGCCTACCAACTCAGTTACTTCCCGCTTAAGACCCAGCCATCAAAACTGCTCCCTTAAATCTCGATACATCTTACTGCTTCCCGGGTGCATAGCATACGCACTGCTGTGAAGCTTCTTTAAGGATTCGCTGCCTCAACTCATCATCCTTAGGCATGCATACTCTCCCCTGAAAGTACAACACTCCATCACTGTCCAAACTGAAATCTTCGGCCTCACCATTCTGTACTTGCAACCTTCAAGTATTCAAAGTTTCATTGGTCATCTGTCTTTCTTTAACCTCATTAATCCAAGATGGCTTTACTTGCAATTCTGCCAAAAGGCTCCCATCCTCATAGAGACTTAGATTAGCAAACATTGCTCGCAAATCCGCTACCACCTTCACTCAATGCATCGCCTACCACATTAGCCTTCCCGGATGGTATTCGATTGAGCAATCGTAGTCCTTCAAAGAACTCAATCCACCTCCTCCGCTTTAGATTCAAATCTTTACGAGTGAGGAGGTACTTGACTTTTGTGATCCGTGTACACTCACCGACTTCTCCCCATACGGTAGTGCCTCTAGATCTTCAAGGAAAATACCATAGCGCCAATTCCAAATCATGTGTCGGGTAGTTAGCTTCGTGAGGCCTCAAGCTGCCGTGGACGATAAGTGACCACCTTCCTTCTTGCATCAACACACACCCTAAACTAGTATGTGATGCATCGCAATATACTGATGAACTCCTTTCCCGCCTCAGTGAATTAAAACCGTGCTTCGTCAAGATCCTCTTCACTTATCAAAACTCTCTTCACGCTTAGACCACACAAAGCGGAACTCTTTTTCTCAATAGCTTCATCAGCGGTCTTTGCGATTAAGGAGAAATTTTCTACAAATCTCCTATAATATCCTACCAACCCCGAAAACTAAAATTTCATAACCGACTTTGGTGGCTTCTATTCCAACACCGCCTCAATCTTACGAGGATCCACCCCGATGCCTCAAATTGAAACAACATACCATAAAAAGTTACTTCCTTGAGCCAGAACTCACATTTGCTGAATTTGGCGTACAACTGTTTCTCCCTTAGAATTTGTAGAACCACATGAAGATGTGCGTCATGCTCCTCCTCCGACTTCGAGTACACCAAAATGTCATCTATAAAGACCACGACGAACCAATCTAGATAGGGTTGGAAAACCCTATTCATCATGTCCATAAACGCGGCCGGTGTATTCGTCAAACCAAATGGCATTACTAGAAACTCGTAGTGTCCATACCGAGTACGGAATGTCGTCTTGTAGACATCAGCCTCCTTCACTTTAAGATGATGGTACCCTGACCTAAGGTCGATCTTAGAAAATACTGATGCGCCCTTGAGTTGATCGGATAGATCGTCAATCCTGGACAAAGGATATCGGTTCTTTATTGTCAACTTGTTCAGCTGCCGATAGTCTATACACATCCTCATTGTCCCATCCTTCTTCTTGACAAACAGCACTAGAGCTCCCCAAGGCGATACACTTGGTCGGATGAACCCTCTATCCAACAATTCCTGAATCTGCGCCTTCAACTCTACCAATTCTTTTGGCGCCATCCGATACGGAGTTATAGATACGAGTGCGGTTTTGGGTAGCAAGTCTATACCAAATTCAACCTCGCGGTCCGGAGGTAGACCCGGAAGCTCCTCTGGAAACACATCCACATAGTCCCTTATAGTCCGGACATCTCCCACAGCAACATCCTTAGCTCCCAAAGCATAGACATGCACCACATAAGCTTCACAACCCTTCCTAACTATCTTTTTCGCCTTCAACGCAGAAACCACATTAGACAGGTAATCTCTCCTTTTACCTATCATCACCACCTCATCACCTTCCACGGTCTTTAATACCATGCACTTAGCCGCGCAATCCAAGCTAGCCTGATACTTTACTAGCCAATCCATCCCGAGAATTAGGTCAAATTCCCGGAACGGTAGTTCCATCAAGTCTGCCAAGAACACGACCCCTTGGAGTTCTAGGGGTACGTTCCTATAGAGTTTACTTACTTCTATAGAGTGACCTAGGGGGCTTAATACAGTCATCTTCCTAGAGGTGAGCTCAGAGTCTAGATGTAGAGCTTCCACTACGTTACTAGCAATGTATGAGTGGGTTGAGCCAATGTCAATCAAAGTATTATAGGGCACACCAAAGATTAAGAACATACCGGTTATGACGTCCGGTGCGTCGCCCTCCTCTTGACGCCTCGCAGCATAGACTAGACTAGGTTGCCTAGCCTCAGTACCACCGGTACCTCCCCTTGGTGCCCCACGTCCTCTGCCAGCACCATTACCTCCTCTTCCTACACCACGACCCCTTGCTAGTTGTTGATTATCCCTTCTATTCAGTGCACGATCTTGACCCTCTGATCTCAGTCTAGCTACCTTTTTTGGGCAGTCTCTAACTCGATGCTCCAAGGACCCACACTCGAAGCATCCCCGATTACCATTCTAACACTCCCCCGTGTGAGACTTGCCACACCGAGCACACCGTGGTGGCCATTGAGGATTAGCAGAGAGCAGCAGCCTAGCAGACTTGAATCGACCCACCAAACCTTGTCCTCTTCTGCTGATTATCCGAGAACCTTGAAGGTCCCGAGCTCCTCTTATTTCAATTCCAATCTTGGTTCTGTCTAACCGACTGTCTTACCCCTTCAGCAACCTTCGATTTCTCTACTAAGACAAATGAACTCCGTTCTGTTTGTGGAGCTATCATCATCCTCACTGCCTCTCAAACCCATCTTTGAATCTAACATAGTGTTCATGCTCGATACCCATAATACCACGAGCATACCTACTCAACCGGAGGAATTGACCTCATACTCGCCACCGTCTTATTGCCTTGAACGATTCAAGAAAGCCTTCATTGTGCATCCACATAATTGGTTCCGATATACTTCTTTTGATAGGCATCTCTCAAGAATTCCCATGTGAGATTTTCTGCCACTGTTCCACCCTTACAGTAAGCCACTATTGATATGACTCATCCCGAAGCAAAGAAATTATACCCTTCAATTTCTCCTCAGCTGTAAAATCTAGGTTATCCATGATCCTTTCATTGCTTCCAACCAAGATTACACCGCCTTGCTTGGGTGCCACTCCAAAACTCCTCTAAACACCTCTGCTCCGTTAGTCCTAATCATTCAACTACGAATTTACTTGCTCCACCTTTTGCTTGACCTCAAAGAACTCGCTTCAATACCCGTGTCTGATTTTGAGATACTACATCATTACCACCGATCCGATCTTGAAACTCGGCGCCACCAGAGATCTCGTATCTCATTTCGGACCCATGTCCGGACCTGCTGGCTCGGACAAGGTCATCTTACTCTCATCATGACCCACGGACAAGACGTCCACGACCTCTTGTACTCATTTCTAACGATTGCGTTTATCTGCTTAAGAATTTTATGCATTAGTACTTGTTTCAATGGATTATCCATGAAGAAATTTTATGATAGAAGTTTTAGGAGTGGTTCTTTCATATCATACATGCACTGTGATCCTTCTATTCATTCATTCAAAGAGACGTTGTAGTTTTCATTGTGATTGTTTTTCCACTACTGCGGGTATCTTCCAAATTTATCCTCTGTGGGTATTTTTGTAATTTTCAAAATAAAAGTTTTGGATGATTTTGTCAAAAAGCATTTTGAAATTCTTAAATTCCTGGGGTATTTTGAAAAATTTTGAAATTCGGGGGTATTTTAGTAATTTTTCACAAATCGGGGTGAATTTGTAAAATTTTAAGAAATCGGGGATATTTCAAGAGTTGAAAATCTTTGATGATTCTTTTTGAGAATTGCATTTTCCAAAATAGTGATGTTGCAAAATTTTGAAATCAAGGTCATTCTGGTAATTTTGTTGGTTAGGGGCAATTTTGTAATTTCACCACTAGGGATATTTTAGTAATTTTTCATAAAAAGATTTCCAAAATTTGGTTCTAGTTGATTTCACAAAAGAGGGATATTTTGAAAATTTTTTATTTGGAAATTTTTCATACGGAGGGTATTTTGGTAATTTACAAGCCAAGGGTATTTTGGTCATTTTTCAACTGAAGGGTATTTTGGTCATTTTTTTCCTTTTTAAAAACAAGGTTTTAGTTACTTTAAAAACAAAATGACTAGTCCCTTTCGGGTTTTAGTTATCGAGTTTAGCTTTGTGAGTGTGTCGTCTCATTAGGATGAGCAGATTACTACGCACTGTAGGATTCGAGTGAGTAGGAGGTGAGTCACTAGGGACCGCTTAAATACCGTGCCCCCACCGAATCCAATCCTAGACATGCGTATAATGATTGCTACATCCCTTGCTCAGTGACAACTCACAGGGTTGTTTAAGAAATTATTAAATCTTATGCCTTGTTTGTTGGGGTACGCTAACCCTAGGGTTCAACAATTTCTATTCTAATAGTCTACGTTCCCAATTTACCCTTCTACCCTTCATCAAGTATTCACAAAGAAAATAGATAGAAGTACTTACCTGGGCGGATAGGTGCCGGAGACTCGGTGCCATGCTGTTCAAGCCAAAAACAGTTTTCCAAAACATTCTAATAAGGCCTACTAATAAAAACAAAACATTTTGGGCCTTGGGCCCCCACAGTCGAGTTTTGAACCGGGCTCTGATACCAAAAATGTAACATCCCAAACCCGGCCCATGAGTCCTGATCGGATCTGGTCTGTCACGGAGTAAAATAATTTGAAACATTTTGTGTGTCCGGTGAAAACTTGTTAAAATATGGCTAAGGTTTTAAAACGGGGTTTGATAAAACTCAGTCGGGATTATTTTTATAAACATGGTTAGGTTGATAAATCCTTTGAAAATGTTTGATCATGTAAAATTTTAAAATCGTCAAAGTTATAGTTGACTTGGTGTATTTTTGTTACCCGATAGTAACGTCTTTGAAAAACTCGTAAGTTACTTAGTTAGAAAATGTTACTTTTAACCGGTTTATATAACATTTGGAAATTCATTTGTAGTATAGCATAAGTAAAGCAAAATAACTATGTAAACATCCAAATATAATTTAGCGGCCTTATTACAACCCAAATTTAGAAAACTTAGAAAAGAAAATAAATAAACCTAAAGATAATAAATTAAATCCAAATCCATCGATTAAGCATGGCCGCCTCGAGTCCTTTCCGGCTCCATCTCCGCGATCTACTCATCTGAAAAATGGTAAGGGGAGGGGTGAGTCACCAAGACTCATTGTGTAAATCCCACACGGAAAATACAACTCATACACAATTTATTAATAAACATGCAAATATGCAACCCCACTAACCATCCCTACTCCTTTACTACCCCGTGTGGTCAAAACCACTGGTGGTCAAAACCACTGGTGACTAGTGTCACAATTTAAATGATGGGGCCAACCCATCGTGTGGTCAAAACCACTGATGACCATAGGTCACAAATATCATAATGTGGTCAAAACCTTTGGTGGTACCAAACCACCGGGACTTAGTCATAATTATCATCGGTGTGGTCAAAACCACCGTGACCAGAAGTCACAATAAATCTGATGGGGCCAACCCATCTTGTGGTCAAAACCACTGGTGACAGTCCATAAGATCATCCCCCTCCTCTCATCAATCCCACCATCATCATGCTTACATCACAAATATCATATATCATGCATTTAATAGCATATGATGGCATACACATACATCATAGATCATGAGATAGGAGACTTACCCGAAATCCATGCTTATGTCCACAAGCACTACCACAATGATAAAAAAAACAATAATATAGTCATGTAAACTAATAAAGTATGTAGTGAGTTTTTACACACCTATTTACTAGCAAATCCCAAATATACTAGTGAAATCCCGAGACGTTGTTTCCTCCTACAATCGGCCAACACATGAATTATTAAATCTATTAGCCAATCAGCTAAACTAGAGATCTCCGAAGGATTAATCGTGCTCAATAATCAAATATGGCCCTAGGCCGAATCTTACCATCACTTAACAAAATAATTTGAAATCCCGAAAGCCTTTATTGGCTTTGGCCGAATAGTCCCTAGATCCATGGCACATGTTAGTTTCAACTTTAGGCACTAATTCTCAACAAATGGCCTTACCAACTTACCCTAGGAAAACAAATCCCGAAAGCTTCCTTCAATCGGCTATGGCTTCCCTACAATCGATTTAAGTACATCATTAATAAGAGTCTTAGGCCATTCGGCCAAAATCCTGAACCTAAAAGAGGGTATTGCCCCTTACCTTGATAACTATCTCGGCCTCTAACCACCACTAGTCGGCACCACTTGTGATGTTAGGGGGTTCATCTACCTTTAAGGAGGAGAAAAGAACAGCACCTTTCTTTAAGGGGGATTTGGCTAATCACAAGCTAGAAGGGCTGGAATTTGAGAAGAAGAAAGGGGTAGGTTCGGCTAAGAAGAAGCAAGAGGAGAGAAGAGATTTGAGAAATTTGGCAATATGCCTAGGGAGATTTCGGCCAGCAGCTATTGAAGAGAAAAATGAAAAGAAATTTGATGGCTTTTTGGCACTTCTTTGCTATACAAACCGAATATGGATGGCCTCCCAAAGAGTCCTATATTCGGCCAACACCCCTCCCTTTTGGGATAATTTCCAGCCTTTAATTATCAAAAATAAAGCATGGTTTATCTTTCATCTTAATCTCCTAGCCACTCTTCAACAATTTAAAAGCAAATAAACTACTAACAACTACCCCTTCCAGCAG
This sequence comes from Gossypium rotundifolium, assembly GCA_025506655.1. Lineage (NCBI taxonomy): Eukaryota > Viridiplantae > Streptophyta > Magnoliopsida > Malvales > Malvaceae > Gossypium > Gossypium rotundifolium. Next base: position 64,371,132 of record CP106732.1, on the reverse strand, counting down.
AATATGTGCAAAAAAATTAAGCCTTATCCTCATCAATTTAAGAGTCCAACATGCAGCCATCAACTTACTCCCATTCACGCCAGCTGCATAAAAAAAAAAACCAATTGTTGCTTCTTTGGTTCGAACCCCGGACCTCACCGCCGCTTTTCACATAACGCCAATGCCATTCCTCCCATTGACTTTCATGTCATAAAACCTCACCACTTATTTATAAGACCTTCCTAGGTCGATCACCCCAAAAATAAAATGCCAAAACGCCACTCCAGCTGCTTGAACCTATGACCTGCGCCTATCATCACCTCCAAGCCCAAGCCACTCCACCAACTCAACTTTCATGTCTAAACCTTACCCATAAAATTCTTTAAAGCCTTCTTAACCCTTTCTCTAACGTCCCAAAAAGCCCAAAAGAAAAACACTTCCCCCTTGTAACTCCCAAGATTCAAACCTCCTCCCTTGCAATACCCTTAGACGCACCAAGCCAATTGTGCCAATTAAATCCTTGTGTCATGTTCCTTCCAAAATTTTCCTTAACCCCTTATCTCACCTAGCTCCATTCTTTTAACACTTGAAAAGAAATTTTTAGCCCTAAGCCAGGCCTATCTCGAGGTTATTTCTAAACCCTAGAACATGCCAAGAAATCATAGTATTTATTTCTACAAGCATACACATGGGAAATTAATTAAATTACAAACAACCCCTAATTTAGGATGTTACAAAATTGCTCCTAAGCTATTTTTAGGGCCTTGAGGGCTCGATTTAGGGATAGTATGCATGTGAATGAATGGTTTATCATATTATTAATATGTTGAATGATATGATGTGTAAATATTTTTGATTGTACAGTAATGCTCCGTAACCTTAATTTGGTGACAGAGACGGGTTAGGGGTGTTACACTTATGCTCTCAATTAATATTATGAATCGTGTCTACAAGTAGCGATTCCAAACACTCACCGTTCGCATTTTCACCTAATTGCCGAAAGCCTAAATTAGCTTTTCATTACCTTTCACCTTGCTTGTTGAAGGATTCAACAATTTTGATGCTTCACACATAATATCCACACAATACACACAATCAACAATCAGCCAAAAATTCACTTCAAACAATCAAAACACAAGCCTAAGATAAATTCTCTTGTAATCGAAACCTTTGACATAACAAACTTGAATTCCAATTATCTAGGTCTATACTTAATCATTTTGCCTAAAACAAATTCCATTCATCTAATTATTGACCTATGACAAATTCTCAACCTTTAAGCTACGTAAAACTACCAAATTCATAGTATCAAAATTTTTCGACATGTTATGACCATTTTCACTAAAATTCATTAAAACATTGGAATTGTTTAACAAAAATTTAAGGAAGGTTTAGAAACCTTCTAATAATGTCAAAACTAATTGAAAAACACTTTGAAACCACGTTTTTACCTAAAATCCCATAATCCACCATTAGCGACCTAATTTTTAGCTTTTATTTAAAAATGCAATTTAACGGCTAAAAACTCAATTTAAAGACTAAATAACATTTAAAACTATTTAGGAGTTGAATCATTATCTTAGATGACGAAAAACCTAGTTTTTGATCGAAAACCCAAAAAACCCACAAGCTTGACAATGGAGGAATCTATGGTGTTTTGGGGTGTTTTTCTTGGATTTTATGGAGGTTTAATGAATCGGAAAGTGATAGGAATCAAAGGAATTTGGGTTTGACAAAAAAATTTGAATGGGAGGAATTGGGGGAGCATGGGATGACAAAAGCAAATAAAAGGGAGAATTTAACGTGAAAATAAACTAGGTGGGGGAAGATATAGGGTGAATTTTAAAATTTGGTTACATTGCTTTGTAAAAACCCAAAGATTTAACCTTTTTACAAATCAGTCCTATTTTCTAAATTAAAAGTATTTAAAACTCATTTTAGAAATTGACTTAATTTCCTAATAGCCATCATCGAAAACATTATCAATTACCAACTTTAAGAAATTCCGAGCACATATAAGCTAAAATTCCTAAAATACCCTCGAAACTTCTAAACCCAATTTTGGGGTGTTACAAATCTTTCCGGAATTGAATTTAACATAATCTTTCGAGAAAATATTTCCTAAGTGGCAAAATAAAATTTTAATTTGTTGAATAAAAGGGTTTATTTTGATCCAAGTTTTAGTTTTCTACACAATTTTCAAATTATCTTTAAAGTCAAGGTACTTAATTGAATTATTTGCAATAATCGTTTGTCATTTTGTAAATATTGAAATTAGTTGTCTTTTCTATAAATATTTTAAAACAACTAAAATAAATGTTTTCAATTTTTTTAAAAGGATAATAAAATTAATATATAATTATATATTAATCATTATTAACCTTTTATAGGATTAGAATTGATCATTATTTTACCTAAGAGTTTTATTTTTAAATAAATAAGATACCAACAAATAATATATTAATATATTTTTTAGTATATATTAATTGTTATTGTCTTTATATAGCATTAGGAGTAATACTATTTTATTATTATTTTTCTTTAGAATTTGAGTTAAACTCATTTCTTTCACTTTAAATACCACCACCTCTCTTCTCTATTCACATCACTTTTAGCTCCACCTTTCTTCTCTTTTTCCACCGTTGCACACCATACCTTCCAACCCTCAACAACCATCAGCCACCTTTTCAACTAGTAGCAACCGTGTGCCCTTCGTACCAACCAACAACTGATGCACCACGCACAACCAATGCCTAGCTGTGCGCACACTTGCTCCCTTGCACGCCTCTACCCCTTGCTCAATAGCCCACTCGTGCCCTTGCATCGCACACACCGCCTGCGCGATCCCTTACTCCCTTTGCACCACGCCGTCGTCGCAACTTACTGCAACCATCAAGTCACCAATCAATCACCCTCCAACCAACCCTAACCCAACACTATTTGCTTCATACTCTCATTATTTTCTTAAGTTCTTATTTTTTTACAAAGGTGGTATGAAATATCTTCCCAAAATTTTATTTTTTTTAATTGATTAATATTTCAATTTATTAAATTGTTAATCTTTTATTTCTAATTAAATTTTGGGAAATTGCTATTTGTTTCCATCTTTTGTAATATTCAGGTTCAATCATGCCTCGCAAAAGAACTCGTGCCTCTGTCCAAGTTGAAGAATCACAAAACAAATTCCATTATGAACAAGCTAAAGCAAGATATGACAGCATATTCAAAAATCAACAAATGCTTCCAAAGAAAGGTTTTACACTAAAAGAAAGCAACTATACTAATTTCATGGTGAGTATTTGACAAGTTGCTGAAGCTTTAAATTAGGAAGTGTTTTGTGAGAAAAGACCTAGTGCAGATGAAGAGTTTGTTCAGGAATTTTATGCAAATTTGACCTCAGGCGAATTAACAAAAGTCTCTATCCGAGGAATCAAGGTACCAATAAACTCAAATACTATTAATGAATTTTTAATTTACCTAATTTTGAAAATCACAAATATTCTTCCTTAATGGAAAATATTGAGGCCGAGAAATTGCAAGAAATTTTAAAAGAACTTACAGTTCCGGGTTCTAAATGGATTGTGTCAAAACATGGGATTCACGCTTGTCATAGAAAAAATTTGACACCATTAGCAAATGTCTGGTTTTATTTTATTTAGTTCAGTCTTATGTCTATCTCACATGGACTACAATTTTAGTAGAACAAATGGTCTTGCTATACTCAATTATGACAGCGAAGGCCATTGATGTGGGAAAGATCATTCTAAAAGATATTCAAAATTGTGCTGCTAGATGTTCTGGTCCAACTTACTTTCCCTTTACGATAATAGTTTTGTGCTTGAAAGCTAAAATTCTTGCAAACGTAAAAAAGATAGGGTATAGCCAAGGCACAATCATAGATTGGGACCTTTTCCGAGTAGCAGGAAATTCTAGTTTGCAACAGCAAGTGGAATTGAACAATGAACTCGAAGAAGAAGAAGTTCTTACAAAGACAGAACCAATGTAGCCAGTTGAAATTCCTAATTTGGCGGAGCCAAATGAACCAATCTCCGAACCTAAAATGGCTACCCCAACGTTTAGAACTCGTTCGCCTTACCTAGATCGGCGTGATGAGCTGTCAAAGTTGATAGACATAATGCAACATATGCAGTGGTAGCAACAAGGTTATTGGAGATACTAAAAATATGGGTCGAAGCAATGAGAAACACTTTTACAAAAACATTTCATGACCCGTTTGTTTTTGTGCCTGAATTTCCAAAGACTCCAATTTCGAGGAAGGAATGAGGCGATTCAAGCAAAAACAAGGACGATGAAGCAAAATATGGATCGGATTCTAAGGGGTCTGCAAATAAATAAATGGGGGGATCTTGTCTTTACTTTATTTCATTTTATTTCTTAAGATATTTTAAGCTTTTAGGCTTAAGATTTTAGGATATTTCATTTCACACATAATAAAATAAGAGGAGAAATCATCAATAAAAGTGAACAATTTGCAAAATAAGGAGTGTGTCAATAGATATGTACGTGTCTAGGATTGGATCTAGGAAGAGCTTGGTATTTAAGTAGTCAAATTTGACTCACCTCCTCTTTTGGGATCCTACCTGATGTAAGTATCTATTTACTTCTATATTTACAATTTCTCTATTGTTTTAACAATGGGGACATTGTTCATCTTAAGTGGGGGACCAAAAATTGAATTTTTTTCGTAATACATTTTTCTTATAATTATGATAAAGTTATATTTTGTTCAAAAATTTGAACTTGTGATAATTATGATAAACTTTAGTATAAATAAAATTCTATTATCTCAATAATTACTATGTTAGCTGAAATGTGACATAAATGCTACTCTCAATAAAGTATGTAAATCAAACCATAAAGTTTTTAATTCCTTAGGAAAGCTAAGCATGCATGAAAGTTTAAGTCTCTAAAATTGACTTGGTAATTTCTTGAGGTGAAATCCTAGGAAGCATGGAATTCTGAAAATGACTTAGGCAAACTTTTGTTTGGACTATTTGAGCCTTTCAAGCTAACCTCAACGAATATTTATCCCTTAAAATCCAACTTTGAGACTATATGACATGATTTTATTTGAACCTTTGCAATAATAAGCCATCCCTTCTCTCATAATTGTCTCTAAATTGCCTCAAACATTAGACTTAGTCTATCCAGAATATTCTCTGAAAATAAATTTAGAGGAGTTGAGAAGAAGTGTCAAATGCTTAAAATTGTATTACATACAGTAATATGCTCGAAAAAAAAAGAGAAAAAAGAAAGAGCGTATGTACTCAAAAGAAATAGATGTACAAAGAGCATATGAACGCAAATGCAAAATGAGTTGGTGAATTTGAAGGTATTTATTTCAGAGGTCTGATGCAGGCTGAGTCTAGGGTTTTTAGCTTAAAATTATCTATCTTTAACTTCCTTAGCCTAGCCACGTTACAACCTATTTAAAAGACCTAATTATTCAGATTTTTGTGCTAGCTACATTAGTGGATAGAAATTGCTAAGTTCAACATATGAAGACATAAATTAAACTTACTGATTGCAATTTAGTCTTAAAAGAGGGACTAAAAATTTGGTAATAATTTAGCATATATTTATTGAGAAAGCATTTAGTCTATTCTTGCTATCATGATAATAATTGAGAATAATTCGAACAATATGTATAGTTGAATTGCATAATTTCAAAATTCTTGTTCTTGGGCATAATTACACTAAACTTAAAATTGTGGGAAGACATAATTGCTGAAGAAATTTTTCAAAGGTGATTTCAAGCAACTTTTTTTACAATTTGTGCATTACTTGGGACAAACAATGAATTAAGTTTTGGGGTGTGAGGACACAAAAATATATAGACTTTTTCAACTCCTTTTTAGCTCTAATTCATACAGTTTTGTAGTAATTTTTGTCAAAATTCATATTTTAATCATTAAATAATTAAATTGCACTTAAATTATGAACATATTGAATTTTAGTTAATTTTATAATAAATTTACACAAATTTGATTTATTTTTGACAATTTTGCTCAAAAGGCTAAAATTAGCTAGACAGTCACCTTGAGAAGCTTGAACCGTTGAGGCAATTCTTATATCAAGTGGCCCAAGAGTAAAGCTAATTATTTTTCCAGTCATGGACGGTCCAATAATAATTATTGAACATATTTTATAATTAATTTTGATCCAACACAAATTGGGTTAAAATTAATTACAAGCCTGATGAAGAGAAAAGCGGTAACAATTGAATTAATTATTTAAACGGATTAATATTGTAATTAATGGACATAATATTTAATTGGTGCATGTTTAATCTTCTAATTTAGCTGAGGGTTAAATTAGCGACGATATTAAACAATACATTAGCCTTACATAACTTATAAGATTATTGTGATTAAATTGTTTCAATATAGAGATATATTGTTATTTCACTTAATCTTTTACTTGCTTATTAAAATTCAATTAACCGCTTGAATTGACATAAAGATAAGGTCAAGATGTTATTGGGTTTTAGTAGGTAAGTATGTGCATTAGTTAGCAAATTACTGAGTTGTCATGAAATTATTCGTACCAACATAAACACAGCTTTAATTATTCTAAGTTAAAAAATAAAATTGATCTAACAAATTTATGTCATATTGATTAAACTCATCTTTTAGAAATCATGCATTAGAATAATTTATTTTTATTTTTTTTAGTTAAATTACTTAGTTGATTTTTAGTTCTTATAAAACCACTTCAAACTAATATATTTTCCAACACCAAATTGTTTAATTTTGCATTTCATAAATATTTTCTTGCACAGCCCTTTTGGGTATGATACGTAACGCCCCTCACCCGTATTCAATGCCGAAATAGGGTTATGGAATATTACCGAACTTATAAAACAATTAAATATTCATTTCATATACATTTTCAAATTTCATGCAATCATCATACAAATCAATCACATTGTCCCTAATGCGAGTCTACAAGGCCCTAAACATGCTTTAGAAGTGGTCGGGACTAAACCGGTTGCTCAAGAAATTATTAGAAAACTTAGAAAAAAATTTCAATATACAGGGGACACACGCCCGTGTGGCCCAACCATGTATCTCACACTGCCAAAGACATGCCCGTGTCGTAGGCCGTGCAGACATTCAAAATAATATCACATGGTCGTGTCTCAGCCCATGTCCAACCCCATGTAACTTTCTGACTTGGGTCCAACGACCAACACACACGCCCTAGTGACTAGCCCGTGTGCCCTATAAATGGCCACACACGCCAGTGCTTCAGGCCGTGTGCTAGGTCGTGCCAAACCTATAGAGTATACTGACTTATGCAACACGACCAAGTCACACGCCTGTGTGCTAGGCCGTGTGGAGCATACTGACTTAATTTTTAACTCAACACCAAGGGACACACAGCCATGCATCCTGACTGTGTGTCACACAAGGCTGAGACACATGCTTGTGTAACACCCCAAACTCGGCCTAAACGTTACGACTGGATCTAGTGCATCACATAGAAAGGTTGTTTAAAAAAACTATGCGTTCGTTGAAAATGGTTGCATCTCTTTTGAAAACTCTGAGTTACGTTGTTTGCTTATAAAAAATCCAATTTACTCAGAGTTCATTTACTAAAAGTTGTAATTAGCTTGACAACTGCCTTTGTTATGAAAATCGAATTTGTAACACCCCAAACCGGCCTAAACGTTACAACCGGATCCGCATGTCACATGAAAGGAATGTATAAATCGTATGCTCGTTAAAAAGCTTGTATTCTTTATAGTTGTTGTAAAAATTGAGTTTAATTAATTTTGAATAAGAAACGGTTTATTATCATTTTAGGAAAATCCGATATTGATCATTTAATAATAAGCAAGAATTAAAGAAAAGTCAAACCAAGTAAAATACCCAAGGCCTTATTACATAACAAAACCCAAATAAAATAAGTCCAAATAAAAGAAAGCGAATTTACGAGTAAACATATGTATGGCCTCACGAGTCCACCTCACTCCCAAATCCATGATCTAATTATTACCGTAAAATTTAACTAAGGGTGAGTCATCAAGACTCAATGTGTAAATCCCCATCCAATGTGTGTTAAACCCTTACACAATTTCATATGAAAATATGCATGTCATGCAACCCAAAACCTAACCATCCAAACTCTCGATTCTACCCGTGTGGTACCAAACCACTTTGGTGGTGCCAAACCTTGGTGACCCAAAGTCACCGATATCAATATAATGTGGTGCCAAACCCTTGGTGACCCAAAGTCACGAATAATCCATGTGGGGCCAACCCGCGTTGTGATACCAAATCACCGCAACAATCCCATTTATCAAATGTGGGGCCAACCTTTGTGGTGTGAAGCCACTAGGACAAGTCGCTATGAGGTGCCAAACCTCCGTGACCCAAAGTCACGAATATTAAGCTGTGGTACCAAACTACTGGTGGTGCCAAACCACTAGTGACCCAAAGTCACAAATATCAATCTTCCCTCCTCTCATCATACCCATGCAATATGACATAATAATTACGTGTATGCAGATGTCATGTATGTTAGACATATATCAAATAACGATGAAACGAATTACCATCATAATCGAATAATAATATACAACATAATCAAGCTAACCAACCTCTAAGGGTATAGCGGTAATTTTACCTACCAAGGGTATTTTAAGTAATTTACCCACCAAGGGTATTTTTTAATTTATCTACCAAGGTATTTTTGTAATTTACCTACCAAGGGTATTTTAAGTAATGTACACACCAAGGGTATTTTAAGTAATTTACCTACTAAGGATATTTTCGTAATTTACCCACCAAGTGGTATTTTCGTAATTTACCTACCAATGGTATTTTCATAATTTACCCACCAAGGGTATTTTAAGTAATTTACCCACCAAGGGTATTTTAAGTAATTTACCCACCAATGGTATTTTAGTAATTTACCCACCAAGGGTATTTTCGTAATTTTGCACTGCAATGGCCTCTCGAAGGTCTAATGTTATCCTGGTGACTTCGGCTACCATTTTTGGTCGTCACTAGACTATTGGGCCTAAAACTCAATTTCGACCCATTCGAGCCCTGCCTTCGTGTGGCCCACCTAACACAAATCTAGCCACGTATATAGGTTCCATCTAGTCTAGTTCACTATATACTATATCATCATACAATTTATTCCAATTAGGCCCACGGCCCATTAGGCCCACTTCGACCCATCGCGCCCAAGCAAACCCCAACCCACAAGAATACTATTGATGGCCTCAACTATCGCGTGAAGCCCCACATGCGCCGCACGCTCGTGTGGCTACTATTGCCGTGGCCGGCACTTTGGCATTCTGGCTCCACAACTAGAGTAGAGAGTTACACACCGATGGGACTACGGTGTTAAAGCCGTGCTGCGACCACTCCCTGTGCCCAAACGCCCACCAAGGTCTCTTAACTCTCCTCCCGGAATGCTCTTTATATAGCTAGCTCTTCACCTTCCTTCTTTGTATCTTTTCGATGTGGGATCCTCCGTCGGAGAGTTTAAATTCAACTGAAACTCTTACAGTCCAATCATAAAATAAATACTCCTTGCTTCTCATGAGATTTGAACCAGCACTCTCTCGTAGCATAATCCACGCTGCTAGCCACTTTACCAACTAGCTCCTTGTGTCTTAAACCATGCGCAACTAAATATAACCCTATGTCATAATAAAAATAATCTAAAAGGAATGCAAACGCTATAACTAGAACCTTGGACCTTCTTCCTTCCTTGTGGCCTCATTCCCTTGTCCCCTAAGTGGCGTCACTTTGCCACTCCACCATACACTCCACTTGTGTCACTTTTCTCCATATTTTATTCTTAAGGCCTACCTGCCAACTTTCAAGGTTTTTTTTTCACCTAAAACCAAAATTTACCCAAAGCTAATATTTGATCCCGAGACTTCATAGAAGCCCCTTAACCTTCCAAAATCACTTATCTAAAAGGTCCAACTTGTACTTAAGCTGATCTCCCATTCTCCAAAAAATTTTAAACCCTACTACGCCTAAGGCCCATTGGGCTCAATCCTACTAGGCCCAATTTCGGGATGTTACAAATCTTTCCTCCTTAAAGAAATTTAGTCCTCGAAATTTTCAACTACTAACAAATACACATCCTAACCCACCATACTACGCTCTTGTTAAGACTCGATCTTAATAAAACTAATATACTTTCTAATTAAATCTTGGAACCCCTTCACATAACCAACTATCTACCACCAAGCAAGCAGATATTTTTCACACATACATACAATTTCTATATCACATCCACACAACGAAGAATAAATACAATCATTGACATATAACGGAATATAGTAAAAGGAAACTTACTTGGTTTGGTGCAGGAGACTGGGTGCCATACTTACGAAAAGAGATATATATATATATTTTCTAAACCATCCTTTGAAAATATTTTTGAACCCAAACCCACAGTAGAGTTTTGAACCTAGGCTCGATACCATAATTGTAACACCCCAAACCCGGCCTAAGCGTTACGATTTAATTGATCGGCATGTCACATGAAAGGAATGTATAAATCTTGTATGTTCGTTAAAAGCTTGTATTCTTTATAGTTGTTGTAAAAATTGAGTTTAAGTAATTTTGAATAAGAAAGCGGTTTATTATCATTTTAGGAAAATCCGATATTGATCATTTAATAATAGCGATAACTAAAGCTGAAAGCGAAACCAAGTAAAATACCCAAGGCCTTATTACATAACAAAACCCAAATAAAAATAAGTCCAAATAAAAAAACGAATTTCTGAGTAAACATATGTATGGCCCTACGAGTCCACCTCGGCTCCCAAATCTGCGATCTAATTATTACCCGCAAAATTTAACTAAGGGTGAGTCATCAAGACTCGAAGTGTAAATCCCCATCCAACAGTGTTAAACCCTTACACAATTTCATATGAAAATATGCATGTCATGCAACCCAAAACCTAACCATCAAAACTCCCGATTCTACCCGTGTGGTACCAAACCTTTGGTGGTGCCAAACCACTGGTGACCCAAAGTCACCGATATCAATATAATGTGGTGCCAAACCCTTTGGTGACCCAAAGTCACGAATAATCCATGTGGGGCCAACCCACGTTGTGATACCAAATCATGGCGACAATCCCGTTTATCAAATGTAGGGCCAACCTTTGTTGTGCGGGCCAACAGGACGAGTCGCTATGAGGTGCTAAACCTCCGTGACCCAAAGTCACGAATATTAGCGTGGTACCAAACCCATTGGTGGTGCTAAACCTTTGGTGACCCAAAGTCACAAATATCAATCTTCCCCTCCTCTCATCATACCCATGCAATATGACATAATAATTCGTGTATGCGTTATGTCATGTATCTAGACATATATCAAATAACGTATGAAACGAATTACCATCATAATCAGAATAATAATATACAACATAATCAAGCTAACCAACCTCTAAGGGTATAGCGGTAATTTTACCTATCAAGGGTATTTTCGTAATTTACCCACCAAGGGTATTTTTTTTAATTTACCTACCAAGGGTATTTTTGTAATTTACCTACCAAGGGTATTTTTGTAATTTACACACTAAGGGTATTTTCGTAATTTACCCACTAAGGGTATTTTCGTAATTTACCCACCAAGGGTATTTTTGTAATTTACCTACCAATGGTATTTTCATAATTTACCCACCAAGGGTATTTTCGTAATTTACCCACAAAAGGTATTTTCGTAATTTACCTACCAATGGTATTTTCATAATTTACCCACCAAGGGTATTTTCGTAATTTACCCACCAAGGGTATTTTCATAATTTTGCACTGCAATGGCCCTCAGAAGGTCTAATGTTATCTGGTGACTCGGCTACCATTTTCTGGTCGTCATTTAGACTATTGGGCCTAAAACTCAATTTCGACCCATTCGGGCCCACACTTCGTGTGGCCCACCTAACACAAATCTAGCCATGTATATAGGTTCCATCTAGTCTAGTTCACTATATACTATATCATCATACAATTTATTCCAATTAGGCCCATGAGCCCATTAGGCCCACTTTGACCATCGCGCCCAAGTAGCCCCAACCCACAAGAATACTCTTGATGGCCTCAACTATCGCGTCGAAGCCCTACACGTGGGCCAAATGCGCTCGTGTAGCTACTACCGCGGACCAGACTTTGGCATTTGCCGCTCCACAACTAGAGTAGAGAGAGTTACACACGACAGGACTCACGGTGTTAAGCCGCAAGCGACCGCCTCCTGTGCCCAAACGCCCACCAAGGTCTCTTAACTCTCCTCTGGAATGCTCTTTATATAGCTAGCTCTTCACCTTCCTTCTTTGTATCTTTTCGATGTGGGATCCTCCGTCAAGAGAGTTTAAATTCAACTGAAACTCTATTGAATTTGAAATATTTGCAAAATGTGATATTTTGGAAAAGCAGTTATTAAAGTTTTAGAAAACCCCATATTAATCATCTAGTAATAATAATAACGGAAATGAAAGTTTAAAAGAAAATTTAAGTCCAAAGGCCTTATTACAATAATAACCCAAAATTAAATAAAATCTTAATTTAGATCAAATTGGAAGTTTACTAGAGTTCAAGACGTATGGCCACCACTAAGTCCTCCGCGGCTCCAAGTCCTCTATCGCTTGGGATTACTTGCGAGATTAAAGAAAAGGGGTGTGTTACGATAGCTCAGTGTATAATGCCCTAAACCAGCATTAACTGGGCCCGAGCCTGCAAGACATCAGTTTGGGCGTAAGCCCTAAAATCATGAATATGCAAATGAAATGGTGCAACCCAATCCAATCCAACCATCACACCCCCGACCAGCCAATCACACCTGTGGGGATCAAGTCAACCCACCCCGCCGATCACACCAATATCGCAGTCAAGCTGCTAATTACAAAATATTTGTGGCTGAGTCACCGGAATCATAATTATGTAAACATATATTTATATTGTGGCAATGCCACCAGGCTACACTGCTCTTCATTCATTAACCTGCCCCATGCAATCATGATATAATGCAACATACATATCAACATATAATAGGGTAATGTAAACATACAATTATTATTAGACAACACTGAAGGTAAAACGGTCATTCAACCCATCAAGGGTATTTTAGTAATTTCGTAACCTAGGGGTATTTCGGTAATTTTACAACTCAGAGGTATTTAGGTATCCAAGGGTATTTTAATAATTTTGCAACCCAAGGTATTTCGATAATTTTGCAACCCAGGGGTATTTCGATAGTTTACCCTTCAAGGGTACTTCGATAATTTTACAACCCAGGGGTATTTCGGTAATTTATAATAACGGCCTTTTCGAAGGCCTACTGTCGCCTCGAGCGACACAGGACCCTTTCTGGGTCTATAATGGGCTATTGGGCCTAAAATCCATTTTAGGCCCAAACAGGCCCACACGCTCGTATGGCCGACAACGCGGAGTTTCGGTTCTGGATATGTAGATTTCGCATTCGGATCTATCTTTTGCTAGTTTCCCAACAAATTGGCCCAAATGGGTCGGAGAGCCCTTTGGGCCCATTTAGCCCATTTCGGCCTGGTTAGGCCCGTTACAGCCTCGTATCACAAGAGTGTTCGTGACACTCCTATCGACTTAACGACACGATTGGTTTCTCGATTTACCAAAGTAAGCGTTCATACGCTCGTGTGGTCATAGGTGCCGATTTTTGACTTTTGGCCGATTCGCACAACACCACAAGCAGTTATTCAGAAAGGTGTGAGATTACACACCTGATTTGGAATACGAACCACGACCCTCTCCGAATCACCTAAGGGCATACAAGACTATCAGTTAGTTTCTTGCTCGAAAATCCCAAAATGGAAATCGATAACACAACCCACCATACTTACCAACAACGACAGTAATTCATTGCTATGTCTGAGAGTTTGGTTTACTCCCTCGAAATTATGTCCCTAAAGAAGAACACGAGTTAGCGATGTTGTTTCAAGATTAACAGAGGAATGGCCTTTTGGCCTAAGTGAACTTAAAATGAAGAACGATCATCTACTCCCTTTATTCAGCCATAAAAACTTACCAACAATTGAAAAAGATCATGAAATGGTTTGCACCTAGAGTGCCTTAGAGGGTTTGGTTATTACCACACAACGATGATTCCAAATAGCAACAATGAGCCGATCCGCCTTAGTCAATGAAAAACTGAATAGAGACCGATTCAAAAATAGGATTAAACCGAAGTAAGCATTCCATGTTGAGAGAAGAAAAGAAGGAATTATCAAGAACTAAAAGAAAGAAGAGTAGCCACTTGACTATGTGAAACATAAGAACGAAAAAAAAGAAAAAAAGAGAGAAAAAGATTACCATTACCTTAGATCAGAAATAAGTCGTATGAGATGGAGAGATTTGGCCAACCCCATTTAAGTAACTATACGAGAAGAAAACGAGAAGAACGAATGAGAGGAATTGGAGTTTGGTTGTAGTGAAGAAAAAGAAACAAAATAGAAGAAAGGTTATGTATTCGGCTATTGTATAGAAAAGCGAAAATGGAAGGATGGGAAAGAACCTAGACTTACCAGATTCGGCCAAGAGAGGAGGTGATAACTTGGGTAGAGAAAGAAGATGGAATGTTGAAGAGGAGATGCACGAGTGTTATCTTCCAAATAGGTTCGGCCAAGACACTAAGAGAAAGAAAAACGAAAGAAAAGGAGAAGAATATTTCGGTAACTCGAGAATTGCCAAAAGACAAATGACTCAAAATGCTTAGAATAAATGTTCAAAATGCAAAAAAATGACAACAACCTTCGGCACCCCTTACACAGACCAAATGCACACTCCCAAAAAAAAATATGTGGACCGAATTCCTCCATGCACTTCCCTACATTCGGCCAACACTACCTCTCCCCCCTCAACTCCACGATTTACTCTTTGATTCACTCCTCAAACTCCTATCCATCCCTCATTCAAACTCATTTGACCGAGTCTTCCCTCTCTCCTATAGAGTTTGATCTCCATTCAGCCACCTCCCTTGCCTGAGCACAAAAATAAAGCTCATTTTTGCAGCAGGTGGGATTCGAACACTCTCCCCCTTCCATGCTCTCTTGTGACGCCACCCACTAGGTCACCTTGCTACTTATGATATCAAGATACAAACAATTATGCTTAAGTCCTGCCTTCACTAGCTTACCTTACTAAAGTGCCCAAAAACCAAAATTTTACCAGGGCTCAAACACGACCCCAAGCCTCCCTAGAGCCCCTATACAACCTTAAACAACACGTAGAACCAACATAACACGCAATTACACAGATATTACAAACTCTTAAATTTTAGGATGTTACAGTTCTACCCCCTTAAAGAAATTTCGGCCTCAAAATTTACCTGACTAAAAGAGGTGAGGGTATTGCTGTCGCATTACCTCCTCCGACTCCTACGTGGCTTCCTCTGAACCATGATTACGCCACAACACTTTGACCAGTGGAACCAATTTCCTCCTTAATACCTTCATATCTTGATCCAGGATCCGCACTGGTTCTTCTTCAAAAGACAGATTAGGTCTAACCTCAATTTCCTCCACCGGCACTATATGAGAAGGATCTGAATGGTAGCACCTCAGCATCAAAACATGGAATACATCATGGATCCGGTTCAACTCAGGGGGCAGCTCAAGCTGGTATGCGACCGGTCCCACACGCTTCACTATCCGATAAGGCCCGATGAACTTAGGACTTAACTTGCCCTTCCGTCAAATCTCAAAATCTTCTTTCAAGGTGAGACTTTCAAGAAGGCATAATCCCCCCACTGAAAATTCTATCTCCTTAGGCCTCAAATCGCACACGACTTCTGTCTGTCGAAAGCTTCTTTTAATCGAGCCTAGGGGTGAGCGTTCGATCGAATCGAATCTAATCGAATGAAAAATTTTGAGTTAATTGAGTTGACGAATCATATTTTATCATCCTAATTTGATTTAAAATTTTCTCGAATCGAGTCGAGTGAGATGGAATTTGAATCAAATCGAATCAAATATATTTGTTTGAGTTAAATTTTAAAAAATAATTTTGGGTCCTTGTAACCACTGTCACCCATCGTAATAAAATTTGTCCACCTTAATCAATTTTTTATTAACTTTCATCACCTCATAATTTATTTATTAATCTTTTATATACGGGTTAGCTTCTTTGCTTGCTTAGTTGTTTCAATTATCTTGATTCTTGTCACTATGTATTTTGGAATTAAAATATATATTAAATGTAAAATGTGATTTTTAATAAAAGTTATTTTAAAGATAAAATGTGAAATTGATACCAATATAAAATTTTAATACTGAATATTTTATGGCATAATTAATAATTCAATTTTAATATAAATATTCAATATGACTAAACAATTCAATAATATAAATAATATAAAATATGAAATTTAATTTAATAATATAAATAGTAGATATAAATAAAATTATTACTATTTATGTTTAGTGATTTTTTTTGGATAATTTTGATTTTTATTTGAGAGTAAAGGGTGAGAAGTAAAAGTTTAGGGGAAAATAAAAGTTTTGGGAATAAAAGTTTGAGAGAAAGTAAATAGGGGGAGTAAAATTTTGGAGGAAAAATATAAAAAAAAATTGGGGGGGATGGGTTTGGGGTAGATGGGAGGTGGGATGGGAAGGGAGTAAAAGTTTTAGGGGAAAAGCGGGAGGGAATAAAAATTTGGGGGGAAAATAAAAAGTTTTGAGAGTTTTTGGGAGTAAAATTTTGAGAAAAAGTAAATGGGAGAGTAAAATTTTGGTGGGAAATGGATTTTGGGTAGATTAAAGGGTTGGGATGGGAGGGGAATAAAAGTTTTGGGGGGAAAGTGGGAAGGAGTAAAAGTTTTGAAGGAAAAGTAAAAAGGTTTGGGAGTTTGGGGTAAAAATGTAAAATATTATATTTTGATATTTGAATTATTCGAGTTATTCAAATTCGAAAACTCAACTAGATTCGAACTCGAAATTCGAAAAATATTCTAGTTGACTCAAATAACTCGATTAACTCGAATAATTTGATTTGTTTAACTTAAAATTTGAATTTTTTTTCGATTTTTTGAGTCGAATCGAATTTTGCTCACCCCTAACATAGCCCAAATCAACTTCACCTTCTCTTCAGTTTCCGAAATTAGTTATGGACCCAACAACTATCGCCACTCAATTTCATCCAACAAGTAGAGTACGACACCTACGCGACCATATAACGCCTCGTAGGTGCCATCGAATCTTTGGATTGGTAGCTCATTGTATGCAAACTCCGCTAACGGTAGATAATCTTCCCAACTACCTCTGAAGTCAATTACACATCCCCTTAACATATCTTCCAAGATTTGGATCACCCTCTCCGACTGACCATCAGTCTGAGGATGAAATGCTGTGCTAAAGTCCAACCATGTACCCAAAGCTTCATGTAAAACCTTCCAGAATCGGGATGTGAACCTTGGGTCCCTGTCTGATATGATAGACATTGGTACCCCATGCAGCCTCACAATTTTCGCCACGTACAGCTTGGCTAACTTCTGTAGTGAGTAGTCAATGCGAACCGGTATGAAGTGAGTGGACTTAGTCAATCGGTCAATGATTACCCATACTGAATCCTTCTTTGTAGGCGCAGGGGTAGCCCACTAACAAAATCCATTGTTATTCTCTCCCACTTCCAAAGTGGAATCTTCATCGATTGTAGCAATCCCGAAGGCATCTGATGTTCCGCATTCACCTGCTGACATGTCAAACATTTGCTCACAAAATCGGTAACTTCACGATTCAACCCAGGCCACCAGTACTGTTCTCGTAGGTCTCGGTACATCTTACTTCCACCGGGATGTATAGCGTATGGGCTACTATGTGCCTCCCGCAGAATCATCTGTCTTAGCTCAAAGTCCTTTGGCATACAAACTCTTCCACGAAAACATAATACCCCTTCACTATTCAGCCTAAAATCCATTGTCTCACCACTTTTCACCTACTGAAGCCGAGAACTCAACGATTCATTGAAAAACTATTTTTCCTTAATCTGACTAACCCATGTCGTCTTTACCTAAAGTTCCGACAACAAGGTACCATCTTCACAAAGACAGAGATGAGCAAACATTGCTCTCAAATCTGATACCACCTTACAACTTAGTGCATCTGCCACCACATTGGCTTTACCCGGGTGATACCTCAATCGAGCAATCATAGTCTTTCAGCAACTCTATCCACCTCCACTGCCTTAAATTTAGCTCCTTTGGGTAAAGAGATATTTCAGACTCTTGTGGTTGGTGTAAATGATCAACCTTTCTTCGTATAGGTAATGTCTCCATATTTTCAGTGCGAACACCAAAGTAGCTAGCTCCAAATCATGTGTGGGATAGTTCATCTCATGCGGCCTTAATTGACGAGATGCATACGCTACCACCTTCCCTTCTTGCATTAGCACAAAACCCAAACTTATGTGCGATGCATCACAATAGACAACAAATTCCTTCCTAGCCTCAAGCTGAATCAACACTGGTGCCTCAGTCAGAATCTTCTTTAACTTTTCAAAGCTTTCCCGCTGTTTATTAGCCCAAACAAACGGTACTCCCTTACGTAGTAACTTAGTTAGGGGTGCAGCAATCAAAAGAAACCCTCAACAAACCTTCTATAGTACCCAGCCAAACCTAGAAAACTTCAAATCTTGGACACTAACTTATGTGGCTTCTAATCCAACACAGCTTCCACTTTTCGAGGATCAACCCTAATCCCCTCGGCAGACACAACATGACCCAAGAATGTCACTTCCTTCAGCCAAAACTTGAACTTACTGAATTTGGCATAAAGTTGTTTCTCTCTCAATATCTGGAAAACAACCCGAAGATGTGAATCATGCTCCTCCTCCATTCTTGAGTACACTAAGATGTCATCTATGAAAACCACCACGAACCTGTCTAGATAAGGTTGGAAGACCCAGTTCATCATATCCATAAATGTGGCTGGTGCATTCGTTAATCCGAACGGCATCACCAAAAACTCGTAATGCCTATAACGAGTTTGCAAAGCTGTCTTGTATATGTTTGCCTCTTGACCCTTAGCTGATGATAACCCGATCATAAATCTATCTTCGAGAAAACTGAAGCTCCTCGCAACTGATTGAACAAGTCATCAATCCTAGGTAGTGGGTATTTGTTTTTAATCGTTAACTTGTTTAACTGACGATAGTCAATGCACATACGCATCGACTCATCCTTCTTTTTCACAAACAATACCGGCACTCCCACGGTGATACACTTGGTCTGATAAAACCCCAGTCCAGCAACTCTTGGATCTGAGCTTTTAGTTCTACCAGCTCCTTCAGCGCCATCCTATAAGGGGCGATGGACACCGGAGCCGTTCCCGGTAATAGCTCAATACAAAATTTAACTTCGCGATTCGGAGGCAATCCCGAAAGCTCTTTAGGAAAAACGTCTGGAAACTCCTTCACGGTTCTGACATCCCCAACAGATATTTCCCTGGCTTCAGATGTGCTGACGAATGACAGAAACACCTCGCACCCTTTTCGCACCATCCTCTCGGCCTTGAGTGCCGAAATCACATGAGATAGAAAATCCCCTATTTCTCCTATCACTATCACCTCCTTATCCTCTAAAGTCTTTAGCACCATGCACTTAGTAGCACAATCCAAATTAGCACGGTGTTTCACTAGCCAGTCCATGCCTAAGATAAGATCAAACTCGTCGAACGGTAGTTCCATCAAATCCGCTGGAAATACCACTCATTGTACATCTATAGGCACATACCTAAACAACTTGTTCACTAGCACAGATTGTCTTAAGGGACTAATCACAGCATTTCTCTAGCAGCAACCTCAAATTTAATACCCAGAGTCCCAGACACAGTACATGCAACATATGAATGGGTAGATCCAATATCTATTAAAGTTGTAAATGGCACATTGAATATGAAAAATGTACCGGTTATGACATCCAGTGTGTCGCCATCCTCTCGACATCGTGCCACATAAACTAGTCCCGGCTATCTTGCATCTGTGTTTCCCATGTTACCAACACCTCTGCCCGTGCTCCCCGACCACGTCTTATACCATTTCCACCTCGGCTTGGACTACTACCCCTCGGTGGCTGCTGACCACCCTCTCCCGCTGCAGAAATCTATGACGTACTACTTGTGTCCAAATAGGCTCTCGAGGACAATCCCTAAACCAATGATCCATAGACCTACATCTGTAACAACCGCCAGTTCTTTTCCAGCACTCTCCCGAGTGAAATTTGCCATATTCCACACAAGGCTGTAACTGACCAGTAGTGACTGGAACTCCCATTCGAGCTGGCCCATCAAACCTAGGCCTATTATGGAATCCCCTTGAAGGACCTGAGAACCTAGAATCTCTTTTGTTCTTGCCCTTTCCTTATCTTGGTTCTGTCGCTCTGAGTATTTTACCTCCTCAACAATTTTGGCCTTATCCACCAACATAGCAAAGTCTTTCTCCCTCTGTGGGGCTATCAGTACCTGCAACTCATCTCGTAACCCATCTTCAAAATGCACACAACGTTCATAATCAGTCAAGACTATTCTCCGGCGCGATCGACTCAGACGCAACAACTCTTCCTCATACTCTGCCACAGATTTACTCCCTTGAACTAAATTCAAAAATTTTTTTCTCCGAGCTTCCACATAGCTAGCCCCAACATATTTTCCCTAGAAAGGCGCTTTAAGGAAATCCCAAGTGATACGATCCGCTTGTGTACCTTCCTTTATCATGAGCCACCATTAGTATGCCTTATCTCTCAGTAATGACACAACCCCTTTCAGTTTCTGCTCAGCCTTGCAATCCAAATCATCCATAATTCGCTCCATAGCCTCAAGCCAGTATTTAGCTACATTCGGGCCCACACCAGATATGCCCCAAAAAACTTCGGCCCCATTCGACCTAAGTCGCTCAAAAATAAACCCATGTGCTGCCGACCAAGTACTTGCCCCAGTAACCCGTTCCAATAATTGTAGCATAGCTTGGGACAAAGCATCGTCCCCTCCAGTTCATCGTGAGACCCCGCTTGATTCATCGGTGATACAGTCGTCCATTTCGTGCATGTACCTCGATGCTTTGACCCAACCCAAAGACTCATTTCTACCACGGCCACATCTACCGTGTCCATGTCCTCTAGTACTCATGTTTGCTAAATCGATTTAATCTGATTAAGAATTTTATGAATCAGTATGTAATTCAGTGTTTATTAACAAATGTTTTATGGAAAGTAGATATAAGAGTTGCTTTCGCGAATCTAATTTCCAAATGTCTCAGTCTCCATAGTCCTAGCCCCTAGAGCTAGAAGTTTCTAACAGTTTTCTTACTACAGTCATATCATCATCATATCAACAATCATACAATAAGGGTACTTATGGATTTGGTGCTGGAGACTTGTTGTGCCATACTTCCAATAAAGACATATATTTTCTAAATCAAATTTCAAACAACTTTGAAAAACATTTTCGGACCTATTCCATAACCGAGTTTTGTAACCTGGCTCTGATACCATAAAATGTTAGACCCCAAACCCGGCCTAAACATTATGATCGAAACTAGTGCGTCACATAGAAAGGTTGTTTAAAAAACTATGCGTTCGTTGAAAATGGTTGCATCTCTTTTGAAAACTTTGAGTTACGTTGTTTGTTTATAAAAGATCCAATTTACTTAGTGTTCATTTACTAAAAGTTGTAATTAGCTTGACAACTATCTTTGTTATGAAAATCGAATTTGAAATATTTGCAAAATGTGATATTTTGGAAAACAGTTATTAAAGTTTTAGAAAAACCCCCATATTAATCATCTAGTAATAATAATAACGAAAATGAAAGTTTAAAAGAAAACTTAAGTCTAAAGGCCTTATTACAATAATAACCCAAAATTAAATAAAATCTTAATTTAGATCAAATCGAAGTTTACTAGAGTTCGAGACATATGGCCACCACTGAGTCCTCCACGGCCCAAGTCCTCTATCGATGGGGATTACCTGCGAGATTAAAGAAAAGGGGTGAGTTACGAGAACTCAGTGTGTAATCCCCTAAACTGGCATTAACTGGGCCCGAGCCCGCAAGACATCAGTTTGGGCCTAAGCCTTCAAATCATCAATGTACAAATGAAATGGTGTAACTCAACCCAATCCAACCATCACACCCCCGACTAGCCAATCACACCTGTGGGGATCAAGTCAACCCACCCCGCCGATCACACCAATATCGCAGTTAAGCTGCTAATTACAGAATATATGTGGCTGAGCCACCGGAATCATAATTATGTAAACATATATTTATATTGTGGCAATGCCACTAGGCTACACTGCTCTTTATTCATTAACCCGCCCCATGCAATCATGATATAATGCACCATACATATCAACATATAATAGGGCAATGTAAACATACAATTATTATTAGACAACACTGAGGGTAAAACGGTCATTCAACCCATCGAGGGTATTTTAGTAATTTCGTAACCCAGGGGTATTTTGGTAATTTCGCAACCTAAGGGTATTTCGACAATTTATCCTTCAAGGGTATTTCGGTAATTTCACAACCCAGAGGTATTTTCGTAATTTCGTAACCAAGGGATATTTCGATAGTTTACCTCTAAGGGTATTTCACTAATTTATAATAACGGCCTTTCCGAAGGCCTACTGTCGCCTCGAGCGACACGGGACCCTTTTTGGGTCTCTACGAGGCTATTGGGCCTCAAATTCATTTTAGGCCCAAACGGACCCACATGATCGTGTGGCCCACAACGCGGGGTTTCAGTTTTGGATATGTATATTTTGCATTCGGATCTATCTTTTGCTAGTTTCCCAACAAATTGGCACAAATAAGCCGAAGAGCCCTTTGGGCCCATTTGGCCCATTTTGTCTCGGTTAGGCCCGTTACAGCCTCGGTATTGCAAGAGTGTTCGTGACACTCCTATCGACTTAATAACACGATTGGTTTCTCGATTTACCACTGCGAGCGTTCGCACGCTCGTGTGGTCATAGGTGCCGGATTTCGACTTTTTGACTTTTGGCCGATTCGCACAACACCACAAGCAGTCATTCACAAAGGTGTGAGATTACACACCTGATTTGGAATACGAACCACGACCCTCTCGGAATCACCTAAGGGCATACAAGACTATCAGTTAGTTCCTTGTTCGAAAATCCCAAAATGGAAACACAACCCACCATACTTACCAACAACGACAGTAATTCCTTGCTATGTCTGAGAGTTCAGTTTACTCCCTCGAAATTATGCCCCTAAAAAAGAACACGAGTTAGCAATGTTGTTTCAAGATTAACAGAGGAATGGCCTTTCGGCCTAAGTGAACTTAAAATGTACAATGATCATCTACTCCCTTTATTCAGCCATAAAAACTTACCAACAATTGAAGAAGATCACGAAACAGTTTGCACCTAGAGTGCCTTAGAGGGTTTGGCTATTACCACACAAGAATGATTCCAAATAGCAACAATGAGCCGATTCGGCCTTAATCAATGAAAAACTGAATAGAGATCGATTCAGTAATAGGATTAAATCGAAGGAAGCATTCCATGTTGAGTGAAGAAAATAAGAAATTAGTCGAGAACTAAAAGAAAGAAGAGTAGCCACTTCGGCTATGTGAAACATAAGAGAAAAATATTACCATTACCTTAGATCAGAATTAAGTCGTATGAGAAGGAGAGATTGACCAACCCCGTTTAGGCAATTATAAGATAAGAAACGAGAAGAACGAATGAGAGGAATTGGAGTTTCGGTTGTAGTGAAGAAAAAGAAACAAAATAGAAGAAACGTTATGTATTCGGCTATGGTATAGAAAAGCGAAAATGGAAGGATGGTAAAGAACCTAGACTTACCAGATTTGGCCAAGAGAGGAGGTGATAACTCAGGTAGAGAAAGAAGATGGAGTGTTGAAGAGGAGATGAACATGTGGTACCTTCCAAATATGTTTCGCCAAGACACTAAGAGAAAGAAATACGAAAGAAAAAGAGAAGAATATTTCGATAACTCGAGAATTGCCAAAAGAGAAATAACTTAAAATGCTTAGAATAAATGTTCAAAATGCACAAAAATGACAACAACCTTCGGCACCCCTTACACAAACCGAATGCACACTCTCAAAAAAACAAATGTGGATCGAATTCCTCCATGCATTTCCCTACATTCGACCAACACTACCTCTCCCCCCTCAACTCCATGATTTACTCATTGATTCACTCCTCAAACTCCTATCCATCACTCATTCAAACTCATTTGACCGAGTCTTCCCTCTCTCTTATAGAGTTTGATCTCCATTCAGCCACCCCCTTGCCTGAGCACAGAAATAAAGCTCTTTTTTTGTAGCAGGTGGAATTCGAACATTCTCCCCCTTCCATGCTCCCTTGTGACGCCACCCACTAGGCCACCTTGCTACTTGTGGTATCAAGATACAAACAATTATGCTTAAGTCCTTGCTTCACTAGCTTACCTTACTAAAGTGCCCAAAAACCAAAATTTTACCGGTACTCAAACACGACCCCAGGCCTCTCTAGGGCCTCTAAACACCCTTAAACAACACGCAAAACCAATATAACACGCAATTACATAGATATTACAAACCCCTAAATTTTAGGATGTTACAGCCTGTGTCTTTGCCTGTGTGGACAAAAATAGGCTATTTGAAAAGCCATTTTGCCACCCAATTTTGTTTACACCTACATCAATCCAATTGCCACCAAAACATAGCATATATAGGCATTCAAACCAATTAAATCAAGCATAATTCATTCTAACTCAATACCATTATCCACAATGCACACAAGTCACAAAATAGGTCATTCCATTTATACCAAATTCACGTATACAATTCAACTAATTAAACACTTTCAAGCATGTATCATTATACTCAAACGCACAAGCATATATCTTCTCCAATATCAACCATTTGACATCCACCATACCTATAACCCACAATCATCATATATCCATCAACAGAAACTCACAATATAAGATATACACACATATATGTACACAACCAAACTAACAAATTAAGCCAACTCACATGGATATATAAAAACCAAACTCTTAATATTTACAAGCCATTTCAAATGACTAAATTCATTAACAACACATACACTAAAATGACCAAAGTTCCTTTACCTGCCATATACTCAAAATACTTAAATTCAAAAGTACCAAGATGATAGTTGGATAGTGTGATGAAGTCTCCAACGATTCCCGAATTCGAGTTAGCTTTGAAATCACTATAAAACACAAAAAAGTAAACAATGTAAGCTATAAAGCTTAGTAAGCTCATATGAAGATAATAAACAAAACTCACCATTTCATTTACCATTTAAAATATGCATATAACATACCATAAAATAATTAACCGCAATGTTAACATGTATTCAATCATCTATATTGTAACGCCCCGAATTTTGGGCCTAGAAGAATTGGGACTTGGGCTTGGGAGTGCATAAAATTCTTGAGAGCAAGGTAACGGCACAAATGCATGTTAGTACTGCTGGATTAGCAATATTAGAGTGTTTGGGGTCTTGGAGAAGTCCTGGGTTCAAACTTGGGCTTTAGCAAAAATTTTGGTTTTTGGTGAATTAAAACCTAGATGTTAGCTTAAAGGGTCTATATATTAAGTTGTGTTGTTTTAGGACACAAGTGAGCTTGTGTTATAGTAGCAAGTGGCGTGTTGGGCATGCATGGGGGAGGGGGTTTGAATCCCAAGGCATGCAAGTGGGAGGTTTTATTTTTCATCTCTGTGGCGTGAGAGGTAGAGTTTAATTCAAACTCTGCAGAGGAGGTTAGAGACTTGGTCATCAAGTTTAAATGGGGGTGTAGAGTGAACCAAGGAGCAATCAGTGGAGATTTTTAGGGAATTTGAATGAGAAGGGAGTATTGGTTGAATGGAAGTGCTTGAGTAGGGGGATTTCAGCCAAGGGGGTTTCATTTGTGCATTTTTGGCAGCTTTGTGTAAGGATAGAAACCAAAACCTCTCTACAATTTTGGGTTTTTCTCTTTTTCATTTTGGGATTTACTTCTTTCGTGGCATTTTGTGCAACATTTTTGACCATTCAGGTCTTTCTTCCTTTTACTTTCTTTTTCTCTCAACTGTCATTCATTTTTGTCAAACACAATACCGATTGCTAATTGCCGAATTATTCACAGAAGCCTACCTTTCTTCT
This sequence comes from Gossypium rotundifolium, assembly GCA_025506655.1. Classification (NCBI taxonomy): domain Eukaryota; kingdom Viridiplantae; phylum Streptophyta; class Magnoliopsida; order Malvales; family Malvaceae; genus Gossypium; species Gossypium rotundifolium. Next base: position 64,344,984 of record CP106732.1, on the reverse strand, counting down.
CCACATCTTTCTCTCTGCTGAATCTGATTCTTCTTCTTCCTCTCTTTATTTTCTCCTTTGTCCGAATCTAACTCATTGTATCTCTTGATTCCTTCAGTCGATTAGTCTCTTTCCCTTGTGACGCCAACCTCTGTCAAGTGGTCGATTGTTGTTTTATTCTACAGTTTCTATCGACTAATTTTGGTAAGTATTCTTTGTCCCTATTCGATTCTTGGTCCCTTTTTGATGGCTCTTCGCTGACAAAGCTGAATGATTCAGTTTAAGGTTTCTAACTCTTGGACCTTTCTCTTGTGTTGGATTCTTTTGATTAATGCAGCATTTCTACAAGATAGGGGTATAGGCATCTTTGGTTAGCATCATAAGTGGGTTGGACAGCATTCTTGGGGGAGGGTGAGCATCAATTCCATGCTCGTTGGGATTGAACGTTAGTATTAGATATTGATATTAACCAAGGAAAAACGTTGATGGATGTAGGTTTGGCGTTCATGGGTTGCTTGTACGAGTTGCGAAAAAGGTGTGTAATCGTACACCCAATGTTGTTTCTATCAAAAAGATGGATGAAGGGTATTCAATTGTGAATTGGCAAAAGCCGAAAAGTCGAAAAGCCAAAACTTCGGCATCCGAGGGCTCACGAGCATGTGAACGATCGTAGGGATAAATCGAGCCACAACCGTTGGCAATAATCGTAGAGGCCGCCACGAATGTTCTCGTGGGCTTAGGATGTAATGGGCCTCGTAGGGCCGAAATAGGCCATGTGGGCCCAATGGGCTCATGGGCCCCACATGGGTAAAATCCACAGTAAGCGAATAATAATGGATTGGGAAGCAAAATTCGTATAACCGTAATGAAATTTTGGCTGAACGAGCGACACGAGTGTGTGGGCCCACTTGAGTTGAATTTTGGGCCTTGGGCCCAATTACACTATTTTGGCCATATAAGTTATCCAAGTCATTCGAGATGACAATAGGCCTTTGGAAAAGTCGTATACTGTATCGAGACCCCTAGGGAGTAAAATTACCAAAATACCCTCAAAGGGTAAAATTACCGAAATACCCTTGAAGGGTAAAATTATTGAAACACCCCCAATTTGTAAAAATTATCGAAATACCCCTAACTTATGAAATTACCAAAATACCCTCAATTTGTGAAATTATTGAAATACCCTCAATTTTCAAAATTACTGAAATTCCCCAATTTACAAAATTACCAAAATACCCCTAGTTTGTAAAATTACCAAAATACCTCGATTTGTAAAATTACTGAAATACCCTTATAGAGTAGAATTACTGAAATACCTTTGAAGGGTAGGATTATCGAAATACCCTTATAGGGTAAAATGACTATTTTGCCCTCGTGGATAAATGATTATTTTATGTTATGTTTCGACTGACCTGAGTTATTATTTGTCTGTCTTTCTTGAGTATGCCATATGATTTATATATATGTGCTTTGCATACATGACATGCTGCATGGGATTGGGATTTTGTAATTGGAGGAAGTGATTGATCTTTTAGGGTCACACGGGTTGCCCGAGACGATTGTGGACCCACCGATTTGATTGTTAGGGTTACACGGGTCACCCGAGATGATTGTAGACCCACCGATTTGATTGTTAGGGTTGCACGGGTCGCCCGAGACGACAATGGACCTACCGACGGCTTTAAACCACCTATATTTTGGTAGCTCTGCTGCGATATCGGCTAGTGCCGCAATCGGTGCTAATATTGGTGTGTTGGCTGGGTGGGTCGATTTCATCCCCACATGGTGTGTTGGTTGTACGGGTGGTGTGTTGGCTAGATTGGGGTTGAGTGCATTTGTACACTATTTCATTTCTATTTATGAGATTCGATACTGATATGGGCAAGGCCCAAGCGATTCTGTTATGGGCCGAGACCCAAGCGATTTTTCGATGGGCTTAGGCCCACTGAAACTGTACTGTGATTGAATAGGGCTCAGGCCCAGACTACTTCTGAATTCTATCTATCTGACTGACTAGTTTTTATATTAAGGGATTACACACTGAGTTTTCATAAACTCACCTCGTTTTTAACTGTGCAGGCAATCCCTAGCCTTAGACGGATCGGAGCTGTGAGGGACTCGGGGATGGCCACACAACTGCTTCTGTTTTTGCATTAAGTTATTCATAAGTACTTTGTTTTGTTTGGTTTGTAATAAGGCCTCTTAAAGTTTTCAGATTTTAAATTTTAGGTTTGGTTTTATTTTAATTTATATCCGTTAGAAGTAAATCGCTGTTTTTCCAAAATGATTACTGTTTTCAAAACACTACATTACAACTACTATTTTCGATTATCACGTTTCCACAACGTTTTAAAAAAAACTTCCGCAGTTGAAAGAGATTTTGAAGGAAATCAATAACATTTTAAAAGTGAACAAACCATTTTCAACGAACCTCATTTTGAAAATAAACAAACGCAAGCTGAGGCTTTATACAAGTTTTAAATGCCAAGAAGTTTTTAAATATTAAGAAGGGTTTTCAACGAAAACATGGTTTTCGAAAAACACTTCAATGTGACACGCCAGATTTGGGCCTAACTTCTAAGCTGGGTTTGGGGTGTTACATATATAACCATGAGCTCACTTCTTTCATATGTTCGATGCATATACAGTTTTCGTACATACCTATACTGATACGTATCTATTCTCACCATTTCATTTCTTTGATATACCCGTTGAACCATTTGAATAATACAGGATACTCAAGAATCTCACATCCTAAGTGCCAATATATATATAGTCAATAAAGCTATCTCAGCTATAAATCAATAATGCTCACTCGAGCTACCAATGGGTCTCCTCACTTAAGCTAACGGTCATGACGTATACATAGACCCAAAACAATAATAACCACTAATGACATGTCAAGTATCCTAATCTATCTCATTGTCAAACATATCATATCAAAGCATTTAAAATACAATTAAACAAAGCTTATCACATACGAACTTTTAAGTTAAGATTTCACTTTTTTTATCTAAATGTAATCAAAATTAACTTATTTAGTAATCTCTCTATTCCATTTAGTCCAAAATACATTTTAAAACCACTTTACACTTTTACCCCTAATATTTTATATTTTTTACAATTTAGTCCTTATGTCATAAAATCACAAATTCATGCAATTCAACCACAACCCATGCTAGCTAAATTTCAATTTGATCCCCAACAGTCTATATCTTTCATTTATTTCACAATTTAACCCCAAAAATTACACATTTCACAATTTAACCCCTATTTGACAATTTTGTCAAAAATCACTTTACAATTGTTGTTTATTTAACAACAAGCATGCATTTTCTACCATTAAACATCAAAACACACATAGATTCATCAATGGAAAAACCCTAAACCTTTAAAAGTTTTGCAAAATAATCCCTGGGCTAGCTATATTAAGCTGCAACTATCTAAAAAACATAAAAATCATTAAAAACGAGACAAAAACTAACTTACAATTAAGCTTGCAAGTGATCGAAGTTTCAAACCCTAAAATATAGGTTTTCCAACTTGAATTTTTAGTGGAAAAAAAAGTGAAGAAGATGATTGCTTAGGTTAGTTTATTTTACTTTAATTTTATTTATTAAATTACATTTTTAACCTTTAATAAAAACATTATAAATCATCTAATTTATGTCCATAATTGTCCACTCATGCTATTAGTGGTCTAATTACAACATAAACCCTTCAAAAAATTAATTTCATAGCTATTAAATCCTTTTAGCTAATAGAACATCATGTTTGCACTTAACACGATTTAGTTCTTTTTATCAAATTAAACATTCAAACGATAAAATTTCTTAACAAAACTTTCACACAAACATACTATCATACTGTGAAAATTAAAATAATAATAAAATAATTATTTCAAATTTGAATTTGTGGTCTCGAAACCACTGTTCTGGTTTGACAAAAAATAGGCTATGACAACTCTCCCCCTTTAGGGATTTTCGTCCCCGAAAATCTTACCAGAAAAGAGGTTAGGGTACTGCTTTCTCATAGTTTCCTCGGGTTCCCATGTAGCCTCTTCGACACCGTGACGTTGCCATAAAACCTTTACTAAAGCTATGCATTTATTTCTCAACTCTTTAACCTCTCGAGTTAAATTTCTAATCTGTTCTTCGTTGTAAGTCATATCAGGTTGAATTGCAATCTCTGCAGGAGAAATTACATGCGATGGATCTGATCGATACCGTTGTAACATCGACATATGAAATACATTGTGAATCTTTTCTAACTCTGACGGTAAAGCTAGCCGATATTCAACTGGGCCTATTCTTTCAATAATCTCATACGGCCCGATGAATCGTAGACTCAATTTGCCTTTACAATCAAATCGAAAAATTTTCTTCCACGAAGATACTTTCAGAAATACTTTGTCGCCGATATGAAATTCAATGTCTTTCTGTTTCAAAACCGCGTATGATTTCTGTCGATCTGAAGCTACTTTCAAATAGTTGCGAATTACTTTCACTTTCTCTTTAGTTTCTCTAACCAAATCAACCCCGTGAATCTTTTTCTCACTAAGCTTGTCCAATACAATGGAGTTCGGCATTTGCGACCATACAAAGCTTCATACGGTGCCATCTTTATACTCGATTGAAAACTGTTATTATACGCGAATTCAACCAATGGTAAATATTTCTCCCAATTGCCTTCAAATTCTAAAACACAACAACGAAACATATCTTTGAGAATCTGAATTACTCTTTCAGACTGACCGTCAGTTTGCGGATGAAATGCAGTACTAAAGTGTAATCGCGTACCCAAAGCTTCTTCCAAAATCACGATGTAAACTTCAAGTTTCTATCCGAAATAATCGAAAATGGCACCCCGTGTAATCTAACGACCTAAAAAATATACATTTCAGCCAATTTATCAAGCGAATAGTCTATACGTACTGGAATAAAATGTGCTGATTTCGTCAGTCGATTAAAGACAACCCAAATAGCATCTTTCTTTTTCGGAGGCAGGGGCAAACTCAATACGAAATCCATCGTAACTCTATCCCATTTCCATTCTGGTATCATCACTAGTTTTAGAAAACCCGAAGGCACCTGATGTTTAGCTTTAACTTGTTGACAAACTAAACATCTCGACACAAACTCTGAAATGTCCCTTTTCATACTCGACCACCAGTACAACTGTTTCAAATCATTATACATTTTAGTACTTTCCAAATGAACAGATAAACAACTACTGTGTGCTTCGTGTAAAATTTTCTGAATAAGCTCAAAATTTTTGGTACGCAAATTCTACCTGGGACATTAAATAGTCATTGGATCCGATCGATAATCTGAATCAGTAGTCGACTCGCACTGTACTCTTTTAGCTTGCAACTCATTATCACACTTCTGAGCTTCACAAATTTGCTGAAGGAATACCGATTTAGCTTTTAACTCTGCTAGAATCGAACCATCATCAAACAAAGATAATTGTCTATTCATTGCTCCCAAAGCAAATAATGATTTTCTACTCACAGCATCCGTAACTACATTCGCTTTCCCCGGATGATAATCAATTATTAACTCATATTCTTTCAGCAACTCGAGCCAACTTCGTTGACGCAAATTCAAATCTTTTTGAGTCATTATATACTTCAAGCTCTTGTGATCAGTAAAGATATGGCACTTTTCACCGTATAAATGATGTCATCAAATTTTCAATGCAAATACAATAGTAGCCAATTCTAAGTCATGTGTTGGATAATTCTTTTCATGCGGCTTTAATTGTCTGGAAGTATAAACTATCACTTTGCCCTCTTGCATCAATACACAACCCAAACTGTTCAATGACACGTCGCTGAAAATCACAAACTCTTTACCCGACTCAGGTTGAACCAAAACTAGTGCCTCAGTTAACAATTCTTTCAACTGTTTAAAACTCTGTTGATATTTCTCTAACCACTTGAATTTCACATCTTTCTGTAGCAATCTAGTCATTGGTGTAGCAATCATCGAGAATCCTTTAACAAAAACGTCGATAGTAGCCAACTAATCCCAGAAAGCTTCTGAATTCAGACACATTTCTTGGTGGTTTCCAATCAAGAACTGTAGAAATCTTGCTCGGGTCAACTCGTATACCTTCCGCTGAAACAATATGTCCCAAAAATCCCACCTCTCAGAGCCAAAACTCGCATTTGCTAAATTTAGCAAACAATTGCTTATATCTCAAGGTTTTTAACACAATCCTCAAATGTTCGGCATGCTTGACTTATCTCGTGAATAGATCAGAATGTCGTCAATAAATACAACTACAAATCTGTCTAAATACGATCTAAATATTCAATTCATCAAATCCATAAAAACTGCAGGAGCATTAGTTAATCCAAAAGGCATAATAAGAAATTCATAATGCTCGTACCTCGTTCTAAACGTAATTTTTGCATATCTGAATCTTTAACTCTCAACTAATAATAACCAGACAGTAGATCAATTTTTGAAAATATTGTTGCCCCTTTCAACTGATCAAACAAATCATCAATTCTCAGCAAAGGATACTTGTTCTTTATTGTAACCTTGTTGAGATAACAATAATCAATACATAGTCTCATCGATCTATCTTTCTTCTTTACAAACAACACTGGTGCACCCCATGGCGAAAAACTAGGTCGTGCGAAACCTCTATCTGTTAACTCTTGCAGCTGAGCTTTCAATTCTTTCAATTCTGTCAGAGCCATTCTATACGGAGCTATAGATATCGGCGATGTTCTTGGTACCAATTCAATGGCAAACTCGACCTCTCTGATAAGTGGTAACCTCGGTAGCTCTTCTGGAAACACATCCGGATACTCACAGACAACTGGCACTGATTCAATTTTTGATTTAGACACTTTTGTATCTAGTACATAAGCAAGGTAAGCTTCGCAACCTTTTCTCACACATCTCTGAGCTAACATAGATGAAATCACAACAAGCAATTAACTCGACTCATTTGATTCAATTCGAATGATTTCACTATTCTAACATTTTAATTCAACAGTCTTTCGTCTACAATTCACAACATCATGCAGCGTCAACCAATCCATAACCAGAATTACATCAAATTCATCAAACGGTAATAACATCAAATTTGTTGGAAAATAGTAACCCCGTGTCATTAAAGGACAGTTCTTGCAAACTTTATCAATTAGAACATATTTGCCTAAGGGGTTCAATACTTTAATCACAAACTCAGTAGACTCAATAGGCAAACTCTTACTGGACACCAAATTCATACAGATATAAGAATGAGTCGATCCAGGATCAATCAATACAATTACATTAGTGTCATAGAGAAAATGTACCGTGATAACATCTGGTGACGACGCCTCTTCGCGAGCGCGAATAGCATAAGCTCTAGCTGGTGCTCTAGCCTCAGATCTCACAATCAAATCTTTTGTCGCACCTTTACTACTAATCACATTTCTAGCACTTCAAGATGGTCTACCCCTGGCAACTGTATTACTCAGCCTTGAAGTCTGAAGATTATCTTTCTCAGATAACTAAGGACAATCACGAATAAAGTGTTCTTGCAAACCACATCTGAAACAGGCTTTATTGTTATTATTCATCCAACAATCTCCAAAATGTTGTCAACCACACTGTTGACACTTGGGTTTATTGTTTCTCACAGTACCAACACTCGATACTGATGTAGCTTGAGTTTTAGGAATTAAATATTACTTTCCACGATCTCTGTTTGGATATCCAATTAAAGCATTCGAACGAGTATATGAATCTCTTAATTTCTTTGACGAGGATTGATATGGTTTATTCATCGATCTTTTTCTTAAATCTCTAGCCTCAAAATCTGTCTTTCTCATTTTTTGCCAAGTTCTTCGGCTTTACAAGCTCTATCAACAAGCACAACGAATTCTTTCAACTCTAGAATCCTAACTAACAATCTGATATCCTCATTCAACCCATCTTCGAACATTTTACACATAATGGCTTCGGTTGATACACATTCTCGAGCATATTTACTGAGTCTAACAAACTCTCACTCATATTCGGTCACAGACATACGACCCTGTTTCAGTTCCAAAAACTCTTTTGCTTTTGATCAATGAACTGTTGACTGATATATTTCTTTCTGAACTTAGCTTGAAAGAATTCCCATGTGACCCTTTTACTCGGCACCACTGATACTAGAGTATTACACCACTAATACGTTGTGTCCCTCAAAAGTGAAATGGCACATTTTAACACTCATCTAGCATGCACGAAAGCTCATTAAATACTCTGATAGTGTTTTCAATCCAAAACTCGACTCTCTCAGGATCGTCGTCGACAGTAGCTCTGAACTATTCGACCCCATATTTTGGATCTTATCAACTAGCGGCTTATTCAATTTTAAAAGCTCTACACCTTGAGAGACCATGGGAACTAATTGGGGATTAGGTGGGGGTAGAGGTTGTTGAGCAGCTGAATTTGTTCAAACAAACTCCGTAAACCACTTGTTCATCAATTGGAAGAAGGCTTCTTTAGCCTCTCCTTTCTGGCTACCCGATACGGGTCTAGACTCCGATTGCGCTACTCCGTGAATGGAGGCTGGCTCATTACTTTCAACATCATCAGCTACAGCTCGATTGGGATCCATTTACAATACGAAAACACGATTTAAACTGTCAAGAGATATCACACTATCACAGGTTATATATATGGCATGTATAGCTAGACTCTTACATACGCTACGTTAGTCCGAGAATCGACTAAATCGTAGCTCTGATACCAATAAATGTTACACCCCTCACCCGTATTCAACATCGAAATAGGGTTACAGAGTATTACCGAACTTATAAAAAAATTAAACATTTATTTTATATACATTTTCAAATTTCATGCAATCATCATTCAAACTCAATCACATTGTCCCCAATACGAGTCTACAAGCCCTAAACATGCTTTAGAAGTGATGTGGCCCGACCATGTATCTCACACAGCCAAAGACATGCCCGTGTCGTAAGTCGTGCGAACATTCAAAATAATATCACATGGTCGTGTCTCAGCCCATGTCCAATCCTGTGTAACTCTCTGACTTGGGTCACACGGCCAACACACATGCCTATGTGACTAGCTCGTGTGCCCTAGAAATGGCCACACACGCCCGTGCTCCAGGCCGTGTGCTAGGCCGTGCCAAACCTATAGGGTATACTAACTTATGTAACACGACCAAGTCACACACCCGTGTGCTAGGCCATGTGGAGCATACTGACTTGATTTTTAACTCAACACTAGGGACACACGGCCGTGCATCCTGACCATGTGTCACATGCGGCTGAGACACACGCCCGTGTCTCTGCCGTGTGGACAAAAATAGGTTATTTGCCAAGCCATTTTGCCACCCAACTTTGTTTACACCTACATCAATCCAATTGCCACCAAAACATAGCATATATAGGCATTCAAACCAATTAAATCAAGCATAACTCATGCTAAATGAATACCATTATCCATAATACACACAAGTTACAAAATAGGTCATTCTATTTATACCAAATTCACATATATAATTCAACTAATTAAACACTTTTAAACATGTATCATTATACTTAAACTCACAAGCATATATCTTCTACAATATCAACCATTTGACATCCACCATACCTATAATCCACAATCATCATATATCCATCAATAGAAACTCATAACATAAGCTATACACACATATATGTAAAAACCAAACCAACAAATTAAGCCAACTCACATGGCTATATACAAAACCAAACTCTTAATATTTACAAGCCATTTCAAATGACTAAATTCATTAACAACACATACACCAAAATGACCAAAGTTCCTATACATGCCATATACTCAAAATACTTAAATTCAAAAGTACCAAGAGGATAGTTGGATAGTGTGATAAAGTTTCTGACGATTCTCGAATTTGAGCTAGCTTTGAAATCACTATAAAACATGAAAAAGTAAACAATGTAAGCTATAAAGCTTAGTAAGCTCGTATGAAGATAATAAACAAAAATCACCATTTAATTTTCCATTTAAAATATGCATATAACATACCACAAAATAATTAACCACAATGTTAACATGTATTCAATCATCTATATAACCATGAGCTCACTTCTTTCATATGTCCGATGCATATACAATTTCCATACATACCTGTACTGATTCGTATCTATTCTCACCATTTCATATCTTCGATATACCCGTTGAACAATTTGAAATAATACAGGATACTCGGGAATCTCGCACCCTAAGTGCCAATATATATAGCCGAAGCTATATCAATAAATCTTGCATCGAAGTGCCAATACATAGCCGAAGCTATCTCAATATCATATCTCAATAATGCTCACTCTCGAGCTATCAACGGGTCTGCTCACACAAGCTGACGGTCATGACGTAGCTACACGGTGCTGCTCACACAAGCTGACGAGAATCCACAACACATGTTGGATAACTCAGCCACCGGTAAGACGTTTGGACCAGCACCCAAAACAATAATAACCCCTAAAGACATGTCATTCGTATCCTAATCTATTCCTAAAGTTCAACTGGTATTTCTCACTTGTCGTCGTCGAACATGTCCGTAGAGTTGTACTCACAATTTTATGCAATATCAAAGCATTTAAAATACAATTAAACAAAGCTTATCACATACGAACTTACCTCGGATGCAAAAACGGTGAAACGAGTCGATTAATCCAAAACCTTGTTCTTTCTCCGATCTAAGTTCGTATGTCACTTTTCTTGATCTAAATGTAATCAAAATTAACTTATTTAATAATCTCTCTATTCAGTTTAGTTCAAAATACATTTTAAAGCCACTTTACACTTTTACCCCTAATATTTCATATTTTTTTATAATTTAGTCCTTATGTCATAAAATCACAAATTCATGCAATTCAACCACAACCCATGCTAGCCGAATTTCAATTTGGTCCGTAGCAGTCCATATCTTTCATTTATTTCACAATTTAATCCCAAAAATTACATATTTCACAATTTAACCCCTATTTGACAATTTTTTCAAAAATCACTTTACAATTGTTGTTTATTTAACAACAAGCATTCATTTTCTACCATTAAACATCAAAACACACATAGATTCATCAATGGAAAAACCCTAAACCTTTAACAGTTTTGTAAAATAGTCCCTGGGTAGCTAGATTAAGCTGCAATGATCTCAAAAACATAAAAATCATTAAAACGGGACAAAAACGAACTTACAATTAAGCTTACAAGTGACTGAAGCTACAAACCCTAAAATATGGCTTTTCCAACTTGAATTTTCGGTGGAATAAAAATGTGAAGAAGATGATAGCTTAGATTAGTTGATTTTACTTTAATTTTATTTATTAAATTACATTTTTAACCTTTAACAAAACGCTCTCATGCATGGATAACATCGATTTTGTTCATGAAAAAATTAATTACCTTAAGACATGGTTCACAATCAAATAAACTGGAAATCTAACAGAATAAAATATCCAATCTTGAATTAACAATTCAGATTCACGAAATCATAAATAAATCTAAAACCCATAACAATATTCCCATCGCCTTTAACCCATGTTTGTCGATATTTGCTCAGGAACGTCCTTGCCCAATCATCAATCTCGCCTACGCTATTTGCGACTTACTTACCTAGGAAGGAATAAGAAAGGAGTGGGTGAGTTCCTTGAGAACTCAGTGAATAATAAAAAACTATTAGGTTATGCTTAAAATAGTGTTTGAAAACTCATTAGCCTTTTCTTAAAACATTATTAGCAGGGCTCGCCTTAAAATCACGGGACCTATTTTGTTTATCAAAACCTTTTAAAAGCTAAGTTTAGGTTTGCCCTAAAATCATGAAGCCATCTTGCACTTTTCAAGAAAAACCTTTTCTTTGAACAAGGTTTGCCTTAGCTTGCAAGACCAGTTCACACTTACGAGTAGAGTCTGCCTTAGGTTGCAAGACTAGCTCGTGCTTCACTGATACACAGCTTATCATTAAGCTCACAGGAGCTTCGCTAATACACAATTTATCCATAAGCTCACAAGGGGAGCTTCGTTGATACACACCTAATCCATAAGTTCACGAGAGGAGCTTCGCTAATACACAACTTATAAAACCATTTCTGAAAACATTCTTTAAAACCTTAGCTTGCATGGGTTCTCACAAAAAATTGTGCTTTGAAAATCATATTTTCAAACCGTATTTGAAAACATATTAGTATAAACTAAACAATATGGTAGTTAACATACTCCAAAAAATTCCAGGCCACTCACCGGAAAATGAAGAAACTTAAACGAGTTTAGCTTTGCCTTTATCCTTGCTGGAAGACAGTCCGATTGGTTCACAACAACATACACACTTATTATTTAAGCAGAACAAGACATATAGAATTCATGCAATGTGAACTTAGACAATCACACTCAACAAGACAAAGACTTACCCTAATGGCAACGATCTAAACTTAGGACATATACTTTGATGGCAAAATATTCAATGAATAATTCACAGAATTAAATGTCGTATTTATAGACCTAAGAGTCCTGATAATCTTTAGATACCCTATTTAACTTAAGAAAGTTGTTACTTGTACGTAAAGTATTCCTAGATTCACTAAATCTTTATTTCCTAATTCGAATCTAACTGTATCTTTGCCTGACGAACCCTAGTTCGCAGCAAGACTGGTGAACCCCAGCTCACCAAACAGTTTGGTGAACACCAGATCGCCAACACATTTAGCGAACCTACCTCGTAGAGAAACTGGCGAACCCAACTTGGTAATGGATCTGGAAAACCCCTTACCACATCTTTAGGCATACACTACTACTGGCGAATCCCTTACTGATATTCTTTTGCCGAACCCCCAGCTCACTTAAACCTCGGCGAACACTTAGTTCGCTTGAGTCTTGGCGAATACCTAGTTCGCTAGAACAGTAACGAACCTTTCACTTGCGAGACCAAAACTTCCAAGTTCGTGTGCAAGGTGTGACAATTGGTTATTGGACTTTTTATGAAAACCAAGTCTATACAATAACTCTCATATGATAAGGTCTTATTATGACGAAGACATGTTCAATTTTATAGCTTAATTAAATACTAAATGCATGAGATAGATAATTTTATCAACTTTTTAGTACATAATAATAGTTTTCCTGTTTTGCTCTTCTAAAGCTGATATTTCAAAATATATAAATAAATTAATTTTTTAAAGCAAAACAAATCATAAATAATTTTTATTTATGTCACTTTTCTAAAAAATCCAACAAGAAAGGAAGGAATCGTCCCCAAAGAGGACAAAGGAAAAAATAGATTACTCTAAAATAGATTTCATCCTATTATCACTCTAATTTTTTTCTTCAATTTAATCATTCTAAATAAGATAATTGTGTGAATCAGTCACAGTGGTTCAAATTTTTATTTTCTTTTAATAGATTGATGATGTGGCATATTGAGTGACTGATACATATCTTTTTTTTGTTGACTTTTAATTAAAGTTTAAGAACTTCCTTACAATAATTCAAAACTTTTTACTATAAAGTTTATATAAATGTCTTTAAACTTTAGTCAAAAGTCAATAAAAAAAAACCATGTTCACTTAATGAGTTAACAATTTATTAAAAAAATTAATAACTATGATTAATTGGCAGAATTATTTTATTTAACTTGATTAAATGGTTTTAAGTAAACATAATAATAGACAGCCTAAAAAAAAGTAAAAAAATCTAGCAACATATTGGTAATATTATATATAACTAGTAGAGCACTCGAGCTGACCAAGTCTACTTTTCGAACTCCATACGCTCTTATTCGCTCCAGTGAAAATCAATTGGCGGCTCAACTCATCTTTTCTCTCCCCTTTTGCTCGATTCTTACATTTTTTTATATTCTTGTTCTCAAGGTGAGTCCTCTTTATCTGACACTTTTTCGATTGTTTCTAGGGTTTTGTCACTAGTATTTGTTTATAGAACTTCGGGTTAAATTTTACAAGGCAGACTAGTTAGGGTTCTTTTAGGGTTCCATTAGCTCTCTTGATTAATGGATCTCTGTTGATATCTGGGGTTTCTTTGGGTTTGACCTTGGAAGTTCTTTTTAATTTTTTTACCGTTTTCTAGTAAGGAACTTTTAGGGTTATTATAGTTGATTGAGTTGTTGAATTATTCTGAATGTTGAAAATCCTTGATGGATTTTTTTGTTTCTTGTTTTTTTTTAAGCAATTGAGTTCTTGTGCAGTGTGCTAAATAATTTTCTCTTTCTTGTGATTGTATTTTCTGTTTTAGATTGAAAGAGTTAGAAGCAACTAGGAAACAGTTGATGGAGTGGATATTTGCGTAAAAATATGAGAATAAAGTCTAGCAACTTGCTATTTTAGTTATTTTGCGCAGATTGTAACCTCATACCTTTTTCTTTGTTTCTTAGTTAGGAGATTGGATTATTAAACTCTAAGCTTAAACTAACTGATATTCTACTCTTTCAGATAACTAGTTACTTAATCTTACTGAGGGGTCTTTTGCGCTAAATGTTTTGCTATGGAAAGAAAAAATAGTAGGATTACTGGGCATTGTAGCTGACTAGCAACATTGCCATCATGTTGAACTTTATAGGTTTTTCAGAAAATTTTGTTAAAATATCATGTGTTATACCAGTGAAAAATCTTTATTATATATTAAGCCTTTGACTAAGTTGGTGTCACGAGTCAATCGGGCACCAAAACAATTGAGTAATGACTAAAGTACCATTGCTTTACAAAGTAAATTATATTATTTAGATATGGTTTTTAACATCTTTACTTCACCATTTCAACCAAAGCTTCGTGGGTGTGCCATAATCAATTATATTTTAAAATTTTAGATAGTTGTGATAGTTGTAGACTATCTTTTCGTTGTTTGAATGGTATTTAGGCACCTATTGATTTGGGTAGTTAACAATATTTCCTATTGGGGTTTGTGATGTCTGTTTGCATTTGTCTTTATTACGTTTTATTTCTATTCCTAGACAACATGAATTGGATATCAGGTTAGATAGTCCTGTGAATGCTATAGTTCTATGTATCTCATGGGAGTACATTTGCCAGGGTTCTAATATCAGACATAATTTTGCTGCAGTACTTCTTACAAGGTCAGTGGTTGGAGGAATTAGCAAGTGCATTCCATAACTGATGCAATTGTTTTTGCAAAGGAATTCCTTCCTCAAGTGACATATTGGATATGAACCCATATTATGCATTTATAGCAGTTTGTTTAGTGGAGAGTGCCAAAGATTTCGACATGGCATATAAAAATCTAGATCATAATTCAAGAATAAAGAGTTTCTCAATCTTTGGATGTTGTTTTGATGAATCCTTTTGATGTTCAATCATTGTGAAGTGAAGGATGGGTTTGGAAGGAAGATGTTGCTTCTATGCATGAAATGGCTAAAGATTGTGGTTTGGTTGGTTGGAACAAATTTTAGAAGTACGTAACTTGAATGTACTTCTCTACGTGATATAAAGCTGAGAAATTATATAAGATAGTGGTCATTTCTGTATAACAAGAAGTTCCAGATGATTTATGTGTTGAATTGGAGATTTTACATGGAAGTGGCTTGTTTTACCTTCATATTTCAAATTTGACTTTTGTCCCAAAATTTAAAATTTGTTTTCTTCATTATGAGAATTTCTATATTTATGTATTAGGATTGTACAAATTTTGTGTTTTAGTGGTATTGTTAAGAGCAATTAGAGTTCATGTCTTTATGGGTGTATGGTTTTCGATATTTAGAATTCTTTAGACTGTATTGATTAAATTTACGCCCAGTCATGCAAGTATACTTGCTAAATTTGAGGATATTCTATGCCTAATGATGTTGAGGCATAGGTCATGGCCTACTAGAACTTTCTGCTACTGCAATATGCACTTATCTCTTTGTACCTGCACATACCACATGGATTCTTAACAATTCATGAAGGTGCTAATGGAGCTTTCGGTCATTATTTGTATTTGACCTTTAGACTTGTGCAACTGCTTCATGTTCCGCATTATGGAAAATTTAATCTCACCAATTTTTGGTTAGATATTTTTATTAGACTCTTGGATGAGTTGAAGAGTTTTTAAATTTTATCTATTTATTTTTTGGTGTGGGCACAATATGAGTGCATCTTTCTTCATTTTGGATGTTCTCTCCTTTACTTGGTTACTGCAAGATAATGCTTTAGTCTATACTCTACATGTTTCATATATAAGTATAACATAAGCAATTTTTGCTGAATTTTACTATATTCATCACATCTTTCACTTTTCCTTAACATATGCTGGGTGAAAATGCTCTTGCCTCGTTTTGAAGTTAAAGTGCATATTTGACTTTGGAGGGGGGGCACTATGGTCTAATGAAAGCTTTATGAAATGTGTAATTACATTTTAAGGAAGGCTTGATAGTATTTGCTACCATGCATTTTAAAGTGGTGGCACTTGAGATCTAGTGTAACAAATTAACTTTAAGCCATGCTATGCCCAGTAAGTTGTTCTACTATGACATAATCTTTTACTTAGTATGAATCATGTATTACTAACATTTCCTTGGAAGGGATTGACAAGTTATAAGCACTATTTTCTGAATCTTCTATGTTGAAAATGTTAGGGTGTGTTTGGCTAGCTGAATCTTACATTATGGCCCGTAATGTTACATTCCGGAATAATATTATGGTGCTTGAATTTTCAACATTTCGGTTATCTTGTAATCTCACATTCTTAAATAGTGTCAGTATGCTCTAATAGAGGGTGTAATCTCACTATCACATATTCCTTAGGTAATCTTAAATTACGTATGTAATCTTAAATTTTGGACTGATTTACTGTTTTTTTAATTATTTTAATTAGTGTAGACCTTTTTCCAAATAAAATTTATGTTTAATTAGAAACAAAAACTCTCTTTCCTTAACAGTGAAACAATAGACGCCATAATATAAAAATATTGAATTTTAATCAATTTATTGAATTGTACTTGTAAGTAATATTATATTTTGTGAACTAAACTCCTGAATCTTAGATTTCATCCAAATGAACCCAAGTCGATGTAACATACTGTACATTCCACTCTGTAATCTTACATTCCCGTAATCCTATTACGAAACACAATCTTACATTGCTTAAACCAAATGCCCTCTTAATGTGTTCCGTGAAGATGTTTTGCAGTTCGTTAATCTGAAACATCAAGATATATCCTTAATGTAGTTTGTATGTGCAACATGAAGGATGATACTTACAACAAAAGTTGCTTCAACTCTTTGTCTATTATTCTATAGCTTTTTATTTTTTACTCTTTTCCTAACTGGAATTAGTTATGTGCGATATGCATGCTAGTTTTCAGCTAAATTGGATATTTATAACAATTTGATTGATAAAATTGCTTTTTGTTCATGTTAATAAACGTATTTGGTAAATGCTGGAACCCTTAGTTGCATAACCTTTTATGATTTCGCTGATTGAATTGAGATCAACTGTATAAAAAAGGTCTAAACACTGATAATATTTGTGCAATTGATAACCTATATCAGTATAAGAAACCAGAAACCTTTATGTACAGTGTTGAAACTTTTGTATGGTTTTACATTTCACTGTTTTGACTATTAGTTTCCATGGTTTATTCACACAAAATGTGCGTCAGCTTTTAAGTTAATTTTGGTTTGTAGCACTTCAAATTGGTGAACTTCGTGCATGGCTTAAAAAGATTAAGTCTTGAATGGTCAACTTAAAACCAGGACATCAAATTTGATAGTTGATTATTAGATTGTAAGGGTTGTTTATATACACTTAAAAAAAATTTGCATGCACAAAGAAAAAAAAAATTTACTTTTACAAATAAAATACTAGTTTATAGGGGAATGTTTTTCTGATGCTTTTGTGTGAAAACTCAACCTGGCTTGACTGTAAACTTGATTTCTAGATCCAGATACCTAATGTAACTTTGAGCGTATATATATTGCGTAGATGATGTCTTTGGTTCAGGCCTCAGATGCAGATACTCCTACCAGGAGCTGGAATTAAATTTACTCTCATGTGTTAGGAGCAATTTGGTATAGCATTTTATCTTATTCTATCATTGAGTAGCAGTTTCCCTAGGCAAAATAGTCTTGCAGAAATCAAACAGTGAAATTTAGCAGAATCTAGTTTCAAACAGTATATTAATGCTGTACACTAGTGCTTGCAATTATAACTGCACATTGACTTCTGAATGTGGGATATCTTTATTTTTGTGTTCGTGTCTTGATTTTTGTTACTTTGAAATTTGGAATCTGTTTAATGGAATCAGGTTTTTGCCCCCTAGGGAATTAAATCTCGCAGCAGAGTGGACATGAGATTGATTGGCATGTAATTGGATCCTGAATTAAATCAATGGTTGTCATGAGACATATGGAGGGTGGCAGTTTATTAATGTCTTAATTTCGTACTTCCAGATCATACTGCATAGATAAGAATTCCTGTTGCTGGTGAGATGAGTGGAAGCAGAAAACGTGGTTCTAAGTGGAATTCAAAAGAGGAACAACAATATTCTCTTGAAAATGTACGAGATAAAGCTTGGTCTGCAAAAGGCAGTGCGCCTTTTCATGATAGAGAATCAGAACATGGATATTTCTCTGCAGAGGTTGGTAGGAAAGACAAGTGGTCTGTTGTCGGAGTCAGTGACATGATGAAATCTAAGCATGGAATGCCTTCAAGGGAATCTTTACATGGAAGCAGAGTTGGCAAAAAGGATGATAGCAGTGACTTTGTTAAAAATTGGAAAACTACAACTCCATGGGATGGGGATGAGACTTACAGCATGAAAATGTCACCTGGTCTTGATGATTGGAGGCTTAAAAAACGCCACAGTTCTCCTAAAGGTGATTGGAATGGGTCTCACAGGTTGGATTGTCTACTCTGTTTATCCTTGGTTATTATCTTCTTTTGATGGTATCCTTGTTGTTAGTATAGCATTCGTAAAATCTGACTCCATGAGATCAGTATGTAATAATTCTTCAATGTTCCGTATGAAAATTAAAATCACATACTTACTATTTCTCTTTTGCATTTTCATGTTGAAAATGTTTCTCTACACAAAATATATTAATTTTTCCCAGTTTGTGATTTCCCCCCTTGTTGGTTCTCTTAAAATCTTTTTTGTTACTGAGGTTGCATCTCACCGTAATTCTTTGAACACAATGGTTTAGGACACTCTTAAGTAGCTTGGATAAAGGATTCTGTTTTCTTTATCTTTCTGCTTGCGTCTCATCTTTCTATCGAATAATATTGATTTTTAATTTGTCTCCTAATCTTAGTTTTACCCTCAGAAGCAGGAGTAGGAGCTGGAGCAGAAGTCGAAGTAGAAGCAGGAGCCGGAGCCCAGTTCGTAGCGTTCGATGGCAATCAGGATTACATGAGAGAACCAGAAACAGATCTGGAGTGTCAACTCAAATATGTAAAGATTTTATGGCTGGTAGATGCAGGAGAGGCAGTCAGTGTCACTTTCTTCACCAAAATATTCAAAGTCGTGAGGATGGTTGGGATAATAGACAAAAGAGAGCTGGTGTTTCAAAATATATCACTCACGATGATTGTAAAGATTACCTTGTTAAGAGTGGAAGATCTACTGATTGCTGCCCTGATTATCTGAAAGGTAACTGCCGCAGGGGTGCATCATGTAGGTTTGCTCATGATGGTGCTACTGATGGCTTCAGTAGAAGAGCAACGAATGAGATAAGTAGTGAAAGGGAAAACACCAAGCGGAACAGAATTAGAACTCCAGATCGTGATGGTGAGCGTGAAGCTCGTCGAAGCAGTGATATTCCTTGCAAATTCTTTGCTTCTGGAAATTGTCATAATGGAAAATATTGTAGGTTTTCTCATCATGGTCAGGCACATGCAAGTCCTGATAGAAGGTCACGTGGTGATAGAGCTGTATGGTGTCCAAGTTCCATTAATGTGGATAGATTGCAGGATGGTCCAACATTGAGAGATACAGATGCTTCATTCAATGTGAATAAATCTTGGAATGCTCCTGAAAGAAGTGATGCTAATGTGATAAATGAAGCTGAGATACCCTGGACTGGTCCAAAATGGAGTGATCTTGATGCTTCAAATGATGCAAACAACTCATGGACTGGTTCAAAATGGAGTGATGCTGAGGCTTCAAATGATGTGAACAACTCATGGACTGGTTCAAAATGGAGTGATACAGGTACCTACTTAGGGGCTACAAAGTTCAGCAAGGACACAATTGGAAAAAAGGGTGCCTCTGAACCAAGATTCTCTAACTGGTCCATGGATGAGAGATGGCAGCACAACTATGATGTCTGTGGAAAGAACATTGAGGCTGATGTGCAGTATAAAACAGTTGATATTGACAAGGATGAACAAACTCCGAGGAAGATAGAAAATTCTGGTGTTAATATTGGCGTATCTGAGCCAAAAGGTGCTGAAGAGTCGCTTGGTGATATGGAAATGTCCCCTGAGTGGAATTACAAGATACAGTCTTCTGTTAAAAAGGAACTCACTCATGGTTCAAAACCAGCTTTTGTCGAAACACTTCTACATTCTCAAGAAAGGAATATAACTGAAGAGGCCTCAGGTCAGGTACATGATGGGCTTGCAGCTTTGCAGCCAATGTTAACTGAGAAATCTAACGTTCACCAGGACCACCTGATGAGGTGCAGCAGTGGTGTAGCACTGCCATGTGTCAGCAATGCTCTTAACACAACTTCCAATTCACACATTGTTCTAAATTTTTCTATCAACAACACGCCATTGCCAAGCTTTGACCAGCCTGGGCGAAGTCCTAGTACTTTACCTTGTTCAAACTTAAATGCAGTTGGACAAAGTCAAGTGACAATCCCTTCTAATGAAGTGACTATGGAAGATGCCCAAAACGGCCTGCTGTTTCAAGAGGAGAAAAGAAGCAATGAACTAAATATTGGGGATGCAAATGTATTACATGGTAATTCTGGATCTAAGTCAACTCAGACTATGGAAAGCAATGAGCAGCTCACCCAACTTACCAATCTTTCAGCCTCTCTAGCTCAGTTGTTTGGGAAGGGGCAGCAACTTCCATTACTTCATGCTGCTCTTAATGCCCATAATGGAATGCAGGTGATGTCTATTGCAAACTCTGGAGGTCATATTGAGCCAGATTCCATGCCAAATCTACAGCCAGATCAAGATATTACTTTCCCAAAACAATATGACCCTATATCTGACAGTATTGAGCCTGCCAAGAAGCAGGGCACAGATACAAAGCCTTTGGGGTTTTCAATACAGCCTGTTGCAGAGAAAAATACTGATGGCCAACCTGAACTATCGGCTAATAAGTTTTTACCTTCATCTCTTTTGTGTAGTAATAATGATGATGATTATCATAATGATCTCAGTTCCAGAAGAGAGCCTGATTTTGATAGCCATAAGCCAAATCAGCTGGAGCCTGTTGCAAGTTCCGAGGCAAAGCAGAAAAATGGAGGAGTTGAGGAAA
This sequence comes from Gossypium rotundifolium, assembly GCA_025506655.1. NCBI lineage: Eukaryota > Viridiplantae > Streptophyta > Magnoliopsida > Malvales > Malvaceae > Gossypium > Gossypium rotundifolium. The sequence goes on along the minus strand of CP106732.1, from coordinate 64,323,558 downwards.
CCAAGAAAGCTGAAGGGGAGAATGGCCCATCAGAGAGTGGAGATGCTGATGACAAGACTGATGAGGCCAAGAAGAACAAGGATAATAAGGGAATTCGTGCATTTAAATTTGCACTCGTTGAGTTTGTCAAGGATATCCTCAAACCAACATGGAAGGAAGGTCAAATTGGCAAAGAGGCTTACAAAAACATTGTGAAGAAGGTTGTTGACAAAGTGATTGCTACAGTTCAAGGGACTAATGTTCCGCAAACACCTGAAAAAATTGATCAATATCTGTCATTTTCAAAACCAAAGATTAGCAAACTTGTACAGGTGAGTGCAACTTCCTTTTAAATTGAAGGGTTTAGAGTTTTTTTTTTTGGGGGTGGGGGGAAGAGCATAAGGCCTTTCCATTGTTGTCTTTTCCCTTTTGCGCAGCATTTTGTTTCCGTTTTTCATTTTAGCCATCATGTGTCTGTTTTGTGTGATTAGTTATCACCCAATAACTCGCTAATAGCCAGGGACCTTCAATGTGCTTATTCTCAGATAAGTATAAACTCATTGAAAGATTTCCAATGTCCATGGTTGAAGTTGGTAGAAATGCTATTCATAATTTGATTATTTCATCTTAAGACTGTTCCATTTTATGCATAACATGCTGAGCTTACAAATTTTTATTCTGCTGCAGGCATATGTGGAAAAGTTTCAGAAGAGCTAAAAGAAATAGGGATGGTTATGTCTTTTTGTGCTATTTTTTTTACAGTTATCCAGGCTATTACATCTTTTGTCATTTGTCCCCGTTCTTTATCTAGTTTCAGCACCTCTGAAAAATGCTAACCTTTTCAATTGATATTTATGTGTTTTATTCCTTGGAAGTATGGTTAAGTAGTGACTTTTAACTCTGTAGATATTTTGTTGCTTCTGTTTTAGAAGTTTAACATATGATATTGGCACTTCTGCATGTGTGACCACTTTGTACCAGTTGTGATGATTCAAAATCTAGTGCCTGAAACAGTTTGCTTACTCGTTTTAGCATCGTGCTTGTGTCTAGGCTGGTATGTGCTAAGTTAGATGTTTAGACAATTTTGAAACTTAGCACTTATCTTAATGGTGTTTGGCATTTATAGTTTGTGCCCTGTTGGGATGTGCATGCATTCTCAGTGCTCCACTATTCACTACATATGCGCCATGCAATTTCCTGCCATTTTTTACCGTAAAGCATAAAAAACATAGTTGTAATTTTTCTAATTAACGGAAGCTGTCATTGCCCTTGCGTTTATGCAGTGCTTTTCTTGTTCCTTTCCAGTCCAAACAAACAGTGCAAGGATTCTTTCAACGGTCTCATAGAAGGTTGGAATTGGTTATATCTAAGACAGCGTTCTTGCCAGTAGCGGCTATTGAAATTTGATGGCCAGAACTGCTACCAAATGAGTGAATTAATGCGAATGGGATATAAAAGAATTCATACTATGAGAGCAGAGCAAGCACTGCGCGCAACTGTGATGTTTTTTTTTTTTAAACAGAAAACATTTCTTTGTGTGTGTGTTTAATGAATGAAAACAACAAATTTCAAGTAATAAGCGGAATAAGATCGCATGGTAAGAAGAAAAAACCCACAAATTCAGTAAAAAAAAATGGTTGATTTTGCAGGTTTCGGCCCACTTTTCAGAAGAAAAATTTAACTTCGAACACTTAGGGTCAGTTTGGTAATGCTTTTGAGAAGTGTTTTTGAAAAATTTAAGTGTTTGGTATTGCTGTCAAAAAGTGCTTTTGAGAAGTAAAATGTCTATTTTAGATATGATAATATAAAGTAATAAATATATATTTAAATAATGTTTAAATTAGTTAATATTATGATATTTTAGTAAAAATATAAAAATAATTATTTATTAAATTTGATTAGAATATATAAAATATATTTAAATATAATAATTAAATATTTGTAATTAGATATTGGCATAATTGTATTATTTTAAAATTATTTTTTATTTTTAATGCTTTTAACACATTTGTAACACTCATATTAGATATTAACATAACATAGAAAATATAAATATAACAAATTAAAATATTACATATATGTGGATTAAAGTTTCAAAAGGGATAATATTTATATACCAAATATAATTACAAAAAATTTTACAATAGTATTTACAATTTAAAGTGAATTCATTAAACTAACTAAGTTCACCTATCAGTGATATCAGTGAATTCATTAAAATTTTACAATAGCATTTATAATTTAAATTTTACATTATCATATCAGTGATCATTGTCATTGAAATGGAGAGCTCGACCAGCTTCTAACCCCACACCAAAAGGTTCCCTGGGTCAAAATTCTAAAGCTATAAGCCATATTCAAAAATAATAATGCATCATAGTGAATTACACTATGAATCTAAAACTATATTGCATTAGGTATCTGCACATAGTTGTTATTCACATTAAGCAATCAAGGCTCAGGAGACATGGTGCTTCTTGGACATCATACATCTACGCAACTTAAACATGTAGATTGAACTAGCACAATTACTAACCGCAATTGGCATTACATCTTTAAAGCCAAAAATAAGTTCAACATTGTTCAAAAATCGACACAAGAGCTAAATCTCTATGCAATTTATGATTCTCTAAGCCTTAAGATTCAAAAATAAACAAAGGGTATTAGCACATATGTCAAATTTCTCTTTAATTTAACTTCGGTGATTTTCTCAATCGAAATGCTTTTTTCAACTTACGTTGTAACTAGCCCAACATTTCGTAATCAAAATTGAAAAAAAAACAAAACAAAACAAAGCAAAGGCAAATTTACCAAGAAACGAAAAATCAACTCTAAATCTAAATATAAAACAACCCATCTAGAAGAAATGAACCGAAACACATCGATCGGACCTCAAAACACTAGATCCAACAACTCCCACCCTCATTATCGAAAAACAAAAATGGCCGACATATCAACACGAACACTAACAATTGAAGAAAGCAAAGATAAACACAAAGAGAGATAGAGAAAAGAAAAAGAGGGTACCCTTTGGAAATCGCGAGGGGCAACACCGGGGAGATGGAAGGAGTGAGCAGAGGATAGCAGCAGAAAAAAAGCGAAGGAAAGAGTCTTTCTTTTGGTACCCATTTTCTTCTTCTTTGAGAGATAGAGAAGAGTTGAAAGAGTTTGAGAGATTGGATAAATATAAAGCCTTTTGGAAACTGTTATACCAAGCAATGATGGAAAGATAGTATACGTACTGAAATGCTGCAGCAGAGCTTCTACCAATTTCTGTTTAATAATTGAGCAAAGGAAAGGCAACCTTATTGGTGTTCCTAATCCTCACAGATATATTGTAATCATCACAGATATACTTTCCAGTGAATCTTTCTTCTCCCTAAGAATTAAACACTAAAACAAAAAACACTAACAAATCGATCTCATGAGGATTTAAAGTGAAAAGTCCAAAAAAACACTAAAACAAGACAATCAAATTGCATCTCAATGGAACAGATCAAATCTATCAAAGCAAAAAACATGCAAGCAGAAAAATCCAAAAGTAAGATCGAAACTATGAACAAATAAATGAATCGATAAACATATATATAGCTATTTAATGACAAATTACAACGAAGATTTAATGTTTTCAGTAAAGTGTTGAATTCTTTATGATGTAAATTACTTAAATTCTTGCAAAATTCTCTTGAGCTCATATGAAGCTCATTCCAATGAGCTTTTTCTATATTTTCCCTTAAAATAACAGTAAAACGATCAGACAGCAACATTAATTGAAATTTCACAACCATGCAAATGCAATAACGAATCTGAAAACAACTTAAAATTCTCACAATCAAATCGTAAATCAAGAGAAACAAATCGATCTCATATGGATTTGAAGCGAAAGGTCCAAAAAGAAAAACTAAAATAAGACAATTGAATTGCATCTCGATGGAATAGATCAAATCTATCAAAGCAAAAAACATGCAAGCAGACAATCCAAAAGTAAGATCAAAAGTAAGTCAAATTGGCTACCTTATCATCAGAATAAAGAATCCCACGACTGCTAAAAGAAGAGGAGAAGTAGAGAGTGAACCTGAAGAGCCTGAAGCCACTGCTTCTTTAGGATGCAATCGGACAAGGTTTTGGTGACGGTGGAGACCCAGGCCTTGGTGGCGTTCTTACGGTCGAGTTTCTTCTTGAGATTCTTGAGGGGGGTTTTCTTGGAAGACCCAGAATGAAATGGTGCGACAGTTGTGGTACTCTCCTTCCTTCCAAAGGCTCTTCTTATCGAAAACAAAGATCATGGGCAGAATGGAACAATGAAGAAGTTTGGGGGATGAGGCTTCGACTTGGGCATGGGTTCTGGGCGTAGCAGAGCAGAGGAGAGCAGAGAAGAAGAGAAGGAAAGGGACATTGAGGATGCCATAGGATTAAAGGGTTAAAATAGTCAAATATCAGCCAAGAAGCCCATTTGACTTCCAAAAGCCCAAAATTTCTCCTTCAGAAAAGCACTTTTGCACAGATGAAAAAGGAGAAATTTTTGAGCAAAAGCTGCTTGTTCTGTATTGCTTTTACAGCAAAAGCACTTTTTTGAGCAAAAGCTCATAAAAAAAGCAATAACGAACGGGGCCTTAGAAGCTTAGGTCTAATACTAAATGATGCTCTAATACTAAATGATGTGGAGTCCTGAATCTAATAAATCGAATTAAAGATTTGAATTGTTTATTGCTTATTCAAACGGTTTCTTGAACGGAAATTTTGAACGTACTCGGAAACTAAGAAAGCCTAAGAAAAAAAAAGTTAAAATAATACCTAAAAGTGATTAATAAAAAAAAAACTTAAAAATAAAAGAATTAGAATGGGCAGGAAAAATGTTTCGAAGAGTTTAGCAAAAATCTTGAGTACAAATCAAAAGTTTAAAACATGAATTATAAGAATTTAGAAAGTAACACTTAAAATCACTTTGTTTCTTTAAGTTTTAATAGAAAGAGTGAAGTAAAAATAGAAAGCATATTTGAAGGATGGAAAAATGATAGTAGCATTCTAAATTTGCCCCGAAAACTGTCGAATCCGAAATATCATAATGGTCATCGAAGCAACCCGTTCAATCAATTATTCATTTAATACATTTTGAAAGCATAATTTTTTTTGAAAGAAATACCTGGATCCTTTATTTAATAATTAAACATGTTCAGAAGGACTTACAAACTGAGTTAAAAAGGTTCAAAGGCAATAAAGGACATAGCCCAAAAAGTGAAAAGAAAACGAAGCCTTGATCCAGTTTGATATTCGGAGGTAGCTCTAGAGACATCAAACTATCCCAACTGTAATCAATTAATTAAGCCCCTCTCTGAAAAACAACCAATTAGCCTTGGGAAACCTCAAAGAAAGTCATTAACATTACTGGCCATCAATCTTCCATCAGAAACAAAAACCACCTTCATCACGCACCTTTAATCATCTCCTCACCTACCCATTCCATTCCAGATTCAATCTCTCTAGGGCTCTTCTTCATCTTCTTCCGTTCAGAGATTCCGTCCATCTCCGACAACGTCCTCCTCCTCCACCGCAAAAGAAGGAAAAACATTCATTGGATAAGTTGTCTCCCTCCTCTTGATTCCCTCTGTAGCTAGGATATGAGCAACCTTGTTTGATTCTCTGTGAACAAATTGAAAAACACAAGCTTTAAATCTTGAACCAAGCTGCTTAGAATATCTAATAAAGACTTCGATTTTAGATTTGTCTGCTTACTCTGCTTGCAGTTTACAAATCACCAAATGAGCAACTCCTTCAATTACAACCCCCAACAGTCCGAGAGTTAACCCTAGCTGAATCGCCTGGAGGCACGCCATCGCTTCTGCTACAAAAACGAATGGTATGTTCTCATGCAGGACGATTTTTAAACAAATAACCCCTGCCTTTTCATTTCGTACCACTAACTCAGAGCAAAACTCTTTTCTTTGCCTGTTAAACGCAGCGTCGAAGTTTATTTTAACTGTCGGTCCATTTGGAGCTGTCCATCTACCCGACTGTAACCTTCGTCCTGGTGAGTGTGCGTGTAACCTTATCCCTTATGAATGAATATGTTTCTTAACATCCATATTGCTCACATTGCACATGCTATCAATCTGCACTTATACAAAGAATTAGATTCGAACATGTTCTTAATCCAAACTTTGTATTCAGTATTTGCTTCTGCTATGGGCCAAGTAACATTAAGCTTCTCTCATGTTTCCTTTGTTGTAGGGAGTCGAAACCTATTTCGACTTAGGGCATTCACAAAATAGATGCTCCATCGATTCTGCTCCACTTTGACATCTACAACAATTTGCACATCCCATCATTCTTCAATAGTGTAGGTTTCTAAAAGTGGCAAATAATTACAAGAAATCCCTCAGTTTGTAATTTTAATTTTTGGAGGTAGATCTAAGTTCCACAGTTTCTTAGAAAATTGTCTGTAAATTTGTTGTCTTTGAGTCTGCACGTCTTGTAATAGTAGTTTATGCCCACTCCGAACGGAATACTCCCTTGTCGCCTCTCCTTACCATACGATGTGATCTCCGTGCGCATTCATAGACAAAAGAATGCATAAAATTCTCTCAGCATCTCCCTCTGTGAAGGTATCATGAATCGATTCGGTTCTCCATTTTCTTGTATTGGAATCAATGAGCTCTGCAACTTTACTTGGAGTTAGAGCCACATTAGACTCCATATTCTGAATTTTGAAATCTTCATTGCTAGGAACCCAAGTATCATCCTAGATAGAGGTTTTCCTCCCATCACCGATCCTCTATTACAAGCCCTTCTGAAAGAGCCCTTTTGCAGCCCACAGACTCTACCAAGTAAAATAGGGTAAATTTTCTAACCTGGAATTTAAAAAATTTGAGTCTTTAAAATATCTGGCTTTCAAAGTTCACGCTAATAAAGAATGAGGATTACGTAATAAACTTTAACCCTGTCTAGCCAATAATGCAACATTAAAATATGACAAATTACGAAAGCCCATACCACCCTCTTTCATAAGTGTGCATAGTGATCTCCAATCGCTCTAGTGCATGCCTCGTTTCCCATGACTTTCTTTCACCAAAAAAACCTTATTATATTCTCCTTTTCCATGCAAAAGTCTTTGGCAATAGAAAGCAAAACATCGCATAATTGTTCAATCGATTAATCAATATCCCAGTAGGATCCTCTTATTCATTTACTAGAATATCAAGTAAGAAGGAACTATTTATCTTTTAATTTCACAATTTAGACTGATTTAAGATTAAGGTGTTTACGAATAGGCCATATTAAATCAAGATTAATTTCTATCTTAATGACTTTTTAGGATTGTGGGTTTTATGTTCTCTCTCTCTTGAACAACTGATCTGCAAAGAGTTCCCTACAAAAAAATTAATTAATCACACCTCTATTTGCTAATTCTTCACAGGGGATTAGTTCCTCATGATTTCATAAACAATATAAACTTAATAAAGAGAATAAACATTAAACGCAGTTCAAGAGAATAGAGTTTAGAAAAAGTCTGATTTATATTAAAATTAAGAGCAGAATTCTCATAGAGTTTGATTGTACTCCACAAACCTGATCTCTTGACAAAAGTAAATAACAAGAATGGAAATAAAATCTAAAACCTATGAAGAGAAAAAGTTAAAGATTAAATCTAAAGAGAAAATTATACATTATGAAAAGTAGGAAATTTTATAGTAGTAAATTTTTCATTTAAATCATTAGTAAAGATATAAGCTTGTAGAAAATATTCTGAAAAAGTTTTTTGAAATTGAGCTTCTTTGGTTGTAAATAACTTTTATTTATCTTTATAAAAATTTTCTTGGTAAAATTTTTCTAAATTTATTATATAAACATAGTCTAAACATTTTATTCATAATAGGATTATTTGTTCCTTTTATCAATAAAATACTGAAATATATCAAGAAGATTATTTATCTATTTAATATCTATATATTCTATTTCAAGTTCATCCCAATCTCTATATAAAATAGATTTTAGTAATAAATCATGAACTTCATTTTATTTAGTTGTTTTTCAACTAAAATTGTGAAAACTTAGTAAGAGCTCTTCTAAAATTAGCTTTTATTCAGAAATATGGGTTTTTCATATTTCATTTATAAAATTGTATAATTATAATGTTAAACTTGGATTATAAAAATATTTTATTTCTTAAATTTGTTGTTGTTTCAACAAATTTTTTGCTCCTTTTATCATTTCAACGTAACTGGCTTGAAATGTTGAATTTGGATCTTGGGACCAAAGGAATTGAATTACTGTTTTTTGTGTCAATGATAAATGAGTTCCAACTAGTTGTCTTACTATTGGATATTGCACATATATCCTTGATTAGGATAAAAAGGTGCTTGTGCAGGTATGGTTACAAATCTTTGATTAGAATTTGTTATTTTCCCTTTGTTGGGTCTTTTATGGACAGTTGTCCATTCAATTTTTTCTAGAGGTTTTTTTACCTCTATCCATAGGGTCTGCTAAAATAATCAGCAATAATATTATTAGTTACTTTTACATATAGAACTTCAAAATTCAAAGTACATAATTCATTGTACCATCTAATTCTTCTAGTTACTGTTTCCAAACTTTTTGTTAGTAAGAAATTGTTTAATTGCCTGATTATCAGTTTTGATGATAAATCTTTCAGGTGCTAAATATATGAAAAAAATTTTATTCCTTTCTTTGTTGCTAATAATTCTTCTTCATATACAACACAATTAATTTCATTTTGTTTAAAATTTCTGAACTATATCCACTTATTAATTCTTCATTATTTATTGTTTTAGCTTTTAATAGACAACCCCAATAATTTTGTGAGGCATCTATTTTAAAATTAATTTATCACCTTTTTAGGTAAATAAGCTTTTGGAATATGATTTATTTCATTTTTAAATTTTGTATAATTTTGAGTCTTTTTAGACCGGATAAAAGGTTTATCCTTTTTAATTTTTCATATAACTTACCTATTATTTCGTATAAGTTAGGAAAGAAATTTCCTCCGTAATTAATAATTCCTAAAAATTGTTGAAGCTATTTTTATCTTCAATGTTTTCGTGAAATTCTTTTATTTTTACTATAATGCGATCTTGTAGTTTAAGATCATCGAAGATAATTTTAATATTAAGGATTCTATTTTTGTTTTTCTAATTCTATTTTCTTAAGACTTAGAATAATTCCATGTTTTATGAATTCTTAAGAAATGATATTTAAATGTTTTCTATATTTTTCTAATGTATCCGAAAATATTAAAATATCATCTATATAGACTACTAAATTTTTTATATTTATTAAATATAGAATCCATTCATCATTGGAAGATTTGCGGTGCATTATATAACCCAAATGGCATTATTCTCCATTGATAATGACCATTAGGTGCGTTAAAGGCTGTTAAAGGTTTAGATTCTTCGGTTAGCATGATTTGCCAAAATTTTGATTTATAGTCAAATTTACTAAAATATTCTACTTGTTTAGCTTGATTAATTAAAACATCCTTTCTTGGAATAAAATAGCCATAAAAAATTAATATTTTGATTTAATCTTTTATAATTAAAAACTATTCTAGCTTTTCCTCTTTTATTTTAGCATGATTTCTTACCATAAAAGTTGGACTAGAATGTGGAAGTTGTTTCTATTAATCCTTTTCTAATAATCCTTTAATTTGTATATCAAATTCATTTATATCTTGTTTAGTATAGATAATGAGTTTAACTTTAATAATTTTATTGGGATTTTCTAATTTAATTTCACAATATCTAGGACTATTTTGTCATAATTCTAATGGTTCTTCACTAAATTTTTTTCTAATATTTTAAACAACCAATGATTTGTTTCAAGTTGTTTAATCTGTTCTTTTCTTAGTGGTGTAAAATTTTTATCACATACAAATTTATGATTTTCAACTAATGGTTTTTCTGAAGTTTTTCTATAGATAACATAATTAAAGTTTTATCTATAGAAAATTGCAAATGTTGGTATATAAAATTATTTCCTAATAATATATCTCCATGCATTGTAGGAAAACATAATATTTTGGGTATCACAAATCTAACATTATTTATGTAGATTGGTAAGTTTTTAGCCTTATATTGAATTATGGTTTCATTACCATCTATTCCTATGGCCTTTATTGGGTGTTTCATAGGTTCCCATTTTTCTACAGGAATGGCGTTTTTTAGCAACTACTAGATGTAGCTCCTGTATCTAATAAATTATGCAAAGAATATGTTTTATATTCTCTAAATTGAAATGTAATTTCAATATATGTATAATATTTCCTGGATTGAAAAATTGAAAATGCGATTACATCACCGTTTCCAATTTTCATTTGTTGAATAATTGTTGAAGTTTGAATTTCTTCCATTCTAGGGTTTCTAGATTTGTACTTGGTTCAAAGAGAAAAACATTGGTTTTTTCCAGGATTCTATATTTTCATTTTTTTAGTTTTTAATATTCATGAAGAAATTTTTAGAAAATTCTTCTAAATATCTAATGTCACATAATTTAATTTTGACAATATATAACTAGATGCACTATCTTGATATTTTTTATCAAAATATCCACAAAATTGCTTTTTAGAATAAAAGTTAATCCTTTTAAAAGATCTTTGGGAGTTTCTATCTAGTTGATTAATTGCCCTTTTTGTTCTTTTCCTTTTTAGATTCTTCCCATCTTAAAAATTGTAGAACATCTCCTCGAAATGTTCCTACAAAATAGTTTAAAAAATTTTCTTTTGACCACATATTGTTGTTGTTTGCAACAATAGCCATAGATTGTGCCAATCATCTATGGTTTTTTTCATAGTCAGCTATAGGAATATTAGTTAAGTCTAAATATATTCCTCCTTGAGCAATATTTCTTTTATTTAGATAATCTATTTTATGTGGGATTGGTTGACTAGATGTTTCTCTTGGATTTTCAGATTTTATTTCATTAGTAGTTATATTTTCAGTTTGATTACCAAAAATTCTAGTTGTATTTTCAACTTTTTCAAAATATTTATTAAAAGATCTCAGATAATCATCGTTTTGAATATCTGACTCTATTTTTCTCTTTCCATAAGGATTTGTTTGATCAGTATCCATTGGTTCTGGAATTTCTATATTTTCTTCCTCATCTGTTGAAGTGTTTTCTTCATCAGATTTATAACTTGTAACCTTTAAGTCTTTTAGGTTTTCAGAATTACTAGAACTACTATTGTCTGTAGTGTCATAATTTAACATATAATGATAGTTAAATAAAGTAAATAAGTCTTTATGTTTTCATAAAGTTGTTCTATTAATTTTAAATATTCAACTCTTTCATTTTTATCGATGTTTTAGTAAATTTATTATTCCAATGTTCTATAAGTTGTTAATAGGATTGGAAATCATATTCTTGTTGATGAGTATATTTTTTTTTTATGTTTTTATTTCTAGAAGATGATTCTTCCGAAGAAGTGTTTTCTTCCTTAGATAAAGTTAATATTATGTTACTATTTCCATAATATAAAGGTCCTAAATCTATATCTTGTTTTATATTTTTATTCATAAGACCTTCTCAAGAATGTTTTTAATTTGTCGATTCGATACTTCGGCTTGTTCATTAATTTGAGAATGATAAGTAGTAGCCATTCTATGATTAACTCCATATCTCTTCAGTGCGGTTGCCACTTGGTTGCAATGAAAGTATGTACCCTGATCACTAATCAATGCCTTTGGTGTGCTAAAGCAGGTGAGTATATGTTTGTGAAAAAATTTAAGCACTGTCTTTGCATCATCCTTTGGGACTGCAATAGCTTTAACCCACTTTGAGACGTGGTCAACAGCTACTAATATATAAAGATTTCTAAATGAACCTGAAAATGGTCCCATAAAATCAATACCCCAAACATCGAACAATTCAACCTCCATACTTGGATGTTGCAACATTTCATTTCGTTGGGATATAGAGCCAGTGTGTTGACATTTATCGCATTGATTCACAAAATTCTTTGAACAATAAAGGCTAGTAGAATCTTGATTGGAAAACCTTAGCAGCAGTTTGCATGCCACTGAAATGACCTCCATAAGGAGCATCATGACAGTGCTTTAGGATTGAAAGCATCTCCTCTTTCGAAACACAATGCCGAATAATGTTGTCATTGCATACCTTGATTAAATACGACTCGTTCCAATGGTACTTCACTACTTTACAAAGAAATCTTTCTTTTTATGGCCTGTGACACCCAATGGGAGTTTTCCACACACTAGATAATTAACCAAATCCACATACCAAGGAGTTGCATCTACAGCAAATAACTTCTCATCTGGGAATGCGCCGACAATTTGAAGTATGTTTCCATCTTCATTGCCAACTTCTAATCGAGACAGATGGTCTACAACTTGATTTTCTGAACCCTTGCGGTCTTTTATCTCGATGTTAAATTCTTGCATCAGTAAGATCCAGCGTATCGGTTTTGGTTTTGCATCCTTCTTTGCAAAAAGATATCTCAACACAGAGTGATCAATAAATACGATAACCTTTGCGCCAACAAGATAATAACGAAACTTGTCGAAAGAAAAACTATAGCCAACAATTCTTTCTCTATAGTGGTATAAATTGATTTGAGCTTCTGTAAGAGTTTTGCTAGCATAATAGATGGCGTGAAATATTTTTCCCTTACGTTGTCCTAGAACATCACCCACAACAAAGTCACTTGCATCACACATAACTTCAAAAGGTTGAGACCAATCTAGTGCAATGACAATGAGTTCATTTATTAACTGCTTATTTAATTGAGTGAATGCATACAGACATGCATCATCAAAGAGGAATTTTTGATTCTGTTCTAGTAATGAGCATAAGGGCTTTGCAATTTTCGAGAAATCTCTAATAAATCTTCGGTAAAACCACGCATGCCCAAGAAAACTACGAATACCTTTCACATTTGTTAGTGGAGGTAATTTTTCAATGATTTCCACTTTAGCTTTGTCTACTTCAATGCCTTGAATAGAGATGCGATGGCCTAACACAATGCCTTTAGTTGCCATGAAATGACATTTTTCCCAATTTAGAACAAGATGTGTGTGTTCATATCACTACAATACTTTATCCAAATTGTCAGCACAATGATCAAAATCATTCCCATAGACTGAGAAATCATCCATAAAAACCTCTAAAGAATCTTCAATCATATTTGAGAATATTGCCATCATGCACATTTGAAATGTGGTTGGTGCATTGCAAAGACCGAAAGGCATATGAAGAAAAGAAAAAGTACCAAAGGGATAGGTGAAAGTTGTTTTCTCTTGATCCTTCGGTGCAATAGAAATTTGATTGTACCTAGAATAGCCGTCTAAGAAGTAGTAATAGGCTTTTCCAGTAAGCCTGTCCAACATTTGGTCAATGAAAGGAAGTGGGAAGTGGTCCTTCCTTGTGGCAACATTAAGTTTGTGATAATTCATACCGACTCGCCATCCCGTAGGAATGCGTGTAGGAATTAATTCATCTTTGTCGTTTCTAACCACAATGATGCCACTCTTTTTAGAAATGTATTGCATTGGGCTTACCCAATTGCTATTAGAAATAGGGTAAATAATTCCAGTATCAAGCCAATTTATAATTTCTTTCTTAACAACTTCATTTTCTCATTTAACCTTCTTTGTTGCTCAATCGATTGCTTGCCTTCATCTTCCAACTTGATCTTGTGTATGCAAAAAGATAGACTAATGCCTCGAATATTGGCAATACTCCAAGACATAGCTCGTTTATGTTGCTTAAGAATATGAACCAATTTCTCTTCTTGAGTTACATTCAGTGTTGCGGAGACAATAACCAGGAGAGTATTGTTATCACCAAGAAAGACATATTTAAGATGAGAAGATAATGGTTTCAATTCCAGAATAGGAGCTTCGTCGATAGATGGCTTGAAAATTAGAGCTGTTCTGTTGGCTAAGTCTAAGGATTCAATCTGCCATCCATGCTTGAGTTCAATAGTATTAGCTTCAACCATGTTGTCACAATTATCTAAGAATTCATCGTCAGATGTCACTGCAAACTCCTCAGAAAGTATTGTGCTTTGGTCATTGAATTCTTCCTTGATTAGATCATTAAGCACATTGACAGTATGGCATTCTTCTTTGTCCTTGCATTAAATAAATTCGAAACACTGAAGGTAATGTGCTCATCATTAAGTCACATGGTCAATTGACCTTTGTAAACATCAAAAAAAAGTTCATCCGGTGGCTAAAAATGGTCGTCCCAAGATTATGGGAACCTCCTTGTCTGCCTTGCAGTGAAGTATGATAAAATCAGCTGGAAAAATGAATTTATCCACACGAACTAAGATATCTTTGATTTTCCCTTCAGTTTGAGCTAAGGATTGATAAGCTAGTTGCAATGTCACTGCAGTGGGTTTCATGTGACCAAGTCCTAACTTTCTGAAAGTAGATAGTGGCATTAGGTTTATGCTAGCTCCCAAGTCGCATAAAGTGTTGCCCAAATAATGGTTTCCAATTGAACATGGGATAGTAAAGCTCTCAGGATCTTTCATTTTGGGGTGCAACTTATTTGTGAAAACAACACTATAGCCCTCTGTGAGTGCAATAGTTTCCATATCACTCAGTTTCTTCTTCTTGGAAAAGAACTCTTTCATAAATTTCCCGTAATTCAAAATTTGCATAAGAGTGTCTACTAAAGGAATATTGACCTGAAGTTGCTTCAGTGTGTTCAGGAACTGTTGGTACTACTTATCCCACTCATTCTCCTTGAATCTTTGTGGAAAATGTAAAGATGAAGATATATCTTATTGCGTCGACACTTTTGATTAGATCGACATTTTTGAGGGTCAAACATTAGGCATATGAGTGACAATTTGTGAAACTTCCTTGTCTAGTACATCGACAAGTTCTTTAGATTCAATCTTCTCACTAGGGATCACTTTACCAGTATTTTGAGGTGCTACAGTAGAGTCTGTAGTCGGCTCGCCAGTTTGTTTACCACTCTTGAGAATGATAGTCTTATAGTGTTCTTTTCCTCTCAGACTAGGATTTTTCGTGTCACTAGGTAGTGTACCCGATGGTCGAGTATTCAGATTCGAAGCAAGTTGCCTTAATTATGCCTCTAATGCCGGAATAGAAGATGAATTCCCTTGCATAATAACTCCTATGTGAGTCATATGTTCCTGCATTAAAGCCTCAAGAGCTACTTACGAGTCAGAAGGTGAAGCTTGCATGTACTGTTGTCGTTGATGTTCTTGAATATGTTGATTTGGCATTAAAGAGTGTTGTGGCTACGCACCTGATTCTAGTGTGGATGCATCTGAATTTGTTGTGGATGCATCTGAGGGTGTTGATTGTTTTTCTGCTATTGTTGATTATAATTCCATTGTCTTAAATTATAATTGCCCTGAGTAAATATATTACCATATCAGAATGTCGCAATATTTTGTCCAGCATTCTAATTTCCCCAAGACTATTGATTGCATGCAGAATTGTTATAAGAGGTGGCATAAGAATTATTGCGGATGTTACTGACATAAAAGGTATTCTCTACATGTTGTGGACAATCTTCATGGCTCTGGTTGTCACTGAAAATCTCACAACAAAAAGTAGGAACATCAACTTGTTGAGCAACTTGTATAGGTGCAACATCACTAGTCGCTTGCATATTTTTTTATCATATTTACAAAAAAGAAACTTGAGTACTAATTGAAAATATTGCCTCCAATTCAATAACTCCCGGAGTAACTTTTGCTTGTGCAGCTCTAGAGATAGGATATTGATAATCATTTTGAGCAATTCTTTCAAGAATTCCAATAGCATCATTATAAGTACAATCCAGTATAGGACCATTGGCTGATACGCCGACAAGATTCCTCGTGTGTGAATTCAGCCCATTATAAAAAATATCAAATTGTGTTTCCTGTTGAATGCCATGCATGGGACAACGTCGAAGCAAAGATTTATAACTTTCCCATGTGGTATGAAGATTCTCATCATCCAACTGATAATAAGCTATAAAATCATTTCAGAGATGAGCGTTCATCGTCGGTGGGTTAAATCGCAAAATAAATTGTGTTGCTAGTGCATTCCAAGAAGTAATTGATCCGGTAGGTAGCTCAAGGAACCAAGTACGAGCTCTTCCCTGCATGGAATATGGAAATAATTGTATCTTCAAAGCGTCATCAGGAACTCCTTGTTGACTAAAGAAAGCACAAATCAATAAAAATGATTTAAGATGTTTTCGTGCATCTTAATATGGCAGTCCAACATAGTGCCCATTAGAATTTAGCTTTTGAAACATTACTGGCTTGAGTTCAAAATTTCCAGCTTGGATTGCTGGCCTAACAACTCCCGGTTGTAAGTCATCCAAGACAGGTACTACAAAATCTCGTATAGTCTTGTTTTGTATTTGAGCGTCTTGCAACAACGGTGGGTTATTAGCATTTTGGTTTTGCATCGAGGGTATGGCTTCATAGTTTCTTGGTAAAGCCATATTCCTTTGTTCTTGAAGTCTCTTCCAAACGGTTCTTTCAATTTTTGGATCAAAATCAATAGTAAACTTTGAATTGCTTCAGGTCATACAACTCCTAAAATAAAATGTGAAAATAGCAAAAAAAAAAAAAAGAAAACAAGTTAGTAACAACTAAATATTATGAAATAAAAACAAATAAAAATAAACATCAAACAAACGCCATCCCCGGCAACAGCGATAAAACTTGATCGGTTGCTTAACGTCACAGCAATAATGTACAAGCATACACTGTCAATGCAAGTATAGTAGACAAATATGAGTCTGTCGGATATGGATCCCACGAGGATGGTTGTCTTTTGTCTATCAATGTCAGTAATAAATAGATAGAAACGAGATAAATTGTGTGAGTAGTTGTCGAAGCAATAACTTGAAAATAATTAGATAAAATATGATAATGATAAACTGGGATCCCCAACATGAATATTCAATAGAATACTAAGTGCTCACAAGGTATAAAAGGATAGGTGACTGTCGATGCATTAAATTGCAATGAATATCATACTAAGCTTAAATTCTATATTTAATCTAAGACTTAAATATGCACATTAGCCACACCTTCCGATGATGGAAATGGAAAACTATGAAGAACAAGTGCATTAAATTCCTCTAATCCTCAAGCAACTTCCGTTATCATGCTTGTTAGCTTGAACTGTCACTACACTTTCCAATGTCAGTGATGTCAATAACACTTCCACGTCAAAAACATTCAAACCCAAAGATTAAACAGTAGAAGTAAGATTGAATAAAATAACATTTAACCTAGAAATCATGTATACTTCCATACATACATGAAATAGAAAGTAATCACCATCATTTAGAAAAGAAATATAAAAGAAACAAGTGGAGAGTACTATTCCTAGAAAATCTCGACTTGATATCTCAACTCCCTCTTGTGTCGCACTCAAGGCTTCTCATCAAGAGCTAATCCACATCCCTTTCATGTCGGTTCACCAGTAGGAGGTTTAAGCTTTCATAGCCGAAAAGCTTTAAAAGATAGGTTAAAGAAGATAATCCTCCCAAAAAGCCTCCCTCATTTTTTTTCTTTTTACGTGAATATTAATAGTTATCCAAATAGCACTGGTGTCCTTTCATCAGAATCATGCTGCCTCTGTACGTACAAGTTGGTTGTACTGCATCGATGACTCACACCTTTTATTATTATCCGAATAGTCACAAAAGCGACGATAATTTAGGGCACAATATGAAAATACTCATGCAACGACATTGGTACCAAAACATGACAAAATAAGGCTAAATAGGCTAAGATCCACTAAGTTAAAATGCAATTTACTGAACTAAAAATGCTAAAATATATGCTAAAGATAACTAAATGGGTACAAATTAACCAATAAGTAGGGAGAAAACAAATGTTCTTTCTAGTATTATTAATGATCCGTGAAGATATGATATTTTTCTTCGTGCAAATGGTGTCGCAAAATCTTCAAAGCAAATACGATAGCTGCAAGTTCTAAATCGTGAGTCGGATAATTCTTTTCGTGTGGTTTCAACTGTCTAGAAGAATACGCTATTACTTTGTCTTCTTGCATCAGAACACAGCCCAAACCATTCAATGAAGTATGATTGTAAATAAAAAATTCTTTACCGAACTCTGGCTGAACCAACACAGGTGTCTCCATTAACAAAGCCTTCAACTGATTAAAACTTTGCTAACATTTCTTGGACCATTCAAATTTAAGATCTTTTTGCAACAATCTCATCAATGGCGTAGCAATCATCGAGAATCCCTTGACAAACCTCCTATAATATCCAGCTAAACCCAAAAAAATTTTGACTTCAGATACATTTCTTAGAGGTTTCCAATCTACCACGGCTGAAATTTTGTTCAGATGAACTCTAATACCATTTGCCGATACCACATGTCCTACAAATCTGACTTTTTGAGGCCAGAATTCACATTTGCTAAACTTAACGAACAATTGTTTTTTGCGTAAAGTTTGCATAACAATTCTCAAATGCTGGGCATGCTCTGTCTCATCTCGTGAATGATTAGAATGTCTTCAATGGATACAACAACAAATCTATCTAAATACGGTCTGAATATTCTGTTCATCAGGTCCATAAACACAGCAGGTGCATTGGTCAAACCAAATGGCATCACTAGAAACTCATAATGTCTGTACTTGGTTCTAAACGCAATTTTGGCACATCTGAGTGTTTAACCTGTAACTGATAATAACCAAAATGAAGATTGATCTTTGATAATATTGTGGCACCTTTCAATTGGTCCAACAGATCATCAATACGTGGAAATGGATATTTATTCTTGATTGTGACTTTGTTGAGCTGTCGATAATCAATACATTGTCGCATAGATCTGTATTTTTTCTTGAAAAGTAACACAGAAGCATCCCAAGAAGAAAAGTTGGGTCGAGTAAAGCACCTATCTATCAACTCTTTTGATTCTGTAGGTGTTATTCTATATGGAGCTATCGATATCGGAGATGTTCCTGGCATTAGATTAATAGCAAACTCAACCTCTCTCATTGACGGTAACCCTGGTAACTCCTCTGGAAACACATCTGAATACTCACATACAACTGAAACCGATTCTAGCTTCAATTTTGGAGCTCTAGAATCAAACATATAAGCAAGATACGCTTCACAGCCTTTTCTAACATATTTTTGTGCCGGCATAGCAAAAATAACATTAGATGCACTGTCTAGTCTATCTGGCTCAATTCGAAGCTTTTCACCATTCTGAAATTTCAAAACAATATGCTTTCATTTGCAGTTCACAATAGCATCATGCAGAGTTAACCAGTCCATTCCCAGAATCATATCAAACTCATCAAGCGGTAGTAACATCAAATCAGCCGAAAAGTTACAACCTTAAATCATCAAAGGACAATTTTTTATAGACTTTATCAACTTACACATACTGACCTAGGGGTTCGTTACTTTAACCACATACTCAGTAGGCTCAAAAGGTATTTTCTTATCTGACACTAATGTTATGCATACATATGAATGTGTTGACCCCGGGTCAATCAAAGCATTAATATTAGTATCAATGATAGAAAATGTACCAGTGATAACATCTGGCGCTAAAGCTTCCTCTCGAGCACGGATCACATAAGCTCTAGCCAACACTCGTGCCTCAGATCTCACAGCAGAGTCTTTTGTTCCACTACAACTATTACTTGCATTTCTAGTGTTTCGAGGTAGTCTCCCTCTCACAGGTGCATTACTCGGTCCAGTAGTCTGAGCCTTTTCCTTATCTGACCTTTTCGGGCAATCTTTAAGATAATGTTCATATGAACCACATTTAAAACATGAACTATCTTTCAATTTGCATTCACCAAAGTGTTGTCTATTACATTGTTGACATTCGGGCTTGTTGTTTCTAACACTGCCTACACTCGCTATAGATGTAGCATAAGGTTTCGAGTTTGAATGTTGTTTTCCTCTATCTTTCCTAGAAACCCACTGAAGTTGACAAAAAATCATGATATTCTTTTGACTTATTCGACGGCGATGAGTATGACTTTCTTATATGCCTTTTTCCCAAGTCACGAGCCTCAGAACCGACTTTTCTCTTTGTTTTGCTAAGTTCCTAGGCTTTATGCGCTCTGTCAAGTAGAACTACAAATTCTTTCAACTCAAGGATCCCAACTAACAGCTTGATATCTTCGTTTCACCCATTTTCAAACCGAGTGCACATAGATACGTCTGTCAATATACATTCTCGGGCATACTGATTAAGTCAAACAAATTCTCTTTCGTATTCAGCTATTATCATATGGCCTTGTTTCAACTCAAATAATTCTTTACGTTTCTTGTCTATTAATCTCTGACTTATATATTTCTTTCGAAATTCAATCTGAAAGAATTCCCAATTTACCCGATCTCTCAGTACAACAGCAACTAAAATGTTCCACCACTGATAAGCCAAATCTTTCAATAATGATACAGTACATTTCAAGCATTTCGTCGATGTACACGATAATTCATGAAAAACCCTAATGGTGTTTTCTAACCAGAATTCGACTATTTTAGGATCATCTTTAGTTGTACCTCGGAACTCTTCAGCCCAATACTTATGGATTTTATCAACTGGAGACTTGCTCACTCTTATTAGTTCCAAACCATGAGGAACTACGGGGACTGGTAGGGGTACAAGTGGGGGTGGAAGTCGTTGAGCCATTGGGTTTATTCGCACGAACTCGGAGAACCATTTAGACATCATCTGGAAGAAGGCTTCCTTAGCATCTCCTCATCAACTTCTGATACAAGCCTACTACCGCTAGGCGTTACTCTATGAACGGAGGCTTGCGCGTTAATTTCAACTTCATCAAAATCATCTCGGTTGGATGACATTTATCTATTTGAAAACATAGTTCAATTTGAGTCAAGAGTTATCACACTATCGCAAGTTATATAATGGCATGTATTTATAGACTCATACATACTATGCTTAGTCTGAGAACTGACTAAATCGTAGCTCTGATACCATTAAATGTAACATCCCTAACCTGTATCCGTCGCCAGAATAGGGTTACAGAACATAACCGTACAAATTGAACATTAAACATACATTTCATTCATTGACATAAACATGATATAAATTATTCTTTCATATCCATATCGTCCCTAAATCGAGCCCTCGAGGCCCTAAAAATACATTAGAAACAATTTAGGACCAAATTGGAAACAATTGGAAAGTATAAGAAAAAGTTTGAAAAATTTGACTGCAGGGGTCACACGGCCGTGTGCCTCACACGGTTGAGACACACGCCCGTGTCTCAGGTCGTGTAACACTTGAAATAGGGACACACAGTCATGTCCCAGCCCGTGTAGCTCTTTGAGTAGGGTCACACTCCCGTGTCACACGCCTATGTGCCAGGCGTAACTCTCGAAATAGCCTCACACGCCCGTGTGCCAGGCCATGTAACAACTTGACTTGAATGTAATAGAACCTAAAGGGGACACACGGTCATGTGTCATACACGGCTGAGTCGTACGTCCGTGTCTCAGACTGTGTGGAAATGAATTTGCCAAATTCAAGCCATTTTCAACACCAAATCATGCATACACCTAAAGGCCTTAAGTATACATAATCAATGCATCAAAACATGACCAAAACCTACATGAAATGACCAATTCAATAGTCTAAGATCAATCAACCAATATGCCATACAAGGCACCTCACAAGCAAACATCAAAGCTTGCCTAAACATGTGTATTTGATCATATTTCCACCGTCAAACATAATTCAACTTCTAACAAACCATACCACAATTATGACCATTAACACTTCAACGTAAACTTACCATTTGAGTCATACCATTCATGCATCACAAGTACCAAAATGACACAATCCAACCAACATCAAATGGTACCAAAACAACTTATACATGCTAAAATCATCAACAACATTCAACTAGATACCAATACAAGTCCACCTATACATGCCATTAAACCTTGGCCAAAACATCAAAAAACATCTATATTTATGTTGGATAGTGTGATAGATCTCTGATGAGCTTCCAAACCGATCGAGCTTTCGATTAACTATAAAACATAGGAAAGAAAACTATATAAGCACATATTGTTTAGTAAGTTCGTAAAAAATGAAACATAACCTACCATTTCATCTAAATAACATAAGTACAAGCATAATGTAATCCAACCACATGCTTGGAACGAGCCTAAGCACCATCACCAACACAAGTTAGTGCATTCAAACATAATTCACTTGAATTAAACATAAGATAAGCCATTTGTGCATGAACATACTTCATTTGAATTTATCATTTCCTTTCCATGAATACATAATATAGTTCATTTGAATAATTACCATTCCTTTCCTTTTCATGTCCGTTGAACCACTTAGAATATCATTAGATACTCGGGAAAGCTCACACGAAGTATGCTTAAACATATAACCTTAACCTTTCCTTTACATAGTTGCTCACACGAGATGTGAAATGGGCCTACTCACACGAGCTGTGAATCGAAATGTAAGCTACACGATGCTACTCACACAAGTTGTGGAGTATCCACAACAAATGTAGGACCTCGGCCATCGGTAGGAAATTCAAGACCAGCACTTGAAACATGAAATCCCTAATGACATGTCATTTGTATCCTACGAATTCCTAAGGTTCAACCAGGACTCAGTAACCGTCACAATGTGATTTTGGATATACATTGTTCAATATCATTTTAGATACATATTAAAATATAATTAAACAACATAAACATAATAATCCGTGCATACGAACTTACCTCGACGATTGAAGCGTAAATACAAAGTCGATTAATTCAAGGCTTTAGTTTTTTCGCAATCTAGATCTGTATGTGGTTTATCTTGATCTAAATAAATAAATAAATTTATTTAACTTATCTAGCATTCAATTTAGTCCACATTCATATTTTTTCAAAATTACCATTTTGCCCCTAACATTTTAACTTTTTACAATTTAGTCCTTAAGCTCATAAATTGAAATATAAGTATTTTAACACTCTTCTCATGCTAACAGATTTCATTAGGTACCTATATAAACTCATAAAAATCATCATTTCACAAATTTAACATGAACTTTTACTACTTTTACAAATAAGTCCCTAAATACAATTTTCATCAAAAATCACTTTACAAAACTTGTTTATTTATCAAAAAAGACTCATATTCTACCATTAAACATCAAGAGTCACACAAGATCATTCATGGTAATTGATTCCCATGCTAGCTAGATTAAGCTACGACAACTTCAAAAATATAGAAATCATTAAAAACAAGATCAAAAGTCACTTACATGCAATGAGAAAGCTTGGTCGAACCTTCAAGCTTCTTCAATGGTGTTTTCTTACCCTATTTTTGGTGGTGGATTAATTTTAAGACGATGAACACTTATTTTTCCTTTATTTGTTTTATGATGATTTTACTAATTACCATATTAACCTTACTTAATAACCAAACAAAAACATTAAACTCATGCCCATATTTGTCCACTATCACTTTAATTGGTATAATTACCATCCAAGTCATTTAGTTTAAATTTTCACAGCCATTTAATCCATTTAACTCATAGAACCCTACTTTTACACTTTCTACGATTTAGTCCTTTTTACATAATTAAGGATGCAAACATTGAAATTTTTTAACGAAATTTTACTACGAGTATTCTAAAATCCTGTAAACATTAAAATAATAATAAAATAATAATTTACTTGTTAGGTTTATGGTCCCAAAACCACAATTCTAATTTCACTGAAAACGGGTTGTTACATGCACCAATTCTTTTTATAAATAAGAAGGATGGGTCACTATGATTATGCATAGATTAATTCTAGTTGAATTGGATGACCTTTAAAAATAAATACCCTCTACCAAGAATTGAAAATCTATTTGATCAATTAAGTAGTGCAAGTGTGTTATCTAGGATTGATCTTCGCTCTAGCTATTTTCAAGTAAAGATAAAAGGTGATGATATCCCTAAGATTCCTTTCTGATACCATTATGGACATTATGAATTTCTAGTGATGCCATTTGGATTGACTAATGCACCAACAATATTCATGGATTTGATTAATCGAATATTTCAACCTTACTTAGACAAGTTTGTAGTAGTGTTATTGATGACATAATAGTCTACTCAAGAAGCAAATCAAAGCACGTGGATCATTTTTGGGTGGTATTAAGTACTTTACGTGAAAATCAACTATACACCAAATTTAACAAATGTGAATTTTGATTGAAAGAAATAAAATTTCTAGGCCATGTTATCTCCGCGAATGGAATCAAGGTGGATCCTGATAAAGTCAAAGCTGTTGTGGAGTGGAAGCCATCAAGTAATGTCATGGAAGTGTGCAACTTCTTGGGATTGGTGGGGTATTATAGATGAATTGTGAAGTGATTTTTAATGATAGCTTGTAATAGGACATTTTTTAGTGGTATCGAAAATAGTAATTTCGGGATCATAATTTTAATGAGTAAGTCCCTATATATTTGTAATTAACATTTAAGAGTTAAATGTAGTATTATGGTGAACTTTTATTGGATAGATTTTATTAATTGGTTAGTTAGTCAAGGTACAAGTGGTGCTTACCAAAAGTCAGTGGTTTTGGAAAATGTGGAATTGAGACCATGTTTTTATATATCGAGCTCGTAAGTATTTTTATTAAATATTTACAGAGTTTTTGTATTAACGAATTGAAGTTTGGTTAGGAAATTTCAATGATTTGATAGTTAATTAATGAAAAAGGACTAAATTGTAAAAGTGGTAAAAGTTCAATCGTTATGGATTTTTAATTAATCAAAGGATCAATTGAGCAATTGGACCTTCTTTTGTATGTCAAACGGTGGTGGAATCCAATTGTTATCCACTAACTTTGTTAATTGAGTTTAATATTTGTTAAACATGTTTAATTAAATAAACTATGATTAATTAATTTTTAATTAAAGATATATATGAAATTAAAGAAGACAACAACCACTTTTTCCTTCTTTTACTCATATTCTTTATGAAGCAAAATAAAAAAAAAAATGGGTCTTGGAGCTATGGATGTTTGGTCCCTCAATTTGGTAAGATTTCAAATTGGTGTCTTATAATTTTTATATTTTTAAGATCATTGTAACTAGGTCTACCTAACTTGTATCTCCATTTTCAAAATTGTTAAATTTTTTAAAGTTTTCATTGATGTTAATTGATGTTTTTGAATGTTTCTGGTAGGTTTTGAAGCTTAGAAATCAAATAGGATTAAATTGTTAAGTAAATTTTGTTAGTTTGAGTTTAGGGACTAAATTGTGGATATCTTGAAATTGGCATGAAATTTTTATAAATTGTGATAATAAGAGGTTATATGTTGACATAATTGAAGTGGGTTTAAAATTTGGAGTTCAAATTTGGAAGACATAATAAGTTCGATTTTAGGGACTAAATTGAATAAAATACAAAAATTTAGGGAGCGCCTGAAAAATGAAATTAAGCTGATATATGTTTATAATTGGATGAAATAAGAGGGTTGAAATTGATAGATTAAATTTTATAATTGTATAGATCCGAAATTGGACAAAATCAAAATTAATCGAGGAAAAAGGTAAATTTGCTTATTAGTCCTTAGAGAATTGACCGTTTGTTGTTTTTCCAGGAAGTTCACATAGTATAATTGTATTTAAATTGATTTATATTTGATTTGTAAATTTTTATTTGTTTAATAATAGTTTGAATTGTGTACAATTTGGTATAACATGTGAGTTATGAACTAAAACATAGAAACATGTGAGTTCACCTTTTTACAAATCTATTAACATTCTTCTTGTGGCTAGGAAAGGTCCCCCTAGGATGATTGGCACTGTAACAGTTCGGCTTAGACCCTAGTCAGAATAGTGGTTTTGGGACCACAAATATGAGTCAGAAAAATATTTTAATATTATTTTCTATGTTTGCAGTACATAATTAAGCATGTGTAAAATTTCTGTGATTCAATTTGGTCATTTGTGTGCTTAAATTGAGAAAATGACTAAATCACATAAAATGTAAAAGTAGCTTTCTAATTGAATAATGGTAAAATTGATGTGTCTTCTTAAATGAGAGACCCTTATGTTGTAAATGGACCATTGATAAAATTAGTGGAAGGTAAAGACAATTGAATATACATGATTTATATGTTTTATAAGGGTAATATAGTTAAAAGGTATATTAATATGTTAAATAAAATAAAAGCATGAAAAATAAGCTATTATCATCATCCTTAGAGCCGAATGTGATAGAAAAAAAGAACATTTAGGTTCGGCCATTGAAGAACTTGATTAAGGTATGTTTTGGCTTCGATTTTGATAATTTCAACGTTTTTGTTATCGTTGCTTCGTATACTTCAAAATCCATGCTTCAATTTTGTGAATTGATGATGATTTTGAAATGTGCCATTAATGAAATCATAAGTTTTGTGGAGTTTGAAGATGAATTATGAAAGATATGTGATAGATTAACATAGTTTGTCTTTGAATTTTTGATGAATTTGAGTAATTTGGACTTAATTGAGAAAATAATATTTTGAAGGACTAAGTTGTGAAATAAATGAAATATATGGACTTATATGAGCATGAATAAAATTTGGCTAAGCATGGGTACAAGCAAATTATGTGTGTTTTGTGATTTTGTGAAATATGGACTAAAATGTCAAATTATGAAAATATGAAGGCCAATTTGAAATTGCCCTAAATATGTGTTTTTGGATTGAATTGAATGAATTAGTGAATAAATGAGTTAGATTTGATTATGTATAGATCAAGAACCGAAGAAAACAGACTTAGATCGTGGGAAATCAAAAGTAATTGAGTAGCCAAGTTCGTTTCTGTTTATCCGAATCCGAGGTAAGTCTATATACAAATAAATGTATTTACATTGATATGTGTATGTTTATATGTAATTTTATCATGATCAATGTATATGAGATGATGAGTACATGAAATTCGAGGAAGAATCGATAGTATAACAAAGTCCAAGAAACCTCATACGAACCTAGGAATAGATAGGATTACATATGTCATGATATAGGTTTTCGATATGTGATATCATGTAATACCACATCTGGGATGTTGGCATTAATTTGTGATATAGTGGAAGACCACGTCTGGGACGTTGGCACCGATATGAGATTTACGTGTAAGACCCTATCTGGGAAGTGGCATCGATATCTGAGTACTTGTAAGACCAAGTCTGGGATGTTGGCATTGTACGACCATTCCGAGCATTCCAAATATCCTATTTCATTCTAAATGGTTTAACGGGCAAGTCCGAGAAATGAATGACTATGTGAGTTGTATATCCGTTTTAGGTATGTTCAATGTATATGCTTTGAATAAGCATGAAAGGTAAGTTAATATGTACATAGATGCTTTGAACAAAGTGTGATATATGTATGTTTGATATATGAGCAAAAGGGATGCTTGAGATATGATATGTTGGTAAGCAATAGCAATCCAATTGAGCCAAAGAGAAATTTATGTGTATAAAATGAAGTTATGTTTATGAATTTGATTTTCTATGATTTTAATGGATTATATGATAAGTTCATTTGTATATGGCTTACTAAGCTTTTGGAAAGCTTACTTTGTGTGTGCTTGCTTTGTTTTATAGATCGTCAAATCTACTGAAGGCTTGGGAATCGTCGATGATCGTCATCACACTACTCAATCTTATTTTGGTACCTTTTTAAAGTGTATATATTAAGTATGGCATGTATAGGCTAGTTACTTTGAATTATGTTTGAGATGTGTATATAGCCATGTGATATGGCTAGATAATGGCAATATATGAATGATAAGTCATGTCTTATTATGTTTAGTTTTTGTATGGTTGATAGCAAATGAAATGGTCATATGAATGGTAAGCTTATTGATGCATGGTTAGCATATTATTGATGGTAAGTTTGTGATGGATTATACTTTAAAATGTTTGTGGTTATATTGGGTTAAATGATTCCTAAGTTGGAGTGTTTGTGATGTTTATGAATGGGTAGAAATGATGCATAATTTGATATGTTTTGGTTGCCATTTAAGTATGCAAAGATGATTGTATATGCTTATAGGTAAGACCCAAAGTGTGGGTGGCATTTTGGCCTAGCAAATGACCTATATTTTCCCACATGGTTGAGCACACCGGCGTGTGGCTCGACCGTGTCCTTCGAGATTGTAATGTAAAACAAGTCAGACTCTACCACGGGCAAGACACACGAGCATGTGACTGGCCGTGCGGTGCAAGTTAGTAGCGACCACGGGTGAGACACATGGGCGTGTCCACAGTCGTGTGGACAAGTCAGTATGTATGCCCTATTTTGACATGGGTTAGACACACGAGCGTGTTTGAGGCTGTAGGAGGCATACGGCCTGCCCACACGGGTGTGTGACTTCTGTAACTTTGAAAAAAATTTTAATTTTCGAGAATTTTTGTATGTGTTTGGTTTAGTCCCAGCCTTATTCTAAAGCATGTTAAAGGTCTCAAAGACCTATTTAAGGGACACTTTGATGTGATTCTGAAATGTTAAGTTATGATGTGAATTGTTTGTAAAAGTTTTGATTGTCAGGTAATGCCTCTTAACCCTAAATCGACGATGGTTATGGGTTAGGGGTGTTACATTTGGTTAGTATTAGAGCTACGATTTAGTTGATTCTCGGACTAACGTAGCGTATGAGAGTCTAGCTATAGATGCCATATAAATGAAATGTGATAGTGTGATGAATCCTAACGTGTAAAATGTGTTTTGTATAGTAATAGATATCGAAAGAGCAATAGCAGATGATGTTGAAAGCAATGCGCCTGCTCCCGCTCAAGGGACAATGCCATTTGATTCGAGACCGGCTACTAGCGGTCAAGAGGGAGAGGCTAAATAAGCTTTCTTCCAAATGATGTGTGAGTGGTTCACTCAGTATGTAAGAAATAATCCGGTTGTTTCGCAACCTCTGCCCCCGCCTAATCCCCATCAGACTTCTCCTATACATCTAGTTATGAACTTGAATCTGTTGAACAAACCTCCTATTGACAAAATTTGTAAGTATGGGAAAAAGAGTTTAGGGCCACAAGGGATGACGATGCCGAGAAAGCTGAATTTTGGTTAGAGAACACTATCCGGGTATTTGATGAAATGTCACTAACTCTAGAATAATGCATAAAATATGTTGTTTCTTTGTTACGAGACGTAGCCTATCAGTGGTGGAAGTCTTTGATTTCTGTGGTTCCAAAGGAACGAGTTACTTGGGAATTCTTCCAGTCTAAATTTTAGAAGGAATACATTAGCCAGAGATTCATTGATCAGAAATGAAAGGAATTATTGGAATTGAAACAGGGTTGCATGTCTGTCACCGAGTATGAAAGAGAGTTCGTGAGATTGAGTCAGTATGCTCGAGAACGTGTATCAACCAAGGCAATAATGTGTAAATGATTTGAAGATGGCCTAATATATTTGTTTGCTTGTTGGGATTATGGAAATAAAAGAGTTTGTAGTGCTTGTTGATCGAGCGTGCAACGCTGAGGCACTCGGGAAAGACAAAAGAAAAGCTAAGTTTGAAAATAGAGATGTGAGGAAGAGATTTTTGAGCAAATCATTCCAGTCTACTTTAAAGAAATTCAGAGATGAGCATAGCCGTTCAGAACTAATGTGGGATATTCAAAACCGAGAGATCGAGCTAGAACACAGTCGAATTCTAAGTTCCGGGTAAATCGATAGATAGTATGGGAAATGTCTGATCTGAACGACCTGAATGTAAGCACTATGGTAAAAGACATCCGGGAAGTTGTAGGTTGAATGGTCGAGCCTATTTCAGATGTGGATTGTTAGACCATTTCATCTGAGATTGCCCAAAATTTGTTGAGCAAGAGATTGTTCAAAATCTGAGATCTGATAATGTTTGATCTAGAGGTAAACCTTCCCGAAATACAAGAAATGTTGGTGGTAGTCAGAGAGCTACGAAAGACTCAGTTGCGAGATCTAAAGCTAGAGCACCTGCTAGAGCATATGCTAAACGAGATCGTGAAGAAGCTTAATCTCTGGATGTTATAACGGGTACATTTACTCTTTATGATACTTCTGTGATTGCATTGATAGACCCAGGTTCTACTCATTGCATTGATAGACCCAGGTTCTACTCATTCGTATATATGCATAAACTTAGTATGCAGTAAGACTTTGCCTGTAGAGTCTACTGAATTTGTTATTAGAGTATCAAACCCCTTAGGTAAAAGTGTCCTGGCTGATAAAGTATGCAAGAATTGTCCGTTGATGTTTCGAGATGTTTGTTTTCCATTGATCTGATGTTATTACCATTTGATGATTTTGATATAATTTTGGGTATGGACTGGTTGACGTTGCATGATGCTGTTGTGAATTGTAAAAGAGAGACTATTGATTTGAGATGTCAGAATAATGAAATACTTTGGATTGAATCTAATGATTTGAATGGGTTAACTATTGTGATATCTATGTTAAAGGCTCAGAGTTATGTGAAAAAGGGTTATGAAGCTTATTTTGCTTATGTAATAGACTCGAAAGTGTCAGAAAAGAAAGTTGAATCAGTGCCAGTTGTCTATGAATTCCCTGATGTATTTCCTAAAGAATTGCCGGGATTATCTCTAATACGTGAAGTTGAATTTGGTATAGAATTATTTTCGGGAAAAACTCCTATTTCGATAGCTCCGTATAGAATGGTACCAACAGAGTTGAAAGAGTTAAAGTCACAGTTGCAAGAGTTGACTGACAGAGGGTTTGTAAGACCGAGTTTCTCACCTTAGGGTGCTTCTGTTTTGTTTGTGAAAAAGAAAGATGGCACGATGAGAATGTGCATTGATTATCGTCAGTTGAACAAGGTGACTATAAAGAACAAATATCCTCTTCCCAGAATTGATGATTTATTTGATCAGCTTAAAGGAGCCACTGTGTTTTCGAAGATAGATTTGAGATCGGGATACTACCAGTTGTGGGTAAAAGATTCTGATATTTCGAAAACTGCTTTTAGAACTAGTACGGGCATTATGAGTTTTTAGTTATACCTTTTGCACTAACAAATGCTCTTGCTGTTTTTATGGATATGATGAACAGAATTTTTAGATCATACTTAGATCAATTTGTTGTAGTATTCATTGATGACATCTTTATTTATTCACGTGATGAGATTGAGTGTGCTGAGCATCTGAGTACGAACTGTGTGAGATAAGTAATTGTATGCAAAGTTCAATAAATGTGAATTCTGGCTGCGAGAAGTTGGTTTTCTGGGACATATTGTATCAGCCTCTGGAATACAAGTTGATCCTAGTAAGATTTCTGCTATTCTGGAATGGAAACCTCCGAAGAATGTGTCTGAAGTTTGTAGTTTTTTGGGACTTGCTGGTTATTATCAATTGTTTGTAAAAGGCTTTTCGATGATTGCTACTCCATTGACAAGATTGCTTCAGAAAGATATGAAGTTTGAATGGTCTGAAAAATATCGGAAAAGCTTTGATCAGTTGAAAACTTTGTTGACTGAAGCTCTAGCTTTGGTACAACCAGAATGGGGTAAAGAATTTGTGATCTATAGTGATGCTTCGTTGAATGGTCTGGGATGTGTTTTAATGCAAGAAGAAAAGTTATAGCTTACGCCTCGAGACAATTAAAGCCGCATGAAAAGAATTATCCGACACACAACCTTGAGCTAGCTGCGATTGTCTTTGCATTACAGATTTGGCGCCATTATCTTTTTGATGAGAAATGCCACGTGTTTTCAGATCATAAAAGTTTAAAGTACCTGATGACTCAGAAAGACTTGAATTTGCGACAGAGAAGATGGTTAGAGTTGTTGAAAGATTACAAGCTTGTGATAGATTATCATCCGGGTAAGGAAAATGTTGTTACTGATGCATTGAGTCAGAAATCACTGTTTGCGTTGTGTGCTATGAATGCTCATTTGGACTTGTCTGATGATGGTACAGTTTTGGCGGAATTGAAAGAGAAACCGTTGTTTTTACAACAAATATGTGATGCTCAGAAAGTTGATAATGACTTGTTAGCAAAGCAAGCTCAATGTGATTCGAATTCTGATGTTGTTTGAGGTTTAGAAATCGAATATATGTTCTGAAAATTTTGAGTTAATTTAGATGATTTTGAAAAAAGCTCATAGCTCGGTTATCTGTTCATCCGAGTAGTACAAAGATGTATCATGATTTGAAGCAACACTATTGGTGGTCTGGTATGAAACAAGACATATCTAACTTTGTTTCGAAATGTTTAGTCTTTTAGCAAGTTAAAGCTGAACATCAGGTTCTGTCTGGTTCGCTGCAACTGATTTTGAATTCCGAGTGGAAATGGGATAGAGTGACGACGGACTTTGTTTCTGGATTGCCATTGACTCCAAGAAAGAAAGATGCAATTTGGGTCGTAGTTGATCGACTGATGAAATTTGTCAATTTTATTCCAGTGCGATCCGATTACTCACTTGATAAGTTAGCTGAACTTTACATTTCTGATATTGTGAGATTGCACGGAGTACCATTGTCTATTGTATCTGATAGAGATCTGAGATTCACATCGTGGTTTTGGAAGAAACTGCAAGATGCTTTAGGTATGAAACTACACTTTAACACTACTTTCCATCCGCAAACAGATGGCCAGTCTGATCGGATTATTCAGATTCTTGAGGATATGTTGAGATGTTGCATTCTTGAGTTTAACGGTACGTGGGAACAGTATTTTTCATTGATTGAATTTGCGTACAATAATAGTTTTCAGTCGAGCATTAAAATGACACCTTACGAAGCTTTGTATGGACGCAAAAATGTAGAATACCTCTGTATTGGACCGAGCTCAGTGAAAGTAAGATACACGGGGTCGATTTGATAAAAGACACTAAATAGAAAGTGAAAGTAATCCGTAATAGTTTGAAAGCAGCGTCTGATTGTCAGAAGTCCTATGTAGACTTGAAAAGAAAGGACATTGAATTTGAAATTGGTGATAAAGTATTTTTGAAAGTATCTCCATGGAAGAAAGTTCTCCGATTCGAACGTAAAGGCAAATTGAGTCTGAGGTTCATCGGACCGTATGAAATCATTGAGCGTAGCGGACCTGTAGCTTATAGACTGTTATTGCCACCAGAGTTGGAAAAGATTCACAATGTATTCCATGTTTCGATGCTTCGTAGATACCAATCCGATCCCTCACATGTGATTACTCCATCTAAAATTGAAATTCGATCCGATATGACTTATGAAGAAGAACCGAACCGTATTTTAGCTCTTAAAGTGAAAGAATTGTGAAAAAAAATCTCTTTAGTGAAAGTGTTATGGCATCGACACGGGGTTGAAGAGGCTACGTGGGAGCCTAAAGATACAGTGAGACAATAATATCCGAACCTATTCAACGGTAAGGTTTTCGGGGACGAAAATCCCTAAGGGGGAGAAATGTAACAGTTCTGTTTAGACCCTAATCAAAATAGTGGTTTCGAGAACACAAATTTGAGTCAAAAAATATTTTAATATTATTTTATGTGTCTGCAATATATGATTAAACATGTGTAAAATTTTTTGATTTAATTTGGTCATTTGTGTGCTTAAATTGAAAAAGGACTAAATTGCATAAAATGTAAAAGTAGCTTTCTAATTGAATAATGGCCAAATTGATGTGTCTTCTTAAATGAGAAGTCCTTATGTTGTAAATGGACCATTGATAAATTAGTGGACGGTAAAGACCATTGAATATACATGATTTATATGTTTTATAATAAGGGTAATATAGTAAAAAGGTATATTAATATGTTAAATAAAATAAAAGCATAAAAAATAAGCTATTATCATCATCCTTAGTGCCGAATGTGATAGAAAAAGAAGAAAATTTAGGTTCGGCCATTGAAGAACTTGATTAAGGTATGTTTTGGCTTCGATTTTTGATAATTTCTACGTTTTTGTAATCGTTGCTTCATATACTTCAAAACCCATGCTTCAATTTTGTGAATTGATGATGATTTTGAAATGTGCCATTGATGAAATCATAAGTTTTGTGGAGTTTAAAGATGAATTATGAAAGATATGTGATAGATTAACATAGTTTGTCTTTGAATTTTTGATGAATTTGAGTAATTTGGACTTAATTGAGAAAATAATATTTTGAAGGACTAAATTTTGAAATAAATGAAATATATGGACTTATATGAGCATGAATAAAATTTGGCTAAGCATGGGTACAAGCAAATTATGTGAATTTTGTGATTTTGTGAAATAAGGACTAAAATGTCAAATTGTGACAATATGAGGGCCAATTTGTAAATTGCCCTAAATATGTGTTTTTGGATTGAATTGAATGAATTAGTGAATAAATGAGTTAAATTTGAATATGTATAGATCAAGAACCAAAGAAAACGGACTTAGATCGTGGGAAATCAAAAGTAATTGAGCAACCGAGTTCGTTTCTGTTTATCCGAATCCGAGGTAAGTCTATATACAAATAAATGTATTTACATTGATATGTGTATGTTTATATGAAATTTATCATGATCAATGTATATGAGATGATGAGTACATGAAATCTGAGGAAGAATCGATAGTATAACAAAGTCCGAGAAGCCCCGTACGAACTCAAGAATAGATAGGATTACATATGTCATGACATAGGTTTCGATATGTGATATCATGTAAGACCACATCTGGGACGTTGGCATTGATTTGTGATATCATGTAAGACCACATCTTGGACGTTGGCATCGATATAAGATTTACGTGTAAGACCTTGTCTGGGATAGTGGCATCGATATCTGAGTACTTGTAAGACCACGTCTGGGACGTTGGCATTGTACGACCATTCCGAGAATTTCAAATATCTTATTTGATTTCGAATGGTTCAATGGGAAAGTCCGAGAAATGAATGACTATGTGAGTTGTATATCTGTTTCAGGTATATTCGATGTATATGCTTTGAATAAGCATGAAAGGCAAGTTCATATGTACATAAATGCTTTGAACGAAGTGTGATATATGTATGTTTGATATATGAGCAAAAGTGATGTTTGAGATATGATATGTTTGTAAGTAATGGCAATCCAATTAAGCCAAAGAGAAATCTATGTGTATAAAATGAAGTTATGTTTATGAATTTGATTTGCCATGATTTTAATTGATTATATGATAAGTTTATTTGTATATGGCTTACTAAGCTTTTGCAAAGCTTACTTTGTGTGTGCTTGCTTTGTTTTATAGATTGTCAAAGCTTCAAGGCTTGGGAATTATCGAGGATAGTCGTCACACTACTCAATCTTATTTTGGTACCTTTTTAAAGTGTAAATACTAAGTATGACATGTATAGGCTAGTTACTTTGAATTATGTTTGATATGTGTATATAGCCATGTGATATGGCTATATAATGGAAATATATGAATGATTAGTCATGTCTTATGATGTTTAGTTTTGGTATGGTTGATAACAAATGAAATGGTCATATGAATGGTAAGCTTATTGATGCACGGTTAGCATATTATTGATGGTAAGTTTGTGATGGATTATACTTTAAAATGTTTGTGGTTATATTGAGTTAAATGATTCCTAAGTTGGAGTGTTTGTGATGTTTATGAATAGGTAGAAATGATGCAAAATTTGATATGTTTTTGTAACACCCCAAACTCGGCCCATGCGTCAGGATCGAATCTGGTATGCTACGGGTTGAATCTTGAAAACTTTACTCCGACGGGTTTTGGAAAAACTTAATTTGTTATAGCCGAATAATCTATTAAAAGTGAAAATTTGAAAATAAATTTAAACCTCTGCGTGGGTCATGTTTGAAAAGCCCATTTGTCATTTTACTTTATAATTAAGACTTTGGAAAAAAAAAAACATAAGTTTATTAAAACCTAACAAAGAGAAATAATATAAAACCCTAAATGATGGAGGCCTTATTACAAGAAAATATCTCCAAAATTAAACCTTAAAAAACAACTGAAAGTAGTCTATGAAGATAAAAGACTTGATGGCCCTCGAGTCCGCCTTGGCTCCCATGTCCACGAATCAACGCTCATCCGAAAAGTGGGAAAACAAAAGGGTGAGTCACAAAGACTCAGTGCAAATCCAAATCACATAAAAGCCTTGGGCCCATTAAACACATTATGGGCCTTGGCCCATACACAAAGGCAACAGAATATTTCATGCAATATGGCCCATCCCAAAACCTAAGAGTCCATCCTCTACACCCCAACCCTTACCAACCATCACACATCAGGGATTTCTACAATCGACCGACCAACCTTTACACGCCAATTTGATAGTCATGCTGTCGATTGTAATATTTAGGAATCAGGATATCAAGGTAAGGTGGCATAGCCAACGATCACTATTATGACCTAAATACATGCTCTTCCCCTTCATCAAATCAAACCCATATCCCATGCATAACCCATATCCCATGCATACACACATATCATATCAAAAGCACTAAATCATTTACTAGATAACAGGATAACACGTACATCGATACCCATAAAGATAATACTATGTTTACGTACCTGGCATTCCTAGCCCAACCCCTATGGGTTATTCGACTGTCACACAGCCTTTTCGGGCTTTTCAGCCCATAATAGATATTATACAGGAGACTTAAGTGATAAAGATCTACACACCTGATTACTGACAAGATAATATTGTCAAAGTCGATACTATCGGAATCCACTACGGTTGCTAATAGCCTAAGATTCTGCTCTGACGCTGGTCCACAACTTGGTGGCCAATCACGAACAGCAGACACCGCGCGTTTCTTGAACTTTGGGGCTACAACTATAGATCCAACCCCTTCCTTTGATTTGTTGACATTCGAATCCATGAATAATCTTGGTTAGGAGGTACTATAACGATGGCTTAACGAAATGATTGGTTAAGGCATGAATAACAAAAAGAAACCAATTGATACTCTTAAGGAGAATCAAAATCCTTACCGTGAAATCCCGAAATCAAAGACTAATGATTTCTGGCTTTTAGATCTTCTTGATCTACTTCACTTCTCGAATGTCGCCAAGCATATAAAATACATGAAACCATTAAACCATTAGCCTTTCGACTTTATCTTCAAAAATTGAAAGAGACCTTAAAGATAACAAGAATCGACACTTACCCTACTAAAGAGAATTCGGCTACTCCCTGGGAATTCTGGCTTTTGAGATGATCAACGAGAAGAGATGATCTCAAGAGATCTATGAAGATTCACGGCTTAATGAAGAAATCAAATGGGGCCTATGATTTTGGCTTAATGGAGAAATTGACACAAGAGGAAAAAGAATGAAGAAGAGAATGAAATAAGAGGTTTCGGCTTCTGAAGGAATCAAAAGAGAAGAACTTGCAGAGAAAGACTAAGAGTTTTGGCACAGCGAATGAGGGAAAGAATAGGGTTCAAATGCCGAAATTGAAGAGATCCCACCCCTATTTATAGAGAATTTCGGCACCCATATATATTCTAAAATAAATAAATAAATAAATAAATAAAATAAACCTACACTCCTTAATTGACTCAAACTCATCACCAATTAAATTCCTTTATTATCTCTAAATTTTATCTTCATCCTCATCCAAAAATTCCTTTATTTAGCTAAAAATCCAATTTGAATTACATTCAAATTGCTTCCCCAACAATGACCACCCTTTGGTGTTTCACCACCCAAACACCTTCCCCATCCAAAGAAAGAAAATATCAAGTTAATGTGCACAAGGCAACTCGAACTCAAGAACTGCAGTGCCACAACACGCTTCTTGCCATCGCACCACAACTTTGCTTGTGACATGTTCCATTCTCGACTTCTTTTAAAGCCTATTTCCAAAGAATCAATTACCCAAAGAAATCTAAAAAAACAATAGCAAACACTCAGCTTCAAACCTCCGACCTCTTCACTACGACACACGCCCCTGCCATCGTGTTGCTTATTTTATTTGGGTCATATTTCCTCCCTAATTAATTATAACCCTTTCGCCACGCCCAAGTTTACTAAAAACCAACATCGCCGACTAGAACCTTGCTCCCCCTCCTGCTCCTAACACCCTTGCCATCGGGCCACCTGCTTTTGTGTTGTAAATCAGCAACAACTAATTATAAGGCCTAAACTCCAGCCTTCATACTAACTTATGCGCAATAAAAATTATTGCCAAGTCCAAGACTTGAACCTTTGACCACCAACTTATATAGAACGCCCAAGGCCACTCGACCACCTACTTTCTTGTGCCATCTTTTAACCCAAAAATATTGTAAAAGCCTTTTTACTAACACCAACCTCACTTAATGGTAAAAATAATTTTTTTCTAAAGCCTTAGATCGAGCCTAGGACTTTTCCAACACTACCAACCCTTCCTAAATCACCTAAATATTAAACTAAACATGAAATCATAATTTTTTTAATCACACCTAATTCATTATTCCCTTTCTTTTTTTTAACAACAAAATCCATTCTCTCGACACACGAACCCATTTATTCTAGGCCCAAATTCAGGGTGTTACAATTCTACCCTCCTTAAAGAAATTTTGTCCTCGAAATTTCCAATAACTAATAATCATACTACCTAAGTCCCACCACTATACTTTCTCTGCACTCTAATTCTAAAGCCAAAATAAACACTTAGTATACTATGATAGGGTACGCACCATTATTCACATTTGGAGCGTCTCCGTCCCCTTGGCGATGTACTGCATAGACCAAAGCTAGCTGCCTCACCTCAGCATAACCTGCACCTTGGCCTGGTGCTCCACGACCCCGATCGAAACCGTTACCACCTCTGGCTGAACCTCGACCTCTTTGTGGCTGCTGACCTCCTCTACCAGACTGGGTATTTCCTTGGCTTGTGGGCCCTTTACTATTCCGTTGCTGCAGTAGTTTCTAATCTCATGGTCTGTAGATCCACACCTGAAACACTTCCCACTACTCATCCAACACTCACCCCAATGAGGTTTACCGCACCGAACACACTTCTGCGTCTGGCTAGCTATAGCAGGTCTCTCAACCTGACTTAGTCCATCCGACCTAGACTTTTTCTGAGTACGTCCAGCTGACTCTGATGGTCCAAAATTCCTCTTATTCCCACTTCTATCCCGGTTTAGCTTCTCTGTCTGCTTTACCTCCTCAGCTATCTTAGCCTTTTCCACCAGGACAGCGAACTCCTTCTCCCGCTATGGGGCTATCAACACACGCAGATCATCTCTCAAACCATCTTCAAACCGAACACAATGTTCATGGTCTGTGGCCACCATTCCTCGAGCATAATGGCTAAGGCGCAAGAATTTCGCCTCATACGTAGCCACCGACCTACTACCTTGAACCAAATTCAGAAATGCTCTGTGCTGCGCATCCACATAACTTGTCCTGATGTACTTACTTTGGAATGTCATTTTGAAGAAATCCCTGTGATACGGCCACCATCGACTATCCTTAACCGTCAGCCACCACTGGTATGCTTCGTCTCGCAGGAGAGATACGACTCTTTTCAGCTTTTCCTCCTCTGTGAGATCCAGATCATCCATTATACGTTCCACTACCTCCAACCAAAGGCTTGCTCAGACTCGGGGCTATTCTGGAAATCCCTCTGAACATCTCTGCCCCATTGGCTCTTAGTCGTTCCGATATAGATTTTCAAACTCCTAGGCCCATGCCTGCCCCAACAACCCTTTCTAACACCCTTAACATCGCCTGAGATACCGTATCATCTCCGGTCATCTGGTCCTAAAATTTTCCTCCACAAATGGCAGACGGCATCTCGCTTCTCGACACGTGGCTGGACCTACTAGTTTCGACATACTATCCTACCCTACCACGACCACGGCGGACGTCCTCGACCCCTTGTACTCATTCTTTCGATCGACATTTATTTGATTAAGAATTTTATGAATAATTAATTTTTCCACTTATTAACCGCGAACAATCTTATGTAAAATCATTTCAATAGTAGTTCTTTCAATTCAGATATATCTACGGGTTTAGTTCTCAAGTCGATACTTCCTAGTCCTAGAGTTCACCTTCACCAACATTCAAAGACACATCAATCATAAAAAAAATTTTATAAACTTACATTCACCACCTTGGGGTATTTTCACCGTTTCACTACCCAGGGGTATTTTCGTAATTTTACCTACAAGGGTATTTTCGTAATTTTTTCAAAATAGTGCATCTTGGTGATGTTTCAAAATAAGAGTATTTTGGTAATTTCGTGAAGCAAATGTATTTTGGTAATTTTGTAATCTGAGGTATTTCGGTAATTTTACAATTCAGGGGTATTTTGGTAATTTTATAATCTAGGGGTATTTTGGTAATTTTACAATCTAGGGGTATTTTGGTCATTTTTTAAATTAGGGGTAATTTGGTAATTTTCCAAACCAGGATATTTTAGTAATTTTAGAAAATAGGGTGGCTGGTCCCTTTCGGGTTTTAGTTATAAATTGTTGGCCTGTCAACAAGTCCTCGTAGCTAAGGTGAACAGTCACTACGCACCAGGTAGGATTCCAGAAAAGAGGTGAGTCACTAGGACTACTTAAATACCAAGCTCTCCCTGAATCTAATCCTAGACATGCGTGTGCCTGTTGCCACACCCTAATCTCGCGACTTGTTTACAGGTTTGTTTGGTTGGATTAAATCTTATGAATTTAAAGAGTGATTTAAACTAAGCCTAAAGTCCATCAATATCTAATATACTAGCCTACGTCCATCAAGCCCATTAAGCCCACATGTATATCACAACAAGAGTTTGGAATACTTACCTGTGTGGATTGAGTGTCAGTAGACTTGAGGACCATATCCCAACCAAACTTTTATAAACCACTATTGGACCCATTTCACAGCCCGAGTTTTGAACTGGGCTCTGATACCAAAAACGTAACACCCCAAACCCACCCATGCGTCAGGACTGGATTTGGTATGCTACAGGTTGAATCTTGAAAACTTTACTCCGATGGGTTTTGGAAAAACTTAATTTGTTATAGTCGAATAATCTATTAAGAGTAAAATTTTGAAAATAACTTTAAACCTCTGCGTGGGTCATGTTTGAAAAGCCTATTTGTCATTTTACTTTATAATTAAGACTTTGGAAAAAAAATAAGTTTATTAAAACCTAACAAAGAGAAATAATATAAAACCCTAAATGATGGAGGCCTTATTACAAGAAAATATCCCAAAAATTAAACCTTAAAAAACAACTAAAAGTAGTTTATGAAGATAAAAGACTTGATGGCCCCTCGAGTCTGCCTCGGCTCCCATGTCCACGAATCACTGCTCATTTGAAAAGTGGGAAAAACAAAAGGGTGAGTCACAAAGACTCAGTGTGTAAATCCTGAAATCACATAAAAGCCTTGGGCCCACAAACACATTATGGGCCTTGGCCCATACACAAAGGCAACAGAATATTTCATGCAATATGGCCCATCCCAAAACCTAAGAGTCCATCCTCTACATGCCAACCCTTACCAACCATCACACCTCGAGGATTTCTACAATCGACCCACCAACCTTTACACGCCAATTTGACAGTCATGCTGTTGATTATAATATTCAGGAATCAGGATATCAGGATAAGGTGGCATAGCCAATGATCACTATTATGACCTAAATACATGATCTTACCCTTCATCAAATCAAACCCATATCCCATGCATACACACATGTCATATCAAAAGCACTAAATCATTTACTGGATAACAGGATAACATGTACATCAATACACATAGAGATAATACTATGTTTACGTGCCTGACATTCCTAGCCCAACCCATTATGGGTTATTCGACTGTCACACAACCTTTTTGGCTTTTCAGCCCATAATAGATATTATACAAGAGACTTAAGTGATAAAGATCTACACACCTGATTACTGACAAGATAATATTGTCAAAGTCGGCACTATCGAAATCTGCTACGGTTGCTAATAGCCTAAGAATCTGCTCTGACACTGATCCACAACCCGGTGGCTAATCATGAACAGCAGACACCGCGCGTTTCTTAAACTTTGGGGCTGCAACTACAGATCCAACCCCTTCCTTTGATTTGCTGACATTTGAATCCATGAATGATCTTGGTTAGGAGGTACTATAACGATTACTTAATGAAACGATTGGTTAAGGCACGAATAACAAAAAGAAACCAATTGATACTCTTAAGGAGAATCGAAATCCTTACCGTGAAATCCCAAAATCAGAGACTAACGATTTCTGACTTTTAGATATACTTGATCTACTTCACTTCTCGGATGTCGCCAAACACATAAAATACATGAAACTATTAAACCATTAGCCTTTCGGCTTTATCTTCAAAAACTGAAAGAGACCTTAAAGATAACAAGAATCGACACTTACCCTACTAGAGAGAATTCGGCTACTCCCTGGGAATTCTGGCTTTTGAGATGATCAACGAGAAGAGATGATCTCAAGAGATCTATGAAGATTTGGCTTAATGAAGAAATCAAATTGGGTCTATGATTTTGGCTTAATGGAGAAATAGACACAAGAGGAAAAAGAATGAAGAAGAGAATGAAATAAGAGGTTTCGGCTTCTGAAGGAATCAAAAGAGAAGAACTTGCAGAGAAAGACTAAGAGTTTCGACACAGCGAATGAGGGAAAGAATAGGGTTCAAATACCAGAATTGAAGAGATCCCAGCCCTATTTATAGAGAATTTCGACACCCATATATATTTTAAAATAAATAAATAAATAAATAAATAAATAAATAAAATAAACCTACACTCCCTAATTGACTCAAACTTATCACCAATTAAATTCCTTTATTATCTCTAAATTTTATCTTCATCCTCATCCAAAAATTCCTTTGTTTAGCCAAAAATCCAATTTGAATTACATTCAAATTGCTTCCCTCGAATAGCAGCCACCTTTTGGTGTTTCAGTCCACTCAAACACCTTCCCCACGCTAGCAACAAAATATTAAGTTAATATGCACAAGGCAACTCAAACTCGCAACCTGCAGGTGCTACAACACACTTCTTGCCACAGCACCACAACTTTGCTTGTGACATGTTCCATTCTCGACTTCTTTTAAAGCCTATTTCCCAGCAACTGAATTACCCAAAGAAATCTAAAAAAACAATAGCAAACACCCAGCTTTGAACCTCTGACCTCTTCACTACGACACACGTCCCTTGCCACTACGCCACTTATTTTATTTGGGTCATATTTCCTCCCTAATTAATTATAACCCTTTCTGCCACGCTCCAACTTTACTAAAAAAAAAAACCAACATCGCCACGACTAGAACCTTGCTCCCCCTCCAACTCCTAACGCCCTTGCCACTGGGCCAGTCGTTTCTTTGTGTTGTAAATCAGTAACAACTAATTATAAGGCCTAAATTCTAGCCTTCATACTAACTTATGTGCAATAAAAATTATTGCCAGGTCCAAGACTTGAACCTTTGACCACCAGCTTATATAGAACGCCCAAGGCCACTAGACCACCTACTTCCTTGTGCCATCTTTTAACCCAAAAATATTTTAAAAGCCTTTTTACTAACACCAACCTCACTTAATGGTAAAAATAATTTTTTTTCTAAAGCCTTAGATCGAGCCTAGGACTTTTCCAACACTACCAACCCTTCCTAAATCACCTAAAAATTAAACTAAACATGAAATCATAATTTTTTTAATCACACTTAATTCATTATTCCCTTTCTTTTTTTTAATGACAAAATCCATTCTCTCGACACACGAACCCATTTATTCTAGGCCCAAATTTAGGGTGTTATAGTTTTGGTTGCCATTTAGGTATTGAAAGATGATTGTATATGCTTATAGGTGAGACCCAAAGTGTGGGTGGCATTTTGGCCTAGAAAATGGCCTATATTTGCCCACACGATTGAGCACACGGGCTTGTGGCTCGATCGTGTCCTTTGAGATTGCAATGTAAAACAAGTCAGACTCGACCACGGGCAAGACACATGGGCGTGTGACTGGCCGTGTGGTGCAAGTCAGTAGCGACCACGGTGAGACGCACGGGCGTGTCCACGGCGTGTGGACAAGACAGTATGTATGCCCTATTTTGGCACGGCTTAGACATACAGATGTGTATGAGGCCGTGGGAGGCACACGGCCTACCCACACGGTGTGTGACCTCTGTAACTTTGAAAAAAATTTTAATTTCTGAGAATTTTTGGATGTGTTTGATTTAGTCCCGACCCTATTCTAAAGCATGTTAAAGGTCTCAAAGATTTATTTAAGGTACACTTTGATGTGATTATGAAATGTTAAGTTATGATGTGAATTGTTCGTAAAAGTTTTGATTGTCAGGTAATGCCTCTTAACCCTAAATCAAAGATGGTTATGGGTTAGGGGTGTTACTGGCACTTTCTTATCTACTTCAAAATCTAAAACAATGAAATCAGTAGGAAAAAATAAACTTATCTACTCTTACCAAAACATCCTCAATCTTTCCTTATGGGTATGCTAAAGATCGATCCGCCAATTGGAGTGTCAAAGTTGTAGGTCTTACTTCACCTATTCCCGACAGCTTGAAAATAGATTGATGCTTGCTCCTAAGTCACATAAAGCTTTACCACATTAAGATTCTCCAATATTACATGGCATAATAAAGCTTCTAGGGTCCTTCGGTTTAGAGGTAGCTTGTTCTGTAAGAACACACTGCACTCCTTCGTTAGTGCTAAAGTTTCATACTTATTGAGTCTCTCCTTCATGAACTTGACATAGTTCAAAATTTATTGTAAAGCCTCCATCAGTGGGATGTTGATGTGAAGTTGCTTTTAAACATCCAAAAACTTCTTGAATTGCACCTTTTGTTTCTGCTTAATTGGTTGGAATTTTTTAGGATATAGAGGTGTTGGAACTTTGGCCTAGACTGGATAACTTTCTAAGGAGATAAATTAGCATCTAAAGAAGGTGTTAGCTTACCAGAATATACTAGTTTAGATTTTACCTCATTAGACTTTGTAACTTCTGGCTCTTCTAGTGCAGGAATTTCAATTGTTGGTTGACTTTCCTCCTTCTCAATAGGTTCATCTTCAACCACAACTTCTTTGGGTTCTAAAGTCTTACCACTTCATAAAGCAACTACCTTGAAATATTCCTTACTCA
This sequence comes from Gossypium rotundifolium, assembly GCA_025506655.1. Lineage (NCBI taxonomy): Eukaryota > Viridiplantae > Streptophyta > Magnoliopsida > Malvales > Malvaceae > Gossypium > Gossypium rotundifolium. Next base: position 64,278,564 of record CP106732.1, on the reverse strand, counting down.
AATTCCTTGTATTTTCTATATCGCTCGGCAAGGCTCCTTACGGTCTATTACAAAGCTTCGTAGCTAATTACCCATTTGGTTCTCTAAATTTTTCAATGTTGTCGCTTGGCTTTGGATTAAGGCATCATTCTTTGTCATGTACGCCTTCAAAAAAGTCTCCAAACTATTAAATGATTTAGCTTGAGGTGGTTTTGAAACTTGTTGATTGAGCCCTTAAGGTTGACTTGGTCTATGTTGCATGTAAGTGTTGTTCGGTCCATTTCCTTGGTTATTCCAAGAAAAATTTGGATGGGTTTGCCATGAAGGATTATAGAAATTGAACTGTGGTCTTTGTCCATTTCTGTTTTGATGTCGATTCCCTACACAATAAATCAACTCAAGATTTGATGGAAAATTCTCGAAAGAATGACCGCCTCCATAATATACGCAGGAAACAACATCAAATTGACTAGGTGGTTGAGCTACAACAGGATTAAAATCATTAGTAGTAACACCGGTTATCTTAAAGGAATCACTCACCTCCATGAATAGTCAAAGGTGAATGTGTGGATCTTCTGTGGGCATACCACTAAACTGGCCCATGGTTTGAAGCATCTAAAATATCACAGGCTTCAATTCAAACTGCGATGCCTCGATCTTCGGTCTCCTAATTCCCATATTTAACTCATTAAAAAAGGGTACAACATACTGTCTTATAGCTCAGTCCCTATCATTAACAATAAGGTTAGGATTGTGAACATTAGCGGCTCCATTCCCTTGATCATCATTTTGATTTCCAAGGTCCATTTAAGTTTTTCTTTAGGTTATTCTTTCTCATCTTCTTTGTCTAAATGTCCGCTCGATTTCAGGATCTACAGGTAATAAATTGATATTTCAAGCTATGCTCATAAACACTTGAAAAATAAATCACAAAAAGTTAAAAAATTAAGAATTACAAATTGATTAGTAAAGTTAGAAATAAAATAGAATAAAATACAAGCCAAATTGCAAAGAAGAATTTCACAAAAATGACTAAGACAACAATCCTCGACAATAGCGCCAAAAACTTGTAATGCGTGGTTTGTGCAAGTGTACACAGTCGTTTCATGTAATAAGTAAGTAAAAGAGTTATCGTCTCCACAGGGACTATATATGTTAATCAATTAATTGTAAAATTGAGAATTTACAAGTTGGTAGAAAGACACAATATTTTTGAGATGATTGATTGTTAAATTAAATTAAATTAAATTAACGCAAAGTGATCCCTAATGCAAATTAATCTAAATTTAATGTATGCAATAGAATGAATGAGATGGGTTTAGCAACAAATCCACAAACTCCAACAATCAATAACATGAACAGGCTAGAATAGTTACATCTATCAACTTAGTTCATTTTTATCATGCTTAATAATGTTCTGGAAAATATTCCATGGAAAATCAATCTTTTATAAGCTTGAAACCAATATTAAGTCCTTTCAGAATCTTTTACTTAGAAAAATATGCAAAATATGCATATAACTAATCATATTTAACTAAGGTTTCTTAAAATTCATGTGAAGTAACAAGGACAGACTAGGTTTGAAACAATTTAATCACATAAACCTAATAACTTTACAAGATAATAGAGCTCTCTCGAGTTATTATGAACCTTTAATTTAGTCAGGCTAGTCTCTAAATTAAGCGCACACTTTTCAATTATTGTGTCCATTAATCGTTGTCTACCTAGGATCGTTCAACTAACTCTAATGCATTCAATCATGTATGAATGAAATACATGCTTGAGTTTAATTGGAAACATGAACGATTGAGGCACAGAACATCATTAACACAATTTAACTAAACTTTATTGAATTAATGCAATCATTCTAGCTAAACAAATTTAAGCTACCATTGTTGATGAAAAGATAACAAAACAAGTTGCAAACATGATTATGATAAAAAAAATAAAGATAAGGGAGAATAAACTCTAATTGATTCGACAGTCTCGTGGAATTTGATCGAAATGGCTTTCTCCAATCCTTGTGTTTGCTCCTTCGCAAGTTGCTTCTCAAGGTGGCCAGCCAAGAGTGTGCCTTTTCAAGGATTTGTTGGCTAAGGGAAAGGGAAAATATGGATGCTTATGCATGGAAAGGAAAAGTATAAATGGTAAAATGAAATAAGAGTGAGAGATGAGGGATGATGGATATGAGGAATAGGAGTGTGTATTTATAGTGAAGGTTGGCCGGACACACATTGCGGAAGGAAATGGTTTGTTGGTTGCTTGATTCAAGCATGAAATCATGCTTGAATCAAGCAAGGGTACGGAAAGTTTCAACAACAAATCTTGTGGGCTATTTTCTGAGTTATTTGCAAGTGTAGGGATCTCCAGTAAATCCCCCAAAATTGAATTTTGGGCTGTTCACAAATACTTTTCGAATTGGACTTGTTTTCCCTTGTTTGGACGGTTTGGTGACCCTATTGTTTACCAGACTTTTCAATCAATTTATCCATCTTCAATTGGATCAAATCAACTTCTTCATGACCCATTTTTCACATGTGTGTTGTCTATATAGAGTGAATTTGGTCATGACCATGTAACTTTATTTAATAAATAAATCATGCATAATTTCCTTGGTCCAACTGCATTAAATAATATCAAGATTAAAATGTAGCATAAAATAATTAAATTATGCACGAAGTTAATGTAAAATAGCATAAAATTACATAATTTATTAAATCATGCCTATTAATGAAATTTAAACAAAATTCACCCAATTATTGATCAATTACTCAGAATTAATATTATTTTTAAGTAAAAAGGTGCCAATAACAACTATAAAAACTCTATATAAATTAGGGTTTACAGTCAAGGTTGAGCATCAAGTTTCGTCCAAAATGTTATACCCCTTAGAGATATTGAAATGGAAGTGGGAGAAAGTTTCAATTGATTTTGATTTTGGTTTACCACCCACATCCTTAAGGAAGTGTGTGATTTGGGTAATTGTGGATAGAATCACCAAATCAGCTCACTGTATTACAATTCAGACATATTATTCCTTGGAGAAATTGGTGGAGCTTTATATTGCCAAGATAGTACGCCTTCATTGGATTCCTTCATCCATCATGTCAGATAGAGATCTAAGGTTCACATGTAGATTATTAAAGCAATTGAAAGAATCCCTTGGAACTAAGCTCTATTTTAGCATAGCAATTAAAAGATATGCTGGGAAGTTGTGTACTTGATTTTGACTTAGGGTGGGATAGATACCTTCCTTTTGGCAGAGTTTGCATACAACAATAGCTATCATTCTGGCCTCGATATGTCTCCTTTTGAAGCCCTATTTTTGCATGTAAAATAACTAATGCAATTGTGCAAGTGAACACGCCATTTAAGTAATAAAGTGATAAGTAAGTATCGTCTCCACAGGGATTGAAAATTGGTATGAAATTGAGTATGTAAGTATAATACAACTAATTTTACCAAAATATCAAGAAATAATCTCAGAGTGAAGAAGAAACTAGAATAATGAATTACTGAAGTTAAATGATAAAGAACAAAGAATTGATATAGCAAATAAAATGATGTGGCAATTCATAGAGAATATCAAGAGTATTTTTATTGTTGAATGAATAGGGTTGGAATTATTCAAAAGAAATGTTCAAGATAATGCCATGGAAAAATATTGTCTAATCTACTGCCCTAAGATTCACTAATGCAACCTGCCTCTTTCGATAGCTAGATCTTAAGCTAAAAATCTAAGTTCATATACGTCTTCAGTAGTTGGGATTGATAACTACAATGAACATCCTCTCTGTACAACTTGCAACATCTATGTTTAGAGCGTTACAAATATTCTGTCGAGTATTTGCTTGCATCAAACAATTCAAGATCCAGTATTCTTAACCTTTTTAGAATTAAAAACACCTAAGAGCATAGCATACATTCAACTATGTCTAGAGCTTGTATACATGTATTTAAAATAAGCATGAATCGAATGTAACGGTGATATAAACAATCTCAAATCCTAAGCATTAAAGATGATAAAACATTCACCCAAACAACTCCAACCCAGAAAAGGTTTAGTTTAGGGGTAGAAAAGTAAACATCAAAATAGAATCATTCATCAATATTTCTCAATTAATTTCAAATCACAAAAAATTCAATCTAGAAAAAATAAAGACAAAATTGTAGAAAGTTAATTTCACACTCCAGCTTATTTTTTATCTTCCGATTGTGCGTGAATCCAGGATAGATTTCTTTTCCCCTTCCTCACGTCTGTATTCTGCTCTCTTTTAAGCTGCTACCTTTTCTTTGTCTAGAATTCTCCAATAGAGTTCTTCTTTGCACAAAGAGAGAGAATTTTTGTCACCAGTCCCTTTCTCACACTGATTCTCCTCTCTTCTTTCTTCTTCTTTCTCATTCTTTTATTGGGTAGATCCATTCCACCTCAGCACACATTTTTTATTTCGCTTTTTAGGTTGGTTTTTCTGGTACATGCACAACTGGTTGAGAGTGACTTGGTTAAAGTGCTGAGTCATCTTCTCGGAATTGCCATGGCAATTCTATTGGAAATCAATCTTACCATTTGCCACGGTAATATTTCATTTTCCTTATTTTCCTTCTTTGTCTTCTTTGTCTTCTTTCTTTTCTTCTTCTTACACATGTGTTCACACGAAACCACACCTTTCCTCCTCAATTGATAAAAGAAACAAATAATGACCATTATAGCACAATCCAAGCTTTGTTATGCAATGTTCTAAATTTATCCTAAAAATACAGGTGTATTTACTTAAATACAAGCAATTAATTCCATCTAGAGGCCTGAAATATAACTCTTTTCAAGAGTTATCACTTGTATGGAAAAAATGTAAGTTTTTAGTTTGTTGGGTATAATTAAGCGAAATCAAATTGATTGGGCCTGATTTATTCCGTGATATTGAAGAAAATATCAATTTTATGTGCATCCATCTACGCAGTAGCTCAGGATCGCTAGAAAGCATATGTGATTTGAAAAAGAAAGTGTATGCGAATTAAAAAAAGGAAAGATGTATCATACGAGATTGGTGACAAGGTTTTTCTCAAAGTCTCATTATGGAAAAGAATTATTCATTTCAGTTTAAATGGAAAACTAAGTCTAAGATCATAAGACCTTATGAAATTTTGGAAAGAGTAGGGCCTGTTGCTTATTGGTTGGCATTTTTGCTAGATCTATCCAAAATCCACAATGTTTTCCATATCCCTATGTTAAGAAAGTATCACTCAAACCTAGATCACGTAGTTCAACTAAAAACTTGGAAGTGGAGCCTTACATATCTTATGAAAAAGAACTACTGGAAATCTTGGCTAGAGAAGTTAAAGAACTCAAAAACAAGAAGATTCCTTTGGTGAAGGCCCTTTGGTGAAGTCACAAAATAGAAGAGGCTACTTGGGAAAGGGAGAGTTCCATGAGAGAACAATATCTCCATTTGTTTGGTCAGTAAGAAACTTCTGGGACAATTTTCTTTAAGGGTTGGTGAATTGTCACACTTGAAGATGTTAAAAGATAAGTACAATAACAATCCTGGGTATCTAATTATAGAAACTTTCTACTTATGAGGGTTTTAGTGTAATTACATGAATCTTGCTAATTGTTTTGGGTAATTTGTTAGATTTAAACTATTAGTCTCGTTACTTTAGAACTGGATATTTTCTTTAGTGGGAAACACTATGATGAGGAACATTAATTTTGATGTTGATGAATTAGTTTTGGTAATTGAGTGCAGGAAGGTTATATAGGATATAAACGCCATTCTTCTAGGAGCACTCTCTTATTTCTGTATTCATTTTCTTTCTTTCATCTTCTTCTCTCATTTATTTTGTAAGAAAAAAAATTGAAAGGTGGTTTGCTGAAAGGGAAGAAACTAGGGTGTTAGCCTAAATAATAGAGAATATAGCAATCTGGTAATCTTTCTAACTCTTCCGTACCTTTTGATTAAAGAAAAAGGAATAAAAATCTAAGGATTTCGGCATAATTTATTTTGAAATGTGATGATTTAAGTCATTGTTAGCATTTAAAACTCCTCTGCATGCTTATGAACTAAGGTTTTCTTACATATATGGTTGTTATTTAAAACTCCTCTTCGTTTTGATATTTATAAAGTTGTTATGCTTAGCTAACAAAGAAGGAGGAGGCCGTAATGAAAGAGGGAAAGCTAATTAGGTGTAAGTTGTGTCAACCAAATTATTTAGTTGGTGAGTCTTTGAACTCAAATTCTTAGTGTTTGTTTTATGCATATTAGTATTGTGATGTTGTAGCATGTTTGACTTCATGTTTTCTTGATGATGAGGAGTTGAATTATTGTGGGATGTTTGTCATACAGTTGAAGCACGCAAAGTGATGACCTATAGATGCATGTCTGGTTGTATGTATAAGTTCGTTGTTTTGACGAACTAACATTGGTAAAGTAATTACTAAAGAGGTTATCATTGAAATGGTCTGAGAGGTGATATGTTTTGTATGATCTGTGTTGTGTTAAAAACAATATGTTTAGGTTGAATACTTGTTAGATGTCAATCATAAAAATGAATGATATCAGAGTGTGGAGGTATGTAATGGCGGAAGGAAGTTGAAAAAATGTCATGTTGTGCACCCTGTGGCAAATGTTATTGGTTTTACAGAGGTTTGAGCAAATTGTATAGAGAATGTATACGCATAATAATTGGTTTTTGAAGGTTCGTTTAGATTGTATGGAGATATATGCGCACATGTTTATGATAACCCTACATGGGTTCTTTAAAGTATGAGACTCTGCGGAGTCTAGGGCTTAAAACCTCATGTTTATAAGCAAGTCCATTGCCATGTCATATGAAATTTATGAAAGTCCATCGAAATTGTTCTTTAAGTTTTATGTCAAAGTTATATGTGGAACTTCACCATACGAAGTCCATGACACAACCCACGTGTATGATCTTCACCTTATCTATGAATCCTCTTCTATGAATCCGCATGTATTATGCCCACCATATCTAGGAATTAGCTTCTATGAGTTCGCATATAAGAATCCGCATCTTGAAATCTGCACTTAAGTGTCCGCAGGATTTTCCGCCAAGATAATCTAAAATGACTCTCTCCACTCGGTGGGTTTTCTGTTAAGATTACATGGAACAAGTTTGTATGACAATACTATATGCATCATGATTCTTTCATGAGAGAATGCTTATACTATAAGCATAAGCACCATCAGATGGCATACAAACTCAATACTGATTATTGTGTTGCAACATAGGAAGTTTAATGTCACAACATTGGAAGCAGAATGCAAGAATCTTGAGATTGCCCTCGATGTCAAGACACAACCATTGGATGTCGCGACACACCCCTAAAGCTACCTTGAACCTGAGTATATTGCTTTCGATGTCGCGACACAGGCACTAGGGTGTTGCAACATTAGTCCTATATGGGAAACACTTATGAGCCAGGGGTGTTTTGGTCCATACAATAAAAAGTTAAATACGAGAGCATCAGCTGACCTAGGGTTGAGGATGACAACAACCCTAACTCTATAAATAGGCTCTTAAGCACTTGTTAAATGACAAATTTTTTGATATTCTAAGTTTTTCATTATGATTTAGTTTTTATTTTTTTTCTCTCTATTAAGGTTTAGATTTCTTTTCAGTTCTTTCTATTCGTGTTCTTTGGGGAACTTGATTTGCAGAATCAATCAAACTTTGTGAGGATTCTGTGCTTAAATTCAAATACAAACCAGGCTTCTTCTAAACTCTATTCTTGAGTTGTTCTTTATGTTCATTCTTTCACTCAAGTTTATGTTATTTATTAGATCCATGTGGAACTAATCCTCCTATGGGGGATTAACAAATGGAGGTATGAATAATTAATTATTTTCCAGGGATTTAATAACAAATAAATTTTTCAGGACAGGAATAATCTAAACCTTAGGCCTAACATCTCTAGGAAGTCATCAAGGTGGGCATTAACCCAAATCTAGTATGGCCTATCTGTGAACACCTTAACCCTGAATCGGTCTGGACTATGAGTGACCTCCTCTGAACGTACTAACGTCTAGAGTGTGAATACTACAGTAAAAGATATTTAGAAGTGAGGTGGTATCTATAAGTATACGGGCCAGGTTGAAATATAGTTACAATAGAGTATATATGTACTCCGAGGATCGTACTCAAAAGAGGCTAGCACTAGATCAATTTCAACCTAAACAACAAAAATATCTAATTAGTACTTGAATTAGGGTATATTAAAAAAATATAAATAAGAAAGATTTTTGAGGTTTTTTATAATAATAAAAATATAACAAATAAATAAAAATTGAGAAGTTGGAAAGTGGAATTAATCAAATCTGATTATGGGTGATTAACTCACTTTGGTAATCTTTATCAACTGTCGCTCCAGGTTCCTCATCAATCAACTAGTTGAAATCCTAACATGATCTTTCGATACGTTTACTAGAATAACGAGCCAGTAAGGACTACTTATCTTTCGACCTCACAGTCCAGACCAATTTAGGGTTAAGGAGTTCACAAATAGGCCATACCAATTTTGGGTTAATTCCCACCTTGATAACTTCCTAGGGTAGTCAAGCATAGGGTTTAAGGTTTTTTTCCCAAATAAGATGATCGTTAAGTAACCCTACAAAATATTTAATAGGTCATACCTCCACTCGCTAATCCACCATAAAGGAATTAGCTCCTTATGGTTTTCATAAACAGTATAGAATCGATATAAAGAGTAAACATGATAAATGAATTAAAATTATAGATTTTAAGAAAAAGTCTAATTTGTATTGTGAATAAAATTGAATCCACAAGGTTTGATTGTATCCACAAACTTGATCTCCCGAAATAACACAAAGAACAAACTAAAAATAAATCTAAAACCTAAGGAAAGAGAAACTTGAATTAAAACTAAAAGAGAGATTCTAATCTAAGTAAATGGTGTCCAAAACATGTGAAATGAGCCTATTTATAGATTTTGCTTACTTAGCTTTCTTGTTATCTCGTTTTAACTTTACTCATTTGCTCGATGAATTTCTATGAATAATCGAGGATACTAAATCTCATCCTACGTAACTTAATGCCAAATCCATATCATAGATACGGTCTTACATGATATATCTCTTCTTGAATCAATGCCAAGCATACCTTGGACTTATATGATAACTTATTCAATGCCAAGCTTGGGTCCTTGGACTTATATGATGACTTATTCAATGCCAAGCTTGGGTCCTTGGACTTACATGATAACTTATTCAATGCCAAGCTTGGGTCCTTGGACTTACATGATGACTTGTTCAATGCCAAGGTTGGGTCCTTGGACTTACATGATGACTTGTTCAATGCCAAGCCTGGGTCCTTGGACTTACATGACTTGGGTCCTTGGACTTACATGATGACTTGTTCAATGCCAAGCTTGGGTCCTTGGACTTACATGATAACTTGTTCATATTTAATCACATTGATTTCTTTATTTAACAAACATTAAGCATTCCATGATAACAATGTACATTATACTAAGATATTCAATGATAGAAATCATAAAGCGTATAAATCATACAAACTTACCTCAATATACAAAATGTATGTAGATATGCAATTTAGTCCTCGACTTTGTTCTTGTCTCAGTTTCGATCCGGGCTTCATTTTTCTTGATCTATAATCATAGATAGACCATCTAATAAGCATATTGACTAGATTGACTCATAACTCATTCTTTGGCAAAATTATTATTTTGCCCCTATACTTTCTCATATTTGCACTGTTGCCCCTAGGCTCGTAAAATAATTTTTATACAACTTTCTTAAACTACATGCTTAGCTGATTAATAGTCTCAACTATAGCAATCATCAATTCTCACAAAATCACACATGTATGACCAAACTTAAGATTTTCACAATCAAGTCCCTACATGCATTTTCATGAAAAATCACTTAACAAAAGATGTTTCTACTACATCAAGCTTTCATAATCTTCCATAGAACATCAAAATACATGCATGTCATACATGACCACATTTTTGAACATCCATTATAGCTCATCAAATAGCTAAAAATAGCTTACTCATGCTACCAAGACTTCAAAAATACAAAGAATATTAAAAACCGGGCTTAGGAGCACTTACTAGCAAGCTTGGAAAATTGAAAGAGCCCTAACAATGGCTATTGGAATTTTTGGCAGCTTAGGGAAGAAGATGAATGGTTTTTTGTCATCTTTTTCCCATTTTAATCATTTATTAGGTAAATGACCAAAATGCCCCTCTTTTTAAAAATTTCCATAGAACTATCTCATGACCAATTTTGTCCAAAAATTAAATTTTGAGCAAATTGCTATCTAGGGGTTCATAATTATTATTCTACAGCTATTTCATACAAAAAGCTTCTAGAAATTCATATTTTGCAACTTTTGCAATTTAGTCCTTTTAGACCATTGAACCACAATTTAGCAAAATTACTTCATGAAACCTTCATACTAGCATGCAAACATGACATAAACCTTAAAACTCATAATTTCATCTCGGTTTCGTGGTCTCGCACCACTATTCTGACTAGGCCCTAAATCAGGCTATTACAATTCTCCCCCTTAGGGATTTTCATCCTAAAAAATCTTACCAGCAAAAAGGTTTGGATACTGGTTTCTCATATTCTCTTCTGTTTCCCACGTAGCTTCTTCTATTCCATGTCTTTGCCACAATACTTTCACTAGGGCAATACTTTTATTTCTCATTTGTTTGACTTCCCGAGCTAAAATCTTGACTTGTTCTTCACCATAAGTCATGTTGGGACAAATCTCTATCTCTGATGGGATAATTACATGTGAAGGATCTGATCTGTAGCGTCTCAACATTGACACGTGAAACACATCATGTATCTTCTCCGATTCTGATGGCAAAGCCAAACAGTAAGCTATCGGCCCAACTCTCTCAGTAATCTCGTAAGGTCCAATGAAACATGGACTCAATTTGCCTTTTCGGCCAAATCTGAGAACTTTTTTCCATGGTGACACTTTCAAGAACACTTTATCCCCGACTTGGTATTCTATCTCTTTTCTCTTTAAATCCGAATAGGATTTCTGTCTGTCTAAGGCAGCTTTTAAATATTCTCGTATCACTTTCACTTTCTCTTCAGCTTCTTTAACCAGATCGACCCCATGAATTTGGTTTTCCTTGAGTTCAGTCCAAAACAAAGGTGCCATCTTTAAGCTCGAACTGAAAACTATTATTGTAGGCAAATTATATCAATGGGAGAAACTTTTCCCAACTGCCTTGAAATTCTAAAATACAACATCTGAGCATATCCTCGAGTACTTGAATTAACCTCTCTGACTGACCATAAGTTCGAGGATGAAAAGCTGTGCTAAAATTCAATCTTGTACCTAAGGCTTCTTGCAGCCTCTTCCAAAATCTGGATGTGAATCTCGAATCTCTATCCGATATAATCGATAAGGGAACTCCATGAAGCCTTACTATTTCTGAAACATACAAGTTTGCTAATTTTTCGAGGGAGCAATCCACTCGTACGGGTATGAAATGGGCTGGCTTCGTGAGTCTATGAGCTATAACCCATATAGCATCCTTCTTGTTTGGTGACAATGGTAACCCCATTACAAAATCCATGGTGATACGGTCCCATTTCCACTTGGGAATCAAAATGGGCTGAAGTAAACCCGAAGGTACTTGGTGTTCAGCCTTTACTTGCTGGCAAATCATGCACTTGGAAACAAATTCTGAAATATCTTTCTTCATTTTTGGCCACCAATACTGTTGCTTTAAATCATTATACATCTTAGTACTTCCTGAATGTACAGATAAACATCCGTTATGTGCTTCATACAAAATTCTCTGAATCAACTCCTCTTTTCTCGATATACAAACTTTATCTCTAAACATCAAGTATCCATCAAAATTAATCCGAAAGTCGGATTCAACATCTGGCTCGCACTGAGCTCTCTTGACTTGCAATTCACTATCTTCTATCTGAGTTTCCATGATCTTGTGAAAAAACATTGGTCTAGCTCTCAACTTGACTATAATAGAACCATCGTCGGATAAAGATATCATAGAATTCAATGCCCTTAATGCAAAAAGGGACTTCCTGCTTAAAGCATCGGCAACTACATTCGCCTTTCCTGGGTGGTAGTCAATGACCAACTCATAGTCTTTTATCAACTCTAACCATCTCCGTTGCCTTAAGTTCAACTCTTTCTGTGTCATCAAGTACTTCAGACTTTTATGATCAGTAAAAATCTGACATCTCTCACCATATAAATGGTGTCTCCAAATCTTCAAAGAGAAGACTATGGCAGCTAATTCTAAATCATGCGTTGGATAATTCTTCTCATGAGGTTTCAACTGTCTTGAGGCATAAGAAATCACCTTGCCTTCTTGCATGAGTACATAGCCTAATCCGTTTAAGGATGCATCGCTGTAAATCACAAATTCTTTCCCCGACTCAAAGTTGTACTAAACTGGAGCTTCATCAACATTGCTTTCAACTTTTCAAAACTTTGTTGGCATCGTTCTGACCATTCAAACTTCACATTCTTCTGTAACATTTTAGTCATCAGGGTTGCAATCATGGAAAACCCCTTGACAATCGTTTATAATAGCCGGCTAGGCCTAGAAAACTTCTAATCTCAGAGATGTTCTTCGGTGGCTTCCAATCCATTATGGCTGAGATCTTATTTGGATCTACTCGGACTCCATCTTTCGAGACAATATGTCCAAGAAATCCTACTTCCTTGAGCCAAAATTTGCTTTTACTAAATTTGGCATATAACAGATTTTCTCGAAGAATCTGTAGAACTGTCCGTAGGTGCTCAGCATGATTATTCTCATCTCAGGAATAAATCAGTATGTCGTCAATAAAAACGACTACAAACTTGTCGAGGTATGGTCTAAATATGCAGTTAATTAAATCCATGAATACCATGGGAGCATTGGTCAACCCAAAGGGCATGACTAAAAATTCATAATGCCCATACCTCGTTCGAAAGGCGGTTTTGGATACATCTGAATCCTTCACTCTAAGCTAATAGTACCCTGATCTCAAGTCTATTTTGGAGAACACAGTGGCTCCTTTCAATTGATCGAACAAATCATCAATCCTAGGCAATGGGTACTTGTTCTTTACTGTCACTTTATTATGTTGATGGTAATCTATGCACAATCTCATGGTGCCATCTTTCTTTTTCACAAATAAAACCGGAGTAGCCCATGGTGAACAACTTGATCTTGCAAAGCCTTTGTCTGTTAACTCTTGCAACTGTGATTTTAGCTCTTTCAACTCTGTTGGAGCCATTCTGTAAGGAGTAATGGATATCTGTACAGTACTAGGAGTTAGCTCAATATTGAACTCAACCTCTCTAACTGGTGGTAGTCCTGGTAATTCCTTGGGAAAAACATCCACGTACTCATGTACTATCGGTATTAACTCAATCTTCAGTTCTATTCCTCTATCATTCATCACATAGGCCATATATGCTTCATACCCTTTTCTTATATATTTCTGTGCCGTCACAAGAGAAATCATTGCCGGTGATCTACCTTGTTCATCTGATTCTACATGAAGAGTATCTTCATCCTCACATCTCATTTCAATATATTTCTTCCCATAATTAACTATTACATCATGGGTAGTCAACTAGTCCATGCCAAGAATGAGGTCGAACTCATCAAATGGTAGCAACATAAGATTTTCTTTAAAACAATGACCTTTAATCATTAATGGTCAGTCTTTACAAACTTTATCAACTAACACACTCTTGCCAAAAGGATTAGATACTTTAATCATAAATTCTGTAGAATCTATAGGCATACTCAAACCTGATACTAATTTCATGCAAATGTAAGAGTGTGTGGATCCAGGATCTATTAAAGCAATAACTTTAACATCATGGAGAGAAAAGGTACCCGTAATAACATCATAGGAAGATGCCTTTTCACGAGTGAGAATTGTATAAGTCCTTGCAGGCGCTCTACCCTTAGGTCTCGCAGCCTATTCTCTAGGGTTACCTCTTCCACTTGCCCCACTTCCTGGGTTCCTCTACGGTCTTCCTCTGACCATACTCTCGGATCTCGGGTTCTGAGTTCTTTCTTCTTTCATCATCTCTAGACAATATTTTATATAGTGGTCTTTAGAACCATATCTAAAGCATGTATTTTCATGTGCTCGGCATTCTCCAAGGTGACGTCTGCCACACTATGGGCATTCAAGTCTGTCAGATCTAATATTCCCAACACTTGCAACTGAAGTAGTCTGTGCTTTATTCCCTAAATATTGTTTACTCTTGTCTTTCCTTGAAAGCCCAGTGGAAGTAGCCGATTGGGTACGAAAATCTCTTGACTTTTTGGATGAAGATTGGAATGACTTATTCAACTGTCTCTTTCTATAGTCATGAGACTCCATTTCAGACTTCTTCTTCTCTTTTACTAGTTCTTCGGCTTTACAAGCCCTTTCTAGTAGAACAATAAATTCCTTTAATTCTAGGATAGTAACAAACAACTTGATGTCCTCATTTAATCCATCTTCAAATCTTTTACTCATAATGGCCTCAGTGGATACACATTCACGAGCGTATTTACTGAGTCGTACAAACTCTCACTCATAATCAGTTACTGACATCTTGCCTTACTTCAGCTCTAGAAATTCCTTCCTCTTCTGGTCTACAAACCTTTGGCTGATATACTTTTCTTGAACTCTTCTTGGAAGAATTCCCATGCGACCCTTTCCCCAGATTACCGACACAAGGGTGTTCCACCATTGGTAAGCGAGTCTCTTAGAGAGAGATTACACACTTAATGCATTCTTTGGGGTGCATGATACTCATTAAATACCTTGATGGTATTTTCTAACCTTTATCTCTAAACATCAAGTATCCATCAAAATCAATCCGAAAGTCGGATTCAACATCCGCTCGACTTGAGCTCTCTTGACTTGCAATTCACTATCTTCTTTCTGAGCTTCCATGATCTTGTGAAAAAACATTGGTCTAGCTCTCAACTCGACTATAATAGAACCATCGTTGGATAAAGATATCATAGAATTCAATACCCTTAATGCAAAAAGGGACTTCTGCTTAAAGCATCGACAACTACATTCGCCTTTCACGGTGGTAGTCAATGACCAACTCATAGTCTTTTATCAACTCTAACCATTTTCGTTGCCTTAAGTTCAACTCTTTCTGTGTCATCAAATACTTCAGACTTTTATGATCAGTAAAAATTTAACATCTCTCACCATATAAATGGTGTCTCCAAATCTTCAAAGAGAAGTTTATGGCAGCTAATTCTAAATCATGCATTGGATAATTCTTCTCATGAGGTTTCAACTGTCTTGAGGCATAAGAAATCACCTTGCCTTCTTGCATGAGTACACAGCCTAATCCGTTTAAGGATGCATCGCTGTAAATCACAAATTCTTTCCCTAACTCAGGTTGTACTAAAACTGGAGCTTCTGTCAACATTGCTTTCAACTTTTCAAAACTTTGTTGGCATCGTTCTGACCATTCAAACTTCACATTCTTCTGTAACATTTTAGTCATCAGGGTTGCAATCATGGAAAACCCCTTGACAATCGTCTATAATAGCCGACTAGGCCTAGAAAACTTCTAATCTCAGAGATGTTCTTCAGTGGCTTCCAATCCATTATGGCTGAGATCTTATTTGGATCTACTCGGACTCCATCTTTCGAGACAATATGTCCAAGAAATCCTACTTCCTTGAGCCAAAATTTGCTTTTACTGAATTTTGCATAGAACTGATTTTCTCGAAGAATCTGTAGAACTGTACGTAGGTGCTCAGCATGATTATTCTCATCTCAGGAATAAATCAGTATGTCGTCAATAAAAATGACTACAAACTTGTCGAGGTATGGTCTAAATATGCGGTTAATTAAATCCATGAATCCATGGGAGCATTGGTCAACCCAAAGGGCATGACTAAAAATTCATAATGCCCATACCTCGTTCGAAAGGCGATTTTGGATACATCTGAATCCTTCACTCTAAGCTAATAGTACCCTAATCTCAAGTCTATTTTGGAGAACACAGTGACTCCTTTCAATTGATCGAACAAATCATCGGTCCTAGGCAATGGGTACTTGTTCTTTACTGTCACTTTATTAAGTTGATGGTAATCTATGCACAATCTCATGGTGCCATCTTTCTTTTTCACAAATAAAACCGGAGTAGCCCATGGTGAACAACTTGATCTTGCAAAGCCTTTATCTGTTAACTCTTGCAACTGTGACTTTAGCTCTTTCAACTCTGTTGGAGCCATTCTGTAAGGAGTAATGGATATCTGTACAGTACTGGGAGTTAGCTTAATATTGAGCTCAACCTCTCTAACTGGTGGTAGTCCTGGTAATTCCTTGGGAAAAACATCCACGTACTCATGTACTATCGGTATTGACTCAATCTTCAGTTCTGTTCCTCTATCATTCATCACATAGGCCATATATGCTTCATACCCTTTTCTTATATATTTCTGTGCCATCATAAGAGAAATCATTGCCGGTGATCTACCTTGTTCATCTGATTCTACATGAAGAGTATCTTCATCCTCACATCTCATTTCAATATATTTCTTCCCATAATTAACTATTACATCATGGGTAGTCAACTAGTCCATGCCAAGAATGAGGTCGAACTCATCAAATGGTAGCAACATAAGATTTGCTTTAAAACAATGACCTTTAATCATTAATGGTCAGTCTTTACAAACGTTATCAACTAAAACACTCTTGCCAAAAGGATTAGACACTTTAATCATAAATTCTGTAGAATCTATAGGCATACTCAAACCTGATACTAATTTCATGCAAATGTAAGAGTGTGTGGATCCAGGATCTATTAAAGCAATAACTTTAACATCATGGAGAGAAAAGGTACCCGTAATAACATCATGGGAAGATGCCTTTTCGTGAGTGAGAATTGCATAAGTCCTTGCAGGCGCTCTACCCTCAGGTCTCGCAGCCTGTTCTCTAAGGTTACCTCTTCCACTTGCCCCACTTCCTGGGTTCCTCTACGGTCTTCCTCTGACCATACTCTCGGATCTCGGGTTCTGAGTTCTTTCTTCTTTCATCATCTCTAGACAATCTTTTATATAGTGGTCTTTAGAACCATATCTAAAGCATGTATTTTCATGTGCTCGGCATTCTCCAAGGTGGCGTCGCCACACTATGGGCATTCAAGTCATCGGATCTAATATTCCCAACACTTGCAAATCAAGTAGTCATGCTTTATTCCTAAATATTGTTTACTCTTGTCTTTCCTTGAAAGCCCAAGTGGAAGTAGCCGATTAGGTGCGAAAATCTCTTGACTTTTGGATGAAGATTGGAATGACTTATTCAACTGTCTCTTTCTATAGTCATGCTAGAAATTCCTTCCTCTTACGGTCTACGAACCCTTGGTCGATATACTTTTCTTGAACTCTTCTTGGAAGAATTCCCATGTGACCCTTTCCCCGGTACTACCGACACAAGGTGTTCCACCATTAGTAGCGAGTCTCTTAGAGAGAGATTACACACTTAATGCATTCTTTTGGGGTGCATGACAGCTCATTAAATACCTTGATGGTATTTTCTAACAGATTCAGCTCTTTCTAGATCATCATCTTTTCTAGCCAGGAATTCTTCTGCCCCATGTTTCCTGATCCTATTAATTGGAGGTTTATCTCCTCTTACCACCCTCTAATTGAGGGTTGTGGAGCAGTTGTGGGGGTGGAGGGGTTGTGCATTTCGATTCGCACGAACAAACTCCGTATACCAGGCATTCATCATGTGGAGGAAAGCTTCTCTAGCCCCTTCTCCTCCTTCTTGACTCACCGTAGTGGGTCTATTCTCATTCTCGCTTGGCACCGTCCCTTCAGGGAGCTCTGCATTACTTTCTACATCATCGCCACAACTTCTTGAGATCCATTTACTATATGTATAAACATAATTTAAATAGTCAGGAGTCGTCACACTATCTTTATTAAAACATTCTTATGGATGGCATGTATAGCTAGACTCATGCTCGTGCTACGTTAGTCCTAGAACCGACTAAACCGTGACTCTAATACCACTAAATGTAACACCCCATACACAAGCCCGAGGCTAGGACTGGATAAGAGATATTAGCATGCTTGAACTCATTAAAACATACACTTATGGGCTGTAAAATTTTGTTCCGACTTAAAAACTTCTCTATATTAGTCTAATCATACATTACAAGGGCCTACGAGGCCTTAAGCACATATCTAAAAAATTTCAAAACTTAATCGAAACCTTTCTTTAAAGCAGGGGTCACATGCCCATGTGGCTTGGGACACGCCCGTGTACCCCTTGACACGCCTATGTTATCAACCGTGGGGAAACACTGACTATTTTCACATGGCCTGAATGTAACACCCTGGTTTAGGGGCTATGCATGTTGGGTATAATTCAAGTCTTAGTAGGTTTTTGGGAGTGCTTGGATGAGTTTTGGAGGTTCTAAGAATGTTTGGATGAAAGGAAGGCTTTGAAAAAAATTTTGGATTTTTAGTGTGGTAAGGGAATCGGCCAAGGTAGGCCTTAAGAATTATTTTGGTAATTTATGGCACAAGTAAGGCTTTGGCAAGGTGGTGCTTGTGTTGCACTTAAATTTGGAGGTAGCGCCTTTGAGGTCTTAGGTTCGATCCAAGAAGGCGTGATTGGGTTTTAATTTTTGGATTATGGCGCTATAGGGATGAAAGCCTTAAAAGAGTGAGGCGTATTGGGCACAAGAGGCGACTTGTCCGGTGGTTCTCGTCTGCACATAGGAGTTGGAGGGAGAGGAGGCGAGTTCGGCGCTGGGCGGCATTTTGGGCGTGCTTTTATTTTATGCGGTTATAAATTTGGGCTAGGAAGGGTTAAGATTAAATGATGGGGTTTTGTCATAAAATCAAGGTGGCGAGTGGCACAGGTGTTGGGGTAAGGCTTGCGGCGGTTTGGTCGAGTTGAACACGGAGAGTGGCGTTGAAGTTTTATTTTTATTCTTTTGATTTTGCGACAAATTGAAGGCAAGTGGACGACACATGTAGATTAAATTGGAAGATTAGGATGAGCTTTGTTTTTATTCGATTGGGATAATGGTTTGATTTTGTTTTTTATTAAAGGATAAAGGTGGGATATTGTTGTATTTTGAATTGATTTTTAGTGGTTGGTGGGAGTGAATTAGGAGATTTGTTAATTCAAATTATTTTGAATTTAGTGGCGTGAGCTTTTGAGGTGGTGGTAGAATGTTGGTAAGTTTTGGGAGTGGTCGGTTTTGGTATTTGAGAAGGGAGGGTAGGTGAATTTCTTTTTTGTTTCTTAACCGAATTTGCTCCCCCTTACTTCTAATATTTATCTCCCTATTTCTTGTGTACCAAAACCTTGGTTTCACTTCTCATCTTCTCTGTTTTTCCACTCAAACCGAACATAGGTATGTTAAGCACTTAAAACCGATTCTCTTTCTTGTGACTAAAATATTGGCTGAATCTCCCCTTTCCTTTTAGTTCTGCTCCTTGGCCAAATGGAAGGTGTGGTGTGGATCATTTTGGGGTTTCATTTCCAATCGTTGGAGAGGGTTTATAGGTAAGGCCGAATGCTTATGGTCTTCCTTCTGTTCTCTGTTGTCATCTTCAAGGGGTAAGTGTTGGTTTTGGTGTTTGTTTGATGGCGTATTAATTTGGTTGGAATCGTTTTGTCATAGGACATTCGGGATTCGAAGCAGTCAAGCGTAGCCTCGGTTCTTTGGTTGATCGTTGGGTAAGTGATGGTAAGGGATTGCTTTATCGGTCTATTCGTTTGGTATTGGTAGCGATAGGCTATTACTTTTGGTTGGTTGTCGATTGTAGGCAAGTGAAGCAAGAGCACTTGGTGGTGGGCTAGTGTGCAAGAGCGTGTAGGAGCGAGGTTGTTAGATCGATTCTTTGGTTAAGGCTTATGTGTGTGTGTACACACACACTCTTCTAGTAATTTATGTGCTTATTAAATTGTGTGTATACTTACACACTTATCGGTTATGGTATTTATATATATGATGTGTGTGGTTGGTTCCATGGAAAGGTGGATTGAATACCATTATGGTATAGGCACGGGGTCAGGTAAGTCCCTGTTATGATGCTTTTGGTAAGCATAATGTATCTATTACGTGTGCTATGATATTGGATGGCTGATAAATAATATGTATGTTACTAATCAAGCACGTGGGTATAAGTCCGTTAAAATGCATATCATTATCTATGTGGGTTGTACGAGTGGAGGGGTAGTGATGTTTTTTGTCTTGTGAGCACCGGTGTTTTAGTAACACTGCTGTGACTACGGTCACCAGAGGTTTGGTACCTCGGAGGTTTGGCACCTCATAGCGACTTGTCCTATGGTTAACACCACCGTGGGTTGGCCCCACTTGAGATATGGGATAAATCGCGGTGATTTGGTATCACACGATGGGTTGGCCCCATCAATTGATCCGTGTCTCACGGACACCGTGTTTTGGTAACACATTGTGACTATATGTCACCGGTGGTTTGGCACCACCGGTGGTTTGGTACCACACGGGTAGAAAAGGTGTATGGACGGTTAGGATTGGGTGCATATGATTTGGATGCATGATGATCATGATTATGTTTGAATGTGATATTTTGCTAATCCGGAAAAAGGGTAGCACTTTGAGTCTTGGTGACTCACCTTTTTCCTTTAACATTTTCGGGTAGTGCATAAAGTCGGACCGGATCGAGAGGACAAGGTGGCCCATGCGAAGATGAAGATTTGTTATATTATGCTTGTTTTTGATATAAGTATTTTATTTGAATTTGTTGGGTTGTAACAAAGGCCATTTTATGTTTTTGGTATTACTTTAACTATGGTTTATTTAAATTAAATTGCTATGGGAAAATGATTTATGGTTTGCAACCTATTTATTCAAGTTGGATATTATAAACTAAAGTTTTAAAATGAATGAGTTTTAAATAGCAAAGTTTTATTCCAAAGATATGTTTTCAAAATTCAGCAAACTACAACGTTTTATTTTAAATCAAGAAGAATTTCAACCGTCTTTCCGCAATAACATAACCGTATTCGATTCGTAGTGAATGGGCCGGGTTTGGGGATGTTACACTGAACACGCCCATGGGCTTAAACCGTGTGATAAACCTTGATATACTGACTTGATCCACATGGTATGGGCACACGCCCATGTTCAAACTGTGTATTCTACACGGCTCATACACACAGCCGTGGGGTTGTACCGTGGCCTATCATGATTAATAATAATAAGGTGCAGGGTTCACACGGCCTAGACACACGCCTATGTGTCTAACCATGTGAACACTTAAGGCTATTTACCAAGCCATTTACCACCCTGAAATCAAAATCAAACCAATACATTTCAAAAACTATACAACATGCTTCATTGAATACAGCAACATACATATAACCAATTTTTGCTAACCACTTAGCCAAATACCAAAAGAATAATGGTTTGATAATCTATACAATGGCCCTTCTTAAAACATGTTCTCAAAATGAATGCTTCTTATACATGCCATACTTAGTAAAATAACTTGGCTATACCAAAATAAGGATTGATAGTGTGCTATGAGCTTCGACTCCAACGATCCACAAGTTAGCTTGGCGGGACTACATAGAAAGAAATGATTAAAGACGTAAGCATTTAGCTTAGTAAGTTTACATGTAAAACACAGATTATTAAAGTTGCTTAATATAAACCATTTGACATAACAATGGTATCATAATTTCAGCTTTAGAGCTTACTTACTCATACTGATTCTCACATGCCTCATGATACTTACTATCCTCATACTTGTAAGGTAAACATGGTGTCTGTATCACTTGATCACATTGATCAACAT
Organism: Gossypium rotundifolium; assembly: GCA_025506655.1. Classification (NCBI taxonomy): domain Eukaryota; kingdom Viridiplantae; phylum Streptophyta; class Magnoliopsida; order Malvales; family Malvaceae; genus Gossypium; species Gossypium rotundifolium. The sequence continues at coordinate 64,256,747 of CP106732.1, read as the reverse complement.
ACTTTAATCTAATAATCATGATCTCCAATTCATCATTCATAACATAAATAATACTCAATTTCAACTTGGTGATATCTTTGCTTACTTAGCTTTCTTGTTATCTCGTTTTAACTTTACTCATTTGCTCGATGAATTTCTGCGAATAATCGAGGATACTAAATCTTATCCCACGTAACTTAATGCCAAATCCATATCCTAGATACGGTCTTACATGATATATCTCTTCTTGAATCAATGCCAAGCATACCTTGTACTTATATGATAACTTATTTAATGCCAAGCTTGGGTCCTTAGACTTACATGATGACTTATTCAATGACAAGCTTGGGTCCTTAGACTTACATGATAACTTGTTCAATGCCAAGCTTGGGTCCTTGGACTTACATGATGACTTGTTCAATGCCAAGCTTGGGTCCTTGGACTTACATGATGACTTGTTCAATGCCAAGCTTGAGTCCTTAGACTTACATTATGACTTGTTCAATCCTACATGATGACTTGTTCAATGCCAAGGTTGGGTCCTTGGACTTACATGATAACTTGTTCAATGCCAAGCTTGGGTCCTTGGACTACATGATGACTTATTCAATGATGACATGATAACTTGTTCAATGCCAAGCTTGGGTCCTTGGACTTACATGATAACTTGTTCAATGCCAAGCTTGGGTCCTTAGACTTACATGATAACTTGTTCAATGCCAAGCTTGGGTCATTAGACTTACATGATAACTTGTTCAATGCCAAGCCTAGGTCCTTGGACTTACATGATAACTTGTTCAATGCCAAGCTTGGGTCTTTGGACTTACATGATAACTTGTTCATACTTAATCACATTGATTTCTTTATTTAACAAACATTAAGAATTCCATGATAACAATGTACATTATACTAAGCAATTCAATGTTAGAAATCATAAAGCTTAGAAATCATACAAACTTACCTCAATATACAAAATGTATGTAGATATGTAATTTAGTCCTCGACTTTGTTCTTGCCTCGGTTTTGATCTAGGCTTTGTTTTTCTTGATCTATAATCATAAATAGACCATTTAATAAGCATATTGACTAAATTGACTCATAACTCATTCTTTGGGAAAATTACTATTTTGCCCCTATACTTTCTCATATTTTCACTTTTGCCCCTTGGTTCGTAAAGTGATTTTTATACAACATTCTTAAACTACATGCTTATCTGATTAATAGTCTCAACTATAGCAATCATCAATTCTCACAAAATCACACATGTATGACCAAACTTAAGATTTTCACAATCAAGTCCCTACATGCATTTTCATGGAAAATCACTTAACAAAAGATGTTTCTACTAGATCAAGCTTTCATAGTCTTCCATAGAACATCAAAATACATTCATGTCATACATGAACACATTTTTGAACATCCATTATAGCTCATCAAATAGCTAAAATAGCTTACTCATGCTACCAGGAATTCAAAAATACGAACAATATCAAAAACCGGGCTTAGGAGCACTTACTAGCAAGCTTGGAAATTTGAAAGAGCCCTAACAATGGCTATTGGAATTTTTGGCAGCTTTGGGAAGAAGATGAATGGATTTTTGTCATCTTTTTTCCCATTTTAATCATTTATTAGGCAAACGACCAAAATGCCCCTCTTTTTAAAAATTTCCATAAAATTATCTCATGACCAATTTTGTCCAAAAATTAAATTTTGGGAAAATTTCTATCTAGGGGTTCATAATTATTATTCTAAAGCTATTTCATACAAAAGCTTCTAGAAATTCATATTTTGCAACTTTTGCAATTTAGTCATTTTGGACCATTGAACCACAATTTAGCGAAATTGCTTCATGAAACCTTCATACTAGCATGCAAACATGACATAAACCTTAAAACTCATAATTTCATCTCGGTTTCGTGGTCTCGCATCACTATTCTGACTAGGCCTTAAATCGGGCTGTTACATTATTTCTCCATATAGGAACTCATAGCATAACATAGTAACTACGGCTAGCCTACGAGTTTTTGTGCACTAATGAATAAGTTTTTCTAATTCTCGTGACTCTGTCACTTTCTTTTTTAGTACATCTCACTCACAAATGCTTTTTCTTTTCAAGTAAATTTTCTACTCATATTATTTTCTTTTTGAATTTTTTTTGCTCAGCACTTTAGGCTAACCTATAGTTCTTATATCAGATTACTCTTTCCTATTCCACTTTGTTTTTACAAAATCCACCATGATGTATCTACTTAACCCTCAATATGTATGGCCATAAATCTATAGTCATGCAATTCAAGACCGAAGAAAGAGGGAAAATATAAATTAATGTTTCAAGCTCGGGTTTTGTAATAAGGTTCATGAAGAAGTGTTTACAGGGCTCAACATAGGTACTAAGGGTGAATAAATACAAGTCAATTTTTTGGCTTGGGATGTCTTCCAAACAATGCCTTAGGTTATCCATTAAATATCTCAATATGCACAAACTGAATCAACCAAACAAACTCAAATTAAACCATTTATCATTCATACTAACATGCTTATTTCCTTGTATTTTCTATATCATTTGGTACAATTGATTGCTTAATGCCTATTTATAGTGTAAAGTATAAAACTTAGCAGTCTAATAATAAAAATTTTAAAATCACCTATCATCATGCGAAATTTATTTGTAAACACAAACAACCTATGTATATGCTCCTAACCAATTACTTGTATTTCTACAAGCTCAAGCACACCATTGACAAGAAAAACATAAAAATTTAGACAAATTTTCTATGCTACCCCTCCATACTTTAGTCAACACGTTGTCCTCAATATATGGCCTGGAAAAAGATAAGGAAAGAAGTTATCTGGTTGGTTGTGGTTGTTTCATCTGCTATTGGTGGGTGCTTTTCTCTTTTATTTAGTTATAGTTCAAATTGTTGTGTTTCCTTCATGTGGGATTCCTACAGAGGAAATCAAGACAAAACACAAAACAAAAAAACTAAAGATTTATTTTTTCTCCTACTCCTAAAATAAATTAAAATCATTCAAAAGTTTAATACAATCCAAAACAAAATTAAGTTTTAAACATCCTTTTCATCATCCATCTCATCGCTTTCATCTTCTAACGAGCTCATCCCATGTCGTTATAGATCCTGGTGCCTGAGAGTCTAACCAAGAAAAGTCGTTATCAATAAAAAAAATGGGAACGGTCGAAGACAAATAGTGTTATCAGTGACCCTATTGTACTTGAAAGTATCACAAATTTGGAGAAAAATGTTGATTCAAATCCTCTGTCATTGTGCCTTTAAATTCATATTATTCTGGATCATCTGAATCATTGTTAGTTTGATCTCAAAATTGTTAGTTGTAATAGTTGGCCTCGTTATACTCTCCTAAACCATGTCCAAATGCGGTAGAACGTAACCTTTTAAGGTTTTTTTGTTACGTGCCATAGATGAATTTGTAGGTAGCTGTGATGGTGCTGGTGCTGGTGAATCTCCTAAATTGTTGCCATTAGCTTCGTTGAACAATGGATTCTCACGTGGTATGTTGCCTGCAGTAGGTGGTGGTGGATCTTGGATCAGCTATTGCTGTTGTTGTTGCTATCGATGATTTCTGCGAATTATTCTCTCTGTATCTGTTACTAGCTTTATAGGTATTCCCCTACTACTAGTCATACACTAAACCTACAAAGGAAATATTAGCAATAATAAAATTAAAATCATATCTATAACCTAAAAATTTCCTAATTATTCTTATTGAAGCGCAAAAATTAAAATTGAACTAGTGACGTTGCCTCCTCAAAAACAACACCAACATCTTGACCGCCTCCGGATGTACTAACGTCTAGAGTGTGAATATTGCAACATAAGATATATAAAAGTGAGGCTATATCCACAAGTATGCGGGTCAGGTTGTAATATAGTTACAACAGAGTAGGTGAGCACTCCGAGGATTGTACCCAAATGAGGCTAGCACTAGATCAATTTCAACCTAAACACCAAAATATCTAATTAGTACTTGAATTAGATTATATTACGTAAATATAAATAAAAGAGATTTTTGGAGTTTTTGTATAATAATAAAAATATAACAAATAAATAAGTAACGAGAAGTTGAAAAGTGGAATTGATCAAATCTGATTATGGGTGATTAGCTCACTATGGTAATCCTTATCAATTGTTGCCTCGGGTTCCTCGTCAACCAACTAGTCGATATCCTAGCAGGATCTTCTGATACATCCACAAGAATAAAAAGTCAGCAAGTGATAACTCTTGAAAAGAGTTATATTTTGAACCTCTAAGCTTGATTAAATGCATGTACTTAGTAGATATAATTGCATTTTTAGGTTATTTTTGGAACATTGCATAATAACGCTTGTATTATGCCTCAAATGTCATTTCATGTTACTTTTATTGTTGGGAAGAAGGGAATTGATTGTTGTATGTAGCAGGTGCAGGAAGGATGAAGAAAATGAGAAAAAGGAGGAAGAGAATAGAGGAAGTGAAATATTACCATAGCAAAAGGTTGGATGGATTGCTAACACAAATTCCATGGCAATTCCAGGAAAATGCTAACGTAGCACTCAGTCCTCATCATTCGCAGTTAGCTGGACATGTACCAGATAAATCCACCTAAAAAATAGGGATAAAAGTGTGTGCTGAGAGAGGGGCACCTACCCTATAAAATAGGAAATAGAAAAGAAAGAGAAAAAGAGGATTTTGGATGGGGAGCAGTGTTCTCTCCAGAAAAACTTGTGAAAAAAAGTCTAGAGAAAAGGGAGAGGGTAGCAACTTAATAGGAGAGCAGAGATGCAAGAAAAAGGATGAGCAATCAGCCTTAGGTCCCACACGATTCAGCAGCATTGAAGCAAAAGCTGGTGTGGTGAAAGCTTCCTGTAGTTCTACCTTCATTTGTTAATTAATTTCTGTGGTTTCTAAACTGTTAATGATGATGTTGAATGTTATTCTGATTTTGGATTTTAAATCCCAACCCATGAGCTAATTTCATTTGGGTTGGAATTACTGGATCTATCTTGATATATTGATGATCATGGTGATATTTTGAGTAGATCTACTGCTTTATTCGGTTTGGATTATTTTAAATAAATGCATGCAAGCTCTAGACATAGATGAATGCATGATATATTCTTAGACTTGATTTAATTCTAAAAAGGTTAAATAAGTTGGATCGTAATTGAATGATACGAGCGAGTACTCGAGCGAATACTCGTAGCACTCTAGACATAGAGTTGTGATCTGTATAGAGTAAGGAAGAATATTGTTAGATATTGTTCTTGAGATTGTGGACATACAAAGACTTAGAATGATAGCTTTAATTCTAGCTCTCAAAAGAAGCAGAATGCTATAGTTATACTCTGAGCAGTAATTTGGTTAAGGTTTTGTCATGACATTATTATGTGGTTAAGATATAATCCAAGTAATTCTAACCTTCCTATTCAATAACATCAATCCTCTCAACTTTGTCTCGTAGAATTGCCATATCATTTTATTCATTATTTGATTTTTATATTTCATACATTAATACTTCACTTCAAATCATTATTCTGTTTACTTTTCCATCAACCTATTTAGTATAGTTTATCGTAATAACTCAACCATATTATTACCTATTCTAATCCCTGTTGAGAAGATCTCACTTATCACTTTATTACTTGATTTGACATGTATACTTACACATTTGCATTACATATTCACACGCGATAGCAAGGATTACTTATCTTTCAACCTCATCGTCCAGATCGATTTAGGGTTAAGGTGTTCACGGATAGGTCATACTAATTTTGGGTTAATTCTCACCTTGATAACTTCCTAGGCTTTTCAAGCCTAGGGTTTTAGGTTCTTCCTTTCCCAAACAGCTGATCTGTTGAATAAACCTACAAAAAAGCTAATAGATCATACCTTCACTCATTAATCCCCCATAGAGGGATTAGTTCCTCGTGGTTTTCATAAACAATATTGAATCGATATAAAGCGTAAACATGATAAATGAATCAAAAGTATAGAGTTTAAGAAAAAGCCTAATTTGTATTATAAATGAAACTTAATCCACAAGGTTTGATTGTATCCATAAATCAAATCTCCTGAAATAACACAAAGAACAAACTAAAAATAAATTTAAAACCTAAGGAAAGAAAAACTTGAATTAAAACTAAAAGAGAGATTCTAATCTAAGTAAATGGTGTCCATAACATGTGACAAATAAGCCTATTTATACATTTAAGGTCGTCATCTTCCTTAATCATAGGTTAGTTGGCATTCTCGAGCTTTAAGTTTGATTGTGCGGACCAAAATGCCCCTAGCTCATATTAGTTCTCGTCCAGAGTCGATGTCACGACACATCAGGACCTGTGTCGTGACATAGAAGTCAGTATACTCTTCTTCAACATGTCTTCAAGGGTATGTCGTGACACCCTTAGGTTGTGTCACGACGTCGAAGGTAATCTCGAAATTTCTCCATTTTGCACCCTATATTCTGACATCGAATCCTCCATGTTGCGACATAGTGAATAGTATTGGTTTAGCACGCCTTTTAATGGTCTCCTGGACACTTACAAAGTTCATTAGCTACCCTTTAGGTCTCATTTAGCCTCTAAGGTTAATAAAAGACTCAATTTTCACATTTTATTGAATTTAATTGAACTTACTAAAACATAATTAAAACCTAGTGATAATGCTTGTTTTCAAGCTCTGAAAATGCGAAAATTAGTTTAATCTACTGCACCAAATTACGGTAGATCGGTGAGGCTAGAAGATAAGTAGTTCTTGCTAACTCATCATTTTAGTGGATGTATCAGGATATCCTAATCAGGTATTGACTAATTGATTGAACAAGAAAGCCCGAGACGACAGTTGATTATAAGTACCAAAGCAAGCTAATCACCAATGCTCAGATTTGATACATATTTGAATATTTAATTTCTTGTTTTTCATTTATTTATTTTCTTATTATTTTTAATATAGTTATCAAAAACCTTTCCTTTAATTCTTTATACTATAATTAAATTAAAGTAGTAATTAGATCTATTTATGATTAGATTATAATTAATTAATGCTCGCCTCCCTTGGGTACGATCCTCAGAGTACTTACCTACTCTATTGTAACTATATTTCAAATTGACCCGTATGCTTGCGGATACCGCTTTTCCCATATTTTGTGCAATATTTCTACTGTAGACGTTGGTACATCCGGAGGCTCTCAATATATTACAATTTCACGGTAACACACTATGGAAATGTTGGATGGATATTAAATTATTTTGCATATGATGATTGTTAAAATCTCAAAGGGTCAATCGTCCGGCTTATCGGTTGGGTGTTACACATGGAAAATAGAAAAATGTTAACAATATTTGGCATGCAATAGTATTATTGAGATAATGAAAGAAAAATGAGGACCTTGAAGAAATTTGTTGAGAAATATAGATATCAAATACATTCGTCGAAATGGAAAGACATAATTTAAGTAGAATTATATTTGAAAAATTTTGAACCAATAGTCCAAATATCTAAAGGTACAAAGCTAGTAAGGTACAATTGAGTATTTTTGTGAAAATAAAATTAGAATAATTGTAACACCTAAAACCCAGCCTAGAAGTTAGGCTCGAATCTAGCATGTCACGTCAAAAGGTTGTATAAACCTTACGATCTTTAAAAACCTTTCCTAAATTTAAAAACCTCGAGTTTCGTCGCTTAACAAATAAAATTTACTTAAAGTTATTTTTCCTTGCAAACATAATATTGTTTTCAAACATTGTTTGTAGAAGAAGATTGACTTTAAAAGTTGCGAAAATGTGATATTTGAAAACGGCAGTTATCATTTTTAAAAAACCATGTTATATTGTTTAGCAGTTCATAACTAAAAGAATTACCAATGAAAGTTAAAAGAAAATCCCAAAGGCCATATTACATAAATTAATAACCCACAATAGAATAATCTAAAATAATTTCAAACCAAAATTACTAAGTTCCGTTTATTAACAACTCCGCGTATGGCCACCTCCGAGTCCTCTGCAGCTCCAAATCCTCTAAGCCTAGGGATTACCTGCAAGGTTAAAGTAAAGGGGTGAGTTATGAGAACTCAGTGTCTAATTCCCCTAGTCGGTCATTAATTGGGCTCGAGCCCATACTAAAGTAGACTGGGCCAAAGCCCATACAGAAGCAGACTGAGCTGAAGCCCTATTCAGTAACAATCTGGGCCTTAGCCCTATAAACATGATCATGCAAACAAAATATGCAGCCCAGCCTAGTAATCCATCCTCTACACACCACCTATACCAGCCCAACACACCTGTGGGAATTTCTAAATCGACCCACCTATCCGCTACACACCAATAAGGTAGACAAGCTGCTAATCAGAGAATTTGTGGCAAAGCCACCAGAATAACAGAATATACGTATAGCCACCAGAACAGAATGTGGCAAAGCCACTAGATTACACTTCCTGTGTTCATCAATATCTCAATCCCATGCAGAATGTCATGTATGCAAGCATATATAAAAAATGATGTATGAAATAATTACCATCACAACCAATTAAACAGGACACACACAATTGTACTAATTAACCCCTAAGTGTATAACTGTAATTTAGCCACCAAGGGTATAACAATAATTTACCCACCAAGGGTATTTCAGTAATTTACCCACCAAGGGTATTTTAGTAATTTACCCACCAAAGGTATTTTAGTAATTTACCCACCAAGGGTATTTCGGTAATTTACCCTCCAGAGGTGTTTCAGTAATTTCGCAAACCAGGGGTGTTTCAGTAATTTTGCAAACCAGGGGTGTTTCAGTAATTTTGTAAACTAAGGGTATTTCGATAATTTTACAAACCAGGGTATTTTGATAATTTTGTAAACTAGGGTATTTCGGCAATTTCGTAAATCAGGGGTATATCGATAATTTTGCAATCCAAAGCATTCTAAACAAAGATAATGATGTGAATAGGCCTGGGCCCATTCTCGGCCCAAATGGACCAACATGTTCATGTGGCTCCATTTAGCCCAAATCTAGCCACAGATATAAGATTCACGTAGACCAGTTCACTATCTACTACACAATCATACAATTTATTGATATGGGCCCCTGGGCCTACTTGGCCCCTTTCAACCCATCGTGGCCCAAACAACGTCAACCCAATAAATACTCTTGGTGGCCTCGACTATCGCGTCGAAGCTCCCATGCGTGCGCCCTCACGCTCGTGTGGCTACCATCACCGTGTGACCGAGCATTTCGGCATTTGCCGCTCTACAGCTAGAGTAGTGCGAGATACACACCTGATAGGAGTCTGAAGCTAATCCACGCTCGAATGCTCCTATGCCCAAACGCCAACCAAGGTATGTTTACTCTCCTGATAGATAGCTCCATATATAGCCAGCTTCTCACCTTACCTCTTGCTAGCTTTCCGATGTGGGATCCCTTCTTCAGTAGAGTTTAAATCCAAGACAAACTCTTGCCGTCCAATCCGTAAAATAAATACTCCCCTACTTGTCATGAGATTCGAACCCATGCTCCTTTGCACCCTTAATGACCCCTTGCCACTAGACCACTCACTCCCTTGTGTCTAAAATCATGCGCAACTAAATATAAACCTATGGCCAAAGTCTAAGTTCCTTTAAAAAAAGAAATCAAAATGAAATGCAAGCGCCAAGACTTAAACCTTAGACCCCTTGCTTCCTTGTGTGGCGTCACCTCTTTGTCTCCCATGTGGCACCACTTTGCCACTGCACCACAAGCTCTTTTTGTGTCATTTTTTTCCACATTTTATTTTTAAAGCCTACTTACTTACACCCAGGGTTTTATTCACCTAAAAACAAAATTTTCTCTAAGCCCAGGTTTGATCCCGAGACTTCATAGAAGCCCCCTAACCTTCCAAAATCACTCACCCACTAGGTCTAACTTGCATTAGGGCCGTTCTCTTATTCTCAAAAATTTTTAAATGCTCCCACACCCAAGGCCCAATCCTACTAGGCCCAAATTTGAGTCGTTACAAATCTACCCCTTTAAAGAAATTTCATCTATGAAATTTTGAACTAACGAAAATGTTGCACATCCTAACCTAGCACACTACGCTCTCGTTGCGCACTCTGATCTTAATAATACAAGCATGCACCACACTATTTATCCATCAGAGCGGATGGACATCTCACGCAAATAATTTCCATAATATACATGGAATAAATACAAACTCTAAGTTTAAGCATCATATCCACAAAACATACACAGAATAACTATAATCAATACAACATACAACAAAGCATAGTTTCAGGAAATTATAGATTTGATGCCGGAGACTCGGTGTGCCATACTTCCAATAACGATATATATTTTTTAAACCAAATTTCAAACAAATTTTGAAAAATGTTTTAGAACCCATTCGACAGTCGAGTTTTGTAACTTGGCTCTGATACTATAAAATTTAACACCCCAAACCCGGCCTAGAAGTTAGGCCCAAATTTGGCATGTCACGTCAAAAAGTTGTATAAACCTTACGATCTTCAAAAACCTTTCCTCAATTTAACAACCTCGAGTTTCGTCGCTTAACAAATAAAATTTACTTAAAGTTATTTTTTCTTGCAAACAAAATATTGTTTTCAAAACATTATTTGTAGAAGAAGATTGACTTTAAAAGTTGCGAAAATGTGATAATTGAAAACGACAGTTGTCGTTTTTAAAAACCCATGTTATATTGTTTAGCAGTTCATAACTAAAAGAATTACCAATGAAAGTTAAAAGAAAATCCCAACGGCCATATTACATAAATTAATAACCCAAAATAGAATAATCTATAATAATTTCAAACCAAAATTACTAAGTTTGGTTTATTAACAACTCCGCGTATGGCCACCTTCGAGTCCTCCACAGCTCCAAATCCTTTAAGGCTAGGGATTACCTGCAAGGTTAAAGCAAAAGGGTGAGTTACGGGAACTCAGTGTGTAATTCCCCTAGTCGGTCATTAACTGGGCTCGAGCCCATATCGAAGGCATCGGGTGAAGCCTATCTGATGCATCGAGCCAAGCGCTATTCAAGAATAATGGGCCTTAGTATATAATAATTTCAAACCCGGCCTAGACATTACGACTAGATCTGGTATGTCACATGGAAAGATTGTTTAAGAAATTCTGCGATTGTTTAAACATTTTGAGTTTTTGTCCCCATTTTGAAAGTCAGCTTCGTTTTTAAGGTTTCCTTGCAAAAATGTTATTAATATTACTGACTAGTGAAAATTTGTTTTGTAATACGAGTACTGAAATCGGTGGATTTCAGGATGTGACGTTTTGAAAACAATTTTTGTGTAGCTTAAAGAAAATCCCGAGTTTTATTATCTATGGGTTGTGATCCGCTTATTAATGTTTTGGAAAATGGTTATTTAAATTTTTAGAAAACTCCGTACTCAACATTTCATAATATATAATAACCGCATTAAATCCAAAAAAAACCCGAATTTAAAATCCCAGAGGCCTTATTCATAAAATATTCCCAAATTAAAATAAGTTTAAGTAAGGAAAATGGAGTTTACGGAAGAAATACGCATGGCCACCACAGAGCTGCCTCGGCTCCAAATCCACAAAGGTAGGGATTACCTGCAAAATTAAGCAGAGGGGTGAGTTACGAGAACTCAGTGTGTAAGTCTCCTTACGAACGAAATCTGGGCCTAAGCCCACAGAAGCAAATTGCCCGAAGCCCAGACGTATCGAGTTGGCCTGTAGCCCTAACAACATGGCATATCAGATAGTGAATACAATGCAACCCAACCCAACCTAGCATTCCATCTGCTACACACCGCTCCATATGTCCAACCTCAACACACCTGTGGGGATTTCTACAATCAACCCTCCATCCGCTACACTCTTCATTGGCAGTCATGCTGACAGTCATGCTGCTCAAAGCCGATATAATGTGACAAAGTCACTGATGTATGTGGCCTAGCCATTACAATAATGTGATAGAGTCACCGATATATGTGGCACCGAGCCATCGAAATAATGTGACAGAGCCACCGATATACACTGCTCCTTTTCATCAATATCATATCCCAATCCCATGCAAACATATAATCATAATATAATGAATGCAACATATGTCAATGTAAATCGAATAACCAGAGCATACATATTTTCATGATAGGGTATTTACATGACACAAACAAAGGTAACTAACCTGGTATCTCCGATTTTACCCCCTCCCAAGGGTAACTCAACAACCATTACCGATGTTTCAGCTTTTAAACAATACACATACTTATTATTAATCAAACCAATGATGGTGTGAGAGTTACACACCTAATTACACGAAGGACTAAACACTCCTGATCGTTGCTATTCTCACTAGCGAGAATAACCACTATCTACCTATCCCAAACGGATGTTGGCTCTCTACCACAACTTGGCGAAAAGTCTCAAACCGCCGACACAACACGTCGTTTGAACTTGGGAGCAGAGACTAAGTCCACTCCCCTCCTTAGATCAACTAGCACTCGCATCCATGAAGAGAATCTTTGATCAATACGGTACTTTCAGAGAGAAACGTTGATTGTCAAGTCAGGGGGTTTTGTTATGGCAGAATAAAATAGATAGCGTTTAATCACAAAGAACTAAAGGAGAAACTCCTTACCTTGGCTAACAAGAAGTCGCACAACACCAGATTTAGCTATGGATTAAACCAAAGGGAACCCTAACATCGGCTGAAAAGATTCGGCCATAGATTTGATCCGAAGCAACCACGCCATGATGAGAGAAGGACAGAAGAGATTAGTCGTGATCTAACATTAAGAAATAAAATAGCCACTTCAACTATGGAAAATGTAAGAGCAAAACACATGAAAGAAACAGAAGATTACCAAGATCGAAGAAACTAAGAGATGCTCAATGAGTCCCCTTTTCGCCAACAGTGAAATCGAAATGGCTAACCTAGCACTGAGGAGTATTCGGCCTAGAAAGAAAAATCACTACTTGAGAGAGTTTTATACTCGGCTCACAAAGAACTGAGAGAAGAAGAGATGAGAAGTAGGAAGATTTCGACTATGTGAGAAAACAAATGGTAAAAAGAGAGGTTCGGCTAAAGAACAAAAAGATTGGGAGAGGATTCGGCTAACCCAAGAAAATGATTACGGAAAGGAATGAAGAAGTATAGAAGAAGAACACTATTCAGATTTAGAGAAGAACTAACAAGAACACATGAGTAGGGATTTTGATTTAATGGGGGAAGTAGAGAAGTAAAGGAGAAGGATGGAGGTTCGGTTATGGTAAAAATCAAAAGAGAATGGTAAGAGGGTGGTTCGACAAGGAGTAACTTCCAGAGAATTCAGCTTGTGGTGAAGAAGAACAAAATAGGAAAGAAAGAAAAAGAGGAGAAGGATGGGAAGGTTGAAGTTTCGGCTACACAGTTTGAGAGAGAAAAGAAATGAAATGAAACCAAAGAGAATAATCACTCCAAGTTTCGTAAAAGGGAAAAGAGCAATGTTAACCCCAAAAAGCTATGACCGAAAATGCTAAGAAAACAAAACTCACCTAGCCACTCTTGACACAAACGGCACACTACTCTTCTATTACCAAAAATGCTATTCAAAACTCCTCTATACTCCCTTACACTTTGATCGAATTTTCCCCTTTCCAAGTCTCCTATTTTCGGTCAACTTCATCACGCCACCACATCCCTTGATTTGCTCCTAGATTTTCTCCACCAAGCCCTCTCAATCCACCATTTGAATTTGTTGACCAATTCAAACTCCCCAAGCTCCTCTCCTTCATCCATTTGAGTTTGTTGACCAATTCAAATCCTCACCTGATAGAGTCCCAACCGAATGCCAACACTCCACCATCTTGAGCACAAAAATTTAAGGCTCCACAATGCAGTAGGTGGGATTCGAACTCCTTCCCCCTTGCTCTGCCAATGACGCCACAACCACTCCACCTCACACTCCACTCGTGTCATCAAACACAAATAAATATCCTTAAAGCCTGTTTCCACAAGCTCTCCCCCCTAAAGTTCCCTAAAAGAAAAATATTTCTAAAGCCCTAGCTCGAACCTCAGCCTCCCCAAGACCCCCAAACACACCGAATCAAAAAGCATAGGTAGCCACATACATGAAATAGTGCAAAATGCACAACCCCTAATTTTAGGATGTTACATTAGCCCTATAAACATGGTCATGCAAACAAAATATGCAGCCCAGCCTAATAATCCATCCGCTAAACACCACCCGTACCAGCCCAACACACCTGTGGGGATTTCTAAATCAACCCACCCATCCGCTACACACCAATAAGGTAAACAAACTGCTAATCACAAAATTTGTGGCAAAGACACTAGAATAACAGAATATACGTGTCATAGCCACTAGGACAGAATGTGGCAGAGCCACCAGATTACACTTCCTCCGATCATCAATATCCCAATCCCATGCAGAATGTCATGTATGCAAGCATATATAAAAAATAATGTATGAAATAATTACCATCACAACCAATTAAATATGATACACACAATCGTACTAATTAACACCTAAGTGTATAACAGTAATTTACCCACTAAGGGTATAACAGTAATTTACCCACCAGGGGTATTTTAGTAATTTACCCTCCAAGGGTATTTTAGTAATTTCCCACCAAGGGTATTTCGATAATTTACCCTCCAAGGGTGTTTCAATAATTTTACAAACCAGGAGTGTTTCAGTAATTTCGTAAACAAAGGGTGTTTCAGTAATTTCGTAAACTGAGGGTATTTAGGTAATTTTGCAAACCAGGGTATTTCAGTAATTTTGCAAACTAGGGTATTTTGGTAATTTCGTAAATCAGGGGTATATCGGTAATTTTGCAATCTAAAGCATTCTAAACAAAGATAACCATTTGAATTGGTCTAGGGCCTATTCTCGGCCCAAATAGACCCACACGTCCGTGTGGCCCATTTAGCCCAAATCTAGCCACAGATATAAGATTTACATAGACTAATTCACTATCTACTACACAATCATACAATTTATTCATATGGGCCCCCGGGCCCATTAGGCCCACTTGGCCCCTTTCGGCCCATCGTGACCCAAACAACGTCAACCCACAAGAATACTCATGGTGGCCTCGACTATCGCGTGAAGCTCCCACACGTGCGCCCGCACGCTCGTGTGGCTACCATCGCCATGTGATCGACATTTCGGCATTTGCTGCTCTATAGCTAGAGTAGTGCGAGATACACACCTGATAGAAGTCTGAAGGTAATCCGCGCTCTCGAATGCTCCTATGCCCAAACGCCAACCAAGGTATGTTTACTCTCCTTATAGACAGCTCCATATATAGCAAGCTTCTCACCTTCCCTCTTGCTAGCTTTTCGATTTGGGATCCCTTCTTCAGTAGAGTTTAAATCTAACACAAACTCTGGTCATCCAATCCGTAAAATAAATATTCCCCTGCTTGTCATGAGATTCGAACCCAGCCTCCCTTGCACCCTTAATGACCCCTTGCCACTAGACCACTCACTTCCTTATGTCTAACATCATGCGCAACTAAATATAAACCTATGGCCAAAGTCTAAGTTCCTTTAAAAAAAGAAATCAAAATGAAATGCAAACGCCAAGACTTGAACCTTGGACCCCTTGCTTCCTTGTGTGGCGTCACCTCCTTATCTCCCATGTGGTGCCACTTTGCCACTACACCACAAGCTCTTTTTGTAGCATTTTTTCCACATTTTATTCTTAAAGCCTACTTACATACACCCAGGGTTTTATTCACCTAAAACAAAAAATTTTCCTAAGCCCAAGTTTGATCCGACTTCATAGAAGCCCCAATAACCTTCCAAAATCACTGACCTAATATGTCCAACTTCCATTAGGGCCGTTCTCTTGTTCACAAAATTTTTTAAACGCTCCCACACCCAAGGCCAAATGGGCCGAATCCTACTAGGCCCAAATTCGGGTCGTTACAAATCAACCCCTTTAAAGAAATTTCGTCCTCAAAATTTCCAACTAACGAAAACGTTGCACATCCTAACCTAGAACACTACGCTCTTGCTGCGCACTCTGATCTTAATAACACAAGCACGCACCACACTATTTATCCATCAGAGCGGATGGACATCACACACAAATAATTTCCACAATATACAAGGAATAAATAAAAACTCTAAGTTTAAGCATCATATCTACAAAACATACATAGAATAACTATAGTCAATACAGCATACAACAATGCATAGTTTCAGGAACTTACGGATTTGGTGCCGGAGACTTGGTGTGCCATACTTCCAATAACGATATATATTTTCTAAACCAAATTTTAAACAGATTTTGAAAAACATTTTCGAACCCATTCCACAGTCAAGTTTTGCAACTTGGCTCTAATACCATAAAATGTAACACCCAAACCCAGCCTAGAATTTAGGCCCGAATTTAGCATGTCACGTCAAAAGGTTATATAGACCATACGATCTTTGAAAACCTTTTCTCAATTTAAAAACCTCGAGTTTCGTCGCTTAACAAATAAAATTTGCTTAAAGTTATTTTTCATTGCAAACATAATATTGTTTTCAAAACATTGTTTGTAAAAGAAGATTGAATTTAAAAGTTGCGGAAACGTGATATTTGAAAACGGCAGTTATCGTTTTTAAAAACCCAGGTTATATTGTTTAGCAGTTCATAACTAAAAGAATTATCAATGAAAGTTAAAAGAAAATCCCATCGGCCATATTACATAAGTTAATAACCCAAAATAGAATAATCTAAAATAATTTCAAACCAAAATTACTAAGTTCCGTTTATTAACAACTCGCGATATGGCCACCTACGAGTCCTCCGCAGCTCCAACTCCTCTAAGGCTGGAGATTACCTGCAAGGTTAAAGCAAAAGGGTGAGTTACGAGAACTTAGTGTGTAATTCCCCTAGTTGGTCATTAACTGGGCCCGAGCCCATACTAAAGCAGACTGGGCCGAAGCCCATATTGAAGCAGACTGAGCTGATGCCCTATTCAGTAACAATCTGGGCCTTAGCCTTATAAACATGATCATGCAAACAAAATATGCAGCCCTGCCTAATGATCCATCTACTACACACCACCCATACTAGCCCAACACATCTGTGGGGAATTCTAAATCGACCCATCCATCCGCTACACACCAATAAGGTAGACAAGCTACTAATCATAGAATTTGTGGCAAAGCCATCAAAATAATAGAATCTACGTGGCATAGCCACTAGAACAGAATGTGGCAGAGCCACCAAATTACACTTCCTCCAATCATCAATATCCCAATTCCATGCAGAATGTCATGTATACAAGCACATAGACCAGTTCACTATCTACTACACAATCATACAATTTATTCATATGGACCCTCGGGCCTATTAGGCCACCTTAGCCCATTTCACCCATCGTGGCCCAAAAAACATCAACACACAACAATACTCATGGTGGCTTCGACTATCGCATCGAAGCTTCCACACGTGAGGTCGCACGCTCGTGTGGCTACCATCGCTGTGTGACGGGCATTTTGGCATTTGCCACTCTACAACTAGAGTAGTGAGAGATACACACCTGATAGGAGTCTGAAGCTAATCCGCGCTCCGAATGCTCCTATGCCCAAATTCCAACCAAGGTATGTTTACTCTCCTCATAGACAGCTCCACATATAGCCAGCTTCTCACCTTCCCTCTTGCTAGCTTTCCGATGTGGTATCCCTTCTTTAGTAGATTTTAATTCAAACACAAACTCTGGCCGCCAATACGCAAAATAAATACTCCCTTGCTTGTCATGAGATGCGAACGCAGGCTCCCTTGCACCCTTAATGACCCCTTGCCACTAGACCACCCACTTCCTTGTGTCTAACACCATGCGTAACTAAATATAAACCTATGGCCAAAGTCTAAGTTCCTTTAAAAAAAGAAATCAAAATGAAATGCAAGCGCCAATACTTGAGCCTTGGACCCCTTGCTTCCTTGTGTGGCGTCACCTCCTTGCCTCCCATGTGGCGCCACTTTGCCACTACACCACAAGATTTTTTTATGTCATTTTTTTCCACATTTTATTCTTAAAGCCTACTTACTTACACCTAGGGTTTAATTCACCTAAAACCAAAATTTTTCCTAAGCCCAGGTTTGATCCAGGGACTTCATAGAAGCCCCTCTAACCTTTAAAAACCACTCACCTAATAGGTCCAACTTGCATTAGGACCGTTCTCTTGTTCTCAAAATTTTTTAAACTCTCCCACACCCAAGGCCCAATGGGCCCAATCCTACTAGGCCCAAATTCGGGTCGTTACAAATCAACCCCTTTAAAGAAATTTTGTCCTCAAAATTTCCAACAAACGGAAACGTTGCACATCCTAACCTAACATACTACGCTCTCGTTGCGCACTCTGATCTTAATAACACAAGCACGCACAACACTATTTATCCATCAGAGCGGATGGACATCACACGCAAATAATTTCTACAATATACACGGAATAAATAAAAAATCTAAGTTTAAGCATCATATCTACAAAACATACATAGAATAACTATTGTCAATATAGCATACAACAAAGCATAGTTTCAGGAACTTGCGGATTTGGTGCCAGAGACTCGGTGTGCCATACTTCCAATAACGATATATATTTTCTAAACCAAATTTCAAACTGATTTTGAAAAACGTTTTTGAACCCATTCCATAGTCGAGTTTTGCAACTTGGCTCTAATACCATAAAATGTAACACCCCAAACCCAGCCTAAAATTTAGGCCCGAATCTGGCATGTTACGTCAAAAGGTTGTATAAACCTTACGATCTTTAAAAACCTTTTCTCAATTTAAAAACCTCCAGTTTCATCGCTTAACAAATAAAATTTACTTAAAGTTATTTTTCATTGCAAACATAATATTGTTTTCAAAACATTGTTTGTAAAAGAAGATTGACTTTAAAAGTTGCAAAAACGTGTTATTTGAAAACGGCAGTTATCATTTTTAAAAACCCATGTTATATTCTTTAGCAGTTCATAACTAAAAGAATTACCAATGAAAGTTAAAAGAAAATCCCAACGGCCATATTACATAAATTAATAACCCAAAATAGAATAATCTAAAATAATTTCAAACCAAAATTACTAAGTTTGGTTTATTAACAACTTCGCGTATGGCCACCTTCGACTCCTCCGCAGCTCCAAATCCTCTAAGGCTGGGGATTACCCGCAACGTTAAAGCAAAGGGTTGAGTTACGAGAACTTAGTTTGTAATTTCCCTAATTGGTCATTAACTGGGCCCGAGCCCATACTAAAGCAAACTGGGCCGAAGCCCTTATAGAAGCAGACTGAGCTGAAGCCCTATTTAGTAACAATCTGGGCCTTAGCCCTATAAACATGATCATGCAAACAAAATATGCAGCCTAGCCTAATAATCCATCTGCTACGCACCACCCATACTAGCCCAACACACCTGTAGGGATTTCTTAATCGACCCACCCATCCGCTACACACCAATAAGACAGACAAGCTGCTAATCACAGAATTTGTGGCAAATCCACTAGAATAGCAGAATCTACGTGGCATAGCCACTAGAATAGAATGTGGCAGAGCCAGCAGATTACACTTCCTCCGATCATCAATATCCCAATTCCATGCAGAATGCCATGTATGCAAGCACGTAGACCAGTTCACTATCTACTACACAATCATACAATTTATTCATATGGGCCCCGGCCTATTGGGCCCACTTAGCCCCTTTCAGCCCAACGTGGCCCAAACAATGTCAACACACAAGAATACTAATGGTGGCCTCGACTATCATGTTAAAGCTTCCACACGTGCGTCCGCACGCTCGTGTGGCTACCATCGCCATTTGACCGAAATTTTGGCATTTGGCGCTCTACGGCTAGAGTAGTGCGAGATACACACTTGATAGGAGTTTGAAGCTAATCCACGCTCCAAATGCTCCTATACCCAAACGCCAACCAAGGTATGTTTACTCTCCTCATAGACAGCTCCATATATAGCCAGCTTCTCACCTTCACTCTTGCTAGCTTTTCGATGTAGGATCCCTTCTTCAGTAGAGTTTACATCCAACACAAACTCTGGCCGTCCAATCCATAAAATAAATACTCCCCTACTTGTCATGAGATTCGAACCCAAGCTCCTTTGCACCCTTAATGACCCATTGCCACTAGACCACTCACTTTCTTGTGTCTAACATCATGCGCAACTAAATATAAACCTATGGCCAAAGTCTAAGTTCCTTTAAAAAAAGAAATCAAAATCAAATGCAAGCGCCAAGACTTGAACCTTGGACCCCTTGCTTCCTTGTGTGGCGTCACCTCCTTGCCTCTCATATGGCGCCACTTTTACACTACACTACAAGATTTTTTTGTGTCATTTTTTTCGACATTATATTCTTAAAGCCTACTTACTTACACCTAGGGTTTAATTCACCTAAAATCAAAATTTTCCCTAAGCTCAGGTTTGATCCCAGGACTTCATAGAAGCCCCCTAACCTTCCAAAATCACTCACCTACTAGGTCCAACTTGCATTATGGCCATTCTCTTATTCTCTAAAATTTTTAAACGCACCCACACCCAAGGCCCAATGGGACTAATCCTACTAGGCCCAATTTTGGGTCGTTACAAATATACCCCCTTAAAGAAATTTCGTCCTCAAAATTTCCATCTAACGTAAACGTTGAACATCCTAACCTAGCACACTACGCTCTCGTTGCGCACTCTGATATTAGTAACACAAGCACGTACCACACTATTTATCCATCAGAGCAGATGGACATCACACGCAAATAATTTCCACAATATACATGGAATAAATACAAACTCTAAGTTTAAGCATCGTATCCACAAAACATACATAGAATAACTATAGTCAATACAGCATACAACAAAGCATAGTTTTAGGAACTTACGGATTTGGTGCCAGAGACTCGGTGTGCCATACTTCCAATAACGATATATATTTTCTAAACCAAATTTCAAACAAATTTTGAAAAACGTTTTCAAACCCATTCCATATCCGAGTTTTGCAACTTGACTCTGATACCATAAAATATAATACCCCAAATCCAGCCTAGAAGTTAGGCCCAAATTTGGCATGTCACTTCAAAAGGTTGTATAAACCTTACGATTTTTAAAAACCTTTCCTCAATTTAAAAACCTCGAGTTTCATCGCTTAACAAATAAAATTTGCTTAAATTTATTTTTCCTTGCAAACATAATATTGTTTGTAGAAGAAGATTGACTTTAAAAGCTGTGGAAAGGTGATATTTGAAAATGGCAATTATCGTTTTTAAAAACCCATGTTATATTGTTTAGCAGTTCATAACTAAAGGAATTGCCAATGAAAGTTAAAAGAAAATCCCAAAGGCGATATTACATAAATTAATAACCCAAAATAGAATAACCTAAAATAATTTCAAACCAAAATTACTAAGTATGGTTTTTTAACAACTCCGAGTATGGCCACCTCCGAGTCCTCCGCAGCTCCAAATCCTCTAAGGCTGGGGATTACCTGCAAGGTTAAAGTAAAGGGGTGAGTTACGAGAACTCAGTGTGTAATTCCCCTAGTCGGTCATTAACTGGGCCTGAGCCCATACTGAAACAGACTGGGCCGAAGCCCATACAAAAGTAAACTGAGCCGAAGCCCTATTTAGTAACAATCTGGGCCTTATCCCTATAAACACGATCATGCAAACAAAATATGCAGCCCAACCTAATAATCCATCTGCTACACACCACCCGTACCAGCCCAACACACCTGTGGGGATTTCTAAATCGACCTAACCATCCGCTACACACCAATAAGATAGAGAAGCTGCTAATCACAGAATATACATGGCATAGCCACCAAAATAGAATGTGGCAGAGCCAGCAGATTACACTTCCTCCGATCATCAATATCATAATCCCATGCAGAATGCCATGTATGTAAGCATATATCAAAAATGATGTATGAAATAATTACCATCACAACCAATTAAACAGAATACACACAATCGTACTAATTAACCCCTAAGTGTATAACAGTAATTTACCCACCAAGGGTATTTCAGAAATTTACCCACCAAGGGATTTCAGTAATATATCCTTTAGGGGTGTTTCAGTAATTTTGCAAACCAGGGGTGTTTCGGTAATTTTACAAATCAAGGTATTTCGGTAATTTTGCAAACTAAGGTATTTTGATAATTTCGTAAATCAGGGGTATATCGGTAATTTTACAATCCAAAGCATTCTAAACAAAGGTAACGATGCGAATGGGCCTAAGGCCCATTCTCAGTCCAAATGGACCCACACGTTCGTATGGCCCATTTAGCCCAAATCTAGCCACAGATATAAGATTCATATAGACTAGTTCATTATCTACTACACAATCATACAATTTATTCATATGGGCCCTCAGGCCCATTGGGCCCACTTGGCCCCTTTTGGCCCAAACAACGTCAACCCACAAGAATACTCATGGTGGCCTCGACTATCGCGTCGAAGCTCCCACATGTCTGCCCGTACGCTTGTGTGGCTATCATCGCCGTGTGACCGACATTTCAGCATTTGCCGCTCTACAGCTAGAGTAGTGCGAGATACACACCTAATAAGAGTCTGAGTCTAATCCGCGCTCCGAATGCTCCTATGCCCAAACGCCAACCAAGGTATGTTTACTCTCCTCATAGCCAGTTCCATATATAGCCAGCTTCTCACCTTCCCTCTTGCTAGCTTTCCGATGTGGATCCCTTCTTCAGTAGAGTTTACATCCAACACAAACTCTGGTCATCCAATCTGCAAAATAAATACTCCCCTGCTTGTCATGAGATTCGAACCCAGGCTCCCTTGCACCCTTAATGACCCCTTGCCACTAGACCACTCGCTTCGTTGTGTCTAACATCATGCGCAACTAAATATAAACCTATGGCCAAAGTCTAAGTTCCTTTAAAACAAGAAATCAAAATGAAATGCAAGCGCCAAGACTTGAACCTTGGACCCCTTTCTTCCTTGTGTGGCGTCACCTCCTTGCCTCCCATGTGGCGCCACTTTGCCACTACACTACAAGATTTTTTTGTGTCATTTTTTTCTACATTTTATTCTTAAAGCCTACTTACTTACACCCAGAGTTTTATTCACCTGAAACCAAAATTTTCCCTAAGCTTAGGTTTGATCCCGGGACTTCATAGAAGCGCCCTAACCTTCCAAAATCACTCACCTAATAGGTCCAACTTGCATTAGGGCCGTTCTCTTGTTCTCTAAGATTTTTAAACGCTCCACACCCAAGGCCCAATAGGCCCAAATTTGATTGTTCCAAAAATGAAGTTTTTCGTCAAGTATTGTCATTGGTTATGAAAAGTATAATATTATTTTGTGGTGTATGCAATAACCTTTAGAAATCTTATTAGTCTGACAGTTCATAAAAATTTGACATACGTCTTATAATTTTAGGTACAATCTATATATAAAACACCATATAGTAGAAGTTTATATTAAAACATTTGAAGAATTTAGAATGCTAGAAGCATACAAAAATTTTTGAGAAATTTTTCAATATGGTTGCGTAAACATTTATAGCAATCAAAATGATTTGAACATATGTGGTACATTTGACTCAATGAATAGTAGTCGAAGGAAGATTATAAAATGATCCAAAATACCTATTTGTATTTTTATAGAAAGATCATGATCAAAATTTACTACAATTATTTTCACATTATCTACCAAAGGACACCCAATAGGAGTATTATAAATATTTTATTATCAAGTAGATATGCATTAAAATTAAAATAAGTTTGATTTACTTAAAACTAATATTTATTAGAAATAGAGTTTTATTTCAAACATTGTAAACACACTTTCCTAGTTTTTTCTCTCCTACTTTTTGCTCTTTATTCTTCTTCTTCTTCTTTTTTTTTTTGGAGATAAAACTGGGTTAGACATTTCATTAACAAAAGAATAAAACAAATAAAACATAAAGGGCCCAGAACAACCAAATGACCCAAAACCATTAAAACGCAATGACAACAAAAGTAGCATAGAAAAACACAAAGGAAACCTAGAAAGGACAAAAGGAAACCTTGAAAAAACAAAACAATAAATTACTCCATCCAAATTTGAGTACCAATTAGATTATCTTCATTTTTAAAACACTCTTTTTTCTCCATAAACAAATCAGCTCCCCGAGCACAGGCCCCTTACCTATATGATCTCTATTTCTGCAGTCCTACTCCGATTCAAGAACAACGATGCCTTCATTAAATCCGGTTCACTTTCCTAGTGAGTCCCTAGACCCTGTGATATCCCAACGAAATCTGGCAATGCACCCACTAGGTACACTTCTACTCCTCTTTTTAAACTTTCAGATGCAATAGTATGAGCCAACCGATTAACTAATCTAGTAGATATTTAAATCAAATTTCTTTGAAACTTCTATTAATTTGTTGAATATCTCTGATTATATTAACGATCTCAAATGTTTCTAGTTCATCTTATATGTATTTTTTGATAACTGCTAATGAATCTCCTTCTATCTCAACCATATCGACTCCCGTGCTCTTGCCCAACGCTACTGCTTGAGAGCACAAAAGATCTTCCACCGCGAACGGAGTTGCTACCCCCATGCAGCATTGATTTTCAAATAATAACACCCCCTATCATCTCTGGCCACTGTAACACCCCTAACCTAAGACCGTCGCCAGAATAGGGTTAAGAGACGTTACCGAACAACCACAATAATTCACATCCATTCTACGACACAAAGTCTATCATCAATCATACATACTCAAATACGAACATAAAGTTCCTCATCTAGGTCTTCGAGACCTTAATCAAGTGTTGGAAATGGGACGAGACTAAACCAAACACTAATGAATGTTTTCAAAGTATCAATATTCTTCAATACTGTTGAGGTCACATGCCAGTGCAATTAGACCGTGTGCCTCACACGATCACTAGTCACACCCATGTGTCTTGGCCGTGCCAAACTAGAGCATGAATTCTGACTTCTTCACACGGCCACCAGGCACGCCTGTGTGCTCAGGTCGTGTACTCTTAGGCAATTTACTGACTTATTCACACGACTACTAGGCACGTCCGCGTACCACAGTCGTGCAGACTTGAGCTGGCTACTGACTTTATCCCACGGTCACTAGGCACGACCGTGTGCCATAACCGTGTAGGCAAAACAGGCCATTTGCAAGGCTAATTTGCCACCCACACAAGGGTTTACCAATAAGCTTCAATACAATGCCAATTCATGCTTTAAAGCACACTCAAACCTACCATTCCATGCATTATTCAACTACCAACTATACCATCTACTTCCATGCTCATTATCATACAACTATTTTACATCTCAAAATATATGTAATTCAAGCATCATGTAATCCATATCAAAATTCATTTTCAACCACATTTTTGATCAACTACATAATCATGAAATATACCAAACTCATAACTTATTCATAGTTTCAACATCATTCAACTTCCAAGCCAATTCACATGGCAAGGATATAAACATTTCCCAAAACATACCATAACTTCTAGCTTATACATGCCATATTTCATCTATATACATCTTTCCAAAAGTACCAAAATAGATTGCCGATAGTGTGATAGAGATACTGGCGATCCTCGAATCCTAGCTATCTTTACTGACACTACAAAGCATAGAAACAAATCACACAATAAGCTTTCCAAAGCGTAGTAAGTTCATAACAAAATACATTAACCAAAACAAATCATCACATAGATTAATTCACAATCTCATATCTCATATCATCCAAAACTAATATGTTCAATGCCTTCCATAACTCATTCATAGGTTCATCAACCACAGAGGTTCCGAACGTACCTTAGCCAACACTTAGTTGTCAATTACATTTGCTACTCAATACTCACTATTTCATTTCAATTAGCTTTCATCCCTTCTTCAATTCATTCACACACTTAGTGCCCAAATAGTTAGCCAAAGCTAAATTAGCATCGCACACATAGTGCATCCATATCAAACCGATCTTAAATTGGTATCGCACACACAGTGCCAATCACAAAGCCGAAGCTTATATTATTCCGCACAAACAGTGCTAATCATTTCGGTCTCATTCCCAAATACACACACTTAGTGTCTTATAACCCAAGCCCTCACATAGCATTCACATTTCTATATTATCATACCATTTATTTCACAACTTAAAACATAACTAGATACATGTATTATGTCTGAACTTAGCTCGACGTCAAACTATCGAAACGATCGATTAATCAAGCACTTTATCTTTGCCTCGATCTCGATCCGAACCTCTCCTTTCTTGGTCTATACACATTCAAATTCAATCCATTAAATCACAAAATAATTCATTTTAGTCCAAACACACATATTTAGGGCATTTTTATAAAATAGCCCTCACATTTTCACATTTTGACATTTTAGTCCTTAATTCACAAAATCATAAAATCCACATAATTCCCTTTTACATAAGCTTAGCGAAATTTCTCTTGTGTTCATACAAGCCCACACATTTCGTTTATTTTACATTTTAATCCCTCAATTTACATTTTCTCAATTTAGCCCAAAAACACACAAATTCATCAAATCTCCAAAAACAAACTATCTTAATCAAACACATATCTTTCATATTTCACTATCAACTAGCACATAGCTCAAGCATTCATCAATGGCTCATCACAAAAACATCATCAATTCACAAAATTATGACATGGGCTTGATAGTAGACTAAGCAACAATCTCAAAAACATAAAAATCATCAAAAACTGATCAAAAACATACCTTAAATTAAGCTTGGAACTAGCCGAAACTTAGAAAACCATGGATGCTTTCATTTCTTCAACAAATTCGGCCAACAAAGATGAATAATGGCCTATTTCCATGCTTTTTGTTTTATGAAATTATAACTTAATTATTCATTTTCCATTTTACCCATTTATTTATTATATAAGACAAAATAACAATAAGGTTATTAAGTCATTTAACCATCCACTAACTTAATAATGGGTTACTTTCCTCATAAGGCCTCCAAATTACAAAGACAACAACAATTTAAACACTCAACAATCAGCACACAGCATTGACACTTTATGCAATTAGGTCCTTTTACTGTAATTTAACACACAGTCGATAAACTTACCATACAATATTTTCACACAAACTATATCACATAGAATCAACTCCAAAGATAACATTAAAATATTATTTTGACCTCGAATTTGTGCTCTCAAAACCACTGTTTCGACTAGGGTCTAAACCGGGCTATTACAACTCTTCCCTTTGTCCCCAAAAATCTTACCAATGAATAGGTGTGGATATTGCTATCTCATAATGTTCTCAGGCTCCCACGTAGCTTTTTTAATTCCATGCTTGTGACATAACACTTTCACTAAGGAAATTCTTTTATTCCTCAATTCTTTGGTCTCTCGTGCCAAAATTCGAATCGGTTCCTCACTATACGACAAGTCCAATTGAATCTCAACCTCAGTAGGAGTAATCACATGCGACGGATCAGATTTGTACCGTCAAAGCATTAACACATGAAACACGTTATGAATCTTTTCTAACTCAAGTGGCAGCATCAATCTATAAGCAACTGTTCCAACTTTCTCAATGATCTCATACGGTCCGATGAACCTCGGACTCAGGTTGCCTTTCCAGCCAAATCGAAGTATTTTCTTCCACGGAGACACTTTTAAAAACACTTTATCACCAACTTCAATTTCAATATCTTTTCATTTTAAGTCTACATAAGACTTCCGATGATCTGAAGTCACTTTCAAACTATCTCGAATCACTTTCACTTTCTGCTCAGTCTCTTTTATAAGATCAACCCCGTAAGTTTTATTCTCACTCACCTCAGTCCAATACAATGGAGTTCGACATTTTCGACCGTAAAGAGCCTCATACGGTGCCATTTTAATGCTAGATTAAAAACTATTGTTATACGTAAATTCAATCAATGACAGATGTTTTTCCCACGTATTCTCAAACTCAAGTATACATCTTAATATATCTTCGAGAATCTGAATGATTCGCTTGGACTGACCATCCATTTGTGGATGAAAAGTAGTACTGCAATGCAATTTTGTGCCTAATGCATCTTGCAATTTCCTCCAAAATCGCGAGGTAAACCTCGGATCTCTGTCAGACACTATAGATAGTGGTACCCCGTGTAATCTCACAATCTCAGCAATGTACAATTCAGCCAATCTATCAAGTGAACAATCTGTTCTCACTGGAATGAAATGAGTCGATTTCGTCAATCTATCAACTATCACCTAGATCGCATCTTTCTTTTCTGGAGATAAAGGCAATCTCAACACAAAGTCCATCGTAATTCTCTCCCATTTCCACTTAGGAATCATGATCGGTTGTAACAAACCGGATGGAACATGATGTTTTAAACATTTTGACACAAAGTTAGATATATCTCTTTTCATACCATGCCACCAATAAAACTGTTTCAAATCATTATACATTTTTGCACTCCCCGGGTGAACAGTTAAACGGCTATTGTGAGCTTCATTCAAAATCATCTGAATCAACTCTTAATTTCTCAGAACACAAATTCGATCTCTAAATCTCAGACAATCATCACTATCAACTCAAAATTCTGAATCAACATTCTAGTCAAACTGAGTTCGTTTAGCCATCATTTCAACATCACTTTTCTGGGTATCACAAATCTGACATACAAACATCGGCTTTACTTTTAAATCGGCCAAAGCCACACTATCATCACACAAATTTATCTGAGTACTCATAGCTCATAAATCACATAATGATTTTTGACTCAAGGCATTAGCTACAACATTAGCTTTACCCAGATGATAATCAATTACAAGTTCGTAATCTTTCAACAATTCTAACCATCTTCTCTGTCAAATTCAAATCTTTTTGAGTCATCAAGTACATCAAACTCTTATGATCAGTATATATATGACATTTCTCACCAAATAGATAGTGACGCCAAATCTTCAATGCGAACATAATCACAGCCAATTCAAGGTCGTGCGTTAGATAGTTCTTTTCATGCGGCTTTAACTGTCTCAAATTCTTTCAGTATATATATGACATTGCTTTCTTGCATCAGTACACAGCCCAAACCATTCAATGATGCATCACTATAGACTACGAATTATTTACCTGATTCCAGTTGAACTAGTACTGGCGCTTTCGTCAACAATGCCTTTAACTGTTCAAAACTCTGCTAGCACTTTTCTGACCACTCAAATTTAACATCTTTTTGTAGCAATTTCGTCAACGGAGTCGCAATCATAGAGAAGCCTTTCGCAAACCGTTTACAATATCCCGCTAGTCCCAGAAACTGTGGACTTCTGACACATTTCTCGGAGGCTTCCGTTCTAAAATAGCAGAGATTTTACTCAGATCAACTTAAATTCTCGCACTAACACAATATGCCCTAAGAAATCAACCTCACACAACAAAAATTCACATTTTCTAAACTTAGCATGCAACTGTTTCTCACGCAGAGTCTGTAGCACAATTCTCAAATGCTCGGCATGTTGTGTTTCATCACATGAATAAATTAATATATCATCAATGAACACCACAACAGAACGATCCAAATACGGTCTGAATATCCGATTCATCAGATCCATAAACACTGCAGGAGCATTTGCTAGTCCAAAAGCATCACTAAGAATTCATAATATTCGTACCTCGTTCTGAAAGTAGTTTTCGGCACATCAGATTCTTTGTAGTTTTTGGCACATTAGATTCTTTAACTCTCAACTGATAGTAGCCCGATCTCAAATCTATCTTAGAAAATATTGTAGCTCCTTTCAGCTGATCAAACAAATCATAAATACAAGGTAACGAATATTTGTTCTTTATCATCACTTTATTCAATTGTCTCTAATCAATACACATTCTCATAGTACCATCTTTCTTTTTCACAAGTAACACAGGAGCACCCTAGGACGAGAAACTCGGTCTTGTCAATCCTCTATCAGTTAACTCTTGCAACTATGACTTTAACTCTTTCAATTCCATTGGTACCATTCTATACAGTGCTATCGAGATAGGAGTTGTTCTGGTACCAAATCAATACCAAATTCAACTTCTCGAATCGGAGGTAATCTCGGTAACTCTTTAGGAAATACATCTGGATACTCACAAACCACAGGCACAAATTCAACTTTCTTTTCTAACACTTTTGTATCAATCACATATGCCAGATAGGCTTCGCAACCCTTTTTCACATAGTTCATAGCTTTCATCATGGATATAAAGCTGGCAATCCTTTCATATCACTAGTTTCCATTCGAACTATCTCACCATTCCAACTTTTCAATTCAATACCCTTCCTTTTATAATTCACAATGCCATTATGCAGAGTGAGCCAATCCATACCCAGAATTATATCGAATTCATCAAATGGTAGCAACATCAAATTAGCCGAAAAACATATATCACGAAACATCAATGTACAATTCTTGCACACCTTATCCACCAAGACACACTTGCCTAAAGGATTCGATACTCTAACCACAAATTCAGTAGACTCAACAGATAGAGTCTTATTCAATACTAGATTCATACACATATGAATGAGTTGAACCCGGATCTATTAGTGCAATCACATCAGTATCGAATAGAGTAAAAGTACCAGTTATGACGTTTGGAGATGATGTTTCCTCTCGTACATGTATAGCATAAGCTCGGGCAGGTGCTCTTGCCTTCGATCTCACTATTGTATCGGTGGTCCCTCTATGGCTTCCACTCACGTTCTCGACATTTCTAGGTGGTCTACCCCTAGCCGTCACATTACTCGATCTCATATTCTGAACATTTTCTTCCTCAGTCATCTTTGGCCAGTCTCGGATAAAATGATATCAGGATCCACATTTATAGCAAACTCTATTATTGTACTTACCCCAGCATTCTCCCACATGTCTTCTTCCACATTGTTTACACTCAGGTTTGTTACTTTTGGCACTATCAACACTTGATTCTATTGGAGCTTGAGTTCTCGAACCAACAATTAGTCTTGCACGTTTTCTATTCGGATGTCCAAATGAAGTATTTGATTGATTATTTGTATCTCTAAATCTCTTATTCGACGGTTGAGAAAACTTACTCATCGATCTTTTTCTTTCATCACGAGCTCCAGAATCAGCTTTCTTCTTTTCTTTACTGAGCTCCTCAACTTTGCATGCTCTTTGACTAACACAACAAATTTGTTTATATCGAGTATCCCAACCAACAACTTAATGTCCTCATTCAACCCTTCTATAAAGCTTTTACACATATTAGCTTTGTTTGAAACACATTCTCTCGCATATTAACTCAGTTTCACAAACTCCTGCTCATACTCAGTAACTGACAAACGACCCTGTTTCAGCTCTAGGAACTCTTTACATTTTTTATCAATGAATCGTTGACTGATATACTTCTTTCTGAACTCAACTTGAAAGAAATCCCAGGTGATTTTCTCTCTCGAAACCACCGAAGTCAATGTCTTCCACCAGTTATAAGCTATATCTCTCAACAAAGAAATTGCACACTTGATACACTCATCAGGAGTCAACGACATCTCATCGAATACTCGAATTGTATTCTTGAGCCAAAACTCAGCTTGCTCAGCATCGTCATCAATTGTGGCCCTAAAATCTTCGGCCCCATACTTACGAATCTTATCCACAAGAGGTTTATTCAATCGAATCAAATCTATCACTTGTGGCATAACAGATACTTGTGGGGTGGGGGTGTGGAGCAGTTGGATTCGTCCGAACGAACTTTGAAAACCACTCACACATCATATAGAAGAAGGCTTGCTTAGCCTCTTCCCCTCACTATTTTCATTTGGCCTAGATATGGCTGCAGATCGTCTCTTCAACGAGAGCGAGCACAGTACTTCTACGTCATCAAGAATCGCTCGACGGGATCCATTTGCTATATGAAAACACATTTTCAATTGTCAGAATTCATCACACTATCATAATTTCATATATGGCATGTATAGCTAGACTCACACACGCTACGTTAGTCCGAGAATCCACTAAATCGTAGCTCTGATACCAATAAAATATAACACCCCTAACCTGACACCGTCATTAGAATAGGGTTAAGAGACATTATTGAACAACTACAATAATTCACATTCATTCTAAGACACAAAGTTTATCATCAATCATACATACTCAAATACAAACATACAGTTCCTTATCTAGGTCTTCAAGACCTTAATTAAGTGTTGGAAAGAGGATGAGACTAAACTGAACACTAATAAAAGTTTTCAAAGTATCAATATTCTTCAATACTATTGAGGTCACATGCCCGTGTAATCAGACCGTGTGCCTCACACGATCACCAGTCACACCTATGTGTCCAGGCCGTGCCAAAACAGAGCATGAATTCTAACTTCTTCACACGGCCACCAAGCACGCCCGTGTGCTTAGGTTGTGTACTCTTAGACAATATACTGACTTATTCACACTGCTACTAAGCATGTCCGTGTACCATGGCCCTGCATACTTGAGCTAGCTACTGACTTTATCCCACGGTCATTAGGCACGCTAGTGTGCCATAACCGTGTAGGCAAAACAGGCCATTTACAAGGCTAATTTGCCACCCACACAAGGGTTTACCAACAAGCTTCAATACAATGCCAATTCATGCTTTAAAACACACTCAAACCTACCATTCCATGTATTATTCAACTACCAACTATACCATCTACTTCCATGCTCATTATCATACAACTAAGACCATTCAAAGTGACATTTTTACATCTCAAAATATATGTAATTCAAGCATCATGTAATCCATATCAAAATTCATTTTCAACCACATTTTTGATCAACTACATAATCATGAAATATACCAAACTCATAACTTATTCATAATTTCAACATCATTCAACTTCCAAGCCAATTCACATGGCAAGGATATAAACATTTCCCAAAACATACCATAACTTCTAGCTTATACATGCCATATTTCATCTATATACATCTTTCCAAAAGTACCAAAATAGATTGCCGATAGTGTGATAGAGATACTGGCGATCCCCGAATCTGAGCTATCTTTACTGACACTACAAAGCATAGAAACAAATCACACAGTAAGCTTTCCAAAATGTAGTAAGTTCGTAACAAAATACATTAACCAAAACAAATCATCACATATATTAATTCACAATCTCATATCTCATATCATCCAAAACTAATATGTTCAATTAGCCTTCCATAACTCATTTATAGGTTCATCAACCACAGAGGTTTCGAACGTACCTTAGCCAACACTTAGTTGTCGATTACATTTACTACTCAATACTCACTATTTCATTTCAATTAGCTTTCATCCCTTCTTCAATTCATTCGCACACTTAGTGCCCAAATAGTTAGCCAAAGCTAAATTAGCATCACACACATAGTGCATCCATATCAAACCAATCTTAAATCGGTATCGCACACACAGTGCCAATCACAAAGTTGAAGCTTATATTATTTCGCACACATAGTACTAACCATTTCGGTCTCATTTCCAAATACACATACTTAGTGTCATATAACTCGAGCCCTCACATAGCATTCACATTTCAATATTATCATACCATTCATTTCACAACTTAAAATATAACTAGCTACATGTATTATGTTCAAACTTACCTCAGATGTCGAACTATCGAAACGATTGATTAATCGAGCACTTTATCTTTGCCTCGATCTTGATCCAAACCTCTCCTTTCTTGGTCTATACACATTCAATCACCAAATCATTCATTTTAGTCTAATAATTATAGCTCAAAAAAGCGAAAATGATAATGAATTGATGGATTACTGATTTATATGTTATGTATATCACCTGAGTATCCCTCGATGTTCTAATAGGTTCAATAGGCATAAATTCTGTTATTGGTTATGTGAAAAAGATATGTGTTATATGGATGGGTTATTATTACTGTTATCCAATGAATTACCGTTTATATGATTGAGAATGAAATCTTGTAAATGATGTACATGATATATGTGAATTTGATATGATACAATGTTTGAGTATTAAATTGAGATAATGGATGATTACATGTACTTATATGACTAACTTGTTGATGAATGCTTGTATATAGGCATTTGGCAAGTGAATTTGGTTTTATTTAATTGTTTAATTATGTATAAATGGTAAGTTTAATTTTGAATTGTATGGGCTTACTAAGCTTTCAAGCTTACTATGTTTCTTTTTTGTGTTTTATAGAGGTTCGATAGCTCGCTCGATCTGGATAAAGTCGGAGTTACGCATCACACTATCCAATTGCTATTTAGTACTTTTGAACTCTTGGATATTTGTAAATATGGCATGTATAGGCTAGTTATAAAGATGATAGTTATGGTTACTTGAGATAGTGATACATGTTATGGTGTAAGTCAAAGCCATGTGATTTGGCTTAAAATTGGTGTAATGTTTGGTTGTGTATAAGTGTTCATATATGCTATGTTTTGGCAAGTAGTAGATGGAATGGAAATATGCAAATGTTGTCTTGATTGTAATAGGCATATGAATGCAAAATGCATGATGTTAATTAAGTATTTGAATACCATGTGGAATTGGTATAAAATGTATATGAAATGTTGTGGATTGGCTGCCTATTGAGTTATAAAATGTTGCATATTACACTTGTGCAGGTATATGAAAGTAGGGTGGCAAAATGGCTTTGCAAATAGCCTATTTTTGTCCACACGGGCAGAGACACGGGCGTGTGTCTCGCTGTGTGCGACACACGGTCATGTTACACGGATGTGTGTCCTCTGATGTTGAAATTAAAACCAAGTCAGTATGCTCCACACAGTCTCACACACGGGTGTGTGACTGGCCGTGTGCTACAAGTCAGTATACCCCCTAATTGGCACATGGCCTAGCACACGGGCTTGTGACTTGGCCGTGTTGCATAACTTAGTATACCCTATAGTTTTGGCACGACCTAGCACACATCCTGGTACACGGGCGTGTGTGGCCAATTCAAAGGGCACATGGGCTAGATACACGGGTGTGTGGTTGGTCGTGTTACCCAAGTCAGTATGTACCCCTTGTTTTCACACGGTTGGAGACACGGGCGTGTCTGGTGGCCGTGTGAGATACACGGCCTGGTCACACGGGCTTGTGTCCTCTATATTGAGAAAAATTGTCAAAGTTTTTGTAGAAGTTTTATAAGTTATCTGTTTAGTCCCGAACCGCTCTTCAAGCATGTTTAAGACCTCGTAAGCTATTTTAAGGGACAAATTGAATGATGATTGTATGAAATGGTTGAATGTATAAGAAAAGTACGATTATATGTGTTAAAAGTTTGGTAATGCACTGTAACCCTATTTTGATGTTGAATACGAGTGAGGGGTGTTACATTTATAGGTATCAGAGTTACGATTTAGTCAATTCTAGGACTAACGTAGCGTATGTGAGTCTAGCTATACATGCCATATATATAAACTGTGATAGTGTGAAAACTCCTGATATTTTCAAATTTTTTTATATAGTAAATGGATTATGATCGAGCTGTAGTAGATGAGGTTGAGAGTAATGCACCTGCTCCTGCTCAAGGGACAGCGCTTCTGATTCTAGACCCGTAATGGGCAGCCAGGGAGGAGAGGCTAAAGAAACCTTCTTCCAAATGATGAACGAGTGGTTCACACAATACATTCGTACCAACCTGCTGCTCAACAACCTTTACCCCTACCTATTCCCTAACCGATCCCTGTAGTTCCTCAAGGTATGGATCATTTGCGATTGAATAAACCACCTGTTGATAAGATATGGAAACACCGAGCTGAGGAATTCAAAGCTACTGTTAACGATAACCCTGAGAGAGCTGAGTTTTGGCTTGAAAACACGATTCGGGTATTTGATGAACTATCTTGCACACCTGAAGAATGTTTAAAGTGTGCAATATCACATTGAGAGACATTGCGTATCAGTGGTGGAATACTTTGATATCCGTAGTTCCGCGAGAAAGAGTTACTTGGGAGTTCTTTCAAGTTGAATTCAGAAAGAAATACATCAGCTAAAGGTTCATTGATGAGAAACAAAAAGAATTTCTTAAACTAAAATAGAGTCGTATATCGGTAACAGAATATGAAAGAGAGTTTGTACGACTCAGCAAATATGCTCGTGAATGTGTATCTTTCGAGGCTATAATGTGTAAAAGGTTTGAGGATGGATTAAATAAAGAAATCAGACTATTAGTTGGGATTCTTGAGCTGAAAGAGTTTGTCGTTCTATTTGACAGAGCTTGTAAAGCTGAAGAACTTTCCAAAGAGAAAAGAAAAGTTGATTCTGAGGCTAGAGACTTTAGAAAGAGATTTTAGGCCAAATCACATCAGTCAGCATCAAAGAAATCTAGAGAATATCATCCTTATTCTATTGCTTCTGCGAGGATTTCAATCAAAGATAGAGATACGAGACATTTCAACTCTAAACCTCAGACGACATCTATTGCCAGTGTGGGAAGTGTTAGAAATGTTGGGCCTGAATGTAAGCACTACAACAAGCGACATTACAATGAATGTAGAATATTGAGCAGAGCTTGTTTTAAATGTAGATCTCTTGATCATTATCTCTAGGACTGTCCAGAAAAGTCTATAGCTAAAAGAGATCAACTTGTGAAAGCAAGTAATACGGCTACTAGAGGGAGACCACCCCAAAACACTAGGAATGTGAGTGGTAATCGAGGTGCTGCGAGAAATTTTATTGTGAGATTTAAGGCTCGAGCACCTGCTCGAGCTTATGCTATCAGTGCACGGGAGGAGGCATCATCGCCAGACATTATTATCGGTACTTTTTCTCTTTTTGATACTGATATAGTTGTGTTGATAGATCCTAGATCAACCCATTCATATATCTGTATGTGTAACACCCCTTATCCGTGTCCAACGCCAGGATAGGACACGAGGCATTACTGTACTTAATTTTACTTAAACATGTATTATCGGCTATAACATTTCTTTCCACCTTAAAACTTTTCTTTCTTACTAATAACATACTTTTCATAGGCTTTTGTGGCCTTAAACGTACATCCAAAAGGTTTCGAGATTCATCCAGGAACTTTGACACTCCTTGAAATTTTTTTCTAAACAGGGCCACAACCCGTGTTGTCCAAGGGACACGCCCATGTGCCCCTAAGACATGCCCGTGTTCGACACTCATGGTCAACACTGACTTATTTCACATGGTTGAGCACACGCCTGTGTCTATAGCCCGTGTCCTTCACACGGCCTTGACACGCCCGTGTCCTCTACTCGTGGTGCTCTTTGTTTATGACATCATCATACTCTTAATAGCACAAGGCCATGACACATGCCCGTGTGCTGGTCTGTGTGACGAATCGTATTTTCGTAAATTAATTCAGGGGACACACGGCCTATCAACACACACATGGGGCTGACCGTGTGTCACACAAGGCCTAGAAAGATGCCCGTATGTCTACCCGTGTGGACAATTATAGGGATATTTTCCAAGCAAATTGCCACCCTGAACCTTAAACACACTTAAACTATCTTAAACAACTCAATTATTCCATTCATTGCATAAACTTAAATGCATAAACTTATCATCATAAAAGGGTATATAACTTAACAAAATATTGACCAATTTCTAATGGCCATATATAAAAAAATGTATAACCTTAATAACCAAGCCTTTAACTCACAATATGTCATGACCAAAATGATCAAACTCCTATACATGCCATACTCAAAATTAATTAACTTTACTATACCAAACTAGTGGATGATAGTGTGATCCGAGTTTTGACGTCTGTGATCCCCGAGCTAACTTGGTGAACCTACATGGAAAAGGAAAGGAGAGAGGTAAGCATGTAGCTTAGTAAGTTTGCATGAGGATTTAACAAAGCAATATAATAGCTTATAATTAAACTCATCCCTCATAAGTCTAAAGCAACATAAATCTCAAGTGTTGAACTTACTTAATCTTACTCTTTCTCATCACTTACCACATTATAATTTCATACTTGTAATTAAATTAGGGTGTCTGTATCACTTAATCACATAGATTAGCACTTTTTCTAATATAACATGAACATCAAATCATTATCTTCCTTAACTTAGGTAGAATTCCTTATCATTCTTGAATGACTTAACTTGTATTATTTTGCTTACTTAGCTTTCTTGTTACTTCTTTCATACTTGTCTCTTTTTCCAGTTGAATTACTTGAAATGCTAAAGGATACTAAATCTCATCAAACATGTATCTCAATGCAAATGCCATATCCCAGATATGGTCATATACGAGATCTTCCTTATATGTTTCCTTTGAAACTTACCATTACCATGTCTTGACATGGTCTTACGTGGTATCGTTGCCTTATGAACTCACCAATGCCATGCCTTGGCATGGTCTTACATGGTATCCTTGCCTTACAATAACTTATCAATGCCATGTCTTGACATGGACTTACATGATATCCTTGCCTTATAGTAACTTATCAATGCCATGTCTTGACATGGACTTACATGGTATCCTTGCCTTATAGTAACTTATCAATTCCATGTATTGACATGGACTTACACGATATCCTTCATACCTTAATGCCGATGTCATGCCCTAGACATGGT
Organism: Gossypium rotundifolium; assembly: GCA_025506655.1. Lineage (NCBI taxonomy): Eukaryota > Viridiplantae > Streptophyta > Magnoliopsida > Malvales > Malvaceae > Gossypium > Gossypium rotundifolium. Next base: position 64,218,236 of record CP106732.1, on the reverse strand, counting down.
CTTACACGGGCTTTCCTTGTCTTATGTTGTTACATAGGTATCCTCACTATCCTGAATCTTCAAACGGGTTTTTATTTACTTACTCTCATTGACTTCCTTATTAAGACATTATTAACCAATTTCATGGCATTTCATAATGTAATAGGAAATTTAAACAAATTAATACATAAAACTTTAATTTCACACAAACTTACCTCGGTACTCAAAATGTGTAGAGTTGTGTAATTTAGTCCTCAACCTTATTTTTACCTCGGTTTCAGTCCTGGCTTTGTGTTTCTTAGTCTATAATAACAATTTAACTTGTTTAATACTTACATTGACTAAATTGACTCATAAAGCATACTTTGGCAAAAATTATATTTTGCCCTAAACTTTCTCAAAATTACACTTTTGCCCCCAGGCTCGTAAAATTATTTTTATTTAACTTTCTTGCATTTCAAGCCTAGCTGAATCATATTCTCAACTATAACAACATTCAATTTCCACTATTTTACTCATGTATGACCATTTTCATAAATTTTTCAATTTGGTCCTTACATAGATTTTTCATGAAAATCACTTAGGAAAAGATCTTTATCCTACATCAAACTTTCATAATCTTCCATAAACCCTCAAGATACATGCATGTCATACATGGGTAAATTTTTGAACATAAACCCTAGCTAAAATTATAGCTAGAAATAATTAAATCGAGCTACAAAGATCTCAAAAATACGAAGAACATTAAAAACGGGGCTAGGATGCACTTACTATCAAGCTTGAAAGATGAAGAAACCCTAGCTATGGTTCCCTTGTGATTTTCGGCCAAGAAGGAAGAAGATGGACATGATTTTGGCTTATTTTTCCCTTTTAATTCTTTAATTTACCAAGTGACAAAAATGCCCTTAATGATTATTTCTTGAGATTTTTCCTTCCTATGTCCATTTTTGTCCATCTCAAACATATAAGGGTCTAATTGCTAAAAAAGGACCTCTAATAATTTTTATAATTCTATTTCATACTTAAACCTTCTAAAATCTCATATTTTCTAATCCTTGCAATTTAGTCCTAATGGACAATTTGTTCACTAATTAATAAAATTCCTTCATGAAATTTTCACACAACCATGCAAATACCTCATAAGCCTTATTGAATCATTTAAACACATATTTCTTTTTCAGATTTATGGTCTCGCACCACTATTCCGACTAGACCCTAAGTCCAGCTATTACAATATGAATTTAGTATTTAAAAAGAGTTTACATGTCGAGTCTACAAAGTTTGTAATTAAAGTATCGAACTCCTTAGGCAGGTCTATTTTAGTTGATAAAATTTGTAAGAATTGTCCTTTGATGACTCGGGGTAACTGTTTTTTGGTTGACTTGATGCTTCTACCGTTCGATGAGTTTGATGTGATTCTAGGTATGGACTGGCTGACTATGCATGATGCAGTTGTGAATTATAGAAGAAAGATTATCGAATTGAAATGTCAGAATGGTGAAATTCTTCAGATTGATTTTGATGATTCGAGTGAATTACCTACTATGATATTGTCTATGTTACCTCAGAAATGTATGAAAAGGGTTGTGATTCATATCTTGTATACGTACTAGATACAATGGTGTCTGAATCAAAGATTGAATCTGTACCTATTGCTTATGAGTTTTCGGATGTATTTCCAGAAGAATTACCAGGTTTGCCACCGATCAGAGAGGTTGAATTTGGTATTGAATTAGTACTGGGAACAATACCGATATCGATAGCTCTGTACAAAATGGCTCCAACAGAATTAAAAGAGTTGGAAGCTCAGTTACAAGAATTGACAGACAGAGGTTTTGCACGACCGAGTTGTTTGCCCTGTGGTGCACTGTTATTGTTCATAAAGAAGAAAGACAAAACGATGAGAATGTGTATCGATTACAGACAGCTGAATAAAGTGACCATGGATTGATGATTTATTTGATCAGTTGAAAAGGGCTACAGTGTTTTCAAAAATTAATTTGAGATCGGGTTATTACCAGTTGCAAGTTAAAGAGTCAGATGTGCAGAAGACAGCATTCAGAATGAGGTACGGACATTATGAATTTCTGGTTATCCCTTTCAGATTAACTAACGCTCCTACAGGTTTCATGGACTTGATGAACCAAATATTCAGACCGTAATTAGACATATTTGTTGTTGTATTCATTGATGACATTCTGATCTATTCGCGAGATGGATCTGAACATATGGAACACTTGAGAATTGTGTTACAAACTCTACATGGTAAGTAATTGTTTCCAAAATTCAGTAAATGTGAGTTTTGGCTCTGAGAGGTTGGATTTTTGGGGCATATTGTTTTAGCGAAGATATTAAAGTTGACCCGAGTAAGATTTCTACTATTGTTGATTGGAAACCTCCGAGAAATATGTCTAAAGTTCGTAGTTTTCTGGGTTTAGAGGGCTGTTACCGAAGATTCGTGAAAGAATTTTCGATGATTACGACACCGATGACTCGACTACTTCAAAAAGATGTGAAATGTAACACCCCTTTACTCGTGTCCAACATCGGGATAGGATACGAGGCATTATCAGACTTAACTTGCTTGAACATACAATATCGGACTATAAAATTTCTTTTCAAACTTAAAACTTTTCATTCATATTCATAACATCCTTATTATGGGCCTACGAGGCCCTAAACATACATATGGAAGGGTTCGAGAATAAATCGAAAACTTTTACGCACTTAGAAAATTTTTGCCTAGACAAGGGCCACACGCTCGTGTGAAATGGGACATGCCCGTGTGGGAAGGCCGTGTGGTCACACACGCCCATGTTCCTAGCCCGTGTGGAATTTATTTTTCATTTTGAACCTACAGGGGTTTTCACATGGTGGACACACACGTGTCTTTAGCCCGTGTCCATCACACGGCCTAGACACACCCGTGTTCTCACCCGTGTGTGAAAACCTTAGCATTCTGTTTATGATGTCAACAAACTCTTAAGGGCACACGCCCGTGTGTTAGCCCGTGTGATGAATCGAATTCTCATAAATTTGATACAGGGGACACACGACCTATCAACACACCTATGGGGGTTCACCGTGTGTCACACATGGCCTAGACACACACCCGTTTGTCTACACGTGTGGACAATTAAAAGGCTATTTACCAAGCCAATTGCCACCCTGAAACATAAACACACATATACCAACACCATTAATACATGATAAGACAATAATACCCTATAAAGAACCACTAATCATCATTCAAACACTTCACATTTCACCTCATCATTTGGATAAACTTTCCCTTCATAAAACTTATCATCATTAAAATATGAAACTTGACAATTCTTGGCCAATTCCCTATGATCATATACAAAATGAGTGTATAACATTAGTAGCCAACACTTTGGCTCTCATATATGACATAGTACAAAATGACCAAGTTTCTATACATGCCATACCCAAAAAAAAAAAATCAATTTTACTATACCAAAAGAATGATTGATAGTGTGATCCGAGTCCCGATGTTCTACGATCCCCTAGCTAGCTTGGCGATACTATAAGGAAAAGGGAAAAGAGAGAGGTAAGCATATAGCTTAGTAAGTTTGCATGAATTAATATAGCAAAATAAATACTCATAGTAAAATCCATTCATCATGGAACAATAGCAACACAAGTTCTTAAGTATTTTGTCATACTTAATCTTACCCATCATATGTCACATTAGAGATTTCATAACTCGTATTTTACTCATGGGACCTGTATCACTTAAGCACATAATTTAACACTTATGCTACCTTGATCATAGAATTAAATCATTAACATCCTTAACTTAAATGGGACTCTTTGTCATCCTTATATTATATTTAGGTCATTGTCATCTTTACATACTTAGCTCTTTTACCCGTTGAACTACTCAGAATTTCGGAGGATACTCAATTTCTTCATATATATGTCATGATGCCAATGCCATATCCCATTTATGGTCTTACATGAGATCATCTCCTGATGCCAATGCCATATCCCAGATATGGTCTTACACCGGATCTCTTAGCTCGATGTCGATGCCATGTCTGAGACATGGTCTTATATGAGATCGTACATAGATGTCGATGCCATGTCCCAGACATGGTCTTACACGAATCTTCCTTTGGTGCCAAAGCCATGTCCCAGACATGGTTTTGCACGGGACCTTTCTTATTTGATGCCGATGCTATATCCCAGATATGGTCTTATACGGGATCTACATTCGGTGTCGATGCCATGTCCCAAACATGGTCCTATACAAGACCTACATTTGGTGCCGATGCCATGTCCCAGACATGTTCTTATACGGGACCTTCCTTATCTCATGTTGTGACATAGATATCCTCGTTATTCTGAAATTTCAACCGGGACTTCACTTAGCATATTTGCATCATTATCTCATCAAGACATCAATAATCAATTTCATAGAAATGATATGCATTCCTCAAATTAACAAATAATTTAAACATAATAACACATGTAACCTTAATTTCACACAAACTTACCTCGAGTACTCAAAATGCGTGTAGGTGTTCGATTTAGTCCAACACTTTGTTCTTGCCTCGATTTTGGTCTGGGCTTCATGTTTCTTGATTATCAAGCTTGGAAGTTGAAGAAACCCTAGCTATGTCTCCTTGAGAATTTTGGCACTTAGAGGAAAAAGATGGACAAGATTTTGGCTTATTTTTTCGTTTTTAATTCATTAATTAACCAAATGACTAAAATGCCCTTAAGGCCCTTTCTTGAGATTTTTCCTTCCCATGTCCATTTTTGTCCATCTTAACCTATAATGGTCTAATTGCTAAATAAGGACTTCTAATAATTTTTATGATGCTATTTCATACTTAAATCATGACATCCAACACAAACATACATTTCATGAAATCCATCATCATTGAATATATGGACACATCAAGTATAGGCCAACTTCCCATGACCTTTTACAAAATAAATTGAACAACTATAATAGCACAAACATTTGGCTTGCTAATATGACATAACAAAATACTCAAGTCCTATACATGCCATACTCAAAATAAATCTAATTTGGCTATACCAAAAAGTGGTCGATAGTACGATCTCCAACTCGACGTCCACAACTTCTCGAGTTAACTTGGTAATATCATACTTGCCCTTATTTAGCACATACCATGCCATATATCATCAATGTTCTTCGTGAATTACTCACGGGTACCTGTGTTAACTCAATCATATAGCTTTAATAAAATCCTCGTTTCTATTTCTAAGCTGATCTATTTATCCCAATAAATCACTAGGGATGCTCAAAGATGCATATTCATAATCATTAGCATAAACACAAGCCAATGCCACATCCCAGATGTGGTCTTACATGGGCCACCTCTGAATACCAATGCCATATCCCGATATGGTTTTATACGGACCCTCACATCAATATCGATGTCATATCTCGGATATGGTCTTATACAATTTTTCACATTTAATGCCAAAGCCATATCCCAGGTATGGTCTTACACGAGATCTCAATTCGGTGCCGAGGCCATGTCTCCAACATGGTCTTATAAGGGGCCTCATCTATCTCATGTCTCAATGATAGTGTTTCACACTCATTATAGACCAACTTGGACCTTAACATCTCAACTTACTCATTCAACATCAAATATTCAATTTAGTAGAATATCATGCCATGACATAATATCAAACATTCTCAAACATGCTATCGTAAATGTTGAATCTATCTCTTACAAACTTACCTCGATTTCAAAATAGGCTAGGTTGTCGGTCTAGTCCAATATTTTGTTTTTTCCCTATTTGAGGTTGATTCTTGGTTCTTGTTTCTCTACAATAGCAAATTAGCTCATTTTAATCATCACATTAATAAAATCATTTCAATAATCATGCTTTTTTCCCTTAGACTTTGGCAAAATAACCATTTTACCCCTAGGCTCGAAAGTAAATTCTAATCAAATTTCTACCTTTAACAAGCCTAGGTGAACATTTATTTCTTCTATGGCTATCATCAAAACCCAAGATTTCACACATCTACTACAAATTTTGTAACCTTTACAAAAAGGTCTATTTAGGTGTTTTCATAGTAACACCTTTCTCAAAAGTTGTTTATCTAACAGCTAAGACTCATTTTCTTCCATAAAAATGCAGCAAAAAACATAAATGCTCTCATTGGAAAACTCTAAACTTTTCACCATATTGCAAAATAGTCCCTTCACTAGGAGGCTTAAATTCTAGGGGTTCTAAAAGTACAACTATCTACAAGAAAAACCATTAAAATCACTTACTTGAATGGAGAAGAGTTTACTAAAATTTTGAGCTTTCAAAACCCTTATTTTTTTGGTATTTTTGGTGGAGGAAGATGGAGAGAAAAGATGATATCTTTTCTTTCTTTATTTTATTCTATATCATCAATTTAATCCACCCACTACATCAACATTGACCAATTTTGCCTAACATTGTCCCCTATGGCCAGCCAACCATTAAAAAAGGGGCTAATTGCCCTTTAAAGACCTCAAATTAATATTCTATGGCTATTGGGTACTTTTAGCTTATAAAATATAACTTTCGCACTTTATGTGATTTAGTCATTTTTCACGATTAAGCATGAAATCGCTAAAATTAAAGCACCAAAATTTTCATACATTTATATAATCATGCTTTGACTTGTAACATAACATGAAAATAATTTTCTCTAACCTCGGATTAGTGACCCCAATATCACTATTTTGACTAGCCCCTAAATCGGGCTGTTACAATTCTCCCCCTTAAGGATTTTCGTCCTCGAAAATCTTACTGGTAAAAAGGTTGGGATATTGGTTTCTCATGGTTTCTTTAGGCTCCCAAGTAGCTTCCTCTATTCCATGTCTCTGCCATAGCACTTTGACAAGGGCTATACTTTCGTTCTTAACTATTTGACCTCTCGTGCCAAAATTTTAACCGACTCTTCACCATAAGTCAAGTCTGGTTGAATTTTCACCTCTGTTGACACTATGACATGTGATGGGTCTAAACGGTATCGGTGCAACATGGAAACGTGAAGACATCATGAATCTTTTCCAGATCAGGTGGCAAGGCCAAACGATAAGCTACCGATCCTATTCTCTCGGTAACTTCATAAGGTCCGATAAAGCACGGACTCAATTTGCCTTTCCAGCCAAATCTGAGGACTTCCTCCAAGGTGATACTTTCAGAAACACTTTATCATAGGCTTGGAACTCAATCTCTTTCCTTTTTAAATCTGAATTGGACTTTTGTCTATCTGAGGCCGCTTTCAGACATTCAAGTATCACTTATACTTTCTCTTCAGTTTCCCTGATCAAATTGACCCCATGTATCCGTTTCTCTCTAAGTTCTGACCAATACAAGGGCGTTCGGCACTTACGCCCATAAATGCCTCATAAGGCTCCATTTTCAAACTTGACTGAAAACTATTATTGTAGTCGAATTCCACCAATGGTAAGTATTTCTCCCAGTTACCTTGGAATTCCAAAACACAACATCGAAGCATGTCTTGGAGTATTTGTGTTATTCTTTTGACTGCCCATCGATTTGTGGATGGAAAGTTGTACTGAAGCTTAATTTTGTGCCTAAGGCCTCTTGTAACTTCTTCCAAAATCGTGACGTGAATCTCAGATCTCTATTCGAAATAATCGACAACGGTACCACATGAAGCCTTACTATATTTGCCACATATAGTTCAGCCAACTTATCAAGCGAGTAATCGACTCACACTGGTATGTAATGGGCTGACTTTGTAAGTCTATCGACTACGACCCACATGGTATCTTTCTTTTTCAAGGTCAACGGTAAACCCATCATGAAGTCCATGGTAATACGATCCCACTTCCACTCAGGAACCATAATGGGATGAAGTACACCCGAAGGTACTTGGTGTTCATCCTTCACTTGTTGACAAATTAGGAATCTCGATACAAACTCAGAAATATCTTTCTTCATACCGAGCCACCAATACCACTTCCTCAAATCATTGTACATTTCGTGCTACTTGGGTGAATAGATAAACATCCACTATGTGCTTCATGCAAAATCTTTCGAATAAGTTCATCATTTCTAGGTATACAGACCCTATCTCGAAACATCAAACATCCATCAGGACTTACCCGAAATTCTAACTCAACATTTGACTCACATAGAACTCTTTTGGCTTGTAAGCTGCTGTCCTCTTTCTGAGCTTCACAAATCTCTTGGAGAAATAATGGTCTAGCCCTCATCTTGGCTAGAATAGAACCATCATCTAACAAAGCCATCCATGTATTCATGGCTCTAAGTGCAAACAATGATTTTCTGCTCAAAGCATCGGCGACTACGTTCACCTTTCCCTGATGGTAGTCAATTACTAAGTCATAATCCTTGATCAACTCTAACCATCTTCATTGCCTTAAATTTAATTACTTTTGAGTCATCAAATATTTTAGGCTTTTATGGTCAGTAAATATCCGACACCTTTCACCATACAAATGGTGTCTCCATAACTTTAGTGCAAACACAATGGCAGCCAACTCTAGATCATGGGTCGGGTAATTCTTCTCATGTGGCTTTAACTGTCTAGAAGCATATGCTATCACCTTTCCCTCTTGCATAAGTATACAACCCAACCCATTCATGGAAGCATGTATTCTCTTCCTAGCTTAGGTTGCACTAAAACAAGAGTCTTAGTCAACAATGACTTTAGTTTCTCAAAACTCTATTGGCATCTCTCTGTCCATTCAAACTTCATGTCTTTTTGCAATAATCTTGTCATCGGAGTAGCTATCATGGAAAATCCATCAACAAAACATTTATAGTAATCGGCTAGGCCCAAAAACTCCTAACCTTGGTCACATTCCTTGATGGCTTCCATTCTACAATTGCTGAAATCTTACTCGGGTCAACTTTGATTCCCTCTCCCGAGACGATGTGCCCCAAAAATCCAACTTCCCTAAGCCAAAATTCACTTTTACTAAACTTGGCATATAATTTTCTATCTCTCAAGATTTGCAGAACCTTTCCCAAATGCTCGGCATGATCGTTCTCATCTCGAAAGTAGATCAGTATATTATTGATGAAGATCACGGCAAATTTATCCAAGTATGGCCAAAAAAATGCGATTCATTAGGTCCATGAAAACTGCAAGGGCATTCGTTAGACCAAATTGTATGACCAAAAATTCATAGTGGCCATACCTCGTCCGAAATGCAGTTTTTGGCACATTCGAGTCCTTGACTCTCAACTGATAATACCCAGACCTTAAGTCTGTCTTGGAAAATATTGTGGCTTCCTTCAATTGATCAAACAGATCATCGATTCTCAAAAACGGGTATTTGTTCTTCACAGTTACCTTATTAAGTTGTCGATAATCTATGCATAATCTCATGGAACCATCTTTCTTCTTCACAAATAATACAAGAGCACCCCACGAAGAAAAACTCGGACTTGCAAAACCTTTATCCGTTAGTTCTTGCAGCTGTGCTTTCAATTTCTTTAGCTCAGTTGGAGCCATTCTATATGGAACAATAGAAATAGGGGCGGTACCAGGAGCTAACTCAATCCCAAATTCAATCTCCCTAATCAGAGGTAACCCTGGAAATTCCTTGGGAAAAACACCAAGATACTCAATTTTGATTCAATACTATTCATCACAATGGCAAGGTTTCTCAAATATCTTACGAGTCAACAAGGATGATATCACTACTGTTGATATGTCTTGCTCGTCTGATTCAACACGAATAAAATTCCCATTTTCACATTTCAACTCAATAAACTTTTTTCCAAAATTCACAATCACATCATGAGAAACTAACCAATCCATCCGAAGGATGACACCAAACTCGTCAAATGACAATAACATAAGATCAACCGAAAAACAATGACCCCTAATCATCAAAGGATGACCTTTGCATACTCTATCAACCAACACATACTTGCCTAAAGGATTAGACACTCTTATTAAAAATTCAGTGGACTCTATAGGCATGCTCATGCTAGAGACTAATTTCATGCATATGTATGAGTGGGTAAATCCCGAATCAATTAAAGCTATAACACGAGTATCATAAAGAGAAAATGTACTCGTGATTACGTTAGGGGAAGATGCCTCTTCACGAGCACGAATGGCTAATGTTCTCGCCGATGCTCTACCCTTGACTCTTGCAGTCTACTCTCTATATGGATTCTTGTTACTCATTTCATTTCTCGGTTTTCTCTGTGGTCTTCCTCTAGCAGCACTTTTTGATCTTGCATTCTGAGACTTCTCTTTCTCGCTCACCTTGGGGCAATCTCAGATTAAATGGTCTAAGGACCCACATCTGAAACAAGCCTTCTCATTTGCTCGGCGCTCACCAGAATGACGCCTACCACACTGTGGGCATTTTGATCTACTCGGTCGAACGTTGCCTACACTAGCAACTGATGTGGTCTGCGCTTTAGGCCTCAAAAATTATTTGCTCTTACTTTGGTTTGATAACCCGATGAAGTGGCTGGTCAAGTAGCAAAATCCCTTAATTTCTTAGATGAGGATTGGTAGGACTTACTCAATTGCCTTTTTCTTGAGTCACGAGACTCAGTCTCAGCTCTTCTCTTCTCTTTAGCCAACCCTTCAGCCTTACAGGCTCTATCCACCAATACTACAAATTCTTTTAGCTTGAGAACTCGATGTATAAATAGATATCCTCATTTAGCCCATCCTCAAATCTCTTACACATGATATCCTCGGTAGACACGCACTCCCGGGCATTCTTACTAAGCCTTACAAACTCACGTTCGTATTCAGTCACAGTCATTCAACCTTGCTTTAACTCTAAGAACTCTTTTCTCTTCTAGTCAATGAATCTCTAGCTGATATACTTCTTCCGAAATTCCTCTTAGAAGAATTCCCAGCTATCTCTCTCCCTTGGTACCACCGACACAAGGGTGTTCCACCACCGATAGCCAGAATCTCTTAAAAGAGATACTACACTTTATGAACTCTTCAAGCGTGCATGAAAACTCATCGAATACCATGATGGTATTCTCAAGCCAGAATTCCACCCTCTCCAGATCATCATCCTTACTAGCATGGAATTCCTCGACTCCTTGCTTCTAGATCTTATTGACTAGAGGCCTTTCTCTTCTCACTACCTTAACCACTTGAGGAGCTACAGGAGCGGGTTGAGAAATAGGTGGGGGTGGAAGGGGCTGAGTATTAGAATTTGCTCGAACGTACTCAGTGTACCAATTGCTCATCATATGGAGAAAGGTTTCTCGGGCCTCTTCTCTCTGACCCAAGTTCTCGAGTATACTATCTACGGGTGCGGTCCCTTGCGTAGGAGCCAACGCATTACTCGGAGCATCATTGGCTGCAGTTCAGTCAGAATCAGGATCCATTTACTATATCAAGACACAATTTAAAACGTCATGAGCGGTCACACTATCATTACACAAGTTCTCTTACTTATGGCATGTATAGCTAGACTAATGCTTTTGCTACGTTAGTCTTAGAATAGACTAAACTGTAGCTCTGATACCAATAAATGTAACACCCTTTACCCGTGTTCGAAGCTAGAACTGGATACGAGGCATTAAACTAACTCAACTTGCTTAAACATATCACGTCGAGCTATAAAATTTTTGTTCAATCTAAAATTTCTCATTCACATTTAAATTCGCCCCTGATATGGGCCTACGAGGCCCAAAACATGCATAGGGAATTGTTCGAGACTAATCTGAGAACTTAGGAAACTTTAAGAAGACTTAAAAAAATTTTCATGAAAACAGGGGCCACACGCCCGTTTTGCTCAAGGTACACGCCCGTGTTCCCTTGAGACATGCCCATGTTCTTCACCCGTGGTCGACATTGACTTATTTTACAAAGTCGAGAACACGCCCGTGTCCCTCACACGGCCTTGACATGCTTGTGTCCTAGCCCGTGTCCCAAAACCATGGCATTCTATTTATGTCCTCATCACCTCACTATGGTCACACGGCCAAGGCACATGCCCGTGTCCTTAGACCGTGTGTCAAATTAAATTCCTAACTTTAGGTGCAGACTTCACACAGCCTGGGCACACGCCCATGTCTACGGTCATACCTCCTGCACGGCTAAAACACATGGCCGTGTCTCTGCCCATGTGTTTACTACTGAGCATACTGACTTGCAATTCTAGCATGCAAGGGGACACACGGCCGATCAACATGCCCATAAGGCTGACCGTGTGTCACACACGGCCTAGACACATGCCCGTGTGTCTACTCGTATGGACAATTATATGGCTATCCACCAAGCCATTTGCCACCTTACCAAGCAACCATACTTATACCAAATCAATATAACATAAATGATGGCCATAAGGCTCCTTTAAGAACTCATAAGAGATCAAGACATCCAACACAAGCATACATTTCATGAAATCCATCGCCATTAAATATATGGACACATAAAGTATAGGCCAACTTTCCATGACCTTTTACAAAATAAATTGAACAACTATAATAGCCAACACATTTGGATTGCCAATATGACATAACAAAATACTCAAGTCCTATACATGCCATACTCAAAATAAATCTAATCTGGCTATACCAAAAAGTGGTCGATAGTGCGATCTCCAACTCCGATGTCCACAACTTCTCGAGTTAACTTGATAATATCATACTTACCCTTATTTAGCACATACCATGCCACATATCGTAAATGTTCTTCATGAATTACTCATGGGTACCTGTGTTAACTCAATCACATAGCTTTAATAAAATCCTCGTTTCTATTTCTAAGCTGATCTATTTATCCCAATAAATAACTAGAAATGGTCAAAGATGCATATTCATAATCATTAGCATAAACACAAGCCAATGCCACATCCTAGATGTGGTTTTACATGGGCCACCTCTGAATACCGATGTCATATCCGAATATGGTCTTCTACGGACCCTCACATCGATATCGATGCCATATCTCGGATATGGTCTTATACTATTTTTTACATTCAATGCCAAAGCCATATCCCAGATATGGTCTTACACAAGATCTCAAATCAGTGCTAAGGCCATGTCCCCGACATGGTCTTATAAGGGACCTCATCTATCTCATGTCTCATTGATAGTGTTTCACACTCATTATAGTCTAACTTGGACCTCAACATCTCAACTTACTCATTCAACATCAAATATTCAATTTAGTAGAATATCATGCCACGAAAAAATATCAAACATTCTCAAACATGCTAACGTAAATGTTGAATCTATCTCTTACAAACTTATCTTGATTTCAAAATAAACTAGGTTGTCGGTCTAGTCTAATATTTTGTTCTTTCCCCATTCAAGGTTGATTCTTGGTTTTTCTTGCTCTATAATAGCATAGCAAATTAGCTCATTTTAATCTTCACATTAATAAAATCATTTCAATAATCATGCTTTGGCAAAATTACTATTTTGCCCTTAGACTTTGGCAAAATTACCATTTGACCCCTACGCTCGGAAGTCAATTCTAGTAAAATTTCTACCTTTAACAAGCCCAGGTGAACATTTTTTTCTCTTATGGCTATCATCAAAACCCAAGATTTCACACTTTTACTACAAATTTTATAACCTTTACAAAAAGGTCCATTTAGGTGTTTTTATAGTAACACCTTTCTCAAAAGTTGTTTATCTAACAACAAAGACTCATTTTCTATGGCTATCATCAAAACCCAAGATTTCACACTTTTACTAAAAATTTTATAACCTTTATGTGTTTTCATAGTAACACCTTTCTCAAAAGTTGTTTATCTAACAACAAAGACTCATTTTCTTCCATAAAAATGCAGCAAACAACATAAAATCTCTCATGGCAAAACTCTAAACTTTTCACCATATTGCAAAATAGTCCCCTAATTAGAAAGCTTAAGTTCTAGGGGTTCTAAAAGTACAACTATCTTCAAGAAAAACCATTAAAATCACTTACTTGAATGGAGAAGAGTTTGCTGAAATTTTAAGCTTTCAAAACCCCTAGTTTGCTTGATATTTTTGGTGGAGGAAGATGGAGAGAAAAGATGATATCTTTTCTTTCTTTATTTTATTCTATATCATCAATTTAATCTACCTACTAAATCAACTTTTACCAATTTTGCCTCCTATTGTTCCCTATGGCCGACCAACCATTAAAAAAGGGGCCAATTTCCCTTTAAAGACCTCAAATTAATATTCTATGGCTATTGGGTACTTTTAGCTTATAAAATAGAACTTTCACACTTTATGCGCTTTAGTCCTTTATCGCGATTAAGCATGAAATCACTAAAATTAAAGCACCAAAATTTTCATACACTTATATAACCATGCTCTGACTCATAACATAACATGAAAATAATTTTCTCTAACCTCGAATTAGTGACCTTGGGATCACTGCTCCGACTAGCCCCTAAATCGGGCTGTTGCATCCCGTATAAGACCATATCTGGGATATAGCATCGACACCAAATGAAGGTCCCCTATAAGACCATGTTTGGGACATGGCTTCGGTGTCGAAGAAAGATCTCGTGTAAGACCATGTCTGGGACATGGCATCGACATTGATATACGATCTCGTATAAGACCATAACTGGGATATGGCTTCGACATCGAGACATAAGATCCCGTGTAAGACCATATCTGGGATATGGCATCGACATCGAGATTTGATCCTATGTAAGACCCTATCTGGGATATGGCATTGGCATCGTATTACATGTATGATGAGATTGAGTATCCTTCGATATTCCAAATAGTTCAACGGGTAAGGAGCTAAGTTTATGTTAAAGATGACAACAGCCAACGTGGTGCTATTAATACTACTCATTCATTTTGTAAATGGTCATTGGAAATTGGCCAATACTTGTTAAGTTTTATATATTCAATGATGATGAAATTCATGAAGAGTAAGTCTATGCAAATTGATGAGTTATGAGCAAAGTATATAGATGATGAATGTAGTATGGATGTCTTGATTTTGGATAATAGAAATGTATTATGACTATTTTAAGTGTTGCATTGAAATGGCATAAATATGGATGCTTTTCAGAGTGGCAATTGGCTTGGAAAATAGCCATATTATTGTCCACATGGGTAAGCACATGGACATATGTCTAGACGTGTGTGACACACGGTCAGCCCCGAGGGCGTGTTGGCAGGCCGTGTGTCCCTTGCACTAAATTGTGAAAAATTTAGTTCGTCACACGGGCTAGTACACGGGCATGTGACTAGGCCGTGTGCCCCTAAGTGTTCTTGATGTCATAAATAGAATACTAAGGTTTTCACACACGGGCTAAGGCACGGGCATGTCATGGCCGTGTAAAGGACATGGACCACAGACACGGGCATGTGTCAGGCCATGTGAAAACCCCTGTAGGTTTGAAATGAAAAATAAAATCCACACGGACAAGGGACATGGCCGTGTGAGACCACACAAGCGTGTGGACCTATTTGAGTAAAAAATTTCTAAGTGTTCAAAAGTTTCTGGTTTAGTCCCGGGTCACCCTACGTGTATGTTTTGGGTCTCGTAGGCCCATAATAAGGAAGTTAAGAGTTTAAATGAAAAATTTTAAGTTGAAAAGAAAGTTCATTTCTCGATTTCGTACGAGTAAGTTAAGCCCGATAATGCCTCTTACCTAGTTGTAGTGTCGAATACGAGTAATGGGTGTTATATTTAGTGGTATCAGAGTTACGATTTATTTGATTCTCAAACTAATGTAGTGTATGGATGAGTCTAGTTATACATGCCATACGTATGAATATTTATATGATGATAGTGTGACGACTCTTGACATTTTAAATTATGTTTTCATATAGTAAATGGATCCCGACAGAGCTGTGGCAGATGATGTAGAAAGTAACACGCCGGCTCTCGCCCAAGGGACGGTGCCGACCAAGAATGAGAATTGACCAATGACTGTGAGTCAAAGAGGAGGAGAAGAGGCTAGGGAAGCCTTTCCCCACATGATGAATGCTTGGTATAAGGAGTTCGTTTGTACAAATCTGAATGCTCAACCCCCTCCATCCCCACCTATTCCTTAGCCTACCCCTGTAGCCCCCCAAGTGGTAGAAGTGGTAAGGAGATAAAAGCCTCCGGTTGATAGAATCTAGAAACATGGAGCCGAGGAATTTTGAGCTAGTAAAGATGATGAACCGAAGAGGGCAAAATTTTGGCTTGAAAATACCATCAGGGTATTTGATGAATTGTCCTGCACACCTGAAGAGTGCATGAAATGTGTGGTATCTCTCTTGAGAGATTCCACTTATTAGTGGTGGAACACCCTTGTGTCGGTTGTACCAATGGAGAAGGTTAATTAGGAATTTTTCCAAGAAGTGTTTAGAAAGAAGTATATCAGCCGAAGGTTTATCGACTAGAAAAGAAAGGAATTCCTTAAATTAAAGTTGGGTCGGATGACAGTAATCAAGTATGAGCATAAGTTCGTAAGGCTCAACAAATACGCTCGAGAGTGTGTATCAACTGAAGCTATTATGTGTAAAAGGTTTGAGGATGGATTAAATGAAGATATCTGATTGTTTATTGGTGTCCTAGAATTAAAGGAATTTGTTGTGTTAGTGGATAGAGCTTGCAAAGCTGAGGAGCTGGTTAAAGAGAAAACAAAAGCTAAAATTAAGTCTCATGACTCAAGAAAGAGACAACTGAGAAAGTCATTTAAATCCTCATCCAAGAAGTCAAGAGATTTCATTACTCGATCAGCTACTTCAGATGGGTTTTCAAATAGAAGTAATGGTAAATAGTACTCGGGGTCCAAAGCTCAGACCACTTCAGTTGCTAGTGTTGGGAACGCTCGACCAAGTAGATCGGAATGTCCACAGTGTGGCAGACGTCACCCCGATGAGTGCCGAGCAAATGAGAGAGCTTGATTCAAGTGTGGATCCCCATATCATTCTATTAGAGAGTGCCCTAAGATGGTCGAAAAAGAGAAGTCTCAGAGTGCAAGATCGAGAAATAATGCTAGGGGAGGTCCCAGAGAAACATGGGAAATGGAACGAGTAGTAAGAATACATCTAGAGAGTAGGTTGCAAGATCTGAAGGTAGAGCACGTGCGAGGACTTATGCTATTTGTGCTTGCAAAGAGGCGCCATCTCCTGATGTAATTACGGGTACATTTTCTCTCCATGATATTCATGTTGTTGCTTTAATTGATCCGGGATCTACCCACTCATAAATTTGCATGAAATTAGTATCTAGTAAGAGCATGCCTGTAGAGTCTACAGAATTTGTGATAAAAGTGTCCAAACCCTTAGGCAAATGTGTATTAGTTGACAAGGTATGCAAAGATTGCCTTTAATGATTAAAGGTCATTATTTTTCGGCTAATCTCATGTTATTTCCATTTGATGAGTTCGATGTAATTCTTGGTATGGATTGGTTAACTACTTATGATGTGATAGTAAATTGTGGAAAGAAATACATTGAGTTAAAATGTGAAAATGGGGATATTGTTTATGCTGGCTCAGATGAACAGGAAAGATTGCCTGTAATGATTTATCATATGTCTGCCCAAAAATATGTAAGAAAAGGGTATAAAGCTTATCTTGCCTTTATGATGAATGCCAAAGAGACCGAGTTAAGAATAGAATCAATGCCCATAGTATGTGAGTATCCAGATGTATTTCTAGAAGAATTGCCAGGGTTGCCTCCGTTAGAGAGATTGAATTTGGCATTGAGTTAGTCCCTAGTACTACTCTCATTTCGATTGCTCTGTATAGGATGGCTCCAACAGAGTTGAAAGAATTGAAGGCACAGTTACAAGAGTTGACGGATAAAGGTTCGCAAGACCAAGTTATTCTCTGTAGGGTGCTCCTGTGCTATTTGTGAAAAAGAAAGATGGTTCCATAAGGCTATGTATAGATTGTCAGTAGCTTAATATGGTAACCATAAAGAACAAGTACCCATTGCCAAGGATCGATGATTTGTTTGATCAGTTGAAGGGAGCCACGATGTTTTTTAAGATAGATTTGAGGTCGGGTTATTACCAGTTGAGAGTCAAATACTCCGACATGCCAAAAACTGCATTTCAGACAAGGTATGGTCACTATGAGTTTTTAGTTATGCCTTTCGGATTGACAAACGCCCCTACCATGTTTATGGATTTGATGAACTGTATCTTTCGATCGTATTTGGATAAATTTGTTGTGGTTTTTATTGATAATATATTGATTTATTCTCGTGATGACAATGAGCATGCTGATCACTTGAGAATGGTCTTACAAATTTTATGAGATAATCAGTTATATGCCAAGTTTAGTAAAAGTGAATTTTGGCTTAAAGAAGTTGGGTTTTGGGGCACATTGCCTCAGGAGATGGAATTCGAGTTGACCCGAGTAAGATTTCAGCTATTGTTGATTGAAAATCACCAAGAAATGTATCAAAGGTTAGAAGTTTTTGGGCCTAGCTGGCTATTACAGACGATTTATCAAGGGATTTTCTATGATAGCTACTCTAATAATGAGGTTGTTACAAAAAGATGTGAAGTTTGAATGGACAGAAAAAATGCCAACAAAATTTCGAGAAACTAAAGGCATTGTTGACTAAGGCTCCATTCTGGTGCAACCTGAATCGGGAAAAGAATTTTTGGTTTATAGTGATGCATCCTTGAAGGGATTGGGCTGTGTGCTTATGTAAGAGGGCAAGGTGATAGCATATGCCTCTAGAAAGTTAAAACCACACAAGAAGAATTACCCGATACATGATTTAGAGTTGGCTACCATTGTGTTTGCATTGAAGATATTGAGACACCATTTGTATGGTGAAAAATGATGGTTATTCACCTATCATAAAAGCCTAAAGTATTTGATGACTCAAAAAGAGTTAAATTTAAGGCAATGAAGATGGTTAGAGTTGATAACAGATTATGAGCTAGTGATTGACTACCATCTAGGAAAGGCGAATGTAGTCACCGACGCTTTGAATTGAAAATCTTTGTTTGCATTAAGGGATATGAATACATGGTTGGCCTTGACGGATGATGGTTCTATCCTAGCTAAGTTGAGAGCTAGACCGATGTTTTTGTAACACCCCTTACCTGTAACTGTCACTGAAATAGGGATAAGAGGTATTACTAGAAAAAAGAATCGTTTGCAGTCATTTCATATCATAATTGAACAAATCAACTCAAAGTGTCCCTTAAATAGGTCTACAATACCTTAAATATGCTTTAGAAATAGACTGGCACTACACCGAAACCAGATAGAAGTTCTCAAAATTTTAAAAAATTTCAAAGTTACAGAGGTCACATGCCCGTATGGACAGGCCATGTGCCTCCCACGGCCTCAGACACGCCCGTGTGTCTAAGCCATGCCAAAATAGGGCATACATACTGACTTGTGCACACGACCGTGGACACGCCCGTGTGCCTCACCCGTGGTCGACATTGACTTGCGCCACACGGCCAGTCACACTCCCGTGTGTCCAGCCCGTGGTCGAATCTGACTTGTTTAGAAATACAACCATGAGGGACACAGTCGAGCCACATGCCCGTGTGCTCAACTTTGTAGGAAAATATAAGCCATTTGCAAGGCCAAAATGCCACCCACACTTTGGGTCATCCCTACAAGCACATTTCAACATCATTCCAACCCAATTCATACCAAAAAACCAAATATTTCAAGCATTCAAATGTATATCAAGCTCACCATCATATACACAATTAGCTCATTCTATTCACAATCATTTCTAAATTTAATTCATCATAAACATACAAAATATAAGACATTTATCATAACTCATCAAGCAATTCACATTTACCTAATTACCAAATCGAATGACTAAATTCATCAATCATTAGCAAGCATTTTAGACAAGTTGCACATAAACTTACCTTAACCGAAATCATGCACACACAAATATAAACTTAGCAACCATATTTTGCATATAATATGCCAAGACCAAATTGCTCAAACCAAACATATCAAGCACATAACCAAGTACACATAAAACCAAATTTAAACATAGTGATTAAGCCATTTTTGCATGGCTATATATACATATATACAAGTCCCAAAATCAAACATTCCATATATGCTATACATGCCATATGCCCAAATTCAAATTAGCATAATATTGAAAGAGATAGTCGTTAGTGTGATAGGCTTTGCTGACGATCCTCGAGCTCGTAACGTAACTCCAAAATCTATAAAACAGAGACAAACAAGAACACACACAGTAAGCTACTTGAGCTTAGTAAGTCATAAGCAAAAACACATATATTTAACAACAATTACATATCAACAATTTATAAACAAGGCCAAATTTGCATAATTTTGAATACAAGTTATCATACATTACTATTTCACATTTAACCTTTACATACATAAATTATATGGTTAAATCACTTATATGCTCAAATGTGCTAACACATATATCATATTCACATACATAATATTAATTCCAATAACCAACTTACCTCATTTTCACATCTTAGAATAAGTACATACCTGAACATTTTTAATTCGAATTCACATTCGGTTTTATCTTCACATTTCCCATTGAACCATTAGAAATTAAAAGATATGCGGATAGTTGAAAGCTCGTACAATGCAAACGTCCCAGACGTGGTCTTACAAGTAATCACATACCGATGCCACTGTCCTAGACAGGGTCTTACACGAATCAAATACGATGCCAATGTCCCAGACATGGTCTTACACGTAATCACAAATCGATGCCAATGTCCCAAACGTGGTCTTACACGATAACACATATCGAAAATCCTACGTCATGACATATATATCCTATCTATTCCTAGGGTTCGTACGGGGCTTTCGGACATTGAATCTCGATCGGATCGAACTCGAAATATAGCTCCTTTGCTCAATACACATTTGGACAAACACAAATATATTCACAATAATTCCATTCATCATGTAACATATATATATATATATATATATCAAATTTAACGACATTTATATGCTTATTGACTTACCTCGGATGTTGTCGAAACGGTTTAATCGGCTATTCGTCTATTTTTGAATTCCCCCGATCTAATTCCTTTTTCTTTCATTCTTGATCTAAATAAATTCAAATTTAATCATATATTTATTCAATTTAATGCAAAAATGCATAAATGGGTAAATTACCATTTTGCCCCTGACATTTCACACTTTTAGCAATTTAGTCTTATTGTATAAAACACTAAATACACAAAATTTGCATATACCATGCTAGGGCCGAATATTCATAAGCTTCATACTAGTCCATATATTTTATTTATTTCACATTTTAGTCCCTCAAAATATTATTTTTACAATTTAGCCCTAATTACTCAAATTCATCAAAATTTCCAATACAAAACATGTTAATCCAAAAAATATCTTTCATAATCTATCATTTAACAACAAATATCACATGAATTCATCAATAGATCAACTCAAAATATTCATCAAAATCAAAAATTCAAGCATGGGTCTTGAAGATAACTTAGCAACGATCTCAAAAATGTAGAAATTATCAAAAATCGAACAAAAACTAACCTTAAATCAAGCTTCTTTCATGGACGAATATTCAAAGCTCTTAAAATCTATTTGTTTTCTAAGTTTCGGTGATGGGAGAAGATGATAATGACTTTTAATTTGTTATATTTTAACATATAGTAACTTATTATTATATTACCTATTTAACCTTTTACAACTAATATATATAACATATAATACAAGGTTAATTTAGTCCTTGTGTCGTCCACTATAACTAAAAATGGTTGTTTTCCTTTTAAGGACTTTACATTATAAAGACATTAGCAAATTAGCACTTACACATTAATTAACAAATTTCACATTTTACGCGATTAAGCCCTTTTATTAAATTAGACACTCAAATGAAAAAATTAAAACACGAAAATTTAACACAAGAAAATTCACACATAATAAACACTAAAAATAATTTTTAAAATATTTTTAGACTCTGATTTGTGGTCCTGAAACTACTATTCTGATTAGGGTCAAAATTGAGCTGTTACAACTCTCCCCCTTATGGATTTTCGTCCCCGAAAATCTTACCGATGAATAGGTTTGGATAACGCTATTTCATTGTATCCTTTGACTCCCAAGTTGCTTCTTCAACTCCGTGCTTATGCCACAGCACCTTAACTAACGAAATTTTCTTATTTAGTAATTCTTTAATCTCACAAGCCAGAATACGAATCAGTTCTTCTTCATATATCATATCGGACCTAATCTCAATCTCTGTAGGACTAATCACATGTGAGGGATCGATCGATATTTATGGAGCATCGAAACATGAAATATATTGTGAATCTTTTCTAGTTCAGGTGGCAACAGTAGTCTATAAGCAACCGGTCCGATACGCTCTATAATCTCGTATGGCCCAATAAATCTCAGACACAATTTGCCTTTACGACCAAATCTGAGTATTTTCTTCCACGGTGAGACTTTCAAAAACACTTGATCTCTAAACTAAAACTCAATATCCTTACGTTTTAAATCTGTATATGACTTTTGACGATCTGATTCAGCTTTCAAACTGCCTCGAATCACTATCACTTTCTGTTCAGTCTCTTTGATCAAGTCAACCTCGTGTATCTTATTTTCACTAAGCTCAGTCCAATACAAAGGTGTACAACATTTTCGACCGTACACAGCCTCGTAAGGTGCCATTTTGATACTAGATTGAAAGCTATTATTATACACAAATTCAATAAAAGGTAAGTATCATTCCCACATACCTTGAACTCGAGAATGCAACATCTCAACATATCCTCAAGTACCTGAATGATTCGTTCGGACTGACCATCTGTTTGCGGATGAAAAGCCATGCTAAATGTAGTTTCGTGCCTAAAGTATCTTTCAATTTCTTCCAAAATCGCGATGTGAACCTCGGGTCTCGATCTGAAACAATAGAAATAGGTACACCATGTAATCTCACAATCTGAGTAACATATAATTCAGCCAATTTATCAAGTGAATAATTTGTGCGAGTCGGAACAAAACAAGCAGATTTAGTCAATCTATCCAAAATAACCCAGATTGCATCTTTCTTGCTCGATGTCTACGGTAAACCAGATACAAAATCTATTGTGACTCTATCCCATTTTCACTCAGGTATCATAATCGGTTGAAGTAACCCAGAAGTACCTGATGTTCGGCTTTTACTTGTTGACGGACTAAGCATTTCGAAATAAAGTCGGATATGTCTCGTTTCATACCAGGCCACCAATAGAACTGTTTCAGATCATTATACATTTTCATACTACCCGGATGAACAGATAACTGACTGTTGTGAGCTTTGTTCAAAATCATCTGAATCAATTCTGAGTTTCTCGGAACACATATTTGGTTTCTGAACCTCAAACAATCATTTTCATCAACTTAGAATTCAGATTCAACATTTGTTTCACACTGAACTCACTTTACTATCAGATCGTTATCAACTTTCTGAGCATCACAAATTTGTTGAACAAATAACGGTCTTGCTTTTAATTTGGCTATTATCGAACCATCATCAGATATAACCATATGTGCATTCATTGCACGCAAAGCGAATAATGATTTTCGACTTCAAGCATCAGCAACAACATTAGCCTTTCTAAGATGATAGTCAATCACTAGCTCATAGTCTTTTAACAACTCTAACCATCGGCGTTGTCTCAAATTCAAATCTTTCTGAGTCATCAAATACTTTAGACTTTTATGATCAGAATAAACATGACATTTCTCATCGAACAGATAGTGATGCCAAATCTTCAATGCGAACACAATAGCTGCTAATTCCAAATCATGTGTCGGATAGTTCTTTTCGTGCGGCTTCAGCTGTCTCGAGGCATAAGCTATGACTTTTCCTTCCTACATCAAAACACAACCCAGACCACTCAAAGATGCATCACTGTAAATGACAAATTTTTATCCGATTCTGGTTGAACTAACACTAGAGCTTCTGTCAAAAGAGCTTTCAACTGATTGAAACTTTTTTGACAATTTTTTACCACTCAAACTTAACATCTTTCTGTAACAGCTTCATCATCGGTGTCATGATCATAGAGAAACCTTTCACCAACCGTCTGTAATAACCAGCAAGTCCCAGAAAGCTTCGAACTTCAGAGACATTTCTCGGAGGTTTCTAATCAAGTATAGCTAAAATTTTACTCAAATTAGCCTGAATACCCGATGCTGATACAACATGGCCCAGAAAACTGACTTTGCTTAACCAGAATTCACATTAACTGAACTTTGCATATAACTATTTATCTCGCAGAGTCTGTAACACAAGTTTCAGATGTTCGGCACGTTCGGTTTCATCACGGGAGTAGATCAAAATGTTATCTATGAATACTACCACAAATCGATTTAGATGCTGTCTAAATATCCGATTCATCAAATCCATGAAAACAGCAGGTGCATTAGTGAGTCCGAAAGGCATAACCAAAAATTCATAGTGTTCGTACCTCATTCGGAAAGCAGTCTTTGGCATATTAGAGTCTTTAACTCGCAACTGATAGTAGCCCGATCTCAAATCTATCTTTGAAAATATTGTAGCCTCTTTCAATTGATCAAACAAATCGTCAATCCGTGGCAACGGATACTTATTCTTTATATTCATTTTATTAAGCTGTCTGTAGTCAATACACATTCTTATAGTTTCGTCTTTCTTTTTCACAAATAAACTGGTGTGCCCCAGGGAGAGAAACTCGGTCGTGTAAAACCTCTATCTGTCAACTCTTGCAATTGTGCTTTCAATTCTTTTAATTTTATAGGTGCCATTCTATATGGAACTATCAAAATCGGAGTTGTCCCTGGCACTAATTCAATACCAAATTCAACTTCTCGCATAGGTGGTAAACTCGGTAACTCTTCAGGAAACACATCCAGATACTCACACACAATAGGTACTGATTCAATCTTCTTTTCAGTCACTTTAGAGTAGAGCACATAAGAAAAATAAGCTTTACAACCTTTTCTCACATATTTCTGAGCTAACATTGAAGATATCACTACTGGTAAATCATTCAGATCATTAGATTCAATCCGAATAATCTCATCATTTTGGCATCGCAAATCAATAGTCTTCTATTTACAGTTCACAATAGCATCATGCAGAGTTAACCAATCCATACCTAGAATTATTTCAAATTTTTGAATGGCAACAACATCAAATCAGCCGAAAAACACAAATCTCAAAGTATCAATGGACAATTCTTGCACACTTTATCAACCAAAACACACCGACCTAAGGGGTCGATACTTTAATCACAAACTCAGTAGACTCAACAGGTAAAGTCTTCCTGTATACCAAAGTCCCACACACATAAGAATGAGTTGAACCAGGATCAATTAAGGAAACAATAGTAGTATCATAGAGAGTGAAAATACCAGTACTAACATCTGGGGATAAGGACTCCTCTTGTGCGCGAATAGTATAGGTTCTAGCAGGTGCACGAGCCTCGGATCTAACAGTTGTATCTTTACTCCCTCTCTGACTGCCACTCACATTACTCATATTTCTAGGTGGTCTATCTCGAACTGCTATGTTACTCGATCTCATATTTTGTTCCAAATTTTACTCCGCTTAACTCTGGGCACTCACAAATGAAATGATTCATCGATCCACATTTAAAATAGGCCCGATCATGCAATCTGCAACTACCGAGATGTCGTTTACCACAATGTTCACACTCAAGTTTATTTGATCTAACATTACCCACACTAGCTATTGAAGTAGCTCTCGATCTCACAGGTGGTCTATCCCGATCACATCTAAAATAACCTACAGAAGTCCTTGAGCGGCCGATATCATCTCAAAATTTCTTCGATGTTGCTGATATGACTTATTGAATGGTCTCTTACATGAATCTCTAGCTTCAGACTCAACTTTTCTTTTCTCTTTCCCAAGCTCTTCAACTTTGCAAGCTCACTCGACAAGTACCACGAACTCTTTTATCTCAAGTATGCCAACTAATAGTTTAATGTCTTCGTTCAACCCATCTTCAAATCTTTTACACATTATAGCTTCGGTCAAAACACACTCTCGGGCATACCAACTGAGTCTCACAAATTTTCGCTCATACTTTGTCACGGTCATCCGACCCTATTTCAATTCAAAAAATTCTTTGCATTTCTGATCAATAAATCTCTAGTTAATATATTTCTTACGGAACTCAGTCTGAAAGAATTCCCAGGTCACTTGTTCTTTCAAAACCACCGATACTAGTGTATTCCATCAGTTATATGCAGTATCTCGTAGAAAAGATATGGCATATTTTAAACACTCGTCAGGGGTGTAAGATAACTCATCAAACACTCGAATAGTATTATCGAGCCAGAATTTAGCTCACTCAGCACCATCATCATCAGTGTCTCTGAATTCTTCGGTTCCTTGTTTTTTGATTTATTAACAGAAAGCTTAGCAATCTCAACGGATCACTCACTTGAGGCATAACAGGTATCGAAGATGGATTAATCGGGGGTGGAGATTGTTGTGCAGCTGGATTAGTCCGGATATATTGAGTAAACCAGTCATTCATCATTTGGTAAAAGGCTTGTCTAGCCTCTCCCTCCTGGTTACTCGAAGTCGGTCGAGAATCAACTGGCGCTGTCCCTTGCGCGGGAGCAGGCACTATACTCTCAACATCATCAGCTATGGCTCTATCGGGATCCATTACTATATGAAATCACATTTTCAGATGTCAGGAGTTATCACACTATTACAGTATAAAATATGACATGTATAGCTAGACTCACACACGCTACGTTAGTCCTAAAATCGACTAAATCATAAATCTGATACCAATCAATTGTAACACCCCTTACCCGTAACCGTCACCGAAATAGGGATAAGAGGTATTACCAGACAAACAGAATCGTTTGTAGTCATTTCATATCATAATTCAACAAAACAACTCAAAGTGTCCATTAAACAGGTCTACGAGACCTTAAACATGCTTTAGAAATAAGCAGGGACTAAATCGAACACATACAGAAGTTCTCAAAAATTTAAAAATTTTTAAAGTTACAGAGATCACAAGCCCGTGTGGGCAGATCGTGTGCCTCCCATGGCCTCAAACACTCCCGTGTGTTTAAGCCGTGCCAAAACAGGGTATACATGCTGACTTGTCCACACGACCGAGACAAGCAAGTGTGCCCCACCCGTGGTCGACACTAACTTGGGCCACACGGCTAGTCACACGCCCGTATGTCTAACCCATGGTCAAATCTGACGTGTTTAGAAATACAACCATGAGGGACATGGTCGAGCCACACGCCCTTGTGCTCAACTGTGTGGGCAATTATAGGCCATTTGCAAGGCCAAAATGCCTCCCACACTTTAGGTCATCCCTACAAACACATTTCAACATCATTCCAACCCAATCCATACCAAAATACCAACTATTTCAAGCATTCAAATGTATATCAAGCTCACCATCATATACACAATTAGCTTAATCTATTCACAATCATTTCTAAATTTAATTCATCACAAACATACCAAATATAAGACACTTATCATAACTCATCAAGCAACTCACATTTACCTAATTACCAAATTGAATGACTAAATTCATCAATCATTAACAAGCAATTTAGACAAGTTGCACATAAACTTACCTTAACCGAAATCATGCACACACAAATATAAACTTAGCAACCATATTTTGCATATAATGTGCCAAGACCAAATTCCTCAAACCAAACATATCAAGCACATAACCAAGTATACATAAAACCAAATTTAAACATAGTGATTAAGCCATTTTTGCATGGCTATATATACATATATACAAGTCCCAAAATCAAACATTCCATCTATGCTATACATGCCATATGCCCAAATTCAAATTAGCATAATACCGAAAAAGACAGTCGTTAGTGTGATAGGCTTTGCTGACGATCCTCGAGCTCGTAACGTAACTCCAAAATCTATAAAATAGAGAGAAACAAGAACACACACAGTAAGCTGCTTGAGCTTAGTAAGTCATAAGCAAAAACACATATATTTAACAACAATTATATATCAACAATTTATAAACAAGGCCAAATTTGCATAATTTTGAATACAAGTTATCATACATTACTATTTCACATTTAACCTTTACATACATAAATTATATGGCCAAATCACTTATATGCTCAAATGTGCTAACACATATATCATATTCACATACATAATATTAATTCCAATAACCAACTTACCTCATTTTCACATCTTAGAATAAGCACATACCTGAGCTTTTTAATTTGAATTCACATTTGGTCTTATCTTCACATTGCCCATTGAACCATTCAGAATTAAAAAGGATGTGGATAGTCAAAAGCTCGTACAATGCCAACGTCCCAGACGTGGTCTTACATGTAATCACATATCGATGCCGCTGTCCTAGACAGGGTCTTACACGAATCAAATACGATGTTAATGTCCCAAACATGGTCTTACACATAATCACAAATAGATGCCAACGTCCCAGACGTGGCCTTACACAATAACACATATCGAAAATCTTATGTCATGACATATGTATCCTATTTATTCCTAGGGTTCGTACGGGGCTTTTGGACATTGAATCTCGATCAAATCGAACTCGAAATATATCTCCTTTGCTTAATACACATTTGGCCAAACACAAATATATTCACAATAATTCCATTCATCATGTAACATATATATATTATCAAATTTAACGACATTTATATGCTTATTGACTTACCTCGGATGTTGTCAAACGGTTTAATCGACTATTTGTTTATTTTCAATTTCCCGATCTAATTACGTTTTCTTTCGTTTTGATCTAAATAAATTCAAATTTAACTAATTTAATCATATATTTATTCAATTTAATCCAAAAATGCGTAAATGAGCAAATTACCATTTTGCCCCTTACATTTCACACTTTTAGCAATTTAGTCCTTATTGCATAAAACACTAAATACACAAAATTTGCATATACCATGCTAGGGCCGAATATTCATAAGCTTCATACTAGTCCATAAATTTCATTTATTTCATATTTTAGTCCCTCAAAATATTATTTTTACAATTTAGCCCTAATTACTCAAATTCATCAAAATTTTCAATACAAAACATGTTAATCCGAAACATATCTTTCATAATCTATCATTTAACAACAAATATCACATGAATTCATCAATATCTCAACTTAAAATATTCATCAAAATCAAAAATTCAAGCATGGGTCTTGAAGATAACTTAGCAGCGATCTCAAAAACGTAGAAATTATCAAAAACCGAACAAAAACTAACCTTGAATCAAGCTTCTTTCATGGCTGAATATTCAGAGCTCTTAAACTCTATTTGTTTTCTATGTTTCGGTGATGGGATAAGATGATAATGGCTTTCAATTTGTTATATTTTAACATATATTAACTTATTATTATATTACTTATTTAACCTTTTACAACTAATATATATATAACATATAATACAAGGTTAATTTAGTCCTTGTGTTGTCCACTATAACTAAAAATGGCTATTTTCCTTTTAAGGACTTTACCTTATAAAGACATTAGCAAATTATCACTTACACATTAATTAACAAATTTCACATTTTACGCGATTAAGCCCTTTTATTAAATTAGACACTCAAATGACAGAATTAAAACATGAAAATTTAACACAAGAAAATTCACACATAATAAACACTAAAAATAATTTTTAAAATATTTTTTAGACTCGAATTTTTGGTCCCGAAACCA
Organism: Gossypium rotundifolium; assembly: GCA_025506655.1. Taxonomy (NCBI): domain Eukaryota; kingdom Viridiplantae; phylum Streptophyta; class Magnoliopsida; order Malvales; family Malvaceae; genus Gossypium; species Gossypium rotundifolium. The sequence goes on along the minus strand of CP106732.1, from coordinate 64,188,616 downwards.
CTATTTCAATTAGGGTCAAAATCGGGATGTTACAATTTTTCCAAGAGATTGGTGAAGCTTAGAAAAATGACAATGATTTACAAGCTAAAAGAGTTCAATGTGAGTTGGGTGTTGAGTCAGATTTTCAGATTAATTTTGAAGGATGTTTAACGTTTAAAGGCAGAGTCTATGTACAGAAAGATGATGAGCTTATCCGGAAAGTTTTACATGAGGCACATTGCGGATATTTATCTGTACATCCCATCAGCACAAAAATATATAACAACTTGAAGAAATGGTATTGGTGGCCTAGTATGAAGAAAGATATTTCTAATTTTGTATCAAAATGCTTGATTTATCAGCAAGTAAAAGCTGAACACCAAGTACCTTAGGGTTTGCTTCAGCCTATTATGGTTCCTGAGTGGAAATGGGACGGTGTTACTATGGACTTTGTGACGGCTTTGCCTACAACACCGAAAAAGAAAGATGATGTGTGGGTCGTAGTTGATAGACTTAAGAAGTCGAGCCATTTCATATCGATACGTGTTGATTATTCACTTGATAAGTTTGCAGACTTGTATGTTTCAAAGATTGTAAGACTACATGGAGTACCATTGTCGATCATATAGGATAGAGATCCGAAATTCACATCATGATTTTGGAAAAAGTTGCAAGAATATTTGGGTACAAAGTTGAGTTTTAGTACAACTTTTCACCCACAAATTGACGGGCAGTCAGAGAGAGTAATACAGATACTTGAAGACATGCTCCCATGCTGTGTTTTGGAATTTCAAGGCAGCTGGAAAAAGTATTTACCATTAGTAGAATTTGTCTACAATAACAGTTTTCAGTCAAGCTTGAGAATGGTGCCTTATGAGGCATTATATGGACGAAAATTTCGAACAACTTTGTATTGGATCAAACTCAGAGAAAATTAGATTCACGGGGTCGATCTGGTTAGAGAAATAGAAGAGAAGGTAAAAATAATTCATGATTGTTTAAAAGTTGCTTCGGATAGCAAAAGTCTTACTCGGACTTGAAACGAAAAAGATCGAGTTTTAAGTTGCTGATAAGGTATTCTTAAAAGTGTCACCATGGAAGAAAGTTCTTAGATTTAGCCAAAAAGGTAAATTGAGTGCGTTTTTTTGGACCGTATAAGATCACCGAGAGGATAGGGTCGGTAGCCTATCGATTGGCTTTTTTGTCTGAGTTGGAAAAGAGCTATGATGTGTTCCACGTGTCTATGTTGCGATGTTACCGATCAGATCCTTCACATGTGATTACACTGACAGATGTTGAAATTCAACCTGATATGACTTATGACGAAAAGCTGGTTAAGATTTTGGCACGGGAATTCAAACAGTTAAGGAATAAAAGTATGGCTCTTATGAAAGTATTGTGGCAAAGACATGGGGTAAAAGAGGCTACATAGGAGCCCGAGGAGGCTATGAGAAACCAATATCCCAACCTTTTTACTGGTAAGATTTTTGGGACGAAAATATCTAAGGGATGAAAATTGTAACAGCCCGATTTAGGGCCTAGTTAGAATAGTGGTTGCAAGACCACAAATCGATATAGAAATACGTGTTTCATGATTTTTATAAGGTCTAAGACATGTTTGCATGATTGTGTGAAAATTTCATGAAAGAAATTTTATAATTTAGTGAACAATTTATCCATTAAGACTAAATTGAACAGATTGAAAAAAAATGAGTTTCTAGAAGATTCGAGTATGAAATAGCATTAGAGAAATTATTAAAAGTCCTTATTTGGCAATTGGACCATTATATTTCAAGATGGACAAAAATAGACATAGGAAGGAAAAATCTCAAGGAAGGGACCTTAAGGGCATTTTGTCATTTGGTTAATAAAAGAATTAAAAGGGAAAATAAGTGAAAAATCTTGTCCATCTTCATCCTCCATAGCCGAAATCACAAGGACTCCATAGCTAGGGTTTCTTCAATTTTCAAGCTTGATTGTAAGTACCTCCTAACCCCGTTTTTAATGTTTTTTGTATTTTTGAGATCCTCGTAACTCAGTTTAACTATTTCTAGCTATATTTTGAGCTAGGGTTCATGTTCAAAAATATACACATGTATGACATGCATGTATTTTGATTATTTATGGAGGAATATGAAAGTTTGATATATGATAAACATCTTTTTCTAAGAGATTTTCATGGAGAATTCATAAAAATGACTAATTTGTAAAAGTTATGAAAATGGTCATACATGAGTGAATTAGTGGAAATTGAGGGCTGTTGTAGGTATGAAAATGGTTCAGCTAGGCTTGAAATACAAAGAAATTGGATAAAAATCATTTTACGAGCCTAGGGGCAAAAGTATAATTATGTGAAAGTTTAGGGGTAAAATCATAATTTTGCCAAAGTATGATTCATGGGTTATTTTAGTCAATGTGATTATTAAACAAGTGAAATTGTTATTCTAGATTAAGAAACATGAAGCCCGGACCGAAATCGAGGTAAGAACAAGGTGGTGGACTAAATTGAACAATTTCACATATATTTTGGTACCAAGGTAAGTTTGTGTGAAATTAAAGCTACATAATGCTATTATGTTTTAATTGTTTGAATATCATGAGAAATGTATATTCTATGAAATCGATTAACGATGCCTCGATGAAAGTACAATGAGATTATATTAAATTGAAGTCCCAGTTGAACTTTCAGAATAGCAAGGATACTAGTGCCATGACATGAGATAAGGAAGGTCCCGTATAAGACCATATCTGGGATATGGCATCGGCACCAAATGAAGGTCTCGTATAAGACCATGTTTGGGACATGGCTTCAGCACCGAAGAAAGATATCGTGTAAGACCATGTCTGGGACATGGCATCGACATCGATATACGATCTCGTATAAGACCATATCTGGGATATGGCTTCGACATCGAGATGTGATCCCATGTAAGACCATATCTGGGATATGGCATTGGCATCGTGTTACATGTATGATGAGATTGAGTATCCTTCGATATTCCAAGTAGTTCAACAGGTAAGGAGCTAAGTTTATGTTAAAGATGATAAGAGCAAGTCTATGTTCAAGAAAATAAAAGTGCTAAAGTTATGTGATGAAGTGATACAGGAACCCATGAGTAACTTACGGGAAATGAATGCAAAATGTGAAATGTGATTTGGTAAGAGTAAGCATGAGTAAGTTATGTCGATGTTCTTGAGAACTTGTGTATTATTTAGTGTGATGAATGGATGTTATCATGAGCCTTTATGTTTCTATTTATTTCATGCAAACTTACTAAGCTTTATGCTTACCCCTCTCATTTCCCTTTTCCTTGTAGTATCGCCAAGCTAGCTCGGGGATCGTAGGACGTCAGAGTTTGGATCACACTATCTACTACTCTTTGGTATAGCAAAGCTTGATTTATTTTGGGTATGGCATGTATAGGAATTTGGTTATTTTGCAATATGTCATATTTTTTAGCCAACATGATGGATATTAATACTACTCATTCATTTTGTAAATGGTCATTGGAAATTGACCAATACTTGTTAAGTTTTATATATTCAATGATGATGAAATTCATGAAGAGTAATTTATTACAAATTGATGAGTTATGAGCAAAGTATATACATGATGAATGTAATATGAATGTCTTGATTTTGGATAATAGAAGTGTATTATGACTATGTTAAGTGTTGTATTGAAATGGCATAATTGTGGTTGTTTTTCAAGGTGGCAACTGGCTTGGTAAATAGCCTTATAATTGTCCACACTGGCGGGCATGTGTCTAGACCGTATGTGACACATGGTCAGCCCCGAGGGCGTGTTGGTAGGCCGTGTGTCCCCTACATCTAAATTGCAAAAAATTCAGTTTGTCACACGGGCCAATACACAGGCGTGTGACTAGGCCGTATGCCCCTAAGTGTCTGCGTTGACGTCATAAACAGAATACTAAGGTTTTCACACATAGCTAAGGCACGAGCGTGTCATGGCCGTGTGAGGGACACGAACCACAGACACGGACGTGTGTCAGGCCATGTGAAAACCCCTATAGGTTCGAAATGAAAAATAAAATCCACACGGACAAGGGACATGGGCATGTGAGACCACACGAACATGTGGCCCTGTTTGAGTAAAAATTTTCTAAGTGTTCAAAAGTTTCTAGTTCAGTCTCGGATCACCCTACATGTATGTTTTGGGTCTCGTAGGCCATAATAAGGAAGTTAAGAGTTTAAATGAAAAATTTTAAGTTGAAAAAAAAGTTCATTGCCTGATTTTGTATGAGTAAGTAAGTTAAGCCCGGTAATGCCTCGTACCCCGTTCCGGCGTCGAATACGGGTAAGGGGTGTTACACTTTAAGCCTAGCCGAACCATTTTCATGCTTATAGCAGCTGACATTTTCCATTGAAACAGATTTTTACAACACTTTTTATACTATTTTACAAATAGGTCATTTTTCTGCATTTTCATCAAAAATCACTTAGCAAAAGTTGTTTATCTAACATTAAACTTGCATAATCTACCATTAAACATCAAAATAAACAAATTTCTAACATGGGTCAAACCCTATACCTTCGTCATATCTCAAATTAATGATAGAAATAGATAGATCATATTACAAGGATTTCAAAAACACGAAAATCATTAAAAACGGGGCTAGAACGGACTTACAATCGAGCTTGAAAGCTTGAAAAACCCTAGCCATGGTTTCCTCTTGCAAATTTCGGCCAAGGAGGAAGATGGACAAATTTTTGGGTTTTTATTTTGTTTATTAAATCATTTAATTACTAAATGACCAAAATGCCCCTAACTTTAAAATATTTCATTTCACCTATTTCATGTCCATTTTTGTCCAACAAATTATTCAATGGTCTAATTACCTTTTAAAGACCTCCAATTTAAAATTGTAGAACTCAAGTTTCTAGAACTCAAGTTTTGCACTTTTTACGATTTAAAATTTTTCATTTCACCTATTTCATTTCACCTAGCTTCTAGAACTCAAGTTTTGCACTTTTTACGATTTTGTCTTTTTGACTAAATTGAGTGCCAGATGTCAAAATTTTCGATTGAAATTTTCATGAAATCATTCTGTAAAACTGTAGATCATAAAAATATAAGAATATTAAATTTTTCCTTGTCAGATTTGTGGCCCCAAAACCACTGTTTCGACTAAACCCAAAATTGGGCTGTTACAATATAAATAGTTTGCTCATATATAAATACATCATTTAACTCATCAATTCTTTATTATCATCATACTATATCCAAGTACTGAACTTCCCATTTCACTTCCTTTTCTTACCTGTTCCATTTGCATATTACCAAGCATAGGCATAAAAATCAACCATGAATACAAGCTTAGTACAAGCCTAAATATCATCAATGCACGAGTTAGTGCACACATTCATATATCACTTGAATTAAACATATGATGATCCATTTCCATGTGCACATATTTCATTTGAATCATTTAACTTTTCCATAAACATATGCATAAGGTCAAGTGAAAGCTTACCTTTTGAATGCATAACTTCAAAATAAAACATCATACAATCCAACCAACAGCTTGGCACATCAATAACACATGTTAGTTCATTTAAGCATAATTCATATGAATTTAACATGAATAACCATTATACTTGAGCATAATTCAATTGGATTTATCATCCATCTCAACATAACATATTTTCCATGTAACTCACATTTCAAAGTCTTTCATACTTACAAGTCTTGTTTCATATAGAACACTTACCATATCCTTGTAAAATCCATGCCCGTTAAATCAAATGAAATAACATCGAATAAGGGAAATAATATTTTCAATAAACTTACCTGATACAATACATTGGCACGAAGACTGCTAGGCTCGAAGCCTAATATAACACACCAGCACAAAGCCTACTAGGCACAAAGCTTGATATAATACACCAGCATGAAGCTTGCTGAGCACAGAGCCCGAATATAATAGGCAAAAAGCCTGCTAGGTATAGAGCCTAAATATCACCAGCACGAAGCTTGCTAGGCACAGAGCCCGAATATCACCGGCACGAAGCCTGCTAGGCACAGAGCCCGAATATCACCGGCACAAAGCTTGCTAGGCACAGGGCTTGGATATCACCGGCACGAAGCTTGCTAGGTGTAGAGCCCAAATATCAGTGGCACAAAGCCTACTAGGAACAGAGCTCGAATAACGTTACGTTCTATTTCTTAAAACATAACTAAATGACATTCCAGATTTAACCAATTATGAAATAGTATGAAATATTCAATACAATTAATAATAATTGTATAACAAACTTACCTGGCTAAATTGCAAAAATGTTAAACTATAAGGGCTATTTGGTAATTTTTCATTGTCCTCGATTTTCCACTCGATCTTGATCTAAATTAATAATTTTATTCAATCTATTAATTTAGACAGTACAACAATGTATTTTATGCAATTTAGTCATTTTTAAAACAAACCCATGCCAACCAAATATTCATGGCATCCAAAAGAGCCCATTATTGCAACAATTTCACATCAAATTCTTATATTTTTACCATTTCAACAATTTAGTCCCTAATTGGTAAATTCATCAAAAATACCTTAATAAAATACTTTTAAATACCAACTAACACTTTAAATTCATCATTTAACAACTAAAATCACAAGGTTCATCAATGGAAAAAATTAAAACCTTTAACAATTTCAAAATCGAAGATATCGGCTAGCTGGACCTAGATGCAATAATATTAAAAACATCAAATTTATTAAAAACGGGTAAGAATTACTTACCATGCATTAGAATATATGCTAGTCGAACCTTATAAACAAGCATGGTGTTTCTTCCTCCCACATTCAATCATGAAAAAAAAGAATGAAGAAGATGACCACTAATTTTATTTGTTTATGTTAAAATATTTATTTGATTACCATATTACCCTTGCTTATAAACTAAAATTGTTTAAAAATTACACCTTGAAATCGTCCATTAATAAAAAAAGGTATTATTACCTTTTAAAACCCTAAAATTTATGGTTCTATAACCTTTAACACAATTAAACTAATAGCGATTGACTTTTTTAACTTTTACGATTTAGTCCTTTATGCTTAATTAATTATCAAAATGTTAAAATTTTTCAACGAAAATTTAATACCTTAATGACATTTCATAAATATTTATAAAAATATTTACAACTCGATTTATAGAAACGAGGTCCCGATACCTCATTTTCTAAAACCACTTAACCTTAGAGCCTTACCACTCGAACTTAATAAATCGCTTTAATAACATAAATTATCTAATCAAAAACCTTTTTAAAATCACATTTGACTCATAAATATTAAATAATAATATTTACAAAGTTACTCGTCAGATTTGGTGGCCGTAAAACCACTATTTTTGACACCATTGAAAAATAGGCTTTATATTGACAATCACTAAGAACCTCTCTAAAAGCCTCCATTCACATTTCCTCCCTAGGTAGCCCCCTTTCTTTTCAAAGGAGTAAAAAATCTCATTAAAATCACCTCCCACAAACCAAAGGAGATTCTGGGATTGACCTAAAGTCCTAAGTAAGTTCCATGTGTCATCCCTATGACGCAAATCTGAAGCCCCATAGAAACTTGTAAATCTCCACTTATTACCCTCATCACCCTCCTTAAATTCAATATCAATATGGTATTTTGAGAAACTCCTCAAGTGCTTATACCCCCTCGAGAACCCTCACCTGCCACATCAATCCCGTTCAAAAAACCACACCTTCTACAAACATTCTCTATTTTTCTAGAATTTAATTTAGTCTCTATTAAGAAGACAATTTGGGGATTATACACCTTCAGTATATGTCGAAGTCTTCTAACAGCCTGTGGCCTCCCTAAACTGTGGACGTTCCAATAGAATATTTTCATTGCAATCGGTCAACTTACCCCTTGGCATCTGCTGATGTAATATGGCTACTTCCCAACACCTTCCTACTCCTAACAACAAGAGATCCCAATTCATCCTTATCAAAAAATTTGTCACCCTCTCTTCTTGGTCTCTTTTTCCCATCACCCCCTTCAGCCATGCTCTCCTCCAAGTCATGCTCCATATCTGTAACATCCTAAATTAATGGGTCTATGCGTTTAGTGTAAGGATATGTTTAATATGTTAATTTAAGTGATAGGGGTCCAAACTGGGCTCAGGACTAGGAAAAAAGCCTTGGTTAAATTATCTGATTGGGCATTATAGAGTTAAAAGGTGGTAATTGTGTTTAAAATACCAACAGGGGCTTTTGGCCCAACAATAGGTGGCGCTAGAAGGTGGCGTTACTAACAGTTAAAGAGGCCCAAGTTTTGGCATAAGGAGCCCATGTTTCGGGCCATTTTCAACACTTAAAGGGAGCAAGGGAGGCATACAACAAGGGTGTAAGGGGCCTAAAATTTAAGTTTTAGGGAGCCCAATTCTCTTAATTTAAGTGAGCTAAAATTCAGCATTAGGGTTAGGAGAAGTGGACGGCAACAAGGCTCTAAAATAAGAGGATTTACATGGAATTTATAATTGATAATATAGAAGATAAAACAGAGAAAAGATATGAGCTATCAAGGAAAGGTGATGGCCGAAAATCCACCACCTAGAGGAGTGAAGAATTCGGCTACTTCATGAAGAAGGGGTGCCAAATTTTCCCTTTTTATTAGCTTGACTTTTAGTAATCAGGAAGGGTACTCTCGAGTTTTTAAGGTAGGTGCCAAAATCTCTATAAATAGAGGGGAGTAGCTCACCAACTCCGGCATTTGAACCCTACTTTCTTCTTCTTAACCTGTGCCAAAATTCTTAACTCTTCCTCTCCAATTTCTTTTCTTTTTATTTCTTCGAAAGCCGAACAATTCCTACTCTTTGCCGATTTCTTCCACTAAAAGTTGAAACTATTCAAGATTCCTTCTTATCATCTTCTCTTTTTGATTTTTCTCAAAAGCCAGAATCCCCAAGGAGTTGCCGATTTCCCTCTAATAAGGTAAGTGTCGATTTTTTATTTCTCTTAAGATCTCTCTCTCAGTTTTTGAAAGGCAAAAGCTAAAAAACTAATAGTCTAATGGTTCTATGTTGGGCGGCAATCTGGGATTTGAAGGAAACTTGGTTGTCTAGATCTAAAAGCCGAAAATAGCTAGTCTCTAATTTTGGGATTTTAAGGTAATGAGATTTTCCGTAGATCTTTACTAGATTCGTTCATTATATACAAGATCTAAACTTTATGATGAGGATTAACTGTCATATATTGTGATAGTAGTTTTGACAAGGACTTGTGATGGAATTAAATATGGATCAGGCAAAGGAGAGAATCCCTAAGTTTAAAACACGAGCGGTATCTGTCGTTCGGGATTAGCCACATGGTTGTGGACTGGCTTTTGAACAACACCTTAGGCAGATAGCAGTTGTGTCGACTACGGATAGCGTCGACATAGAAAGTATCATTTTATCGGTAACTAGGTGTGTAGATCTCTAACACACACTCTCTAATTGTATTTTATGTGTAGTGGGCTAAAAAGCCGAAAAATGGCTGTGTAGACAGTCGATTAAAACCAAAAAAAAGTTAGGCAAGGATGCTAGGTATGCAACCATGGAAATCTCTATGTGTATTGAGACTTATGAAAGCCTGTATGATGTTCTCTTTGTGTATGTATGCATGGGGTGGGAATATAATATGAAAGGGGAAGTGCAATATGGGTCACATGGTGACCGGTGGTAGAAATCCCACGAATATAAATATGGGTCACATGGTGACCAGTGGTAGAAATCCCACAAATATAAATATGAGTCACATGGTGACCGGGTAGAAATCCCACGAATATAAATATAGGTCACATGGTGACTGGTGGTAGAAATCCTACCAAATTTAAATGTTAGTGGTAGAAATCCTACCAAATTTAAATGTTAGATCACACGGTGATCGATGGCATGTCCACGTGGTGTAACACCCCAAACCCGCCCAAACATTACGACCGAATTTGGTTTGCTCTGAGAAAACATTTTGAAATCTTTTAAAACCGTTATAAGTTTTGTCGAAAACCTTGTGTTTTCAAGTCTCTTATTAAAAACCATACTTAGTGTTGTCTAGAAATATTTATTAAGTCGGGTTGTTTATAGAATTGAATGTGCCGATGACACTTAAAACATTTTACGTTTAATTTGAGAAAACATGTGAACCGGTTTAACATCATTAAATAATTTAAACAAAATATTCTAAACATGTAACAATAATAAAATAATTCTAGGAGGCCTTATTACAACTTGATTAAAATCAAACCAATAATAAAATAAAATAAGCCAAAGTTTAGAGTTCATTTATTTCAAATATCCTTTGCATGGCCACCTCGAGTCCATCCGACTCACATCCGCGATCTACATGTCACTGAAAATGTAAGGAGAAGGTGAGTCACCAAGACTCGATATGTAACCCTTCCCAGGTTAAATACCACATCATACACAATTTATAACAAATTAACATGCACTAAGTCATGCACCCAACCTAGCCATCCAAACGCCTTTCTCTACCCGTGTGGTACCAAACCATTGGTGGTGCCAAACCCAGTGACTTAAAGTCACAATTGTGATACCAAATCTTTGGAGGTGCCAAACCTCGGTGTCCAAAGACACAAATCCAATGATGGGGCCAACCCATCGTGTGATACCAAATCATGGCGTCAATCCCTTAATATAAATGCGTGGGGCCAACCCTTTGTGGTGCTAAGCCCTTTGGGACGAGACGCGATGAGGTGCCAAACCTGCGGAGGTGCCAAACCTCCGGTGACCGAAGTCACAATGTGGTACCAAACCACGGTGTCCGTCGACACTAATATCCTTGCCCTCCTCTCAACAACCCACATATTTATAAGATGCATTCAATAGAATCATGCTAGTCATGTTTACTTAATATCACATCTTGGGTTTATTATCGGTCATATATTCACTTTGCACATACCGGATATATCATGCTTCCCAAAGCATCATAAAATAACTCATATTGACAGAGACTTACGAACTATCGCTTATAATTACGGTATCAAATCCAAAGCTACATGAATCAAATTTAGCACACACAATATTTATACAGTTAATCAATCATAAAGTGTGTATGTACACACATCACAAGCGATAATTCTAAATCCCGAAAAGTCAATCGGCCACACTAGCCTTCCTTGCCCTATTTTGACCATTAACAACTATTAGTACTAAGGCCATTCGCCAAACCAAAACAATCAAAGGGGTTATTGCTTGAATCTGAAGCCTTACCCAAATGCTTTTGAACCCTAGCCAACACACTCCAAGTGTGAATCGGTTTCACTTCCACAATCGGCACTTATCAAAATTAGTAGCCTTGACTTTGAACACTAATTAAATACTCACTAAGAATAGAACCTTACCACGCTTACCAAGCTGTTTGACAAAGAATGGTAGATTAGATTTCGCTTTAAGATCCCAAAGTTCCTAGGAATCGGTTCCAACACACATCCATCAATATATTTAGACCCTTTTCATTCAACCAAATCGTGGGGAATAAGAATTATAGGAGGAGAGTTTGACACTTCTTACCTTCACCAAATCGGTTGACAACAAGGATCCAAAGAGATCTATACTACTCTCAATATTAGGCTAAGACTACACCACATAGGGGAAGAAATTGACACACCAAGAAGGAAAAAGAAAGAAAAGATGTGGGGAAATCAAGGGTGGTTTTGGCTAGAATAAAAGAAAGAAAGCTGGAATTTTGAAGAATTCCCTAGGAATTTCGGCGTAGTAAAGGGAAAAGAAAAGTAAATGGTTCTTGGAAATTTTCTTTGCTCTATTTCTTTGTACAAAACTTGACTCCCCAAAGAGTCCTAATCTTGCCAAATTCTCCTCTCTATCTTGATAAAACTTTATCTATTAATTATTACCCTTCCAATTAAATTAAAAATCATATCTATCCATTATCACATCCCTTATCACTCCTTTAAATCAAATAAAAAAATAAAAGAACCCATGTGCATATCAAACTCTTCCGGTAGAATGCTAAACAAAGAACCATGTGCAGGCCAATTCCATTTCATGCGTGACATAGTAAAATTAAAAAAAATCCAAATCTTTGCTATGATGGTTCGAACCGTGACTATTGAAGACACCCCGCCTCCGACCACTCTGCTATGGTGACAATTTGTGATATGAGCTCGTCACAATTTCTTTTAAGTGCTTCTTCGTTAGTTTCCCTTGTTTTCATGCAGGACCAAAATAAAACCAAGCTCTGCTGTATACTTGGTTCGAACACAGTCTGGGGAAGCATACGCATGACCCCCTTAAGCTCCCCTGCCACTCTTCCAATTTGACTTTCATGTCAAATAATATCGTTATTAAATTATAAGCCTTCATACCTGGGCTCTACTCTCTCAACACCAAAGCCCCAAAAAAATAAAGCTCCTTGCATCCTTTGTGTCTCGAACCCGAGACCCCCTTGCAAACCCTTAGGCGCACCAAGCCACTTGTGCCAATTACATTCTTGTGTCAAGTTTTTCTTAAATTTTATTTAACCCCTATTCCCCAGCTTCCTTCCTTTTAGACCCTTTAAAAAAGTTTTTTTTTTTAAAATCCAAATTCGACCCAAAACGGGGTTGTTTCTAGACCCTAAATTATGCCAAATAAAATCATATTTATTTATTTCTTGAAGCCCACATGGAATTTATCTAATTTACAAATAACCCCTAATTCAGGGTGTTACACGTGGTGTGTAGCGGACGGAGGGTTGATTGTAGAAATCCCCAAGGTGTGATGGTTGGTACGAGTTGGTGTGTAGAGGATGGAATTCTAGGATGGGTTGGGCCATTCATTATGTATTGTCTATCATGTATTGTGATTGTTGCCTTTATGTATGGGCCAAGGCCCATAATGTGTTTATGGGCCTTAGGTCAGTGTGTTCAGGATTTATACACTGAGTCTTGGTGACTCGCGCTTTCCTTTTCTCTACTCTTTCAGATGAGCAGTAGATCGTGGACATGGGAGTCGAGACGGACTCGAGGGGCCATCATGTTATTCGTTTTATACTTTCCGCTTTATTTCAAGTTTTAAATGTTGGAATTATTTGATGTAATAAGGCCCCGTGGCTTAGGTTTAAGTTGATATTTGTTAGTGTTTATTTCTTCTCAAATTTTATTAACAAGACTTATGTTTTAAAGGAAGTAAAAAGATGGGATTTTCAAATATGATTTGAATAACTTCCATTTTGAAAAAAAAATTACAAAGATTTTCTATAAGTGCCACCTATTTAACGAATATCTACAAGAATGACTAAGTTTGTCAAAACCATTCCAAGTAAAGTTTTTAACATTAAACCCGTAGCATACCAGATTCGCTTGGAACTTATGGGCCGGGTTGGGGTGTTACAATATCTATCTATTCATGTATTTTTTATGACCCCTATCCAAACAAGATACGAGATTCATATCCCCCTCCAGATTTACTCCTAACATAAGATCAATGTGCCTACCCAAGTCACGATCTACAAAAGTGTTCCCCCTCTTACCCTTCCCCATCTTCTCGTAACCATACACTGCTCATTACAAGGTGTTGGAACGCCGGCACCCCCATGGCGCAGCAAAATAAAATTAATCCCGGTGATCCAAACCATGAATCCATGTGTGAGGAACTTGAAATAAAGGTTTCAAAATTACCGAAATTTTAATCTGAGTAGACAACGACACCTTGGCAACAAGAGTTCTGATCTACTGTCGAACCAAGCCGCAACCTTTACGATGTCGGCCTCTACGTAATCCACGGTTTGACTATGAGCAATGAAATCTCTAAAAACTATTTTCAGAGGTTTTATTTGCTTGACGGTACGCTAGACTTTTCCAAGCAAATTCTTAGGGTTTTCTTCACTTATTACCTTTTATAATCGGTATTTCATTTATGAATTATAAAATTAAATAAATATAATAATGTTTTAACAAAAATTATAATTACATTAATTATACCCAAAAGTTATAATTGCATTAATTATAACATGGATTTGATAAACTATATTTATTTAAATTTATATATGAACCAAATTCATATATTAATTCTCATTATGTGTACAACATCCTTGTACATATAATATATTCAATATTTGATTGCCCAATTAAATTAATTCTTTAATTAATTTAATTCATGTGACAATCAAACACAATACCAACTATGTTTCATTCCGTTCATTTCAACCATAGGGTGTGACCACAGAGGTTCTTATAACGTTAGCGTAATACTAGAACGATTCTAATGTCACAAACAATGAGTGGCATCTAGCAATGCATCATTGCTACCTAAGTTACAAGAAGTCATGATTCGACATAACTTTTGTGATTAACTTTTCATGCATTAATCCTTAAGTCCTTTATCTCTGGAATAGATACAAGTCATGGAATAGTCACACTTGTATAGTCCATTCCATGTTTCTTGATATCTTGAGTAGACTATGATATACAAATTAGTATGACATCTCATGTCAATTTATTTGAGCATGGCCATGCATTTCTAGTCTCACTCAATCAAGTGGCCTATGATATTACTCCCATTATGTGGGAGGGACTTATCCTATATTGATCAACAATATCCCTCTACATAGATTGTGGTATATCCAACATCAGCCTTTATAGAACAACCAGTTACGGTGTATGTTTAACTGTATCAAAATATACGACTCACGATGTTGGGATAATGATTATCTCAAGTCTAAGGATCATATACATATTAATCACTATGAGTAATGTTGTGACAATTACATAATAATCCAAGAAACATACTCATAGTGGGTCAGTCCAATATGTTGTTCTCTAACACACATATTCATGCATTGATTTTGACACTCCATATCAATGACAACTCTTTATCATCAATCAACTACATGTTAGTCTTAATGCATTATTGTTGTCCTAGTCAACAATAATACTTGACTAAGGATATTTTAAGAATAATCATATTATTCTCAGGACATTATTATAAAACAAGTTTATTTGTACACACAGAAGGAAAAACTAAAATAATAATGACAACGCTTTATATTAATAAACATGGTAAATTAAGTATGTTATTACAACCATCTCATGATTGATCTTTGGGCATACTCTTACAATCTCCCACTAGCACTAAGACCAATCACTCATATATCTAATACCAAGCGACTTAGTGTGACGATAATGCTTCTGCTGTGTCAGAGGCTTGGTCAGGGGATCAGCAATGTTATCATCTGTAGGTACTCTGCATATCTTAACATCTCCTCGATCGATAATCTCTCAAATAAGATGATAGCGCCTAAGTATATGTTTGGATCGCTGGTGAGATCTGGGTTCTTTAGCTTGTGCAATAGCTTCATTGTTATCATATCGGAGTTTTATAGCATTTGATATGTTAGGCACAACCCCTAGTCCAGTAATGAACTTCTTGATCCAAACCGCTTCTTTTGCTGCCTCACTGGCTACAATATACTCGGCCTCTGTTGTAGAATCAACTACTATACTTTGCTTTGAACTCTTCCAACTCACAACACCACCATTAAGACAAAACACAAATCCTGATTGTGATCGAGAATCGTCCTTGTCAGTTTGGAAGCTGGCATCAGTGTAACCTTTTACACTTAACTCTTCCTCACCTCCATATATTAGGAACGTATCCTTAGTTCTTCTTAAGTACTTAAGGATATTCTTGACTGTGGTCCAGTGACCTTCACCGGGATCTATTTGGTACCTGCTCGTCATACTTAAGGCATACGAGACATCTAAACGGGTATATAACATGGCATACATGATAGATCCAATAGCGGAAGCATAAGGAATTTTACTCATAAGTCCTCTCTCTTGTGGAGTTGAAGGAGACATTTCCTTTGAGAGTGAAATACCATGTCTCATAGGTAGGAATCCTCTTTTAGATTCTTCCATACTGAACCTTTTCAGTACATTATCTATATATGTACTTTGGCTTAGACCCAGTAGTCGTCTTGATCTATCTCTATAGACCTTGACTCCTAAGATTTAAGTAGCTTTGCCCAAGTCCTTCATAGAAAAACAACTTCCTAACCAAGTCTTAATAGACTGCAAGGTAGGTATGCCATTTTCCATGATAAGTATGTCATCCACATACAGTACCAAGAATGTGATAGTGCTCCCACTAACTTTCTTGTAAACATATGGTTCATCTTCATTTTTGATAAAACCAAACTCTTTGATTGCATCGTTAAAACAAAGATTCTAACTTCGAGAAGCTTGCTTTAATCCATAAATGGATCTTTGTAGCTTACAAATCTTTCTAGCATCCTTTGGATTGACAAAACCTTCAGGTTGTGTCATGTACACATCCTCTTCAAGTTTCCCATTAAGGAAAGCTATTTTGACGTCCATCTGCCAGATTTCATAATCATGAAATGCAGCTATGGCGAGCAAGATCCTGATGTATTTAAACATAGCTACAGGAGAAAAGGTTTCATCATAGTCAACACCATGAATTTGGCGAAAACCTTTAGCGACTAATCGCCCCTTGTATGTTTGTACATTAACATCCATGTCGATTTTCTTTTTGAAAACCCACTTGCACCCTATAGGTTTAACCCCTTTGAGTGGGTCAATCAAAGTCTATACTTGATTTTCATACATGGAATCCATCTCAGATCTCATGGCCTCAAGCCATTTTTCAGAGTCTGGACTCGTCACTGCTTCTTGATAAGTCCTAGGCTCATCTTGATCTATAAGAAGAACGTCACCATGCGTTGTAATGAGAAATCCATAACTCTTAGGTGCATGGCGTTCTCTTAAAGATCTTCGATGGTTGTGTTTCTCAAAGATTACTTGTTCCTCAATTTCTTATGGAATTTGTTGTTGTTCTATCTCGGTTCGGTGGTATCTTGTGATTCTCGAATTTCTTCAAGTTCAATCTTTCTCCCACTTCCTTTTTAGAAATAAATTCTCTCTAGGAAGACACCAGTCGAGCAACAAACATTTTGTTCTCAGTAGGATTAAAGAAATAATAACATTTGGTTTCTTTCGGATACCCCACAAAAATACACCTTTCAGATTTGGGTTCAAGCTTAGTAGACGTCTAACGTTTAAAATAAGCTTCACAACCCCAAATTCTCATAAAAGACATACTGGGACGTTTCCCAGTCCACATCTCATATGGCGTCTTTTGAACCGATTTAGATGGAACAAGATTTAGTGTGAAAGCAGCTATCTCAAGTGCATGTCCCCAAAAGGAAGTTAGTAGATCAGCATGACTCATCATGGATTGAACCATGTCTAATAGAGTTCGATTTCTTCTCTCAGAAACTCCATTCCATTGAGGAGTAGCAGGAGGAGTAAGTTGTGAGACAATCCCACATTCCTTCAATAGATCATCAAACTCTAGGCTCAAATACTCTCTACCTTGATCAGATTGAAATGACTTGATAGTTTTTCCTAGTTGATTTTGTACTTCATTTTTGAATTCCTTGAACTTTTTAAGGGACTCAGACTTATGGCGTATGAGATAAACATACCCATATCTACTGAAATCATTAGTGAAAGTAATGAAGTATTGAAATCCACCTCTGGCATGTGTATTTATTGGTCCACATACATTAGAATGTATTAGGCCCAATAAATCACTAGCTCGGTCACTTTTACCAGTAAAAAGAAATTTACTCATTTTTCCCAATAAGCAAGATTCACATACTTCATATTGTTCAAAAACAAATGAATCTAAGAAACCATCTTTATGGAGTATGGATATACGTCTCTCACTTATGTGGCCCAAACGACAATGCCAAAGATAAGTTTTATTTGAGTCATTTATTTTAGATCTTTTAGTATTTATGTTGTAAATAGGATTCATTTTATCTAAATATAGAGGCCATTAATCAATTGTGCCGAACCATAGAAAATATTATTGAGATAAAAGGAACAACAATTATTCTTAATAATTATCTCAAAACCAATTTTGTCTAAACAAGAAACTGAAATAATGTTTTTAGTCAAACTGGGCACAAAATAACAATCCTCTAAAAATAAATCAAGTCCACTAGGCAAAGATAAAGTATATGTTCCCACAGCTAATGCAGCAACCTTTGCTTCATTTTCAACTCGCAGGTCCACATCTCCTCTAGCCAACGTCCTACTCCTTTGTAGTCCCCTGATGAAGTACAAATATGAGAACCACAACCAGATATCTAATACCCAAGAAGTAGTAGTTGATAAATTAATATCAATAACATAAATACTTGAAGGGACGTTCGCTTGTTTTGGCCTTCTTGACTTCCTCAAGATAGATAGGCGATTCGCTTCCAATGTCCATCACACCACAATGAAAGTAGTTTCCTTCCTTAGACACTCCACCTTTAGGTTTCATTGCAGCATTTCCTTTGCCGGGCTTGGGCTTACCTTTGCCCTTGGGCTTTGTCGAACTTTGGCCTTTCCTTGCCCTTGTTGTTACGGACCATCAAGATGGGCTTGGGTCCAACCTTTTCATGTTACCTTTAGAGTTCGTAACATCTTGAGCAAGCGTGGCGAGAGTCTTGTCAATTTCATTCATATTGAAGTTAAGGACAAACCGGTCAGTAGCTATCCGCAACGATTGCGAGAATAACATCGTGGCCAACTCTTGGCCCAATGGAAAACCAAGCTTAGACGGACTTTCAATATAGCCAATCATCTTAAGGACATGAGGTCCCTTGGGCTTCCTTTAGCCAACTTACATTGGAATAGGGCTTTAGAGATATCGAACCTCTCTTGCCGTGCTTGCCCTCGATAAAGTTTTTCGGTGCTCGATCATATCATAAGCAACTATGTCCTCATGTTGCTTCAAGCTCAGGATTCATAGTGGCAAGCATAAGACATCCAACATCTACCATGTCATCGAGATACTTCTTGTAAACATCTCTATCAGTTCTCGAGGCATTAATAGGTAGTTCATTAGGAAGTGGTTGTTCAATGACATACAATTTCTGTTCTTGTTTGAGGACAATCCTCAAGTTACGGAACCAGTCAAGAAAATTCAAACCATTCAATTTGTCCTTCTCAAGGACCGATCGCGATGAAAGTGTGCTAGTATTTGCGACCATAATATATCTACAACAATTAAATATGCGTGTGAGTAAATTTACCAAGTTTATATCAATCATTAAAAGACTTTATTAAATGATGATCCCACTATTTTATTTCAAAATTAATAACCCTCATATATTAATTTCGAAAAAACATTCTCCAAAGTATTTCTAGTGGGTTAAGGATCCATATTTCACCTCCTCTTAAGTCAGCTTTGGCTTTACTCTCAAGACTATGGTTATTTAGGTAAGCAACCTTTGCTAATTACATATATGTAACTCCTAATATTTGGTGAACAACTCTTGTTCTAATCATCTTATGATTTATCCAATTTAATTGCCTCTAGGTTTCTAATCCTATTAGAGTAACCTAGTTAAGTCATTAACCAATTTTAACCAAATGAATATCACTTGTTTATTCTTGGCGTTTAACCAAGATAAATACTAGTACTTCGTTTTGGCATAACCTACATAGTATTGATCGAGGCCTTAACGAGGGCAAAATTGGAAGTCCATGTTGACTTAATATTTTAATAGAGGATTTTATTAAGGATGTTCCATCTCACCAATTATGGTCTACTTTAGTCCATTTAGTCTTTTAATTGATCTCATCAATTAATTGGGTTTATTATTAAATTTTAATATATAAAATTGGCATGCTTTAAACATCCATAGCATCTCATACATGAATAAATAAAGTAATAAATAAATGCAATAGTTATAGCCCATAAACTAAGGTGATTCAACCTGTGCCAATGGGAGAACCAAAAGGAAACCTAAAGGTGTAGCGGTTTCACAAACTATCAATCCACAATAGTTGTCCCAACTTCCTTCTCGTCTAGCCCACAACTCTTGCAAATTACAATATGTAGAAACTCGTTTTACATACAAGGGAGTAAGATGAGAAGAGAAATACAAGAGAATAGTAGTAAGGCACACACGCAGTCAGATTATATATATAAAATTACAACCTTTTTATCAAATGGGTCATCGGGCTATAACTATGCATTTCAAACACCGTGCATGTCAAAAATAGCATACATAATTCAATGATTTTGCTAAGGTGAATTATAAAATATCCTTTCAACCTTTTTATGGCCCATTAAGTTTATAAATTTCTTTTATTAACAAAACATACTATAATAAGAAGATGGGGTCTAAGGAGGTCGGAGGAAGTGGGTGAAGGCCCGCGGCCGGAGCTGTCCTCAGATCCTCATCCCCAAAATATGAGAGGGGACGTCATGGTAGGAGCCAGGGTCCGCCTCCGCGGTATAGACCGCATACCCCAGTCAAATGAAACCTCACGATTGGATAACTTTTATCAACAAAATCATGTTTTCAGGATTTTAATCCTTGAGGTTTCATATCGGAACAACCCTTGTTCCACTAGCCAGTTAACCCTTACTGGAAAATGTAAATACCATCGTCGCAATATTACAGATTTGTTAATAGTTAATAGTAATAACATAAAATCGAATAGGCCACAACACCATGATTAACATTTAATCAATTATCAAAAGGAACAGTTATTAGGTTATGCTTAAACGATTTAAATAACCGAAAACGTAGTAAAATTAAAGCATGCATCTCATACAATTGCATCACCCAAGTATTTAAACCTGAGTCCGTATCACACAAGTGGCTTTGATACCACTGTTGGAACACCGGCACCCCCATGGCGCAGCGAAATAAAATTAATCTCAGCGATTTAAACCATGAATCCATGTATGAGGAACGAATCAGGGTGAAATAAAGGTTTCAAAATTACCGAAATTTCAATCTGAGTAGACAGCAACGCCTCGGCAACAAGAGTTCTGATCTACTATCGAACCAAGCCGCAACCTTTACGATGTCGGCCTCTACGTAATCCACCCGGTTTGACTATGAACGACAAAAATCTCCAAAAACTGTTTTCAGAGGTTTTATTTGCTTGACGGCTGCTAGACTTTTCCAAGCAAATTCTTAGGGTTTTTCTTCACTTATTACCTTTTATAATCAGTATTTCATTTATGAATTATAAAATTAAATAAATATAATAATGTTTTAACCGAAAATTATAATTACATTAATTATACCCAAAAAGTTATAATTACATTAATTATAACATGGATTTCGTAAACTATATTTATTTAAATTTGTATATGAACCAAATTCATATATTAATTCTCATTATGTATACAAACATCCTTGTACATATAATATATTTAATATTTGATTGCCCAATTAAATTAATTCTTTAATTAATTTAATTCATGTGACAATCAAACACAATACCAACTATGTTTCATTCCGTTCATTTCAACCATAGGGTGTGACCCTATAGGTTCTTGTAACGTTAGCAGTAATACTAGAACGATTCTAATGTCACAAACAATGAGTGGCATCTAGCAATGCATCATTGCTACCTAAGTTACAAGAAGTCATGATTCGACATAACTTTTGTGATTAACTTTTATGCATTAATCCTTAAGTCCTTTGTCTCGGAATAGATACAAGTCATGGAATAGTCACACTTGTATAGTCCATTCCATGTTTCTTGATATCTTGAGTAGACTATGATATACAAATTAGTATGACATCTCATGTCAATTTATTTGAGCATGGCCATGCATTTCTAGTCTCACTCAATCAAGTGGCCTAAGATATTACTCCCATTATGTGGGAGGACTTATCCTATATTGATCAACAATATCCCTCTACATAGATTGTGGTATATCCAACATCGACCTTTATAGAACAACCCGATTACGATTATACGTTTGATGTATCAAAATATCGACTCATGATGTTGGGATAATGATTATCTCAAGTCTAAGGATCATATACATATTAATCACTATGAGTAATGTTGTGACAATTACATAATAATCCAAGAAACATACTCATAACGGGTCATTCCAATATGTTGTTCTCTAACACACATATTCATGCATTGATTTTGACATTCCATATCAATGACAACTCTTTATCATCAATCAACTACATGTTAGTCTTAATGCATTATTGTTGTCCTAGTCAACAATAATACTTGACGAAGGATATTTTAAGAATAATCATATTATTCTCAGGACATTATTATAAAACACTTTATTTGTACACACAGAAGGAAAAACTGAAATAATAATGGCAACGCTTTATATTAATAAACATGGTAAATCAAGTATGTTATTACAACCATCTCATGATTGATCTTTAGGCATAATCTTACACAAGGGCTCTTCTAGATTGGGCTTGCAATGATAGATCTCAACCCATCTCAGCTACATCAAACCCTAGTGCCATTTTAGCCTAACAGAAAGAATCACTGTGCCCTAGTCGCCCACAGAAAAAACAAAATAGGGTCAAACGTTCGTATTTAAAACTAACATAAGAACAAACCCCAACTGAAGACATAACTTTCTTCTTCCTTTTCAAAGGTCTCCTAACATCCAATTGTACCCTTATATGCAAATAGGTACACAACCCCTTTCCTAGATTGGTGTCGTTGAACTCTAAAAAATTCCCAAGAAAACCCTCAATTTGGCGTGCTAAAGTCTCAATATAAAAACCTGGCAGCACTTCATGAATTTGTACCCAGAAACACACAAGGATTAATGACACCTTTAGCGGATCTTCCTCCTCCTCCAGCCAATGTAGCATAAAAGATGGTTATTAAAAGTCCACGGAGATCCCTTTAGTACTCTCTCCAGATCCATCTTATGAAAAAATTTGAATAAAAACATTTTCTCCCCAGATCTGATATTTGGGCCCCTTTTACCGGATGCTATAAATTTGCCATCGTATTTTTCATCGCCGAGAAATGTATAACACTTGCCGTTAGAAAACACTCAACCAGACAGAGATTAATTTCCATAAATACAGAATGAGGATACGTCTATGCCTGCAATATTTTGTCTTCCTCATCATCTAATGATAGATTTGCCAACTCTCTTTCCAGATTTGCTAACTCTTTTCCATAATTCAAAAAATCAAAAGCAATCGGAATATAAAAACGAAAAAAAGAATTTAAATCAAAATCAACGCCGTCAATAAAACCACCAATAGAGAATTACTAAAAACAAAGCAAAAACCTAAAAATGCAAAAACCTCCTAGAAACAGCATATAGAGGCATGCTAAAATTGTAAGATTTTTTAATTTTTTTTTGCTCTTTATTCTTTATTTCAAAACACAAACATTATTTTGAATTTTTTTTAAAGAAAACCACAATAATGGTAAAAATGCTAACACATTTACTATTTAAAATTTTTAATTAAAATTTGTTTTTCTTTTGACACCGTGCAAGTTGCAACCGTACGCTATGAAAAGTTTGACTCTGTCCAGAAAAGGAAAGAAAATAAAGGGGCAAAAAAAAACAGGCTCTTCGATTGTATGCGCATGTTGAATTCCCATGCGCTCACGCGGCGCACGTTAGCACTAAAAAAACAAACTTCTCTTTGTCTTCTCCGTTTGTGATTTCCCCGCGAGACCAGAAACACACAAATTCCATTTCAATTCTCCAAACTTCCATTACTTCCACCGATCACTCCAAATATGGCTCCAGCCACCATCATGGCGGGGGCTCGGCGTCTTGTCAGCTCCCGCCGCCGAACCGAGGCACCTCGACGGCGTCCGTCGCCTTCCACGCCGCCGAAGAAGCTGAGACCAATGTCTGAGATAATGGCGCGTGCGAAATACGCTGTGGTGGAGCGAGCCGACTACGGTGACATCATCTGCGAACAATGTGGCTCCGGTGAACGTCCCGGAGAGCTCCTCCTTTGTGATAAATGCGATAAAGGCTTCCACATGAGATGCCTTAGACCAATCGTGGTTCGTATTCCTATTGGATCCTGGCTTTGCCCCAAATGCTCTGGCCATAGGCGAGTAAGAAGTAGGGATTTCTTTTTTATCTTACCTTTCCATTTTTATTTTGTTTGGTTGACCTCTTTCTCCTTTCTGTTTCCAATTTTTTTTATAATAAATGTGTTCTATTTCCTTTTTAGCTTTTTCGCAGAAAAGGATAATTGATTTCTTCAAGATTCAGAAGAGTGGTGATGGGAAAAAGAAATGCAATTTGAATCAAGGTAAAAAAATTGTTGCTACGATTTTCTGTTAATTTTATCTTGGCCTTTTAGTGTTTCGTGTTGAATTCCTGTTGATTTGGGAATGGCCTACTATATTTGAAGCGCATTCATAAAATTCTCACCTTGTTTCAGGATTCATGCAAAATTTTAGATTGGAAATTAGTATAATCATGAAAATTAAGGGAAGGAGAAATTTGCTGAGATTTAAAATAGATTAATGGTAAAAAATATAGGGCTGATTTGGAACTTGCAAACATTGCTGAAAATGATGATTGAATCATATGTCGAACCTGTCTTCATATCATATGTGAAATTGGTTAAAAGCAAAACTCTTAAAACTATTATTCTAGTATTAGTTATTGATTATTGACATTTGACTCGTCTTAATTTTATCTCGTTGATATTTCTATAATGTAACCAAAGCTACTTGTAAGAGGTGAAAAATAATTGTAAATATTAATTGAAAGCTGTACGTGGTGCACTATTGCTCACAGGTCTTATACTACAAAGCCTCAAAAACATTCATAATTATGATCACATGTTTCCACAGTTTGATTCATTAGTTCTTTGCCCCCACCCTCCCCTCTTTATGATGTTTTTTCATATTTAAGTTATAATTTGACATGGTGAATGCTTTTGTGCTAGAGGAACTCATACAATCTTTGTGCCTGCATGTCTGTCTGACTTAAAACGCATGATAGGCATCTATTCTGCATATAGGGATTATTTATTGAAATAAGGTGGATAAAATATCACCTAGTTTTATTCTGTTACTTCGCTATTAAATGCCAGACACACCTAGTTGCAATATATATCACCACTTTAACTTGTACCATGTTTAATTGATTTTACTTATAGAGTGCAAATATATAAAGTATATATATAATGGATCAAAGAAAAACGTTTTGGGAGCGTATCATCAATCAGCACTTCCTACAGTCTTTTCCACAAATTTCCCTTGGACCATGGGACCTTGAGTTCCCTTTACATTTTGGTTTCCAAGTAAAATTATCCCATGGTTCATTGACTTGGTGGCTCTAAATGTTCATTTCAATTTCTTATAATTGCTTATACCTCAAAGATGTTTTTAGATAGTTCAGTTGCTCAAAGTTCTCCTTTTCCCCCCATCTTATTTAATTGGGACTGCTCTTGCAACTATCTCAATCCTTCTTCCTTCTCACCTTTTGAAAATCAACACAAAATTGCAATTTTGCTCTTGTCAGTGAATTTTATGTTAATGTAGTTAGGTAAAAAGTGAGGATTAGATTCCTGCCTAGGTAACCTTAAAAAGGAATGAACATTTAACAAGCAGAACAAGATTTTTATGTTTTTGTGTTCTGCGATCATTCTTTCCCCTATAAGTTCTATATTTTCCAATACACTATTAGTATGTTTATTTAGCAATGATGCTTACTCCATGTTGAAACAGATTCATTGATTCCAGATTGGAGCATTTGTACCTTCGCTAAGTGCTAGACATGAGAGCGGTTGCAACTATAAAATATGATCTCTGTCATCAGAATGATTTCGATATTAACATATAAATATTTTGTAAATATTCTCATAAATAGGTTTCTTTTGACATGAAATGGTATCTGTTGATGATATCCTTAAAATTCTAAAACACAAATGTTCATGATCATTTTTTGGTGGATAAATATTAAAGTGGAGCTTCTACTGGAGATATGTGGGAAAGGAATCAGTAACAAGTAAAAGCAGTGAGTTGTTCCAACATTTTAAACATTTACTTCTTTAGTACTTCATCTTGAAAGGATGGAGATGGTCACTTGAAGCGTATATCACAATCTGGAGAAATGTTCATTTTTCTCACTCAATAGAATAGATTAAATTTAGGTAAATGGTTTAGCCCTGATCATGAACAATTTGGTAGGTACATTTTTTTGAATATGGATAAGTCTTTTGTATCCACCTAGATTGCTATGTTAACTTGCATCAATCATGTGCATTATGTAGTTCATAAAACGTTTTAAATTTTTAAATGGATACTAATTCGTTCATGCTTAAAGGCAAAAGGTTTTTGCAACAGCAAAACTAGGGAGTTTGTCAAGTCGGTTTCCCTCATATGCTGCAATACTCAGAAGGTATTATGTTTCTGATTAATGATGTTAGATGTATAAAGGAAGATAAGATCAAAGGATAAGTTACTCGACAGTGTATCATATGTATGAGTCCCACTAAATTCATTCTGCATGGCCTTTTTATATATATGCATACGACTTGCATCTGGTACTCTGAGAGTGAGACCATGTTGCACAATTTGGATCTTGCAAAACTTTCTTGATGGCCATCTTCTTGCTCTTTCTTGACAAATATAAACTGATTTTCCTTGTTTGTTCTGGCTGGACTTCTAGATACTAGAAAGCGTCGCCGGCGTCCTTTGGTGTTGCTAAAGAAAAGAAGGAGACTGTTGCCATTTATACCATCTGAAGATCCTAACCAAAGTTTGAAACAAATGGGCACCCTTGCTTCTGCTTTAACAGCAATGCAGATGGAATTCAGTGATGATCTGACCTACTCTTCTGACATGGCCCCTAGATCTGCCAATCAGGCCAAGTTTGAAAATGGTGGCATGCAGGTTTGAATTTCAGCAATTGTTTTCATTTGGAAGTTTTAATTCCATTACATTCCTTAATAGCTGTTGCTCTTTCAGGTTCTTTCGAGGGAAGATATGGAGACCTTGGAACTCTGCAGATCTATGAGTAGAAGAGGCGAATGTCCTCCCTTTATAGTAGTTTTTGATTCATGTGAAGGGTACCTTTATCATGAGATAATTTGTACTGCTGCAGTTATCTTACTTAACTGCCTATTTAGTATTTTTATTTTAATCATGTGGTGCAGTTATACGGTAGAAGCAGATGCACAGATAAAGGACATGACTTTCATTGCAGAATACACAGGGGATGTCGATTACATTAAGAACCGTGAAAATGATGACTGTGATAGCATGATGACCCTTCTTTTAGCAACAAACCCATCTGAAAGTCTTGTAATCTGCCCTGATAAACGTGGAAACATTGCTCGCTTTATCAATGGCATTAATAATCATACACCGTAAGCCTGTATAACCTATCTCCTTTGTGTTGAATACTGTATCTCAAAAAAAAAAATCATATTGCTCAATTTATGTTATACATAACCTCTCATCATGTAGCATTTACAGCCGATTTTCTATACTAATCTGCATGAGTTACAGAATAGCATTCTCTAATTAACTATGCCTATCATGTTTATATTTTCATGTAACATTTGCTCTTGAGCTAAATGCTTGGGCATTTCTCTATTTAAAATAGGTCTCCAGTTTTGGGATTTTATCCCTCAGGGTCTCTTGGTCGGGTGTTGTATACCCTAATGGTCTCTTGTTCGGGTGCTATACTCTAATCATCTACTAATAGTTGCCTTCTAAAAAAAGGTTTGCTTTGAATTCAGAATAGTTAGTAAATTTGATTAAAAACATGTCCAATTTTGTGCAGGGAAGGTAAGAAGAAGCAGAACTGTAAATGTGTGAGGTACAGTGTAAATGGTGAATGTCGGGTCCTTCTGGTTGCCACACGTGATATTGCTAAGGAGAGAGGCTTTATTATGATTATAATGGGTATGAGCATGAATACCCTACTCACCATTTTGTCTGACTATCCTACAGAGTACTGAAGTTACTAACAACCCTCTACCAAGCTGGAATGCAATTTTGGATCCTCATACATCTTCAACCATTTTTCCTTTCCGTTTCACGGCATATTCATCGTTTGCTCAGAGTAGAAGAAATTTCTTCTAATTTATGCATTGCATTGGCCATTTTTCTCATTGTAATTTATGATGTAAAAATGGTCCATTTTGCAGCCATTAGCGAAAGACATGCCATAAATACTTATTCTTGGGAATATGAAGAAATTTATTTAAGAAACAGTATCATCTTCTAATACAGGTCTCTGTGAAGGTCTTCAGTTTTATTCAATTCCTGTCATTCTACAGGTTTCTAAAAATATAATTATTCTATGGACTGCTATAGATCATTTTCATGTAACTACTCGTTTTTCAGTGTGCTCTTTAGCTTTATATATCCTTTGATTTTGGTACAAATGATTTGTTTATGGAAATTAATTTTTTTGGAATTTGTAATTTTTTATAATATCATTTTTAATATTTGAATTTGAATTTCTTTTAAATGCAACATGATTAAGTTTGGTGCAAATTATACTCTTTAAGCATTATGCCTCTTTCTTATTTTGGGATAAAAATGATATTCTAGATGCTAGGACACCAATCTCAATTCCACTTAATGCCACTGCTTACAGTGATCTGAACCAACTAAATGAGTTAAGTCGTAGTTTTGTATTTCTTTTCATAGTCAATGAAGTGAATACTTCATTCCTGCAAAACCCTCCGAAATTACCTTCATACAGTGCTATAAGAAATATCTTGTAGCAATAGAGAAAATAGGACTGAAGTAGGTAAAAATTCTACAAAACCTCCTCTACTATACTTGGATTACATTTTAGCTCTTTTTCTGAAAAAATTGAGTAAATTAACTCCTTAACTCCTGTACATTAAGTGAGTAAAACAGTTTGTGTTAAAATTGCGCGGTTAAATATTTATTTTGGTGTTTATATATAAGGTGTAATAATAAATTTAGCTCTCAATTTTTACATATTTATTCAATTTAACCCATACTTTTTTGGATGTAAATTAGAAAATTTTTAAAATAATAAGGTTAAAGGATCCAAAAGGCTTTAGTAACAAATTACAGAAAAAGATTAATAAGCCCTTTTAAAACTTAAAAATTGGGTAAAATAAGATAGTTACCCAAATTTTAGCACATTCTTATTTTGGTCACCAATTTTTTTAATTTAGTCACTCCTCGTAAGCCAATTTCACATTTTAGTCACTCCAACAATAAAATGTGTTTGGTCACAAAAATGCTAACATAGCTTGGTATAATAACAAATTTAGCCCGCAATGTTTATCCATTTTGTTAATTTAATCTTAATTTTATAAACAACAAATTTAACCCTCAATATTTATATATTCTATCAATTTGATTTGGATTCTAAAAAATAAAAATTAAAAATTCAAAGAATTATAAAAATTATATTTTCACACCTTTTTAATGTAATCTCTAACGCTATTCACTGTACCCTAGTAAAATTTTATTTTGAGGGAATCCGGACTGAATTATAAATATTGGGGATCAAAATGAAAAAATGTAAATTTACCATTTTTAGCTTACAACTTTACCACTTTTTGATTGACAAAAATATAATCATACCATTTTTCTTCCATGCCTCTGGTTTTGTTTTTTCATGCCCGGCTAGGTGGTGAAGCATTGAAACCAGAAAATTTTCTGTTTTTTTAGGGGCAATGGTTGAATTTTACAATTTTGATGTAAAAATGTAAATTTTCCGTTGTATTAGCTTACAACTTTTAGAGTGACAAAATTATAATTTTATCATTTTTTTTATGGCCAATGCCTCTCTCACCATGGATTAAAAAAAAAAACTGAAAGTGAGAGAGGGACAATGATTTAATGATGCTTTTTTTTTTTTTTTTTTTTTTTTAGATGAGGATATGCTGCAACATCACAAGGAGTAGCGTCGAATGGAGTAAAGGAAGCAACAACAGCAGCAAGAACGCTGCAGTGTTGAGGAAAACAGGGGAAGACATGACAGTAGCAACAACTACAGACAAGGTTAACTAGGTTCCGGATTCGGATTCTATAGACCCGATAACTCTGCCAATGAGATTTGCCCCGCCAAGCTTAGAGCCACGCTGTTGAAGAATAATTAAATAAACATACATACATACATACATACATACATACATACATACATGTATGACATGAGATTGGTTTCAAATGTTTATCTGCTGCAGGGAGCTTTTAGTGGGAAGATTTTTTGTTTGTTGTTTTCTAATGACTAAATTTGTTTGCTTCTTCGTCTTTCATAAACATAAAAAGAATTGCTGTGAAAATATATGTTAGTAAGAGATTTTTGATCATTTACCCTGTAAAAGTATCCTGAAAAAATTACCTAACTTAATTTCATTTCGTTAGATCAGAGAGAAAAACAATGCTTCGTTAAAATTGCACCATTAAAGGTTTGTTTTATATTTATATACAATGTATAATAATAAATTTAATTTTTAATTTTTATATATTTATTCATTTTATGGGAGTAAATTAATTTTTTAAACTAATAAGACTAAAAGTTAAAAAGAACTTAGTAACAATTTAAAATAATCAATTAAACTATTTTAAAATTTAAAATTAGGTTAACTATTTAGATAATCACCTAAGTTCGAGCATATTTTTATTTTGGTCATTCAATATTCTTTTTGTTAATTTAGCCACTCTCATCAAGTTAATTTCATGTTTTAGCCACTCTCACCTTTAAAATTTATTTGTTCACTATATGGAATGCTGCAGTGAATTAGTATAATAATAAATTTAACTCTCAATTTTAATTCATTTTGTTAATTTAGTTTAGATTTGTAAATTTAATAAATTTAATTTTTAATATTTATATATTCTATAAATTTGTTATTGATTCTAAAATTCAAAAAAAATTTAAAATTCAAAAGATTATAAAAATGTATTTAAAAATTTTAAATTTTTAATATATGAAACACCTTCCTTTTCGATGGAATCTCTAACGCTATCTCAAGGTACCCCATTAAAATTTTATTTTGACTAAATTTATAAATTTTGGGATCAAAATGACAAAATGTAAATTTACAATTTTATTAGACTTTTAGATGGACAAAAATATACTCATACCATTTTTCGTTCTATGTCTCTGGCCTCTGCTAAGTGGCAAAGCACTGAAGCCATAATTCTTTCCTTTTTTTTTAGGGGCAAAGATTGAATGATAAATTTTGAGGTTAAAATGTAAATTTTCCATTTTATTAACTTACAAGAGTGACAAAAATATAATTTTATCAATTTTTTTGTGGTCAGTGCCTCACCTACCATGGCTTTGTTTTTTTATTTTTTATTTTTATGAAAGTGGAAAAGGGACAATGACTTAATGATGTTTGGTATTTCGTTTTTGTTTTTAGACGAGGGTATGCTGTAACATCACAAGGAGTAGCGAATCAAGGGTGACGTTAAAATAATTTTTAAGGGACTAATGAAAATTTAAATTTTATAATCTATATATTTATAATTTTTAAATAATTAAATCAAATTTTTATAATTTTAAAAGAAGTTAAAGTATAATTTTACTTTTATTAATTTAAATTTTTTAAAATATTTAGAGAATCTAAATAGTAAATTTTTATTTTAGGGGGGCCGAAACCCTTGTCGGCCCCTAGAATCGCCTCTGACTAGTGTCGAATGGAGTAAAGGAAGCAGCAGCAGCAAGAACGCTGCGGTGTTGAGGAAAACAGGGGAGGACATTGCTGCAGCAATAACTAAAAACAAGTTTATCTAAGTTCCGGATTCTACGAACCCGAGATCTCTGCTAATGAGATTTGCCCCGCCAAGCTTAGTGCCGCGCTCTTGAAGAATAACTAAATAAACGTACATATATATATACACGTATATGTATGACTTGAGATTGGCTTCAAATGTTTATCAGCTGTAGGTAGCTTTTAAAGGGGAAATTTTCTGTTTGTTGTTTTTTAAATTATCTTTCAATTTGATACTTATTCTTTTTTGAGTTAAATTTAGCCTTTTATTTTTTAAAAAAGTCAAATTATTTTCTTAAATAAAAGTACTAAGTAAAATATTAATTTTAATATTATTGGTATGGCAACTCAGACGATACTCTATGTGCACATTATACTAACATAACATTATGTCTCAATGTCACAT
The DNA here is from genome assembly GCA_025506655.1 of Gossypium rotundifolium. NCBI lineage: Eukaryota > Viridiplantae > Streptophyta > Magnoliopsida > Malvales > Malvaceae > Gossypium > Gossypium rotundifolium. The sequence continues at coordinate 64,156,733 of CP106732.1, read as the reverse complement.
CAACAAAAATTTAAATTTAAAAATAAAAATAAAAAATGAAAATGAAAATTTTAAAAGTATAAAAAGTTCATAAAAATTCAAAACAAAAACATATAATATATGTGGATTGTCATGTAGGTTCTCATGTTTAAAATTTTAACATTTTAGTTAGAATTTTTGTTAATAAAACATCAGTTCGACTTTTTTATATAAGGTTGATAGTCAAATTTGACTCTTTTTAATAGATTAAAGGTTAAATTTGACTAAAAAAAGATTAAAAGTCAAATTGACAAAAAATGTAAACGTTAAAAGTTAAATTTGATGCTATGTACTTTTTAATGGTTGAAATTGTTTGTTTCTTTATCTTTCATAAAAAAAAGGAAAAGAAAAAAAAAACAGAAGGTGTGAAAATATATTAATTTTTAATATTTTTTTATAATATTATGAATATTTTAAGTCTAACCAAATTTTTAGACGCAGGTTTCCCTACTCACACGACCTTGCACACGGGCGTGGCCGTGGCCATGTGGCAACAAGACAACTTTTCCCAAAACATGGGCTGCGATAAAATGCCACGGCCGTGCAATTCGATCGCGGACGACACTTAGAAATCTACACAGGCATGGAAACTTCTACACAAGTGTGGGAGAAACGAACGAGCCACCACACAGCCGTGCAATACGGCCGTGTGACCTAACACGTCCATGGCACACGGACGTGAGAAGCCACCAGATCCCTGGTTCCTATTTAAAACCCCCCCTTATTCTCACTTTCTCCCTAATTTCTTCTTTTCCCAAACCCTAACCACCACACCCCTTTCTTTTTCTACTATTTTCCTTCATTTTCCTTTCCCCCTTTTCCCTCATTCCTCCTTTACACCAACACCACACCTACCGCCATCCTTGCCACCGTATACAATGAACACTACTAGAGGCAAGACCAAGACCACCATCCCCATGTCAAAAAAGCGAAAAGATCTGAGCACGGTCTCCCCGTCCGCGACAACTCTACATAAGTTCATACTGGCCTCTTCATTAACTCGACAGGACAAGGACCCTTGAGTCCATTTATTTTTTCTTTTTCTTTTATTTCATTTTCAAATTATTTTCCTTTATCTTTCTTATCTTTAATTTATATTAGTATATTTTGATTTATTTTTATCTCTAGCTTTTTTTATTAAGGAACAACCACACCACCACTGGAGTATCCACCTTCTCTACCCAAATTTACCAGATTTTTTTTTTTTTTTTACTCTATCCAAAGTTCAGGAATTTTCACCTCTCTCCCTCCTTTATGATTTTCTTACTATATTTTCATTACTTATCTTTGTATATTGAGGACAATGTACATCGTAAGTGTGGGGAGGTTATTGATTTCATTACCAGAAAATCCCTGAATGTTGTCTTATTTTTTAGCAAATTTTCTCACATTACTAATTAGAATGAAACTTCTATTGATTTATGATTTTTGTTGATATATTTTGAAGTAAGTCATAGATAATTGTGCATTGATGGTTTATACTTTAAGATATTAGAGAATCAAGCATGATAAGTCTATTTTCAGAATTAAATTTCTAGGTTGTTTTCCTAAATTTAAATATTACTTTGAAGTTTGAAATTTGCAACATTGACATCAAAAACCATAATTTTTATGAGTTTTTGAGCCTTTAGAGCATATATCTTTTCTTGCTCACTTTATTGATTATGAGTGTGTCAACATTGATTTGTTATTCTAGAACTTGCTTCGATTATGCATGTCGAGACCACACCTTTTATTTGATATACTGAGATGATAAAGGCACTTGGGATCTAACCCACTTATTCCACCAAAAAGCTTACCTTCATAATTAGCCCCTACTGAACCCCTTTGAATCCTAATAAACCGTTTTTGATTTACCCTTAATATTAACACAAAACTCAATCTTTTTGATTCATTAAGAATTTTCCCTATTTGAATGAACCCCTTTTTGTCGAGATTTGATTTGAGCAGTTGCCTAACTATGTTCTCTATTTTAGTTTAAATTCATCTTATTCATGTATGTTCTTATTCTTAAAAGAAAAAATTTGGAAGTTCATTCATTATTAGTTCTATATTATTTGAGCTTAAGCAGTTAATTTCATATTTTGAGAAGAAGCATGTGTTATTATTATAAGTTTTCAATTGATGTAATTATTCAGTATTAGTCTATTGTTCTAGTAAGGTAATTTGACAATTCAATCTCAATTCTAACCCTTTAATTCAGCCTTTATTCACACCTTTAACCCAAGCCCCATTACAACCCTTTTGAAAGACCTTTTGATTTGTGTATCATATCACTTTATAGTAGTGGACATTTCATTTTCATGCAAGCCTATGGTAATAACTCTTCATGTTTGACTTTTGAGTGTTTTATCTTGAACCTTAAACACTTTGAGTGATTTGAGGGAATCCTTAGTGAGGATGTCAATCCTTTTCGATTTTGGATAGAGGTAATTATTTAGGTAAGGGGAAACACCTATGTTTTCGTGCTATAAAAATTTATGACTTAGATTATTTAAATCTTTAAGACTCTTTAAGTTGAATTATCCATGTATGAATTATCTATGAATTATGATGAGACATTATTGATGAGAATTATGAATTGAGGGAAGTTAAATTTAATTGTGAGTTGAGGATTTTGCTTAAGGACAAGCAAATGCTTAAGTGTGGGGATATTTGATAGACCTCAATTTACACATATTTTAACCTCATGCTTGGCTTATTTTTGGATGAATTCTCATTATATTTGATGATTTTGATGCTCCTAATCCTTTAAATTCATGTTTTACATCAGGAGAGCTTAGGGAGTCGAAAAGAACGAGAAACGTGCCAAAATGGGACAAAATGGGCCTACCTTAGAAACTCACACGGCCTGGGCCATCAGACACGACCATGTGTTTCGAGAAAAACTTGGACACGACCTGGATCAACGTACACAGCCTGATCACACGGCCGTGTGTGGCGAGCAGAAACGAGCACGATCTAAGGAGTCGAACACAGGCGTGTCCCTGCCGTAGCAAAGACGAACTCTATTCGGAATAGACTACTCGTGGGCCAAGAGAGGTGTTCCAAAGCCTATATAAACACCCTAGGGGGCAACCTAAAAGGGGACGTCAAGTAGAAGGCAGAAAATACTCCAAGACAGTCGTCGGGAACAGCTTAGGAGAAGGATCTCCATCAAGACCGAGGATCTCCCATCAAGTTCTTTAGAAGTTTCTGGGTTTTTTTATGTTTTGTTGTTTTCCCTATTATAATATGTTTCCCTCTATTAGTATGAACTAAATCCCTTAAATACCTGAGGGGATGGAACCTAATACAGATCTATTATTATTTGATTTATAAGATAAATACTTGTTCTTATTCTTAATTGTGAGTTTTTATTCTTGTTTTGATAATTCAGGTTATTGATCCAAGTCGAATGTGCTTATTCAGTGGAGCAAAAGTCCTTGTTTAAGAGTAGATCAACACAATTAAGCAGAGTTGATTACAACCCTAGAAATAGGGTGACGAAAATCTACCGAATTAGAGTCAAATCTAATAAGGGAATCCATAGATCAAGTTAATACCATAATATGGGTTTTAATTAGAAAGAAATTTCAATTAATCAACCTAGAGTTAGTTGTTACGGATTAAGTCAAGTGAATAAATCATATGAATCAAAAGTAATAAGTGAAGTCTAGGTGGATTCTTCCTTGGGTATTGCCTATCTTATATAAGTTGTCCAAAAGTATTTTCCCAATTCACTCTCTATCACGTTCATAGTCATTTAGTTAGTTAAATTAGTTAGTTAATTTTAGATTAAAAATAAATCCCCTTAATTATTAGGCTAGATAATAAAAAGATAGTTATTACTAGTAATTTTAGTCCTTGACGATACGATATTCCGGACTCGCCATAACTATACTACTATTCGATAGGTGCGCTTGCCTTTGTCAAAATAATAGTTAGATTCGAGCCCATCAAGAACACTCGCTAGATTCAAAGAACTTGGGCCTATGAGAGACCTTCCTATTGCATGTGAAATGATATGTGAATTGTGCAAGTATACGCGTCGGATCAAGTAATAAAGTGATAAGTGGTATCATCTCCACAGGGATCGGATTAGGTATAAGAGTGGTCAAGTTATTATAATAAATTATGATTAATGCTATGGCAAAGCAAAGATCAATATGTAGTGGTAATTTAAAAGAATAATAATGTGAGTGATATGTGTAACTGATAAATAATGGAAAATGCTATGACAAGTCAAGAGTGAAAATGCAATGACAATTACGAGAGCAATTACATGAATAATATGCAAATGAATAAATAAACTACTAAGAATGCTATGGTAAAGATACTACAGCAAAGGATAAAGGGTCTACGATGTTGATTTGGAAGGTTGGGATTACTAAGAATCTGCCCTTCCTTTTAGTAATGCCTCAGCAAAATCCTACTCAATCTACTGCTCAAAAAAGACCTAAAATGATCTGCTTCTTTCGAGAGCAAGATCTCTAGTTACCTGGCATGTGTCTATAGGCCTTAGCATGGTACCCTACATTGTTTCCTTCTGTATGAACACTGCTCTATGTCTAGAGTCTACTACAAGTATCTGTCAAGTAATTGCTCATATCATTCAATTTTGGTCCAACTAATCCAACCTTTCAGAATTAAATTAATTTATGGGCATGTTGTACAGTCGTCTATGTCTAGGGGCTACACACATACAATTTAGAAATAAAAATAATTGAATGAAATAGTAAATTAATTCAGATCTATACTTTAACTATTAAGGAAAATAAATGTTTCATTAAGTAATCCCAACTCTATGAGATTTAGTTCATGGGTTGGCAAATAGAATTCAAAACCAAAATATCATTCAACATCGTTTTCATCAAATCAATTCATAGAGAAGTAGTTAAGAAGTAACAGAAGAACATCAGGAAGAAAACTCTTGCGTTTCCAGTTCATACTCCAGCGGCATAGTGTCTTGTGGTGGCTAAAAGGGTCTACCTTCATCTTCCTCTTTCCGTCTCTACTCAATCGCTACACTCCAATTTCGTCTATGGATATCCACCCTTGTTTCTCCTTTTGGGTTTCCTCCTTTGGCTTTTTATAGGCTTTTTCCCTCGAGTAAATTCAAAAACCCAAGATATCTCCTCCTCTTTTTTAGATTTTCTTTTTGGTTTAAAATCCCTTCCTTTAGGGTAGGTGGTTATCAACCCATGAACTCATGATCCTTTTTCCTCCTTTTTAGGCTAATTTTTTGGTACGAGAATAGTTAGTCTTAGACTTGGTATGCATTGAATTTTGACTTGGTCATCTTCCTCGAATTGTCACGGCATACAAGTGGGCAAACTGCCTAACCTTTTACCCCTGCAAACCTTCACTCCTTTATTTCTTTCTCCACATTCTGCACCTGCCAAACCACCAAACACAACCCTTCCATATGCAATTAAAAGTAATAAATAATAATAATTAAGGTATCCAAGCTTCTTATGCAATGTTCTAAAAATGCTAAAATAATATCCTAAAATGCAACTAAGTTCACATACGTACAGACAATTAACCCAGTCTAAAGGCATGAATTGTAACTATTTTCAAGAGTTATCACCTCCCACCACAACGAAACTCCCTATGTTTTTGATCGTTGCAAGTCTACTATTAGGAGTTGGTTTTAAAACCAATTTGGTAGGGTTTTGTATATTTACCGAAAGCTCCTCGAGTACCTCTTTACTCTGAGGTTTGAAGTCATTCATGTAACTTTCTTCAAAGAAAGTAGCAAGAGTGGACACTATAAAAATTTTCTCTTTTAGCATGTCGTTTGTACCACATATCCCCAAAAAAAAGATTGGCAGCTTTGAATAACTTAACATCTGAAACACCCCAAACCCGGCCCACAAGCCCTATCCGGATCTAGCATGCTTCTAAAGAAAAACCTTTCGAATTCTATTTGGGCTTTGCCAAAAACTTGTGTGTTTTCAAAAACAGTTGATTTGGGTTGGGTTCGAAATTAATTTTCGTGTTGATTAGGTGTCAAAACACTTGATATTTATACTTTAAGAAAATTTGACTTTTAACTTAAATTTGATAATAATCGTATCATACTAAGTAATTTGAAAGCATGCATAAACAATTTAACTCTTTGGCCTTATTACATCAAATAAAAACCTAAAATAATTCAAAACTTAAACATAAATAAAAATAAATTAATCCTTGAGCTTTGCATGGCCACCCTTGAGCTCCTGCCGACCCGGTCCATTACTGATCATCACCTGAAAAATAGTCCCACAAGGGGTGAGTCAAACAGACTCAATGTGTACAACCAACACCAAACTCAAATAAATTCAGGCATTCAAATCATACATAATCATATAGCATTAAATAAAATAATGCAATCCCAAACCCAAGCCTAGTTATCCATCCACTACACGTCACCCGTACCAACCATCACACCGTGGGGACTACTAAGTCAACCCTCCATCCGCTACACACCATCGAAGGCAGTCGCTGCAGTCGACGTGCTCATCGCCCTAATAAAATTCGTGGCATAGTCACTAGATACATATTTTGTGTCATGAGACACCATATTTAGATATCGTGGTCTTAGGTCACCACATTCAGATATCGTGGTCTTAGGTCACCACATTCACTTCTCCTTTTTCATAATATCCCATATGCCCATGTCATACAAAATCATGCAATATAATGCCTTAGCCCGATTTCACATTCTTATCATATTCATATTCATGGCATAACAATTCTTATCATACTCATAGTAGGAGTAGGAAAACATACCTTAATCTTGTGTACCATAACATGGTACTTAGACATATTTTCCACATTCAGTATTACATACATACATATTAAGCGATTGCCTTAAACTTATTAAGAAATAGTGTGGGGTACACACCTGATATACTTATCGAATTTACTGAAATCCTCAAAACTCGTTCTATCACTTTAGATCTTTAATTCCTATATTCGACCAACCTTAATATGTTAGTAAAAAGCCATTCGGCTATAAATCCCAATCCTAGTAGAATTGTTGTAATCAAATTCTTACCTTGGTGCCGATTGGATTAAAAATTAAATCCCGAAACTTTGTGATGCTTCTTTATTGCAATCGGCTATACCCTTAATCATTGAACTAGTTAGTTTTGGCTTTTAAACAAATAAGAATTAGATCTAAATACCACAATAGGGCCTTGGCGAATGTCGATTCACTTACCTTTATGAATCTAAATTCAAAACCTCGACTTACTTACATCCGCCTTCCTCCTAAAAACTGAAGTCACCTAATTTTTACCTACATTCGGCAATCCTCCACTTATTCAACAAACCGAAATTCTCAATTATCTTAGCCCATATGGTATTCACCAAAAAGAAAAGAATAGAAAAGGGCCATTCGGCCACCTACCATTAATTACTCACCTTCGACTTTTCCAACATCGACACTTCTGGCTTATTATAAAGCAGGATTTGGCTTCTAGGGCTAAAGAAGAGAAATTGATAGGCATAGACAATTGATTCGGGTTAGATCTTGATGAGAAGAGAGGAAGAAATCGTGAGGAAAAGAAATCTTGAAACTTACCGAATCACTAAAGAACATGCGGCCTATGGTGCACCTTCGGGAAACTAAAACACCCTTGTAGATTCGGCTTTGAGGCTTAGAGAGATTCAGCTATAGGCTTGAAACTTATCTTGACTTTTGATTGGTTTTGCAAAGGAAAAAGAATTGATGATGGGAAGCATAGGGTATTTCGGTTTTACAAGGAAAGAAAAGGAAGATATAGAACTTAGAGAAATTCGATAAGACTAGGGGATTTTGTTTTCGACTTTGTGGAGAATTGAAAAGAAAAAGAAGAATAATGGCGAGAGAATTTGGCGAGATTTAAAAAAGAAGAAAGAATGTTGAATGGCCTTAGTTTTCCTCCTTTTGCCGAAATTACTAAGCCTAGAGAGTCCCCTTTCTTGGCCATCACTCTTATATCTTTATTTTCCTAGCTTAGCCGAAATTCTAAAAGAATTTGACTTCAACTTAAACCCCTACCTTAGTCTCCCTATGCCGTCCATCTCCTTACCTTAGGAGTGCTGAATTTTAACCCATTATTTTGGGCTTCATGTAGCCATACTAGGCCCAAGTTATCCTAGCATATGGCGTCATTTCTAGAGCCCTAAGTGGCGTCTCCAGGCCATTTTTCCAAGCCCGATTTTGTCACATTTCCAAGGTTCCTTACATTTCCTTACATTTCCTTACATTTCCAAGCTTCCTCTTAAGACTTAATATTTTCTAAAGCATTTCCTTACATTTCCAAGCTTCCTCTTAAGACTTAATATTTTCTAAAGCATTTCTTTACATTTCCTTACATTTCCTTACATTTCCAAGCTTCCTCTTAAGACTTAATATTTTCTAAAGCATTTTCTTACATTTCCTTACATTTCCTTACATTTCCAAGCTTCCTCTTAAGACTTAATAGTTTCTAAAGCATTTTCTTACATTTCCTTACATTTCCTTACATTTCCAAGGTTCTAAAATGCACACAACACATTCACAACACATAAGGCATACTATTTCATGTAATTTTAGCCATAGTGCATAAGCCCTAATCCAGGATATTACAACATCAAATATACCATGTCTAACACCATTTGATTTTTTCTCTCTGCCACGCCATTCTGTTATGGAGTGTCCGGCACGGTTAACTTGTATAGAATCTCATTCTCTATGAGGTACCCTAAGAACTCATCAGATAAATATTCCCCACCTCCACTAGACTGAAGTTTCTTTATGGGTAAACCTAGTTGTTTCTCCACTTTCGCACGAAACTCTTTGGATTTATCAAAGGTTTCACTCTTCTTGTGTATCAGGTATACATACCCATATCTGGAATAGTCATCAATAAAGGTTACATAATACTCGTAACCACCACTTGCACTAATGCTCATGGGGCTATATACGTTAGTGTGCACAAGTTTTAGGGGTATTTCAACCTCGTTCCTTTTGCATTAAACGATCGCTTAGTCATCTTACCTTCCAAGGAATACTCACACTATGGAAGATCAACTTCTTTAAGTGAACTTAAGATTTCATCTTTCATAAGTCTAGTGATTCTTTCTCGATTAATATGACCAAGTCTCAAAGGCCAAAGGTACGCCTTATTAGAGTGAGAAGTTTTAAGCCTTTTATTTGATATTTCATTCTCAAGCAGTGTGTACATATTTGGTTCAATAAAATAGAGATTATTTGACATCCATCCATTATAGATAAGATTTATATTTCTAAATATTTCAATTCCATTATTAAAAGTCACGATAAAGCCGTCTTTATATAAGCATGCAATGAAAATTAAGTTTCTTTTGAAACTTGGTACACAGAAAATGTCTCTTAAAATAATCTTCCTAAAATTACCAAAATAAAGATGTACATCTCCCACTACTTCAACTACCACACTTATCTCGTTCCTAGTCCGTAACGATAGCAATAAGTTATTATCTCTAAGATCTTTTGTCTTTTCGAACCCCTGTAGAGAAAGACAAACATGATTAGTGGCTCCTAAATCAATGACTCAATGGTCTGTTGAATCTTCCACTAAACAAGCTTATCATCAAGAGTTTCATACATTTTCTTGTGATAGCTAGGTATTCTTTCCACTCTTTATAGTTTGCCTTGAAATGTTTTTTCTTACTGTAGAAGAAGCATTTAGACTTAGATAAGTCTTTAGGCTTTCTAGTTATCTTCATTTCCACTTATTGTGGCCCAGAGATCTTATCCTTGCCTTTCTTAGTGGGTTTTCCCTTCCCTTTTGAGGAAGAACCAATGACTATATTTGCTTCTGCTTTTTGGATCGACTGACCACTGTTCAACATCAACTCATAGGATTGTAACTCCTTCAGAAGTTGTGTAAGCATTAGGCCTTTTGTTGCCAAAGTTATATACGACTTGAAAGCTAGCAAAATCCTTGGATAAGCTTTTGAACACCATCTCAATTTGAGTGTTCTAGTCCAAATTGGCTTCATTGTCCACGGCCTTGGCAAAGTATCCCATAAGAGTGATAATATGCTCTTTGATCGGAGTGTCGGGCTTTTGTTGGGCATTCATCAAGCTAGTAATGGCATAATATCAAGCCAAGGTAGCTTGGCCTCCGAACATGTCTTCTAGCTTATCTAGACTCACTTTGGCAGTCTTACAGCTCTTCAGTTACTTAAATAGAGTACTAGTCACACTTGCCAGCATATAGCAATGAGCTATCTCATCAAACTCTTTCCAACGATTTCTAGCCTCAGCTTGAGTGGCGGAGGAACTTGGTATTAAGAACTGTTTTAAGTTTCTCATAGCTTAGGAAAATTATCAGGTTCTTTTTCCATTCATTATAGTTATTTCTATTCAGTTTGTTTTTAGTGAGTAAGTTCAATAAGGGAGTTGGTGTCATTTTTGAATTGAAAATAAAACATTCATATATTAATATCTTTGTATTAAGCAAATGTTTGAAAACATTTTGCAACATTACGGTATGCATTAAGATGATGCATGCGAAACATTGAAAGTTGTTCCAACGATAATTCTCACACTCATTGAATCAAATGATCAACTAGTAAGAACATGGATTTCCATTCAATTAGTACATAAGCCTAATTTCTTTAGGCATTCACACGTACTAATAATCATGTAACATTTGAACATCATTCTAACTTAAGTAGAGCTCCGTGGGGAGTTACTTAACTAGAAGATCTTAAGTGTATAACCATCAACTCAACACCTATCGTATTATGCACCACAAATGAGTCATCGTGGGACAATCTCACCAAGTAACATGCTTTGACTAGTTGTCCTCTTTCAAGAAAAATAATTTCTTAATGTATTGCATGATAATACCTACTATAGGTGTCAATCTAAATATCATATAATCCTAAGAAAACTCTACTTACTTTCAGGAAATCTCCTCAACAGAAATCCACATGACTGTAACAGCCCGTTTTCGGTAAAATCAAAATAGTGGTTTCGAGACCACAAATCTAATTTTGAAAAAAAATTATTTTTATATTATTTTATGGTTTATAGTATGATAGTAATGTCATATAAAAATTTTTGGAAATTTTACTGATTACATGTTTAATTTGATAAAGGACCAAATTACACATGTAACACCTGTAACCCGATCTGTCACCGAAACATGGTTACAAAGCATTACCAGAGATTACAGATCGGATAACAAGTATTTCACATTTATACAGTATTCATATCAGAAATAAATCATTAAGTCCCTTATAAGAGCCATCGTGGCTCAAAATATACATTACAAGTAAGTCGAGACTAAATCAGAAACTCAGAGAATTTTTCACGAAATTACAAAATTTTCATAGGTGTAGGGGACAAACACCCGTGTGGCCGGGCCGTGTGGCTCACACAGCCAAATGACACGCCCATGTCCCAGCCGTGTGGGCATTCAATGCGAGGCACAGCCGTGTCCCAGCCTGTGTCCTTACCCGTGTAACTCTCTGACTTGGGTCACACGGCCAGCCACAAGCCCGTGTGCTAGGCGTGTGGGCAATTTAATTTTCAATGATTTGGTGCAGGGGTCACACGGCCAAGATAGATGCCAGTGTATTGGGCCATGTGACACACAATTGAGACACATGCCCGTGTCTTTACTAGTGTGCTCAATTCTGAGCATTATGTTTCTCTAATTTTAAGATGCAGGGGACACACATCCAAACCACACACCCGTGCACATGGCCGTGTGTCATACACGGTTGAGATACAACCTTGTGTGGACAGAATAAGGTCATTTTCCAAGCCTTATTTCTCACCCAAATATGTCTTCCACTTACATTGACATTTTAACACATTCCCAAGTCAATACAAAACGTTCAAATCAAGCCAAAACCGAGTCTTATGTATGACATATCATTACCTATGTTCAAGTGTTTAAACTTACCAAATACACATATATATACATATAAGTATATTTTCTCATTTATGCTTACTTAAAGCCATTTATCATTAGGTTTATATGCTTTTCATCACACAACCATTTCAAACACATCAAACATAATAAGGCCTTATACAATTTTCATCAAAATATACTTAATACTAGCCATTCCAATGGCTAGTTACAACCAAAGCATTATCATACCATCATTGGCCAAATGAACCTATACATGCCATTATAACCAGAATTAATTTTACCATTTGTACCGATTGGGCCGATAGATAGTGTGAAATATCTCCGCCAAGCTTCCAACTTAACAAGCTTCCGAATTCCTTTAAAATAGAGAAATTAAAAATAATGTAAGATTTTAAGCTTAGTGATTTCGTATAACCGGAATTTAACTTACCACTATTTTATAAACATAAGGTAAACATACATTTCATTCCCAAGTCGTGTTGGCCAAGTGGCTAAACACATATCCTCATCAACCATGTTAGTAGTTATAATCCGTATAATAGCTTAAATTCACGAATGTACGTAGTCATCAAGCAAGATTCATACACATATTTCTTCCATCACATTTTTCAATATATCATGAATAAACAAAATCATCAAGCATATTCCACATTCATGTATCAAATACATCATGTTTTAATATATCATGTGATATCATTTCCATGTACTTCAGGCTTGTACCAGTAATAGTTTGTTTTGAACTCAGGTTAATCATATATTTTTCATGAATATCAAGAAACATGTATGAGTTCAACATTAATCAAATTTCCATATTCATATACTTTCCTCATCATGTGTTCAAATATCATGTACAAGTCATGTTCATGTAATTCATGTATATGCTTGTAATAATTTGATTCATGTCAGGATTTTGCCCGTTGAACCATTTAAAATATCGATGGATACTCAAGTAGTACACTCGAAGTGTACAAATTAGAAATCCATCAATTCATATTCAAGAGTGCTCTTTAAATCAAATAATTGAGAAGCACAGTCTCGAGCCTTATCACAGGAAGCTCAAATAGAGCCATTTCTGGAAGCTCACAAACCGGGCTATGCAACGGGAAGCTCATAAGAGCCATAATCGGGAAGTTCACAAAGAACCATATCAGGAAGCTCACGAAGAGCCTATTGGGAAGCTCAATAAGAGCCATGTAACGGGAAGCTCCGAATAGCCATATATCGAGAAGTTCAAGTGAGCATTGTCGGGAAGCTCACAAAGAGCCAATTTAACAAAAAGCTCATGAAGAGCCTATAATCGGGATGCTCATAAGAGCTAAGGTGTGTCCACAACACATGTAGGATCACAACCTATCGGGATGCTCTGAAGAGCTATAATGAGAAGCTCGCAAGAACCGTATAACGGGAAGCTCGAGAAGGCTTATACGGACGCTCTTTAGAGCTGTGGTGTGTTTGCAACATATGCTGAACCATAACCAATACGGGAAATCATGTATCCATCGACTTTTATTTATTCAAATAGGACCTGACATTTTTTTGGCATTGTCAGATATGTGATCATTTCATATATTTATGAAATTTATATAATTCACATAAACATATTCAATTCAAGCATATAAATATACACAATTAAGTTACACGAACTTATCTCGACAAATGTTCATGTACATAATATCTACTAATCCGATATTTTCTATTCTCTTTGTTCTAACTCCAAATTTGGTCTATCTAGATCTATACGAGTAAATTAACATCAAATCATGTTCATTTCAATTCAATTCATATCTTTAGAAAAATTATCATTTTGCCCCTAAACTTTTAATTAATGATAATTTCATTCCTAGGCTCGGAAAATGAAATTCGTGCAATATAATCCTTATTCCAAGCCTAACCTATTTTTACATGTTATAATAGCAGCCCATGTATGTCACAAAAATCAAAATTTTCCCATGGGTTTTACAACTTTTCATTTTAGTCCCTATACCATAAATTTCATCAAAATTCTCTTTGTAAAAGTTGTTTATCTATTAACAACCTTTCATTTTCTACCATAAATTTCAAATTTTTAGCATTTACATCCATAAAAAATTTCTATACTTTAATATCTTTACAAATTAATCCCCAAAATAGATAGATTAAGCTATTCTAATCTTAGAAATATAAAAATTACTAAAAACGAGACAAGATTACTTACCCAATTAGGCCAAGCAAACTTGTTTTCTCTTTCCTAAGGTTTCCATGTATTTTTTTCTTCTGGGAAGAAGATGAACATAAATGATGATATTTTGTTTATTTTATTATTTATCATCTTTTCATCTTTTTCTTTCCAATTTCATCCTTTTCTTTAATTAAATTTCCAAGGATGAATCATCGTCCTTATCTACTAACCCTAATAATTGGTCTATTTGCTATATAAGGACCTCAAATTTTGAATTCCATAGCTATTTGATACATATAGCTACTAGAACTCAACTTTTGCATTTTATGCAATTTGGTCCTTTCATCAAATTAGACATATAACCGGTAAAATTTCTTAACGAATTTTTCACACGATATTTCTATAATTCTGTAAATCATAAAATAATATTAAAATAAATTTCTCTTTCGGGATCAGATTTGTGGTCCCAAAACCACTGATTCGATTACACTGAAAATGGGTTGTTACAGAACAAAGTGCAAAAGTTGAGTTCTAATAGCTAAAAGGATTAGATAGCCATGGAATTCAAAATTTGAGGTTCTTATATGGCAAATAGACCATTAAAAATGCTTAGTGGTTAAGGATGATGATTCATCTGTGGAAAATAAAATAAAGAAAAGGATGAAATTGGAAAGTGAAAAAAAATAAAAGATGATAATTAATTAAATAATGCAAATATCATATTTTTCATCATCTTTCCCAAATTATTTCCATGGAAACCCTAACTAAGAGAAAGTAGCTCAAGCAAGCTTACTTTGATCAATTAGGTATGTTTTCTTATTCTGTAACATCCTCAAAGTGGGCCTACTCATTTATATGATAGTCTAATATGATAAGTTGGGATTGTAAAGGTTAGGCTGACTTTTTGATTAAATATATGGATTAGAGTTTAAATTAAGTGATATTTTGGGCTTTTAAAAAAATTGGGTTAGGTGGCTAATAAATAGTGTTAGCTTATAATTTAAGAAGATGGTTAATTAAGTGACAAGCTGGGCTTGTGGCTCAAAGAATTAAAGTGCATTAAGTGGGCATAAGGTGGCGCCATAAGGGGGGAGGAATTTGGGCCCTTGTGTGGCCGTTTGGGCCCTAAAAGATGGGTCAAATTCGGCACTTAAATGGGAAGGGGGTGGACGGCAATTAGGCTACCTTTTAGGAGTTATTTCTTTTATTTTAACTGTTAAAAAGCTGATAATTAATAAGGAGGAGTTGGATTTAAGGTGGGCTCTCTTAAAGGTAAGATAAGGATTGAGTTATCAGATGAGATGAAGGCTATCAGGAGAGGGGAGAGTTGGCTGAAATTCCAACTCTGTGTGTGTGGGTATGCCAAAATTTCTCTATAAATAGGGAGTAGTATTCTTCAATTTCAAATTCAAACCCTATTCTTCTCTCATTCTCTCGCTGAAATTTTCAAGCCTTCTCTAGTTTCTCTTTTTCCTTTTCTAAAAGCCAAATTCCTTTGTTCATACCCTCATCTCCCATAGCCGAATCTACAAGTGAGATCTCTGTTTTCCGAAGGTGCACCATAAGCCATATACTCCTTAGTAATTTGGTAAGTTTCGAGATTTTATTCTATGTTATTTCACTCTTTCTTTTCATTCAAATCTAACCCGAAACACTTATTTAAGGCCTGTCGATTTTCCCTCTCTACTTTTAGTAGCCGAATCTATCTCATTAAAAGTCTCCTGTGTTGATTTGGTGGAAAAGCCAAGGTAGAAGGTGACGTTTTCTTAGGGATTTTCGGATTCGACAAATAAGGCTCTACGTTAGGGATAATAGATTTTCAAGAACGGTGTGTAATACCTCCCCACCATCTAGATCGCCTAATATTGTATGTTCATGTGTTTTATATGTTTTGATAAATGCCAAAATCTTGGTTTATTGATGCAACCCTAAGGAGGGTAAAAGCGGATCCCAGTGTTAGTAAATAATCTGCTTAAATGTTATAAGTAAAATGCTTGTATGTGATTGCATGGGTTGGGTTGATGAAAGGTGGAAGTTATACGTTATATGTGTAGCGGCTAATGCCGTGAATCATTATCTGCTTGACCATTAAATGTTATCTGAGCTTGACCATTATATGTTATAAGGGCTTGACCATCATATGTGGATGAGCAAGATGACCGCCATCATGGTGTGTAGCGGTGTGGGTCGATTGTAGAAATCCCCAATGGTGTGAACGGTTGGTGCGGGGTGTGTAGCGGATGGAAACCTAGGCAAGCAGGTTGGGCCTTGCATATTAATTGCTATTAATTTTTATTATGATTATTACATTGTTTATTTTGTTTAATGGGCTTAAGGCCCAAACTCTAGTGGTGCATGAGGGTTGCACATCGAGTCTCATGACTCACCCTTTAATTAACATTTGGTGATACCTAGTGGTTGGGATGAAATTTGGAGAGGAACGTAAGGTGGCCATCTGAAGACTATGTAGATTTGGCAAAAGAGACTCAAGTTTTATTTTATCTTTTAATTAATGGACTTCAAATCTCGTTGTAATAAGGCCATGGGCTATTATGTTTTATTATGGGCTTCTATTACTTTAAGTCGTTTAAGTTTTTATTTTAATTAAAAATGCATGTATTTAAGTTTGATTTTTACTCTACTTAAGCATATTCTATATAAAACATATTTGGGCTTTTTCAAAATACATGTTTCGATAGAATTTTTCTTGGTGACATACCAGATCCGGTTGTAGTGTATGGGTAGGGTTTAGGGTGTTACAAATTGGTATCGAGCAGGTTCAAAACTTCGGCTTTGGGTTTTGGGCTCAAAATATTTTCTAAAATGGTTTTTTTGAAACATGCATGTTTAAAAATAGCATGAGGTTTGTTTTCTCGGCATGGCACTGCCTCCTACCAAGTCCGCTAGGTAAGTACTCCGAACCATTGTGTGATATTTATATATGTGGGCTTAGTGGGCCTAGTGTGACGTAGACTAAGCTAGAATTAGAACTTGATGGACTTTAGGCTTAGCTTAAACCACTTCTTAAAATTCATAAAACTTAATTTCACTAAACAAACCCGTTAACGAGCCGCAAGGCTAGGGTGTGGTAACCTCATACGCATGTCTAGGAAGGATCCGGAAGAGCCTGGTATTTAAGCAGTCCTAGTGACTCACCTCCTCTTCTCTGGAATCCTACCTGGTGCGTAGTGACTGTTCACTCTAGCTATAAGGACTTGTTCATGGGCTAAACCCATAATTAAAACCCGAAAGGGACCAACCACCCTATTTTGCAACCAAAACCCCTAAGTTTTGTACACTTCCAGAAAAAAATACATTTGATTTGAAAATGTTCGCAACTATGAAGAAAATTACCAAATTACCCTTGTTATGCAAAATGACCAAAATAATACGATTTGTAGAATTACCAAATTACCCTTGTTTTGTAAAATTACCAAATACCTCGAATCACAAAATTACCAAAATACCCTCAGATCACAAAAAATTATCAAAATACCCCAAATTTCAAAATTATCAAAATACCCCAAAATTTTAAAATTACTGAAATACCCCCAAATTTTAAATTATCGAAATGCCCCAATTTCAAAATTATCGAAATACCTCGATTTTAAAATTTTGAAATGCCCTGATTCTAAAATTACCAAAATACCCTCAATTTCCAAAATTACCAAAATACCCACAGGAATGCAAAATTACCAAAATACCCTTATTTTATAAAATCAAGGAACCTCATTTCAAAAAAATTTTACGAAAATGCCCTCAGAGGATAAAATTACGAAAATACCCTCGGTAGTGGAAAACAACAACAATGACAACCACAACACTTTTCTCGTAATGAACACGAGTTCATGAATGTTGATGATTGAATGAATGAACTTGAGACCGTAGTGTGTGTATGAATTGAAAGAACTACTTTTAGAACTATTAATCATAAGATTGTTCGCGATAAATCGATGGAAAGAAATAATGATTCATAAAATTTCTAATTAGATAAACGCAAATCGGTAGAATGAGTACAAGGGACGATGATGCTCAGTCAAAGAATAATGGTGCGTACCTACCATAATATACTAAGTGTTTATTTTGGCTTTAGAATTAGAGCGCAATGTGAAAGTCTAGTGGTGAGACTTAAATAGTATGATTTCTAGTTAGTTGGAAATTTCCGTGACTAAATTTCTTTAAGGGGTAGAAGCGTAACATCCTCAAAGTGGGCCTACTTATTTATATGATAGTCTAATATGATAAGTTGGGATTGTAAAGGTTAATGACTTTTGATTAAATATATGGATTAGAGTTTAAATTAAGTGATATTTTGGGCTTTTAAAAAAAATTGGGTTAGGTGGCTAATAAATGGTGTTAGCTTATAATTTAAGAAGATGGTTAATTAAGTGACAAGCTAGGCTTGTGGCTCAAAGAATTAAAGTGCATTAAGTGGGCATAAGGTGGCGCCATAAGGGGGGAGGAATTTGGGCCCTTGTGTGGTCGTTTGGGTCCTAAAAGATGGGTCAAATTCGGCACTTAAATGGGAAGGGGGTGGATGGTAATTAGGCTACCTTTTAGGAGTTATTTCTTTTATTTTAACTGTTAAAAAGCTGATAATTAATAAGGAGGAGTTAGATTTAAGGTGAGCTCTCTTAAAGGTAAGATAAGGATTGAGTTATGAGATGAGATGAAGGCTATCAGGAGAGGGGAGAGTTGGCCGAAATTTCAACTCTGTGTGTGTGGGTATGCCAAAATTTCTCTATAAATAGGGAGTAGTATTCTTCAATTTTGGTATTCTAAAACCCTATTCTTCTCTCATTCTCTGCCGAAATTTCCAAGCCTTCTCTACAGTTTCTCTTTTTCTTTTTCTAAAAGCCAAATTCCTTTGTTCATACCCTCATCTCCCATAGCCGAATCTACAAGTGAGATCTCTATTTTCCCGAAGGTGCACCATAAGCCATATACTCCTTAGTAATTTGGTAAGTTTCAGGATTTTATTCTATGCGATTTTACTCTTTCTTTTCATTCAAATATAACCCAAAACACTTATTTAATGCCTGTCGATTTTCCCTCTCTGCTGTTAGTAGCCGAATCTGTCTCATTAAAAGTCTCTTGTGCCGATTTGGTGGAAAAGCCGAAGGTAGGAAGGTGATGTTTTCTTAGGGATTTTCGGATTCGACAAATAAGGCTCTACGTTAGGATAATAGATTTTCGATAACGTGTGTGTAATACCTCCCACCATCTAGATCGCCTAATATTGTATGTTCATGTGTTTTATATGTTTTGATAAATGTCAAATCTCGGTTTATTGATGCAACCCCAAGGAGGGTAAAAGCGGATCCCGTGTTAGTAAATAATCTGTTTAAATGTTATAAGTAAAATGCTTGTATGTGATTGCATGGGTTGGGTTGATGAAAGGAGGAAGTTATATGTTATATGTGTAGCGGCTAATGCCGTGAATCGTTATATGGCTTGACCATTAAATGTTATACTGAGCTTCGCCATTATATGTTATAGGGCTTCTACCATCATATGTGGATGAGCAAAGATGACCGCCATCATGGTGTGTAGCGGTGTAGGTCGATTGTAGAAATCCCCAATGGTGTGAACGGTTGGTACGGGGTGTGTAGCGGATGGAAACCTAGGCAAGCGGTGGGCCTTGCATATTAATTGCTATTAATTTTATTATGATTATTACACTGTTTATTTTGTTTAATGGGCTTAAGGCCCAAACTCTAGTGGTGCATGAGGGTTGCACACTGAGTCTCGCGACTCACCCTTTAATTAACATTTCAGGTGATACCTAGTGATTCGGACCGGGCTGGAGAGGAACGCAAGGTGGCTATATAGAAGAATATGTAGATTTGGCAAAATGAGACTCAAGTTTTATTTTATCTTTTTAATTAATGGACTTCAAATTTCGTTGTAATAAGGCCATGGGCTATTATGTTTTATTATGGGCTTCTATTACTTTAAGTCGTTTAAGTTTTTATTTTAATTAAAAATGCATGTATTTAAGTTTGGATTTTTACTCTACTAAAGCATATTCTATATAAAACATATTTGGGCTTTTCTGAAAATACGACATGTTTCGATAGAATTTTTCTTGGTGACATACCAGATCCGATTGTAGTGTATGGGCCGGGTTTGGGGTGTTACATATTCTATTTTAATGATTTTTATATTTCTGAGATTGTAATAGCTTAATCTAGCTATCTCGGGGAGTAATTTGTAAAGTTATCAAAGAACTAGGGTTTTTCCATGTATGAACATAGTTGAATTATAAAGTTTTATGATAGAAAATGAAAGGTTGTTGATAGATAAACAACTTTTGTAAAGTGAATTTTGATGAAAATGTGATTTAGGGACTAAATTTAAAATACGTAAAATTCATGGAAAAATTCTGAATTTTATGAAATATATGGGCTGTAAATTTTACATTTAAAAATTGGCTAGACTTGGAATAAGGATTAAATTGTATGAATTTCATTTTTTGAACCTAAGGATGAAATCGTCATTAATTAAAAGATTAGGGAAAAATGGTAATTTTGCCTAAGATGTAATGAATTTAAATTAACATGAATTAATGTTAAATTCATTCATATAGATTCAAATAGAACAAAGTCGAAGTTAGAACGAGGAAAAGAGAAAATGTCGGATTTGTAGATTTTATGTACACGAACATTTGTCAAGGTAAGTTCGTGTAACTAAATTGTGTATATTTATATGCTTGAATTAAATGTTATGTGAATTGTATAAATGCCAAATATATGAAATTGGTTACATATCTGACAAAGCCCGATAAATATTAAATCCCGTTTGAATAATCGAATTCTATATACAAGATTGCCTGATTGATTGTGGTCCTGCATGTGTTGCGGACACACCACAGCTCCTACGAGTATCCCGTTCTAAGCCCTCTCGAGCAACCCGTTATATGGTTCCTGCGAGCATCCTGATCGATAGTGATATTGCATGTATTGTAGACAACCGCAGTGTAACAGCCTAAATTTTAGTGGTGTCGGGAAACAGTGATTCGAGATCACTAAATCCGACAAGTAAGTTTAAAAATTTAGTAAATAATAATTATGAGTCAAGTGTGAATTTAGAAATAAATTTGAATTAGGGAATTTTGTGAACTAAAAATATTATTAGGTCAAATGAGTTAAGAACGAGGTATCGAGACCTCAAATTCATAAACCGAGTCATAAATATTTTTAAAAATATTTATGGAGAGGTATTGAGTTAGTATTAAAGTTTCATTAGGAAATATTAATGTTTTGATAGTTAATTAATTAAAAGGACTAAATTGTAAAAGGTGTAAAATTTGCTAAAATGATTAAATAGCTTAAGTATCAAATGAGGGAGGATTAAAAAGGAAAATTAGCCCAAAGGGAATGGATGAGGTGGCATAAGCAAGATAAAAATCTGAAATTAGGTGACATAACGGCAAAATTGTAAGTTTTGCAAATTTAAACAAATAAAATATCAATTGAAAGAGAAATCTACACATTTCTTCAAAAATTGACAGCCAAAAACTCCATAGAAGAGTTCCTCCAAGCTGGTTTTTCACAATTTTTTTCTATGTGAGTTTATTTCTTGCCCTTTTCTTGTAATTTTTGTGTTTTTAAGACTTTTGCAATTAGGTCCAACTATCTAATTCATTAGTTTTTGACTTTATGGGTGACTTTAAAAGTTACCATGAATAAGTGTTGTATGTTTATGATGAATTCACAAGGGTTTGAAGCTTTTATTTCATTAAATGATGATTTTATTAAGTGATTCTAATAGAAAATTATTTTTAGGACCTAATTGTGAAAAAGTTGTGAATTAGGGTTTTGTGCTGAAATTCTGAATTTCAAAGGCTGTGTAGAAGTTTAAAATAGTTAGATAAAGTGTTAATTAAGAAGAATTAGCTCAATTGATGGGCTAATTGAGCAGGGACTAATTTGTAAAAATTGTAAAATTTGAGGTAGAAGTGTAATTCTAAAAATTAAATGGCATAAATTATGAAGTAGAGTGAAATTGAGATAAATGATAATGAAGACATTATTTTATAATTATAGATCAAGAAACCGAAGTGAATCGTGGAATGGAAAAATTGCCAGAATAGTCCCTAAATTTCAACGACTTTTGTAAATTAGAACAGGTAAGTTCATATGGCTAAATTTATGAATTGTTATAATAAAATTTCATGAATGCTATGGTATGTTATTGTATATGAATGTTATTAAACTGAGATAATTATGAAAGTATGAATGTTTGAATAAAAGTTATAATTTAATGGAACATCGGATTGAGTGCTTTCGTTCAGTGACTAATACGCACTGACGGAAAAGACCATGGTTGGTCCATGGCAATATGTGATATGTGATTTCCGTATAAGACCACATTTGGGATATGGAATCGATGTGATATGTGATTTCCGTATAAAACCATAGCTGGACTATGGCATCGGTGTGATATGTGTTTCTGTGTAAGACCATAGCTGGGCTATGGCTTCAGTGTGTGATATGTGACTATGTGCAAATGTGCAAGACCATAGTTATAGTATGGAATTGTGAAAACAAAGTACTCAATTCCGAAGCGTTCCCTACTTTGATTAAGAAAAGTAAGTGATAAATGGACCCAAGAGATTGAAATCGATTAATAATTGACATTGATCTCAATCAAGTAAATTTTATCATTGATTTTGTGATTGACAGGAGGATTAGTGAAATTATATATTGTATGATTGTTATAAGATGTTCGGTAAGAATTATTTTCTATGCCTATGAGCTAGCTAAGCTTTCATAAGCTTATATTCGTGTGTTTAATGTTCTTGTAGATTAACATAGATACGGAGGATCGGATCAGCATGAAGGATCACACTATCCAGATTATTTTTGGTCTTTTTTTAATCATCTTTTGATTTATACGGAATGTATAGGAGTTTAGTAAAAATGATATAGATTGAATAGTAATGGTATGGCTTGAATGATAAAATATGTATTATAACCTAGTGTGATGAATATGTTAGAATATATGTAAATTATATATGTTTTGGTCTGGATTTGGTTGATTGAGTTGAACTATATTGGTATATGAAAGTGTTAAATGCAAGTTAATGGTGTATGGGTGAGAAAAATGGTCTAAAATGGCCAATTTTCGTCCACACGGGCGGACACACTGGTGTGTGTCTAAGCCGTGTGTGACACATGGCCTGCCTCATTGGCGTGTATTGAAATCGTGTCCCCTGCACCTTAAAAATTTGAAACAAAATGCTTGAAATTTGACACACGGTCAGAGACACGGGCATGTGTCTCAGCCGTGTGGACAACATGGCCTGGAACATGGGGGTATGCCATGGCCGTGTGAAGTCTGCAACTATTTTATGAAAAATTATAAAAATTTAATTGATCACACGGCCTAAGCACAAGGGCATGTGACTTGGCCGTGTGACCTCAATTTGATGATGATGTCATAAACAGAATGCATCCTAATTTGAACACGACCTGAAGCACCGGCATGTCCCGAACCCACATGAGCGTGTGACCCCTTTTACATTAAAATTTTTCTAAGTTCTTTAAAAATTTTTTAAAGTTCTCGGTTTAGTGCCGAACCACTTCTAATGCATGTTTTGGGCCTCGAAGGCTCGTAATAGGAACAATATGTATTTTTTTGAAAAGTTTTAAATTTGAGTGAAAATTCATGTATCGATTTATATGTTTACTTATGAATAAATTCGGTAATGCCTCGTACTCTATTCTGGCATCGGATATGAGTAAGGGGTGTTACATTTAGTGGTATCAAAACTTCGGTTTAGCTGATTCTCGAAACAAGTGTGATGTGTGAAGCGGTTAGAAATACATGCCATATAAATCTGTGATAGTGTGATGTGTATGATCTGATTTAATCCTTGTTTTTCTTATAGATTGAAAAGATGTCAAATAGATCTGAACATGCTGAACATGATGAAGCTAACAGTAGAGTACAGACATCTGAACTTGGGACAAGCAGTAATGTCCCAATATCTCAGATTCAAGAACAAGATCTTAAAAATATGATATATGGAGTGATAAATCAGTGGTTTACTGATTTAATGCAAGGAATAACTCAAGCTTAGCAACCTTCTCCCCCTACGGTACCATTAGTAGAGCCTCAAGTTACACCTTCACCTCCTACGACAACTGAATCCAATAAGCGTCCCCGATAGAAAAGCTTAGAAAACATGGGGCTGAAGAATTTCGAAGAAGAATAGATGATGACCCCGTCAAAGTAGAGTATTGGTTGCAAAGTATAATGAGGATTTTTAAACAAATGGCATGTCCACCAGATGATTATTTGAGATATATTGTGTTATTATTGAAAGAAGAAGCTTATAATTGGTAGGAAACAATTAAAGCCGTGGTATAGGCAGAGAAAATCAATTGGGAATTTTTTTAGAATGAGTTCAAAAAGAAATATGTGGGTAGAAGATATCTAGATAAGAAAAAAAATAGAATTTCTCGATTTACGACAGGGAAACAAGTAGTGGCTAAATATGAAAGAGAATTTGTTTATCTCGCAAATATACCTGAGACATTGTACCTACTAAAGAATAAATGTGTATACGGTTCGAAGAAGGGTTAAATGATGAGATCAAAATGATGATAGGGGGCACTGAAATCGGGAATTCGTTGTCCTATCGGATCGTGCTCAAAAACTAGAAGAGGTGTATAATAGAAAAAATGCAACGGGATAGAAAGAACAAAGAATCTTACAAGAGAAGCTCATCCAAATCCTTTTTAGCTCTGCCAGCGAAGAAATCCAGAGATGACTTCATTCGAGCTACTTCAGTACCAGAAAGATCCAGTAAGAGTAGAGCAAGACAATCTGATTTCAGGACATCTGAAGACCTACTGCTAGTGCGGGTATTGTTCAAAACACTTTTAGGCCTAAGTGCCAATATTGTGGGAGAAATCACCACGATGAATGTAGGGGTAAGATAAGAGCTTGCTATAAATGCGGGTCTACTGATCATTTTATTCGAAATTGTCCTCAACAACAAAGAGAAGAAGAAGAGCAGAAAGAGAAATAGTTGACCATTTCACAAGGAAGTAGACGTTCAGGCCAGAGCAGTACTAAAGGAGTTACTCGTTCGGGTACAAAAGATTCTGCGGGTCGGTCAGAGGCTAGAGCACCTACCGTACATATGCCATTCGAGCAAGAGAAGAAGTGACAGCCCCAGATGTAATTACGAGTACTTTCTATCTTTATGATGTTACTGTGTATACATTGATAGACCCTGGGTCTACCAATTCATATATTTGAACTATGTTAGTATCAGAAAAGAATTTTTCTGTTGAATCCACTGATTATGATGTGCAAGTCACTAATCCATTAGGAAAAAGTGCATTAGTTAATTTAATATGTCGAAACTGTCCATTGATAACACAAGGCTATGAATTTTCTACTGATTTGATTTTGTTACGTTTTCGAGAATTTGATGTTATTCTTGGAATAGATTGGTTGACCAAACATGATGCAATAGTGAACTGTAGAGAAAAGCGGATAGATTTAAAATATCAGACAGGGGAAGTAATTTCAATTGAGTTTGGAAATACAAAAGGTGTTGTTAGGGTAATTTCAGCCTTTTCTACTCAGAAGTTGATACAGAAAGGTAATGAAGTGTTTCTAGCTTATATTCTTGACACCCGAGGTTCTGAATCGAAGATGGAGCAGTTAACAGTTGTTAATGAGTTTGTTGATGTATTTCCTAAAGAATTACCAGGGTTGCAACTAGATCGTGAAGTTGAGTTTGTGATTGATGTGGTATCAGGAACAACTTCTATTTCGGTGACACCGTCCAGAATGGCCCCAACTGAATTAAAAGAGTTGAAGGCACAATTACAAGAACTATTAGACAAAGGGTTTGTCCAACCAAGTATGTCACATTGGGGTGCACCCGTGTTATTTGTGAAAAAGAAGTGTAATATCCCGGACTATGGATTATGCATTATTACTAAATTGTGTGAAATAGCATGCTTATGAACATTCTGAATGTGCATTATGGATTTTTGTGAACCTTAGTGTATATTTAAATGCTGTAGAAATTCTTATATTCTAAGTCTAAAAGAGGAAGCTAGCCTGATAAGGACTTAAAAAAAATAGTAGAGGAGTTGTGGCATGGAAAATGGGCTTGGTACAGTGGCTTGGAGGCGCCACTTAAGGCCTCTGGGAATGACGCCACAAGCAGTGTAAATGGGCTAAGGTTCGAGTCACAAGGAAAGCAAATAAAAGATTTTAATTTTGCTACAAGGAGGAGAGGAAGTGGACGACACATGGACTCTGGAGGAGAGGAAGTGGATGGCACAGGGACACTTCAAGATTTGGCTAAGGAAGAGTGAATTAGGGGATTGGATAGTGAGAGGATGTAGTGGCCGGTCAAGGGAATCTAGGCTTAGTAATTTCGGTAAGAGGGGGATAGTTAAGGCTATTATTCTTTTCTCTTTTGAAGCCTCTGCCGAATTCTCTAGCCACTCTTCTCTTTCTCTCTTTATTTTGTCAAAACCAAAAATAGGATCTTCCTAAGCCATTGCCGAATTCTCTTTAAGTCTCATACACCCTTCTCTTTTTCTCTTGATTCTCCAAAAGCCGAATCTCAAGGTACCCTAGCCAATTTCTTCATAACTTCAAAAGCCGAAATCCGTTGAATAATATCTAGCTATAGCCGAATCTCTCTGTGGATCCAACAAAGAGCAATCGATTTCTGTCATAAGGGTAAGGATCAATTATCGATTCTTTTCAATCTTTTTCTTAAAGCCGAAAACAAGGTTCTAATCTTCTTAATGTTTTGGCCGAAACTATGAAGGATTCTTTCGGGATTTCCATAGGGTCGACTTCTAAGAAAACCATTCGGGATTTCAGATCTAAGGTAAGCGACATAGTGGTAAGTGATAAGTAGTTTCAGTTAAAGGCCATCTTCATGGATTTATTGTATATAGCCGATTTTAACAATTGGTAGGCAGGGATTTCGATTACTCAAGGAGCAAGAGACAGTTTTCGGGATTTAGATCCACAAGGTAAGTGCTTAAGATATTCGGCCAAGGCCTATTTGGTGACTAGATCTATTTATTAATTATTTAAAAGTTGAAACTAACCGAATCAAGTGACTTAGTGTTAGCCGATTGCAAGGAAGGAAAGACTACAAGTTTCGGGATTTGTTAGTAGTGAAATCGGCAATAAGGTAAGATTTCGGTTTCGATAGTCCTTCAGGATTTAATTAATTGGCCGAATGGCTTTATGCTAAATTGTTTAAGGTTGGCCAAATATAGGAACTAAGATCTAAAGCATTATATTGGGTTTTCAGGAATTCAATAAAGCGTTAAGAAAATCAGGTGTGTACCCCCACACTAAGCTTCAATTAATTTATGGTTATGCGTTAATATATGTGTTAATAAAAATATGTGTGAAGTGGCTAAAAGTACCATGCAATGGTACGAACAAAATACTCAGGTATGTTTACCCACTCCTACTATGAGCAGGTTATGATCTATTATGGCACATATGTTAATAGTGATAAGAATGTGAAATAAAGCATGTTATTGCATGATATGTTAGACATGGGGCATATGGGTGATATGTAAAGGGGAAGTGAATTGGTGGTTTAATACCCCAATATCTGAATGTGGTGACTTATGTCACAATATCTAAATGTAGTGACTTATGTCACAATATCCGAATGTGGTGACTTATGTCACAATATATGAATGTGGTGACTTATGTCACAAAATAATTATCTGGTGGCTATGCCACGAATTTTATAAGGGCGATGAGCACGTCGACTGCAGTGACTGCCTTCGATGGTGTGTAGCGGATGGAGGGTTGACTTAGTAGTCCCTACGGTGTGATGGTTGGTACGGGTAATGTGTAGCGGATGGATACTTAGGCTTGGGTACGGGTTTGCATCATTAAGTATATGTGCTATTATGTATGGATTGATATGCCTGAATTAATTGAGAGTTATGTTGGTCGTATACATTGAGTCTGTTTGACTCACCCGTTATGGGATTACTTTTCGGTGACGCCATTAATGGACCGGCCGGGAGGAGCTTAGTGGTGGCCATGCTCGGTTCAAGATTTTATTTTGGACTTGTTATATTTTAAGTATTTTGGATTTAATTTGGGTTTTGATTTGATGTAATAAGGCCTTGGTTTGAACTGTTATGCATGCATATTTAATTAACTAAGTATGACTCGATTTTAATAATTCAAAGTTAAAGTCCATTTTTCTTAAGTATAAATATTAAACGTTTTGACACATAATCAACACGGGTTTTAAAATTCGAGCCCAACCCAAATCAACTGTTTTCAAAAACACGCAAAATTTTAGCAAAGTTTCAAATAAGAATCGACTAGTTTTTCCTAGAAGCATGCCAGATCCGATCAGGGCTTGTGGGCCGGGTTTGGGGTGTTTCATTTTGGTATCAGAGCCCGGTTCAAAACTCGGCCTTGAGGGCTTTTAGGGCCCAAAACATTTTGTGTCTTTTGAAATTGGATTTTTCTAAGAAGTGAGCAGGGTTTCTGGCATGGCACCTGAGTCTCCGACCCGAAGTCCACCAGGTAATTATCCTATCCGTTGTGTGAGTTATTGTATGGTTTGTAGAGGGGAAAATAGAACGTAGCTTAGCATGATAAGTACTTGAACTATAGGACCTGGTTTACCCCAACAATTATATAAAACTTTAATGCACAATTAAACAAACCTATGTCTAAGTCACCGAGTTAGGGTGTGGCAAACTGCTGCGCATGTCTAGGATTGGTTTCATTGGGAGCTTGGTATTTAAGGCCCTAGTGACTCACCTCCTACTCACTTGAATCCTACCGTGTGTAGTAATGGTTCACCCTAACCAAGAGGACTCGACCATGTGCTAAACCCAATAACTAAAACCCGAAAGGGACTAGCCATATTTCCACAAAAATCTTAGTTTTAAAATCACCAAATTACCCCTCTGATGTATAGGAAAACTATTTTGAAAAATTTTTCTAAAATAATCTCGATTTACTCAAATACCCCTAGTCAGAAAAATTACTAAAATGCCCTTGGTTTATAAAATTTCCATACTACCACAATTTTTATCAAGATTCTCTTACCTTACAAATATCCAAACACCCTACTTTATAATAAGACACCCTGATTTGGAAAATTTATGAAATTACCCCTGATTTGCAAAATGACCAAATTACCCCTAACATGTACAAATGACCAAAATACCCTTAGTAAGGAAAATTACCGAAGTACCCTCAAATTAGAAATCTTTAAAAATACCCTCATTTTGAAAAGTCACCAGGAACCATATTTTTGCGAAAAATTACCGAAATGCCCCTGGTTTGAAAAATTAGGAAAATACCCTCAGTTTATAAAATTACCATTTACCCTTGAAATTCCTTGCCAAGTATTTTAATTTTGTAAAAACACCAAAAATCTCCATTTTGCAACATTTTCAAATACCCTAATTTGAAAAAAATTACCAAAATACCCCTGTAGGACAAAATTATGGAAATACCCTTGGGTAGTGGAAAACAACAAACAACGACAACTATAACATTTCTCTGTAATGGACGCAAGTTCATGTGTGTGACTAAATGAATGATGTGAGACTGTATGTGTATGAAACGAAAGAACTACTTCCTAGAACTCTTAAACATAAAATTGTTCGTGATAAATCAGTGGAACCAAACTAATTCATAAAACTCTTTAATCAGATAAACGCAAAGCGGAAGTATGAATTCTAGAGGACGTGGTCGCAACGTGTGTGGCCGTGGAAGAGGTCGAATGACCGTGTCTGAACCCATTAGATCGGGTCAATGATCTGAGAATAAAATGCCACCATCACCACCAGCCGTTGATGTGGAATATCAGGATCAGACGGGGGATGACGCAGTGTCACAGGCAATGCTGCGGGTTTTGGAAAGGGTGGCTGGAGTGGGTGGAGGCATGGGAGCTCGAAAGTCGGTACCTGAGCGACTTCGAGCCAACGGAGCTAAAGTATTCCGTGGTATATCTGGTGTACCACCCAGTACCGCTAAATACTGGTTGGAGGCGATCGAGCGGATTATGGATGAGCTCGATTTAACTGACGAGGAAAAGCTGAAAGGGTTGGTGTCGCTTCTCCGCGATGAGTCATATCAATGATGGCTCACGGTGCAGGATGGTGCTACAGCTGAGGAACTCACTTGGGAGTATGCTAAGGCGGCATACCAGAAGAAGTATGTTGGTACTCATTATATCGATGCTCAGAGACAGGCATTTTTGGGGCTGGTTTAAGGGAACACGTCCGAGTGGTAAGTACGTTGAATTCTAATATTCGAGCCGTTATGCTCAAGGAATAGTGGCTACTGAGCATGAACGGTGTGTCCAGTTTGAAGACGGACTGACCTGAGGTTATTGATAGCCCCGCAACAGAAGCGAGAGTTTGCTGTGTTGGTGGAAAAGGCTAAAGTAGCCGAGGGTATCAAGGATTCCGTAAGGCAGAACTCCGATCGGAATAGGCAGAAGAGAGGCTTTGGATCATCAAGGTCGAATAGGAATGAGCAAAAGAGGCCTAGAGTAGATGGGCCGCGAGGTCAGCAGGCTGTTACGGGAGGGCAGTATCGTGCTTGTGATCAGTGTGGGAAGAAGCATTTAGGAGAGTGTTGGAAAAAGACGGGAGGATGCTTTAAGTGTGGGTCCAAGGACCACATGATTAAAGATTGCCCAATGAGAACTGAAGGAGGACGACCAGTAAGTCAAGGTTCTAACCAGGCTGGAAGAGGAGGACAGCAGCCACCACGAGGTCGTGGGTCGGCTGGCAGAGGTAATGGCTCTGGTAGAGGACGAGGAACACCGGGCCGAGGTGTTGGTAACACGGAGGCCAGGCAGCCGGGTTTGGTTTATGCAATTCGCTGGAGCGAAGACAGAGACACACCAGATGTCATAACCGGTACGTTCCTTATATCTGGCAAACCCTATGTTGCTTTAATTGATGTGGGCTCGACCCATTCTTATGTTGCATATGGAGTAGTTGAAACTCTAGGGATAGCCTCTGAACTATCTAGTAAGGAGATGACTGTAGTAAGCCCACTAGGTCAAACTGTAGCGGTGAATAAGATGTTTCGGAGAGTACCTTTGGAACTTCAAGGAGCTGTATTTCTTGCTGACTTAATGGAATTACCTTTCGGGGAATTCGATCTTATACTTAAGGCCTCTGGGAATGACGCCACAAGCAGTGTAAATGGGCCAAGGTTCGAGTCACAAGGAAAGTAAATAAAAGATTTTAATTTTGCTACAAGGAGGAGAGGAAGTGGACGACACATGGACTCTGGAGGAGAGGAAGTGGATGGCATAGGGACACTTCAAGATTTGGCTAAGGAAGAGTGAATTAGGGGATTGGATAGTGAGAGGATGTAGTGGCCAGTCAAGGGACTCTAGGCTTAGTAATTTCGGCAAGAAGGGGATAGTTAAGGCTATTATTCTTTTCTCTTTTGAAACCTTTGCCGAATTCTCTAGCCACTCTTCTCTTTCTCTCTTTATTTTGTCAAAACCAAAAATAGGATCCTCCTAAGCCATTGCCGAATTCTCTTTAAGTCTCATACACCCTTCTCTTTTTCTCTTGATTCTCTAAAAGCCAAATCTCAAGGTACCCTAGCCGATTTCTTCATAACTTCAAAAGCCGAAATCCATTGAATAATATCTAGCTATAGCCGAATCTCTCTGTGGATCCAACAAAGAGCAATCGATTTCTGTCATAAGGGTAAGGATCAATTATCAATTCTTTTTAATCTTTTTCTTAAAGCCGAAAACAAGGTTCTAATCTCCTTAATGTTTTGGCCGAAACTATGAAGGACTCTTTCGGGATTTCTATAGGGTCGACTTCTAAGGAAACCATCCAGGATTTCAGATCTAAGGTAAGCGACATAGTGGTAAGTGATAAGTAGTTTCGGTTAAAGGCCATCTCCATGGATTTATTGTATATAGTCGATTCTAACAATTGGTAGGCAGGGATTTCGATTACTCAAGGAGTAAGAGACAGTTTTCGAGATTTAGATCCACAAGGTAAGTGCTTAAGATATTCGGCCAAGGCCTATTTGGTGATTAGATCTATTTATTAATTATTTAAAAGCCAAAACTAACCGAATCAAGTGACTTAGTGTTAGCCGATTGCAAGAAAGGAAAGACCACAAGTTTTGGGATTTATTAGTAGTGAAATCGGCAATAAGGTAAGATTTTGGTTTCGATAGTCCTTCAAGATTTAATTAATTGGCCGAATGGCTTTATGCTAAATTGTTTAAGGTTGGCCGAATATAGGAACTAAGATCTAAAGCATTAGATCGGGTTTTCGGGAATTCAATAAAGCGTTAAGAAAATCAGGTGTGTACCCCCACACTAAGCTTCAATTAATTTATAGTTATGCGTTAATATATGTGTTAATAAAAATATGTGTGAAGTGGCTAAAAGTACCATGCAATGGTACGAACGAAATACTCAGGTATGTTTCCCACTCCTACTATGAGTAGGTTATGATCTATTATGGCACATATGTTAATAGTGATAAGAATGTGAAATAAAGCATGTTATTGCATGATATGTTTGACATGGGGCATATGGGTGATATGTAAAGGGGAAGTGAATTGGTGGTTTAATACCCCAATATCTGAATATGGTGACTTATGTCACAATATCTGAATGTAGTGACTTATGTCACAATATCCGAATGTGGTGACTTATGTCACAATATATGAATGTGGTGACTTATGTCACAAAATAATTATCTGGTGGCTATGCCACGAATTTTATAAGCGCGATGAGCACGTCGACTGCAGCGATTGCCTTCGATGGTGTGTAGCGGATGGAGGGTTGACTTAGTAGTCCCTACATTGTGATGGTTGGTACGGGTGATGTGTAGCGGATGGATACTTAGGCTTGGGTACGGGTTTGCATCATTAAGTATATGTGCTATTATGTATGAATTGATATGCCTGAATTAATTGAGACTTATGTTGGCTGTATACATTGAGTCTGTTTGACTCACCCCGTTGTGGGATTACTTTTTAGGTGACGCTCATTAATGGACCGGTCGGGAGGAGCTTAGTGGTGGCCATGCTCAGTTCAAGATTTTATTTTGGACTTGTTATATTTTAAGTATTTTGGATTTAATTTGGGTTTTGATTTGATGTAATAAGGCCTTGGTTTGAACTGTTATGCATGCATATTTAATTATCTAAGTATGACTCGATTTTAATAATTCAAAGTTAAAGTCCATTTTTCTTAAGTATAAATATTAAACGTTTTGACACATATAAATATAATCAATCAACGGGTTTTAAAATTGAGCCCAACCCAAATCAACTGTTTTCAAAAACACGTAAAATTTTAGCAAAGTTTCAAATAAGAATCGACTAGTTTTTCCTAGAAGCATGCCGATCCGGTCAGGGCTTGTGGGCCGAGTTTGGGGTGTTTCATTTTGTATCGAGCCAGTTCAAAACTCGGGCCTTGAGGGCTTTAGGGCCCAAAACATTTTGTGTCTTTTGAAGTTGGATTTTTCTAAGAAGTGGCGGGGTTTACGGCATGGCTTTGAGTCTCAGACCAAGTCCACCAGGTAATTACCCTATCCGTTGTGTGAGTTATTGTATGGTTTGTAGAGGGGAAAAATGGAACGTAGCTTAGCATGATAAGTACTTGAACTATAGGACTGGTTTGCCCCAACAATTACATAAAACTTTAATCACAATTAAACAAACCTATGTCTAAGTCACCGAGTTAGGGTGTGGCAACCGTTGTGTGCATGTCTAGGATTGGTTTCAGTGGGAGCTTGGTATTTAAGCAGTCCTAGTGACTCACCTCCTACTCACTTGAATCCTACCTGGTGCGTAGTAATGGTTCACCCTAACCAAGAGGACTCAGCCACAGGCTAAACCCAATAACTAAAACCCGAAAGGGACTAGCCATATTTCCACAAAAATCCTAGTTTTAAAATCACCAAATTACCCCTCTGATGTATAGGAAAACTATTTTGAAAAATTTTTCTAAAATAATCTCGATTTACTCAAATACCCCTGGTCAGAAAAATTACTAAAATACCCTTGGTTTATAAAATTTCCATACTACCACAGTTTTTATCAAGATTCTCTTACCTTACAAATATCCAAACACCCTACTTTATAATAAGACACCCTGATTTGGAAAATTTATGAAATTACCCCCGATTTATAAAATGACCAAATTACCCCTAACATGTACAAATGACCAAAATACCCTTAGTAAGGAAAATTATCGAAGTACCCTCAAATTAGAAATCTTTAAAAATACCCTTATTTTGAAAAGTCACCAGGAACCATATTTTTGCGAAAAATTACCGAAATGCCCCTGGTTTGAAAAATTAGGAAAATAACCTCAGTTTATAAAATTACCATTTTACCCTTCAAATTCCTTACCAAGTATTTTAATTTTGTAAAAACACCAAAAATCTCCATTTTGCAACATTTTCAAATACCCTAATTTGAAAAAATTACCAAAATACCCCTGTAGGATAAAATTATGGAAATACCCTTGGGTAGTGGAAAACAACAAACAACGACAACTACAACATTTCTCTGTAATGGACGCAAGTTCATGTGTGTGACTAAATGAATGATGTGAGACTGTATGTGTATGAAACGAAAGAACTACTTCCTAGAACTATTAAACATAAAACTGTTCGTGAT
The DNA here is from genome assembly GCA_025506655.1 of Gossypium rotundifolium. Taxonomy (NCBI): domain Eukaryota; kingdom Viridiplantae; phylum Streptophyta; class Magnoliopsida; order Malvales; family Malvaceae; genus Gossypium; species Gossypium rotundifolium. The sequence goes on along the minus strand of CP106732.1, from coordinate 64,122,005 downwards.
AAATCAGTGGAACCAAACTAATTCATAAAACTCTTTAATCAGATAAACGCAAAGTGAAAGTATAAATTCTAGAGGACATGGTCACAACGTGCATGGCCGTGGAAGAGGTCAAATGACCGTGTCTGAACTCATTAGATCGGGTCAATGATCTGAGAATGAAATGCCACCACCACCACCAGCCGTTGATGTGGAATATCAGGATCAGACGGGGGATCACGCAGTGTCACAGGCGATGCTGCAGGTTTTGGAAAGGGTGGCTGGAGTGGGTGGAGGCATGGGAGCTCGAAAGTCGGTACCTGAGTGACTTCGAGCCAACGGAGCTGAAGTATTCTGTGGTATATCTGGTGTAGCACCCAGTACCGCTGAATACTGGTTGGAGGCGACTGAGCAGATTATGGATAAGCTCGATTTAACTGACGAGGAAAAGCTAAAAAGGTTGGTGTCGCTTCTCCGCGATGAGTCATATCAATGGTGGCTCGCGGTGCAGGATGGTGCTACAGCTGAGGAACTCAGTTGGGAGTATACTAAGGCAGCATACCAGAAGAAGCATGTTGGTACTCATTATATCGATGATCAGAGGCAGGCATTTCTAGGGCTGGTTTAAGGGAACAAGTCCGTAGCTAAGTCTGGTGAATTCCTAAAATTTGAGTTGTTATGCTCGAGGAATAGTGGCTACTGAGCATGAACGGTGTGTCCGGTTTGAAGACGGACTAAGGGATGACCTGAGGTTATTGATAGCCCATAGCAGAGCGGGGTTTCTTGTGTTGGTGGAAAAGGCTAAAGTAGCCGAGGGTATCAAGGATTTCGTAAGGCAGAACTCCGATCGGAATAGGCAGAAGAGAGGCTTTGGATCATCAAGGTCGACTAGGAATGAGCAAAAGAGGCCTAGAGTAGATGGGCCGCGAGGTCAGCAGGCTGCTACGGGAGGGCAGTATCGTGCTTGTGATCAGTGTGGGAAGAAGCATTTAGGAGAGTGTTGGAAAAAGACGGGAGGATGCTTTAAGTGTGGGTCCAAGGACCACATGATTAAGGATTGCCCAATGAGAACCGAAGGGGACGACCAGTAAGTCAAGGTTCTAACCAGTGGAAGAGGAGGACAATGACCACCACGAGGTCGTGGGTCATTGGCGAGAGGTAATGGTTCTGGTAGAGGACGAGGAACACCGGGCTGAGGTGTTGGTAACACGGAGGCCAGGCAGCCAGGTTTGGTTTATGCGATTCACCGGAGCGAAGACGGAGACGCACCGGACGTCATAACCAGTATGTTCCTTATATCTGGCAAACCCTATATTGCTTTAATTGATGTGGGCTCGAACCATTCTTATGTTGCATATAGAGTAGTTGAAACTCTAGGGATAGCCTTTGAACTATCTAGTAAGGAGATGACTGTAGTAAGCCCACTAGGTCAAACTGTAATGGTGAATAAGATGTTTCGGAGAGTACCTTTGGAACTTCAAGGAGTGGTATTTCTTGCTGACTTAATGGAATTACCTTTCGGGGAATTCGATCTTATACTTGGCATGGATTGGCTAGTAGAGCATCGAGTTATATTGGATTGTGCAGCCAAATGAATGGAATTAAGGACCCCTAAGGATGAGGAAGTAGTTATGATAGGAGAAAGAAGAAACTACCTATCTAATGTAGTTTCTGCTTTAAAGGCGGATAAGATGGTTCGGAAAGGGTGTAAGGCATTTTTGGCCTTCATTTGTGCTTTAGATACAAACGAAGGGGGAGTTAGTGGAGTTAGAACTGTAAGGGAGTTTGTGGATGTCTTTCCGGAGGAATTACTGAGAATACCCCGGACGAGGAGGTGGAGTTTGGAATCGATTTGCTCTCGTGTACAGCTCTTGTGTCAATTGCCCCATATAGAATGGCACCAAAGGTGTTGGTTGAGCTCAAGGCTCAAATTCAAGAGTTGCTAGATCACGGGTTTATTCAACCCAGTGTGTCTCCATGGGGAGCACCGGTCTTGTTTGTGAAAAAGAAGGACAAAACTATGCGCATGTGCATAGATTATCGTCAGTTGAACAAGCTGATCATCAAGAACAAGTACCCTTTGCCAAGGATTGACGACTTGTTCGATCAACTTAAGGGGGCCACGATTTTTTCAAAGATAGATCTAAGGTCCGGATATCATCAGCTTAAGGTGAAGGAGGTAAATATCCATAAGACGGCTTTTCGGACAAGTTATGGGCATTTTGAGTTCGTAGTAATGCCGTTTGGATTGATGAATGCCCCAGCCGCGTTTATGGACATGATGAACCGGGTTTTCCAACCCTATCTGGATCGGTTTGTTATTGTGTTCATAGACGATATTTTAGTGTATTCGAAGTCTGAGGAAGAACATGATGAGATTTGGTCAAAAAGGGAAGCTAAGTCCAAGGTTCATAGGACCTTATCGAGTATTGAAGCGAGTTGGACTAGTGGCATACCAGTTGGAGTTGCCTCTAGAACTGAAGCAGATGCACGACGTATTTCATGTGTCCATGCTACGTCGATACCGATCAGATCCATCTCATGTAGTTTCGGTTGAAGAAATGGAGTGAGACAGATCATCTTATGAGGAAGAGCCGATTGATTCGGAACGAGATGTGAAAGTGCTCTGAAGGAAATCGGTCCCTTTGGTCAAGGTGTTATGGCAAAATCATGGATCGGAGGAAGCCGTGGGAGCGGAAGAAGCGATGAGACAACAATACCCCCACCTATTCTAGCGTGTAATTTCGAGGTCAAAATTATTTTAAGGGGGTAGAACTGTAATATCCCAGACTATGGGTTATGCATTATTACTAAATTGTGTGAAATAGCATGCTTATGAACATTCTGAATGTGCATTATGGATTTTTGTGAACCTTAGTGTATAGTTAAATATTGTAGAAATTCATAGATTCTAAGTCTAAAAGAGGGAGCTAGTCTAATAAGGCCTTAAAAGAAATAGTAGAGGAGTTGTGACATGGAAAATGGGCTTGGTGCAGTGGCTTGGAGGTGCCATTTAAGGCCTCTGGGAATGACCACAAGCAGTGTAAATGGGCCAAGGTTCGAGTCACAAGGAAAGTAAATAAAAGATTTTAATTTTGCTACAAGGAGGAGAGGAAGTGGACGACACATGGACTCTGGAGGAGAGGAAGTGGATGGCACAGGGACACTTCAAGATTTGGCTAAGGAAGAGTGAATTAGGGGATTGGATAGTGAGAGGATGTAGTGGCTGGTCAAGGGACTCTAGGCTTAGTAATTTCGACAAGAGGGGGATAGTTAAGGCTATTATTCTTTTCTCTTTTGAAGCCTCTGCCGAATTCTCTAGCCACTCTTCTCTTTCTCTCTTTATTTTGTCAAAACCGAAAATAGGATCCTCCTAAGCCATTGTCGAATTCTCTTTAAGTCTCATACACCCTTCTCTTTTTCTCTTGATTCTCCAAAAGACGAATCTCAAGGTACCCTAGCCAATTTCTTCATAACTTCAAAAGCCGAAATCCATTGAATAATATCTAGCTATAGCCGAATCTCTCTGTGGATCCAACAAAGAGCAATCGATTTCTGTCATAAGGGTAAGGATCAATTATCGATTCTTTTCAATCTTTTTCCTAAAGCCAAAACAAGGTTCTAATCTCCTTAATGTTTTGGTGAAACTATGAAGGATTCTTTTAGGATTTCCATAGAATTCGACTTCTAAGGAAACCATCCAGATTTCAGATCTAAGGTAGCGACATAGTGGTAAGTGATAAGTAGTTTGGTTAAAGGCCATCTCCATGGATTTGTTGTATATAGCCGATTCTAACAATTGGTAGGCAGGGATTTCGATTACTCAAGGAGCAAGAGACAGTTTTCGAGATTTAGATCCACAAGGTAAGTGCTTAAGATATTCGGCCAAGGCGTATTTGGTGATTAGATCTATTTCTTAATTATTTAAAAGCCGAAACTATCCGAATCAAGTGACTTAGTGTTAGCCGATTGCAAGGAAGGAAAGACTACAAGTTTTGGGATTTGTTAGTAGTGAAATCGGCAATAAGGTAAGATTTCAGTTTCGATAGTCCTTCAGGATTTAATTAATTGGCCGAATGGCTTTATGCTAAATTGTTTAAGGTTGGTGAATATAGGAACTAAGATCTAAAGCATTAGATCGGGTTTTCGAGAATTCAATAAAGCGTTAAGAAAATCAGGTGTGTACCCCCACACTAAGCTTCAATTAATTTATAGTTATGCGTTAATATATGTGTTAATAAAAATATGTGTGAAGTGGCTAAAAGTACCATGCAATGGTACGGACGAAATACTCAGGTATGTTTACCCACTCCTACTATGAGTAGGTTATGATCTATTATGGCACATATGTTAATAGTGATAAGAATGTGAAATAAAGCATGTTATTGCATGATATGTTTGACATGGGGCATATGGGTGATATGTAAAGGGAAATGAATTGGTGGTTTAATACCCCATATATGTGGTGACTTATGTCACAAATGTGGTGACTTATGTCACAATATCCGAATGTGGTGACTTATGTCACAATATATGAATGTGGTGACTTATGTCACAAAATAATTATCTGGTGGCTATGCCACGAATTTTATAAGGGGATGAGCACGTCATTGCATGACGCCTTCGATGGTGTGTAGCGGATGGAGGGTTGACTTAGTAGTCCCTACGTTGTGATGGTTGGTACGGGTGATGTGTAGCGGATGGATACTTAGGCTTGGGTACGGGTTTGCATCATTAAGTATATGTGCTATTATGTATGAATTGATATGCCTGAATTAATTGAGACTTATGTTTGTTGTATACATTGAGTCTGTTTGACTCACCCCGTTGTGGGATTACTTTTCAGGTGACGCTCATTAATGGACTGGGTCGGCAGGAGCTTAGTGGTGGCCATGCTCAGTTCAAGATTTTATTTTGGACTTGTTATATTTTAAGTATTTTGGATTTAATTTGGGTTTTGATTTGATGTAATAAGGCCTTGGTTTGATCTGTTATGCATGCATATTTAATTATCTAAGTATGACTCGATTTTAATAATTCAATGTTAAAGTCCATTTTTTTAAGTATAAATATTAAACGTTTTGACACATAATCAACACGGGTTTTAAAATTCGAGCCCAACCCAAATCAACTGTTTTCAAAAACACGCAAAATTTTAGCAAAGTTTCAAATAAGAATCGACTAGTTTTTCCTAGAAGCATGCCAGATCCGGTCAGGGCTTGTGGGTCGGGTTTGGGGTGTTTCAAGAAGGATGGTTCTTTAAGATTATGTATAGATTATAGACAATTTAATAAAGTCACTATTAAGAACAAATACCCTTTGCCCCGGGTTAATGATTTATTCGATCAATTGAAAGGTGCTGCAGTGTTTTCAAAGAAAGATCTCCGATTATCAGTTGAAAGTAAAAAAGTGTATTGTACTAAAAACTGCCTTCCGAACCCGATATGGTCATTATGAATTTTTGGTAATGCCATTTTGTTTGACAAATGCTCCTGTTGCTTTTATGGATTTAATGAATCAAATTTTTCAGCCTTATTTGGATAGATTTGTGGTTGTATTCATTGATGATTTATTAATTTTTTCAAAGACTGAATGTGAGCATGCTCAACACTTGAGAATTGTGCTACAAATTTTGAGAGAGAAACAATTGTATGCGAAATTTAGCAAATGTGAATTTTGGCTCCATAAGGTTGGGTTTTTGGGTCATATTGTGTCAATCGACGGAATTCGTGTGGATCTGTGCAAAGTGTCAGCAGTGGTTAATTGGAAAACTTCGAAAAATGTTATAGAATTGCAAAATTTTTGGGTTTAGCAAGTTATTACCGCCAATTTGTTAAATACTTTTTAATGATTGCTTCACTGATGACTCGGTTACTACAGAAGAACGTTGAATTTGTTTGGTCCGATGAGTGCCAACAAAGTTTTGATCAATTGAAGAAATTGTTGACAGAGGCCCCAATGTTGACTCAGCCTGAATCAGGTGTGCCATATGTGGTATATAGGGATGCGTCTCTGAATGGTTTAGGCTGTATACTGATGCAATCAGGAAAAGTTGTAGCATATGCTTCTCGGAAGTTAAAACCACATGAAAAAAAACTACCCTACACATGATCTTGAGCTAGTTGCTATTGTTTTTGCTTTAAAAATTTAGAGACACTACCTATACTGTGAGAAATGTTATGTGTATACAGACCATAAGAGTCTGAAGTATTTAATGTCACAAAAGGAGTTGAATTTCAGACATAGATGATGGCTAGAGTTACTGAAAGATTATGATCTTATTATTGACTACCATTCGGGGAAAGCAAATGTAGTAGCAGATGCATTTAGTCGAAAATAGTCATTGTTTGCTCTTCGGGCATTGAATGCGCAATTGTCTGTTAGTGAAGACGGTTCTGTGTTAGCAGAATTAAAAGCAAAACATGTATTCTTTCAACGGATTCGAGAGTTGCAAGATGAGGATTCAAAATTGGTGTTGAAATGACAGATGGTTCAGGACAAGTTAAGTTCAAAGTATTCCATTGATGATAGCAGTATGTTATACTATCGTAATAAAATTTGTGTTCGGAAAGACTCAAGTCTAAAAAATGATATTTTGTCTAAATCTCATAATAGTGTGTACGCTATTCATCCCGGTAGCATGAAGATGTACTATGATTTGAAGAAAATGTATTGGTGGCCCGGTATGAATCGGGAAATTTGTGAATTTGTGGTGAAGTGTCCGATTTGTCAACAGGTGAAAGTTGAGCATCAGGTAGCTACAGGGTTGTTGCAGCCCATTATGATTCCAGAGTGGAAGTGGGAACATGTTACAATGGATGTTGTATCCGGATTACCTGTAACTCCGAGAAAGAAAGGTTCGATCTGGGTGATTGTTGATAGATTGACTAAGTCAGCACATATTATTTCGGTTAGAATAGATTTTCCACTTGAAAAGTTAGCTGAATTATATGTGACAGAAATAGTGAGATTACATGGAGTGCCAACATCTATTATCTCGGATCGAGATCCAAGGTTTACCTCGAGATTTTGGGGTAAGTTGCAAGAAGCTTTGGGTACTAAGTTAAATTTCAGCACAGCTTTTCTTCCTTAGACAGATGGGCAATTAGAACATTTGATTCAGATATTATAAGATATGTTAAAGTGTTGTATACTTGAGTTTAGTGGTAGTTGGGAAAGGTATTTACCTTTAGCTCAATTTGCTTATAATAATAGCTATCAAACTAGTATCAAAATGGCACCGTTTGAAGCTCTTTATGGAAGAAAGTGCAAGACTCCCTTATATTGGACTGAATTGAGTGAATCAAAGTTAGTGGGAGTCGATTTGATTTAAGAAACCAAAGAAAATGTTTGAATTATTCGGAATAGTTTGAAAGCTACTTCTGATCGCCAGAAATCATACGCAGATTTAAAAAGAAGAGATATAGAGTTCAATGTGGGCAATTATGTGTTCTTGAAAGTTTCACCATGGAAGAAAATTTTACGGTTTGGCAAAAAGAGAAAACTTAGTCCACGATTTATCGGGCCGTATGAAATCATTGAAAGAATCGGTCTGATAGCTTATAAATTAGCATTGCCTCCGGAACTTGAGAAGATTCATAATGTGTTTCATGTGTCTATGTTGAGACAATATAGATTAGATCCATTACACATTGTAACAGCCCGGTTTAGACCCTAGTCAGAATGGTGGTTTTGGGACCACAAATCTAAGGTCAAAAAAATATTTTAATATTATTTTTGGTGTTTATAATATATGATTGAGCATGGGTGAAATTTCTGTGTGAAAATTTTATCGATTGCTTGCTTAATTAGCAAAAAGGACTTAATCAAGTAAAATGCAAAAGTTGTGTGCTAATTGTTAATGTACTTAAATGGATTGGCTTTTGAATGCAATGGCCTTAAATGGTAAATTATACCATTATAATTGATAGTGGACTAATATGGACAACCATTATATGTTTTAATGGTTAATTCATTAAGGGTAGAATTGGAAATTAATTATTAATGCTATTATAATTATAATAATAACAAAATTGGATGGCCATTATCATCATTATTTCATCGAAATTGAAGAAATAAAAAAGGGTTTAGAAGCTTTTTCATATTCGGCTACTACTTAGCTCAATCAAGGTATGTTTTGAGCTCGGTTTTTAGTGATTTTTATGTTTTTGTGATCGTTGCTTCGTATTCTCTTAAGCCCATGTTCTAATTTCTAAAATTGATGAAGATTTCAAGTTAAGCCATTGATGATATTGTTATATTTGTGTTGTTAAATGGTGAAATATGGAATTTTGATGTTAGATTAATATGTTTTGTATTTGAATTTTTGGTGAAATTGAGTAATTTGGGCTTAATTATGAAAATGAGAAATTAAAGGACTAAAATGTGAAATAAATGAAATATATGGGCTTGTATGAGCATAGGGAAAATTTGGCTAAGCATATGTGAATAGAGATTTTGTGTATTTTGTGACTTTTGTGAAATAGGGACTAAAGTGTCAAAATGTGAAAATGTGAGGGCTATTTTGTAAAATGCCCTAAATATGTGTGTTTGGACTAAATTGAATGAATTGGTGATTGAGTGAGCTAAATTTGAATATGTATAGACCAAGAAAGGAGAGATTTGGATCAAGATCGAGGCAAAGACAAAGTGCTCGATTGATCGACTAGTCTTGGTATTTCTACATTCGAGGTAAATTCGGATATAATACAAGTTGTTAAATTTATATCTATGTGATATGAAATGAATGAATGTGTAGTTATTGAATTAGAAATGTTATATATGAACTTGAGAAATGTGGCACTAAGTGTGCGTAAATGGAATTGAGACAAAGATGAATTGCACAGTGTGTGCAAAGTAATGAAAGCTTTGGCTTTATTGATTAGCACTGTGTGCGCGATACCGAGATACATTCGATTTTATATAAAGGCACTAAATGTGCGATGTCATTTAAGCTTCACTATGAAATTTTCACTAAGTGTGCTATTGTATCTAAGAAATAATGAAGATTGATCAAAATGTGGAATCAAGCATTGAGTACCAAAATTGGTTGTAAACTAGGTGTTGGCAAAGGTATGTATGAAAACCTATGTCGTTGATGAACTTATAGATGATGAATGAATTGTGCTGTGAGCATACGGCCATAGTTAAAATTGTGTATTCATGGAAATTGATCTATGTGATGATTTGTTTTGTATATTGATTTGAATTATTGAGTTAAATGTATTGTATTACGAACTTACTAAGCTTTAACGCTTATTGTGTGAAGTGTTTCTCTGTTTTACAGTGTCTTTAAAGCAAGCTCAGATTCGGGGATCGTCAGCGACTCAATCACACTATCGGCTATATATTTCGATACTTTTGAAAGATGTACATATGTGGTATATGGCATGTATAGGCTAGAAGTTATGGTATGTTTTGAAATGTTTGGACCTTGCCATGTGATTGGCTTGGAAGTTGAATGATGTTATTTCTTATATGTATGCTATGAAAATGATGAATGCGGTATGAAATAGTAAGAATGGAAATGGTATATTTCATGCTTGAATTGGTTGATGAGAATGATGGATTAAATGAGGAATTATGATATGAATTGTATGATACTTGTCATGTGTGATTTGGGATTTGAATTATGGTATCTTGGATGAACTAATGTGAGAAGAAATTGAGTATGATTATAGATGGTATAATTGTTGATAGATTGGTACTTATTTTTTGTATGTTTTGGTTGCCAATTGAAGTACAAATGCATGTGAATTAAGGCTTGGAGGTGATCCTAATTGTGGGAGGCATGTTTGGCCTTGTAAATGGCCTATAAGTGCCCACAAAGTTGAGCACACGGGCGTGTCGCTCGATTGTGTCCTTTGTGGTTGTATTTCAAAAAAACAAGTCAGAATCGACCAAGGGCTGGACACACTGGCGTGTGATGGCCGTGTGGTGCAAGTCAGTGTCAACCACGGGTGAGGCACACGGGCGTGTCTTAGGTCGTGTGGACAAGCAAGTATGTATGCCTTGTTTTGCCACGACTTGGACGCACGGGCATGTTTGAAGCCGTGTGAGGCACACAGCCTACCCACACGGGCGTGTGACCTCTATAATTTTGAAAAAATCTTTAAATTTTTAGAAATTTTTGTATGTGTTCGGTTTAGTCCCAACCTCTTTCTAAAACATGTTTAAGGTCTCGTAGACCTCATTGAGGGACTATATGCTTACATCTTGATATGTTTGAATGATGATTGAATTTGTGTTGTAAAATGATATGAAATGTTCAAAAATGATTAGTAATGCCTCTTAACCCTAGTTCGGTGACGGTTACAAGTTAGGGGTTTTACACACGTGATTCCTCATACCGAGATAGAGCTCCAACCAGATATGACTTATTAAGAGGAACCAGTGAAAATTATAGCTTGGGAAATTAAAGAACTATGGAATAAATGTATACCGTTAGTTAAAGTGTTGTGGCATCGTCATGGGTCGGAGGAGGCAACTTGGGAAACAGAAGAGTCAATGAGAGCATAGTATCCGAATTTATTCTCAGGTACGAAATTTCGAGGACAAAATTTTCTAAAGGGGGAGAGTTGTAACAGCATAAATTTCAGTGGTATCGGGAAACAGTGATTCGAGATCACTAAATCCAACAAGTAAGTTTGAAAATTTAGTAATTAATAATTATGAGTCAAGTGTGAATTTAGAAATACATTTGAATTAGCGAATTTTGTGAATTAAAAGAAATTATTAGGTCAAATGAGTTAAGAACGAGGTATCGAGACCTCAAATTCATAAACCGAGCCATAAATATTTTTAAAAATATTTATGGAGTTTTATTGAGTTAGTATTAAAGTTTTGTTAGGAAATATTAACGTTTTGATAGTTAATTAATTAAAAAGGACTAAATTGTAAAAGGTGCAAAATTTGCTAAAATGATTAAATAGCTTAAGTATCAAATGATGGAGGATTAAAAATGTAAATTAGCCTAAAGGGAATGGTTGAGGTGGCATAAGCAAGAAAAAAATTTGAAATTAGGTGACATAACGGCAAAATTGTAAATTTTGCAAAATTAAACAATTAAAATGTCAATTAAAAGAGAAATCTAGATATTTCTTCAAAAATTGACAGCCAAAAACACCATAGAAGAGTTCCGCCAAGCTGGTTTTTCATAATTTTGCTCTATGTGAGTTTATTTCTTGCCCTTTTCTTGTAATTTTGTGTTTTTAAGACTTTTGCAATTAGGTCCAACTATCTAATTCATAAGTTTTTTATTTTATGGGTGACTTAAAGTTACCATGAATAAGTGTTGTATATTTATGATGAATTTACATGGATTTGAATCTTTAATTTCATTAAATGATGATTTTATTAAGTGATTCTAATAGAAAATGATTTTTAGGACCTAATTGTGAAAAGTTATGAATTAGGGTTTTGAGCTAAAATTATGAATAAAGGTTGTGTAGTAGTTTAAAATAGTTAGATAAAGTGTTAATTAAGAAGAATTAGCTCAATTGATGGGTTAATTGAGCAGGGACTAATTTATAAAAACTGTAAAAAATTGGGGTAGAAGTGTCATTCTAAAAATTAAAGGGAATAAATTATGAAGTAGAGTGAAATTGAGATAAATTCTAATGAATACATTATTTTATAATTATAGATCAAGAAACCGAAGCGAATCGTGGAAAGGAAAAATTGCCAGAATAGTTCCTGAATTTTTACTACTGTTGCAAATTAGACCAGGTAAGTTCATATGGCTAAATTAATGAATTGTTATAATAAAATTTCATGGATGCTATGGTATGTTATTGTATATGAATGTTATTAAACTGAGATAATTGTGGAAGTATGAATGTTTGAATAAAAGTTCTAATTTAGTGGAACATTGAATTGAGTACTTTTGTTTAGTGACTAATATGCATTGACGGAAAAGACCATGGTTGGACCATGGCAATATGTGATATGTGATTTCCGTATAAGACCATATCTGGGATATGGAATCGGTGTGTGATATGTGACTATGTGCAAGACCATAGTTATACTATGGCATTGTGAAAACAAAGTACTCAATTTCGAACCATTCCCTACTTTGATTAAGAAAAGTAAGCGATAAATGGACCCACGAGGTTGAAATCGATTCATTATTGATATTGAGCTCAATCAAGTAAATTTTATCATTGATTTTGTGATTGATAGGAGGATTAGTGAACTATATATTGTATGATTGTTATAAGATGTTCGGTAAGAATTATTTTCTATGCCTATAAGTTTGATAAGCTTTCATAAGCTTATATTCATGTGTTTAATGTTCTTGTAGATTAACATAGATACGGAGGATCGGATCAGCATGAAGGATCACACTATCCAGATTATTTTCGGTAGCTTTTGTTAATCATCTTTTGATTTATATGGCATGTGTCGAAACCATTTTTTTGTTTGGAAAACGGGCCGACTTTAAAAAGAAAAATGGAGTCGCCACCAATCTTTTTTGAAGTGTGATTGGGTCACTTTAGAAAACATTTTGGTCTACGGATTTTAAGAAAATAGGCTCGGGAGTCGGTTACGCACGAGGAAGGATTAGCACCCTCGCAACGCCCAAAATTGGTACCGTGTTGATTGATTAATGTCCTTAATATCGAAAATTAGAAAATATTTTAAAATATGAATCTTTAAAATGTTTGGATAACTCACATTGGATATCAAAACTCTTGTTACGAAAAGATGAAATACCACATCCAGCACGATAGGACACGATGTTTCAAACCCTCAATACCAAGATCGTTCCATGATTTTCAAAATCCATGCATCCGATTTAAAAAAAAAGGTATTCCGCTATTTGGTCAAACTAAAATATCGAAACTCAGCAGGATTGGGCACGATCCCTCGAATTTCCAAACATGAAATATTGCCTTATTTAGGAAAACACGATAAAGAATCTTTGAAGGATATTTAGTTGTTTGGACGAATAGAAAATCGAAACCCAGCACGATTGGGCACGAATCTCGAACTTCCAAACACGAAACATTGCCTTATTTTCAAAAACATGATCAAAATCTTTAAAGAATATTTAGTGATCCAGACGAACGAAAAATCGAAGCCCAGCACGATTGGGCACAATTTCTCGAACTTCCAAACACGAAATATTACCTTTGTGAAACCCTTTTTTATGAATTTTGAAAAAAAGCAAAAATAAAAATATCAATAAGAAAATAATAGTAATAATATTAGAATTAATAGTGGTAATAATAAAAAATAATAGTAGTAGTAAAAATAAATGTAATTATAATAAGTATAATTGTAGTAATAATATATATGTAATAATAGTGATAAAAAATAATAGTAATGAAAAATAGGAATAATAAATAGTAATATAAAAAGACGATTTTTATAATAATAATACATGTAAAATAGTGGCAATAATAAAATGATGCTAATAATGCTAACGAATCTAGTAATAGTAATAAAGTAAAAGGGAAAAATATTAAAAACAATAATGGTAATGGACACATTAAAGCAGTAAGTACAAGAATATATATTTAGAGATAATTGATTTGAAAGTAAAGCGAATAGGGACTAAATTGAATTTAAAACAAGCATCCGGGGCAAAATCGAAATAAAATTAAAAGATGGACCAATTAGAACTTGCGAGTAACAAGGAGGGTTAAAAGGAAAATATCCCCACCCTCCAAAAGCAGGTTCTTCTTGACACATCAAGAAGGCACAACTACGAAACTAAAAAGCTTCTTTTTTGACGATTTCAAAATGGGTGCGTTTCTACCTCTTTTTAGTATTTTGCGTTTATTCTTAAAAACAAGTGTAAAAATGAATAAAAAGAACAAAATAAAAAGAACACCTTGAATATTTTGAATCTGTCTCAAAATTCTTTTCTTTTTGCATACTTGATTTCTCGTGTATCCGTAACTATCCGAAAAATAGAAGAGAAAAAAACCCCTTTTACAATGGTTTTGAATGGCTTTTATAGCCAAATTCTACAACTTATGCATGCAAGTGGGGTAATGGAGTTAGTGGGATGGTGGAGTTAGTGGAGTGGTGGAGTTAGTGGTCGGTTTAGTAGGGTGGTGGAGTTAGTGGTTGGTTTAGTGGTCTAGTTGGGTTAGGGTTACTTGGGCTTGGTTAATTGGGTTTGATTTGATTTTTTTTTTTGGTTTGTTGTTTGGGCTTTGGTTGGGGTAAAATTGGGTCATACAACTGCCCCTCTTTGCTTGCTGTCGTGTAACGGGAACAAAGCAAAATTCTAAAGGAGCCAATTTTGCCCCGTTTTGCTGAGTCTTGATTTCTTGGTGCTTATTCTCTTCAGGTAGCCCTGTTTTAACCCACTGCATCTTCAGGGGTATAGAAATTTTGTTCCGATCTATTCCACTCCTGCTCAGTGGAGATAAAATCTGCTATTCTTTAGCCCGTTACCCTACTGCTTAGGGAATTAGAGCTCATCATATCCGATCTGCTCCACCTCGCTTAGGAATTAGGATCTGTAATTTTCGACTGTTACCCTCTTGCTTAGGGGTTAGGCTAGTGGTTTGAATCGCTCCATTCTCGATACATGAAGATAAGATTCGTCATCTTTGATCCGCTTCACTCTCGCTTTCGGTGGAGATAGGATCTGCTTGTCTTTAGCTTCTCCCTCACCTTTCGGTGAAGATAAGGCTAGGATCTTGATCGCTCCATTATCGATACATGGAGATAAGACTTGTAATTTTTGATCTGCTTCATTCCTGCTCAGTGAAGATAAGATCTGCTTTCTTTCAACCTGCTCAGTGAAGATAAGGCTAGGATCTTCGGTCTTCTCCATTTCCGATACATGGAGATAAGACTTTTTGCTTTCGATCTGCTCCACTCCTGCTCAGTGGAGATAAGATCTATATATTCAGCCTACTCCACTCTTGCTCAATAGAGATAAGGCTATAAACTTCAGTCTGCTCCATTGCCGATACATGGAGATAAGACTTGTTGGTTTTGATCTGTTCCACTCCTGCTCAGTGGAGATAGGATCTGCTGTCTTTAGCCTGCTCCACTCCTGCTCAGTGAAGATAAGGCTAGGATCTTTAGTCTGCTCCATTGTCGATACATGGAGATAAGACTTGTGGCCTTCCAATTCTCTCCACTCCTGCTCGGTGGAGATAGGATTTGCTCTTCGATCTGCTCCACTCCTACTCAGTGGAGATAAGATCTGTAACCTTCAGCCTGTTACCCTACTGCTTATGGAATTAAGGCTCATTGTCTTCGATCTGTTCCACTCTTACTTAGTGGGATAAGATCTGTAACCTTCAGCCTATTACCCTACTGCTTAGGGAATTAAGGCTCATTGTCTTCGATCTGTACCACTCACCTTTCGGTGGGATAAGATCGCTTCTTTAACTGTTACCCTCACTGCTTAGGGAATTAAGGCTCATCATCTTCGATCTGTTCCACTCCTTCTCAGTGGGATAAGATTTGCTTCTTTAGCCTATTACCCTACTGCTTAGGGAATTAAGGCTCATCGTCTTCGATCTGTTCCACTCCTGCTCAGTGGGATAAGATCTTCTATTTTCGGCCTGCTACCCTACTACTTAGGGAATTAAAGCTCATCATCTTTGATCTGTTCCACTCCTGCTCAGTAGAGATAAGATCTGTAATTTTTCGGCCTGCTACCCTACTGCTTAGGGAATTAAGGCTTGTCGTCTTCGACCTGTTCCACTCCTTTCGGTGGGATAAGGTGCGCTATTTTGGCTTGCTACCCTCTCTGCTTAGGGAATTGAGGCTCAATGTTTTGACTGTTCCACTCACCTTTCGGTGGGATAAGGTCGATATTTTGGCCTGTTACCCTACCGCTTGGGAATTAAGGCTCAATGTTTTACTCTGTTCCACTCCTTTCGGTGGGATAAGATCTGTAACCTTGACTGTTACCCTCTTGCTTAGGAATTAAGGCTCCTCGTCTTCGATCTGTTCCTCCCCGCTCGGTGGGATAAGATCGCTTCTTTAGCTTTGTTACCCTCTCGCTTAGGGAATTAAGGCTCATCGTCTTCGATCTGTTCCTCCACCTTTCGGTGGGATAAGATCCGCTTCTTTAGCCTGTTACCCTCTTGCTAGAGAATTAAGGCTTATTGTCTTGATCTGTTCCTCACCTTTCGGTGGGATAAGATCTGCTATTTTCGACTGCTACCCTACTACTTAGGGAATTAAGGCTCATCATCTTCGATCTTTTCCACTCCTACTCAGTAGAGATAAGATCTGTAATTTTTGGCCTGCTACCCTACTGCTTAGGGAATTAAGGCTCGTCGTCTTCGACTGTTCCACTCCCTTTCGATGGGATAAGCTCGCTATTTTGGTCTGCTACCCTACCGCTAGGGAATTGAGGCTCAATGTTTTCGACCCATTCCACTCTCCTCGCGGTGGGATAAGGTCTGATATTTTGGCCCGTTACCCTACTGCTTAGGGAATTAAGGCTCAATGTTTTCGACCTGTTCCACTCCTGCTCAGTGGGATAAGGTCTGTAATCTTCTGTAACTTCCATCAATTTTGCTACATTGTCCTATGGGGAACCTATCTGTAGAATTGATTTCATGGGGTATATGTTTATGCCAAATTATTAGGATGTCATGAAAAATGCTCCTAACCATATGTATTATGAATGTTATGAATGAGTGCAAAATGAGAATGATCTATTTTTAACACTTGGGCTGTCATTGCTTATTGTTTATTAAGGTGATATCCCTGACGTATATCTTCTTTATTCAGCTGATACCTCTAACAGAGAATCTGAAGATGTTGTCACTGCTTAGTCCCTTTTCTCAAGTGCTCCGAGCCCTTTAAGCCTGGTTAGTTCTAAATAATTGTCCTATTTCGGATTCTTGTATTATTTAGAGACTTTTAGAGTAATAAGCAAAACTTCTTTTGTGAAAGCATTATTAGTTCAATAATCATTATTTCAATGAAAAATGCTTGGAAAAGATCATAATAATGGACAAGAAAGAAATTAATTAGGAGCATGGCTCGAAACAAATAAGATAGCAAATGCAATCAAGAAGGAAATTTATTGGTAGTGTATTTTGAAACGAGCAAATTAAGAATGGGTAAGATGGCAATTAGGTGCCCTAGATATTGCCAACTGAGCTTCTCTGTTCAAACTTCTTGAGGACTATTTAAGCTCAATATGTGCTTAGGGGATTCGGAGAACTTTGTCGATGCCCCAAGATGAAACGTACTTCATCATTGTTAATTCAAGCGTAGAAAAACTACTGTATGCCCCATCATGATTTGATCACAATTTGAGCCGCCCTTTTTTTGGGTTTTCGACTCAAAGCCCCTTTGGTCTCAAAGTGCCCTTTGCGGGTTTTCACCTTGGCCTCTCCGTTTTTTTTTTTTGCGAAAAACTTCAAAGCGCCCTTTATGGGTTTTTGCCTTGGCCGATTTCCATCATAAGCGAAGCTTTCTTGACTGGGTTCGCATTAATTGGGTTTGACTGACTTTTTCCGTCCATCTCGGCTAGTATCCATGCTTCTCCAAAAAACCTTCTTTTCAACATAATGTCCTTCCCAATTAGGCATCCACTTTCCCCTAAAGCCTTTTTGCATAGGGAGGATCTTTTCAATACCAAGTCTCTTTCATGAACCTCTCTAGGGTGGACTTTTTGTTGTAAGCCCGCACCATTCGCTTCTAGTACATTTGACTATGACGGATGGCTTTTAATCTTTTTTCCCAATCAGATTCAGTTGATCATACCGAGATTGAACCCTTAGCTTTATCCAACTTGACTTTGATAGAATCGAAGAAAAGAATTTCAACCGATAGGCAAGCGCATCCATCCCATAGATCAATGAGAAAGGCGTTGCCCCGGTGAGGGTTCTGGCCAACATTCGAGTAGCATAGAGGGTAAATGGTAACTAGTCTATGCCAATCTTTACAAGTTTCAACCATCTTTCAAAATCTTTGGATAGCTTCTTTCTTTTCTTTTCCTTTTTTTTTAAACTCGAACTTGCATTCAAAATTGAAATTGAATTTGATGGCGGTTGTTTTTGTAACTTTGCCATAAGAACCGTCCTTCACCCTCTTAGTGAAATAATTGACAATCATGAAGATGAATAGGTGTCGACTAGATGCTTTTAACGAGATCGTCCGACAACATCTATGCTCCACGTATAGAGGAAGCATATAAGTCACGCCTTCTCAATTTGGCATTTACGACATAACTGATGTAACCTCCCTTTCATGGTAGACCAGCAATACCTGAACCTTATAATCAACCTGGCTATCAGAAATCTCCTAGCATATGTCTTTCCGAACACTCCATAGCCTCCTCGTGCCTAGGCATATCTTGATGCGGTCATGCAAAGACATCTTTGAATTCTTGAAATAACTCGATGGCGTCTTGCTTTGTTTCAGTGGAGGGCAAAGTTTCGATCTTCACTCCTTTCCTAGACTCACAATGTCCACTGACCCTTTGTACGATAGAGTCTATTTTCATTTCGTTTTACCATCCTTAACAGATCAATGGGTAAGTTGTAATCTCTGCATCTTCAAAATATTCAGATCCTTTTAGACCCATATTTCACTCAAAAGGAGTCCAAAATAATGCGTTGCTTATGTCCCGATATCTAGGTACCTATTGTAGGTATGCGAAGGCAAATTCAAAGAATAAATGGTTACAAGATGATTATTTATAATCATGGATGAAAAATGAAAGAACATTCCAAAGAATAAAAGGATATATAGTGTGACATGAAAAAAATGAGAAAATATTTGCTCGGCATGAAACACAAAAATGCATTTTTATTGAAAATAAAGATGTTTGAACAGGAGCCTATTTCACAAAAGATTCTTGTTGTTTCTAGGCTTAAAACAACAAGTGTGTTTTGAACATTACTCTGTGTTAGCTACTCTGTGTTAGCTCTAAAAACTACAGGAGTTTCCTTCACAGTCCAGTTATTCAAAACACTTTCAGGCTCGTAGGGGCGAATGCCTCCTAGGTTTCCTTCATTCAATCTTTCCTCGAATACGGCATTGATGCTCAAAGTTTTCATTATATCCTTAGCTATTTTTACATTCGTGTGTAGTAATGATGTTCCAAGGTCACTATAATATAATCTCCAGTTAATAGGGTTCTTTTATGACATTTAATGCATATGATGTGATGTGATGCAAATGCATGATATAAATGCAAAAATAAAAGGCATCGATTCTGGTTCAATTTCTTTTAGAAAACTTATTTAAAAAACAAAATCCTTTACATAAAACAGAGTCACATATACGGCCTATCCCTTCTCAAGTCTGACCATGTACACACGGCCGCATTATCCTCTACTTTATCAAGGAATTCGTTCTCCATAACAAGCCTCCTAAATTAGTAACCGAATAGGATTCGACGCCCTTTTAATATGATATGATATGCAAACATGGCAAAAAAAATAGGTTAGTAATGAATAATAGCAACCAAAGCAAGTAAAAAATGTCAAACCACGGTATGGGTAACCACTAAGGTTTAGCATGGCTCTACCTAGGGTAGGCTCTTAGGGTTCACTATATGTGGTTTAGTTCTAAAGGAAAGGTACACGAACCAGTGATTCTTCAATCCTCACCCATTATAGGCTTATGAGATCAAGTTCGGTTCAGGGGAATACATTTCCCTATGGCCATATGGAGGTGAAGACCTCACGGAACCATAGGTACGGATGTATCCCAGGAGCAGTCCCCTAGCTCATGCGGAGGTGAAAACCTCACGAAAGCATAGCTTCTCGCTCCCACTTAGAGGGTGTGACCACAACGGTCATGCAATATGAATGCAGAGATATCCCATGTGTCTCAAACCAAAACAAATATATGACGCGACACAAACTCATGCAAATGGAAAAAACAGAAAAAAAATTATTTTCAATAAAAAGAACATTAATCAACCAATTTTACGGCTTGACTCTCTTATTGGTCCCCAGTGGAGTCGCCAAGCTGTCGAAACCATTTTTTGTTTGGAAAACGGGCCGACTTTAAAAAGAAAAATGGAGTCGCCACCAATCTTTTTTGAAGTGTGATTGGGTCACTTTAGAAAACATTTTGGTCTACTTGATTTTAAGAAAAGCGGGCTCGGAGTCAATTACATACGAGGAAGGATTAGCACCCTCATAACGCCCAAAATTGGTACCGTGTTGATTGATTAATGTCCTTAATATCGAAAATTAGAAAATATTTTAAAATATGAATCTTTAAAAATGTTTGGATAACTCGCATTGGATATCGAAACTCTCTTGTTCTGAAAAGATGAAATACCATATCCGGCACGATAGGACACGATGTTTCAAACCCTCAATACCAAGATCGTTCCATGATTTCCAAAATCCATGCATCCGATTTAAAAAAAAGGTTATTCCGCTATTTGGTCAAACTAAAAAATCGAAACTCAGCACGATTGGGCACGATCCCTCGAATTTCCAAACATGAAATATTGCCTTATTTAGGAAAACACGATAAAGAATCTTTGAAGGATATTTAGTTGTTTGGACTAATAGAAAATCGAAACCCAGCACGATTGGGCATGAATCTCTCGAACTTCCAAACACGAAACATTGCCTTATTTTCAAAAACATGATCAAAATCTTTAAAGAATATTTAGTGATCCAGACGAACGAAAAATCGAAGCCCAGCATGATTGGGCACAATTTCTCGAACTTCCAAACACGAAATATTACCTTTGTGAAACCCCTTTTTATGAATTTTGAAAAAAAAGAAAAAATAAAAATATCAATAAGAAAATAATAGTAATAATATTAGAATTAATAGTGGTAATAATAAAAAATAATAGTAGTAGTAAAAATAAATGTAATTATAATAAGTATAATTGTAGTAATAATATATATGTAATAATAGTGATAAAAAATAATAGTAATGAAAAATAGGAATAATAAATAGTAATATAAAAAGACTATTTTATAATAATAATACATGTAAAATAGTGGCAATAATAAAATGATGCTAATAATGCTAACTGAATCTAGTAATAGTAATAAAGTAAAAGGGAAAAAATATTAAAAACAATAATGGTAATGGCCACATTAAAACAAGAAGTACAAGAATATATATTTAGAGATAATTGATTTGAAAGTAAAGAGAATAGGGACTAAATTGAATTTAAAACAAGCATCCGGGAAAAATCGAAATAAAATTAAAAGATGGACCAATTAGAACTTGCGAGTAACAAGGAGGGCTAAAGGAAAATATCCCCACCCTCCAAAGCGTCGGTCAACATGCACACATGAAGGCACAACAATCGAAACTAAAAAGCTTTTTTTTAAGCGATTTCAAAATGGGTATGTTTCTACCTCTTTTCCGTATTTTCGCGTTTATTCTTAAAAACAAGAGTAAAAATGAATAAAAAGAACAAAATAAAAAGAACACCTTGAATATTTTGAATCTGTCTCAAAATTCTTTTCTTTTTGCGTACTTGATTTCTCGTGTATCCGTAACTATCCAAAAATAGAAAAGAAAAAAAAACCCCTTTTACATTGGTTTTGAATGGCTTTTATAGCCAAATTCTACAACTTATGCATGCAAGTGGGGTAATGGAGTTAGTGGGATGGTGGAGTTAGTGGAGTGGTGGAGTTAGTGGTCGGTTTAGTGGGGTGGTGGAGTTAGTGGTTGGTTTAGTGGTCTAGTTAGGTTAGGGTTACTTGGGCTTGGTTAATTGTGTTTGATTTGATTTTTTTTTTTTTTTTGGTTTGTTGTTTGAGCTTTGGTTGGGGTAAAATTGGGTCATACAGCATGTGTAGGAGTTTAGTGAAAATGATATAGGTTGAATAGTAATGGTATGACTTGAATGATAAAATATGTATTATAACCTAGTGTGATGAATATTTTAGAATATATGTAAATGATATATGTTATGGTCTGGATTTGGTCGATTGAGTTGAACTATATTGGTATATGAAAGTGTTAAATGCAGGTTAATGGTGTATGGGTGAGAAAAATTGTCTAAAATGACCGATTTTCGTCCACACGGGGGACCACATGGGCATGTGTCTAGGCCGTGTGTGACACACGTCCTGCCTCATGGGCGTGTGTTGAAGCCGTGTGTCCCGTACACCTTAAAAATTTGAAGCAGAATGCTCGAAATTTGACACACGGTCAGAGACACGGTGGTATGTCTCACCCGTGTGGACAGCACGGCCTGGAACATGGGGGTGTGCCATGACCGTGTGAAGTCTGCACCTATTTTATGAAAAAATATAAAAATTAATTGATCACACGGCCTAAGCACACGGGCGTGTGACTCGATCGTGTGACCTAAATTTGATGATGATGTCATAAACAGAATGCACCCTAATTTGAACACGGCCTAAAGCATGGGCGTGTCTTCGAGTCACACGGGCGTGTCCCGAACCCACACGGGTTTGTGGCCCCTTTTACATTAAAAATTTTCTAAGTTTTTCAAAAAGTTTCTGAAGTTCTTGGTTTAGTCCCGAACCACTTTCGATGTATGTTTTGGGCCTTGAAGGCTTGTAATAGGGACAATGTGTATGTTTTTGAGAAGTTTTAAATTTGAGTGGAAATTCATGTTTCGATTTTGAATGTTTTCTTGTGAATAAATTCGGTAATGCCTCGTACTCTATTTCGACGTCCGATACATGTAAGGGGTGTTATACGCAGCTCTTTGTGAGCATCTTGTTATATGATCAGTTGTGATCCTGCATATATTGCGGACACAAATGTAGCTCTTTGTGAGCGTCCTGATACACCCCCATACCCAACCCGACCATCAGGTCAAGGTACCGAGATGTCACATTTGTTGTCGAAGCAACTACAAAAATTTCAGATCGATTTATCATATTATTTTATTATTGAAAATTATTTCACTTTTATCATAAGAATTGAATTCAGATTAGAACCATTTATGAGATAAAATAGTTTATATATTTCACAATTCAATTAATCCAATCAATATATTCAATTTATTAACTAACATTTCATTAACACATCAAATGACCAATATTCACTTATTATCTCATCAATTATTTTAAACTTCTCATATGTATTAATCATTCCAACACTTATAACAACTTCATAATATTTCAACCCTTCTACTATTTTTCCCTCCTCCTCCACTCCATTCCGCATCCTTATTGTACATATATAATATTCTTTAGCTTTTAGTAGAACATGCTTTCATATAACATTAATTATGACTACACGAATCACATGTATACTCTTAGTAAAACTATCCATTCAAGTAGTAGTCACTAAATTATTTTTTTTCTTTTTCTACAGAACTTGAAATTAAGATCTGCTTTTAAAAAAAAAAAACTAGGCTCAATGAACTTTTTACCATAAAAATTTCAAATTTTCCATATAAACCAATTGATACAGTTTTTTTCCTCAAACCTTCCCATGTTTTCTGCTAGGTAGCTTTGACCCTTTTTCATTAAAAATTAAATATCATTTAGTACAAATAATCTATTATGTTACAATTTGTTTCCCTTGAAAATTGACTTAGTAATATTTCATGCATAAAATTTAATTCCTAAACATTTTTTTACAACTTATAATGATTTTTCAAAATCAAAACAGGGGAATCCAAAATCATTCTAACTTGTCTCACAAAAATTATTATATATCACAATCTACAATTCCATTGCTTGCATCGTTTCTACTATGCAAAACTAAACTCATTAAGCTTTAATTTCATATTTGATTCAATCTCTAAATAAATTTCTAAAATTTTTGGTGAATTTTCAATCTAGAGTCACTATTGTTGTCCAAAATTGTTTTTAGTAAATTTCTCTACTTTTTTCCATGGTTCTTTACATTATTTTCATTTAATCATACATAGTCCTTATACCTTTGATTTCTATTCAATTTAATTACTTATTTATGTGTATATAACATACTCATTTCTTAATTCTTAATGCTTTTACATCACACATCATATTATCTCTTACTTGAAAGCTTAGTATTTCAAGTTTCTACATGTAATGCTTCATTACATACTTTCTATTTCTAGAATTTAGATTAAAGTACACATTTCAAGCATTTTATTTTCAACATATTTAATTCAATTTATGGAATACAAGTATGGTTTGTATGAAAACTTACCTTTTTTGTCAAGAGTTTCTTCAATTTTTCCTCACTTGCTCTTTCTCCTCTTCCTCACTATCCTTCCTTTTTCTTTTAATTTTCTTTACTTTCATCTACCAATTTCTTGTTTCTAAATTGATGAACATACTCTCTAGTATCTTCATTTCACTTCTTATTTTAGGTGACTATAAAAATTATCAAATAATTTAGGAGAAAAAGTGAGATTTCATGGTAATGACCAAATTATAGAAGAATGAAAGTTTTCCCTCCTTTATTTTGCCATTCATGTTGGGGAGAAAAGGATGAAGAAAATTCTTTATCCTCTCTTTTAAATTATCATTTTATTATTAAAATATTATAAAAAATCTAATTTAATTATTAATAATTATTAAATTAAATAAATTACTCAAAATATCTCTCATATCATCACTACCCCAACAATTATCTTTCTTACTAAATGACAATTTTATCCTTCATGTTTCTTCAAAATTTCATCCTTGAGTCACTACTTACTTTTGGTAAAACTATGATTTAGTCCCTCTTATTTTCTCCACTTATTTAATTTAGTCCTTACATGTCAAAATAAATTGGGTTATTTTGACTCTTGGTACTTTAAATTTCTTATATTTACACATTAACCCCTCAATTTTTTAATATTTACACGGGCCATAAACTTTTCACATATTTATGATTTAGTCCTTGCTTTAGACTAACTTATCTCAACATACTTAATTTAAAATTTTCTTTAGCATTTCTTAACCTTCTCTTTTATCCTCTTTATATATCCCTCATTTTAACATAAATCAATTATACACAATTTAACACTATTATAATATTTCAGTTCTCTTTTTTGGGTGTTACATGAAAATTTGCACTTGTACTTTCAAATGTTTCTAATTTGAGCCAAAGGTGATTTGCATCACATTAATATATAATCCAAATTATTCTCATGTGAAATAATCAATCATAACTCATATTTTCTTTTTCTTTTTTTCGGTCAAAATTGCATTTTACTCCCACTTAGAATTTGCAATTGTCATGTTACATTCTCACATCCATAATTTTTAATGCATTTCCATCTCCAATATTTAATTTTAATTTTATCAAAATCTTCATTCCACTATGTCTAATCCTACAACAATACCAGATACCATACAGAAACTTTTTAGGGGGCATTTCAAGTCTATAGGCCAATCCAACCAACGACGAAATAAGATTTGATTTGATAATATATTATCTACTTCCTCAACATATATTATATTTAAGTTCATATGACAAATTACATAATAATAAAAAATATATTACAAGTTAGGCTAAATTAAAGCCTTAAATGTTAAAATTCAAACTCAAGCCATATCTTAAACAAACTTCTTTTTTTCTCGAGTATATTTTCTAGCCTCATTCTTCTGTTAAATCCCCTCACTCAACTTATATCTTAAACAAACTCATATTTTTCAAGCCTCGTACTTCAATTTATATCTATATCCCCTTATATTTCCAACCGACCTTTACAAGTGAATATTTAAGCTTGGATAAATAGACATGATTTTAAGATTTTTGCTTTTTTATATATTACAAGTATTTCCATTCTATTTACAGTACTGAAGATGACATTCAGATAAGGTCTAGGATCTTCAATCACTATGAAGTATATAACAAATGACTGGCCTTTATATATAAACATATATTGCAAACTTGGAAGTTAATAAAATAAAAGGCTTTTGTGAAACCGATGCTGAAAGTTTATGATCATGTTGTTGCATAATAATGACAATCAAAAAGCACACATCTTAAAACAATTTGGCCTTTCATTGGCTCTTCCATACCAAAAACACTGAACAAATACAACATGAAACCTAATTAATTAGAATCTTCCATCCTCATTTTGATTAGACAACAATAAGACAAGTTGTACGTAAAAACTGTGAAGTCTCAACGCCTCCACATTCCTCGTCCACGGCCACACCCCCTGCCAGCCATGGCACTAGCAGCAGCTTCTCCCTGTGCACTCTCCGACTGTAACATTACAGCATACGACATCAGCGAAAGAGCCGTACGGCAGTGGAGATGCTTTTGCCACACATTAATTCTAACAAGTAGTTCAGCTAAAATGGACATAATGTAGGTCACAATGCATCATATTAATAACATTAAGCCTTTGTTATTTGTTTAGGAACAAGCGGTAGTGCGGGAAATAAGAAAGAAAATAGTTACATTGCCATTTTCTGCCCATCTTCACAAAAATCAATCATTTTAAATCGAAAATACAACTGAAAGGAATATGTATCATTTATACTCGTACATACATATAATGTAAAGACAATTAGCTAAACAAAAATGATAAAAACATTCTCACTCATATTACTTTTTGCCAGAAGCAGGTGGGAGTGGCTGAGCGGAGAAAAGTATGGCTATTCTATAGATGTTGATATATAAAGCATCGACATATTTGTTATTTCAATCAATGACACTGTATGGATTCCCGTGATTCAATATAATATTCAAATTAAAAATTTGTCGTTTCTACTATAGCGATAAGTACTAATGATGATTATACCAAATTATGATCATCAGAACTCACTTAACTTGAAACACCCAATCACTATTCCCCAAATCCCAAGAGTTTTGAGTCTCAATCCCTCAAAACTGTGACGACAAATGAGATTCCTCTAAATCTATCACAATTTTCTCTCAGAAATTAATAAGCCCTAATGCACGATAAAGCAAATGACAGCAAACACATGAAACGAGGACAAAGGGGAACAAGAAGAAAATGATCATTGAGTAGAAATTTCAATCACTGAACTCCAGATTTGGTCAATCCTACTGAAGGACATAGGTATGAAATGGATCCCTAAATACTTGAGAGGCATTTATAGTTATCCTCAGGAACACGATCAGAGATTGCTTTAATAGTGTCATGGGTTTTGAGAACTCTAAACTACACTGGGGAATTGGATAAGTGATCTTTATAGGCTATCTTCTTGCCTATGATTTGAGGCAGAGTTCATGGCAGTAATTGAAGAAAGAAGCATTGTGATCAAAGGTTAGTTTTTGTAGTAGGATTCCACTATCTGAGCATGAGAGTGCAATCTATCTAACCAAAAGTTGGATATTTCATGAGGAACAGATATATTTATGTCAAATATTCCTTTCAAGTTTCACTAGTTCAAACATGGCTTTGGTTGGTTCCAGCAGCTTGCGACCATCCTAAGGGAATATCTTTGAAGGTGAGCATCAACTTTCAAGAGACCTATAATAATAATGAGGTTAGAGATTTTAAACCAAGGAGAATCATTGTCAGTGATTGAAAATTCAATCTCAGTAACTATCACCACTTTTCTTTATTTTTCCTCTTTTGAGGTCAGTTGACACTTCAAGCTCCATAATTTTAGTAATATTAAGACTTGATACTCATGATGGACAATTTTGCAAGAGCAAAAGGAAAAGACACATAAAATGAGATTTCTAATGTAGCAAAAGGACCAGACTTTTGAGTTTGGGACCAAAACTTAAACTGCAACTTTAATCTACTTATCATAAACAAATTTCTCATTGCCTCTATTAAGGTATAACGAAACCAATTACTCATGAGCTACTTGAGCTAAGCTCTATGAATTCTTCAAGTACCACTTGTTCATTGTTAGCCTCAAACTCCAGTATACTCACTCAAGAGGCTTGCAAGCCTAGAACCTCTGGAATTTTTAATTACTTCAGATATTAAATACATACATAAATTAAATATTCTAGTAATTAGCATTTTCTCAAGTTTTAAGTTTGGAAATCGAACTCAAGCTAAGTTCAGTGTTAAGCTCAACGTTTGAGTATAATGATTGAGCTAATTCAATCAGGCTCCCGGACTAAGGATTTACAACCTCATTTTATCTTATCAAGTGATTCAGGAATGAAAATGGTCTTCCTAAATTATGAGGCTTGATTTAATAAGGGTTTGGGATTTAGAAAAATTCCAAATGCCACAAAATTTCATACAAAAATTTAATAATTTCTAACATAATTTGATTTTTGAGCAAGAATCAGGGCCTTTATTGCTTTTAAAGAATACACCCTTCCCCAGGAACATTCATTAACCATGAAAAAGGTCTTATTATCACAATTTGAGCCGAAGGTTAGGTCCAATAACCCATTGATAATTTGACCAACAAAACTCAATTCAGGAACAAATTCAGAAATTTTTGAAGTATTTGGTCTACAAATGCTTGAGCAATATATAATTAAATGGATCACATAAAAAGGAGCAGATAAACAACAAAACATAAAAAGCATGCATACAGTTTCCGAGACAGGGAGCATGGTATTACCTTGGGATTCTTTACAGTCTCATCCACACTTAGAATAAGACAAGCAGCCTCAGTAGCAGCGTTTATGGCATTGCTCTGTGGGCACATTTTTTATACAAAATGCAAAATTTGTTGAAATAGATATTAGCAAATTAAAAGGTATACCATTATATAAGAAAATATCAGTTGGTAATCAGTCAAGCCACCTTTACAACTGATGGCTCCCAGACAAAGTTTGAAAATGAGTCTGCTATTCCACCAGTGTTGATGTCCACTCCGTAAGAAGCACCCTCGCCTGCCCAGAAACAACAGTTAAAAGAGAACCTCTCATTGATAAAATGGGTAGAAAATGACTTAGAAAAATAAATAAATAAATAAAAACTTAGTAAACGAAGGTTAACCAGATGGAAGCGCATGCTTCTGCCTTAATTTGTTCAGCACATCAGTAGCATCAAATCCAGCATTGTCGCACAGTTGCCGTGGGATAACCTGCAGATTAAAGGATACAGCATAAAGATGTCATATATCTGCAGATGAAAAGATAAATGCAAAGGGTTCATTTTGATAGAGCATTTCAAGGCAAAGTTAAATATGCGGCCTTCCTAAAACAATTGTCTTTAAGGAAAATATATATGTTGTGTTCATGTATCACAAGGTGTTATGCTATGGCTGCAAGATATAATGAATGCATATGCAAAAAATTTTATATAATAACAAAGGCAAATTTTCAAAATCTGCCCAAACACATTAAAAACATGTTTCTGCCGTAGTTGTTCACCCAACAGGCTCTTGTTTAGACATGAAAGGATTAAAGTTGTTTATCTAATTGACAAGGTTCAGCAAAATTAAAAAGCAAACATTAGCCGAAAGCAGTATTTAAGCATGTTGACATATGCGAATGCAAGTCCAGGTACATATACTTTTTCATACAAATTTTGAATAACTTAAATAAGTTTCCTCCAAGAAAAACATAATTTCATCTCGAATCATAGTAAATTACATTAAGACCACATTGAAATCAGATTAAATTCAATTTCCATTTCACCTAACCAAAAACCTTTATAGGTAACTCCCATTAATTTAACCATTAGGGGGGGAGGTAATAGAACATACCTCAAGAGCTTTTGCATAAGAATTAATAAAAAGTTGCGACTTCCCAGCTATTGTGCGTGCATGCTGCCTCAAGTATCGACTTATCTCCATCTTCCACCAAAGGCAAGTTTTAAATATCAAGATCCAAAATTATCTTAAAAATGATTACAAGTTTCGGTAGTTATTATAAATACATACATCTATTGCACCACCTCCAGCAACTACTGTAGAGTTCTTCAGAGCTCTTCTAACAATCATAATTGCATCATGCAAGCTCCTCTCAGCTTCTTCAATGAACTGAAAATAATTCAGTCTCTAGCATCAGAATGAGAAGTGGTAAACATTAAGAAAAAGAACTCATCAAGATATGGAAAACCTGATCAGCTCCACCACGAAGAACTATAGTGGCCGTCCGTCCTGATGGGCAACCGCTGAATATATTAAACCTCTCATTTCCAACTTGCTTTTCCTCAAAAACTTCACATGTCCCTAGAACCTTCAAATCAAAGAGATTTAAATTCAAGAAGTTCGAAAGTAGGAAATTGAAGAGTTTTTGACAGTAAGCAGGAAACTGAAAAGGATGGCTGCATTCCAAACAAAAAAAATATAATGTGCATAGCAACCTCATCAATTATATTGTTAACTGATGTCTGTACAGTTCTACCAGTTGCAGCAGCAACCCGCTGAAGGTCTTCCTCAGCTACACGACCAGCACAGAAAATATCTCTATCTGCAAAATACTGTCAACACACACAGATTCATATCAATAAAACTTGATATATATATATATATATATAGGTGTATGTATGTATACATATGAGAGAGAGAGAGAGAGAGAGAGAGAGAGAGAGAGAGAGAGAGAGAGCAACAAAACATGATTTACTAAATGCATCACTTTCTCGGCAAAACTATCAATAAAATAACATAGCAGAAGTAACTAAGTGGTCATAAACGAATTATAAAGTATCAAATATCAACATAAGACATTTTTTTTGACAAACCCACCACAAACACTCATAAAAGTAATGAAGGAAGAAGAGAAAAACGGGCATATGTCTCTCAGTCTCTTTTTTTTTTTTTTTTGGGGGGGGGGGGATTTGACAACCATAACCATATATTAACTCAAGCTAGTCACGAATTAACCATAGAAGTACAGATAAGTTGGTTACCAATAGAAAAAGAGACAGACAGAAAGAAAAATGTCACATTTACATTTAAGGCAAAATCTCAGACCTGTGTTGCCAGATCCCCAATAGCCAACCGTGAAAGAACAACTTTTGCACCACTTTTCACACATTTATCCAACTTGTCATAAATGATATTCCATTCTGCATCAACAATTGATTGATATTGTAATGGATCCGAAAGTCTGTAGCATATAAAACAAGGTAGAGTCAATCGCCACCTATTAACAAAGTAATTCAAATCAAAGACAGAAATATTCCCTACCTTATCTCAGCATTTTCCTTCTCAGATTTCAGTTCCAACTCAATGTTCAACAGAAGTATCTTGGGATTCAGAAACTTTTTTGGTTGCTGCTCAAAACCCGCATATGAAAATGTCTTTTTAAAGGCAACACCATTAACCAAAAAGGAGTCCCGCATATTGCCACCTGGAACCTGTAAAAAGAACAAAAAACTAATCAATTTGTTATTTAACACAACTATATTTAATACAAGGAGCAAACAGAAAAATTTAGACAGGAATTTTATTAGCATCATTGTCCGAAGGAATCTCATTTTAGAGGCAATGCCAGACTCTTGCCACCCACATTGGATTCATAATTTGACATTACTTAATAAATTCATGGACCAGATACTCTGCTGCTGCCCCCCCAATGAATATACTATAGTATTATTGAATACCCAAAATTAACTTCCAAAATCGAAAGAAATAGGGAATCAGCTAGCCCAATAACTTTAGCCATAATCAAAATAGAGTTAATATAACTTCAAGTTCCTTAACTTGGTAATTAAGTCCACTTTGGTACTAGTACAATCTTTTTTGGTCCACTTTGGTACTTGCTATTGGCAAATGTAAAAGTTTGATGATGTGGCACTATGATCATCAAACTTTTACATTTGCCAAGTGCAAGGACCAAAATGGACCTAGTTGCCAAGTTCAGTACCAAAGTGGACCCAATTGCCAGGTTCAGAGACTAAAAGTTACATTAACCCATTAAAATAAAATGGTGTCCTAATTGTAATATGGATTTTTACAAGCTAGCCTTCTTATCCTTTGATATGAAGGCTACCTTCCAATGTACAGTTCTAAAAGCTATCACAAATTTTAACTTTTTTTCTCCAAAAGTTAACTTCTCCAGATTTTGGACCATATACAAGGTTCTCCAAAAGAATAGGCTAAAATTGATGCCGCCTCATTTCCTAAAGATACCACTGCAAAACTTAGACTAACATGATAGTAAAAAATCACTGGATGAGAATCTACGTGTAAAAAACAGTCTAGTGCTATACTCAGCTAGAACAGTAACATAGTTCAATATAACATGCACTGGATTGAAAATGTATCATTTTGCAGATATCAGAAAGTATATGATCCTTCCTCAAAGATCCAAGCATAAATATCAGAAAAGGAGGAAAAAGGCTAAAAAGGTTGAAAACTAAGCATTAAAAACAACAGTCTAACTTATGGGATAGGGAACTCTCTGGAAGATCCAGTACAAATATCAGAAAAAGGAATAGGTTAAAAAGGTTGAAAATGGGGCATGAAAAATAGCAGTCTACCTTCTTAATTCCAATCATATTCAACCTATCATCATTGCCAATAGCGATAACAGCATTCACAACCATTGATGCAAAGAACTCCTTTTCCCCGCCAATGAGTTTTGAAGAGAGAGTTGTTGCAGCACATTTAGCTAATAAGCTTTTCTTCTCTTCTAGACTTTTGCCCTCTATGCTAACAGCTAGTTCTTTGATCTTCTCAATAGCCTGTCCATTGAATACAAGATGCAGCATAAAATAGAAGCATAAAGATCATAGCAACATCTAAACCATGATAAGACGGGAAAAAACACAAACTCACCAAATAGCAAGCAGTTCGATAGCTCCGAATTAGATTTTGAGGGTGGACTCCATCCTCAACAAAAGGCTTGGCCTCTTTTAAAAACTCTCCTGCTAGTAGTACAACAGTTGTAGTTCCATCACCAACCTGCAAACTTCACACCAAAAAGAAGCTCTCCAAATCATCTAAATGCAATGAAAAAAATACTGGATCTTGATAACGTCAATTTCATTTACGAGATTAGTTACGTCGAACAGACTAAAAAAATTAAAATCTCAGTTCAGTAATGGAAAACGTGGAACTATTAAACCATACTTTAACTGAAATTGAGAAAAGTTTCGGAACCAACAACAGAAAGTAGAAATAGAAGGAGGGAGAAGGTGACCTCGGAGTCCTGAGACTTGGCGATATCGACGAGGATCTTTGCGGCGGGGTGGACAATATCGAGAAGCTTCATGATGGTAGCCCCGTCGTTGGAAATGGTGACGTTCCCCTTGTCATCGTGAATGAGCTTGTCCATACCCCTGGGACCCAAGGTTGTTCTAACCACGTCAGCGACGGCGGTGCAAGCGTTTATGTTGCTCACTAGCTGCGCCTTGCCCTGGGACGTATCGGTCCCTTCTTTTAAAAGAATAATTTGCGGTTGCTGCGAACAGGGGAAAACAAAAAGAGAAACAGATTAGTAGCAGTTCAGAAAAAAAAAAAAAAAAAAGATGCAAGATGTTACCAAAAAGCACGTATGAAATGAGGGAAAAGGAGTGTAAAGTTACCAGCATGGCTGCCATTGTTGCTAGGGTTTTGCTTGCTGGTTTTAGGGGAAGAAATGAGCAAAGCGTGAGAGTGAGGGAGAATGTTCTGGTTTTGTTCGCAAGTATTTCTTCGGTATTCTAGGGGTTAATGTTGTAAGTTTGAGAATGGGAGGGCTGAAATGAAATGAATTTCAAATTGGACTCCACATTGGGCCTGGAATTTATGAAATTACTAGAACTACCCTTTCAATTCTTTTAAATGAGTGGATATCTTTTCATTTTGGTTTAGTGCACGATTTGAAATATAAATTATACTTTTCTTTTTCATGTTGATACCTAAATTATATTAGGTTTACTCAATTAACTTCAAAAAGTTTACATGCTTGAAAAAAAGTTTCCAACCAATTATACCTTGACATGTCATATGCAATTAAAAAGTTCTTAAAATTCTTTCATTTTCTTTTCCTTTTTACATTATTTCCTTCTTTTTTTCCTTTTTTCCTTTTTGTCCTTCTTCTCATTTCTTTCTTCTTCCCAAAAATTCCAAATCACTCTCTCTCGGTAAAAGAATACCACAAAATCCCTTATATCTTAATTTATATTTTTAGTCCATTTATTAAAAAAAGACAAATTGGTTTTTGCATGTTAGATGAGTGAGTAAAACAGTTCCATCGTGTTTTAGGTAAAAAGACCTCTCAAGTCCCTCTCAATTTTAAAATTGATCAAATTAGTCCCTCTCAAAAAATTTGGAGTCATTTAATCCTTGTCAATTTTGAAATGAGTAAGTATGGACAATTATTCACGTCAGAAATGTCTTCCATCAATTGTACATAATTTTATTTAGTATAATAACATATTTAGAATTTTTACCTTAATTCTAAAAATACAACAAATTTAACCTCAATATTCACAGATTTATACAAATGTTGCGAGATAAAATTGTTAAATTAGGACCAAATTGATGAAATATATAAACTTTGAGGGTTAATTTTGTTATTACATCAATCAAAATCATGTACAATTGATGGAAAAAATTAACGTCTTGATTAATTATCTTTAGTTGCTCACTTTCAAAATTGACAAAGATTAAATTGCTTTGATTTTTTTAGAGAGATTGTGGCGCCACAAATCCGGTTGGGACAGTCTAACCTGAATCTAAAACGTCACATTAGTCACTAAGGTGACTCAAAACACATCACAATATTTACACGCACAAATAATTTTTTCCTACTTATCTGATCGATAACGAAAGTCATAAACATGCAATTAAGTCATACATAATCATGAATAAACAAACAAACTTAGTTACATGCTTTAACTAACATAAATCATTCAAATTGTAGTGAGGGCAAAATTGTTATTTCACATCTAGTATTCGAACACACATATAACAACAATCTTAGAAATACATTTTAGTTCTAGAATCCTTTTAGAAACATTGTTGAAAGAATCAGTTAAATCCAATTAACAATTCTCCATTAATTTTAAAAACAAGTTTTTTAGGGACCAAATTGAAAAAGTGAAAAAATATTGGAAATAACTATATTAAAAAATTATCTTTGAATTTATGAAATTATACATCTAAATCTTAGGTATGTACATTTTCAAAACATTTTTTAGCCTTTTGGAATCCAATTGCATTACTTAAAACTTAGGACTAAATTGTAATGTAAAAAAATAAACCATGAACGAATAGTATGTCACATTGTGACGACGCGATCACTACATCACAATGTGATCTTAAGGAGGCCCCTCGACTCAACGATGCAACTTAGGGCATCTTGATGCCGATCCCTCGTTGCAATAACATTCGAACGTCGTTGGGACGTCGCCTGCAATTTCTGTAGAAATAGCCCAGTAACTTGTAATTTCTAACTTTGGTCACTCCCAAACATACTATTTCGTGCATTTTGGCCTATTTCTCATTTCTAAAAAGTCATATTTCTTACAAACACCATTTAAAACATGCTTAAACATACCATAACGCATAATAGCATAATTTAGCACTTCAAATCCTCAATTCATACTAGCATACAAGCTTTAACTTGCAAATCATTCACACTACCTACCAAATCAACATATCATGATTTTCTAAGGCTCCTACATGTTCAAATTAATTCATTTGATCATTTTAGACATGCCAAAATTTCCAGTATTCTATTTTATCCTTTTTAGCACTTTTTAACCATATTCCATGCCTTTTAAACACTTGAACTTTGATTAAACATAACATTCATCATCAATAATATTCTCAAGCACCCTAAAATCATAAATCAATGTTCAAAATCCTTATTAAAAGTCTAAAAGTCTAGTCCAACATAATAACCCACATTGCCTTTATTCAAATAGTTCAGAATCATTATAACATACTAAAATTTTAAGATATTATCGGTGAAAAAATAAATTGAAGGAAGTTAACTTGAATGTGGGTTGAGGATTTTGCTTAAGAACAAGCAAACGCTAAGTGTGAGGATATTTGATAAGTGCTAAAAGTAACATGTTTTAATCTCATTCTTAATGCGTTTTAGGTGATTATTCGATGTTAATGATGAATTTTATGCTCCTAATCCTTTAAATTCATGTTTTTATACCTAGGAGAGCATTTGGGAGCAAAAGGAGTGAAAAATGAGCGAAAATCAGAAAATCAGAATGAGTTATAGGAACCACATGGGCTAACCCTTCCACACAGCCATATAAGTCGTACGGGCTACCACACGGTCATATTGTAGGTCATGTCGTTTATATAGGATTGCTCACCAAACTTTGCAAAAATATGATTTTAGGTTTTTCGGGCATTAATATGACAAAAAAAAGAAGATATAAGTGCGTCATCATAGAATATTTAAGAAAATAACTTGAAAAACACCATTTTGTCAAGATTGAAGATTCCCATTTGATTTCTTAGGAGATTATCATGAGTTCCTTTGTTTCTTTCAGTTATACTGTCTCTTGGATGTTTTTATTTGCAAGCATGAACTAATTTTCTAAATGCCGAGGGAGATGAACCCTATGATGAATTTTGTCGTTTGATTTATATTTTACGCAATAAATTCTTGGATCTTATTCTCAATTATATGTGCTTAATTCTTGGTTTGATATTTCTAGATTATATTCTTAAAATTGAGTGGAGTTGCATGCAATCTTAGAAATAGGACGACATAAATCTACCGGATTAGAATCAAATCTAATAGGGGAATCCATAGATCAAGTTAATGCGATGATAGGGGTTTTAATTAGAAAGAAATTTCAATTAATCAACCTAGAGTCAGTTGTTCTTACTCTCGAATAAGATATTAGCATAATTTAGGGATTTCTATGGATCAAGATACTAAGTAAAGAAATTACATAATTTAGATTGATAATAACAGATGAAATCTAGGTGAATTCTTTCCCCGGTATTATTTTTCTTCTTTGTTTTTAATAAATTATTTTCTTGTTTTGTTCTTTATCGTGTTCGTTAGTTAATTAATTTAGTTAATTTTAGTTTTAATCAATCAACCAAATTTATCGGTTAAATAATAGAAAGACGATAATTACTAGTACTTTTAGTTTTCGTGGGAACAATGTAACACCCCAACCCGGCCCTAAAACACCACGGCCGAATCGGAATGCTACTGTAAAAGTGAAAATAATTCTATTTTGAAGGTGAAAATAATGTTTAAATTCTAACAGAAATATTACGCTTAGAAAGGGGTTTGTCATTTAGAAATAGCAGTTTGCTGACGAACAAACTTACAGGTTTGAGTAAAGTCCGATTCGTTATTCATGCTTGAGTATCAAGGAAAACGTTTGTTTAAAAGCGACCCAAAATTTAAACTAAACTTCAAAATATCTTAAAAACCACTTTTAATTAATTAACTGATAGTTTAGAACCATAATATCCCAAAATATTTAAAATGGCCTTATTACAATAAAAATATCCCAAATAGTAATTAAAAAGTTTAGAATATACGAAGTGCACGAAAACAAAAGCTCTCCTCGTGATGGCCACCTCAAATCCACTCCAACTCGGTCCAAAGAGTTACGGATTACCTACATTGTTAGAAAACTAGGGTGAGTCACTAGACTCAGTGTGCGATTAATCCACATGATTCCACAAATGGGCTTGACCTCAAATCCACATTAAAACAATATACCACGCTTATTGATGCAATATGTTAACCTAACCCAGCCTAGAATCCATCCGCTACACACCACCCGTATATCCATCCTCAAACACACCTGGGGATTACTAAATCGACCCTCCATCCGCTACACACCTCTTTGGTAGTCTATGCCGACGGACACACTGCTCAAAGTCCACTTAGTGGTCTAGCCACTGATCCACATGATTAAATCACAAGTATCCATGATGAGACTCAAAGTCATCATCAATCCACAATGAGGCTCGAGGCCATCATTAATCGTGACAGAGTCACCCACGTACATAAATGTACACACTTCCCCTTTATTCAATATATATCCCGAACCCATGCACATACAGTATAATATGATGAAATGGCAATATAATAAAATATAAACACATCCAGACATGCGTATATAACATGCTTTCATACATCTACAATTATTAACCACAACCTCGACATAGGCAGTAGGCTAACCTGGTTTCAGATTACCCAACATGGGTGCCACATCTCCGCAGCCACTATTGGCTACCATACATGATACATATATTTTATTAAAACAACTATGGAAACAGTGTGATAATTACACACCTGATAACACGTAATACCACGCCCTCTATGTCGACACTATCGCTAATCAACATTACTACTATTTGCCTATGATCCTGCTCCGAAGCTGGCCTACACCCCGGTAGCCAATCTCGAACCACTGAAACTGACTACTTCTTGATTTTAGGGGTAGGGACTACGTGTCCAACCCCTTTCTCTCTTTGGCTGGTACTCGAATCCATAAGATATAATCTTGGTCAGAAAACCCGGTTAACAAGTTAAATCAGATCTAAACGAAACTAAATAATATCTTAATCGAATATCCTTACCTGGAATTGACAAAACCCGGAGAGTCTATACTTGAACCAAGAGATCGTCGAAATTCCTACATGAATCAATGTCAGATTCGGCCTAACACCTATAGCCCAAACGAAGTGACCTTCGGCCAAACCAAAAGGGTATATCCATCTTACCATGGATAATCAAAACCCGAAAGATCCTTAATGCTTCTCACGCTGGCTTCAAACGAAAGAGACACGAAGTCAAGGCCTTATATAGATTCAGCTATACCCAAGAACCAAAGTCAGGCTTTTGGTTTCAACAACCAAAGAAAGAAAAGAAAAAGGATTTAAAAGAACAAGAACCTTTACCACTACTACAACCCGATTGAGCGATTTGGCCAAAAATAAATGACGGCACCTCCCCTAAAGATAAACAATCGAAAAGAGTCGCCACTCAAGAGAGATTCAGCTTTGAAGAATAACAAACAATGAAGGAAAAGAATGAATGGAGATGGCTAAAAGGTTTGGCTATGGTTTCACAAATGGGAAGAGTTCATTTGGCTACACCCAACAAAGAAACAAATGGGTTGTTTGGCTTTTGAGAGTGAAGTAATTGGTGAAAAAGAGGAAGAGAGGGTTGAGGTTTGAGAGGTTTCGGCTATGGGGAAAGTGAAGGGTATATTTTGGCTTTTAGAGAGTGAATAGAAAAGAGGAGAAAGAGTTGCAAAGAAAAGAGCAAAAATGCACAAATGGTCTCTCACTTTCGGCTTTTGAAGATGAGAAGAAAAAAATGAATAAAAGTGACCCTAATGGTTTTCTAAGTTTCAGTTATGAGTCAAAAAGAGAGAAAGAGAGTTGACATAAGTGTTTTTCAGCACCAGAGAGGATGAGAAAAAAGAAAAAAAAGACCAAATTTCGGCACTACACTATACACTAGCACCCAATTTCGGCACCCTCACCTTAAGATCAAAACCGAATGTTCCCTCCTCTCAACCCCTCAAAATTTCGGCTAACACCCACCTAGCCAACACCAACCACAATTTCCTCCTTAACTCCCTCTACATCACCCATTCAAATGAGTTTGAAACATTCAAACTCCACAAATAGCTCTCCACCATCTATTCAAAATGTTTCACCCATTCAAACCTCCACCTTCCAAGTGCCCTTGCTGAATCCATTACCTCCTCCCCTCTTGACGCAAAATGCAACCCAAAATATTGTCCATGTTGCTCGAACCTTCTCCCCCTTAGAGCTCCCATTGACGCAACTCCCTTGCACCCTAGATGACATCTCCTTGCCACTCCACCACTTCTCTTGTTGTGTCCTTAATCACCACTTAGAATCCTTTAAGGCCTAGCTCCACTAGCTCTCCCTTAAAGACTTCAAACCTAAAATTTTCACTAAGGCTCCCACCTAACCCAAAGGTTTCCCGAAGCCCCCAAACACACTCAACAGTCATGCCACACACAAGAACACATAGATACAAAATAAAATGCGAGACCCCTAAATCCCGGATGTTACAGTTCTACCCCCTTAAATAAATTTCGGCCTCAAAATTACCTGGTCAAAACAAATGAGGGTATTGCTGACGCATCGCCTCCTCCGGCTCCCACGAAGCTTCCTCTAAACCATGGTTCCGCCACAATACCTTGACTAGAGGAACTGATTTCTTTCGCAGCACCTTCACATCTCGTTCCAAAATCTGAATTGGCTCCTCTTCATAGGACAGGTCTGACTTTAACTCAACTTCCTCTACTGACACTACGTGAGACGGACCCGATCGGTAACGTCTTAGCATCGAGACGCGGAACATATCGTGTAACACCCCAAACCCGGCCCATTTGTTATGACCGAATTTGAAATGCCACTGCGGAAAAACGCTTGAAAAACTTTTATCTTAAAGTTAAAAACATAAAATTTGTTGTCTTTACAAAATCATTGTGTAATTAAAGTTCCAAATAAAATTAAGTTGTTTAAAATAAAACATTTTCAAATAATAATATAATCGACAATCCAACTTTAAACATAATAAAAGTCCTTAAATACTTAAAATGGCCCTTATTACAAAAATTAAATGCTTTAAATACTGAAACATAAATTGTATAAAGAGAATCCATTTCTGCATGGGCCACCTTGTATCCACTCCAACCCGGTCCGAGCATCGCACATCACTGTAAGGTTTGATAAAAATTGGGTGAGTCTAATGACTCGGTGTGTAATTAATCCATTGAATTCCACCCACATGTTAACCACATATTAACCATATATCGATATTAATGCAACATTATTCACATAATTTCACTTATTGGGCTTGGCCCATATCCACATCACATAGAGTTCACATATTGGGCTTGGCCCATAACCATATCACATATCAGATAATAAGATAACTTAACCACATGAGTCCACATATTGGGCTTGGCCCATAACCACATTAATCCACATATCATATTGGGCTTGGCCCATTTCACACATATTCACATACAAAATTATGCAATTATAAAGCCCAACCCAACTAGGGTCCATCCTCTACACACCCGTATCCAAATTTACCACACACCGGGGATTATTAAATCACCCTCTCCTTTTACTCCAATAAGGCAACAAATGCCGCCCACGCGAACTTAATCGCAAATAATCCACAACGTGACCTCGGTCAACGTCAATCCACGATGTAGCAGTAGCTATCATCAAAACCACGATGAGCACAAAGCCATCATTAACCACGATATGGCACATAGCCTATATCAATCACGATGAGGCACGAGCCATTCATCAAACCACGCACTCAAGTACACCGTCCTTCTTTCATATCCCACCCATGCACATGCAACATAAAATAGTGCCATGCATGTACATGTTATTTCGCATATAATCACATATTCATATTAAAAATCACTTTTTAATGATTTGGTACTTACGAATTATCGACATACCCTTGAGGGTATCCATACCACTATTTCCATTACACAAGTTAGCACATAATTAATACATACAAATATAACACAAAAACCCGGAAAGCGGTAGGCTAACTACACACTGTCTATTAGTGAAATCCGAACTACTCGAATCTAACACGATCTCAAACGTGGTGTTTCCCTCTCTTAAAGTCGATTTGGTCTCCTACCAAATCCGAATCACACTGAGTTCCCTTCCTTTAGCTACACAAAAGAACACCATTTATGGCACTAAGAACATTCTACCAACAACATAACTTAATCCAAATAACCTTAGGCTTCCTCAACCAACTTTAAGAGTATAGAATCCTTACCACTTGACTTTCCAACTTCGATTTGCTAAAGGAATGGCTTAAATCGATTGCTTCGAAATCTCAATGAGCCCAAGAGAATAATCGAATCCTAAAATGGTTAGAACCTTGCAAAACAATGCCCAAAGGTTCGACCTTTGTCCATAAGAAAACATCACGTAAACGAGAAAGAAAAGAAAGAAAACGTCCATGAACACTTACCCTTTTATCCAAAATCAATAAGAAAACCAAGGAGAGTCTACCCTTGAATATTCGCCAAAACAAAGACTAAAAGAGAGGAAGAAGGTTCGACTATGGTTGAGTTGTATTAACAACAAGGATTCAATTAAAGTTGAGAAAGAGAAAGGAAAACAAAAGAAGAAGATGGAAGAGATTTCAATGGAAAAGAAATGTTTATGGCTTAAAATAAAAGAAAGTAAAGAGAGATGGAGAGATGGAAGTTTTAGCCAAGAGAGAATAGGAGGAAAATGTGATTTGAACAATATTGAAAGAAAGAAAAAGATGTGGGAGAGATTCGCCAAACACTTCTTTGCTAAAAAGAAAGTGCACAAAATGCACAAATATAGATTATAGTTTCGGTTTCAAAAGAGCAAATGAAAGAAAGGAAAATGGTATCATTTGATTCAACAAAAGAGGCTAAAATTAAAAGCAAATTGCACCAAAATGCACAAGACTTATTCGCCAAAGAGGAGAGCTTTGGGAGGAAAAGAAAATGCCAAAGATACACAAAATGCTAAAATGACTAACCAATTCCTCCCAAACTACCTATCAAAATTTGGCCACCCCTAGCCTTACATGCCATCCACATACATGGTCTCCCAAGTCAAATCTATCCACCCAACACTTTCCAAAACCAAGTCCTTATATCATGCCTTATGCTCTCCCAACCTTCCTTTAGTTTAAGAATCTTATCCCCAATATCAAGCTTTCCTTAAACATATATTCAACTTACTAAAAGAAACAGTCCAACCTATCATGAATAAGGTTTGACCGTCCATAAATGCTATGATGCACAAAATATAAAATTCTCAAAATGCCTTCCATGTTACTCGAACCACTAACCTCAAGCACCCTCTCAAGAGCCTTAACCATCTTGCCACTTATTCCTCTTGTGATAGAATTTAATACTTAAATTAACTTAAGTGTCAAATTCACTTAATCCATTTCACTAAATATACAATACTAAGAATTATACTAACTTCATAACTAATTCCAAACCTTCACAAAACTATACTAAGCCCACAATAAAAATTATACCGAGCTAACACAAATAACAAAATGATACTCAAATTTTCCTAAAGCCCAAGGCCCAAATGGCCCAAATCTACTAGGCCCAATTTCGGGATATTACATATCGTGCATCTGCTTCAACTCAAGACAACTCCAATCGGTACCATCTTGGTCCCACACGCTTTAAAACCCGATAAGGTCCTATAAACCTGGGACTGAACTTACCCTTACGTCCGAATCTCATCACCTTTTTCCACG
Organism: Gossypium rotundifolium; assembly: GCA_025506655.1. Lineage (NCBI taxonomy): Eukaryota > Viridiplantae > Streptophyta > Magnoliopsida > Malvales > Malvaceae > Gossypium > Gossypium rotundifolium. Next base: position 64,079,123 of record CP106732.1, on the reverse strand, counting down.
GCGAAATTTTCAAGAAGACCCGATCACCCACTGCAAACTCTATCTCTTTTCGCTTAAGATCCGCGTACGATTTCTGTCTGTCTGATGCCTCCTTCAATCGAGTTCGGATTATCTTAACCTTTTCCTCTGATTCTGCCACCATTTTCGGACCTAAGACATAACGTTCACCTAGCTCAGTCCAACAGGTAGGAGTGCGACACTTCCGCCCATACAAAGCTTCATACGGCGCCATCTGAATACTAGCTTGATGACTGTTGTTGTAGGTGAACTCCGCCAAAGGTAAAAATTCTTCTCAACTACCTCTGAAATCGATGACGCATCCCCTCAACATATCTTCCAACACCTAAATTACCCTTTTCGACTACCCGTCCGTCTGCGGATGAAATGCTGTGCTAAAATCCAACCTGGTACCCAAAGCCTGATGCAACGCCCTCCAAAATCGCGATGTAAATCTAGGGTCCCTATCTGATATGATTGACACTGGTACCCCATGCAACCTCACAATTTCTGCCATATACAGCTTCGCCAACCTCTACAGTGAGTAGTCGACCCGAACTAGTATGAAATGAGTGAATTTTGTCAACCGATCCATGATCACCCATACCGAGTCTTTCTTAGTAGGCGTAAGAGGAAGCCCACTAATGAAATCCATCGTGATTCTTTCCCACTTCCACTGCGGAATCTTCACTGGTTGCAACAACCCCAAAGGCACCTAGTGTTCAGCTTTGACCTGCTGACACATCAAGCACTTACCCATGAATTTCGTAAGTTTTTGCTTCAATACAGGCCACCAGAACTGTTCCCATAGATCCCGATACATCTTACTCCCTCCAGGATGCATAGCGTAAGGGCTACTATACGATTCTCGTAGAATCTTCTGCCTTAACTTCTCATCCCTCGGTATACAAACCCTTCCACAGAAACACAATACTCCGTCACTATTCACACTATAATCCTCTATTCCCTCATCCTGTACTTACAAAAGTCGAGCACTCAGAACCTCATCCACCAACTATTTCTCTTTTACCTGACTTAACCATGTCGGTTTCACCTGTAGCTCCACTAACAAACTCCCATCGTCATAAAGGCTAAGATGAGCGAATATCGCTCTCAAGTCCGATACCACCTTCCAGCTTAACGCGTCTACCACCACATTCGCCTTACCCGAGTGGTATTCAATCGAGTAGTCGTAATCCTTCAATAGCTCCACCCACCTTCGCTGTCTCAAGTTCAGCTCCTTCTGAGTCAGCAGATACTTTAAACTCTTATGGTCAGTGTAGATCACCGACTTCTCTCCGTACAAATAATGCCTCCACACCTTCAAAGCGAAAACCACCGCAGCCAACTCTAGGTCATGAGTGAGATAGTTGACCTCATGTAGTCTTAACTACCAAGACGCATAAGCAACAACCTTCCCTTCCTACATAAGTACACAACCTAATCCCGTATGAGAAGCATCACTATACACCACAAAATCTTTCCCCGCTTCAGGCTGAATTAAAATCGAAGCCTCTGTTAAAACCCTCTTTAGCTTCTCGAAACTCTCCTGCTGCTTGTCCGTCCACACAAAAGGTACTTCCTTTCTCAACAACTTAGTCAAAGGTGTCGCTATAGAAGAGAAACCCTCGACAAACCTCCTGTAATAACCTGCTAACCTAAATAAACTCCAAATTTCTACCACAGACTTAGGTGGTTTCCATTCCAACACCGCCTCGATCTTCAGAGGATCCACTCTTATCCCCTCAGCCGACACCACATATCCCAGAAAAGTGACTTTCTTTAGCCAAAAATCGTACTTACTGAATTTGGTATACAACTTCTTCTCCCTTAAAACCTGCAACACTACTCGAAGATGCGCATCATGCTCCTCCCCTGACTTGGAATACACAAGAATGTCGTCTATGAACACCACGACGAACTGGTCTAAATAGGGTTAAAAAACTCGATTCATCATATCCATGAATGCAGTTGGTGCATTCGTCAACTCGAACGGCATTACCAGAAATTTATAGTGCCCGTATCGAGTCCGAAAAGACGTCTTATGTATATCTACTTCCTTCACCTTGAGCTAGTGATACCCCGACCTCAAATCAATCTTCAAAAAGACCGCAGCCTCTTTAAGCTGATCAAACAAGTTGTCTATCATCGGTAACGGGTACTTGTTCTTGATCGTCAGTTTATTCAACTGGCGGTAATCTATGAACATACGTATAAATCCGTCCTTCTTCTTTACAAACAACACCGGTGCTCCCCATGGAGACACACTAGGTCGAATAAACCCGCGATCCAACAACTCTTGAATTTGAGCTTTCAGTTCCACTAGCTCCTTCGGTGCCATCCTGTAAGGGGCGATAGACACCGGAGCCGTACCTGGCAGAAGCTCGATTCCAAATTCCACCTCACGATCCGGAGGCAGCCTTGGAAGTTCTTCTAAAAAAATATCTACAAATTCCTTTACCGTTCTAACCTCCCCCATAGTTGTTTCTTTAGCATCCAAAGTACTAACAAACATTAAGAAAGCCATGCACCCCTTTTCACCATCCTCTCCGCCTTAAGAGCAGACACTACATTAAACAAGTAGTCTCTCCTCTCACCTACCACTAAAATTTCATAGTCCTCAGGAGTCATCAAAGTCATGCGCTTAGCAACACAGTCCAAATTTGCACGATACCTTACTAACCAATCCATGCCTAGGATCAAGTCAAATTCTCCGAGCGGCAGCTCCATCAAGTCAGCCAAAAACACTGACCCCTGAACTTCTAAAGGCACATCTCTAAAAAGTTTATCTACCACCACCGATTGCTCTAAAGGACTAAGTACAGTCATCTCTCTAGAAGCAATATCAGGATTCACATTCAAGGTTCCAAACACCATACTAGCAATATAGGAGTGAGTCGATCCAACATCAATTAAAGCAGTAAAGGGTAACCCAAAAATGAGAAACGTACCCGTGATAACATTCGGTGTATCCCCCTCCTCACGACATTTGGTTGCGTAAACCAACCCAAGCTGTCTTATATCTGAGCTCTCAGCACCTCTACCCGATGCCCCACGACCTCGGCCCGAACCATTCCCTTCTCGATTCGAACCACGACCCCTTGATATCTGTTGACCACCCCCCCGGTCAGCACATACCCTCGACCCACCGTCTGAAGTCCTAGCCATGTCCCGAGGATGCGATTCTTAATCAGATTGTTCCTTGACCCACACCTGTAGTACTTTTTATTCTTTCTCCAAAGACTCTCCTACATGAGACCTCCCACACCGAAAGCACAATCGCTTGTGAATCGACTTCTAGTAGCTAACGTAGAAACGTGAGCAGGTCCCTCAACCCTAGGCTTTTTCTGGAAACCCCCGATGATGCTAATGGTCCATAACTTCTCTTATTTCTATATCTGTCTTTATCCCTATTTTGCCTCTCAGTTCGCTTAACCTCCTCCACTTTCCTAGCTTTTTCTACTAACATCACAAAATCCCTCTCCGTGAGGAGATATCAACACCCGCAGCTCGTCTCGCAACCCATCCTCAAATCTCACACAGCGCTCATAGTCGATTGCAACGATTCTCAAGGCGTACCGGCTCAATCGTAAAAATTTTACCTCGTACTCAGCTACTTTCTTACCCCATTGTACCAAGTTCAAGAATGCCTTTCTCTGAGCATCCACATAACTAGCTCCAACGTACTTCCCTTGGAACTTCATCTTGAAGAAATCCCAATCTATTTGATCTGCTGGAGTGCCCTGCTTGACAGTGAGCCACCACTAGTAGGCCTCATCTCGAAGTAGAGAAACTACGCCTTGACTTTCTTCATGGGTCCAAGTCATCCATGATCCTTTCAACCACCTCTAATCAATACTCAAATCACGTTTAGAGCTACTCCGAAATACCTCAAACACTTCACTCCATTAGCTCGAGTCGCCAGAATGGACTTCGAAGTCATTTGTCCTCTGCGCCCGCCACCACCACCGCTCTAGCATACGAACATCGCTTGAGACATCGTGCATCATCTCCCCGTCTCGACTCGAACTCGCCTCTGCGGTGGCGGTAGTGGTACCTTATTTCCTGACTCATGACCAGATCCTGCTGGTTCCGATACAATAGTCCTACCTCTACCACGACCACGCGTGTTACGCCCACATCCCCTAGTGCTCATATCTATTGTCATACTTTAATCTGTTTTAGAAAATTTTATGCATTAGCTTTCTTTCCACTTGTTGCTTAAAGGATAGTTTTATGACATAGAATTCTCAAGTTATTCTTTCGTCAAGCACACAAATCCCTAGAAAGTTTGTTATCCTTCTATAGTAAATATTCTAAATTCTAGTATCCACAATAGTATACCATATAACTACCCCACATAATTAATCAGAAGACTTACTTGGTGGACCTGGGCTAGGAACTCGGGTGCCATGCTTTCACAAATCTATTTCCTGTAAAATTTTTTTAAACTAATTTCGAATACACAATTTGAAAACGTTGTAGGCCTCAAACCCCCAAAGGCTAAGTTTAAAACTTGGCTCTGATATCAAATTGTAATACCTCAACCTGGCCCCAAAACACCACGGCTGAATCCAGAATGCTACTGTAAAAGTGAAAAGAATTCTGTTTTGAAGATGAAAATAATGTTTAAATTCTAACAGAAATATTACGCTTAGAAAGGGTTTGTCATTTAGAAATAGTAGGTTATTTGACGAACAAACTTACAGGTTTGAGTAAAGTCCGATTCGTTATTCATGCTTGAGTATCAAGGAAAACGTTTGTTTAAAAGCGACCCAAAATTTAAACTAAACTTCAAAATATCTTAAAAACCACTTTTAATTAATTAACTGATAGTTTAGAACCATAATATCCCAAAATATTTAAAATGGCCTTATTACAATAAAAATATCCCAAATAGTAATTAAAAAGTTTAGAATATACGAAGTGCACGAAAAATAAACAGCTCCTGCATGGGCACCTCGAATCCACTCCAACCCGGTCCAAAGAGTTACGGATTACCTGTATTGTTTGAAAACCAGGGTGAGTCACTAGACTCAATGTGCAATTAATCCACATGATTCCACAAATGGGCTTGACCCCAAATCCACATTAAAACAATATACCACGCATATTGATGCAATATGTTAACCCAACCCAGCCTAGAATCCATCCGCTACACACCACCCGTATATCCATCCTCAAACACACTTGGGGATTACTAAATCGACCCTCCATCCGCTACACACCTCTTTGGCAGTCTATGCCGACGGACACACTGCTCAAAGTCCACTTAATGGTCTAGCCATTGATCCACGTAATTAAATCACAAGTATCCACGATGAGACTCAAAGTCATCATCAATCCACAATGAGGCTCGAGGCCATCATTAATCGTGACAGAGTCACCCACGTACATAAATGTACATACTTCCCCTTTATTCAATATATATCCCGAACTCATGCACATACAGCATAATATGATGAAATGGCAATATAATAAAATATAAACACATCCAGGCATGCGTATATAACATGCTTTCATACATCCACAATTATTAACCACAACCTCGACATAGATAGTATGCTAACCTGGTTTCTGGATTACCCAACACAGGTGCCACATCTCCGCAGCCACTATTGGCTACCACACATGATACACATATTTTATTAAAATAACTAAAGAAATAATGTGATAATTACACACCTGATAACACGTAATACCACGCCCTCTATGTCGACATTATCGCTAATCGACACTACTACTATTTGCCTACGATCCTGCTCCAAAGCTGGCCCACACCCCGGTGGCTAATCCCGAACCGCTAAAACTGAATGCTTCTTGATTTTAGGGGTAGGGACTACGTGTCCAACCCCTTTCTCTCCTTGGCTGGTACTCGAATCCATAAGATATAATCTTGGTCAGAAAACCCGATTAACATGTTAAATCAGATCTAAATGAAACTAAATAATATCTTAATCGAATATCCTTACCTGAAATTGACAAAACCCGGAGAGTCTATACTTGAACCAATAGATTGTCGAAATCCCTACATGAATCAATGTCAGATTTGGCCTAACACCTATAGCCCAAACGAAGTGACCTTCGGCCGAACCAAAAGGGTATATCCATCTTACCTTGGATAATCGAAACTTGAAAGATCCTTAATGCTCCTCACGCTGGCTTCAAACGAATGAAACACGAAGTCAAGGCCTTATATAGATTCGGCCATACCCAAGAACCAAAGTCAGGTTTTTGGCTTCGGCAACCAAAGAAAGAAAAGAAAAAGGATTTAAAAGAACAAGAATCCTTACCACTACTACTAACTCGATTAAGCGATTTGGCCAAAAATAAACGACAGCACCTCCCCTAAAGATCAACAATCGAAAAGAGTCACCACTCAAGAGAGATTCGGCTTTGAAGAATAACAAACAATGAATGAAAAGAATGAATGGAGATGGCCAGAAGGTTCGGCTATGGTTTCACAAATGGGAAGAGTTCATTCGGCTATACCCAATAAAGAAACAAATGGGTTGTTTGGCTTTTAAGAGTGAAGTAATCGGTGAAAAAGAGGAAGAGTGGGTTGAGGTTTGAGAGGTTTCGGCTATGGGGAAAGTGAAGGGTATATTTCGACTTTTAGAGAGTGACTAGAAAAGAGGAGAAAGAGTTGCAAAGAAAAGAGCAATAATGCACAAATGGTCTCTCACTTTTGGCTTTTGAAGATGAGAAGAAAAAAATGAATAAAAGTGACCCTAATGGTCTTCTAAGTTTCGGCTATGAGTCAAAAAGAGAGAAAGAGAGTTGAGATGCTAAGTGTTTTTCGGTACTAGAGAGGATGAGAAGAGAGAAAAGAAAGACCAAATTTTGACACTACACTATACACTAGCACCCAATTTTGGCACCCTTACCTTAAGCTTAAAACCGAATGTTCCCCTCCTCTCAACCCCTCAAAGTTTCGGCTAACACCCACCTAGCCAACACCCTCCACGATTTCCTCCTTAACTCCCTCTACATCACCCATTCAAATGAGTTTGAAACATTTAAACTCCACAAATAGCTCTCCACCATCTATTCAAAATGTTTGGCCCATTTAAACCTCCACCTTCCAAGTGCCCTTGCTGAATCCACTACCTCATCCCTTCTTGACGCAAAATGCAACCCAAAATGCTGTTCATGTTGCTCGAACCTTCTCCCCCTTGGAGCTCCCCTTGACGCAACTCTCTTGCACCCCAGATGACGTCTCCTTGCCACTCCACCACTTCTCTTGTTATGTCCTTAATCACCACTTAGAATCCCTTAAGGCCTAGCTCTACTAGCTCTCCCTTAAAGACTTCAAACCTAAACTTTTCACTAAGGCTCCCACCTAACCCCAAGGCTTTCCGAAGCTCTCAAACACACTCAACAGTTATGCCACACACAAGAACACATAGATACAAAATAAAATGCGAGAGCCCTAAATCTCGGATGTTACAAGCGATATCTTTGCTCACCGTAGCTATACTATTAATTGATAGGTGCACTTGCCTTAGTTAGATTTTTAGTTGGTTCACGACGCATCAGATAGTTTGTCAACTTTTAATTATTTTTATTTTCATTATTTTTTTATTTTTATTTATTTAATTTTTTAGAATACCTTATTAACTATTTAATTTAATTATGGATGCAGTTGATGATAAATTTGATGATGATAGCAGTTGGGATGAGGAACACGAGATGTCTACGTGGTACGATGATGAAGAATATGAATAGGAGTATACGATCCATTGGAAATTATGGAGAACCAAAGATTGCTCATGATAGAGCTTCTCCAACGAAAAAACGAAGTAATGACCCCATTAGAAAAGGTTGTGCATTATATTCTCAACTCCTATTGTGAAGACCATTATATTGTTGTCAACCACCTTGAACCAAATTGTAAAAGTCAATAAGAGTTGGATGCAATCATGGATAAGGTACCTAGGCAAATACTTGAGTGACATTTAGGGATGTTTGGATATTCATTTAAACCTCATTGTGGCTCATATGAGATGTATTCACAATACAATGATGATGGGTACATTAACGAAACATCAAGTTGGATGAAGAGAGCCTCGACAAACCAATGAAGTTATGATGGAGAATACGATATACTTAGATATTCAACCCAACAAGAACTAGAGTTAATCATGGATGGTAAGGTATATTGGTATTTGTATGAACAACATAGGAGTAATCAAGGAAGTAAGTTGTCTTTCTCGCAATGTAAACGTTCTTACAGTGCCACTTATCATCAGTTTGAACTTAAACAATTAATGAGCTAGTATTTGCTTGCCACAATTTTGCTATGTATGCAAAATATAAAAGATAGAAACACAAAAGATATGACAGTGAAATGTGAAATTAACTTTATTTATTAATCGTTCAAATACATGGAAAAATAGTTACATGCTCACCACAATACGGACACATTTCCCAACAATCTTCCACTTGCCCTAGTGAAGTAAATGTGTCATGTTTTGCATTCTCATATCCTCGACATGTTTGTTAAAACTCCTAGTTACAAGAGTATTAGATAATGGATCCTCAAGGTTATCTTTGAAGCTACTTTCACCACATCTACAATTCTTTTGGCTAAATAAATATCTAGATGTGTGCAAAGTATAACATACATAAGGCTTTCAACTACCGAAAGATATGGAACGTTACTCATATACTCTTTTTCTTTCACTGTCTTAGGACAATCATCCAAAGAAAAATGAAAACCTGATGTAGTCGATTGAGCACCTGGCTTCACATCGGTCATTGTAAACCATTTTAGAACCTTATCGATGTATGAAGCTTGTGATAGAGCTATCGTTTTATTCTTTCGATCCCTAAGGGTTCTAATTTTAAGAATATAACTAGCTTCACTAAAATCCTTCATACTAAACTGTTGAGATAACCACAGTTTAACTGATGACAATTCTCCTACATCATTTATGATAAGTTGAATATCATCAATATAAAGAACGAAGAAGACCACCTTTTTATCCTTTATACGCTTATAAACACAAGGTTCATCAACGTTTTGCTTAAACCCAAAAGTCTTGATCATTTGATCAAATATTTTATACCATGAATAGGATGTCTGCTCCTTTCCTTTGACAACATAGCTAGTGGGTTGAGCCATGCAAATGGTCTCATCAAGGTAGTCATTCAAGAATGTTGTCTTCATATCTATTTGTCAAATCTAGTAATTTGAGAGTAGTGATAATGAATAAGAGTGTAACAACCCAATTTTGGAGCTAATCGGAATAGTGGTCTTGGGACCACTAAACTGAGGTTGATGAAAATTATTTTAGTATTATTTTATGTATTATGGTATTAATATATAGCTATATGGAAATTTTGGTGCTTTAATTCTAGTAATAGCATGTTTAATTATGAAAAAGGACTAAATCGCATAAGATGCAAAAGTCCTATTTTATAAGGTAGGGGTACCTAATAGCTATAGAATGTAATTTGGAGGATTTTAAAGTGCAAGTAGTCCATATTGAGGGTGCTATCCGGCCATAGGAAGCTAGGGGACAAGAGCATTAATTTTAGTCAATTTTGGTGACATTATATGATAAAGGATGAATAAAAAAATGCTAAAGAGGAAAGATATCATCTTTCACTATTCATTCTTCACCTCCACCGAAAATTTCAAGCTTAGAGGTTTTTGAATGCTTTAAAATTTTAGCCAAGTTATCTCCCTACAAGTAAGTGATTTTGGTGGTCTTTCTTGGTGATTTTTATGTTTTTGGAGTCCCCAAAGCTTAAGCTAGCTAAGGAGGGGACCAATTTCCAAAATGGTTGAAAGTCTAGGGACTTGCCATGAGAGTAGTTATGTTGTTAGCTGAGTTTTCATGGAAGAAAATGAATGTTAGGGAGGTGAGAAACAACTTTTGTGAAAGATGTTAGCATGGAAACACCTAAATAGGATTTGAATGCAAAGATTTAATTTGTGTCATAAATGCATGAAATAGTTGGAATTTTGAGTAGTTTTAAGAGAAATAAATGTTCAGCTAGGCTTTTTTATTGAGAAAATGTGTTAAAAAATAAATTACGAGCCTAGGGGCAAAATCGTAATTTTGCTAATGTATAAGGGCAAAATGGTCATTTTTGTACAAGTATAGAATTTGATGTATTATGATTATAGAATGATTTAAAAGAATGAATTTCATTGTTATAGATCAAGAAGAGCGCAGAATCAACCTTGACCGTGGGAAAGGAAAGGTGATCGAATAAATTACTAATTATCACGTTTTGCAACGAGGTAAGTTTATGTGTAAACAATGCATATTTTTGTAAACATTATGTTGCTAATTAGTGTATGGCATGATTGATAACATATGTGATTCTAGTGGATTGAATGATTATTGTATGAACGATGAAATAAACATATAAATGTGTAAAGACAACGCTTAATGGTGGGCTAAGTGTGATACCACCTTATTGTTTAATTACGATGGGCTATGTGTTATACCATCGTCTATTTACCATTTGGTGGGCTATGTGCATTACCACCGTAACTAATCTTTTGGTGGGCTATGTGCGATACCACCGTAACTAATATTTTGGTGGACTATGTGTAATACCACCCTAATGAAGGCCGATGGTGGGCTAAGTGCAAAACCACCGAGTAATTCGACTTAAGTGATGGAGTTAGATATAGTGATGAATTGTATTATGTGACCTTGTGATGTTAAGTGCAGGGGAACTTGTTAATAAATGTATGCGGTATGCTTGTGATATGGTTGAAATGTGGGAATGAAGTAAGTGAGTAAGCATGATCATGAATGTAGATTGTTTCTTGCTTAGTATATTAAGCTATGAAATTGTTGATTACATATTAAAATGTTATATTGTTTACATGTAAACTTACTAAGCTTAAAGCTTACTCCCCTTTCTTTCCCTTGTTTTATAGAGCTAAAGAGTCGAGCCGAGATACGTCGATAACCAAGAGTTCGCCCATACTATCTACTCACCTTGGTATATTTAGACTTAGTGATTTTGTGTTTGGCATGTATAGGGGCTAGACTAGTTAGATTATTTTGTTATTTTGGCCAAAGATATATTGGCTCTTGCTAAGACAATTATTTTGTAAATTGCCAAGGTTGATGGCTCACCTTATCATTTATGAAATTATGAGTTACTTATGGGAGTTTATATTGAAATCATGAATTGTTTATTAGTATGATGAATAAAGTTATGTGGTATGAGCTAGGGGAATGTAAAGAATTTGGCAAACAGCCTCATTCTCGTCCATATGGGTAGGCACACGGACATGTGTCTAAGCTATGTGTGACACATGGTCAGCCCACGGGCGTGCAACCTGGCCGTATGTCCCCTGTATGTTAGCATTTTAGTAAGGATAGACCACGGACTAACCACACGGGCGTGTCCAGGCCGTGTGAAATTAGTCAGTGTCGACCACGGGTGGAAGATACGGGCTTGTCTTGAGGGTACACATGCGTGTCTTATTCCACATGGGTGTGTGCCCTAACTGTGGGACTTTGGCAGAATGATGGGGTTTTTTGGCACGGTTTGGGCACAGGCGTGTGAGACTACACATGGGCGTGTGTGTCTTCTAACACGAACGTGTACTCCTTGTTTAGTTGAGAAAGAAATTTTATGGATCGTAAGAGTTTCGATATAGTTTCGAGAGCCCTCGTAGTTACAAGTAAGGTCTCGTAAGTCAAAAATAAAGTTGTTGTAGAGACTCAAGTAGAGTAGTCGCGTTGAGCCTAAGTGGCGATCAAATAGTTTTGTATGGTAACACCTCGTGCCCAATTCCTGCGAGGATTACGAGTAAAGGGTGTTACATTTAGTGGTATCAGAGCTATGGTTTAGTCAGTTCTAGGACTACCGTAGCGTGTGTAGTGGTCTAGCTATACATGCCATTAGCGTATGATGATAGTGTGGTAGCTTTTGATGATTTTAAATTTGTTCTATATAGTATATGGATCCGATCAATCAGCTGCTGATGATGTAGCTAGTAATGTGCTGGTTCCCACGCAAGGGACCGCGCCTTTGTAGAGTGAACCCGAGACTAGGGGTCAAGGAAAAGAGGCTCGGGAAGCCTTTCTTCAAATAATGAGTAACTGGTACACTGAGTATGTATAAGCAAACTATTTGATGAACTCAGCCCGTACCTGTGGCTCCCCAAGGTGTAGAAATGGTGAGGATAACTAAGCCCCTGGTAGACAAAATTTCGAAGCAAGGGGCTGAAGATTTTTGAGCTAATGTAGATGATGATCCCGAGCGGGCGGAGTTCTGGCTTGAGAACTCAATGAGGGTTTTTGATGAACTCTCCTGTACACCTGAGGAAAGCTTAAAGTGTGATATGTTTTTGCTAAGGGACTCGGCATACCACTGGTGTAAAACGTTAACCTTAGTGGTTCCTAAGGAGAGGGTAATGTGGGACTTCTTTTTGGAATAGCTCCGAAAGAAGTATATAAGTTAACGGTTTGTGGATCGAAGCGAAGGAATTTCTTGAGTTGAAGCAAGGAAAAAATAACTGTGGCGAAATATGAGCGTGAATTTGTTCGGCTCAGTAAGTACGCACAAGAATGTGTGTCCACGGAAGCTATCCTATGCAAAAGGTTCGAGGACGGGTTAAATGAGGATATCCATTTATATGTCAGAGTTCTCGAACTAAAAGAATTTGTGATGTTGGTGGATAGGGCCAGTAAGGTCGAAGAATTGAGTAAGGAAAAGGGGAAGGCCTTGAGTGAGGCCCGGGCGCGAAAAAAAACCTATGAGTAAATCTTATCAAGCTCAATCTAAGAGGTCCAAGGAAGTGAACCCTCGGGCCACTGCATCAGTCGAGTATTCGCAAAGGGATCGAGGCAACAATTACTCGGTTCAAGAGCTTAGGCCACCTCGATGGCAAGTGTGGGCAAACTGAAGTCCAAACCAGAATGCCCAAGTTGTGGCAGACATCACACTGGGGAGTGTTAGGGAAACAATCGAAATTGTTACAAATGTGGTTCCCCTGACCATTTCATCCGAAACTGCCCTGAAAGAGATGATAAAGAGAAAAAGCAAGAGGTGAGATCAAGCAATGTATCCTCTAGAGGTAGGCCACAAAAGAACTTGGGAGGTGAGACTAGTGGTAGAGGTGTATCATGAGACTCTACTATGAGGTCAGAGGGCCGGGCGCCAACAAGGACCTATGCTATTTGCGCTTGAGAAGAGGCATCATCGCCAGATGTAATAACAGGTACCTTTTCTCTTCATGACACCTTTTTTATTGCTTTGATTGACCCGGGTTGACCCATTCTTATACTTGTATAAGATTGGCATTTAGTTTGAATATGACTACTGAGTCTACTAAATTTGTGGTAAAGGTGTCCAACCCGTTAGGAAAACATGTGTTAGTGGACAAGGTGCGTAGAAACTGTCCCTTGACAATTAGGGGTCATTATTTTTCGGCAAACCTTATGTTGTTGACGTTTGATGATTTGGATTTGATTCTTGGTATGGATTGGTTGAATACCCATAGTGTTTTAGTGAATTGTGGTAGTAAATTCATTGAATTGAAATGTGAAAGTGGAGATGTTATTCGGGTTGAATCAGGTGAGTTAGATACTTTACCAATGATGATCTCTTCCTTGGTGGCTGAGAAATATTTGAGAAAAGGATGCGAGTCATATCTTACTTTTATACTGAACACTCAAGAGTTGGAAGCAAGGATTGAAACAGTGCCGGTTGTATGTGAGTATTCAGATGTATTCCCGGAAGAGTTACCTAGATTACCTCCAATTAGAGAGGTCTAGTTTGGAATTGAGTTAGTTCAGGGAATGGCACCTATTTCTATCGCCTCATATAGGATGGCGCCATTGGAGTTGAAAGAGCTGAAGGTTCAGCTACAAGAGTTGACGGATAGGGGTTTTGTAAGACCTAGCTATTCACCGTGGGGTGCCCCAGTACTCTTTGTAAAATAGAAATATGGGTTGATGAGATTGTGCATAGACTATAGACAGCTCAACAAAGTAACTGTGAAGAACAAGTATCCTTTACCGAGGATAGATGATCTATTTGATCAAATGAAGGGAGCTACGGTGTTCTCCAAGATTGACCTGAGATCCGGTTATTACTAGTTGAGGGTTATGGAGCAAGATGTTCCAAAAATAGCATTTCGGATGAGGTATGGCCATTATGAGTTTCTGGTCATGTCGTTCGGTTTAACGAATGCTCCTATGATTTTTATGGACTTAATGAATCATGTCTTCCGACCGTATTTGGACAAGTTCGTAGTTGTTTTTATTGATGACATATTGGTTTACTCCTGAGATAAGAGTGATCATGCGGAGCATATGAGGATTGTCTTACAGATTTTGAGAGACAAGCAGTTATATGCTAAATTTAGTAAGAGCGAGTTTTGGCTTCGAGAGGTTGGATTCTTAGGACACATTATGTTGGGTGAGGGTATTAGAGTTGATCCTAGAAAGGTCTCGGCTATTGTGGAGTGGAAACCGCCAAGGAACGTGTTGGAAGTTAGAAGCTTCTTGAGTTTAGCGGGTCTATAGGTGATTCGTGAAAGGATTCTCTATGATTGCTACTCGATGACGAAACTATTGCACAAGGATGTTAAGTTTGAATGAACTGAAAAATGCCAGCAGAGTTTCGAGAGATTGAAAACGTTGTTGACAGAGGCACCGATTTTGGTACAACTTGAGTCGGGAAAAGAGTTTGTAGTCTACAGTGACGCATTGTTAAATGGTCTCGGTTGTATGTTGATGCAAGAGGGTAAGGTAGTCGCTTATGCCTCGAGACAACTAAAACCGCATGAGAAGAATTACCCGACTCATGATTTGGAGTTGTCCACGATTATTTTCGTGTTGAAGATTTGGCGACATTATTTATATGGTGATAAGTGCCAAATCTTCACGGATCATAAGAGTTTGAGGTACTTGACGAATCAAAAGGAGTTAAATTTACGGCAACGACGATGGCTTGAATTATTGAAGGACTACGAGCTAGTGATCGATTACCACCCGAGAAAGCGGATGTAGTTGCGGATGCTTTAAGTAGAAAATCCTTGTATGCTTTGAGAGCCATGAGAACGAGTTTGTCATTGTCTGATGATGGTGCTATACTAGCTAAGTTGAAAGCTAGTCCACTATTCATTCAACAAATATGTAAAGCTCAAAGGAATGATAATGAGATACTAGCTAAAAGAGCTAAGTGTGAATCATGAGCTGATTCTGAATTTTGGGTAAGTTCGAATGGTTGCTTAATGTTCCATGATAGAATTTGTGTACCCAGAGACGACGAGTTGATCCAAGAAATTTTAAAAGAGGCACATAATAGTTATTTATGAGTACACCCAGGCAGTACGAACATGTACAATGATCTGAAGAAATTTTATTGGTGGTCGGGAATGAAAAAGATATCTCAGAGTATGTAACAAAATGTCTGATTTTTCAACAAGTGAAAGCTGAACATCAAGTGCCTTCGGGATTACTTCAACTAGTGATGGTTCCTGAGTGGAAGTGGGATTGGGTCACCATGGACTTCGTGACGGGGTTACCTATGACTCCGAAAAAGAAAGATACTGTGTGGGTTATCGTTGATAGATTAATGAAGTCGGCTTACTTTATACCGGTGCGTATTGATTATTCGCTAGAAAGGTTAGTTGAGTTGTATATTGCGGAGGTAGTAAGGTTACATGGAGTACTTGTATCTATTATCTCAGACAGAGACCCGAGATTTACTTCGAGGTTTTGGAAGAAGTTGCAGGAGGCCTTGGGAATAAGATTGAACTTTAGCACTGCATTCCATCCTCATACTGATGGTTAATCTGAGAGAGTGATCCAAGTTCTTGAGGATATGCTTCGATGTTGTGTGTTAGAATTCGAAGGTAATTGGGAAAGATACCTACCCTTGGTCGAATTTGCTTATAATAATAGTTATCAATCTAGCATACAAATGGCACTGTATGAAGCCTTATATGGTCGAAAATGTCGGACTCCCTTGTATTGGATCGAGCTGAGTGAGAAGCAAATTCATGGGGTTGATTTAATTAGAGAGACTGAGGAGAAAGTGAAAGTGATTTGGGATAGTCTGAAGACTGCTTCGGACCAATAAAAGTTGTATGCGGACTTGAAAAGAAAAGAAATTGAGTTTCAAGTGGGCGACAAAGTATTTCTGAAAGTGTCCCCGTGGAAGAAAATATTGACATTTGGTTAAAAGGGTAAATTGAGTCCGAGATTCATAGAGCCGTATGAGATTACCGAAAGGATTGGGCCAGTAGCATATCGATTAGCTTTACCGGTAGAGTTAGAGAAAATTCACAACGTGTTCCATGCATCGATGTTGAGGCGTTATCGCTCCTATCCTTCGCATGTGATTTCTCCAACAGAAATTGAGATACGACAGGATATGACATATAAGGAAGAGCCGATTAAAATCTTAGCTCGAGAAGTGAAACAGTTGAGGAATAAAGACATAGCCTTAGTAAAAGTGTTGTGGCAAAGACACGGTGTAGAAGAGACTACGTAGGAACCGGAAGAAACCATGGGAGAGCAATATCCAAACCTCTTTACTGGTAAGATTTTCGAGGGCGAAAATCCCTAAAAGGGGGGAGTTGTAATAGCCCAATTTGGGGCTAGTCAGAATAGTGGTCTCGAGACCACTAAACCGAGGTTGAGGAAAATTATTTTAGTATTTTTTTTGTATTATGGTATTAATATATGGCTATATGGAAATTTTGGTGCTTTAGTTCTAGCAATAGCATGTTTAATTGTAAAAAAGGACTAAATCGCATAAGATGCGAAAGTCCTATTTTATAAGGTAGGGGTACCTAATAGCTATAGAATGTAATTTGGAGGATTTTAAAGTGCAATTAGGCCATATTGAGGGTGTTAGCTGGAAATAGGAAGCTAGGGGGACAAGAACATTAATTTTAGTCAATTTTGGTGACATTAGGTGATAATGGATGAATAAAAAAATGCTAAAGAGGAAAGATATCATCTTTCACTATTCATTCTTCACCTCCACTGAAAATTTCAAGCTTAGAGGGGTTTTGAATGCTTTAAAATTTCAGCCAAGTTATCTCCCTACAAGTAAGTGATTTTAGAGGTCTTTCTTGGTGATTTTTATGTTTTTGGAGTCCCCAAAGCTTAAGCTAGCTAAGGAGGGGACCAATTTGCACTATGGTTGAAAGTCTAGGGACTTGCCATGAGAGTATTTATGTTGTTAGCTGAGTTTTCATGGAAGAAAATGAATGTTAGGGAGGTGAGAAACAACTTTTGTGAAAGGTGTTAGCATGGAAACACCTAAATAGGACTTGAATGCAAAGATTTAATTTGTGTCATAAATGCATGAAATAGTTGGAATTTTGAGTAGTTGTAAGAGAAATAAATGTTCAGCTAGGCTTGTTTATTGGGAAAATATGTTAAAATAAATAAATTACGAGACTAGGGGCAAAACTATAATTTTGCCAATGTACAAGGGCAAAATGGTCATTTTTGTACAAGTGTAGATTTGATGTATTATAATCATAGAATGATTTAAACGAATGAATTCCATTGTTGTAGATCAAGAAGAGCATGGAATTAACCTTGACCGTGGGAAAGGCAAGGTGATCGAGTAAATTATTAATTAACACGTTTTGCACTGAGGTAAGTTTATGTGTAAACAATGCATATTTTTGTAAACATTATGTTGCTAATTAGTGTATGGCATGATTGAGAACATATGTGATTCCAATGGATTGAATGATTATTGTATGAATGATGAAATAATCATATAAATGTGTAAAGACAACGCTTGATGGTGGGCTAAGTGTGATACCACCTTATTGTTTAATTACGATGGCTATGTGCGATACCATCGTCTATTTACCATTTAGTGGGCTATGTGCGTTACCACCGTAACTAATCTTTTGGTGGGCTATGTGCGATACCACCGTAACTAATCTTTTGGTGGGCTATGTGCGATACCACCTTAATGAAGGCCGATGGTGGGCTAAGTGCAAAACCACCGAGTAATTCGACTTGAGTGATGGAGTTAGATATAGTGATGAATTGTATTATGTGACCTTGTGATGCTAAGTGCAGGGGAACTTGTTAATGAATGTATGCGGTATGCTTGTGATATGGTTGAAATGTGGGAATGGAGTAAGTGAGTAAGCATGATCATGAATGTAGATTGTTTCTTGCTTAGTATATTAAGCTATAAAATTGTTGATTACATGTTAAAATGTTATATTGTTTACATGTAAACTTACTAAGTTTAAAGCTTACTCCCCTTTCTTTCCCTTGTTTTATAGAGCTAAAAAGTGGAGCCGGGATACGTCAATAATCAGGAGTCCGTCCACACTATTTGCTCACCTCGGGATATTTAGACTTAGTGATTTTGTGTTTGGCATGTATAGGGGCTAGACTAGTTAGATTATTTTTGTTATTTTGGCCAAAGATGTATTGGCTCTTGCTAAGACAATTATTTTGTAAATTACCAAGGTTGATGGGTCACCTTATCATTTATGAAATTATGAATTACTTTTGGGAGTTTATATTGAAATCATGAATTGTTTATTAGTATGATGGATAAAGTTATGTGGTATGAGCTGGCGAAAGTAAAGAACTTGGCAAACAGCCTCGTTTTCGTCCACATGGGTAGGCACACGGGCGTGTTTCTAAGCCATGTGTGACACACGGTCAGCCCACGGGCGTGCAATCTGGCCGTGTGTCCCCTGTATGTTAGCATTTTAAGTCAGGATAGACCACAGACTAACCACACGGTGTGTCCAGTGTGAAATTAGTCAGTGTCGACCACGGGTGGAAGACACTGGCATGTCTTGAGGGTACACGGGCATGTCTTATTCCACATGGGCGTGTGCCCTAGCCATGGGACTTTGGCAGAGTGATGGGGTTTTAGGCACGGTTTGGGCAATGGGCGTGTGAGACTACTAACGGGCATGTACTCCTTGTTTAGTTGAGAAAGAAATTTTATGGATCGTAGGAGTTTTCGATATAGTCTCGAGAGCCCTCGTAGTTATGTGTGAGGTCTCGTAAGTCAAAAATGAAGTTGTTGTAGAGACTCAAGTAGAGTAGTCGCGTTGAGCCTAAGTGGCGATCAAATAGTTTTGTATGGTAGCGCCTCGTGCCCGATTCTGACGGGGATTACGGGTAAGGGGTGTTACAAAGAGTATGCAGATAGACTTGAGCATGGCTACCGAAAGAAGGTCTCATTGTAATGATGCCTTCTTTCTCCGTGTAGCATTTCCCTACAAGTCTAGCTTTATGTGTTTTCACTTTCCCTTCCATATTTCTCTTCTTCTTGTAGACCCATTTACATCCTATGGGTTAAATCCCAACCGGTAAGTCTACAAGTTCCCACGCCGTATTAGATTTCATAAAATCCATCTTGGCATCCATGGCCTATTTCCAAAGCTTGGAATCGACGTCTTGCATAGCCTCCTCGTAAGTGAATGGATCATCACCCTCATGATTGGCTTCTGTATTATAAATACTACCATCATAGCTGAAGAAGCCCAGTTTCTTATAAACTTTCCCACTGCGATGGATTCCCCTATGTTGTTGATTATTTGCAGGTCTTTCTACAACTTTCTTGAGAATTGAACTTGGTGATTGTTCTACAAATCCCAAAAGTTCCTCGATCACCACTTTACTTCGAGGCTTAAAGTTATCCATGTAGCTTTCTTCAAGGAAAGTAGCATGAGTAGAAACTTGAATCGTATTATCTTTCGAATTATATAATGATCCACCCTTTGTTCCTTTCGTATATTCTACAAATATGCACAATTCTATCTATGCATCCAACTGCTTTGTATTCTTATCCAAAACATGTGTTCGAAAACATCATATCCCAAAGTGATTTAGGGTGGGTTTCTTCCCATGCCACAGTTCATAAGGTGTCTTACAACCAGACTTGGTTGGCACATCATTTAGAATATAACAAGTTGTTTGTATTGTATATCCCAGAAGGAAGTAGGGAGTGTGAATAGCTTAACATTGAATGAACCATGTCAAGAAAGGTTATATTCCTACTCCGCTTCGTCATTTTGCTGTGGAGTGCCCAACACAGTCAACTAGGATAAAATCTCATTCTCTATGAGGTATTCTAAGAACTCGTCGGACAAGTATTCCCCACCCTAGTCAGACCGAATATTCTTTATAGATAAACCTAATTGCTTTTCCACTTCTGCACGAAACTCTAGAAATTTATCAAAGGTTTTGCTTTTGTGGTGCATTAGATACACATATCCATATCGAGAATAGCCATCATTGAAAGTCACGTAATAATCATAGCCTCCTCGGACACCGATGCTCATGGGACTTGTAATGAATTGTAACATGTTTACGCAAGTGTACATAGTCGTTCAAGTAATAAGTAAGTAAAAATAAGTTATCGTCTCCACAAGGACTATATAAGCTTAAACAATTAATTGCAAAGTTAGAATTAACAATTTGATGTAAAAAGACTCAATAAATTTGGGTAGTGATGATTAGATTAATTAAATGCAAGAGTGATCCCTAATACAATTTCTAATCTAAATACAATTTACCTAAGTGTATGAATGAAGGCTTTAGCAAAAAAAAAAAAAAAATCAACATTAAATGAGCTAGGATAATTATATTAATCAAATCAACTTACTTTCATCATGCTAACATGTTCGAAATTACTTCCACAGCAACTCGATCTCTTATGGGTTTGGAAACCAAATTAAGTCCTCTCGATCTTTTACTTAGTTAAATATGCATGTTACCAATCATATTAGACTAAGGGTTTCTTAGCATTTATGTAAGGTCATAGGGCATTTACGTTTGCAACAGTTTAATTACATAAATCTAAAAACCATGCAAGAAAATAGAGCTAACTAAAGATATTATGAACCTTAACTTAGTCAGTTTTAATGACCTAAATTAAGCATTGCACTTTTCAATTATGCGTCTACTAGCCATCGTCTGGTTAAGATCATTTAGCTAATTTGAGTCCAGCCAATCATGTATGAATAAAATGCATCATGGTATTAATTGAAAACATAATTGACTAAGGCACAAATCATGTTACCATGAATTAAATAAATCTCATTAACTTAATATAATTTTCCTAGAAGATAAGAATTAAAACTTCATAGTTGATGTCAAAAACAAAGAAAACATGTTAAAATAAATAATCAAGAGGAAAGAGTAGACTCAGTTCAATACCCTTTCAGATCTATTCTGACTGATGTGCTCAACTCTGCTCAGTTCAGTAGCTTTTCGGATCTATTCTGACTGAAGCGCTCCTCTGTTCTGATTGAAGCTTCTTTTGCTAAGGGTTTAGAAGTTAGCTGGCTAAGGAGTGCTTTTGATAAAGTTTTCTAGCCTAAAGATGGGATAGGGGATGGACGACTATGCAAGGGAAAAAGGGAAAAGAAATTGAGAGAAAACTAATGTGAGTGAGAGAGGAATGTTGAGTGATGAGGGATGATGAATAAGTGATGTATGACAAGGTATTTATAGGTGAAAGTAAGGATTTGAGTTTACTAAAAATAGGTTTAAATGTTCTTCCTTCCCCCTCTCATGTGGCCGGCCATGCTTCAAGGAAAAGGGGACCAAGTCTTCTCAATTTGAATTTGAATTTCAAGCTAAAGATAGCTATGTAGTGGACGGTTTCAACAAGGAAGTTGTTGGGCTAAATTTGATTATTTTCCAACTGCAGGAACCTTCAATTAAATATCTCAAAACACATTTTGGGTAGCAACATCAAGTGCCAAAATTGGGTTTTTAATTCCTCTTGTTGGACTTTTTTTTTCGTTCAATAACTTTGCAAACATTCCATTATTATCACCTTCTTTATTGGAGCAAGTAGTCAACCATATGCCTAAAATTGCATGGTCTTGCCGTCCACATGGTTAATTTGTGCATGGACATCTTTTATTTATTTAAATCATGTCTCCAATAGCCTACCTACATAGTGAAAAATACATACATTATTGAATTAACATGAATTAATACAAAATATGCATAAAAATATGTAATTAAGCATAATTTCACATACTTTCAAATTCATGTCTAAAATTACTAATTAAGTAAAATTCACTTATTTCAATAATAATTACTCGAGATAAACATAATAATTAAGTAAAAAAGATGGTAAAACCATATAGAAAAACCCTCTATAATTTCAAGTTTATAGGACCACATACATCAGTGTGTACAAGTTTTACAAAGTGGTTGGCCCTTGTACCTTTCGAATTAAAATACCTCTTAGTCATTTTACCTTCCAAGAAAGATTCACATGGTGGAAGACTAACTTCCTTAAGCATACTTAAGGGACTATCTTTCACGAGTCTAATGGTTCTTTCTTGGTTAATATGACCAAGTCTTAAGTGCCATAGGTACCCCGCATTATAATGAGAAGTTTTAAGCTTTTTATCACCATTTTAGTTTGAAGCATCAAGTAGTTATTTGTTTTGATTAAGTAGAGATTATTTTCCATCCATTCATTATAGATTAAAGAATGATTTTTTTGAATAGCAATCCTTTATTGAATGTCACAGAATAACCGTCATAAAATAAACATGCTACATAAATTAAATTCCTCTTAAAGCGAGATACATAAAATACGTCCTTTAAAAAATCTTCCTAAAATTATCAAAATGTAAAATAAATTCTCCCACTACTTCGGCTGAAACATAGCTCCCATCTCTGGTCCACAACGAGAGGCTCTTGTCACGAAGACTTCTTGTAATAGCCCAATTTTCAGTGGTGTCAGAAATAGTGGTTCGATACCACTAAATCCGACAAGTGAGTTGAAAAATTTTATTATTTAATATTTATGAGTTAAATATGATTTTAAGAAGACTTTTGAAATAGTGATTTGTGTTTTAAAAGAAATTCTTAAGTTAAGTGGTTTCGAAAACAAGGTATCGAGACCTCAATTTCATAAACCGAGCCGTAAATATTTTTATAAATATTTATGGAGAGTCATTAAGTTAGTATTAAAGTTTCGTTAGGAAATTTTAATGTTTTGATAGTTAATTAAGTAAAAAGGACTAAATTGAAAAGGTGTAAAACTTGCTAATTAAAGAAATAGTGATTAAATGGCTTAAGTGGTAAATAAGGGAGGACAAAAAGGAAATAGACACCTATTAGAAAGGCTGAGGCGGCATATGCAGAGAAAAATCTTGAAATTAGGTGAATTAGGGGTAAAATAGTCATTTGGGAAATTAAGGTAAAAATTAAAAACAAAGACCAAATTGAATTTCTAGACATTTCTTCCTCCAATTTTCAGTCCAAAACACCATAGGAGGTCCTCCAAAAGCTGGTTTTTCATATTTTTACATAATGTGAGTTCAATTATTTCTCTTTTCTTGAAATTTTTGTGTTTTTAAGACTTTTACAATTAGGTCCAACTATTTATGTCATTAGTTTTTTATTTTATGGGTAATTTTGAAAGTTACCATTGATGAGTGCTGGATGTTTGAGATGAATTAACATGGATTTAGAGCTTTAAATTTATTATATGATGATTTTATCAAGTGATTTCAATCGAAATTGACTTTAGGACCAAATTGTGAAAAGATTAAATATTAGGGTTTAGTACTAAAATTCTGTTGATCAAAGGCTATATGATAGCTTAGAATATGTAGATAAGTTTTCAATTGAGAAAAATTAGCTTATTTGATAGGCTAATTGGTGAGGGGCTAAATTGTAAAAACTATAAAATTATGGTAATTGTGTAATTTTGAAAATTAAAGGGTATTCATTGTGAACTAAATTGGAACTGAAATTTATGCTAATGAATGAATAGTTTTATAGTTTAGAACAAGAGCCCGTAGACCATCGTGAAAAAGAGAAATTAGCAGAATAGTCCCTAAACTACTACAAATTTACAATTTAACCCAGGTAAGTCCGTATGGTTAAAATTTAATATTTATTTATTAAATTGATGAATTTTATTATGTACTTATTCATATTTATTATTGAAAATAAAATTATTGTTAAATTATGAAATTGAATTGATTGTTCAAAATGAGTGGAACGCAGGATTGAGTACAATCGTTCTATGGCAAAAGATGAATTGACAGTAAATGCAAAGGATGAATTGACGACAAATTACTCAAGTAAACCGAGGTTCAGCCTTTGTTGCGAATATTCGTGTTTACTTTCCGTTTTGCTGTCACGAGCTTCTGTTAACTCATATGAGTTTTAGTTTAACCCTTATGGGTTTCCGTTCAGCTCCTACGAGCTTCTGTTCAACCCCTACGAGCTTCTGTTCAACCCCTATGGGTTTCTGTTTAGCACTTATGTGCTTCTGTGCAACTTTTGGGCTTCTGAATATGATGTACTCATATTTGTAAGCCATTCTCTGATTCAGTAAGGTTTGGTAAAAGACTTATGTGACTAAAATTGAAAGGTTTATCATTTATTATTGATATTGATCAGAAATAAATGTGATCATTGATTTATGTTGTGTTTGACAGGGAGAATGTATGATTAATTTACTATTTAATTTATTAAATTAAGTTCGGTAAGGTTTATGTTTAAAGCCAACGAACTTACTAAGTTTCATTAATCTTACTTATTTTGTTTAATGTCGTTGTAGATTAACGTGAGGTTGGGGGATCAGATCAACACGTCAAGCCACACTATCTAACTCACTCCGGTAGCTTTTGCAACATGTACTAAGGTTTATATGGCATGTGTTTTGTACAAATATTATGAACTATGTTTTGTCTAAATTCTAAATCAACTTCTATGATTATAAGTAAATCATATATTAGGTATGTTTGAAATGGTTAGATGATGGTTAATTAATAGGTATCTTGAGGTATGGTTGGAGCTAGAAAATTTAGTAAAATATGCACATATGTATACATGAATAATTTGGTAAGTTTAGAAATTAAGTATATGTGATGATATAATAAGTATAAAAACTTGATTTTGGCTTGAATTGAAGGTTTGGTTGTGGTTTATGAATGTGCAAATGGTTGTGTCTAGGTTGATTACAAGATTGGGTGAGAAAAGTGGCCATAAAATGGCCTATTTTCGTCCACATGGGTAGAGACACGGGCGTGTGATCTGGCTGTGTGTCTCCTGCATCTTAAAATTTTAAAACAGAATGCCCAGGTTTTTGTACATGACCTAGCACACAGGCGTGTGGCTTGGCTATATGATCCAAGTTAGAGAGTTACACGGGTAAGGACACGGGTTAGGACACGGCTGTGTGCCTCACATCGAATGCCCACACGGTCTAAGACATGGGCGTGTGTCCTTTACATCTAAATTTTTTTTTGAGATTTTGTGAAAAATTCTCTGAGTTCCCAATTTAGTCTCGATGTATTTCTAACGCATATTTTGGGCCTCAATGGCTCATAAAAGGGAAAATATATATGATTTATGATTGGTTTCTGATATGTGTATTAAATGATATGAAATGTTTGTAATTGTTCTAAAAGGTCTGGTAATGTTCTATAACCCTATTTCGATGACAGACAAGGGTTAGGGGTGTTTCACTTCTCGTTTCACTAAACCCCAAAAAAGAAACACATATATGGTTAGTGGCTCCAAAATCAATAACCCAATTGTCAATTGATTCTACCACTATGCAAGATTCAACCACAAAAAGTTTCATCTCTTTGCCCTTTTCGGGTGGATAATCCAAATACTCTTTCCAATTTGATATGAATTGCCCATTCATATTGTAGAAGAAACATTTGATCTATTTAGGATCTTTTGACTTCTTAGCCTCTTCTCTTCCACATGAGGTGGAACTAAAGACTTAGTCGGTTTCTTCTTTACCTTAGCTTTCTGCTTCCCTTAGAGGACGAGGGCCTACAACTAAGTTTGCCTCAAGTTTCTCCTGAATCAGCTTCCCACCATTCAACATCAACTCATAGGATTGTAATTCCTTGAAAAGCTTAATCAAGGTAAGCATCTTGTTCCCCAAGTTATAAGCGACCTTAGAGGTAGCAAACTTCTTGGTCAATGATTTGAACACTATTTCAATTTGAGTGTTCTCGTCCAATTTAGCCTCATTTTCTCTACTTCTACAAAGAATCTTATAAGCTTAAGCATATGTTCTTTGATCGGAGTGTCGGGTTTTTGCTGGGAGTTCATCAAATTTGTAATAGCGGATTGTCGAGCCAAAGCTATTTAGCCTCCGAGCAAATCTTCCAAAATTTTCACAATCTCTTTGGCAATATAGAAATTCTCGTGTTCCTTTTGCAACACGCTACACATGCTCATTAACATATAATATTGAGTAATCGAGTTAGAATCTCTCGAGCGATTTCTCGCTTTGGGCTGAGCTTAAGGTAGGTAAGGTTTGTCAAGGACGAATTTGTGTTTCTCATAGCTGAGAACTATCAGCAAGTTCTATTTCTATTATTGAGAGTTATCCCCATTCAATTTATTCTTAGTAAGAATGCTAATAAGAGGAGTAGGAGACATATTTGAACTTAAAAAAAATTCACTAATTACTGTATTTATGTTGAGATCGACCTGATTAAGCAACAAGTAAAAAATAGTGGAATAAATTGAGAAATTGAACACACAAATTTAACATGGAAAACCCCCTCCAAAGAGGATAAAAAAACCACGAGTAAAGATAATTTTACTATAATGGCAAAAAGAACGAAGAGTACAAAAGATGGAGATAAAAATTAAACCCCAAAACCCTAAAACAAAGAACCCTCAAAACGTAAACATAAAATTCTCTAAATGTGTTATGAGTTATAATTTCTAATGGGTGTATTTTCTAAGGTTGTAAAAGAGCCTATTTATAGGCTAAATTCATAGGTCAAATAATAATAAAATAATCTAGACTAATTAGAGTTTGACTGAAACAAATAAACAGAGTTTAACTGAAACACCCCTTGCCCGTGTTTGAGCCGGAATAGGGTTTGAGGCATTACATAGTTAATCTTGCTTAAACATCTAGAATAGGGTTATAAAATTTTGTTGAACCCTATCGCTCGCACATATTCGACCTAGGAGGCCCAAATTACACATCCGAGAAGTATTGGAATCTTTTCGAGAACTTTCATGAGTTCGAGAAGCTTTTTAATGAAAATAGAGGCCACACGCCCGTGTAGGCATAGGGACACGCTGTGTGCCCCTAAGGCATGCCCGTGCCTTCCACCCCTGGTCGATACTGACTAATTTCACACGGCCTTGACACGCTCGTGTCACTAATCCATGTACCAAACCTTGGCATTCTGATTTGTCCACACGACTTATACACACGCCAGTGTACCCCATTCGTGTGGTGATTTAAATCCCAAGTGCAAGGTGCAGACTTCACACGGCCTGGGTGCATGCCCATGTGCTAGCCATGCCTCCCACATGGTCTAGACCCACGCCCGTGTGTCAACCTAAATGGGCAATTAGCAGGCTATATACCAAGCCCTTGCCACCCTAGAATGCACACATACATCTACTCAAAACAATACAATTCCTATCCCATAAGCAAGTCTAAGAACTCATTTCAACATACAAGATAATTAAAGGACATACACTTCATGAATTCCATATTCATTAAACAAAAGAAATTGCCAAGTATTTGCCTAATTCATAAGGCCATTTACAAAATGACTTTTACTAACTTACATAGTCAACACTTTGATTAACAATTACAACTTAACAAAGTACTTGAGCCCTGTACATGCCATACTCAAAATAAGTCTAAAATTGTTATACCAAAGTGCTATCGATAGTGTGATTTTGAACTCCTACATCCATGATCTACGAGTTACCTTGGCAATACTATAAGAAAGAAGGGCAATGAAGAAAGGGTAAGCATAAAGCTTAGTAAGTTTGCATGGAAGTAAATAACAATAATAAGCTCATAAAATAATCCATCCACGATATTAGCTAATCGTACTCGAGTCAAGGCTTCTTGACAATGCTTACTTACAATTGCCCTTATCTAGCACATACCGTACCACATATCGAAACTGATTCTTCGTGACTCATTCACGAGTACTTGTAATTCACTCACTCACATGACTTAAATATCATTCACATCTCTACTTCTAAATTCATTTACTTATCCTACTATTCACAAGGGATAGTCAAAGACATGTGTTTATTGTCACTACTGTAAGTATAGAGCCAATGCCACATCCTCGAGGTGGCCTTACATGGAGTCATCTCTAGATGCCAATGCCATATCCCGGATATGGTCTTATATGGGATAACTTCTAGGTGCCAATGCCATATCCCAGATATGGTCTTATATAGAGTTTTCTATCATGTATCGATGCCATATCCCAAATAAGGTCTTATACGATTTTCATATTCATTACCGAAGCCATATCCTAGATATGGTTTTATACGGGATCTCAACTCGGAATCGAGGCCATGTCCCGGACATGGTCTTATACGGGACCTTATCTATTTCATATCTCAATGATAGCATTTCTATACTCAATATGGCCCATTAGGATTTCAACATCTCATTCACATTAACTACTCAATTTGGTAGTGCATCATATATTAATATAATGCCAAGCATTCCTCAACATGCTAATTTAAATGTTACTTAAATCACATACAAACTTACCTCGATTTCAAAATGAGCTAGCTTGTCAATCTAATCCGAGACTTTGTTCTTTTCCCGATCAAGGCAGATACTCGATTCTTCTTACACTATCATAGCAATTTAACTCATTTTAATCACTATATTAATAAAAGCATTCCAAAAATCATGTTTAGGCAAAAATTACTCTTTTGCCCCTAGACTTTGGTAAAATGATCATTTTGCCCTTAGGCTCGATAATAAATTCTAATCGTATTTCTACCTTCATCAAGCCTAGGTGAACATTTAATACTCTTATAGCTATCATCAAAACTCAACATTTCACATACTTACTACAAATTTTGTAACCTTTTCATCAAGGTCCTATTTGGTGTTTTCATGTTAACACCTTTCACAAAAGTTGTTCATCTACTAACTAAGGCTCAATTTCTCCCATAAAAATGCAGCAAATAACAATGAAGACTCTCATGGAAAAACTCTAAACTCTTCACCATATTGCACATTAGTCCTCTCATATGAAAGCTTAAGCTTTAGGGGTCTCAAAAGTACAATTATCTTCAAGAAAAGTTTACTAGAAAACTTACTTGTGAAGAGATGAGTGTGCTGAAATTTTGAAGCTTTCTATTTTTGGTGGAAGAGAAAAGAAGAAAAGTTGATATTTTTTCTCTCTCCTTATTTTATTAATACAAGTCAAATAAGTCACCAACTATCACCAACTTTGACCAACATTGTCCATCTTTGTGTCCTATGGCCGACCATGCTAACTTTAGGGGTCTAATTGCCTTTTAAAGACCTCCAATTAACAATCTATGGCTATTTGGTACTTTTAGCCTATAGAATGGAACTTTTGCACTGTATGCTATTTAGTCCTTTTTCGCGATTAAAAATGAAATCGCTAAAATTAAAGCACCAAATTTTTAAGCACATATGCTATCATGTTCTAACTCACAATGTAACATGAAAATAAATCTCTATAATCTCGGATTAGTGATCCTGAGATCACTATTCTGACTAGCCCCTAAATCAGGCTGTTACATTAACTGAAAGATTATTTCTCAAGTTTGACTGAAATAGGAGTCATACTCAACAAATCTCCACCTTGACTCATATTTCCATAATGCCATCTTTGCCAAAGCTCACCATAGGCCTATCTTGAACTATGCAGGGAATTAATTGAGTCGAATCTCTGCTTAGAAACTAGAAGACTTCTAGCCTTCAACTTGTACACTACCAAATCAAATTAACCCGGGTTTGATTTTCACGAACACAGTGCCCTAAATTTTCAAAACCTGTATCTAAAAGAGAACCTCTCTTCAACGAAACGATCATACAATTTTCCCTCTTATGACCAAGTTGCCTATGCTCCAAATGAGTTGACTTAGACTCCATAATGGACGAGGGATGTTTGATTCAATCAGTCGCTATAGAACCTTCCAGAATATAAAGACTGTTGGTTCTTTTACCTTTTAACAAAACAAGAGCTCCACGAGATACTTTAATGTCGCTCGAATCGATGTTGATTCTGCATCCTTTCAAGTCTAAAATACTCAAGGAGATGAGATTCTTTCATAAATCAGGTACATACCTGAAATCTGAGAGCGTCCTAATCATCCCATCGTGTAATCTACCTTACTAGATGAATTATTTCCCATGCGCACAACTCCACCTTCAATAGAACTATATGTGGAGAACCATTCTCTATTAGGAAACATGTGGAAAGAACATCCCGAATGTAGGATCCATTTGGACGTGAGCTTGGAGTTATCGCTTGTTAAAACTAACAAGAAACCATCATTGCTTTCATTAGCCAAATTAGCACCAGCTACATCTTCCTCGTTACTCTCAACAACTCTTTTATTTCGCAGTTTATAATAATCTGCTTTGACGTGACCTAACTTTTTACAATAGCGACACCATTTGTCTCATTTCTTTGAAGCTACCAAAATGGAAGCTTGCTTATTTGCCTTTCTATCCAAACCAAACTCATTGTCAAGTTTGTCTCTACTCAACAAATGACCCTTCACATCATTGAACGAGAGTTTTTCTCTGCCATAAATCAAGGTCTCCTTGAAAGACTTGTATGAAGGAGTTAAAGAGCACAATAATAGCATAGCCTAATCTTCATCGTCAATATGAACCTCAACGTTCTTTAAATCATTTAAAAGAGTAATGAATTGACTGATGTAATCACTAAGAAGCTCACTTTCATTCATGCGAAACGTAAATAGACGTTGTTTCAACACTAAACGGTTAACTAGAGACTTAGTCACATAAAGAGTTTCTAACCTTTTCCACAAGGTGGATGAGGTCTTCTCCATCAATACCTCCTACAATATCGTATTTGCGAGGCATAACTAGATTACAGACAAGGCCTTTTCATCAAGCTCTTCCCATTCTATTTGATTTAGATTCTCAGGCTTTTTCCTAGTAACAACCTTTTTCAAACCGGTTTGAACTAGAATTGCCATCATTCGAACTTGCCACAGATTGAAATTTGTCTCACCATCGAACTTCTCAATTTCAAACCTTGTTACTGCCATCTCTGAACGGGCTAATCTATGAAAATTGAATGAGCTATGATATCACTCGTTGAGATCGATCCGATTTAGCAACAAGTAAAAAATAGCGGAATAAATTGAGAAATTGAACACACAAATTTAATGTGGAAAAACCCTTCCAAAGAAGATAAAAAACCACGGGCAAAAATAATTTTACCATAATGGCAAAAGAACGAAGATTACAAAATATGGAGATAAAAACTAAACCTCAAATCTTGAAAATAAAGAACCCTCAATACGTAAACACAAAATTCTCTAAATGTGTTATGAGTTATAATTTCTAATGGGTGTATTTTTTAAGGTTGTAAAAAAGCCTATTTATAGGCTAAATTTATAGGTAAAATAATAATAAAATAATCTAGACTAATTAGAGTTTGATTGAAATAAATAAATAGAGTTTAACTGAAAGATTATTTCTCAAATTTGACTGAAATAGGAGTCATACTCAACACTTTATATTAAGAAAATATTTTTATTTCAGCAATATATCAAGAATGTAGTATGATGTATGTGTCTTGCATTAAAACCTTGGAAAACATTTTTTGTTGCTAAGATCATTCTCACACCTATCAATCATGTAGCCTTGGGGTCCCATGATAAACTAGCAAGAACATGGATTACATCCAATCAATTAGTGAATCTTAATTCTTAAGACTCCACATGAGCCAATGATCGTTTAACATTTGGCCATCATCTCTAGATTAAATATTGTTTCTTGGGAAATTATTTAATAAGGGACGATATTGAGTGTGTAACCATTGACTCAACACCCATCAAGAACATGCTTTCATTTGTGAGTCATCTTAGGACAATCTCACTAAGAGTCATGCATGACTAGCATCCAGTGAACCCACATGATAAAGTTTACTTTGGGGTACGGCCAGGGTAGGAACTGGCTCGAAACGTTATCATGCTATCACTTAGGGACCAATGGTGGTCTTAGGTCATGTTTGAGGACATTCTTCTACTCAATATTTTAAAAACATGTAAGGTTTTTATCCTAGATTTCAAGAATGATCATACAATAGTCCTAGTGGCATTCTTACCTAATCTATATGACATGCTTCCAATATATGCATGGCATGCTATGAAAATTTTATAATATTCACAAGAATCAATCAGTAATAAAAACAAACAATTTTGATTCTCCATGATTTTTCTTTTAAAGGAAAAATCGAAAAAGTGAATGTGAACCATGCACTAGGTAAGGTCCCAAGAAAGGGAGGTGAGTCATATTTGACCACTTAAAAACCAAGTCTTTCCTTTACACAGCCAATCCTATACATGCACCTTCTTATTACCACACTTCTCATAGCAATCAAATAACCTAAAAAAGTAAATGAAACAATACAACACATATTTTCTCATTACCACACTTCTTATTTTTAAACCGGTCAATTATGGATCATCTAATACATATATATATATATATCAAAATTATAATATATCATAAAATAAATATTATAAATAGTTATAAAACATATATATAGAAAGATGGGTCATTAAAATAAAATTTTCAGCCAAGGTTTCCATGGTTCTATTTCTAAAAAATAAATGAAAAACAAAAAATTACAAAGTTTTTCACCACAAGGCATTCTTTGGGTCTTCAATGGCCATCGCTCCAATTTTTCCTCGTCATGGAATCCTTTTGAAAATATTACATTTGAGTCCTATGTCCATTTTCAACTCACAAGAATTTTATTATAACACCCCTAACCCGTCTCCGTCACTAGATTAGGGTTTCAGGTTATTACTAAGCAATCATAAACATTTGGACATTATATCATTCAATATTATAGTCACAACATATAACGTTCATATGCATGCATATTGTCTCTAAATCGAGCCCTCGAGGCCTTAACAATAATTTAGAAACAATTCGGGACCAATTTGAATCAATTTAGAAAATTTTGGGAAAAATAGCAAAAATTGAAAACAGGGGACACAAGGCTATGTGCCTCACACGGCTGAGAGACACGCTCGTGTCTCAAGTTGTATAACCTTCAAACTAAGGACACACGACTGTGTCCTAGCCCATGTCCTCACCCTTGTAATCCTCTGAGTAGGGTCACATGGCCGTGTCACATGCCCGTGTGCCAGGCCGTGTAACTCTCGAAGTCGCCCCACACGCTTGTGTGCCAGGTAGTGTGTTAGGTCATGTAACTTAATGACTTGCATACAAGGGACCATCAGGTGACACACGACCGAGTCACACGCCTGTGTTTCAGGCTACGTGAGCCCAAATTTACCCATTTATTGCTCAATTTCACTCCCTTATTACATAGGTACCTACACACTTTCAATTTCACATATGGGAAATGCAATTAAACTTCAAACACACTTTAACATAATCACATGTTCACTCTATGCATCAAACATTTATCAACCTTGACACCTCAATGTATTCCATCACAATTCATTCCCAACTTGTAGCTACAAATACATCTATCACTATAAAAATATATTATTTCATTATAGGCTCAAGTTGACTCATAGCATACCATTTTACACTATGACATTTCAAAGACATTTAAGTAACAAGTAAGAGTTCACAAGTTGTTCAAATGCATAACATATCACAACATACTTCTCAAAAACTAGACATTTCACAAGACAATACATAAGGTCCTAGTACATGCCATATACCAAAAACTGAGAAGTTATGTCTACCAAGATTCTCAGATAGTGTGATTCCTAGTGTTCACCCGATCTTCTTAGCCTTCAAAATGTGATATACAGAATGAACAAATTTAAAGGTAAGCTTAAATGAAGCTTAGTAAGTTCGTTTTGGAATTTCATAACCTTTCCAATCCAACATAGATTTAAATCAACTTAAGCATAGAGATTTTCATTATGCACTGTTTATAACAATAATTACAACCAATTCAGTAGTTCAGTATATTCAGTGAGCATTACTCGATTGAACTTTTCATCAGTATATCCGTAGATTTCTACTCATTTGAGCTTCACTCAGTATAACAGTAGAATTTGATCAATTAAACATCAGTCAGTATAACAGTAAGATTTGCTAAGTTAAACTCCATTCAGTTTAACGGTATGATTTGCTCGATTGAGCTTTATTCAGTATAACAGTAAGATTTGGCTCGATAGAGCATACTTCCAGTATATGAAGCAACGTTCATTAACAACATGTTAACAATAATGTAATCATTTAAGAGTATAATTAAACATACGAACTTATCAGACTAAGTTGCAGAAGATTCCAAAGTATGTGGACTAGTCTGCGGTTTTCCCTTTTCCACGATTATCAGCACATTCTTGATCTAACGATAATAATTTCATTCCATCAATAAGAATAACAACACAATTTGATCCTTTTATGCAACTAAATCCTTTTTGACAAATTACCTATTTGCCCTTAATTTTCCATCTTATTCAATTCAGTCTTTAAGCCCTAATCATGCAATTTACTCATTTTCTTCTAAACACCTATGATACTCAAATAGTCTATAATTTCATATCAGTCCCTATTTGCAATAATTTCACCTCTAATAAAAACAATTTGTCATTTAATTAATTTAGTCTCTAAACATTAAAATCACCAAAATCACTTTTCAAGATGTTCTAATCTATCAACAATGCTCCATATTTCATCATAAACTTTAAGAAATAGTCTCATTCATCAATGAAAACTTTATAACATTTAACAGTTTCAGAAATTGGTGTTCGATTTAGATAGACCAAACTGATACGAACTTAAAAATATAAAAATTACTAAAAATGGGCATCAATACACTTACCAAATCAAAGTTTAAAATTCAAGGTTGAAAAGCCCTAACTTTTCCTTTCTTTGCCATGGAGAAGATGAAGAGAAATGAAAATTTTCTTTAAATTTTAGGTTTAATTTAATATATATACTTATGCCATTTTTGTAAATACTTTAACTTTCTTGATTAAGCTTTAATAAATCATAATTAAGCCTAATAAAATCACTTTAATTAAACATAACCTCATCAAATCCCACTAACTACTTTTCCATGGTTAAATTGTCCATTTAGTTCCTTTAATTTAATTACTTAACCTTTGCAGTTTTTATAATTCAGTCATTTTTACTTACTAAACTATCCAAACAAACAAAATTTTCAACCAAAATTTAATATAAATCTAGAGACCTCATAAATATACTAATTAAATAATATGCACGAAGTATTTCGTCAAAATTATGGTCTCGAAACCACTGTTTCCGACACCTCGAAAATCGGGCTGTTAGATCTATGAATTTAAAAAAAAAGAGTCCTACGTGGAGATGATAGTCCACGGTCTATTTCCTAAGAACCACAACCTTGGCAAAAATAATAATTATATAACAAATATGTAATATCACATTCATTCCCATATATAACTCAAAACATGCATAAGATCTAAAGAATGTCACTTTCTATGTAATCAAAGCATTCAAGAAGAGAAATCTATTTTTCTTATCTGTTTATACTTATAGAGAGAGCACAACCTGACTCTGATATCAATTGTTGGAAAATCATATTTGGAAAATGTAGCAAAAAATAGACTTGAGGTAAAATAGAGTTTTAATTTTTTTTCTGAAAACATGAACTTAGTTGTGATATCTAAAGTAATAAACACTTAATCAAAATTTTACATTTTCGATTTGTTTAGGATGAACGTGTTGGATCTGGTGCCCAAACTATAGAATTTTCGTCTCAATACATTTACAATTTTTGAATAGATTGGTTAATAAAATTATTCATGAATTACATTAATACTTTGTATATTGTCCTCACATGGTTTTTGCGTGCAAAGAAAAATGGAAGAAAATGTTGCTCACTTATTGTCTAATGTTTAACTAATACTAAGCGATATTATGTGGTCGGATCATAATACAAAAAGATAACTTGTATTAGTAGACAAACCTAAACATGTCCTTAATCTAATCGAAAATGAGCAAACTGATTGAAAGACTAATATGTCGTCTATCAAGTCCAATTGGGGAGATGCTTTGTCTTGGACATTTGAGCAAATGACTTCTAAAAGATTGAGAAATATATGTGACTGGCTAGACTGACAGTACATCAGATAGGAACCAAGTAGAATAGATCCTAAATTTGTTTATGGATTTATTCACTTATGACATTCATAGTGTGACATATCTAAATCCTGAGTGGATGAAGAACTATGTATACTTGACTCGTATATTTTGATGTAAGTAAAAGCCTAAGTTCGAATAGATAAGGAACTGAAAGCTGGTGCATTGGATGTACGACTTCTGCGGTATGTAGCACCATTCACAATAGTGGAATTCATAGCCCGGGACATGGGTAAATGATATCCTCTATTGGTATTACCTTGTTGATAAAAAGTAAATGAAACACCCCAAACTCGCCCACGAGCCTTGACCGGATCTGGTATGTTCCCCGGTGTAAACCGTTTCAAATTCTTTTGTTACTTAGGAAAAACTTGTGTGTTTTGAAAGAAAGGTAGTTTTGGGTAGGGCTTGAGTTGAGAACAAGTTTATTTCATTATTAAAATCCTTTACTTTAGGTGACAAAACGTTTAGGCTTTGTTTTAAAATAAATTTACTTAATCTTTTAATAAATAAAAGTTTGTAAGCTTAATAAATAAAAGCAAAGTAAAGTAGTTCTACTATGGCCTTATTACATCAAATAATTCCCAAAAAAAGTAAATTCAAAGTACTTAATGAAATAAAATCCAAATTTAAATAAATTCCTTCTTGTGCATGGCCACCTTTAAGCTCCCCGCCGGCAGGTCCATTCTTGATAGTTACGAAAAAGGTTCCCACAACGGGTGAGTCAAACAGACTCAATGTGTAACCAACACTAAAATTTAACAGCTTTAGGCATATGTTCACATATTACATGCATATTCATATAATGAGATAGGAAATAATGATGCAACCCGAACCCAAACCTATATGCCATCCGCTACACATCACCCGCACCATCCTGCACACCGTGGGACTACTAAGTCAACCCTCCATCCGCTACACACCATTGAAGGCAGTCTCTGCAGTCGACGTGCTCATCGCCCTTATAAAATTCGTGGTCTTAGGTCACCACATTCAGAATTCGTGGTCTTAGGTCACCACATTCAGTTATCGTGGTCTTAGGTCACCACATTCAGATTTCGTGGTCTTAGGTCACCACATTAACTTCCCCTTTTCATATAACCCATATGCCCCATATCATACATATCATGCACATCATGCCTTAATTCACATTCTTATCACTTTTTCACGTGTTACATATAACATATATTCCTAATCCTAGTAGGAGTAGGAAACGTACCTTAGTACTTTGTACCATTGTATGGTACCTTAGCCATGCTTTTCACATTCTTAATAACACATTTAATTTAAAACATAGCCATGAACATATTAAAACTTAGGGTAGGGTACACACTTGATTCGCTTTAGCAAGTTCACTCCAAATCCCGAAAAGCTTGATCTAATGCCTTAGATCTTAAATCTCTACATTTGATCAATCACTTAGTACTTAGTAAAGAGCCATTCGGCCATAAATCCAAATCCTAGTAGGATTAGTACACTTAAATCCTTACCTTGCTACCGATTGATGTCTAATCAAATGCCGAAAACTTTGTATCCTTCTTTCTTGAAATCGGCAATCACTAGATTACTTTAATAGATTAGTTTTGGCTTTTAAATATTAATGAAACACATCTATTTACTCAACATGGCCTTGGCCGAATGCTATAGATACTTACCTTGTGGATTTTAAATCCCGAAACTCACCGAATAACTAGGGAACACGCGGCCTATGGTGTACCTTCGGGAAAAGAATTTCTCCTTCCTTGTAGTCGACACTTAGTAAATCCCGAAAGATCTCTTCAAAGTTTGACAACAAGATATTAATGGGGTTAGTCTTAGATTTCGCAAATCTTAAAAGAAAAGGATGAAACCGAATGAGATCTTACCCTTACTTTAGAGATCAAGCAATCCTTGCTTGAACCTTTAGCAATATTCAGCTATGTAGGCTAGAAGGATCTTGATTTCGGCTTTTGATTGGTATAAAGAAATCGGCTAATGATGGTATCTTAAGGAGTTTATGGATTCGGTTTTAATGGAGATCACAAAAGCAATGAAGAATTCGACTAGGCTTACTTTATTTTTCGGCTTTGGCTAACAAAAAGAAGAAGAAGAGATGCTCTAGGAAATTCAGAGAGAAGAGTTGAAAGAAGATATGATGAATGGCTCTCTTTCCTCTAGTAGTGAAATTACTAACTTAAAATCCTTTACTTGGCCATCACTCGATTTTGATAACTTTATCACTTTAATTATCACCCATTCAATTTAATAAAACTTAATCCAATATTTATCTCTTATCTCTTAATAATAATAATAATAATAATAATAGTCCATCATTATCTATCTATTTGCTGAATTTTAAAGAGAATTAATGAAACACCCCAAACCCTACCAAAAAGCCTAACCGGATTTGTTATGTTCCTAGTAAATCTATAGCTAATTCTCATTTTGTTTAAGAAAAACTTGATGATTTTGTAGAAAATGCATTAACTTAACATTTTAGGTTAAAAATAAATTTGTAAAGTAAAATTTTATATCTTTTAAAAACATTACTTGTAGGAGGAATTGATAAATCAAAAGAAAACCACATTTAAGGAAATTACTTTAAAACACACATATATATATATGTTAGTGACAAAAACATTTTTAAATTTTATTTATCGAAAACTATTTAGTTATTTAATAGTTATTGTTCAAGGCAAAATAAAAATAATTCCAAACACAAAATTAAAGATAGTTTATAGTGGCCTTATTACATAAAATTGGCAAACCCATAATAAAGTCTAAATAATAAAATTAACTTAATAAGTTTAAGTAGGAAAATTTCCAAACTTCATTGTTTCAAAGATTGGCCACCTCGAAATCCTTGTCAATTCGATCCATCGCTTCTACTGAATCATCCGAAAAGTTTATCCCACAAAAGGGGTGAGTCAT
The DNA here is from genome assembly GCA_025506655.1 of Gossypium rotundifolium. Lineage (NCBI taxonomy): Eukaryota > Viridiplantae > Streptophyta > Magnoliopsida > Malvales > Malvaceae > Gossypium > Gossypium rotundifolium. Next base: position 64,040,114 of record CP106732.1, on the reverse strand, counting down.
AAACTCAATGTATAACACATACATTAAAAGCCCATTTGATTAAGCCTTTAAGCCCATTAATTACACATATGGCCATAGGCCCATTTAAGTCATATTTGGCCAAAAGCCCTTTTTCATAACAGATCAAATAATAATCATTTATGATCACATGATTAGATACAAATAATGAAATGCAAACCCGCCCACCTAAATAGCCATCCGCTACACACCAATTGCACCAACCAACACACCGTGTGGATTACTAAATCGACCCTCCATCCCATACACACCATCGAAGGCGCTTGTCAGTCAACATGCACATCCCCTTATAATATTGTGGCAAGGCCACAAGACAAAATTGTGACCAAGTCACCGGATATCAAATATGTGACCAAGTCACCAATTCACATCTGTGGATCAAGTCACCGGATTTCAAATATGTGACCAAGTCACAGATTCACATATGTGATCAAGTCACCAGATTTCAAATATGTGACCAAGTCACGGAAATGTGGTAAAACCACCGAATACTTCCTTCATCAATAATACCCATATGCCCATGCACATACATATCAATAAATTTTCATGCTATTTACCCCACGATCATATTATAGTCATCCTTATCTCACATTTATGCATATAGCAAAATGAACAAAATATTGGGGTAAACATACCTAAATATCGTATACCACCGAATGGTATCCAAAATCACAATCATACACATGGTCATATAATCACATTTAAATATATGTAAATCTATGAGATTTTAATGTAAGGTTACACACCTCGTGATGGTGAGAACAATACCTCTCGCCACAACACCTAATTAATTTTCACACTTGATTAGTATAAACTTTACTAATAAAACTATGTTTATTGATGAGGATCTAAATCCTTACCCTCTGTTCTCGAACGACAGTTATTTGTGGTTTTCTCCACTAGATGGATCAAAACCACGATATTCCACCAACGTAAAGTGGTTCTGTTGTACGCACTACTTCAAATAACCGATCCTTGTTAGCAGAGGGTCCACAACCCGGTAGAAAGTCTCTAACTGCCGATACAGCCCTTCATTTGAAGTTTGATGGTAAAGGAATGCCTCCTCTCTTCCAAACACTCAGATCGCCATTTTCTTACCTATCTTGTTAGTCTTAAATCGCCCCTAAAATAACATTGATTAGTGATCCATTCTAAAAGAATTGATATGATCGAAATTAAAATCCTTACCTTGATGATCTCGAAAGATCACTTCTTAAAGGTTGTCTTCAACAAAGATCCTTAAAATCCTTTCCAAGGATTCGCCCAGATGTAAAAAATAAAAGGATTATGAGACTAAAATAAAAGAAGATCATGAAAACGATTGACAAAATCCTTACTTGATTCACTTGAAGGTTCGGCCTTGAACAAAAAGAAGAAAGGAATTGATGATTCGGCTTTAACAAAAGAGAGAAATATTGTGTTTTTGGCTATGGTGGTTTTTGCTGAGAATGAAGGAGAAAGAAGTATGAAAGAGAAGGAAGAGAGAAGGAAGAAAGAGAAAGAGAAAGAGAGAGATTAAAGGAAGAAGATGATGATGGTGATGTTGTTTCTCAAAAGAAAAGAGATTGGTTTTGGAACCTATGCTCATTCTACCAAAGAGAAGAAATGAAGAAAATTGGTTCTTGAACTTTTGTAGTTTGAACAATGAGGGAGAAAGAAAAGAAAGTGATTCTTGAAGACTTGAAATTTCGGTTACAAAGAGAAAGAAAGGTGTTTTGAAAAGAAACTAAAAGGCCTTTCAAACCGAAATGGTAAATTGCAAGATGATCAAAAGAAAGAGAAAGACTTCTCTTTTGTGTAATAGACATTCGACTAGGAAAGAAGCTTTTGGAGAAAATTGGTCAAATTGAAAGCCAAAACAAAATAAAGCTTTTACCTAATGTCACCAACAAATTTCGCTAGAGAGAAACCTTTAGAGAAAAGAGGAAAGATGTACAAAATGCAAGACATTTTGGCCAACTATCACCCCTAACCCAAGTCAAAATTCTACCAACAAGGAAGCCAACATACTCCCCATTTTGCTCCACATTTCTTCCCTATCAAACCTTAATTGTGCTATCACCATTAACCACTCCCTTTAGCCCCTAAAATCGTCTAGGTTCATGGTCAAATGACCATGAACAAGTTTCCAAAACATTGCCCACATATCATGCCTTTTGTCCCCCCTTCTTACCATCCTATTTGGATTTCATGCCATAAGTCCTTAGCTTGCCTTATCCACATGGTCAAATAGCCAAAATAAAAGAATACTCATCCACTCTAGAAAGTTCTTGGCCGACACTATGGGGAAGGAAACAAAAGAAATAAAATTCTCCCATTTGCTAGCTAGGATTCGAACCTCTCCTCAAGCACTCATCCATGTGTCCTTACCACTTTGCTAATTACTCATCTTATGCTTTAAATTCTTGTCATTAATTCATAAAGCCTATCATGCTTAGCTTCATCTTATTTATAAAAAAATTAAAAGTTTCACTAAGCATTCACTTAATTAATGAAGCTCAAATAACTTCCAAAATACACTCAATAATAATTAAGCATGCAACATCATTCAATTAAGTAAAATGCATAACCCCTAATTATCGTGGATGTTACGCTTCTACCTCTTAAAATAATTTCGTCCTCGAAATTACCTCGGCCGAAAAAGTGAGGGTATTGCTGTCGTATCGCTTCCTCCAGTTCCCACGAAGCTTCTTCTGATCCATGATTATGCCATAATACTTTGACGAGAGGAACCGACTTTCTCCGTAAAACCTTTACATCTCGCTCCGTAATTTGAATTGGCTCCTCTTCATAAGACAAATCGTCTTAATTCCACCTCCTCAATCGGCACTACATGAGATGGATCCGACCGTAGTAACGGCGTAACATTGAAACATGGAACACATCATGCATTTGCTTCAACTCAAGGTAATTCTAACGGTATGCCATAGATCCGACCCGCTTAAAACCCGATAAGGTCCAATAAACTGGGACTTAGCTTCCTTTGTGACCAAATCTCATTACCTTTTTCCAAGGTGAAACCTTTAGAAAACTTGATCCCCACAAGAAACTCTATTTCTTTCCGCTTTAGATCTGCTGTAAGACTTTTGCCTGTCCGATGCTTCCTTTAACCGAGCCTCGATTACCTTAACCTTTTCTTGGATTCACCACTATCTCGACCCAAAATCGACGCCCCTAATTTCATTTCAACACGAGGAGTGCGACACTTCGTCCATATAATGCTTCATATGGTGCCATCCGAATCGGCTTGGTAATCATTATTGTATGCAAATTTTGCTAACTGTAAGAATTCCTCCCAACTTCCCTTGAAATCTATCACACAACCCCTTAACATATCTTCTAAGATTTGGATTATTCTTTCGATCGACCGCCGATTGTGGATGAAATGTCGATCAAGTCCAATCTGTGCCCAAAGCCCGATGCAATGCTTTCCAAAACCAGAACGTAAACCTCGGATCTCTATCCAAATAATCGACAACAAGCACTCCATGCAATCTCACAATCTCAAATACATATAACTTTGCCAATTTTTAAAGAGTAATCAACCCGAATCGGGATAAATGTGTAGATTTCATCAATCGGTCCACTATCACCCATACGAGTCTTTCTTAGTAGGCGAAGAGGAAGCCCACTCATCGTGGAATCTTTATCGGTCAAGCAATCTCGAAGGTACTTGATGTTCAAACCTTGACTTGTCGACACGTCAAACACTTTCCTACAAATTTCAGAACTTCTCGCTAAGTCCGTGCCACCAAAATTGATCTCACAAATCTCGGTATAACTTACTTCCTCCAGGATGCATAGCATAGGGACTACCATGTGACTCCTGAAGAATCTTTTACCTCAACTCTCGATCCCTCGGCATACAAACTTTACCTTTAAAACACAATACCCTATCACTGTTAATACCAAAATCTTCCAATTCTCCACTCTGCACCTGCCGAAGTTTTGCACTCAGATCATCGTCTACTAACTGTCTCTCTTTCACTTGACTCAACCATGTTGGTTTAACTTGTAATTCTGCCAATAAGCTTCCGTCATCGTAAAGACTAAGATGTGCAAACATCGCCCTTAAATCTGACACCACTTTCTGACTTAGAGCGTCTGCCACCACATTCGCCTTGCCCGGGTGGTACTCGATAGAACAGTCGTAGTCTTTCAATAACTCTATCCACCTTTGTTGCCTCAAATTCAGTTCTTTCTGAGTCAGTAGATATTTCAGACTCTTGTGGTCCGTGTATATCACCGACTTTTCCCAGATAAGTAATGTCTCTAAACTTTAAGAGCAAAGACTACAAATGCCAATTCCAAATCATGCGCCGTAATTAACCTCGTGAGGTCTTAATCGCCGAGACACATACGCAACTACCTTCCCGATTGTATCGTAACACATCCTAATCCCGTGAGAAGCATCACAATACACGACGAAATCCTTTCCGCCTCAAAGTTGAATCAAACCGAGCTTCGGTCAAAACTTTCTTGAGCTTCTCAAAACTCTCTTGCTGCTTATCAGCCCACACGAAAGGTACTTCCTTTCTCAACAATTTCGTTAAAGGTGCAGCTATCGATGAGAATCCTTCGACGAATCTTCTGTAGTAGCCTGCTAAACCCAAGAAACTGCGAACCTCTGTTACGGACTTAGGTGGTTTCCAATCTAGCACAGCCTCAATCTTCCGAGGATCCACCCTTATCCCTTCCGCAGACACCACATGGCCTAAAAATGCAACCTCTTTCAGCCAAAATTCACACTTCTTTGAATTTGGCATACGACTTCTTCTCCCTTAAAATTGCAACACAATCCGGAGATGCTCATCATGTTCCATTTCGGACTTAGAATACACCAGATGTCATCTATGAATACCACGACGAATTGATCCAAGTAAATGGAAAATTGATTCATCATATCCATAAACGCAATTGGGCATTCGTTAATCCGAATGGCATTACCGTAAATTCATAATGCCCATATCTAGTTCGAAAGCCGTCTTATGGATATCCACTTCCTTCACTTTAAGTCGATGATACCCCGACCTTAGATCAATCTTTGAGAATATGCACTCCTTTGAAATGATCGAACAAGTCGTCGATCCTTGGCAAAGGATACTTGTTCTTGATGGTCACTTATTTAACCGCGTAGTCTATACACATCCTCATCGATCCGTCCTTCTTCTTCACGAAAGGACCGGTGCTCCCATGGAGACACACTAGGTCGAATAAATCCACGATCAAGCAACTCCCTAATCTAAGCCTTAAGCTCAACTAATTCCTTCTCTTGCCATTCTATATGGAGCAATAGAACCGGCGCAGATTCCTGCAATAAATCAATCCGAATTCTACTTCACGATCCGGAGGTAAACACGGAAGTTCTTCCGGAAAAACATCTACAAATTCATTCACAGCCCTAACTCCCTCAACAGCTTGTCTCCTTAGCCTCCAAGGCACTCACCAACATCGAAAGGCTACACATCCCTTTCTAACCATCTTTTCGCTTAAGAGCGAATACTATATTAGATAAGTAGTTCATCTCTCACCCATCACTACAACTTCTTTGTCATCAAGAGTTCTTAGGACATTCGCTAACAAAGACAATCCACATTTGCACGATACTTCACAAGCCACCCATGCCTAAGATCGTGTCGAATTCTCCAAATGGTAGCTCCATTAAATCAGCCAAAAATTGTATCCCTTGAACTTCTAAAGGCACTTCCTTAAAAAGTTTGTCTATAACTACAGTTTGTCCTAGAGGACTAAGTACAGCCATCTTCCTAGGTACAGCCGTAAGTCACATGCAAAGTCCCAGATACTTCACTAGCGATATAGGAATGAGTTGACCCTATATCTATCAAAGCAATAAAGGGCAACCTGTAAATCGAAACGCATCTGATAACATCAGTGTGTCACCGTCCTCTCGCGATGAATCGATACACCAGATTGGCCGCCTCGCCTCGAGCTACCATCGCCTCATCAAGTTCCGCGACTTCACCGGAACCATTACCCTTCCATTTGGACCACGACCCTTATCGGTTGTTGTCCACCTCGCCAACTGATTAGCACCCGACTTGTCGGGCGATTCCTCTCGAGTTCATCGGGCAATCCTTGATCATATGATCCTTCGAACCGCACTTGAAACATCCACCGGTCTTTTTCCAGCATTCTCTCGAGTGCATTTTTCCACATTGAGTACAAGTATGATTTTGTCCACCCATAGTAGTTTGTTGACCTCGCGGTCCATCATTTCTTGATTTCTTCTGAAAATTCCCAGACGACCCTGAAGACCCAAAGCTTTTCTTATTCTTGCTCGAGCCTCTATCCGGCTCATCTCTCAAATTGCTTAGCCTCTTCGCAATTCTTGCCCTTTCCACTAAGATTGCAAAATCTCTTTCACTAATGAGCAATCATCACTGTAGCTCATCTCTAAGTCCATCTTCAAATTTGATGCACCGTTCATATTTCATAGCCACTATCCCTCTAGCATATCGGCTAAGTCGCAAAAATTCTGCTTCATATTCAGCTATCGACTTGTTTCCTTGGACCAAATTCAGAAATGTCTTCCTCTGGGAGTCGATGTAGCTAGCTCCAACATATTTTCCTTCGAATTTAATCTTAAAATACCCCAATCCAATGATCCATTGTGGGTACTCTCTTTGATAGTGAGCCACCACCGGTAGGCTTCATCACGGAGTAGTGAAATAGCGCCTTTCGCTTTTTCTTCATCAGCAGATCTAAATCGTCCATGATCCTCTCGATTGCCTCCAACCAAGATTCACTACATTTGGAGCTACTCCAGATACTCTCGAAAACCTCACCCATTTGATTTAAGTCTCTCACCATCGACTTTCGAGACCCATTTTCGTAACTAGCTTCTTCTACACGCTCCAAAACTCGCAAAGACGACTTGTGATATGCGTCACCTCCTTTATTTTGTTCTTGAAATTCCACCCCAACAATGGTGGTGGAGCATCATTTTCGTAACCTTGACCAGATCTAATCGTTCCGACCAAGCCATTCTTCCTCGCTCACGCCCACGACGCCCACGCCCCTAGAACTCATGTCTACTACGTGTCTTATCTATTTTTACGAAAAAGTCTTATGTATTAGAGTCTTTTCACATCTTATTAACTAAAGTTTTATGAAACAGATATTTAGTAGTTTTTCCGTAGTAGCACACAAACACCTAGGGTCCATGTCTCTAAAGTATAGTTTCCTTAGGCTTATCAAACATTCATATCACTTTATCAAAGTACTTACCGATGGATCCGGCCGAGAACTCCGAAAGTGCCATGCTCTTATAAAACCATTTTAATTTAAGAAAACTTTCAAAAAGTCATTTGGGCCATATTTTGAAAACGCTGTGGGCTTCAAAACCCAAGGCCGAGAGTTTAAAACTGGCTCGATATTAAGTGAAACACCCCAAACCCTACCCAAAAGCCTAACCGAATTTGGTATGTTCTCGAGTAAATCTATAGCGAATTCTCATTTTGTTTAAGAAAACTTGATGATTTTGTAGAAAACAGATTAACTTAACATTTTAGGTTAAAAATAAATTTGTAAAGTAAAATTTTATATCTTTTAAAAATATTACTTGTAGGAGGAATTGATAAATCAAAAGAAAACCACATTTAAGGAAATTACTTTAAAACACACACATATATATATATGTTAGTGACAAAAACATTTTTAAATTTTTATTTATCGAAAACTATTTAGTTATTTAATAGTTATTGTTCAAGGCAAAATAAAAATAATTCCAAACACAAAATTAAAGATAGTTTATAGTGGCCTTATTACATAAAATTGGCAAACCCATAATAAAGTCTAAATAATAAAATTAACTTAATAAGTTTAAGTAGGAAAATTTCCAAACTTCATTATTTCAAAGATTGGCCACCTCGAAATCCTGTCGATTCGATCCATCGCTTCACTAATCATCCAAAAGTTTATCCCACAAAAGGGGTGAGTCATAAACTCAATGTATAACACATACATTAAAAGCCCATTTGATTAAGCCTTTAAGCCCATTAATTACACATATGGCCATAGGCCCATTTAAGTCATATTTGGCCAAAAGCCCTTTTCATAACAGATCAAATAATAATCATTTATGATCACATGATTAGATACAAATAATGAAATGCAAACCCTACCACCTAAATAGCCATCCGCTACACACCACCCGCACCAACCAACACACAGTGGGATTACTAAATCGACCCTCCATCCGCTACACACCATCGAAGGCGATTCTTGCAATCAACATGCACATCGCCTTATAATATTGTGGCAAGGCCATTAAGACAAAATTGTGACCAAGTCACTGGATATCAAATATGTGACCAAGTCACCAATTCACATCCGTGACCAAGTCACCGATTTCAAATATGTGACCAAGTCACCAGATTCACATATGTGACCAAGTCACCGGATTTCAAATATGTGACCGAAGTCACCGAAAATGTGGTAAAACCACCGAATACTTCCCTTCATCAATAATACCCATATGCCCATGCACATACATATCAATAAATTTTCATGCTATTTACCCACGATCATATTATAGTCATACTTATCTCACATTTATGCATATAGCAAAATGAACAAAATATTGGGGTAAACATATTCGAATATCGTATACCACCGAATGGTATCCAAAATCACAATCATACACATGGTCATATAATCACATTTAAATATATGTAAATCTATGAGATTTTTAATGTAAGGTTACACACCTCGTGACAAAGTGAGAACAATACCTCTCGTCGTCAACACCTAATTAATTTTCACACTTGATTAGTATAAACTTTACTAATAAAACTATGTTTATTGATGAGGATCTAAATCCTTACCCTGATTCTCGAATGATAGTTATTTGTGGTTTTTCCACTAGATGGATCAAAACCACCGATATTCCACCAATGTAAAGTGGTTCTACAGCGACTACTTCAAATAATCGATCCTCGTTAGCAGAGGGTCCACAACCCGTGGAAAGTCTCTAATCACCGACATGATTTCTTCGCTTGAAGTTTGATGGTAAAGGAATGCCTCCTCTCTTCCAAACACCCGATCGCCTTTTCTTACCTATCTTGTTAGTCTTAAATCGCCCTAAAATAACATTGGTTAGTGATCCATTCTAAAAGAATTGATATGATCGAAATTAAAATCCTTACCTTGATGATCTCGAAAGATCACTTCTTAAAGGTTGTCTTCAATAAAGATCCTTAAAAATCCTTTCCAAGGATTCTACCCAGATGAAAAATAAAAGGATTATGAGACTAAAATAAAAAGAAGATCATGAAAACGATTGACAAAATCCTTACTTGATTCACTTGAAGGTTCAGCCTTGAACAAAAAGAAGAAAGGAATTGATGATTCGGCTTTAACAAAAAGAGAGAAATATTGTGCTTTTGGCTATGGTGGTTTTGTTGAGAATGAAGGAGAAAGAAGTATGAAAGAGAAGGAAAGAGAGAAGGAAGAAAAGAAAGAGAAAGAGAGAGATTAAAGGAAGAAGATGATGATGGTGATGTTGTTTCTCAAAAAGAAAAGAGATTGGTTTTGGAACCTATGCTCATTCGGCCAAAGAGAAGAAATGAAGAAAATTGGTTCTTGAACTTTTGTAGTTTCGGCAATGAGGGAGAAAGAAAAGAAAGTGATTCTTGAAGACTTAAAATTTCGGTTACAAAGAGAAAGAAAGGTGTTTTGAAAGGAAACTAAAAAGGCCTTTCAAACCGAAATGGTAAATTGCAAGATGATCAAAAGAAAAGAGAAAGACTTCTCTTTTGTGTAATAGACATTCGGCTAGGAAAGAAGCTTTTGGAGAAAATTGGTCAAATTGAAAGCCAAAAAAAAATAAAGCTTTTACCTAATGTCACCAACAAATTTCGCTAGAGAGAAACCTTTAGAGAAAAGAGGAAAGATGTACAAAATGCAAGACATTTTGGCCAACTATCACCCCTAACCCAAGTCAAAATTCGCCAACAAGGAAGCCAACATACTCCCCATTTTGCTCCACATTTCTTCCTATCAAACCTTAATTGTGCTATCACCATTAACCACTCCCTTTAGCCCCTAAAATGCTTCTAGGTTCATGGTCAAATGACCATGAACAAGTTTCCAAAACATTGCCCACATATCATGCCTTTGTCCCCCTTCTTACCATCCTATTTGGATTTCATGCCATAAGTCCTTAGCTTGCCTTATCCACATGGTCAAATAGCCAAAAATAAAAGAATGCTCATCCACTCTAGAAAGTTCTTGGCTGACACTATGGGAAGGAAACAAAAGAAATAAAATTCTCCCATTTGCTAGCTAGGGGATTCAACCTCTCCTCAAGCACTCATCCATGTGTCCTTACCACTTTGCTAATTACTCATCTTATGCTTTAAATTCCTTGTCATTAATTCATAAAGCCTATCATGCTTAGCTTCATCTTATTTATAAAAAAAATTAAAATTTTCACTAAGCATTCACTTAATTAATGAAGCTCAAATAACTTCCAAAATACACTCAATAATAATTAAGCATGCAACATCATTCAATTAAGTAAAATGCATAACCCCTAATTATCGTGGATGTTACAATTAAACTCTTCCCAAGTGCCTTGGTGCCGCCCAACTCCTTGCTCCTTGCAGCAAAATAAAACTCTTTATTTGCTTCCCACATGACTCGAACTTAGGCTCTTTCCCTTGATTGTGGCGTCACTTCATCGGGCTTTAAGTGGTGCCTCCCAGCCACTACTCCAAGCCCGTTCTTGTGTTAAATTCTCTACTAATTTTCTTAAGGCCACCTTGTTTTAGTTTCCTCTTTAAACTTAACATTTCTAAAACATTTCCTTACATTTCCAAGTTTCCAAAATGTTCACTTTCCTCTTTAAACTTAACATTTCTAAAACATTTCTTACATTTCCAAGTTTCCAAAATGTTCACTTTCCTCTTTTAAACTTAACATTTCTAAAACATTTCCTTACATTTCCAAGTTTCAAAAATGTTCACTTTCCTCTTTTCACTTAAAATTCCAATATTTTTCCAATGCATTTTCCCCATCTCCTAAGGTTCTCCAAACCCTTAATCACACTCACCCACTTAATCGAGCCTATTAATTCATGAATTATGCGCCAAATGCATAACCCTAATCGGGATATTACGCTTCTACCCCTAAAAATAATTTCGTCTTCAAAATTACTTACTAACTAACAATCGTACAATCTAACTCACTACACTACGCTATTGTTAAGCACTGATCTTAATAAAACTAACACATTTCCTATGCACAATTCCAAAGTTCACATCCAAGGTTTCATACCATTCACTAGCAATACAAGAACGAACTAACTCTATAACAAATAAGGCAATGAAGGGTATTCCAAATTCCACCTCCCTGTCCGGGGGTATTCCGGGTAATTCCTCCAGAAAGACATCCTCAAATTCCCTTACAGTTCTAACTCCACTAACTCCCCTTTCTTTCGTGTCCAAAGTACTAATGAAAGCCAAGAACGCCTTAGACCCCTTCCGAACCATCTTATCAACCTTTAAAGCTGAAACTACGTTAGGCAAGTAGTTTCTTCTTTCTCCTATCATAACTATCACTCCATCCTCCGGGTCCTTAACTCCATTCGCTTATCGCACAATCCAACACACCGATGCTCCACTTGATTAACCACGAACAGCTTTTATGTTTAATAGTTCTAGGAAGTAGTTCTTCGATTCATACACATATAGTCTCACATTATTCATTTAGTCACACACATGAACTTATGCTCATTACGTAAAAATGTTGTAATTGTCGTTGTTTGTTGTTTTCCACTACTGTGGTGTTTCCATAATTTTATCCTATAGGATATTTTGAAATTTTCAAATTAGGTATTTGATAATGTTGTAAAATAGAGGTTGTTGATATTTTACAAAATTAAAATACTTATTGGAAAAATTTCAAGGGTAAAATGGTAATTTATATACTAGGGTATTTTGTAATTTTACAAGTCAGGGTCATTTCGGTAATTTTTTTGCAAAATATGGTTCCTGGTGACTTTCAAAACAAGGGTATTTTTAAAGATTTCTAATTTGAGGGCACTTCTGTGATTTTTCCTTACTGAGGGTATTTTGGTCATTTGTACAGGTTAAGGGTAATTCGGTAATTTTGCAAATCAGGGTGTCTTTGATATTTTGTACAGTTTTTGAATACTTGTGCAAAATCAGAAATTGTTATTAAAATCGGGGGTAGTATGGTAATTTTGGAAAATCAAGGGCATTTTAGTAATTTTACCACTAAGGGTATTTAGGTAATTTTGTAAATTGAAAATTCTTAGAAAGTTTTTCCAAAATAGTAATTTTCATAATTTCAAAAGGGTAGTTTGTTGACTTTTAAAATAGGTTTCCATAAAATATGGCTAATCCCTTTCGGGTTTTAGTTATTGGGTCTAGCACGTGACTAAGTCCTCTTGGTTAGGTGAACCATCATTACGCACTGTAGGATTCGAGTGGGTAGGAGGTGAGTCACTAGGATCTGCTAAATACCAAGCTCCCCTGAAACCAATCCTAGACATGCACAACAACAGTTGCCACACCCTAGCTCAATGACTTGGACATGTGTTTGTTTAATTGTGCCTTAGAGTTTTATGTATTTGTTTGGGGTAAACTAGTCTTAGGGTTTAAGTGCTTATCATACTAATCTACGTTCCATTTCTACCCTTCTACAATTCATATCATAAATCACACAAGAGATAGGGGTACTTACCGGTGGACTTTGTCGAGACTTAGTGGGCCATGCTAGAAAATCTTGCTTAATTCACAAAATTCTTTTGGGCTTAACTTTGAAAATGTTTTGGGCCTTAAACCCAAGGCCAAGAGTTTAAAAGCTGGCTCGATACCAAATTGAAACACCCCAAACCCAAACCCACGAGCCTTGACCGGATCTCGTATGTTCCCTGTAAACTGCTTCAAATTCTTTTGTTACTTAAGAAAACTTGTGTGTTTTGAAAGAAAGGTTGTTTTGGGTTGGGCTTGAGTTGAGAACAAGTTGATTTCATTATTAAAATCCTTTACTTTAGGTGACAAAATATTTAGGCTTTGTTTTAAAATAAATTTACTTAATCTTTTAATAAATAAAAGTTTGTAAGCTTAATAAATAAAAGAAAAGTAAAGTAGTTCTACTATGGCCTTATTACATCAAATAATTCCCCCAAAAAAATTCAAAGTACTTAATGAAATAAAATCCAAATTTAAATAAATTCCTTCTTTGCATGGCCACTTTAAGCTCCCGCCAATTCTGGTCCATTACCGATCGTTACGAAAAAGGTCCCACAACGGGTGAGTCAAACAGACTCAATGTGTAACCAACACTAAAATTTAACAGTTTAGGCATCTGCTCACATATTACATTCATATTCATATAATGATAGGAAATAATGATGCAACTCAACCCAAACCTATATGCCATCCGCTATACATCACCCGCACCATCCTGCATACACCGTGGGGACTACTAAATCAACCCTCCATCCGCTACACACCATTGAAGGCAGTCTCTGCAGTCGACGTGCTCATCGCCCTTATAAAATTCATGGTCTTAGGTCACCACATTCAGAATTCGTGGTCTTAGGTCACGACATTCAGTTATCATAGTCTTAGGTCACCACATTTAGATTTCGTGGTCTTAGGTCACCACATTAACTTCCCCTTTTCATATAACCCATATGCCCCATATCATACATATCATGCATATCATGCCTTAATTCACATTCTTATCACTTTTTCACGTGTTACATATAACATATATTCCTAATCCTAGTAGGAGTAGGAAACGTACCTTAGTACTTTGTACGATTGTATGGTACCTTAGCCATGCTTTTCACATTCTTAATAACACATTTAATTTAAAACATAGCCATGAACATATTAAAACTTAGGGTAGGGTACACACCTGATTCGCTTTAGCAAGTTCACTCCAAATCCTGAAAAGCTTGATCTAATGCCTTAGATCTTAAATCTCTACATTTGATCAATCACTTAGTACTTAGTAAAGAGCCATGCAGCCATAAATCCAAATCTTAGTAGGATTGGTACACTTAAATCCTTACCTTCTGTCAGATTGATGTCTAATCAAATGTCGAAACTTTGTATCCTTCTTTCTTGAAATTGGCAATCACTAGATTACTTGAATAGATTAGTTTCGCTTTTAAATATTAATGAAACACATCTATTTACTCAACATGGCCTTGGATGAATGCTATAGATACTTACCTTGTGGATTTTAAATCCAAACTCATCGAATAACTAGGGAACACGCCTATGGTGTACCTTCTGAAAAGAATTTCTCCTTCCTTGTAGTCGACACTTGGTAAATCCCAAAAGATCTCTTCAAAGTTTCGGCAACAAGATATTAATGGGGTTAGTCCTAGATTTTGGCAAATGTTAAAAGAAAAAAGGATGAAACTGAATGAGATCTTACCCTTACTTTAGAAATCGACAATCCTTGCTTGAACCTTTAGCAATATTCGGCTATGTAGGCTAGAAGGATCTTGATTTAGGCTTTTGATTGGTATAAATAAATTGGCTAATGATGGTATCTTGAGGAGTTTATGGATTCAGCTTTTAATGGAGATCACAAAAGCTATGAAGAATTCGGCTAGCTTACTTTAGTTTTCACTTTGGCTAACAAAAGAAGAAGAAGAGATGCTCTAGGAAATTTGGCAGAGAGAAGAGTTGAAAGAAGATATGATGAATGGCTCTCTTTTCCTCTAGTAGCCAAATTACTAACTTAAAATCCTTTACTTGGCCATCACTCCTATTTTGATAACTTTATCACTTTAATTATCACCCATTCAATTTAATAAAACTTAATCCAATATTTATCTCTTATCTCTTAATAAAAATAATAATAATAGTCCATCATTATCTATCTATTTGCCGAATTTTAAAGAGAATTAAACTCTTCCCCAAGTGCCTTGGTGCCGTCCAACTCGCTTGCTCCTTGCAGCAAAATAAAACTCTTTTATTTGCTTCCCACGTGACTCGAACCTAGGCTCCTTCCCTTGATTGTGGCATCACTTCATCGGGCTTTAAGTGGTGCCTCCTAGCCACTACTCCAAGCCCGTTCTTGTGTTAAATTCTCTACTAATTTTCTTAAGGCCACCTTGTTTTAGTTTCCTCTTTTAAACTTAACATTTCTAAAACATTTCCTTACATTTCCAAGTTTCCAAAATGTTCACTTTCCTCTTTAAACTTAACATTTCTAAAACATTTCCTTACATTTCCAAGTTTCCAAAATGTTCACTTTCCTCTTTAAACTTAACATTTCTAAACATTTCCTTACATTTCCAAGTTTCCAAAAATGTTCACTTTCCTCTTTTCACTTAAAATTCCAATATTTTTCCGATGCATTTTCCCCATCTCCTAAGGTTCTCCAAACCCCTTAAACACACTCACCCACACATGAGCCTATTTGAAACATTCCCACACCCGCCCACGAGCCCGGACCTGATCTCGTATGTTCCTAAAGTAAACCGATCTCAAAAACATTCGATACTTAGAGAAAATTGTAGATTTTAGAAAACTATTATTTGAGTTGGGCTTAGATTGAAAACCCATTTATTTAATCTTGTAAATCCAATTCATGTAACATGTCCAAAATAGTTCTTAGCAAAATATTAAAAGTAATGTAAAAACAAAGAATAATCCAATGGGCCTTATGGCCTTATTACATCAAGTAAACCCAAAATAAAATTAAAAAGTATTAAAATTAAATAAAGTCCAAATTGAATAAATTCTTCAAGTGATGCATGGCCTCCTCATGGTCTACCTACGGTCCACATCGATCATCACCGAAAATAATTCCCACAATGGGGTGAGTCAACAGACTCAATGTGCACACAATACTATCATTCAATAAATCGCATTCATGTTCAAATCATCAAGTCCATATAATAACGAAATTGTGATGCAACCCAAACCCAAAACCTATAAGCCATCCGCTACTCTCCACCAGCATTAACCTCACACACCGTGGGGACTACTAAGTCGACCCTCCATCCGCTACTCTCCACGTTGTGTCATTAGACACTATTGTAACCGGTTACCAAAATTACGCAATGTGACCGTAGTCGACATATTTCGTTGGTGAGACCAAGTCAACACCTTCGTTGGTGAGACCAAGTCAACACTGCTCTCCCCTTTAACATAAATCCCTAATGCCCCAAAACATGTATATATATATATATAGCATAATTTAGTTTCATGTTCATATTCATATATTCGCATGTTATTAAAATAACATTTTATTTCACAATCCTATCGAAGTAGGAAACGCATGCCTTGGTACTTTTTGTCACATGTGTGGTACATAGCCACATTCATATTATTATTCATATCGATATTAAAATATTTAACCATAATATATCAAGAATAGTAAGGGTACACACCTTTTTCGCTTAATAGGTTCCTTGATTTCTCGAGAATCCTGATCTAATTTTTAGATCTATTAATCCCTATATTCGCCCATCCATTAAAACACATTAATAAACCCTTTTTAAACAAAACCAAATCCTAGTAGGATTTGTAAGGAAAAACTCACCTTGCCGATTTGGTGATTAAACAAAACCCAAAGTTTGGTTTTCCTCTACTTGATATTCGCCAACCTTGTAGTTCTATATGGTTAGTTTTTCGCTTTTCAAAAATTTAAGGAATGGATTTAGATACTCACACAACCCTTAGCGAATATTTTAGAGGCTTACCTTAGAGATTCCAAATCCCGAAAGTCCCCTTTTGTCTTGAATACTGTCGAAATCCCTAAAGGTCATAGGTTAGATTTGATCTAACTTTAATAAGTGGTAGTTGGCCTTTAGCCGAATGTGTCTTACCTTAATTTTCCCTGATCCAAATCCTCAAACTCCTCCTCTAACATTCTTACCATAGACAAAAAGAGAGGTTATTTTCTTAAGCCTTGTTTAAATTGATTTAAAAGAACAAGAATCAATTGTTCTTACCTTAGATCCTTGATCTTTATGTTCAACGATGGTGGAAACCCGAGATCCCTTGTATATTCGCCATGATCAAAGAGAATAGGAATTAAGCCTTTTACTTTCTAAGAACTAGAAAGAAAGAAAATTGAATGGCTTAACTTACCTTGAAACCTTCAATCACTTGTTTCCTTGTCTTGGGTTCTTGAGATCCGCTATGGAGATCTAACCGAGATTGGAAGAGAAGAGTTTTGACTAGGCAATGGCAAAAGGAAGGAAAAGAAAAGATGGAGTCCTTTCTTAGGGAAATTTCAAAAGAGAGGGAAGAGAGAGCAAAATTTCGGCAAGTGGAGTGAATGAGAGAAAAGTCTCTCTTTTCCTCTTTTAACTGAACTGCTAGACCAAGAGTCCAAAACTTGGCCACTACTCTCCCAAGTGATAATTTAATCTTCATTAATTATCACTTTATTAAATTAAAATAACCTTTAATCCATCCTTTAATTCCTTATTTATCTTAGTAAAATAAACTCTATTTATCACTTTAATTTGACAAGTTTTAATAAAATAAAACTCTTCCCTTTCAATCAAACATGTGCCGTCCATCCCTAGCCTTGGGAAACAAAATTAAACCTTCAATAATTGCTTTCCATGTGACTCGAACTCAAAGCCATTATCCATAAGCCTTAAGTGACACTTTGTGCCACTTTTCCAAGCTCGATTGTATGTCAAAATTCACCAACTTTTTCTTTTAAGGCCCTCTTGCCCTTATCTCCTATTTTGGGCTTTAAATTTTGTCATTCCGCCTTATTTCTAAGTTTCCTAAAATTTTCATGGCTTATAACTTGCCATTTTTCCTTACATCTTGTGTTTCCAAAATGTTTAGGTTTCCAAAATGTTCAGTTTCCAAAATGTTCGTGTTTCCAAAATGTTTAGGTTTCCAAAATGTTCGTGTTTCCAAAATGTTCGTGTTTCCAAAATGTCTAAGTTTCCAAAATGTCTAAGTTTCCAAAATGTCTAAGTTTCCAAAACGCCCATTTCCATTTCCATTTTCATTTTCATTTCCATTTCCATGCATTTCTAGGTTTCAAAAGTTTCACAAATTTATTCATAGTACTTGAAACTTGTCATTTCATACAATTAAACTGAAATGCATAGGCCCTATTCAGATGTTACACTATTAATTCATGAATTATGCGCCAAATGCATAACCCCTAATCTGGGATATTACAGTAAACATGGCCATGGACCGTTCATCTTTGTGATGAATTTGATTACTATTTGATAGTAATTGACTTTACATGAAGGAAGATGTAACGATTACCATAAGATAAAATAGGATTATATCGGAGAGTAGATATTTTTCCAAAGAGATCAAGTATATCATGTGAGGGTAACACACTTATGACAAGGTCATAAGATGAGCACTAAGTAGTTGCTTTCATAATGATATGTCGTTAGGGAGAGCTCAGTTACGATACTATAGTGGAATGACTTCGTGACTAAATAAGTTTATAATTAATAGGTGAAAAGTCGAAGCTTAATTATAAATCATATGAGCCCTGATTACATATGTCCAATCAGTCCATCCGATATCTCATTGGAACCAGAAATGAATTGTGAGTTTGAATAGAAATGAATAGAATGAATAGGAAAAGAGAAATGGAAAACATTCAGAAATGATTATGGTCTTTTCTGAAATGGAAAAACAATTGGAAATGAATGTAGGTTTCTAAAAATGGAAATGGTTCATTTGCAATTTTATATGAATTACTTAAAAATGATTTAAAAAATGAGTTTATGTTTTTGAACGGTTTGAAGCCAGAAATTGAGAATAAACCATTTGGTCACATTGAACATGTTGAGTTATGAATTATTGAACATATTTTCTCAAAATTTTACTAGGGCAAAATCGTTAAAAGTTTTATCAGGGTAAAATCGTCAATACTGGGGGTAAAATAGAGATGAGAAAATTGTTTACTATAGAAAATTAAAGTTTATTTTGGGAAATAGAAAAACCGAATCGGGTTGAATTACATTACAGAGTATTGGGTCAAAAGGCCCAGGAAGTACTCATAATTGGATGATATGTGAGAGAGGCCCGAATCCCCATCATAATACTTATGAGGGGAAAGACACCCTATTAGCCCCTCTTCTCTCCTAATTGGACTAGAAAGTTATTTTTCTATTTGAAATAAACCTCTACAATTCAACAAGGGTTCTACCTTCTCTTCTTATAAATAGATGGCACCGATAGAGCATAACATACAACTTTGAGAAATTGCTACATTGCCGAAAAAGAGAGAGAATTTATTCTCAACTATTAGATATAATTTTTCAGAATAACAATTATGTTGGTTTCTATTAAAGAAGAGAGAATTTTCGTTTTCACCCCAAATAAAAGAGAGAAAACTTTTTCTAATTCTGTGTTTTGATTCAATTGATTCGAGCCCACACTTAAAGCAGTTCATGGTACGAGAATAACGAAGAAAATCATTCAACCGAAACTCGAAAAACATCAAGGATTCGCTTATCTAAAAAACAAGACAATTTTAGTTTAAGGACTATTGCTATAAATATCACAATTGGGTCGGTTTTCAAATTTTTAATTTATCACTGTGTAAGAAAATTGTTTTCAAACCATATTTTTCCATCAGAACACTTCGTTCAAATAGTCTTCTCTGCTATCCACAAGCTCACATTTTCCGTGTGTGGGCTCGCTTCGAATAAAAAAAATTTCACAAAAATTACTAGTGGGGATATTTTTCAATTTCTCTAAACTTTTGAGTTAAGTTGTAAATATGAAAAGTATCTCTAGAAATTTTCTGAAACACTTTATTCCAGATAATTTTCTATCTACAGCTTTCTCTTAAATTCAAGTGTGTGAAAAATAATGACCCATGACTCTCATTATATACTGAGAGTTTAGAGAGTTCAACTATGATTAGACTTAATCATTTTAATATTAAATTAATATAAAATTTATCATGATAGATATTAGATTAAATTTAATATTAAATCTGTTAAATTAATAGAATATTTATTTATAAGATAAATATTAAATTAAATTTAATATTAAGATAATCACTTTAATATTAGATTAATAAAATACTATCAAGATAAGTATTAAATTAAATTTAATATTAAATTTATTAAAATAATATTATTTTTGGAATAGTTAATTTGAAATCAAATTATTCGGCAGAGTTTCAGTAGGAGCGTGATTCCTCCAATGCTCAACCGCCGAAGGACCACCAATCAACCAGTGGAATGTCACTGTCATCACCACTGGTATCTTCGTGTTTGATGTTGTCATCGTAGGTGCGACACCCTCACGACACCCCGAGTTGCTACTGCATGATTGGTCCGGTCTTGCCACCGGTTGGACTATCGGCCCAATTTCAAATATCATGCCTGATTGGACCAATTTTTGGGTATCAATCTCGATTTTGGGTTCTTCAGCCCAATTTTCAATCTCAGGTCTAATTTTCAAGTTCAATTACCTATTGGGCCAATTGTCTGACTTGAATATTAATTTTCAAAAATATCATATTAATTTTAATTAATTTGATTAATTTAATTTTACATAATCAAAATTAATTTTCCCAAAAATCACTGAGATTTTTCAAAATTAAATTTTCAAGAAAATTCTTTAATCAAACTATCTAGTTGAACAATTCCCACGACTGCCTAATTTAATTCAACATCAAATAAATCGACTCAATTAAATTATTTCTAAAGGCGTAGAATTTTCTTCTGATTCAAATGCAGTCCAATTGAGCTTTTGTTAAGCTAATGGAGGGACAAATTGAACATATACAATTAGACTTTATTAATTACAATTATGTCAGTCAACTGCTTCAATAGCCAAGACTAGACTGAGATCAAGGATATCCTATGAGGGTAACACACTTATAACAAGGTCATTGGATGAGCACCAAGTAGTTGCTTTCGTAATGATATGTTGTTAAGGAGAGCTTAGTCACGACACTATAGTGGAATGACTTTGTGATTAAATGAGTTTATAATTAATAGGCAAAAAGCTAGAAATTAATTATAAATCATTTGAGCCCTAATTACATTATATAGAATCAGACGGATGAATGCAGAAGCAGATCGTAAAGTTTTTTCAAGTTGCAAATTTAACCTAGATCTTTAGACGAACGTAAACTAAAATGATAAACAACGAAAATAGATTAGTTGTCACAAAGGAGAGTCAAATGAAATTAAAACAAAAGAAAGATGAACCGGCTGGTAAAGAGTCCAAAAGAGATCCAATTAGGGTTTTTTGGATGGAAAGAAACCTTCCCTGGACCTCAAGAAAACGCCCCAACCAGATCTGGAAAAACAAAACACAAACAGATTTGTTAGAAGTGATTTTAAAGACAAAAGCAAACTGTTTTGTGCAAAAATGTTTGAAACAACAAGAAAAGATTAAAACTCCTAATTTTGGTGTGTTTTTTGATGGAACAAGATAGGAAAACATCTTTCATGAAGCAACTTTAACCTAGAACGAAAATCAATAAAATCAGCAAACCAAAACAATAATAACTAACTTAAATGAGCAATAAATGATAAATTAAGGATAGAAAAGAGAAGA
This sequence comes from Gossypium rotundifolium, assembly GCA_025506655.1. Classification (NCBI taxonomy): domain Eukaryota; kingdom Viridiplantae; phylum Streptophyta; class Magnoliopsida; order Malvales; family Malvaceae; genus Gossypium; species Gossypium rotundifolium. Next base: position 64,018,551 of record CP106732.1, on the reverse strand, counting down.
TGACATCCTAAAAAGCCTTAGAAACATTAAGAATCCACAACTCCAAAATGCGAACCGTGCATTAAGTAGTGTCCCAAGAAAGGGAGGCAAGTCGTATTCAACCACTTAAAAACCAAACTTTTCCTTTCCAGATCCAATCTTAGACATGCACCTCCCATTACCACACTTTTTATCTTTAATTGATCAACTGTGGATTATTTCATAAATATATATATCATAATTATATTAATAATAATTACTAAGCAGATATATAAGGAGATGGGTAATAAAAGAAAATTATTAGCTAAGGTTTCCATGGTTATATTTCTAAAAAATAAATGAAAAACCAAAAATTACATAGTTTTTCACCACAAGGAAATCCTTATGTCTTCAATCGCCATCGCTCCATCATCTCCTTGTCATGAATTCCTTTTTGGAAAAATTACATTTATGTCCTATGTTTGTTTTCGTCTCACAAGAATTCTATATGTAAACAAATAGTCCTGTGCTGAGATGATAGTCCACTATCCTAATAACCACAACCTTGTAAAAAAATAAAAATAAAAATATAATATCTCATTCATTGACATACATTCCCTAAACATGCGAATAATTATAAGAATGTCACATCTTATCAAATATCAATCAAACAAGATGAAGAGAGAGATTTAGTCTTGGTTTACACTATAAACATAACACAACCTGGCTTTAATAAAAATTGCTAGAAAAAATTTGGTTTGAAAATGGTTTCTTGCACACCAGAAAATTTAAATTGTAAAAATCGACTAGATTTGTAATATTTATAACAATAAACCTTAGACCAGAATTGTACCTATGTTTTCAGATAAGTGGATCCTTAATATTTGTTAGCTTTCAACCAAACAATCTTCTCTATTATTGTCGTACCATGAACTACTTTGAGTGTGGGCTAAAATCAATTGAATCGAAACACAAAACTAGAAAAGTTCTCTCTTTTATTTGGGGTGAAAAAAAATTCTCTTTTCTTTATTAAAAACCGATAGAATTGTTATTTTGGAAAATTATATCTAATAGTTGAGAATAAATTCTCTCTATTTTTCAGTAGAGTAACAATTTCTCAAAGTTGTGTGTTATGCCCTACCGGTGTCATCTATTTAAAAGAAGAGAAGGTAAAACCTTTTTAATTGTAAAGGTTTATTTTAAATAGAAAAACAGCTTCCTAGTCCAACTAGGAAAGGGAAAGGGGCTAATAGGTTGTACTTCCCTTCATAAGTATTATGATAGGGATTCAGGCCTCTCACATAGGTACAATTACGAGTACTTCATGGGCCTTTTGACCTAGTACTTTGTAATGTGATTTAACCAGATTCAATTTTTCTATTTCTCAAAATAAACTTAAATATTTTGCATTAAATAATTTTCTCATCCTTATTTTACCTTGGTAAAATTTTGATGATTTTACCTATGGTAAAATTTTGAGAAAATATGTTCAATATTTCATAACTCAACATGTTCACTGTGACCGAATGGTTTATTTTCATTTTCAGAAATTCAAAACAGCTCAAAAACATAAATTTATTCTTCCAATCATTTTTAAGTAAACCATATAGAATTGCAAATGGATCATTTCCATATCCATTTCTATTTTTGGAAACCTACATTCATTTTCAAATGATTCCATCTTTCCATTTTGAAAAAAAACCATAACCATTTCTGAATATTATTCATTTCTCTTTCCTATTCATTGTATTCATTGCTATTCAAACTCACAATTCATTTATGGTTTCAATGAGCTAGTGGATGGACAGATTGGACATATGTAATGATACGATAGCACGGTCCAATTCAAAGGCCATAATAGAGATGGGCCTTTCCAAGTACTCAAGAGGAACAATGACAATGCCTATCAAATAGGTCTGCCTAGTGAGTACAATATAAGTTCTACTTTTAATATTATTGACTTATCTCCTTTGATGTTTCATATTTGAGGATAAATCTTGTAACATCCTAAAATTTAGAATTTTATGTTTCGCTTTATATCATACGATAGGCTAGTTAAAAATGTTAATTTTGTTTGTTTAAGGGTCCTAAGAAGGCATGGGGTTAAGTTGGGCCTTAGTAAAAATTTTTATGTTTAAGCAATTTAAGGAGAGAAGGTAAGTGGCATCAAGACTTAAGGAAATAAATGTGTATTTTGCTAGCACAAGTAAAGCTCATGGTGGAGTGGTGTGGCATCTAGTGGAGAGTATGAAGGGAAAGGGTTCGAATCCCATCTATTGCAAATTTTGGATTTATTTTGTTCTTTCTTTCCAAATGTCGACCATGGTTCTAATTATGGTAAGGGAGACTTTTTATTGATGGAAAGATGGCTAAGGAATATGGTAAGGAGAAAGACAAGGGAAAAAGAATGAAAGAAATCAAAGAAAGGGATAAGGGAGGGGGACATGTTGGCCGAATTTTAGGTGTTGCTTGGGATAGAATTTTGGTCAACACTCATCTTTTTGTTAAAGATGGTACATGGTTTTGGTAGGGAAAATAGGGGGAGCCGTATTTTCTATACCTTTTTGCAAGTTTTGTGCATGAAAGGTATTTTTCTCTTTTGAATATTTTTGTGTCTCTTTTCCAATTTCTTTTCCCTTGTTTTGGTCGAAACCCTCAATGCATTTTTGCTCATTTTCTCTTTGATAACCGAAACATTCTAGCCATTGTTTATCTTGTTCCCTTGTTTTGCCTTAACCCTCCATTCATTTTTGTTCATCTTTTTTTGTTGTTAGTGAAACTATCTAGCACTCTTCTCTCCATTCATTCTTTTCTTTTTGTCATTTCTTCAACCATTCTCACTTTTCTTAAATCGACATTTCTTTGTGACCAAACTTTCTTGTTCAATTCTCTCCATAGCCGAACCTATTATCACCCTATCTCTTCACTTTTTCTTTTTCTTTCGTGTTGGGCACTCTCTTCTTGATCGAACCGATAAGTGACCTTATATCCCTCTTTTCATTTTCATTTCCTTTTTCTTCCGAGCCGAATGTATGTTTATTATCATTCGGTTATTTCACTTTGTTCTAAACCAAAATATAACTCCTAATCCCTTATATCTTGATCATTTTCTTGTTGTAGTATTATAATGGAAAGCCGAATCACATATCCTTGTCTCATCCATAGCCATAAGTCAATCGGTAGAAATCGGATTCATCAACGTTAAGGTAAGGAGTTTCGTCATGATTCATTTGGATCTATTTCTCGGTTATGTTGCTATTCGGATCAAAAGATTGACTAATTGGTTATTATAGGGATTAAATCACTCGTTCTTATTCACTCGTTGATCCTTCGAAAATAGTGGTAAGTCAATTCCTATCCCTAAACAACTACTTGCACTCATCATAGTATCTTTCTAACCGAGACTTTTTTCAATAGAGGCAAGTGGTAACGATTTGAAAGGAAAAGCGATAAGAGAACACAAAAGGAGTGAATTTGCAATTCCTACTCCTAAGTTCAAATGAAGGGCGGTATCAACAGTTCGGGTTTTTGCACTAGGTTGTGGACCATCATCCGGTGAGAATAGGCAAATCGTGGTCGTTCACGATATTAAGGGTAAGCTTTTAGATTGTCTGATTTAGATTTAGATTAATAAAATCTCGTTTGTTGGTTAATCGAGTGTAATGGTGATTTAGGTGCCGACGATCAAGAAGGTTTAGTCCTTACCGTAATCAGGTGTGTAATCTCACACCGAAATCCCGTAAATCTGTGATTTATCATCATGTTAGAAAAATTGATCGAAGTTGCTTAAAAACTTAATAACGGTGATATGGTATGAATCGAGTGATTTGCTTAAAAATTGTTAATACTAAGATTTGTCAAAATCGGTGTTAATTTGTCGAATTATGAAAATGCCCCTATGGGCCTAATTACAAAAATGCCCTTATGGGCCGATTTACAAAAATGCCCCTATGGGCCGATTTGCTAGAATACCTTAATAGGCCGAATTATCAAAACATTTTAATGGGCTGATTCATGTAAATAATTCACTAGATTAATTATTATATATGTGGATATTTTATTTTATTATGTATTATGCTTTTTGACATATTGCATGGGATGGGAAAAATTTAATGAAGAGCAGTGTAGCCTGGTGGCAATGCCACAATATAAATACATGTTTACATAATTCTGATTCGGTGGCTCAGCCACAAATATTTCGTGATTAGCAGGTTGGTTGCGATATTGGTGTGAGCGGTGGGGTGGGTTGAGTTGATCCCCACAGGTGTGATTGGCTGGTCGGGGGTGTGATTGGATGGATGGGTTGGGTTGCATTCATTCCATTTAAATATTGCTATGTAAATGGGCTTAGGCCCAAAATGTTATTATACGGGTTTAGGCTCAGTGGATAACGGTAAAAAGGATTATACATTGAGTTATTGTAACTCACTCCTTTTCTTAATCCTTATAGGTAATGCTCAGTGACGAGGACTTGGGGCCATGGGTGACTCGGTGGAGGCCTTACTTAATAAATGATGCTTTCGAACATTAGTAAACTTCTTTTCCGTTTAATTCGTTACTTTTACTATTTTGGGTTTTAAAAGTTGTAATAAGGCCTTTGGGATATTTTTATTTTGCTTTATGTTTAGTCGTATTTATTATCTTGCTTGAAATGTTTAAAATAGGGATTTTTCTAAAATCATAAGTAATAGTTTTCCAACATTGATTAACAAATGGATTTTATAACAAATATATTTATAAATAATTTGACTTGGATTTTCTTTCGAACTATCAACGCTATTTTCAAAAGTCATGGTTTTAAGGTTCACTAGTTCGATTTTTGATTTATCAATCAACCTCTCGTGATTAGAAGTATTTTATCGAATATTTAAAACCAACCTTGTTTTTCCTATCTATAATCAAATAACGCCAACTTTATAAAATTCACAAGTTCTTTATACGTTTTCTTCATGTGACATACCAGATTCAGTTGTAATGCTTGCGCCGGGTTTAGGGTGTTACTTTTTATGGTATAAGAGCCCGATTACAAAACTTGGCTATGGATTGGGTTCAAAAGCAATTTTTAAAACTGTTTAAAATTTTAAATGCATGTTCTAAAGGAAGTATGGCACCAAAGGTATTTGGCACCAGGTCAAGTAAGTTTATGTTTTCATTTTTCGATTATTATGGTATGACTATGGTAAGAAAAACTCCACAAAATAGAAATACTCTAGAACTTTTAGCTTTAGGAGTTGAAACTATAGAGATTAAGACCTTAGAATACGTTTTGCGAAAACGACTTTACTTCCTATACTCCATAAAACATTGTTTAATAAACATTGAATAGTATATTGATTCATAAGACTTGTAATAAGATTAAATCGATTTAGCAAACAATGAGTGCTAGAAGACGTGGACGTGGTAGACATGACCGTGGTAGAGGCTGAGGTGCTAGAGTTGTATCTGAGGCATCGGGACATATGTCGAAAATGAATGCGCCTGCATCACCGGTGATCGAAACTGGGTCACATGAATGAGAGAGGACGACGCTCTGTCCCAATCGATGTTACGAGTCCTAGAAAGGGTTGATGGGGCAAGAATTGGGTCGGCAACTCATGGGTAGGTATCTGAGCGACTCAGATCTAATGGGGTTGAAGTTTTTAGGGGTATTTCGAATATAGCCCCAAGTGTAGTGAAGTACTGGCTTAAGGCGGTGGAGCGAATTATGGACGACCTGGATTGCACCGCTGAGCAGAAACTAAAAGGGGTTGTGTCGTCGCTGAGAGACGAGGCGTATCAGTGATGGCTCACTGCTCAGGAAGACACTAAGGCTGATCATATTACGTGGGAATTCTTTAAGACCGTATTTCAAGGAAAATATGTCGAGGCTTTCTATGTGGATGCCCGAAGGAAGGAATTCCTGAATTTGGTCCAAGGAGGTAAATCTGTGGCAGCATATGAGGGGGAGTCTCTGCGTCTGAGTCGGTATGCCCAGGGTATAGTGCTGACTGATTATAAACACTATGTGCATTTTGAGGATGGATTGCGTGATGAGTTGCGGGTACTGATAGCCCCACAGAAGGAAAGGAATTTTGCTACTCTGGTGGAAAAAGCTAAGATAGCTGAAGAAGTTAAACACTCAGAGTGGCAAACCGAGAAAAGGATAGGGGCAGAAACAAGAGAGACTCTGGGTATTCAGATTCTGCTAGAAGTTTTTAGAAAAGGCCTAGAAATGAGGGGCCAGTTCGAGTGGGTGCTCCAGCTGCTACAAACCAGTTATAGCCTAGTGTAGATTGTGGGAAACTTTACTTGGGTGAATGCTGGAAGAGAACTGGTGGTTGTTTCAGATGTGGATCCAAAGATCACCAGTTTAAGAATTGTCCTCGAGAGCCTGCTTAGACTCAGGTAATTCGTAATAGATTTGCGCAGCCAGCAGGAGGAGCTCAGCAGCCACAAAGAGGCCGTGGGCCAGGTTAAGGTGGTAATGGCGTAGGACGAGGTCAGAGTGCTCCGGGTAGAGGTACCGGTAACAGAGGTAACACGGAGGCTAGACAGCCAGGTTTGTCTATGCGATCAGACGTCGAGAGGATGGTGATGCACCGGACGTCATAACCGGTACATTCTTCATAGTTGATGTACCTTTTACTACTTTAATAGACATTGGATCCACCCATTCGTTTGTTGTTTGTGCTGTGTCTGGAACTTTGAATATTAGATCTAAGATTACTGCTAGAGAAATAACTGTAATTAGTCCTTTAGGACAGTCGGTGGTAGTAAATAAGTTGTTTAGAGATGTACCCTTAGAAGTTCAGAGGGAAGTATTTCTGGCAGATTTGATGGAACTGCCATTCGGCGAGTTCGATCTTATTTTGGGCATGGACTGGCTGGTTAAACACAGTGCGAACTTGAACTATGCTACGAAGCAGATGGTACTAAGAACTTCAGAGGATAAGGAAGTGATGATGATAGGTGAAAGAAGAAACTATCTATCTAATGTGGTATCTACTTTAAAGGCAGAGAAGTTGGTACGAAAAGGGTATGGAGCGTTCTTAGCCTTTATCAGTGCTTTGGATGCCAAAGAGTTGTCGGTTGAGAGTTTTAGAATGGTGAAAGAGTTTTCAGACGTCTTTCCCGAGAAGTTTCCAAGATTGCCTCCAGATCGAGAAGTGGAATTTGGCATTGAGCTGTTGCCAGGAACGGCTCCGGTGTCCATTGCTCCTTACAGAATGGCGCCATAGGAGTTAGCGGAGCTTAAAGCTCAAATTCAGGAGTTGTTGGATCATGGATTTATTCGACCAAGTGTGTCACCGTGGGGAGCGCCAGTTTTGTTTGTTAAGAAAAAGGATGGGTTGATGCATATGTGCATCGATTATAAACAATTAAATAAGTTGACGATCAAGAACAAGTATCTGTTACCAAGGATCGATGATCTGTTCGATCAGCCGCGAGGAGCTTCGATTTTCTCGAAGATAGATGTAACACCCTTAATCCGTATCCGTCACCGGATTAGGGTTACAGGCGTTACCAATAGCCAAATCTTTTTCAATTTATTAATTCATATCCTAAACAGATAAAGCACATGGGCATAATAATTTTATATAAATATACTTAATATACAAGTTAAAACATATTCAATGTAATCATCCACAAATACAAAATGATCAAACAATATACTTCTATCCTCATTATTAGCATATTTATCTATTTTATTCTATGATACCAACACCTAATTAGTACCACTCCTTTGTGTACATTTCATGCAAACATGCCTCACGTACCATTTCGTTTTAAACCAAAAAACACCGAACCTGGTAATTGGAACTACTAATAAGCATCATTACGATTACATGCATACATCACTTGACATTACACCTATGGACTAAGAGACAATACACTTCACATATATATCTATATACCTATATCCGAATATGCATAACCTTAGTTTTTAATGCATAACCCCAATATAACTTTGCATGTTATATGCATAGATCAAAGACCGAATGTACCAACTAAACTTCCATAATTCATGCAAAATTTACGTTACTTATTTGTACTACAATTGACCATACTTAAACATAGGTCTCAAAACCAACTTAACCTAAAAACACAAGCATATAAACCATGCCTTGACCGAACATTCATTACCAATTTTCCATAATTTATAACTACTTATACTTATCATTAACAATGAATCCAACAAGTTAACTTATACATATATATAATCATTTCTATACAACTACAATTAACTTCCAAGCATTATAAACATACATCTTATACCAAAGTTTAAAAGCAGACTATTATATCAAACATATAAACAATGCTTAAACCAAAAGTAATGACCTTATTCGCAAGGCTATATATATACATTTACAAAACCGAACATCATTCATTACTTATCAAAATACAGCCTATACATGCCTTTGATTCAAAAAGTATACAAAACATATATATACCAAAGAGAGTGATAGTGTGGTTGACTTTCTTGATGATCCCCTGAGCCCGTAGTTGAATCAATGATCTATAAAATAGAAATACAAACACATACAAAGTAAGCTCACTAGCTTAGTAAGTCTTAAGCAAAAGATAATTCACTAATCAAGCCCTTTAACATTTTTAATCAATAAATGTAGAACATTGTATATGTATATTTTGATATGCAATTGATACAAAACCGAATACTAGTGATGTATTAACTCAATTACTTTTACTTCACTACCATCAACCTGCAACTCATCAAAGCACAAAGTACATATATTACATGTCGAGTACCAGCTCAAATTCACATAATACCAATCTTATCATAATATTTCAACTCAAATAACATTAATCACAACTTACCTTACTTCTAATGAATTCAATGGGGCTTAACTTACCTGAGTTTTTAACTCAATAGTTTCACTATGTTACACCTCGATCAATTATGGTTTCTTCATTTTAAAGTATCACCAGGCATTAAGCCCGCTAGGCACGAAGCTTTGAATATATCACCCAGACTAAGCTTGCTAGGCACGAAGCTTAGAATATGTCACCGGCACAAGGCACGCTAGGCACAAAGCCGAATATATCACCAGGCACTAAACACGCTAGGCACGAAGCTCGAATATGTCACCCAGGCACTAAGCACGCTAGGCACGAAGCCCAAATATGTCACCTAGGCACTAAGCACGCTAGGCACGAAGCTTCGAATATGTCACTTCAAGACAAGGCACTGCTAGGCACAAAGCCCGAATATGTCACCGACACTAAGCACGCTAGGCACGAAGCCCGAATATGTCACCGGCACAAGGCCTGCTAGGCAATAAGCCCGAAATAATTCATAAACCAGTCCATCAAATTTCATTCCTTAACATTATCATCATTAACTAAATATATACACAATTCACATTCACATATCACCACTAATGTACAAATTCTTATCATATATACAAAAACACATCTAATCCATTTTAAAGCCTTTGCATTCGGCTAAAACATATGTTCATACCCAAATTTATCAAATAATTTCATTGAACCTATTCATAAATAATTCTTTAACATACTTTAGCTTAAGGACTTACCTCGACTGTCGACGGACAACTTAGACCGACTATTCGAGAACTTTCATCTTTCCCCGATCCAATTCCGTTTTTCTTTGCTCTTGATCTAAAACACATTAAATTCAGCTCATTCAAGTACATTTCAATTCAATTTAGTCCCAAAACACATAAACATACAAATTACCATTTTACCCCTAAGGTTTCACATTTTTACTATTTAGTCCTAATTGTACAAAACACAAAATACACACAATTTGCCAAGACTATACAAGGGCCGAATATTCCTAGGGACTTTATAAGCCCTCTCATTTCATTTATTTTGCAATTAAGTCCCTCTAAAATTTTATTTTTATAAATATGAAGCAACCTAAATACAAAATTTCACCAAAATTTCTAATACAAAACTTGTAAATCTTTAACACATCTTTAATCTAAAACCATCAAATATCAAAACCATAAGAACACATCAATGGCCTAACCTCATATACACATGATTCTCAAAAATTCAAGCATGGGTCGGGTAATATACGAAGCAACGATCTCAAAAACGTAAAAATTATTAAAAACCGAGCTAAAATTCATACCTAATTGAGCTTGATGATGGCCGAATGTTTCAAGCCTTTAAACCCTTTTTCTTAGCTAACTCACGGCAATGGAAGATCTTGGTGTATTCTAAGTCCAAGTGGAACATGATGAGCATCTCCGGATTGTGTTACGAGTTTTAAGGAGAAGAAACTGCACGCCAAATTCAAGAGTGTGAATTTTGGTGAAAAAGGTTACATTTTAGGACATGTGGTATCTGCAGAAGGAATAAGGGTGGATCCTCGGAAGATCGAGGTCAGATAGATTGGAAACCACCTAAGTCCGTGGCGAGGTTCGTAGTTTCTTGGGATTAGCCGGATATTATCGAAGATTCGTTGAAGGATTTTCATCGTTAGCGACCTTTAACGAAATTGTTGAGAAAGGAAGTACCTTTTGTGTGGGCCGATAAGCAAGAGAGTTTTGAGAAGCTCAAGAAAGTTTTGACTAAGCTCTGTTTTGATTCAACTGAAGCAGAAAGGATTTTGTCGTGTATTGTGATGCTTCTCACGGGATTAAGGTGTGTTCTAATGCAAGGCGGAAAGGTAGTTGCGTATGCATCTCTGCATTGAGACCACATGAAGTTAATTACCGACGTATGACTTGGAGTTGGCAGTGTTTGCTCTTAAAGTTTGGAGACATTACTTATACGGAGAAAAGTCGGTGATATATACGGACCACAAAGTCCGAAATATCCGGCACTCGTAAAGAACCGAATTTGAGGCGAGAAGGTGGATAGAGTTGTTGAAAGACTACGATCGTTCCATCGAGTACCATCCGGCAAGCGAATGTGGTATAAGTCGAAAAGTGGTGTCGATTTGAGGCGATGTTTGCACATCTTAGTCTTTTCGATGACGAAGCTTATTGGCGTAACTTGGGTTAAGCCGATGTGGTTAAGTCAAGTGAAAGAGAGCGGTTAATAGATGAAGATCGAGTGAAAAGCTTCGACTAGTACAGTGGGAAATTGGAAGGTTTTAGTATTAATGATGACGGGTATTGTGCTTCAAAGATAAAGTATGTATGCCGAGGGATCAAGAGTTGAGGCAAAAGATACTTCAGAATCGCATGGTAGCCCCATGCTATGCATCACGGAGGAAGTAAGTTATACCAAGATTTGCGAAATCAATTTTGGTGGCACGGACTTAAGCAGAAGTTACGAATTTGTAGGGAAGTGCTTGACGTGTCGCAAGTTAAGGTGAACATCAAGTACCATCGGGTTGCTTCAACCGATAAAGATTCTCGCAGAGAAGTGGAGAGAATCACCATGGACTTTGTTAGTGGGCTTCCTCTTACGCCTACTAAGAAAGACTCCATTTGGGTGATAGTGGACCGATTGACGAAATCTGCACATTTTATCCCAGTTCGAGTTGATTACTCTTTGCAGAAATTGGCAAAGTTATATGTAGCTAAAATTGTGAGATTGCATGGAGTGCCGTTGTCGATAATTTTGGACAGAGATCCAAGGTTTACGTCGCGATTTTGGAAAGCATTGCATCAGGCTTTGGGCACTAGATTGGACTTCAAGATGCGGCATTTCATCCTCGGACAGTAGGTCGGTCCAAAGAGTAATCCAGATCTTAGAAGATATGTTAAGGGTTGTGTGATAGATTTCAAGGAAGTTGGGAGGAATTCTTCATGTTGGCGGAATTTATGTACAACAACGCTTCAATCAAAGATTCGGATGGCACCATATGAAGCACTATATGGGCGGAAGTGTCGCACTCCTACGTCTTTGGACAAAATTAGGAACGGCGATTTTGGGGCGGAGATAGTGTCGAATCCGAAGAAAAGGTTAAGGTAATCCGTGCTCGGTTAAAGGAAGTCGTCGATGACAAAAATCGTCGCAGATTTAAAGCGGAAAGAAATAGAATATGCAAGTGGGAGACCAAGTTTTCCTAAAGGTTTCACCTTGGAAAAAGGTGATGATTTGGTCGCAAGGGAAACTAAGTCCTGTGTTCATTGGACCTTATCGGATTGTGAAGCGGGTCGGATCGTGGCATATCGTTAGATTTGCCTTGAATTGAAACAAATGCGATGTGTTTCATGTTTCAATGTTACGTCGTTACCGGTCGGATCCATCTCATATAGTACCGATTGAGGAGGTGGAATTAAGATCGATTTGTCATATGAGGAGGAGCCAATTCAAATTCGAGCGAGCGTAAAGGTTTTACGGAGAAAATCAGTTCCTCTCTTAAGGTATTATGTAAATCATGGATCAGAAGAAGCTTCGTGGGAACCGGAGGAAGCGATGCGACAGCAATACCCTCACTTATTCCAGACAGGTAATTTCGAGGACGAAATTATTTTAAGGGGGTAGAACTGTAACATCCTGATATTTTGGGGGCTATGCATTTTACATAATTGAATGATGTTGCATGCTTAATCATTATTAAGTGCAATTTTGGAAGTTATTTGAGCTTCATTTATTAAGTGAATGCTTTGTTAAACTTTTAATTTCTATTAATTAGAGAGAGAACTAAGCTAATAAGGCCTTAAGAATTGATGATGAGAAGTTCTAGCGTAAGTTAAGTAATTGGCAAAGTGGTTAAGATGCATGGATGTATGCTTGAGGTGTAAGGTTGAATCTCCTAGCTAACATTAGGGAGATTTTTAATTTTTTGTTTTCTTCCTTGTAAGTTTACCAAGAATATTCTAGAGTGGATGAGCTTTCATCCATTTTTGGCTAGTTGACCATGTGAAAAAGGAAGTTAAAAACTTAAGGCATGAAATCATAAGTTGGTGATAAGATAAGGGGGACAAAGGCATGATATTGGGCTATGTTTTGGGGATGTGTTCATGGTCAATTGACCATGAACCTAGACGGCATGGAGGCTAAAGGGAGAGGTTTATTTCTTTGATAGCAAATCAAGAGGGGATAGGGAAGAAACAAGGAGGAAAAAGGGGGACATGTTGGCATTGATGTGGCGAATTTATGCTTTGCCATTAGGGGAAAAGTTAGCCAAAAGTCTTTGTTTGTCCATCTTTTCTCATTTTCTTCAAAATTCTCTCCTAGTTGAATTTGCCATAGAGTTTAGGTAAAACTCTCTTTGTTTTAGCTTTCATCTTTTGACCAATTTTCTTCATTTTGGTAGAATGTACCTTAGACATTTTGGTACATTTTAAGCTTTTGATTTAGCCTCAATTGCTTGAACCAAATACAACTTTCTTTCTCCCAATTAGTTTTCATTTTGAAACCAAAAACCACAAAGATTAAGCACCATTATTCTTCTTCATTTTCTCTCCTCTTGCCAAATGCATCTAAGTTCCATAGTCAATCTCCCTTCTCTTTGATCATATTCTCTTTTCTTTTTCTTTTCATCTTATTTTTCTCTTATCTTTCTCTCATTGCCGAAATCACCATTATCATTTTCTTCTCCTCTTTCTCTTTACTTCCTTCTCTTTTCATTCTCTTTCTTCTTTCCCTTCTAAACCGAAACCATCATATTGAAACCACCATTTTTATTCTCTTTTTGTGAAGGCGAATCATCATATTCTTTTCTTCTTTTCAAAGCCGAACCTCCAAGTGATCAAAGTAAGATTCTATCAATTATTTTCATCATTTTTTTTTGCAAACTTAAAATCATAATCTTTTATTTCTCTCCTAGGCCGAATCTTTTGAAAAGATTTTTCAAAGATCTTTGTTGAAGACAACCTTTAAGTGACCATTCGAATCATCAAGGTAAGACTACTATTTTAGATAATATCAATTTCTTTAGACGGATCACTAATCTACGTTATTTTAGGGGCGATCTAAGATCAACAAGATAGGTAAGAAAAGGGCTGTGCGAAGTGTTTGGAAGAGAGGAGGTATTCCTTTACCATCGAACTACAAACGAAGAGCAGTATCGGGGGTTAGAGACTTTCCACCCGGTTGTGGACCCTCTGCAAATGAGGATCGGTTATTTGAAGTAGTGCGTACAACGAACCACTTTACGTTGGTGGAATATCGGCGGGTTTTGATCCATCTAGTGGAGAAAAACCGCAAATAACTGTCATTCGTGAATCCGAGGGTAAGGATTTAGATCCATCGCTTATAAGTATAGTTTTACTAACAATAGTTTATACTAACCGAAGTGTATTAATCAATTAGGTGTGGACGAGCAAGAGGGTATTGTTCTCACTGTTACTAGGTGTGTAACCATACATTAAAATTTCCATAGATTTATATTATTAAAAAGTGATTATATGATAATATGTTTGTTTGCGGATACCAATCATTGGTATACAAAATTGAGTATGTTACCTCAATATTCGTTTATTTTGCTATATGCATTAATATGAAATAAGCATGGCTATATTATGATTTGTAGATAAATAGCATGAAAATCGATTTGATATGTATGTGCATGGGCATATGGGTATATTTGATAAAGGAGGAAGTACTCGGTGGTTTTACCACATTTACGGTGACTTCGGTCACATATGTGAATTTGGTGACTTGGTCACGTATATTTGACTCGGTGGCTTTGGTCACATATTTGGCTCCGGTGACTTTGGTCACATAATTGACTCTCGGTGACTTGGTCACGTATGTGAATCTGGTGACTTCGGTCACGTATTTGAAATTTGACTTGGTCGGTGACTTGGTCACATCTGCTTTTGGTGGCTTTGCCACAATAAGGGCGATGTGCATGTTGACCGAAAGAATCGCCTTCGATGGTGTGTAGCGGATGGAGGGTCGATTTAGTAATCCCCACTTGTAATGGTTGATGGTACGGTGTGCAATGGATGGATATTTAGGTTGGGTCAGCTTGCATTTCATAGCATGAATAATTATCAAATATCTAAATGGTTTTTCGATAAATCATTTAAAAATGTGTTTGTTACTATTGTATAAAAGAAAAACAACTAAAATGCTTTTAATTTCATGCATTTTAACATATAATAATATTTTAATGATTTACCATTTTAACCTTTATTTAATAATAAAAACAAAATATAATATAAGGTTAATCTTGTCATAAACCACCCATTAACTTAAAATGGGCTATTTACTCTTTTAATACCCCACTTTAAAAAGCCATCATCAAATAGGCACTTTTCACTATAGTTTGCTACTTTTACCTTTTACGCGATTAAGTCCTTTTCTAAATTAAACACACAAACGATAAAATTTTTCTCGAGACTTTCACACACATTAATTCACATATAATAAACACAAAATATAATATTAAAATATTTCTCGGACTTAGATTCGTGGTCCCGAAACCACCGCTCGATTAGGGTCAAATCGATTCATTACAACTCTCCCCTTAAGGATTTTCGTCCCGAAAATCTTACCGTTAAACAACGTCGGATATTATTGCCTCATTGAGTCCTCGGGCTCCACGTAGCCTCTTCAACTCCATGCCGATTCCATAGTACTTTCACTAATGGAATCCTTTTGTTTCTTAACTCTTTCATTTCTCAAGCTAAGATACGGATCAGTTCTTCCTCATACATCATATCGGGTCAGATTTCAATCTCAGATGGAGTAATCACATGTGACGGATCTGATCTATATCTACGGAGCATCGAAACATGAAATACATCGTGTATCTTTACTAATTTAGAGGGTAACTTCAATCTATAAGCAACAGGCCCAATAAGTTCGATGATTTCATACGGTTCGATAAATCTCGGACTCAGTTTGCCTTTCCGACCAAAACGAAGTATTTTCTTCCACGGAGATACTTTCAAGAATACCCGATCTCCGACTTGAAATTCTATATCTTTACGTTTCAAATCAGCGTAAGACTTTTGATGATCTGATGCAGCTTTCAAACTATCTTTGATTATAGCCACTTTTTGTTCAGTCTCTTTAATCAAATCAACCCTTTGTATCTTGTTCTCACTGAGCTCGGTCCAGTACAATGGCATACGACACTTGCGGCCATATAGAGCTTCATAGGGTGCCATTTTGATGCTTGATTGAAAACTGTTGTTATAAGCAAATTCAATCAAAGGTAAGTACTTTTCCCACGTACCTTCAAACTCGAGAACGCAACATCTCAACATGTCCTCAAGTGTTTGAATGGTTCGTTCGATCGACCGTCTGTCTGCGGATGAAAGGGCGTGCTAAAGTGAAGTTTAGTACCTAAAGCATCTTGCGACTTCTTCCAAAATCGAGATGTGAACCTCGAATCTCTATCGAAACAATGGAACTCGGACACCATGCAATCTCACAATCTGTGATACATACAACTCAACACGTTTATCAAGTGAATAGTGCATCTGAACCGGCACAAAATGAGTGATTTGGTCGATCAATCCACTATAACCCAAATCGCATCTTTCTTACTCGGTGGCGTAGGCAATCCGGATACAAAATCCATAGTGATTCTATCCCATTTCCATTCGGTATCATGATCGGTGAAGTAACCACAAGGCACTTGATGTTCGCTTTTACTTGGCGACAAACTAAGCACTTGAGACAAATTCAGATATATCCGTTTCATGCCGGGCCACCAATAGAACTGTTTCAAATCATTATACATTTTTGTGCTACCCGGATGTATCGATAATCGACTATCATGAGCCTCGCTGAAAATCATCTGAATCAAGTCCACATTCTTCGGAACACATATTCGGCCTTTGAAATTTAAACAATCATTGGCATCAATTTGAAACTCTGACTCTGCATCATTTTCACATTGAACTCGTCTAGCAACCAAGTCTTTGTCAATTCTTTGCATCACAAATTTGTTGAATGAACATCGGTCTTGCTTTTAACTCGGCTATGATCGAACCATCACAGACATAACCATCGTGCGTTCATCGCACGAAGAGCAAATAATGATTTTGACTTAACACATCCGCAACAACATTGGCTTTTCCGGATGGTAGTCAATCACCAACTCATAGTCTTTCAACAATTCTAACCATCTGCGTTGTCTCAAGTTCAGATCTTTCTGAGTCATCAAATACTTTAGACTTTTATGATCCGAATAAACGTGACATTTCTCGCCGAATAAATAATGACGCCAAATTTTCAATGCGAAAATAATGGTCGCTAATTCCAGATCATGAGTCGGATAATTTCTTTCGTGCGGCTTCAATTGTCTCGAAGCGTAGGCTATAACTTTGCCTTCCTGCATCAAAATGCAACCCAACCCATTCAAAGAAGCATCACTAAAAAAGACAAATTCTTTACCCAATTTAGGCTGAGTTAACACTGGAGCTTCGGTTAAAAGAGCTTTCAGCTGTTCGAAACTTTTCTGACACTTTTTTGACCACTCAAACTTGACATCTTTCTGTAGTAGCCTTGTCAAAGGTGTAGCTATCACAGAAAAACCTTTTACAAACCATCTATAATATCCCGTAAGGCATAGAAAAATTCAAATTTCAAAAACATTCTTTGGTGGTTTCCAATCGAGTATAGCCATTATTTTGTTTGGATCCACCCGAATACCTGATGCTGAAACAACATGACCCAAGAAACTGACTTCATTCATCCAGAACTCACATTTACTAAACTTTGCATACAGCTGTTGATCTCGCAAAGTTTGTAGCACTAATCTCAAATGCTCGGCATGCTCGGTTTCATCTTTCGAGTAGATAAGTATATCATCAATAAACACTACTACAAACCGATCCAAAAACTGTCTGAAGACCCGATTCATTAGGTCTATAAAAATAGCAGGTGCATTAGTGAGTCCAAAAGGCATAACCAGAAACTCAAAATGTCCGTACCTTGTCCGGAATACAGTCTTTGGCACATATGTATCTCTGACTCGTAACTGATAATAACCCGATCTTAAATCTATTTTCGAAAATACCAAAGCCCCTTTCAACTGATCAAACAAATCATCAATCCGAGGTAATGGGTACTTATTCTTTATAGTTACCTTATTCAGTTTTCGATAATCAATACACATTCGCATCGTTCCATCTTTCTTCTTCACAAAAAGAACTGGTGCACCCCAAGGAGAGAAACTTGGTCGTGCAAAGCCCCTATCTGTTAACTCTTGCAACTGTGCTTTCAACTCTTTTAACTCAGTAGGTGCCATCCGATACGGAGCTATCGAGATTGGAGTCATTCCCGGTGCTAATTCAATGCCGAACTCAATCTCTCGTACTGGTGGTAAACCCGGTAGTTCTTCAGGAAACACATCTGGGTATTCACACACAACCGGTACAGATTCAATATGCTTTTCAGACATTTTATTATCCAGTACGTAGGCCAAATAAGCTTCACACCCTTTTCTCATATACTTTCAGGCTAACATCGAGGATATTATCAGAGAAACTCACTTAAATCATGGATCCAATTCGATGATCTCACCGCTCGACATCTCAAATCAATAAGCTTTCTTTTGCAATTCACCACCGCATCATGTGAAGTTAACGGTCCATTCCCAAAATTATGTCGAACTCATCGAAGGGCAAAACATTAAATCTACCGAAGCGAGAATCCGAATCATCAATGGGCAACCTCTACACACTTTATTAACAAATACACATTTAGCCAAAGGGTTGGACACACGAATCACAAACTCAGTAGACTCAACTGGCAGAGTCTTACCGAATACTAGAGTTTTACACACATATGAATGAGTCGAACCAGGATCAATCAATGCAATCACATTAGTATCATAAAGGGTGAAAGTACCGGTAATGACATCGGGGGAGGAAGCATCCTCTCTGGCTCGTGTAGCATAAGCTCTAGCTGGAGCTCTAGCCTCTGATCGTATTGCGGTGTCCTTCATCCCTCTCTGACTGCCACCTACATTGCCTGAATGTCTGAGTGGTCTACCCCGTGCTGGAACACTGCTCGGTCTAGTGTTCTGAGTTGTATTTTGCTCGGCTAACATCGGGCACTCTCAAATAAAATGATCCGACGATCCACATTTAAAGTAGGATCGATCACAAACTCTACAACTCCCAAGATGCCATTTCCCATAATGTTTACACTCAGCCCGGTTCTACGAAACATTACCGACACTAGCTATCGATGTGGCTCGGGATCTCACTGGAGGTCGATCACGTATAGGTAAATCTGAAGTGGCTTTATGTCGACTGGGGTCATCTCTGAACTTTTTATGCACAGAATGGAAAATTTTACTCGATGATCTTTTCAAGTGTCTCTAGCTTCTACTTTAGTTTTTCTTTTCTCCTTCTCGAGCTCTTGACTTTACAAGCTTGCTCGACTAATGTCACAAACTCTTTGATTTCAAGAATGCCAACAAGTAACTTTATATCTTCATTCAGGCCGTCTTCAAATCTTTTACACATAATGGCTTCGGTAGATATACACTTCTGAGCGTAACGGCTCAATCTGACAAACTTCTGCTCATATTACATCACAGTCATGCGGCCCTATTTTAATTCCAGAAATTCTTTCCGTTTCTGATCGATGAATCTCTGACTGATATATTTCTTATGGAACTCAATTTGGAAGAAGTCCCAAGTTACTTTTTCTTTCGGAACTACGGATACCAGTGTGTTCCACCAGTGATAGGCAGTGTCCCAAAGTAGAGATATAACACACTTTAGGCATTCATCTAGAGTACAAGATAACTCATCGAGTACCCGAATAGTGTTATCAAGCCACATCTCGGCTCGTTCTACATCATCATCATCATTGGCCTTGAATTCCTCGGCCCCATATTTCCTGATTTTATCAACGGAGGGCCTGCTAGATCTCATCGGATCTATCATCGAAGTCTTGAAGGTACCAGAGTTGGATTATTCGGGGGTGGAGATTGTTGTACAGCCAGATTAGTCTGAATAAACTGGGTAAACCATTCGTTCATCATCTGATAGAAGGCTTGTTTAGCCTCCCCCTCATGGCTACCAGAAATTGGTCGAGAGTCTAATGGCGCTGATCCACATGCAAGACCAGGCGCAACGCTCTCCACATCATCAGCTACAGCTCTATCGGGATCGGAATCCATTTACTATATAAAATACAATTGAAATTGTCAGAAGTCACCACACTATCATATATACAATTCAAAGGCATGTATAGCTAGACTCTTACATACTACAGTAGTCCTAGAATCAACTAAATCGTAGCTCTGATACCAATAAAATGTAACACCTTTAACCCATATCCGTCGCTAGATTAGGGTCACAAGTGTTACCAATAGCCAAATCTTTTTCAATTTATTAATTCATATCCTAAACAGATAAAGCACATGGGCATAATAATTATATATAAATATACTTAATATATAAGTTAAAACATATTCAATGTAATCATCCACAAATACAAAATGATCAAACAATATACTTCTATCCTCATTATTAGCATATTTATCTATTTTATTCTATGATACCAACACCTAATTAGTATCACTCCTTTGTATACATTTCATGCAAACATGCCTCACGTACTATTTCGTTTTAAACCAAAACACACCGAACCTGGTAATTGGAACTACTAATAAGCATCATTATGATTACATGCATACATCACTTGACATTACACCTATGGACTAAGAGACAATACACTTCACATATATATCTATATACCTATATCCGAATATGCATAACCTTAGTTTTTAATGCATAACCCCAATATAACTTTGCATGTTATATGCATAGATCAAAGACTGAATGTACCAACTAAACTTCCATAATTCATGCAAAATTTACGTTACTTATTTGTACTACAATTGACCATACTTAAACATAGGTCTCAAAACCAACTTAACCTAAAAACACAAGCATATAAACCATGCCTTGACCAAACATTCATTACCAATTTTCCATAATTTATAACTACTTATACTTATCATTAACAATGAATCCAACAAGTTAACTTATACATATATATAATCATTTCTATACAACTACAATTAACTTCCAAGCATTATAAACATCGTCTTATACCAAAGTTTAAAACAGACTATTATATCAAACATATAAACAATGCTTAAACCAAAAGTAAAAATTTTATTCGCAAGGCCATATATATACATTTACAAAACCTAACATCATTCATTACTTATCAAAATATAGCCTATACATGCCTTTGATTCAAAAAGTATACAAAACATATATATACCAAAGAGAGTGATAGTGTGGTCGACTTTCTTGATGATCCCCTGAGCCCATAGTTGAATCAATGATCTATAAAATAGAAATACAAACACATACAGAGTAAGCTCACTAGCTTAGTAAGTCTTAAGCAAAAGATAATTCACTAATCAAGCCCTTTAACATTTTTAATCAATAAATTTAGAACATTATATATGTATATTTTGATATGCAATTGATACAAAACTGAATACTAGTGATGTATTAACTCAATTACTTATACTTCACTACCATCAACCTGCAACTTATCAAAGCACAAAGTACATATATTACATGTCGAGTACCAGCTCAAATTCACATAACCCCAATCTTATCATAATATTTCAACTCAAATAACATTAATCACAACTTACCTTACTTCTGATGAATTCAATGGGACTTAACTTACGAGTTTTAACTCAATAGTTTCACTATGTTACACCTCGATCAATTATGGTTTCTTCATTTTAAAGTATCACTGCATTAAGCACGCTAGGCATGAAGCTTGAATATATCAAGGCACTAAGCACGCTAGGCACGAAGTTAGAATATGTCACCTAAGCACAAGGCTTGCTAGGCACAAAGCTCGAATATGTCACCCACTAGACTAAGCTGCTAGGCACGAAGCGAATATGTCATCAAGCACTAAGCCTACTAGGCACGAAGCCCGAATATGTCACCTACACTAAGCACTGCTAGGCACGAAGCCCGAATATGTCACCAAGACAAGGCTGCTAGTAGGCACAAAGCTCGAATATGTCATCGGCACTAAGCACTAAGCACGAAGCTGAATATGTCACTAAGACTAAGCTCGCTAGGCACGAAGCTGAATATGTTCAAGCACAAGGCACCGCTAGGCAATAAGCCCGAAATAATTCATAAACCATCCATCAAATTTCATTCCTTAACATTATCATCATTAACTAAACATATACACAATTCACATTCACATATCACCACTAGTGTACAAATTCTTATCATATATACAAAACACATCTAATCCATTTTAAAGCCTTTACATTCGGCTAAAACATATATTCATACTCAAATTTATCATATAATTTCATTGAACCTATTCATAAATAATTCTTTAACATACTTTAGCTTAAGGACTTACCTTGACTGTCGACGAACAACTTAGACCGGCTATTCGAGAACTTTCGTCTTTCCCCGATCCAATTCCGTTTTTCTTTGCTCTTGATCTAAAACACATTAAATTCAGCTCATTCAAGTACATTTCAATTCAATTTAGTCCCAAACACATAAACATACAAATTACCATTTTACCCTAAGGTTTCACATTTTACTATTTAGTCTTAATTGTACAAAACACAAAATACACACAATTTGCCAAGACTATACAAGGGCTGAATATTCCTAGGGACTTTATAAGCCCTCTCATTTCATTTATTTTGCAATTAAGTCCTCTAAAATTTTATTTTTATAAAATAGCCCTAAATACAAAATTTCACCAAAATTTCTAATACAAAACTTGTAAATCTTTAACACATCTTTAATCTAAAACCATCAAATATCAAAACCATAAGAACACATCAATGGTGAACCTCATATACACATGATTCTCAAAAACTCAAGCATGGGTCGGGTAATATACGAAGCAACGATCTCAAAAACGTAAAAATTATTAAAAATCGAGCTAAAATTCATACCTAATTGAGCTTGATGATGGCCGAATGTTTCAAGCCTTTAAACCCCTTTTTCTTAGCTAACTCACGGCAATGGAAGAAGAAAAACAACTAAAATGGCTTTTAATTTCATGCATTTTAACATATAATAATATTTTAATGATTTACCATTTTAACCTTTATTTAATAATAAAAACAAAATATAATATAAGGTTAATCTTGTCATAAGCCACCCACTAACTTAAAAATGGGCTATTTACTCTTTTAATACCCCACTTTAAAAAGCCATCATCAAATAGGCACTTTTCACTATAGTTTGCTACTTTTACCTTTTACGCGATTAAGTCCTTTTTCTAAATTAAACACACAAACGATAAAATTTTTCTACGAGACTTTCACACACATTAATTCACATATAATAAACACAAAATATAATATTAAAATATTTCTCAGACTTAGATACGTGGTCCCAAAACCACTATTTCGATTAGGGTCAAATTCGGTCTGTTATAATAGACTTGAGATCGAGGTATCACCAGTTAAAAGTCAAGGAGTCGAATATTCATAAGACTGTGTTTCAAACCCGATATTGGCATTACGAGTTCTTGGTGATGCTGTTTGGGTTAACAAATGCATCAGCTGCATTTATGGACATGATGAACCGGGTCTTTTAATCCTATCTAGACTGGTTTGTGGTTGTGTTCATAGATGACATCCTGGTGTACTCAAAGACTGAAGAAGAGCATGATTCGCATCTACGGGTAGTATTACAAATATTAAGGGAGAAGCAACTATATGCCAAATTCAGTAAGTGTGAATTTTGGCTGAGGGAAGTGACCTTTCTAGGGCATGTTGTGCCTACCGAAGGAATTAGAGTTGATCCTGGAAGGTCGAGGCTGTGTTGGACTGGAAACCACCAAAGTCAGTGGCAGAAATTTAGAGTTTTCTAGGTTTGGCTGGGTATTACAGGCATTTTGTTAATGGGTTTTCATTTATTGCTGCACCCCTAACTAAGCTATTGCATAAGGGAGTACCGTTTGTATGGTCAGATAAGCAACAAGAAAACTTTGAGAAATTGAAGAAGATTCTAATAGAAGCGCCAGTATTGATTCAACCTAAGGCTGGTAAGGAGTTTATTATTTATTGTGATGCGTCACACACGGGCTTGGGTTGTGTGTTGATGCAAGGGGAAAAGTGGTGGCTTATGCATCTCGTCAATTAAGGTCACATGAGATAAACTATCCTACTCATGATTTGGATTTAGCTGTAGTGGTGTTTGCACTGAAGATATGGAGACACTATCTGTACGGGGAGAAGTCGATTATCTATACGGATCATAAGAGTCTGAAATACCTCCTTACCCAGAAAGAGCTAAACTTAAGACAATAGAGGTGGATAGAATTGTCGAAAGATTATGACTTCACAATCGAGTATCATCCAGGAAAAGCTAACATAGTGGTAGATGCATTGAGTCGTAAGGTGATATCGGATTTGAGAGCGATGTTTGCTTATCTCAGCCTTTATGAAGATGGTAGCCTACTAGTCGAACTTCAAGTGAAGCCTGTATGGATAAATCAAATTAAGAAAAAATAGTTGTTAGATAAAAGGTTGGGTTCTCGGCTTCAGCAAGTGGAAGGTGGTGAGATAGAGGATTTTGGATTGAATAGTGATGGAGTATTGTGTTTCCGCGGAAGAGTTTGTATGCCCAAGGATTTGGAATTGAGACAAATGATTCTGCGTGAGGCGCATAGTAGCTCATATGCTATGCACCCCGGGGAAACAAAATGTACTGAGATCTCTGTGAGCAGTATTGGTGGCCAAGGTTGAAACGGGAGGTTACTAACTTCGTGAGCAAGTGCTTGACATGTCAGTAGGTGAAAGCGAAACAACAACTGCCTTCAGGGTTGCTACAACCGGTGAAAATTCCATTATGGAAATGGGAAAGGATAACGATGGACTTTGTTAGTGGGTTACCCTTAACGCCTACTAAGAAAGATTCAGTATGGGTGATTGTGGATCGGTTAATGAAGACTGCTCATTTCCTACCTGTTTGTATGGATTATTCATTGTAGAAGTTGGCCAAGTTGTATGTAGCAAGGATCGTGAGGTTTCATTGGGTACCGATGTCTATCATATCAGACAAGGATCCTAAGTTTACATTACAGTTTTGGAAGGCTCTACATGAAGCTTTGGGAACAAGGCTAAATTTTAGCACAGTGTTTCATCCGTAGACTGATGGTCAATCGGAGAGAGTAATCCAGATTTTAGAAGACATGCTAAGAGGCTGTGTGATTGACTTCAGCGGTAGTTGGGAAGATTTTCTACCATTGGTAGAGTTTGCATACAACAACAGCTATCGATCTAGTATACAGATGGCACCTTACGAGGCATTGTATGGTCATAGGTTTCATACTCCTACTTGCTGGACTGAGTTGGGGAACGATAATTATTGGGTCCTGAGTTGATCTCACAGACGAGGAAAAAGTTAAGGTAATTTGGGCTCGATTAAAGGAAGCTTCGAATAGACAGAAATCATACGCGGATCTAAAGTGTAAGGATATAGAGTTACGGTAGGAGATCAGGTCTTTTTGAAGGTCTCACCTTGGAAGACGATCTTAAGATTTAGGCGAAAAGGCAAGTTGAGCCCTAGATTCATAGGACCTTATCGTGTACTGAAGCATGTTGGGCCAGTGGCTTATCAACTTGAGTTACCTTCAGAGTTAAGTCAGATATATAGTGTATTCCATGTCTCTATGTTAATGCATTATTATTCAGATCCGTCTCATGTTGTACCAGTGGAGGAAGTTGGAATAAGACTTGACTTGTCTTTTGAAGAGGAGCCAGTGTAGATTTTAGATCGAGATGTTAATGTACTAAGAAAAAAGTTGGTTCTGTTGGTCAAAATATTATGGTGTAATCATGGGTCAGAGGAAGCTACATGGGAGCCAGAGGACATGATTCGACAATAATATCCTCATCTCTTTTAATCACGTAAATTTCGAGGCGAAATTTCTTTAAAGGGGTAGAATTGTAACATCCTGAAATTTAAAATTTTATGTTTCGCTTTATATCATACGATAGGCTAGTTAAAAATGTTAATTTTGTTTGTTTAAGGGTCCTAAGAAGGCTTGGGGTTAAGTTGGGCCTTAGTAAAAAATTTGTGTTTAAGCACTTTAAGGAGAGAAGGTAAGTGGCATCAAGACTTAAGGAAATAAGTGCGTATTTTGCTAGTACAAGTGGAGCTCATGGTGGAGTGGTGTGGCGTCTAGTGGAGAGTATGAAGGGAAAGGGTTCGAATCCCATCTATTGCAAATTTTGGATTTATTTTGTGCTTTCTTTCCAAGTGTCGGCCATGGTTCTAATTATGGTAAGGGAGACTTTTTATCGATGGAAAGATGGCTAAGGAATATGGTAAGGAGAAAGACAAGGGAAAAAGAAGGAAAGAAATCAAAGAAATGGATAAGGGAGGGGGACATGTTGGCCGAATTTTAAGTGTTGCTTGGGATAGAATTTTTGTCAACACTCATCTTTTTGGTAAAGATGATACATGGTTTTGGTAGGGAGAATAGGGGGAACCAAATTTTCTATACCTTTTTGCAAGTTTTGTGCATGAGAGGTATTTTTCTCTTTTGAACATTTTTTATGTCTCTTTTTCAATTTCTTTTCCCTTATTTTAGTCGAAACCCTCAATTCATTTTTGCTCATTTTCTCTTTGGTAACCGAAACACTCTAGCCATTGTTCATCTTTTTCCCTTGTTTTGCCTTAACCCTCCATTCATTTTTATTCATCTTCTTTTGTTGTTAGCCAAAACTATCTAGCACTCTTCTCTCCATCCATTCTTTTCTTTTTGTCATTTCTTCAACCATTCTCACTTTTCTTAAATCGACATTTCTTTGTGACCAAATTTTCTTGTTCAATTCTCTCCATAGCCGAACCTATTATCACCCTATCTCTTCACTTTTTCTTTTTCTTTCGTGTTGGGCACTCTCTTCTTGATCGAATTTGTAAGTGACCTTATATCCCTCTTTTCATTTTCATTTTCTTTTTCTCCCTAATCGAATGTATGTTTATTATCATTCGGTTATTTCACTTTGTTCTAAACCAAAATATCACTCCTAATCTCTCATATCTTGATCATCTTCTTGTTGTAGTATTATAGTAGAAAGCTGAATCACATATCCTCGTCTCATCCATAGCCATAAGTCAATCGATAGAAATTGGATTCATCAACGTTAAGGTAAGGAGTTTTGTCACGATTCATTTGGATCTATTTATCGGTTATGTTGCTACTCGGATCGTAAGATTGACTAATTGGTTATCATAGGGATTAAATTGCTCGTTCTTATTCACTCGTTGATCCTTCAAAAATAGTGGTAAGTCGAATCCTATCCCTTAATAACTACTTGCATTCATCATAATATCTTTCTAACCGAGACTTTTTTCAATGGAGGCAAGTGGTAACGATTTGAAAGGAAAAGTGATAAGAGAACACAAAAGGAGTGAATTTGAAATTCCTACTCTTAAGTTCAAACGAAGGGCGGTATCGGCGGTTCGGAATTTTTCACCGGGTTGTGGACTATCATCGATGAGAATAGACAAATCATGGTCGTTCACGATACTAAGGGTAAGCATTTTAGATCATCTGATTTAGATTTAGATTAATAAAATCTCGTTTGTTGGTTAATCGAGTGTAATGGTGATTTAAGTGCCGACAATCAAGAAGGTTTAGTCCTTATCGTAATCAGGTGTGTAATCTCACACCAAAATTCGTGAATCTGTGATTTATTATCATGTTAGAAAAATCGATCGAAGTTGCTTAAAAACTTAATAACGGTGATATGGTATGAATTGAGTGATTTGCTTAACAATCGTTAATACTAAAATTTGTCAAAATCGGTGTTAATTTGTCAAATTACGAAAATGCCCGATAGGCCAAATTACGAAAATGCCCTTATGGGCCGATTTACAAAAATGCCGCTATGGGCCGATTTGCTAGAATGCCTTAATAGGCCAAATTATCAAAACATTTTAATGGGGCGATTCATCGAAATAATTCACTAGATTAATTATTGTTATATATATGTGGATATTTTATTTTATTATGTATAATGCATTTTGACATATTGCATGGGATGGGAAAAATTTAATGAAGAGCAGTGTAGCTTGGTGGCAATGCCACAATATAAATACATGTTTACATAATTCTGATTCCGGTGGCTCAGCCACAAATATTCCATGATTAGCAGCTTGGCTACAATATTGGTCTGAGCGGCGGGGTGGGTTGACCTGATCCCCACAGGTGTGATTTGTTGGTCGGGGGTGTGATTGGATGAATGGGTTGGGTTGCATTCATTCAATTTAAATATTGCTATGTAAATGGGCTTAGGCCCAAGATGTTATTAAATGGGTTCAAGCCCAGTGGATAACGGTAAAAGGGATTATACACTGAGTTCTTATAACTCACTCCTTTTCTTAATCCTTATAGGTAATGCTCAGTGACAAGGACTTGGGGCCATGGATGACTCGGTGGATGCCATACTTAATAAATGATGCTTTGAAACATTAGTAAACTTCTTTTCTGTTTAATTCGTTACTTTTACTATTTTGGGTTTTAAAAGTTGTAATAAGGCCTCTGGGATATTTTTATTTTGCTTTATGTTTAGTCGTATTTATTATCTTGCTTGAAATGTTTAAAATGGGGATTTTTCTGAAATCATAAGTAATGGTTTTCCAACATTGATTAACAAATGGATTTTATAACAAATATATTTATAAATAATTTGACTTGGATTTTCTTTCGAACTATCAACACTATTTTCAAAAGTCATGGTTTTAAGGTTCACTAGTTCGATTTTCGATTTATCAATCAACCTCTCGTGATTAGAAGTATTTTATCGAATATTTAAAACCAATCTTGTTTTTCCTATCTATAATCAAATAACGCCAACTTTATAAAATTCACAAGTTCTTTATACGTTTTCTTCATGTGACATACAAGATTAAGTCGTAACGCATGCGCCAGGGTTTAGGTGTTACAAATCTTTTTGAGGAAGAGGGGAATGATACGTGTCGCAAGGCCCAAAATCATACTCATGAAGTTATGGGCTCAAATTTTTGCAAGGCCCAATAATGAGGTCAAAGGCCAAGCAAATCTAAGCAAGATTGAACAGGGCCATCCAAGACTTCATTACCAAGGCCCTAGATGCGCACATGACCAAAAAATAAAATAAAGATTCACTTTCTTGTTTTCAAAAAAATCATGAAATCGAATCATGGTCCAATTTTGCTATTTCATAAAATTTCAAGAATTAGGAAAATCAAGGATTCAAATCTTGGAAATCTTGGTCCATGAAACTAGATCTTGCAGCCAAGGCACATTGGATTTCATGTAAGAGCTTGAATGAGCCAATTTTGAGAGAAAACGGATCACAAGACCAAGTTCTTGAAAAATGGTCCATTAAGATGTCTAAAAGTCCATCCTGAAGTTTGGAAACTAATTTAATTGAATATCAGGCCAAATGATTAAAGTGGCCCAACTTGTAAACTATTTAAACTATAGGTCCAATTTTATTTTAATAGGTGGATCATCATGTAATAATTCAACTCGAAGAGCCCATTTAATTCCTTTGGCTAAATTCCTATTAAAAGTCCACACTTAGAATTATTTTGTTTTTTTATTTGATGAGTTGTCATGTTAGTTATTCCATTAGGGTTAAGAAAACTTATTTTGAGGGCCTATAAGTAGCATGGACATTTATCCTTATAGGGGAACAATTGATTTTTTTTTTCAATTAATGATAATTCTCTTTGAGTTTTTCTTCAAGAATTGCTCTTGAGTTTCTTTTAGAAGTTGTTTTAATAATATTTCAGGTTGCCCCTTCAGTATGAAACTCTTGATGATAGAAGCTTGTTTAGTGGAGGATTCAATAGACCATTGGGTCATTGATTCGGGAGCAATTAATCATGTTTATGTTTCTTTATAGGGGTTCGAGGAGGCGAAAGATCTTAGAGATAAGAGCTTATTGTTATGGACTAGGAATAGGATAAGTGTGGTAGCTGATGTAGATATACATCTTTATTTTGAGAATTTTAGGAAGATTATCTTAAGAGACATTTTTTATGTACCAAGTTTCAAAAGAAACTTAATTTCTTTTGCATGTTTATATAAAGACGGCTTGATCGTGACTTTTAATAATGGAATTGCAATATTTGGAAATTGGAATCTTATCTCTAATGGATAGATGTCAAATAATCTTTATTTTATCAAACCAAAGATGTGCACACTGCTTGAGACTGAAATATTGAATAAAAGACTTAAAACTTCTCACTCTAATGAGGCGTACCTTTGGCATTTGAGACTTGGTCATATTAACCGAGAAAGAATCACTAGACTTATGAAAGACGACATCTTAAGTTCGCTTAAAGAAGTTGATCTTTCACAATGTGAATCTTGCTTGGAAGGTAAGATGACTAAGAAATCTTTTAATGTGAAAGGAACTAGGGCCGGTAAACCTTTAGAACTTGTGCACAGCGATGAATATGGCCCCATGAGCGTTAGTGTGAAAGGTGGTTATGATTATTATGTAACCTTTATTAATGACTATTCCAGATACGAGTATGTATACCTGATGTACCGCAAGAGTGAAACATTTGATTAATTCAAAGATTTTCATGCAGAAGTGAAGAAACAATTAAGCTTACCCATAGAGGCAGTTCGGTCAGATCGAGGTAGGGAATATTTATTTGATGAGTTCTTAGGGTACCTCATAGAGAATGAGATTCTATCTCATTTAATCTCGTCGGGCACTCCACAATAGAATAGCTTGATAGAGAGAAGAAATCAAACATTGATAGACATGGTACGTTCGATGTTAAGTTATTCAAAGCTACCAATCTCTTTCTGGGGATATGCGGTACAAATGAATTGCTAAATTTTGAATGATGTGCCAACTAAGGCAGCATTGAAAACTCCATACAAATTGTGGCAAGGAAGGAAGCCAAGTCTAAAACATTTAAGGATTTGGGGATGATCAGCCCACATATTGGACAAATATGCGAAGAAATTAGAGTCACAGACAGAATTATGCATGTTTGTAGGATACCCAAAGGGAACAAAGGGTGGTTTATTTTATAACCTGAAAGAGCAAACAATTATAGTGTCAACTCTTGCTATTTTCCTTGAAGAAAGTTACATGAATGACTTTAAACCATAGAGTAAAGAGGTACTCGAGGAAATTTTGGGAAATATACAAAACCCTACTGAAACAGTTCTAGAATCAACTCTTAATAGTATACCTGTAAACGATCAACAACATAGGGAGCTTCGTCGCATTGGGAAGGTCTCTCGTAAGCCTGAGTTCTTCCAATCTAGTGGACGTGTTTTTAACACTGGTCTATTAAATAGGAAGATGATAACCCACTCACATATGATAAAGCAATAAAGAATGTTGATTTCAAGCTTTGGGATATAGCTACAAAATTTGAGATGGACTCTACATATTTCAATTCAGTGTGAGAACTTTTAGACTTACTGGAAGGGATAAAACCCATTGGGTGTAAATGGATCTACAAGAGGAAAAGAAATGCAAATTGAAAATTGAAACTTATAAGGCCAGACTTGTAGTAAAATGTTAGACTCAGAAAGAAAACATCGATTATGAAGGAACCTTCTCTCTGGTTTCCATGCACAAGTCAATTTGCATATTACTATCCATTGCATTAGCTCTTGATTACGACATCTAGTAAATGGATGTCAAGACAGCTTTTTTGAACAACTATCTTGAATAAAACATTTACATGATGCAACTCGTTGGGTATATAGTTAAACGAAAAGAGCATAAAGTTTGCAAATTTCTTAGATCAATATATAGACTTAAGTAAGTATCCCGCTCATGGAATCAAATATTTTATCAAGCGATCAAGACTTGAATTTGAGCAAAATGTATATAAACCTTGTGTTTACAAATGGTCAAAGGATGAAATGGTGGTTTTCCTCGTTCTATATGTTGATGACATTCTACTAATTGGAAATGATATAGGGATGTTGTATGGAAAATCTATTTCACTATAACAGTGCAAATATAGCTAAACTTAAAAGAAACCACATAAGGACAAAGCACATTAAGGGAGACGGTAGTAGTTGATGGAATAGTGGATGTAGTCAAAGATTGCATCTAAGGACATACCTTGAGTATTTGTTTTGCCAACTCTTCTAACTAGAGAGATCTTTAGGAAACATATGGAGGGGGCATAGGAATGTGAAACATGACTCATCTACTTCACTAGGGCAAGTAGGAGATTGTTGGTTTTGGTGCCCTAATTTTAGTATTTTTGTCTAAGTACACTTATAATTTTTTCGAACAGATTGGTTAATAAAATTATTCATGAATTACATTAATACTTTATATATTGTCCTCTCATGGTTTTTGCAGGCAAAGCAAAATGGAAGAAAATGTTGATCACTTGTTGTTTAATGTTTAACTAATACTAAGCGGTATTACGTGGTTGGATCGTAATACAAAAAGACAACTTATATTAGAAAACAAATATAAACATGTCCTTAGTCTAATAAAAAATAAAAAAACCGATTGAAAGACTAATATGTCATCTATCAAGTCAAATTGGAGAGATGTTTTGTCTTGGGCATCGGAGCGGATGGCTCCTAGTAGATAGAGACATAGATGTCACTGACTGGATTGACAGTACATTGGACAAGACCCAAATAGAATAGATCCTAAATCTATTTATGGATTTATTCACTTGTGATGTTCATAGTGCGACATACCTAAATCCTAAGTGGATGACGAATTATGTATGTGTGACTCGTACACTTTGATGTAAGTAAAGCCTGAGTTCGAATAGATAAGGAACCGAAAGTTGGTGCGTTGAGTGTATGACTTCTACAGTATTTAGCACCATTTCCAATAGTGGAATTCGTAGCTCGAGACATGGGTAAATGATATCCTCTCATTGGCATTACATGGTTGATGAAAAGTAAACATGGTCATGGGTTATTCGCCTTTGTGATGAATGACTTGATTACTATTTGATAATAATTGACTTTTCATTAAGGAAGATGTAATGATTACCATGAGATAAAATAAGATCATATTGGGAAAGCAAATATTATCCCAAAGAGATCAAGGATATCTTATAAGGGTAACATACTTATGACAAGGTCGTAGGACAAGCACTGAATAGTTGCTTTCATAATGATATGTCATTAGGGAGAGCTCAATCATGATACTATAATGGAATAACTTCGTGACTAAATTAGTTTATAATTAATAGGTGAAAAACAAAAACTTAATTATAAATCATTTAAGCCCTAATTACATATGTCCAATCAGTCCATCCACTAGCTCGTTGAAACTAGAAATGAATTGAGAGTTTGAATAGAAACAAATAGAATGAATAGAAAAAGAGAAGTGGAAAACATTCAGAAATGAATGTACGCTTCCAAAAATGGAAATAGAAATGGAAATGATCCATTTGCGATTTGATATGGATTATTTAAAAATGATCAGAAGAATGAGTTTATATTTTTGAGCTGTTTTGAAGCCCGAAAATGAAAATAAATCATTCGGTTATAATGAATATGTTGAGTTATGAAATATTAAACATATTTTCGCAAAATTTTATTAGAGGTAAAATCGTCAAAAAATTTATTAGGGGTAAAATTGTCAAAATTTTACTAGGGTAAATTAGGGATGAGAAAATTGTTTAATATAGAATGTTAAAGTTTATTTTGGGAAATAGAAAAATCGATTCGG
Organism: Gossypium rotundifolium; assembly: GCA_025506655.1. Classification (NCBI taxonomy): domain Eukaryota; kingdom Viridiplantae; phylum Streptophyta; class Magnoliopsida; order Malvales; family Malvaceae; genus Gossypium; species Gossypium rotundifolium. The sequence goes on along the minus strand of CP106732.1, from coordinate 63,985,079 downwards.
GTTGTATCACATGCCAGAGTATTGGATCAAATGGCTTAGGACATACTTGTAATTGGACCCGATGTGAGAGAGGCCCGGATCCCCATCATAATACTTATGAGCGGAAGTACACCCTATTAGCCTCTCTCCCTCTCCTAGTTGGATTAGGAAGTTGTTTTTCTGTTTGAAATAAACCTCTACAATTCAAAAAGGGTTCTAACTTCTCTTTTTATAAATAGATGGAACCGATAGCGCATTACACATAACTTTGAGAAATTGTTACTCTATCGAAAAATAGAGAGAATTTATTCTTAACTATTAGATATATTTTTCCAGAATAACAATTCAATCAATTCCAATTAAAGAAAAGAGAATTTTCATTTTCACTCCAATTGATTCGAGCCCACACTCGAAGTAGTTTGTGGTACGAGATTAGCGAAGAAGATCATTCAGTTGTAAGCTGGAAAACATCAAGAATTCGCTTATCCGAAAACACAAGTACTATTTCAGTTTAAGTTTTATTATTGTAAATATCACAAACCAAGTCAATTTTCAAAAATTTAAATTTTCACTATACAAGAAATCATTTTCAAACCATATTTTTTCCATCAGAACACTTCGTCCGAGTAGTCTTCTTCACTATCCACAAGCTCACATCTACCGAGTGTAGGTTCGCTTCGAATCATCAAATTTTTCACAAAAATTACTAGTGGGTAAATTTTTCATTTTCTCTAAACTTTTGGTCAAGTTGATAATAAGAAAAATATCTTTAGAAATTTTCTAAAATAATTTCGTTAGAGAATTTCCTCTCTACAATTTTCTCTTGAATTAAAGTGTGTGAAAAATAATGACACGTGACTCTCTTTATATAGTGAGAGTTTAGAGAGTTCAACTATGATTAAACTTAATCTCTTAAATATTAAATTAATATAATACTTATCAATATAGATATTAGATTAAATTCAATATGAAATCTATTAAATTAATAGAATATTTATCTATAAGATAAATATTAAATTAAATTTAATATTAAGATAATCACTTTAATATTCAATTAAGAAAATATTATCAAGATAAGTATTAAATTAAATTTATTAAAATAATATTATTTTTGGACTAGTTAATTTGAAATAAAATTATCTGGTAAAGTCCTAGTAGGAGTGTGATTCGTAACATCCTAAAAATAGGGTTATTTGTATTCGTATTATTTTGTTTATGTGGAATGGCGGAGATATTAATTATGGCTTGATAAGATTTAATTAAAGGCCTTGAGTTGGCTCGGAAGAGTAGAAAATATTCTTTATGAGCTTTAAGGGTGGATAGCCTTAGGAGTTAGGGGTTATAAGAATAAATAAGGAAACATTTGACATAAAATGAGCCTAGAATAAGTGGCAAAGGAGGGCCACTTGGGAGCTACAATTGACGCCATCAAGAACAAGGAGAGCCTTGGTTGAGTCATGTAATCCCTTTTCTTTCATATTTTGATGACATAGAATGGGAGAGTTTTTCCCTCTTTAAACTCTTTTATTATGAGATAATTAAGGATAATATGAGCATTTTATTTATTATTAATTCCAAGGATAATAGAACATAAGAAGATATTATTAGGATTATTCATTATGGGGATTAATTCAAGATTATTTTGAATTAATCAAACCAATTAAGGAGTTGGTAGTATTTGGAACTCCTTGGTGGAGTGGATGGCAAGGACTTTGGGGAGGGATAATCTAGAATTTATTGAGGTTGTTTTCATCTAGCCTCCACTTGGTGATAATTTTACTCTTCATTCTTTCTCAAATTTTCTCCATTGCCAACCAATTCTCTTATTCTTTGATCTCTAGTCAAACATCTATTCTTTTCTCTTCATTGCCAAACCGAAACCACCTTCTCTTTACATCCTCCTCTTCTCAAAAATCCCCTTGTCAAACTTTTAACACCTTTCTCTTCCATTGATTTCTTTCTTCCTTGGCGAATACACCCCTTGGAAGTGTTGATTTCCTTTCCTCCTAATTTCTCACCTTGGCCGAATGGTATAGTGGCATAGACACATCGGGATTTCACTAGTGTTCAATCAATTGTACGGTAAGTAGGGTTGGCCGAATGCCTATGTTCCCTTTTCCCCTATCTTTGTCGACTTTTTAAGGATTAAGGGCCAATATCGGCATTTATTTACAAGGTGCTAAGTGTCTGTTTTGAAAACCGAATCTGTCTAGGTGTTCCGGGATTTTGGAGATCGACAAAGCAAGCCATCATTCGTGACCAATCAAGTGGTAAGTGGTGGTAAGAATCGACTTTCATGGGTTTAATATGCAAGTACTTAAAAGCCGAAGGCTATTAGCTTTGTTTACTAACCGATGGTAATTGGTGAAGCGATTCGGAATCGGGTGTTGTAGTATCTAAAAGCGTAGGGTAAGGATTCGGGTTCAAAAGGAGAACCCTTTTAAACTATTTGATTTGGTGAATATACTAACTCATGTTTTGGCGAATATAGGGTAGTAGATCTAGTGTGACCGACTCCATCATTGGGATTTAGATCATTCGGTGGTGACGGTGTGTACATACACACATATAACTTGTTAAATATCTTGATTGTTGTGAATGTTGTCTTGATTTTATGTAGCATTGGATAATATACCATATCGGTATAGATGGCGATTCGTGTAAGTACTGTTAATATGAATTTGTTAATTGATGCTTTTGGGAAGCATGATGCATTGATACATGAGATTTAAGTATGTGATGACATGAAACATATACATATGTGATTGATGTGGGATTGATGAGTGGAGGCGGTGTTATTCGTGTAAGCGGGCATCGATGTTTTGGTAATGCATCGTGACTACGGTCACCGTGAGGTTTGGTACCTCCGGAGGTTTGGCACCTCATAGCGACTTATCCACGTGGTAAACACCACCGTGGGTTGGCCCCACCGAGATATGGGATCGCCCCGCGGTGATTTGGTATCACACGATGGGTTGGCCCCATCAATTGATCCGTGTCTCACGGACACTAGTGTTTTAGTAACACATTGTGACTAAATGTCACGGTGGTTTGGCACCACCGGTGGTTTGGTACCACAACGGGGTGAGCGATGGCGTTTGGATGGCTAGGATGGGTATTTAATATTCGCATATTAATGGTTATGTGTTGTGTATTAAAATGTTTTAAAGCGGGAAGGGTTACATCTTGAGTCTTGGTGACTCACCTTCTCCATTATTTTTTCAGTGATGCATAGATCGCGGATATGGGCCGGAGGGACTCGAGGTGGCCATGCAATGGATTTGAAATAAATGAACTTTAATTTTAGTTATATTATTTTATTATTGGTTGTTTTATTTGGATTGTAATAAGGCCTCCATAAATTTTATTTTTGTTACTATGCATATGTTGAATACTTGCTTTTAAACTACACTATAAAAAAAATAAATTAAAATCACATGTTTTCCCAAATTATCACGAAAATGTTTCATCGTGTCGTGGACACACTCAAAATTGGTATAATAACTTGACTTCAATTAAATTTACGAATTTAATCTAAGTATGATTTCAAAGAAGATAACCAAAATGAGAAGTTTTCAACAAGACTTAAATTGGATTTAAAATGGGTTTCAAACAGTTTTTCTCCGTAACGACCCATATTCGGTCCTAACGTTTGGGCCGGGTTTGGGCTATTACAAATTGGTATCAGAGCCCAGTTCAAAGCTCATTTGTGGGGCCCAAGGCCCAAAAATGTTTTAGTAGGCCTTATTAATTGTTTTGGGTTTTAAAGCGGTATGGCCTGAGTCTCCGCACCGATCCGCCTGTAAGTACATCTAAACCTCTTTGTGAATTATATTCGTAGAAGGGTAGGAAGCATGGAGCGTAGATAGACTTATAGGAACTTGAACCCTAGGATTAGATTACTCGGACACACAAGCAGAACATAAGACTTAAAGAACTAAACCAACCTATGACTTAGTCATTGAGCTAGGGTGTGGTAACCCTGACGCATGTCTAGGATTGGATCCAAAGAGCACAGTATTTAAGCGGTCAGAGTGACTCACCACCTCTTCGCAGTATCCTACAGTGCGTAGCTTGGGTTCACCCTAACCCGGAGGGCTCGGTGGTGTGGTAACCTCTGTGCGCATGTCTAGAAAGGTTCGGTGGGAGCTTGGTATTTAAGCATCAGTGTGACTCACCTCCTCTCCACACGAAACTGCACAGTGCGTAGCTTGGGTTCACCACGACCAAGAGGGCTCGATCATAGGCTAAACACAACGACTAAAACCCGAAAGGAACTAACCATGTTTTGAAAAAAAGAAAACAACAAAACCCTAATTTCTACAAAATCTTTAAAATCACTCTTTCAAATATAAGAACAATCATTTTTACAATGTTTTCCCGAAAAAGTTGATTTGTGAAAAATTACGAAAATGCCCTTAGGGGTAAAATTACGGAAATACCCTTGGTTCAAAAAATATTAACTCAATGATTTTGTCCAAAATTTCAACTACTTCTCAAATATTCAACCACCTTTGAAAGTCATCAATAAAATAATTTGGTTTTGGAAAATTACGGAAATACCTCAACTTGTAAAATTACCAAAACGGCATTGAGTACAAAATTTTTGCAACATCACCGTTTTAAGAAAGGAAAATTATCAAAAGGGACCCTCAGAGTTTTACAATTATTAAAGCACCCTTGATTTACAAAAATTACAAAATTACCCCGATTGACAAAATTACCAAAATACCACGATTCTAAAATGATACCATAACTTCAAACCTTATCAATTTTCGATAATACCCTCAGGTTTGGGAATTTCAAGTGACACCTTTATCAAAGTTTGAAATCTCTCGAATTTTATTACAAAAATACCCTCAGAGGAAAAAGCGAAAATACCCACAGGTTAGAAATGGGCGAAATGTCCAAGAGCGAATAGGTATGGAAAGTATTAAGGAATGGATGCAAGAACTTCTTTGTGTGAACTAGGTTAGGAAGCTGAAACCTTGTTTGATCGAAAGAATCCTTATTCAATTTTTCATAAAATTTTTCACGGGTAATCAAGCGGAACAAATCACTAATTCATAAAATTTTTCTTAATCGATTAAAGCACGTTAGATAGAATGAGTTCTAGAGGGCGTGGCCGGCGTGGGACGTGGTAGGGAAGAATGACTATATCTGAACCCGTCAGTCGGGACATGGTTCGAAAATGAGGTACCATCGCCACCACCACCTCCAACGTTTGGGCCGAGGAGCAAGATCGGGACGGGAGGAGAGGCGATGATCGCAAGTTTTGTTGCGAGTCCTCGAATTGGTGGTCGGTGGTGGAAATTTAGGAGCTCAAAAATCATTCCGAGCAAATTCGGTCCAACGGAGTGAGGTGTTCCGGTGTGTCGAGTGGCACCAGTCTGCAGAATCTTGGCTAGAGTCAACTGAAAGGATCATGGATGATCTTGACCGACCGAGGAAAAAAGCTGAAGGGGTAGTATCACTTCTAAAGGATGAAGCGTGTCGGTGGTGGTGACGATTCGAGATGGCGCTACGGTAGATGATCGACTTGGGATTATTTCAAACCACCTATCGGAAGAAGTATGTGGGCACCGATTATCTGGATGCTCGGAGGAAAGCCTTTCTAGGGTTAGTGCAAGGAACTAAGTCGAGAGCGGAATATGAGGTGAAGTTTTAAGGCGAGTAGGTATGCTAGAGGCATCGTGGCTCTCGAACACGAGTATTGTGTCCGCTTTGAGGACGGACTCGAGATGATTTGAGGTTCTTGATTACCCGCACAAGTTCATGAGTTTTCATCTCTAGTGGAAAAGGCTAAGGTAGCCGAAGGGATCAAGGAGGCGTGAGGTAAAATTATAGTAGGAATAATCAAAGAGAGGATTTGGGTCATTTGGATCCGATGGTAGTGTCGAGAAAAAGGCTAGGCCAAGTGGGCCGTCGGTGACAAGGCCCATGATTGCTAATCGAGGCCGACTTAGTGTAACATTGTGGAAAGACCCATTGGGGAAGTTGTTCGATCGGCGATAGAGGATGTTTTGAGTGTGGGTCTTTGGAGCATCGGTCGAGATTGTCCTCGAAACTAGCTAAGAACCAGCCGGAGGGGATGAACCGTGCTCGGGATAGAAATGTGGGACCACGGAGGGTCGTGGTAATGGCAGAGGAAGCAACGGTCCTAACCGAGGTCGTGGAATTGAGGTAGAGGTTCAGCAACACAGAGGCTAGGCGACTGGCTTAGTCTATCTGAGGCGTCATGAGGAGGGTGACCACCGGATGTCATAACCGATGCGTTTCGATTTTGGTCTTCCTTATTATGCATTAATCGATGTGGGGTCTACACATTCATACGTGGCAGTAGTGTGGTAGAGACTTTGGACCTAAACTCAAAGCGCTTCTAGGGAGATGACTATAGTTAGTCCGTTAGGTCACTCTGTAGTGGTAGACAAACTTTATAGAGGCGTACCCCTAGAACTCCAAAGGGTAGTATTTGTGGCTGATCTGATGGAACTACCGTTTGGGGAGTTCGATTTGATCCTTGGAATGGATTGGTGGTTAAGTATCGGCGAATTTGGATTCTGTGACTAAGCGCATGGTTCTTAAGACGGCTAAAATGATGAAGTGGTTATGATAGGTGATAGAAGGAATTACCTATCCAACGTGGTGTCTGCCTTGAAGGTTGAGAAGATGGTCAAGAAGGGTTGTAAGGCGTTTTGGTTCAAATCATGCTTTGGAAGCTAAGGAGTCGATGGTTGGAAAGGTCCGAACGGTTGGGAATTCTTGATGTGTTCCCGGAAGAACTTCCGGTTCCGCCTCCGGATCGGAAGTCGAATTGATATAGACTTACTACCCGGAGCGGCACCGTGTCTATAGCACCTTACGAATGGCAACAAAGGAATTGGTGGAGCTGAAGGCTCAAATTCAGGAGCTCTTGGATAAAGGGTTTATTCGACCTAGTATATCTCCGTGGGAGGCGCTTTGTATTGTTTGTCAAGAAGAAGGATGGTTCTATGTGGATGTGCATCGACTACCGTCGATTAAACAAGTTAACGATCAAAAACAAGTACCCATTACCTCGGATCGATGACTTGTTTGACCAGTTGAAGGGGGCATCGGTGTTTTCAAAGATAGACCTTAGGTCGGGTTACCATCAACTTAAGGTGAAGGAGGCCGATGTTCACAAGATGGCATTCGAACTCGGTATGGGCATTACGAGTTTCTAGTGATGCCATTCGGGTTGACCAATGCCGTGGCGTTCATGGATTTAATGAATAGAGTATTTCAACGATACTTGGACCAATTTGTCGTAGTGTTCATAGGCGACATATTGGTTTACTCTAAGACGGAGGAGGAGCACGACAAGCATTTACGAATAGTTACGCAAGTGTTGAGGAAAATAGTTATATGCCAAATTGATGAAGTGCGAATTTTGGCTAAGGGAGGTGGCTTTCTTGGGTCACGTAGTGTCAGCGGAAGGGATTAGAGTGGATCCCCGCAAGATTGAAGCGGTGTTGGAGTGGAAACCGCCTAAGTCGGTGGCAGAGATACGAAGTTTTCTGGGTTTAGCGGGGTATTATCGAAGGTTTGTGGAAGGGTTCTCTTTGATCGCAGCGCCGTTGACTAAATTGCTAAGGAAAGGTGTTCCATTTGTATGGACGGAGAAGCAGCAAGAAAGCTTTGATAAGTTAAGGAAAATTTTGACGGAGGCTCCGGTTTTGGTACAGCCTGAGGCAGGAAAGTTGTTCACCGTCTATTGTGATGCATCCCATACTGGTTTAGGATGTGTGCTGATGCAAGAAGGGAAGGTAGTAGCCTATGCATCCCGTCAGTTAAGACCGCATGAGGTTAACTACCCAACTCACGACCTGGAGTTAGCAGCAGTCGTCTTCGCTCTGAAGATATGGAGACATTATCTTTATGGGGAGAAGTCGGTAATTTACACGGATCACAAAAGTTTGAGGTATCTTCTGACACAGAAGGATCTGAATCGAGACATGTCACCGATGGATTGAATTAAAGGACTACGATTGTTCCATCGAATATCATCCGGGTAAGGCTAACGTGGTGGCTGACGCGTTGAGCCGGAAGGTTGTGGCGGACTTAAGAGCAATGTTTGCTCAGTTGAGCCTATATGACGATGGAAGCCTTTTGGCAGAGCTTCAAGTTAAGCCAATGTGGATCGAGGAAATTAAGGACAAACAGTTAGTGGATGAAGGGTTAAATGCTAAGAGAATGCAAGTTCGGGATGGTGGTTTAGAAGGGTATAGTTTGTTGGTGATGGTGTGTTATGTTTTCAAGGACGTACATGATCTTAGAAGGATATGGAGTTGAGGCGGAAAATTCTCCATGATGCTCATAGCACCCATCGCTATGCATCCGAGGAGGAAGCAAGATGTATGGAGATCTCGAAAGCGATTACGGTGGCGGGTTGAAGCATGAGATAACGAAATTGTGGGGAACTATTTGACGTGTCGGCGAGTTAAGGTGAACACCAATTACCATCGGGGCTACTTCAACCGATAAAGATCCCTCAATGGAAGTGGGAGCGGATCACTATGGATTTCGTCAGTGGGCTACCCCTTACGCCCAGCAAGAAAGATGCAGTTTGGGTAATCGTAGACCGTCTGACTAAATCAGCTCACTTCATACTGGTGAGAATGGATTACTCACTCGAAGCTAGCAAAGTTGTATGTGGCAGAGATAGTCGATTGCATGGTGTGCCCATATCAGTTATCTCGAGATAGGGACCCAAGGTTCACTTGAGGTTTTGGAAAGCGTTACATCAAGCTTTGGGAACACGATTGGATTTGAGATGACTTTCCATCCACAATCGGACGAGCGATCGAGAAGGGTTATCTGAGATATTAGAGGATATCTTTGAGGGTTGTGTCTTGGAATTCGAGGTAGTTGGGAGAATTTTACCATTAACCGAAGTTCGCCTACAACAATAGCTACCAAGCGAGTATTGAGATGGCACCATACGAAGCCTTGTATGGGCGAAAATACCGAACTCCAAGCGTGTTGGACGAGTTGGGTGAGCGACAAGTGTTGGGCCCGAATTGGTTGCGAAGCGGAGGACAAAGTTAGGGTGATTCAGGCTCGTCTTAAGGAAGCATCAGATAGGCAGAAGTCTTATGCTGATCTTAAGCGCAAGGAAATGGAGTATCACGATGGGGATAAGGTCTTCCTGAAGGTGTCGCCTTGGAAGAAGGTACTAAGGTTTGGGCGAAAAGGGAAGCTAAGTCCAAGATTCATTGGCCCATATACAGTACTGAAGCGAGTAGGACCGGTAGCTTATCATTTCGATCGCCAGTGAGTTAAGTCATATTCATGAAGTTTTCCACGTGTCGATGCTTAGGCAGTATCGGTCGGATCCATCACATATGGTGCGTGATGAAATCGAGGTTAACGCAGACTTATCTTTTGAGGAGGAACCGGTTCGGATCTTGGATCGGGATGTGAAGGTTACGCATAGGAAGTCGTGCCCTTAGTGAAAGTGCTATGGCGGAACCATGGTCTTTGAGGAAGCTACGTGGGAACACGAGGATGTGATCTGACAATACCCCACCTCTTGATCGAGGTAATTTCGAGGACGAAATTCTTTTAAGGGTAGAAGCTGTAACATCCTAAAAATAGGGTTATTTGTATTAGTATTATTTTGTTTATGTGGAATGGTGAGATATTAATTATGGCTTGATAAGATTTAATTAAAGGCCTTGAGTTGGCTCGGAAGAGTAGAAAATATTCTTTATGAGCTTTAAGGGTGGATAGCCTTAGGAGTTAGGGGTTATAAGAATAAATAAGGAAACATTTGACATAAAATGAGCCTAGAATAAGTGGCAAAGGAGGGCCACTTGGGAGCTACAATTGACGCCATCAAGAACAAGGAAAGCCTTGGTTGAGTCATGTAATCCCTTTTCTTTTATATTTTGACTGACATAGAATGGGAGAGTTTTCCCTCTTTAAACTCTTTTTATTATGAGATAATTAAGGATAATATGAGCATTTTATTTATTATTAATTCCAAGGATAATAGAACATAAGAAGATATTATTAGGATTATTCATTATGGGGATTAATTCAAGATTATTTTGAATTAATCAAACCAATTAAGGAGTTGGTAGTATTTGGAACTCCTTGGTGGAGTGGATGGCAAGGACTTTGGGGAGGGACAATGTCAATTTATTGAGGTTGTTTTCACTAGCCTCCACTTGGTGATAATTTTACTCTTCATTCTTTCTCAAATTTTCTCCATTGCCAACCAATTCTCTTATTCTTTGATCTCTAGCGAAACATCTATTCTTTTCTCTTCATTGCCAAACTGAAACCACCTTCTCTTTACATCCCCTCTTCTCAAAAATCCCCTTGTCAAACTTTTAACACCTTTCTCTTCCATTGATTTCTTTCTTCCTTGGCAGAATACACCCCCTTGGAAGTGCCGATTTCCTTTCCTCCTAATTTCTCACCTTGGCTGAATGGTATAGTGGCATAAACACATGGATTTCACTAGTGTTCAATCAATTGTACAGTAAGTAGGGTTGGCCAAATGCCTATGTTCCTTTTCCCTATCTTTGTCGACTTTTTAAGGATTAAGGGCCAATATCGGCATTTATTTACAAGGTGCTAAGTGTCATTTTGAAAATTGAATCATCTAGGTGTTCCGGATTTTGGAGATCGACAAAGCAAGCCGTCATTCAGTAACCAATCAAGTGGTAAGTGGTGGTAAGAATCGACTTTCATGGGTTTAATATGCAAGTACTTAAAGCAAGAAGGCTATTAGCTTTGTTTACTAACCGATGGTAATTGGTGAAGCGATTCGGAATCGGGTGTTGTAGTATCTAAAAGCGTAAGGGTAAGGATTCGGGTTCAAAAGGAGAACCCTTTTAAACTATTTGATTTGGCCAAATATACTAACTCATGTTTTGGCGAATATAGGGTAGTAGATCTAGTGTGACCGACTCCATCATTCGGGATTTAGATCATTCAGTGGTGATAGGTGTGTACATACACATATAACTTGTTAAATATCTTGATTGTTGTGAATGTTGTCTTGATTTTATGTAGCATTGGATAATATACCATATCGGTATAGATGGCGATTCGGTAAGTACTTGTTAATATGAATTTGTTAATTGATGCTTTTGGGAAGCGTGATGCATTGATACATGAGATTTAAGCATGTGATGACATGAAACATATACATATGTGATTGATGTGGGATTGATGAGTGGAGGGCAGTGTTATTCGTGTACGACGGGCACCAGTGTTTTGGTAATGACTGTGACTACGGTCACGGAGGTTTGGTACCTCCAGAGGTTTGGCACCTCATAGCGACTTATCCCGTGGTAAACACCACCGTGGGTTGGCCCACACGAGATATGGGATCGTCGCCGGTGATTTGGTATCACACGATGGGTTGGCCCCATCAATTGATCCGTGTCTCACGGACACCGGTGTTTTGGTAACACATTGTGACTAAATGTCACGGTGGTTTGGCACCACCGGTGGTTTGGTACCACAACGGGTGAGCGATTGGCGTTTGGATGGCTAGGATGGGTATTTAATATTTCGCATATTAATGGTTATGTGTTGTGTATGAAAATGTTTTAAAAGCGGGAAGGGTTACATCTGAGTCTTGGTGACTCACCTTCTCCATTATTTTTTCGGTGATGCATAGATCGCGGATATGGAGTAGGAGGGACTCGAGGTGGCCATGCAGTGGACTTGAAATAAATGAACTTTAATTTTAGTTATATTATTTTATTATTGGTTGTTTTTATTTGGATTGTAATAAGGCCTCCATAAATTTTATTTTTGTTACTATGCATATGTTGAATACTTGCTTTTAAACTACACTATAAAAAAAAATAAATTAAAATCACATGTTTTCCCAAATTATCACGAAAATGTTTCATCGTGTCAGCGGACACACTCAAAATTGGTATAATAACTTGACTTCGATTAAATTTCTGAATTTAATCTAAGTATGATTTCAGCAAGATAACCAAAAACAAGAAGTTTTCAACAAGACTTAAATTGGATTTAAAATGGGTTTCAAAAAGTTTTTCTCCGTAACGACCCATATTCGGTCCTAACGTTTGGGCAGGGTTTGGGCTGTTACAGATTCCTCCAGTGTTCAACCGTCGAATGACCACTCGCTGGCCACCGAAATGTCGCCGTTGTCGCTGCCAGCACCTTCGTGTCCGACGGTGCCATCACCAATGCAACACCCTCACGGCAACTCAAGTCAGTTCAACCTGAGCTAATGACGGCCCGGTCTGTCTGGTCCTGCCACAAGTTGGACCTTCGGCCCATTTCACATACCATGCCCAATTCAACCAATTTTTTTGTCTCAATTTTGGGTTCTTGTTTCCAATTTTCGATCTCATGTCTAATTTTAAAGTTCAATTACCTATTGGGTCAATTGTTTGACTTGAAAACGAATTTCCAAAAATATCATATTAATTTACTTCATTTGATTAATTTAATTTTACTTAATCAAAATTAATTTTCTCAAAAATCACTAAGATTTTCTAAAATTATTTTTTGAAGAAAATTATTTAATCAAATTCTCTAGTTGAACAATTCTCACGACGGCCTAATTTAATTTCACATCAAATAAATAGACTTCATTAAATTATTTCCAAAGTCGTAGAGTTTTCTTTTGTTTCAAATTCAACTCGATTGAGCTTTTGTTGAGTTAGCGAAATGGCCAATCAGACATATACAATTAGGCTCTAGTAGTTGCAATTATGTCAAAAGCATTATTCCAATAATTCGTAATTACTTAATCATGGAGTAAATCCACAATAAGTATCATGATTGAAAACTCCTTATTGTATACTATTTACGAAAGCAATTCATCCAACTGCTTTGTCTAATGACCTCGTCATGTGTATGTTACCCTTATATGATATCCTTGATTCATTTGAGTGAAATCTATTCACTCAATACAATCCTATTTATCTCATTGTCACCATTGTGTATTCTTAATGATTAATATGATCACTGTCGACAAATAACTGTGATAAATTACTAGTTTGAAAACAAGCAACCCGTGGCCATGTTCCATATTTATCAATCCACACAATGTCAATGAAAGGATATCATTAACTCTTTAATCGAGCTATGAATTCCATTGTTGCTATTAAAGTCATGCCATAAACAAGTCATGTCCAACATACTGGTTATGGGCTCGATCATCTTTAGAGCATAAGCCTCCACTTATATCAAAACACATGAGTTATATATGCATGGTCAATGACCAAGTTAGGATTTAGGTAAATCACACCTTGAGCATCACAAGTGAATTAATTCACAAATGAATTCAGAATTAATTCAACTTGGATCCAATCCAATGTATAATTCTCCTAATGAATACATCTATGTCTCTACCCATGGAGTCAACTGCTTTGATAGCCAAGACTAACCATCTTCTCAATTGGAATTGTAGATAACATAATAATACTTTTAAGTATTTGAATCAAATGCTCACTTTGGCTCTTTTACGGTATTAAAGACTCGTTTAGATTATCTATTGAAGTAAGTTGCCTTTCTCACAATATAAAAGTTCTTATAATTCCTATATAAGTAACCTTAAGGTCAATGGGATTGTATGAATTATACAAACAATTTAACTATTTAGTTTTAGTTTTAGTTTTCTTTTATTTTCATGTTCATTTAGTTGGAACTTTTATATTCCGATGCGAAGACAATTGCGAGAGGAAATTACTCCGAGATCGTGCTTCAATATATTTATTCATGAGAATTCTCCTATCTTTTCTTTTCTTTTCTTTTCTTTTATTTATATTTCGTTAATTTGGTCGATTAATCATGTATAAATTTTAGAATAGATTATTATGCTTTATTTATATTTTGCATGATTCGATTAATAAACTAATTTATTTGTTAAATGATTTTTTATTTGAAATTGATTGTTTATTCAAGAGTTTTTAATATATTAATGAGTGACACCCCTAATAGAATATTAAGACAGGTGAGATTGAAAGGGTATCTTGTCGAGTAATATGCCAAAGTTTAGTTTAAAAGAATGTTGAATTATTTCAAAGATAAATAAATGGCCAGTGGTTGAAAAATGAGGAATCAGTGCAATTAGATCAAAGGCTCAAGTTCAATCTCCCTTCCCTTGAAAAATAACTTAATTTTTGCTAAAATTTCACCTTCTCCATATTTTGTGCTGCCCAAGCCGGTATAAATAGATTTTTCTTTTAGTTTTTAGCCTTTAAGTCAATTTTTCCCTACCCTAGCCATTCAGCCTTTTTCCCCTCTCACACTATGTTTGGTTGGGTGTAATGGATTCCATGGGCCCACCTTAATCCCCCATTTGGTTCAATGGAATGCCTATTACAGGCTTATTCCATTACGTGTCTATCCTGAAAATTCGCTGATTTCAGGGGGATTTCTATTCCCTTCTCAAACCACCGTTTACCTATTCCTTTCCAATTTTTACCCTCCCAACCCAGAGCTCTAAAAGCAAGAGCAAACAGAAGCTACCAGCAAAGCCACCCCACAAGGCTCTACCTGCTCCACCCTCTCCCGATTTCTATTTTTTTCTTTTCTTTTTCATCTTCATAATTTCTTCCTATAATTTAGTCAATAAATCGGGTTTTACTGCTTTAGGTGATGATCTATTCTGGGTCTATTCTTAATTAGGAAGATAAATTGGGGGGGCGAATTGATTTTGTTTCCATTTTTTTGAAGAGTGGTTTAAAGCTTTAAACTTCGGTGACTGGGTGGGTGTCGATTGTGGAGGACAAATCCAATGCCATTTGTTTAGAATTGGGGATTTAAAAAAGTATCAAAGAAGATTGATTTTGATATAATGTTGGGAAAGATGCCTCAATTTTGTGCGATTTGAAGCCAAGTGATTTTGATCCCAAGGAGAAGTTCTGGACCAGGTTTCCTGTTGAAGGATCAAAGCTTACACCTCCTCATCAATCTGTGGAGTTCCGGTGGAAGGATTATTGTCCGGTGGTTTTTAAGTCCGTTTGCTTTTGCTTCTTCTTCTTAGTTGAATATCTGTTCTTTGTTTGCAATTCATTGGTTTATTTGCAAATTTTGAAGATAAGTGTTTAGGTACGATTGGTTCAAAATGCTTTGTTGCTTTTCCTATTTGTTTTAATTGCTTTGTGCTATATTGTTGTTGCATTCCTTTTGGATTTTCTTTTTAGACATTTGAGGACCTATTCCAAGTTGATCCTGCTGATTACATGGTAGCTATTTGCGGTAGTGATGCCCTTAGGTAGCTTTCTTCGTCGGGGAAGAGTGGAAGCTTCTTTTACCTTACTCGGGATGATAGATTTATGATAAAGACGGTAAAGAAATCAAGTCAAGGTTAGTTGGCACCCTTTTGACTTAACGTGAAATTTCTTTGTGTTTCTTGATGCATTAATTTCTCATATTGCATTCTTTAAAGTTGGAAAATTGTTTGCTTCTCATTTTCAAATGACTTAATTTGTTAAACTAACATTTTTAATGGTAGGGATGTTTAAACTAATTTAAGTCTATGATTTGTTGTATCGAGTTCTTATAAGGATGCTTCCAAGTTACTACCAACATGTTTCTAAATCTGAAAATTCCCTAGTGACAAAATTCTTTGGTGTGCATTGTGTCAAACCTATAGGTGGCCAAAAGAACGTGTGAATTTATTCTCATTCAACGCTTTGATCATTGATGAAATTATCTCACTTGCTCAAAAATTCATTGTTGTTAAATACCGGACGGGGTTCATTGTGATGGGGAATCTGTTTTGCTCGACTATCGAATTCATAGGCGGTTTGACGAAAGAATCCTCCCATGGCCGCTCAACCGATAAGCGAAGAGGAAATTGATGAAACCACTCCCTTAAAGACACGGATCTTAATTATGTGTTTAGCCTCGGTGAATTGGTTCCAAGAGCTTATGAAGTAAGCTATATTTTATTACTTTACTCTGTTATGTCACGGTCGTGTATTTTGCTAATTTCCCATGACTACATGGTGATAGGCAAATTGATCGAGATTGCGAGTTCTTGGAGGTGAGAGAATTATGGATTATAGTCTTTTGGTTGGACTACACTTTTGGGATGATAATAGAGGTGATAAAATGGGGTTATCACCGCTTTCTCTACGTATAGGTAAGTTAATAAAAACCATACTATTCCTCATGAAATTTGAATGGATAATATCTGTTGAAATAAGAATAGGGATTTGAATATGCCTTTCCTATGCGGGCAAAAAGGATTCATATCAAAATGAAAAGTTTATGCGTGGTGTAGATTCCTTGAAGCTAAGCTACGGGACATGGATCAATTTTAGCTAGCCAAGTATGTTTTGCTCTCTTCCTTAAATAATATTTTTGGTTCTAGTTATTTCATTATTATAGATGTGGAATTAGGCAAGGCTCCTCCATGATGATGATTAAATTTTAAATTTCTCAGTCAACTGTTGATACTTGATCATATTCGATGGAATAATTGAAGGTTGATTGTGTTATCTCGAGTGATTTTGTGGAAATAATTAGAAGACAATTTTATTTTTGGTGGGGCATGTAGCAATTGTGGCCCTTTATGATCCTACTAGATAAGAATCAAGAGTTGCCTTGATTTTTGTTACCCATTATCTAGTTTCTATGAAATGATTCATGAACTTGGTGGATGAGAATGGTGGAGAATGCGACCGATGGTTACATGCATATCACTAGTTATTCTATTTTAAGGTCTCTTTCCTTCTAATGATTTTTGGATTTGTCACCATATGACATACCATTTGTTCATCACCCTCTTGGTGAAAAATTATATATGCATTCGAGATACTTTAGGAATTGGATCGAAATGGGCTTTGATAGTATCGTTAGAATTTCATGTGTTGTGTATTGATGCCTCTTCATGAGTTGTGATTTTGTAGGAAAGAAAACTTAATGAAATTCTAAATAATTTTCTATGTATTTTTCTTTTGGCGGAAACCATTGATACGGCTAGGAGCAAACATGCCAAGAAGCGATCTGAATGTCAAGAAGAAGCGACTTTGATCAAGATATACGAGGTGGAGTCGGTCTCTTTTCACATAGTGGCGAAGTTTATGAAGTTGTGTTATACTTTGGCATCATTGACATCTTACAAGACTACGACATCGCAAGAAATTTGAGCATGCCTACAAATCACTACAAGTGATCCTTCTTCAATATCATTATCGGTCAAAACTCTACTCGAAGAGGTTTGGGATTTTATTGGAAGAATTTTCATTGAAGACGAGTAGAGCATGATCGGAAGGCTAATTGGAATAAAACATATGGCTGTGTCTAGTCCGAAAATGCCACTTGAGTTCTCCCATATCGGGAAATTGTTCAGCCCTATTACAAGCTTTGAGCTAAGACTCCATATCGGGAAATTGATGATATTTTGGTAACTTTTGTGTTTGTAATATTTGGGACGGTATGTTTTAGCTTGGTATTATATTAATCTATTTCTTCTAATTATTTCTAAAATCAACATGTCAATCATATGTTTCAATCCTTAGATAAGGTGCACAAAGCAAGATATAAAAACTATAGGGATTGCAATAGAAATGTATACTATACTATAATATAAATCATGCAAGACATGTACTTTAATCACATAAATTAATTAACTAATACATAGCAAGGATCGGAGTTCATCTATTTTGATTAAAATTAGCCTTTAAAGATGCATGGCATAAGTTAAAATTAACTTACTTATATATGTTTCATGTAACCATACATTAATATATGAATATTATGTTTATGCAAAATATAGATTCTCAAGTTATTTATTAATTTTAATATTTTTATTGTAGAATAATTAAATTATTTGTTTCAATAATGATATTTTAGCACATTAAATATGCATTACAATTTAAAAATAATAAAATAGATAATATATATTTTATAGTATTATATATTTTAATTTTTAAATCATATAATAAATATATTAAGAATGTTATTAAATTATTTTTATTAAATTATATTTAATAATAATTATGTTACAATATGATTAAATTATTTATTATTTTTATTAAATTATTTTCAATAATAATCTTATTAAAATTTAATAACAATAACAATAATAATCTACCTAAAAAAATTACGCTAAGGGTATTACGGTCATTTTAGTTCTTTTCCTTATGCTATTACAACATCATTCCATTCAACCAAACACAAAATTTTATTACGACTCTATTCCATTCCATTCAACCAAGCAGTTGAATTACTTATTACTGACTCTATTCCATTACACCTCTATTCCATTACACCTCTATTCAATTACAGTTCTATTCCATTACAGCGAACCAAACGTGGCCTCAGTTTTCTTCCATTTTTCCATCACAGTGCTACCCTTCAAGCCCTCTCTTCTTATCGTCCTTCCCTCCATTGATAGTAATTTTTTGGTCAATTTCCTTATCTTTTCTGATGTTATTTTTTGTCACTTTTTAGCTTTAGATCTGCTTCTTTTTACACTCGAAATTAGCCTCCTTTGCTGCTACAAAGTTTTCTATTGTCTTCCCTTAGCATCTCTCGGGTAAGTGACTCCTTTTTCCATTTTTCCATTCCTATTTTTCAGAAAAAGATTCTAATCGACCTCTGATCTATGACGTTATAGGAAAATTCAATCTTAGTTGTTCGACAACTCAAATCTGATGAATCAGGAAACGTAAGTCCGGTTGTTTGCGGGTTAAGGCGTAGTTTCAACTTGATTATTATGGAATGTGTTAGTTTTTTAAATTAAGGTTTTAAATGAATGGTTAAATACTGATTTTTTTAGTATTTTATTGTGTTAGGAACTGCTTTAAACGGCCAGGACCAGCAGTGAAGTCGTTAGTCTTTCGCACCCAAGTCTTGCATTAAATCTGAGTAAGTAGTCCAGTCAATTTGGATATGAAAGTTGGAATGGTAACACTGATTTGATTGAACCCTTATAGGATATTTTAAGGCTGATCTAGCAATGTCTTAACTCGATAAATATTGTATTTTAATTTAAGTTCATTTTAAGTCTAAAGAACGAATTGTGGGTTTCGCAAGTAGTGCTACAGTTGTGCAAAATTAAGGCGTGGGTTCTAACCTATAAATTTGAATGTTTAAATAATATTTTTAATGCTTAAAACGATGTTTGAGCTTGCTGGTCGAGCTTATATAAATGGCTAAATAAGTGGTTTTAAGATGGCTGAATCGGGTATGTTTTGAGCACTAACTAGATGGCATGTTTTGCAAAATTGCATGAATGACCGAATTTTTGTATGAATGGTATTGGTATGGAATAATATGTATGGCTTAATGATATGGTGTATGCTGGTTGTATGTATGGCATGTAATAGAATGAAAATAAATATTGAATGCATGAAATGTATGTTGGGTGACATGCTATGAAATGTACTGAATGAAAGTTTGTTTTACGAGAACTGGAAAATTTGCTGATAAATTGATAATGAAACTATGGTATGTTAGAATGTCACTGTATTGATCGTGAAATTGAATGTTTGATAAGTGTTAACTCCGAATGAAAATGAATGATATTATGAGGGCACGTACAACATGCTATTGGAATCAGAATGTAATGGAAACATGTTTTTTGTTGAAAATTTGTATGACATATCACATGTGCATGGGGTGGGATTATGTGGATGATGGAGGAGTTCAGTGGAGTAATGGCGGAATTTTAAGTCCGCATTTATGTTGCCAGTGCACTACATGGGAGTAAAGAGGAGAATGATGATTATATCGCATTTTATTTTAAATGGTAGTATAGCTGAATTACGTATAATGGTGGTTTAACCACATCAAGTTCAACTCGTAATGTATGGAGTTTGGCAGATGAGTTCTTGGGAACTCGTAGTGTATAGCGAATGGTTGGCGTAGGAAATCATTATGCATTATGTTATGTCCATGACTCTTTCGAATGATAATGTTTATGCTATGTTGTGTTACAATATTAATAATGGTGATTGATATGTGAAAGTTCTTTTTTTATTAGACTCACACTGAGCTAGTTATCTCACCCCATAGTTTTAACCATCTCAGGTAATGCTCAAGACAAGGATCGGACATGGCATGCAGACATACTAAGGACTTCAAACTTATAAATTATTTTGCTTAAGTTTTACCTAAATTTTTTGGTTTTTGGAATGTAAAGTTATTTGGACTGTGGTATGGGTTTTATTCTGCTTTGGGGTTTTCGTGCATGCATACTTGACACATTAAATTGATTTCATAAGCGTATTTTCAAATTGAATGGAGCATGATACTCGGCTTAATGATTAATCGGTAATTAATTGAGTTTTCTGCAGTAACAAAAGATAACAAGGTTTTTATAAGAGCAATGATGAGCAATGTGTTTTCTAAACCACGCTAATGCTAGTAACATGACTTAAGAATGGTTATTTAATGAATGAATTGTTTTCCCAAAATGACGAAGGTAAATCGCAATTACTCTTCAAAGAGAGAATTATTAAGGTTTTCAATGATCGGTAGGGTAGCTTTGTCACATAAGGGACTAATGTGATCTTCACGACTCGACCATAACATCTAGTTTGGGTTTGAGAGGTTATATGTTGTGTATAACTTGTATCAAGTGGTGAGACTGGAAGGGTATTCATTTACTTAGGAATAGACCGGAAAGGTAACTTAGGTGGCAATTCTTAGTGAAGATGAATCGGGAGGGTAGTCTTAGTTAAGGGTGATAAATAACTCAATCTAAGATAATCAATTATTTAATGAGATAATTAGGGATTTAGTCGATTATAGGCTAGAGGCTCGTATTGTTGACACTTGGAATAGGATAGTCCATTAGGTTAATTAATTTAATTAGTTTAATTCATATTTTAATTTGGATTTATACTACTAATTCATGACTCGATTAGATTAGTAATTATTTTTTATAATTCATTTAATAATAGTTTCTCCAATCTGCAACCTCTTGGGTACAATTCTCAAAATACTTACCGGTGTTCCATTGTAACACAATATTATATTACCGGTGTTTTATTGTAACATCGCTGATTTAATTTATTATATTTTTGGTGTGATATTTTTACTATAAATGATAACACATTTATAGGTGGTCAAGTTGTTGGCGCCGTTGTCGGGGATTGCGGTGGTGGAGTTTTTTATTAGATTGATTACCGTAAAACAATATTAATCGAAAGACAAACGAGCTAGATAGTATTCTTATTTTTATCTAATTTATTTTATTTTAGTGTGCAAAAAATTATTATAATTATAATTATTTTTATTATCTTGTTGATTATTTTATTTTGAATTTTTTAGTTAGTTAATTAAATATTTTATTTACCTTGCTAATCATCATATTTAATTATGAATATTGATTTTTATAGGTTGATGTCTGAACAATGTAACAATCCGTTTTTTAGTGGTGTCGAAAATAATAGTTTTAGGATCACAATTTTGATGTGTCAATCTGTAAATATTAATTATTTAATATTTATGAGGTTATTAGTGTCATATTAAAATTTGGTTTAAAAATTTTGACATTTGTTTAGTTAATTAAAAAAATGACTAAATCGTAAACACTGCAAAAGTTCAATCACTATTAATTTTTAAGTGCTAGATTGATTTAAAAGTATTATTGCATGGATTTGAATGACAAGTAGACCATAATTAAAGCTAGTGGATGGATAGTGCATGAGTTAAATGAAAAAAAATGTATATTATATTATTATTAATTAAACGTATGTTATAATATTAAAAAAAAAAGGCCATTTATCATCTTCTTTCTTCCATCTTCATAGTCGAACAGGAGCTTGGAAGGTTCATTCATTTAGTCCCTTGCATGTAAGTCTGTTTTTAATCCGTTTCTTGTAAATTTTATGTTTTTGTAATTGTTGTAACTTAATTTCGTTAGCTTAGGGACTCATTTGTAATTCTGTCAAAGTTTAGAATATTTAACATTTTTGTTTGTGATGGTTTTGATTTAATTTGTAAAGTAGTTTTAATAATTTTAGTGTTTACGGATTTAATTGTTCAAATAGTGAAATTTTATGGAATTTTTGTTAATTGGTGGTAATTATGGGCTGTAGAGAGGCTCTAGAAAATTCGGTTAGTTGGGGTTTGGTTAAATGTGGTTAATTTGTAATTTTTGGGTTAAGGGACTAAATTGAATAATATGTAAAAGTTTGGGACAGTTGTGAAAAATTATAAATAGGAACAATTAGGTACTAAATTGAATATTATATGAAATTGAAGCTAATAAATTGAATTAAATTATTTTATAGATCAAGAACAAGTAGATAAGGGAGGAAAAGGAAAAGTTGTTGATTAGTCCTTGAACTTTTACTATATCTGTAATTTAGCCTAGGAAAGTTTGTATGGTTTAGTTGAAAATAAATTGAAATGTTATGTGGATATTGTATTGTGGTTGTTGGATATTTTAAGCATAATTGAATTGTTATAATTGATGAGAGTCGAGGAAGTAATTGATTCGAATATTATTAATACGATGATATACTAAGCCTGATGAACGTAGGATAGGATACAATTGGCATGCCAGTAGGTTTTTAATGCACGCAATACGAGTTTGACTTGTGATGAAATGGTGATTATTGATTCGTTATTATTCACAGAATATATTGAAGTCCAGCATTTGTTGCGGACTATCATGTTATATTTACAGTGGTTCTAGTG
This sequence comes from Gossypium rotundifolium, assembly GCA_025506655.1. Lineage (NCBI taxonomy): Eukaryota > Viridiplantae > Streptophyta > Magnoliopsida > Malvales > Malvaceae > Gossypium > Gossypium rotundifolium. Next base: position 63,962,468 of record CP106732.1, on the reverse strand, counting down.
TGTTACTAGTGGCGAATGTAAAGCCCTCGGGCTTGGCACTTGGTGCCCAAGTGTGTTCCAGAGGGATGTTAGCCCACGGGCTAGGCACTTGGTGCCTAGGTGTGTTCTCGGTTGGTTAAGCTCGTTGGAGCGTCATGGTGTGTTGTTCTGGATGGTTAACCACGTATCTGAATCTGTTATATCGTTCATCGGGTAGATTTTCAAAGGTTACATGATTTTCTGATTAATTAACATGAGTTGATATTGGATGATCTTGTATAATTGAAAAGATTATTCATTATGTGTATTGATATAAAGGCTCACCTATTGAATGGTTGTGATTGACATGATTAGTGTTTATTAACTGTTATTGTGTGATTTATATGTTTTTACGATAAGTTTATCATTTTAACTGTTGGACTTACTAAGCTCTAGTAAATCTTACTTGTTTCATTTCTTCTATTTCTTTTTAGATTACATTTCGTGGAATTGGGCGATCTGATCAACTCGAAGAATCACACTATCCGAATATCTTTTGGTGGTTTTGATTTGTTTATCTTTAGGTTATATGGCATAAAATAAATGTGTTTGTACATGTTTGGATACTTCATATGTTACATTTTAGCTTGGAATAAAGTTTTTTAAACTTTTTTATATATGTGCCAATTGCTTTGATATGTATATGTTCTTGTGAACTTGTTTTTGGCTATGTGGCATAAGTCTTATGGAAGTGCTTCAAATATGGTATATTGGGTGTGAATGGATTGAATGAAATGGTAGATTTGGCATGAGCTATTATAGGTACTTGAAAACTTTTAATGCAAACTCATTTGGTATGAAATGTGAATTTGTTTTGGCAATTGATTTGCGGTGTCAATGAGGGCACATAGGTTAGGCACTTAAGTTGCATGATTTGATATGTTTTAAGTTTGTTTGAATGTTTTTTTAAGGTTTGGAAATGATGGATTTTGGTATAACTTGGAAACTAAGTTTTTTATGAAAATTTGTCTTGTTCTGTAAGCTTTTTAAGGTGCACACGACCTAGGACACGGGCTGTCACACGGCCGTGTGCCACACACGACTGTGTGTCTTCTTAAGTTTTGGTACCGATTTAACTTACATGGTCTAGAGAGACAACTATGTGACCTCACTTCGAATACTCACACGATTTGGGACACGACCTACGACACGATCGTGTGACCCTATTTCGAATTGTACACGGTTTGGCTATACGACCATGTTCCTGAGGCACATGTTCTGGGCTCTATCACACGATTATGTGACCCTTGTTTTCAAAATTTTTTGTTTTGTTTCAAATTAGTCCTTGATTGTTCCTACACTATTTTTAAGGCTCCGTAGGCTTAATTTAAGGTTCATATATCTAATTATGCTATGATTGAAATGTGAATTTGAAAGGTTTATTAATGTTAATTATTTTTATATATGACATAATACTCTGTAACCCTAATTTGGCGATGGAGATGGGTTAGAGGTGTTACAAATAATCCAAATTGAATTGGTTGTACGGAGATTCAACAAACCAATGGAGTTGTGACTACAAAGACGAGCAGTCTGAATGTTCGAATGAACTCCCACATAAGCCTAGCAAGTATATGTACGAGAGGGATAGAGATTTGAAAAAACTATAGGATGAAGAAGAAGTATACAAACAATGGGAGATTATGGAGAACCAAAGATCACTTATGCTAGAGCTTTACCAACAAAGAAAAGAAATAATAACTTCGTTTGAACAGATAAATAAGCGACAATTAGGGACATTTGAGTACCTAGCGAAAACTCGTTGTGATTCGTATGAAAATGCGTCCTAATAAGAAAGTCACGGGTGAGAATTCCAAGCTAAATCAAAGCAAATCCAACAATAATTGGATCAATTAGAGGAATTTTTTCGACAAAAATCCCAAGCAAGAACTCCATTGAAAGAGGTCAAACATGATGTCTCCAATTCCGGTCCAAAGGTCCAATGTATTACCGAAAACAACACAGAATTAAATGTTGAAAGTTCACAAGAGTTTGGAATTGGAGACAAGTAAGAATTGAATATCACCGAATAAGTCTCCGGTCCAATTAAGATATATATAGAAGTAGAAGTAGTAGAGGTAAAGTTAGAGCTGACCACTAACTTGGAGCTTAAAATGATTCTGAATTAAAGTGTAGACAAGTTGATACACTTTCAGGCCATAACCAAGAAGGTGCCAGCCGAAGAAATCGACAAGTTCAACTCATTCTCATTTGATGAGGAAGATTGTAATAGCCCGATTGAGGGGCTAGTCAGAACAGTGGTTTCAAAATCACTAATTTAGAGAAAATTAATTTTATGTTATTTTATAGGTTAGAGCATGATTATATAAGTGGATGAAAATTTTGGTGCTTTAATTTTAGCGATTTCATGCTTAATCGCGAAAAAGGACTAAATCGCATAAAGTAAAAAAGTTCTATTTTACAAGCTAAAGGTGCCTAATAGCCATAGAATATTAGTTGGAGGCCTTTAATGTGCAAATTGACCCTTAGATATAGGGTGGCCGGCCATAGGGGGAAAAGAAGTCAAAATTAGTCAAAGTTGGTGTAGTAGGTGGATTAAATTGATGAAATAGAATAAAATAAAGAAAAGATGATATCCTTCTATTCACTCATTTTCTTACACCAAAAATTAGCAGCAAATAGGGGTTTGAAAACCCAAAAATTTTAGCAAGCTCTTCACCATACAAGTAAGTGATTTTAATGGTTTTTCTTGATGATATTTGTACTTTTGAAACCCTTAAAGCTTAAGCTAGCTAAAGATGGGACTATCTTGCAAAATGGTTGAAAGTTTAGAGTTTTGCCATTTGAGCTTTTAAGTTGTTTGCTACATATTTATGGAAGAAAATGAGTCATAGTTGTTTAATAAACAACTTTTGTGATGGGTGTTACCATGAAAACACCTAAAAGGACCTTTTTGTAAAGATATTAAAATAAGTGGTAAATGTGTGAAATAATGAGTATTGAGGGCTTCCATAAGAGTAATAAATGTTCACCTAGGCTCGTTAAAGAAATAAATTTGATTAGAATTGATTTTCGAGCCTAAGGGTAAAATGGTCATTCTGTGAAAGCTTGAGGGCAAAATGGTAAATTTGCCAAAGTTATGATTATTGTAATGTACTTATTAATGTGGCGATTAAATAAGCTAAATTTTTATTATAGATCAAGAAGAGCGAAGAATTAACCTCGACCGAGGAAAGGGCAAAGTATCGGACTAGATCGACAATCTAACCTATTTTGAAATAGAGGTAAGTTTGCGTGTAATAAGTTCAACGCCATGTGAGTATGATTTTAAATGTTTTATATTTGTGAAGATTTATGATATGTCTATGAATTTGAATAATGGTGTTGTATGAGAAAATAATGAGAATTATGATGTTGAAGTCCCGGTTGGACTTAAATAAATGAGAGAATAATATCATTAAGACTTGAAATGTATAAAGTCCCGTATAAGACCATGTCTGGGACATGGCCTCAGCACCAAATTGAAATTTCATATAAGACCATATCTAGGATATGGCATCGGTATCGAATATAAGAATCGTATAAGACCATATCTGGGATATGGTATCGACAATCAAAATGAGATCCCATATAAGACCATATCAAGGATATGGCATCGGCATCTAGAAGTGACCCACGTAAGACCACATCTGGGATGTGGCATTGGCGTCGTAATTATGTGAATGAGGATGATCATATATCCTTGGATATCCCAAGTGATTCAATGTAATAAATAGTTAAGCTTATGATAGAGATGAGATTAATGCTAAGACCAAGTGATGAAGTGATACAGGTATAGGTGAGTAATTCACGAGAATGGTTCACGATATGTGGCATGATGTGAAATTGGTAAGAGTAAGTATGAGTAAGTTATGGAAATGATCTTAATACTTGTGTTTTCATTCAATGCAATGGATAGATGACATTATGAGCTTTATGTTGCTATTTATTTCATGCAAACTTACTAAGCTTTATACTTACCCTGTAACAGCCCGATTTAGGGGCTAGTCGGTATAGTGATCTTGAAATCACTTATTCGAGGTTTGATAAAATTATATTCATGTTATGTTATGTTCTATAACATGTTTATAAGGATGTATGGAAATTTTGGTGCCTTAATATTTCTAGCTAAATTGTGAAAAAGGACCAAATCGCATAAAGTGCGAAAGTTCTATTTTAGTTGCTAGAGGCACCAAATGGATATGGGTTATTAATTGGAGGTATTTAAAGGAAAATTAGACCATATTGAATGTGATGGAGGCCATGTAGACAAGAGGGGACAATAACTTTTAATTTGGTCAAAGTTGGAGGAATAAATGAATAAAATAAGATGAATAGGTAAAAAGCTATCATCCTTCTATTTTTCTTCCCTTCTCCACCGAAAATATCAGCCATGGTGGGGTGTTTGAGAGCTCAAAATTTCAGCAAGCTTTATCCCACACAAGTAAGTGGTTTTGATGACTTTTCTTGATAAAAATTGTACTTTTGGAGTCCCCAAAGCTTAATCTAGCTAATGGGGGGCTAAATTGCAACATGTTGAAAGTCTAGGGACTTACCATGATAGATTTTATACTGGTTATTGAGTTTTATGTAAGAAAATGAATGGTAGGATGATGATAAACAACTTTGTGAAAGGTGTTGTAGTGAAAACACTTAATTTGGGTTAAAAGGCAAAGGTTGTAATTTGTTCATTTAAGCATGAAATAGTTGGAATTTGAGATAGTTGTGGGAGGATTAAATGTTCAGCTAGGCTTGTTTAACAAGAAAATGTGATGAAAATTTATTTACGAGCCTAGGGGTAAAATCGTAATTTTGCCAAAGTATGGGGAAAAAATGGTCATTTTTTCCTAAAGAGTGTATTATGGTATTTTATGATTTATAAATGATTAAATCAGTATATTTCATTGTTTTAGATCAAAGAAATTGAGTTTCGGACCTAGAACGAATAAAAAGAGAGATGTGGGCAAATAATCATATTCGACTATTTCGACATCGAGGTAAGTTCATGTGCAATTGTTGTAAGTACATACGAGCTAATTTAATATTCCAATATTGTATGGAATGTATATATATACTCAATGAATGTTGAAATGCCAATTGATGAGATGTCGGGAGAATTGAATATAAGAATAGTAAGGGATGTAAATAGTATGAAATGATGTTAGTTAAGGTTTCGTGTAAGACCATGTCAAGGACATGGCAACCATGTGATATTTTATATGAGACCTAGTCGGGGTCACGACATCGACATGTTAAAGTATGTAAGACCCTATTGGGGTGTGATGTTAATGAGAACTATGTGTATGAAACTCAAGAGAGTTATGTAATAAGTTGAATGATTCAATGGGGATGTTAAATGGAAGTGGTTGTACCACGAGAAGCACTAGTATGTGATAGAATTGAATTAATATGAATTCGATATATGATAAACTCCTGAGTGGGATGAATGTAGTAGAATTTGGTATTGGATGCATGGTTGATATTGATTGAGAATTTATGTGGCTCAAGTGAGTAAAAGTGGTAGAGTTGTGCATGTGTTGTGATAATGCTAGATGGTAAGATAAGTACGATAACTTCTCGTTAATTGATTATGGTAGGCTAAGTGTGAAGCCACCGAGATATTGACTGTATGGACTAACTATTTGTGAAATAGCTAGGTGAATCAAATATGTGATTACGTTATTGAGGGAAGTGGAGTGGATGTCTTATTGATGGTAATGATGGGCTGTGTGCGATACCATCTACCATATTATTATTGGTAGGCTGTGTGCATTACCACCTGAGTAACTAATAATCAATAGGCTGTGTGCGATACCATCGCTTATAAATGATTGGTGTGCTAAGTGCGAAAACACCATAAGTATAATAATTGGTGGGCTGTGTGCGATACCACCTTATTAGAGAGTTAATGGGGGGCTAAGTGCGAAGCCACCGAGAGATGAGTAGTTTATTGATAATGCTTGATGTATTGTTTTATGAAATTACATGACAATCAGTGTAGGAATGTATGCTAGTTAAACGAGCAATTGGCTTGTGGCACGGTAAGAATGTGGTAAGAGATAGAATGAGTAAGCTTCAAGAGTGGTTGAGTAAGCAATCATGAGTTAATGGGAAAAACCTAGTGTAATACCTGGTAGTTATCCATATTTAATGAATATCAATATTTATCAGTTATACGGATGAACTTACTAAGCATTATTGCTTACTCCTTTTCTTTTCCCATCTCTTATAGGTTGTTTTGACTAGCTTGGGTTGGAGACCACCGGAGATGTTTTCACACTATCGAGTAGACGCTTGGTATGAGGTATCAAGTCTTTATGAGTCATGGCATGTGTAGGGCTAGTACTTAAGTTTGATCAAGTCCTTGTTGATGTAGTCAAATTGTGTTGGCCCAAGAGAGCTTATGTCTTGATTGTGTATAGCCATAGATGATGGCTCAAGTTGTTTGTAATTATATGGGAACTAGTCTCCCTAGTATATGGGAAGAAAACCTTAATTTTTTTATAATCAAATGTTTTAATTCAAGAGTAATGTTGATACTATGTGAAATTATGTGATAAGTTATGAATGTATGCAAGTGTGAATGGCATAAGGCTTGGTAGATAGCCTTCATGTGCCCACACGAGTAAACACACGGGTGCGTGTCTAAGCCGTGTTAACCCTGCACCTCATTATTATTAATTAGAATAGGCCACGGGTAGATCCCACGACCGTGTGCATGAACCGTGTAAGGCACATGGTAAGGACATGGGCGTGTGCCCAGGCCGTGTGGATCAAGTCAGTAGCTTCCCACGGTTTGAAGACACGGGCGTGTCCAAGCCGTGTGAAATTAGTCAGTGTCGACCACGGGTGGAAGACACAGATAGGTTGTGAAGGTACACGGGCGTGCCTTCATTTTACATGGGCGTGTAAAATGTACACGGGCATGTGTGTTTGCTAACACAGGCGTGTAATCCTGGTTTAGAAGGAAAAAAAATTTTACGGATCGTAAGAGTTTCGATATAGTCTCGAGAGCCCTCGTAGGTACGAGTGAGGTCTCGTAAGGCGGGAATGAGGTTGTTGTGGTATCTTAAGGGAAATAGTCGCGTTGAGCCTAAGCAGCAGTCAGGTAGATTTGTACGGTAATGCCTCGTACCCGATTCCGGAGGGATTATGGGTAAGGGGTATTACATACCCCTCTTATTTCCTTTATACTTGTAGTTTTGCCAAGTTGGCTCAAGAATTCGTGGAATGTCAGAGTTCAAAATCACACTATCGACTACTTTTTGGTATGGCCAAGTTAGATTCATTTTGAGTATGGCATGTATAGGACTTGGTCATTTTGTTATGTCATATTGGTTAGCCAAAATGTTGGCTATTCATGTTATCAAATTCATTTTATAAGTGGTCGTTGGAATTGGGCCAATACTTGACAAGTTTATTTATATTCAATGATGATGAAATTCATGAAGTTGATGCTTATCTGGATGCATTAATTTGAGTTCTTAGAAGTGCCTTAGGGTCGTGATTTATGTTGAATTGAATTGGTATAAGAATGGTTGCATTGTAGGGTGGCAAATGGCTTGGTAGATAGCCTTACAATTGTCCACACGGGCGGACACACAAGCATATGTCTAGGCTGTGTGACACACGGTTAGTCCCATGGGTGTGTGGCTGAGCCGTGTGTCTCCTGCATGTTTGTGATGCAAGTCAGTGTCAACCACGGGTGGAGCACATGGGCGTGTCGGGACCGTGTAAGGGACACGAGCGTGCATCTGATTGTATGAAAACCCCTGTAGGTTTGAAATGAATATAAATTCCTCACAGGCTAGGAACATGGGCGTGTGTGACCACACGGCCTGCCCACATGGGCGTGTTCCATTTCACACGGGCGTATGGCCTAGTTTAGGCAAAAATTTTCTAAGTGAGCATAAGTTTTGGTTTAATTTTGAAACCTTTCGTAAGTATGTTTAGGGCCTCGTAGGCCCATAATAAGGATGTTATGAGTATGAATGAAAAGTTTTAAGTTGAAATGAAATTTTTTTATAGCTCAATAATGTATGTTTAAGTATGTTAAGTTCGATAATGCCTCATATCCGATTCAAGCGTTGAATACGGGTAAGGGGTGTTACATTTAGTGGTAGCAGAACTACGATTTAGTCGATTCTAGGACTAACTTAGCTTAAGTATGAGTCTAGTTATACATGCCATATGTATGATTATTTACATAATGATAGTGTGACGACTCCTGACGATTTGAATTTTTTTTTCTATAGTAATAGATCATGAGCGAGCTGCAGTCGATGATGCTGCAAGTAATGCACCTACTCCTATGCAAGGGACCACACTAGTAGAGAGTAGACTTGAGACTTTGGGTCAGAGAGAAGAGGCTCGAGAAGCCTTTCTCCATATGATAAGCAATTGGTACACCGAGTATATTTGAGCAAATCCTAATGCTCAACCCTCCACCCCACCTATTCCTCAGCCCGCTTCTGTAGCTCTTCAAGTAGTAGAGGTAGCAAGAAGAGAAAGGCCTCCGGTCGATAAGATTCAGAAACAATGAGCCGAGGAATTTTGGGCTAGTAAGGATGATGATCCAGAGAGGGCAGAATTCTGGCTCGAGAATACCATCAGGGTATTCGATGGGTTGTCATGCACGCTTGAAGAGTACATAAAGTGTGCGGTATCCTTCTTGAGAGATTCGACCTATTAGTGGTGGAACACCCTTGTTTCGGTGGTATCAAGGGAGAGAGTTAACTGGGAATTCTTCCAAGAGGAATTTCGGAAGAAGTACATTTGTCAATGGTTCATCGACCAGAAAAGAAAAAAGTTCTTAGAGCTAAAGCAAGGTCGAATGATGGTGGCTGAATATGAGTCTGAGTTCGTAAGGTTAGCAAATACGCTCGAAAGTGCATATCAACAGAAGCCATTATGTGCAAAAGATTCGAGGATGGGTTAAATGAGGATGTTCGTTTGTTTGTAGGTGTCCTTGAACTAAAAGAGTTTGTGGTACTGGTAGATCAATCCTGTAAGGCTGAGGAACTAGTCAAAGAGAAAAAGACAGTTAAAATTGAGTCTCGTGACTCGAAGAAGAGATAGTTAGGCAAGTCATTCCAATCCTCGTCCAAGAAGTCAAGAGAGTTCTTGTTTGATCACTACTTGACTAGGTTTTCAAACGAAATTAAAGGTAGAGCGATGCAGGGGTCTAAAGCTCAGGCTACTTCGGTTGCTAGTGTTGGCAATACTCGACCAAGTAGACTGAAATGCCCATAGTGTGGCAGATGCCATCCCGAGGAGTGTCGAGGAAACGAGAAGGCTTGTTTCAAGTGTGGATTTCTAGACCATTTTATCAGAGATTGTCTCGAGGCGGGTGAGAAAGAGAAGCCTCAAAATACAAGATCGGGAAGTACTGCTAGAGGAAGACCACAAAGAAACCCGGGAAATAAAATAAGTAGCAAGAATTCATCTAGAGAGCAGGCTGCAAGATTTGAGGGTAGAGCATCGGCGAGAACATATGCCATTCGTGCTCACGAAGAGGCATTCTCCCCTGACGTGATCACGGGTACATTTTCTCTCTATGATACTCATGTTATAACTTTAATTGATCGGGATCTACCCACTCATACATTTTCATGAATTTAGTCTCTAGCATGAATTTGCCTATAGAGTCTACTGAATTTGTGATAAGAGTGTCAAATCCCCTAGGAAAATGTGTATTGGTCGATCGAGTATGTAAAGGTTGCCCATTGATGATTAGGGGTCATTGTTTTCCTGCTAATCTCATGTTATTACCGTTTGATGAGTTCGATGTCATCCTTGGGATGGATTGGTTAGCTACTCATGATGTGATAGTGAATTGTGGAAGGAAGTTTATTGAGTTAAAATGTAAAAGTGGGGATCTTATTCATGTTGAATCAAATGAGCAAGATAGATTTCCAGTATTGATATCTTCCTTGTTGACTCAAAAGTATTTAAGAAAAGGGTACGAAGCTTACATTGCCTTTGTAATGAATGCTAGAGAGACTGAGTTAAAAATCGAGTCAGTGCCCATAGTGTGTAAATATCCAGACGTTTGTCTAGAGGAATTTCCAGGGCTACCTCCGGTTAGAGAAATCAAATTTGGGATTGAGTTAGCTCTTGGTACTACCCCCATTTCTATTGCTCCATACAAAATGGCTCCAACCGAGCTAAAAGAACTGAAGTCACAGTTGCAAGAGTTAACGAATAAAGGCTTTGTAAGACCGAGTTTTTCACTGTGGGGTGCTCCCGTATTATTTGTGAAGAAGAAATACGGTTCTATGAGGTTATGTATAGATTATAGACTACTCAATAAGGTAACGGTGAAGAACAAGTACCCGTTGCCAAGAATCGATGATTTATTTGATCAATTGAAAGGAGCCACGATATTTTTCCAAATAGACTTGAGGTCTAGATATTACTATTTGAGAGTCAAGGACTCGGATGTGCCGAAAGTCGCATTTAGGACAAGGTATGGCCACTATGAATTTTTTGTCATGCCTTTTGGTTTAACAAATGCCCCTGCAATTTTCATGGATTTGATGAATTGTATCTTTCGGCCATATTTGGATAAATTTATGGTAGTCTTTATTGATGGTATATTGATCTACTCTCGGGATAAGAACAAGCATGTTGAACACATGAAAATGGTTCTACAAATTTTGAGAGATAAACAATTATATGCCAAGTTTAGTAAATGTGAATTTTGGCTTAAAGAAGTTGGGTTTTGAAGGCACATTGTCTCGAGAGATGGAATCAGAATCGACCCGAGTAAGATCTCAACAATTGGAGAATGGAAGCCACCAAGGAATGTAACCAAGGTTAGGAGTTTTCTGGGCCTAGCCGATGACTATAGACATTTGTCAAGGGATTTTCCATGATAGCTACTCCGATTACAAGGTTTCTACAAAAAGATGTGAAGTTTGAATGGCCAGAAAAGTGCCACGAGTTTTGAGAGATTGAAGGCATTGACAGAGGCTCTAATCCTAGTACAACCTAATTTACAAGAGATTTATGAAGCCCAGAACGGCGACAATGATTTACAAGCTAAAAGAGTTTAATGTGAGGCAAATGCTGAGTCAGGCTTTCGGATAAGTCCTGATGGATGTTTGGTGTTTCGTGATAGGGTCTGTGTACCTAGAGATGATGAACTTATTCAGAAGATTCTGCTTGAAGCTCATAGTGGATATTTGACTGTACATCCAGGCAGCACGAAGATGTATAATGATTTGAGGAAATGGTATTGGTGGCTGAGTATGAAGAAAGACATTTCCGAGTTTGTTTCAAGATGCCTAATTTGTCAACAAGTGAAGGCTAAACACCAAGTACCTTCAGGTCTACTTTAGCCTATTATGGTTCCTAAGTGGAAATGGGACCATATTACCATGGACTTCGTGATGGGTTTACCGTTGATGCCGAAAAAGAAAGATGACGTATGGGTCGTAGTGGATAGACTCATGAAGTTAGTGTAACAACCCAATTTAGGACCTAGTCAAAATAGTGGTTGCGAGACCACAAATTCGAAGTAGAAATATGTGTTTTATAATTTTATGAGGCTTATGAAGTGTTTGCATTATTGTACGAAAATTTCATGAAGAAAATTTTATTAATTAGTGATCAAATTGTCCATAAGGACTAAATTGCAAAGATTAGAAAATATGAGATTCTAGAAGATTTAAGTATGAAATAGAATCATAAAAATTACTAGAGGTCCTTATTTAGCAATTAGACCATTAAATGTCAAGATGGACAAAAATAGACATGGGAAGGAAAAATCTCAAGAAAGGGACTTAAGGGTATTTTAGTCATTTGGTTAATATAAGATTAAAAAGGGAAAAATGAAGCAAAAAATTGCTCATCTTCTTCAAGCTAGGGCCGAAAATTCCAAGCTCTCCATAGCTAGGGTTTCTTCAACTTCCAAGCTTGATAGTAAGTGCATCCTAGCCCCATTTTTAATGTTCTTCGTATTTTTGATATCCTCGTAGCCCGATTTAGCTATTTTTAGCTATATTTTGAGCTAGGGTTTATGTTAAAAAATTTACACATGTATGACATGCATGTAATTTGATATTTCATGGAAGAATATAAAAGTGTGATGTATGATAAACATATTTTCTAAGTGATTTTCATAAAAAATGCATAAAAAGACCAAATTGTAAAAGTTGTAAAAATGATTATACATGAGTAAAATAGAGGAAATTAGGGGCTGTTCTAGTTAAGAAAATAATTAGACTTGGCTTAAAATACAATAAAATTGAATAAAAATCATTTTACGATCCTAGGGGCAAAGTGTAATTATGTAAAAGTTTAGGGGCAAAATCATAATTTTGCCAAAGTATAATTCATGAGTCAATTTAGTCAATGTGAGTATTAAACAAATGAAATTGTTATTATAGATCAAGAAACACGAAGCCCGGACCGAAACTGAGGCAAGAACAAAGTGTTGGACTAAATCGAACATCTACGCACATTTTGAGTACCGAAGTAAGTTTGTGTGAAATTAAGGCTACATATGTTATCGTATTTAAATTTATTTTTATTATGAAAAATGCATATTATTATTTCCATGAAATTGATTAGTGATACCTCGATGAGAAAGTGAAGAGAATATGTAAGTTGAAGTCCCGGTTGAGGATTTGGAATAATAAGGATATCTATGTCATGACATGAGATAAGGACGGTCCCGTATAAGACCATGTCTGGGACATGGCATCGGCACCGAATGTAGGTCCTATATAAGACCATGTCTGGGACATGGAATCGGCACCGAATGTAGGTCTCGTATAAGACCATGTCTGGGACATGGCATTGGCACCGAATGTAGATCACGTATAAGACCATGCGGGACATGGCATCGACATTGAATAAGGAAGGTCCCGTATAATACCATGTCTAGGACATGGCATCGGCATCGAATAAGGAAGGTCCCGCATAAGACCATGTCTAGGACATGGCTTCGGCACCAAAGGAAGGTTCGTGTAAGACCATGTCTTGGAGATGGCATCGACATGTATGTACAATCTCGTATAAGACCATGCGGGACATGGCATCGACATCGAGCTAAGATCTCCCGTGTAAGACCATATCTGGGATATGGCATCGACATCAAGAGGTGATCCCATGTAAGACCATATCTGGGATATAGCATTGGCATCGCGATACATGTATGATGAGATTGAGTATCTTCCGATATTTCGAGTAATTCAACGGGCAAAAGAGCTAAGTATTAAAGATGACAATAAGCTAAATTATACAAGGATAACAAAGAGATACATTTAAGTTAAGGATGATAATAATTTAAGTTTATGTTCAAGATAGCATAAATGCTAAATTATGTGCTAAAGTGATACAGGTACCATGAGTAAAATATGAGTTGTGAAAACCATAATGTGATATGTGATGGGTGAGAATAAGTATGAGTAAGTATGTCAAAGTATTCAAGAACTTGTGTTGTTATTGTTCTATAAGAAGAAAGGAATTTTTACCATGAGTACTTATGCTACTATTTTAATTCATGCAATGCTTACCCTTCTCTTTTCCCTTTTCCTTGTAGTATTTCCAAGCTAGCTAGGGGATCGTAGAATGTCGGAGCTCGGATCACACTATCAATCATTCTTTTGGTATAATATAGTTGATTTATTTTGAGTATGGCATGTATAGGAACTTGGTCATTTTGTGTTATGTCATATTTGAGAGCCAAAGTGTTGGCTATTAATGTTATTCACTCATTTTGTATATGGTCATTGGGAATTGGCCAATATTTGTCAAGTTTCATATTTTAATGATGATGAGTTTTATGAAGTGAAAGTTCATGCAATTGTTGGAGTGAAATATGGAGTGATTGAATGATGCTTAGTGATTCTTCATATTGTATTATTGCCATGTTATGTATTGCTTGTATTGGCACAAGTGTGTTTATGATTCAGGGTGGCAATTGGCATGGAAAATAGCCTTCTAATTGTCCACACAGGTAGACACACGGGCGTATGTCTAGGCCGTGTGTGACACACGGTCAGCCCTATGGGTGTGTTGATAGGTCGTGTTTCCCTATATCAAATTGCAAAAATTTGATTCGTCACACGAGCCAGCACATGGGCGTGTGCCTAGGCCGTGTGCCCCTTAAGAGGTTGCTAATGTCATAAACACGGGTGAGGACATGGGCGTGTTTAGGCCGTGTGAGGGACACTTGCTAAAAACACGGGCGTGTGTCCGCCGTGTGAAAACCCCTGTAGGTTCGAAGTGAAAATAAATTTCACATGAGCTAGGAACATGGGCGTGTGTGATCACACGGCCTACCCACACGGTGTGTTCCATTTCACACGGACGTATGGCCCCTGTTTAGGCAAAAATTTTCTAATAGCGTAAAAGTTTCCAGACTAATTCCAAATCCTCCCGTATGTATGTTTAGGGCCTTATAGACCCATAATAAAGATGTTGTGAATATGAATGAAAAGTTTTAAGTTTGAAATGAAATTAGAGCCCGATAATGTATGTTCAAGCAAGTTAAGTCCGGTAATGCCTCGTGCCTAGTTTCAGCATTGAACATGGGTAAGGGGTGTCACAGTCAGCCCATTTCATACCAGTATGGGTCGACTACTCGTTCGATAAGTTGGCGTATTTATAGGTGACAAAAATAGTAAGACTTCACGGAGTACCGTTGTCGATTATTTAAGATAGAGATCCAAGAATTACGTCATGGTTTTGGAAAAAATTGCAAGAGGCCTTAGCCACAAAATTGAGCTTCAGTATAGGTTTCCATCCACAAATCAACGGGCAGTTGGAGAGAGTAATACAGATACTTGAGGACATGCTTCGATGTTATGTTTTGGAATTCTAGGGTGATTGGGAGAAATACTTACCGTTGATGGAATTCGCCTACAACAACAGTTTTCAGTCAAGTTTGAAAATGGCTTATGAGGCATTGTATGGGTATAAGTGCTGAACTCCCCTGTATTGGACCAAACTTAAGGAGAATTAGATTCACAGGGTCGATTTAGTCAGAAAAACTGAATAGAAGATAAAAGTGATACATGAATGTCTGAAAGCTGCCTCAGATAGATAAAAGTCCTATGCGGACTTGAAACGAAAAGAGATTGAGTTTCAAGTCGGTGATAAAGTGTTTTTGAAAGTACCACCATGGAAGAAGGTCCTCAGATTTGGCCGGAAAGGCAAATTGAATCCGCGTTTTATCGGACCTTATGAGATTACCGAGAGGATAGGGTCGGTAGCTTATCGTTTGGCCTTACCACCAGAGTTGGAAAGATTCATGATTTTTTCCATGTGTCCATGTTACGTCGATACCGTTCGGACCCTTCACATGTGATTGTACCATCAGAGGTAGAAATTCAATTGGACATGACTTGCGGCGAAGAGTCGGTTGAAATTTTGGCACGAGAGGTCAAACAATTGAGAAACAAGGATATAGCCCTTGTGAAAGTGCTATGGAAAATACATGGAATAGAAGAGGCTATATGGGAGCCCGAGGAGGCTGTGAGAAACCAATATCCCAACCTTTTCACCCGTAAGATTTTCGGGGACGAAAATCCTTAAGGGGAGAATTGTAACAACTCAATTGAGGGGCTAGTCGGAACAGTGGTTTCGAAACCACTAATCCGAGGTTAGAGAAAATTATTTTTATGTTATTTTATGAGTTAGAGTATGATTATATAAGTGCATGAAAATTTTGGTGCTTTAATTTTAGCAATTTCATGCTTAATCGCAAAAAAGGGCTAAATCGCATAAAGTGCAAAAGTTCTATTTTACAAGCTAAAGGTGCCTAATAGCCATAGAATATTAATTGGAGGCCTTTAATGTGCAAATTGAACCTTAGATATAGGGTGGCCGGCCATAGGGGAAAAAGAAGTCAAAATTAGTCAAAGTTGGTGTAGTAGGTGGATTAAATTGATGAAATAGAATATAATAAAGAAAAAATGATATCCTTCTATTCACTCATTTTCCATAAAAAATTAGCAGCAAATAGGGTTTGAAAACCCAAAAATTTTAGCAAACTTTTCACCTTAAAAGTAAGTGATTTTAATGGTTTTTCTTGATGATATTTGTACTTTTGAAACCCCTAAAGCTTAAGCTAGCTAAAGAGGGGACTATCTTGCAAAATGCTTGTGTAACAGCCCGATTTAGACCCTAGTTAGACTAGTGGTTTTGAGACCACAAATTCAAGGTTAGAAAAATATTTTAATATTATTTTTGGTGTTTATAATATGTGATTGAGCATGTGTGAAAGTTCTGTATGAAAATTTTATCGATTGTGTGCTTAATTAGCAAAAATGGCTTAATCGCATAAAATGAAAATTTGATGGTTAAAAATGAAAGTGCCTAATTGTTGTTGTCTTTTTAATATGGAGGCTTTATGATGCAATTAGGCCATTTATTTTTAGTACAGACGGTTAAGCACATGATGTATAATATGTTTATATTAAATTATAAAGGTTAGTTTAGTAAATTATGAATTAAAACTAATATTAATAAAACAAAAGCATGAAAATAGTCACTTTGTTCATCCATTTGTAACGAAAGTGAAAAAAGAAAAACTAGGTTGAAGCTTTTGAATATTTGGCCACTTCCAAGCTTGATTAAAGGTCTATTTTTGTTCGGTTTTTGATAATTTTTATGTTTTTGAGATCGTTGCTTCGAATACTTCAAAACCCATGTCTTAATTTTTGAATTTGATGATGATTTTTTGTTTTGCCATTGATGATAGCTTGTGATTTTTGTTGTTTGATGATGAAATATGAAAGATAGGTGAAAGATTAACATATTTTGTCTTAGAATTTTTTAGTGAAATTAAGTAATTTGCGCTTAATTGTGAAAATAAGAAATTTGAGGACTAGTATGTGAAATAAATGAAATGTGTGAGCTTGTATGGACATAAGGAGAATTTAGCTAGGCATGGGTGAAGTGAGATTTTGTGTATTTTGTGATTTTGTGAAATAGGGACTAAAGTGTCGAAATGTGAAAATGTGAGGGCTATTTTATAAAATTCCCTAAATATGTGTGTTTGGATTAAATTGAATGATTTGGTAATTGAATGAGTTACATTTGAATATGTATAGACCAAGAAAGGAGAGATTCGGATCGAGATCGAGGTAAAGACAAAGTGCTCGATTGATCGACTAGTTCGCTATTTCTATGTCCGAGGTAAGTTCGATATAATACGTGTTGTTAATTTATGTTTAAGTACTAAGAAATGAATAATTATGTGATTATTGCATTTGAAATGCTATGTTTGTAATTGAGATAGATGGCACTAAGTGTGCGTAATTAGAAACAAGACAGAGGTGATTAGCACTGTGTATGCGAAATAATAAAAGCTTCGGCTTTTTGATTGGCACTGTGTGTGCGATATCGAGATAAATTCAGTTTAATGTAAAGGCACTAAGTGTGCGATATCATTTAAGCTTCTGCTATGAATTTGGCACTAAGTGTGCGAATAAATCGAATGAATAACGAAGGTTGGTCGAATTGAAGTATTGAGCATTGAGTAGCATGAGTAGCATGAGTGATCGATAACTAAGTGTTGGCTAAGGTACGTACGAAACCTATGTGGTTGATGAAATCGTAAATGGATTTATGGATGGTTAATTGAGAATATTAGCTATGGATGATATGGTATTTGTATTTATGAGTTGATCTATGTGATGGATTATCATAGGATATTGTAATTGTATTATTGAACTAAATGTATTATAATACGAACTTACTAAGATTTAAAATCTTACTATGTGAAGTGTTTCTCTGTTTTATAGTGTCATTAAAGCTAGCTCGAATCCGAGGATCGTCAGTGACTCAATCACACTATCGGCTATCTATTTGGTACTTTTGAAAGATGTGTATAATTGAATATGGCATGTATGGGCTAGTTAATATGACATGTTTTGAAGTGTATAAACTTTGCCATGTAATATGGCTTGAAGGTTAAATAATGTTAGTACATATGTGTGGAATTATGTGAGTGATGAGTAAGGTATGTTTCATGCTTAATTAGTTGATGAGAATTGTGGTTTGAATGTGATTTTGTGGTATGAAATATATGATGCTAGACTTATATGCTTTAGTATGCTAAAATTGGTATTTTGAATAGACTTATTTGAATGGAAATTGAGTATGATAATAAATGATGTAGTTGACGATCAATTGGGGTATATAATGGCATGTTTAGGTTGCCAATTTGGATATAGATGCATGTGATTTGAGGCTTGTAGGTGATCTTATGGGTGGATGGCAAGTTTAGTCTTAAAAATGGCCTATAATTGCCTACACGGTTGAGCATACGGGCGTGTGGCTCGACCGTGTCCTTCGAGGTTGTGTTTCAAAATAAGTCAGACTCGACCACGGGCTGGACACACGGGCATGTGACTGGCCGTGTGGTGCAAGTCAGTGTCGACCACGGGTGAGGCACACGGGCGTACCTCAGGCCGTGTGGACAAGTTAGTATGTATGCCTTGTTTTACCACGGCTTGGATGCACGGCCGTGTCCGAGGTCATGTGAGGCACACGGCCTACCCACACCGGCATGTGACCTCTGTAGTTTTGAAAAATCTTTAAAAATTTTTGAAAATTTTTGTATGTGTTCGGTTTGGTCCCGACCTCTTTCTACCACGTGTTTAAGGTCTCGTAGACCTCATTAAGGGACTATATGTTTATGTTGTGATATGTTTCAATGATTGACTTTGTGATGTAAAATTATATGAGATGTTCAGAAATGATTAATAATACCTCTTAACCCTAGTCCGCGATGGATACGGGATAGGGGTGTTACATTTGATTAGTATCAGAGCTACGGTTTAGTCAATTCTAGGACTGACGTAACGCGTGTGAGTCTAGCTATACATTCCATATATATATATATATAATTGCGATAATGTGATGAATCCTGACAGTTAAAAATGTGTTTTCATATAGTAAATGGATCCGTCGGCGATTGTTGATGATGTAAAGAGCAATGCGCTGCTCCGCTCAAGGGGTGTATACGCCACATCTAAATTTGAATGTTAATAGCCACAAGGGAGAGGCTAAGCAAGCCTTCTTCCAAATGATAATTGAGTGGTTTTTGGAGTTCGTTCAAATGAATCCAGCTACTCAACAACCTTTACCCGCACAAGTACCCGTTATGCCAAAAGTTCCAGATCCAATCTGATTGAATAAGCCTCCTGTAGATAAAATTTAAAAGATGGGGCTGAAGAGTTTAGGGCCACAGCTGATGATGATGCCGAGAGAGCTGAGTTTTGGCTCGAGAATACAGTCTGAGTGTTTGATAAGATGTGATAAACCGTAAAAGTAACACATTTTAACCCTATATTTAGTATGCTTTTGGATGATTTAGCCCTTGATTTATATAAAAAGGTGCTTTTAATCCTTTCTTTTCATGTTTATACTCAGGAAAGCACCTGAGGATAAAAAGAACACAAAATGGGCTTAAAACGTAGTAATTGGGCCTTAGCAAGCAATCAACATGGCCTGGCCCAAATTCCACATGATCGTGCCTCGCCAAATACCTAGAGCACGGCCTCAACTCCATCACACATGGCCGTGCATCATCCACTTACCACACACGGACGTGCCTGGTGATCTACATGGTTGTGCCCAAATCGACAGACCTGAAGCACGGCCTGAATCCTAACTCACACGGCTATGCCCAAAATGACAAAATCGAGACACGACCCAACCATGATTTACACGGGCTTGTTCCATGGCCGTGCCCCTGCCGCGAGAATGAGCAATTTCACTTGGAATTGGATGCTTGAAGCCAAAGAAACATACTCCTAAGTCTACTCAAACACCCTAATAGTAATTCTACTTGAAGGAGATACTTAGAAGCCAAGTATAGCATCCCAAAGCCTATATAAAGAACCCAAGGCAAACATTAAAGTGGGAGAGCTTTTTGGCAAAGGCTTTTTGTCGAAGCATTCATTTTTTTAGGGAGTCACTTAAAGATAACAGTTGATCCATCTCAAGAAGTCAGAACTCCATTCAAGACGGAGGATCTCCTCTTTAATACCTTCAGGAGGTTTTAGGGAGTTCTTATGTTTTGTTTGTTCTTTACTCTTGAGATGTTTTCGTGTTTAGTTATGAACTAAACCCCTCAGATACCTGAAGGGGATGAAACCTATGATGGATTTTGTTATTTGATTTCTAAAATTATATGATAAGTACTTGGTTTGTTCTTAATTATATTGCTTAATTTTATCTGATGTGCTTAGGTGGTGGAGGAATAGACCCCACCTAAGAGTAGATCTAGCATAATTGAGCGGAGTTGATTGGGCACCTAGAGATAGGGTTACAAGATTTTATCGAATTAGGGTGAAACCTAATATGAGAATCCATTGATTGATTCTTTGCTTCCTTGGGGGTTATTATAAGAGAACAAGAGTTCCACTAATTAACCTAAGGTTAGGCGTTATTAAGCCTCGAGAGAGGGTTTAATATAGGTTAGGGAGTCTCACGGATCAAGCTAAGTAAAGAATTCATATGGTTTGGGGAATAAATAATAAGTGAAGTCATAGGTGGATTCTTCACGAGGTATCGTCTTTATCAAGCGAGTTTTCTTAAAGTCTTTCTTCCATTCATTCTTTTGTCTTTGCATTTAGTTTAAGTATTTCGTTAGTTTAATAATCCAATCACTCCATATTTTAGGCTAAATAAAAGAAAGAAAGTGAGTAGTAGTACTTTTAGGTTCCCTTAGGTTCGATAAGATATTCTTGCCTGAGCTATACTACTATTCGATAGGTGCACTTACCTCTATTGTTGTCACAGTCAGTCTACAGGTTTGATCATTCTTTATAAATATTAAAACTCGACTGTTTGACACGATCAAGTTTTTGGCACCGTTGCCGGGGAACTCTAAAATATTAAGAAAGCTTTATTTCTATTACTTTAGCCATTATTTTTATTTTTAAATTTCTCTTTTATACATATATTTTTGTTTTGTTTTCTAAATTTCTTTCTTTCTTTGCATATCGGTACCTCTAGTTTATGATTAGAAGAAATTGAAAGGACCATTAGAATCTGAAAGTGACTTTGAGGCAACCACTGCGCAAAATCACGAGAGAAATAAGGCGAGCCCTAGACTATCAAAGAGAAGAACAAAGAAAGATCCAATCCTTTGAAGGATGGGCGAGAACAATCCACCAAATGTGCAAGAATAGAATGCTCCGCGTACTATGTATGATTATGCTAAATCTAATTTGACAGGAGTAGAATCTAGTAATGTTAGGCCCGCTATAGCTGCTAATAATTTTGAATTAAAGCCTAACACAATACAAATGATTCAACAATTCATTCAATTTGATGGTTTGCAGGATGAGGATCCAAACACTCATATATCTAATTTTTTAGAATTCTGTGATACCTTCAAAATAAATGGCATTTCTGGCGATGCCATATGTCTTCGGTTATTTCCTTTTTCATTAAAGGAACAAAGCAAAGCAGTGGTTGAACTCGTTACCACGAGGGTCAATCACCACATGGGATCAAATGACTGAAAAATTTCTTTTAAAATATTTTCCACTAGCCAAAACGGCTAAATTTAGGAATGATATATTTTCTTTTGTGCAGAATGGCACAGAAACATTATATGATGCATGGGAAAGATATAAGGATCTCCTAAGGAGATGCCCATACCACGGATTACCTTTGTGGCTTCAAGTCCAAACTTTCTATAATGGTGTGAATTCTCCAACTAGGCAAATGATGGATTCATCAGCCGGTGGAACTTTGAACAATAAAACTCCTGAAGTGGCTTACGATTTTATTGAGGAGATGTCGTTGAACACCTATCAATGGCAAATTACAAGGGCTAAACCGACAAAATTAGTCGGAGTTTTTAACATAGACACAGTGACAATGTTGTCAACATAGATGGAGTTAATGAATAAAAAACTTGATAATTTATGTTCTTCACAGGTACATCCAGTCATGCAATGCAAAGCAAGTGGGAATGTGGCGAATTTTGAGTACCCACCTTACCAACCAGAAGCAGAAAATGAGCAGACAAACTATATAGGTAACAATTTCAGATCTAATAACAATCCTTATAGTAACACTTACAATCCAGGTTGGAGAAACCACCCAAATTTTTCATGGGGAGGACAAGGAAATCAAAGACATCAACCTCTTTCAAATTACCAAAATCAACCTTATCCACCGGAAAAGAAGCCGAGTCTTGAAGAGATGCTGAAAAAGTTCATGGCAGACATAGATGCTCGTCTCCAAAGAACTGATACAACACTTGATAACCAAGGAATATCGATCAAAGAAATCAAAGAACAAGTCGGGGAAATCACTAGGTCCGTGGGACAACTCACAAAGCTTGTTTCAGAACGTCAATAAGGATGTCTACCAAGCAACACAGAAATAAACCCAAAAGAACAGATACAAGCCATCACATCTCAAGAGGATACAAAGGTAGACAAGCCCACCTCAGTACAAGAAACCAAGGAAGAAACAGGTAAAATTGAGGTAGCACAAGAAAAACCAGTAATTAAAGAGTACCACCCTCCAATACCTTATCCCGAAGCATTGAAAAGAGATGATTCAGAGGAACAATTCGATAAGTTTCTAAAACTCCTAAAGAAATTACACATTAACTTACCTCTTCTTGAAGCTCTTTTTCAGATGCTCGACTCAAGGAGATTTTTAAGACAGCTCTTAACAACAAACACAAAATAGATGAAGAGCAACATGTGGAACTTAACGCAACATGCTCAGCAATGCTACAAAACTGACTACCGAAGAAATTAAAAAATCCAGGGAGTTTTACGATTCCATGTTTAATTGGTAGTTTAACTATTGATAATGCGTTAGCTGATTTAGAGGAAAGATAAATGTCATGCCTTATACACTATTTAAACGACTAGGTCTAGGGAAGCCCAAACAAATTAGGATCAGTATCCAACTAGTTGATAAAACTATTAGAATTCCTAGGACATTATTAAAGACATTTTAGTAAAAATCGATAAATTTGACTTTCTAGTAGATTTTGTTGTTTTAGACATGGATAAGGAAAATTCAATCCCTTTAATTTTAGGAAGACCTTTTCTTGCAACTGCCAAGACTAAAATTGATGTTGCCATAGGAGAACTCATACTTCGTGTAGGAGATGAATCAGTCAATCTTCAAGCTCTTGACTCAGCCAGAACAACAGAAGATGAAGGTAAGAAAGTCGTTTCAATAGATAATCAAATTATTCAACCTTCATCATAGGAAACATCACAAAGCATTAAAACTGAGCCAACACAAAATCGTACGATCAACAATTTAGAAGAGCAGAAGATACACACCAAAGAAAAATTGGATCCACACAAAATAAAACCTGAGGAACCACCAGAAGAGCTTATAGGGACATCAAATCACTTTAAAATAGAAGATCAAGTCTGTTAGATAAAGCCAATCCTTACATCGATTCAATAGAAGCAAGAAGCAGGAAGAAATACTCCTTGAGTGCGCGATGTTTTCCACACAAAATAGTCAAGGTAAGCAATCCGATGTTGACAATTTCAAGGTAAACACTTCTAAACCTAAACTTTGTCACGAAAATAAAGCTGTCAATAAGAGGAAAATATTCAAACCTTTAAACCTCCTAAATTTTCAAAGCCTAAGATAGTCTAGCTTAAGACTATAAACAAGCGCTTATCGGGAGGCAAACCGAGTGCTAACACTTTTTATTTCTCAAAATTATTTTTCTTTTCTTTTCTTTTCTTTTATCTCTTCTCTCTCCACAATTAAAACAAAGATGCAGGTTTTCAGGCCATACGGCCATGCCCGTGGCCGTGTGGACCACCAGAACTACCACACTGACAAAGCAGAGCGGTGCAAGTCAGTCCAACCACCCCCAACGTCATAGATCCAACCACCCATAGCGTAGGCACCGACAAAAATAGCACAGTCGTGCCTCACAGTCGTGCTAAGATTGACTTATTTAGCACGGGTAGACCACGCCCGTGCATTCCAACCGTGCTCCTATTCTGGCTTTTTAGGAAAGGGCGTGCAAACCAACAAAACAGGCATGGAAGGACAACACACCCCACAACACGGCCGTGCAATATGGTCGTGTGAATCAACACACCCTCGGTACACGGGAGTGGGAATGTGCCAGATTTGAAATCCTATTTAAATCCCCACAGCCCTCCCTCTTTGTCCCATCTTTTTTCTTATTCCTTCTTTCTCTTTTCTTTCAAATTTTTCTTCCTATTCATAGAAAAGATCCAAGAAACTTGAGCAACACAAATATCATGTCAAGAAAGCGTAAGCATCACCTCCTCAAAGGAGACCTCAACATGAGTTCATCTTGCGTGACTTCACTTAATTGACACGCCAAGGGTCTCAAAAACCTTTTCGGTTCTATTTTTCTTTTCTCG
Organism: Gossypium rotundifolium; assembly: GCA_025506655.1. Taxonomy (NCBI): domain Eukaryota; kingdom Viridiplantae; phylum Streptophyta; class Magnoliopsida; order Malvales; family Malvaceae; genus Gossypium; species Gossypium rotundifolium. The sequence continues at coordinate 63,938,082 of CP106732.1, read as the reverse complement.
TCTCCTTTATTTCCCTTATCTTTACTTATTTCTTGCTTAAATTAATTTATTTCATATTAGTTTCTTGGTTTTAGGTTCTAAAGGCTGCTAAGGAATCACACACCACAGCCTTCAAGGCCACACCCACTTCGTAAACCATCCAACAATAAGGACTCCTTAGTCCATTAGTCTTTTCTTTCAATTTCAGTTTTCTTCTTAGTCTTCTTCTTTTTATTTCCTTAATCTTTAAATTTATTATTAGTATATTATTATTATTTCTCTAGATCTCTTGGCTATATCTTCATAGGCTACCTAATTTCTTTATCTAGCAAATTGCTTCTCGGTAGCCACTCCACCAAGCCTATAGAAAACACCATCACCGCCACCAAAGACGCCAGGGATCATCTAGATTTCAGGGAGTATTACTTTCCCCACTTCTCTTTTTGATTTGACATCTATTTATCATTATCTATCTTTGTACATGGAGGGCAATGTACATCTCAAGTGTAGGGGTAATAGTGCCTAACTTTTTGCATAATTCTCAAAACCCTGTAATTAGTCTTGATCTTAAGTATTTTTCTCATATTATTAATTAGGATGAAATTTCTAATGATTTATGATTTTTATTGATATGTTTTAGAATAAGTCTTAGTTAATTATTCATTGATAATTAAATTTGAAGAATACTAGAGAATCGAGCATGATAAGTCTACTTTCTAAAAATTAAAATTGATAGGTTGTTGAACCTAATTTGAGTATCACCTTGAAGTTCAAAATTTATAAGGATTGATGTCAAAACACCCATAATTTTTTGTGAGATTTTGAGACTTATAGAGCATATACCCTTTTTCGTGCTCACTTTAATTGATTATGAGTGTGTCAATTTTGAACTGTTATTCTAGAACTTGCCTCGTTTATACATGTCGAGACCACATTAATGATTTGATACACTGAGATGATAAAAGCACCTAGATTTTAACCCGTTCACTACACTAAAAAGCCTACCCATACAAATAACCCCTAGTGAACCCCTGTGAATCCTAACAACCTTTTTTATTGAATCACCCACTAATATTAACCCAAAATCCCTTTGTATTTGTTAACAACATTCCTTTGACTACCCTTTAACGAGAATTGATTTTATCAATTTTTGAATTAGGTTATTTCAATCACCAAAGTTCCTTCTATTATGTTTATTTTAGTTTGTTCTTAAAAAAAAAAAAATCCAAGTATATTCAATATTAGTAGCAAATAAAAGAGCTTAGAGCATTTAAAACTCCTATTGTTGAAGAAAAGGCTTGTATCAAAGTATTATCAAATTTTGAGTGATGAAAATACTCTTATTATAGAGTAATTATCAATAGTAGGTATTATTAGTTTTCATTCGATGTAAATATTCATATTTAGTTCATTGTTTTTAGATTAGGTAATTAGTCAATTCAATCTTGATTATAACCTCTAATTCACCTTTATCCACACCTTTTAACCTAGCCCGTTACAACCCTTATTAAAGACCTTTTGATCGTGTATCATCTCATATCTGATGGTGGAGATTTGATTTTAGGCAAGCCTATGGGATTAACTTTTCAGGTTCGACTTAGAGTGCTTATTTTTGAACCTTAAACACTTTTGAGTGATTTGAGTGAATCTTTAGTGAGGATTTCAGGTCCTTGTCGGATTTTGAATTAAAGGTAATCACTTAGATAAAGGAGACACCTATGTTTTCGTGCTATAAAGGTATGACTTATCGTAATTGAATCTTTAGGGTTCTTTGAGTTAAATTATCTATGTATAAATTATCTGTGAATTATGATGAGACATTGTCGATAGGAATTGTGAATTATAGAAAGTTCATTTTAATTGTAAATTGAGAATTTTGCTTGAGGACAAGCAAAAGCTTAAGTGTGGGGTATTTGATAATAGTAAAAGTAACACATTTTAACTCCATATTTAGTATGCTTTTGGATGATTTAGCCCTTTATTTATGTAAAAGGTGCTTTTAATCCTTTCTTTTCATGTTTATACTCGGAAAGCACCGAGGATAAAAAGAACACAAAGCAGACTTAAAATAGAGTAATTGGGCCTTAGCAAGCAATCAACACGGCCTGGCCCAAATTCCACACGACCGTGCCTCGCCAAATACCTAGAGCACAGCCTCAACTCCATCACACACGATCGTGCATCATCCACTTACCACACACTGACATGCCTGGTGATCTACATGGCCGTGCCCAAATCGACAGACCTGAAGCACGGCCTCAATCCTGACTTACACAGTCATGCCCAAAATGACAGAATTGAGACACGGCCCACCACGATTTACACGGGCGTGTGCCATGGCCGTGCCCCTACTGCGGGAATGAGTAATTTCACTCGAAATTAGATGTTTGAAGCTAAAGAAACATACTCCTAAGTCTACTCAAACACCCTAATAGTAATTCTACTTGAAGGAGATACTTAGGAGCCAAGTATAGCATCCCAAAGCCTATATAAACAACCTAAGGTAGATATTAAAGTGGGAGAGCTTTTTGGCAGAGGCTTTTTGCTGAAGCATTCATTTTTTTAGGGAGTCACTTAAAGATAGCCAGTTGATCCATCTCAAGAAGTCGAAACTCTATTCAAGACGGAGGATCTCCTCTTTAATACATTCAGGGGGTTTTAGGGAGTTCTTATGTTTTGTTTATTCTTTACTCTTGAGATGTTTTCGTATTTAGTTATGAACTAAACCCCTCAGATACCTGAAGGGGATGAAACCTATGATGGATTTTGTTATTTGATTTCTAAAATTATATGATAAGTACTTGGTTTGTTCTCAATTATGTTGCTTAATTTAATCTGATATGCTTAGGTGGAGGAAGAATAGACCCCGCTTAAGAGTAGATCTAGCATAATTGAGCGAGAGTTGATCGAGCGCCTAGAGATAGGGTTACGAGAGGATTAAGGTGAAACCTAATATGGGAATCCATTGATCGATTCTTGCTTCCTTAGGGGTTATTATAAGAGAATGAGAGTTTCACTAATTAACCTAAGGTCGGGCGTTATTAAGCCTCGAGAGAGGGTTTAATATAGGTTAAGGTGTCTCACGGATCAAGCTAAGTAAAGAATTCATATGGTTTGGGGAATAAATAATAAGTGAAGTCATAGGTGGATTCTTTCTGAAGGTATTGTCTTTATCAACTGAGTTTTCTTAAAGTCTTTCTCCCATTCATTCTTTTATCTTTGCATTTAGTTTAAGTATTTTGTTAGTTTAATAATCCAATCACTCCATATTTTAAGCTAAATAATAGAAAGAAAGTGAGTAGTAGTACTTTTAGGTTCCTTTAGGTTCGATAAGATATTCTTGCCTGAGCTATACTACTGTTTGATAGGTGCACTTGCCTCTATTGTAAATCACGATCGGATCTGAGGTTTGATCATTCTTTATAAATATTAAAACTCAACTGTTTGACATGATCAAGATGTCATTGACACTGATGAATATATTAAATGTGTTGTTTCCTTGTTGAGAGATAGGCGTATAATTGGTAGAAAACATTAATATTCGTGGTTTCGAAAGAGAGAATCACCTGGGATTTCTTTCAAGTTGAATTTCGAAAGAAGCATATCAGTCAACAATTCATAGATAAAAAACATAAAGAGTTTCTAGAGCTGAAACAAGGCTGCATGACTGTTACTGAGTATGAATGGGAATTTGTAAGATTAAGTTAGTATGTACGAGTATGTGCTTCAATTGAAGCTACTATGTGTAAACGTTTCATTGAAGGGATGAATGAAGACATTAAATTGCTAGTTGGAATACTTGACTTGAATGAATTTATTGTGTTTGTTGAAAGAGCCTGCAAGGCTAAGGAGCTTAGCAAAGAAAAGAAGAAAGTCGATTCTGAGGCTAGAGATGAAAGAAAAAGATCGATGAGTAAGCCGTCTCAACCTTCGACGAAGAGATTTAGAGATGCAAGCAATCGTTCAAATACTTCATTTGGACATTCGGTAGAGATTTTGTGAGATAAAGTGTTGGTTTAAGAACTCAAATTTTGACTAAATCAAGTGTTGAAAGTGTCAAAAGTAACAAGCCAGAGTGTAGACAGTGCGGAAGATGACACGTTGGAGAATGTTGGGGCAAGTACAACAATAAAACTTGTTATAAATGCGGATCACGAGACTATTTCATTCGAGATTGGCCAGAATTAGCTGAGAAAGACAATGTTCAGAGTGCAAGATCGAGTAGTATGAAGGCTAAGGGTAGACCACCCAGAAACACGAAAATGTGAGTGGAAGTCAAAGATGGACTACCGATACAGCTGTGAGATCAGAGGTGAGAACACCTGCCCGAGCTTATGCTATTCGCGCTTGTGAAGAAGCGTCATCTCTAGACATCATTACTAGTACTTGTACTCTATTTGATACTGATGTGATTGCATTGATAAATCTAGAATCTACTCATTCCTATGTGTGTATGAATTTAGTATCAAGTAAGACTCTACCTGTTGAGTCTACTAAATTCGTGATTAGAGTATCGAACCCCTTAGGCAAGTGTGTCTTGGTTGATAAAGTGTGCAAGAACTGTTCGTTGATGTTTCGGGATATTTGCTTTTCGACTAATTTGATGTTGCTACCTTTTGATGAATTTGATATTATTCTGGGTATGGATTAGCCCACTTTGCAAAATGCTATTGTGAATTGTAAATGGAAGAGTATTAATTTAAGAAGTCAGAATGGTGAGATAGTTCGCATTGAATCCAGTAATTTGAATGGGTTACCGGCTGTCATATCTTCGATGAAAGCTTTGAACTGTGTGAAAAAGGGTTGTGAAGTTTATCTTGCATATGTGATTGATACAAAAGTGACAGAAAAGAAAATTGAATCCGTGCTTGTGGTTTATGAATTCCATGATGTGTTTCCTGAAGAACTATCGGGATTACCTCCGATACAAAAAGTTGATTTTGGTATTGATCTATTGTTGGAACAACTCCTATCTCATTAGCTTCGTATAGAATGGCACCAATAGAATTGAAAGAGTTAAAGTCTCAGTTGCATGAGTTGATAGATAGAGGATTTGCACGATCGAGTTTCTCTCTCTAGGGTGCTCCTGTGTTGTTTTGAAAAGAAAAATGGTACTATGAGAATGTATATTGATTACCGACAATTGAATAAAGCTTTGCCACATATTGATGCTTTGTTTGATCAGTTAAAAGGAGTTATAGTATTTTTAAGATAGATTTAAGGTCGGGTTACTATCAGTTGAGGGTTAAAGAATCAGATGTACCGAAGACTACTTTCCGAACAAGGAACGGACACTATGAGTTTCTGGTTATGCACCTGATGTTTTCATAGATTTGATGAATTGGATCTTCAAATAGTATCTAGATCGATTTGTGGTAGTATTCATAGATGACATTTTGATCTACTCCCGTGATGAAACTGAGCATGCCGAACATCTTAGACTTGTGTTACAGACTTTGTGAGATAAATAGTTGTATGAAAAGTTCAGTAAATGTGAGCTCTAGTTACGCGAAGTCAGTTTTTTGGGTCATGTTGTATCAGCATCAGGTATTGAGTTGATCTAAGTAAGATCTCAGTAATTTTAGAGTGGAAGCTTCCGAGAAATGTTTCTGAAGTTCGAATTTTTTTGGGACTTGTTGGTTACTACAGACGGTTTGTAAAAGGTTTCACTATGATTGCAACCCCGATGACGAAGGTATTACAGAAAAAGTTAAGTTCAAATGGTCAGAAAAATACCAAAAAAGTTTTGATCAGTTGAAAGAACTTTTGTAACATCCAGGGTTTAGGGGTCTGGTATTTCTTTCTAAGTCACATGTATGTGGTAGTGTGCTCTATATGTTGTTTGTATGTGTTTTGGGGTCTCGAGAAATCTTGAGGCTGAGTTTGGACCTTAGGAAAATTTTTGGGTTAGAGCTTTTAGGGGGAAGCTAGGGGAAGATAGGCATTAAGAGTTCTTGTGAGGAGTTTATGACACAAGAATCCAGTTGGTAAAGTGGCTTGGAGGAGCCACTTAGAGTACTTATGGTTGACGCATCAGGGAGTGAGAAGGGCCTTGGTTCGAATAGCTCTAGCAGCATTTTAGCATTTATTTTACGTCAAGGGGAGTGAAGAGTTGGGCGGCAATCAGACTCTGAAGGGATGAGTATGAGACTTGGTCAAGATGATTGAATAAGTGGTGGAGAGCTTTTGGAGAGGTTTGAAACATTCAAATACGTTTGAATGAGAGGTGAAGAGGAAAAGTAGGAGGAAAAGAGGGGATTTGGGTAAGAGAAGAAAAGTTGGCCGAATATGGGACTTTGGGGGGTGCCATTTCGATTGGTGGTAGTGGGATGTGTGGGTGCCTAATGTGTGTAGATATTTAGGGGTCATTTTGCCTTTGAGTTTCTTTTCTCCTCTTTTAGCTCATTTTACCGAAAAGTGGTGTGCCAAAAACAAGTAAAGTGTGTTCTTTTCTCTCTGTTTCTTAGAGATCAAAACCGAAAGGGGTAGTGACCATTTGTGCATCTTTTCTTTCCTTTACAATTTCTTCTTCTCTTCTCTGATTTCTCTCTCAAATAGCCGAAACACCCATAAACCTTCACCCCTTTCTTTTATTTTTATTTGCTTAGAAGCAGAATAACCCTTCTATTTCCTTGAGTGTTGGCCGAATCTTTCAAGGGATCTCTTCTCTTTCTTTTTCGCATTCTTCTCCTATCTCTCAAACACTTTCACTATTGGTCGAATTGGTCAGACTCTATTCCATCGGATCTAATAGTTGGTAAGGGTTTCTTCTATTTCAATTTCTCTTCTTTCTCTTTTGGTTGCCGAAAGTTAGATGCCTAACTTAGTTCTTGTGTATTTGGCTGAACTTGTGAAGGGCTTGATTCTTGTTTCTTTGTCGTAGCCAGTGTGGTGAGGAGTAGTAGGGATCCATTGGTTTTGATTAATCAAGGTAAGGGAGACTATAACTTTCATTCGGCCGAAGGCTATTCCGTTTGGACTACAAGATGTTAGGCCGAATCTAACATAAGTCATGTAGGGATTTTGGCAACTCTTATAATTAAGTAGGAGCCTTCAGGATTTGAATCTATTTCGGTAAGGGTATTCGATTAAGATTTGGTGTTTTCTCATTTAGATTGATTTAATGGGTTAACCGGGTCTTCTGACCAAGACTTTGTTTCATGGAGCCGAATACCAGCCAAGGAGAGAAAGAGGTTGTCCCTACCTCTAAGTTCAAGAAACATTCGGTGTCAGCCTACGTGATTGGCCACCGGGTTGTGGGCCAGCGTTGGAAAGGGATAAGCAAATCATGGTGATCCCGCAAGTAAAGTGTCGATGAGATCGAGTGTCGTTCTTCGTGTTTTCAAGTGTGTAACCCTACACTTTTCCCGATAGATTAATAATATTAAATATATGTTAATATGATTATGAATAATCATGGCTAAGGGTACCATTTAATGGAACAGTCCATTCAGGTACGTTACATCTAACACTGTATTAATATCGTTTACAATTATTTGTATGAACGCATGTGAATTTCGATATGGGCTTGGGATTAAACATATAGTATGATACCTGTAATATTATGTATGTTGCATGGACACGAGGGTTACAATGGAAAGGGGAAGTGTTTCGATGGCTATGCCACGTATTAAGGGCAATGGCGATTGACTGCTGACGCCTTGAGGGTGTGTAGCGGATGGAGGGTCAATTTAGTAATCCCCACTAGTATGATTGGTAGATGCGGTGGTGTGTAGAGGTTGGATATCTAGGTGGGTTGGGTTGCATCATTGTTTTATATACATGTGATTTAATATGTTGTGATATGGGCTTATGGCGATAATGATTCGGAAGGGCTTAGCCCAAAATGCTATAATAAAGGCTATAATCGATTGGGAACTGTGTTGGTTGTTACACATTGAGTCATTGACTCACCCTTCATGAGCTAACATTTTGCGGGTGATACATAGTGCAATGGACCGAGTCGGCAGGGACTATGTGGTGGCCATGCCCAGCAAATTTAGGGTTTATTTATGGTTGAACTCTTTTTTGTTTTCTTTATACGTTATTAAGGATTTATTTTGGCTTTTAAGATGTAATAAGGCTATTACTTAGCGCTTAATTTAGCGTATTAAATTTTATTTCCATACGATAATCAACAAACAAGTAATTAAATATTTTTCTTAAAGCAACTTCAAATGTTTATCACCTACTCAACTTACGGTTCTCAACCTAATGAGCTCTAGAATCAGGCAAATCTTTTAATTTTTGAAATATAAAGGAAGCGTTTTAATGAGATACAAACTTGAATGGTAACTTGGTTTTCAACTTGATAAAAATACAACCCTGTTTTTATTAAAATCGTCATATTTTATAAGAAGATGAAACGAGATAAAGCTATATCTTCATGTCAGATTCGGTCAAGCCTTATGGGCCGAGTTTGTGGTGTTTCAATTTGGTATCAGAGCCCAGTTTTAAACACTCGGCCTTGGGTTATGAAGCCCACAATGTTTTCAAAAGTTGAAACTAAAAACGGGGTTTTGAAATTTTCATGTGAAAGCATGGCTTTTAGAGTTCTCGGCCGATGTCCACCAGGTAAGTACTTCAAATCGTTGCATGATTTGTATGTAAGGTGATATGGGATCGTAGATTAGTAAGTTAGGGACTATTGAACTCTAGGATTAGCGTACCCCAAAACTAAATTTCATAAGACTTAATTTATTTCACCAAACCCGGGAATAAGTCGTGGAGTTCAGGTGTGGTAACAAACATGTGCATATCTAGGCATGGATTCCGAATGAGCTTGGTATTTAAGCAGTCCTAGCAACTCATCTCCTCTTTTTTGGAATCCTACCTGGTGCGCAGTGATTGTTCACCTTAACCGTGAAGACTTGTTAACGGGCCAAATCTATAAATAAAATCGAAAGTGACCAAACACTCGGTTTGCAAAACAATCAAATTACCCCGATTTGTAAAATTAACGAAGTACCTCGATTTGTGGAAATTACTAAAATACCCCCAGTTTATAAAATTACCATACTCCCCTCGATTTTTACCAAAATACCCCTATTTTGCAAAAAAACCAAAACACCCTTATTTCATAAAATTACAAAAATACCCCTGGGTTGGAACAGACGAAAATGTTCAAAGTGGTGAACATGTGTAGTGGATAGTATTGATGAATGAATGAGATTTTCTGAGTTAGGGTGGAAGACTTGGGACAAAACATTGAATGATCGAAAGAACTACTATTAAATGTCTCTGCATAAAATTTCGTGTGGATAATCAGTGGAATAATAAGTTAATGCATAAAATTTCTTAAACAGATTAAAACGCGATGGTAGATATGAGTACTAGGGGACATGGTCGTGTCTGTGTGACGTGGCGAGGCGGAATCACGTATGCGAACCGGTGGGATCTGGACATGGAGTGCAGGAATGAAATACCATTATCACCGGTTGGAGAAGTAGAATTCTAGGACCAAACTGGAGGAGATGACGTAATATCCCAAGCGATGTTACGAGTGTTGGAAAGAGATTGTGGATGTCTTTCCGGAAGAACTTTCAAGGTTGCCTCCGAATCGTGAGGTGGAGTTCGGGATTGACTTGTTGCCAGGTACAACGCTAGTATCTATCACTCCGTCCAGAATGGCATCAAAGGAGTTGGTAGAGCTCAAGGCCTAGATTCAAGAGTTACTCGATCATGGGTTTATTCGACCAAGTGTATCTCCGGTAGAGTATGGGGTGTTGATCGTGAAGAAGAAGGACGGGACTATGCGCATGTGCATAGATTACCGGTAGTTGAATAAGCTGACAATCAAAAACAAGTACCTGTTACCGAGGATAGATGACTTGTTTGATCAGCTCAAGGGGGCTGCAATATTTTCAAAAATAGATCTAAGGTTGGGATATCATCAGCTTAAGGTGAAGGAAAAAGATATCCATAAGACAGATTTTCAGACTAGATACGGACATTATGAGTTCTTAGTAATGCCATTCGGATTGACAAATGCCCCAGCTGCATTCATGGATATGATGAATCGATTTTTTCAACCCTACTTAGATCAGTTCGTCGTTGTGTTTATAGATGACATCATGGTATATTCCAAGTCTGAGGAAGAGCATGATGCGCATCTCCGGGTAGTGCTGCAAGTTCTAAGGGAAAAGAAGTTATATGCCAAGTTCAGTAAATGCGAATTCTGGTTAAAGGAAGTGGCATTTTTGGGACATGTGGTATCTGCGGAAGGGATAAGGGTAGATCCTCGAAAAATTGAGGCGGTGCTAGATTGGAAACCACTTAAGTCTGTAGTAGAGGTTCACAATTTCTTGGGTTAGCAGGCTACTATAGGAGATTTGTTGAAAGGTTCTCGTCGATAGCAGCACCTTTGATGAAGTTGTTGAGGAAGGGGGTACCTTTCTTGTGGGCGGATAAGCAGCAGGAGAGTTTTGAGAAGCTTAAGAGACTATAGACAGAGGCTCCGATTTTGATTCAGCCTGAAGCAGGGAAGGACTTTGTGGTGTATTGTGATGCTTTCACACAGGATTGGGATGTGTTCTAATGCAGGACAGAAAGGTGGTCACTTATACGTCTTGATAATTAAGGCCACATGAGGTTAACTATCCGACGTATAACCTGGAGTTGGCTGCGGTAGTATTCGCTGTAAAAGTGTGGAGGCACTATTTGTATGGAGAAAGGTCAGTGATCTACATGGACCACAAGAGTCTAAAATATTTGTTAACTCAGAAGGAGCTGAATTTGAGACAACGAAGGTGGGTGGAGTTGTTGAAAGACTACGATTGTTCGATAGAGTATCACCCGAGTAAGGCAAATGTGGTGGCAGATACCCTAAGTCAAAAAGTAGTGTCGGATCTGAGGGCGATGTTTGCACATCTTAGTCTTTATGACGATGGAAGTTTGCTAGCGGAGTTGCAGGTAAAGCCGACGTGGTTAAGTCAGGTAAAGGAGAAACAGTTGGTAGATGATGATCTGAATGCTAAGCTACTGCAAGTGTAGAATGGGGAATTGGAAGACTATGGTGTAAATGATGATGGAGTCTTTGTATTTTGGGCAAAGTGCGTATGTTGAAGGATAATGAGTTAAAGCGGAGAATTCTTGAGAATCGCATAGTAGCCATTATGCTATGCATCTTTGAAGGAAGTAAGTTATACAAGGATCTCTGAGGATTAGTTTTGGTGGCTGAGTGCGAAGCGGAGATTCTGAGAATTTGTGGGGAAGTGCTTAGCGTGTCGTGAGTTAAAGTGAACACCAAGTACCTTTGGGGTTGCTTTAACCAATAAAGATTCCTTGATGGAAGTGGGAGAGAATCACTATGGACTTCGTTAGAGGGCTTCCCCTTACGCCCACTAAGAAAGATTCGGTATGGGTGATAGTGGATCGGTTGACAAAGTCTGTACATTTCATACCAGTGCGGGTTGACTATGCTTTGCAGAGGTTGGCAAGGTTGTATATGGCAGAAATTGTGAGGCTGCACGGGGTTCCGATGTCGATTATCTCGGATAGGGATCCGAGGTTTACATCTCGATTTTAGAAACCTTTGTATCAAGCATTGGGCACAAGTTGGACTTGATCGGCATTTCATCCATGATCGGATGGCGATCTGAATGGGTAATTCAAGTGTTAGAGGATATGTTGAGGGGTTGCGTGATAGATTTTAGAGGAAGTTGGGAGGAGTTCTTGCCTTTAGCAGAGTTTGCGTACAACAATAGCTATCAAGCAAGTATTCGGATAGCACCGTATGAAGCCCTATATAGACGAAAGTGTCGCACTCCTACATGTTGGATAGAATTGGGGGAACGTCATGTTTTGAGTCCAGAGATTGTGGTAGAATCAGAAGAAAAGGTTAAGGTAATTCAGGCACAGTTGAATGAGGCATCTGACAGACAAAAGTCGTATGCAGATCTCAAGCGGAATGAGATAGAGTTTGCAGTGGGAGATCAAGTGTTTCTGAAAGTTTCGCCATGGAAGAAGGTGATGAGATTTGGTGGTGAGTGGTGAGTCCAGGTTTATAGGGCCTTATCGGGTTTTGAAGCGGGTTGGACGATGGCGTATCGGTGGAGTTGCCTTTGGAATTAAAATAGATGCACGATGTGTTTCATATTTTGATGTTATGCCGTTACCGATCAGATCCATCTCATGTAGTGCCAGTTGAAGAAGTGGAATTGAGACCAGATTTGTCCTACGAGGAAGAACCAATTTAGATTTTGGAACGGGATGTGAAGGTATTATGGTGCAACCATGGATCGAAAGAACCTTCGTGGGAGACGGAGGAAGCAATGCGACAGCAATACCCTCACCTATTTTAGCCAGGTAATTTCGAGGCTGAAATTATTTTTAAGGGGGTAGAACTGTAACATCTGGGGTTTAGGGGTCTGGTATTTCTTTCTAAGTCACATGTATGTGGTAGTGTGCTCTATATGTTGTTTGTATGTGTTTGGGGTCTCGGAAAATCTTGAGGCTGAGTTTGGACCTTAGGAAAATTTTTGGGTTAGAGCTTTTAGGGGGAAGCTAGGGGAAGATAGGCCTTAAGAGTTCTTGTGAGGAGTTTATAACACAAGAATCCAGTTGGTAAAGTGGCTTGGAGGAGCCACTTAAAGTACTTATGGTTGACGCACCAGGGAGTGAGAAGGGCCTTGGTTCGAGCAGCTCTAGCAGCATTTTAGCATTTATTTTGCGTCAAGGGGAGTGAAGAGTTGGGCGATAATTAGACTTTGAAGGGATGAGGATGAGACTTGGTCAAGATGATTGAATAAGTGGTGGAGAGCTTTTGGAGAGGTTTGAAACATTCAAATATGTTTGAATGAGAGGTGAAGAGGAAAAGTAGGAGGAAAAGAGGGGATTTAGGTGAGAGAAGAAGAGTTGGCCGAATATGGGACTTTGGGGGGTGCCATTTCGGTTGGTGGTAGTGGGATGTGTGGGTGCCGAATGTGTGTAGATATTTATGGGTCATTTTGCCTTTGAGTTTCTTTTCTCCTCTTTTAGCTCATTTTGCTGAGAAGTGGTGTACCAAAAACAAGTAAAGTGTGTTCTTTTCTCTCTGTTTCTTAGAGATCAAAACCGAAAGAGGTAATGACCATTCGTGCATCTTTTCTTTCCTTTACAATTTCTTCTTCTTTTCTCTAATTTCTCTCTCAAATAGCCGAAAAACCCATAAACCTTCACTCCTTTCTTTTATTTTCATTTGCTTAGAAGCTGAATAACCCTTCTATTTCCTTGAGTGTTGGCCGAATCTTTCAAGGCATCTCTTCTCTTTCTTTTTCGCATTGTTCTCCTATCTCTCAAACACTTTCACTATTGGCCGAATCTATCAGACTTTATTCCATCGGATCTAATAGTTTGGTAAGGGTTTCTTCTATTTCAATTTCTCTTCTTTCTCTTTTGGTTGCAGAAAGTTAGATGCCTAACTTAGTTCTTGTGTATTTGGCCGAACTTGTGAAGGGCTTGATTCTTGTTTCTTTGTCGTAGCCAGCATGGTGAGGAGTAGTAGGGATCCATTGGTTTTGATTAATCAAGGTAAGGAGGACTATAACTTTCATTCGGTCGAAGGCCATTGCGTTTGGACCACAAGATGTTAGGCCGAATCTAACATAAGTCATGTAGGGATTTCGGCAACTCTCATAATTAAGTAGGAGCCTTCAGGATTTGAATCTATTTCGGTAAGGGTATTCGATTAAGATTTGGTTTTTTTTTATTTAGATTGATTTAATGGGTTAATCGGGTCTTCTGACCAAGACTTTGTTTAATGGAGCCGAATACCAGCCAAGGAGAGAAAGGGGATGTCCCTACCCCTAAGTTCAAGAAACGTTCGGTGTCAGCCATACGTGATTAGCCACCAGGTTGTGGGCCAGCGTCGGAAAGGGATAAGCAAATCGTGGTGATCCCTGCAAATGAGGGTGTCAGTGAAATCAAGAGTGTCATTCTCCGTGTTTTCAGGTGCGTAACCCCACACCTTTCTCGATAAATTAATAATATTAAATATATGTTAATATGATTATGAATAATCATGGCTAAGGGTACCATTCAATGGAGCAGTCAGATTCGATCGTTACATCTAACACTCTGTTAATAGCATTTATAATTATTTGTATGACGCATGTGAATTTCGATATGGGCTTGGGATTAAACATATAGTATGATACACGTAATATTATGTATGTTGCATGGGCATGAGGGTTACAATGAAAAGGGAAGTGTTAGGTGGTTTTACCACATTATTGGTGACTCATGTCACAATATTATGATTCGGTGACGTTGTTACATTATCCGATTGGCTATACCACATATTAAAGCGATGAGCGATTACTGCAAATATTGACGCCTTTGAGGTATGTAGCGGATAGGGTCAATTTAGTAATCCCTTTGGTGTGATTGGTAATGCGGTTGTGTGTAGAGGTTGGATATCTAGGTGGGTTGGGTTGCATCATTGTTTTATATACATGTCATTTAGTATGTTGTGATATGGGCTTATGGTCCGATAATGATTCGGATGGGCTTCGCCCAAAATGTTATAATAAAGGCTATAATCGATTGGGAACTGTGTTGGTTGTTACGCATCATTGACTCACCCTTCGTGGGCTAACATTTTGCGGTGATACATAGTGCAATGGACCGGGTTGGCGGGGACTATGTGGTGTCCATGCCCGACAAATTCGGGTTTACTTATGGTTGAACTCTATTTTGTTTTCTTTAGTACGTTATTAAGGATTTATTTTGGTTTTAAGATGTAATAAGGCCATTACTTAAGCGCTTCATTTAGCGTATTAAATTTTATTTCCATACTATAATCAACAAACAAGTAATTAAATATTTTTCTTAAAGCAACTTCAAATGTTTTATCACCTACTCAACTTACGGTTCTCAACCTAATGAGCTCTAGAATCAGGCAAATCTTTTAATTTTTGAAATATAAAGAAGCGTTTTAATGAAATACAAACTTGAACGGTAACTTGGTTTTCAATTTGATAAAAATACAACCCTGTTTTTATTCAAATTGTCATATTTTATAAGAAGATGAAACGAGATAAAGCTATATCTTCCTTAAGGAACATGTCAGATTCGGTCGAGCCTTGTGGGCCGAGTTTGGGGTGTTTCACCTTTTAACTGAAGCTCTAGTGTTAGTTTAGCTAGAACCGGGTAAAGAATTTGTCATTTATAGTGATGCGTCTTTGAGTGGTCTGGGCTGTATTTTAATACAAGAAGGCAAAGTTATAGCTTATACCTCAAGACAGTTAAAGCCGCATGAAAAGAACTATCGACACACGATCTAGAATTGGCAGCTATTGTGTTTTCATTGAAGATTTGGTGCCACTATCTGTTTGGTGAGAAATGTCATGTTTATTCTGATCACAAAAGCCTGAAGTATTTGATGACTCAGACAGATCTGAATTTGAGACAACTTCGTTGGTTAGAGTTGTTAAAAGACTACGAGCTTGTGATTGACTATCATCTTGGAAAGGCTAATGTTGTTGCTGATGCTTTATGCCGAAACTCACTGTTTGCTTTACGTGAAATGAATGCGTATATAACTATGTCTGATGATGGTTTGATAATAGCTGAATTAAAAGCAAGGCCATTATTTGTTCAACAAATTTGTGATGCTCAGAAGGTTGATAATGATTTGTTAGCAAAGCGAGCTCAATGTGAATCGAACGTTGAATCTGAGTTTCGAGTTGATATTGATGGTTGTTTGAGGTTGTAAACCGAATATACATTACGAGAAATTTGAGTTGATCGGATAATTTTGAACGAAGCTCATAGCAGTCGATAATCTGTTCTTCCAGGTAGTACGAAAATGTATAATGATTTGAAACAGCGTTATTGGTGGCATGGTATGAAACGAGACATGTTTGACTTTGTTTCGAAATGTTTAGTCTATCAGCAAGTAAAAGCCGAACATTAGGTACCTTCTGGATTACTTTAATCGATCATGATACATGAGTGGAAATGGGATAGAGTCATAATGGATTTTGTATCTAGTTTACCGTTGACACCGAGCAAGAAAGATGTAATCTGGGTTATTGTGGATAGATTGACTAAATCGGCTCACTTTATTCCGATTCGTACAGATTATTTGCTTGACAAACTGGTTGAACTATATGTTTTTCAGATTGTGAGATTGCATGGTGTGCCTATTTCTATTGTTTTGGACAGAGATCCGAGGTTCACATAGCAGTTTTGGAAGAAACTCCAAGGTGCTTTAGGTACGAAACTACACTTTAACACAGCTTTCCATCCGTAAATAGATGGCCAGTCCTAACTAATCATTTAGACACTTGAGGATATGTTGAGATGTTACATTCTCAAGTTTGAAGGTACGTGGGAACGATACTTACCTTTGATTGAATTTGCGTATAATAATAGCTTTCAATCGAGTATCAAAATGGCACCTTACGAGGCTTTGTACAGTCATAAATGTCGTACACCATTGTATTGGACTGAGCTCAGTGAAAGTAAGATACAGGGTCTATTTGATTAAAGAGACTGAACAGAAAGTGAAAGTGATTCGCGATAGTTTGAAAGCTACATCAGATCGTCAAAAGCCATACATAGATTTAAAAACGTAAGGATATTGAGTTTTAGATCGGGGATAAAGTGTTTTTGAAAGTCTCACCATGGAAGAAGATACTCAGATTTGGCCGAAAAGGCAAGTTGAGTCCGAGGTTCATCGGACCGTATGAGATCATTGAATGAGTTGGGCCGGTTGCTTATAGATTGTTGTTACCATCTGAATTAGAGAAAATTCATAATGTATTTCATGTATCGATGCTTCGAAGATACAGATCTGATCCATCGCATGTAATTGCTCCTACTGAGGTTGAGATTCAGTCAAATTTACCATATAGTGAGGAACCGATTCAAATTTTGGCACGAGAGACCAAAGAGTTGAGAAATAAGAGAAATTCCTTAGTGGAAGTGTTGTGGCACAAACATGGAGTTGAAGAGGCTACGTTGGAGCCTGAATATGTTATGAGAGAGCAATATCCAAACCTATTCACTGGTAAGATTTTTGGGGACGAAAATCCCTAAGGGGGAGAGTTGTAACAGCCCGATTTAGACCCTAGTCAGAAAAGTGGTTTTAAGACCACAAATACAAGGTCAAAAAATATTTTAATATTATTTTGGTGTTTATAATATGTGATTGAGTATGTGTGAAAGTTCTGTATGAAAATTTTATCGATTGTGTGCTTAATTAGCAAAAAGGGCTTAATCACATAAAATAAAAATTTGATTATTAAATATGAAAGTGCCTAATTGTTGTTGTCTTTTTGATATGGAGGCTTTATGATGCAATTAGACCATTTATTTTTAGTATGGACGGTTAAGCACATGATGTACAATATGTTTATATTAAACTATAAAGGTTAGTTTAGTAAATTATGAATTAAAACTAATATTAATAAAACAAAAGCATGAAAATAGTCACTTTGTTCATCCATTTGTGCTAAAAGTGAAGAAAGAAAAACTAGGTTGAAGCTTTTGAATATTCAGCCACTTTCAAGCTTGATTAAAGGTTTGTTTTTGTTCGGTTTTTGATAATTTTTCTGTTTTTGAGATCGTTGCTTTGAATACTTCAAAACCCATGTCTTAATTTTTGAAATTGATGATGATTTTGTGTTTTGCCATTGATGATAGCTTGTGATTTTTGTTGTTTGATAATGAAATATGAAAGATAGGTGAAAGATTAACATATTTTGTCTTTGTATTTTTAGTGAAATTGAGTAATTTGGGATTAATTGTGAAAGTAAGAAATTACAGGAATAATATGTGAAATAAATGAAATGTGTGATCTTGTATGGACATAAGGAGAATTTAGCTAGGCATGGGTGAAGTGAATTTTTGTGTATTTTGTGATTTTGTGAAATAGGGACTAAAGTGTCGAAATGTGAAAATGTGAGGGCTATTTTGTAAAATGCCCTAAAATGTGTGTTTGGATTAAATTGAATGATTTCTTGATTGAATGAGTTAAATTTGAATATGTATAATCCAAGAAAGGAGAGAATTTGATCGAGATCGAGGCAAAGACAAAGTGCTCGATTCATCGACTAGTCTTGGTATTTCTATGTCTGAGGTAAGTTTGGATATAATGCGTCTTGCTAATTTATGTTTAAGTACTATGGAATGAACAATTATGTGATTATTGGATTTGAATTGCTATGTATGTAATTGAGATAGATGGCACTAAGTGTGCGTAATTAGAAACGAGACAGAGGTGATTAGCACTGTGTGTGCGAAATAATAAAAGCTTCGGCTTTTTGATTGGCACTGTGTGTGCGATATCGAGATAAATTCGGTTTAATGTAAAGACACTATCGGCTATCTATTTGGTACTTTTGAAAGATGTGTATAATTGAATATGGCATGTATGGGCTAGTTAATATGACATGTTTTGAAGTGTATAAACTTTGCCATGTAATATGGCTTGAAGGTTAAATAATGTTAGTACATATGTGTGGAATTATGTGAGTGATGAGTAAGGTATGTTTCATGCTTAATTAGTTGATGAGAATTGTGGTTTGAATGTGATTTTGTGGTATGAAATATATGATGCTAGACTTATATGCTTTAGTATGCTAAAATTGGTATTTTGAATAGACTTATTTGAATGGAAATTGAGTATGATAATAAATGATGTAGTTGACGATCAATTGGGGTATATAATGGCATGTTTAGGTTGCCAATTTGGATATAGATGCATGTGATTTGAGGCTTGTAGGTGATCTTATGGGTGGATGGCAAGTTTAGTCTTGAAAATGGCCTATAATTGCCTACACGGTTGAGCATACGGGCGTGTGGCTCGGCAAGTGTCCTTCGAGGTTGTGTTTCAAAATAAGTCAGACTCGACCACGGGCTGGACACAGGCGTGTATTGGCCGTGGTGCAAGTCAGTGTCAACCACGGGTGAGGCACACGGGCATACCTCAGGCCGTGTGGACAAGTTAGTATGTATGCCCTATTTTACCACGGCTTGGATGCACGGTCGTGTCCGAGGTCGTGTGAGGCACTAAGTGTGCGATATCATTTAAGCGTCTACTATGAATTTGGCACTAAGTGTGTGAATAAATCGAATGAATAACGAAGGTTGGTCGAATTGAAGTATTGAGCATTGAGTAGCATGAGTAGCATGAGTGATCGATAACTAAGTGTTGGCTAAGGTACGTACGAAACCTATGTGGTTGATGAAATCGTAAACGGATTTATGGATGGTTAAGTGAGAATATTAGCTATGGATGATATGGTATTTGTATTTATGAGTTGATCTATGTGATGGATTATCATAGTATATTGTAATTGTATTATTGAACTAAGTATTATAATACGAACTTACTAAGCTTTAAAATCTTACTGTGCATAGTGTTTCTCTGTTTTACAGTGTCATTAAAGCTAGCTCAGATCCAGGGATCGTCAGTGACTCAATCACACTATAGGCTATCTATTTGGTACTTTTGAAAGATGTGTATAATTGAATATGGCATGTGTAGGCTAGTTAATATGGCATGTTTTGAAATGTATAAACTTTACCATGTAATATGGCTTGAAGGTTGAATAATGTTAGTACATATGTGTGGAATTTTGTGAGTGATGAGTAAGGTATGTTTCATGCTTAATTAGTTGATGAGAATTGTGGTTTGATTGTGATTTTGTGGTATGAAATATATGATGCTAGACTTATATGTTTTAGTATGCTAAAATTGATATTTTGAATAGACTTATTTGAATGGAAATTGAGTATGATAATAAATGATGTAGTTGATGATCAATTGGGGTATATGATGGTATATTTAGGTTGCCAATTGGTAAATAAATGCATGTGATTTGAGGCTTCTAGGTGATCTTATGTGTGGATGGCAAGTTTAGCCTTGAAAATGGTCTATAATTGCCCACACGGTTGAGCACACGGGCGTGTGGCTCGACGTGTCCTTTGAGGTTGTGTTTCAAAACAAGTGAGACTCGACCACGGGCTGGACACACGGGTATGTGACTGGCCGTGTGGTGCAAGTCAGTGTCGACCACGGGTGAGGCACACGGGCGTATCTCAGGCCGTGTGGACAAGTCAGTATGCATGCCCTGTTTTGCCACGGCTTGGACGTATGGGGGTGTCCAAGGCCGTCTGAGGCACATGGCCTACCCACATGGGCGTGTGACCTCTGCAGTTTTAAAATATCTTTAAACTTTTGAAAATTTTTATATGTGTTCGATTTGTTCCCGACCTCTTTCTAACACGTGTTTAAGGTCTCATAGACCTCATTAAGGGACTATATGTTTATGTTGTGATATGTTTCAATGATGATTGACTTTGTGATGTAAAATGATATGAAATGTTTGAAAATGATTAATAATGCCATTTAACCCTCGTCTGGCGATGGATATGGGATAGGGGTGTTACAGCTTGAAAGTTTAGAGTTTTGCCATGCGAGCTTTTAAGTTGTTTGCTGCATTTTTATGGAAGAAAATGAGTCATAGTTGTTTAATAAACAACTTTTGTGAAAGGTGTTACCATGAAAACACCTAAAAGGACCTTTTTGTAAAGGTTGTAAAATAAGTGGTAAATGTGTGAATTAAATGTTCACCTAGGCTCGTTAAAGAAAGAAATTTGATTAGAATTGATTTATGAGCCTAGGGGTAAAATGGTCATTTTGTGAAAGCTTAAGGGAAAAATGGTAATTTTTCCAAAATTATGATTATTGTAATATACTTATTAATGTGGCGATTAAATGAGCTAAATTGTTATTATAGATCAAGAAGAGCGAAGAATTAACCTCGACCAAAGAAAGGGCAAAGTATCGGACTAGATCGACAATCTAGCCTATTTTGAAATTGAGGTAAGTTTGTGTGTAATAAGTTCAACGCCATGTTAGTATGATTTTAAATGTTTGATATTTGTGAAGATGTATGATATGTCTATGAATTTGAATAATAGTGTTGTATGAGAAAATAATGAGAATTGTGATGTTGAAGTCCCAGTTGGACTTAAATAAATGAGAGAACAATATCATCAAGACTTGAAATGTATAACATCCCTGTATAAGACCATGTCCGGGACATGGCCTCGGCACTAAATTGAAATCCCATATAAGACCATATCTGGGATATGGCATCGGTATCGAATATAAGAATCGTATAAGACCATATCTGGGATATGGCATCGACAATCAAAATGAGATCCCTTATAAGACCATATCGGGGATATGGCATCGGCATCTAGAAGTGACCCCACGTAAGACCACATCTAGGATGTGGCATTGGCGCCGTAATTATGTGAATAAGGATGGTCATATATCCTTGAAGATCCCAAGTGATTCAATGTAATAAATAGTTAAGCTTATGATAGTGATGAGATTAATGCTAAGACCAAGTGATGAAGTGATACATGTATAGGTGAGTAATTCACGAGAATGGTTCACGATATGTGGCATGATATGAAATTGGTAAAAGTATGAGTAAGTTATGGAAATGAGCTTAAGACTTGTGTTTTCATTCAATGCAATGGATAGATGACATTATGAGCTTTATATTGTTATTTATTTCATGCAAACTTACTAAGTTTTATGCTTACCCCTCTCATTTCCCTTATCCTTGTAGTTTTGCCAAGTTAGCTCGAAAATTCGTGGAATGTCAGATTTCAGAAATCACACTATTGACTACTTTTTGGTATAGCCAAGTTAGATTCGTTTTGAGTATGGCATGTATAGGACTTGGTCATTTTGTTATGTCATATTGGTTAGCCAAAATGTTGGCTATTCATGTTATCAAATTCATTTTGTAAATGGTCGTTGGCATTGGGCCAATAATTGACAAGTTTATTTATATTCAATGATGATAAAATTCATGAAGTGTATGCTTGTGTGGATGATTTAATTTGAGTTATCAGAAGTGCCTTAGGGTCATGAGTTATGTTGAATTAAATTGGTATAAGAATGGTTGCTTTGTAGGGTGGCAAATGGCTTGGTAGATAGCCTTACAATTGTCCACAGGTAGACACACAGACGCGTGTTCTAGGATGTGTGTGACACACGATTAGTCCCATGGGTGTGTGGCTGAGCCGTGCATCCCTTGCATGTTTGTGATGCAAGCCAGTGTCACACATGGGTGTGTCGAGACCGTGTGCGGGACACGGGCCAGGGACACGGGCATGTGTCCCGCCGTGTGAAAACCCCTGTAGGTTCAAAATAAAAATAAATTCCTCATAGGCTAGGAACACGGGCGTGTGTGACCACACGGCCTGCCCACACGGGCGTGTTTCATTTATGTACAGGTAATCCCCAATCTTAGGCAGATCGGTGCTGCGAGGGATTCGGAGGTGGCCACACAACCGCACTTGCTTTTATATTTGACTTTTTGATTTACAAGAAATTTAATTTGGTTATTTATTTTGTAATAAGGCCTCTTTAAATTTTAACTTTTAATTTGGGGATTTTACTTAGTTAAATTCACATCTAAGAGTAGTAGGACGCGAATTTTTAAAAGATAAATGTTTTTCAAAACACCACTTTTTTGTAACATAATATAAAAGCTTCCGCATCAAACATTGTTTTAAATATAGTAACAAACTAATATGATCAATAAACTACTAAAAACAACATGAGTTTTAAATGAACAAGATACCCTTAAATTTTCGTTATGATCATAAATGAGATTTAATATAGAACATGTTTTCCAATGAAATTATATTTTCGAAAAACACTTTAATGTGATATCGCCAGATCCAGCCATAACGTCTAGGCCGGGTTTGGGGTGTTACATTTAGTGGTATCAGAGCCAAGTTCAAAACTCAGCTATAGTTTTGGGTCTCTTCTTGGAATTTTCAAAATGAACTGTTCCAAACGATTTGGAAGTATTTCGAAACATTTTTACTGAATGTATGGTACACCGAGTCTCCGGCGCCAATCTGTAAGCCCTCTGAAACTTTTGTTTGTTTAAAGTGAAATATTGAGACTGCTATAGGTAGTAGACTGTACTGAAATATTCAAGTTAGGGGAAACTAAAACTATAGTAAGACTACGTTCTGTGAAAATAAACTCGTAAATACTGATATTTCTTTTCATAAGATATCTGCTAATTAACACTGGAACTGTAAATTGATGCATAAAATTGTTAAAAACAGATAATACACAAATAGATAATGAGCACCAGAGGTACTAGTAGAAGGGGTACAAGAGGCCGTGGCGGAGGCCGTAGAGGTGCTCGGGCTAGGTCTTCGTCATCAGACCCACATGCCTAACTTTGAAGCTAGAGAGGCATCGGCTTCACTGTGGTCGAGACTGGTCTCACGATCGAAAGCAAATGGGATGACGCATTGTCCCAAGCTATGTTACAAATCTAGAGAGGGTCGCTGGGCCCAATATTGGTACTATGGGCCATGGGTTAGTCAAAAAATGACTCTGGTCTAATGGGGCTGGGATTTTTAGGGGTATTGCTGGAGTTGCCCCTAACATGGCTGAATATTGGATTGAGGCCATAGAGAGGATCATGGATGACCTCGACTGCACCCCCGAACAGAAACTAAAAGGTGCAGTATCATTGTTACGAGATGAAGCATATCAGTGGTGGCTTACAATTAAAGAGGGTACTCAGGCTGACCGGTTGACATGGGAATTCTTCAAGACTACTTTCCAAGAGAAGTATGTGGGCGGTAGTTATGTGGACGCCTAGAGGAGTGAGTTTCTAAATCTAACTCAGGGGGATAAATCAGTGGCTGAATATGAAGCTGAATTTTTGCTATTAAGCTGTTATGCATGTAGGATGGTGGATTTTGAATATGAGCGGTGTGTTCGTTTCGAAGACGGCGTCAGGGATATTTTGAGAGTTTTGATAGCTCCATAGAGGGAGCGAGATTTTGCCACACTAGTAGATAAGGCGAAGATCACCGAGGAGGTGAAGCATACTGAGCGTCAGAATCGAGAAAAGGGTAGGAATAAGAAAGATTCGGAGCCCTCAAATTTCGTTCAGAGGCTGAAGAAAAAGGCTAGAGTGGATGGGCCAGTCAGAGTTGGGGCCCTTAATGCTGCTACTGGACTGCAGCCATGTGTTGGCTGTGGTAGACGCCATTAGGGTGAGTGCTAGAAAAGGATTGGGGCATGTTTGAGATGCGGATCATTAGAGCACCGTATTAGAGATTGTCCACGGAGGCCCAATCAGATGCAAGTTACTGGCCGAGGTACTATTCAGCTGCAAAGAGGTGTTCAACAACCACCGAGAGGCCGTGGTTAGGCCAGAGATGGAATGGAATGGGTCTTGGTTGTGGAGCACCGGGCAGAGGTACTGGTTGTGTTGAGGCGAGGCAGCCAAATCGGGTTTGTTGCATGTCGCCGAGAGTACGGAGACACCTCAGATGTTATTACTGGTACGTTCTTTATCTATAATGTACCTTATACTGCACTGATTGATGTTGGGTCTATGCATTCATATATAGCATGCTCGATGTCTGAGACTTTGGGTATAATGGTTGAAACCACTACGAATGAGGTTACTGTGTTGAGTCCTTTAGGGCAGTTAGTTAAGGTAAACAGATTGTTAAGAGATGTACCTTTGGAGGTTCAAGGAACCATCTTTTTAGCGAATTTGATGGAACTTCCTTTTGGAGAATTTGAATTAATACTGGGCATGGATTGGCTGGTTAAGCATCAAGTGAATTTGAATTGTGCTGCTAAACGGGTGGTATTGAAAACTGTGGAGGGTGATGAGGTGGTGGTAGTAGGGGAACATCAAAATTATTTATCAAATATGATTTCTGCCTTGAAGGCCGAGAAGTTGGTTTGTAAGGGTTGTGAGGTGTATATAGCTTACATCGTTGTTTTTGATTCTCAGGTTTCGTCTGTTAAAGATATCAGAGCAGTCAAAGATTTTTTAGATGTTTTTCCTGATGAACTACCTGGACTACCTCCAAATCGTAAAGTTGAATTTGGGATTGAGCTCCTATTAGGTACAGATCTGGTGTCCATCGCTCCCTATAGAATGGCACCGAGGGTTCATCTGCCCTAGTGTGTCTCTATGGGGAGTACCGATGTTATTTGTGAAAAAGAAGGATAGATTCATGCGTATGTGCATCGACTACCGGTAACTGAATAAATTGACTATTAAGAATAAGTACCCCTGCCGAGGATCGATGATCTATTCAACCAATTTTAAGGAGCTTCGATCTTCTCTAAAATTGATCTTCGATCGGGGTACCATCAATTGAGACTCAAAGAGGCTGATGTTCATAAGACAATGTTTAGGACTCGTTAAGGTCATTACGAGTTCCTTGTGATGCCGTTTGGACTGACGAATGCACCAGCAGCTTTTATGGATCTGATGAACCGAGTTTTCTAGCCTTATTTGGATCGATTCATAGTGGTTTTTATATATGACATCTTGGTGTATTCAAGAACTGAGGATGATCATGACGCACATCTTGAGTTTTTCTACAGATTCTGAGGGAGGAACAATTATACGTTAAGTTCAGGAAGTGTGAATTCTAGCTACAAGAGGTAACATTTTTGGGCCATGTGGTATCTACTAAAGGGATTAGAGTTGATCATCGAAAAATTGAAGCTATTTTGGATTGGATGCCGCCTAAGACGGTATCTGATATTCGAAGTTTTCTGGGTCTAGAAGGGTATTATAGACGTTTTGTTGAGGGGTTTTCATTGATTTCTGCACCTCTGACTAAATTATTGCGTAAAGGGGTGTCGTTTGTCTGATGGAGGCCCTGTCTTAATACAGCCAAAGTCTAGGAAAGAATTCACTATCTACAGCGATGCATCACATGTCGATTTAGGATGTGTGTTGATCCAAGAGGGTAAGGTAGTGGCATATGCATCTCGCCAGCTTAAGTCTCATGAGACGAATTATCCGACGTATGACTTGGAGTTGGCCGCTATGGCATTAGCATTGAAAATCTGGAGGCATTACCTACATGGTGAAAAGTGTATCATTTACACAGATCACAAGAGCCTAAAATACCTCCTCACACAGAAGGAGCTAAATCTTAGGCAGTGTAGATGGATTGAGCTGCTTAAGGATTATGACTGTTCGATTGAATACCATCCTGGTAAGGCTAATGTGGTGGCTGATGCACTGAGCCATAGGGATATGGCAAATCTGAGGGTGATGTTTTCTCGTCTCAGCTTATTTGAGGATGGTAGTTTGTTGGTCGAACTTCAAGTTAAACCGTCATGGATTAAATAGATTAAGGGTAAACAGTTGGAGGATGGGTTTTTGGGTCCTCGATTCTGACAGATTGAGAGTGGGGAAACTTCAGACTTTGAATTGAATACCTAAGGGGTAGTATGTTTTCGTGGGAGAGTCTGTGTACCAAAGGATACTAATTTGAGGCAGTCTATACTACGAGAGGTGCATAGTATTCCTTATGCTATGCATCCAGGTGGGAATAAAATGTACTGAGACCTTTGTGAGTTATATTGGTGGCCAGGTCTTAAGCGTGAAGTTACCGACTTTGTGAGTAAGTGTCTGACTTTCCCACAAATTAAGGCTGAACATCAGTTACCTTCAGGGTTGCTTCAGCCAGTTAATATTCCACTTTAGAAGTGGGAGAGAGTAATTATGGACTTCGTTAGTGGGCTTCCCTTAACGCCTACTAAGAAGGATGCAGTATGGGTCATCATGGTTTGGTTGACCAAGTTTGCTCATTTCATACCAGTTTGTACTGATTACTCTTTGTAGAAGCTGGCTAAACTGTATGTGGCTGAGATAGTGAGACTACATAGAGTACCGGTTTCCATCATATCAGATAGAGATCCTCGCTTCACGTTTTGATTCTGGAAGAAGTTACACGAGGCTTTGGGTGCAATATTAGACTTCAGTACTGCGTTTCACCCCCCAACAGATAGTCAATCAGAAAGGGTGATTCAAATACTGGAAGATATGTTAAGTTGTTGTGTAATAGATTTTTGAGGCTGTTGGGAAGACTATTAGCCATTGACAGAGTTTGCATATAACAATAACTACCAGTCTAGCATATAGATGGCACCTTATGAGGTGTTATATGGCCGCAGGTGTTGTACTCCTTCATGTTGGACTGAGTTGGGCGAGTGGCATGTTCTGGGCCCTGAATTGGTTTCTGACACCAAGGACAAAGTTAGATTAATTTGGGATCAATTGAAGGCAGCATCTGACAGACAGAAGTCATACGCGGATTTGAAGCGCAAGGAGATTGAGTATTCTATGGGGGACTTCATTTTTCTTAATGTCTCGCCATGGAAGAAGGTACTGAGATTTGGACGGAAGGGCAAGTTAAGCCCAAGGTTTATTGGGCCTTATCGCATACTGAAATGTGTGGGATCGGTTGCCTATCAACTCGAGTTACCTCCAAAGTTAGATCAGATTTATGATGTGTTCCATGTCTCTATGCTGAGGCGTTATCGCTCGGATCCCACACACGTGATTTTGACTAAGGAGATTGAGGTTAGACCAGACCTGACTTTTGAGGAGGAACTAGTTTAGATTTTAGATCGTGATGTGAAAGCTTTGAGGAAAAAGTCTATCCTACTGGTTAAGTACTGTGGCACAATCACAGCTCAGAGGAGGCCACATAGGAACCAGAAGAGGCGATGCGTCAATAATACCCTCATCTGTTTTGATCAGGTAAATTTTGAGGCCGAAATTTTCTTTTAGGGGGTAGAGTTATAACGCTCCAAAATCTAGGTAATTCTTTTTGTATGTTTAAAGCACAACTATCTGTCTGTCTTAGGGGTTAAGTGATTTGGGTGTGTCTGAGAAGTCTTGGGTTCAAGCCTGGGCTTGTGCAAAAAGTTTTGGTTTTTAGGGAATAAACCCTTGCCTATAGTTAATAGGCTTTTAAATTATTGTGGGTAAAATCAAGACATAAAAATCCTGCTGGTCTAGGGGGTAAGTGGCGTGTTACCTATGCTACTGGCTGAGGTTCGAATCTTGGTGGAGGTAAGGGAGTATTTATTTTGTTGCTATGTCGTTGAGGGAGTTATAGTTTGACTGAAAAACTGAAGTGGTTGAGAAGAATCCAAATTGAGTGGTTGAGGGCAGGTGTGATCGGGTGGAGAGATTTGAGAAGGGATTTTAGGAGAAAATCAAGGGATGTGAGGGGAGAGGGAGTGTTGTGCCGAAATTAGACTCTAGCACTCAAGAAATTCGGCCAGAGTGGTATACTCCTCATTTCGGTTTTGCTTGGGATTTACTTTTCCTCTGTTGCTTGAAGGTCGACTATGGTAGGTGTTCTGTTTCACCACATTTGTTTTCTTTTTGATAAACATTTCTTCACCGAATTCTTCCTCTTTCAATTGTTTCTTCTTCGTTTCTTGTCCCTTCTTTTCTTGTTGGCCGAATATACCATCTTCCCCTCTTTCGTGTTCTCTTCTCCTTTCTCCCCTAAACCGTTTCTCTTCTTGATCTCCCTCAAGTTTTATGCTACCGATTTCCCAATTCTAATCACTGTTGAAACCATTCTTCTTCCTCTATCGATTGACTTTGCTCCTCTCTTCTCTCAAACGTTCTGAGCCTCCATCTTGTTCAGCGATTTACCACATTTTTTTGGTAAGTGAGTATGGAACTTGAAGTTTCAGCTTTTGAGTTACTAAATTGGGGTTTTGTTTAATTGTTTTTGATAGCTATAAATCGAGGGTGAGGGGCTATACTAGTGTCAAGTCCTTCCATTATTCGATTCTCTTACTCTCTTTCGGTAAGTGCTATAGACAAATCATTATTCCCTTTCTTCTTCTGCGTTAATTGGTAACTGATAGCAATTGTATGGCAGTTAAGGAAGGATTCAGGGAACTCCTAATCAATCGCTAGAGACTAAGATTCGTGGGAATCACAGTGGTTCGATTGAAGGTAACTCCACCCTGTTTTGGGTTTCATTTTAACCATAAAGTAGGACTAATGGTGGTGTTTGATTGGCCAAATGTAGGTTGGTGAGTGCTTGAGCGACTGTTTGAGACGATTCAAAACAAGTTGTGTAAACACTGCCCAAATAATAAACTGACAAAAGCCGAAAAATATGACAATTGACGCTACACGAGTGTGCACTCGCTCATGTGGTAACCCAAATGCATAAAACGTGGGTGTTAGGCTATTAAGGCCACCATGATCGATTTCGTGGTCTTAGGACATTTTGGGCCACGTTGGGCTGAAATGGGCCCAACAGGCTTGTGGCCCCACACGGATAAACCACACGAACGTGTGGAGAATATTGGGCTGAGCTGTGTAATTTACATGGCTAAGACCAATTCTGGGCTATGTGGGCCACACGGGCCTGTGGGCCTACATGGACCCGTATTATGGGCCTTGGGCCCATTTGTACTGTTCGACTGTTAAGGTTGCACGGGTCACTCGAGACGACTGTGGACCTACCGATGGGTCAGTAAGTACACCTAGACCCCAAACCGATAAAATAATTGTTATGTCTCTAAGATATAAATGATTGTTATACCCCTATGATATACTATGACTATATGCCTTATGTTATGTATAACCGTATATGAGCATGTCACGATATATATGTTGCATACATATGTGATATCTTGCATGGGGATGGGATTATTATGATTGGAGGAAGTGTACTATACTGGCAGCTCTGCTGCAAATACTGTTTAGTGCCACAACCGATGCTAATTTTTAGAGTGTAGGGATGGGTGGGTGATTTTATCCCCACATGGAGTGTAGGGCTGGACGGAGTGGAGTGTAGAGGCTGGATGGGTAGGATTTTTGATTGCATGCCTAAACTATTACTGTCACTTAAATGGACTAAGGCCCACACCGATACTGATACTGTATTGGGCTAAGGCCCAACTGAACTGAACTGTTATTGATTTTGGCTTAAGCCCAGACTGTACTTATCTATGGCATGATTGGCATTTTCCTTGCATAGGGTTACACATTGAGTTTCGTAAACTCACCCCTCTGTTTATTTGTACAAGTAATCCCCTATCTTAGGTGGATTGGTGCTGCGAGGGATTCGGAGGTGGCCACACAACCGCACTTGCTTTTATATTTGACTTTTTGATTTTCAAGAAATTTAATTTGGGTATTTATTTTGTAATAATGCCTCTTTAAATTTTAACTTTTAATTTGGGGATTTTACTTAGTTAAATTCACATCTGAGAGTAGTAGGACGCTGATTTTCAAAAGATAAATGCTTTTCAAAACATCACGTTTTCGTACCATACTATAAAAGCTTCAGCATCAAACATTGTTTTAAATATAGTAACAAACTAATATGATCAATAAACTGCTAAAAACAACCTGAGTTTTAAATGAAAAAAATACCCTTAAATTTCAGTTGTGATCATAAATGAGATTAAATATAGAATAGGTTTTCCAATGAAATTATATTTTCGAAAAACACTTCAATGTGATATCGCCAAATTCGGCCATAACATCTAGGCGAGGTTTGGGGTGTTACAACAATTTAAGCATATAAAACAATTATAATACCAAAATGTTATAGCTCATCATAGATATATTAAATATTCTAATCAAGTTCACAAGATTGGTAAAGTTTACAACGTTTTGCATTTTAGTCCTCCGTACCTATATCCCATACCATATTGTAACTGCCCGTTTTTAGTCAAATCAGAACAGTGGTTTTAGGACCATAAATCTGAATTCAAAATTATTATTTTATCATTATTTTAATGTCTACAGCATGAAAATATGTTTGAGTGAAAATTTCGTTGAGAAATTTTATCGTTTGATTAGTTAATTTGATAAAAAGGACTAAATCGCGTAAAGCGTAAAACTTATGTTCTATTAGCTAAAGGTGTCTAATAGCTATAGAACTTTAAAGTGGAGGTCCTTATGTGGTAATTAGACCATTATTAATGTAATTGGACAAAGATGGACATAATATAGATGTTAATATTGGTTTAATAATAAGGCTAATTTAGTAAATAAACAAATAAACTAAAATTAAAGTAAGAAAAATAAAACACTCATCTTGTCTCCTTCATTTTCAACCGAAATTAGCAAGAAGAAAGCCATTAAAAATAGCTTCAAGGTTCGGCTAGTTATCATCCATGCATGTAAGTCCTTTTTTTGTTCGGTTTTTAATGATTTCTATGTTTTTGAGATCGTTGCAACTAGGTCTAGCTAGCCCAGGGACTATTTTGCAAAATTGTTAAAGATTTTGAATATTGTCATTGATGAATAAGCATGTGTTTTGCTATTTGATGATAGATTATGAATGTTTGTTGTGAATTATACAAGTTTTGTTAAGTGATTTTTAGTGAAAATGAAAATTAGGGATTAAATTGTGAAATGTGTAAAATTTGTGGTTAAAATGTGAAATAAAGGAAAAATATGGGCTGCTAGAGACTTAATTGAATTTCAGCTAGCATGGGTTATGCTTAAATTGCATGAATTTGTGTTTTTATGAAATAAGGACTAAATTGTAAAAGTTGTGAAATTCTTGGGGTAAAAGTGTAAATGTGCTTTAATGTGAATTTTGGACTAAATTCAATAGAGAGATAATTAAATAAACTAATTTTGATTACATATAGATCAAGAAAAGTGAAACTAGGATCTAGATCGAGGGAAAAATAAAGTTCTCGACTAATTGACTTGTTTAGCCATTTTTGCATCCGAGGTAAGTTCGTATGTGATGAATTTCATTATAAATGTATTTTAAATGCTTTGATATTACATAAACTATAATTACGTGACTATGGATATGTTTGACAATGATTCGATGATGATTCGGCATTCGAAACCCCAATTGAACCTTAGGAATAGAGTTGGAACTAGTGACATGTCATTAGGGAATTGTTGTAGTTATTGTGATTATGTGATCCGGGTGCTGGTCCTTTACATCCTATCGGTGGCTGAGTATACCACCATGTGTTGCGATTACTTGATAGCTTGTGTGAGCAGCACCGTGTAGCTATGTCTTGACCCACAGCATGTGTGAGCTGGCCCGTTGATAGCTCTAGTGTGAGCAGTAAATGTGATATGAGATTGAGATAGCTTCGGCTATATATATGGCACTTTGGGTGCGAGATTCCCATGTAGGCGATAGTATTTCGAATGGTTCAAAGGGTAAATGAAAGACGTGATTGAGTATGAGATTAATACGAGATGGTACAGGTATGTACATAAACCATATAAGCCTAAAATCGGAGAAGTTGTGAAGTTTACATATAATCATTGTAACACCCCTTACCCGTAATCAACATCGGAATCGGGTACGAGGCATTACCAGATTTAACTTACTCAAACATACAACATTGGGCCTTAAAATTTCGTTTCAACTCAACACTTTTCATTTGAATTCATAACATCCCTCTTATAGGTCTATGGGACCTTAAACATACTTATGGAGTGGTTCGGGAATGAACCGAAAACTTTTGAACACTTAGAAAATTTTTACACAAAACAGGACCACACGCCCGTGTGGGCAGGCCGTGTGGTCACACACGCCCATGTCCCTAGTCCATGTGGATTTTATGTTTCATTTCGAACCTATAGAGGTTTTCACACGGCCGGACACTCGCCCGTGTCCTTCATACGGCGCGACACGCCCGTGTCTTAGCCAGTGTGCAAAAACCTTAACATTTTGTTTCTGACATCATCATCCTATTATGGTCACATGGACAAGGCACACGCCCATGTCATTAGACCACGTGGCGAATTAAATTCCAAAATTCAGGTGCAGACTTTACACGGCCTGGGCACATACCCATGTCTTAGGTTGTGTCTCCCATACGGTTGAGACACACGGCCATGTCTCCACCCGTGTGGTTACTACTGAGCATACTGGCTTGCCAACTTAGCATGTAGGGGGACACATGGCTTGACAACAAGCCCATAGGGCAGACCATGTGTCATACAAGGCCTAGACACATGCCCGTGTGCCTACTCGTGTGGACAAGAATAAGGCTGTTTGCTAAGCACTTTCTGCCACCCCAACTTATACCACCTAAACCACATCAAGCAACCAACTTATTTATGCATAAATACCCCAATTAAACAACCATACAACTTGCACATTCATGAATAACCTCATCATTTCATAGATTAATAAGAAAGAGCCATCAACTATGGCCTTATACAAAAGGATTCATCCTCAAATGAGTCGAAACATTTGGCCAAAACAATAAGACATTCAACTAAAACTAAGTCCCTATACATGCCATACTCAAAATGCTAAATCTAACTATACCAAGATGTGCTGATAGTGTGGGTGATCCTCTGATTATCTCCGTATCCCGAGCTGGCTCTTCGACACTATAAAACAAGGGAAAAGAGAAGGGAGTAAGCTTTAAGCTTAATAAGTCTATATGTAAACAATAAGCATCATACCACATACTTATTAATCAAAAACATTACATACTATATAAAAAAAATTCATATCCTCATAATCATGCTTACTCATTTCAAACCTTACCACATCCCAAACACATATCATAAACATTGTTCACGTTTACTTGCACTTATACCCTGCACTTATCACCACAAAGCCACATGTAATTTCACTTAGACAAGTTTCTCGATGAACACTTTGAATAAAGTTGGTTACTCGGTGGTTTCGCACACAGCCCACCATTCAATAATTAACAAGGTGGTGTCACACACAGCCCACCATTTAACAATTAACAAGTTGGTATCGCACACAGTCCACCAATAATTACACGTTTACGGTGGTATCGCTCACATATCACTAATGATAATACATACGATGGTATCACACACAGCCCATCAACAATAATAATTACGGTGGTATCGCACACAGCCCACCAATAATTACATATTTACGGATATTTATTCATACCCATATTCCTATCCCGAAGGTTCATCCTAGAATTTCCTCATTTTCTACCATTTTTTTAATAAGTTTCACCAATAAGCATTTACATCCACACAATGCATTAATAAGTAAAAACATATGTAATAAGGATGTATTGTTTACACATAAACTTACCTCGATATAAAATATGCCAGTTTGCACTTTAGTCCGTAACCTTGCCTTTTCCCCGGTCAAGGTTGATTCCACGTTCTTCTTGATCTATAATGACATATTTAACTTATTAAATCACCACATTATTCAAAACATTTCAAAGTTTCTATTTTGGCAAAATTACCATTTTGCCCTTATACTTTCACAAAATTACACTTTTACCCCTAGGCTCGTAAAATGAAATGTGTTCATTTTTCACATACCCAAGCCTAGCCAATTCATATCCCCTCTTATAGCAACTCAAGATTTCAATTATTACACACATTTACTGCCTATTCTACAACCTTTACAAAAAGGTCTTTTTAGGTGTTTTCATGGAAACACCTTTCACCATGAAAACACCTTTCACAAAAGTTGTTTATTTAACAACCATAATTCATTTTCTTCACTAAAAACTCAGCAAACAACATAAGCACTGACATGGAAAAATCCTAAACTTTCAACCATTTTGCAAAATAGTCCCCTCATTAGCTAGCTTAAGCTTTAGGGGTTCCAAAAGTACAAATATTATCAAGAAAAACCACCAAAATCACTTACTTGCAAGGAAGATATGTTGTTGAAAATTTCAAGCTCCCAAACTCCTATTCTTTTTAGAATTTTGGTGGAGGAAGAAGATAATAAAAAAATATGATAGCTTTTTTGTTTTTGTTTTATTTTATTCATTAATCACCTAATACCACCAAACATTGACTAATTTAAGCCTTTTGTCCCCCCTACGGCCAGCTATGACCTTTAGAAAGGCCAAATTTCACATTAAGGACCTCGAGCTCTAGCTTGTAAATTAAAACTTTTGACTTTATGCGATTTAGTCCATTTTCGTGATTAAGCATGTAATCACCAAAATTAATGCACCAAAATTTTCATGCAGTCATATAATCATGATGTAACACATAATATTAAAAATAATTTCTCTGGTCTCGAATTAGTGGTTTCGAAACCACTGTTTTGACTAGCCCCAAAATCGGGCTGTTACAATCATGTGATTAAAGACGTGAAAGGTTTGTTAGTAAAATGTGCTATATGTTGATATAGTTAAATTGTTGAAATGTGTATTTATGATTAGTTTAAGTTTATCTCAAACGAGCTTACTAAGCTATATAACTTACTTTGTTTAATTTTTCATGTTTTATAGTGAATTTAAAGCTAGCTCGGACTCGAGGATCATCGGAGACATCATCACATTATCCAACTTTCAATTTGGTACTTTTTAGTTTATGTTTTAAGTATATGGTATGTATAGAGACTTTGGTCACTTTGTTTATGTTTTAGTAATGAGTTTTGCCATTTGAATTGGCTTGTAAATGTTTATGTGTTGGCTTGTATATATATAGCCATGAGAGATGGATTGTTTTGGGATTTTTGAATCATGTATATGTAAGTGTATGTGGCTTGTGTGATGTTTTGAATGTTGGACATGTTATGCTTGTGGATAATTAGCATTATAGTTATCTAATAGCCAAGTTTTGAATGGTTGAAATGCTTGAGAGTATAAGCCAAATGATGCATATTTATTAATGGTCATTTTAATGATTTGAGAAGATAAAGATTGGTATGAACTTAGATGGCATAATGTGGTAATTATGTTTTTTATTAATTGGTATGGAAATGATATGGATTATGCTTGCTTTGGAGTTGTTTTAAATGTTTATATATGCTATAATTTGTGCCATTTGAGTTTGTTGTAGGTGTGCACAAGTTGGGTGGAAAATTGGCTTGGTAAATAGCATATTTTTGTCGACACGGATAGATACACGGGCACGTGTCTCAACTCAGCCGTGTGTGACACACGGTTATGTTACACGGCTATGCGTCCCCTGGTGTTGAAATAGAAACCAAGTTAGTATGCTCTATACGGCATCACACAAGGGCGTGTGACTTGGCTGTGTGGCATAAGTCAGTATACCCTATAGGTTTGGCACGGCCTAGCACATGACCTAGCACACTGCGTGTATGGCAATTTTTAGGGGACACGAGCTAGCCACATGGGTGAATGTGTTGGCCATGTGACCCAAGTCAGAGAGTTACACGGGGTCGAACACGGACTGGGACACGGCCATGTGCTCCCATTTGAATATTCACATGGCCTGTGACACTGGCGTGCCGGGCCACACGGGCGTGTGACCTCTATTTTGAGAAAACTTCTTAAGTGTTCAAAAAGTTTTTAAAGTTATCAGTTTAGTCCCGAACCACTCCCAATGCATGTTTAGGGCCTCATAGGCTCGTATTAGGGACGGAATGTTTAATTGTGAATTAATTGTATATGAATTGACTAAATGTATGTTTAAATGTAATGTAAGTCTAGTAATGCTCGTAACCCTATTTTGACATTGAATACGGGTGAAGGGTGTTACATTTGTTGATATCAGAGCTACGGTTTAGTCAATTCTCATACTAACATAGTGTGTATGAGAGTCTAGCTATACATGCCATATATAATCTGTGATAGTGTGATGACTCCTGACAATTTAAATTGTGTTTTCATATAGTAAATGGATCCCAATTGGCTGTAGCTGACGATGTCGAGAGTAATGTACCAGCTCTTGCTCAAGAGGTAGCACCTTCTGAATCTAGAAATGTATCGAGTAGTCACAAAGAATAGGCTAAAAAAGCCTTTTTCCAAATGATGAACGAGTGGTTCACACCATATATCTAGACAAATTCGGCTGCTCAACAACCTCCACCCCCATCTAATCCCCAAACGATTCCTATAGACCCTCAAGTTGTGGAACTTCAATGACTAAATAAGCCACTAGTTGATAAAATCTGTAAATACGAGGTCGAAGAGTTCAGAGCTACTGTTGATGATGATCCCAAGAGAATTGAATTTTGGCTTGAAAACACTATTAAGGTATTTGATGAATTATCGTGCACGCTAGATGAGTGTTTAAAGTGTGTCATATCGTTATTGAGGGACACTGCATATCAGTGGTGGAACACTTTGGTGTCAGTGGTACCAAGAGAAAAAGTGACCTTGGAATTCTTTCAGACTAAGTTCCAAAAGAAATATATAAGTCAAAGATTTCTCGATCAAAAACACAAAGAGTTTCTAGAATTGAAACAGGGTCGATTGAATGTGATTGAGTATGAAAGAGAATTTGTTTGGCTGAGCAAGTATGCTTGGGAGTATGTTTCTACTGAAGAAATCATGTGCAAATAGTTCGTTGATAGGTTGAACGAGGATATTAAACTTCTAGTCAGAATTCTAGAATTGAAAGAATTTGTTGTCTTGGTTGATAGAGCTTGCAAAACTGAAGAACTTAGCAAAAAAAGAGAAAAGTAGATTCAGAGGCCAGAGATTCGAGAAAAAGATCGATGACTAAACCATATCAATCCTCATCAAAGAAATTTAGAGATTCGTTTAGTCGTCTAAATTTTTCAATCGAGCATTCGAGTAGAGATCATGGAAAATAATTCTCAAGTCCTAAAGCTCAAGCTACATTGGTTTCGAGTGTTGGCAGTGTGAGAAACTATAAACCAGAGTGTCAACAATGTGGAAGACGTCATCCTGGTCAATGTAGAATGAATAACCTGGCTTGTTTCAAATGTGGTTCACAAGATCATTTCATATGTGATTGCCCAGAGTTAGCTAAGAAAGATAAGATTCAAAATGCAAGACTAAGTAATAAATTAATAGAGGAAGGCCACCGAGAAATGCGGGAAATATGACCAATAGTAGAGGCGCGACAAAAGATACAGCTATAGGATCTGAGGCTAGAGTACCTACTAGAGCATATGCTATTTGCACTCACGAATAGGTGCCATCACTCGATGTTATCACTAGTATATTTTCTCTTTACGACACTAATGTGATTGCTTTGATTGATCCTGGATTGACTTATTCATATATATGTATGAATTTAGAGTTTAGTAAGAATTTGACTGTTGAGTCTACTGAGTTTGTGATTAAAGTATCGAACCCCTTAGGTAAGTATGTTCTAGTTGATAAAGTTTGCAAGAATTGTCCTTTAATGACTCGGGGTTACTGTTTTCTAGCTAATTTGATGCTTTTGTCATTTAATGAGTTCGATGTAATTCTAGGTATGGATTGGTTGACTCTGCATGATGCTGTTGTGAATTGTAGACAAAAGATCATTGAATTGAAATGTCAGAATAGTGAAATCATTCTAATTAAATCAGATGAATCGAGTGAATTGCCTGCTGTGATTTCATCTATGTTAGCTGAGAGATGTGTGAGAAAAGGGTGCGAAGCTTATCTTGCTTATGTGTTAAATACAAAAGTGTCTGAATCAAAGATTGAATCAGTGCCTATAGTATGTGAACATCTGGATGTATTTCCAGGAGAATTATCGGGGTTACCACCAATAAGAGAGGTCGAATTTGCTATTGAGTTAGTACCAGGAACTTCATCAATATCGATAGCTCCGTATAGAATGCCTCCGACAAAATTGAAAGAGTTAAAATCTCAATTGCAAGAGTTAACAGATAAAGGTTTTGCACGACCTAGTTTTTCACCCTAGGGTGCGCCAGTATTGTTTGTAAAGAAGAAAGACGGGTCAATGAGAATGTGTATTGACTATCGACAGCTCAACAAGGTTACAATAAAGAACAAGTATTCGTTGCCAAGAATAGATGATTTATTTGATCAGTTGAAAGGTGCAACAGTATTTTCAAAGATTGATTTAAGATCTGGTTATTATCAATTGTGAGTTAAAGATTCGGATGTGCCAAAAACTACTTTCAGAATGAGGTACAGACATTATGAATTTCTTATTATGCCTTTCGGATAGACTAATGTTCCTGCAGTCTTTATGGATTTGATGAATCGGAATTTAGACTGTATTTAGATAGATTTGTTGTTGTGTCCATTGACGATATTCTGATCTATTCATGAGATGAGTCTGAGCATGCAGAGCATTTGAGGATTGTGTTACAAACCTTGAGAGATAAGCAACTGTATGCTAAATTTAGTAAATGTGAGTTTTGGCTTAAAGAAGTTGGATTTTTGGGACACATTGTTTCAGCGGAAGGTATTCGAGTTTATCCAAGCAAAATTTTAGCTGTTGTTGACTGGAAACCACCTAGGAATGTATCCGAAGTTAGAAGTTTTCTGGGGTTAGCTGGTTATTATCAACGTTTTGTTAAAGGATTTTTAATGATTTCTACACCGATGACCAGATTATTACAGAAAGATGTGAAATTCGAGTGGTCAGAGAAATGTCAACAGAGTTTTGATCAGTTGAAAGCCTTTCTAATCAAGCTCCAGTTTTGGTTCAACCTGAGTCGGGCAAAGAATTTGTGATTTTCAGTGACGTGTCATTGAATGGTTTGGGTTGCGTTTTGAGGCAAGAAGGAAAAGTTATAGCTTATGCCTCTAAACAATTGAAGCCGCATGAAAAGAAAGTTCATCAAATACTCGAATAGTATATTCAAGCCAAAACTCGGCTCTCTTAGGATCGTCATCAACTGTAGCTCTAAACTCTTCAATCCCATGTTTTCAGATTTTACTAACTAGCGGCTTATTCAATCGCAAAAGTTCCACACCTTGAGGAGCTACGGGAATCGGTTGGGGATTAGGTGGGGGTAGAGGTTGTTAAGCAGCCAAATTTGTTCGAACAAACTCCGTAAACCACTCATTCATCATCTGGAAGAAAGCTCTTAGCCTCCCCTCCCTGGCTACCCAATACGGGTCTCGACTCAGATTGTGCTACTCCATGAACAGAGGCTGGCACATTACTTTCAACATCATCAGCTACAGCTCGATTGGGATCCATTTACTATACGAAAACATAATTTAAACTGTTAGGAGATATCACACTATCATAAGTTATATATGGCATGTATTTTAGACTTCACACATACTTCATTTAGTCGAGAACTGACTAAACCGTAGCTCTGATACCAATAAATGTAACACCCTTCACCCGTATTCAACGCCAGAATAGGGTTACAGAGCATTACCAAACTTATTAGACAATTAAACATTCATTTTACATACATTTCATGTAATCATCATTCAACATTAATTATATTTTCCCTA
Source organism: Gossypium rotundifolium (assembly GCA_025506655.1). Taxonomy (NCBI): domain Eukaryota; kingdom Viridiplantae; phylum Streptophyta; class Magnoliopsida; order Malvales; family Malvaceae; genus Gossypium; species Gossypium rotundifolium. The sequence goes on along the minus strand of CP106732.1, from coordinate 63,898,187 downwards.
ATACGAGCCTACGAGGCCCTAAACATGCATTCAAGAGCGTTCGGGACTAAACTGATAACTCAAATTTTTTTTACAAAACTTAGAAAAAATATTTCAAACTACAGGGGACACACTCTCGTGTGGCCCGACACACGGCCAAAGACATGCCCGTGTCACAAGCCATGTGGACAGTCGAAATGGGATCACATGGTCGTGTCCCATCTCGTGTCTGACCCCGCATAACTCTTTGACTTGGGTCACACGACCAACACACACGCCCTTGTGCCCTATGAAATGGCCACACACGCTCGTGTGCTAGGCCGTGTCAAACCTATAGGGTATACTGACTTATGCCACACGGCTAAGTCACACACCTGTGTGTTGGGCCGTATAGAGCATATTGACTTGATTTTTAATTTAACACTAGGGGACACACGGCCGTGTAACCTCACCGCGTGTCACACACGACTAAGACACACGTCCGTGTCCCTGCCCGTGTAAACAAAAAAATAGGCTATTTACCAAGCCATTTTGCCACCCAAATTTGTATACACCTATAGCAAACCAAATGGCACCAAAACAAGGCATAAATAGGCATTCAATCAACCTCAACCAAGCATCATTTATACCATTTCAATACCAACAAATACAAGGCACACAATATCATAATATGCTATTCAATTTATACCAAATTATCACATTCTTAAACCATCAATATGGTTACATTTCAAACATGCATTATTTCACCTATAATTCAAACATACCAAATCTCATATTCCAACCATTTAGTATCCATAATTACCAATTATCATCAAGTATCACATATCAATCAACAAATACATAACCAAAGCCATATGCAAATATGAATACACAACCAAATCAACCAAATTAAGCCAACTCTCATGGCTATATACAAAACCAAAACATTAACATTTGCAAGCCATTTCAAATGACTAAATTCATTATCAACCTATATATCAAAATGACCATAATCTTATACATGCCATATATCCATAAATTTAGATTCAAAAGTACCAAAAATGATAGTTGAATAGTGTGATGAAGTCTCTGACGATTCCCGAATCTGAGCTAGCTTTAATTTCACTATAAAACACGGAAAAATAAATAATGTAAGCTATAAAGCTTAGTAAGCCCGTATAAAATAAACTTAATTAATCATAAATAGACAAATCAAATAATTTAATATATCAACACATAGCTCATATTAGCTAACAAACCTTCCACATATTCAAGCATAAGATTTGATGTGAAATTCACAAGTTTCTTCGATTCAAATCTTATACGGTTCATATACATACCTGTACCACCTCTTATTAGTCTCATTCTCATCCGTGTCTTTGATATACCCATTGAACCATTCGGAATACTATCGGATACTTGGGAATCTCGCACCCTAAGTGCCACATACATAGCCGAAGCTATCTCAATCTCGTATCACATATAATGCTCACTCTTGAGCTATCAACGGGTCTACTCACACAAGCTGATGGTCATGACAAAGCTACACGGTGTTGCTCACACAAACTAACGAGTATCCGCAACACATGCCAAATAACTTAGCCACCGGTAGGACGTACGGACCAACACCCAAATCACATAAGCCCTAATGACATGTCATTTGTATCCTAATCTATTCCTAAGGCTCAACCGGGATTTCACACTTGTCGAATCGTTGTTGAACATGTCCGTAGTGTCATAATCACAATTTATGAAACATCAAAGCATTTAAAACACAAATATAAAAATGTTTATTACATACGGACTTACCTCGAATGCAAAAATGGTGAAATAAGTCAATTAGTTCGAAACCTTATTCTTTCCTTGATCTAAATCTGTATTTCATTTTTATTGATCTAAATATAATCAAAATTAACTTGTTTAATTATCACTTTATTCAATTTGGTCCAAAATACACATTAAGGTATTTTTAAATTTTTCCTTATTTCATAAAATTACAAATTCATGCAATTCAACCTAAACCCATGCAAGCCGAATTTCAATTAGGTCCCTAGAAGCCCATATTTTTCATTTATTTCATAATTTAACCATAAAATTTCATCATTTCTCAATTAAATCCCTAAATGACAAATTTATCAAAAATCACTTTATAAATGTTGTTTATCTAACAACAAGCATGAATTTTCTATCATCAAACATCAAAATACATCAACATTTATTAATAGAAAAACCCTAAACCTTTAAAAATTATGCAAAATAGTCCCTGGGCTAACTAGATTAAGCTGCAACGATCTTAAAAACATAGAAATCAATTAAAACGGGACAAAAGGCACTTACAATGCAAAGAAAATAGATTGGTCGAACCCTAGCTATGGCTTCCTTGATAATTTCGGCTATGGATGATAAAAATGAAGAAGATGGACACATTTACTTAAGTTATTTTAACATTAAATACTAAATTACAAAATTAACCTTAAGTTAAAACATTAAAATTTCTTAATGCATGTCCATAAATGTCCACTCATATTAACAATGGTATATTTACCACATAAGGACCTCCACTATTTAATTTCATAGCCATTTAATACCTTTAGCTAATAGAACACAAGTTTTGTACTTTACGCGATTTAGTCCTTTTTATCAAATTAGGCACTCAAACGATAAAATTTCTTAATGAAAATTTCACACAATGATACTATCATACTATAGACATTAAAATAATAATAAAATAATTATTTTAACCTCAGATTTGTGGTCCTAAAATCACTATTCTAATTTGACTAAAAATGGGCTATTACAAAAATATTTTCTAATTTAATAATTAGTTTAATGATTTTGCAATTTAGTTCTCCAATCCCATTTCAACACAATTTCATCCTTAATCATTAAGTTTTTCCATAATTATCTAATTTAAGTAATTACTATTTAACCCTTCAACTTTTTCTACAATACCATGCATGATTCATTCTTTATTTTAGTCAAATTTCACTTCTAGTCATTCCTCATTTTCCCAATTCCATGTATTCTTTTCTAATATTAAATTTTTTACTTTTACCACAACACTTTCTATTTTTCTACAATTTAGTTAATATCTCAAATTAATTTTTCTTATCTAAAATCATTTTCTAATTTCTTATCAGCTCTGGCTGCTTTCTATATTAGCATTTAAAATTTCCTATTTAGTCTGTTTATAAAATTCTCTAATATTCCTAACCCAACATGACACTGTACCCAGCTATGAGGCATAACGCGTATGTTACAGCTTTAATCAACGATAACTGTTAGTGTTTAACAACAACACTGATGTGGTTGTTAACAGACGCCACCATCAACATCATTTGCTACCGTGGCAATGCCACATCATCATTGAGTGTTGATGTGGCATTGACACGTTAGCAAAAAAAATATTTTAAATTTTAAATTATTTTTAAGATAAGTAAAAAATGAATCTGTGATTAGGTTCATTTGAATTTGGACACGATTTTGTCTAGATTCATTCTAAAATTATAAAATACATAAAAATTATAAATTAAAAATAATTAATTTTTAATAATTATTAGAAATTAATTAAAAACATAAAATTTTATAAATTTATTAAAACCATAAAAATAGAAAAATAAAATTATAAAATTAATATAAATTAATTAAAATCCATAAAATTTTATTAAAATAAATTATTTTATAAAATTTTATAATAAAAATAGATTTCTCATTTTGTTGAATTATTTGACTAATATAATTTACACAAATTCAAAAAAAATGAAAGGCAAAAATATAACAAAAAAAGTTGTTAATATTTATTTTATGATATAAGTAGTTGATTTTCAATTTTAAATTAAAATATAAAAATAATAAATTATTTTTTATAAATTTTATAAAATTTTATTATTTTAATCAATTTCTAGTAATTATTATAAATTTTAATGATATTTTTATAATATTTATGTATTTTATAATTCTAGAATAAATCTAGACATATAAATGTCCATATTCAAATGAACCTAGACAATAAGTTATCCAAATTCATTGAGTATTTATTTTAAAAATATTTTTAATTTTTTATTCTTTAATTTTTATTTTTTATTTTTTTTTGTTGATGCGATAGTGTCATGTCAGCAATAGGCAATGATGTTAGCCCTTGACAATGTCATGGCACTGTCCCATCAAGAAGTGGTTCTGACATGGCATTTGTTAATGGCTACATTAACATTACTGTTAAACAGTAACAGTCAATGTTGGTAAATGACCTATTTAGTTAGTTTTTTTAATTTATGGATTCAATTAGGTGCAAAAGATTGCGACAGGCTTAATTGATTTCTTAAGAAAAGTTTAAGAACTTATTTTATCTATAAACCTAAAAATAATTTCAAAATATTATTTATTTAAATTCAGTTTAATCTCAATTATCGTGTTTTGAAATTAAACTTATATATCATTATGTTTTAATTTTATAACCATACTTTTAACGAAATGTTACGAAATTTATAAACTTTTAAGGAACAATTAAATGTTATACAACTAGTGTATATATATTAATTCTTTTATAATTTTTAATAAAACTTATACATTCTTTTATATTATCCTGTTGAAAATATTAGTGTAAACGAAGAACCGGCTAAAAATGATACAGATAAAAACATTCATGATTGTAGTGACAGCTCTAGTTATTACAGTCAAGTTGATCATTTAGTTGACATAAAATACATTCAGAATTTCATTTATGATGACACCTTTTTAATTAGGGATAGTAATCAGGACTGTTATTCCATATATTTTGATAGTGAAAATCAAAATTTTGAGCTTAACAATGATCATTCTTTTTTGAGTGAATTAGAAAGTTTTATTATTTTTATAGTTATCATAATTGTAGTTATATGAATAATGGATCGAAAAATGATGAGCCCCGCTATCATTTTAACTTGTATGATAATGATACTAACTATGGTTGGAATAATCACATTAATAGTTGTATTGATTCTTATCTTCATTCTCAAATCTGTATTGATAGTTCCATTTTAAGTGCTAGTGACAATTTCAATGATAATTATATTTATAATTACATTTGCGGCGAAGGTGGAAATAGTAGTGAAGGCAATAATTTCGATATAATAACTCGTGAAAACGGTAATGATTTAACTCCAAAAGAAAGTTCTAATGATCTCGATCTATACAAGCATTTGTTGGTTCAATGTGAAAATTGTTATGGATTAAATTATAAGAAATTTCTTAAGTCAAAAATGAATATTTGTGAACAATGTGGATATCATTTGAAAATGAGCAGTTCAGATAGAATCAAACTTTTGATTGATCCAGGCACTTGGGGTCCTATGGATGAAGACATGATCTCTCTAGATCCCATTGAATTTCAGTTTGAAGAAGAGCTTTATAAAGATCATATTGATTTTTATCAAAGAAAGAAAGGATTAACTGAGGCTATTCAAATAGGCACGAGTCAACTAAACGGTATTCCTATAGCAATCAGGGTTATGGTTTTTCAGTTTATGGGGGGGAGTATGGAATCCGTAGTAGACGAGAAAATCACCTATTTGATCGAATATGCTACCCATAATTTTTTACCTCTTATTCTAGTATGTGCTTCCGGAGGAGCACGCATGCAAGAAGGAAGTTTGAGCTTGATGCAAATGGCTAAAATATCTTCCGCTTTATATGATTATCTGTAACACCCCAAACCCGGCCCAGACGTTATGACCGGATCTGGCATGTCACATGGTTAGGTTGTTTAAAACCCCGTTCTCGTTGAAAACTCCGTAAACTTCGAGCTTTATTGATGTTGAAATTCATATTTGCTTTTAAGGTGTCATCGCAAAAAAGTTGTTATTACCATTATTAAAAACTTAGTTTATTAAAGAAATCAAATTTCATTAGATTACGAAGATGTGATATATATTTTTAAACGATTATTGTCGTTTAAAGAAAATACGTATTTATAAATCTACCAATTAGTAAGGAAAAATTAAAAGAAATTTTACCAATGGCCTTATTACAAAAATATTAACCCAAATCAATAAGTAAACTAAAATAAAGCAGAACGTAAATTTACTTAAGTTTGCGAGAATGATTTTCGATGTATGGCCACCTCAGGGTCCTCCACAGCTCCAAAATCCACTAACGGTGGGGATCACCTGCAAGGTTGAAACAATGGGGTGAGTTACGAGAACTCAGTGTGTAATTCCCCAATCGGTTATGAACTAGTCGTAGCCCATACGGGATCAAATTGGGTTGAAGCCCTATTCAGTAACAATCTGGGCCTTAGCCTTATACAGTATCAATTTGGCCTTACGGGCCCAAAATCATGGTGTTGTAAACAAAAAATGCAACCCCTAACCTAATAGTCCATCCACTACACTCCACCCGTACCAGCCCTACACTCCTGTAGGGATTTCTAAATCGACCCACCCATCCACTACACTCCAAAAGTGCAGTCGAGCTGCCAGTATAAACGCAACAAAGCTGCCAGTATCAATATATGTGGTAGAGCCACCGGTAACAGGATTGCAGCAGAGCTGCCAGTAACAGATTTGTGGCAAAGCCACCAATAACAGTACACTTCCTCCATTAATATAACCTAATCCCATGCATCATGTCATGGCATAATAATTTCGTGTATGCAATAATGTGTCATCAAGGCAAATTAATCAAAGTGTACACAACAAACCATATCTGCCCCTAAGGGTATAACAATAATTTTATCCGTCGGGGGTATTTCAGTAATTTAGCATTTAACAGCCTTTCTAAAGGCCTACGGTTGCCTCAAGCAATATGGGACCCCTTCTGGATCTCTACGGAGCTATTGGGCCTAAAATCTATTTTAGGTCCAAATAGGCCCACATACTCGTGTGGCCCATTTGTGTGGTTTCAGTCTCCGATATCTACATCTCACATCCGTACTTACCCTTTTTCAACTTTTCATCAGTTTCGCCCATGTGGGCCGAACAGCCCATTGGGTCCTTTAGGCCCGTTTCAGCTTGGTTAGGCCCGCTATGGCCTCAGTGTCGCGAGAGTGCTCGTGTCACTCTCCATGTTTTACCTTCATCACTCAAACTCGATTTACCACTACGAGTGCTCGCATACTCGTGTGGGTTCAGTACCGATTTACGGCTTTTCGGCTTTTGGCCGATTTGCAAAACAACATATGCAAACACTCAGAGGGGTGTGGAATTACACACCTGTTTGCGATTAGAGGTATTCGGCACTCTTTCCAAACACCTAAGATTAACATTGACTAACAGTTAGTCTAAAACTTTAATACAACTCCCTTCAAGTATTGAGATTGATTAATAGTCTACATCACTTACCAGCACTCCCAGAATACTACTGCAAGGGATAGATGTTCAATTGGCCTTCTGATTCAGTGCGTTGAGACCCTAACAGTTTTTTGGAACAAAAAAAAATTTAGCCACCCTCTAAAACAAGATCACAACCTAACTCAAACAGCCATTCGACTAGAGTAAGAAATCAACCGAAAAACACAACCCCCAATACCACATTTGGCCACAACCTTACTTACCAAAGTGCCACAGGATCGATGGTTGCACAACCAGGATTTCTGCTTCTACCCAAAAGATGAGTGAACGAGTACACAAGATGGAGAAGGGCTTAGATTTGGCCTTGATCACAAAAGTAACAATGTGAGAGGTTCGGCTTTAAGGAAAAATTAAGAGAAGAAAAAGATGGAATACAATATTACCTTGTGCTCACAACAGTGCCGAATAGCCAATGTAGATTCGCCAGAAAAAGAATAGTCCCTCATACTTCAGGCTACTCGAGAAGCACCGAATCGAATTGGGGAAAAAGAGAGGTTCGATTAGTGGAGAAAAGTAGAGAAGCAAAGAAGAAGGAGAAGAAGTAGAAGAAGAGAGGTTAGGCTATTGACAAAAGAGCCAAGAGATCGATTCCAAAGTGGGATACAAAGAAAGGGTTCGGCTTATGGAAAAATCCTAGAGAAAAAGATGAGAGGAGAAATGAGAAGAACTGTTAAAGAAGACGAGCCGAAATATTGAGTAGAACACAAATTTGGTAGACAGATGTTTAGGCAATACAACTAAAGGAGAAGTGTTAAAGAAAACGGAAAGAAGTGGATAGAGGAATTGTGGTTTCGACAAGCAAGAATTGGATCCAAAAAGAAAAACTAAACACCCTCAAAGAGTTTCGGTATATCCCCCTACCACAATGACCGAATATGCACTATCAATAACCAAAACCTTAGCCGAAATTCTTCTCTCCCAATACCCCAAATTCGGCCACCAACTCCTCCTTCCAAATCCCACGATCCTCTCCTTGATTTCTCCCCCATTCCCTCTCCAACATCCATTCAAACCGATTTGACCAATTCAAATATTCACCTAGTAGAGTCCCACGTCAACTCCATCTCTTCTCCTCCTTGAGCACAAAATAAAATTCCCAAAGTGCTACTTGTGGGATTCGAACCTTACTCCACTTGCATACTTGTTGACGCTATCACCACTAAGCCACACACTCCACTTGTGTTAGCAAAACATCCATAATTCCTCTTAAGCCCTGCTTCCAACTATCCTCTCCCCTAAAGTGCCCAAAAACTAAACTTTCTCCAGGGCATAGGCTCGAACCCGAGCCTCCCCAGGACCCCAAAACACGCCTAAACAACACACAGAACCATCATAACATGCATTTACACAAATATTACAGACCCCTAGATTTTAGGATGTTACATTATCAATCAAATAAAAAGTTATTTTATGTATCAATTCTTACATCTCCTACTACTGGTAGAGTGATCTCAGGTTTTGGTATGCCGGGGATATCATTATTGCTGAACCCAATGCCTATATTGCATCTGCAGGTTAAAAAGTAATTGAGCAAACATTGAATAAAACAATATCGGAAGGTTCACAGGCAGCTGAATAATTATTCCATAAGGGTTTATTCGATCCAATCGTACCACGTAATCCTTTAAAAGGTGTTCTGAGCGAGTTAGTTCAACTCCAAGGTTTTTTCCTTTCAATCAAAATTTAATCAAGTAGAGTCTTAAGTGAAATTATTTTATTTGTAGTGAAAAGGTAGTTAGTTAGTTTATCAGATTCAAAGTTAAAGCCCATTATTATCGAAAAACAAATAAAACAAAATATGACAAAAATGGAATTGTCGAAAAATAAATTATGTGGATAATTATTATTATTCGATATTACTAATGAGTAAACCTCTAGCAACAAGATAAAAAGCGAATTTTTCCTTCTATGAAATGAAATTCGAATTTGGAGAAACAAATAAAACGAATTTTATCTTTCTCTATTACGTATGTATATATAATTTAAATAGAGAAAAAAGTAGAATAGAAATATAGAGTTTTGCATCTTTCTATATCTCCCGAAAATTTTATTTTTACTAATAATCTCTGGTCTTGAATCGGATTCTAATGAATTGAACCTCTCGACACTTTGTAAACATTATTAGTCCTATGTGTCTCAAATTCATAGTGCTACATATCCCAAACTTAACTATGTTATAAAAAGATAATGAAATAATGAATGTAAAATGTTTAAGTATGAAGTTGAAAAAAGTATAAATATTAAATTCGGAAGAATTTGTTAAATTCAAGGGTCAAATAAGTATTTAAGCCAAAAAGTTTGATCTAAATGGTTAGTTTAGCCCATATTAAAATGGTCACTTAATTATTTGTAATTTTTTTATTTAATTATAAAAAGTGAAATATTACATAATGATCATCTAACTATTTAATTTTATCATCGGCTAATTAATATAAAATGAAAACACCTAAATATCTAATATAGTTGGGTGTTCAAAAAGATAAAATTAAATAATTATATAATCATTTTTATAATATTTCATAATTAGGTAATTAAAAAAAATTAGTAATAGTTGAATCATCATTTTAAATGTTTCTATAGTTGAGCTACAAAAGAGAGAAAAAAAATTGTTGGGCGACTATTACTGCAATTTCTAACCCTAAAGAAACAGCTTTCGACTGTCGTTCCAGATTTTGGCGGTGGTGGTCGCAGGAATATTGCTAGGTTGTAGTAGTTTGCCCAAAGAGATTGAATTTAGGGACCATATTTGATATTTAACCGTCTAACTTGTTCCTTCTTTATTGTTCAATTTCGTCCGGCTCGGTTTGACTGAAGAATCCAGAAACCCTAACCCTAATAGCTGATAGCTTGCGCCTCCTTCAATCTCTCCCCTTGAATTCCTAATGGACAGGAAGCTTGAAACTGCCGAGAAAAAGGTAAGGCACTTTGATATATTTATATATGTTAATTTCCAAAGTACTTATTTTTTTAAAATAGAATGTTACATGTTCACTAAATTCAGTTTTCATTCCTTTAAAATATAATGCTTTATGCTGAAAATGAACAGGTTCTTGTTGAAATCGTGAAGTTAGTTCAAAAGCGAGGACTGGAAGGAACACAAGGAGGATGGAAGGAGTTTTTGAAAACTTATGACAAAAAGTTTGGAGCTTCTTTGAGTGATCCTTCGAAGCGGTCCCATGATGTCTTAGTATCGTTTCTTAAGACATTTACTAATGATGATGATTTGGAAGTATATTCATGATCGCTCTTTGTTTTCAATAACAGTATCTTGTTTAATAATATGGGTTCGAGGATGTGACTGTTATGTTTGTTTGTTTCTATCGCTTGTTTGCAGCTTTTCTCTAGAGTTTTGCAAAGTCATTTAAATAGGAACAGAGTTGAACAATTTAGCAAACAATCTCGGGACAATGAAACCCCTGAGCAGGTATACTAGCATTTTTCTGACGCAATGCATATCGCAAGTAGCTCCGTAGTACCATTTTGTGATTGGTCTTGTTAACTGGTTCTGGTGGCAGTGTAGAGTCTTGTTCGTTTAACTCTGGAACACCCACAATATCTGATTGATTATGCATTCCCTATAGTTGATGAGGTTCGTCGATCCTATCTCTTTTAGATTTTTACTTTCATCTCATTTATGCTTCTATCCATCCTCCAGAATCCTTATTATTTATAAATGCAGGGATGGATTGTTATCAAGCCCCCTAAAAAATCCTGGGCGCTGAAGTCCAATGCGATGATTGCTGTTGATTGTGAAATGGTTCTCTGTGATGATGGAACTGAAGCATTAGTGAGAGTTTGTGCTGTAGATCGTGATTTACAGGTATCAAGTGGATTTTTGTAATAGATTTAAGAAAAAGGACCCATGACTCTACAGCATCTTAATATTAACTAGTTTCCAAAATACCACCTCATTTGAATGCAAAACTTGCTGTGGGTTCTCCTAAATGTTTCTAATATGGTAATTATACCCTCACGTTAGTTGAGTTCAAGGGCAGTTAATTGTTAATTATCATTATCTATCTTGTGCTAGGTAAAAAGGAACTCTTTTTTTTCAGGTCAAAATCAATGAACTTATAAAACCAAACAAAGCAGTGGCTGATTATCGGACTGAGATTACTGGAGTAGCTGCAGGGGACTTGGATGGTGTTACTTGTTCAGTAGCTGACATACAGGTATGCAATGGCTCTAATCTTATTGTTTCTTGGATCTCCTTCAATGTTGTTTATCTGAGCAATGGAAAATTTCTCACAGAAATCCCTGAAGAAGCTGTTATCTAATGGAACTATTTTAGTGGGACATGGTTTGCACAATGATTTGCAAGGTACGTTCCATAATGGCTAAAAGTTATAATTTCATTTTATGGTAGAATCAACTGCCTTTAAGACTTGGTACTTTTTCCATATGGTGGTTTGAGCTATGATTTACTTTCTTAACATTGAATTGTTATTTTATTTTGGATACAGTGTTAAAGATAGAACATGCAAGAGTGATTGACACATCCTATATCTTCAAATATTTGGATGCACCTATCTATAGAAAACCATCTTTGAATAACTTGTGCAAGGTAAGTATTAGATAGTGTGTTTTTTTTTTTTTTTGTTATTGTTATGTTTTATGAAAAGAACCTGAAGTACTACCCTTCTTGTTTCTGCATGTATTTCACCCATCAGATTAAGTGCTACATCGTTTTCCATGTATGCTGTTTAGAGTTTTCTATGAATGACTTTTATCCTTTCACATTGCTGATCACTTGACCACAAACTATGTTGCCCTCACTCTTCATTTTCCATAAAGTACCTCTATCTGACACCTAATTTGACACTTATTTGGATGAGTATGGAGGTATAATCCTCCAAATATATGTAAAAACTTAGAATGAATTGAGTGTACCAGTAGCAACACTCACCTAGCGTCTGGGTAACCAGCACTAAACTGCTTTGCTCTTAGTGACTACCTTGCTTAGTGCTATATAAGGCAATAGTCTACTGGTAGTTTTAGATGCTTGTTTTAAATTTTAACTGTTCTGTGCATTGTTTTACAGGCCGTACTGGGATATGAAGTTCGAAAGCCTGGTGCTGCTCATAATTGTCTAGATGATGCATGGGCTGCAATGAAACTAGTTCTTGCTAAGCTAGAACGTGGGGAAATTACCCTGGTTCCAGATGTATGGACATGTTATTACTGGTTATCTTTAATTTCAATTGTTTACTGTTATCAACTAGGTATATTTAGTTTTTCTTGAAAATCAGGTATCTCAACCTGAAAGGGACAAGCTACTACTCCACAGAATACCAGTCTATGTTCATAGAGAAGAAATTTCCAAAGTCATTCCTGGAGCTGTTGCAATTGAAGTAAAGGTCGATTATACCTTACCTGTATCTGGTTTTCCCTTTAGAAATCCCTGGCTTAGCTTTTCTTTACCTTGGATTGCTGCATGTCTTATGTTTAAAAGATTGAGACTAATGGTTTCTTTTGAGATATTCTATATGAAAAAATTATTAATCCCAATAATTGAATTGAACATTTACTGGTAAATTAAGTTTATTCTTGAATACTCTGATAAACTGCATTTCTGAGGCACTTGAAAGGTGAACCATATTCTATATCATTAAATCTCTTAGGTATTCTGTTCTAAGGTAAATATATTGTCCTTAAAATGCAAATCGTCTTTCTACAAAATACATGTATTATAGATGTTTTAAAGTTCAGAGAATTGGTCAATGAATTGTCTTTGAAAAGCTCTCTTCCTGGAAGGTCTTTCTACTTCATCTTCACTTATCGTTGCTGAGTTTCAAATATGGAAAATTGTTTGTCGGCAGCCAACTAAAAAGCTTCAAGGTCGCCATTACTCTGCAATTGCTGTCTTTAATAGTCCTCAAGAAGCAAACCAAGCATATGAAAATATGGAAGGCGATGAAGAAAAGGCAAGAATCTTTTACTACATCTCATTTTTCATTTGCATGATAGCATTTTCTTCATGCTTTATCGATAATCATTTCTCATTCCATGACTAAATATTATGATGTTTTTAATTGCAATGCAGATGTTTGATTCTCAATGCCTTAATAAGATTACCTTGTTTTATGCCTTTCATAAGGTACTAACTGTAGGTCCTTTTTTTTTGTCTCAGGATTCACATGGACTACCTCAGAAACTTGTTAGCTTTCAGTTTGGTGATGGATCAACTGCTAGTTTATACATCCGTAAAATGGCACAGGAAGATTCTCACCGTGAAGTTTTGTCGAATAAAAGAGCATTTGAGGGCGAGGAGAAATCGATTGAATCCAAAAAGCTGAAGACAGATGAGAAAATCGTGGAGAATGTTATGGAAGATAACAGTGAACTCGATGATCACTTAAAAGAGATAGAACGATTGAAGCAAGAACTGCAGGAGAAAGATACTAAAATTGTGTTGCAGGATAAGATGATATCTAACCTTCTGAAGAAGGTTGAAGAAATGAAAAAGGTTCTTAATAAAAGGAAATAGGTCATGGAGTAGTGTTTTTACAGTCACTTTTTGGTACACGATTTTACAGTCTATTAACCCCAACCTGGTTCAAGTGTCATGTTCAGTGTTGTTTGAGTTAGGAACACCGTGTCCTTTGTCCTAAAAACCGATTATATTTAATTATATCTGAATTTGTGGAATTAAAACTAACGGGCTTCAAACGTGTCTGATCAGATCTTCGTTATGAACTTATGCCGTAAAGACGTAGTTGAATCTTTGTTTCGTGGAGAGAATGGTTGTAGCAGAAAAGAAGAGACTATGGGAGTAATAATAGGTTAGGTCAAATCCTGTTATTTATGTGAGTTGTGGATATACTGAATTTTAATTTGGTCGTTTTCGATTGTATTTTTAGAGTTTTAGAATTTTGTTTTAATTGAAAGAAAGTTGTTAAATTTATTAAAGTTTTATTATTTTTAAAATTTTGATAAATTAAACATATTATCACGTGTTAGTTTGCTATTTTTATATATTACTTACAAAAATTCTAGTTAATAGATTTATTGATTGTTGTTTGTATTCAAATTGAAATTTTAAAATTCAAAAAATAGAACGACTAAGAATGATTTAAAGAACATGGATTAAATTTATAATTTTATGTATGATATTTAATAGCAGAATTTAAACAAATAAATTTAAATGCATTGTTTAGTCAGGACAAAAATTGAAAAATATAAGCTCTAGAATTGATGAATTCAAAAGGATAAAAATTAAATGATAAATTTATAAATTATGTGAAGTATAGATAGCAGATTTTGACAGAAAGAGAATTTTATTATTATTATTATTTGGAGTAAAGAGGAGGCCGAAGGTTAAAATCTAAGACGGTTTCAGGCACTTAAATCCTATCAAACATGACCCCCCCAGCATCAGGCAGTAGAAGCGCAGAATTACCAGCAGGAGAATTGGTTACCACTTGTACGTTAAAACCCGAGTAACACCTCCATTTAGACATGAAATCCGCTGCTTGATTAAAGGAGAATCTTATTTTAGTTGATTCATAAATCTATAATATAGAAACATGACGTTGAACGCCCTCCCTCCACCAACTAACTAAAAACAGTCTTGACTTCGAAAATATCCCCTACCCCTTCCCTGCCTTCCTACCTTGATTCTGAAAAATAGAGCCTATGGATTCTCTACAAAACCATTGGGCACCCACCAACCCTCCTACCAAACTTCATCCACTAACATTTTATGTATGTATGAATATATATGCATATAGTTTGTATCCCATTGCCAAGCCCTTCTCATCCGTTCATCTCACTTTCTTCCCATCTTTAAACATGGCTCTGCCTCAGCATCATTCTTGTAAGAAACCAATTCTGGTCACAACTCTCTCCCTACTTATTCTTGCACTCACCAAAATTTTGTACCCTCAGCTCTACATAAAATTCTCACTCACCCTTGTGCCACTTGCTATTATCTATTGCTTCTTTTTCAAGTCTTCCACTTCCACTGCTCTTCCTCCAGGCCCTTTCCCGTTTCCAATATTTGGAAATTGGATCAAAGTAGGGAATGACCTTAATCACCGCCTTCTAGCTTCCGTGGAACAAACCTACGGTCCAGTTTTTCTTCTAAAACTCGGCTCTAAAAACCTTGTAGTGGTCTCAGACGCTGAGTTTGCCACCCAGGTGCTGCACACACAACACAAGGTGTGGAGTTCGGTTCCAGGCCACGCAACGTGGTTTTCGACATCTTCATGGGCAACGGACAGGACATGGTGTTCACGGTTTACGGTGATCATTGGCGCAAAATGCGCAGGATCATGACACTGCCATTTTTCAATTTTCACCAACAAAGTTGTGCACAATTAAAGTAACATGTGGGAAGAAGAAATGGATCTGGTGGTTAATGATTTGAAGAAAGATGAGAATGTGAAAAGCAAAGGGATTGTTATCAGAAAACGTTTGCAGCTGATGCTTTATAATATCATGTATAGGATGATGTTTGATGCCAAGTTTGAGTCTCAGGAAGACCCCTTTTTCATTGAGGCAACCAGGTTCAACTCGGAGAGAAGCCGCTTGGCTCAGAGTTTTGAATACAATTATGGTGACTTCATCCCATTGCTACGACCCTTATTGAGAGGGTACTTGAACAAGTGCAGGGACTTGCAGACCAGGAGGCTGGCCTTCTTCAACAACTATTATGTTGAGAAAAGAAGGGACATAATGGCTGCTGAGGGGGACAAGCACAAGATAAGCTGTGCCATTGATCACATTATAGATGTTCAAATGAAGGGAGAGATTAGCGAAGAAAATATGCTCTACATAGTTGAAAACATCAACGTTGCCGCAATAGAAACCACACTGTGGTCCATGGAGTGGGCCATAGCTGAGCTGGTGAACCATCCCCACATTCAGCACAGGATCTGCCAAGAAATCTCCCGAGTCCTCAACGGAGAGGCTGTGAAAGAATCCAACCACCATAAACTGCCCTACTTGCAGGCCAGAGTGAAAGATGTTAGAAAATTTGAACATCATATATATAATAATAATTACATCATATTATTTACTATCATATTATGTTAGCCTAAATTAAAAGTGATTTAATTTAATTAGAATTTTATTGGGCTTTTAATTATTAAATAAAGTATGAGTCAAATATGTATAGATACTCTTCTAATCAAATTCTAATTAATGATGGGTTAATTAAAATTTAATTAGAACTAATATGCCAAAGTTATAAATATACATTGAGGTTGCACACCCCAATCCCATTGTTGGTCGCTCGCATGAACCTTGAAGAATCAAAGCTTGGTGGTTCACCATACCTAGGGAGTCCAAGGTGGTAGTCCATGCCTGGTGGTTGGCCAACAATCTCAAGTAGTGGAAAAACCCTGAGGAATTCAGGCCAGAGCGGTTCCTGAAAGAAGAACATGGCACAGACGCCGCCGTGGCTGGTGGGAAAGTTGATTTCAGATTCCTGCCATTCGGTGTGGGAAGGCGCAGCTGCCCTGGAATCATCCTCGCACTCCCAATACTGGGGCTTGTCATAGCCAAGTTGGTCACCAATTTTGAACTAAAACCTCCCTCGGGAACCCACCAAATCGATGTGACTGAAAAAGGAGGGCCATTCAGCTTGCACATTGCCAACCACTCAACCGTTGTCTTCTGCCCCATTGCCCATTAAGCTTGCCACTAAAATTTTCATTTTCATATTTTTCTGCAACTATTGAACAAGAAGAAAAGAATCATTTCTCATTTAACATTACGTGTTGTTCTATGTTTGTTTTGAACGAGATATGTAAGAAACAAAAAAATTCCGAATTTATTTTATCTTTTACCAAAATTTTAACCTGTCTTATTTTGCTGTGTGTGTTCTGTGTAAAAGTAAATTTTTTTTCTCAGCAATGTTTTTGTTTTTGATGATCTCAGCAATAATATGTCTAAGGTAATATAAATTGTACTATTCTAATTTTTCTCAATGACGCTGTTGTTTTTGTGTGTACACTTTGCAAATACAAAGATGGACGATCCTCCATTGAACCCAAGTTTAAAAACTATCCTAAATCTTTAATTTCCATTGTCCTTTAAGTTTTATCAGATGGTATCATATACATGTCCAGTTGTATCTGCACCAATATGATGTGTCATACATTTACAGTATCTTATATTTTTATCCCATAGCTAAATCAAATTACTTTTTATAATGCAAAAAGTAAAGCATATAATCTCCTCCCAACTGATGAGCTCTTAGATTTTGTAGTTAATGAATCATTACATCAAGCAAGACCCTAATGCCTGACTCCATCAATTATTTTTGGGTTATTCATGTTATGTATATATTATTTTTTATATTTAAAATTATTATATATTTATACAAAATTAACAAATTAATTATAAGATTAACATGTATATTCTTTTATTTATATAGTATTCATACTCTTTTTATGACATCAATTTTATCATTTAAGATGAATTCGATATTTAGACTCAATCTCAATTAGGGTGTCACTAGGAAAGGCTACATCTAACTTAATAGATTAGTCTACAAACAAAATGAGTCTAATTGTGGTTCGAAGTAAGCCCAAATTGTGAATGGCTACCTTTGATTATGACCATCCTATGGTTAGATAGGGCAATTTTGAATAGACTAGAATTAAGCCCCCACTTGGCTGTTTTTTTATTTATTATAATAATGATAATTTTTAAAAACTTAACTATTTCAGTTTTATCTTTAAATTGTAATAAGGTTACTGTTCAATATTTTGTTAAGACTAAAATTAAGTTTTTATTAACTATGTTACACCTTCATATTTTATTTGAAAGACATACTAATATAAAGGTTTAATTTTACAACTTAGCCCGACACCATAACTCTTATACCAATTTGCCCTTGGAGCCTAAGCTCATCTTTGAAACCCTAACATCGCATCTTTGCCCAAGCGTCGCATCTTTGAATCTCACACTATCTGAAAGAAATATATGAAGAAAATCTCTTAAAGACATCCATCAATCCACCACATTCGAAACTCTCTTGACTAGTCTTTTCAAGTCAAGTTCAATTGCACTTTAGGCTACCTATGTCCATCAAGTAGGGCCCATAATTGACCCCCTTTTCCTATAAATACTTTCTTTTTGTATTGAGGAAGGGGAGAAGAATAAGATACCCAACCTCATCTGTAACAGCTCGATTTAGGGCATAGTCAGAATAGTAGTGCGAGGCTACGAATCCTAGGTAAATTTATGAGTTTTTAAGGTTTATGCCATGTTGGCATGCTAGTGTGAAAGTTTCATGAAGCAATTTTGTTAAATTGAGGTTGAATAGTCCATTAGGACTAAATTGCAAAAGTTGCAAAATATGAGTTTCTAGAAGCTTTTTGTATGAAATAGCTTTAGAATGTTAATTAGAAGTCCTTAAATAGAAATTTGCCCAAATTATAATTTTTGGACAAAAATGGACATGAGTTAGTAAAATGTGAAAATTTTAAGAGAAGGGTATTTTGGTCATTTAATTAATTAAATGATTAAAATAGGAAAAAGATGATAAAAATCTCATTCAACTTCTTCCTTGGTGCCGAAAAATTGAAGAACGCCATAGCTAGGGTTTGTTCATTTTTCAAGCTTGCTAGTAAGTTCATCTTAGTCTCGTTTTTAATATTCTTCATATTTTTAAATTTCTCGTATTATGAATTAGCTATTTTTAGCTATAAAATGAGCTAAGAGGCATGTTCAAAAATCTACCCATGAATGATATGCTTGCAAAATGATGTTTTATGGAAGATTATGAGAGTTTGATGTTAGATAAGCATATTTTCCTAAGTGAATTTCATGAAAAATGTTAGTATGGATTAATTTGTAATAGTTATGAAATTTGTCATTTATGATAGAAATATTGAGAATTGATGATTGTTATAGTAGAGAAAATGAATCAGCTAAGCATGAAGTTTAAGAAAGTTGAATGAAAATCACTTTACGAGCCTTGGGGCAAAAGAAGTAATTATGAGAAAGTTTAGGGGCAAAATGGTAATTTTGCCATAGTATGATTTATGAGTCCATCTAGTTATTACGAGTATTAAATGAGTTAAATTGTTATTATAGATCAGGAAAACGAAGCCCGGATCGAAATTGAGGCAAGAACAAAGTCGAGGACTAAATTGCATATCTACGTACATTTTGTACATTGAGGTAAGTTTGTATGATTTCTAAGCTTTATGATTTATATCATTGAAATGCTTAGTGTAATGTATAATAGTATCATGAAAATGTTTAATGTTATGTTAAACAAAGAAATCAATGAGATTAAGCATGAGAAAGTCCTAATTGAAGATGAATTACCTAGGATACTCGATCTACCACATGAAATGAGAAAGTCCGTATAAGACCAAGCTAAGGCATGGCATCGGCAATCAAGCAAGTTATCATGTAAGACCAAGGTAAGTCTTGGCTTTGAAGAGTTATTATGAGATGAAGACCCTTATAAGCCCAAGCCAAGGCATGGCATTGGTGAGTCTCCAAGCAAAGATGTCATGTAAGTCCAAGACAAGTCTTGGCATTGAAAACTTATCATGTAAGTCCAAGACAAGTCTTGGCATTGAAAAGCTAGCAAGAGATAAAGATCCCATGTAAATCTAAGCCAAGGCTCGGCATTGATCAGCTCATGAGCAAAGATACCAAGTAAGACCATGCCAAGACATGGCAATGGTAAGTTCCCAAGGGAACACACGAGAAAGACTTCGCATAAGTCCATGTCAAGACATGGCCTCGATACCAAGATGAGAAATTCCATGTAAGACTGTATCTAGGATATGGCTTTGGCATCAAGTCATATGTGGGTCGAGATCTAGTATCCTCGGTTATTCACAGAAATTTATCGGGCAAACGAGTAAAGCTCAAATGAGATAATAAGAAATCTAAGTAAGTAAAGCTACTGTTAAGTTGGAAATGAGTATTACCATGTTATAAATGATGAATGAAAGGTTATGATTATCATGTTAAAGTATATTGATCAATGTGATCAAGTGATACAGGTACCTTATTTATCTCACAAGTATGAGACTAGTAAGTATCATGAGATATGGAAGAATCAGTATGAGTAAGTAAGCTTTATAACTGAAATTTATGATAACATTTTTTATGTCAAATGGTTTATATTAATTAAGCATGTTTCTATGTGTATTATATGCAAACTTACTAAGCTAAATGCTTACGTCCTTATTTCTTTCTTTCCATGTAGTCCCGCCAAGCTAATCTCCTGGATCATCGTCATCGGAGCTCGGAGCACACTATCAATCACTATTTTTGTATAGCCAAGTTGTTTATGTTAAGTATTGCATGTATAGAAAACACTTCATTTGAGTATATGTTTTAAGAAGGGCCAATGTATAGGCTATCAAGTTTATTATTCTTTTGTATATGGCTAAGTGATTGGCCAAAGTTGACTAAGCATGTATGTTCAATGTTATAAATGAAGCATGTAGTATTATTCATGAAAAATGTAGTAACTTGAGTTGTTGAATTGAGTATGAGATTGATCTTGATTTCAGGGTGGCAATTGATTTGGTAAATAACCTTCAAGTGCCCACACGGATAAGCACACGGGCATGTGTCTAGGCCGTGTGTACCTTGCACCTTTATAATTGAAGTCAGGATAGGCCACGGGAAAATCCCACAGCTGTTTGTTTAAGTCGTGTATGACACACAGTCAGAACATGGGCGTGTGCCCTAGACCATATGAAATAAGTCAGTATATCAATGTATAGCACATGGTTTACTTCCACGGGTGTGACAAGGCCGTGTGTAATTAGTTAGTGATGACCACGGGTGGAAGACACGGGCATGTGTTAGGGGTACACGGGCGTGTCCCAAGTCACATGGATGTGTGACCCTTATTTTAAGGAAAAGTTTTCAGTTGAGCTCCAAAAGTTTTTAGATACGTGTTTAAGGCCTCGTAGGTCCATGAAAGGTATGATTTGACTAAGCAAGAGAAGTTTTAATTCGGAACAAAATTTTATAGCCCGTAAGTACATGTTTTAAGTGAGTTCAAGCATGGTAATGTCTCGTATCCAGTCTTAGTATCGAGCTCGGGTATGGGGTGTTACATTTAGTGGTATTAGAGCTACGGTTTAGTTAGTTCTAGGACTAGCGTAGCATGAGCATGAGTCTACCTATACATACCATACGTAAGAATGTTTTTATAATGATAGTGTGACGAATCCTAACGACTTAAATTATGTTTATACATATAGTAATTGGATCTCGAAAGAGCTGAGGCGGATGATGTAGAAAGTAACGCGCCAGCTCCTACTGTAGGGATGGTGCCTGATGAGAATGAAAATAGACCTACTACGGTAAGTCAAGGAGGAGGAGAAGAGGCTTCTCTTCCTCCATATGATGAATACGTGGTACACAAAATTCATTCGTACGAACCCGAATGTACAACCCCCTCCACCCCCGCCTGTTCCACAACCTATCCCTGCAGCCCCTCAAGTAGTAGAGGTGGTAAGAGGAGACAAACCTCCAGTTGATAGGATCAGGAAACATGGGGCAGAAGAATTTTGGGCTAGAAAAGATGATGATCCGAAAAGGTTGAGTTTTGGATAGAAAATACTATTAGGGTATTTAATGAATTGTCATGCACACCTGAGGAATGCATGAAGTGTGTAGTTTCTCTTTTAAGAGATGCTGCCTATCAATGGTGGAACACCCTTGTGTCAGGGTAGTACCGAGGGAAAAGGTCACATGGGAATTTTTCCAAGAAGAGTTCAAGAAAAAGTATATCAGTCAAAGGTTTGTGGACCAGAAAAGGAAGGAATTCCTAGAACTGAAGCAAGGCAAGATGGCAGTGACTGATTATGAGCGTGAGTTTGTACGACTCAGCAAATACGCTCGAGAATGCGTGTCCACTGAAGCCATCATGAGTAAGAGATTTGAAGATGGACTAAATGATGATATCAAGTTGTCTATTGCTGTCCTTGAATTAAAGGAATTTGTGGTGTTAGTGGAGAGGGCTTGTACGGCCAAAGAGTTAGTAAAAGAGAAGAAAAAAATCAAATGGAGTCTCGTGACTCAAAAAAGAGACAGTGGAATAAGTCCTTTCACCCCTCTTCTAAGAAGTCAATAGATTTTTCCACCCTATTGGCTACCTCTACTGGGTTTTCAAAGAAGGATAAGAGTAAGTAGTATTCGGGGAATAAAGCACAGACTACTTCAGTCGCTAGTGTGGGGGATGTTCGATCTGATAACCTGAATGCCCACAGTGTGGCAGACGTCATCTTGGAGAATGCCGAGCGCATGAAAATGCTTATTTTAGATGTGGTTCCCAGGATCACTTTATAAAAGATTGTCCTAAGATGACGAAAGAAGAGAGAACTCAGAACCCGAGATCTGGAGGTATGGTCAGAGGCCGACTACAGAGGAACCTTGGAAGTGGGGCAAGTGGTAGAGGTAACCCTAGAGAACAGGCTGCGAGACCCGAGGGTAGGGCACCTACGAGGACTTATGCCATTCGCGCTCGCGAAGAGGCATCTTCTCCTGATGTTATTACGGGTTCCTTTTCTCTTTATGATATCAAAGTTATTGCTTTAATAGATCCCGGATCCACACACTCTTACGTTTGTATAAAACTAGTATACAGTATGAATATGCCTATAGATTCTACAGAATTTACGATTAAGGTGTTTAATCCTTTAGGCAAGAGTGTGTTAGTTGATGAAGCATGTAAAGATTTTCTATTAATGATTAGAGATCATTATTTTAAAGCAAATCTTATGTTGCTACCATTTGATGAGTTTGACATCATTCTTGGTATGGACTAGTTGACCACCTATGATGTAATAGTTAATTGTGGGAAGAAATACATTGAGATGAGATGTTAGAATGGGGACACTCTTCATATAGAATCAGATGAACAGAGTAGATTGCCGGTAATGATTTCTCATATGGCGGCATAGAGATATATAAGCAAAGGGTATGGAGCGTATCTGGCTTTCGTGATGAATGCTAAAGAAACAGAGCTAAAGATTGAGTCAGTACCGATAGTATATGAGTACGTGGATGTCTTTCCCGAGCAATTACCAAGACTACCACTAGTCAGAGAGGTTGAGTTCAATATTGATCTAGCTCCCGTCTGTACCGATATCTATTACTCCTTACAGAATGGATCCAATAGAGTTGAAAGAGCTGAAGATACAATTGCAAAGTTGACAGATAAAGGCTTTGCTAGGTCGAGTTGTTCTCCCTTGGGTGCTCTAGTTTTATTTGTGAAAAAGAAAGATGGCACCATGGGATTGTGCATAGATTACCATCAGCTTAATAAAGTGACGATAAAGAATAAGTACCCATTGCCTAGAATCGATGATTTCTTTGATCAATTGAAGGGAGCCACTGTGTTCTCCAAAATAGACTTGAGATCAGGGTACTACCAGTTGAGAGTAAGAGACTCAAATGTGTCGAAGAACACTTTCCAAACGAGGTATGGACATTATGAATTTTTAGTCATGCCCTTTGGTTTGACCAATGCCCCTGCAGTATTCATGGATCTAATGAACCGCATTTTTAGGCCATACCTTGACAAGTTTGTAGTCGTTTTCATTGATGACATATTGATTTATTCCCAGGATGAGAATGAGCATGTTGAGCACCTACGGACACTTTTACAGATTCTACAAGAAAATCAATTGTATGCCGAGTTCATAAAAGTGAATTTTGGCTCAAGGAAGTAGGATTTCTGGGACATATTGTCTCGGGAGATGGAGTCCGAGTGGATCCTAGTAAGATTTCGGCTATAATGGACTGGAAACCACCGAGGAATATCTCTGAAATTAGAAGTTTTCTAGGCTTAACCGACTATTATAGACGATTCGTCAAGGGGTTTTCCATGATTGCAACCCTGATGACGAAATTGTTACAGAAAAATGTGAAGTTTGAGTGGATAGAACAATGCCAACAAAGTTTTGAGAAATTGAAAGCAATGTTGGTAGAAGCTCCTGTTTTAGTACAACCTGAGATAGGGAAAGAATTTGTGATTTCTGAGGATGCATCCTTAAAGCATTAGGTCGTGTACTTATGCAAGAAGGCGAGTTATTGCTTATGCCTCCAGACAATTGAAGCCTTATGGGAAGAATTATCCGACGCATGATCTAGAATTAACTGCCATAGTCTTCGCTTTGAAGATTTGGAGACACCATTTATATGGTGAAAGATGTCGAATTTTTACTGATCACAAAAGTCTGAAGTACTTGATGACGCAGAAAGAGTTGAACTTAACGCAACGGATATGGTTAGAGTTGATAAAAGACTATGAGTTGGTCATTGACTACCATCCAGGAAAGGCGAATGTGGTCGTCGATGCTTTGAGTAGGAAGTCCCTTTTTGCATTAAGGGCAATGAGTTCGCGGATAACCTTATCTAGCGATGGTTCTATTCTAGCTGAATTAAAAGCTAGACCAATGTTCCTCCAAGAGATCACTGAAGCTCAAAAAGAAGACAAAGAATTGCAGGACAAGAGAACTCAGTGCAAGTCAGATGTTGAATCCAATTTTCGGATTAATTCTAATGGATACTTGATGTTTAAAGATAGAGTTTGTGTACCGAGAAAAGAGGAACTTATTTAGAGAATTTTGTATGAGGCACATAACGAATGTTTATCTGTACATTCGGGTAGTACCAAGATGTATAATGACTTGAAGCAACTGTATTGGTGGTCGAGGATGAAGAAAGATATTTTAGAGTTCGTTTCAAGATGTTTGATTTGTCAGCAAGTAAAGGCTGAACACCAAGTACCTTCGAGTTTGCTCCAACCAATTATGGTACCAGAGTGGAAGGGACCGTATCACTATGGACTTTGTAACGTGATTACCACTATCACAGAGAAAGAAAGATGCTATATGGGTTGTAGTTGATAGACTCAAGAAGTCAGCTCATTTCTTATCTGTTCGAGTTGATTACTCACTCGACAAGCTGGCAAGCTTGTATGTTTCTGAAATAGTAAGGCTTCACCGTAACACCCCTAACCCGAAACCGTCGCTGGAATAGGGTTAAGAGGTATTACCGAACAATCGAATTATTTAACTTCTAAATTTACAACATAAAGTCAACCATCAATTTAGCTCATCAATACATAACATAAAGTCCCTTATTGAAATATATAAGACTTCAAATATATGCTAGAGAAGGATTGGGACTAAATTAAATCACATACAGAGTTCTCGAATACATACAAACTTAACCAAAAATACAGGGGATACACGCCCGTGGGGGTAGGCCGTGCCTCACCCACGCCTACTTGACACACCCGTGTGCCCTCTCCGTGGTCATATACTGCCAAAATCAACACGGTCACTAAGCATGCCCATGTGTTAAGGCCGTGTACCACTAGGTTATATACTGCCAATTCTCACACGACCTGTAAGCATGCCTGTGCCAAGACCGTGTACTCTTAATGCTAGCTACTTACTTTTACCCCACGGTTACTAGGCATGCCCGTGTCGAGGCCGGGTGCTACTAAGCTACATTCTGCCAATTCACCCACGATCTATAGGCATGCCCGTGTGCCACAACCGTGTGACATTATAAGCCATTTACAAGGCTAAATTGGCACCCACAAGGGTCAAACCTACAAGCCATATTAACCAAGACATCTTATGCACATATTATCACCAAAAACATAATAAAACAATCATTCAAATTATGCATTCAATACCAATTCCATTCATACCAAGATTAATACCAAAACTTATCAAATGCATAATTCATTCCCAATTTCACTTTTTCCTACTAGCATCATACCATCACCAAGAATTTCCATCTATAAGTCCATTTCTCAACTCACAACTTATACAAAAAATGCATCATATACACCAAAATCATTCATGCCAAAAACTATCACATATCTAGCCACATCTCATAACTACTTACAAATCTCAAACATAGTTCAAATAACTAGCCTATACATGCCATATTTTAACTATGTACATCTTTCCAAAATAACCAAAAACAAATTACCGATAGTGTGATTGAGAAGCTGATGATCCCAGATCTGAGCTAGCTTACTGACTGTAAGGCAGAGAAACAATTCAGATAGTAAGCTTTCCAAAGCTTAGTAAGTTCGACATATAATACAACTATCTCAATAATCTAACCAATATACAAAATAAATAATCACATAGATCACCTATCTCATATTCATATCATCTCATCATAGTTAAGATACTCATTCATTCATTCATAGCTTGTTCATAACTCATCAACCACAAAGGTTTAATACATACCTTAGCTAACACTTAGTTATTCAATTTCCAAGCTACTCATTGCTCGATATTACTTGTCGATCATCTTTTGGTATCCGTTTAATTTGATCGCACACTCAGTGCCACATACATATTCGAAGCATATTTATCATCGCACACTTAGTACCTATTCTTTTAACCATTTTATCATGGTGTCACACACACAGTACCAATTCAATAAACCGAAGCTTTCATATCATCGCACACACAGTGCTATTCATTTCTATTTCCTCACACTTAGTGCCATCAACTAATTTCTTGCACATAGCAACTCACTTTCATACACATATACATATTCATTTCATAAAGCTAAAACATATCTTTAAAAACATGTATTATATCAGAACTTACCTCGGACGTCGAACTATCGATACGGTTGATTAATCGAGCACTTTATCTTTGCATCGATCTCGATCCGAACCTCTCCTCTCTTGGTCTATACACATTCAAATTCAATCAATTCAATCAATTCAATCATCAATTAATTCTTTTTAATCCAAACACACATATTTAAGGAATTTTGCAAAATAGCCCCCACACTTTCACATTTCAACACTTTAGTCCTTAATTCATCAAATCACCAAATACACATAATTTTATTACACCATGCTTAGGCCGAATTCTCCCTAGTCTCATACAAGTCCACATTTCATTTATTGTGCATTTTAGTCCCTCAATTTACGCTTTTCACAATTTAGCCTAAAATGCTCAATTTCATAAAAAATCTCAATACAAACTATGTTAATCCAATACCAAGTTTTCATACTTTACTATCAACAAGCACATAGCTCAAATGGTCATCAATGGCTCATCACAAAAACATCATCAATTCATAAAATTTTGACATGGGTTAGCTAAAGCACAAAGCAACGATTACAAAAACGTAGAAATTATCAAAAATCGAGTTAAAACCGCATACCAATTTGTGCTTAAGCTTGCTGAAACCTCAAAGCTTCCTAGCCCTCCTTTCTTTTCTATTTTCAGCCAAGAAAGATGATGTATTCATCATCTTTTTTGTTCTCTTTATTAATATTATACCTTAATAATCAATTTCCTATTTTAACCTTAACATATAAAATGTTTAAAACATATATTATAAGGTCATTTTGACCATATCCACCCATTATCTAAATCATGGTCAAATAAAAATATAAGGCCTCCACCTTAAAAAGCCAACATTAATTAAGTACTTATAAATCAGCACACATCAATTTACTCTCTATGCAATTTAGTCCTTTCTCTTAATTCGATACACAAACGATCAAATTATCACACAAAATTTTCACATAGACTAATTCATATGTCATTCACACAAAAATAATATTAAAATAACATTCTAACCTCAAATTTATGGTTTCAAAATCACTGTTCCAACTAGAGTCTAAACCGGGCTGTTACATTCACGGAGTTCCTTTATCAATCATATCGGACAGAGATCTGAGATTTACATCCATATTTTGGAAGAAGATACAAGAAGCTTTGGGTACAAAGTTGAGCTTTAGTACAGCTTTTCATCCCCAAATCGATGGTCAGTTAGAGAGATTAAGTCAAGTACTCGAGGATAAGCTTAGATGTTATATTCTAGAATTCCGAGGCAGTTGGGAAAAGTTTCTCCCATTAGTAGAATTTGCCTACAATAATAGCTTTCAGTTGAGCTTAAAGATGGCACCTTATGAGGCTCTCTATGGGCGTAAGTGCAGAACGCCTTTATATTGGACTGAACTCAAGGAAAACTGAATTCACGGAGTTGATTTGGTTAGAGAAGTGAAGAGAAAATGAAAGTGATACGAGAATGTTTAAAAGCTGCATCAGACAAACAGAAATCCTATTTGGATCTAAAGAGAAGATAGAGTATCAAGTCGGGGATAAAATTTTCTTAAAAGTGTCACCATGGGGAAAAGTTCTCAGATTCGATCGGAAAGGCAAGTTGAGTCCATGTTTTATTGGACCATATGAGATTACCAAGAAAGTTGGGTTGGTAGCTTACAGATTGGCTTTGCCATCAGAGTTAGAAAAGATACATGATGTGTTTCACGTGTCTATGTTACGACGCTACCGATCAGACCCTTCACATGTAATTACCTCGTCAGAGATAGGGATTCATCCCGACATGACTTATGGTGAAGAACCAGTCAAGATTTTAGCTCGAGAAGTCAAGCAGCTAAGAAATAAAAGTATTTCTCTAGTGAAAGTATTGTGACATAGGCATGGGATAGAGGAAGCTACATAGGAACCAGAAAAGAGCAAGAGAAACTAGTACCCAAACCTATTTGTTGGTAAGATTTTCGAGGATGAAAATTCCTAAGGAGGGGAGAATTGTAACAGCCTGATTTAGGGCCTAGTCGAAATAGTGGTGTGAGGCCACGAATCCGAGGTAAATTTATGAGTTTTTAAGGTTTATTCCATGTTTGCATGCTAGTGTGAAAGTTTCATGAAGCAATTTTGTTAAATTGAGGTTGAATGGTCATTAGGACTAAATTGCAAAAGTTGCAAAATATGAGTTTCTAGAAGCTATTTGTATGAAATAGCTTTAGAATATTAATTAAAAGTCCTTAAATAGCAATTTTCCCAAATTATAATTTTTGGACAAAAATGGACATTAGTTAGTAAAATGTGAAAATTTTAAGAGAAGGGTATTTTGGTCATTTATTAATTAAATGATAAAATTCTCATTATCTTCTTCCTTGGTTCTGAAAATTTGAAGAACTCCATAGCTAGGTTTTGTTCATTTTTCAAGCTTGCTAGTAAGTTCATCTTAGCCTCGTTTTTAATATTCTTCATATTTTTGAAATTCTCGTATTATGAATTAGCTATTTTTACCTATAAAATTAGCTAAGATGCATGTTCAAAAATCTACCCATGAATGATATACTTGTAAAATGATGTTTTATGAAAGATTATGAGAGTTTGATATTAGATAAACATATTTTCCTAAGTGAATTTCATGAAAAAGTTAGTATGGATTAATTTGTAATAGTTATGAAATTTGTCATTCATGATAGAAATATTGAGAATTGATGATTGTTATAGTAGAGAAAATGAATCAGCTAAGCATGACGTTTAAGAAAGTTGAATGAAAATCACTTTACGAGCCTTGGGGTAAAAGAGTAATTATGAGAAAGTTTAAGGGAAAAATGGTAATTTTGCCATAGTATGATTTATGAGTCCATCTAGTTATTACGAGTAGTAAATGAGTTAAATTATTATTATAGATAAGGAGAAATGAAGCCCAGATTGAAATTGAGGCAAGAAGAAAGTCGAGGACTAAATTGCATATCTACGTACATTTTGTATATTGAGGTAAGTTTGTATGATTTCTAAGCTTTATGATTTACATCATTGAAATGCTTAATGTAATGTATAATAGTATCATGAAAATGTTTAATGTTATGTTAAACAAAGAAATCAATGAGATTAAGCATGAGAAAGTCCTGATTGAAGATGAATTACCTAGGATACTCATCTACCACATGAAATGAGAAAGTCCGTATAAGACCAAGCCAAGGCATGGCATCGGCAATCAAGCAAGTTATCATGTAAGACCAAGACAAGTCTTGGCTTTGAAGAGTTATTATGAGATGAAGACCCTTATAAGCCCAAGCCAAGGCATGGCATTGGTGAGTCTCCAAGCAAAGATGTCAAGTAAGTCCAAGAAAAGTCTTGGCATTGAAAAGCTAGCAAGAGATAAAGATCCCATGTAAATCCAAGACAAAGCATGGGATTGGTGAGAACAAGGAAGATTTCATGTAAGACCAAGCCAAGGCTAGGCGTTGATCAGTTCATGAGCAAAGATACCAAGTAAGACCATGCCAAGACATGGCAATGGTAAGTTCCCAAGGGAACACACGAGAAAGACTTTGTATAAGTCCATGTCAAGACATGGCCTCGACACCAAGATGAGAAATTCCATGTAAGACCGTATCTAGGATATGGCTTTGGCATCAAGTCATATCTGGGTCGAGATATAGTATCCTCGGTTATTCACAGAAATTCATCGGGCAAACGAGTAAAGCTCAAATGAGATAATAAGAAATCTAAATAAGTAAAGCTACTGTTAAGTTGGAAATGAGTATTGCCATGTTATGAATGATGAATGAGAGATTATGATTTTCATGTTAAAGTATACTGATCAATGTGATCAAGTGATACAAGTTCCTTATTTATCTCACAAGTATGAGACTAGTAAGTATCATGAGATATGGAAGAATCGGTATGAGTAAGTAAGCTTTATAGCTGAAATTTATGATACCATTGTTTATGTCAAATGGTTTATATTAATCAAGCATGTTGCTATGTGTATTATATGCAAACTTACTAGGCTAAATGCTTACGTCCTTATTTCTTTCTTTCCATGTAGTCCAGCCAAGCTAATCTCGTGGATCACCGTCATCGGAGCTCGGAGCACACTATTAATCACTATTTTGGTATAGCTGAGTTGTTTATGTTAAGTATGGCATGTATAGAAAACACTTCATTTGAGTATATGTTTTAAGAAGGGCCAATGTATAGGCTATCAAGTTTATTATTCTTTTGTATATGGCTAAGTGATTGGCCAAAGTTGACTAAGCATGTATGTTCAATGTTATAAATGAAGCATGTAGTATTATTCATGAAAAATGTAGTAACTTGAGTTGTTGAATTGAGTATGAGATTGATCTTGATTTCAGGGTGGCAATTGATTTGGTAAATAACCTTCAAGTGCCCACACGGATAAGCACACGGGCATGTGTCTAGGCCGTGCGTACCTTGCACCTTTATAATTGAAGTCAGGATAGGCCATGAGCAAATCCCACAGCCGTTTGTTTAAGTCGTGTATGACACATGGTCAGAACATGGGCGTGTGCCCCAGGCCATGTGAAATATGTCAGTATATCAAGGTATAGCACACGATTTACGTCCACGGGCGTGACAAGGCCGTGTATAATTAGTTAGTGACGACCACGGGTGGAAGACATGGGCATGTGTTAGGGGTACACGGGTGTGTCCCAAGTCACATGGGCGTGTGACCCCCATTTTAAGGAAAAGTTTTCAGTTGAGTTCGAAAGTTTTCAGATAAGTGTTTAAGGCCTCGTAGGCCCATAAAAGGATGATTTGACTAAGCAAGAGAAGTTTTTAATTCGGAACAAAATTTTATAGCCCATAAGTATATTTTTTAAGTGAGTTCAAGCATGGTAATGTCTCGTATCCAGTCTTAGCATCGGGCTCGGGTATGGGGTGGTACATCATCCAACTTAAATCTACTTTCACCATCTCCTCAAAGACAATGACTTTTTACACCTCCTACTATATGAACCTCATCCATTATAATGATGTATCATGTGAAATGATATGTGAATTGTGCAAGTATACACGTTGAATAAAGTAATAAAGTGACAAGTGAGATCATCTCCACAGGGATCAGATTAGGTATAAGAGTGGTCAAGTTATTATAATGAATTGTGATTAATATTATGGAAAAACCAACTTAAGTATGCTGTGGTAATTTAAAATAGTAAGGATGTGTGTGAAATGTATACTGACTAATACTGGAAAATGCTGAGGCAAAGCAAGAGTGACAATGAAATTGCAATTATGAGAATAATTACTTGAATAATTTGTAAGCGAATATGTAAAAAACTAAGAATGCTATGGAAAAGATATTATGGAAAATGATAGAAGGTCTACGATGTTGATTCGGAAGGTTGGGATTACTAAGAATCTACACTTGCTTTCAGTAATGCCTCAGCAAAATCGTGCTTAAGCTACTGCTCAAAAGAGACCTACAATGGCTTCTTTTGTAATAGCCTGATTTTGGGTCTAGTCGGAATAGTGGTTTTGAGACCACAAAGCCGATGAAGAAAATTTCATTTTCATTATATTTTAATGGTCTATAATTTTATGGATCGATTTCGCGAAAATTTTGTTCGAAAATTTTGACGTTTGGGCACACAATTTAGTCAAAAAGACTAAATTGTAAAAAGTACAAAAGTTGAATTCTATATGTTAGAGGTGTCTAATTTCCATGAGATTTTAAATTTGATGTCCTCAAATGGTAATTAGACCATTGGTTAAGTTGGTGGAAAAAATGGACATGGTTAGGCATGTTTCCAAAGTTTTTCATTAAGGGCATTTTAGTAATTTGGTAATTAAATGAATTAAAAAGCCAAATTAAAAGCCAATTTTTGTACATCTTCTTCCTCATGGCCGAAACTTGCATGGAGAAGACATAGCTAGGGTTTTCCAAGCTTCCAAGCTCGATTGTAAGTCTGTTCTAGCCCCGTTTTTAATGATTTTTATGTTTTTGAAATCCTCGTAACATGATCTATCTATTTCTACCACTAATTTAAGACATGATCAAAGTCTAAAATTTTACCCATGATGGATATTTGTGTATTTTAATGTTTGATGGTAGAAAATGCATGATTATGGCTTGTTAAATGACTTTTACTAAGTGATTTTCGGTGAAAATGCCTAAAAGGACTTATTTGTAAAAGTTGTAAAATATGTAGTAAAAGTGTGTTTTAATGAAAATTTTGGGCTGTTATAGTTATGAAAATGGTTCGGCTAGGCTTGTATATTAAATAAATTGAATAGATTTCATTTTACGAGCCTAGGAACTAAATTGTAAAAATGTAAAACTTTAGGGGCAAAAATGTAATTTTTTCCATAACGTGATTTTGTGCTAATTTGAATTGTATAATGATTGAATAACTTAAATGGGATATTATAGAAAAAGAAAAATGAGGTTTGGACATAGAATTGGGGAAAATGAGTATTTGACGATTTAGTCCTTTTCGCCAATTTTTATGTCGAGGTCAGTTTGTATGTAAGTAATGCAACGTTATAATTATATTTGTAATGCTTTGTTATTGCATGAATTGTATGATTGACTCTATGGATGAAATTGACGAAGTTTCGACAAGTGAGTAAATCCCGATTGAACCTTGGGAATAGCTAGGATACAAATGTGATGACATTAGGGTCACTAAGAATACGTGTAAGACGATATCTGGGATATGGCATCGATATGAGATTTCATGTAAGACCATATTTGGGATATGGCATAAATGTGAGACTTCGTGTAATACCATATCTGGGATATGGCATCAATGTGAGATTTCGTGTAAAACCATAGCTAGGCTATTGGCATCGATACAAGATTACATGTAAGACCATATTTGGGATATGGCATTGGTATAGTACTGTGTGTACGAGATTCCTTAGTATCCTTTAGTATTCCAAACAGTTCAATGGAAAATTCAATGGGCATGTCAAAGAAGAGAAAAGTATGTAAATATTACGAATTGGTACAGGTATGTACGTAAAGTTTATATACATTGACTTCAGGAAATTGTGAGTTCATGATTTCCACGAGAATGATTTTTTGAAAACATTGTGATTATTGGTCTATACTTGTGATGTATGAAATACATGATAAATTCTATTGATGATTATGTGATTGGCTTTCGGGCCAAATTGAGTTAAGATACAGCATGTTATATTCATGCAAATTGTGATTTGTCAGGATATGTGAAAAAGGAAAGATTGGCATAATTACCAATTAAAATGGTTATGAAAGTATGTGAAGATAAAAGTTTAGGAAATTGAGTGATGTTAAAGTATATACTTGAAATGTAAATACTGATAATTAATATGCATGTTTATTATGTGGTTTGAAATGATTTGTTAATTGTTGTAATATGTTACAACAGAAAGATTACGGTTGTTGGGCTAATGCCAGAATATGTCAAATTATGCTTCTAAGTTGATAGAGCAAACATTTTAACGAAATAAAATTATAACCATGAGATTATGGTAGATTATAAAATTTGTGTTCATATTGTTAAACATGATAAACACTTGGTAAGATGTGATTGAGTTAGTTATACTTATGAGACTTAAATGACATTTGTATGGATTTACATTATGTTGATAGTATGATATATGTATGGTTGAAGTTGCTTATTATTTACATATGAACTTACTAAGCTATATACATAGCTTACCCCCTTCCTTTCCTATGTCTTATAGGGTTATTAACCTAGCTCGGGTTAGAGATTGCCGGAGACCCTATCATACTATCAAGCTATCATTTTGGGTATAAGTGAATTCAAGTATTTTAAGTCTATGGCATGTATAGGGACTATGTCAATTGGTTATGCGTGTCATTATTAATTTGGTTATATGTGTTAGCTTGTAATTGCTGATGCTTCATCTTATATATGTAGCCATGAATGATGGCTTATGTTGATCATAGGTTTATTCATATGATAATGCCCTCTTGTGAATGTGAAATTAGTATGTTTTTAACGGGCTAAGTACGATGTTAAAAGCATGATAAATGATGGTATAAGAATGACATGTTGTAACACCCCATACCCGAATTCGAGGCTAGTACCAGATATGAGATATTACTATGCTTGACTTTTCTTAAACATGTACTTACGAGCTGTAAAAATTTTGTTCCGAATTAAAAACTTCTTTTTCTTAGTCAGGTCATACGTTTCATGGGCCTATGAGGCCTCAGACTTACGTCCTGTAACTTTTAGAACTCATCTGGAAACTTTCTCTCGAAACAGGGGTCGCACACCCATGTGACTTGGGACACGCCCGTGTACCATTATTACATGCCCGTGCCTACCACCCGTGGTTGACATTGACTAAACACACACGACCTTGACACGCCCGTGGACTCAGACAGTGTGCTATACCCTGATATACTGACTTGTTCACACGCTTGGGGCACATGCCCGTATTCTAACCGTGTCTCACCCACGATCTACAAAACGACCGTGGATTTTGCCCGTGGTCTATCCCGACTTAATACACTAAGGTGCAGGGTACGCACGGCCTCGACACATGCCCGTATGTCTACCATTGTGGTCGCATGAAGGCTATTTTCCAAGCCAATTATCACTATAATTTGCATACATTCGTTCATCATCACATAACTTCTAGTAATATCAATAAAATTTTTGATTTAAAGACATTTACTCATAAGGGAAATAAAGTCTTCAACCCATACACTAAGGGAACTAATTCCCATATAATTACAACTAACTTAAGCCATCATTTATGGCTATATACAACCAAACTCTAAGTTCTCTTAGGCCAACACAATTTGGCTACATCAATTAGAACTCAATCAACTTTAAAAAGAATCCCTATACATGCCATGGCTCATAAGAAATTGAAACACCTTACCAAGCGATTATGTGATAGTGTGAAAACTTCTCCGGCAGCCTCCAACCCGAGCTAGTTAAAAATAACCTATAAGAGATGGGAAAAGAAAAGGAGTAATCAATATGCTTAGTAAGTTCATCTATATATAACTGACAATTTCTAATATTCATTGAATATCCATGACTACAAGGTATTATAATGAATTTTCTCATAAACTCATGGTTACTTACCCAACCACTTTTGAAGCTTACTCATTCTATCTCTTACCACATTCTTACCATGCCACAAGCCAATTGCTCATTTAATTAGCATACATTCCTGCACTGATCACCACATGATCATATAAGACAACATATGTAACACCCCAAACCCGGTCTATGCATTGAGACTAGATTTGGTTTGTTACATGAATCGAGCTATCTTAAAATCTTCAATAAGTTGAAAACTACAATATTATTTTTAATTACGGGTTTAATAAAAATCGAAGAGTATTTTAATTTGATGAATATTAGAAAACATTAGTTGAAAAAACATTATTAACATTGTATTATCAAAACCCTTAGGTAATTTGTTTAAGAGTTAATAATAAAATATTTATAAAGGAATTTCATATATTTGAAAACCCAAATTTATTTTATTAAAACATCATATAATCATAGCCCATATTTAAAAGTCCAAAATATAGTTTAAAACCAAACACACATAAAATCCATAAATTATTTATAGAGGCCCTTATTACATTAACCTAAAATAGTAAAATACTTATTAAAAAGTTCGAGTTTAATAAACCCATGTTTTGCAAGATGGCCTCCACGAAGTCATCCCCTACCAAGTCCACATCAATTTCCATTACCTGAGACGGAAAAATTTAAGGGGGTGAGTTACTTAGAACTCAGTGTATAACTCACTTACTTTGTTCACTGGGCCAGATTTTCAAATTATGGATTTGGGCCTTGAGCCCTTAAGCAGAATTAACACATAATTAATAACAGCATAATGAATACATAATTAATAACATGCATGTAAAAATGAATTTTTCCTCCCAAACCTAATTCCATCCGCTACACACCCTCGCATTCAACCACCGTGGGGATCAAGTCAACCCACCCCGCCATCACATCGTAGGCTTTAAGCATTTTATAATTAGCCATCGAACTAGTGACAAAAACTAGAGGCATTGAGCCAATTATTATTTTGTCAGCCACCGAACTAGAGGCAAAAGCCATTTATAACTTTTGTGGCGAGCCACCAACTAGAGGCAAAAAGCCATAATTTTGGCGAGCCCATCTTCATCATTTCCCAACCCATGCAATATGTATGCAATAGTAAACTATGGTCATACAAAATTTTATTAAAAGGCCCATTAACAAGAGTTAATATTTCCAAATTAAGGCCCCCAGGGCGATTATGCGATAGTGTGTCAACATTACATATAAAACTTCTTTGGCGAAATTTACAGTTGAAAGAAGGGTATTGTTGTCGAATGCATCCTCGTTCCGTAGCTTCCTCCACTCGTGATTCGCCATAGAACTTTGACCAACGCACGGTTTTCTTTCTTCCTCCAACCCGAGCTAGTTAAAATAACCTATAAGAGATGGGAAAAGAAAAGGAGTAATCAATATGCTTAGTAAGTTCATCTATATATAATCGACAATTTCTAATATTCATTGAATATCCATGACTACAAGGTATTATAATGAATTTTCTCATAAACTCATGGTTACTTACCCAACCACTTTTGAAGCTTACTCATTCTATCTCTTACCACATTCTTACCATGCCACAAGCCAATTGCTCATTTAATTAGCATACATTCGACGCATTACGAGGATGATATTCGATCACCACATGATCATATAAGACAACATATCAGCGTCTATAGCATTTTCAATGAGTCACTTAAATCAAACTACTAATGGTTCCCCACGGAGACACACTCAAAGGTTCATCCACAGATAACTCTTTGGCATCCAAAGCACTGCTCCATATCCTTTCGAACCAACTTCTGCCTTTAATGCGAGATACCAATTTGCCAAGTAGTTCCTTCGCTCACTAATCATTATGACTTCCTTATCATCCGAGGTTCTTAAGTTCCATCAAGTTTGCTAAGAATACCTCTTCTTGAATTTTCAAGGGTCCGATTATCTAAAGGACTAATTCTTGTCATCCCACTATCGGTAATTTTAGGTTCTAAATTCAGTTTCCGGATATGGTGCTAGCAACATATGAGTGGGTAGAACCAATATCTATTAAGGCAATAACAGTACATCAAAATGAGAACGTGCAGTTATCACATCACGTGCATTCTTATGCTCATGGCGTCTACTTGCATAGACCGATCCAGCCGTCTTGCATCACGCATTTCCTCTAGGACCATTGCCTCGACCGGTGCACCTTGACCACGACCAACCCCATTACCACTGACACGGTCCACGACCTCTCGGTGGGCTGTGCTCGGCCGTTGTGCATCATTATTACAAACTTCTTGAGTCGTATCCATACGTCAAGGGCGTTTTCCTCAACACTCTCCAAATGTCTTTTCCACACTCAGCAATCTAAACTTCGATTATTTACTACGGTGTTCTACCTTGGCTGGTTCATCATTCGAGGTCTCTTGGAATCTCTTTGAAGAACGATTGTGTCTCTCTCTTGTTTGAAATCTTTCTCGGTTCTACTGCTTAATTCTTAGCCTCTTACTATTTTGGCCTTCTCCACAAGAGTTGAAAATTTCTAACTGAGTCCATCCTCGGCGTACACATCGTTCATGATCTGTTGCTACAATTGTCCGGGCATAGCGGCTCGACGTAAAACTTCGACTTCATATCTTGCCCGCGGTCTTACTTCATTGGACAAGATTCAAAATTCTTTCCTTGAGCGTCTACATAACTCATTCCAACGTATTTTCCTTGGAAGGCGGCTTTAAAGAATTCCCAATTAATCTCACGACTTGGTGCCTTCACGAGCGTGAGCTACCAGCGTCGCCTCATCTCTTAACAAGGATACAGCTCCTCTCGGTTTTGCTCAACGATTGCATTCCATATCATCCATAATCCGTTCCTGACTTGAGAGCCAAGATTCACCACATTGAACTGGGTTACGAGGTCATCCCGACCCATCCACATCAATTTCCATTACAGAGACGGAAAAATTTAAGGGGTGAGTTACTTAGAACTCGGTGTATAACTCTTACTTTGTTCACTCGGCGATTTTCAAATTATGGATTTGGGCCTTGAGCCTAAGCGAAATTAACACATAATTAATAACATGCATGTAAAAATGAATTTTCCCTCCCAAACCTAATTCCATCCGCTACACACCCCTACCAACCATCACACTGTGGGGATCAAGTCAACCCACCCCGCCATCACACCAATCGTGAGCTTTAAGCCATTTTATAATTGTGGCGAGCCACGAACTAGATTGTGACAAAGTCACCGAACTAGAGGCATTGAGCCAATTATTATTTTGTGGCGAACCAAGAACTAAAACAAATAGCCATTTATAACTTTGAGTGAGCCACCAAACTAGAAGCAAAAGCCATAATTTTGTGAAGAGAACCTAGAACTAGATTTTGGCAATAGGCCTTCTTCTCTTCATCATTTCCCAACCCATGCAATATGTATGCAATAGTAAACTATGGTCATACAAAAATTTTATTACTTTATTAAGGCCCATAAATAACATTTTGGCCTAATTAACTATTATCAACTAGGGCCCAAATTTACGATCTAGAGTTCGGCCCATTTATATCTAACAAGTATTTTAGTCCGTTTAACAATTTAATAGAGTTTACGACCCATTTATCGATCTAGCGAGGATTTCGCCCAATTTATAATCAAGCAGATTTCGTAGATTATCAATCTAGCGAGTTTTCAACCCATTTATCGACCTAGTAGGAGTTCATTTAATTACAATCAACAGATTTCACCGATTATCAATCTAATGAGTTTTGCCCAATTATCGATCTAGAGATTTCGCCCAATTATCAATCTAGCGAGCTTTTAGGCCCATTTAACGATCTAGCATATTTCTACCCCATTTTCTGAAACATACAATTTACATATTAACAAGTAATTTCTAGGGCATTTTCGTAAATTTTCATGATTTTAGTCGTTTTCATGTATTTTCATCGAAATATCGGTTTTCGTTTCATCATAGATCTAGTCGTTTTACGATTTTACTTCAAAAATTGATATCCAACGAGAAAAGTGTGAAGTTACACACTCGATCACAAAGTACTAATCCTTCGCTCCTTGACACCTAAAACATATTTCGATCCGTTAGAACACTATTTTGTATAAAAATTACATTATCGATATTAGATCCAAAACCTTACCCTCTTGATTTTGAATCACTTGATTTTCAATTTCTCCTCGTTTATTGGTTCGTTAGTGCGAGAATCCACTAACGTACAAAGGCTCGGAGTTCTTACTACTTCAAATAGTTGACTTCCTTGAAGATGGTCCACAACCCGGTGGAAAATCACGAATTGTCGAAACGCTTCTTCGTTTAAATGGGGATTTGGATCCGCCCTCTTAATATGACTAAACACCGCCTTTTCTTCCCTATTTTGAAAGTCTTCAAGATCAAAAGAACTTTAATCCAATCTAAAATAATATCGAAATAATACTAAAGGTTTTAAGGATGTGATTTCCTTACCACAATAAATCGATTCCAACGTTTCTCGATTCTCTCGAACACTTGAGTTCGATCTTTCGTTATTGCACTATATTATAACGAATAAAAGCGTTAATAGAGCGAATGTTTATTTCGATCCAAATGGTCCTTCATGACACCATCAATATTCGGCCATATCACTATTAACTAATCGAAAGCGAAAAGAATTCCTTACCTATTTTCCATGGTTGAAAAGAAAGGATTGAGAATGGTGTTTGTGATGGATGAAGATTTACTATGTATGATCAAAGAAAGAAAGAGAAGGTTGACTATGGGCACTTTAGCATTGACCATGAGAGTGTAAATGGAGAAAATTTCGATTGAAA
This sequence comes from Gossypium rotundifolium, assembly GCA_025506655.1. Taxonomy (NCBI): domain Eukaryota; kingdom Viridiplantae; phylum Streptophyta; class Magnoliopsida; order Malvales; family Malvaceae; genus Gossypium; species Gossypium rotundifolium. Next base: position 63,857,504 of record CP106732.1, on the reverse strand, counting down.
AGAAATAAAAATAAGAGAAAAGATGGTGATGATGTTATTTTGGTTTTCAAAAGAAGAGAAGAAAAAGATGGTTTTAGGAGCTAGGTACATTAAGAATGGTAAAAGAAAAGAAAAGAATGGTTTTTGGTATAGGTGATTTGGCACTCAAAGAAAAGGCACAAAACAAATGCTAAAGCAATAAGCAAAAATGACCAAATGGTCAAAAGATTAGAGCTTTACCAAGGTTCAATTTCGACCAAAGGAAAAAGTTGAGAAGAGGAATGCAAAATTTTGCACAAAGTTGCTTGGAATGACCAAAAAAACTTCAATTCTTAGCCAAACTATCACCAAAATTCGGCTCCCTATAGTCCATAACTTTTCCTTGATATGGGCCCCATATCTTCATACCTTTCCTTAAATTCTTGAGTTAACAATTTCCTTAATCCTTTGATATACTAACCAAAATATCATGGTCAACACTTACCATATATGCACTTGGACGACACTTGGAAAATTAAAAATAAAATTCATCTAGATGCTAAACAAGGGATTGAACCTCTCCCCATACTACAATTCATGCGTACTCAACTTATGTCACTCATTAACACTTAATTTAAAGTAATTAGTAATGACACTCTCTCTTCAATAAATTCACAAATAAAAAATTATTCTTTGCCCAAATTATGCTATACTCTTCTTGAGGGCTTCAACAAACACGAAAATAAGAGTAAGAAATTTTCCTTTAAAATCTAAACACCAAATCAAGCAATATATAAATACTGGATTTTTAGGGTGTTACAACATACCTCAACACTCATCAAATGCACTTTAATACATGTTACCACTTAAATATAGTATACCAATCATACTATCGAAAAGAAAGCAGTATCCCTAGTCAAATATCAAGACATTTAGTAATACTTCACAAATAAAATCATTAACAACTAGTGACTCATTACTCATTGAATCATTCACCATCAAAGACTAAATAAGCATACAGTAATAATCAGTTTTTTTTTTTAAACGCATACATCATTATGTATTTCAGAAATTTCTCATTTCATTATCACTTAAGATCATACCATTCGTATATGTAACCATTTTGCATTATAACATAACATGTACATAAATCTCAACCGATTCATCAATTCACATTTTCATTCATCCCATTCGGCAATGACCATTACTTACGTACATATATATATACTTATGTAATTATAACCACATAATCATACCTTAAAACTCATTTCACATAACCGAATATAGTTAGCATTCAAATGTAAACCTAAACTCCAACCAAGATCAATTCATAACCTAGTATTTTATTTATGCATTTAACATACAATACATGCAAATAATGATACCTATGTTCATTCAATTCTTAAATATAAGATATGCATGAATCAAACATAATTTACATTCATTTATGCGTACCATAGGTACTCTTTATCAAGTATAAAATTTTACTCTAAATGCTTACCACAAAGCTATACATATTTAAGCATTATCAAATGACATTACGGTATAAACATATATACATTTTACCATGCTTAAACAAGTCAACTAAAACAAAATAAGATAGCTATTTGAGCATGGTATCCTTGTACATTCACATTTACTCCTTTATACCTAAGTGCATATCCCAATATTACATCATATATATATGTCATATGATCATTTTCTGTGTATGATTTAAAGCATGACCTAGATCACATATCTAATGGTATTTTAATGCAAGCTACCATATCAAATATGAAACTTAAACTTAACCAAAAGCAACAGCCTTATTTGCAAGGCCATATTTATATTCTGAACCGACATCATTCATCATTTATCAAAACAAAGCCTATACATGCCTTTGATTCAAAAGTTTACAAAACATAACTATACCAAAGAGAGTGATAGTGTGGTCGACTGTCTTGATGATCCCCTGAGCCCGTGGTTGAATTATTGATCTATAAAATAGAGCACAAACATAAACAGAGTAAGCTCACTGGCTTAGTAAGTCTTAAGCAGCTTTACTACTCAACTAGGTATTCAATTAGATTGAATAGAATAACATTATCAACATTTATGAACCGACAAAACACATATATACTACCATGGCCGATTATCAATGTTCACACCTAGTGAAATAATATTCAACATATACTTAAAATAAGAAACTTATCAATGGTACCCAGATTGCTAATCAATACATATATATTTTCTCTTCAACCGAATAATACTTTCTGGGTACATTTAAAATAAGGTACATAATTAAATATATATATATATATACATTTATCTATATGTATAGCTCATGGCCGAACCTATATAGGTATAATTTCTCATATCAATATAATAAACTCAAGTAAGCAAGTAAACATATCAACTCAATGTCTTTTCTAATCACATATCTTAAGTCTAGAATATATATAAACACATTTCTATCAACTTGATTATTCAAGAAGCATCACATATATCATAAACTTGATTCGATACATATCTTTTGGTGAACACTATAGTAATAAACCTTGGCTTATTGGTTATCGTCATAACTAGACCATTTCATTCATAAGCATAAGCTCGCATTAAAATCATTGGTATAAAACTACTAGACCAAAGGTTCGAGATTTAAACAAAGCACGAAGCACCTTTAGGCAATAAAGCCGAAATAAATCAAACACGAAGCACGTTGAGCATTAGAGCGAAATAAATCAATGCAGACGAAGCACGCTGAGCATCAAAGCCGATATGTAACAAGCACAAAGCACGCTGAGCATCAAAGCAGATAAATAACAGGCATGAGGCACGCTAGGCTTAAAGCTCGATAAATAACACCAAGACGAGGCTGCTGGGCTTAAAGCAGATAAATAACAAAGCACGAGGCACGCTGGGCTTAAAGCCCGATTATCAACCCAATCAACATTCCCATACACATTACTTAATGCTACAATCACATCCATCTCAGTATACTTTATTTTACAATTTCATGTTAAACCGAACATAATTATCCACATCACATTCAACAGATAAATTTACCACAATTTCATACCCCACATTCGTCCTATATATATTTTCATGCCTTAAACACCAAACTTTATCATGTACTACTTTCGTAAATAATTTCTCGATATAATTTTGCTTAAGGATTTACCTCGGTTGTCGATAGACCGTGCAAATCGGCTATTCGAGAACCTTCGTCTTTCCACGATCTAAATCCGTTTTTCTTTGCTCTTGATCTAAAACACATTAAAATTTAGCTCATTCAAGCACAATTCATCTCAATTTAATCCAAAAAACACTTAAATAGACAAATTACCATTTTGCCCCTAATGTTTCCTATTTTTACAAATTAGTCCTATTTACACAAAACACAAAATATACGAAATCTCCCAACACTATAGTTAGGCCGAATCCTCTACATAGCTATCTAAGTTCATGCATTTCATTTATTTTGCATTTTAACCCCTCACAAATTTATTTTCTTAATTTAGCCTATTTATTCCAAATCACCAAAATTTTCAATACAAAACTTGTAAATCTTTAACATATAGTTAATCTAAAACCATCAAATATCAAAACCATATAAGCATGTTAATGGCGAATCCTATATACATAATATTTTCAAAAATTTAGGCATGGGTCGGGTAATATCTGAAGCAACGATCTCAAAAGCGTAAAAATTTTCAAAAACTAAACAAAGTACATACCGATTTAAGCCTCCCTAATGCAAAACCTTAAGCTCAAACAATGGTGTTTTCTCTTCTTACATTCGGCTATGAGAGAATAAAGATGATGGTGGCTTTATTTTATGTTTTTTAATATATATATACATTAACATTATTATAATATACTAACATAACCTTATAATAAAAATTAAACTAACATATATTTTGTAGTTGGTGTGGCCCATTGCCGTTCCTTATCATAGTTTATGGGCTAATTGCCCTTTAGGACACCCACTTAAAAAGCCACAATCAAATTAGTACTTTTCACTTTAGTACGCAACTTTTACGCTTTTCTCGATTAAATCCTTTTCATCAAATTAAGCACTTAAACGATAAAATTTTCTCTGAAATTTTCCCACACATTAATCCACATATAATAAACACAGAATATAATATTAAAATATTTATCAGGTTCAAATTCGTGGTCCCGAAACCACCGTTCCGATTAGGGTCAAATTCGATCTGTTACAACTCCTCATACGTCATATCAGGTTGTATCTCAATCTCAGACGGAGCAATCACATGTGAGATCTGATCTGTATCTACGGAGCATACAAATGTGAAATACATCGTGTATCTTTTCTAATTCGAGAGGGTAGCCTCAACCTATAAGCAACAGCCCAACACGTTCAATGATTTCATCTTTGTCCAATGAACCTCGGGCTCAACTTGCCTTCCGGCCAAAGCGGATTACTTTCTTCCACGGAGAAACATTTAAAATACTCGATCTCAACACGAAATTCAATGTCTTTACATTTCAAATCGGCATAAGACTTTTGACGATCCGAGCGACTTTCAAATTGTCTCGATAATAGCTACTTTCATTCGGTTTCTTTAATCAAATCAACCCGTGTATCTTATTTTTCTTGAGCTCGATCCAAAGTATAATGGTGTTCGACACTTTCGCTTTGTACAAGGCTTCATAAGCGCCATCTTGATACTAGATTGAAAGCTTATTATAAGCAAATTCAATCAAAGGTAGGTATCGTTCCCACGTACCTTCAAACTCGAGAACGCAACATCTCAACATGTCCTCAAGTATCGAATAGTTCGCTCGGTGGCCGTCATGTCTGCGGATGAAAAGTCGTACTAAAATGTAGTTTAGTACCTAAGGCATCTTGCAACTTCTTCCAAAACCGCGATGTAAATCTCGGTCTCTCATCGAAACAATGGAACTCGGTACACCATGCAATCTCACAATTTGCGATACATACAATTCAACAAGTTTATCGAGTGAAAAGTGCATGCGAACCGGCACAAAATGAGTGATTTAGTCGATCTATCAACTATAACCAGACGGCATCTTTCTTACTCGGTGTCATAGGAAGACCGGATACAAAATCCATTGTAATTCTATCCCATTTCCATTCGGTATCATGATTGGTGAAGTAATCCAGATGGCACTTGATGTTCACTTTTACTTGCGACAAATTAAGCATTTGAAACAAATTCGAGATATATCCCGTTTCATGCCCGACCACCAATAGAAGCGTTTCAAATCATTATACATCTTTGTGCTACCGGATGAATTGATAATCGACCACTATGGGCCTCACTCAGAATCACCTATATCAAATCTGAGTTTTTCGGGACACACATTCGGCTTTTAAAATTCAAACAATCATTTGCATCAATCTGAAAATCTGACTCTGCACCTTTTTCACCTTTGAATTTGTCTAGCAATCAAATTCTTGTCAACTTTCATGCATCACAAATTTGCTTTGAATAAACATCGGTCTTGCTTGTAACTCGCTATGATCGAACCATCACCAGACATAGCTATCTGTGCGTTCATGGCACGAAGAGCAAACAATGATTTTTGACTTAACGCGTCTGCAACAACGTTAGCTTTTCCCAGATGGTAGTCAATCACCAACTCATAGTCTTTCAACAATTCTAACCATTTGCGTTGTCTCAAATTTAGATCCTTCTGAGTCATTAAATACTTTAGACTTTTATGATCTGAATAAATGTGACATTTCTCGCCAAATAAATAGTGACGCCAAATTTTCAATGCGAAAAAATGGGCGCAAGTTCTAAGTCATCGTCGGGTAATTTCTCTCATGCGGCTTCAATTGTCTTGAAGCGTAGGCTACAACTTTGCCTTCTGCATCAAAACGCAGCCCAAACCATTTAAAGAAGCATCGGAATAAACAACAAATTCTTTACCCGATTCAAAGTGAACTAACTTTGGAGCTTCTATCAAAAGAGCTTTCGGTGATGAAAACTTTTCGACACTTTTCGACCACTCGAACACGACATCTTTACGTAATAACTTTGTCAACGGGTAGCTATCATAGAAATCTTTCACAAATCGTCGATAGTAACCCGCAAGTCGTAAAACTTCAAATCTCAAAAGCAGTTTTCGGTGGCTTCCAATCAAGTATAGCCGATATTTTGTTCGGATCAACTCGAATGCCTGATGCTGAAACAACATGTCCCAAAAAGCTGACCTCTTTCATCCATAACTCACACTTACTAAACTTCGTATACAACTGCTGATTTTGCAAAGTTTGTAGCACTAATCTCAAATGCTCAGCATGCTCAATTTCATCTTTGGAGTAAATCAATATATCATCAATAAACACTACCACAAATCGATCCAAAAACTGTCTAAAAACCCGATTCATCAAATCCATAAAAAGCAAGAGTGCGTTAGTAAGCCCAAAAGACATAACCAAAAACTCAAAATGTCCGTACCTCGTCCAAATGCAGTCTTTGGCACATCTGTATCTCTGACTCGCAACTGATAATAACCCGATCTCAAATCTATCTTCGAAAATACTGAAGCCCCTTTCAACTGATCAAACAAATCATCAATCCGAGGTAACGGGTACTTATTCTTTATAGTTACCTTATTCAGTTGCCGATAATCAATACACATTCGCATCGTTCCATCTTTCTTTCTCGCAAAAGAACTAGTGCACCCCAAGGAGAGAAACTTGGTCGCATAAAGCCCCTATCTGTTAACTCTTGCAAGCGTGCTTTCAACTCTTTTAGCTCAAGAGGGCCATCCGATATGGAGCTATTGAGATCGAGTCGTTCGGAGCTAATTCAATGCCAAACTCAATCTCTCGTCTTGGGGTAAACCCGGTAGTTCTTCAGAAACACATCCAGTATTCACATACAATCAGTGCAGATTCATTCATTTCTCGGACAATTTATTATCCGATTACATAAGCCAAATAAGCTTCACACTCTTTTCTCACATACTTTCGGGCTAACATCAAGGATATAAGCAGAGGAAACCCACCTAAATCCTTGGATTCAATTCTAATGATCTCACCGTTACGGTGTCTCAAATCAATAAGCTTTCTTTTGCAATTCACCTTTGCATCATGCGAAGTTAACGGTCCATTCCCAAAATTATATCAAACTCATCGAAGGCAACAACATTAAATCGATTGGGAAGCAAAAATCCGAATCATCAATGGGCAAATTTTACACACTTTATTAACAAACACATCTACCCAAAGGGTTGGATCGCTGAATCACAAATTGATGAGACTCAATGGCGAGTCTTCTTGAATACCGTAGTTTCACATACATATGAATGGGTCGAACCGGGATCAATCAATGCAATCACGGTAGTATCATAAAGGGTGAAAGTACCGATAATGACATCCGAAGAAGCAGCATCCTCTCTAGCTCGAGTAACATAAGCTCTAGCTGGAGCTCTAGCCTCAGATCGAACTGCCGTGTTCTTCGTCCCTCTCTGACTACCACCTACATTGCGGAATGCAGGTGGTCGCCCGTGTTGATGCCTTCGCTCGGTCTAGAGTTCTGCGTCGTATTCTGTTCAGCTAACATCGGGCACTCTCGAATAAAATGGTCTGAGGATCCACATTTAAAGCAGGACCGATCACGAACTCTACAACTCCCAGAATGCCATTTTCCACAATGTTTGCATTCAACTCGATTCTGTGGAACGTTATCAACACTGGCCATCGAGGTAGCTCGGGAGCTCACTGGAGGTCGATCACGTCTAGGTGAATCCGAAGTAGCTTTATGTCGGCTGAAGTCATCTCTAAACTTTTTAGATATGGAATGGAAATTCTTACCCGACGGTCTTTTACGAGTGTCTCTAGCTTCTGTTTCGGCCTTTCTTTTCTCCTTCCCAAGCTCTTCAGCCTTACAAGCTCGTTCGACTAATGTCACAAACTCTTTGATTTCAAGAATGCCAACAAGCAACTTTAAATCTTCATTCAAACCATCTTCAAACCTTTTGTACATAATGGCTTGATTGATACACACTCCGAGCATCTGGCTCGATCGACAAATTTTCGCTCATATTGATCACGGTCATTTTCCCTATTTCAATTCAAGAAATTCTTTTCGTTTCGGTCGATGAACCTCTGACTGATATATTTCTTGCGGAATTCATTCTGGAAGAAATCCCATGTCACTTTTCTCTTGGAACCACTGATACTAGTGTATTCCACCGGTGATAAGCGGTGTCAAGTAAAGATATAGCATATTTCAAACATTAAATGCAGGTGCGAGGATAGCTCATCAAGTACCGAATAGTGTTATCAAGCCACATTTCAGCTCTCTCTGCATCATCATTATCATTAGCCTTGAATTCCTCAGCCCTAAATTTCCTAATTTTATCAACGGGAGGCCTACTAGATCTCATTGGATCTATCATCGGGGGTGCTGAAGGTACCGGAGTTGGATTATTCGGGGGTGGAGGTTGTTGTACAGCCGGATTATTCTAAACAAATTGGGTAAACCATTCATTCATCATTTGGTAGAAGGCTTGTTTAGCCTCTCCCTCGTGGTTACCCGTAACTGGTTGAGAGTCTAATGGCGCTGATCCATGTGCGAGACCAGGCGCAACACTCTCCACATCATCATTCTGACTCTATCGGGATCGGAATCCATTTACTATATAAAATACAATTGAAATTGTCGAAGTCACCACACTATCACATATAAAATTCAAAGTATAGCTAGACTTTTACGTTACTACGATAGTCCTAGAATCGACTTAACCGTAGCTCGATACCAATAAAATGTAACACCCCTAGCCCTATCCGTTGCGGAGTAGGGTTACGAGGTATTACCCGCCTCAACACTCATCAAATGCACTTTAATACATGTTACCACTTAAATATAGTATACCAATCATACTATCGAAAAGAAAGCAGTATCCCTAGTCAAATATCAAGACATTTAGTAATACTTCACAAATAAAATCATTAACAACTAGTGATTCATTACTCATTGAATCATTCACAATCAAAGACTAAATAAGCATACAGTAATAATCAATTTACTTTTTTTTTAAACGCATACATCATTATGTATTTCAGAAATTTCTCATTTCATTATCACTTAAGATCATACCACTCGTATATGTAACCATTTTGCATTATAACATAACATGCACATAAATCTCAACCGATTCATCAATTCACATTTCATTCATCCCATTCGCAATGACCATTACTTACGTACATATATATATACTTATGTAATTATAACCACATAATCATACCTTAAAACTCATTTCACATAACCGAATATAGTTAGCATTCAAATGTAAACCTAAACTCCAACCAAGATCAATTCATAACCTAGTATTTTATTTATGCATTTAACATACAATACATGCAAATAATGATACCTATGTTCATTCAATTCTTAAATATATGATATGCATGAATCAAACATAATTTACATGCATTTATGCGTACCATAGGTACTCTTTATCAAGTATAAAATTTAACTCTAAATGCTTACCACAAAGCTATACATATTTAAGCATTATCAAATGACATTACAAGTATAAACATATATACATTTTACCATGCTTAAACAAGTCAACTAAAAAAAATAAGATAGCTATTTAGCATGGTATCCTTGTACATTCACATTTACTCCTTTATACCTAAGTGCATATCCCAATATTACATCATATATATATGTCATATGATCATTTTACGTGTATGATTTAAAGCATGACCTAGATCACATATCTAATGGTATTTTATGCAAGCTACCATATCAAATATGAAACTTAAACTTAACCAAAAGCAACGACCTTATTCGCAAGGCCATATTTATATTCTGAACCGACATCATTCATCATTTATCAAAACAAAGCCTATACATGCCTTTGATTCAAAAGTTTACAAAACATAACTATACCAAAGAGAGTGATAGTGTGGTCAACTGTCTTGATGATCCCCGAGCCCGTGGTTGAATTATTGATCTATAAAATAGAGCACAAACATAAGCGAGTAAGCTCAACGGCTTAGTAAGTCTTAAGCGACTTTACTACTCAACTAGGTATTCAATTAGATTGAATAGAATAACATTATCAACATTTATGAACCGACAAAACACATATATACTACCATGGCCGATTATCAATGTTCACACCTAGTGAAATAATATTCAACATATACTTAAAATATGAAACTTATCAATGGTACCCAGATTGCTAATCAATACATATATATTTTCTCTTCAACCGAATAATACTTTACGGGTACATTTAAAATAAGGTACATAATTAAATATATATATACATTTATCTATATGTATAGCTCATGGCGAACCTATATAGGTATAATTTCTCATATCAATATAATAAACTCAAGTAATCAAGTAAACATATCAACTCAATGTCTTTTCTAATCACATATCTTAAGTCTAGAATATATATAAACACATTTCTATCAACTTGATTATTCAAGAAGCATCACATATATCATAAACTTGATTCGATACATATCTTTTGGTGAACACTATAGTAATAAACCTTGGCTTATTAGGTTATCGTCATAACTAGACCATTTCATTCATAAGCATAAGCTCGCATTAAAATCATTGGTATAAAACTACTAGACCAAAGGTTAGAGATTTAAACAAAGACGAAGCACGCTGAGCAATAAAGCCGAAATAAATCAAGGCATGAAGCACGCTAGGCATTAGAGCTCGAAATAAATCACCGCAGAAGCACGCTAGGCATCAAAGCACGATATGTAACAAGCACAAAGCACGCTGAGCATCAAAGCCCGATAATAACACCGCACGAGGCAGATAAATAACACCCGACGAGGCACCGCTAGGCTTAAAGCCCAATAAATAACACCGCACGAGGCTCTGCTAGGCTTAAAGCCCGATTATCAACCCAATCAACATTCCCATACACATTACTTAATGCTACAATCACATCCATCTCGTATACGTTATTTTACAATTTCATGTTAAACCGAACATAATTATCCACATCACATTCAACAAATAAATTTACCACAATTTCATACCCCACATTCGGCCTATATATATTTTCATGCCTTAAACACCAAACTTTATCATGTACTACTTTCGTAAATAATTTCTCGATATAATTTTGCTTAAGGACTTACCTCGGTTGTCGATAGACCGTGCAAATTGACTATTCGAGAACCTTCGTCTTTCCCCAATCTAAATCCGTTTTTCTTTGCTCTTGATTTAAAACACATTAAAATTTAGCTCATTCAAGCACAATTCATCTCAATTTAATCCAAAAAACACTTAAATAGACAAATTACCATTTTGCCCCTAATGTTTCCCATTTTTACAAATTAGTCCTATTTACACAAAACACAAAACATGCGAAATCTCCCAACACTATAGTTAGGCCGAATCCTCTACATAGCCATCTAAGTTCATGCATTTCATTTATTTTGCATTTTAACCCCTCACAAATTTATTTTCTTAATTTAGCCCTATTTATTCCAAATCACCAAAATTTTCAATACAAAACTTGTAAATCTTTAACATATATTTAATCTAAAACCATCAAATATCAAAACCATATAAGCATGTTAATGGCCGAATCCTATATACATAATATTTTAAAAAATTTAGGCATGGGTCGGGTAATATACGAAGCAACGATCTCAAAAACGTAAAAATTTTCAAAAACTAAACAAAGTACATACCCAATTTAAGCCTCCTGAAACACCCCACACCCGACCCACGAGAATGGACCGGATCTGGTATGTTCCTCAAGTAACCCGGTTCAAATTCATTCGAATACTTTAAAAGCGTGTGATTTGGAAGATAGTTTATTGTGGGTTGGGCTCGAGTTGAAAACAAGTTTATTTTATATCAAAACCCATTTATTTTGGTGACAAAATGTTTAAACTTATTTTAAATTGAATGGGCTTATTCTTTGTAAAGCCCTAAATTCATAACATAGTAATTAAAGCGAAATAAAAAAATCGTCATGATGGCCTTATTACATAAAGCGAAACCCAAAATAAAATTATACAAGATTTAAAATAAAATAAAGATTCAAATTAAATTAAACTTGAGCTTAACATGGCCACCACAAGTTCTGCCAGTCCGGTCCATTCTTTCGCTCATCACCAAACATGTTCCCTAACGGGTGAGTCGATAGACTCAATGTGTAACCAACACTAAAATATAATATAAATAGGCACACCATACATATCATGTTCATATAAAATTCAAGATAATGATGCAATCCAGAACCCAAACCTAGGTCCATCCGTTACACCAACCTTAGCAGACTCCGCCAAGGCCGTGGCTAATCCACCGATATTTGTGTCATGAGACACCACATTTAGATAATGTAATCGAAGTTACCACATTCACTTAATGTGACCAAGTCACCACATTCACTTAGTGAGACCGAAGTCATCACATATTCTTAGTGAGACCAAGTCGTCACATATTCTTAGTGAGACCAAGTCGTCACATATTCTTAGTGAGACCAAGTCGTCACATATTCTTAGTGAGACCAAGTCGTCACATATTCTTAGTGAGACCGAAGTCGTCACATATTTTTAGTGAGGCCAAAGTCATCACGTTTCACTTAGTGAGACCAAGTCATCACATTCACTTCCCTTTCTCAAATAACCTGAATGCCCCAAATTATACATATCATGCATATCATATTTAATTTCACTTTCACATCACTGTTCACATGTTAAATATAACATATTTGAAATCCTAGTCGAGTAGGAAAACGTGCACTGAGTACTTTGTACCATAATATGGTACTTTAGCCACATTCTTTCACTTTCACATTAATCATATATATCATGTCTAAGCCATAAATCTATTAAGATTAGTGTGGGGTACACACGGTACCTTAGCCATATTCTTACACTTTCATATTAACACATATAATGAATTAAAGTAAATCTATCAAGATTTAGTGTAGGGGTACACAGTACCTTAGCCATATTCTCACACTTTCATATTAACACATATAATGAATTAAAGCCGTAAATCTATCAAGATTTAGTGTAGGGTACACACGATTTGCTTATCAATCCCTTAAAATCACGAAACCCGATCTATTGCTTTAGATCTCAATTCCTACATTTGATTAATCACTTACTACTTTAATAAAAAACCATTTGACCATAAATCCAAATCCTAGTAGGATTAGTATTCTTAAAACTTACCTTGTTGCCGATTTCAATACTAATCAAATCCCGAAATCTATGCTATGCTCCTCCTTGTATTCGCCAAGCACTAAATCTCATCGGGGTTAGTTTCGGCTTTTAAACAAACAAGAATTAGATCTAATTATCAAAATAGGCCTTGCAGAAAGCTATAGACACTTACCTTGTGGATTTTAAATCTCAAACTCACCGAATAACTAGGGAACACGCTGACCTATGGTGTACCTTCGGAAAAGAACTTCTCCTTCCTTGTAGCCTACACTTAGTAAATCCCGAAAGATCTCTTCAAAGTTTCGGCAACCATGAACATTAATGGGATTAGCCCAGAGTTCGATAAGTCTAAAATATAAAAGAATGGAAACCAAACTTGGATCTTACCCTTATTTGAAGGAATCGATTGCACCTTCACTTCAACCTTCGAGATTCACTTAGAGACTTGATGAACAATCGGCTATGATTCCCTTATGTATTCGGTTTCAAAGATGAAAGAAGAAAGGAATAATAGGCTTAGAAGAAATCGGCTAGGAGGCTAAAAGAAAAGAACAAAAGAATGGAGGCTCAAGAAGAATATTGGCAGAGGAAAAGAGAGGAGAATGAATAATGAATGGCCCTAGTCTCATCCTTTTATAGCCGAAATTACTAGGCCAAGAATCCTTAACTTGGCCACCACTCTTCCTTATTTTCCTAATTAAAGAATAATTCTTCATTTATCCACCTATTTAGCGAATTTTAAAGAGAGTGAAACTCCTCTTTGCAAGCCTTGTGCCATCCACCTCTTGGGCTTCTAGAAGCAAAATAAAACTTGTTTTATTTGCTTCTTATGTGACTCGAACTCAAGCCCAACACCCTTGCATGTGGGCCATTTCACGAGGCCTTAAGTGGCATCTTGAGCCACTTTTCCAAGTCCGTTAATGGGTCAAATTTCACATACTTTATATTTTAGGGTCACCGCCCTAAGTTCCCTTTGAACTTTAAAATTCGACATTTCGGGGTCATTTTTAAGTTTCCAAAAATTTTCGCGCGGCTCTGTAAACTTGACATTTCCTAGGTTTCCAAAATGTTTACTTTCCTATTTTAGCTTAGTTTCCAAAATGTTTACTTTCCTCTTTTAGCTTAGGTTTCCAAAATGTTCACTTTCCTAATTTACTTCGGTTTCCAAAATGGTCACTTTCCTATTTTAGTTTAGTTTCCAAAACTTAACATTTCTAAAGCATTTCCTTACATTTCCATACATCTCCTTACATTTCCATACATTTCCATACATTTCCATACATTTCCTTACATTTCCATACATTTCCATACATTTCCTTACATTTCCTTTCATTTCCTTTCATTTCCTTTCATTTCCTTTCATTTCCTTACATTTTCCTTATATTTCCTTACATTTCCTACATTTCCTTTCATTTCCTTACATTTCCTTACATTTCCTTACATTTCCTTACATTTCCTTTCATCTTAGGGTTCTTGAAACTCTTGAACACATCCAACACACCCATCGATCCCACTATATCATGAATTACGCATCAACGCATAACCCCTAATCTAGGATGTTACGTTCTACCCCTTAAAAATAATTTCGTCCTCGAAATTACTTACTATCGTTCATCCGCATGCAGTCTAACTCACCACACTCACGCTATTGTCACAAGACTCGATCTTAAAGAACTATCATACTTTCTAGACACATTCTCTAAGTTCACGTCCCTTAGAACTCATTTCTAACGTCGTGATTTAGTTAAAAAGTTTTATGAATTAGTCCTTGTTTCACTTGATTACCCGCGAAGAAGTTTTATGATAAGAATTTTAGAAGTGGTTCTTTCGTATTCATACACGCACACAGTCTTCACATTCATTCATTCATCCATCAATCAATTATGAACCTTAGTTCATTCAGAGAAACGTTGTAGTTTTCTTTTATTGTTGTTTTTCCACTACCCGGGGGTATTTTCGTAATTTGTCCTATAGGGGTATTTTTGTAATTTGTCAAAATAAGGTTCCTTGGTGATTTTATCACAAAGTATTTTGGTATTTTTAAATTCCCTGGGTATTTTGAAAAATTTTTGAAATCAGGGTATTTCGAAATTTTGGACCTTGGGGTATTTTGGTAATTTATCCACAAATCGGGTAAATTGTAAAATTTTAATAAATCAGGATATTTTGAAGTTGCAAAACTTTGAGGTTCTTTTGAGAAATTTATTTTCCAAAACAATGAAGTTGCAAAAAAAATTTTGGAAATCGGGGTCATTTTGGAAATTTTGGTAAGTTAGGGGCAATTTTGTAATTTTCTAAAAATCAAGGTATTTTTGATAGTTTGCAAATTAGGGTTTTTGGACTTTTATAAAATAATGAAATTTTGGCAAAACTATTGAGTAGTTGGACATTTTATAAACCAAGGGTATTTTTGTAATTTTACCACTAGGGGTATTTTAGTAAATTTGTAAATCAGAAATATTTTAGGCAAATTTATAAAAATATTATTTTCAAATCAAGAGGGTAATTTAGAAATTTTAAAATTAGGGTTTCCATAAAAATACGGCTAGTCCCTTTCGGGTTTTAGTTGTTGGGTTTAGCAGTGACTAAGTCCTATTGGTTAGGGTGAGCAGTTACTACGCACTGGTAGGATTCGAGTAAAGAGGAGGTGAGTCGCTAGGACCTGCTTAAATACCAAGCTTCTTGAATCCACTCCTAAACATGCGCTGTGATTACCACACCTAGCTCGGCGACTTAATCACGAGTTTGTCTAATGGTCCTTAAGTCTTATGTACTTGTGTTTTGAGTAGACTAGTCCTAGGGTTCAACGGATCCTAGTTCTCTAATCTACGTTACCATAAAAGCCCATACATTTCACATATTCAAATCACTTGAAGTCAAGTACTTACCGGTGGATGCTGGGTCGGAGACTTAGGTGCCATGCGGAAAAACACCTTATTTCATAAGATACTTTATAAAGCTTATTTGGGCTCGATCTGAAAATGTTTTGGGCCTTAGCCCACAGGTCGAGAGTTTAAAACTGGGCTCTGATACCAAACTGAAACACCCCACACCCGGCCCACGAGAATGGACCGGATCTGGTATGTTCCTCGAAGTAACCCGGTTCAAATTCATTCGAATACTTTAAAAACTGTGTGTTTTGGAAGATAGTTTGTTGTGGGTTGGGCTCGAGTTGAAAACAAGTTTATTTTATATCAAAAACCCATTTATTTCAGGTGACAAAATGTTTAAACTTATTTTAAATTGAATGGGCTTATTCTTTATAAAGCCCTAAATTCATAACATAGTAATTAAAGCAGAAATAAAAAAAATCGTCATGATGGCCTTATTACATAAAACGAAACCCAAAATAAAATTATGCATGCTTAAAATAAAATAAAGATTCAAATTAAATTAAACTTGAAATGAACATGGCCACCACAAGTTCTGTCGTCCCGATCCATCTTGCTCACCACGAAACATGTTCCCCTAGCGGGTGAGTCGATAGACTCAATGTGTAACCAACACTAAAATATAATATAAATAGGCACACCATACATATCATGTTCATATAAAAATTCAAGATAATGATGCAATCCCGAACCCAAACCTAGGTCCATCCGTTACACCAACCTTAATGGACTCCTCGCTCAAGGTAGTGGCTAATCCACCGATATTTGTGTCATGAGACACCACATTTAGATAATGTAACCGAGTTACCACATTCACTTAATGTGACCAAGTCACCACATTCACTTAGTGAGACCAAGTCATCACATATTCTTAGTGAGACCAAGTCGTCACATATTCTTAGTGAGACCAAGTCGTCACATATTCTTAGTGAGACCAAGTCGTCACATATTCTTAGTGAGACCAAGTCGTCACATATTCTTAGTGAGACGAAGTCATCACATATTCTTAGTGAGACCAAGTCATCACGTTTCACTTAGTGAGACCAAGTCATCACATTCACTTCCCTTTCTCAAATAACCCAATGCCCCAAATTATACATATCATGCATATCATATTTAATTTCACTTTCACATCACTGTTCACATGTTAAATATAACATATTTCGAAATCCTAGTCGGAGTAGGAAAACGTACCTGAGTACTTTGTACCATAATATGGTACTTTAGCCACATTCTTTCACTTTCACATTAATCACATATATCATGTTTAAGCCATAAATCTATTAAGATTAGTGTGGGGTACACACGGTACCTTAGCCATATTCTTACACTTTCATATTAACACATATAATGAATTAAAGCCGTAAATCTATCAAGATTTAGTGTAGGGTACACACGGTACCTTAGCCATATTCTCACACTTTCATATTAACACATATAATGAATTAAAGCCGTAAATCTATCAAGATTTAGTGTAGGGTACAAACCTGATTTGCTTATCAATCCCTTGAAATCCCGAAAACCCGATCTATTGCTTTAGATCTCAATTCCTACATTTGATTAATCACTTACTACTTTAATAAAAAACCATTTGACCATAAATCCAAATCCTAGTAGGATTAGTATTCTTAAACTTACCTTGTTGCCGATTTCAATACTAATCAAATCCCAAATCTATGCTATGCTCCTCCTTGTATTCGGCCAAGCACTAAATCTCATCGGGGTTAGTTTCGCTTTTAAACAAACAAGAATTAGATCTAATTATCAAAATAGGCCTTGGCCGAAAGCTATAGACACTTACCTTGTGGATTTTAAATCCGAAACTCATAGAATAACTAGGGAACACGGCCTATGGTGTACCTTCGGAAAAGAACTTTTCCTTCCTTGTAGCCTACACTTAGTAAATCCCCAAAGATCTCTTCAAAGTTTGCAACCATGAACATTAATGGGATTAGCCCTAGAGTTCGATAAGTCTAAAATATAAAAGAATGGAAACCAAACTTGGATCTTACCCTTATTTGAAGGAATCGATTGCACCTTCACTTCAACCTTCAGAGATTGACTTAGAGACTTGATGAACAATCACTATGATTCCCTTATGTATTCGGTTTCAAAGATGAAAGAAGAGAGGAATAATAGGCTTAGAAGAAATCGACTAGGAGGCTAAAGAAAAGAAGAAAAGAATGGAGGCTCAAGAAGAATATTCGGTGAGGGAAAGAGAGAGGAGAATGAATAATGAATGGCCCTAGTCTCATCCTTTTATAGCCAAAATTACTAGGCCAAGAATCCTTAACTTGGCCACAACTCTTCCTTATTTTCCTAATTAAAGAATAATTCTTCATTTATCCACCTATTTAGCGAATTTTAAAGAGAGTGAAACTCCTCTTTTGCAAGCCTTGTGCCATCCACCTCTTTTTAGAAGCAAAATAAAACTTGTTTTATTTGCTTCTTATGTGACTCGAACTCAAGCCCAACACCCTTGCATGTGGGCCATTTCACGAGGCCTTAAGTGGCATCTTGATCCACTTTTCCAAGTCCGTTAATGGGTCAAATTTCATATACTTTATATTTTAGGGTCACTCGCCCTAAGTTCCCTTTGAACTTTAAAATTCAACATTTGAGGTCATTTTAAGTTTCCAAAAATTTTTGCGCGGCTCTGTAAACTTGACATTTCCTAGGTTTCCAAAATGTTTACTTTCCTATTTTAGCTTAGTTTCCAAAATGTTTACTTTCCTCTTTAAGCTTAGGTTTCCAAAATGTTCACTTTCCTAATTTACTTCGGTTTCCAAAATGGTCACTTTCCTATTTTAGTTTAGTTTCCAAAACTTAACATTTCTAAAGCATTTCCTTACATTTCCATACATCGCCTTACATTTCCATACATTTCCTTACATTTCCATACATTTCCATACATTTCCTTACATTTCCTTTCATTTCCTTTCATTTCCTTACATTTTCCTTATATTTCCTTACATTTCCCTACATTTCCTTACATTTCCTTGCATTTCCTTACATTTCCTTACATTTCCTTACATTTCCTTTCATCTTAGGGTTGTTGAAACTCTTCAGAACACATCCAACACACCCACTGATCCCACTATCTCATGAATTACGCACGAACGCATAACCCCTAATCTAGGATGTTACACCTCCCCTAATGCCGAAACCTTAAGCTCAAACAATGGTGTTTTCTTCTTACATTCAGCTATGAGAGAATAAAGATGATGGTGGCTTTATTTTATGTTTTGTTTAATATATATATACATTAACATTATTATAATATACTAACATAACCTTATAATAAAAATTAAACTAACATATATTTTGTAGTTGGTGTGGCCCATTGCCGTTCCTTATCATAGTTTATGGGCTAATTGCCCTTTAGGACACCCACTTAAAAGCCACAATCAAATTAGTACTTTTCACTTTAGCATAACTTTTACGCTTTTCTCGATTAAATCCTTTTCATCAAATTAAGCACTTAAACGATAAAATTTTTCTGCGAAATTTTCCACACATTAATCCACATATAATAAACACAGAATATAATATTAAAATATTTATCGGGTTCGGATTCATGGTCTCAAAACCGCCGTTCCGATTAGGGTCAAATTCGGTCTGTTACAGTTCCGCACTTAGCTCACTATTGAATCTCTATTAGGGTGGTATCGTACACAGCCCACCAATCATTTATAAGCGATGGTATCGTACACATCCCATTGATCACTAATTAATCATGTGGTAACGCTCATAGCCCACCAATAACGATATAATTGATGGTATCGCACTTAGCCCATCATTAACATCAATAAGATGATATCGCACATAGCTCACCGTTATTTTACATTCATAAATAGTAATCCACATGTATATCTCTATTTCAAATGTTCAACCGAGAACATCCTCACACATTTTTATTTTTACTTAACTTTCTATGATTCTCGTTCGCATTCACACAATGCATTAATAAATCTATCTCATACAACTAAGGTGTATCTATTACACATAATCCATTAGAGGTTCATCATATACTGAATTCATCTCAAATTGTTAAATAACACTATTGAATCTCATACACATAGTGTCACATTGACATCATACCCTAATAGGGTCTTACTTACATTAACATATCGATGCCATGTCCCTGACATGGTCTTATACAAATTCTTACACTGAGGCCATATTCCGATATGGTCTTACACGTATTAACATATCGATGCCATGTCCCTGACATGGTCTTATACAAATTCTTACATCATTGCCATGTCCTTGACATGGTCTTATTTAATATCTCTCACCGAGGCCATATTCCAATATGGTCTTACACGGAACCTTAACTATCATCATTTCATACTATTTACATTTCCCCTTACTCTTAGATTCAATTCTCTTGACATCTTATCAGAAGGTAATTCATGCATTCATAGAGTAATTATACATTCCATATAGCATTATAATATTAAATTAACTCATACATAATTGCAACATTTGCACATGAACTTACCTTGATGACGAAATGGCCGAAAATGACTTTTTGCCCACATTTCTCTTTTCACCCGTTCTAGGTCTGAAACTCATTTTCTTTGATCTACAACAATGGAATTTAGTGATTTAATCACTTATGAATCATAATATATCATAATCTACACTCTTGGAAAAAATGACTATTTTGCCCCTACACTTTGGCAAAATTACCATTTTGCCCCTAGGCTCGTAAATAAATTTTTATCACATTTTCTTATTAAACAAGTCTAGCTGATCCTTTAATCCTCTTATAACAATCCATAATTCCAACTATTTCATGCCTTAATGAACAATTTACAACTTTTGCATTTTAGCCCAAATTAGGTGTTTTCATGACAACACTTTTCACAAAAGTTATTTCTCATTATCCTATCATTCATTTTCTTCCATAAAAATTCAGCAACCAGCATAAAATCTCTCATGGCAAGTCCCTAGACTCTCAACCAAGTTACAAATTAGTCCCCTCATTAGCTAGCTTAAGCTTTGGGGACTCCAAAAATACAAAAATTATCAAGAAAGATCATCAAAATCACTTACTTGCGAGGAGGAATGCTTGTTGAAATTTTAAGCTTCAAAAACCCCTCCCATGGCTGATATTTTTAGTTGGACAAGAAAAATAAATAAAAAGATGATAACTTTTGCTTATATCATCTTATTTTATTTATTTTTCCAACTAATACCACCAACTATTCATCTTAATAAATGCTCTTGTCCCCTTTGTGTTTTATGACTGATCAACCCAATCAAATAAGGCAAAGTTTCACCTTTGGGACCTCTAATTTATAATCCATAGCTATTTGACACCTCTAGGAAATAAAATAGAACTTTCACACTTTATGCGATTTAGTCCTTTTTCACAATTTAGCTAGAAATTGCTAAAATTAAGGCACCAAAATTTTCATGCACCCTTATAAACATATTATAACTCATTAAAAAACATGAAAATAATTTTCTCTATCGTCGGTTTAGTTATTTCGTGATCACTGTTTCAACTACCCCTAAATTGGGCTGTTACACATGTTATTGTTTTGTTTATGGTTGTTTGGTTGCATTTATATGCCTGGATTTGTGCCATGTGATGTTTTGTAGATGTGTGCAAGTGAGGGTGGCAAAATGGCTTGGTAAATAGCCTTATTTTTTGTCCACACGGGTAGACACACGGGCGTGTGCCTAGGCCGTGTGTGACACACTGTCTGCCCCACGAGCATGTGTTCAGGCCGTGTGTCCCCTGCAGCTTAAATTTAAAAAATAGAATGTATAGAATTGAGCACACGGTCAGAGACATGGGCGTGTGTCTCAGCCGTGTGTGCTACACGACCTAGCATATGGGCGTGTGGCATGACTTTGTGGCATAAGTCAGAGAGCACCCTAATTTGAACACGGCCTGCAGCACGGGCGTGTCTAAGGGTCACACGGGCGTGTCCCTTTGACCACACGGGCGTGTGAGCCCTGTAACATGGAAAATTTTTTATGTTTTGTAAAATTTTTTAAAGTTCTCAGTTTAGTCCCAAACTATTTCCAATGTATGTTTGGGCCTCGTAGGCTCGTTTTAAGGACGATATGAATGTATATGAAAACTTTTAAATTTGGATGGAAATTACGTCTCGATTTTGTATGTTTGCTTGTGTTTAAGTCTGATAATGCCTTGTACACTGTTCAGGCATCAAATACGGGTAAAGGGTGTTACATGCTTTTTTTGAAAGCTGGATCTCAAGTTACCTGGCTTGTGCACAAACAAAATATGCATAAGTGCATGTATGCAACAATATTGGTAGTGCATGTACCCATCTTGCACTGTTAATTTATTCGAAGACCAATATATACATTATTTCTCAACCATCTTCTCTCTTTAAAAACTTATTCAAGTTTCAAAGGTTTGGTTTAGCAAAGGTAGTGTAGAAAATTGCTCCTTAAAAATAAAATTTCCTAAATTCCATGTATATTCTGGCCATAGCAAATATCTCCTAATTACCTAATTCATTTGTTACCTAAACTCAAGTTACTCTTGCTCTAAGCATATGTGAAATGTACAAACCATTTATATTTGTGTTTTTTTATTTTTTAAATCGAATATATTAGGGGATTTAGCATGTCACAAAATTTTTGACTTGATAATCACAATAGAGCATACACCGAATTACCTAGTGCTAAATCATGTCACAATTTAAATAGTAATCACTCTTGAAGCTAAGACATTTGACTTAGAAGATGGATGGAACAAATAAATACATCCTTAGCTACTCAGCCCATTACTATATGCAACACCTCAAACCTAGCCTAGAAGTTAGGCCCGAATCTGGCGTGTCACAATTGAAGTGTTTTTCGAAAACCATGTTTTCATTGAAAACCCATCTTGTTTAAAGGCTTAAGTAAAAACCCAGTTACGTTAGTTTATTTTTAAAATGTGGTACATTGAAAAATTATTAGTTTTATTCCCAAAATATCTTTTTAGTTGCGGAAGCTAATTTTGAAAGTAATCGATTTACGAAAAAGATTAAGTCACGAAACCATTTTGAAAATGTTGCGAAAACATAGTGTTTTAAAGACAGTTATCGTTTTGGAAATCGTATTCCACTTTTAGCGACTATAAAACATCATAAATAAATATCACAAATAATAAGTTAAAAATAGAGGCCTATTACAACCCAAATCAAAATATTTAAAAGTAAATAATCAAAACAACAAGCATAAGCAGTGTGTGGTCTTCTTCGAGTCCCTCGCAGCTCCGATCCATCTAAGGTTGAGGATTACCTGCACAGTTAAAAATGGGGTGAGTTTACGAAAACTCAATGTGTAATCCCTAACGATGCAGGCCCAAGCCCTATTCAAGAATCGATGCGGGCTTTAGCCTATCTGATAAGAGTGGCCTAAGCCCAAAATCATAATAATGCAGAACAGAGATGCAACCCAGCCCAGTCTAGCCAACACACTATGTGGGGACCAAGTCGACCCAGCTAGCCAACACACCAATCTTACCACCGGTTGCGGCACTAAGTCAACAGAATGACTCGGCGCCGTAGACAGAATGGCTAAAAGCCATAAATATCGTAGCATCACTGTCAGTTAACAGAATAGCTAAAAGCTATAAATATCGCAGCATCACTGTCGGTTAACAGAATGGCTACAAGCCATAAATATAGTAGCATCGCCACCGGTTAACAGAACGGCTAAAAGCCATAATTATCGTAAAAAGGCTGAAAGCCTTGTACAGAATGACAAGGGCCATACACTTCCTTCGTAACTTTGTCCCAACCCAAAGCAATATGTCATGTATGTCATGCTCAATCATTACACGTGTATGCAAAAAGGCCATGCTCAGTAACAATCATTTAAACATGTAATAAAAGCATATCAGTTATACGACCACAGTTAAAGTCAACTCATAGTCTAAGTCAGTCATTTACCCACAAGGGCAAAATAGTCATCTTACCCTATAAGGGTATTTCGATAATCTTACCCTTCAGGGTTATTTTGATAATTTCATAAATCGGGGGTATTTCGATAATTTTGCAACCCAGGGGTATTTTGGTAATTTCATAAACTGTGGGTATTTCAGTAATTTTATAAACTAAGGGTATTTTAGTAATTTTTTCAACCCTTCAGAAGTCTATAATCGCCTCGAGTGACTCAAGTATTCTAAATAGAGATAATGCTG
Organism: Gossypium rotundifolium; assembly: GCA_025506655.1. NCBI lineage: Eukaryota > Viridiplantae > Streptophyta > Magnoliopsida > Malvales > Malvaceae > Gossypium > Gossypium rotundifolium. The sequence continues at coordinate 63,833,317 of CP106732.1, read as the reverse complement.
CGAATGGGCCTAAAGCTCATTCTCGGCCCAAGTGGGCCCACATGCTCGTGTAGCCGATTTAGCCCAAATCTAGCCACAGATATGAGATTCAAATAGACCAGTCCAATATCTACTACACAATCATACAATTTATTCATACGGGCCCACGGGCCCATTGGGCCCACATGGCCCCTTTCGGCCCATCGTGGCCCAAACAGCCTAAACCCATAAGAACACTAATGATGGCCTCAACTATCGCGTCGAAGCTCCCATACGTGCGCCGCGCTCGTTGGCTACAATCGCTAGTGACCTAAGCATTTCGGCATTTGCTTGCTTACTGACTAAAGTAAAAGAAATACACACGATAGGAATCTGGAGTTAATCCGCGCTCCGAACACTCCTATGCCCAAACGCCAACCAATGTATGCTTACTCTCCTCATAGATTGCTCTATTTAAATCCAGCTTCTCACCTACTCTCATGCTAGCTTCCCGATGTGGGATCCCTCCATCAATCCTCCAAAATCATCCCAACTGCAAAATAAATATCCCTTTTTTCTTGCAATGGGATTTTAAGCCTTGACCTCTCTTATGCCCAGACTATAACAGACGGACTTAGGGCCTAGTCGGAATAGTGGTGCGAGACCGCAAATCTAAAATAAAAATATGAGTTTTATTATTTTTATAAGACTTATGAAGTGATTATAGGATTGTGTGGAAATTTTATAAAAAAAATTTACTAATTAGAGATTTAATTGTCCATTAGGACTAAATTGCAAAGAATAGAAAATGTGAGATTCTAGAAGGTTCAAGTACGAAATAGAATTATGAAAAATCCTAGAGGTTCTTATTTAGCCATTAGACCAATATATTTGATGATGGACAAAAATGGACGTGGGAAGGAAATATCTTAAGAAATAATAATTAAGGGCATTTTTGTCTTTTGGTAAATAAAAGAATAAAAAGGGAAAAAGAACACAAAAATCATGTCCATCTTCAACCTTTGTGCCGAAAATTTGGGAGAAGCCATAGCTAGGGTTTTGATCATTTTCAAGCTCAAAGTAAGTGCACCCTAGCCCCATTTTAATGTTCTTCGTATTTTTGAAATCCTCATAGCTCGATTTAGCTATTTCTAGCCATATCTTGAGCTAGGGTTTATGTTAAAAAATTTACCCATGTATGACATGCATGTATTTTGATGTTTTATGGAAGAATATGAAAGTTTGATGTATGATAAACATCTTTTTCTAAGTGATTTTCATGAAAGATGCATGAAAAGGACCATTTTGTATAGAAATGGTCATACATGAGTGAAATAGTGGGAATTTAAATAGTTTATAAAATGATTCGGTTAGCCTTGAAATGCAAGAAAGTTGAATGAAAATCATTTTACGAGACTAAAGGCAAAAGTGTAATTATGTAAAAGTTTAAGGGCAAAATTGTAATTTTGCCAAAATATGAAATATGAGTGAATTTAGTCAATACACGTGTTTAACTATAGAAATTTGTTATTATAGATCAAGAGACACGAAGCCCAGATCGAAACTGAGGCAAAAACAAAATCGAGGACTAAATCGAGCATTGAGGCACTTTTTGAGAAATCGATGTAAGTTTGTATGAAATTAGTATTTTATAATGTTCGATATTTGAATCATTCATTATTATGTTAATGTATGTTATTGTGAATGAAATCGAGCTATAAAGTCTAGATGAGTAAACGATGAGAACAGGCTAAATTGTAGTTCCGGTTATAGTTCCGGAGTAAGTATATTACCTATGTATGCATATGAGAAAGGAAAGGTCCCGTATAAGACCATATCTGGGATATGGCTTCTGTACCAAAGAATGATCTCGTGAAAGACCATATCTGGGATATGGCATCAACATCTAAGTACGATCTCATATAAGACCATGTTTGGGACATGGCATCGACATCGATTTATGAGATCCCGTATAAGACCTTATCTAGGATATGGCATCGGCACTAGGAATGATCCCATGTAAGACCATATCTGGGATATGACGTTGGCACCAAGTCTTATATATGTTAAGCTTGAATGATTCATGATGATCTGATTTATTCATAAGCAAAAGAGTCGAGTATGTGAGTTGGCCTAGATCCAAGTCTATTTATGGATGGCCTTGAGTGATATCCATGGTATGAATGATAAAGATGTGAGTTTATGGTTATTTTAGCAAATTTTCTAAATTATATGAATCAGTGATACAAGTATCTTGAGTAAGTAAAAGTTACTAGATTATGTTGACATGAGATGGGTAAGAATAAGTGTGAACAAGTACGAGTATGTACTTTTATTTAGCGAGACTATGCTGCCATTGCATCATGACATGAATGAACATAGTTTAAATAGATATGTTATCCTTGAGTTTCATGCAAACTTACTAAGCTATATGCTTACCCCACTCTTTTCTTTTTCCCTGTAGCTCTATCAAGTTGGCTCGAGGATCATTAGACGTCGGAGTTCAAAATCACACTACCAACTACTTTTTGGTATAGTAAAGACAAGTTCATTATGAGTATGGCATGTATAGGAAGTTGTTCATTTTGTGTCATATCTTGTTGAAAGGCCAAAGAGTTGGCTATTAATATTTCACACTCGTTTTGTAAGTAGGCCATGATAAATTGGCTAATGTTAACACATTCATGTGAAAAGTTGATTTGTTTAAAGAGATGAATACGTGTGCATTATATTGAGTAGAAATGGGAATGAAATGAATGATAATATAGAAGTTATAGAACCGTTGTTATGTTAAGAGTTGCTTGATCGGTATAAGTTTGCATGTGTGTAATGTAGGGTAGTTTTTCCACATAGGCGTGTGTCTAGACCATGTGGATGGCACGGCTAATACATGGGCGTGTACCCAGGTCGTGTGGATAAGTCAGAATGTTAAGGTTTGGCACATGGGCCAAGACCACGGGCGTGTCTAGGCCGTGTGATTTAGTCAATGTAGACCATGGGTGTTTGACACGGGCATGTCTCAAGGGCACACGGGCGTGTCTCTAGACCCCCACAGGCGTGTAGACCCTATTTAAGATAAAGATTTTCAATAGGAGTAAAAGTTCTCGGTTGAGTCTTGAAGACTTTCAGGTGCATGTGTAAGGCCTCGGGGGCCCATTATATGAATGCCAAGATAACTAAAGAAAGGTTTTAAGTCGAAACAAAAGCTATTGCTCCTAATTATATTGTTAGACAAGTTTATGCATGGTAATGCCTCGTACCCATTTCCAGCGTCGGATTCGGATAAAGGGTGTTACACAAACGTTACATGCCACCACAGCACAAGCTCCTTTTGTGACTTAAAACATGCGCAAATATTTATAAAACCTATGTGCCAGTGTCCAGATTCTTTTAAGAGAAAAATTTAAAAATTCTGCAAGGGCCAAGACTTGAACCCAGGCTCCCTTACAACTTTAATGATGCCACAACCATTAAGCCACATGCTTCCTTGTGTCATGATTTCCCCATCAATATTCTTAAAGCCTACTCACTTACATCCAGGGTTTTATTCACCTAAACCAAAATTTTCCTAAAGCCTAGGTTTGAACTCAAGACTTCATGGAAGCCCCCTAACCTTCCAAAATCACTCACCTAATAGGTCCAACTTGCATTAGTGTAGTTCTCTTATTCTCAAAGATTTTAAATGCTCCCATACCCAAGGCCCAATAGGCCTAAATTTAGGGTGTTACAATTCTACCTCTCTGAAAAAAATTTCATCCCCCAAGTTTCCAGCTAACTGCGTAGTCGTGTAAAAACTACCCCACTAGCTACCGCTGTGCACTCTGATCCCAACGTCTTTAACACCCATCCAAAACATCCACCTATCGTAGCAAATAGGTTACAATTTCTATATCCAGAACATCACATCCAACGTTTCCAAACACTCACAGAATAAATACCAAAAATACAGTCCAATATCTAAAGAAACCACCGTATTTCTAACTTGCTGTATTTAAATTTCTAAACAGATAAAAAGTATTCAGAAAACTTATGGATTCAGCACCGGAGACTCGGTGTACCACACTTTTAGAAAATGGTTAATACAACATTTTAGAACTTCAAATCTTTTCAAGCCTTTTCGAAACAACACTTTTAGAAATTCAATTTTGAAAACCCAATCTACAGCTGAGTTTTACAACCTGTGCTCGATACCACTAAATGTAACACCCCAAACCCAGCCTAAAAGTTAGGCTCGAATCTGGTGTGTCACAATTGAAATGTTTTTCGAAAACCATGTTTTCATTGACAACCCATCTTGTTTAAAGGCTTAAGTAAAAACCCAGTTACGTTAGTTTATTTTTAAAACGTGGTACATTAAAAAATTATTAGTTTTATTCCCAAAATATCTTTTTAGTTGTAGAAGCTAATTTTCAAAGTAATCGATTTACGAAAAAGATTAAGTCGCGAAACCATTTCGAAAATGTTGCGGAAACATAGTGTTTTGAAGACAATTATCGTTTTGGAAATCGTATTCCACTTTTAGCAGTTATAGAACATCATAAATAAATATCACAGATAATAAGTTAAAAATAGAGGCCTTATTACAACCCAAATCAAAATATTTAAGAGTAAATAATCAAAACATCAAGCATAAGCAGTGTGTGGTCTTGTCCAAGTCCCTCGCGGCTCCAATCCGTCTAAGGCTGAGGATTACCTGCACAGTTAAAAATAGGGTGAGTTTACAAAAACTCAGTGTGTAATCCCCTAACAGTTTGGCCCCAAGCCCTATTCAAGAATGATCGACCGGACTTTAGCCTATCTGAGAATAGGTGGCCTAAGCCAAAATCATAACAATGCGTAAGTAGATGCAACCCAGTCCAGTCCAGCCAACACACCACCCGTACAAACCAACACACCATATGGGGAACAAGTCGACCCACCCAGCCAGCACACCAATCTTAGCACCTGTTGTGGCACTAAGTCAACAGAACGGTTCGGTGCTGTAGACAGAACGGCTAAAAGCCATAAGTATCACTGCATCGCTGCCGGTTAACAGAATGGCTAAAAGCCATAAATATCATACGTAGCATCGCTGTCGGTTAACAGAACGACTAAAAGCCATAAATATCATAGCATCGCTGCCGGTTAACAGAACGGCTAAAAGCCATAGTTATCGCAGAAAGGCTGAAAGCCTTGTACAGAATGGCAATAGGCCGTACACTTCCTCCGTAACTTTGTCCCAACCCAAAGCAATATGTCGTGTATGTCATGCTCAATCATTACACATGCATGCAAAATGGCCATTCTCAGTAACAATCATTTAAACATGTAATAAAAGCATATCAGTCATACAACCACAGTCAAAGTCAACTCATAGTCTAAGTCAGTCATTTACCCATAAGGGCAAAATATTCATCTTACCCTATAAGGGTATTTCGGTAATCCTACCCTTTAGGGTTATTTCGATAATTTCACAGATCGGGTGTATTTCGATCATTTCGCAACCCAGGGGTATTTCAATAATTTCATAAATTGGGTTATTCAGTAATTTTGTAAACCAATGGTATTTCAGTAATTTTGTCAACCCCTTAGATGGTCTACAGCCACCTCGAGCGACTCAAGTATTCTAAATAGAGATAATGATGTGAATGGGCGTAAGGCCCATTCTCGGCCCAAGTGCTCCCACACGCTCGTGTGGCCAATTTAGCCCAAATCTAGCCACAGATATGAGATTCCCATAGACCAATCCAATATCTATTACACAATCATACAATTTACTCACATGGGCCCACAGGCCCATTTGGCCCACATGGCCCCTTTTGGCCCATCGTGGCCCACACAGCCTAAACCCACAAGAACTGTAACACCCTTAACCCCTGTCTGTCACCGGATTGGGTTGTAAGGCATTACAAGAACAAAACACAAGTAGCCATAGACAATTCTCGCTCACATAGTCTCATCCGAAAGCAAATTAAACAACACGAATATGCTTAGATAATAACATACAAAACTTTAATCCCTTTAATGAAATTCACAAATAACTCATCAATATAATTAACGGTGAATCATCCACTTGATCTTTTAAACCACATTAGCAGAATATACACATGCTTGTAATGGCTTTTCTTAAAATAAATAGAAATCGCTAAATATAACATACATATGTATAGTTGCATGGTATCTTGTTCAATCATATTCAAATAAACTAAATAAACTCATCTTAGCAAAGTACATCTCAATTTATTTATATGAACATAACCGAATATGCAATTTCGTTATAATACTATCTTCTCAATTCATATTTCATTTAATCACTTCATAGTAAATCCTCATCAATCATTAATCCAAACACATTCGAATATGGTACTAATCATTTCCCAACTTTAACCTTATTGTTTCAAATTACATAAATATAACCAACTACTACATAATGAACTTTCCATTCATGATTTATCAGAACATGCATAATAGAACCACACTTGTCAACCACCTCAACATTTCGGTCAAGTCATATTAATATCCAACACACACGTGATATACAATAAGATATATTTCTAAGGTGAGCTAAATACTTGATCCTATGCCTGACATGTTTAACATAAATCAATCATACTACTGTCATAGCACAATCTAATTATGAAATACACTACCATGGTGCTTAAATGCCATGGCCGAAAGCAATAATGACCAAAATACCATAATTCAGCCATTAAATTAAAAGAAACATTAAAACACAAACAACATCTCATTGTACACCTAAGTCGCATATACATATTAGTATACCTGAACTTCATATCATATTCTTTTAACTATTCATTACAACTAATTAGAACATACTTGCCATATCCATGATATACATATATCAACTCATACACCACATTATTTACGAAATATAGCAATCATGTACTACATATAATTAAGTCATAATCAAATTGATATAACCAAACACATTAAACACTCAATCACGAACTCATAAAGCCAAGTCTAATTCTAATGATTCAGGTTAAGCTATTTTCGCATGGCTAATATGTACAAGAACAAATTCATAGCTCAAAAATTAGTCTAGCCTATACACGCCTTTAGTTTAAAATCCAAACTCAAAAGTATAGGTTGATAGTGTGGATGACTTTGATGACGATCCCCTGAGCTCTTAGCTTGATCAAAATCTATAAAACAGAACGATGAACACACGGAGTAAGCTGATTTAGCTTAGTAAGTCTTAAGCAATCATAATATACCAATTGGACATTCTAACATATTAAAACAATCAAGTAATAACATTGAATAAAATAGCTTAACTCGAAAGTCCTTCAAAACTGAATGCTTTTACCTCACTTAACATAACACTTATCATTTCCTGACCATTGGTATACAACTTACCAACTCAACCTCAAATTCAAGATATAAAACATCCTTTCTTTATAATATAATCATAGTACACATACATGAAACTCAATAAGTTCACATAAATATTCGAACAAGTAAAGGGCTGTGTACATCCGAATTGCCTCTTTAATTACATAAACACATGTTCATTTAAACTCTCATATATCCAAGAATCTAATATCAATATTTCAAAGCTTAGTACTTAAATGATCTACTAATGTCGAATGCTAAAGCTCATTTAGCTTAACCATCATCACTATTTTACCTTTAGACTTCAATTTATAATCTCATCATATAGTTCACCTATAGATTAGATTCTCTTTTCAAATACTCATATTTTCGATACACATAATTCAATAGGATCACATATATATGTATATACAATAAGTATATACTTTACACTTAGTAATTTCACATAAAGGAAATATATTCACATGTATATTTATATATCCATTTGACATTTCATACATTCGTATACATGGCATCAAAGTAATCCCAATATATCACGTAAACATAAGCATAAGGTTGAATATACGGGATCAATTAGTATCATTCATATCAAAATACTTATACTGAATATGTTTAACCACTTTATGCTTTCATATAACCAATTTCCTTATGGCATAGTTTACATACAAATTGCATCTACCAATTGTATACCACATTTCCTTCACCAATTCATTTACTTATTATCATCACATATATATATGTATAATACATGAATATGAATAGCACATACCTTGTGTAGAATTAACAAATTCATTTTTAAATGCTTAGGCTCATTTGATTCATTTCATGGCTTTACTAATACATAATCTAAGCTTGGAATTTCAACTCACCTAGTATAAAACACCGCTAGGCATTTGCACGAATCTCACATCTTGGCACTAGACACGCTAGACTCAAGGTTGAAGTTCGAACACCGGTATTTAGCTGCTAGGCAATAAGTTCGATATAATTCACCAAAGACGAGGCACGCTAGGCATTAAGCCCGATAAAGATCACCAAGCACAAGGCACGCTGGGCATTAAGCCCGATAAAGATCATCGGCACAAGGCACGCTAGGCTCAAGCCGATATAAATCAGGAACAAGGCACGCTAGGCTCAAGTCCGATATAAATCAAGGCACAAGGCACGCTAGGCTCAAGCACGAATATCAACATCATTAACCACTCCGTACGCTTATTATTACACAATCACATATAACACACATATATATATTTCATAATACTATCACATATCACACTTGGATAAACTTAATCACTTTACATCAAATAAAATTCAATTCATGGTTATACTACTAACATTCGACCATTCTACATTTATGCTCCCAAAATTTCCAAATTTTAACATTTATTATATTACGTAAATGATTTCTGACATATAATCGCTTAAAGACTTACCTCGAATATCGTCAGACGTCGATAACCGGCTATTCGTTAACTTTCCCCTTTCCCAGATCCAAGTCTATTTTTCTTTGTTCTTGATCTAAATATAATAAAAATAATCTCATTCAAGCACATTTCATCTCAATTTAGTCCAAAAACACTTAAATGGGACAATTACCATTTTACCCCTAACATTTACAATTTTTATAATTTAGTCCCTATTGCACAAAACAAAAACTACACATAATTTGGAACTACTCCTTTATGGCCGAATCTTCCCCATGCTCCTAAAAGTCCCTACATTTCATTCATTTTGCATTTTAACCACTCAAAAATTTATTTTCTCAATTTAGCCCTATTTAGCCAAATTTATTAAAAATTCAAGAACAAAGTATGTTCATCAATTATATATCTATCATTTAACACCATAAAACATCAAGAAGCTCAACATTGCATCCATGGCATTTTACACAAACATCATCAATTCATGAAATTAAGACATGGGTTTTAAAGCTCTAGAAGCAACGATTACAAAAACGTAAAAATTATCAAAAACCGATCAAAAACTAACCTTAAATCATCAAATTTCTCCTTGGCCGAATGTAAAGCTTTATTCTTCTTTTCTTTATGAATTTCGGCTTAGTAAAATAAAGATGATAGCATGCATTTTGTGTTTTATTTTTTTAACATATATATTTATTACTAATTTACCTTATTAACCTTATATAATAAATTTTATAACATATAACTTAATGTCATTTTAGACCATTGCCGCCCACTATCTTGTAAAATAGGCCAATTGCCCTTTTAGGACCTCATATTAAAAGCCACTATCATATTAGCACCTTTCACTATAGTTTGTAACATTTACACTTTCTGCGATTAAGTCCTTTTGTCTAATTAAGCACACAAACAATCAAATTTTTATCTAAACTTTCCCACATAATAATTCACATATAATAAACATCAAAATAATATTTAAAATTTTCTGGACTCGGATTCGTGGTCCTAAAACCACCGTTCCGATTAGGGTCAAATTTGATCTATTACAACTCTCCCCCTTAGGGATTTTCGTCCTCGAAAATCTTTCTGCTGAACAATTTCAAATATTGTTGTCTTCTTGAATCTTCAAGCTGCCATTCCTTATTTCTCAACTCCTTTACTTCACGACTAAGACACAGATCGGCTTTTATTCATATGTCATATTAGATCGGATTTCTATTTCAGATGAGGCTATCACATGTGACGGGTCGGATCGATATCTACGAAACATTGAAACATGAAATACTTTATCGTCGATCTCCAATTCTATATTTTTTTGTTTCAAGTCTGCATAGGACTACTGAGGATCAGATGCTACTTTCAAACAATCTCGGATCAATTTCACTTCCTGTTCTGTATCCTTTATCAAATCAACCCCGTGTAATCTCACAATCTTAGTAATATAAAACTTTGCCAATCTCTCAAGTGAGAAATCAGACCTAACCGGAATTAAAACTGGAAGATTTAGTTAATTGGTCAATTATGATCCATATCGCATCTTTCTTTATCGGAGTCAAGGTCAATAAGAAACAAAGTCCATTGTTACTCTATTTCATTTCCACTCAGAAACCAAGATTGGATGTAGCAATCCATACGGAGCTTGATGTTCAGTTTTAACTTGCTGACAATTAAACATTTCAAACTAAAGTCAGAAATGTCTTGTTTTATACCAGACCACTAGTAATGTTGCTTCTAATCATGGTACATTTTAGTACTTCCCGATGAATAGATAAACCTATAATATGTGTTTCTTTCAAAATCAATTGAGTCAATCTGGATTTTCTAACGCAGATAATATCTCGATATTTCAAACAATCATCCACAATTAAAATTGATTCAAATTTCATTTCCCAGGCTCATTTCACTAGCAATTTATTATCGACTTGAGCTTCATATATCATTGTAAAAACATCGATTCATTCTCAATTCCTCTATTATAAAACTATCATCAGACAAATCTAACTGAGTATTCAAAGCCTGTAATGCAACAATGACTTTCTACTCATCCAAATTAGCCACAACGTTTGTTTTACCCGGATGATAATCTAACACTAGCTCATAATCTTTCAATATCTCAAACCATCTTCTCTGATGCAGGTTCAAATCTTTTTGAGTCATCAAATATTTTAAACTTTTGTGATCTGAATAGACATGACATTTCTCTCCGAACAAGTAATGACGCCAAATCTTCATCGCGAATATAATAGCTGCTAGCTCCAAATCATGTGTTGGGTAATTTCTTTCATGCGGCTTCAATTGTCTCGATGTGTAGGCTACGACTTTGCCTTCTTGCATCAAAACACAACCCACAAAGAAGCATCACTAAAAACAACTAATTCATTACTCGATTCAGGCTGAACTAACACTGGAGCTTCAGTCAAAAGGGCTTTCAACTGATCGAAACTTTTCAGACGCTTTTTCGACCATTCAAATCTGACATCTTTCTAAACCAGTCTAGTCAACAGAGTAACTATCACTGAAAAACCTTTTATCATCCTGCAATAATAACCAGCTAAGCCCAGAAAACTATGAACTATAGACACATTTTTCGGAGGTTTCCAACTCAAAATAGCAGAAATCTTACTCGGATCTACTCAGATTCCAAAGGCTGACACAATATGTCTCAGAAAACTAACTTCATACAATCAAAATTCTCATTATTTGAATTTCACATATAATCGTTTTTCTCTCAAAGTTTGCAACAAAATTCTCAAAGGTTCAATATGCTCCTTTTCGTCATGTGAATAAATCAAAATGTCATCTACAATCACCACAACAAATCAATAACAAATTCAGCTTCATGAATCAGAGGCAAACCTGGTAACTCTTCAGGAAACACATTAGAAAACTCATAAACAATAGGCACTGGTTCAATTTTCTTCTTAGATACTTTCAAATCAATCACATAGGCAAAATATGCCTTGTAACCCTTTTTCACTTAACTCTGAGTTTTCAAAACAGACATTACAACAGGCAATCCACTCAAATCATCAGACTCTATCCAGATTTTCTTATCTTTCGGACATCTCAGATTTATAGTCTTTCTTTTGTAATTCACAACAGCATCAGGCATAAACAACCAATCCCTTCCCAAATAATATCAAATTCATCAAACAGTAAAAGCATTAACTCAACGGAAAATAAATATCTCGAAACATTAACGGACAGTTCTTGCATACTTTATCAACCAGAACACTTTTACCAAGGAATTCGTTACTTTTATAGCAAATTCAGAAGATTCTACAGTCAAAGTCATGCTGAATACTAAATTCATGCATACATATGAATGCGTAGAATCAGGGTCTATCAAAACAATCACAAAAATATCATAAAGAGTAAATGTACCGATTATGACATCAGGTGATGAGGCATCCTCTAGAGCTCGAATAGCCTACGCTCTGACTGGCACTCTAGCTTCAGATATGACAATATTATCTCCTAACAAAGATATGACACACTTTAAACATTCATCCAGAGTACAAGATGGCTCGTCTAACACGCAGATAGTATTATCAAACCATAACTCACCATTTCAAAGATCATTATCATCATCATTAGTTTTAAACTCTTGGTCCCATGTTTTCTGATTTTATCAGCAGAGGCCCGCTAAATCTCATCGGGTATATCATTAGAAGTACCGTAGGTATCGGAGATGAATTATTCAGGGGTGGAGGTTATTACAAGTCGGGTTAGTCCAGATATTGAGTAAACCATTTGTTAATCATCTAGTAGAAGGCTTGCTTAGCCTCCCTCTCATGGCTACTTGAAATAGGTCGAGAGTTTATCTACGACCCATGTCTTGTGGATCGGTGCTACGTTCTCAATATCATCAGCTACAGCTCTATTGGGATCCATTTACAATATAAAATCATAATTCAAATGTCAGAAGTCACCATACTATCACATTATAATTTAAGGCATGTATAGCTAGACTCACACGTGATACGGTAGTCCTAGAATCGACTAAACCATAAGCTCTGATACTAATCAAATGTAACACCCTTAACCCCCATGCATCACGGATTGGGTTGTAAGGCATTACCGAACAAAACACAAGTAGCCATAGACAATTACTGCTCACATAGTCTCATTTGAAAGCAAATTAAACAACACGAATATGCTTAGATAATAACATACAAAACTTTAATCCCTTTAATGAAATTCACAAATAACTCATCAATATAATTAATAAAGTGAATATCGCCCACTTGATCTTTTAAACCACATTAGCCGAATATACACATGCTTGTAATGGCTTTTCTTAAAAATAAATAGAAATCGCTAAATATAACATACATATGTATAGTTGCATGGTATCTTGTTCAATCATAATCAAATAAACTAAATAAACTCATCTTAGCAAAGCACGTCTCAATTTATTTATAAGAACATAACCGAATATGCAATTTCGTTATAATACTATCTTCTCAATTCATGTTTCATTTAATCACTTCACAGTAAATCCTCATCAATCATTAATCTAAACACATTCGAATATGGTACTAATCATTTCCCAACTTCAACCTTATTGTTTCAAATTACATAAATATAACCAACTACTACATAATGAACTTTCCATTCATGATTTATCAGAACATGCATAATAGAACCACACTTGTCAACCACCTCAACATTTCGGTCAAGTCATATTAATATCCAACACACACGTGATATACAATAAGATATATTTCTAAGGTGAGCTAAATACTTGATCCTATGCCTGACATGTTTAACATAAATCAATCATACTACTGTCATACGCACAATCTTATTATGAAATACACTACCATGGTGCTTAAATGCCATGGCCGAAAGCAATAATGACCAAAATACCATAATTCAGCCATTAAGTTAAAAGAAACATTAAAATACAAACAACATCTCATTGTACACCTAAGTTTCATATACATATTAGTATACGAACTTCATATCATATTCTTTTAACTATTCATTACAACTAATTAGAACATACTTGCCATATCATCATATACATATATCAACTCATACACCACATTATTTACTTAAATATAGCAATCATGTACTACATATAATTAAGTCATAATCAAATTGATATAACCAAACACATTAAACACTCAATCACGAACTCATAAAGCCAAATTTAATTCTAATGATTCAAGTTAAGCCATTTTCGCATGGCTAATATCTACAAGAACAAATTCATAGCTCAAAACTTAGTCTAGCCTATACGCGCCTTTAGTTTAAAATCCAAACTCAAAAGTACCAAAATAGGTTGATAGTGTGGATGACTTTGATGACAATCCCCTGAGCTCTTAGCTTGATCAAAATCTATAAAACAGAACGATGAACACATGGAGTAAGCTAATTTAGCTTAGTAAGTCTTAAGCAATCATAATAGACCAATTGTACATTCTAACATGTTAAAACAATCAAGTAATAACATTGAATAAAACAGCTTAACTCGGAAGTCCTTCAAAATCGAATGCTTTTACCTCACTTAACATAACACTTATCATTTCCTTACCATTGGTATACAACTTACCAACTCAGCCTCAAATTCAAGATATAAAACATCCATTCTTTATAATATAATCATAGTACACATACATGAAACTCAATAAGTTCACATAAATATTCGAACAAGTAAAGGGCCGTGTACATCCGAATTACCTCTTTAATTACATAAACACATGTTCATTTAAACTCACATATATCCAAGCATCTAATATCAATATTTCAAAGCTTAGTACTTAAATGATCTACTAATGTCAAATGCTAAAGCTCATTTAGCTTAACCATCATCACTATTTTACCTTTAGACTTCAATTTATAATCTCATCATATAGTTCACATATAGATTAAATTCTCTTTTCAACTACTCATATTTTCGATACACATAATTCAATAGGATCACATATATATGTATATACAATAAGTATATACTTTACACTTAGTAATTTCACATAAAAGGAAATATATCCACACACACACACACACACACATATATATATATATATATCCATTTGACATTTCATACATTCGTATACATGGCATCAAAGTAATCCCAATATATCACGTAAACATAAGCATAAAGTGATGTATATCACATTTCCTTCACCAATTCATTTACTTATTATCATCACATATATATATATATGTATAATACGTGAATATGAATAGCACATACCTTGTAACCGAATTAACAAATTCATTTTCAAATGCTTAGGCTCATTTGATTCATTTCATGGCTTTACTAATACATAATCTAAGCTTGGAATTTCAACTCACCAAAGATAAAACCGCTAGGCATTTGCCCGAATCTCACATACGGCACTAGACTCGCTAGACTCAAGGTCGAAGTTCGAACAACGGCATTTAGCCCGCTAGGCAATAAGCCCGATATAATTCACCAAAGACGAGGCCTGCTAGGCATTAAGCCCGATAAAGATCATCAAGCACAAGGCACGCTAGGCTTGAAGCCCGATATAAATCACGGTATAAGGCACGCTAGGCTCAAGCCCGAATATCAACATCATTAACCACTCCGTACGCTTATTATTACACAATCACATATAACACACACATATATATATTTCATAATACTATCACATATCACACTTGGATAAACTTAATCACTTTACATCAAATAAAAATTTAATTCATGGTTATACTACTAACATTCGACCATTCTACATTTATGCTCCCAAAATTTCCAAATTTCAACATTTATTATATTACGTAAATGATTTTCAACATATAATCGCTTAAAGACTTACCTTGAATATCGTCGGACGTCGATAACCGGCTATTCATTTTTCTTTGTTCTTGATCTAAATATAATAAAAATAATCTCATTCAAGCACATTTCATCTCAATTTAGTCCAAAAACACTTAAATGGGAAAATTACCATTTTACCACTGTCATTTATAATTTTTACAATTTAGCCCCTATTGCACAAAACACAAACTACACATAATTTGGAACTACTCCTTTATGGCGAATCTTCCCATGCTCCTAAAAGTCCCTACATTTCATTCATTTTGCATTTTAACCACTCAAAATTTATTTTCTCAATTTAGCCCTATTTAGCCAAATTCATTAAAAATTCAAGAACAAAGTATGTTCATCAATTATATATCTATCATTTAACACCATAAAACATCAAGAAACTCAACATTGCATCCATGGCATTTTACACAAACATCATCAATTCATGAAATTAAGACATGGGTTTTAAAGCTCTCAAGCAACGATTACAAAAGCGTAAAAATTATCAAAATCGATCAAAACTAACCTTAAATCATCAAATTTCTCCTTGGCGAATGTAAAGCTTTGTTCTTCTTTTCGTTATGAATTTCATTAAGTAAAATAAAGATGATAGCATGCATTTTGTGTTTTATTTTTTTAACATATATATTTATTACTTATTTACCTTATTAACCTTACATAATAAATTTTATAACATATAACTTAAGGTCATTTTAGGCCATTGCCACCCACTATCTTGTAAAATGGGCCAATTGCCCTTTTAGGACCTCATATTAAAAAGCCACTATCATATTAGCACCTTTCACTATAGTTTGTAACTTTTACAATTTACGCGATTAAGTCCTTTTGTCTAATTAAGCACACAAACAATCAAATTTTTATACGAAACTTTCCCACATAATAATTCACATATAATAAACACCAAAAATAATATTTAAAAATTTTCTGGACTCAGATTCATGGTCCCTAAATGACCGTTTTGATTAGGGTCAAATTCGGTCTGTTACAAGAACACTCATGATGGCCTCAACTATTGCGTCTAAGCTCCCACACGTACGCTCGCACACTCGTGTGGCTACCATCGCTGTGTGACCGATATTTTGGCATTTGCCGCTCTACAGCTAGAGTAGTGTGAAATACACACCTGATAGGAATCTGGAGTTAATCCGCGCTCCGAACACTCCTATGCCCAAACGCCAACCAAGGTATTCTTACTCTCCTCATAGACCGCTCTATTTAAAGCTAGCTTCTCGCCTACTCTCATGCTATCTTTCCGATGATGGATCCCTCCATCAATCCTCCAAAACCGTCCCAACTGCAAAATAAATATCCCTTTTTGCTTGCAATGGGATTTGAACCCTTGCCCTCTCTTATGCCCAGACGCTACATGCCACCACAACACAAGCTCCTTTTGTGACTTAAAACATGCGCAAATATTTATAAAACCTATGTGCCAATGTCCAGATTCTTTTAAGAGCAAAATTTAAAAATTCTGCAAGGGCCAAGACTTGAACCCAGGCTCCCTTACAACCTTAATGACGCCACAACCACTAAGCCACATGCTTCCTTGTGACATGATTTCCCCAACAATATTCTTAAAGCCTACTCATTTACATCCATGGTTTTATTCACCTAAACCAAAATTTTCCTAAAACCCAGGTTTGAACTCAAGACTTCATGGAAGCCCTCTAACCTTCCAAAATCACTCACCTAATAGGTCCAACTTGCATTAGTGCCGTTCTCTTGTTCTCAAAGATTTTAAACGCTCCCATGCCCAAGGCCCAATAGGCCCAATTGTATTAGGCCCAAATTCAAGGTGTTACACTATAGAAGAGTGCCCCTAATTTATTTAGTTTCTATTGCACACTCTTACTTAAACTCACATTTCTAGTCAACAACACAATGGAGCAAACAAAGTGGTGCTGACTTATTCGAAAATTCTAAGCATTGGAGTGCTTACTATACTTTATTTAATAGTGCCAAGGCAATATAACTGAATTTGGCTTCAAAAGTCCTTAAGTTCATTAGAAGATACTCACTACAACCCAAAAAAATTGAGTATAGGACATCTCATTCTTAGAAATTAATTTTTAAGTAACCAAACCTAAGCTATATTCACCTAATCCACTATTACATGTTCTAGGTGTATTGAAGAATCTAAGCTCATCATCGAACATCATAAGTATAGATTGTGCTCCTCGTAGGTAAACAATCCATAATAGTTACATTGTCATGGCAAAACAGATTTTACTGTATTGCAATGATTATACTAAAATGATCATACATACTAAATATAAAATGCAACCTAAATGCATAACACACCCCCAAACCTAAGGGATACATTATCTTCAATGCAAAACAAGATACATGAGAGAATAACTAAAAGAGAAATTTGTACAAAAAATGCCATAGCAAAAGAAATGAAATGCAAGATGCATGAAAGAAATAGAAAACTTAGCTGGTGTGGACTAGCATGTAGATACTTCATTTTGCCTGACGAGTGGAATTCAGTGCTCTGGCTTTTTATAGTCACTTTCTCTTTTTGGGGGTCATTTTTCTCCTTCCTTGTCAGTTTTCGTTAACTCATCGATTAGATGATCAATGTCACGATCCTGTGTAGTTATGGGCGCTAGTGGCAAAGGTGGATCTGGGTCTTTACCTTTGGTTGTGGCAATAGTGGCAGTTTCATTGTTTTTTTTTTCTTTATCCTTCTCAATATTTGGATATGCCATCTTTTCGGGCTCTTCAACCGTAGGTTGAGTAGGCTCCTCAGCAGCAGTTTGAGTGGGCTCTTCGGTAGTATCAGAGGATAGGAGTAAAGTGGCGAGGAAGACAAGGAAGTTTGGCATGGACTTAGCTCGGTTAAAATGTTGGATTTCAAAAAGAACATCCTCTACTCTAACTGCTTTAAGGTGTGCAATTTTTACAATTTGAAGGAGCTACGAGAAACTGAAGGTGCTATCGTGGGAGAAGGCGCAGTAGAGGAAGTGGTGGCATGACTGTGCTGAGTTTCCCTGGCAACATCAATGCCTTAGATCTTGGCAAAGATTGTCCTGGTCAATCCATCCTTGTTAGGGGTGATATCCTTATCCGCATTGAGAGTTACTTGGGCTGTTTAACATAGAGCAATAATAAGTGAGGGGAAGTTTAAACTACTAGCATTCTTTTCAGCACACCGGTGTACTTTTTGAAAAATGATCCTCCCAATAATAACTCTTCTCCATCTTATAATGGAGTGTAGCAAAATCATTCTCTCTTTCGAAATAGTTGTATTGTATGTAGATGACATAAGTCAGCTCCTCAGAATATGATACCATACTTTCCCAATATGCTTCAACAAAACCCTCTCAATAATATAACACTCTTGACTAGAAACAGTCCATCGTGTTCCTTCGATTCATAAATCATCGAATACCTGGGCTAAACCCTCAACAGGGATACTTTTAGCAAATGGTGTGTGTTCGTCTTGGACACCTACAAGACCAAACTGTATATTAATATAGTATTCATAAAAAGGAACAGAAGTTCCCTTACATGTATAAAAAAAAAAATCTAGAGAATTGACATGGCATAAAATTCTCGAACAATTTTTTGTAAAATGCCCTCGGGGTACAAATAGAAGATGTTCCACCCACACTTTTCTACTATGGAGGACACAGATTCATCGTATCCCATGTATGGTTCATCTTTAAACAAGAACCCTTGCTCAAAATAGAAAAAGCACTTCACAATGTTTTTATTGTATCTCGTAGCTGCAGCACTATTAAAGAATGTCTTTGGCTGAGTAGCTCTAGCCCTTGATGGTTTAGCAGTTTTAGAGGTAGTTTTGATGCAAGCCATTGGAGAAATCTGAAAGAAATTTTGGAGAATGTAGTGGAAAAAAAAGATAGATTGAAGAGAAAGAGTAATAAAAATGAAAACTTTAGGAGAAACTTAAGAGACGTGAACAATTAATAAGGGGAAAACAAGGGAGATAGTGATGACGTTTACCAAAAATGAAACATGCTAGGGAAGTTACGTGACGTGGAGAAGGAATGAAGAAAATTATGAAGGTTTTGAGGGGAAAATGTGAAGTGCCCTAATCCTTAAATAGATTTGTTGAACTTCTCTTCCATGTGTTCACCAAGTAAGAAAAAATTAGCCCAGCTAAAATAAACAAATCTCTCATCTCAGACTTATCTGTACGTTCATCCTCATGTTATCCATTTACCCAGTTTGTCGCAATGCTACAACAAACTCCTCTTAATTTCGCAACTGCGCAGTTCACATTCTTTATTCTATCTCTGGAAATCATAGCAAACTATTCAAAAATAAAAAAACAAATTTGGAAAAATATTAAATGAGTACTAAAAAAATAAAATTAAAGTAAAACAAGTAAGGAAAAGAGAGATAAAAGAAATTGTTATCTCAAACATTTCAGAGGTCAATGGAGAGCTTGTCTCGATCCACATGGGCACCCCAGTAGTGCTTTAAGTGTTTTCCATTAACCTTAAATGTGATCCCCATTTTCAAGTCTTTGATATTAACAGCTCCATGAGGATACACTTGAGCTACTTCAAAAGGACCTGACTAGCGAGATTTTAATTTATCAGGGAACAATTTGAGCCTAGAGTTGAATAACAATACCTGTTGTCATAGTTCAAATTACCATGACATGATTCTTTTGTCGTTCCAATGCTTAGTCTTTTCCTTGTACAACTTAGCATTCTCATATGCTTGTGCTCGGAACTCCTTCATTTCATTCAATTCTAAAACCTTTTATGTACAGCAGTGACCGAATCCATGTTTAGCTTCTTAATAGCCCAAAATGCTTTATGCTCAAGTTCAATAGGAAGGTGACATGGCTTGCCATAGACAAGCTTAAAAGGTGACATCCTCAATGGTCTTTTGTACGTTGTACAATATGCCCACAAAGCTTCATCTAGTATGGTAGTCCAATCCTTACGAGTAAGATTCACCACTTTTCTAATTTTTTTTAATTTTTCGTTAGAAATTTAAATTGTCCATTTGTTTTGGGGTGATATGTTGTGGCAATCTTATGTTTCACCCTATATCGATGTAAAGAATTAGCTACCAACTTATAGTCAAAATGAGACCCCTCATCACTCATAATAGCTTTAGGTGTACCAAATCTTGTAAAAATGTTATTGTGTAAAAAACTTCATTACTGACCTTGCATCATTGTAGGGAGGGAAACAATCTCGACCCATTTAGAGACATAGTCCACTGCTAACAGTATGTACACTTTGCCTATTGACGGAGGAAATGGACCCATAAAGTCTATTCCCTATACATCAAACAACTCAATCTCTAGTATACTTTGCAATAGCATTTCATGTCTCCTAGATAGATCTCCTGTTCTTTGACAACGATTACATGATTGATATAATTCATGAGCATCCTTGAACAAACTTGGCCAATAGAATCCTGACTGAAGTACTTTGACAATAGTTCTTATCCCTCCAATATGTCTTTCATACGGAGCTGAATGACAATGCTACAGAATGCTATGGATTTCGTCATTGGGGATACATTTCCTAATTATTTGATCAGTACAATATTTAAACACAAAAGGTTCCTCCTAATAGTAGTGCTTGGCATCATGAAAAACTTTTCGTCTTCTTTGACTGTTGAGATCTGGTGGCAACGCACCACTCACCAAATAGTTCACTATGTTGGCATACCAAAGTAATGTAATGGCAACTAACAGCTATTTGTTTGGAAATTCTTCTCTAATAAATGTGTCATGACCACTTTTACTTCCAGATTCTAACCCCAACAAGTGATCAGCCACTTGATTCTCAGTCCCTTTCCAATCTCTAATTTCCAAGTCAAACTCCTACAGCAAAGTATACACCTAATCAACCTTGGCTTATCATCCTTTTTGCTCATTAGATACTTAATAGCAGGTGATCTGTGTAGACTATGACCTTTATACCAACTAGATAAGAACGAAATTTATCTAACGCGAATACCACAACCAATAACTTCTTTTCCGTGACTGTATAGTTAAGCTGCGCTTCGATAAAGTTGTGCTAGCATAATATATTGCACATAATATTTTGTCTTTCCTTTACCCCAACATGGCTCCCACAGCATAATTGCTGGCGTCACACATGAGTCCAAAAGGTAGTGTCCATTCCGGAGCTACTACAATTGGTGCTGCTATAAGTTTTTTCTTTAACTCTTCAAAGGCTCTCAAACACTGTTCATCAAAATTAAAAGGTCTATTTTGCTCCAACAAACTGCACAAAGGTTTAGATATCCTCAAAAAATCCTTACTAAATCTTCTATAAAAACCTACATGACCTAAAAAACTTCTAATACCCTTGACACTAGTGGAAGATGGCAATTTTTCTATCACTTCAATTTTTGCTCTGTCTACTTCAATTCCTCTCTGTGATATCCTATGCCCTAGGACAATTCCTTCATGAACCATGAAATGACATTTTTCCAAATTTAAAACAAGATTCGTTTCTTCACAGTGGTATATAACCAACTCTAGATTTTTCAAGCAATCGTCAAAATCATCCCCGAACATAGAAAAGTCATCCACGAAGACTTCAAGAAAATTTTCCACCATGTTAGAGAATATAACCATCATACATCATTGAAATTTTGTCGGGGCATTACATAACTCGAACGGCATCCATCTGAATGCAAAAGTACCATATGGACATGTGAAAATTGTCTTCTCTTGGTCATTAAGGGCTATGACAATCTGATTATATCTTGAATAACTTTGGGTCCTTCAAATTCGAAGGTAATTTATTCATCAACATTTTGTGCACCCTTCAATACATCCAAAAATCTTTTGAAAATATATCTTTCATAAATATCGCGGAATTGGGAATTCGCTCGAAAGCTTCAACTAGGGGTATGTTGATGTGGAGTTGCTTCAATACATCCAAAAATCTTTTGAATTGAATATCCTGCTTAGAATTATGGAATCGCTGAGGAAAAGGTAGAGGTGGTCATCTTTCAAGTTACTGATATAATTTTGCTGTGGCATTCTGTAACACCCCAAACCCAGCCCATGCATCATGATCGGATCTGGTATGCTACGGGTTAAATCTTGAAAACTTTACTCTAAGGGGTTTTGGAAAAACTTAGTTTATTATAGTCGAATAGTCAATTAAATGTGAAATTTTGGAAATAACTTTAATATTTGCGTTGATTGGGTTTGAAAAGCCCATTTTTCATTTCATTTTATATTTGGGACTTTGTAGGAAAACATAAGTTTGTAAAAACCAACATAACAAAAAAAAAAAATCAAAACCTAAGTTATGGAGGCCTTATTACAAAAATATTCCCAAAAATTAAGACTTAAATGGAAACAAAAACCAAAAATAGTCTATGTAGATAACAGTCTTAATGGCCCCTCGAGTCCGCCTCGGCTCCCATGTCCACGAACTACTGCCCATCTAAAAAGTGGGAAAAATTAAAGGGGTGAATCACAAAGACTCAGTGTGTAAATCTCCAAATCACATAAAAGCCTTGGGCCCACAAACACATTATGGGCCTTGGCCCATACACAATGGTAACAAAATGTTTCATGCAACATGGCCCATCCCAAACCTAAAGTCCATCCTCTACACAGTGCCAACCATCACCTTTGTGGGATTTCTACAATCAACCTCCATCCTTTACACACTATATCGATCACTATGTGACCTATGTGGCAAAGCCACCGATCGCCTCGCGACCTGCTCCCCTTCCATAAATCAATCAATCCCATCCCATGCATACATTCATGCAAGAATCAAAATATTAAGCCATTTAAACAGATCTCAGACTTTTACATACATAGATACACATAGAGAAGTTTCTATGATTACGTACCTGGCATCCCTTGCCTACCCTTTTTAGATATTTTGATTGTTCATACAGCCTCTTTTTCCAGCTTTTAGCCCATATCATACACATATATATTACAACAATACTTATGTGCTAAGGATCTACACACCTGATTACGGTTCTAATGACACCCTCAATGTTGGCACTATCAGAAGCCGATACGACTGCTATCTTCCTAAAATGCTATTCAAAAGTCGGTCCACAACCCGACAGCCAATCTCGAATAGCGGACATTGCTCATTTCTTAAACTTAGGGATTGGGTTTACTGTCTCAATCCTCTCTTTTGCCTTGAAATTCAGAAATAGATAGGATACTTAGAGATTAATAGTTTTGGCTTTTGAGATCTGGATGATTCGATCTTAACACAGGGAATTCGGTAACTCCTAGGAATTTCAGCTTTTAGGAAGATCAAAAAGAAAGGATGATCTCAAGAGATCTATGAAGATTCGGCTTTGATGAAGAAATCAATAGAAGAGAATAAGAGGTATTCGGCTATGGAGATGAGAAGAAAGTTCAAAGTTTCAGCTTTTGAATGAAAGTGACGATGAGAGAATAGGCTTAGAGATTTCGGCTTTATACAGAAATCGACACAAAAGGAAAGAATGAAAAAAAAGAGAGTGAAGTGAGAGGTTTTGACTTTTGAAGAAATCAAAAGAAAGAAATTGCAGAGACTGACTGAGAATTTTGGCACAGAGAATGAGGAAAAGAATAGGGTTCAAAATGCCATAATTGAAGTGATACCACCCCTATTTATAGAGAATTTTTGGCATACTTATCAAAACTCGAAAGTGCCCTTCCTGATATCTAACAATTAATCAAATAATAGGGGAAATTTTGGCACCCCTTTGCCATAAGAAACCGATTTCTTTCCCCCTCTAGGAGATGGAATTTTAGCCAACACTGCACTCAGCAAATAACTCCTATCTTTTCTTCTTTATCTTAATCTATTCATATATTTAGAAGAGGCCTAAATAACACCACCTCTCTCTACTATTATCAGCACAATATCCACATTATCCAAACAGATAAATCTTCCTATTTTAAAGCATCCTAGCCGCCCCAACTCTCCTCTCCTTTGATGCCAAAAGCAATTAAAAAATAAGTAGGTAATATGACTCGAACCTTGGATCCCCCTTACTACTTTTCACGCCACTATCCACTGGGCCACAAGCTCCTCTTGTGTTTTAATTCACAGATAATATCTTTTAAGCCTGGACCTATCTAGATTTCCACTAAAATGCCCAAAACGAAAATTTGATTAAGGCCTCAGCCCAAACCCGAGCCCAATATGAACCCCTTAAATGCTCTAATTATCATATTGAACATAAAACACATCAAATGCAAAGGCGCATTAATTCAGGATGTTACAGTATTAATTCAGGATGTTACAGTTCTACCCCCTTTAAGAAATTTCGTCCTCAAAATTACCTAATTCGAATAGATGTGGGTATTGATGTCGCATCGCTTCCTCCGGTTCCCACGTAGCCTCCTCAGAGCCGTGATTCTGCCATAGAACCTTAACCAACGGAACTTTATTCCTTCGTAATACTGTGACATCACGATCTAAGATTTCCACCGGTTCCTCTTCAAAAGATAGGTCAGGCCTTACTTTGATTTCCTCTACTGACACCACATGGGACGGATCCGAACGATATCGTCTCAGCATAGAGACATGAAACACATCGTGAATCTAGCTTAGCTCAAAAGGTAGCTCTAACTGATACGCTACTGGTCCAACTCGTTTCAACATCTGATAAGGTCCGATGAATCTGGGACTAAACTTACCCTTTCGTCCAAACCTTAACACTTTCTTCCATGGCGACACTTTCAAGAACACCTTGTCACCCACTGCAAACTCTATGTCCTTGCACTTCAAACCAGCATAAGACTTCTGTCTGTCTGACGCTTCTTTTAGTCGAGCCTGAATTAATTCAACCTTCTCCTCCATCTCGGTAACCAACTCTGGAACCAAAATTTGACGTTCCCCTAATTCCGTCCAACAAGTAGGAGTACAACACTTTCGCCCATACAATGCTTCATAGGACGCCATCTGAATACTAGACTGGTAACTGTTGTTGTACATAAACTCTGCCAATGGTAAAAACTCTTCCCAACTACCCTTGAAATCAATGGCACAACCTCTTAACATGTCCTCCAAGATCTGAATCACCCGCTCCGATCGTCCATCGATTCGAGGATGAAACATCAGACTAAAATCCAACTTCGTACCCAACGCTTGATGTAACACCTTCCAAAACCTTAACGTAAACCTAGGATCTCGGTCTGAGATAATCAACACAGGTACTCCATGCAACCTTACAATCTCCGCTATATACAACTTAGCCAACTTTTGTAAAGAATAATTGACCGGAATTGGTACAAAATGAGCGGACTTCATCAACCGATCAACGATCACCCAAACTGAATCTTTTCTAGTAGGCGTGAGAGGTAGCCCACTAACAAAGTTCATTGTGATCTTTTCCCACTTTTGTTGGGGAATCTTTACTGGCTGTAATAACCCTGATGGTAACTGATTCTCCACCTTTACCTGCTGACAGGTTAAACACTTTCCTACTAACTCAGTCACCTCTCATTTTAAGCCTGGCCACCAAAACTGTTCCCGTAAATCTCGATATATCTTACTCCCTCTAGGGTGCATAGCGTATGGACTATCATGTGCTTCCTAAAAAATCCTATGCCTCAATTTAGGATCTTTCGGCATGCACACTCTCCCTTGGAAACACAATAGCCCTTCCTCATTCACACTAAAATTTCGTTGTCCATCACTTGGTCCCACACGAAACTTCTCCTTTAGCAACTCATCGGTCTACTGCTTCTCCTTAATCTGACTGACCTAAGAGGGTTTCACTTGAAGTTTCGCTAATAAACTCCCATCATCGTATAGACTAAGGTGAGTAAACATTGCTCTTAAGTCAGTGATCACCTTACGACTTAAGGCATCTACCACCACATTAGCCTTACCCAGATGATACTCGATCGAGCAATCATAATCCTTTAACAATTCAATCTACCTTCTCTGCCTAAGATTAAACTCCTTCTAAGTCAAAAGGTACTTTAAACTCTTATGATCCGTGTAAATGACAGATTTCTCCCTGTACAAATAATGCCTCCAAATTTTCAAGGCAAACACCACCGTCGCCAATTCCAAATCATGGGTGGGATAGTTTGCTTCGTGCGGCCTTAACTACTGAGATGCGTACGTAACAACCTTTCCATCCTGCATGAACACACATCCTAATCCCATGTGTGAAGCATCACAGTAAATTACGAACTCCTTCCCAGCCTCTGGCTGAATCGATATCGAGCCTCCATCAAAATCCTTTTTAACTTCTTGAAACTATCTTGTTGCTTATCAGACCACACAAACGGAACTCCTTTCTATAATAGCTTAGTCAATGGTGCTGCAATTAGAGAAAATCCTTCAATAAATCTTCTGTAGTACTCGACCAAACCAAGAAAACTTTGAATTTCCACCATAGATCTAGGTGGCTTCCAATCCAACACCGCTTCTATTTTCTGAGGGTCCACCCTAATCCCCTCTGCTGACACAACGTGACCTAGGAAAGTAACTTCCTTAAGCCAGAATTCGCACTTGTTGAATTTGGCATAGAGCTGCTTCTCCCTCAGAATCTGCAGAACCACTCGCAGATGTGAATCATGCTCCTCCTCCGACCTTGAGTAAACCAACATGTCATCAATAAAAACCACGACAAACCGATCCAAGTAGGGTTGGAACACTTGGTTCATCATATCCATAAATGCTGCTGGTGCATTGGTCAACCTAAATAGCATCACTATGAACTCGTAATGACCATAGGACGTCCTAAAAGTCATCTTATGAATATCTACCTCCTTGACCTTAAGCTGATGGTACTCTGACCTTAGATCTACCTTCGAAAAGACTGAGGCCCCCTTCAACTGATCGAACAAACCATCAATCCTCGGCAACGAGTATTTGTTCTTGATGGTTAACTTATTCAATTGACGATAGTCAATGCATATACACATTGAGCCATCCTTCTTCATAACAAATAACACCGGTGCTCCCCAAGGTAACACACTTGGTCGAAAAAACCCCTATCCAAAAACTCCTAGATTTGTGCTTTCAATTCCACCAACTCCTTTGGCACCATTCTATAAGGAGCAATAGATATCGGTGCTATTCTCGGAAGAAGATCGATTCCAAACTCCACTTCTCGATCCGGAGGTAATCCCGGAAGCTCCTCTGGGAAAACATCAAGAAATTCCTTCACCATCCTAACGTCCCCAACAGTTAGGTCCTTGGCTTCTAGAGCCCGTACAAACATTAAAACGGCCTCACATCCTTTTCTCACCATTCTTTTCGCTCTTAGGGCAGTCACTACGTTCGACAGACAGTTCCCCCTTTCTCCTATCACCAATACTTCACCTCCTCGGGGTTCTTAACACCACTCGCTTGGCTGTACAATCCAAATTGGCCTGATACTTTACTAGCCAGTCCATGCCTAAAATTAAGTTGAATTCCCCGAATAGTAACTAAATCAGATCCTTCAGGAAAACTATTCCCTAAACTTCTAAAGGTACCTCCCAAAAAAGTTTATCTACTACGCAGATTGTCCTAATGGGCTAATTACGGTCATTGCCCTAGGGGTAACTTTAGAATCTAAACTTAAAGTTCCAGACACACTACTAGCAACATATGAGTGTGTCGACCCAATATCAATCAATGCAGTACAAGGCAATCCAAAAATTAAAAATGTACCAATTATAACATCTGGTGCATCAGCCTCTTCTCGACGTCTGGCAGCATAGACCAATCCCAGCTGCCTTGCCTCAGTGTTTCCTGCCCCTCGGCTTAGCGCTCCACGACCTCGACTGAAACCATTACCACCTCTGGCCAGACCACGACCTCTCTATGGCTGCTGACCTCCTCTACTCAGTTGAACAGTTCCTTGTCCTGCGGGTTCTACCTCATCCCATGGATGAGGATAGTCTCTTATCTAATGGTCCAAAGATCCACACCTAAAGCACTTCCCACTGCCTGCCCAACACTCACCTACATGGAATTTGTCACATCCGGCACCTCCGTGTTTGGTTAGCAGCAGGTCTTTTAGCCCATCTCGATCCATCCGACCTTGGTCTTTTCTGAACACGCACGACTATCCCTGATGATCCAAAGTTTCTCTTACCTCTGCCCCTATCTCTATCCTAGTTCAGCTTTTTCGTCCGTTTCACCTCCTCAGCTATCTTAGCCTTCTCCACAAGCACCGTAAATTTTTGCTCTCGTTGTGGAGCTATCAACACACGTAGATTGTCCTTCAGGCCATCCTCAAAACAAACACATCGCTCATGCTCTGTGGCCACTATCCCTCAAGCATAACGACTAAGGCGTAAAATTTCACTTCATATGCCGCCACCGACCTACTTCCTTGAACCAGATTCAGGAACGCTCTACGCTGCACATCCACATAGCTCGTTCCAATGTACTTACTTTGGAACACCGTTCTGAAGTGATCCCAGGTGAAATAGTCATCTACGACACCATCCTTAACAGTAAGCCACCATTGATACTCTTCGTCCCGAAGAAGAGACACCACTCCCTTCAAGTTATCTTCTTCCGTGAAGTCAAGATCATCCATTATACGTTCCATTGCTTTCAACCAGTACTCAGCTGTACGAGGAGCTACACCAGAAATTCCCTTAAACACCTCTGCCCCATTGGCTCTAAGCCGCTCTGGTACAGACTTCGGGCTCCTGTGCCCATGCCTGCCCCAGCAACCCTCTCTAAGACCCTTAACATTGCCTGAGATACAGCATCATCTCTGGTCGTATGATCTTGAAATTCTGCCTCCACAGCTAGTGGCACTGGTACCTCATTCCCTGACTCGTGACCAGACCCTACGGGTTCTGACACAGCAATCCCGCCTCTACCTCGGCCACGCACACCATGTCCTCTAGTGCTCATTCTACTATTCGTAATTTATCTGATTAGAAATTTTATGGATTAATAATTCTTTCTTCCACTAATTAATAACAGACAGTCTTATGGAAAGTAGTTTTAACAATAATTCTTTCAAATTCGAATTCTATCTACAAAGTTCAGTTCTCAGGTCTATATTTCTTAGTTCTAGAGTTCTCATCCAATCAACATCAAACACAACACCACATACATGCATCAAACACACAAGTAAACCTTCATGAACTTACTTTCATCACCTTGGGGTATTTTTGTCATTTCACTACCCATGGGTATTTTTGTAATTTTATCCTACAGGGGTATTTTCGTAATTTTCCAAAATAGGGTTTCCTGGTGGTTTTTCAAATTAGGGGTATTTTGGTAATTTTAAAATTCATGGGTATTTCGGTAATTTTACAAACTAGGGATAGTTTTACAAAAATAGGGTGGCTGGTCCCTTTCGGGTTTTAGTTATAAACTTTGGCCCATCAACAAGCCCTCGTGGCCAAGGCAAACAGTCACTACACACCAGGTAGGATTCCAGAAAATAGGAGGTGAGTCACTAGGACCGCTTAAATACCAAGCTCTTCTTGGATCCAATCCTAGACATACGTATGCTTGTTTCCACACCTTAACCCTATGACTTGTTCACAGACATGTTTGATTAGAGATTAAGTTTTATGGAATTTGAAGAATTATTTGTACTAAATCTAAAGTCCATCAATTCTTACATACTAGCCTACGTCTCTATAAAGCCCAACAATACAAACCACATCAAGAGTTAGAATACTTACCTGCGTGGATCAGGTGCCGGTAGACTCGAAGGCCACATCTCAACTGCATTTTTCCCAAACTTATATCATTTTTTTTACAAATCACTACTGGACCCATTTCACAACCCGAATTTTGAACTGGGCTCTGATACCAAAAATGTAACACCCCAAACCCGGCCCATGCGTCATGACCGGATCTGGTATGCTACGAGTTGAATCTTGAAAACTTTACTCCAATGGGTTTTGGAAAAACTTAGTTTATTATAGTCGAATAGTAATTAAATGTGAAATTTTGGAAATAACTTTAATATTTGCGTTGATTGGGTTTGAAAAGCCCATTTTTCTTTTCATTTTATATTCGGAACTTTATTGGAAAACATAAGTTTGTAAAAACCAACATAACAAAACAAAAAAATAAATCGAAACCTAAGTTATGGAGGCCTTATTACAAAAATATTCCTAAAAATTAAGACTTAAATGGAAACAAAAACCAAAAATAGTCTATGTAGATAATAGTCTTAGTGGCCCCTCGAGTCCGCCTCGGCTCCCATGTCCACGAACTACTGCCAATCTGAAAAGTGGGAAAAATTAAAGGGGTGAGTCACAAAGACTCAGTGAGTAAATATCGAAATCACATAAAAGCCTTGGGCCCACAAACACATTATGGGCCTTGGCCTATACACAATGGTAACAAAATGTTTCATGCAACATGGCCCATCCCAAACCTAAGAGTCCATCCTCTACACACCCCCTACCAACCATCACACAGTGGGGATTTCTACAATCAACCCTCCATCCGCTACACACCATATCGATCACTATGTGACCTATGTGGCAAGGCCACCGATAGTTTATGCGAACCTCAAAAATACATTATAGTATTTCGACAGCTATGCTGCCTGTCATAAAGACCGATCACTATGTGACCTATGTGGAAAAGCCACCGATCGCCTCGCGACCTACTCTCCTTCCAAAAATCAATCAATTCCATCCCATGCATACATTCATGCAAGAATCAAAACATTAAGCCATTTAAACAGATCTCAGACTTTTACATACATCGATACACATAGAGAAGTTTCTATGATTACTGAAACACCCTAAACCCGACCCACAAGCCCTGACCGGATCTGGCATGCTCCTTGAGTAAAACGTAGCAAATCCTCATTTTGTCATGTTGGAAAACTGGTGGATTTGAAGAAAAATTGGTTTGAGTTATGATCAAATTGAAAACCGTATTTTTTTTGAAATTTGTATTGAAACGATATTATCATGTTTCAAAAGTTACAAGTTAATAGAATTGTCGAATTATAGAGATTTTTATTATTAACTTGAAAACTGTAGGTGTTTGGGTGTCAAAATAATTGAAATTGTTTTACTTAAAAATGTTTAATCATTTGTTTGTGTGTTCGTATCATAATAAAAATTAAAACGTAAACTTAAAACAAACTAAATTATAATGGCCTTATTACATCAAAATATAACCCAAAATAAATCAAATAAAACTTAATAAGAAAAATCTAAAAATGCTGAGCTGAGCATGGCCACCCCTAAGTCCCTGCCGACCCGGTCCATTTACTGGGTATCACCTGCAAAATGTTAGCCCACGAAGGGTGAGTCAACAGACTCGTGTAATATATGACCATTATAGATTCCCAATCGATAAAACATATTATATCACATATATTAATCATAGGCAATGATGCAACCCAAACCCACCTAGATATCCATCCTCTACACATCACCCGTACCTACCAATCACACCGTGGGGATTACTAAATCGACCCTCCATCCGCTACACACCATCGAAGGCAGTCGCTGCAGCCAACTCCTCATCGCCCCTATAATTGTGGCATAGCCACCAGATAACATGAAAGAGTCACCGGATTCATATTATGTGACACAGGTCACCAGTTAATGTGGTAAAAACCACCAGAACACTTCCCCTTTATCATTATCACCTATATGCCCATGCAACATACAAGTCATACAGATATCATGCAATCTACCTTACCTCATGGCCATAACAAACTTTCTCATATTTTTATAGTAATGTTCAAAAACATTATTAATGAGTAATATGGGGTACATACCTGATTACACTGCACCATTAAATGGTACTCTTAGCCATATTCATTCATTGCCTTATTAACATGTACATAATCATTATTATTATTAAACGGGAATTTAGGGTAGGTTACACACCTGGTTACTAACACGATTACTGAATCCGAAAATCCTGATCTCACACACTAGATCCCCTTTCTTATATTCAGCCAACACTAAGAATATTAGCAAAGAGGCCATTCGGCTATATAGTAAATCCCGAAGGGTTAACGCAACCATAATCCTTACCTTGATGCCGATTTGGTTACCAATTCAAATCCTGAAACTATGTGATAAGCCTTCCTTGAAATTGGCCAAACACTAATATACTCAAACGGTTAGCTTTCGGCTTTTCAGATAACTAAGAGACGAATTGAATCAGAACAAAACCTTACCACTGACTTACCGAAAACTATTGATTAGGGAAAAGATGATTCCGATCTACTGCTTCAAAATCCCAGAGATCCTAAAAAAACCAATTGCATGGTTGATTAAAAGTCAAGACAAATGCCAAAATTCAACTTTTGTCCTACACATGTCGACAGAGAAGAAATAAGGGAGAATAATGGAGATTCGGTCATGACAGACTTACCTATTCCAAACCGATTAGAGAAGAACCCAAAGGAGATCTCTACTTGGTTGATATTCGTCCAAAAACTGAGAAGAAAAGAGATTAAGAGATTTCGACAATGGCTTAAGAAAAAGGCACTTGAGATTCAGCCAAAGAGGAATGGGAGAAAGATGAATGGTATTTGGCTTTGGTTTTCGTAAAAGAGATTAAGAGAGTTTAGACTTTTGATGATGAAGAGGTTGTGAGAAGAAGAAAAGAATGTTGGTGAGGCTCAAGTTATGGTTCTGGTGAGGTGAGAAAGAGGAAGAAAAGAAAATAAAACTTGAAGATGCCAAAAGAATTTGGCACTAACTCCCTTCAAGACCGAAATTGTCATCCTAGAAGTCCCTTGGCCTACCAACTCTCCTCTCTCATCCCAATCCCCCTTTTCACTCCTACTTAGCCGAATCTTTAAGCTATCAGACCCAATCTACATTTCATCTTTTTAGAGTCCCTGTGTCATCTACCACTGCACCTCCTTACCGAAAAATAAAAGCTCTAAAACGCTTCCTTTGCTGCTCGAACCTAGGCCCCTTTACACTCCCTGTGGCGTCACCTCACAAGGCCCTAAGTGGTGCCTCTTTGCCACCTTACCAACTTTGTTCTTATGTCCTAAGCCACACAATAAGCTCCTTAAGGCCTAGCTCCCTTAGTTCCCCTTTTTAGGCTTAAAATAAAATATTTTTTCTAAGGTTTCTACCTACATCCCAAGGTTCCTGAAGCCCCCAGAACACATTCAAAACATACTGGGCATGCTACCATATACATTTTAATAAAAATGCATAACCCTTAAATCCGGATATTACAGCTTCTACCCTTAAAATAATTTTGACCTCAAAATTACACGCTAAAATAAGTGAGGGTATTGTGCATTGCTTCCTCCGGCTCCCAAAAGCTTTTTTCGATCCATGGTTATGCCATAACACTTTGACTAGAGGAATTTCCTCAGTAGTACCTTCACATCCCGCTCTAGAATCAATCGGCTCTTCCTCATAAGATGATCGATCTCACTCCACCTCCTCAATCGATATTACATGAGATGGATTCGATCAAGAACGACATAGTATCAAAATGTGAAACACATTGTATATCGCTTCAATTTCAAAGGCAACCCAATTGGTACGCCCTTCGTCCAACCCGCTTCAAAACCCAATAAGGTCCTATAAACCTAGGACTTAACTTTCCTTGCAGCCAAATCTCATCACCTTCTTCCATGGCGAAACTTTAAGAAACACCTGATCCCCCACGACAAACTCTATCTCCTTTCGCTTAAGATCTGAATATGACTTTTGCTCGCGGATGCCTCCTTCAACTGTGCTCAATTACCTTAACCTTTTCTTCCGATTCTGCCACAATCTCTGGGCCTAAAACTTGACATTCCCCCAATTCTGTCCAACATGTAGGAGTACGACACCTCCTTCCATATAGCACTTTGTACGGTGCCATCGAAATACTTACTTGATAGCTATTATTATATGCAAATTTCGCTAAAGGCAAGAACTCCTCTCAACTTCCTCTAAAATCCATCACGTAACTCCTCAACATGTCCTCTAGCACTTGAATTACCCGCTCAGATTGGCCGTCTGACTGCGGATGAAATACCATACTGAAGTCCAACCTGGTGCCCAATGCTCGATGTAATGCTTTCCAAAATTGAGACGTAAACCTCGGATCCTTATCCAAGATAATTGACACCGGCACTCGTGCGACCTTCACGATTTACGCTACATACAACTTTGCCAATCTCTGCAAGGAATAGTCAACCCAAGCACTAGTATGAAATGTGCTGACTTCGTCAATCGATCTACTATCACCCATACCGAGTCCTTCTTAGTAGGCGTAAGAGGAAGCCCACCAACGAAGTTCGTGGTAATTCTCTCCCACTTCCATTGCAGAATCTTTATCGGTTGAAGCAATCCTGATGGTACTTGGTGTTTAGCCTTGACTTGCTGACACATTAAGCACTTCCCTACAAATTTGGTAACTTCCCGCTTAAGACCAGGCCACCAAAACTGATCCCGTAGATCCCTGTATAACTTACTTCCTCCAGGATGCATAGTATAAGGGCTACTATGCTATTCCTGAAGAATTTTCTGCCTTAATTCCTTATCCTTTGGCATACAAACCTTCCCCCGAAAACACAGCACTCCATCACTATTTACACCATAGTCCTCCAACTCTTCGTTTCGTACTTGTAACAGCTTAGTACTGAGTTCACAATCTACCAATTGTTTCTCCTTCACCTGACTTAGCCACGTCGGCTTCACTTGCAACTCTGCTAACAAACTTCCATCATCATAAAGGCTAAGATGTGCAAACATCGCCCTTAGATCCGTACCACTTTTCGACTTAGGGCATTTGCCACCATATTCGCCTTGCCCGGGTGATACTCTATTGAGCAATCATAGTCTTTCAACAACTCCACCCACCTTCGCTGTCTCAAATTTAGCTCTTTCTGAGTCAGTAGATACTTCAAACTCTTGTGGTCCTTGTAAATCACCGACCTTTCTCCATACAAATAGTGCCTCTACACTTTTAGAGCGAATACCATTGCCGCCAACTCCAGATCATGCGTCAGATAGTTAACCTCATGTGGCCTCAACTGTCGAGATGCATAAGCAACCACTTTCCGTCTTGCATAAGGACACATCCCAATCCTGTATGGGAAGCATCATAATACACCACAAAGTCCTTCCCTGCTTCTGGCTGAATCAAAACTGGAGCCTCAGTCAATACTCTCTTAAGCTTCTCAAAACTCTCCTGCTGCTTATCCGCCCATACAAAAGATACCTCCTTTCTTAACAACTTCGTTAGAGGTGCTGCTATAGTCGAGAACCCTTCGAAAAATCTCCTGTAGTAGCCTACTAACCCCAAGAAACTACGAACCTCAGCCACAGACTTAGGTGGTTTCCAATCTACTACTGCCTCAATCTTCCAAGGATCCACCCTTATTCCTTCCACAGACACCACATGCCCTAAGAACGTAACTTCCTTCAGCCAAAATTCGCACTTCCTGAACTTGACATATAGCTTCTTTTCCCTTAACACTTGCAACACCACTCGGATATGCTCATTATGTTCTTCCTCAGACTTGGAATACACTAGGATGTCGTCTATAAACACAACGATGAATCGATCCAAGTAGGGTTGGAAAATTCAGTTCATCATATCCATGAACGCGGCTGGGGCATTCTTCAATCTGAACGGTATTATTAAGAATTTATAATGCCCATACCTTGTTTGGAAAGCTATCTTATGGATATCTGCTTCCTTCACCTTAAGCTGATGATATCTAGACCGTAGATCTATCTTCGAAAATACCGCGGCCCCCTTAAGCTGATTGAACAAGTCGTCTATCCTCGGTAATGGGTACTTGTTCTTGATGGTCAGCTTATTCAACTGCCGATAATCTATGTACATGCGCATAGTCCCGTCCTTCTTCTTCACAAATAGGATCGGTGCTCCCCATGGAGACACACTAGGTCGAATAAACCCACGATCGAGTAACTCTTGAATCTGGGCTTTAAGCTCTACTAACTCCTTTGGTGCCATTCGGTATGGAGCAATTGACATAGGAGCTGTACCCAGCAGTAAATCAATTCCGAACTCCACCTCCCTGTCCGGGGGTAACCCAGGCAGCTCCTCCGAAAAGATATCCACGTATTCTCTTACTGTTCTAACTCCACTAACTCCCTCTTCTTTGGCATCCAAAACACTAACGAAGTCTAGAAATGCCTTGCACCCTTTTCGCACCATCTTATCAGCCTTTAATGTGGAGACTACGTTAGCCAAATAATTTTTCTTTCTCCTATCATAACTATCTCCTCATTCTCCGGAGTCCTCAACTCCATTCGCTTAGCTGTGCAATCCAATTTAGCATGATGTTCCACTAGCCAATCCATGCCTAGAATAAGATCAAATTCTCCAAAGGGTAGTTCCATCAAGTTGGCAGGAAATACCACTCCATGAATCTCTAGGGTACACTCAAATACCCTATTCACCACTACCGTTTGACCTAACGGGCTTACTATAGTCATCTCCCTAACAGACAGTTCAGATGCTACACCTAGTGTTTCAGCTACTCTATAGGTAACATATAAGTGGGTCGAGCCAACATCTATTAAAGCAATGTAAGGCTTGTCAGCTATCAAGAACGTATCGGTTATGACGTCCGGTGCGTCACCATCCTCCCTCTGACGAACCGCATACACTAGACCCAGTTGTCTTCCTTCTGTGTTACCAACACCTCTGCCCGGTGTTCCCCAACCTCTTCTAGAGCCATTACCCTTGCCAACCGGACCACGACCCTGCGGTGACTGCTGTCCACCTCTTCTAGCCTGATTAAGACCCTGACTTATTGGTCGGCTCCCGTCTATTTTCATAGGACAGTCCTTAATCATGTGATCCTTGGATCCACACTTAAAACATCCTCCTGTCTTCTTCTAACACTCTCCTAGGTGCATCTTTCCACATTGAGCACAAGTACGGTACTGTCCTCCCATAACGACCTACTGACCTTGTGACCCATCAGCTCTAGGTCTCTTTTGAACATTTCCGGATGACCCTGATGATCCAAAACCTCTCTTCTGTCTATTCCTATTAGAATTTCATCTCACTGATTCCTTAACCCTTTAGCTACCTTAGCCTTCTCCACCAACACCAGAACTCCCACTCCTCTTTGTGGAGCTATCGGCGAGCCTTAGGTCATCCCTCAGTCCATCCTCAAACCGGACACATCGTTCATGCTCCGTAGCCATGATACCACGAGCATATCGGCTCAACCTTAAGAATTCTGCCTCGTACTCCACTACGATCTTATTCCCCTGAACCAACCTCAGAAATGCCTTCCTCTGCGCATTAATATAGCCAGTCCCAATATACTTCTTCTGATATGCCGCTTAAAATACTCTCAAGTGAGATCATCATTTGCAGCACCATCCCGGCCTTGAGCCACCACCGGTATGACTCATCGCGAGAAGCGACACCACCCCCGGTTTCTCCTCGGCGATCAGTCTAAATTGTCCATAATTCACTCTCGTCGCCTCCAACCAATACTCGGCCGATCGATGCCACACAGATACACCACGGAATACCTCCGTTCCATTGGCTCGGGGTCACTCGGGTATAGATTTTTGAGCTCCCATACCTCCACCTGCTCTAGCCACCCTCTCAAGAACTCGCAA
The DNA here is from genome assembly GCA_025506655.1 of Gossypium rotundifolium. Taxonomy (NCBI): domain Eukaryota; kingdom Viridiplantae; phylum Streptophyta; class Magnoliopsida; order Malvales; family Malvaceae; genus Gossypium; species Gossypium rotundifolium. The sequence goes on along the minus strand of CP106732.1, from coordinate 63,795,330 downwards.
AGATCGCTTATGATATTGATCATCCCCGTCGATCCTCGATATTCAGCACTAGTAGCTGGTGGTGGTGGCATCTCATTCTTGGACCCTTGACCAGACCTAACGGGTTCTGATACGATCATTCTGCCTCTACCACGCCCTCGCACATTACGACCACATCCCCTAGAACTCATTCTTCCGAGTTACGTTTATCTGGTTAAGAATTTTATGAATCATTATTTCTTTCCACTGATTTATCGTGAACAATCTTATGATTAATAGTTCTAAAAAGTAGTTCTTTCGAGTTCATACACACACTACAATCTCAAGTTCATTCATTCAATCATCAACATTCATGAACTCGCGTTCATTACAGAAAAGTGTTGTGGTTGTCTTTGTTGTTGTTTTCCACTACCCAGGGGTATTTTCGTAATTTTATCCTATAGGGGTATTTTTGTAATTTTTCAAAATAGGATCCTTGGTGATTTTGTGAAATAGGGGTGTTCTGGTAATTTTGTAATCCCGGGGGTACTTCGATAATTTTGGAAATCTGGGGGTATTTCAATAATTTTGGAAATTCAGGGTATTTCGATAATTTTCCAAATCAGGGTATCTTGAAATTTTACAAAATAGGGGTTTTTGGTATTTTTACAAAAATAGGAATATTTTGATAAAATTTGAGGGTAGTATGGCAATTTTATAAACTGAGGGTATTTTAGTAATTTTTTGCAAACCAGGGGTATTTCAAAATTTTTTTAAAATCTAAAATAGTTTTTACGAATCAAAGGGGTAATTCGGTGATTTTAAAACTAAGGTTTTTGTAGAACTGTGTAGCTAGTCCCTTTCGGGTTTTAATTACTGAATTTAGCCTGTGGGTAAGTCCTCTTGGTTAGGGTGAACCGTCACTCACTTTGCACTGTAGGATTTGAGTGGAGAGGAGGTGAGTCACTAGGACTGCTTAAATACCAAGCTCCCAGAATCCAATCCTAGACATCGCACAACAGTTGCCACACCCTTAACTCGGTGACTCACTCATGTGTTTGTTTGATTAGACTTTAAATTTTATGAAATTCGTGTTGGAGTAAGCTAATCCTAGGGTTCAATAGCTCCTAATCCACTAATCTACGCCTCCGTAATACACACATACAAATCACACAAGAGTTGGGGTACTTACGGTGGACTTGGCCGAGACTCAAGTGCCATGCCGTAAAACCCTGCTCAACCTTTAGTAAACTCAAGTTCAAAATAAGAAAACGTTTGGGCCCAAAAGCCCTTAGGGCCAAGTTTTGAATCGGCTCGATACCAAGCTGAAACACCCCAAACTCGCCCACAAGCCCCGATGGATCTCGCATGCTCCTTGAGAAACGAGCAAATCCTCATTTTGTCATGTTGGAAAACCGTGGATTTGAAGAAAAATCGGTCTAAGTTATGATCAATTTGAAAATCATGTTGTTTTTGAAGTTTGTATTGAAACGGTATTATCATGTTTCAAAAGTTACAAGTTAATAGAATTACCGAATTTTAGAGCTTTTTATTATTAACTTGAAAACCGTAGGTGTTTGGGTGTCAAAACAATTGAAGTTGTTTTACGAAAAATGTTTAATCGTTTGCTTGTGTGTTCGTATCATAATAAAAATTAAAACGTAAACTTAAAATAGCTAAATTATAATGGCCTTATTACATCAAAATATGACCCAAAATAAATCAAATAAAACTTAATAAGAAAAATCTGAAAAAGCTGAGCTGAGCATGGCCACCCCTAAGTCCCTGCCGACTGTGTCCATTTATCGGTATCACACGCAAAATGTTAGCCCATGAAGGGTGAGTCAACAGACTCAAGGTGTAACGACCATCATAGATTCCCAATCGATAAAACATATTATATCATATATATTAATCATAGGCAATGATGCAACCCAAACCCACCTAGATATCCATCCTCTACACATCATCCGTACCTACCAATCACACACCGGGATTACTAAATCGACCCTCCATTCGCCACACACCATCGAAGGTAGTCGCGCAGCACCAACCGCTCATCGCCCTTATAATTGTGGCATAGCCATCGGATAACGTGATGAGTCAATGGATTCATATTATGTGACGGATGTCACGGATAATGTGGTAAAACCACCGAACACTTCCCCTTTATCATTATCACACATATGCCCATGAAACATACAAGTCATATAGATATCATGCAATCTGCCTTACCTCATGGCCATAACAAACTTTCTCATATTTTCATAGCAATGTTCATAAACATTATTAACGAGTAATATGGGGTACATATCTGATTACACTGCACCATTAAATGGTACTCTTAGCCGTATTCATTCATTGCCTTATTAACATGTACATAATCATTATTATTATTAAACGAGAATTTAGGGTGGGTTACACACCTGGTTACTAACACGATTACCAAATCCCGAAAATCTCGATCTCACTCACTAGATTCCCTTTCCTATTTCGGCCAACACTAAGAACATTAGCAAAGAGGCCATTCGACTATATAGCAAATCCCGAAGGGTTAATGTAACCATAATTCTTACCTTGATGCCGATTTGGTTACCAATTTGAATCCCAAAACTATGTGATAAGCCTTCCTTGAAATCGACCAAACACTAATATACTCAAACGGTTAGCTTTTGGCTTTTCAGATAACTAAGAGATGGATTGAATCAGTACAAAACCTTACCACTGACTTACCAAAAACTATTGATTAAGGAAAAGATGATTCCGATCTACTGCTTCAAAATCCCAGAGATCCTAAAAGAAACCAATTGCATTGTTGATTAAAAGTCAAGACAAATGCCAAAATTTGGCTTTTGTCCTACACATGTCGACAGAGAAGAAATAAGATTCCAAACTGATTAGAGAAGAAAGCAAAGGAGATCTCTGCTTGGTTGATATTCAGCCAAAAACTGAGAAGAAAAGAGATTAAAAGATTTCGGCAATGGCTTAAGAAAAAGGCACTTGAGATTCGGCCAAAGAGGAATGGGAGAAAGATGAATGGTATTTGGCTTTGGTTTTCAGAAAAGAGATTAAGAGAGTTTTGGCTTTCGATGACAGAAGAGGTTGTGAGAAGAAGAAAAAGAATGTTGGTGAGGCTCAAGTTATGGTTTGGCTGAGGTGAGAAAGAGGAAGAAAAGAAAATAAAAACTTGAGGATGCCAAAAGAATTTCGGCACTAACTCCCCTTCAAGACCGAAATTGTCATCCTAGAAGTCCCTTGGCCGGCCAACTCTCCCTCTTTCATCCCAATCCCCCTTTTCACTCCTACTTAGCCAAATCTTTAAGCTGTCAGACCCAATCTATACTTCATCCTTTCAGAGTCCCTGTGCCGTCCACCACTGCACCTCCTTGCTGAAAAATAAAAGCTCCAAAATGCTTCCCTTGCTACTCGAACCTAGGCCCCTTTACACTCCCTGTGGCGTCACCTCACAAGGCCCTAAGTGGCACCTCTTTGCCGCCTTACCAGCTTAGTTCTTGTGTCCTAAGCCACACAATAAACTTCTTAAGGCCTAGCTCCCTTAGTTCCCCTTTTTAGGCTTAAAATAAAATATTTTTTTCTAAGGCTTCTACCTACATCCCAATGTTCCTGAAGCCCCCAGAACACATTCAAAACATACTCAGCATGCTACCATATACATTTGAATAAAAATGCATAACCCCTAAATCCCGAATATTACAATTACGTACCTAGCATCCCTTGCCTACCCTTTTTGGGTATTTTGACTATTCATATAGCCTCTCTTTTCGGCTTTTAGCCCATATCATACACATATATATTACAACAATACTTATGTGTTAAGGATCTACACACCTAATTACGGTTATGACGACACCCTTAATGTCGACACTATCAAAAGCCGATACGACTGTTATCTGCCTAAAATGCTGTTCAGAAGCCGATCCACAACCCGGTGGCCAATCTCGAACAGCAGACACTACTCGTTTCTTAAACTTAGGGATTAGGTTTACGGTCCCAATCCTTTCATTTGCCTTGAAATCCTGAAATAGATAGGATACTTAGAGATTAACAGTTTTCATCTTTTGAGATCTGGATGATTTGATCTTAACATAGGGAATTCGGTAACTCCTAGGAATTTTGGCTTTTAGGAAGATCAGAATGAAAGGATGATCTCAAGAGATCTATGAAGATTCGACTTTGATGAAGAAATCAACAAAAGAGAATAAGAGGTATTCACTATAGAGATGAGAAGAAAGTTTAGAGTTTCGGCTTTTGAATGAAAGTAAAGATGAGAGAATAGGCTTAGAGATTTCAGCTTTATGGAGAAATTGACACAAAAGGGAAAGAATGGAAAAAAAGATAGTGAAGTGAGAGGTTTCGACTTTTGAAGGAATCAAAAGAAAGAAATTATAGAGACTGACTGAGAATTTTGGCACAGAGAATGAGGAAAAGAATAGGGTTCAAAATGCTGGAATTGAAGTGATACCACCCCTATTTATAGAGAATTTTTGGCATACTTATCAAAACCCAAAAGTGCCCTTCCTTATATCTAACAATTAATCAAATAATAGGGGAAATTTCAGCACCCCTTTACCATAAGAAACTGATTTCTTTCCCCCTCTAGGAGATGGAATTTTGGCCAATACTGCACTCAGCAGATAACTCCTATCTTTTCTTCTTTATCTTAATCTATTCATATCTTTAGAAGAGGCCTAAATAACACCACCTCTCCCTACTATTATCAGCACAATATCCACATTATCCAAACAGATAAATCTTCCTATTTTAAAGCATCCTAGCCTCCCCACTCTCCTCTCCTTTGACGCCAAAAGCAATTAAAAAAATAAGTAGGTAATACGACTCGAACCTTGGATCCCCATTACTACTTTTCACGCCACTATCCACTGGGCCACAAGCTCCTCTCGTGTTTTAATTCGAAGATAATATCTTTTAAGCGTAGACTTATCTAGCTTTCTACTAAAGTGCCCAAAATGCAAATTTAATTAAGGCCTCAGCCCAAACCTGAGCCCAATCTGAACCCCTTAAACACTATAATTATCATATTGAACGTAACACATATCAAATGCAAAGGCCCATTAATTCAGGATGTTAGACATTCTTGTTGGCAACATGATCTGATTCTGCCACAACATTTTGCTGCTTACCCTTTTTAGGTTCAGAATGTTTTTTAGATGACGCTGGGATCTTTACCTGGTCATTATTCGAGTTATCCTCTCCTGCCGTGGCATCTTAAGCAACGTCATTAAGCTAAGTTTCACTTCTAAGAGTGATGGCCTTGCATTTTTCCTTCCCTTATGATCTTAATTCTCAGCATCACTTGGCAATGCTCTTTATGGTCTCGAATTCAAAGCATTCGATATTTGCCCTACTTGATTCATAAGAGCTCGGAGGGGTGCAGCCTATCTCTGAATTACAACATCATTTTTAGCTATATATTCCTTCAACAAAGCTTTAATAGATGATGATGATGCTGATGCCTAACCTTATTGAGCATTTTGCCTCAGCATAGAATGATTATAACTAGGCGGTGTATTATTGGCATTCTATCTTGCAACATTGTTAAAATTTCCCACACCTTGATTATTCCAACTAAAGTTTGGATGCTGCTTCCACCCTGGATTGTAGGTGTTGGAATAGAGATTATTATTTTAGTTAAAATTACCTATGTAATACATAGATGCTAGATTTTATGGGCATTCATCAAACACATAATCCTCATCTCAATAAACACACGATAGCTCGACTACTTTCATCTCTTGAACTGTAGTGGATTTTTTTCATTATTTTAATCATATTAGCAAAGAAGATACCTGGGTTGTCAATGAATTGATTTCATCTAGCTCTATAGTACCAGCAGCTGTCTTGCTCGTCTCAACTCTTATAGTCGAATATTGATAATCATTGTTGGCAATATTTTCCAAAATCCCATATACTTCATTATAAGATTTATCCAACAATGTGCCATTGGTAGAAGCATCAACTACCATCCTTGTATGCGCATTCAGCCCATTATAGAATATCTCTATCTGAGTCTAGTGTTGAAATCCATGTATTGAACATTTCTAAATTAAATGTTTAAATCATTCCCAAGCTTCATTTCATCCTCTAATTAAAAAAAGATATGAGGCCATTTCTAAGCTTGGCATTCATATTTGGGGAATTATACCGTAGCAAAAAGCTCCGGCAAAGGTCATTCCATGATGCCACTATTCTCGATGGTAAAGCATTTAACCATGCTCTCACAATTTCTTTTAAAGAATTATGGAAACAATTTAAGTCGTAGAGCATCTTCAGGAACACCGTGTTGTCTAAACGAGTCATAAACCTATAGAAAAAGCCTTAAATGTAATCTTGGATCTTTAGTGGATAACCCACCAAACTATCCTACTGTTTGCAACATCTGAAACATTATCAATTTAAGTTCAAACTGCTGAGCTTGTATTTGTGGTCTGACTATCCTTGGATTTAGATCATCCAAAATTGGCACAACATGCTCCCGGATTGGTCTGTCTTAGTCATTTATCACCCTATGAACATGAGGATTAGCATCGTGACCATTCAAATTATCATTCATATCAGGTATCACCTGACGAATAGGAGGATTAAGATCTTGACCATTCAAATTATCATTGTGACTAGGGTCATTCCCGTTCCTAGCCATTTTTCGTAGTTATTTTCGCCTTCTTCGTAAAGTTCTCTCGATCTTTGGGTGAAAAGGATACTCTTTTTTAGCAGGAATGCCTCTTCTAATGCACAGATGGAAAACCTGTAGAAATTAAATTAAACTAAGTTAGATAAAACTAATGGAATTAAGTTAAATAACTAAACCAAATGACACCAAATTTTTGATCCCTGGGAATAGTGCCAAAAACTTGTTGCGTGTGAAATGATATGTGAATTATGCAAGTATACACGTCGAATCAAGTAATAAAGTGATAAGTGAGATCGTCTCCATAGGGATTGGATTAGGTATAAGAGTGGACAAGTTATTGTAATGAATTATGATTAATGTTACGACAAAAGCAAGTTAAGTACGCTGTGGTAATTTAAAATAGTAAGGATGTGCGCGAAATGTATGTTGACTAATACTAGAACATGTTAGGGCAAAGTAAGAGTGACAATGTAATGGTAATTACGAGAATAATTACTTGAATAATCTGTGAGCAAATAAGTAAATAACTAAGAATGCTATGGAAAAGATACTATGGCAAAGGATAAAAGGACTACGATGTTGATTTAGAAGGTTGGGATTACTAAGAATCTGGCCTTACTTTCAGTAATGCCTTAGCAAAATCGTACTTAATCTACTGCTCAGAAGAGACATAAAGTGACCTACTTCTTTTGAGAGCTAGATCTCAAGTTACCTGGCTTGTGTCTATATGCCTTAGCACGGTACCCAACACTGTTTTATCTTTATTCGATAAAAATGCTGCTCTATGTCTAGAGTCTGCTGCAAGTATTCAGTCAAATACCCACTTGTATCATTTAATTTCAGTCTAACTAATCCAACCTTTTTAGAATTAGATTCATTTTATAGGCATACTGCACACTCGTCTATGTCTAGAGAATGTACACATACAATTGGGAATTAAATACAATTGAATGAAACTAGAGATTAAATTGTATATATGCTTCAACCATTAAAGAAAGTAAAAGTTTTCATCATGTAATCCCAACCCTATAAGATTTAGCACATGGGTTGGCAATTAAAAATCAAGTTCAAAATAACACCCAACATCGTTTCGATCAATTCAATTCACTAGAGAATATATTAAGAAAAAATAAAAGAACTTAGGAAGATGGCTGTCGCCAAATTAATCTTCAATCTAGCAGCGTAGTGTCCTGTGGTGGCTGAAAGGAACTGCCTTTGGTCTCCTCTTTCCATCTCTACTTAGTCCCTACCTTCTATTGTTGCCTCTGGATCTCCACACCTTTAAGGTTTCCTCCTTTGAAATTTTATAAGCTTTTCTTCCTAGCATAACTCTAACAGCCCACGATATCTTCCTCTATTTTTTAGGTATATTTTTCTGGTGGAAGTAGAGTTGGGCTGAAACTAGTCTGCAATAAGTGTTGACTTGGTCATCTTTTTGAAATTGCCACTACATATAAGGTGACAAACTATCCAACCTTTTTCCCTGATAAACCTTCACTCCTTTATTTCTTTCTTCAAATCCGCACCTGCAAAACCACCAAACACAACTGTTCTACATGCAATTAAAGGTATCTAGCATGTAAACACATTCCAAGCTCCTAATTTAATGATAAAACACTAATAAAATGTCCTAAAATTCCACTAAATGTACCCAAGTACAAGAAATTATCTAGGTCTAAGGGCATGAAATATAACTCTTTTCATATCAAACAACTCTCCACACCTCCTATGGTGCGAACCACTATTACTAACCACCTCTCATCACTGTGTTGTAATAATTGGCATCATTTATGGGAATCATATGATAAATTTATATCTTTACCCCTTGAAATCCATGACCGGGTAGAATGGGAAGACCAATTGACTCTTCTAGATCCAAATTGGAGCAAGTTTGGAGAGTCAAGCCAAATCTGTGCGGTGAAGGTTATCATCCACAATTTGTGCCACCTTAGCAATAGGATATGAGAGATGCACATCCACCTTGTTTTGATCGTTTAGTGGATTACCAAGGCAAGGGATGATGTAGCAGTCTTGAAGATGAAAATAACTCTCATCCAACCATGTACCATATTGAGAGTTACAAAAGCAAAAAGAGTTCTTTTTGGCTTGGCTTAGAGAATATGCTCATAAGGAAACCTAGAGAAGCACAAAGCATTCTTCAGTAAAAGAAAAAGAGGGGCTAAGAAACTAAAGACAACCCTCAAGGAAACCTCGGGATTATAGCTTAGGAAAATACTTAAATCATCACTTCTCTAAGTGGAGACAAGATGAAGTCATAGTAGGGTATCACAATTACCATTGCATGAAAGATTTAAAAGGAGGTTCACCCATCCCTTTTCGCTACTACACTTGTTTGAATGCCTCACAAATGTAAATCATTAATAAAAGTGGGGGAATAATAAGAACCCCCCTTGAGGTTCGATCCCTAAAGGAGAGAATCCATGGTTAAGTGTCAGTATCCCAATGAGATAGGTTATGTGATTGAGGATTGCCTTAGCCTAAAGGATACTATTGAGAAAGCAATAAGGAAGTGGTAGTTTGATGAGTTTGTTGAAAGTAGAGCCAACATGAAGAGTGTTAGGCACAAAAATACCAAGAGGAGGGCGAATTGGTATGTTAAAATTCTTTGCAAACTTTTCTAAATGATAAGGAAAAAGAAGAAAAGCTTGGACAATTCTATTTATAGTAGTTCAACCCCAATTGTCTACCTCCAGTACCATGGTATACCACAACCAAGGAATTCCCAATTCACTATACTTGACTTGTTACCATTGAAGGAAAATATATAACCTTTACAATCCCTATATTTTTCACAAGGTTAAGATAAAACCTTCCCCTAAGTTTTTATGGCTTAACTAGAACCCTCTAGTTTTTACAAGGTTCAAATAAAACATTTTACCATTCACTTAAGGTTTTATACCTTAAATACCTTAAGTAGCTTTTTTGCAATACAAATAGAGATGTAAACAATGAAGACCTCTCAAAGGTGTGTGTTTACAAGTATTAAGCTCTCTCAAAGATTGGATGTGAGAATAAGAATAAGATTTAATAATAAGCACCTAAGAGATATGTACAAGTGGAAAATGAAGAAATAAAGAAATTGAAGCTTTTCTCTTAGTTTCTATGCTTGATTGTTCTTCTCTAATGTCTTTGTGACACCTTATACCTAATCCAATCACTGCATCCAAATATATAAGGTCAAATTCCATTATTGAAACAACTCAAATTTAAACAAAAATTTAACAGTATCTGCCCTAAATTTCATTCAATTCCACTTGCAATAGATTTAACAAAATATTCCACTAAACGTATAAATTTCCCAAATCAATTCACAACACTTTTATAAATAGATTTTATCTAATGTAATATTTTAGCATATTTATGTATATGTATATATATTGATATAAAATATTAATTTTATAAACATAAACAAAATATTTAAGGTAAGATTTATAAAGTATAAAAGTTTATATAAGCCTAAGTACATGAAGATACTAAAGTTCAAAAAAAATAAATACAAAAGAAGCTTGGAGCTAGGATTCATTGGCAGACCTAGAACATTTAGTGGGAGGATTCGGTTGAAGGGTCGGGTTTCTTTTGGGAAACTTGCTTAATAAGGGTTTTGGGAGCCATGGGATTCAACTAAGAATTAACTATTGAATGGACACGTGTTCAGGTGCTTGCAAGGAACTTAAAGGATCGAGACTTGCTGAGTAATATTTTCTTGTATCATTATTGATGAGAGTGTTTGGGTATTTATACATGTTGTTATTGATAATATTTCATGGAGGAAGAGGTTGTGGGCAACTTGAACTCTACCATGGACTTGGCTGGAGAGCAATTGTAGGAGGGAGACTTGGTCTTTGCCATTCAATTAGTGGTGTGAGAGTAAATGGGGAGTTGGCGGATTTGGTGAGAGTTTGGGGGAGAGGAGTGTATGGCGGTTGGTAAGCGTCAAATTTTATCAAAAGCTAGTAAACTTCATTTGCAAATAGCTAAGAAAATAGAGAAAACTATTCTTTTCTAGATTTTGCGTTTTCTTCTTTTACCTTTTGTGTCAACCAAACCTCAAGCACACCTTGTTCTTCTTTCTTCTTTTTATGGTGCAAAGTCAAACTAGTGATCTTCTCTTCTCAATTTCTTTCTTTTATTTTACAACCCTTGTGCCGATTTTCTCATCCTGCTCCATACCATATCTCTAAACCAAACTAGCCTTCTTCTTTTCCTTTTGACCGTAACACCTTTCACTAAAACCTATATCCTCCATCTTTTCATCTAAACCGAAGCTACCACAAGCAAGCCCTTGCCGATCTTGGTCATTTGTAGCCGAAAACTCTTTCTCACCTACTTCCCTTTTCTTTTGTTCATTTGGTGTAGGTGAAACTTCATTTTCCCAAACACTTCCCTACTTCATTCATTCAAACCGAGAGCACTCTTTCTTCCTTGGTTTTCTTTTAAACTCTTCTTTTCGGGATTAAGGGTGATAGCCGAACCTCCTTGGTATTGGCCGAATTTTGGGTGTTGTTAGTGCCTGCTTCCAATCGCTGGTAGTGGGTAAGTGTTGGTAATGGCCTTTCTCCTTTCATTGGTACTTTGTCGATTCTTGGTATGCTAAGGCCGCTATCGATATTGGTTAAAAAAGGGGTTTTAACTTCTTGTTTAATTTTTCAGATAGGATCTTTCGTTGGAAATAATCAAAGGGAGTATTCCAACTCTTTTAGCCGATTGTTAAGTGGTGGTAAGAGAAATATTTTGTTAATCCATTCTTTAGCCTCGTTAAAGTAAGTCTCAATGGATTAATGGATTCCTTTTAGGTGGAGACCGTTTGTGCCAAACGCTTGCAAGGTAAGGACTATTTGATAAACCCTTTTGGGTTAATGCTTGTGGTCGGATGGTATGATGGTTAATCCATCGATTGTAGGACCTGAGTTGTAGAATGGTCGATTGTAGGACTCGAGTTGTAGAAGTGTTCCGATTTTGGATTAATACCTTCGCTAATTCGTGTGTAAACTAACACACTTGCTTAGTAATATGATTGATAACCTGTGTGATGATTAATGAAACAGTTGATGATTGATGTGATACCCTAATGGGTATGATTCGGACTCGGGTAAGTCAAGATTATTATTATGTGTCATCGATGATCTATATGATACCATGGTTGTGGATATATGTGACATGGGGTATGAGATTAGACATATTAGCATGATATGCATGATTATATGATATGCATGATTACATGAGTGTGGTATGTTGATGGGTGATACGAGTGGAGGGGCGGTGATATTTTGTCCGACGAGCACCGGTGTTTTGGTAACACACTTTATGACTTTGGGTCACAGAGGTTTGGCACCTCCAGAGGTTTGGTACCTCGGCGTCTCGCCCCTCGTGGTTAACACCACCGTGGGTTGGCCCCACTTGTGAGATATGGGATTGACGCCAGTGATTTGGTATCACACGATGGGTTGGCCCCATCAATGATTTGTGACTACGGTCACGGTGCTTTGGTAGCACAATTGTGTCTTTGGGACACCAGAGGTTTGGCACCTCATTGCGACTTGTCCCCGTGGTCTAACCACCGTGGGTTGGCCCCACATGAGATATGGGATCGCCTGCTAGTGATTTGGTATCACACGATGGGTTGGCCCCATCCTTGGATTTGTGACTTGGTCACCGGTGCTTTGGTAGCACAATTGTGTCTTTGAGACACCGGTGTTTTGGTAACACATTGTGACTATATGTCACCAAGTGGTTTGGTACCACACGGTAGAAAAAGCGATATGGATGGTTAGGACCGGGTTGCATTAATTATGTTGCTTTGTATGATGTGTGTTAGCATGTTGTTCTTGGGAGCGGATTTACACATCGAGTCACTCGACTCACCCTCTCCTTTGACATTTCAGTGACTCGTGAGACGCGGACATGGAGCCAGGATGGACTCGGGATGCACATGCCATGCTTTAATAAAAGTGTTGCCCAGGCTATTGAATTTGGGTACTTTAGCTTATTTACTTTATTTGGGTTTTATATTGGATTTGTAAAAGGCCTTTAATTTGTGTTTTGGTGATGTTTATGTCTTAATTAGATTTTTAATATGCCTTAACAAAACAAGTTGGTATGAATTTTTCTAAAACCTGGAAAGATAATGATTTCAAAATTATAACGCAATGTGTTTTTAAACCATACCATCGGGTATTACACTATGTCTTTACAGTGAGCAAATTCAATTGATTTTCAAATCAAACTTGTATTACTCCTAAGTCTAAAAAGGGTTTTAAGTAACACTAAGAAACTACTAAGGTTTAAATGGTTTAAACTCATTTAACCACACATTTCAGTTAGGATTTCAAAATCTCCGGGTTTCAAATACTTCATCTGATTTCAAACAAGTCTACTCAAATTGTCTCCCAAAATACACTGTGTTTCCACTCGGCTTTTAAAATTTAACCTCTCACAAACATGTTTTCCCGTAACATACCAGATTCGGACATGGTGTCTTGCCCGGGTTTGGGGTGCTACATTTGTGGTATCAGAGCTAAGTTCAAAAGCTCGACTGTGGGCCCGAGGCCCAAAATGTTTTAAAACTATAGTTTTCAAGTATTCTGTTTTAAAGTATGGTTTGAAAGGCATGACACCGAGTCTCCGGCACCAGTCCGCCCAGGTAAGTACCCCGTACTATTGGTTGTGATATTAATTGATATGGTGAATGGCTAGTGATAGTAAGATTACTTTAGAGACCGAACCGATAGGACTCGTGGACTCATGAAAACAAAGCTTCTTTAAAATTCATAAGACTTTGCTTTAAACACGGTGGAATAATGGTGATACATAAAATTTCTAATTCAGACGAGATTTAGTCATGAGTACCGAGGTGGACGTGGCGTGGACGTGGTCGTATGGGATGATCAAGCTTCGAGCCCGTAGGTTTTGGGGTGGTTGGAGAATGAGGTACTGCCCGCCACCGGTTGGAGGTGGTGAGTTTCAAGAGCATACCGGCGATGATGCACGAGGTCACAGCGATGTCTGCGGGTTTTAGAGAGGGTAGTGGAGCGGTGGAGGAGTAGGAGCTAGGAAATCGTACTGAGCGACTTCGGCAAATGAAATTTGAATTCTTCCGGTGTCTCGGGTGTTGCTCCTAGCACTACCGAAAATCGCTAGAAGCGACGAGCGGATCATGGACGATCTGGACCTAACGGCCGAGGAAAACTAAAGGGATCGATCACTTCTCCGGATGAGTCATACCGGTGGTGGCTCACGGTCCGTGACAAAGACCGCGGTGAAGATCCGACATGGGACTATTTTCGAGCTGCTTATCAGAAGAAGTACGTCGGAGCTAATTATATTAATGAGCAGCGGAAAGCATTTTTGAGGTTAGTGCAGGGGGGCAAATCTGCGGTTTGAGTACGAGGCGTAGTTTCGAGGTGAGTCGGTATGCGTGGGTATGGTGGCTCTTGAACAGAAAGGTGTGTTCGTTTCAAGATGGCCTACGAGACGAACTAAAGGTCGATAATTGCGCCAGCCAGAGCGCGTGAATTCTGATTCGCTGAAAAGGCGAAGGTTGCCGAGGGCATTAAAGAGTCGTGAGGGTGGTATGGATAGAAACCATCATAAATGTAGTTTTGGATCTTCCGGTCGGTGTAATCAGCAGAAAAGGGCTAGACCGAGTGGGCCGAATCAGTCGGGTAGGTTTGTTGCGGCTAGGCAGGGACCGCCGCATTGTAACCGTTGTGGAAAGGCTCACTCGGGAGGATGTTGGACCGATGGTAGAGGTTGTTTTGAGTGTGGCTCGCTGGACCACCGTGTGAGGGACTGTCCGCGCAAGTTAGCTAGAATTCATCGAGAATCGGGCGTAATCGATCTGTAAATAATGGACCACCGCAGAGGGCCGAGGTAATGGCGGAGGAGGTACGATTACGGTGGCCGTGGAGCAGGCGAGGTGCAGTAGTTTTGAGGCCAGCACTGGATTGGTATATCTTCGCGAGGCTCGAGAGGAGGGCGACGACCGGACGTCATAACCTGACGCGTTTTGATTTTTGGTTCTCCTTATCTTGCTTTAATTGATGTGGGTTCTACGACTCTTATGTTGCCGATGAGTATAGTAGAGACAATGGATTTAGACTCGAGATATCTTCTAGGCGGATGACCGTAATAAGCCCTCTAGGTCACTCTGTAGTGGTAGATAAGCCAGTATAGAGACGCACCTCTAGAACTCCAAGGGTATCTTTCGAGGTCGATCCGATGGAACCGCCGTTTGGGGAGTTCGATCCGATTTTGGGGATGGACCGGCCGAGTAAGCACCAGCGAAGTTGGATGCTGCGCTAAGCGCATGGTTCTGAGCACTTTGACTAAGGGTGATGAAGTGGTTACGATCGGTAATAGGAGAAACTATCATCCAATGTGGTATCTGCCCGAAGTCGAGAAAATGGTCGAAGGGCCGTGAAGCGTATGTGGTTCATGTGTATGCCTTGGAGACTAAGGAGTCTCATTGTGGAGACAGTTCGGACAGATAGGGAATTTGTGGATGTGTTTCTGAGGAGCTTAGGGTTTGCCACGGATCGGAGGTAGAGTTTGGGATAGATCATATCTTAATCGCACCGTATCCATTGCTCGTCTGTGATGGCACCTAAAGAATTAGTGGAGCTTAAGGCTCAAATCCGGGAGTTATTGGACCGAGGTTTTATCGGGCCAAGTATTTCGCCTTGGGAGCGCCGGTACTCTTTGTAAAGAAGAAAGACGGTACTATGCAGATGTGCATAGACTATCGCTAACTAAATAAAGCGACGATCAAAAACAAGTATCCACTACCTCGGATATATGACTTGTTTGATCGGTGAAGGGCGTCGCTTTTCTCAAGATCGACCTAAGGTCAGGTATCACCGATTGAAGGTAAAAGAGGCGGATATCATGTAAGACGGTATTTATTTTACTCGGTATGGGCACTTTGAGTTCTTGGTTATGCCGTTCGGGTTGACTAACGACCGGCAGACTTTCATGGATCGATGAATGTGGTGTTCCAACATTACCTAGATCGCTTTGTGGTAGTTTTATCGGCGACATCTTGGTATACTCAAGGATCGAGGAAGAGCATGATGCTCATTTACGGTGGTATTGCGATTCTAAGGAGAAAGCACTCTATCGAAGTTCAAGAATGCGAGTTCGCTCGAGAGGTGACATTTTGGGTCATGTAGTATCGGTGAGGGATTAGAGTGGACCCCGTAAGATAGAAGCGGTTTTGGATTGGAAGCCGCCTAAGTCGATGCGAGATTCGGAGTTTTACGGGTTGGCGGATACTACCAAGATTTGTAGAGGTTTCTCGTTAATTGCGCACCGATGACCAAATTATTGAGAAAGGAGTTCCGTTTATTTGACCGAGAAGCACAGGAGAGCTTCGATAAGTTGAAGAAAATTTTGGTGAAACTCGGTTCGATTCAACCCGAGGTCGGTAAGGAATTTACTGATGCATCGCGATGCATCACATACTGGCTTGGGTTGTGTCTTGTCATGCAGAAGGGAAGGTTGTGGCTTACGATCCCGACAACCGAGGCCACATGAGGTCAATTATCCCACGCACGATCCGGAGTTAGCAATTGTAGTATTTGCCTTAAAGATATGGAGGCATTACTTGTACGGAGAAAGATCGATAGTCTATACGGACCATAAGAGTCCAAGTACCTTCCGACTCGGAAAGACTTGAATCGAGGATACCGATGGATTGAAATTTTGAAAGACTACGATTGCTCAATTGAGTATCATCCGGCAAGGCTAACGTCGTGGCGTACGCGTTGAGCCGTAAGGTTGTTTGGTTTAAGAGCGTTGTTTGCCCACTTGAGTTTGTACGACGACGGAGTATTAATCGCAGAGCTGCGAGTTAAGCCTACTTGGGTTGAGCGATCGAGAAAAGCGCTTGTTGGATGAAGTTTTGAGTCGCGCAGAGGACACAAGTGCGTAATGATGGTTTGAAGGGTTCTGACTTGTCCAAATGATGGGGTTACGTGTTTCAGGGAAAGCTTGTATCCGAGAGATCTTTGAATTGAGGCAAAAGATTCTTCGGGATGCTCATAGCAGCCCCTCACGCTATGCATCCCGGAGGTAGCAAATGTATAAGGACCTCGAGTACGATTACGGTGGTAAGATGCAAAAAGGAGGTGACCGAAGTTTGTGGGTAAGTGTCGACTTGTCGCCAGTCAAGGCTAAGCATCGATTGCCGTCTGGGTTGCTTGACCAATGAAGATTCCACAGTGGAAGTGGGAAAGGATCACTATGGATTTCGTCGGTGGATTACCGCTACACCGAGCAAGAAGGATTCGATTTGGGTAGTTGTGGATCGGTGACTAAATCACTCACTTTATTCTCGTGAGGTGGATTACTCACTTGAGAGGTTGGCGGTTGTATGTATCGAGATAGTGAGACCGCACGGGTGCAAGATCGATCATCTCGGATAGGGATCCGAGATTCACGTCAAGGTTCGGAAGGCGTTACATCGTGCTCTGGGTACGGTTAGATTTCAAAGCCTGAGATTTCATCCGCAGACTGACGGGCAATCAGAAAGGGTTATACAGATTTTGGAGGATATGCTTCGAGGTTGTGTATTGGACTTCAGGGGTAGTTGGGAGGAGTATCTACCGTTGGCTGAATTCGCCTACAACAACAGCTATCAAGCGAGCATCAAGATGGCACCTTATGAGGCGTTGTACGGTAGGAAGTGTCGTTCACCTACTTGTTGGACGAGTTAAGTGAACGCCGCTATTGGGACCAGAGTTGGTGGTCGAGACCAAGATAAGGTTGTTGATCTGAGCTCGATTGAAGGAAGCTTCGACCGCGAAGTCCTATGCCGATCTTAAGCGGAGAGATATTGAGTTTGTGGGAGATCGGGTTTTCTGAAGGTCTCACCGTGGAAGAAAATATTAAGGTTCGGGAAGAAAGGCAAGCTTAGTCTGAGGTTTATTGGGCCATATAAGGTACTAAGACGAGTGGGACCAGTTGCGTATCAGCTCGAGTTGCTAGCTGAGCTAAGTCAGATTCACGACGTGTTCCACGTTTCGATGCTTCGTCGATATCGTTCCGATCCATCACATGTGATGGCAGTAGAAGAGATCGAGGTAAACCCAGATATGACCATGGAGGAAGAGCCTGTACAGATTTTAGATCGGGATGTGAAGGTTCTGCGCAGGAAGTCCGTGCCGTTGGTTAAGGTTCTTTGGCGGAATCATGGCGTGGAAGAAGCGACGTGGGAACCCGAGGATATGATGAGACAGCAATACCCACAACTCTTTTGATCAGGTAATTTCGAGGTCGAAATTATTTTTAAGGGGGTAGAACTGTAATATCCCGGGTTAAGGGGCTATTTTGTTGCTGCATGTTATTGCATGTGTTTAGTGTGCTGTGTTGCTATTTCGGTGTTTTAGGGGCTTAATTGTAGCCTAGGAGTGTGCCTGAGTGAATGGGAAAATTTTGGTTTTTGGGTGTCAAGTCAGGGGGAGCTGTTGGAGCTAGGGTATAAGGGTTTTCTTTGGTATTTTATTGCACAAGGATTGAGTTGGCAAAGTGGCAGCAAGGCGCCACTAGGAGCTTGTGGTTGGCGTCAAAGGCAAGGGAGGAGAGGTCTTGTGTTCGAATCGCATAATGCCCTATTTTGACTCCCATTTTGGACGGCATGGAGGAAGAGGTTGTGGGCAACTTGAACTCTACCATGGACTTGGTCAACATATTCAAACGATGGATGGAGAGCAATTGTAGGAGGGAGACTTGGTCTTTGCCATTCGAATTAGTGGTGTGAGAGTAAATGGGGGGAGTTGGCCGGATTTGGTGAGAGTTTGGGGGGAGAGGGAGTGTGTGGCCGGTTGGTAAGCTTGTGGGAGAGTGCCGAAAGTTTCCACTAAGGCAATTGGGTAGGTTCGGTCAAATTTTGTTTTGGGGGAAGTTAATGTTTTTTCTTTGTTTAATCAAAAGCTAGTAAACTTCATTTGCAAATAGCTTTAGCCGAAAATAGAGAGAAAACCTTCCATTCTTGCTCCTTGAAACCGAAGCACAAAGCAACTTCAAGCCAATCTTGCACTCTTCTTCTGCGTTTTCTTCTTTTACCTTTTGTGTCAACCGAAACCTCAAGCACCCTTATTGCCGAAATCCCACCTTGTTCTTCTTTCTTCTTTTTATGGTGCAAAGCCGAAACTAGTGATCTTCTCTTCTCAATTTCTTTCTTTTATTTTACAACCCTTGTGCCGATTTTCTCATCTGTTCCATACCATATCTCTAAACCGAAACTAGCCTTCTTCTTTTCCTTTTTGACCGTAACACCTTTCACTAAAAACCTATATCCTCCATCTTTTTCATCTAAACCGAAAGCTACCACAAGCAAGCCCTTGCCGATCTTGGTCATTTGTAGCCGAAAACAATTTCTCACCTACTTCCCCTTTTCTTTTGTTCATTTGGTGTAGGCTGAAACTTCATTTTCCCAAACACTTCCCCCTACTTCATTCATTCAAACCGAGAGCACTCTTTCTTCCTTGGTTTTCTTTTTAAACTCTTCTTTTCGGGATTAAGGGTGATAGCCGAACCTCCCTTGGTATTGGCCGAATTTTGGGTGTTGTTAGGTGCCGGTTTCCAATCGTTGGTAGTGGGTAAGTGTTGGCCGAATGGCCTTTCTCCTTTCATTGGTACTTTGTCGATTCTTGGTATGCTAAGGCCGCTATCGATATTGGTTAAAAAAAAGGGGGGTTTTAACTTCTTGTTTAATTTTTCGTATAGGATCTTTGGACGTTGGAAATAATCAAAGGGAGTCTTCCAACTCTTTTAGCCGATTGTTAAGTGGTGGTAAGAGAAATATTTTGTTAATCCATTCTTTTAGCCTCGTTAAAGTAAGTCTCAATGGATTAATGGATTCCTTTTTAGGTGGAGACCGTTTGTAAAGAGAAACCTTTGTGGTTCGAGGTTGGTAGGAAGCCAAACATTTGCAAGGTAAGGACTATTTGATAAACCCTTTTGGGTTAATGCTTGTGGCCGGATGGTATGATGGTTAATCCATTTGTTGGTCGATTGTAGGAATCGAGTTGTAGAAGTGTTCGAGGGACGTAAATCGATTTTAGGGATTAATACCTTCGCTAATTCAGGTGTGTAAACTAACACACTTCGCTTAGTAATATGATTGATAACACGTGTGATGATTAATGAAACAGTGATGATTGATGTGATACCCTAATGGGTATGATTCTGGACTCGGGTAAGTCAAGATTATTATTATGTGTCTACTGATGATCTATATGATACCATGGTTGTGGATATATGTGACATGGGGTATGAGATTAGACATATTAGCATGATATGCATGATTATATGATATGCATGATTACATGAGTGTGGTATGTTGATGGGTGATACGAGTGGAGGAGCGGTGATATTTTGTGCCGACGAGCACCGGTGTTTTGGTAACACACTTTGTGACTTTGGGTCACAGAGGTTTGGCACCTCCAGAGGTTTGGTACCTCGCGTCTCGTCCCCGTGGTTAACACCACCGTGGGTTGGCCCCACTTGTGAGATATGGGATTGACGCCATGATTTGGTATCACACGATGGGTTGGCCCCATCAATGATTTGTGACTACGGTCACGGTGCTTTGGTAGCACAATTGTGTCTTTGGGACACCAGAGGTTTGGCACCTCATTGCGACTTGTCCCTGTGGTTTAACCACCGTGGGTTGGCCCCACATGAGATATGGGATCGTCTGCTAGTGATTTGGTATCACACGATGGGTTGGCCCCATCATTGGATTTGTGACTTCGGTCACCAGTGCTTTGGTAGCACAATTGTGTCTTTGAGACACCAGTGTTTTGGTAACACATTGTGACTATATGTCACCAGTGGTTTGGTACCACACGGGGTAGAAAAGGCGATATGGATGGTTAGGATCGGGTTGCATTAATTATGTTGCTTTGTATGATGTGTGTTAGCATGTTGTTCTTCGGGAGCGGGATTTACACACTGAGTCACTCGACTCACCCTCTCCTTTGACATTTCAGGTGACTCGTAGACGCGGACATGGAGCCGGGATGGACTCGGGATGCACATGCCATGCTTTAATAAAAGTGTTGCCCAGGCTATTGAATTTGGGTACTTTAGCTTATTTACTTTATTTGGGTTTTATATTGGATTTGTAAAAGGCCTTTAATTTGTGTTTTGGTGATGTTTATGTCTTAATTAGATTTTTAATATGCCTTAACAAAACAAGTTGGTATGAATTTTTCTAAAACCTGGAAAGATAATGATTTCAAAATTATAACATAATGTGTTTTTAAACCATACCATCGGGTATTACACTATGTCTTTACAAAGGAGCAAATTCAATTGATTTTCAAATCAAACTTGTATTACTCCTAAGTCTAAAAAGGGTTTTAAGTAACACTAAGAAACTACTAAGGTTTAAATGGTTTAAACTCGTTTAACCACACATTCTGGTTAGGATTTCAAAATCTCCGGGTTTCAAATACTTCATCTGATTTCAAACAAGTCTACTCAAATTGTCTCCCAAAATACACTGTGTTTCCACTCGGCTTTTAAAATTTAACCTCTCACAAACATGTTTTCCCGTAACATACCAGATTCGGACAAGGTGTCTTGCCCGGGTTTGGGGTGTTACATGAGCTGATACAGTAGCCTTCCTTAGGATCCTATGAGCTGGGTCTATTGTGCTTTGTTGCAAGCTGGGTCCCTAATTTTGCCTTGTGTTGCTATCCTCTCGTGGTTCTCTTCGGATTCAATCTTCTGGAGAGACCTATCTAGGTCATGGGTCGGAGACTTGGATCATTGGTATAATTCGGGTCAATAAGTGTTGTTGTATAAAAATCTACTCCCCTTCATAGTGGGCCTAAGGGGTTCTATAAAGTGGCGCTCTTTAGGTCCATCGTGTCAAGTTTTAATGTAGCTTACTAGGTGATGTGTCTCTAACTAACTATGATCACAATAATGGCAAGCGTACCCATCGTTTAATAGTATAGTTATGGTAAGACTGAAAATATCGTATCCACAAGGACTAAGAGTACTAGTATTTACTATCTTCCTATTATCTAGCCTAAGAATTTGAGTGATTTCTTTTAAACTAAAATTAATTAAAAGTATGACAGAGAATGAATTGGGAAAATACTTTTAGACAACTTTATAAAAGAAGTAATATCCAAAGAAGAATCCACCTAGACTTCACTTATTACTTCTGATTCATACGATTTATTCACTTGACTTAATCCGTAGGAATCCCTGATTTATGTTAATATCTTAGTTGAGACTGAGAACAACTGACTCTAGGTTAATTAATTGAAATTTCTTTCTAATTAAAACCCCTATTGTCGCATTAACTTGATTTATGGATTCCCTTATTAGATTTGACTCTATTCTGGCATATTTACGTCGTCCTATGTCTAGGATTACATTCAACTCCGCTTAATTGTGTTGATCTACTTTTACACAGAGACTTTTGCTCCTCTGAATAAGCACATTTGACTTGAATCAATAACCTGAATTATTAAAGTAAGAATAAGAACAAGTATTTATCTTATAAATCAAATAGTAATAAGATCCATCTTAGGTTTCATCCCCTTAGGTATTTAAGGGATTTAGTTCATACTAATAGAGGGAAACATCTTAAAATAAGGAAAACTACAAAACATAAGAAAACCCAAAAACTTCAAGAGAAATTGATAGGAGATCTTCAGTCTTGATGGGGATCCTTCTTTCAAGCTATTCCCAATGGCTATCTTTGAGTATTTTCTGCTTTCTACCCTGTGTCTCCTTTTAGGTCCTCCCTACGATGTTTATATAGGCTTTGGAGCACCTATCTTGGCCCACAAGTGGTCTTTTTCGTATAGATTTAGACTTAGTTTTGCAGGGACACGCCCGTGTGACATGCCCTGTGTGGTAGCTTAGGCTATGTTTGATTCTGCTCATCACACATGGCTGCGTGGTTTGCCCGTGTGCAATAGTCCAAGCTATGTTGATTTCTGAGGTAGGCCCATTTTGTCCCTTTTTGGCCCGTTTGTCGTTCTTTTCGACTCCCTATGCTCTCCAGAGTGTAAAACATGAAATTAAAGGATTAGGAGCATCGAATTCATCAAATCTAATGAAAATTCATCCAAAAATAAGCCAAGCATGGGGTCAAAATATGTATAAATTATGGTTTATCAAATATCCCCGCACTTAAGCCTTTGCTTGTCTTCAGGCAAAATCCTCAACTCACAATCAAATAAATTCTACCCAACTTATAATTTTCATAAATAATATCTTATCATAATTCACAGATAATTCATACATTAATAATTTAACTAAAAGAGTCCTAAAGATTCAATCAATTTAAGTCACAAATTTTTATAGCACAAAAACATAGGAGTTTCCCCTTACCTAAATAATCACCTTTAATTCAAAATCGACAAGAATTGAAATCCTCACTAAAGATTCACTCAAATCACTCAACGTGTTTAAAGTTCAAATTAAGAACTCAAAAGTCAAACATGAAAAGTTATTACCATAGGCTTGCATGAAAATCAAAATCTCCACCACTATAAAATGAGATGATACACAAATAGAAAGGTCTTAAAAAAGGTTGTAATAGGGCTTGGGTTACAGGTGTGGATAAAGGCTGAATTAGAGGGTTAGAATCAAGATTAAATTGACAATTTACCTAACTAGAGGAAAAACTAATACTGAATAATTACATCAATTGAAAACTTATCACTAATAACACGAGATTCTTCTCAAATTTTGAAACTAATCGTTTAAGCTCAAATAACATAAAACTAATAATGAACATATTTCCAACTTTTTTTTATTACGTACAGAATTTAACAACTGAATTAAAAAACATAGTTAGGCAATTGCTCAAATAAAATCTCAACAAAAAGGAGCTAAAACAATAGGAAAAATTCTCAATGAATAAAAAAGAATGGGTCTTGGGTTAATATTAAGGGTAAATCAAGAAACGGTTTATTAGGATCAAAGGGGTTCACTAGGGGTTAATTACGAAGGTAGACTTTTTTTGAGATTAGTGGGTTAAAATCTAGGTGCCTTTATCATCTCAGTATATCAAATCAAGAGTGTAGTCTCGACATGCATAATCGAAGCAAGTTCTAGAATAACAAATCAATATTGACACACTCATAACCAATAAAGTGAGCAAGAAAGTATATGCTCTAAAAGGCTCAAAATCTCACAAAAATTATGGTTTTTGATGTCAACTTTCCAAATTTCAAACTTCAAAGTAATATTTAAATTTTGGGAAACAACCTAACAAATTTTTAATTCTGAAAATAGACTTATCATGCTTGATTCTCTAATGTCTTAAAGTGTAAACCATCAATACATAATTACCTATGACTTAATCCAAAACATATCAATAAAAATCATAAGTCTATAGAAGTTTCATTCTAATAGTAATGTGAGAAAATTAATTAAGAACAAGATATAATTTAGGGACTTTTAATAATACTATAATTAACCTCCCACACTTAAGATGTACATTGTCCTCAATATACCAAAATAGATAATGAAAATATAATAAGAATATCATAAGAGAGGGAGAGAAGTGAAATGTACTGAATTTTGGATGAAATCTGTGGAATAGTGATGCAGAATAACAAAGTGAAGTGCATGATTCTGAATAACTAATAAGAAAATAAACACAACTGTGGAAAACGATTAAAGGATTACTCGATTAGGAATAATTATAAAAGCTTAAATATAGTCCAGAATATAAAAGATAAGTCTTTGAAAATATGATAAGAAACATAAGGGAAATAGACTAAAAATAAAAATAAAAATAAAGATAGAAATAAAATAGATGGACTCAAATGTCCTCATCAACAGATGGTTCGCGAGGTGGGGATGGTAGTGATATGTGGAAGTCCTGACAAATCTGTTGCAGAGTCACCTTGAGGCCATCGAATCGTCGAACATTGTCATTGAATTATTGAGTGCAGTACTGCTCGAAACGAGTGAGGCGCTCAGATATGTCAGTCAATGAAATAGCCGCTTGAACTGGTCGATGAGGCAGTGGTGGCGTAGTAGGGAAGAAGGAGTAGATAGGGTGTTTGGGTGAGAGAGCAACAAGGGTTTTGAGGGGAAATTTGGGGGAGAAGGTGAACAATAGATGGGGTTTAAATAGGGATTGGGGCACACAGTCACGGCCCACGCCCGTGTGCCCTGTGTTTAGCTCGTGTGTTTTGTAAATGTTGGTTTAGGGCGTGTCTGAGTCTTGGTCCATGCCGTGTTCCCTAAGCGTGTTGGGTCACATGGCTGAATCGCATGGCCATGTGATGCTTCGTTCATTTTCCCCACGCTTGTGTAGAGGTTCACACGCTCGTGTTAATTAATTAGTATCAACCACGGCCTATAGGCAAGAGCGTGTCGCACGCCTGTGTGACTTACTCAGTTTTAACCACGGCTTCTGGGCACGGGCATGTCGTACGCCTGTGTCATCACCCACGGTCTTAAGGTACGCCCATGTGGGTTTATCGCATCCCATGTTCTTTATTCAGTTTTGACCACGGTGGTATCACATAGCCGTGACATTTTATTATAGCTCGTGTTTTGGAGAAAATTTTTGTCCTATTTCTGCATGGTCTCCGCCACGTCGATGTACCTACTCGTGGTGTCCACACGGCCACGACCACGCCTGTGTGCAAGGCTGTGTGGGTAGGGAAACCTGTGCCTAATAATTTGGTTAGTTTCTAGTTAGGTGCTAAAAATAAAAAAATATGGACATTAATAAGGTTAGTGCTTAGGTTGCCTCCTGAGAAGTGCTTATTTAGAGTCTAAGATCGACTCACCTTTTATTCGCATAATCATGGTGGTTTGAGGAGTTGGAACTCCTCATTCCTGCTATAAATTTTGATAAAATAAGTTTTAGACGAGTACTATTTACCTTGATGGTGCCAAATTTGGAATGAGTTACCTCGACTGTACCGTATGGGAAAATATTAAGTGCTGTGAAAGGGGTTGTTCCATTAGGTTCAGAAGTGGCAACTTGGGGATCTGCATTATCCATTAGATCTCGGTCTCCAACCTTAATTTGACTAGTTTTATTTTTAGGCTCTTCATGGTTCTGCTTTGGTTTATCGTGTACTTTCAATTTCTCCTTATGTAATATCCTGGATTAGGGCTTATGCACTATGGCTAAAATTTTATGAAATAGTATGCCTTATGTGTTGTGAATGTGTTGTGTGCATTTTAGGAATATTAAGTCTTAAGAGGAAGCTTGGAAATGTAAGGAAATGTAAGGAACCTTGGAAATGTAAGGAAATGCGTTAGAAAATATTAAGTCTTAAGAGGAAGCTTGGAAATGTAAGGAAATGTAAGAAAATGTAAGGAACCTTGGAAATGTGACAAAATCGGGCTTGGAAAAATGGCCCGGAGACACCACTTAGGGCTCTAGAAATGACTCCATATGCTAGGATAACTTGGGCCTAGTATGGCCACATGAAGCCCAAAATAATGGGTTAAAATTCAGCACTCCTAATAATGGGTTAAAATTCAGCACTCCTAAGGTAAGGAGGTGGACGGCATAGGGAGACTGAGGAAGGAGTTCAAGTTGAGGTCAAATTCTTTTGGGAATTTTGGCTAAGGTAGGAAAATAAGGATATGAAAGTGATGGCCAAGAAAAGGGACTCTCTTGGTAGTAATTTTGGCCAAGGAAGGAGATTAAGGCTTTTCTTCATTCTTTTCCTTCCCTTTTTAGTCTCTGCCGAATTCTCTCTACAACCCTTTCTCTTTTCTTTTTAATTCTCTAAAAGCCGAATATAGGACCCTCTAGTCTTGCCGATTTCTTCACCTTTCTCTTCTTCCTTTTCTTTTGCAAACTTTTCAAAAGCCGAAGGTAAGCCTTTTTCTAGCAATAATCGATTGTTAATCAAAAACCCCCATAGCCAAATCTCTCTAAGCCTCAAAGCCGAATCTACAAAGGTGGTTTAGTTTCCCGAAGGTGCACCATAGGCCGCATGTTCCTTAGTGATTCGGTAAGTTTTGAGATTTCTCTCTTTTGTGATTTCTTCCTTTCTTTTCATCAAGATCTAACCCGAATCAATTATCTATGCCTATCGATTCCTTCTCTTTATCTTTAGAAGCCGAATCCTATTTTACAATAGCCAAAAGTACCGATTTTGGAAAAGCCGAAGGTGAGTGGTTGATGGTAGGTGGCCGAATGGCCCTTTTCTGTTCTTTACTTTATGATCGAATTTAACTATAGACATTTAGGGGCAGTCGACAGGGGTATACAAGGATTTCGAGATTTCAAATCGCAAGGTAGGTCCTAATGTACAATCGGCCAAGGCCTATTTAGGAACTTAAATTTATTTCTTACTTCGGTTAAAAGCCGAAAACTAACCTGCAAAGTGATCTAGTGCTTGGCCGATTACAAGAAGGAACGTAGCAAAGTTTCGGGATTTTATTTTTGATCCAATCGGCCACAAGGTAAGTTTGGGTTTCGATAGTCCTTCGGGATTTAATCATATAGCCGAATAGACTTTTGCTAAACATCAAGGTGATTGATCAAATGTAGGAATTGAGATTTAAATCGAGAGATCGGGTTTCGAGATTTGGAGTGAATTTGCTAAGTATATCAGGTGTGTACCCCACACTAAATCTCAATAGATTTACGACTTTAATTTATTATATGTGCTAATATAAAAGTGTAAGATTATGGTTAAGGTACCATGTAATGGTACTAAGTACTCAGGTACGTTTCCTACTCCTACTATGAGTATGATAAGTTTTTGCTAAGGCATATATATGAAATTATAAGAATGTGAATAAGAAATATGATATGGTTAATGCATAATTGTATGACATGGGGCATATGGGTGATATGTAAAGGGGAAGTGAATTGGTGGTTTTATTCCCCAATATAAGAATGTGGTGACTTAGGTCACGATATAAGAATGTGGTGACTTTTGTCACAATATAAGCATGTGGTGACTTATGTCACGAATTTATATAAGGTGGCGATGCCACGAATTTTATAAGGGCGATGAGCACGTCGACTGCAGCGACTGCCTTCGATGGTGTGTAGCGGATGGAGGGTTGGCATAGTAGTCCCCACGGTGTGATGGTTGGTACGGGTGACGTGTAGCGGATGGATAACTAGGCTTGGGTCCGGGATTGCATAATTTTATTTAAATGCATTATGATTATGTATGATTTGACATGCCTAAATCTGATTGAGACTTAGTGTTGATTGTACACATTGAGTCTGTTTGACTCACCCCTTGTGGGACTATTTTTCAAGTGATGATCAGTAATGGACCGGGTCGAGAGAAGCTCAGGGGTGGCCATGCTCAACTCGACGATCGTTATATTTTGTTTTATAGTTTTATAATTTCCAAGTTTTGAATTATTTTGGGTTTTTATTTGATGTAATAAGGCCAAAGTATTGAATCGTTTATGCATGCTTTTAAATTACTTAGTATGATACGACTATTATCGAATTTAAAGTTTAAAAGTTAAAATTTTCTTAAGTAAATTGTTTTTAACACCTTATCAACATGGGTTCTTAATTCGATCCCAACCCAAATCAAGTATTTTAAAAAATACACAAGTTTTTAGCAAAGTTTCAAACAAGATATGAATGGATTTTCTTTAGAAGCATGCCAGATCCGGTCAGGGCTTGTGGTCCGGGTTTGGGATGTTTTAGTTTGGTATCAGAGCCCGATTCAAAACTCGGCCTTGAGGGCTTTTAAGGGCCCAAAATGTTTTCTTTCTTTTGAAATTGGACTTTTCTAAGAAATAAGCAGGGTTTCTGGCATGGGACCTGAGTCTCCGGCCTGAAGTCCACTAGGTAAGTACTCCTAACTCTTTTGTGATTTGTATGCGGGACTTATAGGGACGTAGATTAGTAAAACCCTAGGATTAGTTTACTCCAACACCAAGATACATAAGACATAAAGTTAACCAAACAAACCTGTGTCCAAGTCGCCGAGCTAGGGTGTGGCAACCATTGTGCGCATGTCTAGGATTGGTTTCGGTGGGAGCTTGGTATTTAAGCAGTCCGCGTGACTCACCTCCTCTCCACTCGAATCCTACCTGGTGCATAGCTTTGGTTCACCCTAACCAAGAAGACTTAGTCACGGGCTAAACTCAATAATTAAAACCCGAAAGGGACTAGCCATATTTTTATGGAAACCCTAGTTTTAAAAAGTCAACAAACTACCCTTTTAAAATTTTGAAAATTAATATTTTGGAAAAACTTTCTAAGAATTTTTGATTTACAAAATTACCTAAATACCCTTAGTGGTAAAATTACCATACTACCCCCGATTTTAATAACAATTTTTGATTTTGCACACTTTACAAAATATCAAAGACACCCTGATTTGGAAATTTTACGAAATTACCCCTAACCTACAAATTACCAAAATACCCCAGAGTTACAAAATTTCCAGAATACCCTTATTGACAAAAACACCAAGGAACCTTATTTTGACAAATTACGAAAATACCCCTATAGGATAAATTACGAAAATGCCCTTGGGATAGGAACGGACAGAAATGTTTGAAGAGTGAATGTGTATGAGAGATACTATGGAATGGATGTGCTTTTCTGTGAATTAGGATAGAAAACTTGAAACTTTGATTGATCGAAAGAACTGCTACTAAACTCTTTTCATAAAACTTCTTCGTGAATAATCAATAAAACAATGGCTAATGCATAAAATTTCTTAAACCAGATTAAAGCGCGATTGTAGAAATGAGCTCTAGGGGACGTGGTCGCAATGTACGAGGATGCAGTCGAGGTAGAATGACCGTGTCAGAACCCGTTAGATTGGGACAAGGATTTGAGAATGAGGCACCACCGCCACCACCACCAGTAGCTGTTGGTGTTGAGCAGCAAGATCAGACGGGAGAAGATCTTCAGATCGCAGTGTCTTTGTGAGTTCTTGAAATGGTGGCTGGTGCTAGAGGGAATATAGGAGCTCAAAAATCTGTACCCAAGTGACTCTGAGCCAACGGAGCTGAGGTGTTCCGTGGAGTATCTGGTGTGGCACCCAGTACAGCTGAATATTGGTTGGAAGCAACCGAACGCATTATGGATGAGCTCGATCTGACCCCTGAGGAGAAGTTGAAAGGATTGGTGTCGCGTCTCCACGATGAGTCATATCAATGGTGGCTCACGGTGCGAGATGGTGCTACAGCTGAGGAACTCACGTGGGAGTATGCTAAGGCAGCATACCAGAAGAAGTATGTGGGCACTCATTATATTGATGCCCAAAGAAAGGCTTTTCTAGGACTGGTTCAAGGGAACAAGTCCGTAGTTGAGTATGAAGCTGAATTCCTAAGGCTGAGCCGTTATGCTCGAAGCATAGTATCTACTGAGCATGAGCGTTGTGTCTGATTTGAAGACGGACTAAGAGATGATCTGAGGTTATTGATATCCCCGCAATAGGAACAGGAGTTTGCTGTGTTGGTGGAAAAGGCCAAAGTTGTCGAGGGTATCAAGGAGTCCATAAGGGAGAACTCCAATCGAAATAGGCAGAAGAGAAAATTTGGATCGTCAAGGCCATCCAGGAATGAGCAAAAGAGGCCTAGAGTTGAAGGGCCGCGAGGTTAGCAAGCTGCTACTGGAGGGCAATACCCTACTTGTGATCAATGTGGGAAGAAGCACTTAGGTGAATGTTGGAAAAAGACGGGAGGATGTTTTAAGTGTGGGTCAAAGGACCATATGATTAAGGACTGTCTGATGAGACCAGATGGGAATCAACCAGTAGCTCAGAATGATAATCAGTGGTAGAGATGGAATGACCTCAATAGGTCGTGGTCCGAACCATGGAGGAAATGGTTTCGGCCGTGGTCGTGGAGCACCAAGCGGAGGTGCTAAAGGTTCAGATGCTAGGCAACCAAGGTTGGTTTATGCAGTCGGCTATCGCGAGGAGAGTGATGCGCCAGATGTGATAACGGGTAAGTTCTTATATTTGAAATACCCTTCGTTGCCTTGTTTGTTATAGAGTTAGTTCATTCTTGTAATGCTAGTGAAGTATATGAAACCTTGGATGTGAATTTTGTAGAAAATGTGTTAGTTTTAAGATCAAAGTGCGTAGCAGTAGTGTAGTGTGGTGAGTTAGGATGTACGAATTTTTCATTAGTAAGTAATTTCAAGGATAAAATTATTTTAAGGGGGTAGAACTATAATATCCTGGATTAGGGCTTATGCACTATGGCTAAAATTTTATGAAATAGTATGACTTATGTGTTGTGAATGTGTTGTGTGCATTTTAGGAACCTTGGAAATGTAAGGAAATGCTTTAGAAAATATTAAGTCTTAAGAGGAAGCTTGGAAATGTAAGGAAATGTAAGGAAATGTAAGGAACCTTGGAAATGTAAGGAAATGCGTTAGAAAATATTAAGTCTTAAGAGGAAGCTTGGAAATGTAAGGAAATGTAAGGAAATGTAAGGAACCTTGGAAATATGACAAAATCGGGCTTGGAAAAATGGCCTAGAGACGCCATTTAGGGCTCTGGAAATAACGCCATATGCTAGGATAACTTAGGCCTAGTATGGCCACATGAAGCCCAAAATAATGGGTTAAAATTTGGCACTCTAAGGTAAGGAGATGGACGGCATAGGGAGATTGAGGAAGGAGTTCAAGTTAAGGTCAAATTCTTTTGGGAATTTTGGCTAAGGTAGGAAAATAAGGATATGAGAGTGATGGCCAAGAAAAGGGACTCTCTTGGTAGTAATTTCGGCCAAGGAAGGAGATTAAGGCTTTTCTTCATTCTTTTCCTTCCCTTTTTAGTCTCTGCCGAATTCTCTCTGCAACTCTTTCTCTTTTCTTTTTAATTTTCTAAAAGCCGAATATAGGACCCTCTAGTCTTGCCGATTTCTTCACCTTTCTCTTCTTCCTTTTCTTTTGCAAACTTTTCAAAAGCCGAAGGTAAGCCTTTTTCTAGCAATAGCCGATTGTTAATCAAAAACCCCTATAGCCGAATCTCTCTAAGCCTCAAAGCTAAATCTATAAAGGTGGTTTAGTTTCTCGAAGGTGCACCATAGGCCGCATGTTCCTTAGTGATTCGGTAAGTTTTGGGATTTCTCTCCTTTGTGATTTCTTCCTTTTTTTTCATCAGATCTAACTCGAATCAATTATCTATGCCTATCAATTCCTTCTCTTTATCTCTAGAAGCCGAATCCTATTTTACAATAGCCAGAAGTGCCGATTTTGGAAAAGCCGAAGGTGAGTGGTTGATGGTAGGTGGCCGAATGGCCCTTTTCTGTTCTTTACTTTATGACCGAATTTAACTATGGACATTTAGGGGCAGTCGACAGGGTATACAAGGATTTTGGGATTTCAAATTGCAAGGTAGGTCCTAATGTACAATCGGCCAAGGCCTATTTAGGAACTTAAATTTATTTCTTACTTTGGTTAAAAGCCGAAAACTAACCTGTGAAGTGATCTAGTGCTTGGCCGATTACAAGAAGGAACGTAGCAAAATTTCGGGATTTGATCTTTAATCCAATCGGCCACAAGGTAAGTTTGGGTTCGATAGTCCTTGGGATTTAATCATATAGCCGAATAGACTTTTGCTAAACATCAAGGTGATTGATCAAATGTAGGAATTGAGATCTAAATCAATAGATCGAGTTTTCAGGATTTGGAGTGAATTTGCTAAGTATATCAGGTGTGTACCCCACACTAAATCTCGATAGATTTACGGCTTTAATTTATTATATGTGCTAATATAAAAGTGTAAGATTATGGTTAAGGTACCATGTAATGGTACTAAGTACTCAGGTACGTTTCCTACTCCTACTATGAGTATGATAAGTTTTTGCTAAGGCATATATATGAAATTATAAGAATGTGAATAAGAAATATGATATGGTTAATGCATAATTATATGACATGGGGCATATGGGTGATATGTAAAGGGGAAGTGAATTGGTGGTTTTGTACCCCAATATAAGAATGTGGTGACTTATGTCACGATATAAGAATGTGGTGACTTTTGTCACAATATAAGCATGTGGTGACTTATGTCACTGATTTATATAAGGTGGTTATGCCACGAATTTTATACGGGCGATGAGCACGTCGACTGCAGTGACTGCCTTCGATGGTGTGTAGCGGATGGAGGGTTGACTTAGTAGTCCACACGGTGTGATGGTTGGTACGGGTGACGTGTAGCGGATGGATAACTAGGCTTGGGTCCGGATTGCATCATTTTATTTAAATGCTTTATGATTATGTATGATTTGGCATGCCTAAATCTGATTGAGACTTAGTGTTGATTGTACACATTGAGTCTGTTTGACTCACCCCTTGTGGGACTATTTTTCAGGTGATGATCAGTAATGGACCGAGTCGAGAGAAGTTCAGGGGTGGCCATGCTCAACTCGACGATCATTATATTTTGTTTTATAGTTTTAAAATTTCCAAGTTTTGAATTATTTTGGGTTTTTATTTGATGTAATAAGGCCAAAGTATTGAATCATTTATGCATGCTTTTAAATTACTTAGTATGATACGATTATTATCGAATTTAAAGTTTAAAAGTTAAATTTTTCTTAAGTATAATTATTAAATTGTTTTTAACACCTTATCAACACGGGTTCTTAATTCGAGCCCAACCCAAATCAAGTATTTTCAAAAATACACAAGTTTTTAGCAAAGTTTCAAACAAGATTTGAATGGATTTTCTTTAGAAGCATGCCAGATCCGGCCAGGGCTTGTGGTCGGGTTTGGGGTGTTTCACCTTAAACTGTGTTTGCCATTCATCTAGTTCCTCGATCTGGAGCCTTCGTTTCTCATGACCAGTTCTGTTCTCAATATGAGAGCTAGACCATGGCTCTGTCATCTTTTTCTGAGGAATTTTCGCAAAGAAGATTGAACATTAAGTTCAGTTATATTAACAGGACTTGTATCATCCTGATCATTAGATATTCTGACAGAATCACATGCTTGGAGTTTAATCATGTCATCACCTACACGAAGTATTAATTCCCCTATACCAACATGAATAATGGTCCTAACAGTTTTTAAAAGGGTCATCTTAAAATTAAAGGAATGTCACTATCCTCATCTATGTCTAAAACAACAAAATCTACTGGGAATATGAATTTATCAATTTTCACTAGCACATATTCAATTATACCCCTAGGAAACCTAATGGTTTTATCAGCCAATTGAATGCTCATCCTAGTTTGTTTGGGTTTCCCAAGACCTACTTGTTTAAACATTTTGTGAGGCATAACATTGATACTTGCCCCTAAATCAGCTAAAGCATTATTAACAGATAAACCACCAATTAAGCAAGGAATCATAAAACTCTCTGGATCTTTTAATTTGCGGGGGTAGTTTATTCTGAAAAATTTCTGAGCAAACTACATTTAGCTCCACATGCGACGCATCGTCTAACTTCTATTTGTTTTCCAAAAGCTCTTTTAACAATTTTACTGAATTGGGCATCTGTGAAAGAGCTTCAATAAAAGATAAGTAAATATGTAATTTTTTACAAGTTTAAGAAATTTGCCGAATTGTTCATATATGAGGTCTTCTTTCATCGCATTGGGATATGGCACACGAGGTTTCTATTCTGTACTTACTAGTTTTGGTTTATTATGGCTTACCTCAACCTTACCTTTATCTATCACGTTTTCTTGCCTCAGTTTTGGTTCGTCTAACCCTTCACTATCATGAGTAGTAATGGCATGAAGTTGTTCTTTAGGTTAGTTTTACTGTTGCTTGGTAGGCTTCCTTGTGGTCGTTCAGATATTAGCTTAGCAAGCTATCCTATTTGACTCTCGAGACCTTGAATCGCCAGCTTGTTGATTTTTGAGTGCTGTTTCAGTGTTCTGGAAGCGCGTTTTTGACACCGAGATAAATTTAATAAGCATCTCTTCAAGGTTCGGCTTCTTTTCCTATTTGTAAGGTGGTTGAAAGCCTGGAGGGGGTTGCTATCTTTAGTTTCCTTGTCCTCCCCATGAAAAGTTTGGTTGGTTCCTCCAACCTGGATTGTAAGTGTTACTATAGGGATTATTCTGAGGTCTAGAATTATTACCCATATAGTTCATCTGTTCGCTTTCTATGCCAGGGTTGTAGGATAGATATTCTATATTGCCCATTCCTCCTCCATTCGTATTGCATTGCATCATTAGATGTACCTACGAAGAACCACACAAACCATCAATCTTTTTATTTAAAAGCTCTACCTGGTTTGATAGCATGGTAACTGCGTCGAGGTTGAAAACACCGGCTGCCTGTGTTGGCTTCGTCCTCATAACTTGCCACTGATAGGTATTCAAATGACATCTCTTCAATGAATTTGTAGGCAACCTTAGGTGTTTTGTTGTTTAGTGTACCGCCGGTGGCTGCATCAATCAATTGCCAAGTTGAGGGGTTCACACCAATGTAAAAGGTTTGAACCTGTAGCCATAATGGTAACCCATGGTGAGGGCATCTTCTCAGTAGATCCTTGTATCTCTCCCATGCATCGTAAAGTGTTTCTAAATCCATCTGCACAAAAGAAGAGACATCATTTCTCAACTTAGCCATTTTAGCCGGCAGAAAATATTTAAGTTAAAATTTTTCAGTCATTTGTTCCCATGTAGTGATTGATCCTCGTGGTAATGAGTTCAACCACTGTTTAGCTTTGTTCTTCAATGAGAAGGGAAACAACCGAAGGTGAATTGCATCATCAGAAATGCCATTAATCTTGAAAGTGTCGCAAAATTCCAAAAAATTTGCCAAGTGATTGTTTAGATCCTCATCCTACAAACCATCAAACTGAACAAACTGCTAAATCATCTGAATAGTGTTAGGTTTCAATTCAAAATTATTTGCAGCAATAGCAAGTTTAACAATACTTGATTCAGTTCCTGTTAAAGTAGCTTAGCATAATCATACATAGTTCAAGGGGTAGGATTCTAATTTACTGGATCTGCAGAGACCATAGGATGTAGCAGATTATTCTGGGGATCAGCCATCTCCTTGGTATTAGTGATATCGCTCTCTTGCTCTTCTTGTATGTATTGTAGGCTTCACCTTATCTCTCTTCAATTTTTGTGAGCTGTACTCTCAATCTCACTATCGTAAAGCAAAGGTCCTGACGGGTTTCTTCTAGTCATAAACTAGAGACACCTGCTAGAAGAAAAGAAAGAGAAAAATTAGAAAAGTAACAATAAAATAAAAATAAATTGCAATAAAATAAAAATGGCTAAAGTAATAAAAATTTAGTGTTCCTAATATCTTATTCCCCGAAAACGACGCCAAAAACTTGATGTGTCTCTACCTAACTATGATCACAATAATGACAAGTGCACCTATCATTTAATAGTATAGTTATGGTAAGACCGTGTAACACCCAAACTCGATTAAAACGCTACGATCGAATCTAGTATGCTACAAGAAAAAGGATTTGGGAACAAATTAAAATCTCAAGTTGAAAACAAACTTTACATATTATTATTGTACCTTTAGAGAAAAATCCGGAGTATTTGTTTAGCTTAAGCCACTTTAAAAAGCCGAGTTGTTTCATTGAAAATCGAATTTAAGAAAATTTCGTTTAGGCTATCAGTTGAAAATGATGTTGCGGTTTTTAAGTGAAAACTTTAATCAAGTTGATATTTGATACCCATCTTCCATTAGCCATTTTAAAATCGGTGCTCAAAGTTTTAATCTTAGTAAAGAAAACTCCCAATTTGACAGTTTATTAGACATGCTATATAAAATTCAAAATGAAACCCAAATTAACGTTAAAGTGGCCTTATTACAACACCAAAATAAAAAATTAATAGTGAAATTTAAAATATTGAAAACGAAATTACTCAGGGTTTTATGCATGGCCACCTCGAGTCTACCACGGCTCCGAATACTCGATCTAACGATTACCTGCAAAATTTAGCAAATGGGTGAGTCACCAGGACTCAGTGTGTAAATCCCCATATGACACAAACTGGGCCTTAAGCCCACATTGTATAACAAGATAATCATATATGGAATGCAGCCCAAACAATCTATTTTCCATCTTTCACGTCTCCTGAATCTACCCATCATCTGTGGCACCCAGCCACTGTGGTACCAAACCACTGGTGGTTCCAAACCACTGGTGACAAAGTCACAAATAATGATATGTGGGGCCAACCCACTTGTGGTACCAAACCACTAGTTACAATTCCTGATGAAGATATGTAGGGCCAACCCACTGTGGTACCGAACGACTGGGATGAGTCATTGAGATAATATAGATGGTGCCAAACCACTGGTGGTTCCAAACCACTGAGACATGGTCACTGGATATCATTATGTGGGGCCAGCCCACTGTGGTACCAAACCACTGTGACAGTCTTAGAATTACACTTCTCCTCTTCGCAGCATACCCCCAAGTCCATGCACATGTTAACATACTAATATGACTATGATCATGCTTCCAATGTATAACGATCAACCATTTCACACATACATACATTTGTTATTGACAAAATATAGCGAAACTTACCCGGTGTCTTCAATCTTACCAACGAGGGTATCACTATGATCAATATCATCATTTCAGCTTTTAGCCAACATAATTAATAACATGTTTAATACATAGAGTGTGTGAGAATTACACACCTGATAACGCGTAAGACTATACTCTCTATGTTGATGCTTTCACTAGCAGGTACGACAGCTATATGCCTATCCCAAGCAGACATTGGCTCTCTACCACAGCCCGACGAAAAGGATCGTACTGTCGATACTACACGTTTCTTAAACTTAGGGGCAGGGACTACAAATCCAACCCCCTCTTTCACTTGACTGGTATTCGAATCCATGAAAGGATCTTGATTAGGAAACAAGGTTAAGGCATTGAAAGAAAATAGAGAGCATAAGAACTCAAATTGATGAAGTCCCTTACCTTGATAAATAGAAGCCGAATGCTAGCAGACTTGGCTTAAGAAACCGATTGAGCCCCTAAATAAACCATGTTAGAATCACTTTCCAAAATAGAACAATAAGAAGTGGCCTTTCGGCCTAACAAATCAATATGAACCCTTTTACTACCCATTCGGCTAACATCCAACTTACCAATGATCTTCCAAATGCTGGCCAGATGCAGAAAAGAATACAAAAATGAGGCCCCCCTTATTTAGCCAATGCACCAAGGAGCCAAGTTAATACCTTCGGTTTAACAACCAATAAAAGAAAGGAATAAATCGAAAAAAAGAAGAACTCTTACCACAAAACAAGAAGAGGCCGATTTGAGAAGGCTATAAAAATAAGTGGTGGCAATCAAATAGAGAAAAGAGAAGTGATTAAAGAAGAGAAAAGAAGTCAGAATGGAAACAAGGTTCAGCTATGGTGAAAAGTACAAATAAACACAAAGAGAAGGGAATGAGGAGTAGGTTTTGGCTTTTAGAAAAAGAAATAAAAGAGAAAGATGAAATACAAATAAGTGATATGATGATTTCGATTGTGACGTTAAAGAGAATGAGCAAAGAAGGAGAATAGTTTTTGGCTTAGAGAAAAATGGTAGGAAGGGTGATTCGGCTATCTATGAGAGCTTTTGAGAAGAAGAGACAAAAGATGAGAAAAAATGAATGGAACAACTACTGATTGATGACACCAAAATGACCGAATTTGTAAAAAAAAAAAGCTTTCTAAAAAGGTTTCGATTTCTACTCCTTTACAAAAGGGCAAGATGGCACACCTCCTCTACTAACAAAACCGAATGTGCCTAACAACCAAAGACCCACACTCTTTACTCCCTTGATCGAAACCACTCCCCCATGCCTCTCAAATTTTCGTCCAACTCCCCAACCACATCAAATCCCATGATTTTCTCCATGTTTCACTCCCCTTCACTCCTTTGAATTAATTTGAATAGTTTAAACTCCACTTCTTCCTCATGGCCTCACATTCAAAATATTTGACTCATTCCACCAACCACCTTGGAGAGCCCTTACCGGAACCACCACGTTAGCCTCCTAAGCGCAAATATAAAGCTCCTCCATGTTATCGATGTGACTCGAACCCCTTCCCCAAGCTGCTTCCTTGTGACGCCACTTACCTGCAACCTAAGTGGCGTCTCCTTGCCACTTTAGCACTTCACTTCTTGTGTCAACAAACACAAGTAATAATCCTTAAAGCCCGCCTCAGCTAGCTCTCCCCTAAAGTGCCCAAAAAAATAAAATTTTCACCAAGGCTCAAGCTTAACCCCAAGCCTTTCCGAGGCCCCAAAACACACCCAAACAATAGACAAAGCATACCAAACACACAGAAACATAACAAATGCAAAGCCCCTAATTTCGGCCTCGAAATTTACCTGGTCAAAAGAGATGAGGGTATTGCTATCGCATAACATCCTCTGGCTTCCATGTGGCCTCCTTTGAACCATGGTTTCACCACAACAATTTAACCGACAGAACCTTTTTCCTCTGCAATACTTTAACATCTTGGTCTAGGATCTGAACTGGTTCCTTTTCAAAAGATAAATCAGGTCTTACTTCGATTTCCTCCACTGGCACTACATGAGATGGATCCGAATGGTAGTGCCTTAACATCGAGACATGGAATACTTCATGTATCTGCCTCAATTTTAGAGGCAACTCAAGTTGATAAGCTATTTGTCCCACTCGTTTCAACACTTGATAAGGCCCGATGAACCTGGGGCTCAACTTGCCCTTCCTTCCAAACCTCAAAACTTTCTTCCAAAGTGAAACTTTCAGGAACACCTGATCACCCACTGCAAATTCTATATCCTTATGCTTCAGATCAGCATAGGATTTCTGCCTATTGGAAGCTTCTTTCAGTCGGGTCTGAATCAACTTAACTTTTTCCTCTGTCTCGGAAACCAATTCCGAACCCAACATCTGACACTCACCCAAATCTGTCCAGTAAGTAGGAGTACGACATTTTCAACCATACAATGCTTCATAGGGCGCCATCTGGATACTAGACTGGTAGTTGTTGTTGTATGTGAATTCTGCCAATGGTAGAAACTCCTCCCAACTACCCATGAAGTCGATGGCATAGCCTCTCAACATATCTTCCAAGATCTGAATTACCCTCTCAGACTGACCATCAGTCTGTGGATGAAATGCTGTTCTGAAGTCCAACCTCGTACCCAATGCTTGATGCAATGCTTTCCAAAATCGTGATGTAAACCTAGAGTCTCTGTCTGATATAATTGACATTAGTACCCCATGCAACCTCACGATCTCTGCTACATATAGCTTGGATAACTTCTGTAGAGAATAATCAACCCGAACTGGAATGAAGTGAGTGAATTTCATCAACCGATCAACAAGTACCCACACTAAGTCTTTTTTTGGTAGGCGTAAGGGGTAGCCCACTCACGAAATCCATCGTTACTCTCTCCCACTTCCAAAGTGGAATCTTCACTGGCTGCAATAACCCCGAAGGCAACTGATGCTCTATTTTCATCTGCTGACATGTCAAACACCTACCTACAAACTCGATAATCTCTTACTTTAGACCTGGCCACCAAAACTGTTCACGTAGATCCCTATACATCTTACTCCCACCAGGATGCATAGCGTATGGGCTACTATACACTTCCTACAAAATCTTCTGCCTTAACTCAGATTCCCTCGGCATACAGGCTTTTCCATGAAAACACAATACCCCATCACTGTTCACACTAAAATCTGCTATTTCACCACTTGCCACTAGTTGAAACTTTGGACTTAGTGATTCATCAGACAATTGCTTCTCTTTTATCTGACTGACCCAAGAAGGCTTCACTTGAAGTTCATCTAACAAGCTTTTGTCATCATACAAGCTGAGATGTGCAAACATTACCCTCAAGTTTGATATTACCTTACGGCTCAACGTGTCTGCCACTACGTTAGCCTTACCCAGGTGATAGTTGATCGAGCAGTCATAATCCTTCAAGAACTCAATCCACCTCCGCTGCCTCAAATTCAACTCCTTCTAGGTAAGGAGATATTTCAAGCTCTTGTAATTCGTGTAGATGATGGACTTCTCCCCATACAGGTAGTGTCTCCAAATCTTCAGAGCAAAAACTACCGCAGCTAACTTAAGATCATGGGTGGGATAGTTCACCTCATGAGGTCTCAATTGCCGAGACGCATATGCTATTATTTTCCCCTCTTGCATCAGCACACATCCTAACCCTGTGTGTGACACATCAAAGTAGATGATAAACTCCTTCCCAATCTTTGCCTGAATCAACACTGGTGCCTCTGTCAAAATCTTCTTCAACTTCTCAAAACTCTCCTGCTGTTTATCTGACCAGACGAATGATAACCCTTTTCATAAAAACTTAGTTAACGGTGCAACTATTAATGAGAATCCCTCAACAAACCTTCTATAATACCCAACTAAACCAAGGAAACTCTAAATCTCTGCCACAGCGATTTCCAGTCCAACACGGCTTCAATTTTTTGGGGATCAACCCTAATCCCCTCAGCAGATACAACGTGACCCAAGAAGGTAACTTCTTTTAACCAAAATTCGCACATACTAAATTTGGCATATAGCTGCTTCTCCCTCAGAATCTGCAGAACCACTCGAAGATGTGAATCATGCTCCTCTTTTGACTTTGAATAAACTGGGATATTGTCTATGAACACCATAAAAAACTAGTCCAGATAGGGTTAGAATACTCGGTTTATCATGTCCATAAATGCTGCTGGTGCATTTATTAACCCGAAGGTATCACCAAGAACTCAAAGTGACCATAACGAGTTTGAAAAGCTGTCTTATGAATATCTGCCTCCTTGACCTTAAGCTGATGATAGCCTGACCTCAAATCTATCTTTGAGAAGATCGAAGCGCCTCACAGTTGATCGAACAAATCATTAATCCTTGGCAACAAATACTTGTTCTTAATTGTTAGCTTGTTCAACTGTCTATAGTCGATAGACATCCACATCGACCCGTCCTTCTTCTTAACAAATAACATCGGCGCTCCCCAAGGTGACACACTTGGTCGGATAAAACCCCGATCCAATAGCTCTTAAATTTAGGCTTTCAATTCCACCAACTCTTTTGGTGCCATTCTATATGGGGCAATAGACACTGGCGCTATTCCTAGAAGAAGATCAATACCGAATTCCACCTCGTGATCCGGAGGTAACCCCAAAAGCTCTTTTGGAAAAACATCAGAGAATTCCTTCACCGTTTTAACATCCCCTACAGTCAACTCCTTGGCCTCTAGAGCACGATCAAAAGTTAAGAAAGCCTCGCATCCTTTTCTCACTATTCTTTCAGCCTTTAAAGTAGACACTACATTAGACAAATAGTTCCTCCTTTCACCTATCACCAAGACTTCATTATCCTCAAGAGTCCTTAACACTATGTATTTAGTAGCACAATCCAGGTTTGCTCGATATTTCACCAACCAATCCATACCTAAGATTAAATTGAAATCCCCGAACGGTAGTTCCATTAAATCATCCGAGTAAACCATCCCTTGTACTTCTAGAGGCACACACCTAAAGAGTTTATTCACCACTACAGATTGTCCTAAAGGGCTAAGTACAGTCATCTCCCTATAAAGAATCTCAGAGTTTATGTTTAAATTTCCAGACACTGTACTAGCAACATAGGAATGTGTCGACCCAATATCAATCAATACAGTAAAGGGAAAACCGAAAATAAGGAATGTACCAGTTATGATGTCTGGTGCATCACCCTCCTCTCGAAGTCTGACTACATAAACCAATCCCGACTGCCTCGTGTCGCATTCCCAGCACCTCTGCCCAGTGCTCCACGCCCTCAACCAAAGCATTTCCTCCTCTGGCCAAACCACGACCACTCTGCGGTTGCTGCCCACCTCTTCTGAATTGCGCATGTCACTAACCTTCTGAATGTGCCTTGACTGGCTCTCGTAGACAATCTTTTATCCAATGGTCCATAGACCCACATCTGAAACATCCTCTATTACCTGCCCAACACTCCCCCGAATGAAATTTTTTGCATTGAGCACACTGCAGTGGCCAATTAACAGCAACGAGCTTCACAACATGACTTGGCCCATCTAACTTAAACCTCTTCTAAAAACCCCCAACAAATCTCGACGACCCAAAACTCCTTTTATTCCTACCCCTGTCTCTGTCCTGATTCTACTTTTTAGACCGCTTTACCTCTTTGGCTATCTTAGCCTTCTCAACTAAAACAATAAATTTTTTTTCCCGCTGCAGCTATCAACACTCGCAACTCGTCCCTCAGACCATCCTCAAATCAGACACAGTGCTCATGATTTGTTGCAACAATACCCCGAGCATAACAACTTAAATGTAAGAATTTTTCCTCATACTCGACTACTGACTTGCTCCCCTGAACCAAATTTAGAAATGCCTTTCTCTGAGTGTCCACATAGCTCGATTCGATATACTTGCCTGGAACACCGACTTAAAGAAATCCTAGGTAATGCGGTCAGTTGTTGTACCATCTCTGACCATGAGCCACCATTGATATGCCTCATCTCGGAGGAGAGACACTGCAGCCTTTAGTTTCTCTTCTGTGGTATAGTTAAGGTCATCCATGATGCACTCAACCGCTTCTAACCAATACTCAGCTACGTTAGGAGCCACATCAGAAACGCCCCTAAACATTTCAGCCCC
The DNA here is from genome assembly GCA_025506655.1 of Gossypium rotundifolium. Classification (NCBI taxonomy): domain Eukaryota; kingdom Viridiplantae; phylum Streptophyta; class Magnoliopsida; order Malvales; family Malvaceae; genus Gossypium; species Gossypium rotundifolium. The sequence continues at coordinate 63,752,153 of CP106732.1, read as the reverse complement.
ATTAGCTCGAAGTCGTTCTGACATAGATTTTTGAGCTATCGATCCCATGCTTGCCCCAGCAACTCTCTCCAAACCACGTAACATCGCCTGAGACACAACATCATCTCCACCAGTTTGATCCTGAAATTTCGCTTCTACAACTAGCGGTACTGGTACTTCACCTTCCAGCCCATGTCCTGATTTCAAGGTTCAGACCCAACACCCGGCCTCTACTACGGCCTCGCATGCTACGACCACGTCCTCTAGCACTCATGACTATCGTTTTGATTTAATATGATTAAAAGTTTTATGAGTTAGTATTTTCTTCCACTATTTATTATCGAACAGTCTTATGAAAATAGTACTAAAGTAATTCTCCGTGAACACATGTATTCCTATAGGTTTCAATCTCTACAGTGGAATTTCCTAGTACTAGCAATCATATCACAACACAATTATGTCATGTTGAGCAACCAATGATTAGAAGACTTACCATGTAGATTTGGTGTCGGAGACTCAGGTGCCATGCTTCCCGAAAACATGTATTTTATGTAAATCATCTTCTTTAGCCGTCTATTGAAAATATTTTGAATCTTATACCTACAGCTGAGCTTTTGAAATTGGCTCTGATACCACAACTGTAACACCCAAACCTAGTGAAAATGCTACGATCGAATTTGGTATGCTATAGGAAAAAGGATTTGAGAACTAATTAAAATCTTGAGTTGAAAACAAACTTTTCGTATTATTATTGTACCATTAGAGAAAAATCTAGAGTATTTGTTTAGCTTAAGCCGCTTTACAAAACCAAGTTGTTTCATTAAAAATCAAATTTAAGAAAATTCCGTTTAAGGTATCAGTTGAAAATGATGTTGCGATTTTTAAGTGAAAACTTTAATCAAGTTGATATTTGATACCCATCATCCATTAGCCATTTTAAAATCGTTTGTTCAAAGTTTTAATCTTAGTAAAGATTACAACACCAAAATCCAAAATTAATAGTGAAATTTAAAATATTGAAAACGAAATTACTCAAGGTCTTATGCATGGCAACCTCGAGTCCGCCATGGCTTCGAATTTGCGATCTAACGATTACCTGTAAAATTTAGCAGAGGGGTGAGTCACCAGGACTCAGTGTGTAAATCCTCATATGACGCAAACTGGGCATTAAGCCCACATTGTATAACAAGATAATCATGTATACAATGCAGCCCAAATAATCTATTTTCCATCCTTCATGTCTCCTGAATCTACCCATCATCTGTGGCACCAAGCCACTATGGACCAAACCACTGGTGACAAAGTCACAAATAATGATATGTGGGGCCAACCCACTTGTGGACCAAACCACTAGTGACAATCCCTGATGAAGATATGTAGGGCCAACCCACTGTGGTACCAAACGACTGGGATGAGTCATTGAGATAATATACATGGTGCCAAACCACTGGTGGTTTTAAACCACTGAGACATGGTCATTGGATATCATTATGTGGGGCCAGCCCACTGTGGTACCAAACCACTGTGACAGTCTTAGAATTACACTTTTCCTCTTAGCAGCATACCCCCAAGTCCATGCACATGTTAACATACTAATATGACTATGATCATGCTTCCAATGTATAATGATCAACTATTTCACACATACATACATTTGTTAATGACAAAATATAGCGAAACTTACCCGGTGTCTTCAATCTTACCAACGAGGGTATCACTATGATCAATATCATCATTTTAGCTTTTAGCCAACATAATTAATAACATGTTTAATACACAGAGTGTGTGAGAATTACACACCTGATAACGCATAAGACTATACTCTCTATGTTGATGCTTTCACTAGCAGGTACGACAGCTATTTGCCTATCCCAGACAGACGTTAGCTCTCTACCACAGCTCGGTGAAAATTCTCATATTGTTGATACTGCACGTTTCTTAGTGGGGACTACAAGTCCAACCCCCTCCTTCACTTGACTGGCATTCGAATCCATGAAAGGATCTTGATCAGGAATCAGGGTTAAGAGATTGAAAGAAAATAGAGAGAATAAGAACTCAAATCGATGAAGTCCCTTACCTTGATGAACAGAAGCCAAATGCTAGCAGACTTGGCTTAAGAAACCGATTGAGCCACTAGATAAACCATGTTAGAATTGGTTTCCAAAATAGAACAACAAGAAGTGGCCTTTCAGCCTAAAAAGTTGATATGAACCCTTTTACTACCCATTCGGCCAACATTCAACTTACCAATAACCTTCCAAACGCTGGCCAAATGCAGAAAAGAATACGAAAATGAGGCCCCCTACATTCGGCCAATGCACCAAGGAATCAAGTTAACACCTTCAGTTTAACAACCAACAAGAGAAAGGAATAAACCAAAAAAAAGAAGAACTCTTACCACAAAACAAGAAGAGGCCGATTTGAGAAGGCTAGAAGAATAAGTGGCAGCACTCTAATAGAGAAAAGAGAAGTGATTAAAGAATAGAAAAGAAGTCAGAATGGAAACAAGGTTTGGCTATGGTGAAAAGTACAAACAAACAAAAAGAGAAGGGAATGAGGAGTAGGTTTTGGCTTTTAGAAAAAGAAATAGAGGAGAAGGATAAAATACAAAGAAGTGATATGATGATTTCAGTTGTGAGGTTAAAGAGAATAAGGAAAGAAAGAGAAGAGTTTTCGGCTTAGAGAAAAATGGTAGGAAGGGTGATTCGGCTATTTATGGGAGCTTTTGAGAAGAAGAGACAAAAGATGAGAAAAAATGAATGAAACAACTACTGCTTGATGACACCAAAATGATCAAATTTGCAAAGAAAAGAAAAGCTTTCTAAAAAGGTTTCGATTTCTACTCCTTACCAAAAGGGCAAGACGGGACACCTCCTCTACTAACAAAATTGAATGTGCCCAACAACCAAAGACCCACACTCTTTACTCCCTTTGATCGAAACCACTACCCCATACCTCTTAAATTTTTGGCCAACTCCCCAACCACATCAAATCCCATGATTTTCTCCATGTTTCACTCCCGTTCACTCCTATGAATTAATTTGAATAGTTCAAACTCCACTTCTTTCTCATAGCCTCACATTTAAAATATTTGACTTATTCCACCAACCACCTTAGAGAGCCCTTACCAAAATCACCACCTTATCCTCTTAAGAGCAAAAATAAACCTGCTGCATGTTGTCAATGCGACTTGAACCCCTTCCCCAAGCTACTCCCTTGTGACGCCACTTACCTGCAACCTAAGTGGCATCTCCTTGCCACTTTACCACTTCACTTCTTGTGTCAACAAACACAAGTAATGATCTTTAAAGCCTGCCTCAGCTAGCTCTCCCTTAAAGTGCCCAAAAAATAAAATTTTCACCAAGGCTCAAGCTTAACCCTGAGCCTTCTCAAGGCCTCCAAACACACCCAAACAACATACAAAGCATATCAAACACACAGAAGCATAACAAATGCAAAGCCCCTAATTCTCGGATGTTACAGACCGAAAATATTGTACCCACAAGGATCAAGAGTTCTAGTATTTACTATCTTCCTATTATCTAGCCTAAAAATTGGAGTGATTTCTTTAAAACTAAAAATTAATTAAAAGCATGATAGAGAATGAATTGGGAAAAATACTTTTAGACAACTTTATGAAAGAGGCAATATCCAAGGAAGAATCCACTTAGACTTTATTTATTACTTCTGATTCATACGATTTATTCACTTGACTTAATCCGTAGAAATCCCTGATTTATGTTAATATCTCTGTCGAGACTAAGAACAACTGACTCTAGGTTGATTAATTGAAATTTCTTTCTAATTAAAACCCCTATTGTCACTTTAACTCGATCTATGGATTTCCTTATTAGATTTGACTCTAATCCGGCAGATTCAAGTCATCCTATGTCTAGGATTGCATTCAACTCTGCTTAATTATGTTGATCTACTCTTAAACAGGGACTATTACTCCTCTGAATAAGCACATTTGACTTGAATCAATAACCTGAATTATTAAAGCAAGAATAAGAACTCACAATTAAGAATAAGAACAAGTATTTATCTTATAAATCAAATAGTAATAAGATCCATCTTAGGTTTTATCCTCTCAGGTGTTTAAGGGATTTAGTTCATACTAATAGAAGGAAACATCTTAAAATAAGGTAAACTACAAAACATAAGAAAACCCAAAAACTTCAAGAGAAATTGATAAGAGATCTTCAGTCTTGATGGGGATCCTTCTTCCAAGCTGCTCCTAATGGCTGTATTCGAGTATTTTTTGCTTTCTACCCTGTGTGTCCTTTTAGGTCCTCCCTTAAGGTATTTATATAGGCTTTGGAGCACCTTTCTTGTCCCATAAGTGATCTTTTCCAAATAGATTTAGACTTGGGTTCAGTAGGGACACACCCGTGTGTGGTAGCTTAGGTCGTGTTCGATTTTGCTCGTCACACACGACCGTGTGGTCTGCCCGTGTGTGATAGTCCAGGCCATGTTAATTTCTGAGGTAGGCCCATTTTGTCCCATTTTGGCCCATTTCTTGTTCTTTTCGACTTCCTAAGCTCTCCTGAGTGTAAAACATGAAATTAAAGGATTATGAGCATCAAATTCATCAAATCAAATGAAAATTCATCCAAAAATAAGCCAAGCATGGGGTCAAAATATGTAAAAATTATGGTTTATCATTTGGTACGCTTGTGAGTTGTGATGTGTAATGGTCGTTCTGCCGTTTGTGTGAGTGGGTTTCAAATATGTACATTTGCCCATTGAAAGCTAAACCATTTCCATTTGCTCGCATCTGGATCGTTGATTTTCCTTGGTTATACGAATCACCAAAGAGCGGGAAGAGAGATCCTTCTTGAAAAGGAGGAGCCTTTGGAACCTTAAAATTTTCACACATAGCATTCTCTGCAATTAAAACAAAGGTATTTTCAAAAACATTAGTGCTTTTTAATTTATGTTCTCTTTTTTTTTTGTCTCAACATTATTCCAAGGATGAGAGGGATTGGTAACCGAATAATCTCAGCCTTTTCATTGCGAGAACGATCGTCCCCTATTCTAGTGATTGACAAACTCTATCCGTCCACCACTAAGTAGAAGGAGCTGCAACAAGTCTTGGCTGTGTAGGGAATAAAAGTTCCCCATTTTGCGTATGAGTTTTGCATTCCAGAGGGGTCGCATCGGTTGTGCGAAATCACCAAAGATAGTTTTCTTCTTTTGATTCACGTATTGGAGGCTAGGTTCCATTTGCCACTACACCCTTTATTCTATAGTTTGCTCAAGGACTACAATATTTAGCCCGTCCAGCTCTCGTGCTTTTCTTGGTAGATTGCCATGGCATAATTCATCGACTGCTCTCGGCATGGTGAGGTTCCCTTACTTGCCATTTTTCAACATCTATATCATTTGAAGGGCCATAATCTGGAGAACTTGTCGGGTTCTATTATTTCTCTCTTTGCAAGAGGGTGAAGAAAATTATTGTGAATCAATGATCCAACCTTAGTCTGAATCGGGGGATGTAACAGGCTGATTTGACCCTAATCGAAATAGTGGTTTTGGGACCACAAATCTGAGTCTAAAAATATTTTAATATAATTTTCTGTGTTTATTATGTATGAATTTGTTTGTGTGAAATTTTCGTGTTTTATTTTTTTCGTTTAAGTGTCCTATTAAATAAAAGGACTTAATCGCACAAAAAGTGAAATTGGCTAATTAATGTGTAAAGTGCTAACTTGCTAATGTCTTTATAATGTGCAGTCCTTAATAGGAAATTAGGCCATTAATAAAGATAGTGGACGACAATATGTTTATATTATATAGTTTTTATATTATTTATAAAGGTTAAAATAATACATATTATATTATAAAGTTATTATAATAAAAGACAAACATTAAAAAGCCATTATCATCCATTATTTGCTTAAATTAAAAAGAGAAAGAAAATAAGAAACAAGCTAGGTATTCGCCATTGTTGAGCTAAATTAAGGTATGTATTTTACTCGGTTTTTGATAATTTTTACGTTTTTGAGATCGTTGCTAAGTTATCTTCAAGACCCATGCTTGAATTTTTGAAATTGATGATGATTTTGAGTTTTGCCATTGATGATAGCTTGTGATTTTTATTGTTTGATGATGAAATATTAAAGATATGTGAAAGATTAACATGTTTTGTGTTTGAGTATTTGATAAATTTGAGTAATTTGGACTAAATTGAAAAATAAATTTTTGAGGGACTAAAATGTGAAATAAATGAAATATATGGACTTGTATGGAGATTATGAATATTTGGCCCTAGCATGATATATGTAAATTTTGTGTATTTTGTGTTTTATGCAATAGGGACTAAATTGTAAAAAGTGTGAAATGTCAGGGGCAAAATGTTAATTTTCCTATTTATGTGCTTTTGGATTAAATTGAATGAATATATGGCTAAATTAGTTAAATTTGAATTTACTTAGATCAAAAAAAAGAAAACAGAATTAGATCGAGAGAAATCGAAAGTAGACAAATAGTCAATTAAACCGTTCAACAACATCCGAGGTAAGTCTATAAGCATTTTAATGTTGTTAAATTCATGAATATATAAATGGTATGTGATAAATTGAATTGTTTGAATATATATAAGCCTTGGCCGAATATGATTATGAGATAGAGAACTATGTTTCGAGTTCGATTCAATCGAGATTCAACGTCTGAAAGTCCTGTGCGAACCCTAGGAATAGATAGGATACATATGTCATGACATAGGATCTCTGATATGTGTTTTGTGTAAGATGACGTCTAGGATGTTGGCATTGATTTGTGTTTACGTGTAAGACCATGTCTGGGACATTGGCATCATATTTGATTCGTGTAAGACCCTGTCTGGGACAGTTGCATTGATATGTGATTACATGTAAGACCACGTTTGGGACGTTGGCGTTGTACGAGCTTCCAACTATACCACGTATCCTTTTTAATGCCTAACGGTTCAGCGGACAATGTGAAGTGAAGACCAAATGTGAAATTGAATTTAAGGGCTCAGGTATGTACTTATACCAAGTTGTGAAAATAAGGTAAGTCGGTTGTTGAATTGATTGTATAAATGTTAAAGTTATAAATGTGAAATATATGTATGCATATGTGATTGTATATATTCGGCCAAATGTGGTGTATGTGATTTTAATAGTGAGATTTATATAAGTTCATGTGTAATTGTACAATTAGCTATATGGTATGTGTATGAGAAATTTAAATGATAACCTTGTATTTAAGAACATGTATATTGACCTTGTTAACCTAGTGTATATATACAATAGTTGATATATATTTGCTTATGACTTACTAAGCTTAAATAGCTTATTGTGTGTGTGTTCTTGTTTACCTCTGTTTTATAGATTTTGGAGTCACGTTATGAGCTCAGGGATCGTCAGAGAGGCCTATCACACTATCGACTAACTTCGGTATTTTATAAACTGAAATTTCTTTGAAACTATGGCATGTATAGGCTAGGTTTGGAGTTAGTTTAATTCGAAAGTGTATGTATAAAAGCCATGCAAAAATGGCTTAATTTCTTTACTTGTGTTCGATTTTGGTTTAATTATGGCTTAAGTTTATTTTGGTCATGGTTTAATCTTATTTGGATAGTAATCACATGATATGGTATATACATATATGGTGGCGTTTTATTCATGTGTTTCGGCAATGAGGTAAATGAGGTATGTTTGATGTATTTTAGTAAGATAAATAATGTTAAGTTTAAATGATTTTGGTTATGTGTTATATATATATATATATATATATATATATGATATGTGGTATGTTTGGATTTGGTATTTAAGTGAGCTTGGTTAGGTCATATAAAATGAGCTATGTATTTAAAGGTTAGAAGTTGTTTATGTGTCTAAATGTATATGGGTTGGATGATTATAAGTTCACATGTGTATAGGTTATATTTATTAGGTTTGTATTGGTAATGTATTCATATGTGTTATGTTTGAATGATTGGCTAAATAGGTACGGTTGGTAAATTTGGAATTGGTTATATTCGTTATGTGTGAGCTAAGTTGTACTATTGGAATTTGACAATTTGATATAGTTACTTTGAGTCAATTTGAAATGGTATGTTTGTGTAATATCCGGAATATAAGGGTTATGCATTTTAACTTAATTGTATATGGTAGCATGCCTATGTGTGGTTTGAGTGTGCTTTGGGAGTTTTAGGAACTTCAGTATGTAGGAGAATGCCTTAGAAAAATATTAGATTTTTTTAAGTCTTAAGATGGAGCTAAGCAAGATAGGCCTTAAGAAAAATTGGTATGAGGTTTTAATCACAACAAGTCAATTGTCAAAGTGGTGTTGGCACATGGGTGAATGCATGAGGGGAGATGTTCGAATCCCTTGGTTAGCAATTGGAAGGATTTTTATTTTTGTTCTCTTTCCTATTGTGTCGGTCAAGCTCTATTTTTGGTATGGATGGATTTTCTTTCATTTTTGGATAGTGGACTAAGGAATAAGGCAAGTACTACGTTAAGGAATGGAATCAAGGTGTTATGGAAGGATAAGGGGACATAAGGCTTGATGAATGGGTGATGTTTTGGAAATTTTTCATGGTCATTTTGACCATGAATGTAGACGGCATAGGGGGCTAAGGGGGTTGGCTTAATTGTGAAAGTGATTAGGGGGAAGATTAGGAGGAAATGAGGAGGAAAAGGTGGGAAATGTGATGAGATGTGAGTTGGCCGGCCAATGAATCCTTTGATGACCATTTCGGTCATGTGGGTAGAGGGGAGTAGCCGAAATTCTCTTAAAGGTTTAGGTGTTTATTTTTTTGGGTTTTCTTTTTGTTCCTTCTCTAGTGTGGTACCGAAATCCTAATGCCATCAAAGTGCCATTTTGGCCATTTTCTTTTGCCAAAAACTTTTTCCATTCTCTCATAAACCTCACCCTTTTCTTTCAAAAGTTGAACCACACAAAAAATTTACCATTATTTCTCATTTGTACACTTTGGCCGAATCATCCATTGACCATAAGGGTTAATTGTTAATTTTCTTTTCTTCTCTATTCCTTCTCATCCTTGCCAATTCCACTTTTGTGTTTCATCTTTATTTCTTTTCTTTTTCTTTTTCTTGTAATAGCCGAAACCATCCTTCCATTTTCACCATAGCCATAACATCTAAAATCTCCCATCTCTTTTCTCTTTTGAAAAGGCCGAATCTTTTTCTTGCCATCAAGCCGAATTTCATCACACCCCATTCTCTTCTCTTTTTTCTTCAAAGTCAATCATTCTCCTATATAGCCGAATCTCTTTGTAATATCAAGTAAGGGTGCAATCAATTTTAGCATTAGTGGTAAGGTTTAACTGTCTATTGCTTTTCTTCCTTTTTCTTCTTTTGGATTAGCCGATTTTAGGACTCTAATCCTTTTATTCTCTTTGGCCGAAACCTTAAAGGAGGATTTTGGAATTCTTTTTGTAGCCAACGATTAAGGAGAGATCCATCGGGATTTAAATATTCAAGGTAAAGGATTTTTATATTACTTGTTATATCGTTTTAGATAGACTACTAATCGATTTCGTTTTAGGGGACTCTATCATTCGATTATTATTTTTCCGTGAGCGTGAGATTTTGGGGCAAATAAAATAGGTTCGAAAAGAGCGGTAAGGAGTGTTTGGAAGAGGGTGGTTACGCTATACCTCAAATTTCAAGCGAAGGTCATGATCGGGATCCGAGACTTTCCATCGGGTTGTGGACCCTCCGCCAACGAAGATCAATTATTTGAATTCGTGTGTACACCCGAGCCATTATTTGTTCGTGGTTTTTCATTGGATTATGAACCATCTATCGGAGAGCAATCGTATATAATTATTGTTCGAGATTTCGAGGGTAAGGATTTAGAATACGTATCAATTATATAGTTTTATAAGTATTAGTGTTCTAATCAAGTGTGATAAATATTTAGGTATCGACAAGCGGGAAAGTATAGTTCTCACTATTATAAGGTGTGTAACACTACGCTAAATTTTTAATAGATCGATAATATTAATGATTTACATGTGTTAAGAAAAATATGTATGATAATGGTTGCGGGTACCATTCAGTGGTACATGGTATTCAGGTATGTTTACCCCTAATACTTTGTTAATAATGCTATAAGCATGAATATGAAATGTGTATGATTCCGTTATGATTTTGGGGTTATATGGCATGATTTCGAAATAATATGTTTATTGCATGGGCATATGGGTGATATTGATAAAGGGGAAGTGCTCGGTGGTTTTTACCACGTAATCCGGTGACTTCGGTCACATATATATGAATCCAGTGACTTCGGTCACATATATGAATCCGGTGATTTCGGTCACATATTATGAATCCGGTGACTCTGTCACAATTATCCGGTGGCCATGCCACAATTTATAAGGGCGATGTGTAGACTGCAGTGACTACCTTCAATGGTGTGTAGTGGATGGAGGGTCGATTTAGTAATCCCCACGGTGTGATTGGTAGGTACGAGTGGTGTGTAGCGGATGGATATTTAGGCGGGCTTGGGATTGCATTTCATTTTATATGTACATGTGATTTAATCGATTATTATCTGATTTTCTATATAATGGGCTTATGGCTAAATGCCATTTTAATGGGCTTTATTGCTATGATCGATTGGGCTTTTAGTGTAATGTTACACATTGAGTCTATTGACTCACCCTTTATGGGATATATTTTCAGGTGATGCTTAGCGTGATGGATCGGGTCAACGAGGACTATGTGGTGGCCATTGCTCAACTCAGTATTTCAAATTTTCTGTTAATTAAATCTACTATATTTTCTTTTATTATTCGGGATTTATTTTGGGTTATGTTTTTGTAATAAGGTCGCTATAAAGCTTTTTTTTTTTTTTTTTTACGTTTTAGATTTTTATCCCGCTACAACCAACTTCAACTAAATGGTTAAATATTTCGACAAAACAACTTAAACTGCTTTTGACATATATACACCTACGATTTTTCAAAATAATATTAAGTTCTAAATTTGGTTTTCTTTTAACTTCTAAATTTTTCTAAAATCATAAAGATAACGTTTTAATAAGTTACAAACTTATTTAACAACACAATTTTCTACGCGATCACTAAGTAGATCTATTTTATACGAAACCACCATATTTTCTTATAAAACAAAATGAGATTTAATTGAAGTTTTACTCGAGGAACATACTAGATCCGATCAGGGCTTGTGGGCTGGGTTTGGGGTGTTTCAACTTGGTATCAGAGCCCAATTTTAAACACTCGGCCTTGGGTTTTGAAGCCCACAACGTTTTCAAAATAAGGCCCAAATGACTTTATGAAAATTTTTTTTAGTTAAAATTGTTTTATAGAAGCATGGCACTCGAGTTCTCGGCCCAGGTCCACCAGGTAAATACTATTGTTGATAAATTGATGTGAATGTATGATACTTTAATTGAAAAGCCTAAGGAAACTATACTTTAGAGACATGGGCCCTAGGTATATGTGTACTTCTATGGAAAAACCATTGAATAAATCTCTGTTGCATAAAACTTTCTTTAAACAAGAAGTGAAAAGACTCTAATGCATAAAACTTTTCGTAAAAACAGATAAGACGCGAAGTAGACATGAGTTATAGGGAACGTGGTCGTCGTGGACGCGGTAGAGGCAGAATGGCTATGTCGGAACCAGTTAGGTCTAGTCAGGGTTCCGAAAATGAGGCACCGCCACCGGCTATAGGGCGGAATTTCAAGAGCAAACTGGAGGAGATGACGCAGTATTGCAGGCTATGCTGCAAGTTCTAGAGCGAGTAGCAGGAGCTAGTATGGGTAATGGGGCTCGAAAGTCAGTAGCTGAGAGACTTAGATCAAACGGAGCCGAGGTTTTAGGAGAGTATCTGGGGTAGCTTCGAATGTAGTGGAGTACTGGTTAGAGGCAATCGAGAGGATCATGGATGATTTGGACTGAAACACCCCAAACCCAGCCCACAAGCCCTGACCGGATCTGGCATGCTTCTAGGAAAAACCATTCGAATCTTATTTGAACTTTGCTAAAATTTTCCGTGTTTTTGAAAATAGTTGATTTGGGTTCAAGTTGAAAACATAGAAACTTATCAAAGATTTCATTGAAGAAAAGTTTGTGGTTATATTTCAAAACCATGAGTTTTCGGTAAAAGTCGAGTCTTTAAAGTTTGTTAATTAAATTGAAAATCATTTGTATTTTAGACGTCAAAACATTTTTCATTAAGAAAATTTGCTTACTTTAATTTGATAAGTATCGTGCGATAATAACATAACTTAAGTGCATGCATGAACAGTTCGTACTATAGCCTAATTACATCAAAAATAAACCCAAAATAAAATTTAAAGTACTTAAATAAAATAAAATGTCCAAATAAAATTCGTGCTGAGCATGGTCACCACTAAGCTCCTGCCGACCTGGTCCATTACTGAGCGTCACCTGAAAAATATTCCCACAACGGGGTGAGTCAAATAGACTCAATGTGTACAACCAACACTAAGTCTCAATTAAATTTAGGCATGTCAAATCATACATAATAACATATATAATTAATGATGCAAACCCCAACCCAAACCTAGATAACCATCCGCTACACATCACCCGTACCAACCATCACACCGTGGGGACTACTAAGTCAACCCTCCATCCGCTACACACTATCGAAGGCGATCCTTTGCAATGACGTGCTCATCACCCTTATAAAATTCGTGGCATAGCCACCAGATAAATATTCGTGACATAAGTCACCACACGATATGTGACATAAGTCACCACATTCGATATTGTGACATAAGTCACCACATTCGAGATATTGGGGTATAAAACCACCAATTCACTTCCCTTTACATATCACCCATATGCCCCATGTCAAACATATCATGCAATATCATGCTTTCTTTCACATTCTTATCACTATTGACATATACGCCATAACGAATCTTATCATACTCATAGTAGGAGTGGGTAAACGTACCTGAGTACTTTGTACCATTGCATGGTACTCTTAGCCACATCATAACATATTCTTGTAACATATTAATTAAAACATAACCATCAATTAATTAAAGCTTAGTGTGCATACACACCGATTTACTTAGCGCTTAATTGAAATCTCAAAAATCGATCTAACGCTTTTAGATCTTAGTTCCTAAATTCGGCCATTGTTAGACATATTAGCAAAACTTATTCGGCTATATGATCAAATCCCGAAGGAAATGTAACTGAAATCTTACCTTGCTTGCCGATTTGAGTACTTCTCAAATCCCAAAATTTTGTGATATCCCCTCCTAGAAATCGGCCACACACTAGATCACCTAAATGATTAGTTTTCGGCTCTTGAATAAGTAAGAAATAGATCCTAGTTACTGAATATGGCCTTGGCCGATTGGTATATTTACTTACCTTTGCGAAACTAAAATCACGAAAATGCACTTGCTTCCTGAAATTGTCGAGATCCCTACTAAACCATTGTTAGAATCGGCTTCAACTTAAACTCATGAGAAGTGGCTTATGGCCGAATACTACACAGGCTTACCTTGAGATATTAAATCCAAGAACTCCCTTGATGCTACTTAATGCTGGCTATACACAAAACACAAGAGAACACATTACTATGGCCTTAAAGATCATTCAGCCAACCTTAGTCCAAAGCCTAATCACTTGATTTTGGCTCACAATTGGAAGAGAACCGATTGCTAGGATAGAAAATACTTACCAATACTCAAGCACCCTTAGAGAAATGGCTTCTAGATCCCAAAGAGAAGGATTTCGACACTTTAATGGTGAAGAGAGAAAACGCAAGAGTGGGGAGATTTGGCTAAGTGGACTTAGATAGGAATCGACAAGTTTTGGCTTTTGAAACTATGGAGAAATCGGCTATCAAAGAGTAGAACCAACTCCAAGTTTCGGCTTTTGTCAATAATGAGAAAAAGATTGGTCCTGGGGAGGATGATGATTCGAATGAATAGAAAAAGAAAGAGAGAAACGATTGAGGCTATAAGGTTCGACCAAGAAAAAAAATAGAGAAAGAAAGAGAAGATAGATGTTCATTAAAAGAAAATTTGGCACTCACACCCTTGCTACACCTCAAAGCCGAAATAATGTAAGCCCCTAGAGTCCTCTATTAACCACTACATCCTCTCTTATCAAATCCTTATTTCACTCCCCCTTAGCCAAATCTTTAACACTCCAACCCAATCTATACTTCCTTCCTCCAAAGTCCATGTGTCATCCTTCTTTGCTCCACTATCTGACAAAATAAAATCTCCTTAATTTGCTTCCCTTGTGACTCGAACCTTGGCCCATTTACACTGTTGGTGGCGTCATTCTGAGGCCCTAAGTGGCGCCTCCAAGCCATAGACAAGCCCATCTTTGTGTCTAATTTCCCCTATTTATTTTCTTAAGGCGTCCTCAGCCTAGCTTCCCCTTTTTAGATTTAAAATCTAATAATTTCTAATGCACTCTCCTATTTTCTAAAGTTTACAAAATTCATACAACACATTTTTAACACATAAAGGCATGCTATTTCATATAATTAAGCAAAAATGCATAAGCCATAATCTGGGATATTACAGTTCTACCCCCTTAAAATAATTTTGACCTCAAAATTACCTGACTAGAATAGGTGGGGGTATTGCTGTCACATTGCTTCTTCTGGCTCCCAAGAAGCTTCCTCCGATCCATGGTTACGCCATAACACTTTAACCAGAGGGACCGACTTCCTTGAAGCACCTTTACATCTCGTTCCAGAATCTAAATCGGCTCTTCCTCATAAGATAGATCTGGTCTCAGCTCCACCTCTTCAACCAAAACTACGTGAGATAGATCTGATCGATATCGACGTAGCATAGAGACATGGAATACGTCATGCATCTGTTGCAACTCCAAAGGCAACCCCAACTGGTACGCCACCAGTCCAATTCGATTCAATACCCGATAAGGTCCTATAAATCTAGGACTTAACTTTCCTTTGCGACCAAATCTCATCACCTTCTTCCAAGGTGAAACTTTGAGAAACACTTGATCTCCCACTTCGAATTCTATTTCTTTCCATTTGAGATCTGCGTAAGACTTTTGTCTGTCAGATGCCTCCTTCAACCGTGCCTGGATTATCTCCACTTTCTCTTCGGATTGTGCCACAATCTCTGGACCCAAAACCTAACGTTCCCCTGATTTCGTCCAACACGTAGGAGTGCGGCACTTTCGTCCATACAACGCCTCTTACGGTGCCATTTTAATACTGGCCTGATAGCTGTTATTGTAAGAAAATTCCACTAGAGGCAAATATTCTTCCCAACTTCCTCTGAAGTCTATCACACAGCCTCTTAACATATCCTCTAACACTTGGATCACTCGTTTAGACTGGCCTCCAACTGTGGATGAAAAGCCGTACTGAAATCCAATCAGTGCCTAAAGCCTGATGTAGTGCCTTCCAAAATTGAGACGTGAACCTCGGATCTCTATCCGAGATAATTGACATCGGCACTCCATGCAACCTCACAATTTTCGCCACATATAATTTTGCCAACTCTGCAAAGAATAGGCAACCCGTACTGGTAAAAAATGCGCTGACTTTGTCAACCGATCCACTATCACCCATACCGAGTCCTTCTTAGTAGGCGTAAGGGGAAGCCTACTAACGAAGTCCATGGTAATTCTCTCCCACTTCCACTGCGGAATCTGTATTGGCTGAAGCAACCCTGACGGAACTTGGTGTTTAGCCTTAACTTGCTGACATGTTAAGCACTTACCAACAAATTCGGTCACTTCTTGCTTAAGATCAGGCCACCATAACTGTTCCCTTAGATCTCTGTACAATTTACTACCTCGGGATACATAGCATAAGGGCTACTATGCGATTCCCAAAGAATTATTTACCTAAGCTCCTCGTCCTTCGGCATACAGACCTTACCCTTGAAGCACAATACTCCCTCGTCATTAATACCATAACCCTCTAACTCTTCATTCTACACTTGCTGTAACTTAGCACTTAGATCCTCATCCTTTAACTGACTTTCTTTCACCTCATTCAACCATGTCGGCTTAACTTGTAACTCTGCTAACAGACTTCCATCGTTATAAAGGCTCAAATGTGTGAACATGGCCCTCAGATCCGACACTACCTTCCGACTTAGGGCATCTGCCACCACATTCGCCTTGCCGGGGTGGTACTCTATGGAGCAATCATAATCCTTCAATAACTCCACCCACCTTCGCTGTCTCAGATTTGGCTCTTTCTGAGTCAGCAGATACTTCAGGCTCTTGTGGTCTGTGTAAATCACTGAATTTTCTCCATAAAGATAATGCCTCCATACCTTAAGGGCAAAGACCACTGCCGCCAATTCTAAGTCATGCGTCGGGTAGTTAACCTCGTGTGGCCTTAGTTATCGAGACGCATAAGCAACCACCTTCCCATCTTGCATAAAGACACCTCCCAACCCTGTATGGGAAGCATCACAATACACCACAAAATCCTTCCCTGCCTCAGGCTTAATCAAAACTAGAGCTTCGATCAAGACCCTCTTAAGCTTCTCAAAGCTCTCCTATTGCTTATCGGTCCATACGAAAGGCACTTCCTTTCTCAATAACTTTGTCAGAGGTGCAACTATCGATGAGAACCCTTCCACAAACCTTCGGGAATAGCCTGCTAGTCTTAAGAAACTCTGAATTTTGCCACAGACTTACGGGGTTTCCAATCCAAAACTGCCTCAATCTTCCGAGGATCCACCCTTATCCCTTAAGCAGATACCACATGTCCTAAAAACGTAACCTCCTTAAGCCAAAATTCACACTTGCTGAATTTGGTGTAGAGCTTCTTCTCCCTTAACACTTGCAACACAACTCGGAGGTGCTCATCATGTTCTTCCTCAGACTTTGAATACACCAAGATATCGTCTATGAGCACAACAACAAACCGGTCCAGATAGGGTTGGAAAACCAGGTTCATCATGTCCATAAACGCGGCTGGGGCATTCGTCAATCCAAACGGCATTACTACGAACTCAAAATGCCCATACCTTGTTCGGAAAGACGTCTTATGGGTATCAGCCTCCTTCACCTTAAGCTAATGATATCCAGACCTTAGATCTATCTTCAAGAATACTGAGGCCCCCTTCAGCTGATCGAACAAGTCATCTATTCTGGGTAATGGATACTTGTTCTTGATGGTCACCTTATTCAACTAACGATAATCTATGCACATGCGCATAGTTCCGTCCTTCTTCTTCACGAACAAGGCCGGTGCTCCCTATGGAGACACACTAGGTCGAATAAATCCACGGTCTAGCAATTCTTGGATTTGAGCCTTGAGCTCAACCAACTCCTTTGGTGCCATTCTGTATGGGGTAATTGACACGAGTCATGCATCTAAAGAACTCAATTCAACTCCACTTCCCTATCCGGGGTATTAGGGTAATTTCTCGGAAAGACATCCACATACTCCCTTACAGTTCTAACTCCACTAACTCCCCCTTCTTTCACATCCAAAGCACTAACAAAAGCCAAAAAATGCCTTACACCCCTTCCGAACCATCTTATCAGCCTTCAATGCATAGACTACGTTAGACAAGTAGTTCCTTCTTTCTCCTATCATAACTATCACCTCATCCTCTGGGGTCTTTAACTCCATTCGTTTAGCTGCACAATCCAACACAGCTCGGTGCTCCACTAGCCAGTCCATACCAAGTATAAGATCAAATTCCCCGAAGGGTAATTCCATTAAGTCGGCATGAAATATCGCTCCCTGAAGCTCCAAAGGCACACTCCGAAATATCTTGTTCACTACTACAGTTTGGCCTAATGGGCTTACTACAGTCATCTCCCTATTAGAAAGTTCAGAGGCTATTCCTAGAGTTTCAACTACTCTACATGCAACATAAGAATGGGTCAAGCCCACATCAATCAAAGCAACATAAGGTTTGCCAACTATAAAGAACATACCGATTATGACGTCGGTGCGTCTCCGTCCTCCCTCCGACAAACTACATAAACCAAACCCGACTGCCTGGCCTCGTGTTACCAACACCTCAGTCCGGTGTTCCCCGTCCTCTACCAGCACCGTTACCTCTACCATTCGGACCACGGCCCTGCTGAGGCTGCTGTCCTCCTCTTCCAGCCTGATTAGAACCTTGACTTACTGGTCATCCCTCTTCGGTTCTCATAGAACAATCCTTAATCATGTGGTCCTTGGACCCACACTTGAAGCATCCTCCCGTCTTCTTCCAACACTCTCCTAAATGCTTCTTCCCACACTGATCACAAGCACGACATCGCCTCCAATAGCGACTTTGTCGACCTCATGACCCATCAACTCTAGGCCTCTTTTGCTCATTCCTAGAAGACCCTAAAGATCCAAAGCCTCTCTTCTGCCTATTCCAATCGGGGTTCTGCCTAACAAAATCCTTAATACCTTCGGCTACCTTGACCTTCTCCACTAACACAGCAAACTCTCACTCTTGCTGTGGAGCTATCAACAGTCTCAAGTCATCCCTCAGCCTGTCCTCAAACCGGACACATCGCTCATGCTCAGTTGATACTATGCCTCGAGCATAACGGCTCAGCCTTAGGAATTCAACTTCGTACTCTGCCACAGACTTGTTCCCTTAAACCAGCCCTAGAAATGCCTTCCTCTACACATCAATGTAATGAGTACTGACATACGTCTTCTGGTGTGCCGCCTTAGCATAATCCCAAGTGAGTTCTTCAACTGTAGTACCATCCCGAACTGTGAGCCACCATTGATATGACTCATCGAGGAGAAGTGACACCAACCCTTTCAGTTTTTCCTCATCAATTAAATCGAGCTCATCCATAATCCGCACAGTCGCCTCTCATCAATACTCAGCGGTATTAGGTGCCACACTAGATACACCATGGAACACTTTAGCTCCATTGGCTCAGAGTCACTCAGGTGCCGACTTTCGAGCTCCCATGCCTCCACCTGCTCCAGCCACTCTTTCCAAGACCCACAACATCGCTTGTGACACTGCATCATCCCGTCGATCCTCGATATTCCACATCGGTGGTGGGTGGTGGTGGCATTTCATTTTTAGATCTTTGACCCGATCTAATGGGTTCTGACATGGCCATTCGGCCTCTTCCACGGCTACGCACGTTACGACCACGTCCCCTTAAATTCGTACTTCCAATTTACGCTTATCTGATTTAAAGAATTTTATATATTAGTTTTGTTCCACTGATTTATCACGAACAGTTTTATGTTTAATAGTTCTAGGAAGTAGTTATTTTGATTTCATACACATACATTCTCAAATCATTCATTTCATCACACACAAGAACTTGCATTCATTACAGAGAAATGTTGTAGTTGTCGTTGTTTGTTGTTCTCCACTACCCAGGGGCATTTCTGTAATTTTGTCCTATAGGGGTATTTTGGTAATTTTCTAAATCAAGGTATTTGAAAATGTTGCAAAAATAGAGATTGTTGATATTTTACAAAATTAAAATACTTGCTGGAAAGATTTCAAGAGTGAAATGGTAATTTTATACATTAGGGGTATTTATGTCATTTTAGTAAATCGAGAATATTTTGGAAATTTTTTTTCAAAATAGTTTTCCTATACGTCAAAGGGGTAATTTGGTGATTTTAAAACTAGGGTTTCTATAAAAATATGGCTAGTCCCTTTCGGGTTTTAGTTATTGGGTTTAGCCTGTGTTTGAGTCCTCTTGGTTTGGGTGAACCATCACTACGCACCAGGTAGGATTCGAGTGGGGAGGAGGTGAGTCACTAGGATTGCTTAAATACCAAGCTCCCACCAAAACCAATCCTAGACATGCGCACGATGGTTGCCACACCCTAACTCGGCGACTTAGACACATGTTTGTTTAATTGGGCATTAAAGTTTTATGTAATTCTCATGTTGGGGTAAACTAGTCCTAGGGTTTAATTCCTAGTCCACTAATCTATGTCCCTATATATTCCCACATACAATTCACAGAAGAGTTGGGAGTACTTACCTGGTGGACTTCGGGCTGGAGACTCAGGTGCAATGCTAGAAAACCTGCTTATTTCTTAGAAAAGTCCAATTTTATAAGAAAGAAAACATTTTGGGTCCAAAAAAGCCCTCAAGGTCGAGTTTTGAACCGAGCTCTGATACCAAGCTGAAACACCCCAAACCCGACCCACAAGCCAGACCGGATCTGGCAAGCTTCTAGGAAAAACCATTTGAATCTTATTTGAACTTTGCTAAAATTTTTCGTGTTTTTGAAAACAGTTGATTTGGGTTCAAGTTGAAAACATAGAAACTTATCAAAGATTTCTTTGAAGAAAAGTTCGTGGTTATATTTCAAAACCATGAGTTACCAGTAAAAGTCGAGTCTTTAAAGTTTGTTAATTAAATTGAAAATCATTTGTATTTTAGATGTCAAAACATTTTTCATTAAGAAAATTTGCTTACTTTAATTTGATAAGTATCGTGCCATAATAACATAACTTAAGTGCATGCATGAACAGTTCGTACTATAGCCTTATTACATAAAAAATAAACCCAAAAAAAATTTAAAGTACTTAAATAAAATAAAATGTCCAAATAAAATTAAATCTTGAGCATGGTCACCACTAAGCTCCTAGGCCGGTCCATTCTTGAGCATCACCTGAAAAATATTCCCACAACGGGGTGAGTCAAACAGACTCAATGTGTACAACCAACACTAAGTCTCAATTAATTTCAAGCATGTCAAATCATACATAATAACATATATAATTAATGATGCAAACTGAACCCAAACCTAGATAACCATCCGCTACACATCACCGTACCAACCATCACACCGTGGGGACTACTAAGTCAACCCTCCATCCGCTACACACCATCAAAGGCGTTCGCCGCAGATCGACGTGCTCATCACCCTTATAAAATTTGTGGCATAGCCACCAGATAAATATTCGTAACATAAGTCACCACATTGGATATTGTGACATAAGTCACCACATTCGGATATTGTGACATAAGTCACCACATTCGGATATTGTGACATAAGTCACCACATTCAGATATTGGGGTATAAAACCACCAATTCACTTCCCCTTTACATATCACCCATATGCCCCATGTCAAACATATCATGCAATATCATGCTTTCTTTCACATTCTTATCACTATTGACATATACGCCATAACGAATCTTATCATACTCATAGTAGGAGTGGGTAAATGTACCTGAGTACTTTGTACCATTGCATGGTACTCTTAGCCACATCATAACATATTCTTGTAACATATTAATTAAAACATAACCATCAATTAATTAAAGCTTAGTGTGGGGTACACACCTGATTTACTTAGCACTTAATTGAAATCCCAAAATCGATCTAACGCTTTTAGATCTTAGTTCCTAAATTTGGCCATTGTTAGACATATTAGCAAAACTTATTCGCTATATGATCAAATTTTGAAGGAAACGTGTAGAAATCTTACCTTGCTTGCCGATTTGAGTACTTCTCAAATCCCAAAATTTTGTGATATCCTCCTAGCAATCGCCACACACTAGATCACCTAAATGATTAGTTTTCACTTTTGAATAAGTAAGAAATAGATCCTAGTTATTGAATAAGGCCTTGGCGATTGGTATATTTACTTACCTTTTGAAACTAAAATCCCAAAGCGCACTTGCTTCACGAAATTGTCGAGATCCCTACTAAACCATTGTTAGAATCGGCTTTAACTTAAACTCATAAGAAGTGGCTTATGGCCGAATACTACACAGGCTTACCTTGAGATATTAAATCCAAGAACTCCCTTGATGCATCTTAACACTGGCTATACACAAAACACAATAGAACACATTACTATGGCCTTAAAGATCATTCGGCCAACCTTAGTCCAAAGCCTAATCACTTGATTTTGGTTCATAATTGGAAGAGAACCGATTGCTAGGATAGAAAATGCTTACCAATACTCAAGCACCCTTAGAGAAACGGCTTCTAGATCCCAAAGAGAAGGATTTTGGCACTTTAATGGTGAAGAGAGAAAACATAAGAGTGGGGAGATTCGGCTATGTGGACTTGATAGGAATCGACAAGTTTTGGCTTTTGAAACTATGGAGAAATCGACTATCAAAGAGTAAAACCAACTCCAAGTTTTGGCTTTTGTCAATAATGAGAGAAAGATTGGTCTTGGGGAGGATGATGTTTCGAATGAACAGAAAAAGAAAGAGAGAAAAGATTGAGGCTATAAGGTTCGACCAAAAAGTAAAATAGAGAAAGAAAGAGAAGATAGATGTTCATTAAAAGAAAATTTGGCACTCATACCCTTGCTACACCTCAAAGCCGAAATAATGCAAGCCCCTAGAGTCCTCTATTCAGCCACTATATCCTCTCTTATCAAATCCTTATTTCACTCCCCCTTAGCCAAATCTTTAACACTCCAACCCAATCTATACTTCCTTCCTCTAGAGTCCATGTGCCGTTCACTGCTACTCCACTATACAGGAAAATAAAATCTCCCTTAATTTGTTTCCATTGTGACTCGAACCTTGGCCCATTTACACCTATTGGTGGCGTTAGTTACAGAGGCCCTAAGTGGCACCTCCAAGCCACTTAGACAAGCCCATCTTTGTGTCTAATTTCCCCTATTTATTTTCTTAAGGTGTCCTCAGCCTAGCTTCCCCTTTTTAGATTTAAAATCTAATAATTTCTAAGGCACTCTCCTATTTTCTAAAGTTCACAAAATTTATACAACACATTCTTAACACACAAAGGCATGCTATTTCACATAATTAAGCAAAAATGAATAAGCCATAATCCAGGATATTACATAGACTACACTACCGAGGAAAAGCTGAAAGGTGCTATTTCGCTGCTTCGAGATGAGGCCTATCAGTGGTGGCTCACTGTCAAGGAGAGTGTCCTTGCAGATCAAGTGGATTGGGGGTATTTTAAGGTTAAGTTTGAAGGGAAATACATTGGAGCTAGCTACATCGACTCTCAGAGAAAGGCGTTTCTAAATTTAGTACAAGGAAATAAGTCGATAGCTGAGTATGAAGTAGAGTTTTTGTGGCTTAGTCGGTATGCCAGAGGGATAGTAGCTACTGATTATGAGTAGTGTGTCAGAGTCGAGGATGGACTGAGAGATGAGCTACGAGTGTTGATTACTCTGCACAGGGAAAGAGACTTTGCAGTCTTAGTGGATAGGGCACAGATAGTGAAGAAGTTAAGCGGTTGAGAGAGAAGCGGGACGGAGGTCGAATAAGATTAAGAGGAGCTATGTGTCTTGTGGTCATCAGGAACTTTCAAAAGAGACCTAGAGTTGATGGGCCGCGAGGTCAGCAGGTTGCTATGGGAGGACAATATCGTAATTGTGCTCAGTGTGGAAAAATACACCCGGGGGAATATTGGAAAAAGACAGGGGGATGTTATAAATGCGGGTCCAAGGACCATATGATTAAGGATTGTCCGATGGATACAGATAGGAACCGTCTAGTAGGTTAGGGTTATAATCAGGCTGTCAGAGGTAGACAACAGTTGATGAGGGGTCATGGTCCAAATGGAAGAAGTAATGGTTCTGGTAGAGGTCACGGGACCCCGGCGAGGCAATGGTAGCATCGAGGCGAGACAACCAGTCTCGGTATATGCGGTTAAATCGCAGAGAGGATAGTGATGCACATGATGTTATCATGGATACGTTTTTGATTTCTGGGTTACCCTTTATTGCTTTGATAGATATAGGGTCAACTCATTCATACATCGCTAGTGAAGTATCTGGAACTCTGCATATGACTTTTGAGACTGTACCTAGGAAGATGACTGTACTTAGTCCTTTAGGACAGGCTGTAGTAGTAGATAAGCTCTTTAAGGAAGTGCCTTTAGAAGTGCAAGGGACGTAGTTTTTGGCTGACTTAATGGAGTTGCCATTCGAGGAATTTTACCTGATCTTAGGCATGGATTGGCTAGTGAAGTACCGTACAAATATGGATTGTGTTGTTAAGCGGATGTCACTAAGAACTATTGACGATAAGGAAATTGTGGTAATGGGCGAGAGATGGAACTATTTATCAAATGTGGTATCTGCTCTTAAGGCAGAGAAGATGGTAAGGAAGGGATGTGTAGCTTTTCTGATGTTAGTTTGTGCCTTGGAGGTTAAGGAAGCAACTATTGAAGGAGTCGGGACTGTAAGAGAATTCGTGGATGTTTTTCTGGAAGAACTTCCAGGATTGCCTCCGGATTGGGAGGTAGAATTTGGGATTGACTTATTGCCTGGTACGGTGCCAGTATCTATCGCTCTGTACAAAATGGTACCAAAGGATTTGGTTGAGCTTAAGGCTCAGATCCAGGAGTTGCTTGATCGTGGGTTTATTCAACCTAGTGTGTCTCCATGGGGAGCACCGGTCCTATTCGTGAAGAAGAAGGATGGAAAGATGCGTATGTGCATAGATTACTGGTAGTTGAATAAGCTGACCATCAAGAACAAGTATCCTTTGCCGAGGATCGATGACTTGTTCGATCAGCTTAAAGGAGCTGTAGTATTCTCAAAGATAGATCTAAGGTCGGGGTATCATCAGCTTAAGGTGAAAGAAGCGGATATCTATAAGACAGCTTTTCAAACAAGATACGGGCATTATGAATTCTTAGTAATGCTATTCAGATTGACGAACACCCGGCTGCGTTCATGCATATGATGAATCGGGTTTTTTAACCCTACTTGGATCAGTTCATTGTGATGTTCATAGACGACATCCTAGTGTATTCTAAGTCGAATATAGAGCATGATGAGCATCTTCGGATAGTGTTACAAGTGTTAAGGGAGAAGAAGCTTTATGCCAAATTCAGCAAGTGCAAATTTTGGCCGAAGGAAGTTGCATTTTTAGGCCATGTGGTGTCTGTAGAAGAGATAAGGGTGGATCCTCGAAGATTGAGGAAGTATTAGATTGGAAACCACCTAAGTTCGTAACTAAGGTTTGCAGTTTCTTAGGATTAGCAGGCTACTACAGAAGATTCATCAAAGGATTTTCATCGATAGCTGTACCTTTGACAAAATTATTGAGAAAGGAGGTACCTTTCATATGGGCAGATAAGCAGTAAGAGAGCTTTGAGAAGCTTAAGAAGGTTTTAATGAAGCTCAGTTTTGATTCAGCCTGAGGCAGGGAAGGATTTTGTGGTGTATTGTGATGCGTCTCACACTGGATTGGGATGTGTTCTGATACAAGACGGAAGGTAGTTACTTATGCATCTCGGTAATTAAAGCCACATGAGGTTAACTATCTGACGCACAACTTGGAGTTGGCAGCGGTAGTCTTTGCTCTTAAGGTATAGAGGCATTATTTATATGGGGAAAAGTCAGTGATATATATGGACCACAAGAGTCCAAATATCTCTCGACTCGTAGGAGCTGAATTTGAGACAGCGAAGATGGGTGGAGTTGTTGAAAGACTACGACTGTTCTATAGAGTACCATCCGGGCAAGATGAATGTGGTGGTAGACGCTTTAAGTTAGAAAGTGGTGTCAGATCTAAGGGCGATGTTTGCACATCTTAGTCTTTATGAAGACGGAAGCTTGCTGGCGGAATTACAAGTAAAGCCCACGTGGTTGAGTCAAGTGAAAGAAAGATAGTTGGTAGACGATAATTTGAGTGCTAAGCTACATCAGGTGTAGAATGGGGAGCTAGAAGATTATGGTGTTAACAGCGATGGAGTATTGTGTTTCAAGGGTAAGGTCTGTATGCCGAGGGATCAGGAGTTGAGGCAAAGGATTCTTCAGGAGTCGCATAGTAGCCCTTATGCTATGCATCCTGGAGGAAGTAAGTTATACCAAGATTTACGAGATCAGTTTTGGTGGCCTGGTCTTAAGCAGGAAGTTACAGAATTCGTAGGGAAGTGCTTAACGTGTCAGCAAGTCAAGGCTAAACATCAAGTACCTTCGGGATTACTTCAGCCGATAAAGATTTCGCAGTGGAAGTGGGAGAGAATCACCATGGTCTTTGTTAGTGGGCTTCCTCCTACGCCTACTAAGAAAGACTCGGTATGGGTGATAGTGGATCGATTGATGAAATTGCACATTTCATACCAGTGCAAGTTGATTACTCTTTGCAAAATTGGCAAAGTTGTATGTGGCTGAGATTGTAAGGTTGCATGGAGTGCCGGTGTCAATTATTTCGGATAAGGATCCGAGGTTTACGTCTCGGTTTTGAAAAGCATTGCATCAGGCTTTGGGCACCAGATTGGACTTCAGTACGGCATTTCATCCACAGTTAGATGGCCAGTCTGAGCGAGTAATCCAAGTTTTAGAGGATATGTTAAGGGGATGTATGATAGATTTCAGAGGAAGCTGGGAGGAGTTCTTACCTTTAGCGGAATTTGCATACAACAACAGTTACTAAGCCAGTATTCGGATGGCACCGTATGAAGCGCTATATGGACAGAAGTGTTGCACTCCTACGTGTTGGACAGAATTAGGGAAACGTCAGGTTTTGGGTCCAGAGATTGTGGCTGAATTCGAAGAAAAGGTTAAGGTAATTCGGGCTCGATTAAAGGAAGCATCTGATAGGAAAAAGTCGTATGCAGATCTTAATCAGAAAGAAATAGAGTTTGCTGTGGGGGATCAAGTGTTCCTAAAGGTTTCACCTTGGAAGAAGGTGATGAGATTTGGTCGCAAAGGGAAGTTAAGTCCTAGGTTTATAGGACCTTATCGGGTTTTGAATCGGGTTGGACTAGTGGCATATTAGTTAGAATTGCCTTCAAAATTGAAGCAAATGCACGATGTGTTTCATGTTTCAATGCTACGATGTTACTAGTCGGATCCATCTCATGTAGTGCCAATTGAGGAAGTTGAGCTAAGTCCAGATTTGTCCTACGAGGAGGAGTCGATTCAGATTTTGGAACACGATGTGAAGGTGTTACGGAGGAAATCAGTTCCTCTCGTCAAAGTGTTATGGCATAATCATGGATCGGAAGAAGCTTCGTGGGAGCCGGAGGAAGCAATGCGACATCAATACCCTCACTTATTCTAGCCAGGTAATTTTGAGGTCGAAATTATTTTTAAAGGGGTAGAACTGTAATATCTGGAATAAAGGGTTATGCAATTTAACTTAATTGTATATGGTAGCATGCCTATGTGTGGTTTAAGTGTGCTTTGGGAGATTTTTAAGTTTAAGAACTTAAGCAAGATAGGCCTTAAGAAAAATGTATGAGGTTTTAATTTTAGTGGTGTTTCTCATGGGTGAATGCATGAGGGAGAGGTTGAATCCCTTGGTTCCTATTGATTTTTATTTTGTCGGTCAAGCTCTATTTTTGGTATGGATGGATTTTCTTTCATTTTTGGATAGTGGACTAAGGAATAAGGCAAGTACTAAGTTAAGGAATGGAATCAAGGTGTTATGGAAGGATAAGGGGACATAAGGCTTGATGAATGGGTGATGTTTTGGAAATTTTTCATGGTCATTTTGACCATGAATGTAGACGGCATAGGGGGCTAAGGGGGTTGGCTTAATTGTGAAAGTGATTAGGGGGAAGATTAGGAGAAAATGAGGAGGAAAAGGTGGGAAATGTGATGAGATGTGAGTTGGCCGACCAAGGAATCCTTTGATGACCATTTCGGTCATATGGGTAGAGGGGAGTAGGCGAAACTCTCTTAAAGGTTTAGGTGTTTATTTTTTTGGGCTTTCTTTTTGTTCCTTCTCTAGTGTGGTGCCAAAATCCTAATGCCATCAAAGTGCCATTTTGGCCATTTTCTTTTGCCAAAACTTTTTCCATTCTCTCATAAACCTCACCTTTTTCATCATAAGTTGAACCACACAAAAATTTACCATTATTTCTCATTTGTACACTTTGGCGAATCATCCATTGACCATAAGGGTTAATTGTTAATTTTCTTTTCTTCTCTATTCCTTCTCATCCTTGCCGATTCCACTTTTGTGTTTCATCTTTATTTCTTTCTTTTCTTTATCTTGTAATAGCTGAAACCATCCTTCCATTTTCACCATAGCCATAACATCTAAAATCTCCCATCTCTTTTCTCTTTTGAAAAGGCTGAATCTTTTTCTTGTCATCAAGCTGAATTTCATCACACCCCATTCTCTTCTCTTTCTTCTTCAAAGTCAATCATTCTCTATATATATAAGTCAAGTAAGGGTGCAATCGATTTTAGCGTTAGTGGTAAGGTTTAACTGCTCATTGCTTTTCTTCCTTTTTCTTCTTTTGGATTAGCCGATTTTAGGACCCTAATCCTTTTATTCTCTTTGGTCGAAACCTTAAAGGAGGATTTCAGGAATTCTTTTTGTAGCCAACGATTAAGGAGAGATCCATCGGGATTTAAATATTCAAGGTAAAGGATTTTTATATTACTTGTTATATTGTTTTAGATAGACTACTAATCGATTTCGTTTTAGGGGACTCTATCGTTCGATTATTATTTTTCCGTGAATGTGAGATTTTGGGGCAAACAAAATAGGTTCAAAAAGAATGTAAGGAGTGTTTGGAAGAGGGTGGTTCGCTATACCTCAAATTTCAAACGAAGGGTCAGATCGGAATCGAGACTTTCCACCGGGTTGTGGACCCTTTGCCAACGAAGATCGATTATTTGAAGTCGTACGTACACTCGAGCCATTATTTGTTCGTGGTTTTTCATTGGATTATGAACCATCTATCGGAGAGCAATCACATATAATTGTTGTTCGAGATTCCGAGGGTAAGGATTTAGAATACTTATCAATTATATAGTTTTATAAGTATTAGTGTTCTAATCAAGTGTGATAAATATTTAGGCATCGACGAGTGGGAAAGTATAGTTCTCACTGTTATAAGGTGTGTAACACTGCGCTAAATTTCTACTAGATCAATAATATTAATGATTTACATGTGTTAAGAAAAATATGTATGATAATGGTTGCGGGTACCATTCAGTGGTACATGGTATTCAGGTATGTTTACCCCTAATACTTTGTTAATAATGCTATAAGCATGAATATGAAATGTGTATGATTCCATTATGATTTTGGGGTATATGGCATGATTTCGAAATAATATGTTTATTGCATGGGCATATGGGTGATATTGATAAAGGGGAAGTGTTCCGGTGGGTTTTACCACATAATCCGGTGACTTCGATCACATATATATGAATCCGGTGACTTCGGTCACATATATGAATCTGGTGATTTCGGTCACATATTATGATTCAGGTGACTCTGTCACAATTATTCGGTGGCCATGCCACAATTTATAAGGGCGATGTGTAGTTGATTGTAGTGACTACCTTCGATGGTGTGTAGCGGATGGAGGGTCGATTTAGTAATCCCCATGGTGTGACTGGTAGGTACGGGTGGTATGTAGCGGATGGATATTTAGGCGGGCTCGAGATTGCATTTCATTTTATATGTACATGTGATTTAATCGATTATTATCTGATTTTCTATATAATGGGCTTATGGCTAAATGCCATTTTAATGGGCTTTATTGCTATGATCGATTGGGCTTTTAGTGTAATGTTACACATTGAGTCTGTTGACTCACCCTTTATGGGATATATTTTTAGGTGACGCTTAGCGTGATGGATCGGGTCAGCGAGGACTATGTGGTGGCCATTTCTCAACTCAGTATTTCAGATTTTCTGTTAATTAAATCTACTATATTTTCTTTTATTATTCGGGATTTATTTTGGGTTATGTTTTTGTAATAAGGTCGCTATAAACTGTTTTATTTTTTTTTACGTTTTAGATTTTTATCCTGCTACGACCAACTTCAACTAAATGATTAAATATTTCTAACAAAACAACTTAAACTGTTTTGACATATATACACCTACAGTTTTTCAAAATAATATTAAGTTCTAAATTTGGTTTTCTTTTAACTTCTAAATTTTTCTAAAATCATAAAGATAACATTTTAATAAGTTACAAACTTATTTAACAACACAATTTTCTACGCGATCACTAAGTAGATCTATTTTATACGAAACCATCATATTTTATTATAAAACAAAATGAGATTTAATTGAAGTTTTACTTGAGGAACATACTAGATCCGGTCAGGGCTTGTGGGCCGAGTTTGGGGTGTTTTAGTTTGCATTGTTGAAATGGTTTAGAAATGTGGAATATGTCTACAAGAATATTCGGCTAAAGTAATAGACTCATATAAATGGGTATGTGATATGTTTTATGTTATGTATTAAAACTATCTTATATGATCGAATATATAGTTAGCGATTGGTTATGTTTAGTATGGATTTATGGAAATGGTTGAATTGATGTATTCATATGCGCACAAGCTTGTAAATAGAAAATATATATGTTTTGGTCTTATAAGATGATGTATAGTTGTTTTGAAAATAGGCTTAAAGTTAGTAAAGGATGCACATGCAAATTCGACTAATGTTAGTCAAATGAATAATGCATGATTTGAATTTAACTTTTATAAGTTAACTAGTTAGCCGAATTGAGGATAGGATGGTTGGTAATGTGTGTACATGTTTATGCTTGAATGATTCAAGTTTGATGTGGAGAAATGCGCATAAGGATTTTAAATACTCAATGAAATATATTTGATCAATTGGTATAATTGTTAATACCACATATGATATTTGACATAAAGCTTTGTGATATGATTTGTTTGGTCTATTAAGTGCATGAATACAATTAAGAGATAAAATGTTAAACATTTATTAAGTATTCGATTACCATTATAATGGTAAGCACACGATTCATGCATTTATTTTGGAGCATATTTTGTATGACTTTAAGGCATGTGTATTAAGGTACAAATATGAATATATGCATGAGAATTGAATTTGTTTTATGATTAATAATGTATGTTTAATTTTAAATCAGCCTGGGGTGTTCTTTTAGTGTAATTTGTGCTCAAATGGTTCAAATCAATATGGTTATTTGTACATGAACTTGTGTCAAGAAAAGAAATATATTTGTTCATTGAAATGATACTTGTTTAAATGAGTATATGTGTATGTATGACTAGTATGCCGTGTGGTTAATTAATGAATAAGTTAATATTAATTCAAAATTATGCGTAGATATGGTTTAGACATTAGAAAAGATGTGCATGTTATTATAGTAAATAAAACATGTTTGGTTATGTTTTATATTACCAATGCCGTATAAATGAATAAATGAAAATTTTAATAGTAAAGTTTGGTTTGTTTGAAGTTTAAATTTGTATATGTGTAAAAGTATTTATATATTTATAATTATAAATTTGATATTTGATTAAGTTTTGAGCTTTGATGTGATTAAATTTTGAGTTGTGAAATGTAATGAATATCTGTATGAACTGTGATATGTCCAGTAATGCCTCGTAACCATAATCTGGTGACAGACATGGGTTAGCGGTGTTACAGGGGAAGTATGTCTTACTTTACAGCATATTTGGCGAGGATTTTGGGTTCCCAATAAGGTGGTATTAACCAAGCCATTACGTGTGTTCGTTCCAACAAACTCTCCTTATAGATAAGGTTGTGGCCCAGTTTTGAAGGCTTTACACTAGGTGTCTATTGGTTTTGGAGGACCTTATCATGATTATGAATGTTTTTTAGTATTGCTTGGAGGGATACAGTCCCAATGGGTGTAGGCCTGGCGGTAATGTAGAACTCGCCTACTCTTTTGGTGCACTGCCTAAGAATTATCATGGCCTCATGACCCCTTTGACAAGTTAGAACTAATATTGCAGGGCGCCGCTGAGGAATCAGCGAATTATTTCTATTGCTACTGTGAAATAATGTAACACCCTAAACCCGGCTCGAAAGTTAGGCCCGAATCTAGCGTGTCACATGGAAGTGTTTTTCGAAAACCATGTTTTCATTCTAGATTCGGCCTAACTTCTAGGCCGAGTTCGAGGTGTTACATTTAGTGGTATCAGAGCCTGGTTGCAAAACTCGGCTGTGGATTAGGTCTTTAAAATTGAATTTCTGAAAGTATTATTTCAAAAAGGCTTGAAAAGATTTGAAGTTCTGAAATTTTGTATTGATCGTTTTTCTAAAAGTGTGGTACACCGAGTCTCCGGCGTCGAATCCGTAAGTTTTTGAAACTGTTGTTTGTTTTCATTGAAGAGTAGTAGATAGATATTAGACTATATTGCTATGCTTAAAGTTAGAGTTTGTAATTATTCTGTGTGTATTCTGGAAATGATATGCCAGTGATATCCATCCGCTCTAATGGATAGATGGTGTGGTGCGTGCTTGTATTATTAGGATTAGAGCGTAGTGTGGTAGGCTAGGATGTTCGACTATTCTAATAGTTTGAAATTTTAGGGACAAAATTTCTTTAAGGGGGTAGAATTATAACGCCCCGACTTTTGGGCCTAGAAGAAATGGGCTTCACATGCCGGAGGAATTAGAATTTGGTTGTGCATGTGAATAACACAATTGAATGTCTGCTTCAGTGGTTAAAGGTCCTGAGAATTGTTGGAGAAGTCCTGGGTTCAAACTTGGGCTTTAGCAAAAATTTTGGTTTTAAGTGGATAAAACCATGGATGCTTGGATGTAGGCCTTTTAAATTATTGTGTTAAAAAAATGACACAAGGAAGCATGTGGTCTAGTGGTTGTGGCGTCATTAAAGTTGCAAGGGAGCCTGGGTTCAAGTCTTGGCTCTTGCAATTTATTTTGGTTTTTCTTTTAAAGGAACCTGGACCTTGGCCTTTAGACCTCTTAATTAGTTGAAGGTAAAATGTGACACCAAGAGCCTGTTGGTGCAGTGGTGGTAGCGCTACATGTGTGGCAAGGAGTCTGAGGTTCGAGGCTTGGCGTGTGCAATTGTATGTTTATTTTGCTGCTTGTGTTGGGGAGTTGGTCATAAGAATTTGAATTGGTCATAAGAATTTGAATTGCTGGGGAGTTGGTCATAAGAACTCTGTGGTTGAATTGGTCATAAGAATTTGAATTGAATTTGAATGGTGAGTTGGAGTAAATCAAGGAGAAAATTTGGTGGAGGGATTGGTGGAGATTTTTAAGGATTTTGAAAATGGGAAAAGTTGTAGCCGAATTGGGTAGTTGGTATCTGCATATTCGGCTAAGGAGTCATTTTGTGCATTTTCGGCAATTATAAGTGCTTGGAAGGGATTTCTTTTCTCCTTTTGGCAAGTGGTGTCAAATTGGTATTTTTTTGTTCTACTCTTTCTTTTTGCAAGTATAGCCGATTTTGAGTGTGACTATTTGGGCAGTCTTTTTACTTTTCTGTTTCTTTCGAGTGCCTTTCTATTCTCTTATTGTTTTCGGCATTACTCTTGTGATATTTGGCCAAGCCTGTGTTCTTCGTCTCTCACAACCATAATCGATGATCATCTAGAATTGTCGAGTTTTAAAATTTATAAAGAGAATGATTGAACCTAGAAACTAACTCTGACAACGACTTAAGGCAAGTGCACCTATCGAACAAGAGTATAGCTTAGGCAAGACCGGATTGTCAAACCCAAAGGAACTAAAAGTATTAATACTTACTTACTTTCTATTATTTAGCCTAAATATTAAATGATTTGGTTGATTAAATCTAAATTAACTAATTAATTACTAAACTAAGACACAAAGACAAAAAGAATGAATTGGGAAATAACTTGAAGAGAAACTCAGTTGATCATGATGATACCCTCAGGAAGAATCCACCTAGACTTCACTTATTATCTAACACTGAACCATACGATTTATTCACTTGACTTGATCTATAAGACTCCCTAACGTATATTAAACCATCTCTCGAGGTGAATAACGTCTAACCCTAGGTTAATTAATGAAAGTCTCTTTCTCACTTAATAACCCCCTAGAATGGCAGTAAATTGAACTATGAATTCACATATTAGGTTTCACCCTAATTCGGAAAAATCTCGTCACCCTATCTCTAGGCGCGCAAACAACTCCGCTCATTTATGATAGATCTATTCTTAAATAGGGACTTTTGCTCCTCCACCTAAGAACGTCTGACTTGAATTAATATCTCAGAAACATTAACATAAGAATTAAGCACACATAATTAAGAACAAATCAAGTATTTTTCATATAATTCAGAAGACAAGAACAGGGTTCATCTAGGTTTCATCCCCTTCAGGTATCTAAAGGGTTTAGTTCATAATGATAAAATAAAACATCTCAAGAGAAAAGATAAAAAAAACACAAGAAACCCCTAAAACCCCTAAAGGAATTGAAGGAGAGATCCGCTATCTTGAGTAGAATTCCAGCTTCTTGAGATGGATCAACTGGCTATCTTCGAGTGATTCCCACAAATCTAGCCTTCTAGCTCAGCTCCTTGGCCTAGCTGACTGCCTAACTGACCAACCTGGGTTCTCGCTTCTGCCGAACTTCGAACTTCCCCTAAAGGTTGGCCTCTAGGGTCTTTATATAGGCTTTGAGATGCCTTACTTGGCCTCTAAGTATCCTAATTCAAGTATAATTCCTACCCGGGTGTTTGAATAGGCTTTGGAATGTGTTTCTTTGCCTTCAAGTATCCAAATCCGAGTGAAATTCCTCTTGGTCGGGATAGGGACACGCCCACGGCACACGCCCGTGTGAATCAAATTCAGCCGTGTTTCGGGTCTGTAGCTTTGGGCACGACCGTGTAAATCGTGGTTAGGCCGTGTTCTAGTTAATTGACAAGGCACAACCGTGTGGCTTGAAGTCCAAGCCGTGTCGATTTCCACTTTGGCCCATATTGGCCCGTTTTAAGCCCGTTTTTGTTCTTTTTGTCCTCGGGTGCTTTCCTGAGTATAAAACATGAAAAGAAAGGATTAAAAGAACCTTTTTACATAAATCAAAGGCTAAATCATCCAAAAGCATGCTAAATATGAGGTTAAAATATGTTACTTTTACTGTTTATCAAATACCCCCACACTTAAACTTTTGCTTGTCCTCAAGCAAAATTCTCAACTTACAATTAAAACGAACTTTTCACAATTCATAATTCTCATCAATAATGCCTTATTATAATTCATGGATAATTCATACATGGAAAATTAACTCAAAGACTCCTAAAGATTCAAACAATTATAAGTCATATATTTGTAGCATGAAAACATAAGTGTCTCCCATTATCTAAATGATTACCTTTAAATTAAAATCGACAAGGATTGACATCCTCACTAAAGATTCACTTAAAGCGCTCGAAGTGTTTAAGGTTCAAGAAAAAGCACTCATAAGTCGAACGTGAAAAGTTAATCCCATAGGCTTGCCTGAAAATCAAATCTCCACCACTATAATATGAGATGATACACTAATCAAAAAGTCTTTAACAAGGTCGTAACGGGGCTTGGGTTAAAGGTGTGGATAAAGGTTGAATTAGAAGGTTTAGAATCGAGATTGAATTGACAAGTTACCTAACTTTTATAAAAATAATTGAACTAATAATATGAATAATTACATCACATGAAAATACTAATAATACGAGCTTCTTCTTCAAGATGCTGAATTTAAATGTACAAGCTCTTAGAACATAGAACTAATAATGAATATACTTCATTTTTTTTCTTTTTATACTATTAATACTAAATATACTTCAACCGATTCGATTTTTTTTAAGAACAAACTCAAATAAATACATAATATAAGAAAGAACTATATCAACTGAAATAAAGTAATTAGGGAACTGATCAAATCAATTCTTGATAGAAGGGTAGTCAAAGGAATGGTGATAATAAATACGAGCGAGGTTTTGGGTTAATATTAATGGATGAATCAAATAAAAGGGTTGTTAGGATCAAAGGGTTCACTAAGGGTTAATTGTGAAGGTAGGTTTTTTAGTGGAGTGAATGGGTTAAAACCTAGGTGCCTTTATCATCTCAGTATATCAAATAAAAAATATGGTCTTGACATGTATAGTCGAGGCAAGTTCTAGAATAACAATTCAATGTTGACACACTCATAATTAATAAAGTGAGCATGAAAGGAAGTATATGCTCTATAAGGCTCAAAATCTCACAAAAATTATGGGTTTATGATATCAATCCCTGTAAATTTCAAACTTTAAGGTAATATTCAAATTCAGTTCAACAACCTAGAAATTTTTTTTCTGAAAAACAGACTTATCATGCTTGATTCTCTAGTATCTTAAAGTTTAAATCATCAATGCACAATTATCTATAACTTAATCTAAGACATATCAATAAAAATCATAAATCATTAGAAATTTCATCCTAATTAGTAATATGAGGAAATTACTTAAGAACTAGATATAATTCATGGATTTGAGAATAATGCAAAAAGTTAGGCACTTTTACCCCCCACACTTAAGATGTACATTGCCCTCAATGTACAAAGATAGATAAATATCAACATAGTAGAAAATCAAAAGATAGGGAGAAGTGAAACTTCCTGAATTTTGGATGAAGTTAATGAAAAGAATCCAAATAGGGTTGGAGGTGAACGGGAAGTGCCTCAACCATTTGAGATTGAATCAAGTAGTCGATCGGTTTTATTGTATCCTAAGCTAAATCTAAATGGCATGAAGAATAAGAAGAAAATAATAAAAAAATAAAATAAATAAAGATAAAAATAAAATAAAAATAAAAGTAAAAGTAAATAATGGAAAATGAAAGAAGAAAGAAATTGGAAAAGAAAAAGTAAGAAGGAGGTTTAAATAGAGATGCGGCCCATGTTTTGGGGAAATTTTGTCCTGTTGCCACAAGTCTACGGCCACACCCTTTTACATACTTTTGGTGCCCACAAGGCCACGGCCACGGTCGTGTGCAAGGCCGTGTGGTCTGAATCTGTACTTTTGGTTTATTTGAATGCTAAGAATGGAAAAAAATAAAAATAAAAATAATAAAAAATAGCGTTAGTGCTCGGGTTGCCTCCTGAGAAGCGCTCGTTTAAAGTCTTGAGCTAGACTTACCTATTGTTTGTATGGTCATGGTGGTTTGAGGAGGTGAAAATCCTTTCTTATGCGATCAACTCAGTTTTTGATATAAAGTTTAAGTCGAGTAGTGTTTACCTTAAAGGTGTTGAATTTAGGATTGCTTACCTCGACTGTGTCATATAGGAAGACATTAAGTACCTCGAAAGTGATTTCTTCATTTTTCGTGAGGTCTGAATTGGTGATTCGAGAGTCTTCCTTATTCAACAATACTTGATACCCTATTTTGAAGTGATTTGTTGTTCCTATCAGCTCGTCTGGGGGTTCCTTTGGTTTCACTTCGTGTATTCCTAGTTTCTCTTTAAAGTGTGTCTTCCACTCTTCTAGTTTGTCGACCTTAAGGCTTCGTTCCTCATGTAATTCTTCTTCATTGGCATGAGGTCTATGATTTGGCTCAGGTTTTTGGTTTTGTGGTGTTTCTTGTGGTGAAGGTTGAACAAATTTGTTATCAACTGAATTTACTTTCTCACCTTTATCAGTCGATGTTCTGGCTGAGTCAAGAGCTTGTAGACTGATTGATTCATCACCTATACGAAGAATGAGTTCTCCTGTACCAACATCAATTTTAGTCCTGGCAGTTGCTAGAAAAGGTCTTCCTAAAATTAAATGAATCGAATTGTCCTCATCCATGTCTAAAACGACAAAGTCTACTAGGAATACAAATTTATCAATTTTGATTAGAACATTTTCTATTATACCCCTAGAAATTCTGATAGTTTTATCAGTTAATCGAATGCTCATCCTAGTTTGTCTGGGTTTCCCTAGACTTAGTTGTTTAAACATTTTATAAGGCATAATATTAATGCTTGCCCCTAAATCAGCTAAAGCATTATCAATAGATAAACTACCAATTAAACATGGAATTGTAAAACTCCCTGGATCTTTTAATTTTCGTGGCAGTTTATTTTGTAGAATTGCTGAGCACATTGCGTTTAGCTCCACATGCGATGCCTCGTCTAGCTTCCGTTTGTTTGTCAATAGCTCTTTTAAAAATTTTCTATAATCGGGTATCTGCGAAAGAGCTTCGAGAAATGGTAAGTTAATATGTAATTTCTTTGAAAGTTTAAGAAACTTACCAAACTATTCCTCTGTGTTGTCCTTCTTCATTGCTTCGGAATATGGTATACGAGGTTGGTACTTTGTAGTTGTCGGTTTTGGTATATCATGGCACACCTCAACCTTACCTTCACTTACCACAGGTTCTTCCCTTGGGTTTGGTATGTCTAACCCTTTCACTATCGTAAATGGCTTGATTTTGCTCTCTCGGGTTAGTTTCAGTAGTGCTTGGCAAGCTTCCCTATGGTAGTTCTGAGATCAGCTTAGCAAGTTGTCCAACCGACTTAGTAATTCCCCAACTGACTTAGTAAGTTCACCAACTTGGTTCTTGATCCCTTCAATCGATGTTTTTCGATTCTTAAGGGTGGTCTCTGTGTCTTGGAGACAGGTATCTGTGGCTGCCATGAATTTTATCAACATCTCTTCAATGTTCGACTCCTCTTCCTGTTAGTGAGGTGGTTGTTGAAAATCTGGAGGGAGTTCCGGTCTTTGGCTATTTTGATCATCCCACAAGAAATTGGGATGGTACCTCCAACCTGCATTATAAGTTTCATTATAAAAATTATTTTGTGGTCTAAAATAGTTACCCGTATAGTGAGCTTGCTCGTTTTCCATGCCAAATCCGTAGGGTGGGTACTCAGGATTCACCACACCTCCTAAATTCGAATCATATTGTATTTCTGGGTGTACTTGCGAGTGACTATACAAACCATCAATCTTTTTATTCATCATCTCTAACTGATTAGATAACCTAGTGACCACGTCGAGGTTGAAAACATTGGCTGCTTTAGTAGGAATTGTCATCATTACTTGCCACTGATAATTATTCAGTACCATCTTTTCTATAGACTAAAATTATCTGCCAAAATCGAATAAAAGAAAATTAGAAAACTAAAAAAATAAAAATTAAATTGCAAAAAATAAAAATAAATACAAATAAAGAAAAAATGGCTAAAGTAATAAAAATAGAGCTTTCTTAATATTTTAGTTCCCTGGCAACGGCGCCAAAAACTTGATTGTCTAGAATTGTTGAGTTTTAAAATTTATAAAGAGAATGATCGAACCTGGAAACTAACTCTGACAATGACTTAAGGCAAGTGCATCTATCGAACAGGAGTATAGCTTAGGCAAGACCAGATTGTCGAATCCAAATGAACTAAAAGTACTAATACTTACTTTCTTTCTATTATTTAGCCTAAATATTAAATGATTTGGTTGATTAAATCTAAATTAACTAATTAATTACTAAACTAAGACGCAAAGACAAAAAGAATGAATTGGGAAATAACTAGAAGAGAAACTCAGTTGATCACGATGATACCTTCAGGAAGAATCCATCTAGACTTCACTTATTATCTAACATTGAACCATATGATTTATTCACTTGACTTGACCCGTAAGACTCCCTAACGTATATTAAACCCTCTCTCGAGGCGAATAACGTCTAACCCTAGGTTAATTAATGGAAATCTCTTTCTCACTTAATAACGCCCTAGAATAGCAGTAAATCGAACTATGGATTCCCATATTAGGTTTCACACTAATCCGAAAAAATCTCATCACCCTATCTCTAGGCGCGCAAACAACTCCGCTTAATTATGCTAGATCTATTCTTAAACAGGGACTTTTGCTCCTCCACCTAAGAACATCTAACTTGAATTAATATCCCGGAAACATTAACACAAGAATTAAGAACACATAATTAAGAACAAATCAAGTATTTATCATATAATTCAGAAGACAATAACAAGATTCATCTAGGTTTCATCCCCTTCAGGTATCTTAAGGGTTTAGTTCATAATGATAAAATAAAACATCTTAAGAGAAAAGATTAAAAAAACATAAGAAATCCCTAAAACCCCCTGAAGGAAATTGAATGAGAGATCCACCGTCTTGATAAAATTTCGGCTTCTTGAGATGGATTAACTATCTATCTTCGAGTGATTCCCACAAATCTGGCCTTTTGGCTCGGCATCTTGGCCTAGCTGACTACCTAATTGACCACCTTGGGTTCTAGCTTCTGCCGAACTCTGAACGTCCCCTAAAGTTTGGCCTCTAGGGTCTTTATATAGGCTTTGAGATGCCTTACCTGGCCTCTAAGTATCCTAATTCAAGTATAATTCCTACTCGGGTGTTTGAATAGGCTTTGGAATGTGTTTCTTTGCCTTCAAGTATCCAAATCCAAGTGAAATTCCTCTTGGCCATGGTAGGGACACGTCCATGGCACACGTCCATGTGAATCGACTTCAGGCCGTGTTTCGGGTCTATTGATTTAGGCACGGCCGTGTAAATCGTGGTCCAGGTCGTGTTTCAATTCTTTTGATTGAGGCACGACCGTGTAAAATCATGATTAGGACGTTTTCTGGTTAATTGATGAGGTACGACCGTGTGGCTTGAAGTCTAGGCCGTGTCGATTTCCACTTTTGCCCAAATTGGCCCATTTTAAGCCCGTTTCTTGTTCTTTTCATCCTCAGGTGCTTTCTTGAGTATAAAACATGAAAAGAAAAGATTAAGATCACCTTTTACATAAATCAAGGGCTAAATCATCCAAAAGCATGTTAAATATGAGTTTAAAATATGTTACTTTTACGGTTTATCAGTAGACTACATTAGCCTTCTCTCCCTTTTCAACTACTTTTCTTCTACCCTTAATAACCTTCCCACTGTTGGCTGAATTTAACCTCTCTCTTGTACTCTGATTCTATCTTGATCGATTATTTGTGAAGTTTCTTTTGGTCTCTTTCCTATCCGAACCCCCTCTTCATCTCGTTGCCTATCTCTTTTCTATTTTCTTTTGATACACTTACATTTTGTTAAGCTGAGTACTCTTCTCTAATTGTTTCTCTCTGACGCAATGCATTACCCAACACTTGTATGTTACTCCTTTAGTTTGGAATCGATTTTGCGGGTTGGTTGTGGACGAGGGGGGGTCTGACAATTGTTTGAAAGTTGGGGAAACATGTGTTTTATTGTTGGTAAGGTCACAATAGTTGATTTAGTTTTCTGTCAGTTTCTTTTTGTTTTGTTTTGGATAAATAATTGTTATGATGTTTTAATCTAGGTGCAAGGATATTTGGGGATCGGTTCGTTTCATGAGCAGGTGTGTAACTGTATGCTATGTTTGATAATCGGCTGAAAAGCCAAAAGTATGTGTTGTTTACACTACTATGACTGTAGATCGGCAAAATGCCGAAAAGCCAGGAATATGGCGTATGATGCCACACGAGCGTGCGATCGTGCGTGTGGTGAACCGATCCCACGGACATGGGCATTAGTCTATAGAGGCCACCACGAGCGCTCTCGTGGTCTTGGGCTATTCTAAGCCTCGTTGGGCCGAGATGGGCCGTGTGGGCTCAGTGGGCTTGAGGGCCTACATGGATAAAATGTATGTGATGTGGTAAGTGTTGTTTGGACTGTGACGTTTGCATAGCTGTGGCTGTATTTGGGCTAAATGGACCTCACGAGTGTCTGGGCCCACTTAGGCCGAGTAATGGACCTTAGGCCCATTTGCACTGTTGTGTCTGTTTAGGGTTACTTAGGTCGCTCGAGGCGACGGTGGACCTTCTGTTGGGTTATTAAGCCTCGATTTGTGAATTTATCGAAATACCCTCGATTTGTAAAATTACTAGGATACCCCTAATTTGTAAAATTATCGAAATACCCTCGATTTGTAAATTTACCGAAATACCCCATATTTGTAAAATTATCAAAATGCCCTCGATTTGTAAAATTATCGAAATACCCTCGATTTGTGAATTTACCAAAACCCTTAATTTGTAAAATTACTAGAATACCCTCAATTTGTGAATTTACCGAAATACCCTCGATTTGTGAAATTATTGAAATACCCTCGATTTATAAAATTACCGAAATACCCCTAGTTTGTAAAATTATCAAAATGCCCTTGATTTGTGAAATTACCGAAATACCCCTAAAGGGTAGGATTACCAAAATACCTTTATAGGGTAAAATGACTGTTTTGCCCTTGTGGGTAAATGACTGACTTAGATTATGAATTTGACTGATTTGACCATGATCGTATGACTTCATTTAAACTGGATTGACTGTGGTCGTGTGATTGATATGCTTTTAATATATGTCTAAATGACTGTTATTTGGCATGGCCATTTTGCATACACGTGTAATGATTGAGCATGACATACACGACATATTGCATGGGGTTGGGCATTGATAAGGAGGAAGTTCTGATAGGGTTGCATGGGTCGCATGAGACGACTGTTGATCCAGTATTGATCTGTTAAGGTCGCACAGGTCGCATGAGACGACTGTGGACCGATGGATGGCTTAAAGCCGCGTAATCTAATTATGGCTCTCTGCCAACCTAAATATAGCTCTGTGCCATCTTGATTATGGCTTTGTGCCAATCGTATTTACCTGTGGCTATGTGCCTTATATATATACTGATGACTCCGTGTCGATCATAATTACCCATGGCTGTGAGTCGATTATATTACCGTCGCTGATGGCTATGTGCCAAACTTATTACAATTACCGTAGCTTTGTGCCATCCGATTATGGCTCGTGCCATCCTCGATTATTTTTATAACCATTCATTTATGGCTTTTAGCCATTCATCTCTACTACCGAGCCGCCCTATTGACTTAGTGTCAGAACCTGTGCTAAGCTTGGTGTGTTGGCTGGGTGGGTCAATTTTATCCCCACTGGAGTGTAGGGTTGGTACGGATGGTGTGTTGGCTGGATCGGGGTGGAATGCATCCTCATACTGTTGCATGTCTATTTATGAGATCTGTCACTATACTGGGCTTAAGCCCACTTGTTCTGTTATTGGTTTGGGCTAGACTCAATTGATTCTGTTATGGGCTGTGACCCAAATGATATTGTATTGGGTTTTGCCCACGTATGCTCTGAATTGGACCGTACTGCTGCTGTTAAAGGGCTTTGGCCCAAACTATTTCAATTTCTATTTCTGTATACTAATTGTTACTCTAGTAAGGGGATAACACATTGAGTTTTCGTAAACTCACCCCATTTTTAACTGTGCAGGTAATCCCCAGTGTTAGGAGGATCGGTGCTATGAGGGACTCGGAGGTGACCACACGACTGCGGCTATTATGCTTTGGGCTTTATATATGTTTTAAATTCCATTTTATGTTTTAATTTTTTGTAATAAGGTCTCTCTGGATTTAATTTTGAATTTTGAATTTTGTTATGTTTTATATCTGTTAGACGTAGATGAGTTTTCAACCCAATTACTATTTTTAGAAAATACGTTTTAAAACTTCTTTACCTTAAATTAGCTTTCGCAACTAAAAGAGATTTTTAATGAGGTTAATAATGTTTTTAACAGTGATTAACTTTTCGATGAACCATGCTTTGAAATTGAACAAGCACAAACTGAGACTTTAGTTTTTAAATATTAAGGAGGGTTTTCAATGAAAACATGGTTTTTGAAAAACACTTCCATGTGACACACCAGATTGGGCCTAACTTTGGGCCGGGTTTGGGGTGTTACAAATAAAGCTTCATTTGTTTACTCTCGCTGAGTATGCACAAAGGGAATGTGGTAGGCAAAATGTTAATTTGTTAACTGCTTCCACCGATCAAAGGGTTGTTGTTGATGCAGGGATTAATCACAGCTCTGAGGATAGTTCAAGCGAGGCTGACAATATTTCCTACAAGATTAACAAAGCCATGGATATTGCTTCTTTGATAAGTGATACTCATAAGAAATGTAAGACTACTGTGGGGGCCATACGCATTAGTTCTGTGAGTGAGGAGGAGGGTTGATAAACCGTAAAATGAACATATTTTAATCCCACATTTAGCTTACTTTTGGATGATTTATCCCTTTAATTATGGAAATAGGTGCTCCTAATCCTTTGTTTTCATGTTTTATATTCAGTAGAGCACCGGAGGATGAAAAGAACTAGTAATAGGCCAAAATTAGAGAAAATAGGCCATATCACAGAATCAACACGGCTTGAGCCTAAGACCACACGGTCGTGCCTCGTAAGAAGACCCGAACACGACTGGACCCCAAAATACACGGTCGTACCTCATCAACAGGCTCGACCACAACCTGAAATTGAGTTACATGGGTGTGTGCCACGGGCGTGCCTCTGCCGCAGATAAGAAGAATTCTATTCAGATTAGGGTACTTAGAGGCAAAGAAACATATTTCAAAAGCCTATATAAAGACCCTAGAGGCCAACCTTTAGGGGGGTTCAGCGAGGCCAAAGAGCCGAGCCAGAGAAGCTGAATATGGGATTTACTCAAAGGAAGCCAGTTGATTCATCTCAAGAAGATGGAATCATACTCAAGACTGAGGATTTCTCCTTCAATTCCTTCAGGGGGTTTTAGGGTTTTCTTATGTTTTGTTTTATATTTTCTTCTAAGATGTTTTCTTTTATAATTATGAACTAAACCTCTTAATACCTGAGGAGGATGAAACCTAAGACTAATCTTGTTTTTGTTATCTGAGTTGTATGATAAATACTTGATTTGTTCTTAACTATGTGTTCCTAATTCTTATTTTGGTATTTCTGGGATATTGATTCAAGTATTGATGTGCTTAGGTGGTGGAGCAAAAGTCCCTGCCTAAAAGTAGATCTAGCATAGTTAAGCGAAGTTGAACGCAACCCTAGGAATAGGATGACGTAAATTTGCCGGATTAGGGTCAAACCTAATATGGGAGTCCATAAATCAAGTTAATGCAATTCTAAGGGTTTTAATTAGAAAGAAATTTCAATTAATCAACCTAGTATTAGACGTTAGTAGCCTCAAAAGAGGTATTAATATAACTTAGGAAACCCTACGGATCAAGTAAAGTGAATAAATCGTCTGGTTCAGAGTTAGATAACAAGTGAAGTCTAGGTGGATTCTTCCTCGGGCATTGTCTAAATCAATCAATTTTCGCTCAAGTCTTTCCCCAATTCCTTCTTTT
Organism: Gossypium rotundifolium; assembly: GCA_025506655.1. Classification (NCBI taxonomy): domain Eukaryota; kingdom Viridiplantae; phylum Streptophyta; class Magnoliopsida; order Malvales; family Malvaceae; genus Gossypium; species Gossypium rotundifolium. The sequence goes on along the minus strand of CP106732.1, from coordinate 63,707,424 downwards.
TCTTCACATCTTTAGCTTAGTTGTTAGTAAATTTTAGATTAGATAATAAATTCTCTTAATTCTTAGGCTAAATAATAAAGGAAGTTAGTATTAGTACTTTTGGTTCCTTTGGGTTCGACAATCCGGTCTTGCCACTAAACTATACTACTTTTCGATAGGTGCGCTTGCCTCCTTTGTTGTCTTAGTTTCCAGGTTCGATCATTCTTTTTATAAATATTTAAGACTCTGATATACAATCAAGTTTTTGGCACCGTTGTCGGGGAACTGAAATATTAAGAACGCTCAATTTTTATTACTTTAGCCATTTTTTATTTTTTTTATTTTTGCAATTAAACTTTATTTTTACTTTTCTAAATTTTCTTTATCTTTTTCTCTTTTCTTAGTAGGTACCTCTAGTTTCTGACTAGAAGGAACCCGACAGGACCACTATTTTACGATAGCGATATTGAATGAACCGTACGCAAAAATCGTAGAGAAGTAAGGCGAGGCTTAAATTAAATACAAGAAGAGCAAGAGGACGAAACTAATACCACCGAAGGGATGGCTGAGAATAATCCGCTACCTTAGGAGGTGGTCGATCATCATGCTCCTCGAACTATGTATGATTATGCTAAACCTAATTTAACAGGAGCTGAATCGAGATTGTTAGGCATGTTAAAGCCGCTAATAATTTTGAATTGAAACCTAACACTATACAAATGATTCAACAGTTTGTTCAATTTACCTAACTTTTAAGACCCGAATACTCATTAAGCAAATTTTCTAGAATTCTGTGATACCTTTAAAATAAATGGCGTTTCTGATGATGCCATTCGTCTTCGATTATTTCCCTTTTCTTTGAGAAATAAAGCCAAACAGTGGTTACATTCTCTTCCACGAGGATCAATCACTACATGGGACCAAATGACTAAAAAATTTTTATTAAAATAATTTTCGCCGGCCAAAACAGCTAAATTAAGGAATGATATCTCTTCTTTTGTGCAGATGGATTTAGAAACATTATACGATGCATGGGAGAGATATAAGGATCATTGAGCGGTGCCCACACCATGGTTTACCCTTGTGGCTATAGGTCCAAACTTTTACAACATGTGAATCCTTCAACCAGTAGTTAATTGATTTCAATTGCCATGAACCTGAATAACAAAACTCCAAGCGGCTTATGAGTTTATAGAGAGATGTCACCGAACAACTATCAGTGGCAAGTTACAAGGATAATACCAACTAAAGCAGCCGGAGTTTTCAATCTCGACGCAGTCACCATGCTATCAAATCAGGTAGAGATGATTAATAAAAAGATTGATGGTTTATGTGATTTCTTGCAGGTACATTCAGTTATGCAGTACAATATGAATGGAGGATGGATGAACATTACAAAATATCCACCTTACAACCCAAGTTTGAGATACCATCACAATCAAATACAACAACCCTACTCACATAAAAGGAAGCCAAACCTTGAAAAGATGCTAGCAAAATTTATAGAGTTGTCAGAAATCTATTTCCAAAATACTAAAACAATATTGACTAATCAACAAGCATCAATCCAAGGGCTTAAGAATCAAATTGGACAACTAACTAAGTTAGTTTCTGATAGGCGACCAGAAAGTTTAACTAATCAAAATGAGCATGTGAGGGCAGTTACACTAAGGAGTGGAAAAGAGTTGGTTGAAATAAAGAAGAAGGTATCACATGAAACTGATAAGGCAAAAGTTGAGGAAGCAAATGAAAATGCAATTCTAGTACGTGAAGAGACTAAACCATCTATCCCATATCCAGCAAAGTTAAAGATCGCTTAGATGTGCAATACGGTAAATTTCTTGAACTCTTTAAACAATTACATATAAACTTACCTTTTGTTGAAGTTATTTCACAGATGCCGACATACGCAAAATTTTTAAAAGAGCTTTTAACAAATAAAAGGAAGTTGGAAGAAATATCAACAGTGGAGCTTAATGAAGAATGTTTAGCTATCCTCCAAAATAAACTACCAACCAAATTGAAAGATCCAGGAAGTTTCACTATTCCCTGTTTAATTTGTAGTTTAAACATAAAGAAAGCACTAGCTGGTCTAGGTGCCAGTATTAATTTAATGCCTTATAAAATGTTTAAGCAACTTGGTCTCGAGGAACCTAAACCCACTAGGATGAGTATTTAGTTAGCTGACAGATCTGTTAAATACCATAGGGGAATTATCAAATATATTCTCGTAAAAGTTGATAAATTTATATTCCTTGTTGATTTTGTTGTGCTTGACATGAATGAAAATGTTAAGGTACCTTTAATTTTGGGACGCCCCTTTTTAGCTACTACTAGGGCTGTTATTGATGTAAGTGATGATAAACTTGCACTAAGGGTAAGCAACGAAGAAATTATTTTTAAATTCACGATGCTATGCGATATTCTAGAGAACAAGATGATTCTGATTATTTTATTGATGCCATTGATCATTCTATTAAAGATTCTTTATAGGAAATCATACATAACGACATGATGGAACTATGTCTTACTCAAGATAAGAGGGTAGATGATGATACCGATGAATTGGATTCTAACACATTTCCCCTAGAAAAACAAAAGAAGAGGGCATTAAAATCAATGGCGAACTAAAACAAAAACCCTCTATCGATGAGCCACAAAATTAGAATTAAAATAGTTGCCAAAACACTTAGAATATGCATTCCTCAGGTATAATTCTACACTACCAGTAATTATCTCTTCGGAGCTGAAACCCAAAGAGAAAGATGAGTTGTTACAGGTACTAAGGGAGCATAAAAGAGCCATAGCTTGGAAAATTTTTGACATTAAGGGAATAAGCCCATCATTTTGCACCCACTAAATTCTAATGGAAGAGGAGTATAAACCATGTGTGCAACCTCAGAGACGATTGAATCCCAACGTGAAAGAAGTTGTTAAAGCTGAGGTAATTAAACCTCTAGATGCTGGAATAATTTATCCTATTTCTGACAATACTTGGGTAAGTCCTGTGCAGGTCGTTCCAAAGAAAGGAGGCATGAATGTTGTAGCAAACGAAAAGAATGAACTGATTCCTACAAGAACAGTCATAGGCTAGAGAGTCTATATTGACTATAGAAAGTTGACCGACGTGACCAGAAAAGATCACTTCCCTTTGCCCTTTATTGATCAGATGTTAGAGAGATTATCCAGGCACATGTACTACTGCTTCCTAGACAGGCTTTTCTGCTACTTCCAAATCCCAATAGCCCCTGATGATCAAGAGAAGACTACATTTTCATGTCCATATGATACATTTGCTTATCGTAGAATGCCTTTTAGATTATGTAATGCTCTTGGTACTTTTCAGCGCTGCATACTAGCCATATTTGATGAACTTGTGGAAGACATTATGGAGGTCTTTATGGATGACTTTTCGATATTCGGTAATTCTTTCCATATTTGCCTTAAAAATTTAAAACTAGTTATAATGAGATGTGAGGAAATGAACCTTATTTTAAATTGGGAAAAGTGTCACTTTATGGTTCGAGAGGGGATTGTGTTAGGGCATAAAATTTTTAGTAAAGGGATTAAAGCAGATAAAGCAAAGGTTGAAACCATAGAAAAATTACCTCCTCCTAGTTTAGTTAAGGCTATTAGAAGCTTTTTAGGACATGTTGGATTTTATAGAAGATTCATTAAAGATTTCTCTAAAATAACTAAACCTTTAACGAAACTACTAGAAAAAGATGTACCTTTCAATTTTGATCAGGAATGTTTAGACGCATTTAATATCCTCAAAGATAAATTAATAAATGCTCCAATTATAATTGCACATGATTGGAACTTACTGTTGAACTAATGTGTGATGCAAGTGATTTTGCAATAGGTGCGCTTTGGGACGATGAAGAGACAAGCCCACCAATTTATTACGCTAGCAAGACATTAATTTATTACGCATAAAAAGAATAGCAAGACATTAATGGCCTCACAAGAAAATTACACAACCACATAAAAAGAATTGCTAGCTCTAGTCTTTGCATTTGATAAATTTAGACAATATTTGATCATATCTAAAGTTATCGTCTACACTGACCATTCAGCTCTTCGCTATCTTTGAACTAAACCTGATGCAAAACCTTGACTTATAAGATGGATTCTACTCTTATAGGAATTTGAATTGGAAATTCAAGATAAGAAAGGAGCTGAAAATCTTGCAGCAGACCATCTTTCTAGGATTAAAAACCCGCATATCAAAGAACGAGATGAAAGTGAGATAAACGACTGGTTTCTTAAAGAACAACTCTTTTCTATAATCAACTTTGAGGTACCTTGGTTTGCAGATATTGCAAATTACTTAGCTGCTAACGTCTTACCAAAAAGGTTAACACATCATCAAAAGAAGTGATTCTTTGCCAATGCAAAAAACTATTTCTGGGAAGATCCTTTTTTTTCCGTATATGTGCAGATCAAGTAATTCGAAGATATGTTACAAAAGAAGAAGCGAGTAAAATCCTAGAACATTGTTATTCAGGACCTTCAGGAGGGCATTACAGTGGGATTAAGACAGCACACAAAACACTCAAATAAGGTATTTATTGGCCAACTCTATTTAAAGATGCCAACAGGTATGTTGCTTCAATTGATAAATTCCAGAGAACAGGTAATATCTCTAAATGCGATGAAATGCCCCAAAAATATATACTATCATGTGAAATATTCGATGTATGGGGTATTGATTTTATGGGTCCGTTTCCTAGTTCATTTGGAAACAAATACATCTTAGTAGCCGTAGATTATGTGTCAAAATGGGTGAAAGCCCAAGCTTTACCTACTAACGATGCTAGAGTAGTAGTAAGGTTTCTGAAGAAACTCTTCTCTCGATTTGGAACACCCAGAGCAATTATTAGTGATATGGGTACTCACTTTTGCAATACTCATTTTGATAAAGTCTTAAAGAAATATGGAGTACACCACAAGACAGTTGCACCTTATCATCCTCAAACCATCGGACAAGTGGAAGTAGAAAATCGAGAACTTAAGTATATTTTAGAGAAAACAGTTGAAGCAAACAGGAAAGATTGGACATCAAAAGTAGACGATGCTTTATGGGCCTATAGAACAACATTTAAAACCCCATAGGAACATTGCCATACAAACTTGTTTATGAAAAAAGCTGTCATCTACCATTTGAGTTAGAGCACAAAAGCCTTCTGGGCTATAAAATTCTTAAATTACAATTTTAAAACCATAGATGAGAAGAGGATGATGCAGTTGAACGAGCTAGATGAATGGCGAGCTAATGCCTATGAAAACTTACGATTATATAATGAGGTAACAAAGCGACGTCATGATGCTCGTTTAAAGCAATCAAAGCAATTCGAAGTAGGTGACTTAGTCCTATTGTATAACTCAAGGTTAAAACTGCATCCTGAAAAGCTGAAATCAAGATGCTCAGGTCCGTTTGTGATCAAAACTATTTTCCCCTACGGCACTATAGAGGTAACTCATCCAAATTATGGCACATTCAAGGTAAATGGTCAGCGACTAAAAATTTATAACGGTGAAGGCTTTAGGGATATAAGAGAGGAGCTTAAGCTCTGTGAACATTCATTTAGAAACAAAAATAGGGGAGTCTAGCTTAAAACTTTAAAAAAGCGCTTCTCGGGAGGCAACCGAGCACTAACTTTACTAACTTTATATTTATAACATCTAACTTCAAACTAATTGATTCAGAAAAGTGCAAGTTTCCCTACCACACGGCCTTGAACACGGGCGTGGCCGTGGCTGTGTGTATACCACGAGCAAGCACACGGCGTGGCGGAGGCCGTGCAGACCAAGGATGAAAAAAATCCCCAAAACACGGGCTACGCCAAAACACCACGGCTGTGCAATTAGGCCGTGGCATAAACTGAGTGAATAACACGGCGACACGCCCGTTCCCTATAACCATGGCCAGGTCTGTTGAATGAACACGGGCGTATGACACGCCCGTGCCCCATAACCATGGGCAAACCTGTAGAATGAACACATGAATGGGGAAGAATGAAATGGGCATGAAAGAAATGAACCAAGCTAGACACGCCCGTGCAATACGGGCGTGGGGCGCAACACAGGCGCGCCAGGCCCCTGAACACTCAAAAAACACGGCCTGAATAAAGGGAACACGGGCGTGGCCCTTGACTGTGTTCCCCGCCCCCTATTTAAAGCAAGCACAGCCGCACATCCCCCCTCAAATTTTTCCCCAACCCTAACCATTCTCTCCTAAATCTCAAACCAATTCTGGCCACCAGCAAACCTTTTCCCCCCTCTTTACTTTCCTCGTCCCGTACCTCTTTCCCCCTTTTATAATACACATAAAAGTAGTACACGCCAGTGTCGACACGCCCGTCACAATTGTGTTCCCCAATTTAATTACAGCACACGACCATGTAGCACCCCTCAACGCTCGTGCCTAGACCAACCGTGCCACTCCTCTCCAAGAACTCCACCAGTCACCTTTCCTCTTTACATTTTTCTCCTTTAAACTATTTATCACTTAATTTTATTTAGTTCGTAATTAGTTTATTCTTATTACTTAATATTAGTTTTATTCATGTTATTCATTGTTTAAATAATAGCTATTAGTATCTATACAAAATATGAATTTATCCTTATCATGATCTTTGCCATTGTTATATACTTGATATTGTTGAGTTCTTAAATATTATGCAATATGGCTGAAAATGATACTTGAATCAGAGAATATTTGTTACTTTCGGGACCACAATGTCATTAAACCGAGGCGATAAAAATACGGTCCCCAGTTCTAAAAAACAAAAGGGACCTGGTTTATCATCGGCCAGCGCATCCGCCGAAATACGCCACCCGTTCTTACAATTTACTCAAGGACCCCAAGAGGACCTCTATAAGATGCTTCGCGCATGAACACTCGGCTCTGGGAGATGTATTGATTGGGACACTTTGGAGTAGGTCCGATTAGCCAACGACATACGAGCTCTCCTAACCACCGATCCATGGGACTAGTTCTTTACAATCATCGAGCCCATATATCTAGAGCTCACCTTGGAACTCTGCTCCACTTTCCACCTTCAGAAAATGATGACAAACCATGATGACCCCGGTATAATCAAATTTTGTCTCGAAGGCATCGTACAAGAACTAAATGTACCACAATTTGGGGCTGCACTAGGACTCTATACCGACGAATTTATGGAGGAGCATGATCTCTCGGAGCTCCATCGCAACCTTCACAACACTCCGATGAAATGTTGGTATAACATAGCCCCCAGTTTAAACTCGTATGACCCTAGCCGCTTGAAAACAATAGCTCTCGCCCTATCTTTACAATACTTACACCCCTTTCTAGCTCACACGTTGCCAAGAAGGCGAGAGAGCACCGGCGATCGTCAACACTCACAACGCCTACTTCCTATGGTGCATAGAAAATAGACACATTTTGACCTAGCTTATTTCATAGCCCATGCCATTCAACACCAAATAGAGCAACATAGGAGGGGGTCATATCTATGGATCTGTACATCACACGCTTGGCTCGATATTTTGGGCTCCTCAACACTGCCGCTCAGATCTCCTCACTCACACTGATAAGTCAGATGTCCCCATAGTGCGTCCAGACAATGCTACTCATAAGTATGATCCAATGTCGACATGGAACCGATCCTCCCCAATATCGACTAGCTCCTACTACTAAGGAGGAGGACCCTGAGGACATTACTAATGATGTCCCACACCCATATGAGGAGCCACAATAGAGCCATTGCCCATCTCATTGGGCTACTTCACTTTCAGACATTTCTGCACGGCTCACTCAGTTCGAGTAGTATTGTACTCAACAATTCAGTGACACCGCTCGACGATTTGATGGCATTGAGGCAACTCTTTAGTAGATTTGTCATCACTTTTACATATCACTGCCACCTCCACCTACCGATCTAGCAGATGACGAGGACCTTTGAGGCCCTTCTAATTTTTTAGTGTTTTTCCTTTTCATTTTTTATTTCTTTTGTTTTGTTTTATTAATCAAGCTTTTTACTCTTTTTGTTTCAAACTCTTATTATTACAGTTTAATTCCTTTTATAATTGACTGTCTAACCCTCAAGAATCCCTAACAACATCAAGTAAATAGTACACCCTAAAAATTTAACTGATCACTTCGCAGTTTTAAGGTTCAATGTGCCATTCCGAGAATGGAAAACATCATTAGGAGTATTCACCACCACACTTACTTATGTTTAAGTCATCATCATTAATCATCCTCCAAGGAATCCATCCAAAAATTCAGGAAGTTTCACTTCTCCCTATCACTTTTGATTTTCTTATTATATGATTATTATCTATTTTTGTATATTGAGGGCAATGAACATCTTAAGTGTGGGGATGAAAATTATTTAGAAAAAATGCCTAACTTTTTGCATTATTCTCAAATCCCTGAATGATATTCTATCTTAAAGTAATTTTCTCATATCATTAATTAGAATGAAATTCCTGTTAATTCATGATTTTTATTGATATGTTTTAGATTAAGTCATTGATAATTGTGCAATGATGATTTAAACTTCAAGATACTAGAAAATCAAGCATGATGAGTCTATTTTCAATAATTAAAATTTTGTTAGGTTGTTTACCTGAATCTAATTATTACCTTGAAGTTTGAAATTGAAAAAATTGATATCAAAAACCCATAATTTTTGTGAGATTTTGAGCCTTTTAGAGCATACATTCTTTTCGTGCTCACTTTTATTGATTATGAGTGTGTCAACATTGATTTGTTATTCTAGAACTTGCTTTGATTATACATGTCAAGACCATATTATTGATTTTATATACAGAGATGATTAAGGCACTTAGGATTTAACCCACTTACTCCACTAAAAGCCTACCCTCACAATTAACCCCTAGTGAACCCCTTTGATCCTAACAACCCTTTTATTGACTCAACCCACTAATATTAACCCGAAACCCATCTTGTATTTATTATCTCCATTCCTTTTGACTACCCTTCTATCGAGACTTGATTTGATCAGTTGCCTAATTATATTATCTCAGTTGTTAAAGTTTTATCTTATATTGATTTGTTCTTTAAAAAATCATCATCGAAGTATATTCATTATCAATTCTGTGATTAAGTGAGCTTATATGTTTAATTTCAATATCCTGAGAAGAAGCTTGTATTATTGTTTTTCATGTTATATAATTATTCAATTTATTAGTTCATTTTTCTAGTGAGGTAATTTGTCAATTCAATATCGATTATAACCCTTCTAATTCATCCTTTATCCACACCTTTAACCAAGCCCCGTTACAACCCTTAAAAGACCTTTTGATTTATGTATCATCTCATTTTACAGTGGTGGAGATTTGATTTTTCAGCAAGCCTATGGGATTAGCTTTTCATGTTTGACTTTTGAGCGCTTAATTTTTGAACCTTAAACACCTTGAGTGATTTGAGTGAAACTTTAGTGAGGATGTCAATTTTGTCGATTTTAAATTAAAGGTGATTATTTAGGTAAGGGGAAACACCTATCTTTTTCGTATATCAAACAATGACTTTAATTGTTTGAATATTTAAGACTCTTTTAGTTAAGTTATCCATGTATAAATTATCTATGAATTATGATGAGGCATTATCGATGAATATTATGAATTGAGGAAGTTCGTTTTAATTATGAGTTGATAATTTTGCTTGAGGACAAGCAAAAGCTTAAGTGTGGGAGTATTTGATAAACCGTAAAATAAACATATTTTAATCCCACATTTAGCTTATTATTGGATGATTTATCCCTTTAATTATGGAAATAGGTGCTCCTGATCATTTGTTTTCATATTTTATATTCAATAGAGCACTAGAGGATGAAAAGAACAAGTAACGGGTCAAAATCAGAGAAAATGGGCCATATCACAGAATCAACACGGCCTGAGCCCAAGACCACACAGTCGTGCCTCGTAAGAAGACCCGAAAATAGCCTGGACCCTGAAATACATGGCCGTGCCTCATCAATAGGCTCGACCATGACCTGAAATCGATTTACACGGGCGTGTGCCACTAGCGTGCCTCTGCCGCAGAGAAGAAGAATTCTATTTGGATTAGGGTACTTAGAGGCAAAGAAACATATTTCAAAAGCCTATATAAAGATCCTAGAGGACAAACTTTAGAGGGGGTTCAGCGAGGCCAAAGAGTCGAGCTAGAGAAGCTGAATACATGGATTTACTCAAAGGAAGCCAGTTGATTCATCTCAAGAAGTTGGAATCATACTCAAGACAGAGGACTTCTCCTTCAATTCCTTCAGGGGTTTTGGGTTTTCTTATGTTTTGTTTATATTTTCTTCTGAGATGTTTTTATAATTATGAACTAAACCTTTCAATACCTGAGGGGGATGAAACCTAAGACGAATATTGTTATTGTTATCTGAGCTGTATAATAAATACTTGATTTGTTCTTAACTATGTGTTCCTAATTCCTGTTTTGGTATTTCTGGGATATTAATTCAAGTATTGATGTGCTTAGGTGGTAGAACAAAAGTCCCTGCCTAAGAGTAGATCTAGCATAGTTAAGCGAAGTTGAACTCAACCCTAGAAATAGGACGATGTAAATTTTTCGGATTAGGGTCAAACTTAATATGGGGAGTCCATAGATTGAGTTAATGCAATTCTAAGGGTTTTAATTAGAAAGAAATTTCAATTAATCAACTTAGGATTAGACGTTAGTAGCCTCGAAAGAGGTATTAATATAACTTAAGGAATCCTACGGATCAAGTCAAGTGAATAAATCGTCTGGTTCAGAGTTAGATAACAAGTGAAGTCTAGGTAAATTCTTCCTCGGGTATTGTTTAAATCAATCGATTTTCCCTCAAGTCTTTCCCCAATTCCTTCTTTGTCTTGGTATCTTTAGCTTAGTTGTTAGTAAATTTTAGATTAGATAATAAATTTTGTTAATTCTTAGGATAAATAATAGAAAGGAAGTTAGTATTAGTACTTTTGGTTCCTTTGGGTTCAACAATCCGGTCTTGCCACAAGCTATACTATTGTTCGATAGGTGCGCTTGCCTCAATCGTTGTCTTAGTTAGTTTCCAGGTTCGATCATTCTTTTTATAAATTTTTAAGACTCTGACATACGATCAAGGGTGTTGCGTGTAAATAAATAATGCAATTATGCAAGTGTACACGTCATTAAACTAATAAAGTGATAAGTAAGTATCATCTCCACAGGGATTGGGAATTGGTAAAAAATTGAGTAAGTTATTATAATCCTATTAATTATACTAAATAGTAGGAAATATTATTAGGTTGAATAGGATGTTTATGTAATGAATTAATGAAATCAAATGCTAAAAACAAAGAATTGATATGGAAAATAAAATGTAGTGGCAAATTATAGATAAAAGCAAGGGTAATTCTGTTAATGAATGAATAGGGCTGGAATTATTCAAGTGGAATACTCATATTAAATAATGCCATGGCAAAATATTGTCTAATCAACTACTCAGAGAGTCACTACTATAACTTGCCTCTTTCGATAGCTAGATCTTAAGTTAAAAATCAAAGTTATTGTATTTCTACAGAGCTCTGGATTAATAATTACAATGAATGTTCTTCTCTGCACAACTCGCAACATCTATTTCTAGAGTGTTACGAATACTCTATTGAGTATTTGCTTGTGTCAAACGATTCAATATCCAGTATATTTAATGTTTTAGAATTAAAAAAATAAATCAAAGAACATAGGACAAAATCAACTGTGTCTAGAGCTTGCATGCATGTATTTAAAATAAGCATAAATCGAATAAAACTTGGGACATAGACAATCTCAAATCATAAGCATTAAAGATGATAAAACATTCACCCAAATAACTTCAACCTAGAAAAGGTTTAGTTCATGGATGGAAAAGTTAACACCAAAACAAATCATTCATTAACATTCTCAAAATAAGTTTTAATCACAGAAATCAAGAAAATAAAGGTAGAAATGTAGGATTTCTTGCCACACTTTAGCTTCTCTTTGATCTTTAGGTTGCTTGTGAACCCAGGGTAGATGTCTCTTCCTTTTATTCACGCCTATATATTGCTATCTTAGTTGCTACCCTTCTTTTTCATTGGAATTCTCCAATGGAGTTCTATTTTACATAGAGAGAAACTTCTGTCACCAATTTTTCTTTTACTCTAATTTTCCTCCTCCTTCATTTTCTTCTTCTCTCTCCTTATTTTATTAGGTAGATCCGTACCACCTCAACACACCTTTTTCATTCCTCTTTTTAGGTTGGTTTTTCCTATACACACACAGCTGGCTAAGAGTGATGTGGATTGTAACACCTATAACCCATCTCCATCATCGAATTAGGGTCATAGAGCATTACTTTATAATTGAAAACCTTTGAACATTATATCATTCAATAATTTAATCACATCATAAACCTTTTATACACATGCATACTGTCCCTAAATCAAACCCTCAAGGCCCTAAAAATTACTTAAAAATAATTCGAGACCAATTTGAAAAAGTTTGAAAAATTTGGGGAAAAGATACCAAATATGCAAAACAGGGGTCACATGGCCGTATGGCCAGGCCGTTTGCCTCACACGGCTATGTGGCCAGGCCGTTTGCCTCACACGGTTGAGACACACGCCCATGTCCCAATTTGTGTAACTTTCAAACTAGGGACACACAGACATGTCCTAGTCCGTGTCCTAACCCATCTAAAGTAGGGTTACACCACCGTGTCACATGTCCGTGTGCCAGGCCGTGTAACTTACTCAATTGCCCCACACGCCCGTGTTCCAAGCTGTGTGTTAGGCTATGTAACTCACTGACTTGAACTATAATAAAATCATCAGATGATACATGGTCGTGTCGCTAGGCTGTGTGTCTCACATGGTTGAGTCACACGCCCGTGTCTCAGGCCGTGTGAACCCAAATTTACCAAAAATCTAGCCATTACAAAACCTAACCATGCATACCTATTAAATCCATTTGTGCACACTATAGAGGGACAAAAAATCATCCAAATGCATAAAATGCCATTTCAAGATCCTATTTCAACTAACCAATATGCTATTCCAATGCACCACAATATACCAAGACATCAACCATCAAAACATGTCAATATTGTACAATTTCATACATGATAACCTATTCAATTACTTACCAAAACATATCACATATTGACCATTCTCAAATCAACCAAAACATACCATAAAGGACCTTATAAACATGCATAACAAGATCACTAAAATGACACAATTTGTCAAGACATCAATAACACCAACCAACAGAACTCCCAAAAGTTTATACATGCCAAAACACCAACAACACTTTGATCAAAATATCATTACCAATCACCCTATACATGCCATTATAAACCTTGGAAAAAATGCTAAAAAACTACAAAATTGACAACTGGATAGTGTGATAGATATCCAATAAGCTTCCAAATAGATCAAGTTGATAATCTAAAAGGAAAAGGAAAAACAACTACATAAGTAATGAATGCTTAGTAAGATCGTATAAACCAAACATAACTTACCATTTCATTTGTATAATATAAAGCATAAGCATAAATTCAACCATAACCATAAGCTTGCCATAAGCCTATACAATATCATCAAATTCACAATTTAGTACATGATAAATCGTAAAAGTAGCATATTTTAGGCCCACATTGAGTATGCTTTTGGATGATTTAGCCCTTGATTTATGTAAAAAGGTCCCCTTAATCCTTTCTTTTCATGTTTTATACTCAGGAAAGCACCCGAGGATGAAAAGAATGAGAAATGGGCTTAAAACGGGCCAAGTTGGGCCAAAGTGGAAATTGACACGGAATGGACTTCAAGCCACACGGCTGTGTCTTGTTAATTTACATCACATGGCCATGCCACGATTTACATGGCCGTGCCCCAATCGACAGAATCTAGACATGGCCTGAAAATGATTTACACGGGCGTGCCTGAATCTACAGACTCAACAACGGCCTGATGTTGAAACCTACGTGCGTGTGGTATGGTCGTGCCCCTATCGTGAAAAGAGGAATTTCACCCAGAAAAGGATACTTAGGGAGAAAGAATCGTGTTCCAAGAGCCTATATAAAGACCCTAAGTGTAACCTTGAAGAGGAGGTCAGTCAGGGCAGTTAGCTAGGCCAAGGAGCCGAGCCAGAAGGCCAGATTTGTAGGAATTACTCGAAGATCGCCAGTGGATCCATCTCAAGGAGCCAAAATTCTACTCAAGATGGCGGATTTCTCATTCAATTCCTTCAGGGGGTTTTAGGTATTTCTTATGTTTTGTTTTATCTTTTCTCTTGAGATGTTTTCTTTATTCGTTATGAACTAAACCCTTCAGATACCTAAAGGGATGAAACCTAGATGAATCTTGTTATTATTTTTGAATTATATGATAAATACTTAGTTTGTTCTTAATTATGCTTGCTTAATCCAATCTGATGTGCTTAGGTGGAGGAGGAGTAGACCCTGCTGAAGAGTGGATCTAGCATAATTAAGTGGAGTTGATCACATGCCTAGAAATAGGGTGACGAGATTTTGCCAGATTAGGGTGAAACCTAATATGGGAGTCCATAGATCAATTTACTGCTATTTTAGGGGGTTATTATAAGAGAAAGAGAGTTCCACTAATTAACCTAGGGTTAGACATTATTCACCTCGATAAAAGGTTTAATATACGTTAGGGAGTCTTACGGATCAAACTAAGTGAATAAATCGTATGGTTTAGTGTTAAATAACAAGTGAAGTCTAGGTGGATTCCTCCTGAGGGTATCGTCTCGATCAATTGAGTTTCTTCAAGTTATTTCCCAATTCAGTCTTTTTATCTTTGCATCTTAGTTTAGTAATTAGTTTAATCAAATCAATCACTTTATATTTAGGCTAAATAATAAAAAGAAAGTGAGTATTAGTACTTTTAGTTCCTTTAGGTTTGACAATCCGGTCTTCCCTAAGCTATACTACTGTTTGATAGGTACACTTTCCTTTAATCATTGTCAGAGTTAGTTTCCAGGTTCGATCTTTCTCTTTATAAATTTTAAAACTCGAAAGACATACGATTAGTACACTTGTTCATATATATACAAAATCATCCAAAGGATATGTAGCTCATCATGTAAAAACATAACATTTTGCACCTTCAATGTTTCATAATGTCATGATTCATTTCATTTACATACTTATAGTTTCCTTTTCCTTTTCTTTTCCATTGAAACATCTAGAATTACATTGGGTACTCCAGAAAGCTCACACAAAGTGTGCCTTTACATATAACCGTAACCTTTCCTTTACATCATTGCTAACATAAGTTGTGGGTCGAACTGTAAGCTACATGATGTTAATCACACGATCTGTGGAGAATCCACAAAAAATGCAGGACCTTAGCCATTGGTAGGATGTTCAAGACTGGCACCCTAAACATGAAATCCCTAATGACATGTCATTTGTATCCTAAGAATTCCTAAGGTTCAACTGGAACTCAATATCTGTCAATTCGTCATAACATTGATACGTTTATATATTTTGATCTATTTACATTAACATAACATTTTAAACATTAAAATTAAATAACATTAATACGATAATTGTTCATACGAACTTACCTCGATAATTAGGGGCGTAGAAGTAAAATCAACTAATCTGAAGCTTTAGCTTTTCCCCGATATAAGTTCAAACTTGGTTTATCTTGATCTAAGTAGATAATTTCAATCAATTAAGCACTTATAATATTCAATTTAATCCACATTTCATATATATATACAAAATTACCAATTTTCCCCTAACATTTTAACTTTTCACAATTTAATCCTTAAGCTTATAACTTAAAATCTAACCATTTTAATACAAATCTATGTTAATTAAACATGCAAGGGACCTTGAAGAAACTCATAATTACCATCATTTCACAATAAAACCCTAGAATTTATACCTTTAACAAATTATTCCCTAATTCCAAAATTCATCAAAAATCACTTAACAAAACTTGTTTATTTTTCAAAAAAAGATTCATAATATATCATTTGAAATCACAACCTAATAAAAAACATTCATGGAATAACCCTCAACCTCTAACAATTTTACAATTAACCCCTAAGATAGCTAGAGTAAGCTAAAACGAACTAAAAAACATATAAATCATTAAAAACGGGGTTGAAATCACATACCATGCAAAGAAATAAGCTAGACAAACCAAACACCTATCCATGGAGGTTTTTCCCACTTAAAAATTAGTTTAGGGTTAAGAAATAAAAGATGATACCTTGTTTAATTTCTTTTAGTTTTAAGTTTATACCTATTTACCTTATTAACCTTTAAAAACTAACAAAATTTCAATAAAACCATACCATGCATAGCCAATAATACCTTAAATGGTTTATTTATCCCTCAAGTCCTTTATTTTAAGGTTTCATAGGCATTTTACCCTTTTAACTAATAGAACTCAACTTTTTCACCTTTTACAATTTAGTCCTTTTCACTTAATTAATCAAGCAAACATCAAAATTTCTTAACAAAATTTTAATACGACTTTACTTTAATTCCATAAAAATTAAAATAATAAAATAATAATAATTTAGTCATCCAAATTGTGGTCCCAAAATCACTGTTCCGATATTATTAAAAATGGGCTATTACAACTCTCCCCCTAAAGGAATTTTTGTCCACGAAAATAGGTTTGGGTATTGCAATTTCATAGCTTTCTTCAATTCCCAGGTAGCCTCTTCAATTCTGTGATGTTTCTAGATAACTTTAACTAAAGCTATTCTCATATTTCTTATCTCTTTAACTTCGAGCTAAAATTATGATCGGTTCTTCACCGTACGACATGTCTGGTTGAATCTTAACATCTACAGGTGAAATCACGTGTGAAGGATCTAATCGATACTGTTGAAACATTGATACATGAAATATGTTATGAATCTTTTCTAACTCTAATGACAAATCCAATTGATAAGCCACTTGTAATCAGCATGTTTTTAGTCAAATCAGAACAGTGGTTTTGTGAACACAAATATGATGTTAAAATAATTATTTTATTATTATTTTAATGTCTACAGGATGGTAATATGTTTGTGTGAAAATTTTGTTAAAAAAGTTTATCGTTTGATTAGTTAATTTGATAAAACGGACTGAATCGCGTAAAGTGTAAAAGTTGTGATCCATTAGTTAAAGGTGTCTAATAGATATAGAATCTTAAATTTGAGGTCTTTAAGTGGTAATTAGACCATTTTAATTGTGATTGGACAATTATGGGCTTATATTAAGTGATTTTGATGGTAAATATTCAAGGTTAAAATAGTAAATTAATTAATAATGAATAATTAAGTAAAACAAAGCATTTCTCCATCATTCATCTTCCAT
The DNA here is from genome assembly GCA_025506655.1 of Gossypium rotundifolium. Classification (NCBI taxonomy): domain Eukaryota; kingdom Viridiplantae; phylum Streptophyta; class Magnoliopsida; order Malvales; family Malvaceae; genus Gossypium; species Gossypium rotundifolium. Next base: position 63,690,103 of record CP106732.1, on the reverse strand, counting down.
CACCAAAATTAAAGAGAAAAATAAACCATTCCTACGATTTTCATTCGGCCAAGCTCCCTAGTTCAATTGTAAGTCCATTTTGTCCCATTTTTAATGATTTCAATGTTTTTGATCGTTGCAACTAGTTCTAGCTAGCCTAGAGACTATTTTGCAAACCTGTTAAAGATTTTGGATGTATCCATTGGTGAAATAGCATGTGTTTTGAAGTTTCTTGATAGATTATGAATGCTTGTTGATAGATATACAAGTTTTGTTAAGTGATTTTTAGTGAAAATGAAAAATAGGGATTAAATTGAAAAATGTTGAAACTTTGTGGTTAAATCTAAAATAAATGAAAAATATGGGCTACTAGGGGAATAATAGTAATTCAGCTAGCATGGGTTTATTTTGAATTTCATTAATTTATGATTTTATGAAATAAGGACTAAATTGTGAAAAATGTGAAATATTAGGGGAAAAGGTAAATGTGCTTAAAAGTTTGTTTGGACTCAATTGAATGGAGGGATAATTAGATGTACTGAATTTGATATTATATAGAACAATAAAAGCATAATTTGGAATTAGATCGAGGGAAAAACAAAGTTTTGGATTAATCGATCTATTTCATCATCTTCACATCCGATGTAAGTTCATATGTGATAAATTTCATTATAAATATATTTTAAATGCTTTGATATTGTATAAGTTTTGAATACAATCCTTCGAATAGGTTCGACAATGAATCGATGGTAATTTGACATTCAAAATCCCGGTTGAACCTTAGGAATAGTTTAGGATACTGGTGACAAGTCATTAGGGGGTACATTGAGTTGGCTTCGAGCCATGATATAGCACTTCGGGTGTGAGTTATATCGATTTGGCTTTGGGTCATGAATAGCGGCTGATTGGCTTCAGACCATGATATCAGTACTTTAGATATAAGCTACCTTGATTTGGCTTTGGGCTATGGTATAGGTACTTAGTGTATGAGACCCTTTAGTATCCGACTTCTATTTTGAATGGTTCAACAAGTAAATGAAAGACGAGGATGTGTATGAGATTGATACAAGATGGTACAGGTCTGTACATAAGCCATATTAGCTTTGAATTGAAGAAGTGGTGAAGAAAGTATATAGTTTTGTGAATGAGTAATTGAAAGGTTTATTAGTTGATGTGAATTCATGTATCTATAATAAAATTTTGAGTTATATGTTTTGATTATATCGAGTTTATTTCATACGAGCTTATTAAGCTTTATAGCTTACATCGTTTATTTTTCTATGTTTCATAGTGAATTTAAAGCTAGCTTAGATTCGGGGATCGTCGGAGATCGCTTCACACTATCCACCTATCTCTTGGTACTTATGAACTTTTGTATTTTATGTATATGGCATGTATAGGGACTTTGATTCATTTTGGTATTTGCAGCATAATTTTGGCCATTTGTGTTGGCTTGTAAATATTAAGTGTTTGGTTGTATGTTAGCCATGTAAGTTGGCTTATTTTGGCAATTATGTGATGTTTATATATGTGTTAATGCCTCTTAGTGATGTGGTTCATGTTTGCTTGGAAATGGCTTGTTTAATGCAACTCTTAAGGTAGCTAATAGTTGATGAATTGGGAATGGTTGTGCTTGTGAGTTGGTGCAAAATGATGTATGTTCGGTAAAGGTTTAGTTAGTTTATTTGTATATGTGTATTTGGTATGTTTTAATGAGTAAAATATGAGTTTGTAAGCATGTTGGTTGTTAGTAATGGAAATGGTATGATATAGCCTTGATTATGGATAAATTAGATGTTCATTTATGCTATTAATTTGTACCATTTGGTTTATGTAGCTACATAAAAATTTGGGTGGCAAATTGGTTTGGTAAATAGCCTATTTTTGTCCACACGAGCTTGTGTCTCAGCCGTGTGAGATACACGGTTATGTTGCACTGCCATGTGTCCCCTAGTGTTGAATTTGAAACCAAGTCAATATGCTCCACACGGCCTCACACACGGGCGTGTGACTTGGTCGTGTTGCATAAGTCAGTATACCCTACAGGTTTGACATGACCTAGTACACGGTCTGGCACACAGGCATGTATGGCCATTTTTAGGGCACACGGGCTAGCCATAAGGGTGTGTGTGTTGGCCGTGTAACCCAAGTTAGAGAGTTACACGGGGTTGGACACGGGCTGAGACACCGTCATGTACTCCCATTTTGATGTCCACACAGCCTGTGACACGGGCGTGTCTGGTGGCCGTGTGAGACACACAGTCTGGCCACACGGGCGTGTGTCCCCTATTTTGAGAAAAATTTGTAAGTGTTCCAAATGTTTCCAAAGTTATTGGTTCAATCCCGTACCACTTCCAATGTATATTTAGGGCCTCGTAGGCTCGTATTAGGGACAAATTGATTGAGATTGAATGATGAATGCTTAGATTGTTAAAATGTATGCTAAGTGGATGTTTAATTGTTTTATAAGTCTGTTAACTTTTCGTAACCCTATTTCGGCATTGAATACATGTAAAGGGTGTTACATTTATTGGTATTAGAGCTACGGTTTAGTCGATTCTAAGACTATCATACCATATGTAAGAGTCTAGCTATACATGCCATATATAAACTATGATATTATGGTGACTCCTGACATTTTAAAATGTGTTATCATATAGTAAATGGATCCCAATTGAGTTATAGTTGACGAGGTTGAAAGTAATGCGCCAGCTCCTGCTCAAGGGATGCGCCTTCTGAATCTAGACCCATATCAGGTAGCGAGGTAGGATAGGCTAAAGATGCCTTCTTCTAAATGATGAACGAATGGCTTACGCAGTATGTCCTGATGAACCCGACTACTCAACAACCTCCACCCTCCTAATCCCCAACTGATTCCTGTAGCTTTTCAAGGTATAGTACTTTTAAGATTGAATAAACCTCCAGTTGATAAGATCCGTAAACACGGGGCTGAGGAGTTCAGAGCTAATGTTGACGATGATCCTGAGAGAGCTGAGTTTTGGCTTGAAAATACTATTTGAGTGTTTGATGAGCTTTCTTACACATCGGCTGAGTGTTTAAAATGTGCCATATCACTTCTGAGGGACACCACATACCAGTGGTGGAATACTTTAGTATCTGTTGTACCTAGTGAACGGGTCACCTGGAAATTCTTTCAGACCGAGTTCAGGAAGAAATATATATGCCAACGGTTTCTGGATCAAAAGCACAAAGATTTTTTAGAATTGAAACAAGGTCGTATGACTGTAACCGAGTACAAGAGAGAATTTGTGCGGTTGAGTAAATATGCTCGAGAGTATGTTTCTACCGAAGAGATCATGTACAAGTGGTTTGTTAAAGGTTTGAATGAGGATATTAAACTTTTGGTCAAAATTTTAGATTTTTAGTTGACCATGCTTGTAAAGCTGAAGGATTTAGCCGAGAAAAGAGGAAAGCTGATTCAGAGGCTAGAGATTCGAGAAAAAGACCGATGAATAAACTTTATCATTCTTAATCAAAGAAATTTTGAGATTCGTATAGTCGATCGAATGCATCAATGGGATACTAGAATAGAGATCGTGGAAATCAATATGTGAATCCTAAATCTCAAGAAACTTCTTAAAACAACAAACCCGAGTGTCAACAATGTGAGAGAAGATATTTTGGAGAATGCTGGAATAAGAGTAATAAAGCTTGTTTCAAATATGGCTCGCCAGATCATTTTATTTGAGATTGCCTAGAGTTATCTGAGAATGATAAATTTCAGAATGCAAGACTGAGCAATACAACTGGAGAGGGAGAGCACCGAGAAATACAGGGAATGTGTCTAGTGGAAGAGGTGTGACTAGGGATTCAGCTGTGAGATCCAAAGATAGAGCACCAGCCAGAGATTACGCTATTTGTGCTCGCGAAAAAGCGTCATCACCAGATGTTATCACCGGTACATTTTCTCTTTATGGAACTAAAGTGATTGCATTGATTGATCTTGGATCGAATCATTCGTATATCTATATGAATTTAGTGTTTAGTAAGAGTTTGCTTGTTGAGTCTATGGAGTTTGTGATTAAAGTATCGAACCCCTTAGGTAAGTATGTTTTAGTTGATAAAGTATGCGAGAACTATCTTTTAATGACTCGAGGTTACTGTTTTTTGGCTGACTTAATGCTTTTACCATTTGATGAGTTTGATGTAATTCTGAGTATGGATTGGTTGACTTTGCACGATGCTGTTGTGAACTTTAGATGAAAGATTATTGAATTGAAATGCCAGAATAATGAAATTCTTCATATTAAATCAGATGAGTCAAGTAAATTGCCTATAGTGATTTCATTAATGTCGACTCAGAGATATGTGAGAAATGGTTTTGATTCATATCTAGCATATGTTTTAGATACCAAAGTGCCTGAAATAAAGATTGAATCGGTGCTAGTAGTTTGTGAATATCCGGATGTATTTTCATAAGAATTGCCTGGGTTGCCACCAGTCAGAGGTTGAGTTTGTTATTGAGTTAGTGCCAGGAATTTCATCGATATATTTAGCTTCGTATAGAATGTCTTCGATAGAGTTGAAAAAGTCGAAAGCTCATTTGTAAGAGTTAACAGATAGAGGTTTTGCATGATCGAGTTTTTTCCCTAAGGTGCGCCAGTATTGTTCGTAAAAAAGAAAGACGGAACAATGAGAATGTGTATTGATTATCGACAGCTCAATAAGGTTATGATAAAGAACAAATATCCTTTGCCAAGAATTGATGATTTTTTTGCTCAGTTAAAAGGGGCAACAATGTTTTTGAAGATTGACTTGAGATCTGGTTATTATCAATCGAGAGTTAAAGACTCAGATGTGCTGAAAACTACATTTAGAACGAGGTACGAACATTATAAATTCCTCGTTCTACCTTTTGGACTCACTAATGCTCCTGCCATTTTATGGATTTGATAAATCAGATCTTTAGACCATATTTAGACAGATTTGTTTTTGTGTTCATTGACGACATTCTGATCTATTCTCGAAATGAGTTTGAGCATGACGAGCATTTGAGGATTGTGTTGTAAACCTTGAAAGATAAGCAATTGTATGCTAAATTCAGTAAGTGTGAGTTTTGGCTTAGAGAATTCAAATTTTTGGGGCACATTGTTTCAGTGGAAGGGACAAGAGTTGATCCGAGTAAGATTTCGATAGTTGTTGATTAGAAACCACCGAAAAGTGTATCTGAAGTTAGAAGCTTTTGGGGTTAGTTGGCTACTATCGATGTTTTGTAAAAGGGTTCTCAATGATTGCTACAACGATGACCAGATATCTAAAGAAAGATGTAAAATTTGAGTGGTCCAAAAAATGTCAACAGAGTTTCGAGTAGTTTAAAGCATTGTTAATCGAAGCACCAATTTTGGTTCAACCTGAATTAGGTAAAGAATCCATAGTTTAGAGCGATGCGTCATTGACCGGTTTGGGTTATGTGTTGATGCAAGAGGGTAAAGTGATAGCTTATGCCTCTAGATAGTTGAAACCGCACAAAAAGAATTATCTAACGCATGATTTAGAGCTGTCCGCTATTGTATTTGCATTGAAAATTTGGTGACATAATTTGTATAGCGCAAAATTCCATATCTTTACCGATCATAAAAGCTTAAAGTATACTATGACTCAGAAAGATTTGAATTTGCGACGAAAGAGATGGCTCGAGCTACTAAAAGACTATTAGTTATAATCGATTATCATACGGGAAAAGCAAATGTGGTCGCAAATGCTTTAAGTAGAAAATCTCTATTTGCTTTGAGAGCGATGAATACGAGATTGACTATGTCTGATGATGGTTCTATTTTAGCAGTGTTGAAAGCTAAACCGATTTTTCTTCAACAAATTTTGAAGCTTAAAAGTGTGATACCGAGTTGCAAGCTAAAAGAATGCAATGTGAATCGACTAGTGATTCAGATTATCAGACCAGAGCTGATGATTGTTTAATGTTCCGAAATAGAATCTGTGTACTGAAAAATTCAGAGCTTATTTAGAAAATTTTGCATGAAGCATACAGTGGATGCCTATTCGTTCACCCGGGAGTGCCAAAATGTACAATGACTTGAAACAATTGTACTGGTGGTTGGGTATGAAACAAGACATTTGTGAGTTTGTTTTGAAGTGTTTGATTTGTCAACAAGTCAAATCAGAACACCAAGTACCTTCGGGATTGTTACAACCTGTAATGATACTAGAGTGGAAATGGGACAGAGTTACGATGGATTTTGTATCAGGGTTACCTCTAACTCTGAAAAAAGAAAGATGCTATTTGGGTTGTAGTTGATAGATTGATGAAATCGATGCATTTTATACCAGTACGTACAGATTATTCACTAGATAGATTGCATGGGGTGCCAGTTTTGATTATTTCGGATAGAGATCCAAGGTTTACATCGTGATTTTGGAAGAAATTGCAAGAAGCTCTGGGTACGAAGTTGAATTTCAATATAGCTTTTCATCCGCAAACTGACGGTCAATTTGAGAGAGTAATTCAGATTCTCGAAGATATGCTTCATTGTTGTGTGTTGGAATTTGAAGGCAATTGGGAGAAATTTTTGCCATTGGTTGAGTTTGTATATAGCAACAGTTTTTAATTGAGCATAAAGATGGCACCATATGAAGCTTTGTATGGTCGCAAATGCCAAACTCCATTGTTTCCAGCTTTGAAAGCATTACAAGTTTGATTTGGTTGGCGAAGAAAAGTTAAAGTAATTCAGGACTGTTTGAAAGCAACTTCAGATCGACAGAAATCATTTGCGAATTTGAAATAGAAAGACATTGAATTTTAGATCAGTGATAAAGTGTTTTGAAAGTATCTCAGTGGAAGAAAATACTACGATTTGGTGATCGTGGCAAATCAAGTTCAAGTTTCATCGGGCCATACGAGATCATTGAAAGAATAGGGCCAGTGGCATATAAGCTAGCATTACCGTCAGAGTTAGAAAAGATACATAATGTATTTCATGTTTCGATGTTACTTTAATGTAGATCGGATCCATCACATTTAATTTCCCCGTCAGAGATTGAGATTCAACCCAATATGACGTATAACGAAAAACCAATCAGAATTTTAGCTCGAGAGGTCAAAGAGTTAATAAATGAATGAATAGCCTTACTGAAGGCTTTGTGGCAATGCCACGGTGTTGAAGAAGCCACATGGGAGCCCAAGGAAACTATGAGAAAACAGTACCCTAACCTTTTCACTAGTAAGATTTTCGGGGATGAAAATCTTTAAGGGGGGAGAGTTGTAACAACCTGTTTTTAGTCAAATCAGAACATTGGTTTTGGGACCACAAATTTGAGGTCAAAATAATTATTTTATTATTATTTTAATGTCTACAGCATGATAATATGTTTGTGTGAAAATTTCGTTAAGAAATTTTATCGTTTGATTAGTCAATTTGATAAAAAGGACTAAATCGCGTGAAGTGTAAAAGTTGTGTTCTATTAGTTAAAGGTGTCTAATAGCTATAGAACCTTAAATTTGAGGTTCTTAAGTGGTAATTAGACCATTTTAATTGTGAGTGGAAATATATTAAGTGATTTTGATAGTTAATATTGAAGGTTAAAAATAGTAAATTAGTTACTAAATGAAAAATTAAGTAAAAAAAAAAACATTTCTCCATCTTTATTAATCTTCCATCACCAAAATTAAAGAGAAAAATACACCATTCTTAGGGTTTTCATTCGGCCAAGCTCCCTAGTTCAATTGTAAGTCCACTTTTGTCCTATTTTTAATGATTTCTATGTTTTTGTGATCGTTGCAACTAGTTCTAGCTAGCCCAGGGACTATTTTGCAAAATTGTTAAAGATTTTAGATGTTTCCATTGGTGAAATAGCATGTTTTTTGAAGTTTCTTGATAGATCATGAATGCTTATTGATAGATATACAAGTTTTGTTAAGTGATTTTTAGTGAAAATGCAAAATAGCGATTAAATTAAGAAATGTTGAAACTTTGTGGTTAAAATGTGAAATAAATGAAAAATATGGGCTACTAGGGGCATAATAATAATTCGGCTAGCATGGGTTTATTTTGAATTTCATTAATTTGTGATTTTATGAAATAAGGATTAAATTGTGAAAAATGTGAAATATTAGGGGCAAAAGTGTGAATAAGCTTAAAAAGTGTGTTTTGGACTCAATTGAATAGAGGGATAATTAAATGTGCTGAATTTGATATTATATAGATCAACAAAAGTAGAATTTGGAATTAGATCGATGGAAAAACAAAGTTTCGGATTAATCGATCTATTTCGTCGTTTTCACATCTGAAGTAAGTTCGTATGTGATAAATTTCATTATATGTAACAGTCCGATTTATACCCTAGTCGGACCAATAGTTTTAGGACCACAAATTTGAGTCAGTAAAATATTTTAATATTATTTTCTGTGACTATGATATGTGATTAAGCATGTGCTAAAGTTTCGTAAGTTAATTTGTCTGTCTATGTGCTTAATTTTAGAAAAGGATTAAATTGCATTAAATACAAAACTAGCATGATATTTGTAAAAGTGCTTATTTGATTGTGACTTTTAAATGTGAAGGCCATATGAGGCAATTAAACCATTTCTAAGTTAGTGGGTGGTTAATAGTCAAAAATGACCTTGAACTATATGTTATGATATGTTTATTAAAAGGGTTAAATTAGTAAATTGATTAATAAAGGCTATTAAACAAAAATCAAGGCTAAATGCTATCATCTTTGTGCTCTTACCACCGAAAATCAAAGAAAGAAAAAGAAGAAAACTTGATAGGGCATTCGGTCATTGTATTGCAAAATTAAGGTATGTTTTGACTTTAGATTTTGATGATTTTTATGTTTTTGAGATTGTTGCTTAGTCTACTATCAAACCCATGTTGTAATTTGAAGAATTGATGTTGTTCATGAAATATACCATTGATGAATTAGTGAGTTTTGTGAAGAGTTTAGACAATGAATGAAAGATATATGTTTAATGAACATGTTTTGTTCTTGAAATTTTGATGAATTTAGCTAATTAGGGCTAAATTGAAAAGATAGTAAACTGGGGACTAAATTATGAATTTGATGAAATGTTTGGACTTTTATGTGATATGTAGGTATTAGGCTAAGCATGGTTAAATGAAGATTTGGTATATTTGATGTTTTGAGAAAAATGGACTAAATTGATAAATTATGCAAATGTGAGGGTTAAGTAGCAAATAGCCCTAAAAGTGTGTTCTTAGATTGAATTGAATGAATTAGTGAATAACAGGGTTAAATTTGAATATGTATAGATCAAGAACCGAAGAAATCAGACTTAGATCACGGGAAATCGAAAGTAACCAAGTAGCCGTTTCTGTTTCAGTTAAATCAAATCCGAGGTAAGTCATTATGCAAATAAATGTATTTGTATTGAATTGTGCATATTCATATGACTATTGATAATAGTGAATGCTTACGAGATGCTATGTATATGAATCCCAAGATAAGATAGATATAGTGACAATGTTTGAGAAGTCCCGTACGAACCTAAGAATATATATAGGATTAGCTATGTCATGACATAGGTGTCAGTTTTGAGATATCATGTAAGACCACTGATAAACCGTAAAAGTAACATATTTTAGACCCACACTTAGTATGCTTTTGGATGATTTAGCCCTTAATTTATGTAAAAAGGTGCTTTTAATCCTTTCTTTTCATGTCTATACTCAAGAAAGCACCCGAGAATGAAAAGAACAAGAAACGGGCTTAAAACGGGCTAATTTGCGCCAAAGAGGAAATCGACAGGGCCTGGACATCAAGCCACATGGCCGTGCATCGTCAAAATACTTCACACGGCCTGACCCCCGATTTACATGGCCGTGCCTCAAACAATAGAATCGAAAGACGGCCTAACCATGATTTACACGGGCGTGTGCCTTGGCCATGCCTCTGTCGCGGGAGAGAGCAATTTCACTTGAATTTGGATACTTTGAGGCAAAGAAACACTTTCCAAAACTTATTCAAACACCGAGTAGGAACTATATTCGAATTATGACACTTAGGGACCAAGTGAAGCATTCTAAAAGTCTATATAAACATCCTAAGTGCATCAGGCAGGAGGCGTTGGGCGTGGAGCTAGGCCAAAGAGTCGAAGCTAGAGCAGTTCAATTCAAGGAATTACTCGAAGATAGCCAGTTGATCCATCTCAAGGAGCCGAATTCTACTCAAGACGGCGGATTTCTCCTTCAATTCCTTCAGGGGGTTTTAGGGATTTCTTATATTTTATTTTATCTTTTCTCTTGAGATGTTTTCTTTATTCATTATGATCTAAACCCTTCAGATACCTGAAGGTGATGAAACCTAGATGAATCTTGTTATTGTTTTTGAATTATATGTGTAATAGCCAATTTTGACCCAACAAAAAAAAACACAAATTAAAACCCAATAATAACAGTCCATCAAGGGCCCAATTACAAAAATAGACCAACCCAAATTTACTAAACCCTAGCCCAATCTATACCAGCCCACTTCAAATAAAAATAGCAGCAGCCACCACCTTTTAGCCTTAAGATCAGCTACCGACCTTTCACCTTCCCCACTCCTCTGCCACGCACGCCACCAGCAGCTCACGCCTCCACCTGCTCCTCCACGCGTGTCTAAGACTTGCAAAGCAAGAAGAACATGCAAAAGAGACCAACAAGCAGAAAACAAAATAGAAACGATAAAAAATAGGAAGTAGAAAGTTGCTTATTCAGTTATAAAACCGAAGCAAAACCATTGTATTTTTTTACGAACTACAAAATATTAGAAATCAAATGCAAAAAATTAAAAGGTTGATTTCCTTTTATTTCCATCATTATCTACTATCACTTTTTTAATTCAAATCTTTATAAACAAAAACCAAAAAGGGAAAGGGGCTTATCGAAACCTTAACGGCCATGGTGTCGGAAGGCTCCCTCTCCGTTGTCGAGCTTGGCTGGAAAAAGGGGTGTCGAAGGCCCTCTCTCCTTTTGTTTTCGGGTGCCAAAAGTCGGGGCTTCAAAAGGGTTTTTGAAAGGGCTAAAAGGGCCCGGTCTGGGACATCGCCGGCCACCGATTCGGTGGTGGTGTGGTCGTCCGACGGACAACAGATAAACGTGCCGAAAGAACCCACTAGCCGAAGAGAGGGAGAGTAAGTTTTTTTTGGAATGGCTGCTGTGTTCTAAAACTTTTAGCATCAAAATGTGTTTAAAAAAATTTGGGTCTTTTAACATTGAATGAAACGGCGTCGTTTGCCCTAAGGGAATCTGCGCATATCCCTTAAAAGGGATAATTGCACGCTTGGTCCCCCCTTCTTGCGGTGAAGTTCAATCGGATCCCATTTTGCTTTTTTTGTCTTTTTAAATTTTTTCCCAAATATTTTACTTCATTTTCAATTTGATCCGCTACCAGCTATCCAAAACTTTGCGCATCGTGGTGGGTTATTTACCCGCTTGGTCCCTACAAGTCTGCTGCGTGGCATTGTGGTTCTGTAGCTTTTGTAATTTATTGCGCTTTGATCCTCACTTTTTTTCTCGATTTCAATTTAATTTCCAACCTGTTTAAAATGTTTATATATTTATTTTCTTGAAATTGTATTATTATTATTATTTATTTTGAGTTTTTATATATTATTTATTTTAATTTTTGACACCATTTTAAAATCATTTCATATATTACTTACTTTTTTTTTATTATGTATTCTTGACTTAGAATCATTTTGTTAATTATTTTAAATTGTTTTATGTGTTTTTTCTTTTAAAATTATTTAATTCATTGCCCTTTGACTATTAATATTAGTATTTAAATAGTGTAAATTATGTGATTATCATCCTTATATGTATTGTAATTTGCTCACTCATATTTTCATATAATTGTTGTTCATTCGTGTATTATCTTATTCATGCATTATTGCCCCTTAACCATTATTGTTTTCATATTATGCCATCACATTACGCATTAAATCCCAATGTATTTATTCGATACGAGTTGTCATCTTACTTCAAACAAACAATGCATGTTATTTAAATATTACACCCGCCATTATTTTAAAAGAACTTTTTTCAAAATAAGGAAATATTTCACGTTTTGGAAATTCGAGAAAATTGTGCCCTATCTTACTGGGTTTCGATTTTTCTCGTTTAGCCTAAATAACAGAATATCCTTTCAAAACAAAAATACAAGTTTAAAATAAAAAACTTATTCTAAAGAGTAAAAAGTGTCGTGCCTTAACTTATTGGGTGTGACATCTCGTTACCTCGAGATAAGAATTGCTAAAAATGAAAATATTCCATATTTAGAAATTTGAGAGACCGTGCCCTAACTTATTGGGTTTCGATTTTACTCGTTTAATCTAAATAACCGAGTATTCTTTTAAAATTAAAATACACGTGCTTTTAAATAAAAGGTGGGTTTATTCTCGAGGATTCGGGGTGTTATGTCCTAACTTACTGGATGTGGCATTTTGTCACTTCGAGATGAGATGGTATTTAATGATTATTCCAACTCATTCAAATGTTTTAAAATCAACATTAATAACAAATGATCTTATTTTTAAATTCGTTCTCAGTTTTCAATTTTCAACAATAAGACAATAATTGATCGATTTGGTACCAATTTTGGGCGTGATGAGGGTGCTAACCCTTCCTCGCACGTAACCGACTCCCGAACCCATTTTCTCAAATTTCGTAGACCAAAAAAATACTATTTTAGTAAACCAAAATATTTTATTAAAACAAAGGTGATCCGATCACACCAAATAAAGATCGGTGGCGACTCCCGTTTATTTCTCGTTTTTATTTTCAAAACCCAAGTCGATTCTCGTTTTCAAAAAAAATGATTACGATAATATGATAAATGCTTAGTTTGTTCTTAATTGTTCATGGTTAATCCAAATCTAATGTGCTTAGGTGGAGGAGGAATAGACCCCGCTTAAGAGTAGATCTAGCATAATTAAGCGCAGTTGATCGCACGCCTAAAGATAGGGTGACGAGATTTTGCCAGATTAAGGTGAAATCTAATATGGGAGTCCATAGATCAATTTACTGCTATTCTAGAGGGTTATTATAAGAGAACAAGAGTTCTACTAATTAACCTAGGGTTAGACATTATTTACCTCGAGAGAGGGTTTAATATACATTAGGGAGTCTTACGGATCAAACTAAGTGAATAAATCATATGGTTCGGTGTTAAATAACAAGTGAAGTCTAGGTGGATTCTTCCTGAGGGTGTCTTCATGATCAACTGAGTTTTTCATCAAGTTATTTCCCAATTCGTTCTATTTATCTTTGTGTCTTTAGCTTAGTAGTCGTTAAATTAGATCAACCAATCACTCCATATTTTAGGCTAAATAATAAAAAGAAAGTAAGTATTAGTACTTTTAGTTCCTTTGGGTTCGACAATCCGGTCTTGCGTAAGCTATACTACTGTTCGATAGGTACACTTGCCTATAATCGTTGTCAGAGTTAGTTTCCAGTGTTCGATCATTCTCTTTATAAATTTTAAAACTCGACAAAATAACGATCAAGTTTTTGGCACCGTTGCCAGGGGACTAAAATATTAAGAAACTTTATTTTTATTTTAAATTTCGTAATTTATTTTACTTACTAAATTTTCTTTCTTTCTTTTCTAGTAGGTACCTCTAGTTTATGACTAGAAGGAACCCGAGAGGATCACTAGTATACGATAGTGATATCAAAGCTACTGCACATGGGAATCGCAAAGATATCAGACGAGCCATAAATTACACAGAGGAAGATCAAGAAGACAGGTCCAATCCTACTGAATGGATGGACGAGAATAACCCACTAGCACCTGATGTACGAGAAAAAAAATGCTCCACGCACAATGTTTGGTTATGCTAAACCGCATTTGACAGGAGCGGAATCGTGTATTGTTAGGCCTACTATAGCCGCTAATAATTATGAATTAAAGCCTAACACAATACAAATGATTCAACAATTTGTTCAATTTGATGGTTTGTAGGACGAAGATCTAAACACTCATTTAGCTAATTTCTTAGAATTCTTTGATACCTTCAAAATAAATGGCATTTCTGATGATGCCATACGTCTTCGACTATTTCCTTTTATTAAGGAAAAAGCCAAACAGTGGTTAAACTCATTACCACGAGGGTCAATCATTACATGAGAGCAAATGACCAAAAAATTTTTATTAAAATATTTTCTACCAGCCAAAACGGCAAAATTACGAAATGATATCTCTTCTTTTGTGCAGATGGATTTAGAAAAATTATACGATGCATGGGAGAGGTACAAGGATCTCTTGAGGAGGTGTCCACACCATGGTCTACCCTTGTCGCTACAAGTCCAAACTTTTTATAACGGTGTAAACCCCTCAACGAGGCAACTAATCGAATCAGCAGTCGGTGGAACCCTGAACAACAACTCCTGAAGCAGCCTACGAGTTCATTGAAGAGATGTCACTGAATAACTATCAGTGGAAAGTTACAAGGACAAAACTACAAAATTAGCTGGAGCTTACAACCTCAATCCAGTGACCATGCTATCAACACAGGTAGAGATAATGAATAAAAATCTTGATAGTTTGTGTTCTTTGTAGGTACATCCAGTCATGCAGTGCAGCAACACCAGTGGAACTATGGCAAATCCTGAGTACCCGCCCTACCAACCGGACGCAGAGAGCAAACAGATGAACTATATAGGTAATAATTTCTGATCTAATAATAATCCTTATAGTAACAACTATAATCCAAGTTGGAGGAACCACCCAAATTTTTCATGGGGAGGCCAAGGAATTCAAGGAGATCAAAGACAACAACCTCCTCCAAATTTCCAAAATCAGCGATACCTGCAAGAGAAGAAGCCAAACCTCGAAGAGATGCTGACAAAATTCATGGCAAACACAGAAAATCACTTCCAAGAAACTGAGAAAATAATTAAAAGCAACGAGAGCCAAATCGGGGACCTTACTAAGTCAGTCAAGGCAGCCACTAATGCAGTCGAACAACTGGCAAAGCTAATGTCAGAACGATCGCAAGGATGGCTACCAAGTAACACTGAGATTAACCTGAAAGAATAAATCCAAGCCATCACAGCTGATGACAATAAAAGAGAAGATGAATCCAGTTCAGTACAAGAAAATGAGGGAGACAAAGGTAAAATAGAGATAACACAAGAAAAGCCAAAACCGATAATCAAGGAGTACCAACCTCACATACCTTATCCTGAAGCAATGAAAAGAGATGATTCAGAGGAACAGTTTGGTAAGTTTCTTAAACCCTTAAAGAAATTACATATTAACTTACCTCTTCTTGAAGCTCTTTTTTAGATGCCAGACTTGAGGAAATTTTTAAGACTCTTGACTAACAAACGCAAATTAGACGAAGAGCACCACGTGGAATTGAATATAGTATGCTCAGCAATGTTACAGAATCGACTACCACAAAAGCTAAAAGATCCAGGGAGTTTTACAATTCCATGTTTAATTGGTAGTCTAACTATTGACAATGCGTTAGCTGATTTAGGGGCAAGCATAAATGTCATGCTGTATACATTATTTAAATGAATAGGTCTAGGGAAGCCCAAACAAACTAGGATGAGTATACAATTAGCTGATAAAACTATTAGAATTCCTAGGGGCATTATTGAAGATGTTCTTGTCAAAATCGATAAATTTGTTTTCCCAGTAGATTTTGTTGTCTTAAATATGGATGAGGATAGTACAATCCCCTTAATTTTGGGAAGACCCTTCTTAGCAACTGCCAAGACTAAAATTGATGTTGCCACAGGAGAACTCATACTTTATGTAGGTGACAAATCAATCAGTCTTCAAGCTCTTGACTCGGCCAGGACAACAACCGATGAAGGTAAGAAAGATAATTCAGTCGATAATCAATTTGTACAAACTTCATCGCAAGAAAAACCACATGAAGACAAACCTGAGCCAACCCATAGAACCCAAACCGACAAATAGAAGGATGAAAACCTTAAGGTCAACAGACTAGAAGAACAGAAGACACACGTCAAAGGAAAACCACACGAAGTAGAACTGAAGGAGCATCTAGAAGAGCTCGTAGGAACATCCAATCATTATAAAATAGGAGACCATGTACTATTAGACAAAGCAGATCTGCACATCATCGCAACAGACCTGAAGCCAAAGGGAGAAATCCTTCTTAAGGTGCACAATATCCTCCCATATGAACAGTACCCAACATTCGACACCTCTAAGGTAAAAGCTTCTTGACTTGAACTTTGTCAAGAAAAGAAAACTATAAGCATGAGGGAAGATGTTCAAACCTTTAAACCTCCCTGGTCTTTTTCAAATGTCAAGAAAAGTCTAGCTTAAGACTTTAAACGAGTGCTTCTCGAGAGGCAACTCGAACACTAAATTTTTATTTTGTGGTTTTTGTTTTTTTGTTTTTATTTTTTATTTTAGAATTTCAATAAATTAAAAGTGTAGATTCCCAGACCACATAGACTAGCACACGGCCATGGCCGTGACCGTCTGGGTACTCCGAATCATCGTACTTACATAGCAGAGATGGTATAAATCCTACCTCAACCAACTTTTGAAAGTCACGGGCCTACCTACCCCACCATGGCCGTGCGTGGTGGCCGTGGGCTAACACTGCCATTTCAGGAATGGGCGTGGCATGCCAACACACCTATGCACGGCCGTGTGCCATGACTGTGTGAAGCTACTAACTTACCAAACATGGGAAAAACACGCCCATGCTACCCAACCGTTCCAACACACTGCCTTTTCAGGAACGGGTGTGGCATCTGAGAAATGGGCGTGGGTGAACCAACACACCTAGACACACGACCGTGTGATGCGATCACGTAATTCAACACACCCTCGGTCCACGGGCGTGGGAACGTGCCAGATTGGAAATCCTATTTAAACCCCACAGCCCTTCTCCTTTTCCCCTCATTCTTTCTTCCTTTTTTTCTTTCTTAGAAAGGTGTCTAGACCCTTGAGCTACACTAGAATTATGCCGAAGAAGTGTGAGAAGGCAAGCATTGTCTCCTCAAAGGAGACCCTACACATAAGTTCATGCTGGCCGCTTCATCCAAACACCAAGCCAAAGGTATTTAAGACCATTTTAGTTTTATTTTTCTTTTCTTTTTTGCTTCAATTTCCTTCCCTTTGACTCTTTTATGCTTAATCTAGCTTATTTTGTTTTAGTTTCTTTATTTTAGGTTCTAAAGGCCACTTGGGAATCACGAACCAAAGCCTTAGAGGTCACACCCACCTCGTGAACCATCCAATAATAAGGACTCCTTAGTCCATTAGTCTTTTCTTTTAATTTCAGTTTTCTTCTTAATCTCCTTCTTGTTATTTTTTTTTGTCTTTAATTATGTTATTAGTATAGTATTAATGTTTCTTTAGAATTACTGGCTATATCTTTGAAGGCTACCCAATTTCTTCACCTAGCAAAGAGCGCATCGGCAGCCACCTCACCAGGCCCATAAAAATGCCACCACCACCTCCTCCAACTTATCTTCCACCACGACCTCGGCTAACTCCCGGAGTCATCCAAAATTTAGGAAGTGTCACTTCTCCCTTTCTCTTTTGATTTCACTATTGTATGATTATTTATCTATCTTTGTACAATGAGGGCAATGTACATCTTAAGTGTGGGGGGATTAAGTGCCTAACTTTTTGCATGATTCTGAAAATCCTGAATTTAATCTTGTTTTTAAGTATTTTTCTCATTTTATTAATTAGGATGAAGTTTCTAATGATTTATGATTTTTATTGATATGTTTTGGATTAAGTCATTGATAATTGTGCATTGATGATTTAAACTTTAAGATATTAGAGAATCTAGCATGATAATTCTATTTTTCAAGAATAAAAAATTTTCTAGGTTGTTGAACTGAATTTGAATATTACCTTAAAGTTTGAAATTTATAGGATTGATGTCAAATACCCATAATTTTGTGAGATTTTGAGCCTTATAGAGCATATATTCTTTTTCATATTCACCTTATTGATTATGAGTGTGTCAACTTTGAACTGTTATTCTAGAACTTGCCTCGATTATACATGTTGAGACCACATCTATGGTTTGATATACTAAGATGATAAAGCCACCTAGGCTTTAACCCATTCACACCACTAAAATCCTACCCACATAATTAACCCTTAGTAAACCCTTTTTAATCCTAACAACCCTTTTTATTAATTTACCCGCTAATATTAACCAAAAAGCACTTTGAATTTGTTATCATTCTTTTGACTACCCTTCTATCGAGAATTGATTTGATCAGTTACCTAATTAGTTTATTTCAGTTGATAAGGTCTTTCTTTATTATGTATTTGCTTTAGTTTCTTCTAAAAAAAATCAAAAAATTGAAGTATATTCAGGATTTGTAGTATAAAAAGTGAGCTTGTGCATTTAAATTTCAAATATCAATGAAAAAGCTCGTATTACTATTAGTTTAAAGTTTCAATTGATGTAATCATTTATTTTCTTGTTCATTGTTTTTAGTTAGGTAATTTGTCAATTCGATCTCAATTTTAACCTTCTAATTCATCCTTTATCCACACCTTTTAACCTAAGCCCCGTTACAACCCTGATTAAAGACCTTTTGATTTGTGTATCATCTCATACCACAGTGGTAGAGATTTGATTTTCAGGCAAGCCTATGGGATTAACATTTCAGGTTCGACTGTGGAGTGCTTAATTATGAACCTTAAACACTTTGAGTGATTTGAGTGAATCTTTAGTGAGGATGTCAATCCTTGTCGGTTTCGAATCAAAGGTAATTATTTAGATAAGGATAGACACATATGTTTTTCGTGCTACAAATATACGACTTAGAATTTTTTGAATCTTTATGAGTCTTTAAGTTAAATTATCCATGTATAAATTATCTATGAATTATGATGAGGCATTATTGATAGGGATTATGAAATATGGAAAGTTCGTTTTAATTGTAAGTTGAGAATTTTGCTTGAGGACAAGTAAAAGCTTAAGTGTGGGGGTATTTGATAAATCGTAAAAGTAACATGTTTTAGACCCATATTTAGTATGCTTTTGGATGATTTAGCCCTTAATTTATGTAAAAAAGGTGCTTTTAATACTTTCTTTTACCGAGAATGAAAAGAACAAGAAATAAGCTTAAAACGGGCCAATTTGGGCCAAAAAGGAAATCGACACGGCCTGGACATCAATCCACAAGGTCGTGCATCGTCAAAATACTTCACACAGCCTGACTCTTGATTTACACTACCGTGCCTCGAACAATAGAATCAAAACACGGCCCAACCACGATTTACATAGGCGTGTGCCCTGGCCATGTCTTTGCCACGGGAGAGAGCAATTTCACTCAGATTTGGATACTTTGAGGCAAAGAAACACTTTCCAAAACTTATTCAAACACCGAGTAGGAACTATACTCGAATTGGGACACTTAAGGACTAAGTAAAGCATTCTAAAAGTCTATATAAACATCTTAAGTGCATCAGGCGGGAGGCATTAGGCGTGGAGCTAGGCCAAGGAGCTGAAGTTAGAGCAGTTCAATTCAGGGAATTACTCGAAGATAGCCAGTTGATCCATCTCAAGGAGCCGGAATTCTACTCAAGACGGCGGATTTCTCCTTCAATTCCTTCAGGGGGTTTTAGGGATTTCTAATGTTTTGTTTTATCTTTTCTCTTGAGATGTTTTCTTTATTCATTATGAACTAAACCCTTCAAATGCTTGAAGGGGATGAAACCTAGATGAATCTTGTTATTATTTTCTGAATTATATGATAAAAGCTTAGTTTGTTCTTGATTGTGCATGCTTAATCCAAATCTAATGTGCTTAGGTGGAGGAGGAATTGACCCGCTTAAGATTAGATCTAACATAATTAAGCGGAGTTGATCACACGCCTAGAGATAGGGTGACGAGATTTTGTCAAATTAGGGTGAAACCTGACATAAGAGTCCATAGATCGATTTACTGCTATTCTAGGGGGTTATTATAAGAGAATAAGAGTTCCACTAATTAACCTAGGGTTAGACGTTATTCGCCTTAAGAGAGGGTTTAATATACATTAGGGAGTCTTACGGATCAAACTAAGTGAATAAATCATATGGTTCAGTGTTAAATAACAAGTGAAGTCTAGGTGGATTCTTCCTGAGGGTATCATCGTGATCAACTGAGTTTTTCATCAACTTATTTCCCAATTCGTTCTTTTTATCATTGTGTCTTTAGCTTAGTAGTCGTTAAATTAGATTAACCAATCACTCCATATTTTAGGCTAAATAATAAAAAGAAAGTATTAGTATTTTTAGTTCCTTTGGGTTCGACAATCCGGTCTTGCCTAAGCTATACTATTGTTTGATAGGTACACTTGCCTATAATCATTGTCAGAGTTAGTTTCCAGGTTCGATCATTCTCTTTATAAATTTTAAAACTCGACAAAACAACAATCAACCACATTTGGGATGTCGGCGTTGATTGGAGATTCATGTAAGACCACATTTGGGACGTTGGCATCGATACGAGATTTACGTGTAAAACCATGTTTGGGACATTGGCTTTGTGTTGATTCGTGTAAGGCCCTATCTGGGACAATGGCATCGATATCTGAGTGCATGTAAGACCTTGTCTCAAGACGTTGGCATTGTACGACTATTCCGAGTTTTCTGAGTATCCTATTAGTTTCCTAACGGTTTAAAAGGTAAGTCTGTGATACGAATGGGTATGTGAATTGTAAATCCATTTCAGGTATGTTGATTTATACACTAAGTGTGTATACAAGGTAAGTATCTATATGATCTTACTATGATAATTATGTATATTGGAATAATAATATGATATGTGAAAGTATGCATGAAAGAGCTATGTATATATAAGATTTTTTAATTGATGCTTGAGGCAAAAATATGGCCAAGTCCATGAACTAAAGCATACATGTGAGAAATTTGCTATGAAGATTAATTGTGCCAATATACTTTTCATGTTAAGTTTATTTGGATATGACTTACTAAGCTTTTGGAAAGCTTACTCTGTGTGTGTTTTCTCTGTTTTATAGATCGTCAAAGCTATTGAAGGCTCGGGGACCATCGAGGATCGTCACTATACTACTTAACTTGTTTTGGTACATTTTGGAAATGTATATAGCTAGATATGGCATGTATAGGATAGATATTTGTATATGAATATGAAGTGAACTTAGCCATGTGATTTGGCTAGTTATGTGTTAGCAATATGCAATATTGAATATGATATGTGACGTATGTTTTGGTATAGTTTGATAGTTTATGAAGTGGTCAAGTTTAAGGTAAGTAAATGAATGTATTATGCTTGTGTTTATATGAGATTTAGTCTTGTAAATTCAGTATGAATGGAATTGGATTTGAATGTAGAGATTGTATGGTTATTTTAATATGTTTTTTATTGTTATTTGTGCATAAGTTGAATTGATAATTGGCTTGTAGTTATGACCCTAGGTGTATGGCAATTTGGCCTTGCAAATGGCCTATTTTGTCACACGTGTAATATCCCGAGTTAAGGGCTATTTTATTTTGGCTTTGCTGCATGTGCTTGATGTGTTATGTTGTTATTTCGATGTTGTTGGGGAGTAGTTATAAGCTAGGTGTAAGCTCGAGTGGTAGGACAAAATTTTTGTTTTTGGGCTTTATGAGATAGAAATTTGAAGGAGCTGGGTCTTAAGTATTTTATTTGGTGTTCTTGAGCACAAGTGAAGAGCTAGCAAAGTGGCAAAGTGTGCGCCACTTAGAGCTTGTGTGTGTGGCATCAAGTGTAAGGGAGGATGTCCTGGGTTCAAGCTGCGAAAATCCCATATTTTTGTTCCATTTTGACGGCTTAAGGAGGAGGAGTTGTTGGTAGTTCAAACTCTACCATGGACTATGTCAACTTATTCAAACAATGGGTGGAGAGTGAAAGTAGGAGGGAGACTAGTTCAACAAGTTTGAATTGGTGGCTTGGGAGTGTTTGGGGGAAATTTGGCCAGTTGTTGGAGAGGTTTGGGGGAGTGGCCGGTTGGTAAGTGTTGTGAGAGAGTGGGAGTGCCGAAAACTCCTTCTTCATTTTGTGTTTCGGTCAAAAAGTTTTTTGGGAAGCAAATTCGCTCTTTGGTTAAAGCAAGCCGAAACCTCAAGTGCCTTTTTTCTTTTTTCCAATTTGTTCTCCTTAAACCGGAAGTCCAAGTATCTTCTAGCCAAAAATTGCTTTGCATCTTTTTACTTAGTGTGTATGTGGCCGAATATTGTTCTCATTTCCACTTGCATCTTGTGTAAACCGAAACCTCAAGCACCTTCACTTGCCGAAACTACAACACTTTCTTCTCCACATTTTTTTTCTCTTTTCTCATTTGAAAACCTTGGTAGCCGAATGTTCATCTCTCTCTCCCTTTCTCTTCCAATTGTTGAAGCCAAAACTAGTTTCTTTTCTCTCCCTTCTTGACCGTAACACATCTTTCCAAAAACCTTATCCTCCATCTCTTTTTCTTTAAACCGAAAGTACCCTTCTATTCATCCTTTTATCTTCTTCTTTTCTTCTCCAAACCCTTTAGCCGTTTGTTCACAATCGTTTTCTTTCATTGCTCTTAGGCCGAACCTCCTTTCCCATTTTAATTAAGGGTGTTGGACGAACCTTGTCTCACCTGGTAGTTTCTTTATTGCCATATATCAAAGGAGGAGTGTGACCTTGTTGGAGTCTTGTTCAATCGGTCTAACAAGAAGGTAAGTGTTGGCCGAATGGCCATTTCTCCTCTTTCTTGTACTTTGCCGATTTTTAGTGAGTTTTAGGGCAGATTTCAGTATCTGTTAAAAGGAGTTAACATTTGGTTTGGTAATCATTTTTCGTATAGGGCCTTTGGAGTTCAAAATCAAGCAAGGAGAGCCTTCTTACTCTGTTAAGCAATCGGTAAGTAGTGGTAAAAGGTTGCTTTAATGGTTTATTTAGAGTTGTTAAGACAAAGATTGATGAGACTAATGGTTTGTGTTTTAGAGGGGAGGCCGATTATCAGAAGGAACCAGTGTTGGTTCGGGTTTGGTTGGAAACCGAACCATTTGCAAAGGTAAGGCTTAACGCAACCCCTTTGGTTTATCTATTTTAGCCGAATGATTTAAGTGATTAACCCATGGTTGGCCGATTGTTTTAGGAGCAAGAGGATTGAGGGTTTCAGATCGGGTTCTTTGAGATTAAGACTTGCGATATATCAGGTGTGTAAGCTAACACACTGATTTCTTAGTAATAAGTTAATAACCTGTGTTGTAACAAGTGAAACAGTGATGATTGTCTTGATACCCGATAGGGTATGATCACGGATTCGGGTAAGTCCGTAGCTTTGTGAGTTCTATTGTTGATACATCTAATATTATGATCCATGATATGTGTGCTATAAGATGCAATATTGGACATGTTGGCATGAATTACATGATTTGCATATTGTACATGAGTCAGTATGACATGTATGGGTAATATGAGAGGAGGGGGAGTATGATATCCGTGTCTTTGGGACACTGTGTCTTTGGGACACCAGAGGTTTGGCACCTCCAGTGGTTTGGTACCACAAATGATATTTTGTGACTTTGGGTCACCAGAGGTTTGGCACCTCGCCTTGTCCCAAATGGCTTAGTACCATGGTGGGTTGGCCCCACAAATTGATTATACGGATTGGCGCCGGTGATTTGGTATCACACGATGGGTTGGCCCCATCATCGGATTTGTGATTGCGGTCACCAGTGATTTGGTATCACTTGTGTCTTTGGGACACCGAGGTTTGGCACCTCATTGCGACTCGTCCCTGTGGTTTGACACCATCGTGGGTTGGCCCCACTTATGAGATACGGGGATTGTCGCTAGTGATTTGGTATCACACGATGGGTTGGCCCCATCATTGGATTATTCGTGACTTCGGGTCACCAGTGGTTTGGCACCACATTATGGATATCGTGACTTTGGGTCACCAGTGGTTTGGCACCACCAGTGGTTTGGTACCACACGGGGTAGAGAAGGTGTAACGGATGGTTAGGAACGGGTGCATTAATTGTATTGCTTTGCTATGATGTGTGTTAGCATGTTGTATTATCGGGAGGGGGATTTACACACTGAGTCTTGCGACTCACTCTCTCCTTTGACATTTCAGGTGACACTTAGACGTGGACATGGAGCCGGGATGGACTCGAGGTGCTCATGCCATGCTTAAATAAGGATTTGCTCAGACTTTTATAGAATTTGATACTTAAGCTTATTTATTTCTATTGGGTTTTATTTTGGTTTGTAAATGGCCTTTAAAATTATGTTTTGCTATGTTTATGCTTAAAGTAGATTTTTAATATGCCTTAACAAGTTAATTGGGTTAAAATTTGCTAAAACTTGGAAGGACAACAAATTTCAAAACTACAAATCGAGATGTTTTAAGCTGTACCATCGGGTATCACACTATGATTTGTGAACTCAAATGTTTTCTAACTTAAACACGATTTTCTACTAAGTCAAAACGTTTTAGTAATAATAAGAAACAACTTAAAACTTCTAAATGAGATAAACTTGTTTTACCTACACATCTGATTAAGTTTTCAAAATTTCTAGGTTTTCAAATACATCATCAGATTTTAATCAAGCCTACTCGAGTTTTTCTTCAAATACACAATTTCGCGAAGTGATTTCATCAAACATCTAAACTTAAACCTATTTTCTCAGAATCCTTTTTCCCTGTAACATACCAGATTCGGTCGTGGTGTGTTGATCGGGTTTGGGGTGTTACAACACGATTGTGGGACATAGGCATGCCTAGTTACCGTGGGGCTAACTCAGTAGCTAGTTAAGAGCACACGGCCTTGGCACACGGATGTGCCTGGTAGCCATGTGGTTTCATTAGAATCGACCACAACCAAAGTACAAGGGCATGCTTTGTGGTTGTGGAGCCAAGTCAGGATTGACCATGGCTAAGGTACACGGGCGTGCTTAGTGGCCGTGGTGTAAAGTCAGGTTCAACCACGAGGAAGACAAATGGGTGTGTCTAGCAGCCGTGGGAAGCACACCGCCTGCCCACAGGTGTGTAACCCCTGAAACTTTGAAAAGTTTTAAATTTCTGATAATTTCTATATGTGTTCCGGTTTAGTCCCAACACTGCTTCAAAACATGTTTTAGGTCTCGATGACCACCAGAAAGAAGGGACGTTATGTAACACCCCAACCCGGCCCATACGTCATTACCGGATCTGGTATGCCACAATTTGAAACTTGAAAACTTAGCTCTGTAGGGTTTTGAAAATCTTAGTTTATTATGGCCGTTTAATCAAATAATTGTGAAATTTGTGAAACAACTTTAAGCATTTGCGTTGATTGTGTTTGAAAAGCCCATTTATCATTTCATTTTATAATTAAGACTTTGAAAGAGAAAAACATAAGTTTATAAAGACTTAACATAAAAAAAAATAAATCAAAAACCTAAGTTATAGAATCCTTATTACAAAAATATTCCCAAAAATTATAGGTCAAATGAAAATCCGTCAATAGTCTATGTAGATAACAATATTGATGGCCCATCGAGTCCGCTTCACACAGCTTCTCTTTCTGGCTTTTAGCCCATAACATACATTTAATACAACAAAACTTATGTGTTAAGAATCTACACACATGATTACGGTTAAGACGGCACTCTCTATGTCGACACTATCAGAAGCTTTATACGATCGCTATCCGCCTAAGAGATCTGTTCGAAGTCGGTCCACAACCCGGTGGCCAATCTCAAACAGTAGACACCGCTCGTTTCTTAAACTTAGGGATTAGGTTTTTAGATCTATTGCCTCCATTTGATTCCATCAAAAGGATCGACATTTGGTTAAGATTGGATTTTGATATCTAATCTAACAAGAATCTAAAGAGAATCTCTTACCTTGAAATTCCCAAATAGTGATATGAGATTCAGGGACTAGTGTTTCCGGCTTTTAGATCTAAGAGATCTACTTCAATTCCCGCCGTCGCCCAAAATAAGAACATGAAAAGAGTGGAAACGTTAGACTGAACCTTAATAGCCACCTGGCTTTGATTCTCAAAAATCGAAAGAGAAATGAATAGATCTGAGGAAATTAGTTCTTACCTTCACAGGGAAATCGACAACTCCAAGAAGATCTCAATTTTATGGAGAAATCGGCACAAGAGGAAAAGAATGGAAAAAGAAAGTGAATTGAGAGGTTTCGGCTTTTGAAGAAATCAAAAGAAAATAAATTGCAGAGAATGATTGAGAGTTTTGGCATAGAGAATGAGGAAAAGAATAGGGTTCAAATGTCGAAATTGAAGAGATACCACCCCTATTTATAGAGAATTTCAGTACTTACTTATCAAAACCCGAAAGTGCCCTTCCTGATAACTAACAATTAATCAAATAGTAGGGGCAATTTTAGCACCCCTTTGCTATAAAGGAACCAATTTCTTTCTCCTTCTAGGAGATAGAATTTTGTCCAACACTGAACTTAGCAGATAGCTCCTATCTTTTCTCCTTTATCTTAATCTATTCATACCTTTAGAAGAGGCCTAAATAACACCACCTCTCCCTTCTATTATTAGCATAATATCCATATTATCCCAATCATTAAATCCCTCCTAAAATTAAGCCTCATTATCACCCCCTCCTTGCTCCTTTTAAGTGCCGAAAATGGCCCAAAGACATGGGCTCCTTGTGGCCAGAACTTGGGCCTCACCCCTACTATTGGCGCCACCCTATAACTCCTCTGCAACACCACATACTACTGGGCCACAAGCCGATTTTGCAACCTAAAGCACCGATACCATCTTTTAAAACCTATGGTACCCAAATAGGAATTTTAACCAAGGCTTTGGCCCAATTGTGGGCCCAATTTAAACCCTAAACACTCAAATTAACACATTAAACATATCCACCCACTAAACGCAGAGGCCCAATAATTCAGGATGTTACAGTTCTACCCCCTAAAGAAAAAGTTTGGCCTCGAAATTACCTGATCAGAAAAGATGAGGATACTACTTCCGCATTGCTTCCTCTGGTTCCCAAGTAGCCTCTTCAGAATCATGATTCTGCCATAGAACTTTAACCAATGGTACCCTCTTCCTACGCAACACCTTCACATCATGATCCAAGATCTCCATCGGTTCCTCTTCAAAGGATAGATCAAGTCTTACTTCGATTTCCTTCTACTGACACCACATGGGACGGATCCGACCGATAACGTCTTAACATAGAGATGTGAAATACATCATGGATCTGATTCAACTTAGCAGGTAGCTCAAGCTGATAGGCTATTGGTCCCACTCGTTTCAACACCCAATAAGGTTCGATGAATCTAGGACTTAATTTACCTTTCCATCCAAATCGTAGCACCTTTTCCACGGCGACACCTTTAGAAATACCTTGTCTCCCACTGCAAACTCTACGTCCTTACACATTAAATTAGCATAGGACTTCTATTTGTCGACGCCTCCTTTAGTCAAGCCCAAATTATCTTAACCTTCTCCTCCGTCTCGGTGACAAGTCCAGACCCAAAATCTGACGTTCCCCAATTTCGTCCAACAGGTAGGAGTATGACACTTCTGCCTGTACAATGCTTTATAAGGTGCCATCTGAATACTAGACTGGTAACTGTTGTTGTACGCAAACTCCTCTAACGGTAAAAACTCCTCCCAACTACCCCTAAAATCAATGACACATCCCCTTAACATGTCCTCTAAGACCTGAATTACCCGCTCTGACTGTCCATCGATGCGAGAATGGAATCTCAGATTGAAATCCAACTGCACTCCAGCAACTTGATGCAACGCCTTCCAAAATCGCGACGTGAACATAGGGTCCCTGTCTGATATGATCGATACTGGTACTCCATGTAACCTTACTACCTCCGCTATGTATAGCTTAGCCAATTTCTGTAGAGAGTAATCGACACGTACGGGTATGAAGTGAGCAGACTTTGTCAAGCAATCTACAATCACCCAGATCGAATCTTTCTTAGTAGGCATGAGAGGTAGCCCACTAACAAAGTCGATGGTGATCCTTTACCACTTCCACTGTGGAATCTTTATCGGCTGCAATCAAAGAAATTCCTTCAATAAATCTTCTGTGGTACCCCGCCAGACCAAGGAAACTCCAAATCTCTGCCACTGACTTAGGCGACTTCCAATCCAACACCGCTTCAATTTTCTGAGGGTCAACCCTAATCCCCTCTACCGATACCACATGGCCTAGGAAAGTAACTTCATTCAGCCAGAACTCACACTTACTGAATTTGGCATACAACTGCTTATCCCTCAGAATCTGTAAAACCACTTGTAGATGAGCATCATGCTCCTCCTCCGACTTTGAATAAACCAAGATATCATCTATAAACACCACAACACACCGATCTAGGTAGGGTTGCAACACTCGGTTCATTATGTCCATAAACGCTGCTGGTGCGTTGGTCAATCCAAAAGGCATCACTATGAATTCGTAGTGACCATAGTGAGTTCTAAAAGTCGTCTTATGAATATCTACCTCTTTAACCTTAAGCTATGGTATCCTGATCTCAGATCTATCTTGAAAAGACTGAGGCCCCTTTCAACTGATCGAACAAGTCATCGATCCTCGGCAATGGGTATTTGTTCTTGATTGTTAACTTATTCAGCTGACGATAGTCAATGCACACATGTATTGATCCATCCTTCTTCTTAACAAATAACACAGGCTCCCCAAGGCGACACACTTGGTCAAATAAATCATTTATCCAACAACTCTTGTATTTGCACTTTCAATTCAACCAAATCCTTTGGCACCATTCTGTATGGAGCAATAGATATTGGTGCTGTTCGAAAGAAAATCAATTCCAAACTCCACTTCTCGATCTAGAGGTAATCTCGAAAGCTCTTCTGGAAAAACATCAGGAAATTCCTTCACTGTCCTAACATCCCCAACAACTAGGTCTTTGGCTTCCAAAGCTCGAACAAACATCAAAACTGCCTCGCACCCTTTTCTCACCATCCTTTCTGCTCTTAGGGCAGTTACTACTTTCGACAAACAGTTCCCCCTTTCTCCTATCACCAACACTTCATCACCCTCGGGGTTTTTAACACCATCCACTTGGCTGCACAGTCTAAATTAGCTTGGTACTTCACCAGCTAGTCCATACCTAAAATTAAATCAAATTCCCGACGGTAATTCCATCAGATCCGTCAGGAGAACTATTCCCTAAACTTCTAATGGTACCTCCCGAAAAAGTTTATCTACTACCACGGATTGTCCTAATGGGCTAATTACTATCATTGCCCTAGGGTAATTTTGGAATCTAAACTTAAAGTTCCAGACATACTACTAGCAACATATGAGTGTGTCGACCCAATATCAATCAATGCAGTATAAGGAAATCCAAAAATTAAAAATGTACTAGTTATAACATCCGGTGCATTAGCCTCCTCTCGACGTCTGGCAGCATAGACCAACCCTAGCTGTCTAGCCTCAGTGTTTTCTGCCCCTCGGCCTGGTGCTTCACGGCCCTGATCAAACCATTACTACCTCTGGCCAAACCACGACCTCTCTGCGGCTACTGACCTCATCTACCGGCTGAGAATTTCCCTATCTTGCGAGTCCTATCTCATTCTGTGGCTGAGGACAGTCCTTAATCTGATGGTCCATAGATCCACACCTAAAGCACTTCCCACTGCCTACCCAACACTCACCTACATAGAATTTGTCGTATCGGGCACACCTCTGTGTTTGATTAGCAGCAGGTCTTTCCACCCGGTTCGGACCATCTGACCTGGGCATTTTCTGAATACGCCTAGCTGCCCCTGTCGATCCAAAATTTCTCTTACCTCCACCACTATCTCTATCTTGATTCAGCTTTTCCGTCTGCTTCCCCTCTTCAGCTATCTTAGCTTTCTCTACAAGCACAGCGAATTTCCGCTCTCGTTGTGGAGCTATCAACACATGTAAATCATCCTTCAGGCCATCTTCAAATCGAACACACCGTTCATGTTTCATGGCCACCATCACTCGAGCATAACGACTAAGGCGTAAGAATTTTGCTTCATACGCCGCTACCGACCTACTTCCCTGAACCAGATTCAAGAATGCTATGCGCTACGTATCCACATAGCTTGTCCCAATGTATTTACTTTGGAATGTTGTTCTGAAGTAATCCCAGGTAATACGGTTAGCTATGGTACCATCCTTGATCGTAAGCCACCATTGATGCGCTTCATCCCGGAGGAGAGACACCACTCCCTTCAGCTTCTCCTCTTCCGTGAAGTCAAGATCATCCATTATACGATCCATTGCTTCCAACCAATACTCCGCTGTGTAAGGAGCTACACCAAAAATTCCCTTAAACACCTCTGCCCCATTGGCTCTAAGTTGCTCCGGCACAGACTTTCGAGTTCCTGTGCCTATGCCTACCCTAGCAACTCTCTCGAAAACCCTTAACATAGCCTGAGATACAGCATCATCCCCGACTGTCTGATATTGAAATTTTTCCTCCAGAACTGGTGGCACTGGTACCTCATTTCCTGACTCGTGACCAGACCCTACGGGTTTTAACACAGTAATCCTACCTCTACCTCGGCCACGCACACCACGTCCCCTCGTGCTCATTCTACCGTT
Source organism: Gossypium rotundifolium (assembly GCA_025506655.1). Classification (NCBI taxonomy): domain Eukaryota; kingdom Viridiplantae; phylum Streptophyta; class Magnoliopsida; order Malvales; family Malvaceae; genus Gossypium; species Gossypium rotundifolium. The sequence goes on along the minus strand of CP106732.1, from coordinate 63,659,610 downwards.
CGAGATTTATCTAATTAAAAATTTTATGAATTAATACTTTCTTCCACTGATTAATAACGGACAGTCTTATGGGAAGCGGTTTTAACAGTAGTTCTTTCAAATTCGAATTCTATCTACAAAGTTCAATTCTCAAGCCTATATTTCCTAATTTTAGAATACACATAAATACAACATCCATTACACATTAACATACAAATAGCATCCATGAACTTACATTAATCACCTAGGCGTATTTTTGTCATTTCACTACCCAAGGGTATTTTTGTAATTTTATCCCACAGGGGTATTTTCGTTATTTTCCAAAATAAGGTTTCTTGGTGATTTTACAAAATAGGGGTATTTTGGTAATTTTACAATTCGAGGGTATTTTGATAATTTTATCAACCAAGGGTATTTCGATAATTTTATAAATTTTGGTAATTTTTTTTACAAATCTAGGGTATTTTTGAGAAGTTTTCACAAATCAAGGGTATTTCTAAAATTTTTACAAATCTAGGGATAATTTTACAAAAATAAAGTGGCTGGTCCCTTTCGGGTTTTAGTTATAACTTTAGGCCCGTCAACAAGCCCTCTTGGTTAGAGTGAACAACTACTACGCACCAGGTAGGATTCCAACAAAGAGGAGGTGAGCCGCTAGGGCCGCTTAAATACCAAGCTCTTCCTGGATCCAATCCTAGACATACGTATGCCTGTTACCACACCCTAACCCTGTGACTTGTTCACAGGCAGGTTTAATTAGAAGTTAAGTCTTATGAGATTTGAAGAATTGTTTATACTAAACCTAAAGTCCATAAACTCTAGCATACTTGTCTACGTCCCATAAAGCCCATCAAGCCCAACAATACAAACCACATCAAGAGTTAGAATACTTACCTACGTAGATCGGGTGCCGGTAGACTCGAAGGCTATATCTCAACTGAGCTTTCTTCAAACTTACATCACCTTTACAAATCACTATTGGACCCATTTCATAGCCCGAGATTTAAACTGGGCTCTGATACCAAAATGTAACACCACAAACCCAGCCCATAAGTCATTACCGGATCTGGTATGCCACGGTTTGAAACTTGAAAACTTAGCTCAATAACCGCACCAAGTGCTATTTTTACCCAAGTACTTTTGATGTTATTTGACGTACAATAATTTCTATATGCCTATTATGGATCTGTACCCCCTGAGATCGATAGACCTTTTGGATCTTATTAACCAAAGAGAGATGACTTTGCACTATAGTTAGCTCAGCACCAATCACGAATCCCCAAGGAATTCCAAGACTTCTTGAAACGGATATGGAATAGAAAGTTTGAAACTTCTTAATCTTTTCATTCAATTTTATCTCAAGACACAAAAGAGTGCCGAAAGCTCTTTTTGTAGTTGTAATTATAATGCCAAAAAATCAAGTGAATTGCCTTTATGTTGATCGTTACTGCCTCTTGAATCTTCTATTTACCTACTTATTTCTTTTCTTTGCTTTGATTTGTGATTGTGTTTGAAAAGCCCATTTATCATTTCATTTTATAATTAAGACTTTGAAAGAGAAAAACATAAGTTTATAAAGACTTAACATAAAAAAAATCGAAAACCTAAGTTATGGAATCCTTATTACAAAAATATTCCCAAAAATTAAAACTCAAATGAAAATCCGTAAATAGTCTATGTAGATAATAATATTTATGGCCCTTCAAGTCCACCTCAGCTCCCATGTCCACGATCTACTGCTCATCTATAAAGTGGGGAAAATAAAAGGGTGAGTCACCAAGACTCAGTGTCCAAATCCCGAAAACACATAAAAGCCTTGGGCCCACAAACATATTTTGGGCCTTGGCCCATACACAATGGCAACAGAATGTTTCATGCAACATGGCCCATCCCCAAACCTAAGAGTCCATCCTCTACACACCCCCGTACCAACCATCACACCGTGGGGATTTCTACAATCAACCCTCCATCTGCTACACACCATATCGATCCCAATGTGACTTATGTGGCAAAGCCATTGATTGCTATGCGACCTCCATAATACATTATAGTATTCAACAACTATGCTGCTTGTCATAAAGACCGATCACTATGTGACCTATGTGGCAAAGCCACCGATCGCCTCGCGACCTGCTCCCCTTCCGTAAATCAATCAATCCCATCCCATGCATACATACATGCAAAAAGTAAAATATTAAGCTATCTAAATAGATCTCAGACTTTTACATACTTTGATACACATAGAGAAGTTTCTATGATTACGTACCTAGAATCCCTTGCCTACCCTTTTTGGGTAATATGACTATTCATACAACCTCTTTTTCTGGCTTTTAGCCCATAACATACATTTAATACAACAAAACTTATGTGTTAAGAATCTACACACATGATTACGGTTAAGACGGCACTCTCTATGTCTAACACTATTCGAAGATCCACAACCCGGTGGCCAATCTTGAATAGTAGACATCGCTCGTTTCTTAAACTTAGGGATTAGGTTTTTAGATCTAGTCGCCTCTTTTGCCTGATCGATGTTTGATTCCATCAAAAAGGCCTTATTAATCATAACATATGGTTAAGATTGTGATTTTGATATCGAATCTAACAAGAATCTAAAGAGAATCTCTTACCTTGAAATTCCCAAAAAGTGATATGATATTCAGGGACTAGTGTTTCTGACTTTTAGATCTAAGAGATCTACTTCAATTCTCGTCGTCGCCCAAAATAAGAAAATGAAAAGAGTGGATTAGACTGAACCTTAATAGCCACCTGGCTTTGATTCTCAAAAATTGAAAGAGAAAGGAATAGATCTGAGGAAATCAGTTCTTACCTTCACAAGGAAATCAACAACTCCAAGAAGATCTCAATTTTATGGAGAAATCGGCACAAGAAGAAAAGAATGGAAAATGAAAGTGAAGTGAGAGGTTTTGGCTTTTGAAGAAATCAAAAGAAAAGAAATTGCAAAGAATGACTGAGAGTTTCAGCACAGAGAATGAGGAAAAGAATAGGGTTCAAATGCCAGGATTGAAGAGATACCACCCCTATTTATAGAGAATTTCGGTACTTACTTATAAAAACCCAAAAGTGCCCTTCCTTAACAATTAATCAAATAGTAAGGGAAATTTTGGCACCCTTTTGCCATAAAGGAACCGATTTCTTTCCCCCTCTAGGAGATGGAATTTCGGCCAACACTGCACTCAGTAGATAGCTCCTATCTTTTCTCATTTATCTTAATCTATTCATACCTTTAGAAGAGGCCTAAATAACACCACCTCTCCCTTCTATTATCAGCACAATAACCACATTATCCCAATTATTAAATCCCTCCTAAAATTAATCCTCATTGTAGTCCCCTCCTTGCTCTTTTTAAGTGCCAAAAATGGCCCAAATACATGGGCTCCTTGCGGCCAAAACTTGGGCCTCACCTCCTACTATTGTGCCACCCTATAACTCCTCTACAACACCACATACTATTGGGCCACAAGCCAATTTTGCAACCTAAAGCATTGATACCATCTTTTAAACCACATGGTACCCAAACAGGAATTTTAACCAAGGCTTCGGCCGAAACCTGGGCCCAATTTAAACCCCTAACACTCAAATTAACACATTAAACATATCCATCCACTAAACGTATAGGCCCAATAATTTAGGATGTTACACATTATGATTTTAAATGATGGCTTAATTTACGAATTGTCTGATAAAGTTTTCAATGTGTCAGGTAACGCCCTTAACCCTAATCTGATGAAGGACATGGGATAGGAGTGGTACATTTGGTTGGTATCGAAGCTATATTTTAGTCGATTGTCAGACTAACGTAGCATGTCAGAGTCTAGCTATACATGCCATATATCTGAATTGTGATAGTGTGATGAATCCTTATATGTAAAATGTGATTCTTGTATAGCAATGGATCCCAAAAGAGCTGTAGCTGACGACGTAGAAAGTAATGTACCTACTCCTACGCAAGGGATAGCGCCTTCTGATCTGAGACCGGCTACTAGCGGTTAAAAGGGAGAAGCTAAACAAGCTTTCTTCCAGATGATGAGTGAATGGTTCACTTAATTCATAAGAAATAAACCGACTGTTTTGCAGCCCCCGCCCCCTGTTATTCCCTCTTAGACTATAGTTGTGCCACCTGTTATGTATCCAAATCTGTTGAATAACCCTCCAGTTGACAAGATCCATAAATATGGGGTCGAAGAGTTTCGGGCTACTAATGATGATGATGCTGAAAAGGTTGAGTTTTGGTTAGAAAATACTATCCAGATATTCGATGAAATGTCTCTAACTCCGTAAGAATGCATAAAATTTATTGTATCTTTACTCCGAGATGCAGCCTATCAATGGTGGAAAAATTTGATTTACATTGTTAGAAGAGCAAGTTCGTGCTTCTTCCGGATCAAGTTTGAAAGAAATATATTAGTGAGAGATTCATCGATCGAAATGAAAAATTTCGAAACTAAAATAGAAATTTGAATGATTATTATGAGTATGAGCGAAATTTGTAAGATTGAGTTAGTATGCTCGGGAGTGCGTATCTACCAAAGCAATAATGTGCAAAAGATTCGAAGATGGTCTTAATGAAGATATTGGCTTGTTAGTCGGGATCTTAGAAATAAAAGAGTTCATTATACTCGTTGATCGAGCCTACAAAGCTGTGACACTCAGGAAAGATAAAAGAAAAGCTGAGTCTAAAGCTAGAGATGTGAGAAAGAGATTTCAGAGTAGATCATTTCAGTCTGCTTTGAAGAAGTTCAAATATGAACAAATTATTCAAGAGATAATGTGGGACATTTGAATAGAAATCGAGCTAGTATGTAAATGAGTTCCAAAACTCCAGCAACTTCACTGGCCAGTGTTGGAAATGTCCAGACTGAGAGACCTGAATGTAAACATTATGGAAAAAGGCATCTGAGAAGTTTTAGATTAAATTACAGAGCTTGTTTCAGTTGTGGATCACTTAATCATTTTAACCGTGATTGTCCTAAGTTTGTCAAGCCAAAGATGGTTCAGAATCTGAGATCTGATAATGCACCTGTAAGAGGAAGACCTTTGAAGAATGTAAGAAATGTCAATGTTAGTCAGAGAACTACGAGAGACACTGTTGCAAGATCTGAAGCTAGAGCGCCTGCCAGAGCATATGCTATCCGAGATCGTGAGAAAGCTTTATCTCCAGATGTTATAATGGGTACTTTTACACTTTATGATACTTCTATGATTGCATTGGTAGACCCTGGTTCTACGCATTCATATATATGCATGAATTTAGTATTCAGTAAGACTTTGCCTGAAGAGTCTACTGAGTTTGCTATAAAAGTATTAAACCCCTTAGGTAAAAGTGTCCTGGTTGACAAAGTATACAATAACTATCCGTTAATGTTTTGAGATATCTGTTTCTCTACTGATCTGATGCTTTTTCCATTTGATGAGTTTGATATCATTCTGGGTATGGACTGGTTGGCATGTCATGATGTTGTTGTAAACTGTAAAAGAAAGACTATCGATTTAAGATGTCTGACTAATGAAATTGTACGGGTTGAGTATAATGATTTAAATGGATTGCCTACCGTGATATCTGTATTGAAAGCTTAAAGATATGTGAAAAAGGGATATTAGGCATATTTTGATTTTGTGATTGATTCGAAAGTGTCTGAAAAGAAAGTTGAATCAATGCCTATTGTCTGTGAGTTTTCTGATGTATTCCTTGAAGAATTGTCGGGTTTGCCTCTGATATGTGAAGTTAAATTCTGGCATTGAGTTGTTGCCTGGTACTACACCTATTTCGATAGCTCCGTATAGAACGGCACCAACAGAGTTGAAAGAGTTAAAGTCACAGTTGCAAGAATTGACTGATAGAGGGTTTGATAGACTGAGTTTTTCACCTTGAGGTGCTCCTGTCCTATTGTGAAAAAGAAAGATGGCACGATGAGAATGTACATCGATTATTGTCAGTTGAATAAGGTGACAATAAAGAATAAATATCCGTTGCCCAGAATTGATGACTTATTTGATCAGTTAAAAAGGGGGATACTACCAGTTTAGAGTAAAAGATTCAGATATACCGAAAACTACTTTCAGAACGAGGTACGGGTATTATTAGTTTTTAGTTATGCCATTTGGACTAACCAATGCTCCAGCTATTTTTATGGATCTGATGAACATAATTTTTAGACCGTACCTAGATCGATTTGTTGTGGTATTCATAGATGACATTTTGATTTATTCACATGATGAAAATGAGCATGCTAAACATCTGAAAATTGTATTGCAAACCTTGAGAGAAAAGTAATTGTATGCAAAATTCAGAAAATATGAATTCTGGTTGCACGAGGTTAGTTTTCTGGGACATATTGTGTCAGCTTCTAGAATTCGAGTTGATCCGAGCAACATTTTTGCTATTCTGGATTGGAAACCTCTAAGGAACGTGTCTGAAGTCTGTAGCTTTCTGGGTTTAGCTAGTTATTATCGTCAATTTGTAAAAGAATTTTCAGTGATAGCTACTCCGTTGACTAGACTACTTCAGAAAGATGTTAGATTTGAATGGTCTGATAAATGTTAGAAAAGTTTTGATCAGTTGAAAACTCTGTTAACAGAAGCTCTAGTGTTAGTACAGCCATGATCGGGTAAAGAATTTGTTATATACAGTGATGCTTCATTAAACGGCCTGGGTTGTATTTTGATTTAGGAAGGCAAAGTTGTAGCTTATGCCTCGAGACAATTGAAGCCTCATGAAAAGTACTATCTGACGCACGACCTTTAGCTAGCTGCGATTGTGTTTGCACTAAATATCTGGCGCCATTATCTGTATGGTGAGAAATGTCACGTGTTTTCAGATCATAAAAGTCTAAAATACTTGATGACCTAGAAAGATTTGAACACGTGTCAAAGAAGATGGTTAGAGCTATTAAAAGATTATGAGCTTATGATAGATTATTATCCGGGTAAAGCAAATGTTGTTGCTGATGCATTGAGTAGAAAATTATTATTTGTACGACATGCTTTGAATGCTCAGTTAGATTTGTCTGATGATAGTTCTATGATAGCTGAATTAAAAGCGAAACTGTTGTTTATACAGTAGTTATGTGATGCTCATAAATTTGATAATGAGTTGTTATCGAAACGAGCTCAGTGTGATTTGAATTCTGAATCTAAATTTTGAGTTGTTGATGATTGCTTGAGATTCTGAGGTCATATCTGTGTTCTGAGAAATTTAGAGTTAATTCAGCTAATTTTGAGTGAAGCACATAACAGTCATCTATCTGTTCATCCGAGAAGTACTAAAATGTACCATGATTTGAAGCAACACTATTGGTGGTCTGGTATGAAGTGAGATATTTCTGACTTTGTTTCGAAGTGTTTAATTTGTTAACATGTTAAAGCTGAACATCAATTTTTGACTGGTTTGCTACAACCGATTCTGATTCCTGAGTGGAAATGGGATAGAGTAACAATGGACTTTGTTTCTGGTTTGCCCCTGACTTTGAGAAAGAAAGATATGATATGGGTCATAGTTGATCGATTAACGAAATCTGCCCATTTTATTTCGGTACGATCTGATTACTCACTAGACAAGCTAGTTGAGCTTTACATTTCTAAGATCGTGAAATTGCATGGGGTACCACTATCCATTATGTCTGATAGAGATCGGAGTTTTACATCAAGGTTCTGGAAGAAATTACAAGAAGCATTAGGCACAAAATTACATTTCAGTACAGATTTTCATCCAAAAATAGATGGTTAGTCTGAACGAATTATTCAGATTCTTGAAGATATGTTAAGATGTTGTATTCTTGAGTTTAATGGTACGTGGGAACAATATTTGCCTCTGATTGAATTTGCATACAATAATAGTTTTCAGTCAAGCATCAAAATGGCACCTTATGAAGCTTTGTATGGACGTAAATGTCGTACACCTCTGTATTGGACTAAGCTTAGTGAAAATAAGCTACACGGGGTTGATTTCACAAAAGATTCAGTACAAAAAGTGAAACTGATCCGAGAGTGTTTGAAAGCAGCATATGATCGTCAAAAGTTCTACGCAGATTTGAAAAGAAAGAACATAGAATTTGAGCTCGATGACAAAGTATTTCTGAAAGTGTCTCCGTGGAAGAAAGTACTTCGTTTCAGATGTAAAGGCAAGCTGAGTCCGAGGTTTATCAGGCCGTATGAAATTATTGAACGTATTAGGCCTGTTGCTTATAGATTAAGGTTGCCCCCTGAGCTAGAAAAGATCCATAATGTATTTCATGTCTTGATGCTCCGTGGTTATCGATCCGATCTGTTACATGTGATTGCCCCATCTGAAATTGAAATCCAATTTGATATGACATACGAAGAGGAACTGATTTGTATATTAGCTCGTGAAGTAAAAAAATTGAGAAACAAGAAAATACCGTTACTGAAAGTATTGTGGAATCGACACGAAATTGAAGAGGCAACGTGTGAGCCAGAAGATTCAATCAGATAGCAATATCTAAACCTATTTGACGGTAAGATTTTCGGGGACGAAAATCCCTAAGAGGGGAGAATTGTAACAGTTTGATTTATACCCTAGTCAGAATAGTGGTTTCGGGACCATAAAATTTGAGTCAGTAAAATATTTTAATATTATTTTTTTGTGACTATGATATGTGATTAAGCATGTGCTAAAGTTTCGTAAGTTAATTTGTCTGTCTGTGTGCTTAATTTGAGAAAATGATTAAATTTCATTAAATGCAAAACTAGCATGATATTTGTAAAAGTCCTTATTTGATTATGACTTTTAAATGTGAAGGCCTTATGAAGCAATTAAACCATTTATAAGTTAGTGGGTGGTTAATAGACAAAAATGGCCTTGAACTATCGTTATAATATGTTTATTAAAAGGGTTAATTTAGTAAATTGATTAATATAGGCTATTAAATAAAAATCAAGGCTAAATGCTATCATCTTTGTGCTCTTACCACAAAAAATCAAAGAAAGAAAAAGAAGAAAACTTGCTAGGGCATTCGATCATTGTATTGCAAAATTAAGGTATGTTTTAACTTTAGATTTTGATGATTTTTATGTTTTTGAGATTGTTGCTTAGTCTACTATCAAGCCCATGTTATATTTTGAAGAATTGATGTTGCTCATGAAATATACCATTGATGAATTAGTGAGTTTTGTGAAGAGTTTACATAATGAATGAAAGATATGTGTTTAATGAACATGTTTTGTTCTTGAAATTTTGATGAATTTAGCTAATTAGTGCTAAATTGAAAAGATAGTAAATTGAGGGTCTAAATTGTAGATTTGATGAAATGTTTGGACTTGTATGTGATATGTAGGTATTCGGCTAAGCATGGTTAAATGAAGATTTGGTATATTTGATGTTTTGAGAAAAATGGACTAAATTGATAAATTGTGCAAATATGAGGGTTAAGTTGGAAACAGCCCTAAAAGTGTGTTCTTAGATTGAATTGAATGAATTAGTGAATAAAAGGGTTAAATTTGAATATGTATAGATCAAGAACCGAAGAAATCAGACTTAGATCACGGGAAATCGAAAGTAAGGAAGTAGCAGCTTCATTTGATTAAATCGAATCCGAGGTAAGTCATTATTCAAATAAATGTATTTGTATTGAATTGTGCATATTCATATGAATATTGATAACAGTGAATGCTTACGAGATGCTATGTATATGAATCCCGAGGTAAGATAGATATAGTGACAATGTCTGAGAAGTCCCCGTACGAACCTAGGAATATATATAGGATTAGCTACGTCATGACATAGGTGTCAGCTCTGAAATATCATGTAAGACCACACCTGGGACGTTAGCGTTGATTGGAGATTCATATAAGACCATGTCCGGGACATTGGCATCGTATTGATTCGTGTAAGACGCTGTCTGGGACAGTGGCATCGATAACTGAGTGCATGTAAGACCTCGTCTGGGAAGTAGGCATTTTACGACTATTTCGAGTTTTCTGAGTATCCTATTCAGTTCCTAATAGTTCAACGGGCAAGTTTGTGATACGAATGGCTATGTGAATTATAAATCCATTTCAGGTACGTTGATTTATACACTAAGTTTGTATACAAGGTAAGTATCTATATGATCTTACTATGATGATTATGTATATTGGAATAATAATATGATATGTGAAAGTATGCATGAAAGAGCTATGTATATATAAGATTTTTGAATTGATGCCTATGGCAAAAATATGGCCAAGTACATGAACCAAAGTATACATGTGAGAAATTTGCTACGAAGATTAATTGTGCCAAGGTTCGTATATGCCTATATACTTTTCATGTTAAGTTTATTTGTATATAACTTAGTAAGCTTTTGGAAAGCTTACTTTGTCTGTGTTTTCTCTGTTTTATAGATCGTCAAAGCTACTAAAGACTCGGGGACCGTTGGGGATCATCACCACACTACTCAACTTGTTTTGGTACATTTTGGAAATGTATATAGCTAGATATGGCATGTATAGGCTAGATATTTGAATATGAATATGAAGTGAACTTAGCCATGTGATTTGGCTAGTTATGTGTTGGCAATATGCAATATTGAATATGATATGTGACATATGTTTTGGTATTGTTTAATAGTATATGAATCTTTCAAGTTTAAGGTAAGTAAATGAATGAATTATGCTTATGTTTATATGAGATTTAGTCTTGTAAATTCGGTATGAATGGAATTGGATTTGAATGTAAATATTGGATGCTTATTTTAATATGTTCTTGATTGCTATTTGTGCATAAGTTGAATTGATAATTGGCTTGTAGTTATGACCCTAGGTGGGTGGCAATTTGGCCTTGCAAATGGCCTATTTTGTCACACGGTTGTGGCATACGGGCGTGCCTAGTGACCGTGGGGCTAAGTTAGTAGCTGGTTAAGAGCACACGGCATTGGCACATGAATGTGCCTGGTAGCCGTGTGGTTTCATCAGAATCGACCACGGCCAAAGTACAAGGGCGTGCTTAGCGGCCGTGGAGCCAAGTCAGGATTGACCACGGCTAAGGTACACGAGCGTGCTTAGTGGCCATGGTGTAAAGTCAGGTTCAACCACGGGGAAGACACACAGGTGTGTCTAACAGCCGTGGGAAGGACACGGCCTACCCACACGGGCGTGTAACCCCTGAAACTTTGAAAAGTTTTAAATTTTTGATAATTTCTGTATGTGTTCCGGTTTAGTCCTGACACTGCTTCAAAGCATGTTTTAGGTCTCGATGACCTACAGAAGGGACATCATGATTGTAAATGATGGCTTAATTTATGAATTGTCTGATAAAGTTTTTGATCTATCAAGTAACATCCTTAACCCTAATTTGGCGACGGATACGAGATAGGGGTGTTACATTATAAATATATTTTAAATGCTTTGATACTGTATAAGTTGTGAATATGATACTTCAGATAAGTTCTACAATAAATCGATGGTAATTCAGCATTCAAAATCCCGATTGAACCTTTGGAATAGTTTAGGATACTAATGAAAGTCATTAGAGGATACATTGAGTTGCCTTCGGGCTATGATATAGCACTTTGGGTGAGAGTTATATCAATTTGGCTTCGGGCCATGAAAATCAGCTGGTTTGGCTTCGGGCCATGATATCAGTACTTCAGATATAAGCTACCTTGATTTGGCTTCAGGCCATGGTATAGGTACTTAGTGTACAAGACCCTTTAGTATCTGACTTTTATTCTTAATGGTTCAACGGGTAAATCAAAGACGAGAATGTGTATGAGATTGATACGAGATAGGGCAGGTATGTGCATAAGCCATATTAGCTTTGAATTGAAGAAATGATGAAGAAAGTATATAGTTTTGTGAATGAGTAATTGAAAGGTTTGTTAGTTGATGTGAATTCATGTATCAATAATAAAATGTTGAATTATGTGTTTTGATTATATTGAGTTTATTTCATACGAGCTTACTAAGCTTTATAGCTTACATCGTTTATTTTTCTATGTTTTATAGTGAATTTAAAGCTAGCTCAGACTCGGGGATTGTCGGAGATCTCTTCACACTATCCACCTATCTCTTGGTACCTATGAACTTTTGTATTTTAAGTATATGGCATGTATAGGGACTTTGAGTCATGTTGGTATTTGTAGCATAATTTTGGCCATTTGTGTTGGCTTGTAATTATTAAGTGTTTGGTTGTATGTTAGCCATGTAAGTTGGCTTATTTTGGCAATTATGTGATGTATATATATGTGTTAATGCCTCTTAGTGATGTGGTTCATGTTTGCTTGGAAATGGCTTGTTTAATTCAACTCTTAAGGTAGCTAATAGTTGACGAATTAAGAATGGTTGTGCTTGTGAATTGGTGCAAAATGATGTATGTTTGGTAAAGGTTTAGTTATTTGATTTGTATATGTGTATTTGGTATGTTTTGAATGAGTAAAACATGAGTTTGTAAGCATGTTGGTTGTTATTATTGGAAATGGTATGATATAACCTTGATTACGGATAAATTAGAAGTTCATTTATGCTATGAATTTGTACTATTTGGTTTTTGTATGTATATAAAAATTTGGGTGGCAAATTGGCTTGGCAAATAGCTTATTTTTGGCCACACGGACGTGTGCCTCAGCCGTGTGTGACACACAGTTTTGTTGCATAGCCGTGTGTCCCCTGGCGTTGAATTTGAAGCCAGGTCAGTATGCTCCACATGGCCTCACACACAGGCATGTGACTTGGCCATGTGACATAAGTCAATATACTCTACAGGTTTGACATGGCCTGGTACACGGGCGTATATGGCCATTTTTAGGGCACACGGGCGTGTGTGTTGGCCATGTGACCCAAGTCAGAGAGTTACACGGGGTTGGACATGGGCTGAGACACAGCCATGTGCTCCCATTTCGAATGTCCACACGGCCTGTGACACGGGCGTGTCTGGTGGTCGTGTGAGACACACGGCTTGGCCATACGGGCGTGTGTCCCTTGTTTTGAGAAAAAAAATTATAAGTGTTCCAAATATTTTCAAAGTTATTGGTTTAATCCCGAACCACTTCCAATGTATGTTTAGGTCCTCGTAGGCTCGTATTAGGGACAAATTGATTGATATTGAATGATGCTAAGTGGATGTTTAATTGTTTTATAAGTCCGTTAACATTCCGTAACCCTATTCCTACGTTGAATATGGGTGAGGGGTGTGACAACACTGGCCCAATCCTCTCAATGATCTCATACAGCCCAATAAATCGTGGACTAAGTTTCCTTTCTGACCAAATTGGAGAACTTTTCTCCAAGGCGATACTTTTAGAAATACCTTGTCACTGACTTGAAACTTTATATCTTTTCTTTTCAAATCCGTGTTTAAGATTTTTTATGATCAGAAGAAACTTTCAAACTGTCACGTATTACTTTGACTTTTTCTTCGATTTCTTGAATCAAATCAACACCGAATAAATTTTTTTCGCTCAGCTCAGTCCAGTATAACGAGGTTTGACATTTTCGACCATACAAGGCTTCGTAAGGTGCCATTTCAATGCTCGTCTGATAATTGTTATTGTATACAACCAATAGAAGAAATTTCTCCCGGTTATCTTCGAACTTTAAAACACGAGATCGGAGCATATCCTTGAGTACTTGAATTACTCGCTCAGACTGGCCATCGGTCTGTGGATGAAACGCTGTACTAAAATATAGTCGAGTAGCTAAAGCTTCCTGTAACTTACTCCCGAATCTAGAAGTAAATTGTGGATCCTTGTCAGAGATAATAGAATTCAGCACACTTTGCAATTTAATAATCTAAAAAACATACAACTCTTCCAATTTCTCAAGTGCATAATTCGTATGCACTGGAATGAAATGTATGGATTTCGTCAAATGATCTACAATAACCCATATAATATCTTTCTTTCTCAGAGACAGAGGAAAATCCATTGTAATACATTCCCATTTCCACTCTGAAATCATCACAAGTTGTAATAAACTAGAACGTATCTCAAGCTCGACTTTAACTTGTCATGGATTTTTCAAGAAATTGTCAAAAGGATTAGTTTGAAAATTTACCCATATGAGAAAAAGTTGTAAAATGACTTTTACTAAGTGATTTTTGGTAAGTGTATGAATAAATGGAAATTGTGGACTACTATAGTTATGAAAATGGTTCATCTAGGCTTAAAATACAAGGAAATTGAACAAAAATTATTTTACAAGCCTACGGGCAAAAGTGTAAATATGATAAAATTTAGGGGCAAAATGTAATTTTTCCAAAATATGAATTTAGGTTAATTTGAGTAGCAGGATGAATGAGTTAAATGTGTTGTTATAGATCAATGAAAATGAGATTCAGACTTAGAACGGGGGAAAAACAAAGAATATGATGAATAAGTCCTTTTCACCGATTGTGCTACCAAGGTAAGTTTGTATGTAAATAATGCATCGTTTTTACTTACGTTTTCATATTTTGATAAATGGTATGAATTTTTGCTGAATATTTGATGTAATTGGAAAAATATCGACAAGTGAGAAATTTCTCGGCTGAACCTTAGGAATAAAAAATGGATACGAGTGACATGTTCACTAGAAACCTATGTGAAATCTAAGTGAAATAAGTGATCCGGGTGCTGGTCCATACATTCTACCTGTGGCTGAGTTGTCTAGCATGTGTTACGGATACTTGACAGCTTGTGTAAGCAGCACTGTGTAGTTTCATCATGACCGATAGCTTGTGTGAGCAGACCCGAGATTGTGACTAAGTGAATCTGGGTGCTGGTCTTAACTTCTACCAGTGGCTGGGTATACTGGCATGTGTTGTGGATACTTGATAGCTCGTGTGAGTTGCATTAAGTAGTAACGAATGACCGACAACTTGTGTGAGCAAACCCATGAAAGTGAATAGCTCGAGAATGAGCCTTTATGTGAAAAGTTATGTGAAGTAGCTTTGGCTACAAGTGTGGCACTTATGTGCAAACTTTCGATGTATCTAATAATATTCCGATGTGTTCAAAGGGAAAATCAATAAAGTGAAAATGAATGTGAATATATGACGTTAAGTTCAGGTATATGTATGTGTACACTTACGAGAAATGTGTTCGGTATGTGATCGAATTTTGGTAAGAACATAAACGAGAAAGTTATACATATGAGAATGATCTTGTGATGACCTTGTGATTATAGGTCTATGCTTATGATGTAAAATATGTGGTAAATGTGATTGTTGATCATGTGTGGGGCTTTTAGGCTAAATTAAATTGAGACATGATATGTTTATGTAACACCCCAAACCCAGCCTAAACAACACGACCGAATCTGGTATGTCACAGGGAAAAGTTGTTTAAATGAAATTTGGAATTTTAAAGAAACATTGCAATTGTGAAAACTTTTCATTTTGTGTTTCTGTCTTGAAAATAATATTTAGCTTGAGAGTATCTTACCCACTCATATTAAAAAGAACTATTAGTTGAAGTCGGGTTTCATGGTACGAAGACCAAAAACTAGTGGCATTCCGAATGGTGATGTTTTGAAATCAGTGTTTGTAGGTTTAAGAAAAATTTCTGAATTTAGTTATTTAATCGCTTGCCACCTTTTAGTAATACTTTAAAAACTAACTGTTTATAATTATATTTTAGAAAACTCCATATTCGACATCTCATAAGATATGTTATAACAACATAAAATCCAAAACCCAAATTAAAGATAAGGCCTTATTGCATAACAAAATTCCAATTAAAAACAAGTTTAACTAAAGAAAACGAATTTACGAGAAAAATATTGTATGGCCACCTCAAGTCTGCCTCGGCTCCAAATCCGTGATCTAGGAAAAACTTGCAAAATTAAGCAGAGGGGTGAGCCACCGAGACTCAGTGTGTAAATCCCCCTATAATGCAATTTGGGCCTCAAGCCCACAGATGCCCATTGGGCCTTAGCACACACAATATAACATATTAACATGTATGCAATGCAGCCCATCCCAACCTAGTTTTCCATCCTCTAGGTCTCCTGAATCAGCCAAACACCTGTGGCATCAAGCCATTGTGGTCCCAGACCACTTGTGACAGAGTCATAGAGTCTATAAATGTGGGGCCAACCCACTGTGGTCCCAGACCATTGTGACGATCTCTAATAAGTATATGTGGGGCCAACCCACTGTGGTCCTAAACCACTGAGATGAGTCACTGATAAATATATGCATACGTGGTTCCAAACCACCATGGTCTCAGACTATTGTGATAGAAGTTACCGAATCACACTTCCCCTTTCAATCATTTCCTAAGGCCCATGCAACATACTATCATACTGAGATGAATGCAGCATACTTTCAATGTACAACAGATAATTAATTTACACATACGTATATTCGAAAGTAACATCATAGCGAAAATTACCCAGTGTCTCCAACCTTACCTACAAGGGTATCTCGACTATGTATACAGTCATTTTGGCTTTCAGCCAAAACAGTTAATAACGCTGATTAATAAGTAAAATGTGAGCATTACATACACCTGATTACGCATAAGACTAGACTCTCTACGTCGACACTCTCACTAGTAGGGATAACTAAGATTTGTCTATCCCAAGTCGACATCAGCTCTCTACCACAGCCTGACAGAAAGTCTCAAATCGCCGACACAGCATGTCTTTTAAATTTAGGAGCAGAAACTATGGGTCCATTCCCCTTATTAGATTGACTGGCACTCGCATCCATGAAGAGAGCCTTGATCAGTACTCAAAGAGAAATGATGATTGGCTAATAAGGAAATTTGATTAAGGAAGACTGCAACGCAACAAAAATAATAGCAAACAACCCGAAAAGGAATGATTCCTTACCTTGATGAGTGATGAACCGCACAACGACTGATTCGTTCCCAAATTAAAGATGAATTGTGAGGGAAGCAAAGTTTAGCCTAACAGTCAAAAATAACCCTTCACACCTTAGGCTATACGAGCAGCATCGATTCTAGATGAAAAAGAAACAGAGATTCGGTTAGTGAAGAAGGAAATAGAGAAGCAGAGAAGAAAAGAGGAAGAAGCTGAAAGAAATAGAAGGAGAAGAAGGTTCGGCTTTTATGAAAAGAGAGAAAAGAAGAACATTACCTTTAACAATCCAATAACAAGGTAAAACCTGTAACACCCCAAACCTGGCCCAAACACTACGACCGGATCTGGCATGTCACTCGGGAACAATTTACAAAAACGTGGACTTTAGAAAATTTCTTGAGTTATTCCTCTTATCAAACTCCCGATTTAGTGATGCACTTGAAAAAGTTTAGTAAGACTATAATTAGCCCATTCTTTGTGTTTAGATGGCGTTTTTAAAACACAGACCATGACATTCTAGAAATCACAAGGTTTGCCTTTAACTTTTATAAAATCGTTGACTTAATTTAAAGAAAACCCCTTTTTATCATTATCTAAAAAAAATGCCTTGTCTATCATATTTGTAATGTAAACGTCTTAACAGTTAACCATAATTTAAAACAAAATAAAAATGGCCTTAGCACAAATCAAAAATCCCCAAAAGTATCAAGCGATAAATAAAATAAAGTTTAATAGAGTAACCCATGCATGGCCACCTCGAGTCCATTCTAGCCCAGTCCAAAGAACTATGAGTTACCTACAAGTTGTTTAAGAAAATATAGTGAGTCACCAGACTTAGTGTGCAATTAGTCCACAAAATCCACAAATGGGCCTGTGCCCCAAAACACCATCGGCCGAAGCCCAATCATCACAGTATAAACAAATAATCAACATGATAGCCCAACCCAGCCTAATTTTCCATCCTTTACACACCGCTCCATAAGTCTATCCTCAACACACCTGTGGGGATTTCTACAATCAACCTTCCATCCTCTACACACCTCTTTGGCAGTCATGCTGACAGACACCTTGCTCAAAGTCAATATAACGTGGTCTAGCCACCGGTCAACATGTGATCAAATCACCGATATGATAATGAGGCACCAAGCCATCATTTAGTGTGACAATGTCATCGATATACACTTCCTTTTCATATCATTAATATCCCAAATCCCATGCACATGCATCATGGAATGATAAACAGGTTATATGATGTCATACATGAAATAGTTAATGTACACACATATTCATTCTATCAACAATAATTATTAAGCTAAATCATAATATACAGACCTGGAGTTTCAGTTTTACCCAACATGGGTAGCTTAATCACCATTGCCGAGATTTCCAGCTTTCCAACATAACCCATACATGATTTAAACAAAAAGAAATAGTGTGGTAATTACACACCTGTGAACACGTAGGACTACACTATCGATCTCGCTAACGTCCTCTCTCGCAGGGATCACAATGATCTACTTATCCCTTTCTAAAGCTGGCCCACGACCTGGTGGCCAGTCTCGAACTGTCGATACTATTCACTTCTTGAATTTAGGGGTAGGGACTATGGGTCCAACCTCTACCTTCCCTTGACTGGCATTCGAATCCATGACAATCTTGATCAGAGACTCAATTTAACGCAATGAAAGAGGGCGAAAGGATAAGTACTCATATTATAGAAATCGCTTACCTAAATTAACAGAAGCTGAACGCCAACTGATTGGCCTAAGAAATCGCTTGGGTCCCTAAAACATTACTTATACTAGAATCGATTCTCCCACATAGATAGGAAAGAATGGTCTTTTGGTCAAATAAATAGATACTAATCCCTTACCACCCATTCGGCCAAACCTTACTTACCAAGATCCCTTTGAAGATAGGCCGCACGACCACGAGATGTTAGAAACACCACCCTCTACAATTGGCCATAGCCCTAGAAATACAAGTTAACACTTTGATTTAATTAGACTAGAAGAATACGGATCATGTATGGAAAAAGAGGAAGAGGAGAAAACTCCTTATCGAACTAACAGCTCGGTGAGTGAAGAGACTATAGTCGACTTCTAACAATCCGATGGGAAAAGTCACCTACCTTGACGCAAAGAGAGGTTCCAGCTTCCTCAAAATTACAACATAAAGAAGAAAAAGAAACAATAAGAGCAAGAATGAATTTTGGCCAACAAGGAACAGAAAGAAACAAGACCAAGGAGATTCTGCTAGAGTATAATAAGTTAAAGAAAGGGACGGATGTAGGGAGTGTTTCTATCAGAAAGAGAATGATGAAATGGAGGAGACTAGAAGATTCGGCTAAAGCAAAGAGAAAACAAAGAAACAAATGGGAGTAGGTAAAGATTCGGTCAAGAGAAAAAAATGAGCGATTGGGTTTGATTTTTGGAGGAAAACAGGAGGAGGTATAATGGAAAGAAGTGGTAAGAGGGTTCGGCTTTAGGTGATGAAACAATGCACACATTTTACCACAAATGCTAAAGAGGGGATGAGATGGTTTCGGTTTGGCTAACTAAAGAATGAACAAAAAGAAAAGAATCCAAAATTTCCAATATACAAAACACCAAATGCCGAAAAAGAAAACTCACAAAGCTTAGCTACTAAACACCTCAAAAATTCGGCACTTACCAACCCCCCAAAATCGAATGCCACCCTTTTCTCTTTTGACCGAATCCCCCCCAACACCAACCAAAATTCGGCCACCAACCTACCAAGCTTCCCTCACATAATTTCCTCTTACTTTTACTCTTGCTCACCCATTCAAACAATTTCACTACTTCAAACTTCCCCCTTTTCCTCCTAGCCTCCCATTTGAAATGTTTGACCCATTCAACACTCCACCCCTAGGTGTCCTTGCCAAATCCATCACCCAAACTCCTTAGGTGCAAAAAGAGAGCTTCTAAATGCTGCCAATGTGACTTGAACCTGCTCCCTATTTGCTCCTCTATGGCGTCATCTCCAAGCACTCAAGGTAGCGCCTCCTTGCCACCTTACCACCTATTTACCTGTGCTACCAAAATACAAATAAATACCCTTAAGGCCTGCCTCAACTAGATCTCCCCTAAAGTGCCTAGAACCAAGAATTTTTAGAAAGGCTCAGGCTTATCCCCAAGCCTTCCCGGAACCCCCAAACACATCCAAACCACAACAAAGCATACCAAACACATAGATACAAAGTGAATGTAAAGCCCCCAAATCCCGGATGTTACAGTTCTACCCCCATCAAAGAAATTTTAGCCTCGAAATTACCTGGTCAAAAGAGATGCGGGTATTGCTGTCGCATTACATCCTCTGGCTCCCAAGTGGCCTCCTCAAAACTGTGGTTCTGCCACAAAACCTTGACCAACAAGACCGATTTATTACACCGACCACACCTTTGAGGTTGATCATTACCCCTAGATCTCACACCTTGTCTCGGCCCATCCATCTTAGGTCTTTTCTGAAAATGCCTCATTGACCCTGACGATCCAACATTCCTCTTATTCCTATCCCTGTCTCTATCATTATTCTTCTTTTCGGTTCGCTTAACTTCCTCAGCTATCTTAGCCTTTTCCACCAAAACTGTAAATTCGCGCTCTCGTTGAGGGGCTATCAACACACGTAGATCATCCCTCAGGCCATCTTCAAATCGAACACACTGCTCATGTTCCGTGGCCACTATCCCTCATGTGTAACGACTCAAATGCAGGAATTCTGCTTCATAAGCAGCTACCGATCTATTACCCTCGATCGCTTTGAAACGCCTACATCTGCAAGATCTACATAACTCGATCTGATGTACTTACTCTGGAATGCCGACTTGAAGAAATCCCAAGTAATGCGGTCAGCCACCGCACCATCCCTGACCGTAAGCCACCATTGGTATGCTTCATCCCGAAGAAGAGACACCACTCCCTTCAGCTTCTCCTCCTCCGTGAAGTCAAGGTCATCCATTATACGCTCCACGGCTTCCATCCAATATTCAGCTGTACTAGGACCTACACCGAAAATTCCCCTAAACATTTCCACTCCATTAGCCCTAAGTCACACTGGCACTGATTTTTGAGCTCCCGTACCCATGCTTACTCCCGCAACTCTCTCCAACACTCGGAGCATCGCTTGAGACACCGTCATCGTCTCTACTCGTTTGGTCCTGATACTCTGCCTCCATAGCTGGTGGCACTGGTATCCCATTTCCTGACTCATGACCAGACCCTACTGGTTCTGACATAGTAATCCTGCCTCTACCTCAACCACGCACACCATGCCCCCTAGTGCTCATGTCTAGCATTCACGATTTATCTAGTTAAAGTTTTTATGGATTAATAATTTCTTCCACTGATTTATAACGAACAATCTTATGGAAGGTAGTTTTGATAGTAGTTCTTTCGAATTCAAAATTATATCCACAAGGTTTAGTCTCAAGTTTGTATCTCCTAGTTCTAAAAACCACATTCATTCAGCAACCATATGTATTCCCAAACAAATTATCACATAAATGTATCAAACACGAAAGTAATATCCATAACCTCACCTTCGTCACACAAGGGTATTTTCGTTATTTCACTATCCAGGGGTATTTTAGTAATTTTGCAAAATAGGGTATCTTGGTGATTTTACAAATTAGGGGTATTTTGGTTTTTCATAAAATAAGGGTATTTCGGTAATTTTTCTCAAACCTAGGTATATAAGTAATTTTACAAAAATAGGGTATTGGTCCCTTTCAGGTTTTAGTCATGAATTTTGGCCCATCAACAAGACCTCTCGGTTAAAGTGAACAAACACTACGCACCAGGTAGGATTCTAGCGAAGAGGAGGTGGGCCACTAGGACCGCTTAAATACCAAGCTCCCCCTAGATCCAATCCTAGACATGCGTATGCCTCTTGCCACACTCTAACCCAACGACTTATCCATGGACATGTTTAATTAGAAAAATTAAGCTTTATGGATTTTAAGAGTTGTGTAACTAGGCCTAAGGTCCATAAACCCTAGCATACTCCCCTATGTCCCTATAAAGCCCATCAAATCCAAATATGCATACCACATCAAAGGTTAGAATACTTACCTAGGTGGATCAGGTGCCGCCAGACTCGAAGGCCATATCTCAACCCAAAACATTTTTCTTAAGCTCACATCAATTTATAAAACACCACTGGACCCATTTCACAGCCCGAGTTTTGAACCGGGCTCTGATACCAAAAATGTAACACCCCAAACTCAGCCCATACATTATGATCGATTCTGGTATGTCATAGGGTGAAGTGTAATCAAGTTTTAATTAAATCTAGAAAAATTGGTGATTTGGAAGAAAACTCTTTCCAAGTATTTCGTAGTCTTTTGAAAACATTGATGTTTTGATTAAAGAAACTCCACTATTACTTTAATATTTAGAGTGTCGAGGTGTCGAGTTTACTATAAACAGTAAACACAAAAAAAACCCAAATACAACCTTGAAAGGCCTTATTACATAACGAAAAGACCAAATTTAAAAAAAAAATATAAACTTATAGTAATGCTGAAACTATAAAGAAAAGAAATCAAAATTATGGCCTCCACGTGTCTGTCTCGGCTCCTGCATCCATGAGCTACTGCTCACCTAAAAAGTTAAGGGAAAGGGGTGAGTCACCAAGACTCGGTGTAAAAATCTCCCACATTATACATACTGCATCCAGTCCACAATCACACATTGGCCTTAGCCCACATATCATCATACACATATGAATGCAATAAGCCCAACCCAAACCTAGTTTTTCCTTCCACTACACACCAACCCGTACCAACCAATCACACCGTGGGGATTTCTACAATCAACCCTCCATCTACTACACTCCATCACGACATCATGTCGCTAATTAAACATGATCACTAGGTGACCAAATATTATTTATATACACCGATCACTATGTGACCAAATGAATATATATATACATCGTGGCAGCGCCACCAATCACAATGTGACCAAGAATAATGTATGAACATATGTATATATTGTAATATCCCAGGTTAAGGGCTATTTTATTTTGGCTTTGCTGCATGTGCTTGATGTGTTATGTTGCTATTTCGATGTTGTTGGGGCTTAGTTATAAGCTAGGTGTAAGCTCGAGTGGTAGGAGAAATTTTTGGTTTTGGGCTTTATGTGATGGGGCTGAAGGAGCTGGGTCTTATGTATTTTATTTGATAAATTGTTGCACAAGTGAAGAGCTAGCAAAGTGGCAAAGCATGCGCCACTTAGAGCTTGTGTGTGGCGTCAAGTGCAAGGGGGGAGAGGTCTTGAGTTCAAGCTGCAGAGTGCTCCCTTTTTGTTTCATTTTGACGGCATGGAGGGGAGGAGTTGTTGGTAGTTCAAACTCTACCATGGACTATGTCAACTCATTCAAATAATGGGTGGAGAGTGAATGTAGGAGGGAGACTAGTTCAACAAGTTTGAATTAGTGGCTTGGGAGTGATTGGGGGGAGTTTGGCGGATTTAGAGAGAGTTTGGGGAGGAAAAGGAGTGGGTTGGTAGTGTAGGGGGTGTGCGAATTTGCCTTTTGCATGTGTGTATTTTTTCGGTCAAAATTCTTTTTGGTAAGCCACTTTTCTTTGTGTCAAAAGCTAGCAAAACCTCAAAATATTTCTTCTCTTTTCTCCTTTAACCTAATGTTCAAGTAGCTTATTGCCAAAATTGAAACCAGATTTTGTTTCTCTTCAACTTGAGCCTAAACTAGCTTCTTTGACTCTCCTTTTTCTCGCTCAGATTTTTCTTTTCTTGGAACGAAACCCAAAACACTTGTGTTACTGATTTTGCCTTGTTTCTTCTTCTCTTTCTTCACTTAAGCTAAGTCAACCTAGCATCCCACTTTCATCTTTTTCTCTTTTGGAAACCTTGGTAGCCGAATGCTCATCTCTCACTCCCTTTCTTTACCAATTGTTGAAGCCGAACCTAGTTCTTTTTCTTTCCCTTCTTGACCGTAACACATCCTTCCAAAAACCTATATCCTCCATCTTCTTTTTTCTTTTAACCGAAAGCACCCCTCCATATATTCAATCTATTTTCTTCTTTTCCAAAACCATTTCTAGCCGAACCTTCCTTGGTGTGAAGCCGAAAGTAGGAGTGTTAATATCTTGGCCGAATCTTTCTTCTCTTCTAGTGGTGTTTTGTTGGCTGAATGGTGGGTGTTGTTGGGTGCATGTTTTCAATCGGCTGGTAGTGGGTAAGAGCTTGGCCGAATGGCCATTTTTCCCCTCTCTCGTTCTTATATTTTGTGGTTTAGATGAAGGCCGATTTTGTTATTGGTTGGAGGATATTGATCTAATGTGTAAAACAATTTCTTTATAGGACATCCGGATTTTGGGATCAAGTGGGAGGAGCCTTATTGATCTGATAAGCAAACGGTAAGTGGTGGTAAGAATAGTTTCTTTTAGACTATTCATTTAGTCTTTGTTAAGGCAAGCTGTTAAGGGATTAACCATTTTCTTTCTAGGGTGAGGCCGACTGTCGGAAGAACCATTGTTGGTTCTGAATTTGGTAGAAAACCAAAGCAAGTCTAAGGTAAGGGTTAATCGAAATACCCCTTTGGTTATCTATTTTTGGCCGAATGGTTTAAGTGTTAACCCCTTGTTGGTCGAATGTAGGATCAGGGTTGTTGAGGTGATCAAGGGACGTAGACCGATTCTTAGGATTAACATCTTCGCTATTTCAGGTGTGTACGCTAACACACTGATTTCTTAGTAATAAGTTAATAACCTGTGTTGTAACAAGTGAAACAATGATGATTGTCTTGATACCCAATAGGGTATGTTCACGGATTTGGGTAAGTCCGTAGCATTACGAGTTCTATTGTTGATACATTTAATATTATGAGGCATGATATATGTGCTATGAGATGCAATATTGAGCATGTTGGCATGAATTACATGATTTGCATAATGTACATGAGTCAGTATGACATGTATGGGTAATATGAGAGGAGGGGGAGTATGATATCAATGTCTTTGGGACACCAGAGGTTTGGCACCTCCAGTGGTTTGGTACCACAAACGATATTTTGTGACTTTGGGTCACCAGAGGTTTGGCACCTCTAGTGGTTTGGTACCACAAACGATATTTTGTGACTTTGGGTCACCAGAGGTTTGGCACCTCAGCGTCTCGTCCCAGTGGCTTAGCACCACGGTGGGTTGGCCCCACAGCTTGATTATACGGATTGACTTGGTGATTTGGTATCACACGATGGGTTGGCCCCATCATCGGATTTGTGATGCGGTCACCAGTGATTTTGTATCACACTATGTCTTTGGGACACCAGAGGTTTGGCACCTCATTGCGACTCGTCCCTGTGGTTTGACACCACCGTGGGTTGGCCCCACTTATGAGATATGGGATTGTCACTAGTGATTTGGTATCACACGATGGGTTGGCCCCATCATTGGATTATTCGTGACTTCTGGTCACTAGTGGTTTGGCACCACATTATGGATATCATGACTTTGGGTCACCAGTGGTTTGGCGCCACCAGTGGTTTGGTACCACACGGGGTAGAGATGGTGTAATGGATGGTTAGGAACGGGTGCATTAATTGTATTGCTTTGTTATAATGTGTGTTAGCATGTTGTATTTTCGGGAGGGGGATTTACACACCGAGTCTTGCGACTCACTCTCTCTCCTTTGACTTTTTCAGGTGACACTTAGACGCGGACATGGAGCCGGGATGGACTCGAGGTGCTCATGCCATGCTTAAATAAGGATTTGCACAGACTTTTATAAAATTTGGTACTTAAGCTTATTTATTACTATTTGGTTTTATTTGGGTTTGTAAATGGCCTTTTAAAATTTATGTTTTGCTATGTTTATGCTTAAAGTAGATTTTTAATATGCCTTAACAAATTAATTGGGTTAAAATGTGCTAAAACTTGGAAGGGCAACGATTTCAAAACTACAAAAGCGACATTTTAAACTATACCATCGGGTATCACACTAAGATTTGGAATAAATGGGGCTCAAATGTTGTTCTAACTTAAACTCGATTTTCTACTAAGTCAAAATGTTATAGTAATAATAAGAAACAACTTAAACTTCTAAGTGAGATAAATTTTACCTACACATCCGATTAAGTTTTCCGAATTTCCGGGTTTTCAAATACACCATCAGATTTTAATCAAGCCTACTCGAGTTTTTCTTCAATACACAATTTCGCAAGTGTTTTCATCAAACATCTAAACTTAAACCTATTATCTCAAAAATCCTTTTTCCTCAGAATATACCGATTCTATTGGTGGTGTGTTGACCGGTTTGGGTGTTACATATATACCGTGGCAAAGTCACCGATCACTACATGACCAATTAAGCACTTGCACTTCATATCAATCCCATACCCATGATCTACATACAAAACCTGACAATGCAACATGCTATTCATAACACATCAGTCTTCCACACATACATTCGGCTATGCAAAGAAATGATACAGTCACGTACCTAGCAATCCTAGCCTTACTCCTAAGGGCATCATGACTATCTACACAGCCCTTTTTCTGGCTTTTCAACCTATAAAAACGTTAGTACAATTATAGTATAGTGTGTTGGAAATTTTAAACACCTGATAACACGTAAGATGACACTCTTTATGTCGACACTATTGCTAGCCGAAACTACCGCTATCTGCCTATTATTCTGCTTAGAAACTGGCCCAAAACTCGGTGGCTAATCACGAATAGCAGACACTGCGCATTTCTTGAACTTTGGGGCTGGGACTATAGATCCAACCCTTCCCTTGATTTGCTGACATTCGAGTCCATGAATGATCTTGGTTAGAAGGTACTATGATGATTACGTAACGAAACATTAGGTTAAGGCATGAATAACAAAAAGAAACCGATTGATCAACTTAGGGAGAATTGAAATCCTTACCTTGAAATCCCGAAAGAAATAATATGGTTCGAATACTATCGATTTTTGACTTAGAAACCTAGGCGATTAGATCTGCTTCAAATCCCAGAATGCCGCCCAAAAAGAACACCAGGTCAGAGAAAACGTCAAACTAAAGATGGCCCTAACAACCAACTAGCCATTCGTCTTTGGCCTCAAAAGCTAAAAAAATTACAAAAATAATAGCACAAGTCGACACTTACCTCTATAGAAGATCTCGGCTACCACTTGCAAGAAGATTCGACAATTAAAGAAGAAGATTGAAATGTTGAAAGTAATAAAACCAAGCCACAAATGAGATCTAGGAGTTTTCAGCTTTTAAGTAAGATCCGAAAGAAGATGAACATAAAAGAGGCTAGGTAGATTCGACAATGAATAAGGTAGAAAAGAATTGGATGAGAAAGTCAAAAGAAAAACAAATATACTCCAACAGTGACTTAGGAGTTTTGATTTTGGCAGAAGAAGAGAAGAGGAAATCCTCTAATGCCGAAAATAGGAGGAGAAAAGAAGAAGAAAAAACTATGCTTTGGGAAAAAAAAGAAATTTTGGCACACCCTTAACCAAATGAAAATTTCGACATCCCTTATCCACTTCAACCGATTTCCCCCTTGCACATAGTCCCACATTCGGCCACCTCTTCCCCCTATCCTATCCCTTATTTTTCTCTTATCCTCATCTTTCTATCTTCCGACTTAATCCACACTCACTCTCTTAGAGTCCCAGCCGAAACCACCACTCACTCCTCAGGCACATATATTTAAAAAAAACACTCCTTTTTGCCTAACATGGGATTCGAACCTGCTCCTTTCAAATCCCTTGTGGTGTCACCTTCCTATGCCCTTAGTGGCGCCTCCTTGCCACTTTACCAACTAGATTTTTGTGTTAACTTTCCCATTCAAGTACCCTTAAGGCCCACTTCACGTAGTTCTCCCTTGCAGAGTCTAAAAACAAAATTTCTACCAAGGCTCAAGCTTAACCTCAAGCCTTCCGAAAACTCCAAACACACCAAACACACACACACATCATGGCATGCACACACAATGCATCACAAATGCAGAGCCCCCAATCCAGGATGTTACAGTGGAGATATATAATGCAATGTTCTGGAGTTTTTGAAATATTCTAGAGTCCACTAGCTATCCTATTAGGTTTGCAACCTTCTGACTTCATTCTTTTGATTTTTATTTGTTTATCAACTTACCAAGAATTTACAAATGAGAATATTCATGTCCTTTTTCGATGCCTTCGATATGCTTCAATGTTTTTATTCTTTTATTGCATTAAAGTTGGAATGTCTTTGCTTTAAATATGTATACTTTCGTTGAACTTCATTTTAATATTCTTATTTCAAAGCCGGTCATTCTTCTTTGCTAGGATATGTTGTAGTTATTTGCTTATATTAGTTATTTTGTCTCTTCAAATGGCGGTACATCGATCCTCGCAAAACCCGATCTCCACCGATTGCATGAGTGGCATTTTAGATCCGGTGCGGATCGCTATGTATGGATAATTGGAATGATGTATGCCTACTATCATCCAAATGTAAGTAAAAAAATTTCAATCATCAATCTAGCTCTCTTTGTGCACAATTAACTTTCTCATTGAAATGTTTAAAATCTTAGGTTGAGAAATGGATGGAAAAATTGGAGGAATGTGAAACCAAGAGAAAATTTTCAATCAAAGCAAGTGTTGTTGCAATTGCTTTATTTGTAAGTTGCCTGATCTCTAGATCTCTATATTGCCATTATGCTTATTTGGTTTTTGATGGAGGCTTTTTTTTCTTGTATTTCTTAAATTCTTCAGGTTGGATATATGTTGTATAAATGTATTTACAAGCTAGACAAGGTTACTTACAACAAATACCACCCATACACATCTTGGATTCCCATAACGTGCGTATTAATGCTATCTTTTTTCTAGTTTACTTGGAACACTAGAGGAACTTTTTGTGAAAGTGCAAGGAATATCATGTAAATAGAATCTGATTTCCATGTCTTCTTTCTTGTGATTCTAGTGTCTACATTTGCTTGCAAAATTGTACTCAGCAGCTTCGAAGTTACAGTTTGACTCTCTTTGCGTATGTTTCTAGAAATAACTAATTCATTCTATTCCACAGTTGAATATTGATGAACTGCATTATATTGTTTCCTTTAGTATTTTTTTCCCTTTTTTTGGTCATTTATTGAAGGAAAAAATGTAGATTGATGTGACATAGAATGTGGTGTTTTGGTACCAAACAAATCGAAGATCCAATAATAATGCAAAATTTTAATTTTTTTTAAAAATTTTTTGATATAAAGAAAAATATTTTAATTTTTTTATTTTTCATGACCAAATTAGCGGCGTTTGTAAAAAAAGTGTCACTAAAAACAATTACTTATAGCAGCGTTTTACAAAAAAGCACCGCTAAAGACCACGACTTATAGCGGCTTTCTAAAAAGCATCGCTAATGACCACGACTTATAGCAGCGTTATAAAAGCACCGTTAAAAGTCATGGTCTCTAGTGGCATTTTTTAAAAACCACCACTAAAGACCAGGACTTTTAGCGGCTTTTTTGTAAAAGCGTCACTAAAGACCACGACCTTTAGCGGCATTTTCTATAAAAGTGCCACTAAAAGTCATGATCTTTAGTGGCATTTTTTCAAATAAATGCCGTAAATTTTAGCGGCATTGTCTATAGCGGCATCTTTTGCCGAGCTTTTAAGCGCCGCTAAAGGCCAAAAAATGCCACAAAAAGTCTGTTTTTCCAGGAGTGAAGGAGATAATTAATTTTTAGTGAAGAGGGGTCGGAACAATAGGACAGCGGAATAGGGGTGACTTTAGTGAATAAAATGTACTTATTGGCGAAACCAAAAATTCTAAAAATTCTATGGTAATAAAATATGTGAGCCTAGTTTTAGGGAAAATTAATGGATCTTAATTTGGAGTTTCGTATCTCAAGATATAAATAATTTAGTGACTGTGACTCGAGTAGACAACTTAAGATGAACATGAGTAGACAAGTTATTGATTGGTATTGTATCAATGATCTTCAAGTATTTTTAAGTCTATAACATGTATAGGGACTTGATTATGTGTATATGTTATTATTAGTTGGACTAGAATGTTGGCCTATGCTATTTGATGGTTATTGTTGTATAAGGCCATTTAATGTGGCCAATATTTGTTATGTTAGAAGTCTATGATAATGCATTTCAAGGATGTGTATGCTTGCATATGAATGGTTAACTCTGTGTGTGATTATGCATGATGAATGTGGTTTGTAAATGGTATGTGGATGTCTTAGTGTGGATGTTTGAATGCTTAATAATACCATGTTGTTTGATGATAAATTTGTATAAATGTATAAGTGTTTTGGGGTGGCAAAGTGCTTGGTAAATAGCCTTACTTGTCGCCACATGGGTAGCCACACGACCATGTGCCAGGGTGTATGAAGTCTGCACTTGATTTTTGAAAATTCAAAACGCCACACGGCCTAACACACGAGCATATATCTCGGCTATGTGAAGGACATGGCCTTGAACACGGGCGTGTGCCCCTATTTTTGAAAGAAATTTCTAGTGTTTTCCAAAGTTCTTAGTTTAGTCCCGGACCACTTCCAAAGTATGTATTGACCCTCGTAGGCCCTATTTAGGGACTCAAAGATAAAATTTTGAAAAATTTTAATTTGGATGAAATTCTATGATTTGGTTTAATACGTTTACAAGTGTATGTGTTCCAGTAATGCCTCGTACCCTATTTCGGTGTCAAATACGAGAAAGGGGTGTTACACAGAAAGTTGCAACCCCGAATCATCAAAGGATAATTTTTACAGACTTTATCAACTAATACATATTGACCTAAAGGGTTCGTTACTTTAACTACAAATTCAGTAGGCTCAAAAGATATTTTCTTACCGACACTAAGGTTGTGCATACATATGAGTGTGTTGACCTCGGGTCAATCAAAGCATTAACGTTAGGATCAAAGATGGAGAATGTACCAGGTGCTGAAGCTCTAGTGCCTCAGATCTAACAGTAGAATCTTTCGTTCCACCACGACTGTTACCCATATTTCCACTATTTCTAGGCGGTCTTCCTCTCATAGCCATATTACTCGAATGAGTATTCTGTGGCTTCTCTTTATCTGATCTTTTCAGATAGCCTCTGAGAACATGATCATAAGAACCACATTTAAAACATGACCCATCTTTCAATCTACATTCACTAAAGTGTTGCCTATAGTATTTTTGACATTTGGGTTTGTTAGTTCGAATACTACCCACACTTGCTACAGAAGTAGCCTGAGGTTTTGAAATCGAATGTTACTTTCCTTTATATCTTCCAGATTAACCAACCGAAGCTAATGAATGACTCTAGCATTCTTTTGATTTCTTTGATGGAGATGAGAGTGATTTTCCCATAGGTCGCTTTCTCGTATCACGACCCTAAGAATCTATTTTTTTTTTTTGCTTTACTAAGTTCCTCGGCCTTGTGTGTTTTATCAACCAAAACCATAAATTCCTTCAACTCTAGGATCCCGACTAACAACTTGATGTCTTCATTGAGACCGTCTTCAAACTGCGTACACATGACAACCTCTGATGGTATGCACTCTCAAGCATATTTACTGAGTCGTGCACATTCTCTCTCGTACTCAGCCACTGACATATGACCCTCTTTCAATTCCAAAATTTCTTTGTGTTTCTTGTCGAGAAATCACTGGCTAACATACTTTTTTCTAAACTCTGTCTGAAAGAATTCCAAATTCATATGGTCTTTTGGTACTACCGTAATCAATGTGTTTCTCCACTAATATGTTGAGTCTTTCAATAGAGAAACAACACACTTTAAGCATTCAATTTGTGTACAAGATAATTCATCAAAAACTCTCACTGTATTTTCCAACCAGAACTCGGCTCTTTCTGGATCATCTTTGGCTGAACTATGGAATTCTTCATCCCCATACATTTGAATTTTATCAATAGAAGGCTTACTTGTACGTATTTGTTCCAAACCTTAAGGAACTACAGGAACAAGTTGGGATACGGGTAGGGGTAGAGGTCATTGAGCTAACGGGTCTGTTCTCACGAACTCTGTAAACCACTCAGACATCATCTAAAATAAGGCTTATTTGGCCTCTCCTCTTCAGCCATTAGTCACGAGCCTATTACCACTAGAAGCTGCTCTATGAATGGAGTCTTGCGCATTACTTTCAACTTCATTGGAATCAACTCGGTTGGATGACATTTTATTTATATGAAAACATAGTTCAATTTGAGTCAGGAGTTATCACACTATCACATGTTATATAATGGCATGTATTTCTGAACTTCATACATGCTAGTTTAGTCTGAGAATGACCTAAATTGTAGCTCTGATACCACTAAATGTAATACCCTTAACCCGTCTTCGTCGTCGAATTATGGTTACAAAGCATTATTGTACAATTAGAAACCTTTAAACATTATATCATTCAATAATTTAATCACATCATAAACCTTTTATACACATGCATATTGTCCCTAAATCAAGCCCTCGTGGCCCTAAAAATAACTTAGAAACAATTCAAGACAAATTTGAAATAGTTTGGGAAGTTTAGGAAAAATATACAAAATATGCAAAATAAGGGTCACATGGCCATGTGGCTAGGCTGTGTGCCTCACATAGTTGAGACACACCTTCATGTCTTAGGCCGTGTAACTTTTGAACTAGGGACACACTACCGTGTCCCAACCTGTGTCTTCACCCATGTAACTCTCTGAGTAAGGTCACACAGCCATGTCACATGCCGTATGTCAGGCCGTGTCACACACTTGTGCATCAGGCCGTATAACTCTCTGAGTTACCCCATACGCCCATGTATTAGGCTGTGTGTTAGGCCGTATAACTCACAGACTTGCACCCTAAGTAAATCATTAGATGACACATGGCCATGTCGCTAGGCCATGCTTGTGTTTCAGGCCGTGTAGACCCAAATTTACCAAAATTCTAGCCATTACAAAACCTAACCATGCATAGACATTCAATCCATTTGTGCACACTATAGAAGGACCTAAACATCAACAAAAACACACAAAATGCCATTTCAATATCCTATTTCAACTAACCAATATGCCATTCCAAGGCATAACAATATACCAAGACATCAACCATCAAAACATGTCAATATTTTACCATTTCATACATGTAACCTATTCAATTACTTACCAAAACATACCACATTTTGACTATTCTCAAATAAACCAAAACATACCATAAAGGACTTATAAACATGCATAACAAGATCACTAAAATGACACAATTTGTCAAGACATCACTTGATACCTTCCAACATAACATCCAAAAATTTATACATGCCAAAACACCAACAACACATTCACCGAAATATTATTACAAATCACCCTATACATGTCATTATAAACCTTGGCCAAAATGCTCAAAAACTACCAAATTGACTGTTGGATAGTGTGATATATCTTCGATGAGCATCCAAATCGATAGAGCTTTCAATAATCAATAAGAAAAATGACAAACAACTACGTTAGCAATGAAAGCTTAGTAAGCTCATATAAACCAAACATAACTTACCATTTCATTTTCATAATAAAAAACATAAGCCTAAATTCAACCATAACCATAAACTTGCCATAAGCCTATACAACATAATAAAATTCACAAGTTAGTACACTTGTTTATATATATACGAAATCATCCCTAGGATATGTGGTTCATCATGTAAAAACATAACATTTTGTACCACTAATGTTTCATATTTACATAACCGATTTATTGCATTTGCATACTTACCGTTTCCTTTTCATTTTCTTTCCCTTTGAACCATCTACAATTACATCAGATACTCGAGAAAGCTCACACGAAGTGTGCCTTTACATATACCCATCACCTTTCCTTTACATCATTGCTCACACGAGCTATGAAATGGGCCTACTCACACACGCAGTGGGTCTAAATGTAAGGTACACAATGCTGCTCACACAAGCTATTGAGAATCCACAACAAATGTAGGACCTCGACCATCAGTAGGACATTCATGACCAACACTTGAAACATGAAATCCCTAATGACATGCCATTTGTATCCTAAGAATTTCTTAGGTTCAACAGGGACTCAATATCCATTAATTTGTCATAACATTGATACATTTATATATTATTATCTATTTACATTAAAATAAAGTAGTAAACATTCAAATTAAATAACATTAATACGATAACCGTTCATACAAATTTACCTCGATAATTGGGGCGTGAAAGTTAAATCAACTAATTTGAAGCTTTAACTTTTCCCCGATCTAAGTCCGAATGTGGTTTATCTTGATCTAAATAGATAATTTTAATCAATTAAACACTTCTATTATTCAATTTAATCCATATCTCATATTTATGTAAAATTACCAATTTACCCCTAATATTTTAACTTTTCATAATTTAGTCCTTAAGCATATAACTTAAAATCTAACCATTTTAATATAAATCTATGCTAATAAAACATTCAAGGGACCTTGAAACAACTCATACTTACCATCATTTCATAATAAAACCCTAGATTTTATACCTTTAACAAATTAGTCCCTAATTCCAAAATTCATAAAAAATCACTTAACAAAACTTATTTATTTTTTCAAAAAAAGATTCATAATCTATCCTTTAACATCACAACCTACTCAAAAAAATTCTGGCATAACCCTCAACCTTTAAAAATTTTACAAATTAACCTTCGGGCTAGCTAGAGTAAGCTAAAACGAACTAAAAAACATATAAATCTTCAAAAACGTGGTTGAAATCACATACCATGCAAAGAAATAAGCTAGCCGAACCAAACACCCATCCGTGGAGATTTTATTTGCTGAAAATTGATTTAGGGTTAATAAATAAAACATGATACCTTGTTTAATTTCTTTTAGTTTTAAGTTTATTTACCTATTTACCTTATTAACATTTAAAAACTAACAAAATTTCAATAAAACCATGACATGCACTCCAATAATACCTTAAATGGTTTATTTTTCCCTCAAGTCCTTTGTTTTAAGGTTTCATGGCCATTTAACCCTTTTAACTAATAGAACTTAACTTTTTCACCTTTTACGATTTAGTCCTTTACACTTAATTAATCAAGCAAACATCAAAATTTCTTAACGAAATTTAAATATGACCTTAATATAATCACATAGAAATTAAAATAATAATTTACTTGTCAAAATTGTGGCCCCGAAACCAGTTTTTCAATATCACTAAAAATGAATTGTTGCACGAATAAAGTGTTGAGTCATATTCCCGAAATTGCAATGGTAATTATGTTGGCAATCAATCTCAACATTTGCCACGGTAATGTTTCACTTCCCTTATTTTACCTCTTCATCTTCTTCCTCTTTTTACACGTGTTCACACAAAACCACACATTTCCTCCCCAAGTGATAAAAGTAACAACTAATGACCATTATATCACAATCCAAGCTTTGTTATGCAATGTTCTAAAAATATCCTAAAAATGAAATGTATTCACTTTATTATAACCAATTAATTCCATTTAGAGGCCTTAAAGATAACTCTTTTCAAGAGTTGTCACACCCCTAAACTTTAATTATTGCTTGTCCTCAAGTAAATGATGTATGGATATGCCTGAATAAATGGAATTGCCTAAACAATCAGTCACCAATTGTATTGCCAAATCATAATGAGCGTACTGTGTATGTCATTCTCAGCAATCTTCTACTGAAACAAAGAAAAATTTCTTACAGTTCTTGTAAACTTGTTTAGGAAATATAGTGCAAAAAATGGTTCCTAAAGGTAAAATTTTCTAAATATTTCAACAATTAAAACTATAGCATATTTATCTAAATATACTTAGGTTATATCTCTCCTAAACTTATTTTTTTTTTAAAACAATTATTCAATTTCCAACACCAAATTTTTCTAGGGAATTCATATTGTCATATGATTTTATACTTGACAATATTAATGGAGCATACACTAGACTGCCATGTATATATCATGTCTCAATTTGAATATAAATCACTCAGTAAACAAAAGCTTTTAACTAAAAAGATAGATGGAGCAAACAACTACCTTCTTAGCAATTTAATCTAAAAAATCAATGGAGTGTCCCTAAAATATATACAGACAAACACTCATATATGAACTCATTTTTCTGGTCAACAATATAATGGATCAAACAAAATATTACTTACCTACTTAGTAGATTCAAGCATTAGAATGTTACTATCATTTTACCATGACATAAATTATTCACTTTTACTGTTCTTAGGTCACGAATTCCTAACTTTATTTAAAGAACGCTACTATAGCCTAATTATATTTCAATTATTCTACTTTTAGAAATCCCTTTTCAACAATGTCCTAAGCTAAACATGTTCAAACAATGATCATAATGTTTTCTAAGTTTATAAAGAAGAGTTATTATCCTCATTGAACATTGATAAACCGTAAAAGTAACATATTTTAATCCCACATTTAGCATACTTTTGGATGATTTATTCCTTGATTTATGTAAAAAGTGCTCTTAATCCTTTCTTTTCATGTTTTATACTCAGGAAAGCACCTAGGAACGAAAAGAATGAGAAACGAGCTTAAAATGGGCCAATTTGGGCCAAAGTGGAAATCGACACGGCTTGGACTTCAATTTACACGGCCATGCCTAAATCAACAGAATTGAAACACGGCCTGGAGTCAATTTACACAGGCGTGTGCTGTCGTCGTGGCCCTGTCATGGAAAAGAGGAATTTCACTTAAAAATGATACTTAGGGAGAAAGAAACGCATTCCAAGAGCCTATATAAAGACCCTAAGTGTAACCTAAAAGGGGCGGTCAGTTAGGCAGCCAGCTAGGCCAAGAAGCCGAGCCAGAAGGCCAGGTTCGTGGGAATCACTCGAAGATAGCTAGTTGATTCATCACAAGAAGCCGAAATTCTACTCAAGACAGCTGATCTCTCCTTCAATTCCTTCAGGGGGTTCTAGGGATTTCTTATGTTTTGTTTTATCTTTTCTCTTGAGATGTTTTATTTTATCATTATGAACTAAACCCTTCAGATACCTGAAGGGGATGAAACCTAGATGAATCTTGTTATTGTTTTCAGAACTATATGATAAATACTTAGTTTGTTCTTAATTATGTGTGCTTAATCCTTGTGTTAATATTTTCAAAATATTGATTCAAGTCAAATGTGCTTAGGTGGTGGAGCAAAAGTCCCAACTTAAGAGTAGATCTAGCATAATTAAGCGGAGTTGATCGCGCGCCTAGAGATAGGGTGACGAGATTTTGCCAGATTAGGGTGAAACCTAATATGGGAGTCCATAGATCGAGTTAATGCGATTATAGGGGTTTTAATTAGAAAGAGATTTCAATTAATCAACCTAGGGTTAGACGTTATTCGCCTTGGGAGGGGGGTTTAATATAATTTAGGGATCTTACGGATCAAGCTAAATGAATAAATCGTCTGGTTTAGTGTTAGATAACAAGTGAAGTCTAGGTGGATTCCTTCTAGAGTATCGACGTAATAAACTGAGTTCTTCTAAAAGTTATTTCTTTAATTTGTTCTTTTTGTCTTTGCATCTTAGTTTAATAATTAGATTTTAGTTTGAATCTATCACTTCATATTTAGGCTAAATAATGGAAAGAAAGTGAGTATTAGTACTTTTAATTCCCTTGGGTTTGACAATCCGGTCTTGCCTAAACTATACTACTATTCGATAGGTGCACTTGCCTTAAGTCGTTGTCAGAGTTAGTTTTCAGGTTCTATCATTCTTTATTATAAATTTTAAAACTCGACAATTCTGGATGAAAATAATCCACCACGAGATGTGGCAGAGAACAATGCTCCGCGTACTATGTATGATTATGCTAAACCTCATTTAACAGGAGCAGAATCTAGTATTGTTAGGCCTACTATAGCTGCAAATAATTTTGAATTAAAGCCTAACACTATACAAATGATTCAACAATTTGTTCAATTTGATGATTTGTAGGACAAAGACCCGAATACTCATATAGCTAATTTTTTATAGTTCTGTGATACCTTCAAAATAAATGGCGTTTCTGATGATGCCATACGACTTGGGTTATTTCCCTTTTCATTAAGGAATAAAGCTAAACAATGATTGAACTCGTTACCATAAGGCTTAATAACCACATGGGATCAAATGACCGAGAAATTTTTATTAAAATATTTCCCACCAGCCAAAACGGCCAAATTACGGAATGATATTTCTTCTTTTGTGCATATGGATTTAGAGACATTATACGACGCATGGGAGAGATACAAGGATCTCTCGAGGAGATGTCCACACCACGGATTACCTTTGTGGCTACAAGTTCAAACTTTTTACAATGGTGTAAATCCCTCAACGACACAACTAATAGATTCAGCCACCGGTGGAACTCTGAATAACAAAACTCCTGAAGCAGCCTACGAATTCATTGAAGAGATGTCACTTAACAACTATCCGTGGCAAGTTACAAGGACAAAACCAACAAAATCAGCCGGAGTTTTCAACCTCAACGCAATAACCATGCTATCAACACAAGTAGAGATGATGAATAAAAAGCTTGATAGTTTGTGTTCTTCGCAGGTACATCCAGTAATGAAATGCGACGCAAGTGGAACTATGGCGAATCCTGAGTACCCACCCTACCAACCCCGCATGAAGTTTAACAGATGAACTATATAGGTAATAATTTCAGATCTAACAATAATCCTTATAGTAATACCTATAATCCAGGTTGGAGAAACCACTAAAATTTTTCGTGGGGAGGTCAAGGAAATCAAAGACAACAACCTTCCCCAAATTTCAAAAATCAGCCCTATCCATAGGAAAAGAAGCACAACATCAAAGATAAGTTGACAAAATTCATGACAGCCACAAAAAACAATCTTCAAGACACTGAGGCAACACTTAAAAACCAACAAACATCGATGGAAGGGATCAAGAACCAAATTGGGGGACTTACTTAGTCAGTTGGGGAAGTTACAAAGTCAGTTGGACAACTTGCAAAGTTAATGTCCGAACGACCGCAAGGGCGTCTACCAAGCAACACTGAGATTAACCCAAAGGAGCAAATCCAAGCCATAACAGCTCAGGAAAATGTAAGGTTAGATGAACCCAATTCAATACAAGAGAGTAAGGTAAAGGAAGGTAAAATTGAAGTAACCCAAGAAAAGCCAAAACCGATAATCAAAGAATACCAACCTCGCATACCTTATACCGAAGCATTGAAGAGAGATGATACAAATGAACAGTTCAGTAAGTTTCTTAAACTTTTAAAGAAATTACATATTATCTTACCACTTCTTGAAGCTCTTTTATAGATTCCGATTCACAAAAATTTTAAAACAACTTCTGACAAACAAGCGTAAGTTAGACAAGGAACTACATGTGGAACTGAACGCAGCATGCTCAGCAATGTTGCAAAATAAACTACCACGAAAGTTAAAAGATCCAGGGAGTTTTACAATTCCATGTTTAATTGGTAGAATAACAATTGATAATGCATTAGCTGATTTAGGGGCAAGTATAAATGTCATGCCTTATAAAATGTTTAAACAACTAGGTCTAGGAAAACCCAAACAAACTAGGATGAGTACACAATTAGCTGATAAAATTGTTAGAATTCCTAGGGGCATTATTGAAGATGTTCTCGTAAAAATTGATAAATTCATTTTCACAGTAGATTTTGTTGTCTTAGACATGGATGAGGACAATTCGATCCCTTTAATTTTAGGAAGACCATTTTTAGCAACTGCCAAAACTAATATTGATGTTGGTGTAGGAGAACTTATACTCAGTATAGGTGATGAATCGATCAGATTACAAGCTCTTGACTCAGCCAGGACATCGAATGATGAAGGTGAGAAATTAAATTTAGTTGATAACAATTCTATTCAAATTTCACCACAGGAAAAAGCACAAAGCTGCAAACCTGAGCCAGATCATAAACCTCGTCCCAACAAAGAAGAAATATATGTGGAACGAAGCCTTGAGTTCGGCAAACTAAGAGAGTGGAAGACCCACTTTAAAGAAGAACTAGAACCACACGAAGTAAAATCGAAGGAACCCCCAGAAGAACTCGTAGGGACATCAAATCACTTCAAAATAGGAGATCTGGTATGGTTAGATAAAGCAGATCCTCGCATCACCACACCAAACCCAATTCAAACACAGACATCCCTCTCAATGTATGAAATATCTTCCCATACGGAACAGTTGAGGTAAGTAATCCCATATTCGGCACTCTTAAGGTAAATTATTCTCGACTTAAAATTTATCATTAATATAAAACCGACAGCATGAAGGAAGATGTTCAAACCTTCAAACCACCATGATTATACAAACAAAAGGGAAGTCTAGCTTAAGACTTTAAACAAGTACTTCTCAGAAGCCAACCCGAGCATTAACACTATCTCTTTATTTCTATTTTTGGTTATTTCTCTTCTATTTTTATTTTCTCCTTCTCTAGAATTTTAATAAATAAAAAGTGCATATTCCCAGACCACACGACCTAGCACACGGCCATGGCCGTGGCCGTGTGGGTACTCCGAATCGCCGTACTAACATGGAAGGGATGGTACGAGTTAGAACAAATTCAAAGTCACAAACCCAACCACCGCGCCACGGCCATACGATGGACCGTAGCTTACACCGAGAGATCATACACGGTCGTGGAAACTATACATGGGTGTGGGCAAAATGATATGCCCTACACCACGACCGTGTCACGCACCGTGGACGACATTGACTTGCCAAACACAAGCTGGACATGCCCGTGCTACCCAACTGTTCCAACATAATGACTTTTTACCAACGGGCGTGGCTTGTTAGAAAACGGGTATGGAGAATCAATGCGCCTAGACACATGGACGTACGAGGCGGTCGTGTGAAATGACACGCCCTCAAGCCACGGGCATGGAAATGTACCAGAATTGAGCCCCTATTTAAGCACCAACCCCACCCTCCCCATTCTTCTACTTACCACCTCTATTCTCCTTTCCCACTACCAGATTTCTCTCCTCTCCTTGCAAATTCTCTAAACCCTTAAGCTATATCATGACAAAGAAGCATAAGAGGCCAACCACAATCCCCTCAAAAGAGATAGATTCACATGAGTTCATGCCATCAGCTTCAGCTACTCAACACGCCAAGGGTCTTCGAAACCTTTTCGGTTCTATTTTTCTTTTCTCATCTCCTTTATTTTCCTTATCTATACTTCTTTTCTGCTTAAATTAGTTTATTTTATTCTAGTTTCTTAGTGTCAGGTTCATCAGGCTGCTAGGAAATCAGGCACCACAGCCTTAGAAATCACCCCTACCTCGCGAACCATCTATCAATAAGGACTTTTCATTCCATTAGTCTTCTCGTTAATTTCAGTCTTCTTATTAGTCTCATTCTCTTTATTTTCCTTGTCTTTAATTATACTATTAATATATTTTTAATGTTTCTTTAGATTTTCTGGCTATATCTTTCTAGGCCACCCAATTTCTTCATCTAGCACAATGCTTGTCGGTAGCCACACCACCAGGACCATAGAAAACGCCACCACCGCACCTCTAAGTCATCCTTTACCACGTCCACTGCCAAGCTCTCAGAGTCATCCAAAATTTAGGATGTGTTCATTCTCTCCTTCTCTTTTGATTTTATTACATGGTTATTTATCTATCTTTGTACATTGATGGCAATATACATCTTAAGTGGGGGGAACTACCTAACTTTTTTGCATTATTGTCAAAACCCTAAATTTTATCTAGTTTTTAAGTATTTTTCTCATATTAATAATTAAGGTGAAATTTCTGATGATTTATGATTTTTATTAATATGTTTTGGATTAAGTCATAGTTAATTGTGCATTGATGATTTAAATTTTAAGATACTAGAGAATCAAGCATGATAAGTCTATTTTTCAAGAATCAAAAAATTTTTAGGTTGTTGAATTGAATTTGAGTATTACCTTGAAGTTGGAAATTTACATGGATTGATGTCAAATACCCATAATTTTTGTGAGATTTGAGCCTTATAGAGCATATATCCTTTTCCATACTCACTTTATTGATTATGAATGTGTCAGCACTGAATTGTTATTCTAGAACTTGCCTCGATTATACATGTCAAGA
The DNA here is from genome assembly GCA_025506655.1 of Gossypium rotundifolium. Classification (NCBI taxonomy): domain Eukaryota; kingdom Viridiplantae; phylum Streptophyta; class Magnoliopsida; order Malvales; family Malvaceae; genus Gossypium; species Gossypium rotundifolium. The sequence goes on along the minus strand of CP106732.1, from coordinate 63,617,821 downwards.
CCACATTATTGATTTGATATACTGAGATGATAAAGGCACTTAGCTTTTAATCCACTCACTCCACTAAAAAGCCTACCTACATAATTAACCCCTAGTGAACCCCGTTGATCCTAACAACCCTTTTTATTGATTCACCCACTAATATTAACCAAAAACCATTTGTATTTGTTATTACTATTCCTTTTGACTACCCTTCTATCGAGAATTGATTTGACCAGTTGCCTAATTAGTTTATTTCAGTTGATAAATTTCTCTCTTTATTACATATTCATTTTAGTTTGTTCTTAAAAAAAATCAATGTATATTCAGTATTAGTAATATAAAAAGTGAGCTTGTACATCTAAATTTCAATTATCAAAGAAAAAGCTCGCATTATTAGTTTTAAAGTTTCAATTGATGTAATCATTTATTTTTTAGTTCATTATTTTTAGTTAGGTAATATGCCAATTCAATCTCGAATCTAAAACCTTCTAATTTAGCCTTTATCCACACCTTTAACCTAAGCCCTGTTACAACCCTGTAAAGACCTTTTAATTTGTGTATCATCTTATATTACAGTGGTGGAGATTTGATTTTCAGGCAAGCCTATGGGATTAACTTTTTAGGTTCGACTTATGAGTGCTTTTTCTTGAACCTTAAACACTTTGAGTGCTTTGAGTGAATCTTTAGTGAGGATGTCAATCCTTGTCGATTTTGAATCAGAGGTAATCATTTAGATAAGGGGAGACACCTATGTTTTCATGCTACAAAATATATGACTTAGAATTGTTTGAATCTTTAAGAGTCTTTGAGTTAAATTATCCATGTATGAATTATCTATGAATTATGACGAGGCATTGTTGATGAGAATTATGAATTGTGGAAGTTAGTTTTAATTGTAAGTTTAGAATTTTGCTTGAGGACAAGCAAAAGCATAAGTGCGGGAGTATTTGATAAACCGTAAAAGTAACATATTTTAATCCCACATTTAGCATACTTTTGGATGATTTACTCCTTGATTTATGTAAAAAGGTGGTCTTAATCCTTTCTTTTCATGTTTTATACTCAAGAAAGCACCTGGGGACAAAAAGAACGAGGAACGGGCTTAAACCAGGCCAATTTGGGCCAAAGTGGAAATCGACACGGCCTGGACTTCAATTTACACGGCCATCCCTCAATCAACAGAACCGAAACACGACCTGAAGTCAATTTACACGGACGTGTGCCATGGCCGTGGCCCTGTCGTGGAAAAGAGGAATTTTACTCGGAAAAGGATACTTAGGGAGAAAGAAACACATTCCAAGAGCATATATAAAGACCTTAAGTGTAACTTGAAAGGGGCGGTCAGTTAGGTAGTTAGCTAGGCAAAGAAGCCGAGCCAAAAGGCTAGATTCATGGGAATCACGCGAAGATAGCCAGTTGATTCATCTCAAGAAGTCAGAATTCTACTCAAGATGGTGGATCACTCCTTCAATTCCTTTAGGGGGTTTTATGGATTTCTTATGTTTTGTTTTATCTTTTCTCTTGAGATGTTTTATTTTATCATTATGAGCTAGACCCTTTAGATACCTGAAGGGGATGAAACCTAGATGAATCTTGTTATTGTTTTTGAAAACTATATGATAAATACTTAGTTTGTTCTTAATTATGTATGCTTAATCCTTGTGTTAATATTTTCAGAATATTGATTCAAGTCAAATGTGCTTAGGTGGCAGAGCAAATGTCCCTGTTTAAGAGTAGATCTAGCATAATTAAGTGGAGTTGATCACGCGCCTAGAGATAGGGTGACAAGATTTTGCCAGATTAGGGTGAAACCTAATATGGGAGTCCATAGATCGAGTTAATGCGATTCAATGGGCTTTAATTAGAAAGAGATTTCAATTAATCAACCTAGGGTTAGACGTTATGCACCTCGAGAGAGGGTTTAATATAATTTAGGGAGTCTTACGGATCAAGCTAAATGAATAAATTGTTTGGTTCAGTGTTAGATAACAAGTGAAGTCTAGGTGGATTCCTTTTAGGGTATCGACGTAATCAATGAGTTCTTCTAAAAGTTATTTCTTCAATTTGTTCTTTCTGTCTTTGCATCTTAGTTTAGTAATTAGATTTTAGTTTAAATCAATCACTTCATATTTAGGCTAAATAATAGAAAGAAAGTGAGTATTAGTACTTTTAATTCCCTTGGGTTCGACAATCCAGTCTTGCCTAAACTATACTACTATTCGATAGGTGCACTTGTCATAAGTCGTTGTCAAAGTTAGTTTCCAGGTTCGATCATTCTTTATTATAAATTTTAAAACTCAACAATTCTAGTCGATCAAACATTATTGATAACCATATACTCACATAAGCAGGCAGTTGAATGGAAATTGAATGTTACGGCAAAAGGACTATATGAATAATTAACAATGAAGTTTATATGCACAACACACCCCCAAACCTAAGGGATGCATTGTCCTCATTTCATGAACATGAAAAAATAAAATGAATAAAAGCTATATGAATGCATGCAATAGATGAAAAAAAAAATGAATGATCATAAAAATATAAAAATCCAAGCTTGGAAGGGAAGGAATTCATCACTTGGGTTGTGTGGATTTCCTTGCAGCTCTCTTGTAACATTGCGACCTGTCCTGGTCATCACTATAAGCTTGAACGATTTTACCAACAACCTTTTTGAATCATTTTCTCTTAAGCTGATTAATGGGCACCTGTTTGTCATCATCATCGGTATCTGAATTTGTGAGTTCATCAATCAGTTGATGAACTACACATTCCTGGGTAGTCATAGGGGCCTTGGATTGTGCACGTACAGTAGTCTGAGTGGTATCTATTCCCTCATTATTAGATTTAATATGGAAAATTTTTGTCTTGGCTTCATCTCCCTCTAGTTTTTGGTTGTTCATGGGAGAAGTACTAGGTTCTTCATCTTCTGTATTAGGATTCAATAACAGTTCCTTAGGAAAAATAGGAAATGGTGGAATTGGGCGTGAGAAATTCTTTTACAAGGATTTACGAATAGAGATATCATGTTGGCAGCATATCCCCAAAATATGGCCATCTCCTCTTGAGCTTTGCCAAAGTCAGTGACAAGCATTTTTTGATGCTTTTCCAATGCATACAATTGTTGTTTCAAACCCTCTATAGCTTCAATCATTCACCCCTCAAACTCGGTGTGAGAAGTCAAGGGGGCAGCAGAAGTAATCCTAGGGGGAGAAGATGGACGTGTGCTAGTTTGCCTTGGCATTTCCTTGCCAACCGATTTTTGTGCAATGAGCTTAGTAATAGCCCCTTTGATCGGAAGGTGGTCTTCATTTGATGATAGGGGAACCTTGACTCTTTGGCATAGTGTAGTAATTAGTAAGGGGAAATTTAATGTGCAGTATTCTTTTGGGCACAATGATGAATCTCATGAAAGATAATTTTGGCATCGTTAATTTTTTGGCCCACCATCGATACTTCGAGATTGTAGCATTATGTGTAGAATAAATGAGACGAGTTCTTCAAGAAATGGTACCAAATCTTGCATTGAAGCTTCAATAAGACTCTGTCGATAGTATAACAATCATTTCTTGAGATTGACCATTGTGTATCTTCCACACAAACATCAATGAGAACCTGGGCTAAGTACTCCTGGGACATTATCTTCACAAAGTCAGCATGCTCGTCAGGATCTTCAAACATTCTATATTGGGCATTGATGGAGTCCTCATCAAATAGAACTGATGCGCCATGCACAAATATAAATGCATTGTCATGAGAAGTAATGTGGACATAAAACTCGTTAACTACCATTGGGAAGACATCATCAGGATAGAGTCAGAAGATGCCCCACCCAATGGGCAACTGCTGATATGGCCTCTATATACCCCATGAAGGAAGCATCTTGGAAAAGGAATCCTTTTTCCATGCAGAATGTTTATTTGTCAATATTTTTGTGTTATTTTTCTTCAGCATGTTTACTGAAGAAAGTGCATGGAGAGGCAGAGGTCGAGGAAGAAGTTGTTTGGGAACCGATTGAAGAGAATATAGAAAGTTGGAAAATGAAAAAGGCTAGATTTTATTGCAGTTATAAAAGAAACAAAGAGTAAAAACCAAAATCGATTCGGGATGAAAATGTAGGAAGAAACTAAATCGGCTAGGTTAAAATGTGGGAGAGAAGAAATTGTGACATGTGTAATAAGACTGGCCTCAATCATGTGCTGACAAGGCAAAACAATTGACATTTAGTGGGAAAAGAAAATGGAATTAGCACAAATTTGTGATAATTAAAAGAATTTGGGCCAATGGCTTTAATTTGTATGTATTCTGGCCCAAGGGAAAACCTGTAACAAGAGAAACTAAATAGTTAAATAAACTTATTGGGTAAAAAATAAAAAAATGAAAACAGAAAAATTTCTGCAAAAGAACAATTATTAAGTATTGCGAATAGAAATAAAATTTTTGTTGCGCATTATAGGAGCTCCAAAATAATGTTTCAGGTGTTGACCATTGACTTTTAAAGTGAATCCTATTTTTCCATCTTTAACGTTGACAACTCCATGAGGGTATATACACTCAACTTTGAATGGTTCAGACCATCTCGACTTTAATTTGCCAGGAAATAGTTTAAGTCTAGAATTGAAGAGCAAGACTTGTTGTCCAAGTACAAATTGCCGTGGAAAAATTTTCTTGTCATGCCGCCACTTTGTCTTTTCTATGTACAGTATTGCATTCTCATAAGCTTGAGCTTTAAATTAATCCATCCCATTAAGCTCCAGTAGGTAATGAAAGGCAATAGTAGCACCCCAGTCCATGTTTAGTTTTTTGATTGTCCAAAATGCTTTGTGTTCTAGCTCAATTGGCAAATGACATGGTTTACTATAGACAATCTTGAAAGGTGACATTCGTAACGGTGTCTTGAAAGCTGTGAAATAAGACCACAAAGCTTCATCCAACCTTACTAACCAATCCTTGCAGTTGGGATTGACAACTTTCTCCAGAATCTGCTTGATTTCTCTATTGGAAACTTCACCTTGTCCATTTGTTTGTGGGTGATATACCGTGACAATTTTATGTTTAACCCCATATCCGTTCAGAGCGTTGGTAACTAATTTGCAATCAAAATGTAATACCCCTTACCCATAATCCTTGCTAGAACCGGCCCCATTACGGTATTAAAACCACATGATCGCCACTTAGGCTCATCGTGACTACTCACTTAAGTCAGCTCAACAACTTCATTTTTGACTTACTAGACCTCACTCAAACTCACGAGGGCTCTCGAGACCTTATCGGAGACTTCTATGATTTCAAAGTTTATCCACCTAAAAAGGGACTACACGCCCGTGTAAGGTAAGACGCGCCCATGCCCTCAACCCATGCATGAAAACCCAAGCATTTTGCCAATGCCGCAAGGCTAGGGCACACGCCCATGCTCACCAGCTGTGGTGAACACTGACTACACCACATGGCCTGCAGTCTAAACACATGCCCTTGTGGCTAGCCCATGGCCTATAATGCTTGAAACTATCAAAGAGACACGGCCCAAGCACACGCCCGTGGACTGGCCCTGTGTCACACGTGGCCTAGGCACATGCCCGTGTGTCTATCCACATGGACAAGAACAAAGCTATGTGCTAAGCTCTTCTCACCTCTCAAGTTCATACAACATATACTCATTCAACTCATTCCTAAATACCTCAAACACAAACACAATCTTACATGGATAACTACATCTTTCTATATAATGAAGTAGCCAACAACTATGGCATTATACAAAATATATTATCCATCTAAAGGCCAACATGTAACACCCCACACCCAAGACCGATACTGGGTTTGGATACGAGACATTACTATGCTAAAACTCACTGAAACATGTAATTACGGACTATAAATTTCATTCCAACTTAAAAACTTCACTTTCTTAGTCAACACTTATAACAAGGGCCTACGAGGCCTTTAACTCATGTTAGAAAACTTTTGGAATTAAAATCAAATAACTCATTTTTGAAGCAGGGTTCACACGCCCATGTGACTTAGAACAAGCCCGTGTACCCTTAAGCACACTTATGCCCTCAAATTGTGTAGAACTACTGACTACTTCCACACGGCTTAGACACATCCATGTCTACCAATCGTGAGAGGTTACTGACAAGTTTCACACGGCCATGACACGCCCGTGGGCTTAGACCGTGTGCTAATCCTTGATATACTGACTAAATTAACATGGTCTGGGGACACGCCCATGTCCAAACTGTGTGTCTTACACGGCATACACACATGGCCGTGGGATTTGCCCGTGGCCTATTATGATTAATAATACTAAGGTGCAGGGTTAACACGGTCTTGACACACGCCCGTGTCTCCAACCGTGTGGGCACTTACAGGTTATTTACCAAGCCATTAGCCACCCTGAAATGAAGATCATATCCATAAACAATTCAATAATGCAATAACAACCCAATTTTATGAATAATACTACATGCTTCATTGATCTCAATAAACATTCATGCTTAGTCAAATTTGGCCAATCACTTAGCCATATACAAAAGAATAATAAACTTGATAGCCTTTACAAAGGCCCTTCTTAAAACATGTCCACAAAATGAATGTTTCCTATATATGCCATACTTACTAAAGTAACTTGGCTATACCAAAATAAGAGTTGATAGTGTGTTGCGAGCTCCGACTTTAATGATCCATGAGTTAGCTTGGTGGGACTGCATAGAAAGAAAGAATCATAACGTAAGCATATAGCTTAGTAAGTTTTCATGTAACAACTCATAGCATCATTATTGCTTAATATAAACCATTTCACATAAACAATGGTATCATGAATTTCAGCTAAAGAGCTTACTTACTCATATAGATTCTTACATGTCTCATGACACTTACTATTATCATACTTGTAACCATGATACTGTATCACTTGGTCACATTGATCAGTATACTATAATAACAATAATCATGATATCTACTTTCTCATTCACAACATGAATAATACTCAACTTCATCTAACTTCATCTTGGTACTAACTTTACTTTCTTAGCTTTCTTTCTATCTTCTTTTAGCTTACTCATTTGCCTGATGAATTTCTTTGAATAACCGAGGATACTAAATCTCTTCCCACATAATATGATGCCAAAGCCATATCCTAGAATGGTCTTACATGGGTTATCCCATCTTGGTTTCACTGCCATGTCTTGACATGGACTTATATGAAGTCTTGCTCTTAATAACATACTCAATGCCAAGCTTGAGTCCTTGGACTTACATGATAACTTGCTTGCTAACTTGATCAATGCCAAGCTTGCCTTGGACTTACATTATATCTTGATCAACGCCAAGCTTGCATTGGACTTACATGATAACTTGCGTGGTAGATCGAGTATCCTGGGAAATTCATCTCCCATCGAGACTTACTCGTACTTAGCATCATGATTTCTTGATTGAACATAACATGATCATTTCATACAATTGTTGTACATTATATTAAGCAATTTAGTGATAATAATCATAAAGCTTAGAAATCATACAAACTAACCTCAATATACAAAATGTATGTAGATGTGCAATTTAGTCTCGACTTTATTCTTGCCTTAGTTTCGATTCGGGCTTTATTTTTCTTGATCTATAATCATAAATAGATCATTTAAAAACCATATTGACTAAATTGACTCATAACTCATAATTTGGCAAAATTACTATTTTGCCCCTATACTTTCTAATATTTGCACTTTTACCCCAATTCTCGTAAAATGATTTTCATGCAACTTTCTTAAACTTCATGCTCAACTGAATCATTTTCTCTTCTATAACAATCATTAATTCTCACTATTTCTAGTAGGTATGACCAATTTTATAACTGTTACAAAATGGACCCTACTACCATTTGTCATGAAATTCATTAAGGAAAAGATGTTTATCTAACATCAAACTCTCTTAAACTTCCATAAAACATTATTTAACATGCATGTCATTCAAGGGTAGATTTTTGAACATGCATATTAGCTCATTTTATAGCTAAAATTAGCTAATTCATAATACAGAAACTTAAAAATACGAAGAATATTAAAAACTGGGCTAAGATGAACTTACTATGAGCTTGAAAAAAATGAAGAACCCTAGCTATGGTGTCTCCCAATTTTCGGCAGCAACAAGGAAGAAGATGAGTGAATTTTTCTCATCTTTATCCTATTTTAATCACTAATGAGGCCAAATGACCAAAATGCCCTTCCTCTTAAAAATTTCCATAATACTCTTAAGGTCAATTTTGTCCAAAAATTAAATTTTGGGAAAATTGCTATTTAATGGCTCATAATTATTATTCTAAAGCTATTTCATGCAAAAAGCTTCTAGAAACTCATATATTGCAACTTTTGCAATTTAGTCCTTTTTGGACCAATTGACCTCAACTTAATAAAATTGCTTTACAAAACTTTCATACTAACGTGCAAACATGGCATAAACTTGAAAAACTTATAATTTCACCTCGGGTTCATGGCCTCGCACCACTATCCCGACCAGGCCCCAAATTGGGCTGTTACAATTCTCCCCCCTTAGGGATTTTCGTCCTCGAAAATCTTACCAGCAAAAAGGTTTGGATACTAATTTCTCATACTCTCTTCTGATTCCTATGTAGCTTCTTTGATTTCGTGCCTTTGCCACAATACCTTTACTAAGGCAATACTCTTATTTCTTAGTTGCTTAACTTCCCAAGCCAAAATCTTGACTGGTTCTTCACCATAAGTCATGTCGGGACGAATCTCTATTTTCGAAGGGGTAATTACATGCGAAGGGTCTGATCTGTAGCGTCGTAACATTGACACGTGAAACACATCATGTATCTTCTCTAATTCTAATGGCAAAGCCAAATGGTAAGCTACCGACCCAATTCTCTCTGTAACCTCATAAGGTCCAATGAAGCGTGGACTTAACTTGCCTTTACGGTCAAATCTGAGAACTTTTCTCCATGGTGATACTTTCAAAAAGACTTTATCCCCAACTTGGTACTCGATTTCTTTTCTCTTTAAATCCGAATAGGATTTCTGTCTATCTGAGGCAACTTTTAAACATTCTCGAATTACTTTCACTTTCTCTTTAGCTTCTTTAACCAAATCAACCCCATGAATTTGGTTCTCCTTGAGTTCAGTCCAAAACAAGGGAGTTCTGCACTTACGCCCATATAGGGCCTCATAAGGTGCCATCTTTAAGCTCGACTGAAAGCTATTATTATAGGCGAATTCTACCAATGGGAGAAACTTTTCCCAACTACCTTGGAATTCCAAAACACAACATCTGAGCATGTCCTCGAGTACTTGAATTAACCTTTCTGACTGACCGTCAGTCTGAGGGTGAAAAGTTGTGTTAAAACTCAATTTTGTACCCAAAGCTTCTTGCAGCTTTTTCCAGAATCTGGATGTGAATCTCAGATCTCTATCCGATATGATCGATAAGGGAACTCTGTGAAGTCTTACTAATTCTGAAACATACAAGTTTTCCAACTTGTCTAGGGAGTAATCCACTCGTACAGGTATAAAGTGGGCTGACTTCATGAGCCTATCAACCACTACCCAAATAGAATCTTTCTTGCTCAGAGGCAACGGTAAACCCATTACGAAATCCATGGTGATACGGTCCTATTTCCACTCGGGAATCAAGATAGGTTGAAGTAAACCCGAAGGTACTTGGTGTTCAGCCTTTACTTGTTGACAAATCATGCACTTGGTAACAAATTCTGAAATGACTTTCTTCATTTTCGACCACCAATACTGTTGCTTTAGATCATTATACATCTTGGTGCTACCCGAATGTACAGATAAGCACTCGTTACGTACTTCATACAAAATTCTCTGTATAAGCTCCTCTTTTCTTAGCACACAAACTATATCTCTAAACATTAAATATCCAATAGAATTAATCCGAAAGTCAGATTCAGCACCTGACTCGCACTGAGCTCTCTTAACTTGTAATTCACTATCTTCTTTCTGAGCCTTCAAGATCTCTTGAAGAAGCATTGGTCTAGCTCTTAACTCAGCTAAAATGGAGCCATTGTCGGATAAGGATATCCTTGAATTCAATGCTCTTAAAATAAATAGAGACTTCTTGCTCAAAGCATCGGTGACTACATTCACCTTTCTTGGATGGCAGTCGATGACCAACTCATAGTCTTTTATCAACTCTAACCATCTTCTTTGTCTTAGGTTCAACTCTTTCTACATCATCAAGTACTTCAAACTTTTGTGATCGGTGAAAATCCAACATCGTTCACCGTATAAATGGTGTCTCTAGATCTTCAATGCGAAGACTATGGCGGCCAATCCTAGGTCATGCGTCGGATAATTCTTCTCATGAGGTTTTAACTATCTTGAGGCATAAGCAATCACTTTGCCTTCTTGCATGAGTACACGCCCAATCCATTTAAGGATGCATCACCGTAGACTACAAATTCTTTCCCTGATTTGGGTTGTACTAAGACTGGAGCTTCTGTCAGCATTACTTTCAACTTCTCAAAACTTTGGTGGCATCTTTCCGACCACTCAAACTTTACATTCTTCTATAACAATTTAGTCATCGGGGTTGCAATCATAGAAAACCCCTTGACAAATCTTCTATAGTAGCCAGCTAGGCCTAGAAAACTTCTAATCTCTGTGATGTTCTTCGATGGTTTCCAGTCTATTATAGCTGAGATCTTACTTGGACCTACTCAGACTCCATCTCTCGAGACAATATGTCCCAGGAATCTCACTTCCTTGAGCCAAAATTCACTTTTACTGAATTTGGCATACAACTAATTTTCTCGAAGAATCTGTAAAACTATCCGTAGATGATCAACATGTTCATTCTTGTATCGAGAATAAATTAGTATATCGTCAATAAAAATGACTACAAACTTATCAAGGTATGGTCTAAAAATGTGGTTCATTAAGTCCATGAATACCGCAGGAGCATTGGTCAACCCAAAGGGCATGACTAAAAATTCATAATGCCCATATCTTGTTCGAAAGGCAGTCTTGGATACATCTGAATCCTTCACTCTCAACTAGTAGTACCCTGATCTCAAGTCTATTTTGGAGAATACAGTCGCTCCTCTCAATTGATCAAACAAATCATCGATCCTAGGTAATGGATACTTGTTCTTTATCGTCACTTTATTGTCGACGGTAATCAATGCATAATCTCATGGTGCCATCTTTCTTTTCACAAACAAAACCGAGTGCCCTATGGTGAACAACTTGATCTTACAAAGCCTTTGCTGTCAACTCTTGCAATCAGAACTCTGTGTCTTTCAACTCTGTTGGAGCCATTCTATAAGGAGTAATGGATATTGGTACAAGACGGAGCTAGCTCAATGCCAAACTCAACTTCTCTAACTGGTGGTAATCCTGGTAATTCCTCAGGAAAAACATCCACACACTTACATACTAACTGGTGGTAATCCTGGTAATTCCTCAGGAAAAAAATCCACATACTTACATACTATCGGTACTAATTCAATCTTTAACTCTGTCTCTTTATCTTTCAATACAAAGGCCAAAAATGCCTCATACCCTTTTCTTAGATATCTCTGCGCTATCATATAAGAAATTGTTACTGATGGTCTACCTTGCTCATCTGATTCTACATGAAGAGTATCCCTATTCTCACATCTCATCTCAATGTATTTCTTCCCACAATTTACAATTACATTATGAGTAGTCAACCAGTCCATACCAAGAATGAGGTCGAATTCATCAAATGGTAACAACATAAGATTTGCTTTAAAGCAATGACCTCTAATCATTAATGGACAATCTTTACAAACTTTATCAACTAACATACTCTTGCCTAAAGGATTAGACACCTTAATCACAAATTCTATGGTACCATAGGCACACCCAAATCGAGTGCTAATTTCATGCAAATGTAAGAGTGTGTGGATCCGGGGTCTATTAAAGTAATAACTTTGGTATTGTAAGGAGAAAAGGTACCCGTAATAACACTAGGGGAAGATGCCTCTTCGCGAGTGCGAATGGCATAAGTCCTTGCAGAGCTCTGCCCTCGGGTCTCGTGGCCTGCTCTCTGGGGTTACCTCTTCCACTTGCCCCACTTCCTGGGTTCCTCTGCGGTCTCCCTCTGACCATACTCCCAGATCTCGGGTTTTGAGTTCTCTCTTCTTTAGTCATCTCTAGACAATCCTTTATGAAATGGTCTTGGGAACCACATCTAAAACATGCATTTTCATGTGCTCGACATTATCCCAAATGGCATCTGCCACATTGTGGACATTCAGGTCTGTCAGATCTAAAATTTCCAACACTTGCAACTAAAGTCGTTTGTGCTTTATTTCTCAAATACTGCTTACTCTTGTGTTTTCTTGAAAATCCAATGGAAGTAGCTGTTCAAGTAGAAAAATCTCTTAACTTCTTGGATGACGATTGGAACGACTTGTTCCACTATCTCTTTTTAGAATCGCGAGACTCTATTTTAGATTTCTTCTACTCTTTTACCAGTTCTTTGACTTTACAAGCCCTTTCCACTAGTACAACAAATTCTTTTAATTCGAGGATAGCAACAACCAGCCTAATGTCCTCATTTAAACCATCTTCAAACCTTTTACTCATAATGGCCTCAATGGACACACATTCGTGAGCATACTTGCTGAGTCGTACGAACTCTCACTTATAATCAGTTACTGACATCTTGCCTTGCTTCAGCTCTAGAAATTCTTTCCTCTTCTGGTCTACAAACCTCTGGTTGATACACTTTTTCTTAAACTCTTCTTAGAAAAATTCCCATGAGATCCTTTCCTTGGTACCACCGACACAAGGGTGTCCCACCATTGGTAAGTAGAATCTCTTAAGAGAGAGACTACACACTTCATGCATTCATCAAGAGTGCATGACAATTGTTAAATACTCTGATGGTATTTTCTAACCAAAATTCAGCTCTTTCTGGATCATTATCTTTTCTAGCTCAAAATTCTTCTGCCACATGCTTCCTGATCCTATCAATTGGAGGTTTACCTCCTCTTACCATCTCTACTACTTGAGGGGCTACTAGAGTAGGTTATGGAACAGGCGGGGGTGGAAGGGGTTGTGCATTCGGGTTCGCTCGAATGAAATCCGTGTATCATGCATCCACCATATAGAGGAAGGCTTCTCTAGCCTCTTCTCCTCCTCCTTCTTGACTTACCGTAGTGGGTCTATTCTCATTCTCATACGGCACCGTCCCTTCTGCGGGAGTTGGTGCGTTACTTTCTTGTAACACCCCTAACCCGTATCCGTCGTCGGAATAGGGTTACGAGGCATTACTGCATAAATACAGATTTCACACAATCATTTATCATTTTTCATACACAAGGTTATATCAATTTCTTTATGATATAACTTCTAAATCCAATAACAATCATCCACTAAATCATATTAGTTAAATTTGCACATATGAAACACACAACTAAATAAAGTTAATCATGCTTAGTTACTTATAATACATATGCAAACTATGCTTTAAAATTTCAACCATATTAATATCATCTATATATATATATCACATACTCGAATTAACTAATATGCCACAAAACCACGCTCATGTACTTAATACCTATGACTCAAATATCAATGGCGTTTGTATATTTAAAACATATTGCAAAGATATATATATATATATATATCATTTCACTTCATACATCACATGTATGTCAATATATCTATTTATATATTGAATATCGAACCTATCAATTCATTGCTACTACAAAACACAAAATCAAACCATTCAAACCAAATTACATTAATTATTATGCAATCACATATGCGATTTTTGTAACCTTACAATATGGCCAAACCTACTATTGATGTTTATATATATATAGTCGATTATACCTTAAAAATAAAAGCCACATCTAACATTTGAACACAAATATCATTTCACAATACTCCTAATTCGCAAGTATATTAGTATACCTAAACTTCATTTTTCATCTTATTACTAATCATTGATTCAGCCACACCATAATCAAGGTCATATGCATATCAAAATGAACCAAATATTACAACCACACATGTGCGCATGCCCATATTAATATTAACATCAACTTGGCACTTCCAACTATCCAATAAAACTAACCAAACATACTTGAATCATAACCATCATTTACCATTTCTCATTGCCGAATCATAATCCAAACATTATCACTATATATGCCAAATATTAAGCTCATTAACATGAGCCAATTAATAAGTCTTTCTTATCATAATCTAACATGCATAAATAATAATGCCACTCTCACACATGATTAAACCATAATCAAGCATAAATAATAGTTCATGGCATGAGCATACAATATCATCAAAACACGAAACAAGTTATTCAAAATAGATAGCCATTTTCGCATAGCTAGCATATTTACACTATTACAAAACATTAATTATAACGATTTAATCTAGCCTATACATGCGCTTTTTAAATAACAAACTAAGTTTTCAATACCAAAAGAAAGTCGATAGTGTGGTTGACTTCACGGATGATCCTTCGAGCCCGTAGTTCAATCGAAATCTATAAAACAAAGATAAACAAAGATACACACAAGAAGCTTACTAGCTTAGTAAGTCCCAAGCATACTTAAATATAATGAGCATATAGTATAAAACATAATTATTTCATAATGTAAAACATAGATCGTTGAATAATAGTAATACTCTTTACTTAAATATCATCGAAAACCAATCTAGGCATCGATCTTCTATTTCTATTTATACACAAGAACAAGCACTTTTATCACACTCATCACTGATCTTCAACTATACATTAAGCATTCTTTTGTTCACTTCATTCCTTACTAAAATGGTGGGTTAGTTCTTACCGAACTTTTGCCACATAACCCTATATAAACATTTCACCTTGTTTGATGTTCGAACCTCCTCTTATAGCATATCACCCAGCATAAAGCCTCGCTAGGCACTAAGCCCGAATATATCACTCAAGACGAAGCACGCTAGGCACTAAGCCTGAATATATCAACGCACAAAGCCGCTAGGCACTAAGCTCAATATCACTGCAGACGAAGCACGCTTAGGCACTAAGCCCGAATATATCACCGGCACGAAGCCTGCTAGGTACTAAGCCCGAACACATCAATATAATCAATCATTCCACACACACTTCATATCTATATTACATATCCAAATCAACTAACTTATTCACCTTAAACAAATAAATCATCACTTCATTGTACAATTCCACAATTCGCATTAATACACTTATTCATATCACATTATCAATTTATGAAATCAATCTCATATACATATATACATTCATCTATAACATGATTATATATCAAAATTTATCAAACATTATCATTTAATGAGTTCATGAATAATTCTTTAACAAATTTCACTTAAGGACTTACCTCGGTTGTCGATGGTCGTATGAATCAATGCTTATTCGAGAACCTTCGTCTTTCCCCGATCTAACTCTATTTTTCTTTGCTCTTGATCTAATACACATTAAATTTAGCTTATTCAAGCACAATTCATCTCAATTTAGTCCCTAAGCACATAAATGGACAAATTACTATTTTACCCCTAGTATTTCACAACTTTGCAATTTAGTCCTATTTGCATAAAACTCAAAATACATCAAATTACCCCATACTCTTTAAAGGCGAACGTGTATAAGGACTATACAAGTCCGTTTCTTTCATTTATTTTGCAATCAAGCCCTCTAAAATTTTATTTTTACAAATTGGCCCTAAAACACAATTTCACCAAAACTTCCAACACATAATATACTAATTTTTAACCTACCTTTCATCTAACATCATTAAACATCATAACCTCAAGAATTCATCCATGGCCGATTCATATATACACACTAATCTTAGAAATTCTAGCATGGGTCGGGTAATATACTAAGCAACGATCTCAAAAACGTAAAAATTAACAAAAATCGAGCTAGATTTCTTACCTAATTTTGCTTGAATAATGCCGAATGTTCTAAGGCTTTTCTCCCCTTTTCTTTTGTGTTTCTTTCGGCCAAAGATGAACAAATGAATGGCTTTTTATTTTATTGTTTTATTAACATATATTTATTAGTTATTTTAACATATAATGTAATAATAAATATTATAATAATCCAAACACTATTACATGCAACCAAGGTGGCCGGCCATTAACCTTAAAATGGGCTATTTGCCCTTTTAATACCTCACATTAAAAAGCCATGCTCAATTTAACACATTTCACTTTAGTTGACCACTTTTACTTTTTATGCGATTAAGTCCTTTTATCAAATTCGACACTTAAACGATAAAATTTTTCTCTGAAACTTTCACATATAAATACATACATAATAAACACTAAATATAATATGTAAACATTTCTTGGCTCAATTCGTGGTCCCAAACCACCTTTCCGATTAGGGTCGATTCGGCCTGTTATAACTCTCCCCTTAAGGATTTTCGCCCAGAAAATCTTACCGTTAAACAACGTCGGATATTGTTGCCTCATTGAATCTTCAGGCTCCCACGTTGCCTCTTCAACTCCATGTCGATTCCATAACACTTTCACTAAGGAAATCTTTTGTTTCTTAGCTCTTTCATTTCCGAGCTAGAATACGATCGGATTTTCCTCATACGTCATATCGATTGTATCTCAATCTCGATCGAGCAATCACATGTGATGATCCGATCAGATCTACGAGCATAGAAACATGAAATACATCGTATCTTTTCTAATTCGGAGGGTAGCTTCAATCTATAAGCAACAGCCCAACGTGTTCAATGATTTCATACGGTCCAATGAACCTCGGGCTTAACTTGCCTTCCTACCAAAACGGAGCACTTTCTTCCATGGTGAAACCTTTAAAAGACTCGATCTCGATCCGAATTCAATATCTTTACGTTTCAAATCAGCATAGGACTTTTGTCGATCCGATGCGACTTTCAAATTATCTTTGATTATGGCCACTTTCTTCGATCTCTTTAATCAAATCAACCCCGTGTATCTTATTTTCACCGAGCTCATTCAAGATAATGGTGTTCACATTTTCACCGTATAAGGCTTCATAAGGTGCCATTTTGGTACTTGATTGAAAGCTATTATTATAAGCAAATTCAATCAAAGGTAGGTATCGTTCCACGCACCTTCAAACTCGAGAACGCAACATCTCAACATGTCCTCAAGTATTTGAATAGTTCACTCGGTGACCGAAATGCCTGTCGTGGATGAAAGGTCAGACTAAAATGTAGTTTAGTACCTAAAGCATCTTGCAACTTCTTCCAAAATCGCGATGTAAATCTCGGGTCTCCGTGCGCACAATGGAGCTCTAAGACACCATGCAATATTACAATCATGATACATACAATTCAACAAGTTTATCGAGTGAAAAGTCGATACGAACTAGCACAAAATGAGCTAATTTAGTCACCTATCAACTATCACCCATACAACATCTTTCTTACTCGGTGTCATAGGAAGACCGGATACAAAATCCATTGTAATTTTATCCCATTTCCACTCGGGTATCATGATCTATCAAGCAACCTGAAGGCACTTGATGCTCGGCTTTTACTTGTCGACAAATTAGGCACTTTGAAACAAATTCAGATATATCTCGTTTCATACCGAGCCACCAATAGAACATTTCAAGTCGTTATACATTTTCGTGCTACCCGAATGTATCGATAGTCGGCCACTATGAGCCTCACTCAAAATCATCTCAGATCAACCGAGTTCTTTGGAACACACATTCGCTTTTAAAATTCAAGCAGTCATTTGCATCAACTGAAAATCGACTGCACCTTTTTCACATCGAATTCGTTTAGCAATCATATTCTTGTCAACTTTTCGTGCATCACAAATTTGTTGGATAAACATCGGTCTTGCTCGTAACTCGGCTATGATCGAACCATCACTAGACATAGCCATCATGCATTCAATGCACGAAGAGCAACTAATAGTTTCCACTTAACGATCCATAGCGACATTAGCTTTTCCCGGTGATAGTCAATCACCAATTCATAGTCTTTCAATAGTTCTAGCCACTGCGTTGTCTCAAATTCAGGTCTTTCGAGTCATTAGATACTTTAGACTTTTATGATCCGAATAAATGTGACATTTCTCGCCAATAAATAGTGACGCTAAATTTTCAATGCGAAAACAATGGTCGCAAGCTCTAAGTCATGCATCGGGTAATTTTTTCTGCGGCTTCAATTGTCTTGAAGCGTAGGCTACAAATTTGCCTTTCTCGCATCAAACGCAACCGAAAACATTTAAAGAAGCATCAGAATATACAACGAATTCTTTACCCGATTCAGTTGAACTAATATTGGAGCTTCATCAAAAGGGCTTTCAAGCGATCAAAACTTTTTCGACATTTTTTCGACCACTCGAACAGGACATCTTTCTGCAAAGAACCTTGTCAACGGGTAGCTATCATAGAAAAATCTTTCACAAATCGTCGATAGTAACCCACAAGTCTCAAAAAACTTCGAATCTCGAAAACATTTTTCGGTGGCTTCCAATCAAGTATAGTCGAGATTTTGTTCGGATCAACTCGAATGCCCGATGCTAAAACCACATGTCCCAAAAAGTGACCTCTTTCATCCGAACTCATACTTACTAAACTTCGCATACAAATTGATGATCTCGCAAAGTTTGTAGCACTAACCTCAAATGTTCAATGTGTTCAATTTCATCTTTGGAGTAGATCAATATGTCATCAATAAACACCACCACAAATCGATCCAAAAGCGCCTAAAAACCCGATTCATCAAATCCATAAAAATAGCAGTGCATTAGTAAGCCCAAAGGCATTACCAAAAACTCAAAATGTCCGTACCTCGTCCAAAATGCGATCTTTGGCACATCTGTATCTCGACTCAGAATCGATAATAACCCGATCTCAAGTCTATCTTGAAAATCTCGACGCCTTTCAACTCGATCAAACAAATCATCAATCCGAGGTAACGGTATTTATTCTTTATAGTTACCTTATTTAGTTGCCGATAATCAATACACATTCGCATCGTTCCATCTTTCTTTCTCACAAAAGAACTGGTGCACCCTAAGGAGAGAAATTTGGTCGCAAAGCCCCTATCTGTTAACTCTTGCAAGCGTGCTTTCACTCTTTTAGCTCAAGAGGTGCCATCCGATATGGAGCAATTGAGATCGAGTCGTTCTCGAGCTAATTCAATGCCAAACTCAATCTCTATAGGGGGTAAACCGGTAGTTCTTCAGAAACACATCCGAGTATTCACATACAATCAAGACAGATTCAATCATTTCTCAAACACTTTATTATCCAAGACATAAGCCAAATAAGCTTCACACCCTTTTCTCACATACTTCGAGCTAACATCGATGATATAATCAGAGGAAACCCACGAATCTTTGGATTCAATTCTAATGATCTCACCGCTCGGTGTCTCAAATCGATAAGCTTTCTTTTGCAATTCACCAACGCATCATGTGAAGTTAACCACCATTCCCAAAATTATATCAAACTCATCGAAAAGGCAACGAGATTAAATCAACTGGGAAGCAAAAATCGGAATCATCAATGGGCAACTTTACACACTTTATTAACAAACACACATCTACCCAAAGGGTTGGATACGCGAATCACAAACTCAAGAGACTCAATGGCGAGTCTTATTGAATACCGAGTTTCACATACATATGAATGGGTAGAACCGGGATCAATCAATGCAATCACAAGAGTATCATAAAGGGTGAAAGTACCCAGAATGACATCCGGAGAAGCAAGATCCTCTCTAGCTCGAGTAACATAAGCTCTTGCTGGAGCTCTAGCCTCTGATCGATCTGTTGTGTTCTTTGTCCCTCTCTGACTACCACCTACATTGCCAGAATGCCTGGGTGGTCTGCCCCGTACTGATGCACTACTTGGTCTAGAGTTCTGTGCTGTATTCGACTCAGCTAACATCGGGCACTCTCGAATAAAATGGTCTGAGGGTCCACATTTAAAGCAAGACCGGTCACGAACTCTACAACTCCCAGGATGCCATTTTCCATAATGTTTACATTCAACTCGATTCTGTGGGACGTTACCAACACTGGTCATCGAGGTAGCTCGGGAACCCACTGGAGGTCGATCACGTCTAGATGAATCTGAAGTAGCTTTGTGTCGACTGAAGTCATCTCTAAACTTCTTAGATGTGGAATGGAAATTCTTACCCGACGGTCTCTTACGAGTATCTCTAGCTTCGGTCTCGGCCTTTCTTTTCTCCTTCCCGAGCTCTTCAGCCTTGCAAGCTCGCTCAACGAGTGTCACAAACTCTTTGATTTCAAGAATGCCAACAAGCAACTTTAAGTCTTCATTCAAGCCATCTTCAAACCTTTTGCACATAATGGCTTCAGTTGATACACACTCTCGAGCATATCGGCTCAATCTGACAAACTTTCGCTCATATTCAGTCACGGTCATTTGCCTCTATTTTAATTCAAGGAATTCTTTACGTTTCTGGTCGATGAACCTCTGGCTAATATATTTCTTGCGGAACTCATTCTGAAAGAAATCCCATGTCACTTTTTCCTTTGGAACCACTGATACTAGTGTATTCCACCAGTGATAGGCAGTGTCCCGGAGCAAAGATATAGCACATTTCAAACATTCGTCTAGAGTGCAGGATAGCTCATCAAGTACCCGAATAGTGTTATCAACCCACAATTCAGCTCGCTCTGCATCATCATTATCATTGGCCTTGAATTCTTCGGCCCCAAATTTCCTAATTTTATCAACAGGAGGCCCACTAGATCTCATTGGATCTATCATCGGGGGTGCTGAAGGTACCAGAGTTGGATTATTTGGGGGTGGAGGTTGTTGTGCCGTTGGATTATTCTGAATAAACTGGGTAAACCATTCATTCATCATTTGATAGAAGGCTTGTTTAGCCTCTCCTCGTGGTTACCCGTAATCGGTTGAGAGTCTAGTGGCACCGATCCATGTGCGAGACCAGCGACACTCTCCACATCATCGGCCACTGCTCTATCGGATCGTAATCCATTTACTATATAAAATACAATCGAAATTGTCAGAAGTCACCACACTATCATATATACAATTTAAAGGCATGTATAGCTAGACTCATTCATACTACGGTAGTCCTAGAATCGACTAAACCGTAGCTCTAATACCAATAAAATGTGACACCCCTAACCCGTATCCATCGTCGGAATAGGGTTACGAGGCATTACCAGCACAAATCTGAGTTTCACACAATCATTTATCATTTTTCATACACAAGGCTATATCAATTTCTTTATGATATAACTTTTAAATCCAATAACAATCATCCACTAAATCATATTAGTTAAATTTGCACATATGAAACACACAACTAAATAAAGTTAATCATGCTTAGTTACTTATAATACATATGCAAACTATGCTTTAAAATTTCAACCATATTAATATCATCTATATATATATATATATCACATACTCGAATTAACTAATATGCCACAAAACCACGTTCATGTACTTAATACCTATGACTCAAATATCAATGGCGCTTGTATATTTAAAACATATTGCAAATATATATATATATATATATATCATTTCACTTCATACATCACATGTATGTCAATATATCTATTTATATATTGAATATCGAACCTATCAATTCATTGCTACTACACAAACACAAAATCAAACCATTCAAACCAAATTACATTAATTATTATGCAATCACATATGCGATTTTTGTAACCTTACAATATGGCCGAACCTACTATTGATGTTTATATATATAGTGCGCATTATACCTTAAAAATAAAAGCCACATCTAACATTTGAACACAAATATCATTTCACTATACTCCTAATTCGCAAGTATATTAGTATACCTAAACTTCATTTCTCATCTTATTACTAATCATTGATTCAGCCACACCATAATCAAGGTCATATGCATATCAAAATGAACCAAATATTACAACCACACATGTGCGCATGCCCATATTAATATTAACATCAACTTGGCACTTCTAACGATCCAATAAAACTAACCAAACATACTTGAATCATAACAATCATTTACCATTTCTCATTGCCGAATCATAATCCAAACATTATCACTATATATGCCAAATATTAAGCTCATTAACATGAACCAATTAATAAGTCTTTCTTATCATAATCTAACATGCATAAATAATAATGCCACTCTCACACATGATTAAACCATAATCAAGCATAAATAATAGTTCATGGCATGAGCATACAATATCATCAAAACACGAAACAAGTTATTCAAAATAGATAGCCATTTTCGCATAGCTAGCATATTTACACTATTACAAAACATTAGTTATACGATTTAATCTAGCCTATACATGCGCTTTTTTAAATAACAAACTAAGTTTTCAATACCAAAAAGAAAGTCGATAGTGTGGTTGACTTCACGGATGATCCTTCGAGCCCGTAGTTCGAATCGAAATCTATAAAACAAAGATAAACAAAGATACACACACAGTAAGCTTACTAGCTTAGTAAGTCCCAAGCATACTTAAATATAATGAGCATATAGTATAAAACATAATTATTTCATAATGTAAAACATAGATCGTTGAATAATAGCAATACTCTTTACTTAAATATCATTACTATAACATCAAAAACCAATCTAGGCATCGATCTTCTATTTCTATTAATACACAAGAACAAGCACTTTTATCACACCCATTGCTGATCTTTAACTATACATTAAGAATTCTTTTGTTCACTTCATTCCTTACTAAAATGGTGGGTTAGTTCTTACCTGAACTTTTACCACATAACCCTATATAAACATTTCACCTTGTTTGATGTTCGAACCTCCTCTTATAGCATATCACCAAGATAAAGCCCGCTAGGCACTAAGCCCGAATATATCACCAAAGACGAAGTTCGCTAGGCACTAAGCCCGAATATATCATCGCACAAAGCCCGCTAGGCACTAAGCTTCGAATATCATGCAAGACGACGCCTTTGCTAGGCACTAAGCCGAATATATCCCTAAGACGAAGCCTCGCTAGGCACTAAGCCCTAACACATCAATATAATCAATCATTCCACACACACTTCATATCTATATTACATATCCAAATCAACTAACTTATTCACCTTAAACAAATAAATCATCACTTCATTGTACAATTCCACAATTCGCATTAATACACTTATTCGTATCACATTATCAATTTATGAAATCAATCTCATATACATACATACATTCGGCTATAACATGATTATATATCAAAATTTATCAAACATTATCATTTAATGAGTTCATGAATAATTCTTTAACAAATTTTAGCTTAGGACTTACCTCGGTTGTCGATAGGTAGTATGAATCATTTATTCGAGAACCTTCGCTCTTTCCCGATCTAACTCGTTTTTCTTTGCTCTTGATCAAATACACATTAAATTTAGCTTATTCAAGCACAATTCATCTCAATTTAGTCCCTAAGCACATAAATGGGCAAATTACTATTTTACCCCTAGTATTTCACAACTTTGCAATTTAGTCCTATTTGCATAAAACTCAAAATACATCAAATTACCCCATACTCTTTAAAGGCCGAATGTGTATAAGGACTATACAAGTCCATTTCTTTCAGTTATTTTGCAATCAAGCCCTCTAAAATTTTATTTTTACAAATTGGCCCTAAAAACACAATTTCACCAAAACTTCCAACACATAATATACTAATTTTTAACCTACCTTTCATCTAACATCATTAAACATCATAACCTCAAGAATTCATCCATGGCCGATTCATATATACACACTAATCTTAGAAATTCTAGCATGGGTGGGTAATATACTAACAACGATCTCAAAACGTAAAAATTAACAAAAATCGAGCTAGATTTCTTACCTAATTTTGCTTGAATAATGCCGAATGTTCTAAGGCTTTTCTCCCCTTTTCTTTTGTGTTTCTTTCGGCCAAAGATGAGCAAATGAATGGCTTTTTATTTTATTGTTTTATTAACATATATTTATTAGTTATTTTAACATATAATGTAATAATATATATTATAATAATCCAAACACTATTACATGCAACCAAGGTGGCCGGCCATTAACCTTAAAATGGGCTATTTGCCCTTTTAATACCTCACATTAAAAAGCCATGCTCAATTTAACACATTTCACTTTAGTTGGCCACTTTTACTTTTTATGCGATTAAGTCCTTTTTATCAAATTCGACACTTAAACGATAAAATTTTTCTACGAAACTTTCACACATATAAATACATACATAATAAACACTAAATATAATATGTAAACATTTCTCAGGCTCGGATTCGTGGTCCCGAAACCACCTTTCCGATTAGGGTCAGATTCGGTCTGTTACATTTCTACATCATCTTCCTCGGCTCTTTCGGGATCCATTTACTATATATATAAAAATAATTTAAGTCGTCAGGAGTCGTCACACTATCATTATAAAACATTCTTACGTGTGGCATGTATAGCTAGACTCATGCTCATGCTACGTTAGTCCTAGAACTGACTAAACCATAACTCTAATACCACTAAATGTAACACCCCGTACCCAAGACCGATATTGGCTCTGGATACAAGACATTACTATGCTTGAACTCACTGAAACATGTACTTACGGGCTATAAAATTTCATTCCAACTTAAAACTTTACTTTCTTAGTCAACACTTATAACAAGGGCCTACGAGGCCTTTAACTCATGTCAGAAAACTTTTGGAATTAAAATCAAATAACTTATTTTTGAAGCAGGGTTCACACGCCCGTGTGACTTGGAACACACCCATGTACCCCTAAGCACGCCTATGCCTCAAACCGTGTAGAACTACTGACTATTTCCACACGGCTTAGACACGCCCATGTCTACCAACCGTGAGAGGTTACTGACAAATTTCACACGGCCATGACATGCCCATGGGATTAGACCACGTGCTAATCCTTGATATACTGACTAAATTAACATGGTCTGGGCACACGCCCATGTCCAAACCGTGTGTCTTACACGGTATACACACACGACCGTGGGATTTGCCCGTGGCCTATTATGATTAATAATACTAAGGTAGGTTAACACGGTCGTGACACACTGCCGTGTGTCCAACCGTGGGCACTTACAAGCTATTTACCAAGTCGTTAGCCACCACGAAATGAAGATCATATCCATACACAATTCAACGATGCAATAACAACCCAATTTTATGAATAATACTACATGCTTCATTGATCTCAATAAACATACATGCTCAGTCAAATTTGGCCAATCACTTAGCCATGGACAAAAGAATAAAAAACTTGATAGCCTTTACAAAGGTCCTTCTTAAAACATGTCCACAAAATGAATGTTTCCTATACATGCCATACTTAGTAAAGTAACTTGGCTATACCAAAATGAGAGTTGATAGTCTGTTGCGAGCTCCGACTTTAATGATCCACGAGTTAGCTTGGCGGATGCATAGAAAGAAAGAATCATAACGTAAGCATATAGCTTAGTAAGTTTGCATGTAAAACTCATAGCATCATCATTGCTTAATATAAACCATTTCACATAAACAATGGTATCATGAATTTCAAATAAAGAGCTTGCTTACTCATATAGATTCTTACATGTCTCATGACACTTACTATTATCATACTTGTAAGGTAACCATGATACTTGTATCACTTGATCACATTGATCAGTATACTATAATAACAATAATCATGATATCTACTTTCTCATTCACAACATGAATATACTCAACTTCATCTTGATACTAACTTTACTTTCTTAGCTTTCTTGCTATCTTCTTTTAACTTACTCATTTGCCTGATGAATTTCATTGAATAATCGAGGATACTAAATCTCTTCCCACATAATATGATGCCAAAGCCATATCTTATAATGGTCTTACATAGGTTATCTCATCTTGGTTTCACTACCATGTCTTGACATGGACTTATATGAAGTCTTGCTCTTGATAACATACTCAATTCCAAGCTTGAGTTCTTGGACTTACATGATAACCTGCTTGCTAACTTGATCAATGCCAAGCTTGCCTTGGACTTACATGATATCTTGATCAATGCCAAGCTTGCGTTTGACTTACATGATAACTTGCTTGCTAGCTTGATCAATGCCAAGCTTGCCTTGGACTTACATGATAACTTGCTTGCTAACTTGATCAATGCCAAGCTTGCCTTGGACTTACATGATAACTTGCTTGCTAACTTGATCAATGCCAAGCTTGCCTTGGACTTACATTATATCTTGATCAACGCCAAGCTTGCCTTGGACTTACATGATAACTTGCGTGGTAGATCGAGTATCCTAGAAAATTCATCCCCATCGAGACTTGCTCGTAGTTAGCATCATGATTTCTTGATTGAACATAACATGATCATTTCATACAATTATTGTACATTATATTAAGCAATTTAGTGAAAATAATCATAAAGCTTAGAAATCATACAAACTTACCTCAATATACAAAATGTACGTAGATGTGCAATTTAGTCCTTGACTTTATTCTTGCCTCAGTTTCGATCCGGGCTTCGATTTTCTTGATCTATAATCATAAATAGATCATTTAAAAACCATATTGACTAAATTGACTCATAACTCATACTTTGGCAAAATTACTATTTTGCCCCTATACTTTCTAATATTTACACTTTTGCCCCAATTCTTGT
Source organism: Gossypium rotundifolium (assembly GCA_025506655.1). Classification (NCBI taxonomy): domain Eukaryota; kingdom Viridiplantae; phylum Streptophyta; class Magnoliopsida; order Malvales; family Malvaceae; genus Gossypium; species Gossypium rotundifolium. Next base: position 63,591,200 of record CP106732.1, on the reverse strand, counting down.
AAAATGATTTTCATGCAACTTTCTTAAACTTCATGCTCAACTGAATCATTTACTCTTGTATAACACTCATCAATTCCCACTATTTCTAGTAGGTATGACCAATTTTATAACTGTTACAAAATGGTCCCTACTACCATTTGTCATGAAATTCATTAAGGAAAAGATGTTTATCTAACATCAAACTCTCTTAAACTTCTATGAAATAATACTTCTATGAAACATTATTTAACATGCATGTCATTCAAGGGTAGATTTTTGAACGTGCATCTTAGCTCATTTTATAGCCAAAATTAGCTAATTCATAATACAAGAACTTTAAAAATACGAAGAATATTAAAAACTGGGCTAAGATGAACTTACTATGAGCTTGAAAAAATGAAGAACCCTAGCTATGGTGTCTCCCAATTTTCAGAAGCAACAAGGAAGAAGATGAGTGAATTTTTCTCATCTTTATCCTATTTTAATCACTAATGAGGCCAAATGACCAAAATGCCCTTCCTCTTAAAAATTTCCAAAATAGTCTCTTAAGGCCAATTTTGTCCAAAAATTAAATTTTGGGCAAATTGCTATTTAATGGCTCATAATTATTATTCTAAAGCTATTTCATGCAAAAAGCTTCTAGAAACACATATATTGCAACTTTTACAGTTTAGTCCTTTTTGGACCAATTGACCTCAACTTAATAAAATTGCTTTACAAAACTTTCATACTAACGTGCAAACATGGCATAAACTTGAAAAACTCATAATTTCACCTCGAGTTTGTGGCCTCGCACCATTATCCCGACCAGGCCCTAAATCGGGCTATTACACAACACATCTTAGCCAATATAACAAAATTCACTAACTTGTCTAGCCCCTATACATGCCATATACAAAACACTGAGTCTAATGTACCGAAGTGTGTTGATAGTGTGGGCAATCTTCCGTATGATCCACGTATCTTGAATCAACCCTTTTTCTCTGTAACAGCCCAAACTGGCCCAAATGTTACAACAAGATCTGGCATTCTACGGGTTGTTTGTTTAAGATCAAATCCTTTGATCGCTTTGAAGAAAGCATAGTTTTGAAAAAACTTTCAAGTAGCACGTGGTGTTGAAACCTTTGCTTGTTGATTTTGGAAATCTCAGTTTGTTTAACCGGTTAATCATTAAATGTGAAATTTTTGAAATAAACCTTAGCTTTTGTGTTGACCGTCTTTGGAAACCCCATTTTTAATTCGTTTTATAATTAAATCTTTGAAAACATAAGTCTATAATCCTTGAACATGGATAACAGTGAACCAAAAATTTTAAGCAAAGAGGCCTTATTACATGCTAACAAAAATAACCCAAAATTTAAAACTAAAGGGAAATCCAGAAATCAGTTCACATAATAAAGGTCTTTATGGCCCCTCGAGTCCGCCTCGGCTCTCGTGTCCACGATCTACTGCTCATCTGAAAAGTTAGGAAAAATAAAAGGGTGAGTCACCAAGACTCAGTGTGTAAATCCCGGAATCACATAAATGGCTAAGGCCCAAAAACACATTCTGGCCTTGGCCCACACAAAACAGCAATAAAACAGATACATGCTGAATGTCCCAACCCAACCTAAAGTTCTATCCTCTACACGCCAACCTTACCAGCCATCACACCGTGGGGATTTCTACAATCAACCCTCCATCCGCTACACGCCATTTCGACAGCTGTGCTGCCTATCATAAAGACCGATCACTATGTGACCTTATACTTAGATATGGCAGAGCCACCGATCGCCATGCGACCTTAATAATATATTGTGGTTTAACCATCGATCACTATGTGACCTATTAATAAAATGTGGCAGAGCCACCGATCGCCATGCGACCTTAATAATATATTATGGTTTAACCACCGATCACTAAGTGGCCTATTAACATGCTCTTCCCCTTCATCATATCAATCCCATCCCATGCATATGCACATGCAAAAGCAAAAACAACATGCCATCTACAGGTTAACAGGTTATCACATATATCGATACACATAGAGAATTTACTATGTTCACGTAACTGGCATCCTTAGCCTAACCCCTACGCGTTAATCGACTGTCTGCACAGCCTTTTTTGACTTTTTAGCCCATAATAGGTATAATACAGAAAACTTATATGATAAAGATCTACACACCTAACTACAAACAAGACGATACTTTCTATCTCAACACTGTCAGTAGCCGATACGACTGCTATCTGCCTATGGTTTTGTTCCAAAGCTAGTCCACAACCCGGTGGCCAATCTCTGACGGTAGACATTGCACGCTTCTTAAACTTAGGGGTTGGTTTTATGGATCCAATTCCCTCATTCGCCTGATCGACATCTGATTCCATAAAAAGACCTTATCAGTTGCTACCACCACAACATATGGTTGTCAATCCTTAACATAGGATTTAGGTCACGAATACACTAAACAAAACCTGACGAAAATCTAAAGAAACTCTTACCTTGAAATCCTAAAAAGAGATCTAGTTCAGAGACTAGCGATTTTCAACTTTTAGAATCTAGATGATCCGATCTATTTCGATTCTCGAGATGTCATCCCCAAAAAAAACGCAAGAAAAAAAGAAGTATTAGACCAATCGACAACCTCAACTACCCAAGTAGCCATTCGGCTTTGGCCCCTAAAACTGAAAGAGAAAATATCAAAAGAAATCAACACTTACCAACAGATTTGGATTCTCCTAATAGATTTCAGCTTCTGAGAAGATCAAAAGAAAGACAGTGCAACAAGATCTATGAAGATTCGACTATGAAGAAATCAGCAAAGAGAGAGTAAAGGAAAAAGCAATGATCATTCGATTATAGGAAAAGAATGGAGATGAGATGAGTTATGAGTTTCGACTTTTAAAAAAAAAGATGATTGAGAGAAGAGAAGTAGGATGAAAGGAAAAGTAGCAATAGAGACGGTAAAGAAAAGAGAATTTCGGCAGACTAGAGGTAGGTTCAGCTTTAGCAGAATTTTGTGAAAAGTGAGTGGGAGAATGAAGACCCAAATGCCGAAAATGAAGAGATATTCCCTTTACTTAATGCAAAATTTTGGCACCCCTTAAACAAATGCCGAAAATGCCCATTCTGAATCTCAAAACTCATCCTATTAATAGGGTAATTTTGACACCCCTAAAGCCCACACTAAACCGATCCCTCCTCCCTCTTAGAGTTAGAATTTCGGCCACCACCTAGCCTTCCAGATAATTCCTAAGTTTTCTCCTTTTCCTGATCTGATCACTCATCCACTGTGTCATTGATAACACCACCTCTTCCTCCCTTTATCAGCTCATTATCAACCTTATTATCCACATTAAATAATTCCTAATTTCAAGCATCCAAGCCAAACTCCACTACTGCTCTTTGCTATTGCCAAAATTAATTAAAATAAAAGGTATCATGCGACTCGAACCTTGGACCTCCTTAACTGCTTGACACGCCACTCCTAGTCCCTGCATATCGCCACTGACCACTGGGCCACAAGCCCATTTTTGTGTCTTAATTCATAGATAATATCTTTTAAGCCCTATCCTACCTAACTCTCCACTAGAGTGCCCAAATAGGAAATTTTTGCTAAGGCCTCGGCCTAACTTCGAGCCCATTCTAGACCCATAAAACATTCTAACAAGCATAATAAGCACAACAACACATCACAGCACGTCAAATGGAAAGCCCCATAAATTTGGGATGTGAAAGTTCTACCCCCTTAAAGAAATTTCAGCCTCGAAATTACATGGTCAAAAATAGATGCGGGTATTTCTACCGCATTGCTTCCTCTGGTTCCCAAGTAGCCTCTTCAGAGCCGTGATTTCACCATAGAACCTTAACTAACTGAACCATTTTCCTTCGTAATACCTTGGAATCATGATCCAGGATTTCTATTGGTTCCTCTTCAAAAGATAGGTCAGGTCTCACTTCGATTTCTCCCAAAGGCACTACATGAGATGGATATGAACGATAGTGTCTTAACATAGAGACATGAAACACATTGTGAATCTGGCTTAACTCTGAAGGTAGCTCAAGCTGATAAGCTACCGGCCTCACTCGTTTCAACACCCGATAAGGTCTAATGAATCTGGGACTTAATTTACCTTTTGTCCAAACCTTAGCACTTTCTTCCACGACGACACCTTCAAGAACATTGTTACCCATTGCAAACTCTATGTCCTTACGCTTCAAATCAGTATAAGACTTCTGTCTATCCGACGCCTCCTCTAGTCGAGCTCGAATTAACTCAACCTTCTTTTCCGTCTCGATAACCAATTTTGGGCCCAAAATTTGGCATTCCCCTAATTCCATCCAATAGGTAGAAGTATGACACTTTCGCCCGTATAATGCTTCATAGGGCTCCATTTGAATCTTCGGATGGTAGTCATTGTTGTAAGCAAACTCCGCCAAAGGTAAAACTCCTCCCAACTACCCTCAAATCAATGACACAACCTCTCAACATGTCTTCTAAGTTCTAAATTACCCACCTGATCGTCCATCGATGCGAGGATGAAATGTTATACTGAAATCCAACTTCGTACCCAACGCTTGATGCAAGGCCTTCTAGAATAACGACGTGAACCTAGGGTCCTTGTCCGATATGATCGATACTAGTACTCCATCTAACCTCACTATCTCTGCTATATATAACCTAACCAATTTTTGCAGAGAGTAATTAACACGTACAGGTATGAAATGAGCAGACTTCATCAAGCGATCAACAATCACCCAAACTGAATCTTTCTTAGTAGGCGTGAAAAGTAGCCCACTTACAAAGTTCATTGTGATTCGTTCCCATTTCCACTGTGGAATCTTTATCGACTGCAACAACCCTGATGGTAACTGATGCTCCGCCTTTACTTGCTGACAGGTCAAACACTTATTCACAAATTCGGTCACCTCTTGCTCTAAACCCAGCTACCAGAACTATTCTCGCAAATCCCGATACATTTTACTCCCTCCAAGGTGCATAGCATATGGGCTACCATGCGCTTCTAAAAAATCTTATGCCTCAACTCAGGATCTTTCGGCATATAAATTCTTCCTTGAAAACATAATAGCCCTTCCTCATTCATACTGATTTATGTTGATCCATCACTGAATCCTACCTGAAACTTCTCCTTTAGCAACTCATCGGTCTGCTGCTTCTCTTTAACCTGACTGACCCAAGAGGGTTTCACTTGATGTTCAGCTAATAAACTCCCATCATCATACAGACTAAGGTGAGCAAACATTGCTCTCAAGTCAAAAATTACTTTATGACTAAAAGCATCTGCCACCACGTTAGCTTTACCCGGATGATACTCAATCGAGCAGTCATAATCCTTTAACAACTCGATCCACCTCCTTTGCCTTAGGTTCAACTCCTTCTGGGTCAAAAGGTATTTTAAGCTCTAATGATCGGTATAAATGATGGACTTTTCCCCGTATAGATAATGCCTCCGATCTTCAAGGAAAAAACCACTGCCGCCAATTCCAAATCATAGGTGGGATAATTTGATTTGTGTGGTCTTAACTACCGAGATGCATACGCAATAACCTTCCCATCCTACATTAATACGCATCCTAGCCTCGTGTGTGAAACATCACAGTAAATCGTGAATTCCTTTCTGGCCTCCGACTGAATCAACACCGGAGCCTCCGTCAATATCCTTTTCAACCTTTCGAAACTTCCTTGCTACTTATCAGACCAAACAAAAGAACTCCTTTCCGTAGCAACTTAGTCGATGGTGCCACAATCAATGAAAATCCTTCAACAAACCTTCTGTAATTCTCGGGCAGACTAAGAAAACTCTAAATTTCTACTACGGACTTAGGCGGCTTCCAATCCAACACCACTTTAATTTTTCGAGGGTCAACCCTAATCCCCCTATCGACACAGCATGGCCTAGAAAAGTAACTTCCTTTAGCAAAAATTCACACTTACTGAATTTGGCATACAACTTCTTCTCCCTCAGAATCTACAAAATCACTCGAAGGTGTGAATCATGCTCCTCCTCTGATCTTGAATAAACCAAGATGTCATTTATAAATACCACAACAAACTGATCCAAGTAGGGTTGGAATACTCGGTTCATCATGTCCACAAATGCTGCTGGCGCATTGGTCAATCCAAATGGCATTACCATGAACTCATAATGACCATAACGAGTCCTAAAAGTCGTCTTATGAATATCCGCCTCCTTGACCTTAAGCTGATGGTACCCTGACCTCAGATCTATCTTTGAAAAGACTGAAGCCCCCTTCAACTGATCGAACAAGTCATCGATCCTCAGCAGCGGGTATATTTTCTTGATTGTCAACTTATTTAACTGGCGATAGTCAATGCACATACGCATTGAACCATCCTTCTTCTTAACGAATAATACCAGTGCTCCCCAAGGCGACACACTTGGTCGAATAAACCCTCTATCCAGCAACTCTTGTATCTGCGCCTTTAACTCCACCAACTCCTTCAGCGCCATCCTATATGGGGCAATAGATACCGGCGCTGTTCTCGGAAAAAGGTCAATACCAAACTCCACTTCACGATTTGGAGGTAATCCCAGAAGCTCTTCTAGGAAAACATCAGGAAATTCCTTCACCATCCTAACATCCCTGACAGATAGTTCCTTGGCTTCCACAGCCCGAACAAACATTAGAATTGCCTCACATCCTTCCTCACCATCCTTTCTGCTCTTAGGCGATCCACCACATTCGACAAACAGTTCCCCTTTCACCCATTATCAAGACTTTGCCACCTTGGGGTTTTAGCACCATACGCTTGGCTGCACAATCTACATTAGCTTGATACATCACCAGCCAGTCCATGCCTAAAATTAAATCAAACTCCCCTAACGGTAATTCCATCGGATTAGTCAGGAAATCTATTCCCTGAACTTCTAAAGGTACCTCCCGATAAAGCTTATTTACCACCACAGAGTGTCCTAACGGGCTAATTATAGTCATCTCCCTAGAGGAAATTTTAGAATCTATGCCTAAGGTTCTAGACACCCTACTAGCAACATATGAATGCGTCGACCCAATATCAACCAATGCAGTGTAAGGAAATCCAAAAATTAAAAATGTACCAGTTATGACATTCGGTGTGTCAGCCTCCTCTCGACGTCTAGCAGCATAGACTAACCCCAGCTGTCTCGCCTCAATGTTTGTTGCCCCTTGGCGTGGTGCTCCACGGCCCCGACCAAAATCGTTACCACCTCTGGCCGGACCATGACCTCTCTACGGCTGTTGACCTCCTCTACCCAGCTGAGCATTTCCCTACCCTGCGGACCCTACATCGTCCCGTGGCTGTGGACAGTCTCTAATTTGATGATCTATAGATCCACACCTGAAACACTTCCCATTGTTCGACCAACACTCACCTGAATGGAATTTGCCACCGCGAACACACCTCCGTGTCTGGCTAGCAGCAGTAGGTCTCTCAACCCGGTTCGTCCTATCCAACCTAGGTCTTTTTGAGTACGCTCAGCTGCCCCTGACGATCCAAAATTTCTCTTACCCCTATCTCTATCCCGGTTTAGTTTTTTTGCCCGCTTTACCTCCTCAGCTATCTTAGCTTTTTCCACAAGCACAGCAAATTCCCTCTCCCGCTGTGGAGCTATCAATACACGCAGATCATCCCTCAGGCTATCCTCAAATCAAACACAACGCTCATGTTCTGTGACCACTATCCCTCGAGCATAATGACTCAAACGCAGGAATTTCGCTTCATACGCAACCACTGACCTACTTCCCTGAACCAGATTCAGGAATGCTCTATGCTGCACATCCAAATATATCGACCCGATGTACTTATTCCAAAATGCCGTCCTGAAGTAACCCCAGGTGATACGGTCAGCCATCGTACCATCCTTAACTATAAGCCACCATTGATATGCTTCATCACAGAGAAGAGATACCACTTCCTTCAACTTTTCTTCTTCGTGAAGTTGAGATCATCTACTATATGTTCCACTGCTTCCAGCCTAATACTCAGCTGTACTAGGAGATACACCAGAAATTCCCTGAAACACTTTTACACCATTGGCTCTAAGTTGCTCCGGTACAGATTTCTGAGCTCCTATACCCATGCCTACTCCCTCAACTCTCTCCAACACTCAGAGCATCGCCTTAGACACTACATCATCTTCGCCAGTTTGGTCTTGATACTCTACCTCCACAGCTGGTGGCGCTGGTATCTCATTCCTTGACTCGTGACCAGACCCTACCGGTTCCAACACAGCAATCCTACCTCTACCTCGACCACTTACACCACGCCCCCTAGTGCTCATATCTAACGCTTATGATTTATCTGATTAGAAGTTTTATGGATTAATAATTTATTCCACTGATTAATAACGAATAATCTTATGGGAAGTGGTTTTAATAATAGTTCTTTCGAATTCGAAACTATATCTACAAGGTTCAGTTCTCAAGTCTGTATTTCCTAGCTCTAGAAACCACATTAAATCAACATCCATTTGCATTCCAAGTAGAGCATCACATACATGCATCAAACACACAAGTAACATCCACAAACTCACCGTCGTCACACAAGGGTATTTTCGTCATTTCACTATCCAGGGGTATTTTTGTAATTCTACCCTACAGGTGTATTTTTATAATTTCACAAAATAGGGTATCTTGGTAATTTTACAAAAAGGGGTATTTTGGTATGTTCATAAACCAGGGGTATTTTGGTAATTTTATAAACCAATGGTATTTCGGTAATTTTCACAACCTAGGGTATTTTAGTAATTTTCACAAATCGAGGGTATTTTAGTAACTCTGTAAAGATAGGGTATTGGTCCCTTTCGAGATTTAGTTATGATCTTTGGCCCATTAACAAGCCCTCGAGGCTAAGTGAACAGACACTGCGCACCAGGTAGGATTCTAGCGAAGAGGAGGTGGGCCACTAGGGCCACTTAAATACCAAGCTCTCCCTAGATCCAATCCTAGACATGCGTACGCCTGTTGCCACACTCCAGCCCGGCGACTTGTTCATGGACATGTTTAACTAGAGAAATTTAGTCTTATGGATTTCAAAAGTTGTTTGCCTAGGCCTAAGGTCCATAAACTCTAGCATACTTGCCTACATCCCCATAAAGCCCATCAAACCCAACATGCATATGTTATCAAGGGTTAGAATACTTACATGTGTGGATCCGGTGCCCGTAGACTCGAAGGCCCAAAACATTTTTCCTACCCTTATATCAATCTATAAAACACTACTGGACCCATTTCACAGTCTGAGTTTTGAACCGGGCTCTGATACCAAAATATAACACCCCAAACTTGGCCCAAATGTTACGACTAGATCTTGCATGCTACGGGTTGTTTGTTTAAGATCAAATCCTTTGATCGCTTTGAAGAAAGCATAGGTTTGAAAAAACTTTCAAGTAGCAAGTGGTGTTGAAACCTTTGCTTGTTGATTTTGGAAATCTAAGTTTGTTTAACAGATTAATCATTAAATGTGAGATTTTTGAAATAAACCTTAGCTTTTGTGTTGATCGTGGTTGGAAAACCCATTTTTAATTCGCTTTATAATGAAATCTTTGAAAACATAAGTCTATAATCCTTGAACATGGATAACAGTAAAACGAAAATTTTAAGCAAAGAGGCCTTATTACATGCTAACAAAAATAACCCAAAATTTAAAACTAAAGGAAACCCAAAATCAGTTCACATAATAAAAGTCTTTATGGCCCCTCGAGTGCGCCTCGGCTCCCGTGTCCACGATCTCGCTCATCCGAAAAGTTGGGAAAATAAAAGGGTGAGTCACCAAGACTCACTGTGTAAATCTCGAAATCACATAAACGGCTAAGGCCCAAAAACACATTCTGGCCTTGGCCCACACAAAACAGCAACAAAACAGATACATGCTGAATGTCTTAACCCAACCTAAAGTTCCATCCTCTACACGCCAACCCTTACCAGCCGTCACACCATGGGGATTTCTACAATCAACCCTCCATTCGCTACACGCCATTTCGACAGCTCTGCTGCCTATCATAAAGACCGATCAATATGTGACCTTATACTCAGATGTGGCAGAGCCACCGATCGCCATGCGACCTTAATAATATATTGTGGTTTAACCACCGATCACTATATCACCTATTAATCAAATGTGGCAGAGCCACCGATCGCCATACGACCTTAATAATATATTGTGGTTTAACCACTGATCACTAAGTGACCTATTGACACACTCTTCCCCTTCATCATATCAATCCCATCCCATGCATATGCATATGCAAAGGCAAAAACAACATGCCATCTACAGGTTAACAGGTTATCACATATATCGATACACATAGAGAATTTACTATGTTCACGTACCTGACATCCTTAGCCTAACCCCTACGGGTTAATCGACTATCCGCACAGCCTTTTCTGGATTTTCAGCCCATAACATGTATAATACAGAAAACTTATGTGATAAATATCTACATAACTGATTACAGACAAGAAGATACTTTCTATGTCAGCACTGTCAATAGCTGATACGACTGCTATCTGCCTATGGATTTGCTCCGAAGCTGGTCCACAACTCGGTGGCCAATCTCTGGCGGCAGACACCACATACTTCTTAAACTTAGGGGCTAGTTTTATGGATCCAATTCCCTCATTCGCCTGATCGACATTTGATTCCATCAAAAGACCTTATCAGTTGCTACCACCACAACATATGGTTGTTAATCCTTAACATAGGATTTAGATCACGAATACACTAAACAAAACCCGACGAAAATCTAAAGAAACCCTTACCTTTAAATCTCAAGAAGAGATCTAGTTCAGAGACTAGCGATTTCTGGCTTTTGGAATCTAGATGATCCGATCTATTTCGATTCCCAAGATGTCGTCCCCAGAAGAAAACGCAAGAAGAAAAGAAGTATTAGACCAATCGACAACCTCAACTACCCAAGTAGCCATTCGGCTTTGGCCCCCAAAATCGAAAGAGAAAAGATCAAAAGAAATCGGCACTTACCAATAGATTTGGCTTCTCCTAACAGATTTTAGCTTCTGAGAAGATCAAAAGAAAGATAGTGCAACAGGATCTATGAAGATTCGGCTATGAAGAAATTGGCAAAGAGAGAATAAAGGAAAGAACAATGATCATTCGGTTATAGGAAAAGAATGGAGAAGAGATGAGCTATGAGTTTCGACTTTTGAAAAAAAAAGATGATTGAGAGAAGAGAAGTAGGATGAAAGGAAAAGTAGCAATAGAGACGTTAAAGAAAAGAGAATTTCGGCAGACTAGAGGTAGGTTCGGCTTTAGCAGAATTTTGAGAAAAGTGAGTGGGAGAATGAAGACCCAAATGCCAAAAATGAAGAGATATTCCCCTTACTTAATGCAAAATTTGGCACCCTTAAACAAATCTGGAAATGCCCATTCAATCTCAAAACTCATCCTATTAATGTGGTAATTTTGGCACCCTAAAGCCCACTCTAAACCGATCCTCCTCCTCTTAGAGTCGAATTTTACCACCACCTAGCCTTCCAGATAATTCCTAAATTTTCTCCTTATCCTCATCTGGTCACTTATCCACAGTGTCATTGATAACACCACCTCTTCCTCCATTTATCAGCACATTATCAACCTTATTATCCACATTAAATAATTCCTAATTTCAAGCATCCAAGCCGAACTCCACTACTGCTCTTTGCTATTACCAAAATTAATTAAAAGAAAAGTTATCATGCGACTCGAACCTTGGACCTCCTTAACTGCTTGACACGCCACTCCTAGTCCCTGCATATCGCCACTGACCACTAGGCCACAAGCCCATTTTTGTGTCTTAATTCACAGATAATATCTTTTAATCCCTATCCTACCTGACTCTCCACTAGAGTGCCCAAACAGGAAATTTTTGCTAAGGCCTTGGCCCAACTTTGAGCCCATTCTGGACCCCTAAAACATTCTAACAAGCATAATAAGCACAACAACACATCACAGCACGTCAAATGCAAAGCCCCATAAATTCGGGATGTGACATTCTCTATAAGACACGGGGAAAAGAAAGGGAGTAAGCTTTGAGCTTAGTAAGTTTACACATAACAATTTAGGCGTTCTAGTATAAGCTAAACAACAATTAGCATTATACTATCAAATAAATTCACATCACAACTATACTTGATTCTTTATATTTCTTACCATGTTTCCAACACATCATGAATCACATACTCATAATCATTGACATGCACCACTGCATTCAATATCATATTTACTCTCAATACAACACATCGTTATTTCTCAATAATACATCCACACAGCAAATCTACTCAATAATACATCTACACAGCTAAATTCGCAATGGTTTCGCACTTAGCCCACCACAATCAATTTATAGGGTAGTATCACACTTAGCCTACAAAAAAAAGTAATCATAGTGGTTCCACACTTAGCCACTAGACAATATACTTAACGTTAGCATTACACATAGCCCAGCTCATTGTCATTAAGTATTAGGGTGGTATCGCACTTAGCCCACCATTAAGTATTATCACTACACATTCACTTGTCCATTCACAATATCTACCACATTCATTCCACTTGAACCATATTGGTTCTCAATCATTCTCAATCATGTTATACAATAGCTAGGACCAACAAATTGTAAGTATGAATGCATTATTTATGCATAAACTTACCCGGCACTCAAAAGTATAGAAACGTGCAATTTAGTCCACCACCTTGATTTTGCCTCGGTTTCGATCTGGGCTTCGTCTTTCTTGATCTATAATGAATAAATCAACTTATTCAATACACTCATTAAATAAATTGATCCTTATCTCATACTTTAGCAAAATTACCATTTTGCCCCAAAACTTTCTCAAATTTACACTTTTGGCCCAAGGCTCGTAAAGTGACTTTCATTCAAATTTCTAGCCTTTCATGCATAACCGAACCATTTACACAACTAAAGAAATCATCAATTCTCACTAAATCACACATGTATGACAAAACTAAAGACTTTCACAAACTAGTCCCTACATGCATTTTTTCATGGAAATCACTTAGCAAAAGATGTTTCTACTACATCAAGCTTTCATATTTTTCCATAAAACATCAAAATACATGCATGTCATACATGGGTATATTTTTAACATCCATTTTAGCCCAACATATAGCTAAAAATAGTTTACTCATGCTACTAGGACTTCAAAAATATGAAAAAATATAAAAAACAGAGCTAGAATACACTTACTAGCTAGCTTGAAAAGTTGAAGAGCCCTAAAAATGGCTTCTCTCAATTTTTGGTAGCTTGAAGAAGAAGATGAATGAAATTCTATCATATTTTCCCATTTTAATCAATTAATTAACAAATGACCAAAATGCCCTTTTTATCAAACTTTCAAATTTTAACCCATTCATGCCCAATTTTGTCCAAAAATTATAATTTGGGAAAATTACTATTTAAAGAGCTCTAATTGATAATCCAAAACTATTCCACACAAATAGCTTCTATAATTTCACATTTTGTAACTTTTGTAATTTAGTCCTTTTTGGACAATTCAACCGCAATTTAACAAAATTGCTTCATAAAACTTTCACACTAACATGCAAACATGGCATGAACCTCAAAAACTCATACATATACCTCAAATTTGTGGTCTCGCACCACTATTCTAACTAGGCCTTAAATTGGGATGTTACAACTCTCCCCCTTTAGAGATTTTCTTCCCCGAAAATCTTACCTGTAAAGAGGTTTGGATGTTGCTCTCTCATAGCTTCTTCCGTCTCCCACATAGTCTCTTCCACATCGTGTTTTTTCCATAACACTTTTACTAGGGCTATGTTCTTATTCCTCAACTCGAGCCAAGATCTTAATCGACTCTTCCTCATAAGACATATCCTGGTCTTATCATAATTTTCGTTGAAGGAATCACATACGAAGGATCGGAGCGATGTTGTCGCGACATCGACACATGGAATACATTATAAATCTTTTCTAATTCTGCTGGCAAGGCCAAACGGTAAGCCACTGGTCTAATTCTATCGATATTTTCATACGGCCTTATGAATCTTGGACTCAATTTCCCTTTTCGTCCAAATCTCATGATCTTCTTCCATGGGGATACTTTCAAAAACACTTTGTCACCCACATCAAATTTAATTTCTTTTCATTTCAAATCCGTATATGACTTCTGTCAGTCCGAAGTAGCATTCAAACTATCACAAATCACTTTCACATTCTCTTCAGTTTTTTTCACTAGATCGACCCCATGGATTTGCTTCTTACCAAGCTCAGTACAATACAAAGGAGTCCGACACTTATAACCATACAAGTCCTCATACGGAGCCATCCAAATACTCGAATGATAACTGTTGTTGTAAGAAAATTTGACCAAAGGTAGATATCTCTCCCAACTACCTTCGAATTCTAACACACAGCATCGAAGCATATCTTCAAGGACTTGAATCACTCCTTCAGACTAACCATCAGTTTGCGGATGGAATGCAGTACTGAAATTTAACTTCGTACCCATGGCTTCTGGCAACATCTTCGAGAACCTCGAAGTAAACCTCAGATCTTTATCCGATATTATAGACACAGGAACACCATGTAACTCACTATTTCTATCACATACAACTCAGCTAACTTATCCAGCGAATAATCAACACGTACTGGAATAAAGTGAGTCGACTTCGTCAACTTATCCACAACAACTCACACAACATCTTTCCTTTTTAAAGTCATCGACAACCCGTCACAAAATCCATGGTAACCCGATCCCATTTCCATTCGGGAACCATTATTGGCTGAAGCAATCCCAAAGGGACTTGATGCTCAGCTTTCACCTACTGACAAATCATACATTTTGCCACAAACTCTGAAATGTCTCTTTTCATACACGGCCACCAATAAAACTTTCTCAAATCATTGTACATTTTCGTACTGTCTGGGTGTACTAAAAAATAACCACTATGTGCCTCATGCAAAAAATTTTGGATTAACTCTTCATCTCTTGGTACACAAATGCTGCCATAGTACATCAAACAATTATCTGAACCCACTCGAAAATCAGAATCACTTCCCGATCCACACTTAGCTCTCTTAGCTTGCATCTCACTATCTTTTCTCTGAGCCTCACTTATCTGTTGGAAAAATAATGGTTTAGCTCTCAACTCAACCAAAGTAGTCCCATCATCAGACAATGTCAGACTCATGCTTATTGCTCTCAAAGCATATAAGGATTTCCTACTCAGAGCATCCACAACCACATTTGCTTTTCCTAGGTAGTAATCAATGACTAACTCATAGTCTTTCAATAACTCGAGCCACCGCCTCTGTCTCAAATTCAAATCTTTTTGATCCATTAAACACTTCAAATTTTGGTGATCCGTAAAGATTCAACACTTTTCTCCATACAAGTAATGTCGCCAAATCTTTAACGCAAAAATAATTGCAGCCAAATCCAAATCGTGAGTCGGATAATTCTTCTCGTGCGGTTTTAATAGCCTTGAGGCGTAAGTGAATACCTTACCCTCTTGCATCAACACGCAACTGAGACCATTAAACGACATATCACTATAAACCATGAACTCTTTTCATGATTCTGGTTGAACCAAAACCCGTGCCTCAGTCAACAATGTTTTCAACCTCTTGAAACTCTGTTGACATGTCTCAGTCCAATCAAACTTTACATCCTTATGTAATAGTTTTGTCATCGAGGTAGCAATCACAGAAGATCCCTTTTATGAAATGTCTGTAATATCCTGCTAAACCCATAAAGCTTCTAACTTCTGATACGTTCCTTGGCTATTTCCAATCCACAATAGCCAAAATCTTACTCGGATCAACTCAGATACCATCACCCGACATAATGTGTCCTAGGAATATGACCTCTCGGAGCCAAAACTCACTCTTAATAAACTTAGCATAACTGCTTATCTCTCAAAGTTTGCAAGACAATTCTCAAATGTTTTTCATGATCATTCTCATTCCGAGAATAGATTAATATGTCGTCAATGAAGACAACCACAAACTTGTCCACATACGGTCTGAAGACACGGTTCATCAGATCCATAAAAATCACAGTGCATTCATTAAACTAAACGGCATGACCAGAAACTCGTAATGGCCATACCTTGTTTGAAATGCAGTTTTCAACACAATTTGCTCTTTCACTCTCAACTGATAATGACCAGACCTTAAGTCTATCTTGGAGAACACTGAAGCTCCCTTCGTTGATCAAAAAGATCATCAATCCTTGGTAAAGGATACTTATTATTTACCATCACTTTATTGAGTTTCCTATAGTCTATGCACAACCTCATAGACCTATCTTTCTTCTTCACAAATAATACTGGAGCACCCCACAGTGAGTAGCTCGGTCTCACAAAACCTTTATCCATCAACTTTTGCAATTGAACCTTCAGTTCTTTCAACTCTACAGGTGCAATCCTATACGGAGCAATTGAAATAGGTGTCGTTCCCAGAATTAACTCAATATCACTAGAGGTAATCCGGGTAATTCCTCCGAGAATACTTCCAGATACTCACATACCACCGGCACTGATTCAATCTTCACCTCAGATTCTTGAGTATTCAATACAAATGTAAGATAGGACTCACATCCCTTTCTCAAGCGTTTCTCGGCCATTAAGGAAGAAATCATCACTGGTGGACTATCCGATCCACCTGATTTAACCTGAATAACATCTCCACCTTTACATTTCAGCTCGATAAACTTACTACCACAGTTCACTAAAACACTATGTGTAGTCAACCAATCCATGCCAAGGATTAAATCAAACTCATCAAATGACAACAACATCAGGTTTGCTGGAAAACAACGACTCTCAATCATGAAAGGAGAATTCTTACACACCTTGTCCACTAATACATGCTTACCTAACGGGTTTGACACCTTAACCACAATGTCCGTAGACTCAATGGTCATACTCAAACTAGATGCCAATCTCATGCAAATATAGGAATGGGTAGACCTTGTGTCAATTAAAGCAATAACAAAGGTGTCATAGAGAGAAAAAGTACCCGTTATCACATCTAGCGTGAATGGCATACGTCCTTGCAGGTGCTCAACCCTTCGGTCTCGCAACAGAATCTCGTGATACATCTCTACCACTAGTTCCCCCTCTCGGGTTCTTTGGTGGCCTACTCCTAGTAGGTACATTGCTAGATATTATCTCTTACTTCTCTTCCTTGTCATCCCTCTCAGGGCAATTTCGGATAAAATGGTCAGGGGAACCACACTTATACTAGTTTTGACTGTTACCCAAACACTCTCCAGTGTGATATCTACCACAACTTGGCAACTCTAGTTTGTTCTTCAGATTGCCCACACTTTCCATCGAGGTGGTTTGGACTCTTGAACCTGAACGAGTGTTGTCCTGATCTCGAGGTAAATATCCAACTGATGTAGTGGTCCGAGGATTCGGCTCCTTGGATCTTTTCGATTGAGCTTGGTGTGATTTGCTCATAGGCTACTTTTTCACATCTCGGGCCTCACTCACCGCCCTTCTCTTTTCCTTACTCAATTCTTCGACCTTACTTGCCCTATCAATTAACACTACAAACTCTTTCAATTCCAAAATACCAACTAGGAGTTTAATATCCTCATTCAGTCATCTTCGAACCTTTTACATAAAACGGTCTCCATTGACACACATTCTTGAGCGTATTTCATAAGCCTAACAAACTTGCGCTCATATTCTGCTACTGACATTCTTCCTTGCTTCAACTCAAGGAATTCCTTCCTTTTGATCGGTAAATCTCTTGCTTATATACTTCTTCTAGAACTCTTCCAGAAAGAAGCCCCACATCACCCGCTCTTTTGGGACTACCGACATCAACGTCTTCCACCAATGGTATGTCAAGTCTCTTAACAAAGATATGGTAGACTTCAGGTTCTCTTCAGGTGTACATGAGAGTTCATCAAACACTCTCATCGAGTTCTCCAACCAAAAATCTGCCCTCTCAAGGTCATCATCTACCTTAGCTCTAAACTCCTCAGCCTCGTGTTTCCTAATCTTATCCACTAGAGGTTTCATTACTCTCACTACTTTAATACCTTAAGGAGCCACTAGAACTAGCTGAGGTATAGGAGGAGGTGGAGGATGTTGACCATTAGGGTTTGCTCGAACGCACTGAGTACCAGTTACTTATCATCTGGAGAAAGGCTTTCCAACCTCATCTCCTTGACCTCCAGTCTTGGGTTGACTCTGCAAGGGCGCGGTCTCTTGCGTGGAGCCGGTGCATTACTAGCTACGTCATTAGCAGTCAATTGATTGGGATTCATACACTATAAAAACAAGTTTAAAATTATAGAAGCCACCACACTATCATTAAACGCTTTTCGCATGTATAACTAGATTCTTACACCCGCAACGGTAGTCTTAGAACTAACAAACCATAGCTCTGATACCATTAAATGTAACACCTTTTACCCGTAATCCCTATCAAAATTGAGCCCGAGGCATTACCATACTAAAACCACATGATCACCACTTAGGCTCATCGTGATTACTCTCTTAAGTCACCTCAACAACTTTATTTTTGACTTACGAGACCTCACTCAAACTCATGAGACCTTATCGGAGACTTCTACGATTTTAAAGTTTCTCTACCTAAATAGGGACTATACACTCGTGTAAGGTGAGACACGCCCGTGCCCTCAACTCGTGAATAAAAACCCAAGCATTCTACCAATGCCCAAGGCTAGGGCACACGCCCGTGCTCACCACCCATGGTGAACACTAACTACACCACACGGCTTAAAGTCTAAACACACGCCTGTGTGGCTAGCCAATGGCTTATACTGCTTGAAATTGTCAAAGAGACATGGCCCAAGCACATGCCCGTAGGCTGGCCGTGTGTCTATCCACAAGGATAAGAACAAACTATGTGCTAAGCTCTTCTCACCTCTTAAGTTCATACAACATATACTCATTCAACTCATTCATAAATACCTCAAACATAAACACAATCTTACATGGATAACTACATCTTTCCATATAATGAAGTAGCCAACAACTATGGCAATATACAAAATATATTATCCATCTAAAGGCCAACATATCTTAGCCAATACAACAAATTCACTAACTTGTCTAGCCCCTATACATGCCATATACAAAACACTTAGTCTAATGTACTGGAGTGTGCTGATAGTGTGGGCGATCTTCTATATGATTCACGTATCTCGAATCAACCCTTTTTCTCTATAAGAAAAGGGGAAAAGAAAGGGAGTAAGCTTTGAGCTTAGTAAGTTTACACATAACAATTTAGGCATTCTAGTATAAGCTAAACAACAATTAGCATTATACCATCAAATAAATTAACATCACAACTATACTTATTCTTTCTATTTATTACCATATTTCCAACACATCATGAATCACATAATCATAATCATTGACATGCACCACTGCATTCAATATCATATTTACTCTTAATACAGCACATCGTTATTTCTCAATAATACATCCACACAGCTAAATTCTTGGTGGTTTCGCACTTAGCCCACCACAATCAATTTATAGGGTAGTATCGCACTTAGCCTACCAATAAAATAATCATAATGGTTCCACACTTAGCCACTAGACAATATACTTAACATTAGCATCGCACATAGCCTAGCTCATTGTCATTAAGTATTAGGGTGGTATCACACTTAGCCCACCATCAAGTATTATCACTACACATTTACTTGTCCATTCACAATATCTACCACATTCATTCCACTTGAACCACATTGGTTCTCAATCATTCTCAATCATGCTATACACTAGCTAGCATTAACAAATTGTAAGTATGAATGTATTATTTACGCATTAACTTACCTCGGCACTCAAAAGTATAGAGATGTACAATTTAGTCCACCACCTTACTTTTACCTCGGTTTTGATCCGAGCTTCGTCTTTCTTGATCTATAATGAACAAATCAACTTATTCAATACACACATTGACTAAATTGACCCTTGTCTTATACTTTAGCAAAATTACCATTTTGCCCTAAAACATTCCTATATTTACACTTTTGGCCCAAGGCTCTAAAGTGACTTTCATTCAACTTTCTAGCCTTTCATGCATAGCCGAACCATTTACTCAACTAAAGCAATCATCAATTCTCACTAAATCACACATGTATGACCAAACTCAAGACTTTCACAAACTAGTCCCTACATGCATTTTTCATGGAATTCACTTAGCAAAAGATGTTTCTACTACATCAAGCTTTCATATTTTTCCATAAAACATCAAAATACATGCATGTCATACATGAGTATATTTTTGAACTGTAACAGTCCAAATTTGACCGTAATCAAAACTGTGGTTTCGGGATCACAAATTGAGTCAGAAAAAAATAATTTACTATTATTTTAAATGCTTAGAATGTGTGAATTAGTGTGTGTAAAATTTTCATGTTAAAAATTAATTGTTTTAGTGCATAATTATGAAAAAGGGGCTTAATCGCATAAAAAGAAAATTTGGTGGTTAAAGATGTGAGTTTGAATTGTTGATGGCTTTATAAATTGGGGGTTTAAATTGCAATTAGACAATAAAAAGATGGATAGTGGCCGCCATCATTATGCATGTAATAGTGTTAATATGTTTGATTAGATTTTACTTTATTTTATTATAACATTTGTTAAAGGAATGGTTTTATATTATTAATTAATGATAAAAAGAGAGAAAAGAAGAAAACATTGCATGCTCTTTATTTCATCTTATTTGACCTAAACTAGAAGAGAAATGGAGGAAGAAATATCAAAGGGGGATTTTGGCACTTTAAAGGCTCAATTAAGGTACGATTTAGTTTTAATGGTTGATAAATTTTATGAAATTTTGATTGTTATTAAGTTTACTCGTAAGCCCATGTGATAATTTTGGGTATGGAGCATGTATGCTTGTGGTATCATTGAAGATAATTTAAATGTTGAGATGATTTGTAGCATTAAAATGAAAGACTTATATTAGATGAACAATTGTTGTTCTTGAGCTGTTGATGAACGTGAGTAATTTAGATTTATTTGAGGAAGAAAGGAGTTTAGAGTTTAAAATGTCACATAAACGAATTAGATAGATTTGTAATAGAGGAATGAACATTCAGTCCTTAATAAATGTAGTTAAATTTTATATGCTTTGTATTTTAAGCTTTGGGGCTAACTTGATGAGTTGCGAATGCTAGGGTGATTTTATGAATAAATCGTAGAAGGACTAAATATAGAAAATATGATAGTATATGAACTTATGTTGTAACATCTGAATAGGCCTATGCATTTCATTAATTGTATGAAATGACAAGTTTCAAGTACTATGAATAAATTTTTGATACTTTTGAAACCTAGAAATGCATGGAAATGGAAATGGAAATGAAAATGGAAATGAAAATGGAAATGAAAATGGAAATGGAAATGGAAATGGAAATGAAAATGGAAATGAAAATGGAAATGAAAATGGAAATTAAAATGGAAATGGAAATGGAAATGGAAATGGAAATGGAAATGGAAATGGAAATGGAAATGGAACATTTTTGGAAACTTAGACATTTTGGAAACCAAACCAAAATAGGAAACTAAACATTTTGGAAACCAAACCAAAATAAGAAACTAAACATTTTGGAAACCAAGCCAAAATAGGAAACTAAACATTTTGGAAACTTGAAAACATAGAGTCATGCTGAAAATTTTAGGAAACTTAAAATGACCCCTAATGTCGAATTTAAGAGCCCAAGGGGAGCTTAGGGCCAAGTGACCCTAAAAATATAAAGAACATAAACTATGACCCAATAACGGACTTGGAAATGTGGCTCAAGATGCCACCTAAGGCTCTAGGAAATGGCCCAAATGCAAGAGGTATTTGGGCCTGAGTTTGAGTCATCTAGGAAACAAATAAAAGAAATAAAATTTTGTCTCCATGAGTGGAGGGTTGACGGCACAAGGAGGAGGAGTTTCTATTCAATAAAAACTCTTGGCTAATTAGGAGATTTGATGGAGTTTCATATTGATAAAACTAAACCTTATCACAAGTGAAGAATTGGTCAACTAGGGACTCTAAGGATATTAGATTCGCCAAAGAAAGAAAAGAAAAGAGCCATTCTCCTCTCTTCAACATCTTGTCAAACCTTCAAGAGAAAGTAGCAACAATCTTTCCTCTTCTCTTTAGCCGAAATTCCCTTGTCAAAAACTCTCCATCTTTTCTTTCTTTTCTTTTCTTCTACTATTCAACCACAAAAGCCAAAGCTTTGAGATCCACAATAGTGCTATAGCCGAATAGCATAAGGGATCTTCCGGATTAGAAAACAAGGTAAGTACCTCATTATACAATCGGCAAAAAGATCCCTCCTTGATTAAGTAATAGATCAAATCTAACAAGTGATTTGGCGAGAATCAAGTAAAGATCAACTTGGATTTGAGGTAAGTGAGTCTATACATTCGCCAAGGCCAAATCTCACCAATTAGATTAAATTGATCAAAAACTAATCTATTAGAGATCTAGGAAGTTGCCGATTACAAGGAAAAAGGAGGTGAAGTTTCGGATTTTAAAATCCATAATGTAAGCCCATAAAGGTATTCACCAAAGATATGTGATTACTAACATTAGATCCGTAATTATTAAAAGTCGAAAACTAATTTATGTTGAGGTTTCAAGGTTGGCCGAATATCAAGTGAAGGAAAACACGATTTTCTGGATTTGAATACACATCAAATCAAGATCAAAGGTAAGCCTCTTTACAAATCCTACTAGGATTTGGATATTATAATGAAAATAGAATTCATGCTAAGTAATATTTGATAAACCAAATGTAGGAATTAGGATCTAAACACTAGATCTTGCTTTCAAATCTCAAGGAATCACTAAACAAATCGTGTGTATTCCACACTATTCTTAATAGTTTTATGGTTTAAATATGCTATATATGTTAATGTGAAAGTGAAAGAGAGTGGTTAAAGTGCCATATTATGGTACAAAGTGCTAAGGCACGTTTTCCTACTTCTACTAGGATTACTTAAATAAATGTTATATAAGTGAAAAGTGATGTGAAAGTGAAATAAAATATGTTATGCATGATATTTATAATTTGGGGCATTCGGGATTTATGTGAAAGGGAAGAAGGTGTTGACTACTGGTCTCACCAACGTTATAAGTGAAAGTGATGACTTTGGTCTCACTAAGTGAATGTGATGACTTCGGTCTCACTAAGTGAATGTGATGACTTGGCCTCACTAAGTGGTAACCGGTTACATTACGATTGGTGGCTATGCCACAATATTATCGATGGGCGATGAGCACGCCGACCGCAATGATCGCCTTCGATGGAGTGTAGCGGAAGGAGGGTTGACTTAGTAGTCCCCACTTGTACAAAGGTTGGTACGGGTGGAGTGTAGCGGATGGCATATAGGTTTGGGTTGGGTTTGCATCATTATCTTGAAATTTTATATGCATATGATTTTTATGGTGTGCCTATCTCTATTATGTTTAGTGTTGTTACACACTTGAGTCTATCGACTCACCTGCTGTGGGAATATGTTTCTGTGATGAGCAAGAATGGACCCAGACTACGAGAACTTGTGGTGGCCATGATCGACTTGAAGTTCATTTAATTTGAATATTTATTTTATTTTAAAGTACTGTACAATTTATTATTTTGGGTTTCATTTTATGTAATAAGGCCACCGTGACGAATTTTTATTTTTACTATAATTACTATGTTATGAGTTTAGGGCTTTATAAAGAGTAAGCCCACTTAGTATGAAATAAGTTTAAATATTTTTATCACTTGAAGCAAATGGGTTTTTGTTATAAAAAATAAATTTGTTTTCAACTCAAGCCCAACCCACAACGAGCTATCTTCCAAAACTCATAGTTTTCAAAACAATCGAATGAATTTGAACCGGGTTACTTCAAGGAACATACCAGATCCAGTCCATTCTCGTGGGCCGGGTTTGGGGTGTTTCAATTTGGTATCAGAGCCCAGTTCAAACTCTCGGCCTGTGGCCTAAGGCCCAAAACGTTTTTAAAATAAGGCCAAATAAGTTTTATGAAAGTATTTTTACAAATAGACAGGTATAAAGACATGGCCCATAAGTCTTCGACCCGCAGTCCACCAGGTAAGTACCCCTAACTCTATGTGTGATTCTGTGATTTATATAAGGGTAGAAAAGGCATGGAACGTAGAGTAGCATGATAGGAACTTGAACCCTAGGATTAGACTACTCAAACACAAACACATAAGATTTAAGGCACTAAACCAACCTATGACTAAGTCAATCAAGCTAGGGTGTGGCAACCATGGTACGCATGTCTAGGAGTGGATCCTCAAGAGCTTGGTATTTAAGCGAGCCCTAGTGACTCACCTCCTCTTCTTGAATCCTACCCGGTGCGTAGCTTTGGCTCACCCTAACCTGAGGACTTAGTGGGTGTGGCAACCCCGTGACGCATGTCTAGGAATGGTTTCAGTGGGAGCTTGGTATTTAGCGATCACGTGACTCACCTCCTCTCCACTCGAATCCCGCCTGGTGCGTAGCTTTGGTTCACCCCACCAAGAAGGCTCGGTCATAGGCTAAACTTAATAACTAAAACCCAAAAAGGAATTAGCCATTTTTTTAACACTTAATATTAAAATTCTTAAATCACTTTCTTTCTCTCATCCTTAATTCACGAAAACTATTTCGTACACAATTATTTTGAAAAATTTTGATCCATAAAAAAAATTACAAAATGCCCTTAGTGGTAAAATTACCAAAGTGCCACTTGGTTTATAAAATGATTCAACTACTCAGCTTTTACCAAAATTTTATTACTTTATAAACATTCCAAAAGCCCTAACTTGCAAAATATCAAAATACCTTGATTTATGGAAAATTACAAAATTGCCCTCGACTTACAAAATTACCAAAATATTTCGAGGTTAAAACTACCAAATAACCCTGATTTAAATTTTTTTCCAAATTACCCTAGACTTCAAAATTTTCAAAATAATTTTCGACAAAAACACCAAGGAACGTTTTCTTCCGAAAATTACTTAAAATACCCGTAGGACAAAATTACGTAAAATACCCCGGCAGAGGAAAACAACAACAACAAAAACTACAACGTTTCTATGAATGAACGCAAGTTCATACTTGTTTGATGGATGAATGAATGGAAAAGATGTGTGTTTGTGTGAATCTGAAAGAACCACTCTTAAATCCTTTCCATAAAAACTCCTTCACGATAAATAAGTGGAACAAAGACTAATCCAGTAAAATTTCTTAATCGATCTCGACACTAGAAAATGAGTTCTAGAGGACGCGATCGTCAAGGACGCCTTGATAGAGGAAGAATAACCGTGTCGAACCCGTTAGATCGTGTCAAGGTTCGACAATGAGTTACCACCGCCACCACCACCCCACCGTTAATGTCGAGCGGCAGTACGCATGACGGGATGAGGCCGGTCGCAGCCAGCCATGCAGTATTGAAATGGTGGTGGCGCGGTGGAAATTCAGAGCTCGAAAATCATGAAGCGACTCGAGCCAACGGGGCCGAGGTGTTTCGTGGAGTGTCCGGTGTGGCACCCAGTACCGCCGAGTATTGGTTGGAAGCAACTGAGCGTATTATGGATGAACTCGACCTGACCCCTGAGGAGAAGTTGAAAGGAATGGTAGCCCTGTTACGTGATGAAGCATACCAATGGTGGCTAACTGTTCGTGATGGTGCCACCAGCGGAGGATCTCGACGGGAGTATGCTAAGGAGGCATACCGTAAGAAGTATGTCAACACTTTAGTATATTGATGAGCAGAGGAAAGCTTTTCTAGGACTAGTTCAGGGGAACAAATCAGTGGCGGCATATGAGGCTGAATTTCTGAGGTTAAGCCGATATGCTCGAGGAGTAGTCGCGACTGAACATGAACGCTGTGTCCGTTTTGAGGACGGATTAAGGGATGACCTAAGGTTATTGATAGCTCCACATCAGGAGCGGGAGTTCTCCACGTTGGTTGAAAAGGCTAAGGTAGCTGAAGGAATCAAGGACTCGACTAGGCGAATTTCGAGTGAATAGACCCAAGAGAGGTTATGGATCGCCTGAAATGTGCGTAAAAGGCCCGGCGAGGGTCAAAAGGCCGACAAGTTGATACCGTAGGCGATGTCGGCCTTGTGAATATTGTGGAAGGAAGCACTCGGTGAGTGTTGGAAAAGATAGGAGCATGTCTTAAATGTGGGTCTAAGGACCATATGCTCAAGGACTGTCCAAAGATATCGGATGATGATACCAAAGACAACACGTAATGTTAATCGGTAGGTAGGGAGGACAATGACCTCAACGAGGTCGAGTGCGAATAACGAGTTAATAATATGGCAGAGGACGTGGCGGAGAGGTGCCACCAATCTCGAGGCAAGACAACCGGTTTGGTTTATGCGGTTCGTCGAAGCGGAGGATGAAGATCGTCGGACGTCATAACCCAGACGTTCCTCATTCATGGTAAACCCTATTATGCTTTAATTGATGTGGGCTCGACCCATTCTTATGTTACTGTAGTGTAGTTGAGACACTAGGCCTAGACTCGAACTTTCGATAAAGAGATGACGGTAGTAAGCCCATTAGGTCAAACTATAGTGGTAAATAAGATCTTTCGAATATACCCTAGAAATTGAGGGAGCGAGCTTTGGGTGACCTAATGGAATTACCCTTGAGAATTTGACCTTATACTTGGTATGGATTGGTTAGTAGAACATCGGTAGTGTTGGATTGTGCGGCTAAACGAATGGAACTAAGGACCATTGAGGATGAGGTGGTCATTATGATAGGAGAAAGAAGGAACTATTTGACTAATGTAGTTTCGGTGCTTAAGGCGGAAAGGATGGTACGTAAAGGGTACGAGGCGTTCTTAGCCTTTGTAAGTGCGTTGGATGGAAATGAGGAGGGTGTCAAAGTAGTCAGAACAGTAAGGGACTTTGAGGATGTGTTTCCAGAGGAATTACCAGGAATACCCCGGATAGAAGTTGAATTTGGAATAGACTTCTTGCCGAGAACAGCTTTGTGTCAATTGCTCCATACCGAATGGCGCCAAAGGAATTAGTGGAGCTTAAGGCTCAAATCCGGGAGTTATTGGATCGAGATTTATTCGCCCGGTGTGTCTCGTGGGGAGCACCTGGGTCTTGTTTGTAAAGAAGAAGGACTAACTATGCGTATGTGCATAGACTATCGTCAACTAAATAAGTCGACCATCAAGAACAAGTATCCTTGCCAAGGATCGATGACTTGTTCGATCACCGGTGAGCCGCAGAGCCAAGATCGATTACTGGTCGGATACCATCATTGAAGGTGAAGGAGGCCGATATCCATAAGACCGCTTTTAGGACAAGATATGGTCACTTTGAGTTCGTAGTAATGCCGTTTGGATTGACAAACGCTCCATTGCTGTTCATGGATATGATGAATCGAGTGTTCCAACCCTACTTAGACAGGTTTGTTGTGGTATTCATCGATGATATCTTGGTATATTCCAAGTCTCAAGAGGAGCATGATGAGCATCTCCAATTGTGTTACAAGTATTAAGGAGAAGAAGCTTTATGCCAAATTGAGCAAGTGTGAATTTTGGCTTGAGAAGTTGCTTTCTTAGGACACGTGGTGTCTGCCGAGGAATAAGGGTGGACCCTAAGAAAATCGAAGCGGTGTTGGATTGGAAACCACCCAAGTCGCAAGCGTAGATTCGTAGTTTCTTAGGGTTGGCCGGCTATTACTAGAAGGTTCGTGGAAGGATTCTCGTCGATAGCGCCATTAACAAAATTGTTGAGGAAGGAAGTACCCTTTGTGTGGACGGATAAGCAACAAGAGAGTTTTGAAAAACTTAAAAGGTGTTAACGTAAGCTCGGTGTTGATTCAACCGAGGTGAAAGGATTTTGTGGTATACTATGACGCGTCACATACTGGGTTAGGATGTGTTCTTATGCAAGATGGCAGTAGTCGCTATGCGTCCCGGCGATTAAGGCCGCATGAAGTGAACTACCCAACCCATGACTTGAATTGGCGAAGTGGTTTTCGCTCTCAAGGTGTGGAGGCATTATTTGTATGGAGAAAGGTCGGTGATCTACAAAGGACCACAAGAGTCTCAAGTATCTATTGACTCAAAAGGAGTTAAACTTGAGGCGTGAAGGTGGGTGGAATTACCGAAAGACTATGACTGCTCGACAGAGTATCATCCGGCAAGGCGAATGTAGTAGTGATGCTTTAGCGGGAAGGTGGTGATGACTTAAGAGCAATGTTCGCTCATTTAAGCTTATATGAGGATGGAAGTTTGTTGGTGAATTACAAGTCAAGCCAACATGGTTGAAAGAAGTAAAAGAGGGACGATTGGTTGATGAAGATTTGAATGTTAAGCTACAAAAAGCACGAAGCGGAGAGTTGGAGGACTATGAGATTAACGATGAAAGAGTATTATGCTAAAGAGGGAAAGTCTGTGTGCCAAGAGACAAGGAGTTAAGACAGAAGATCCTTCGAGAAGCGCATAGTAGCCCTTATGCTATGCATCCCGGAGGCATTAAGCTATACAAAGACTTAAGGGAACAATTTTGGTGGCCAGATCTTAAACGAGAAGTTACGAATTTGTGGGAAGATGTCTGACGTGTCGCCAAGTTAAGGTGAACACCAAGTTCCATCGGGATTGCTTGACCAATCTGATTCCACGGTGGAAGTGGGAAAGAATTACCATGGACTTCGTTAGTGGGCTTCCCTTACGCCTACTAAGAAGGACTCGGTATGGGTTATAGTAGACCGCTTGACTAAGTCCGCACATTTTATCCCAAGAAGAATAGACTATCCTCTTCAAAGGCTAGCCAAGTTATATGTGGCGAAATTGTGAGGTTACATGGAGTACCAATGTCGATCATCTCGATAGAGACCCAAGGTTTACGCCTCGATTTTGGAAGCCACTTCATCAAGCTTTAGGCACCAAGTTGGATTTCACCACCGCCTTCCATCCACAAAGCGGACGGACACCGAGCGAGTAATACAAGTGTTGGAGGATATGTTGAGAGGATGTGTGATGGATTTTCGAGGAAGTTGGGAGGACTACTTGCCTTTAGCGTAGTTCGCCTACAACAACAAGCTTATCGTGCTAGCATTCGAATGGCACCATACGAAGCATTGTGCAGACGGAAGTGTCGACTCTACTTGTTGGACCTGAGTTAGAGAACGTCGAGTTTTGGGACCGTAGATAGTGGCGTAAATGTAAAGAAGGTGGAATTAATTCAACACGGTAAAAGAAGCCTCGGACAGAGCGAAGTCTTATCTTGACCTCAAACGGAAGGAAATAGAGTTTGAAGTAGGAGACTAAGTGTTTCTAAAAGTCTCACCATGGAAGAAAGTGATGAGGTTTGGCCTGAAAGGAAATTAAGCCCAAGATTCATCAGTCCCTATCGGTACTAAAGCTAGTGGGACCAAGTGGCATACCATTAGAGTTGCCACCGGAGTTGCGACAAATGCATGACGTATTTCATGTGTCCATGCTACGTCTGCACCGATCGGATCCCTCTCACATAGTACCAAGAGAAGAAGTGGAGCTAAGGCCGGACTTAACCTACGAGGAAGAGCCGATTCAGATTCGAACGTCTGGTGAAAGTACTACGAAGGAAGTCCGTTCCTCTAGTTAAAGTATTATGGCGCAATCATGGATCTAAGAAGCTTAGGTGGGAGTCCGAGGAGACCATGAGACAAGAATACCCTCAACTATTTTAGTTAAGAAATTTCGAGGACTAAATTTTGTTTAAGGGGGGTAGAAGCGTAACATCCTCGAATAGGCCTATGCATTTCGGTTTAATTGTATGAAATGACAAGTTTCAAGTACTATGAATAAATTTTGATACTTTTGAAACCTAGAAATGCATGGAAATGGAAATGGAAATGAAAATGGAAATGAAAATGGAAATGAAAATGGAAATGGAAATGGAAATGAAAATGGAAATGAAAATGGAAATGAAAATGGAAATGAAAATGGAAATGGAAATGGAAATGGAAATGGAAATGGAAATGGAAATGGAACATTTTTGGAAACTTAGACATTTTGGAAACCAAACCAAAATAGGAAACTAAACATTTTGGAAACCAAACCAAAATAAGAAACTAAACATTTTGGAAACCAAGCCAAAATAGGAAACTAAACATTTTGGAAACTTGAAAAACATAGAGCCGCGCGAAAATTTTAGGAAACTTAAAATGACCCCTAATGTCGAATTTAAGAGCCAAAGGGGAGCTTAGGGCCAAGTGACCCTAAAATATAAAGAACATAAACTATGACCCAATAACTGACTTGGAAATGTGGCTCAAGATGCCACCTAAGGCCCTAGGAAATGGCCCAAATGCAAGAGGTATTTGGGCCTGAGTTTGAGTCATCTAGGAAACAAATAAAAGAAATAAAATTTTGTCTCCATGAGTGGAGGGTTGGACGGCACAAGGAGGAGGAGTTTCTATTCAATAAAAACTCTTGGCTAATTAGGAGATTTGATGGAGTTTCATATTGATAAAACTAAACCTTATCACAAGTGAAGAATTGGCTGAACTAGGGACTCTAAGGATATTAGATTCGACCAAAGAAAGAAAAGAAAAGAGCCATTCTCCTCTCTTCAACATCTTGCCAAACCTTCAAGAGAAAGTAGCAACAATCTTTCCTCTTCTCTTTAGCGAAATTCCTTGTCAAAAACTCTCTCCATCTTTTTCTTTCTTTTTCTTTCTTCTACTATTCAACCACAAAAGCCAAAGCTTTGAGATCCACAATAGTGCCATAGCCGAATAGCATAAGGGATCTTCCGGATTCAAAACAAGGTAAGTACCTCATTATACAATCGGCAAAAAGATCCCTCCTTGATTAAGTAATAGATCAAATCTAACAAGTGTTTTGTAGAATCAAGTAAAGATCAACTTCGTGATTTGAGGTAAGTGAGTCTATACATTCGGCCAAGGCCAAATCTCACCAATTAGATTAAATTGATCAAAACTAATCTATTCGAGATCTAGGAAGTTGCCGATTACAAGGAAAAAGGAGGTGAAGTTTCGGATTTTAAAATCCATAAGGTAAGCCCATAAAGGTATTCTACTAAAGATATGTGATTACTAACATTAGATCCGTAATTATTAAAAGTCGAAAACTAATTTATGTTGAGGTTTCAAGGTTGGTAGAATATCAAGTGAAGGAAAACAGATTTTCTGGATTTGAATACACATCAAATCGGCATCAAAGGTAAGCTCTTTAAAAATCCTACTAGGATTTGGATATTATAGCTCAAAATAGAATTCATGCTAAGTAATATTTGATAAACCAAATGTAGGAATTAGGATCTAAACACTAGATCTTGCTTTCGAAATCTCAAGGAATCACTAAACAAATCAGGTGTGTATTCCACACTATTCTTAATAGTTTTATGGTTTAAATATGCTATATATGTTAATGTGAAAGTGAAAGAGAGTGGCTAAAGTGCCATATTATGGTACAAAGTGCTAAGGCACGTTTTCCTACTTCTACTAGGATTACGAAATAAATGTTATATAAGTGAAAAGTGATGTGAAAGTGAAATAAAATATGTTATGCATGATATTTATAATTTGGGGCATTCGGGATTTATGTGAAAGGGAAGAAGGTGTTGACTACGGTCTCACCAACGTTATAAGTGAAAGTGATGACTTGGTCTCACTAAGTGAATGTGATGACTTCGTCTCACTAAGTGAATGTGATGACTTCGGTCTCACTAAGTGGTAACCGGTTACATTACGATGGTGGCTATGCCACAATATTATCGATGGGCGATGAGCACGCCGACCGCAATGAACGCCTTCGATGGAGTGTAGCGGAAGGAGGGTTGACTTAGTAGTCCCCACTGCATGTGTGTTGGTACGAGTGGAGTGTAGCGGATGGCATATAGGTTTGGGTTGGGTTTGCATCATTATCTTGAAATTTTTATATGCATATGATTTTTATGGTGTGCCTATCTCTATTATGTTTAGTGTTGGTTACACACCGAGTCTATCGACTCACCCGTTGTGGGAATATGTTTGGTGATGAGCAATAATGGACCGGACGGCGAGAACTTGTGGTGGCCATGATCGACTTGAAGTTCAGCTTTAATTTGAATATTTATTTTATTTTAAATCTTGTACAATTTATTATTTTGGGTTTCATTTTATGTAATAAGGCCACCGTGATTTAATTTTTATTTTACTATAATTACTATGTTATGAGTTTAGGGCTTTATAAAGAGTAAGCCCACTTAGTATGAAATAAGTTTAAATATTTTTATCACTTGAAGCAAATGGGTTTTTGTTATAAAAATAAATTTGTTTTCAACTCAAGCCCAACCCACAACGAGCTATCTTCCAAAACTCATAGTTTTCAAAACAATCGAATGAATTTTGAACGGGTTACTTCAAGGAACATACCGATCCATCCATTCTCGTAAGGGTTTGGGGTGTTTCATATGTAGTTCATGGATTGATTCGGCTATAGGGATGTATATGCAATTAGGTGTAAATCGGTGAAAATTCATAAAATGGACTAAATTGAATACATGGTTTCAATAAGGGGCAAATTTGGTAAAATTTCAAATGTTGTGATTGGATTAAAAATTAGAGGTATATATGGATTGTAATGTGCCTAAAGTTCAAAGCGGCTTTATGCTCATTAAGGTATAAATGTCATGTTTGAATGAGTATAAATTATGTATTAAATTGTTAATGTATGAAATATCGTGGACTAATTTATAAATTGCCTATTTGTTTGTCCGCAGATTAAATTGAATAGGAAAGTAATTGAATGGGTTTAAATTGTAACTTTCTAGATCAAGAACAAAGAAAATCGATTTTGGATCAGGGAAAAATGCAAGTTTACAGATAACCGGACTTCGTTGTCCGATGAAACTGAGGTAAGTCTTTAAGCAAATTAATTCCATAATAATTGATTATAATTTATCGTATATGTTGAATTATGAACTTGTGGAGTTAAACATGGTAAAACCGAATGTGAGGAAGTAATTTAGCATTTTACGTAATCGAGCTCATTGAGGTAATCCATGATAGTGATATTGAATTACATAGAATATATGTAATATTGGTATGGTGTGAAAGTGATATTGAATTATATAGAATATATGTAATATTGGTATGGTGTGAAAGTGATATTGAATTATATAGAATACATGTAATATTGGTATGGTGTGAAAGTGATATTGAATTATATGAAATATATGTGATATTGATAGTATGTGATGTGAATGGGATGACTCAATAATATGAATGTTAGGGCTAAGAGCCTAGCGTGCCTTGTGGTGAAAGTTTATCGAGCTTATTGCCTAGCGTGCCTCGTCTCGGTGATTTATATCGAGCTTTGAGCCTAGCGACCCTTGTGCCGGTGAAAGTTTATCAGGCTTATTGCCTAGCAGGCCTCGTGCCGGTGATTTATATCGGGCTTTGAGCCTAGCAGGCCTTGTGTCGGTGATCTTTATCGGGCTAAATGCCTAGCATGCCTCGTGCCAGTGAATTATATCGGGCTTATTGCCTAGCAGGCTAAATGGAAGTGTTTGAACTACGGACCTTGAGTCTAGCAAGTCTAGTGTCGTTATGTGAGATTCGGACAAATGCTTGCAGAGTTTTATATCGGTGAGTTGAAATCCCAAGCTTAGATTATGTACTCGTAAAATCATGAAATGAATTAAGTGAGCCTAAGCATTTGAAGATGAAATGGGTTAAATTTGGCTACAAGGTATGTGTTATTCATATTCATGTATTATACATATATACATGTGATGATAATAAATAAATGAATTGATGAATGAAATGTGATATACAATTGGTAGATGCAAATTGTTATAAACTAAGTCATGAGAAAATTAGTTATATGAAAGCATAATGTGGTTAAAGGTATTCGATAAGTATATTGATATGAAGGATACAAACTAATCTTGGATATTTGGCTTTATGCTTATGATTACGTGACATATTGGGATTACTTTGATGCCATGTATACGAATGTATGAAATGTCAAATGGACATACACACAAATATATGTGAATATATATATATTCCTTTTATGTCAAGTTACTAAGTGTAAAGTATATACTTATTGTATATATATTAATATGTGATCCTATGGAATTATGTGTATCAAAAATATGAATAGTTGGAAAAAGTATTTAATCTATAATATGTGAACTATCTAATGCGATATAAATTGAAGTTTAAAGGTAAATTAGTGATGATGGTTAATCTAAATGAGCATCAAACATTTGATATTAGTAGATCATTTAAGTACTAAACTTTGAAATATTGATATTAGATGCTTGGATATATGAGAGTTTAAATGAACATATATTTATGTATTGAAAAGGTAATTAGGATGTACGACCCTTTACTTGCACGAATATTTATGTGAATTTATTGAGTTTCACGTATGGGTATTACGATTATATTATAAAGAAAGGATGTATTATATTTTGAATTGGATCTTTGAGTTGATAAGTTGTATACTAATGGTAAGGAAATGATAAGTGCTATGTTAAGTGAGGTAAAAGTATTCATTTTGAAGAATTTTGAGTTAAGCTATTTTATTCTATATTATTTCTTGAGTATTTTAAAATACTTGAATGTCCAATTGGTATATTATGATTGCTTAAGACTTACTAAGCTAGCAAGCTTATTGTGTGTATTCTTGTTTACCCTTGTTTTATAGATTTAGGTTCATGCTACTTGGTTTGAAGGATCGGGAAGAAATCAACCGCACTATCGACTTTCTTTTGGTATTGAATAACTTAGTTTTGTATTAAAAAGGGCATGTATAGGTTAGACTAAATAGTATAACTAATGTTTTGAAATCGTAAATATGCTAGCCATGCGAAAATGGCTATCTATTTTGGATAACTTGTTTCGTGTTTTGATGATATAGTTTGCTCATGCTATGAATTATCGATTATGCTTGAATATGTTGAATCATGCGTGAGTGTGGTACTATTATCTGTGCATGTTAGATTATGGTATATACATATCATGAGAGATTATTTCTTTTAAATTAGGTGTGATATATATATGAATGATCAAGATATAATATAATTACTTGTTATATTCGGTCATGTAATTAAAGGAATAAGAAATTATGCCTTAGAATGTATTTATGATTGGTGATTGGTTAAATGGTTTGATTGTTTAAAGTTACATTATAGACGTGATACTCAAACATGGGGTTATATTAAGTGGTAAACAAGTGTGTATATTCAGTATGAAAAGTTGTTTAGGTCATGTGTTTGAGTTAGGCATGTTCGGCCATGTTTTCTTATGTGCAATATGAAATGAGTTTAGATTCACATGTTTTTGGTTAGTAAGAGGTGTATTTGATCATGTTGTTTTAACTATGTTCGTACAAAAGAGGGGATTTAAGTTATGATGTAACACCTTAAACCTAATCCGGTGATGGACACGGATAAGGGTGTTACATTTGATTGGTATCGAGCTTACGGTTTAGTCGATTCTAGGACTCACAGTAGCACGCGTGGGTCTAGCTATACATGCCTTAAATTACAATACGATAGTGCGGTGACTCGACATCCGAATTGTGATTTTATATTGTAAATGGATCCGATAGAGTGTAGTTGATGATGTTGAGAGCGTGGCGCTGATTACTCACACAGGTTAAGCGTCGGTAGACTCTCGACCTATCTCGAGTAGTTATGAGGAGGAAGGCTAAGTAAGCCTTCTACGGATGATAAACGAATGGTTTACTCAATATATCCGGACTAACCCACTATGCAACAACCTCCACCTGAATAATCCATCTCTAATATCTATGGTATCTTTGATAGTAGATCGATGAGATTTGGCGTGCCTCCTATAGATAAAATCAAGAAATACGGGGTAGAAGAGTTTAAAGCTAACGATGATAATGATCTTGGCGAAATTTGAGTTGTGGTTTGATAATACTACCTGCGTGTTCGACGAGCTATATTGTATTTGGATGAATGTTTAAAATGTGCCATATCTTTGTTAGGAGACAATATTGTCATATCTGACTAGAGTGCGGTCGGAGAGAGCGGGGCTATTCGAGTGTAGAGGATGCCTCATCACCGATGTCATAAGCGGTACAATTACTCTTTATGATATTTTTGTGATTATTTTGATATACCTGCCCTACGCATGCATATTTTAGTATTCAGCAAGACTTTGACTGTAGAATCTTTTGAATTTGCTATAAAAGTAACGAACTCCTTGGTAAAAGTGTTCTGGTTGATAAAGTATGCAAGAACTATCCGTTAAGGTTTCGAGATATCTATTTTCCACTGAGTTGATACTTTCACTGATTTATGAATTCGATATTATTTTGGGAAGGGATTGGTTGTTTAAGCTCGATGTTGTTGTGAATCGCAAAAGAAAGACTATAAATTAAGGATGTTCAAAGGATAAGAAAATACTGATTTGAGTCGATGATTTGGGTGGATTGCACGATGTATTTCCTGAAGAGTTACTGGGTTTGCCTCTGATTCATGAAGTTGAATCTGTTATTGATTTGTTGTGATAATTGTAGATAACATTTTGATTTATTCACGTGATAAAAAGGAGCATACTTAACCTTTGAGAATTTTGTTGCAACCTTTAGAGAAAAACAATTGTATGTGAAATTCAACGAATGAGAATTTTGATTGTATGAAGTTAGTTTTACGGGACATATGGTGTTAGTCTTTGGAATTCAAGTAGATCAAGAGTAAGATTTACGCTATTTTGAGTTGGAAACCTCCAAAAAGTGTGTCTATAGTTAAGTAATTATCGGGCTTAGCTGGTTATTACCGTAGAATTATAAAAAGGTTTTTCAGTGATAGTTACTTCGTTGACTAGACTACTTTAGAAAGATGTCAGATTTGAATGGTTGGAAAAGCGTTAGAAAAGTTTCGATCGGTTGAAAGCCCTTTTGACTGAAGCTTCAGTGTTAGTTAAGCCTGAATCGGGTAAAGAATTTGTTGTATATAGTGATGCTTCTTTGAATGGTTTGGGTTGCATTTTGATGCGAGGAAGGCAAAGTTGTAGCCTACACTTGAGACAATTGAAGCGCATGAAAGAAATTTTCTAACACATGATTTAGAGCTCATGATCATTGTGTTCTCTTGAAGATTTGGCGTCATTATCTATTCGATGAGAAATGTCACGTTTATTCAGATCACAAGAGTTTGAAGTAATTGAAGATGCAAAGAGATTTGAATCTGAGGCAATGCAAATGGTTAGAGTTATTGAAAGATTACGAGCTAGTACTCGACTACCATCCAGGGAAAGCTAACGTTGTCGGCGATACTTAAAGTCGAAAGTCATTATTTGCTCTTCGTGCATCGAATATACCTATGGCTATGTCTAGTGAGGGTTCGATAGCGACCAAATTAAAAGCAAGACCGATGTTTAGTTAGTAAATTTATGATGCACAGAAAATTTACAAATATATGATTGCTAGAAGGGATCAGTGTGAAAATGATGCAGAGTCAGAGCTTTGAATTGATGCAAATGATTGTTTGAGCTTCAAAGGCGAATATGTGTTTGAGGAATATGGATTTAATTTAGGATGATTTTGAATGAGGCTCATAATAGTCACTATCGGTACATACTGGTAGTATAAAATATATAATGATTTGAAACAATTCTATTAGTGGCGGTATGAAACGGGACATACCTGAATATGTCTCGAAGTGCTTAGTTTTCAGCAATAAAAGTTGAACATCAGATGCCTTCTGAGTTACTCCAGCTGATCGTGATACCTGAATGGAAATGGGATAAAATTTCTATGGATTTTGTATCCATGCACTTATCGACACCGAGCAAGAAATATGCAGTTTGGGTTATAGTGGATATCAATCCGACCCGTTACATGTGAAAGCCATCTGAAATAGAAATCCAACCTAATATGACATATGAAGAAGAGCTGATCCGTATCTTAGTCGTGAAGTAAAGGAGTTGAGAAATAAGAAATGGTAGCCTGAAGATTCAATAAGACAACAATATCTGAAATTGTTCAGCGAAAAGATTTTCGGGGATGAAAATCCCTAAGGGGGAGAGTTGTAATAGTCCAAATTTGACCGTAATCGGAGCTGTGGTTTTGGGATCATGAATCTGAAGTCGAAAAAATAATTTGCTATTATTTTAAATGCTTAGAATGTGTGAATTAGTGTGTGTAAAATTTTCATGTTAAAATTAATTGTTTTAGTGCATAATTATGAAAAGGGCTTAATCGCATAAAAGAAAATTTGGTGGTTAAAGGTGTGAGTCTTAGAATTGTTGATGGCTTTATAAATTGGGGGTTTAAATTGCAATTAGATAATAAAAAGATGGATAGTGGCCACCATCATTATGCATGTAATAGTGTTAATATGTTTGATTAGATTTTACTTTATTTTATTATAACATTTGTTAAAGGAATGGTTTTTATATTATTAATTAATGATAAAAAAAGAGAGAAAAAGAAGAAAACATTGCATGCTCTTTATTTCATCTTATTTGACCGAAACTAGAAGAGAAATGGAGGAAGAAATATCAAAGGGGGGATTTCGGCACTTTAAAGGCTCAATTAAGGTACAATTTAGTTTTAATGGTTGATAAATTTTATGAAATTTTGATTGTTATTAAGTTTACTCGTAAGCCCATGTGATAATTTTGGGTATGGAGCATGTATGCGTGTGGTATCATTGAAGATAATTTGAATGTTGAGATGATTTGTAGCATTAAAATGAAAGACTTATATTAGATGAACAATTGTTGTTCTTGAGTTGTTGATGAAGGTGAGTAATTTAGATTTATTTGAGGAAGAAAGGAGTTTAGAGTTTAAAATGTCACATAAATGAATTAGATAGATTTGTAATAGAGGAATGAACATTCGGTCCTTGATAAATGTAGTTAAATTTTATATGTTTTGTATTTTAAGCTTTAGGGGCTAACTTGATGAGTTGCGAATGCTAGGGTGATTTTATGAATAAATTGTAGAAGGACTAAACATAGAAAATATGATAGTATATGAACTTATGTAGTTCATGGATTGATTTTGCTATAGGGATGTATATGCAATTAGGTGTAAATCGGTGAAAATTCATAAATGGACTAAATTGAATACATGGTTTCAATAAGGGCAAATTTGGTAAAATTTCAAATGTTGTGATTGGATTCAAAATTAGAGGCATATATGGATTGTAATGTGCCTAAAGTTCAAACGGCTTTATGCTCATTAAGGTATAAATGGCATGTTTCGAATGAGTATAAATTATGTATTAAATTGTTAATGTATGAAATATCAGGGACGAATTTATAAATTGCCTATTTGTTTGTCCGCGGATTAAATTGAATAGGAAAGTAATCTAATGTGTTTAAATTGTAACTTTCTAGATCAAGAACAAAGAAAATCAATTTTGGATCGGGGAAAAACGCAAGTTTACGGATAACCGATCTTCGTTGTCCGATGAAATCTGAGGTAAGTCTTTAAGCAAATTAATTCCATAATAATTGATTATAATTTATCGTATATGTTGAATTATGAACTTGTGGAGTTAAACATGGTAAAACCGAATGTGAGGAAGTAATTTAGCATTTTACGTAATTGAGCTCATTGAGGTAATCCGTGATAGTGATAGTGAATTATATAGAATATATGTAATATTGGCATGGTGTGAAAGTGATATTGAATTATATAGAATATATGTAATATTGGTATGGTGTGAAAGTGATATTGAATTATATAGAATACATGTAATATTGGTATGGTGTGAAAGCGATATTGAATTATATGAAATATATGTGATATTGATAGTATGTGATGTGAATGGGATGACTCAATAATATGAATGTTCGGGCGTCGAGCCTAGCAGGCCTTGTGCCAGTGAAAGTTTATCAGGCTTATTGCCTAGCAGGCCTCGTGCCGGTGATTTATATCGGGTTTCAAGCCTAGCAGGCCTTGTGCCGGTGAAAGTTTATTAGGCTTATTGCCTAGCAGGCCTCGTGCCGGTGATTTATATCGGGCTTCAAGCCTAGCAGGCCTTGTGCCGATGATCTTTATCGGGCTAAATGCCTAGCAGGCCTCGTGCCGGTGAATTATATCGGGCTTATTGCCTAGCAGGCTAAATGCCGGTGTTTGAACTACGGACCTTGAGTCGAGCAAGTCTAGTGTCAGTATGTGAGATTCGGACAAATGCTTAGCAGGTTTTATATCAGTGAGTTGAAATCCCAAGCTTAAATTATGTACTCGTAAAATCATGAAATGAATTATGTGAGCCTAAGCATTTGAAGATGAAATGGGTTAAATTTGGCTACAAGGTATGTGTTATTCATATTCATGTATTATACATATATACATGTGATGATAATAAATAAATGAATTGATGAATGAAATGTGATATACAATTGGTAGATGCAAATTGTTATAAACTAAGTCATGAGAAAAATTAGTTATATGAAAGCATAATGTGGTTAAAGGTATTCGTATAAGTATATTGATATGAAGGATACAAACTAATCCTGGATATTTGGCTTTATGCTTATGATTACGTGTCATATTGGGATTACTTTGATGCCATGTATACGAATGTATGAAATGTCAAATGGACATACACACAAATATATGTGAATATATATATAGTCCTTTTATGTGAAGTTACTAAGTGTAAAGTATATATTATTGTATATATATTAATATGTGATCCTATGGAATTATGTGTATCAAAAATATGAATAGTTGGAAAAGAGTATTTGATCTATAATATGTGAACTATCTAATGAGATATAAATTGAAGTTTAAAGGTAAATTAGTGATGATGGTTAATCTAAATGAGCATCAACATTCGATATTAGTAGATCATTTAAGTACTAAACTTTGAAATATTGATATTAGATGCTTGGATATATGAGAGTTTAAATGAACATATATTAATGTATTGAAAAGGTAATTCGGATGTACACGGCCCTTTACTTGCTCGAATATTTATGTGAATTTATTGAGTTTCACGTATGGGTATTACGATTATATTATAAAGAAAGGATGTATTATATTTTGAATTGAATATTTGAGTTGATAAGGTGTATACTAATGGTAAGGAAATGATAAGTGCTATGTTAAGTGAGGTAAAAGTATTCAGTTTTGAAGAATTTTCGAGTTAAGCTATTTTATTCTATATTATTTCTTGAGTATTTTAAAATACTTGAATGTCCAATTGGTATATTATGATTGCTTAAGACTTACTAAGCCAGTAGGCTTATTGTGTGTATTCTTGTTTACCCTTGTTTTATAGATTTAGGTTCATGCTACGGATTTGAAGGATCTAGGAAGAAATCAACCGCACTATCGACTTTCTTTTGGTATTGAATAACTTAGTTTTGTATTAAAAAGGGCATGTATAGGTTAGACTAAATAGTATAACTAATGTTTTGAAATCGTGTAAATATGCTAGCCATGCGAAAATGGCTATCTATTTTGGATAACTTGTTTCGTGTTTTGATGATATAGTTTGCTCATGCTATGAATTATCAGTTATGCTTGAATATGTTGAATCATGCGTGAGTGTGGTACTATTATATGTGCATGTTAGATTATGGTATATACATATCATGAGAGATTATTTCTTTTAAATTAGGTGTGATATATATATGAATGATCAAGATATAATATAATTACTTGTTATATTCGGTCATGTTATTAAAGGAATAAGAAATTATGCCTTAGAATGTATTTATGATTGGTGATTGGTTAAATGGTTTGATTGTTTAAAGTTACATTATAGACGTGATACTCAAACATGGGGTTATATTAAGTGGTAAACAAGTGTGTATATTCAGTATGAAAAGTTGCTTAGGTCATCTGTTTGAGTTAGGCATATTCGGCCATGTTTTCTTATGTGCAATATGAAATGAGTTTAGATTCACATGTTTTTGGTTAGTAAGAGGTGTGTTTGATCTTGTTGTTTTAACTATGTTCGTACAAAAGAGGGGATTTAAGTTATGACAGGTAACGCCCTTAAACCTAATCCCGTGATGGACACGGGATAAGGGTGTTACATGAACATCCATCTTAGCTCAACATATAGCTAAAAATAGCTTACTCATGCTTCTAGAACTTCAAAAATATGAAGAATATCAAAAACTAAGCTAGAATACACTTACTAGCTAGCTTGAAAAGTTGAAGAGCCCTAACAATGGCTTCTCTCAATTTTCAGCATCTTGGAGAAGAAGATGAATGAAATTCTATCATCTTTTCCCATTTTAATCAATTAATTGATAAATGACCAAAATGGCCTTTTGTCAAACTTTCAAATTTTAACCCATTCATACCCAATTTTGTCCAAAAATTAGAATTTAGGAAAATTACTATTTAAGGACCTCTAATTGATAATCCAAAACTATTTCACACAAATAGCTTCTAGAATTTCACATTTTGCAACTTTTGCAATTTATTCCTTTTTGGACAATTCAACCGCAATTTAACAAAAGTGCTTCATGAAACTTTCACTAACATGCAAACACGGCATGAACCTAAAAAACATATACATATACCTCGGATTTGTGGCTCGCACCACCATTTTGACTAGGCCCTAAATCGGGATGTTACACAAAATGTGAACATTCATCACTATTTAAGGTATATGTGGTACCAAACCTTGTAAAATTATTTGTATGCAGGTGTAACACCCCTAACCAGTATCTGTCGTTAGAATAGGGTTAAGAGGCATTACTGATCAAATCATAACATTTAAACTTCATTATTCAAACACCATTAAATCATAATCAAACAATATCACTAAGTTCTATAATAAGGTCTACGAGACCCTAAACATGCGTTAGAAAGGGGTTGGGACTAAACCAAAC
This sequence comes from Gossypium rotundifolium, assembly GCA_025506655.1. Classification (NCBI taxonomy): domain Eukaryota; kingdom Viridiplantae; phylum Streptophyta; class Magnoliopsida; order Malvales; family Malvaceae; genus Gossypium; species Gossypium rotundifolium. The sequence goes on along the minus strand of CP106732.1, from coordinate 63,548,433 downwards.
TCATGTGAAATTTTCCAAAAACTTAACATTTTTCAAAGCTACAGAGGTCACAAGCCCGTGTGGGTTGGCCATGTGCCTCACACATCCTAAGACACACACGTGTGTTCGAGCCATGTCAAAATAGGGCACATACTGACTTGTCTACATGGCCGAAGACACGCCCGTGTGCCTCACTCGTGGTCGACACTAACTTATTTCACACGGCCAATCACATGCCCTTGTGTCTAGCCCGTGTGTGAGTCTGACTTGTTACAATTTGAAAACTTAAGAGACACGGTTGAGCCACACGCCGTGTGCTCAACCGTGTGGGCAAATATAGCCACTCGCAAGGCCAATTTGCCACCCACACTTTGGATCACACCTACAAGCATCAAACCACATAAATTCATACCCCAAATGGCATCCAAACATACTAAAACATGTACAATTTAGTCACTTAACATCATCATTCATTTTATATTCAAATCCAACTCGAATATACCAATCTAAATTATCATTTTCACATCCAAATCATGTGATTCATTCATCATTTAATCCTTACCAAATTTAAGCATGAAACATACCATTTCCATTTTACTAAATTCATAACATATTGATCATTCACATAAAACACTCCTACACATAATAACCATTCTTTTCACTTATCCAAAAACATGTACCAAAACCATTAAACTATCAAGCCATATCACATGGCAAGATCTATACACTTCCAAAACATACCATATTCAATTTCATATACATGCTATATACCAAATATATACAACTTCCAAAAGTACCAAAATAGGTAGCAGATAGTGTGATTATGTCAGCTGAAGATCCCCGGATCCGAGCTAGCTTTAATGGCATTGTAAAATAGAGAAACACTTCACAAAGTAAGTTTGAAAGCTTAGTAAGTTCGTCATATAACACATTTAACTTAACTATTCGAATTCAAAATACAAAGTAAACTATCACATAGTTCAATTCACAATGATATACAATCTTATTCATAGTCATTACTCACTTAATCATCCAGTTATCCACATATAATATCATTAACCACATAGGTTCCGTACATACCAGTGCTGACACTTAGTTAACGATCACTTTTGCTACTCAATGCTCAATATCACATTTTGTTCAATCTTCATTAATCATTCAATTTAATCGCACACTTAGTGCCAATTTCTTAGCTGAAGCTTTAATATCATCACACACTTAGTGCCTTTACATTAAATCAAATTTGACTAGGTATCGCACACACAGTGCCAATCTGTTTAGTCAATACTTTCTTTATTTCGCACACACAATGCCGTTCATTATTGTATCAATTCTATTTCGCACACTTAGTGCCATATCTCTTCCAACCAGTCTCATCACTAACTCAACAACCACATTTCCAGTCATTGCAATATATAAAAACATCATTTAAACAACATGTATTATACCTGAACTTACCTTGAATGTAGAAATAACGAAACAAGTCGATCAATAGAGCACTTTGTCTTTGCCTCGATCTCGATCCAAATCTCTCTTTTCTTGATCCGTATAATATTAAACTCAACTCATTCAATCACCAATTCATTCAATTTAATCCAAACACACATATTTAGGGCATTTTACAAAATAGCCCTCTCATTTTCACATTTTGACATTGAAGTCTCTAATTCATAAAATCATCAAATACACATAATTTCACTTTATACAAGCTTAGCCGAATATTCCCCTATTTCATGCAAGCCCTCATATTTCATTTGTTTCACATTTTAGTCTTCCAATTTCTTATTTTCACAATTTAGCCCAAAATAGTCAAATTTGTAACAGTCCAAATTTGACCCTAATCGGAACGGTGGTTTCAGGACCACGAATTCGAGTCTGATAAATAATTAAATATCATATTTCTTATTTATTATATGTGAATTAATGTGTGTGAAAGTTTCGTAGAAATATTTAATCATGTGTGTGCTTAATTCGATAAAAAGGACTTAATCGCGTAAATTGCGAAAATAGCAAACTATAGTGAAAAGTGCCTATTTGATGATGGTTGTTTAATATGGGGCATTAAAAGGGCAATTATCCCATTTAAAATGGTAGTGGGCGAAAATGGTCAAGAATGACCTTATTATATATGTTTTATATATTTTGTTATAATGGACAAAAAGGTAAATTGTATATTATGTTAATATATCATAAAACATAATGAAAATAAAGCCATCATCTTTTATTTCTTCCTTGGCCAAATATGGAGAAAACAGTAAGGGTTAGGGAGCTTTGAGTTTCGGCAATCAATTTGCTTGATTAAGGTATGTGTAATTTTCAGTTTTTGATAATTTTTACGTTTTTGAGATCGTTGCTTCGTATATTACCCGACCCATGCTAGAATTTTTGAGATTGGAGTGTATGTGAGGTTCAGCCATTGCTAAGTTCATGTGGTTTTTAATGTTTTATGATTTTATATTAAAGATATGTTAAAGATTAGTATATTTTTATATTGGAAGTTTTGGTGAAATTGAGTATTTAGGGCCAAATTGTAAAAATGAAATTTTAGACGGGCTTATTTGTAAAATAAATGAAATGTATGCCTTAGTAGGGATGTATATAAGATTCGGCCCTAAAGAATTAAATGCAAATTATGTGTATTTTGTGTTTTGTACAATTAGGACTAATTGGTAAAAATGTGAAACCTTAGGGGTAAAATGGTAATTTGTATATTTATGTGTTTTGGGACTAAATTGAAGTGAAATGTACTTGAATGAGCTGAATTTAATGTGTTTAGATCAAGAGCAAAGAAGAAAATATTTGGATCGGGAAAAGACAAAGGTTATCGAATAAGCGGGATTATGCGGTTTCGATCGATGAGTAAGTCCTTAAGCAAGTATGTGTTAAATATTTAATTATGAACTTATTAAATGATGAAAATTGTAAACTTAAAGCATAAATTTAAGAGATGGCCGAATGTGATGGTATGTTATTGAAGTGAATTGTATTTTTTTTTTGTTTAGTGTAATGTGAATAAATAGGTTCGGTTTAATATATGAAAGCATTATGAAATATATAAGAAATGTTTGTGATTTCAGTGTTAAGTGATGTGTATGGAAATGTTAAATATATGAAATATTTGGGCTTCAAGCCTAGCAGGCCTTGTGCCGGTGATTAATATCGGGCTTATTGCCTAGCAGGCCTCGTGCCGGTGATTAATATCGGGCTTATTGCCTAGCAGGCCTCGTGCCGGTGATTAATATCGGGCTTATTGCCTAGCAGGCCTTGTGCCGGTGATTTAGTTCGGGCTGTAATGCCTAGCAGGCTTATTGCCGGTGGTACGTCATAAACAGAGGATTTGAGAGTTAAACAAGTTGAGATGTATATACATAATAGTATGAACTATAAGCTAGGGAAAAAGTCAGCTTATTGTATTGGTAAGGAATAAGGTAAGACAGTTTATTTTTAGTTGAGTTATTCGTGATGTGATGAAGCTAATGATTCAAATAGTGTTCTATCTCATGATATTGAGATTATCATTGATTGATATGATCTATATATATGTGGAATTGAGGTATATACATATATTTATGCTACATGAAAATTTGGCTATAGATATGAAAGGCAGTGAAATTGAAATTATGACATGTCTTCGTAACTTGAAATGTTCGAATGCATATGTTATCCTTATGAAATGGTATTGTATAAATTGATGTGATAAAGTACTATTGATTAGGTTAAATATATGAATACTATTGGCTAAGTGAACTTCATATTGAATTAATTATGCTAAATGCCACAAGCATGAAAACTAAATGTTAAGTATATGTTTACATCATTAATATTGCTTGAGACTTACTAAGCTAGTGAGCTTAATTGTGTGATATGTTCTTCTCTGTTTTATAGATTTAGGTAAAGCTACGAGCTCAAGAGGGATCGTCAAGAAAGTCATCCACACTATCGCCCCTTTTGGTATTTAATCTTAGTTTTGAATCAAAGGCATGTATAGGTTAGACTAAGGTTTTGATTAAGAATATTCGGTTTTGTATATATATATGCATAGCCTTGCGAAAATGGCTATTCCTTTTGGTCAAGTTTAAATTCCTATGTTCTTGTTATAATGGCTTGATTAAGTTATCAAATGAGGTGAGATTCGGTCATGGTTAAATCATGCATGGAAAGTAGTCATATAATATATATTATGGTGTGTGGTTATGTGTTTTAGCAATAAAGGAAATCATGGATATTTGATGATGTATAACGTGTAGTATAAATAACAAATAATATGCCTATAATAAGTGGATGTGTTGCGTTTGGGATAAGCATAACATATTGATATGTTTAGTATTTGTTGTATTTTGATATGTACTATTATATGTTAAATGAGGTTGATATGTATATATTTGAAGTATGATCTTGGCTAGGTGATTTATGTGTTGCTTGTTAATTTGTTTTATTATCGATAGATATGTTAAATCATGTGTTTCATTATTAATGTAAATTTTGTTTATAGGAAATGTACGCTTGTTATATGTATAATTTATATGCTTCAATAGTGCTTTCGGTCATACGATAATGTTGCTATGTTTGTATGTACATCGATCTTGAAGCAATATAGATAGTTCGGTTGTTTTAATAGGTATTCATTCGGTAGAAAAATGTATGCAAATTGTTTGTATTAAGCGATATTTGATTTATGTCCGATACAAGTATTTAAATGATGAGTCATTTTATATTTTGATTGTATATGTATATATATTTATATACCATGAATGTATAAATTTTATGGATTGGATATTCCCATATTTTGAGTACCTATAATAAATCTCGTTGTGCATTTTCTAATTCAGTAAGTTGAAATGTTATATGAAAAGGAAAAGAGTGCATTGTTGTGCTTAAAGTCTAATGAAGGTCTATTTGGAATTGAGTTTAGTTTGGTAATAGTCGTAACCCTAATCCGGCAATGGATACGGGTTAGGGTGTTACAAAATTCATCAAAAATTCAAAGAAAAATATGTTAATCTATCACATATCTTTCATATTTCATCATCAACTATCACAAAGCTCAAGCATTCATCAATGGAACATCCCAAAATCACCATCAAATTCTAAAATTAAGACATGGTCTAGCTAGAACATAAAGCGACGATCACAAAAAACGTAGAAATCACTAAAAACCAAGCTCAAAACATACCTTGATTGAGCTTTATGCTAGCCAAAACCTAAAACACATCCATGGCTTTATTTTCTTTGTATTTTTGGTAGAATTTGTAAAAATGATGATAATATTACATTATGTTTTATTTATTATACATTAGTATTTATTTTACTATTTTACCCTTTGTTATTAAACCATTTAATCATCAATTATATGCCCATTTATGTCCATCAAATCTATTAATGACTTAATAAAAATTAAGGACTTCTCATTTATTAAGACATGGAAATTAAGCACTTTAACAATTAGCAAACAACTTTTGCATTTTATGCGATTAAGCTTTTTTCACAATTCAGCACACAATCGATAAAATTTTCACACAGAATTTTCATACATGCTTAATCACATATGGTAGGCACTAAAAATAATATTAAAATATTTTTTTGACCTCAGATTTGTGGTCTCGAAACCACTATTTTGACTAGGGTCTAAATCGGGCTGTTACAACTATCCCTCCTTAGAGATTTTTGTCCTTAAAAATCTTACCAGTAAATAAATTTGGATATTACTCTCTCATAGCATCTTCAGGCTTCCACGTAGCCTCTTCAACTCTGTGTTTGAGCCACAACACTTTCACTAAAGAAATTTTTTCATTTCTCAACTCTTTGATCTCATGTGCCAGAATTTGAATCGGTTCTTCATTATATGATAGATTAGACTTAATCTCAACTTCAATAGGGGCAATCACATGTGATGGATCAAATTTGTTTTGTCTAAGCACCGATACGTGAAACACATTATGAATCTTCTCTAGCTCAGGTGGCAACAACAATCTATAAAAAACCGGTCTGACACGTTCAATAATCTCATACGGTCCAGATGAACCTCGGACTCAATTTGCCTTTTCTGCCAAAATAAAGTATTTTCTTCCATGGAAACACTTTCAAAAACACTTTATCAACGATCTCAAATTCAATATCCTTTCGTTTCAAATCTGCATAAAATTTTTGACGATCTGACACTGCTTTCAAACTGACACGAATCATTTTCACTTTCTGCTTTGTCTCTTTAATCAAATCAACCCCGTGAATCTTATTTTCACTAAGCTCTGTAACACCCTGGTTTAGGGGCTATGCATGTGGGGTATAACTCATGTTCTAGTGCGTTTTGGGTAGGCTTGGATGTGTTTGAGAGGTGTTGAGAGTGCTCGGAGAAAAGGAAGACTTTGGAAAATTTTGATTTCGTGGGGTTAAGAAGGAATCGGTAGAGGAGGCCTTAAGTATATTTTCGGTAATTTTGGCACAAGGAAGAGGTTGGCGAAGTGGCTAGCGCGCCACTTTGGTGAAGGGGAGAAAGTATTTGGTTCGAGTGGAGGCGGCAGTTTAGCGTTTATTTTCCATATGCGATTTGGGCTGAGTATGAAGGCTTTATGAATAATTGTTGGGGCTCTATGGACATGAAAGGGGTGGGCGGGTGGTGGCGCATGTAAGGTCTTTGGGTAAAGGTCGCGAGTTCGGCGCAAGGGAGGCGAGTTTTCATATTTTGCAAGCGTTAAGTCTTTGGGAAGGCTTAAAAGAATTTGTTCTTGCGCTTTTGCTATAAAAGCAGCGCCTAGGTAGAATAACTTTGGGGCGCTACATGGTCGTTGGTTCCCAAGTCGTGTGTTCGAGCCTTGGAGGCAGCCGTGGTGGGTTTTTCCTTCTTTTTGCGGCGGTGTGGGTGATTGGATGACACATGGGTGGTGGAGGATAAGGATGAGTTTGGTTGTTATTTCTTTTGAATTGATTGGGATAATGGGTTAATTTTTTTAGTTTTTATTTTATATTTTAAATTGGAGGGTGGTAATGGATTAAAGGTGGGTTTTATCTTTAAATTTTGAATTGATTTAAAATGGTTGGTCGGGAATGATTTGGGGTTGGATTAATTCAAATGTGTTGAATTAGTGGCTAGGAGAGATTCTAGGAGTGGTAGAATTCTTTAAATAAGGGAGGTGCTCACCTTTGTTCTTTTTCACCATTTGTGCTCCTCATAGAAATTTGTTCCCATTTCTTTGGTTGCAGAATCCTAGTCCCTCTTAAGCCTTCATCCATTTGTCTTCCATACTCTACCAACACTAAAATATCCTTCTCTTCACCTATGCACTTTGGTCGAATCTTCAAGGTCACCTAGTCGATTTTCTTACTTGGTTCTCTCTATTTTTCCTAAGCCGAAACCATTTCATATTGTCTCCCCATACCTTCTTTCTTTCTCTTTTCCCAAAATCTTTCTAGCGGGGGTTGGCCGAATCTTAAGCAGGGGGTGGAGCGTTTGAGTCTCTGCTCTAGTCATTGTGAAGGTAAGGTTTTACATTATAGTTTATTTCTTTTGATGTTTCGTTAACGAAAGGTGGTCTTGGTTTTTAAGGTTTGGCGAATGTTTTATTGTCTTATTATGAAAATTCTTTTGTGGGTAGCCAACGGGAAGGAGTCAGAGGAAGGGACTCTTAAGTTTTATTCATCAAGTGTTGTAAGAGCGGTTAGGATTTGATCGATTGTATCTAACAAGGTGCGTAACCATCGCACTATTTCTCGATTGCTGCTAGCTATTAACATATGTGTTATGTGTGGAAGCCGATTATAATGGCTTAAGTGATGTGAACCGATGATGGTAAGATTGGTTGTGATATATATATATTTTATACATGTTTGATGTGGTTTTGATCAATAATAAATACTCACCTTATATGATATTCTTGCATGATTTATTGACACATGGGCATGGGATTGGATTGAAGAAGGAGGAAGTGTACACAAGTTGTATGTGGTCTAATGATAGCTCCGGCTACATTAGCGCTTGCTGGCTAGCTTTGTGCTACCTCAAGGGAGATGTTGGCTCGGTGCCCATCTCGGTGGTCGATGGCTATGTGCATCACCATAGGCAAAATATGTTGTTGGATCACTTTGGTTGATCGGTGGCTCGATACTACCTCGGCAATGAAGTTTGCGAGGTAAGATTTAAGGATCACGATGTGATCGGTGGTGGTTTATCCACTGACCTTGGTGAGAGTCCGCCAAGGTTGGAGTATGGTTGGTTTGTGGGTTGGGTTGAGATGCATATGTGCATGACTTGCTATGTGAATTGTTTGGTATTGGGCCTAGCCCACGCGTGTGAAATTGTGTTGTGGTTATGCTTGAGTCCGTGGACTCACCCAATTATTTTCCTAACATTTGGTGATCGTAGATTGGATAGGGATCGAGAGAGGACACATGGTGGCCCATCTTAGAAGGAAAAGTTTTAATTATTTTTAAGCTTTCTTGTCTGAGTACTAAATTAGAAAGGGGTTGTAATAAAGGCACGATGATTATTGTTTTGGGTATTGTATTAATTAAAGCTTGATGACATTGAATCACTATTTGAAGTTGGTTTCGTTTATAAACTTTATTCAAAGGATATGCACTAAGGTTTTAATTGGGATATTCTAAGATAATAGAGTTTTTCATACAAATCTCAAATAGACATGGTTTTCAAAAGATAGTAAGTTTCCATGTTTTAAATTCTAAGTAAAAGAAAATTATTTTTACTAACATAACCAGATTCGGTAAGTAATGAATGGGTCGGGTTTGGGGATGTTCTGATTTGAGTATCGAGCAGTTCAAAACTTCGACTTTGGGGGTTTGGGCCCAAAAATGTTTTCTCTTTGGGCTTTTCAAGAATTTGGGCTTTCATAAAATTTTCGAGTTATTCGGCATGGCACTGTACCTCGGCCAGAGTCCACAGGTAAGCACTTGGACTTTCTTGAAGTGATTTGTTTATATGAATTAATTTGGGCTTAGTTTGGGCTCAGTAGAATAGAATAATAGGATCTTGGACCTAGGATTAGACTACTCAAACAATGGCATAAGACTTAAAGCTCTTAAACAAACACGTGAAATAAGTCGTAGAGTTAAGGTGTGGTAACCTTGGTACGCATGTCTAGGATTGGATCGGAAGAGCACAGTACTTAAGATCCTCGTGACTCACCTCCTCTTGCAGAATCCTACAGTGCGTAGCTATGGTTCACCTTAACCAAGAGGACTTGTTCATAGGCTAAACCGATTATTAAAACCGAAAGGAATTAGCTTTAAACTTTACATTTTAAAATTTTCAAACTTACCCCTTTGGTTGTGAAACCCTAAATCGATTCGAAGAGCGTCATTGATTTACAAAATTACCAAAATGCCCCTAGTGGCAAAATTACAAAAATACCCCTGTGTTATAAAATTGTAACACCCTGGTTTAGGGGCTATGCATGTGGGGTATAACTCATGTTCTAGTGCGTTTTGGGTAGGCTTGGATGTGTTTGAGAGGTGTTGAGAGTGCTCGGAGAAAAAGGGAAGACTTTGGAAAATTTTGATTTTCAGGGGGTTAAGAAGGAATCGGGCCAAGGAGGCCTTAAGTATATTTTTCGGTAATTTTGGCACAAGGAAGAGCGTGGCGAAGTGGCTAGCGTCGCCACTTAGGCGTGAAGGGAGAAAGGCGCTGGTTCGAGTGGAGGCGTGACGGTTTGGCGTTTATTTTCCATATGCAGTATTGGGCACGAGTATGAAGGCTTTATGAATAATTGTTGGGGCTCTATGGACATGAAAGGCGGTGGGGGAGTGGTGGCTGCATGTAAGGGTATTTGGGTAAAGGTCGCGAGTTCGAGGCTAAGGGAGGCAGAGTTTTCATATTTTGCAAGCGAGCGTTAAGTCTTTGGGAAGGCTTAAAAGAATTTGTTGCGCTTTTGCTATAAAAAGCGCCTAAGTAGAATGTCCGGGGCGCTACATGGTCGTTGGTTCCCAGTGTCGTGTGTTCGAGCCTTGGAGGCTGTGGTGGGGTTTTTTTCCTTCTTTTTGCGCGTGTGGGCAAGTTGGACGGCACATGGGTGGTGGAGGATAAGGATGAGTTTGGTTGTTATTTCTTTTGAATTGATTGGGATAATGGGTTAATTTTTTTTAGTTTTATTTTATATTTTAAATTAGAGGGTGGTAATGGATTAAAGGTGGGTTTTATCTTTAAATTTTGAATTGATTTAAAATGGTTGGTGGGAGCAGATTTGGGGTTGGATTAATTCAAATGTGTTGAATTAGTGGCTAGGAGAGATTCTAGGAGGTGGTAAATTCTTTAAATAAGGGAGGTGCTCACCTTTGTTGTTTTTTCACCATTTGTGCTCCTATAGAAATTTGTTCCCCATTTCTTTGGTTGCGAATCCTAGTCCCCTCTTAAGCCTTCATCCATTTGTCTTCCATACTCTACCAACACTAAAATATCCTTCTTTTCACCTATGCACTTTGGTAGAATCTTCAAGGTCACCTAGTCGATTTTCTTACTTGGTTCTCTATTTTTCCTAAGAAACCATTTCATATTGTCTCCCCATACCTTCTTTCTTTCTCTTTTGCCAAAATCTTTCTAGCGGGGTTGGCGAATCTTAAGCGAGGGGGTGGGCGTTTGAGTCTGCTCTAGTCATTGTGAAGGTAAGGTTTTACGTTATAGTTTATTTCTTTTGATGTTTAGTTAACGAAAGGTGGTCTTAGTGTTTAAGGTTTGGCCGAATGTTTTTATTGTCTTATTATGAAAATTCTTTTGTGGGTAGCCAAAGCGGGAAGGAGGTCGTAGGAAGGACTCTTAAGTTTTATTCATCAAGTGTTGTAAGAGCGATTAGGATTTGATCGATTGTATCTAACAAGGTGCGTAACCATCGCACTATTTCTCGATTTGCTCGCTAGCTATTAACATATGTGTTATGTGTGGAAGCCGATTATAATGGCTTAAGTGATGTGAGCCGATGATGGTAAGATTGGTTGTGATATATATATATTTTATACATGTTTGATGTGGTTTTGATCAATAATAAATACTCACCTTATATGATATTCTTGCATGATTTATTGACACATGGGCATGGGATTGGATTGAAGAAGGAGGAAGTGTACACAAGTTGTATGTGGTCTAATGATAGCTCGGCTACATTAGCGCTTGATGGCTAGCTTTGTGCTACCTCAAGGAGATGTTGGCTCGGTGCCCATCTCGCGATCGATGGCTATGTGCATCACCGTAGGCGAGAATATGTTGTTGGATCACTTTGGTTGATCGGTGGCTCGACCACGGCCTCGGCAAATGAGTTTGCCGAGGTAATATTTAAGGATCACGATGTGATCGGTGGTGGTTTATCCACGACCTTGGCGTGAGTCCGCCAAGGTTGGAGTATGGTTGGTTTGTGGGTTGGTTTGAGATGCATATGTGCATGACTTGCTATGTGAATTGTTTGGTATTGGGCCTAGCCCATCGTGTGGGAAAGTGTGTTGTGGTTATGCATTGAGTCGTGGACTCACCCAATTATTTTCCTAACATTTGGTGATCGTAGATTGGACCGGGATCGGAGAGGACACATGGTGGCCCATCTTAGAAGGAAAAGTTTTAATTATTTTTAAGCTTTCTTAATCTGAAGTACTAAATTAGAAAGGGTTGTAATAAAGGCACGATGATTATTGTTTTGGGTATTGTATTAATTAAAGCTTGATGACATTGAATCACTATTTGAAGTTGGTTTCGTTTATAAACTTTATTCAAAGGATATGCACTAAGGTTTTAATTGGTATATTCTAAGATATTAGAGTTTTTCATACAAATCTCAAATAGACATGGTTTTCAAAAGATAGTAAGTTTCCATGTTTTAAATTCTAAGTAAAAGAAAATTATTTTTACTAACATAACCAGATTCGGTCGTAATGAATGGGCCGGGTTTGGGGATGTTACAAAGCTCAGTCCAATATAATGGAGTTCTGCATTTATGACCGTAAAGAGCCTCATATGGTGCCATTTTAATTCTTGATTGAAAACTATTATTATACGCGAATTCAATCAATGTAAAATGTTTTTCCCATGTACTTTCAAACTCAAGAATACAACATCTCAACATATCCTCGAGAATATGAATGATCCACTCAGATTGACCATCCGTTTGTGGATGAAATGCAGTACTGAAATGTAACTTCGTACCTAAAGTCTCTTGCATTTTCCTCCACAACTGTGAAGTAAACCTCGTATCTTTGTCGGATACAATGGTTAATGGTACCCGTGCAATCTCAGAATTTCAGAAATATACAATTCAGCTAACTTATCAAGCGAATAATTTGTTCTCACTGGAATAAAATGAGCTGATTTCATTAATCTATCAATTATCACTCAAATTGCATCTTTCTTTCTTGGAGTTAAGGGCAAGCCTGACACAAAGTCTATCGTGATTCTCTCCCATTTCCACTCAGGAATCATTATCAATTGTAACAAACCGGATGGAACCTAATGTTCAACTTTAACTTGCTAACAAACTAAACATCTCAAAACAAACTCTGAGATATCTCGTTTCATACCATGCGACCAATAAAATTGTTTTAAATCATTGTACATTTTTGTACTTCGGGATGAACAGACATACGATTACGGTTAGCTTCGTTCAAAATCAACTGAATCAACTCTGAATTTCTCATAATACAAATTCGATATCAGAATATCAAACAATCATCATCATCAACTCGAATTCCTGAATTAGAATTCAAACCACACTGAGCTCATTTTCCATCATCTTAGCATCACATTTCTGGGCGTCATAAATCTGACATATAAACATTGGTCTCACTTTCAGCTCAGCCAAAATCGAACCATCATCACATAGATTCATCTGAGTACTCATTTCTCATAAAACAAATAAAGACTTTTGACTCAAAGCGTCAGCAACAACATTAGCTTTTCTCGGATGATAGTCAATTACTAATTCATAGTCTTTTGCAATTCTAACCATCTCCGTTGTCGCAAATTCAATTCTTTCTGAGTCATCAGATATTTCAAGCTCTTATGATCAGTATAAATGTGACATTTCTCACCAAATAAGTAATGACACCAAATCTTCAATGCGAATATAGTAGTTGCTAATTCAAGATCATGCATTGGGTAGTTCTTTTCATGCGGTTTTAACTGTCTCGAAGCATAGACTATAACTTTGCCTTCTTGCATCAACATACAGCCTAAACCATTCAACGATGCATCACTATAAACTATGAATTCTTTACCCGATTCAGGTTTAACTAACACTGGTGCCTCTGTCAACAATGCTTTCAACTATTCAAAACTCTGCTGACACTTTTCGACCACTCAAATTTAACATCTTTCTGTAGCAATTTCATCAACGGAGTTGCAATCATCGAGAAAACTTTCACAAACCATCTATAATATCCCATTAGTCCCAAAAAACTACGGACTTCAGACACATTTCTCGGAGGTTTCCAATCTAAAATTGCTGAAATCTTGCTATGATCAACTCGTATTCCCGCATCTGACACTATATGTCCCAGAAAACCAACCTCACGCAATCAGAACACACATTTACTAAACTTTGTATACAATTGCTTCTCTCGTAGAGTCTGCAACACAATTCTCAAATGCTCGGCATGTTGCACTTATTACAAGAATAAATCAAAATATCGTCAATAAACACAACGACAAATCGATCTAAATACGATCTAAATATTTAGTTCATCAAATCCATAAATACTGCAGGAGCATTCATTAATCCAAAAGGAATAACTAAAAATTCATAATGTCCGTACCTCATTCTAAATGCAGTTTTCGACACATCAGAGTCTTTAACTCGTAGCTGATAAAAGCCCGATCTCAAATCTATCTTAGAAAATACTGTAGCTCTTTTCAACTGATCAAACAAATCATCAATATGTGGAAAAGGATATTTATTCTTTATAGTCACCTTTTTGAGTTGTCTGTACTCAATGCACATTCTCATGGTTCCGTCTTTCTTTTTCACAAACAACACAGGAGCACCCCAGGGCGAGAAACTCGATTGTGCAAATCCTCTATCGGTCAACTCTTGCAACTAAGACTTCAAACTATTGAGATAGGAGTCATCCCCGACACTAAATCAATACCAAACTCAACTCTCGTATCGGAGGTAATCCCAATAATTCTTAGGAAACACATTGGGAACTCGCAAACTATAGGCACAGATTCAACTTTCTTTTTTGTCACTTTTGTATCTATCACATATGCAAGATAAGCTTCACACCCTTTTCACATAATTCAAAGCTTTCATAAGAGATATAACAGTTGGTAGCCTATTCAAATCACTGGATTCAATTCAAACTATTTCACCATTCTGACTTCTCAAATCAATACTCTTCTATTTACAATTTACAATAGTATTATGCAAGGTTAACCAATCCATACCCAAAATTATATCGAATTCATCAAAGGGTAGCAACATCAGATTAGCCAGAAAATAAATATCCTGAAACATCAACGGATAGTTCTTGCACACTTTATCAACCAGAACACACTTGCCTAAGGGGTTTGATACTCTAATTACAAACTCAATAGACTCAACAGGTAGAGTCTTACTAGAAACTAAGTTCACACACACATATGAATGAGTAGATCATAGATCTATCAATGCAATCACATCAGTATCGAAAAGAGTAAAAGTACCAGTAATGATGCTTAGAGGTGATGCTTCCTCCCGAGCAAGAATAGCGTAGGCTCGGGTAGGTGCTCTAGCCTCAGATCTCACAACTATATCTATTGTCCCTCTCTGATTACCACTTACATTTCTAGTGTTTCTGGGTGGTCTACCCTTAGCTATCGTGTTACTCGGCCTCGCACTCTGAACAGTATCTTTCTTATCTAACTCTGGACAATCCCAAATAAAATAATCTCATGATCCACATTTGTAGCAAGTTTTATTACTATATTTGCCCCAGCATTCTCCAATATGACGTCTCCTACACTGTTTACATTAAGGCTTATTACTTCTAACACTTCCAACACTCGATTCAATTAAAGTTTGAGTTTTAGAACCAGTATTCTATTTCACTCGATCTTTACTTAAATGTCCAAACGAAACATTTTAGCGATTAGCTGCATCTTTGAACCTCTTTAACGAAGATTGATACAACTTATTCATCAATCTTTTTCTTTTATCTCTAGCCTCTGAATCTGCTTTCTTCTTTTCTTTAGCTTTGCAGTCTCTTTCAACCAATACTACAAATTCATTCAAATAAAGTATTCCAACCAACAATTTAATGTCTTCATTCAAACCTTCAAAAAATCATTTACACAGTAGTTTCTATCGAAACACACTCTCGTCGTACTGGCTCAATCTCACAAATTCCTATTCATATTCCGTAATAGTCATTCGGCCCTTTTTTTAACTCAAGGAACTCTTTACGTTTTGATCTATAAATCGTTGACTAATGTATTTCTTTTGAAATTCAGCTTGAAAGAAATCACAAGTGATTCTTTCTCTCAGAACCACAGATATAAATGTTTTCCACCAATTATATGTTGTATCTCTCAACTGTGAAACAACACATTTTAGGCATTCATCAGGAATACATGATAATTCATCAAACACTCTTACGGTATTCTCAAGCCAGAATTCAGCTCGCTCTGCATCATCATCAACTGTGGCTCTGAACTCTTCGGCCCCATACTTTCGTATTTTATCCATAGGAGGCTTACTCAATCAGATCAGATCTGAAACTTGTGGCACTACAGGTAGTTGTGGGAGTGGAGTTTGTTGAGAACCCAGATTCATTCTAACGAACTTCATAAACCACTCACTCATCATTTGAAAGAAGGCTTGCTTACTCTCTCCCTCGTGGCTACTAAAAATTGACCTAGATTCGGCCGGCACTGTCCCTTGAGCGGGAGAAGGTGCATTACTCTCAACATAGTCAGCTACTACTCAATCGGGATCCATTTGTTATATAAAAACACATTTTTAACTATCAAAAATCATCACACTATCACATGCATATATATATGGCATGTATAGCTAGAATCTCACACGTTACATTAATCCTAGAATCGACTAAACCATAGCTCTGATACCAATAAAATGTAACACCCCTAACCTGTATCCGTCGTCAGAATAGGGTTAAGAGGCTTTACCGATCAAATCATAACATTTAACGTTCATTATTTAAACATCATTAAATCATAATCAAACAATATCACTAAGTCCTTTAATAACGTCTACGAGACCTTAAACACGTGTTAGAAAGGGGTCGAGACTAAATTGAGCTCATACGAAATTTTCCAGAAACATAACATTTTTCAAAGCTATAGAGGTCACACGCCTGTGTGGGTAGGCCGTTGCCTCACAAGGCCTTAGACACACCAGTGTGTTTGAGCCGTATCAAAATAGGGCATACATACTGACTTGTCCACACGGCCGAAGACACGCCCGTGTGCCTCACCCGTGTTCGACACTGACTTATTTCACATGGCCAGTCATACATTTGTATGTCCAGCCCGTGTGCTAGTCTGACTTGTTACAATTTGAAAACTTAAGAGGCACAATCGAGCCAGACGCCCGAGTACTCAACCGTGTGGGAAAATATAGGCCATTTGCAAGGCTAATTTGCCACCCACAGTTTGGGTCAGACCTACAAGCATTAAACAACATAATTTCATACCCCAAATGGCATCCAAACATACTAAAAATTGTACAATTTACTCTCTTAACATCATCATTCATTTCATATTTAAATCAAACTCGAATATACTAATCTAAATTTTCATTTTTCACATCCAAATCATGTTATTCATTCATCATTTAATCCTTACCAAATTTAAGCATGAAACATACCATTTCTATTTTACTAAATTCATACCGTATTGATCATTCACATAAAACACACCTACACATAATAACCACTCTTCTCACTTATCTAAAAACATGTACCAAAACCATTAAACTATCAAGACATATCACATGGCAAGATCTATACACTTCCAAAACATACCACATTCACTAGCCTATACATGCCATATACCAAATATGTAACACCCAAACCCGGCCCAAAACGTCACGACCAGATCTGGTATGCTACGAGTTAAATGTTGAAAACTTTGCTTTGGAGGGTTTTGAAAATCTCGGTTCGTTTATGCAGGTATTTGTTAATAAGTGATATTTGTAGAAAGCCTTTGTAGTTTTTTTTCTTGAACTTATTTGAAAATCTCTCTTTTTTTTCTTATAATCAAGTCCTTGAACATAAGTTTGTAGAATATAAACATTAATAAATGGAAATTGATAACCTAAGCTATGGAGGCCTTATTACATAAATAATCCTAAAATTAAAACTTAAAGGAAAACCAAAAATAGTTTATGAAAATAAAAACTTGATGGCCCCTCGAGTCTGCCTCAGCTCCCATGTCCACAATCTACTGCTCATCTGAAGAGTTAGGGAAATAAAAGGGTGAGTCACCAAGACTCAGTGTGAAAATCTCGAAAACACATAAAATCCTTGAGGCCCAAAAACACATTATGGTCCTTGGCCCAAACACAATGGCAACAGAATATTTACATTCAACATGGCCCATCCCAAACCTAAGAGTCCATCCTCTACACACCAGCCCGTACCAACCATCACACCGTGGGATTTCTACAATCAACCCTCCATCCGCTACACCATATCGACAATTTGTCTTGCCTATCATAAAGACCGATCACTATGTGACCTATGTGGCGAAACCCACCGTCATGTATGCGACCTTAATAATATATTGTGGTATTTTGGCAATTTGTCTTTTGTCATAAAGACCGAACACTATGTGACCTATGTGGCAAAGCCACTTATCACCATGCGACCTTCTTCCCCTTCATCATATCAATCCCATCCCATGCATACATACATGCAAGAGCAAATCAACATGCTACCTAAAAAGATCACAGTCTATCACATACTTCGATACACATAGAGAAGTTTCTATGATTACATACCTGGCATCCTTTGCCTACCCCTTTTGGGTAACACGACTGTTCATACAGCCTTTTTTCGACTTTTAGACCATAATATATATATAGTACAGATTAACTAGTGTGATAGAGAGCTACACACCTGATTAAAGTTAAGACGATACTTTTTATGTCGACACCTTGTCTATCAAGAGTCGATACGACTGCTAATTGCCTAAGGTTTTGCTTCAAAGCAGGTCCACAACCTGACGGCCAATCTCGAACTGTTGACACTACTCGTTTTTAAACTTAGGGATTGGTTTTACAGATCCAATCCCCTCATTCGCCTGATTGACATTTGATTCCATCAAAAGACTTACTACCATCACAACATATGGTTGTTAATCCATAACATATAGTTAAGATTATAAACACGATGAACGGACCTAATGAAAATCTAAAGAGAACCCCTTAGCTTGAAATCCCGAAAAGAGATTGAGACTCAGGGACTAGTAGTTTTCGGCTTTTAGATCTAAATGATCTACTTCGATTCCAGACGTCGCCCAACAAGAAAACATGAAACCATTAATCAAACGTCAACCTTACCAAGCCCATTAGCCTTTCGGCTTTAGCTTACGAAAATTGAAAGAAAAGTGAAGAGAAGAAGATCAGCACTTACCCTATCACAGGAGATTTGGCTACTCCTAGAAGATTTCGGCTTTTTTCAAAAACCAAAAAGAGAAGATATTCAAAGAATCTATGGAGATTCGACTTTTTAATGAAGAAATTGGCAGGAAGAAAAAAAAGAATGGACACTAGGGCATTCGGCTATGGCAGAAGAGAGTAAAGAGAAAGAATACTTAAGGGTTTCAGCTTATAAAAGAAATCAGGAAAAGGTGTAGAGAAAGGCTATGAGGTTTTGGCTTTAGAAAAGAATGAAGAAGAAGAAAGAACTTTAGGAGTTTTCGGCTTTTTGAGAAAAGAAACAACTAAGAAATGAGAATGAGAATAAATGTCGAAATTAAGAAGTACCCAATTTTCTAATCAAATTTTCAGCACACACACTAACCAAAAGCAAGAATTGCCCTCTTTTGAAAACTAAAACTAATAAATTAACAAGGGAAATTTTGGCACCCCCTTTAGCCTCATCAAAATCGAGTTCCTCTTTCCCCCAGAGTTAGAAATTCGGCAACTACTGTGATCAATAGATAATTCCTATACTTTCTCCCTTATCCATATCCGATCATACCTTCACAAGTGGCCTAGATAACACCACCTCTTTCTCTTTTTATCTGCTACATTATCTACATTATCCACTCACATAAATCCCCCTATTTCTAAGCCTCATTCTTGTCCCACTTTACCCACTTAAATGCCAAAAATTAACTAAATTTAATTAAAAGAATTGGGATCCATGCAACTTGAATTTGGGCCTCCTAAGTTGAGGCCACTTCACTGCTCTTTAAGTGGCACCACTTTGCCACTGGTCCACAAGCCCCATTTTGTATCTTAAAACATAGATAACATCTTTTAAGCCCTATTGTATCCGGCTTTCCACTAGAGTGTCCAAACAAAAAATTTGATTAAGGCCTCGGCCCAACCTTGAGCCCATTCTAGACCCCTAACACTCACATTAAACATTACCACACACTAACGCAAAGGCCCATTAATTCAGGATGTTATAGTTCTACCCCCTTAAAGAAATTTCAGCCTCAAAATTACCTGATCAGAATAGATGCGGGTATTGCTTCCGCATCGCTTCCTCTGGCTCCCAAGTAGCCTCCTTAAAATCGTGATTCTGCCATAGAACTTCAACCAACGGAACCGTTTTCCTTCGCAGCCCTTTGACATCATGATCCAGGATTTCCACTGGTTCCTCTTCAGAGGATAGGTCAGGTCTTACCTCGATTTCCTCCACAGGCACCACATGAGACGGATCCGAACGATATCATCTCAGCATAGAGACATGAAACACATTGTGAATCTGGCTTAGCTCTAAAGGTAGCTCAAGCTGATACTCTACCGGTCCCACTCGTTTCAACACTTGATATGGTCCGATGAATCTGGGACTTAACTTACCCTTCCGTCCAAACCTTAATACTTTCTTCCACGGTAACACCTTCAAGAAAACTCTGTCACCCACTACAAACTCTATGTTCTTACGCTTCAAATCAGCATAGGACTTCTATCTGTCTGACGCTTCCTTCAATCGAGCCCAAATTAACTCAACCTTCTCCTCTGTCTCGGTAACCAATTCTGGTCCCAAAATTTGACGTTCCCCTAACTCCGTCCAGTAGATAGGAGTACGACACTTCCACCTGTACAATGCTTCATAGGGCACCATCTGAATACTAGACTGGTAGCTATTATTGTAAGCAAACTCCGCCAATGGTAAAGACTCTTCCCAACTACCCCTAGAATCAATGACACAACCTCTCAACATGTCCTCCAAGATCTGAATCATCGGCCCAGACTGTCCATCGATCTGAGGATGAAACGCTGTACTGAAATCCAACCTCGTGCCCAGCGCTTGATGTAACACCATCCAAAATCGCGATGTGAACCTAGGGTCCCTATCCGATATGATCGATACTGGTACTCCATGCAACCTCACCACCTCCGCTATGTATAGCTTAGCCAATTTTTGTAGAGAGTAATCGACCCGTACTGGTATGAAATAAGCAGAATTCGTCAAGTGATCAACAATCACCCAGACCGAATATTTCTTAGTAGGCGTGAGAGGTAGCCCACTAACAAAGTCCATTGTGATCCTTTCCCACCTCCATTGTGGAATCTTCACTGGCTGCAACAACCCTAATGGTAAGTGATGCTTCGCCTTTACGTACTGACAGATCAAACACTTACTCACCAATTCAGTTACCTCACGCTTCAAGCCTGGCCACCAGAATTGATCCCGTAAGTCTCGATACATCTTACTCCCTCTAGGGTGCATAGCGTATGGACTACCATGCGCTTCTTGCAAAATCCTACGCCTCAACTCTAGATCTTTTGGCATGCAAACTCTCCTCAAAAACATAATAGTCCTTCCTCATTCATACTGAATTCCGTTGGCCCAACACTTGATCCTACTGGAAACTTCACCTTCAGCAACTCATCGGTCTGCTGCTTCTCCTTAACCTGACTGACCTAAGAGGGTTTCACTTGAAGTTCAGCTAATAAACTCCCATCATTGTATAAACTAAGGTGAGCAAACATTACTCTCAAGTTAGAGATCACTTTACGACTTAAAGCATCCGCCATCACGTTAGCTTTACCCGGATGATACTAGATCGAGCAGTCATAATCCTTTAACAACTCGATCCACCTCCATTGCCTTAGATTCAACTCTTTCTGGGTCAAAAGGTATCTTCGACTCTTGTGATCGGTATAAATAATAGATTTTTCCCCGTACAAATAATGTCTCAAGATCTTCAAAGCAAAAACCACTGCCGCCAACTCGAAATCATGGGTGGGATAATTTGCTTTGTGTGGTCTTAACTGTCGAGATGCATACGCAACAACCTTTCCATCCTGCATCAACACACATCCTAGTCCCGTGTGTGAAGCGTCACAGTAAATTACGAATTCCTTTTCAGCCTCCAGCTGAATCAATTTCGGAGCCTCCGTTAAAATCTTTTTTAACTTCTCGAAACTCTCTTGCTACTTATTAGACCAAATAAACGGAACCCCTTTCCGTAACAACTTAGTTAATGGTGCCACAATTGAAGAAAATCCTTCAACAAACCTTTGGTAGTACCCGGCCAGACCAAGAAAACTTCAAATTTTTGCCACAGACCTGGATGGCTTCTAATCCAACACCGCTTCAATTTTTCGTGGGTCAACCCTAATCCCCTCTGCCGACACAACGTGGCCTAGAAAAGTAACTTCACTTAGCCAAAATTCACACTTACTGAATTTGGCATACAATTGCTTCTCCCTTAGTATTTACAAAACCACTCGCAGATGTGAATCATGCTCCTCTTCCGATCTTGAATAAACCAGGATATCATCTATAAATACTATGACAAACTGATCCAAGTAGGGTTGGAATACTCGGTTCATCATATCCATAAATGCTGCTGGTGCGTTAGTCAACTCAAATGGCATCACCATGAATTCGTAGTGACCATAGCGAGTCCTGAATGCCATCTTATGAATATCCGCCTCCTTGACCTTAAGTTGATTGTACCCTGATCTCAGATCTATCTTTGAAAAGACTGAGGCCCCCTTCAACTGATTGAACAAGTCATCGATCCTTAGTAACAGGTATTTGTTCTTGATTGTTAACTTATTCAATTGACGATAGTCAATGTACATACGCATTGTTCCATCTTTCTTCTTAACAAATAACACCGGCGCTCCCCACGGCGACACACTTGGTCGAATAAACCCTCCATCTAGTAAATCCTGTATCTGCGCTTTCAACTCCACCAACTCCTTTAGTGCCATTCTGTATGGGGCGATAGATACTAGCACTGTTCTCGAAAGAAGATCAATACCAAACTCTACTTTACGATCCAGAGGTAATCCCGGAAGCTCTTTTGGGAAAACATCAGGAAATTCCTTCACTGTCCTAACGTCTCCAACAGATAGGTCCTCGACTTCCAGAGCCCGAACAAACATTAAAACTGCCTCGCATCCTTTTCTCACTATCCTTTCTGCTCTTAGGGCAGTCACCACATTCGACAAACAGTTTCCCCTTTCTCCTATCACCAACATTTGACCACCCTCGAGGGTTTTTAACACCATACGCTTGGGTGCACAATCTAAATTAGCTTGATACTTAAACAGCCAGTCCATGCCTAATATTAAGTCGAACTCTCCGAATGACAATTCCATTAGATCCATCAGGAAAACTATTCCCTGAACTTCTAAGGGTACCTCTCGATAGAGTTTATCTACTACCACAGATTGTCCTAATGGGCTAATTATAGTCATCGCCCTAGGGGTAATCTCAAAATCTAAACTTAAAGTTCTCGACACACTACTAGCAACATATGAATGCGTCGACCTGGTATCAATCAATGTAATGCAAGGCAAACCAAATATTAAAAACGTACCGGTTATAACATCCGGTGCGTCAGCCTCCTCTCGATGACTAGCAACATAGACCAACCCCGGCTGCCTCACCTCAGTGTTTCTTGCCCATCGGCCTGGTGCTCCACGGCCCCGATCGAAACTATTACCACCTCTGGCTGGACCACGACCTCTCTGCTGCTAACCCCCTCTACCCAACAGAGCTTTTCCCTGCCCTGCGGGTCCTACATCACCCCGTGGATGTGGACAGTCTCTAATCTGATGGTCCATAGATCCACACCTAAAGCACTTCCCACTGCCTACCCAACACTCACCTACATGGAATTTACCACATCGAGCACATACGTATCATTGGGCGAGCCAGGTCTCTCATCCCGTCTCGGCCTATCTGACTTAGGTCTTTTCTAAACACGCTCAACTGCCCCCGATGCTCCAAAATTTCTCTTACTTCTATTCCCATCTCTATCCCTGTTCAGTCTTTTCATCCGCTTTACCTCCTCAGCTATCTTAGCTTTCTCCACAAGCACAGTAAATTCCCTCTCCCGCTATGGAGCTATTAAAACACGTAGAGCATCCCTCAGGCCATCCTCAAACGAAACACAATGCTCATGTTCTGTGGCCACTATCCCTCGAGCATAATGGCTAAGGCGTAAGAATTTCGCTTCATACGCCACCACTGACCTACTTCCCTAAACTAGATTCAGAAACATTCTGCGCTGCGCATCCACATAACTCGTTCCAATGTACTTACTCTGGAATTTCGTTCTGAAGAAATCCCAGATGATACGGTTAGCCACTGAACCATCCTTAACCGTAAGCAACCATTGGTACACTTCGTCCTGCAAGAGAGATACGACTCCTTTCAGTTTCTCCTCCTCCGTGAAATCCAGATCATCCATTATACGCTCAACCGCCTCCAACCAATACTCAGTTGTACTCGGGGCTATACAAGAAATTCTCCTAAACACTCCTGCCCCATTCGCTCTAAGTCGCTCAAACATGATTTTTTCTGCTCTGTGCCCATGCACCTCAACAACCTCTCTAAAACCCTTAACATCGCTTTGAGATACCGCATCATCTCCTACCGTCAGTCTGAAATTTTGCCTCCTCAACTGGTGGGCGGCATCTCATCTCACGATCCATGGCGGACCCTACTAGTTACGACCTGACCATCCCGCCTTACTACGGCCACGCCGCAGATGTCCATGACCCTTGTACTCATTCTATCAATTCGTGTTTATCTGATTAGAAATTTTATGAATTATTAATTTCTTTCACTGATTAACCATGAACAATCTTATGGAAAGTAGTTTAATTAGTAGTTCTTTCGAATTCGAAATCAGTCTCAAGTCTGTACCTCCTAGTTCTAGAAATCACATACATTCCACATCTATATGCATCACAATGGAGCATCACATAACAACATCAACACACAAGTGACAACCATAAACTCACCTTCGTCACATAAGGGTATTTTCATCTTTTCACTACCTAGGGGCACTTTCGTAATTTTATCCTACAAGGGTATTTTCGTAATTTTCCAAAATAGGGTATCTTGGTGATTTTACAAAATAGGGGTATTTTGGTAATTTTGAAATCTGGAGGTATTTCGATAATTTTACAAAACCATGGGTATTTTAGTAATCTTACGAAATAAGGTGGCTGGTCCCTTTCGGGTTTTAGTTATAAATTTTGGCCCGTCAACAAGCCCTCTCGGTTAAAGTGAACAAACACTATGCACCAGGTAGGATTCTAGCAGAGAGGAGGTGAGCCACTAGGGCTGCTTAAATACCATGGTCTCCCTAGATCCAATCATAGACATGCGTATGCCTGTTGCCGCACTTCAACCTAACGACTTGTTCACGGACATGTTTAATTAGAGAAATGAAGTTTTATGGATGGTAGAGAATTGTTCAAACTAAACTTAAAGTCTACAAAACTCTAATCATACTAGCCTACGTCCCTATGGAGCCCATCAAGCCCAACATGCATATCACATAATGAGTTTAGAATACATACCTGCGTGGATCGGGTGCCGGTAGACTCAAAGGCCATATCTCAACTGAAAGTTTTCACAAATTCATATCGATTTTACAAATCACTACTGGACCCATTTCACAGTCCGAGTTTTGAACTGGGCTCTAATACCAAAATGTAACACCCCAAATTTGGCCCAAAATGTCACGACCAGATTTGGTAAGCTACGAGTTAAATGTTGAAAACTTTGCTTTGAAGGGTTTTGAAAATCTCGGTTCATTTATGCAGGTATTTGTTAATAAGTGATATTTGTAGAAAGCCTTTGTAGTTTTTTTTTGTTTTAAAACTTATTTGAAAATCTCTCTCTCTCTCTTTTTTCTTATAATCAAGTCCTTGAACATAAGTTTGTAGAATATAAACATTAATAAATAGAAATTGATAACCTAAGCTATGGAGGCCTTATTACATAAATAATCCCAAAATTAAAACTTAAAGGAAAACCAAAAATAGTTTATGAAAATAAAAACTTGATGGCCCTCGAGTCGCCTCGGCTCCCATGTCCACGATCTCTTGCTCATCGAAAAGTCGTGGAAATAAAGGGTGAGTCACCAAGACTCGGTGTGCAAATCTGAAAACACATAAAATCCTTGAGGCCCACAAACACATTATGGTCTTTGGCCCATACACAATGGCAAGAATATTTACATGCACAGGCCCATCCCAAACCTAAGAGTCCATCCTCTACACACCAGCCCATACCAACCATCACACAGTGATTTCTACAATCAACCCTCCATCCGCTACACACCATATCGGCGGTATGCGACTGTCATAAAGACCGATCACTATGTGACCTATGTGGTGAAGCCACCTGTAATATCCCGGGTTAGGGGCTATTTTGTTTTGGCATTGGTTGCATGATTAATTGCTTGCTATGATGTTGTTTGGGTGTTTTGGGGCTTAGTTGTAGGCTAGGAGTGAGCTTTGAGTAGGTGGTGAAATTTTGGTTTTGGGCTTTAGGGGATAGGAGCTGAAGGTGTTGGGGTTTATAATTAATTTAAGTGAAATTATAACACAAGAAGGGAGCTGGTGGAGTGGCAAAGCATGCGCCACTTGGGGCATGTGTGTGGCGTCAAATGCAAGGGGGAGGTCTTGAGTTCAAGTCGCGAGAATCCCACCCCTTTTGGCTTTCATTTTGGACGGCATGGAGGAAGAGGTTGTGGGCAACTTGAACTCTACCATGGACTTGGTCAACATATTCAAAAGAGGGGTGGAGAGTGAAAGTAGGAGGGAGACTTGGTCATGGGATTTGAATTGGTGGTGTGGGAGCAAATGGGGGAGAGTTGGCCGGATTTGGTGAGAGTTTGGGGGGAGAGGGAGTGTGTGGCCGGTTGGTGATTGGAGTGAGCCGAAATTCCTTTGTGCATGTGTGTGTGTGTTTTCGGTCATATGCTTGTAGCCTAAGCCGAACCTTCTGCTCTTCTTTTCATTTTGGAAAAAGCTACTCTCTTCTTTTCCATTCTCACTTAAGCCGAAACTTGTACTCTCCTTTTACCCCATATTCTCTCTTCTTGGGCAAAACCCAAAGCTTGGGTGTTCCGAATTTACTTGTTGCTCTCATTTGTTTCTTTCTTTTTGTTTTCTTTGAAGCGAATGCCTCTTCCACTCTCTGTTCTTTTTCAACTTTGTTAAACCGAAACCTCAAGCACCCATATTGCCAAGATTCTACCTTGTTTCTTCCTTCTTCTTTTCATTGTGCAAAGCGAAACTAGTGATCATTCCTTCTCATTTTCTTCTTTTTGCTTTCACAACCCTTGTGCGAATTCTCCTTTGTTCCATACCATTTCTTCTGAAAATTTCTCTTCTTCTAAACACACCTTATTCTTTTCTTCCCTTTTCAAACCGAAAGTGACCCCTCCATTCATCTATCTTTATTTGCTTGTCTTTTCCAAACACATTAGTAGAATCATTCTCCTCACGGTGTTGGGTGGCGAATATTTGGTGGTGTTGGGTGTGTGGTTTCCAATCGTTGGTAGGGGTAAGTGTTGGCGAATGGCCTTTCTCCTTCTCTGTTGCCTTGCCGATTTTTGGGTATATTAAAAGGCTGATTTGTTATTTATTTTAAAGGAGTAATCACTTGTTTTGGTAACTATTTCCATATAGGGTCTTTGGAGGTCGTAGTCAGCGAGGAGAGCCTTTTATTTCGCTTGGTAATCGGTAAGTGGTGGTAAGAAGGGTGTTTTGGATCCGATTTTGTTTAGTTTTCTTTAAGTTAAGTCATGAGGAGAGAGTAATCATTATTCTTTTCTAGGGTGGGATCGGTTGGTAAGAAGCATTATTGGTTGGGTTGATTGGGAACAAGAACCATTCGCAGAGGACCAGGTATTGAGGTGATCAAAAGGTTTCGATCAGTTCATAGGCTTTAACCTCGATTAATTCGGTGTGTAAACTAACACACTTACATTTAGTAATATAATTGATACTTTGTGTGATGACTAATGGAGCAGTGATGATTGATGTGATACCCTAATGGGTATGATTACGGACTCGGGTAAGTCAAGATTATTATTATGAGTTTCTTGATGATCATATGATACCATGGTTGTGGATGTATGTGACATGGGGTATGAGATTAGACATATTAGCATGATATGCATGATTATATGATATGCATGATTACATGAGTGTGGTATGTTGATGGGTGATACTGAGTGGAGGGGCGGTGATATTTTGTCTTGTGAGCACCGGTGTTTTAGTAACACACTTTGTGACTTTGGGTCACGGAGGTTTAGCACCTCGGAGGTTTGGTACCTCGGCGTCTCGTCACGTGGTTTAACCACAGTGGGTTGGCCCCACTTGTGAGATATGGGATTGGCGCCGGTGATTTGGTATCACACGATGGGTTGGCCCCATCAACATTTGTGACTACGGTCACGGTGCTTTAGCGGCACAAATGTGTCTTTGGGACACGGAGGTTTGGCACCTCATTGCGACTTGTCCTGTGGTTTAACCACGTGGGTTGGCCCCACATGAGATATGGGATCGTCTGCTAGTGATTTGGTATCACCACGATGGGTTGGCCCCATCATTGGATATGTGATTGCGGTCACGGTGCTTTAGTAGCACAATTGTGTCTTTGGGACACGGTGTTTTGGTAACACATTGTGACTATATGTCACCGGTGGTTTGGCACCACCGGTGGTTTGGTACCACACGGGGTAGAAAAGCGATATGGGTGTTTAGGATCGGGTTGCATTAATTATATTGCTTTGTATGATGTGTGTTAGCATGTTGTTCTTTGGGGCGGGATTTACACACTGAGTCACTCGACTCACCCTCTCCTTTGACTTTTCAGGTGACACTTAGACGCGGACATGGAGCCGGGATGGACTCGAGGTGCTCATGCCATACTGAAATAAAGTTTTGCTCAGACTTTTAAGAAAGTTGGTACTTAAGTTTTATTATTACTATTTGGTTTTATTTGGGTTGTAAATGGCCTTTTTAAATTATGTTTTGTTTACAATTAAGTTAGATTTATAATGTGCTTTTACAAATTACTTGAGTTAAAATGTGCTAAAACTTGGAAAGACAACGTTTTCAAAACTTCAAAAATGATGTTTTAAACTATACCATCGGGTATCATACTATAACTTAAAATAAAATGAACTCGAATTGTTTTTCTAACTTAAATATGGTTTTCTACTAAGACAAAATACTTTAGTAATAATAATATGAAACAACTTAAACTTCAAACCCAGAGCATAAATTAGTTTTACCTACACTTGAGATAAATTTCCAAAGCTCGGGTTTTCAAATACAACATAAATTTTTAGTCAAAACCTACTCAAGTTTTCCTCAAATACAAAGTTTCGCAAAGTGATTCATCAGACTTCTAGACTTCAACCTAAACCACCCAAAACCTTTTTCCCTGTAGCATACCAGATTCGGTCGTGGTGTATTGACCGGGTTTGGGGTGTTACATTTAATGGTATCGAGCCAAGTTCAAAGCTCATTTGTGGGCCCGAGGCCCAAAATGTTTTAAAACTATAGTTTTCAAGTATTCTGTTTTAAAAGTATGATTTGAAGGGCATGGCACCGAGTCTCCGGCACCAGTCCGCCCAGGTAAGTACCCCGTACTATTTGTTGTGATATTGATTGATATGATTGGCTGACTAGTAGGACTACTCTAGAGACTGAAACTAATAGGACTCTGTGGACTCGCGAAAACAAAGTCTCTTTAAAAATTCATAAAATTTTGCTTTAAAAACACAGTGGAATAATGACTGATACATAAAATTCTTTAATCAGACGAGATTTAGTCATGAGTACCCGAGGTGGACGTGGTCGTGGGCCGGGTCGAGTAGGATAGTATTTCGAGCTCGTAGGTTCAGGCGGGGTTGAGAGAATGAGATCTGGGCCCGCCACCAGGTGGAGGTGGTGAGTTCGAGAACAGGCCGCGATGTGCAGTGTCACTGAGCGATCTTTGCGGGTTTTAGAAAGGGTAGCTGGAGTGTGGAGGCGAGGAGCTAGGAAATCGTGCTGGCGACTTGGGCAAATAAATTTGAGTTCTTCCGGTGTTTACGGTGTTGCTCTAACCTTCTTGAATCTTGGCTAGAAGCGTGAGCGGATCATGGACGATCTGGACCTAACGACCGAGGAGAAATTAAAGGGATCGTATCACTTCTCGAGATGAGTCATACGATGGTGGCTCACGGTCCGTGGCAATACCGCGTGAAGATCGACATGGGACTATTTTGGTGCTTATCGGAAGAAATGCGTCGAGCTAACTACATAAATGAGCGAGAGGAAAGCATTTACGAGGTTAGTTCGGGAGCAAATGCGTTTGAGTCTGGCGAGTTTCGAGGTGAGTCGGTATGCGTGGGTATGGTGGCCCGAGCATGAGAGGTGCGTTCGTTTGAGGATGGCTGCGCGACTAACCGAGGTGATAATTGCGCCCAGAGGCGTGAATTTCGGTTCTAGTTGAAAAGCGAAGGTTGCCGAGGGCATTAAAGAGTCGTGAGGCGGGGTATGGAGAGAAACCGTCACAAGAGGAGTTTTGGGTCTTGGGTCATCAGAAACCAACGAAAAGAGCTAGACCGAGTGGGCGAATCGACGGTAGGTTTGTTCTTTGCTAAGCGTGGACCTTGTGATGTAACCGCTGGAAAGGCTCCTGGGAGGATGTTGGACCGATGGCGAGGTTGTTTTGAGTGTGGCTCATTGGACCACCGGGTGAGGATTTGTCATGCAAGTTAGCTAGAATTGATCGAGAATCGGCCGTAATCGGTACAAAAATAATGGACCACCGAGAGGGCCAAGGTAATGGCGAGAGAGTACTTGATTACGGTCGGGTCGTGGAGCACCAAGGCGGAAGTGAGGTGCGGTAGTTCGAGGCGACATACTGATTGGTATATGTTTGCGAGGCGCCGAGAGGAGGCGACGCACCGGACGTCATCACCGATGCTTTTTGATTTTTGGTTCTCCTTATCTTTGCTTTAATTGATGTGGGTTCTACGCACTCTTATGTTGCCGATAGTATAGTAGAGACAATGGATTTAGACTACGAGATATCTTCTAGGCGATGACCGTAATAAGCCCTCTAGGTCACTCGTAGTGGTAGATAAAGCGTATAGACGCGATACCTCTAGAACTCAAGGGTAGTATTTGAGGCGATCGATGGAGCGCCATTCGGGAGTTCGATCTAATTCTCGGAATGGGTGGTGAGTAAGCACCAGCGAAGTTGGATCAAGGCTGGCTAAGCGCATGGTTCTGAGCACGGTGAGGTGATGAAGTGGTTACGATCGGTAATAGGAGAAACTATCATCCAATGTGGTATCTGCTCTCGAAAGTCGAGAAAATGGTCGAGAAAAGAATTGCGAAGCATATATGGTGCATGTGTATGCCTTGGATACTAAGGAGTCTACCGTGGAGACGGTTGGACGATTAGGGAATTTATGGATGTGTTTCTGAGGAGCTTGGGTTTGCCACGGATCGGAGGTAGAGTTCGAGATAGATCATTGCGGGCGCACCGTATCCATTGCTCCATGAGGATGGCACCTAAAGAATTAGTGGAGCTTAAGGCTCAAATCCGGAGTTATTGGACGAGGTTTTATCGGGCCAAGTATTTACGCCATGGGGAGCGCTTAGGTACTCTTTGTAAAGAAGAAAGAGCGGTACTATGCGGATGTGCATAGACTACCGCCAACTAAATAAGTGACGATCAAAATAAGTATCCTTTGCCTCGGATAGATGACTTGTTTGATCGGTGAAGAAGCGTCGGTTTTTCGAAGATCGACCTAAGGTGCAGGTATCACCAGTTGAAGGTAAAGAGGTGGATATTTGTAAGGCGGCATTGCATTACTCGGTATGGGCATTTTGAGTTCTTGGTTATGCGTTCGGGTTGACTAACATGCCGCGACTTTCATGGATCGATGAATAGGGTGTTCCAACGATTACCTAGATCGGTTCGTGGTGGTTTTATCGGCGACATCTTGGTATACTTAAGGATGAGGAAGAGCATGGCGCTCATCTACGGTGGTATTCTGATTCTAAGAGAAAGCGGCTATCTGAAGTTCGGTAAATGTGAGTTCGGCTCAGGAGGTGACATTCTTGGGTCATGTAGTGTCGGTGAGGGATTAGAGTGGACCCAAGTAAGATAGAAGCGGTTTTGGATTGGAAGCCGCCTAAGTCGATGAGAAATTCGGAGTTTTACGGGGTTGGCGAGGATACTACCAAGATTTGTAGAGGGTTTCTCGTTGATTGCGACCGATGACCAAATTATTGAGAAAGGGAGTTCCGTTTATTTGGGTGAGAAGCAACGGAGAGCTTCGACAAGTTGAAGAAGATTTTGGTCAAGCTCGGTTCGATTCAACTTTGGTTGGTAAGGAATTCTGATGTCTTGCGATGCATCACATCGGGTTTGGGTTGTGTCTTGATGCAAGAAGGGAAGGTTGTGGCTTACGATCCCGACGGTGAGGCCACATGAGGTCAATTATCCTCATACGATCTGGAGTTAGCAGCTGTTGTATTTGCCTTAAAGATATAGATGCATTACTTGTACGGAGAAAGATCGGTAGTCTATACGGACCATAAGAGTCTGAAGTACCTTCTGACTCAGAAAGACTTGAATCGAGGATGTGCAGATGGATTGAGTCGCTAAAGACTACGATTGCTCAATTGAGTATCATCCGCAAGGCTAATGTTGTGGCGAGCGCATTGAGCGGTAAGGTTGTTTGGATTTGAGAGTGTTGTTTGCCCATTTGAGTTTGTATGAGGATGGGAGTATTCAGCAGAGCTGAGTTAAGCCTACTTGGGTTGAGCGGATCGAGAAAGCGGTTGTTAGATGAAGTTACGAGTGCGTAGAGGACACAAGTGCGAATGATGGTTTGAAGGGGTATAGCTTGTCTAATGATGGGGTTACGTGTTTCGGGGAAAGCTTGTATCTTAGAGATCTTGAATTGAGGCAAAAGATTCTTCAGATGCTCATAGCGACCCTACGCTATGCATCCCGGAGGTAGCAAATGTATAAGGACCTCGAGCACGATTACGGTGGTAGGTGCGAAAAAGGAGGTGACCGAAGTTTGTGGGTAAGTGTCGACTTGTCGGTAGTCAAAGTGAGCATCGATTGCCGCCCTGGTTGCTTGACCGTGAAGATTCCACGGTGGAAGTGGAAAGGATCACTATGGATTTCGTCGGTGGATTACCGCTTACACCGAGCAAGAAGGATTGATTTGGGTAGTTGTGGATCGGTGACTAAATCACTCACTTTATTCGGTGAGGGTGGATTACTCACTTGAGAGGTTGGCGGTTGTATGTATCGAGATAGTAAGGCGCACGGGGTGCCGTGTCGATCATCTCGGATAGGGACCCTGATTCACGTCAAGGTTACGGAAGGCTTTGCATCGAGCTCTGGGTACAGTTAGATTTCAAAGACGGCATTTCATCTGCAGGTGACAGGCGATCGGAAAGAGTTATACAGATATTGGAGGACATGCTTCGAGGGTGTGTTTTGGACTTCAGGGGTAGCTGGGAGGAGTATCTACCGTTAGCTGAATTCGCTTACAACAATAGCTACCAAGCGAGCATTAAGATGGCACCTTATGAGGCGTTGTACGGTAGAAAGTGTCGTTCACCGACTTGTTGGACGAGTTAAGTGAGCGTCGATTATTGGGACGAGTTGGTTGTTGAGACCGAAGATAAGGTTAAGTTGATTGAGCTCGATTGAAGGAAGCTTCGGCCGTGAAGTCCAATGCCGATCTTAAGCGGAGAGATATTGAGTTTTTGTGGGAGATCGGGTTTTCTGAAGGTCTCACCGTGGAAGAAAGTATTAAGGTTAGGAAAGAAAGGCAAGCTTAGTTCGAGGTTTATTGGGCCATATAAGGTACTAAGGCGAGTGGGACCGATTATGTATCAACTCGAGTTGCCGGTGAGCTAAGTCGATTCACGACGTGTTCCACGCTTCGATGCTTGACGATATCGTTCGATCCATCACATGTAGTAACGAGAGGAGATCGAGGTAAATCCAGATATGTCCATGGAAGAAGAGCCTGTACAGATTTTAGATCGGGATGTGAAGGTTCTACGCAGGAAGTCTGTGCCTCTGGTTAAGGTTCTTTGGCGGAATCATGGCGTGGAAGAAGCGATGTGGGAACCCGAGGATATGATGAGACAGCAATACCCGCAACTCTTCTGACCAGGTAATTTCGAGGTCGAAATTATTTTTAAGGGGGGTAGAACTATAATATCCCGGGTTAGGGGCTATTTTGTTTTTGCATTGGTTGCATGATTAATTGCTTGCTATGATGTTGTTTGGGTGTTTTCGGGGCTTAGTTGTAGGCTAGGAGTGAGCCTGAGTAGGTGGTGAAATTTTGGTTTTGGGCTTTAGGGGATAGGAGCTGAAGGTGTTGGGGTTTATAATTAATTTAAGTGAAATTATAACACAAGAAGGAGCTGGTGGAGTGGCAAAGCATGCGCCACTTGGGGCATGTGTGTGGCGTCAAATGCAAGGGAGGTCTTGAGTTCAAGTCATGAGAATCCTACCCTTTTGGCTTCCATTTTGGACGGCATGGAGGAAGAGGTTGTGGGCAACTTGAACTCTACCATGGACTTGGTCAACATATTCAAAAGAGGGGTGGAGAGTGAAAGTAGGAGGGAGACTTGGTCATGGGATTTGAATTGGTGGTGTGGGAGCAAATGGGGGAGAGTTGGCCGGATTTGGTGAGAGTTTGGGGGGAGAGGGAGTGTGTGGCCGGTTGGTGATTGGAGTGAGCCGAAATTCCTTTGTGCATGTGTGTGTGTGTTTTCGGTCATATGCTTGTAGCCTAAGCCGAACCTTCTGCTCTTCTTTTCATTTTGGAAAAAGCTACTCTCTTCTTTTCCATTCTCACTTAAGCCGAAACTTGTACTCTCCTTTTCTGCCCATATTCTCTCTTCTTGGAACCGAAAACCCAAAGCTTGGGTGTTGCCGAATTTACTTGTTGCTCTCATTTGTTTCTTTCTTTTTGTTTTCTTTGAAGCCGAATGCCTCTTCCACTCTCTGTTCTTTTTCAACTTTGTTAAACCGAAACCTCAAGCACCCATATTGCCAAGATTCTACCTTGTTTCTTCCTTCTTCTTTTCATTGTGCAAAGCCGAAACTAGTGATCATTCCTTCTCATTTTCTTCTTTTTGCTTTCACAACCCTTGTGCCGAATTCTCCCTTTGTTCCATACCATTTCTTGCTGAAAATTTCTCTTCTTCTAAACACACCTTATTCTTTTCTTCCCCTTTTCAAAACCGAAAGTGACCCCTCCATTCATCTATCTTTATTTGCTTGTCTTTTCCGAAACCTGTTAGCCGAATCATTCTCCTCTGGTGTTGGGTGGCCGAATATTTGGTGGTGTTGGGTGTGTGGTTTCCAATCGTTGGTAGGGGGTAAGTGTTGGCCGAATGGCCTTTCTCCTTTCTCTGTTGCCTTGCCGATTTTTGGGTATATTAAAGGGCTGATTTCGTTATTTATTTTAAAGGAGTAATCACTTGTTTTGGTAACTATTTCCATATAGGGTCTTTGGAGGTCGTAGTCAAGCGAGGAGAGCCTTTTCATTCCGCTTGGTAATCGGTAAGTGGTGGTAAGAAGGGGTGTTTTGGATCCGATTTTGTTTAGTTTTCTTTAAGTTAAGTCATGAGGAGAGAGTAATCATTATTCTTTTCTAGGGTGGGATTAGTTGGTAAGAAGCATTATTGGTTCGGGTTGATTGGGAACCGAACCATTCGCAGAGGACCAGGCTGTTGAGGTGATCAAAAGGTTTCGATCAGTTCTTAGGCTTTAACCTCCGTTAATTCAGGTGTGTAAACTAACACACTTCTATTTAGTAATATAATTGATAACCTGTGTGATGACTAATGGAACAGTGATGATTGATGTGATACACTAATGGGTATGATTCTGGACTCGGGTAAGTCAGTATTATTATTATGAGTTTCTTGATGATCATGATGATACCATGGTTGTGGATGTATGTGACATGGGGTATGAGATTAGACATATTAGCATGATATGCATGATTATATGATATGCATGATTACATGAGTGTGGTATGTTGATGGGTGATACGAGTGGAGGGGCGGTGATATTTTGTCTTGTGAGCACCAATGTTTTGGTAACACACTTTGTGACTTTGGGTCACGGAGGTTTGGCACCTCCAGAGGTTTGGTACCTCGGCGTCTCGTCCACATGGTTTAACCACCGTGGGTTGGCCCCACTTGTGAGATATGGGATTGATGCCGGTGATTTGGTATCACACGATGGGTTGGCCCATCAAGATTTGTGACTACGGTCACGGTGCTTTTGGCGGCACAAATGTGTCTTTGGGACACCAGAGGTTTGGCACCTCATTGCGACTTGTCCCACGTGGTTTAACCACGTGGGTTGGCCCCACATGAGATATGGGATCGTCGCTAGTGATTTGGTATCACACGATGGGTTGGCCCCATCATTGGATATGTATTGCGGTCACCGGTGCTTTGGTAGCACAATTGTGTCTTTGGGACACCAAGTGTTTTGGTAACACATTGTGACTATATGTCACCGGTGGTTTGGCACCACCGGTGGTTTGGTACCACACGGGTAGAAAAGCGATATGGATGTTTAGGATCGGGTTGCATTAATTATATTGCTTTGTATGATGTGTGTTAGCATGTTGTTCTTCTAGAGCGGGATTTACACTTTGAGTCACTCGACTCACCCTCTCCTTTGACTTTTCAGTGACACTTAGACGCGGACATGGGCCGGATGGACTCGAGGTGCTCATGCCATCTTGAAATAAAGTTTTGCTCAGACTTTTAAGAAAGTTGGTACTTAAGTTTTATTATTACTATTTGGTTTTATTTGGGTTGTAAATGGCCTTTTTAAATTATGTTTTGTTTACAATTAAGTTAGATTTATAATGTGCTTTTACAAATTACTTGAGTTAAAATGTGCTAAAACTTGGAAAGACAACGTTTTCAAAACTTCAAAAACGATGTTTTAAACTATACCATCGGGTATCATACTATAACTTAAAACAAAATGAACTCAATTGTTTTCTAACTTAAATATGGTTTTCTACTAAGACAAAATACTTTAGTAATAATAATATGAAACAACTTAAACTTCAAACCGACATAAATTAGTTTTACCTACACTTGGATAAATTTCCAAAGCTCGGGTTTTCAAATACAACATAAATTTTAGTCAAAACCTACTCAAGTTTTCCTCAAATACAAAGTTTCGCAAAGTGATTCATCGGACTTCTAGACTTCAACCTAAACCACCCAAAACCTTTTTCCTCAGAGCATACCGATTCTTCGTGGTGTATTGACCGGTTTGGGTGTTACACCACCGATCGCTGCGACCTTAATAATATATTATGGTATTTCGACACAATTTGTCTTTTGTCATAAAGATCGATCACTGTGTGACCTATGTGGCAAAGCCACCGATCGCCATGCGACCTTCTTCCCCTTCATCATATCAATCCCATCCCATGCATACATACATGCAAGAGCAAATCAACATATTACCTAAAAAGATCACAGTCTATCACATACTTGATACACATAGAGAAGTTTCTATGATTACGTACATGGCATCCTTTGCCTACCTCTTTCGGGTAACATGACTGTTCATACAGCCTTTTTTTAGTTAGCCCATAATATATATATAGTACAGATTAACTAGTGTGATAGAGATCCACATACCTGATTGCGGTCAAGGCAATACTTTCTATGTCGACACTGTTAGTAGCCGATACGATTGCTAATTGCCTAAGGTTTTGCTCTAAAGTCGGTCCACAACCCGGTGGCCAATCTCGAACTGCTGACACTACTCGTTTCTTAAACATAGAGATTGGTTTTACAGATCCAATCCCTCCTTCACCTGATTGACATTTGATTCCATCAAAAGACTTAGTACCAGCACAATATATGGTTGTTAATCCATACCATATGGTTAAGATTATAAACACGATGAACGAACCTAATGAAAATCTAAAGAGAACCCCTTACCTTGAAATCTCGAAAAGAGATTGAGACTCAGGGACTAGTAGTTTCTGGCTTTTAGATCTAAACGATCTATTTTGATTCCCGATGTCGCCCAACAAGAAAACATCAAGCCATTAATCAAAAGTCAACCTTACCAAGCCCATTAGCCATTCGGCTTTAGCTTTCAAAAATCGAAAAAAAGTGAAGAGAAGAAGATCGGCACTTACCCTATCATAGGAGATTCGGCTACTCCTAGAAGATTTTGGCTTTTTGCGGAAATCAAAAAGAGAAGATGATTAAAAGAATCTATGGAGATTCGACTTTTTAATGAAGAAATTGGCAGGAAGAAAAAAAAAAGAATGGATACTAGGGCATTCGACTATGGCAGAAGAGAGTAAAGAGAAAGAATACTTAAGGGTTTTGGCTTATAGAATAAATCAGAAAAAGGTGTAGAGAAAGGCTATGAGGCTTCAGCTTTAGCAGAGAATGAAGAATAAGATGGAACTTTAGGAGTTTTAGGCTTTTTGAGAAAAGAAACAACTAAGAGAAGAGAATGAGAATAAATGCCAAATTAAGAAGTCCCCCATTTTCTAATCAAATTTTTGGCACACACACTAACCAAAAGCCGGAATTGCCCTCTTTTGAAAAATAAAACTAATTAATTAACAAGGGAAATTTCGGCACCCCTTTTACCCTCATCAAAACTGATTTTCGCTTCCCCCCAAAGTTGGGAATTCGGCCACTACTGTGATTAATAGATAATTTCTAAACTTTCTCCCTTATCCATATCCGATCATACCTTCACAAGTGGCCTAGATAACACCAGCTCTTCCTCCTTTTTATCTGCTACATTATACACATTATCCACTCACATAAATCCCCCTATTTCTAAGCGTCATTGTCGTCCCACTCTACCCACTTAAATGCCAAAAATTAATTAAATTTAATTAAAATAATTGGGCTTCATGAAACTTGAATTGGGCCTCCTCAGTTGATGCCACTTCTTTGCTCTTTAAGTGGCGCCACTTTGCCACTGGGCCACAAGCCCCATTTTGTATCTTAAAACACAGATAACATCTTTTAAGCCCTATCTTATCCGGATTTCCACTAGAGTGTCCAAACAGAAAATTCAATTCAGGCCTCGGCCCAACCCTGAGCCAATTCTGAACCCCTAACACTCACATTAAACTTTATCACACATTAACGTAAAGGCCCATTAATTCAGGATGTTACAAAATATATACAACTTCCAAAAGTACCAAAATAGATAGCCGATAGTGTGGTTATGTCGTTGACGATCCCCGGATCTGAGCTAGCTTTAATGGCATTGTAAAATAGATAAACACTTCAAACAGTAAGCTTGAAATCTTAGTAAGTTCATCATATAACAATTTTAACTTAACTATTCAAATTCAAAATACAAAATAAACTATCACATAGTTCAATTCACAATGATAGACAATCACATTCATAGTCATTACTCACTTAATCATCCAGTTATCCACATACAATGTCATTAACCATGTAGGTTTCGTACATACCTGTGCTGACACTTAGTTAACGATCACTTTTGCTACTTAATGTTCAATATCACATTTCGTTCAATCTTCATTAATCATTCGATTTACTTGCACACTTAGTGCCAATTTCTTAGTCGAAACATTAATATTATCACACATTAGTGCCTTTACATTAAACCGAATTTGACTCGGTATCGCACACACAATACCAATCAGTGTAGTCAATACTTTCTTTATTTCACACACATAGTGCCGTTCAATACTGTATCAGTTTTATTTCGCACACTTAGTGCCACATCTCTTCAAACCAATCATTCTCATAACTAACTCAACAACCACATTTCCATTCATTGCAATATATAAAAACATCATTTAAACAACATGTATTTTATTCGAACTTACCTCGGATGGAGAAATGACAAAAAAAGTCGATCAATCGAGCACTTTGTCTTTGCTCAATCTCGATCCAAATCTCTCTTTTCTTGAGCTATATAATATTAAACTCAACTCATTCAATCACCAATCCATTCAATTGAATCCAAACACACATATTTAGGGCATTTTACGAAATAGCCCTCTCATTTTCACACTTCGACATTTAAGTTCCTAATTCATAAAATTATCAAATACACATAATTTCACTTTATACAAGCTTCGTCAAATCTTTCCATATTTCATACAAGCCATCATATTTCATTTATTTCACATTTTAGTCTTCCAATTTCTCATTTTCATAATTTAGCCCAAAATAGTCAAATTCATCAAAAATTCAAAGACAAAATATGTTAATCTATCACACATCTTTCATATTTCATCATCAACTATCACAAAGCTCAAGCATTCATCAATGGCACCTCTCAAAAGCACCATCAAATTCTAAAATTAAGACACGGGCTAGCTGAACACAAAGCAATGATCACAAAAACGTAGAAATCACTAAAAACTGAGCTCAAAACATACCTTGATTGAGCTTTATGCTAGCCGAAACCTAGAACACATCCATGGTTTTTATTTTCTTTGTATTTTCAGTAGATTGTGTAAAAATGATGATAATATTACATTATGTTTTATTTATTATACATTAATATTTATTTTACTATTTTACCCTTTGGTATTAGACCATTTAATCATCAATTATATACCTATTTATGTCCATCCAATCTATTAATGGCTTAATAATAACATAGGGACTTCTCATTTATTAAGACATGGCAATTAAGAACTTTAACAATTAGCACACAACTTTTTCATTCTATGCGATTAAGTCCTTTTTCACAATTCAACACACAATCGATAAAATTTTTGTACAAAACTTTCACACATGCTTATTCACATACTGTAGGCACTAAAAATAATATTAAAATATTTTTTTGACCTCAGATTTGTGGTCTCAAAACCACTATTCCAACTACGGTCTAAATCGGGCTGTTACAGTAGGAATTGCATAACTAATTTGGCATCATTTGTAGGTAAAGCCACAGCTTTAACCCATTTGGAGACATAATCCATCGCGAAAAGAATGTAGATTTTTCCCCATGAGGTGGAAATGGACCTATGAAATCAATTCCCTAAATATCAAATAACTCCACCTCTAAAATATTTTCCAGCGACATTTCGTGTCTTCTAGATAAGTTACCAGTTCTTTGACAGTGATCACAATTTTAACAAAACTCATTAGCATCTTTAAACATGATGGGCA
Source organism: Gossypium rotundifolium (assembly GCA_025506655.1). Lineage (NCBI taxonomy): Eukaryota > Viridiplantae > Streptophyta > Magnoliopsida > Malvales > Malvaceae > Gossypium > Gossypium rotundifolium. Next base: position 63,507,847 of record CP106732.1, on the reverse strand, counting down.
AATAAAAACCAGATTGGAGAACCTTTGCAGTAGTTCCCATGCTTACAAAATGTCCACCATAAGATGCAGAATGACAATGATGCAGGATACTTTAAAATTCACCATTTGGAATACATCTTCGCATTACTTTATTTGCACACTGCTTGAATAGATATGGCTCATCCTAGTAATATTGCTTGACATTGTGAAGGAATTTCTTTTTTTCTTGATGATTGAGTGCGGGTGGTAGCAACCCATTGATTAGAAAGTTGACAATATTAGCATACAATGGCAATGTCGTAACCAACCATAACTACTCATCAGTGACTTCGTATTTAATCATTTGATTATCACCATAATTATTCCCTTCTTTCAGTCGTGACAAGTGTTAGCCATTTGATTTTTAGTGCCTTTCCTATCTTTGATTTTTAAATCAAATTCCTACAGTAACAATATCCATCTAATGAGTCTGGGTTTGGCCTCTTTTTTGGTCACCAAGTATTTGATGACAGAATGGTCTATATAAACTGTGGTGCCCACTAAATAAGCTCTGAATTTTCAAAGGCAAACACCACTGTTAATAATTCTTTCTCCGTGGTGGTGTACTTGAGTTGTGAATCTGTCAGCATGCAACTAGCATAATATATAGCATGAAACATCTTGGCTTTTCTTTGCCCCAATAATGTTCTGACAACAAAGTCACTTACATCACACATTAGTTCGAATGGTAGAGTCCAGTCTAGTGTAGTGACTATAGGTTCTGTACTTAATCACTCCTTTAACTCTTCGAATACTTTTGAGCATAACTCGTTAAAATGAAATGGTATGTTTTGCTCCAACAATTGACATATAGGATTGGATATATTAGAAAAATCTTTGATGAAACGACGGTAAAATCTAGCATGACCTAGAAAGCTTTTGATTCCTTTCATTGAAGTGGTAATGGCTTCAAATACACTGGTAATAGCTTCTAATCCATCACAAGTAGATCTTCTATTAACGAGGGAGGAGGGTTGAAAGAGTGATTTGATAAGTCAAATGATTGAAAGCTCCTTTTGCATCCATTTTCAAGTTGCTGATTTCCATCAATTCTCCATATTCTTTAGTCAAATTTGTTTCATTAATTTGATAAAGTCTGCTTCAAAATTTGATGCGATCCCAGTTGCATCATGTTTCGATACATCTCGACGACATTGAGATTGGCCTAATCTCAAAGGGCCCAAGTGCAAAATGAGATGTTTAATTTTAGTTTGTTCATAAATTGAGTTGTTGGGCTTTATTTTTAATTAAGTTGATTGAATAAATTACTCATCTTAGTTAATTGAGTTCATCTTAGTTAATAACTCATCTTAGATTAATAAATGAGTTGCTGGTCATTAATTCAACTCATCTTAGTTCTAATAATTGAGTTATTATTGAACTTCATTTAATAGATGCTTCTTAATTAATCTAGTTCCTAGGATTATTTATTGATGCATGAGTTAAGTTCATTTAATTATGCTTCTTTAATTAACTAGTTGCTAGAATAATTGATGCATATGCTTTAGTTCATTTACATAAGTTAAGTATTAATGTGTGTTATGTTTAATAAGTGTTTACATGTGTTTAATAAGCTCATTTTAATGTGTTTATTGCAGGAGTCTTTTCAAGTCATAACCGTTACAATTCAAGACTGTTACAAATTAAATAAAGTGATTGTTCAAGTCATTTTTGGTTACAAAGTAAAGGGGGTGTTACAAAGGAGGTTTAACACATCATTTAAAAGAGTTCAAGGCGTGGATTATTGCTTCTTTAAATTTGGCAGCAAGCTTTTCAACTAGCAACTATTTTTGCTGCTTCAAAAGAATTAATTCAAGCATTCAAAACACCATTAAGGTGCAGGTGACTATTCAGCTAATCAAAGGACATTTCAAGAGTCACTTAGGAAGACTTGGTCAAGGTGAATTGAATTAGTGGCTTGGGAGTGATTGGGGGAGGTTACGGTTTTGAGGAGATTTTGGGGAGGTTGGCCACTGGTAGGTGTTGTGAGAGAGTGGGAGGTGCCGATGTTTTTTTGGCAAATGTGCCTATTCGGTCACAAATCTTTCCGTGTCGATTTTCCTTTTAGTCAAAAGCTTTCTTCTTTTTTCTCTTTCAACCGAATGTTCAAGCACTGCTTTGGCCAAAAGTTCTTTGCAACATTTTACTTAGTGTGTGAGGTCAATATTGCTTCTTTTTCCACTTGCATCTTGTGTAAACCAAACCTCAAAGCACCTACACTTGCCAAACTACAACATTTTCTTCTCCACTTTTGCTTTCATCTTTTCTCTCTTGAAACCTTGGTAACCGAATGTGCATCTCTCCTTTTTCTTTTCCAAGTGTTGAAGCCAAAACTATTCCTCTCATACTCTCTTCCTCTCTCGACATCTTCTTGACCGAAACACCATCCTCCAAAATCACCATCATCTATTTCTTCTTCATTCAAACCGAAAGCTTCAACAATCATACCCTTGCCGATTCTCGCTTTTGGTAGCCAAAAGTTCTCTTCTCTCCCACTTTCTTTCTTTTGTTCATTGTGTGTTTCAAAACTTCACTCTCCAAACACTTTCTATTTCTTTTCCTCTCAAAACCGAGAGCACCTACCTCTTGTTCATTCTTTCTTCTTCAAACCGGGCCGATTTCTTATTCTTGTCTAAAAATCAAACCGAATCCTCCCTTGTGTTGCCGAATTTCCTTCTTTCAATTGTGTGTTATCCGCCAATCTTTCTCCTCTCCTAGTGGTTGGTAGGCCGATTAGTGGTTGGTGTTGATAAGTTCTTGGCCGAATGGCCATTTCTTTTTGTTCTCTTATTCTATGTCAATTCAATTTGGTTAAGGTCGATTTTAGTATCTATTAAAAGGATTTAATCACTTGTTTTGGTAATCGCTTTATTTAGGGCCTTCGGATTTTGAAGCAAACCATTGGAGAAGTCAAGTGGTAAGGAGGGTAAGAGGTTATTTTGTTAGTCTTTTCTTTAAAATTTTTAAGCCAAAGGTGCAATGGATTAACTGCTCGCCTATTAGGGTGAGGCCGATTGTTGGATGAACCATTGTTGGTTCCGAATTGGGTAGAAAACCAAAGCAAGTTTAAGGTAAGGGTAATCGATATACCCTTTGGATTAAATGGTTTTGGCCGAATGAGTTAAGTGTTAATCCCTTATTGGCCGATTGTAGGATCCGGGTTGTCGAGGTGATCGAGGGAGTAGACCGATTCTAGGATTAACATCTTCGCTATTTCGTGTGTAAACCAACACACTATCTTAACTAAGTAATGTGATAACCTATTTGTGTAAATGAAACAGTTGTGGTTGACTATTTCGATACCCATTGAGGTATGGATACGATTCTGTAAGTCCGTTTCATTATGAAATATGTGATGATCTACTATATCATGATTATGGGTGTATATTCATTGAGATGCCATATTGAGCATGTGAGCATGATAACATGATTGCACGATTTTGCATCTAGTATGATATGTGATTGGGTGATATGAGAGGAGGGGGAGTATGATATCCGTGTCTTTGGGACACTGTGTCTTTGGGACACCAGAGGTTTGGCACCTCCAAAGTGGTTTGGTACCACGATTTTGTGACTTTGGGTCACCAGAGGTTTGGCACCTCAATTGCCTCATCCAGTTGGTTTAGTACCACAAAGGTTGGCCCCACGCTTGATTATACGGATTGACGCCAATGATTTGGTATCACACGATGGGTTGGCCCCATCATCGGATTTGGGATACTGGTCACCTAGTGATTTGGTATCACATTGTGTCTTTGGGACACCGAGGTTTACACCTCATTGCGACTCGCCCCTATGGTTTGACACCACCGTGGGTTGGCCCCACTTATGAGATACGGATCGCCGCTAGTGATTTGGTATCACACGATGGGTTGGCCCCATCATTAGATTATTTGTGACTTTGGGTCACCAAAGGGTTTGGTACCACAAGATGGATATCGTGACTTTGGGTCACCAAGGGTTTGGCACCACCGGTTGTTTGGTACAAAGGGTTTGGTACCACATGGGGTAGAAAAGGTGATATGGTTGGTTAGGATCTGCATTACTTGCATTATTTTGTTATGATGTGTGTTGGCATGTTATACCGGAGAGGATTTATACATCGAGTCTTGTGACTCACTCTCTCCTTTGACTTTTCAGTGACACTTAGACGCGACATGGAGCCGGATGGACTCGAGGTGCTCATGCCATGCTTAAATAAGGATTTGCTCGGACTTTTTATGAATTTGGTACTTAAGCATATTTATTACTATTTGGTTTTATTTGGGTTTGTAAATGGCCTTTTAAAATTATGTTTTGTATATGTTTAAAGTAGATTTGTAATATGCCTTACCAAATTAATTGGGTTAAAATGTGCTAAAACTTGGAAAGACAACGATTTCAAAGTATAAAAGCGATATTTTAAACTATACCATCGGGTATCACACTAAGATTTGGAATAAAGAAGAACTCAATTATTTTCTAACTTAAACACGACCTTCTACTAAGACAAAATGTTTTTGTAACAATGATAAACAACTCAAACTTCTTAACGAGATAAACCTGTTTTGTCTACCCATCAGAGTAAGTTTTTAAAATTTCGGTTTTCAAATACATCATCGATTTCAATCAAACCTACTCAAGTTTTTCCTCAAATACACAATTTTAGCTAAGTGTTTTCCTCAAACTTTTAAACTTAAACCTAAACCTCTCAAAACCCTTTTTCCCCCCGGATATACCAGATTCGCATCGTGGTGTATTAATCGGGTTTGGGTGTTACATTTGTGGTATCGAGCCAAGTTCAAAGGTTCTACCGTGGGCCCGAGGCCCAAAATGTTTTAAAACTATAGTTTTGAGTATTCTATTTTAAAAGTATGATTTGAAAGGCATGGCACCGAGTCTCCTGCACTCATCCGCCTGTAAGTACCTGCACTATTGGTTGTGATATTAATTGATATGATTGGATGGCTAGTAAGACTACTTTAGAGACCTAAACCGATAGACTCGTGGACTCGCGAAACTAAACTTCTTTAATAAGCAATATTCATAAGACTTTGCTTTTAAACAAGGAATAATTATCGATGCATAAAATTCTTTAAATCGACGAGATTTAGTCATGAGTACCGAGGTGGACGTGGTCGTGGACGTGGTCCCTGAGGATGACAGCTTCGAGCCCGTAGGTTTCGGTCGTGGTTCGTAAAATGAGATACCGCCCGCCACCACCGGAGGTGGTGAGTTTCAAGAGCGCTAGGGATGACGCAGGTCACAAAGCGATGTCGTGAGTGTTAGAAAGGGTAGCCGAGTAGGTGGAAGTGTAGGAGCTAGAAATCTGCGTCGGGCGACTTCGGCAAACGGGTGAATTCTTTCGGTGTCTCGTGTTGCTCTAGCATCTTGAATATTGGTGGAAGCAATAGAGCGGATCATGGATGATCTAGACCTAATCATCAAGAAAAGTTAAAGGATCGATCACTTCGAGATGAGTCATACCGGTGGTGGCTCACGGTTCGTGATAAATACCGCACCAAGATCCGACTTGGGACTATTTTTGGGTCGCTTATCGAAGAAGTACGCCGAGCTAACTACATAAATGAGCAAATAAAAGCATTTCGAGGTTAGTTCAGGGAGCAACTGTGTCGAGTACGAGGCGTAGTTTCGAGGTCGAAATCAGATGCTGTGGGTATGGTGGCTACCGAACATGAGAGGTGCGCTGCTTGAGGATGGCCGCGAGACTAATTAAGGTTGTTAATTACGCCCAAGCAGGAGCGTGAATTTGCTGCTCGCTGAAAAGGCAAAGGTAGCCGAGGGCATTAAAGAGTCTCGTGAGGCAAGGTATGGATAGGAACCACACAAAAGGAGTTTTGGATCTTCCGGGTCATCGGTAATCGCAAAAGGGCTAGACCAAATGGGCCGAATCAATCGGGTAGGTTTGTTGTCTCTAGGCAAGGACCACCGCAAAGGTAATGCTGTGGGAAAGCTCATTGGGGAGGATGTTGGACTGATGGTAAAGGCTGTTTTGAGTGTGGCTCGCTGGACCACCGTGTGAGGGACTGTCTGCGCAAGTTGGCTAGGATTTAGTCAGAGAATCAGGGCCGTACTCAGTATAGGAATAATGGACCACCACCACAGAGGGGCCAAGGTAATGGTAGAGGAGGTAATAGTTCGGTCGGGTCATGGAGCACCGGCAGAGGTGCAGTAGTTCTAAGGCCGCATACCGGTTGGTGTATGTCATGAGGCGCCGAGAGGAGGGCGACGACCGGACGCCATTACCGATGACGTTTTAATCTTTGGTTCTCCATTTACTGCTTTAATTGATGTGGGTTCAACACATTCATATGTTGCTAGTAGCATAGTGAAGACCATGGATTTAGACTCCGAGATATCTTCTAGGCGTATGACCGTAATAAGCCCTCTAGGTCACTCAGAATGGTAGATAAACCGATAGAGACGCACTCTAGAACTCCAAGGGGTGGTATTTGAGGTCGATCCGATGGAATTACCGCTTGGGGAGTTCGATCCGATTTTGGATGGATTACTGGTTAAGCACCAGCGAAGTTGGATCTGCTGCGGCTAAGCGCATGGTTCTCGAGCATGTACCGAGGTGATGAGGTAGTTCGACAGTAATAGGAGAAATTATCCGTCTAATGTGATATCTCGCCTCAAAGCCGAGAAGATGGTCGAAGGATGTGAAGCATATGTGGTACATATGTATGCCTTGGAGGCTAAGGAGTCTCATTGTGGAGACGGTTCGCATAGCTAGGAATTTGTCGATGTGTTTCGAGGAGCTTCCGGTTTGCCACCGACGGGAGGTAGAGTTCGTAATAGATCATATCTTAATCGCGCCAAAGGTCCATAGTCTGCATGTGATGGCACCTAAGGAGTTAGTGGAGCTTAAGGCCCAAATCCAGAGTTATTGGACCGAGGCTTTATCAGCCAAGTATTTCGCCATGGGAGCGCCTTGACTTTTGTAAAGAAGAAAGACGGACTATGCGAATGTGTATAGACTATCGCCAACCGAATAAGTCGACGATCAAAAACAAGTATCCATTGCCTCGGATAGATAACTTGTTTGATTAGTGAAGGGTGCGCCGATTTTCAAGATCGATCTAAGGTCCGGGTATCACCAGCTAAGGGTGAAGGAGGCGATATCTCAGAAGACAAAGATTTCGCACTCGGTATGGGCACTTTGAGTTCTTAGTTATGCCGCTCGTTGACTAACGACCGCGGCCTTCATGGATCCGATGAATAGGGTGTTCCAACAAGATTCAGATCACCAGAAGTGGTTTTTATCGACTACATCTTGGTATATTCAAGGACCGAGGAGGAACATGATGCCCATTTATGTGGTATTGCAGATTCTAAGGAGAAACAAATCTATGCGAAGTTCAAGAATACGAAGTTCGCTTAGGGAGGTGACGCTTGGGTCATGTAGTATCTACCGAGGGATTAGAGGACCTCGAAGATAGAGGCGCTTTGAATTGAAGCCGCCAAGTCAAGAGTCGAGATTTGGAGATTTCGGCCCGCAGATACTACCAAGATTTGTAGAGGGTTTCTTTGATCGCAAAGACCGATGACTAAATTATTGAGAAAAGGGTTCCGCTTATTTGGACCGAGAAGCAGGAGAGCTTCAATAAGTTGAAGAAGATTTTGACCAAGCTCCGGCTCGATTCAACCCGAGGTCGGTAAGAAATTCACAAGCAGTATCGCGATGCATCACATACTGTGTTTGGGTTGTAAATGATGCAGAAGGGAAAGTTGTGGCTTACGATCTCGATACCGAGGCCACATGAGGTAAATTATCCAACGACGATCCGAGTTAGCCGTAGTATTTGCCTTAAAGATATGGAGGCATTACTTGTACGGAGAAAGATCGTTAGTCTACATGGACCATAAGAGTCAAGTACCTTCCGACTCGAAAGACCAAACTCGAGACAAAGCAGATGGATTGAGTCGCTAAAAGACTACGATTGCTCAATTGAGTATCATCCGCAAGGCTAACGCCAGGCGTATGCGCTGAGCCGTAAGGTTGTTTTGATTTAAGAGCGATGTTTGCCCACTTGAGTTTGTATGACGACGGGAGTATTCTCGCAGAGCTGCAGTTAAACCTACTGGGTTGAGCAGTCGAGAAAAACAGCTTGTTGGATGAGGTTCGAAAGCAGAGGACACAAGTGCGTAATGATGGTTTGGAGGGTTATAGCTTGTCTAGTGATGGGGTGCTGTGTTTTCAAGGGAAAGCTTGTATGCCGAGGGATTCGGAGCTAAGGCAGAAGATTCTTCAGATGCACATAGCGCCCCTACGCTTATGCATCCCGGAGGTAGCAAAATGTATAGGATCTCGAGAACAGCCTGTGGCCGGGTTGAAAAGGAAGTGACAGAGTTGGTAGGGAAGTGTCCGACATGTCGCAGAGTTAAGGTCGAGCATCGCCATCATTCGTGGTTGCTTCACCAAAGGAAGATTCCTCAAGGAAGTGGGAAAGGATAACTATGGATTTCGCCAAGGATTACCGCTACACCGAGCAAGAAGGATTTAGTTTGGGTAATCATGGATCTACCGACTAAATCATCTCACTTTATTTCGGTGAGGGTCGATTACTCACTTCGAGGTTGGCTAAGTCAGATGTGTCGTAGATAGTGAGACCGCACGGGTGCCGTGATCGATCATCTCTTGATAGAGATCCCGATTCACGCCAAGGTTTTGGAAAGCGCTGCATCAGCTCGGGTACACAGCTAGATTTCAAAGACAAGATTTCATCCGCAGATCGACGGCAATCGAAAGGGTTATACAGATCTTGGAGGATATGCTACGAGGGTGTGTTTTGGACTTGTGGGTAGTTGGGAGGAGTATTCACCGTTAGCTGAATTCGCCTACAATAATAGTTACCAAGGTGTATCAAAATGGCACCATATGAGGCGCTAGACAGAGGGAAGTGTCGCCACCTACTTGTTGGACATGAGTTAAGTGAACGCCGCTTGTTAGGACCATGCTTAGTTGTCGAGATCAAGACAAGGTTAAGTTGATTCAGCTCGATTGAAGGAAGCTTCGACCGGCAGTAAGTCCTATGCCGATCTTAAGCGAGAGATATTGAATTTGCTGGGAGATCGAAGTTTTCCAAGGTCTCACCATGGAAGAAAGTGTTAAGGTTCGGGAAAAAGGCAAGCTAAGTCCGAGGTTTATTGGGTCGATAAGGTATCGAGACGAGTGGGACCAGCTTGCATATCACCGAGTTGCTAGCGTAATCCAAGTCGATTCACGATGTGTTCCACATTTTGATGCTTTGGCGCTATCGCCGATCCATCGCACGTGGTGGCGAGAAGAGATCGAGGTAAACCCAGATTTGACCATGGAGGAAGAGCTCGCATGCATTTTAGATCGGGATGTGAAGGTTCTGCAGAAGTCTCTGTGCCTTTGGTTAAGGCTCTATGGCGGAATCATGGCGTGGAAGAAGCGACGAGGAACCCGAGGATACGATGAGACAAAGAATACCCGCAACTCTTTTTGACTGTAATTTCGAGGTCGAAATTATTTTAAGGGGTAGAACCGTAATATCCCGTGTTAAAGGCTATTTTATTTTGGCATTGTTTGCATGTTAATGGCTCGCTATGTTGTTGTTTGTGTGGTTTCGGGCTTAGTTGTAGGCTAGGAGTGTGCCTCGAGTAGGAGGAAAAATTTTAGTTTTTGGGCTTTAGGTGATAGGAGTCAAGGAGCTGGGTCTTATGTAGTTTATTTGGTAAATTGTTGCACAAGTGAAGAGCTAGCAAAGTGGCAAAGCATGCGCCACTTGGAGCATGTGTATGGCGCCAATTGCAAGGGGTGAGGTCTTGAGTTCAAGTCAAGTGGCCACCCTTTTGTCTTACTTTTTGACGCCAAGGAGAGGAGAGTTGTAGGCAGCTCAAACTCGCTTGGACTTAGTCAACACATTCAAATGATGGGTGGAGAGTAAATGGTGGAGGAAGACTTGGTCAAGGTGAATTGAATTAGTGGCTTGGGAGTGATTGGGGAGGTTGGCTGGTTTTGAGGAGATTTTGGGGAGGTTGGCTTGGTAGGTGTTGTGAGAGAGTGGGAGTGCCGATGTTTGCTTTTGGCAAATGTGCCTATTCGTCACAAATCTTTCTAGTGTCGATTTTCCTTTAGTCAAAAGCTTTCTTTTTTTTCTCTCTTTCAACCGAATGTTCAAGCACTGCTTTGGCCAAAAGTTCTTTGCAACTTTTTACTTAGTGTGTGAGGTCAATATTGCTTCTTTTTCCACTTGCATCTTGTGTAAACCAAACCTCAAAGCACCTACACTTGCCAAACTACAACATTTTCTTCTCCACTTTTGCTTTCATCTTTTTCTCTTGAAACCTTGGTAACCGAATGTGCATCTCTCCTTTTTCTTTTCCAAGTGTTGAAGCCAAACTATTCCTCTCATACTCTTCCTCTCTCGACATCTTCTTGACCAAACACCATCCTCCAAAATCACCATCATCCATTTCTTCATCATTCAAACCAAAGCTTCAACAATCATACCCTTGCCGATTCTCGCTTTTGGTAGCCGAAAGTTCTCTTCTCTCCCACTTTCTTTCTTTTGTTCATTGTGTGTCAAACTTCACTCTCCAAACACTTTCTATTTCTTTTCCTCTCAAAACCGAGAGCACCTACCTCTTGTTCATTCTTTCTTCTTCAAACTCGGGCCGACTTCTTATTCTTGTCTAAAAATCAAACCGAATCCCTCCCTTGTGTTGCCGAATTTCCTTCTTTCAATTGTGTGTTATCCGCCGAATCTTTCTCCTCTCCTAGTGGTTGGTAGGCCGATTAATGGTTGGTGTTGGGGTAAGTTCTGGCCGAATGGCCATTTCTTTTTTGTTCTCTTGTTCTATGTCAATTCGGATTTGGTTAAGGCCGATTTCAAAGATCTATTAAAAGGAGTTAATCACTTGTTTTGGTAATCGCTTTATTTAGGGCCTTCGGATTTTGAAGCGTACCGATTGGAGAAGTCAAGTGGTAAGGAGGGTAAGAGGTTATTTTTGTTAGTCTTTTCTTTTAGAATTCTTTAAGCCAAAGGTGCAATGGATTAACTGCTCGCCTATTAGGTGAGGCCGATTGTTGGATGAACCATTGTTGGTTCCGAATTGGGTAGAAAACCAAAGCAAGTTTAAGTAAGGGTAATCGATATACCCTTTGGATTAAATGGTTTTGGCCGAATGAGTTAAGTGTTAATCCCTTATTGGCCGATTGTAGGATCTGGGTTGTCGAGGTGATCGAGGGGAGTAGACCGATTCTAGGGATTAACATCTTCGCTATTTCAGGTGTGTAAACCAACACACTATCTTAACTAAGTAATGTGATAACTTGTTTGTGTAAATGAAACAGTATGGTTGACTATTTCGATACCCATTGAGGTATGGATACGGATTCGGGTAAGTCTATTTCATTATGAAATATGTGATGATCTACGATATCATGATTATGGGTGTATATTCATTGAGATGCCATATTGAGCATGTGAGCATGATAACATGATTGCACGATTTTGCATCTAGTATGATATGTGATTGGGTGATATGAGAGGAGGGGAGTATGATATCCGTGTCTTTGGGACACCGTGTGTCTTTGGGACACCGAGGTTTGGCACCTCCAAAGGGTTTGGTACCACGATTTTGTGACTTTGGGTCACCAGAGGTTTGGCACCTCGCCTCGTCCCCAGCTGGCTTAGTACCACAAAGGTTGGCCCCACGCTTGATTATACGGATTGACGCCATGATTTGGTATCACACGATGGGTTGGCCCCATCATCGGATTTGTGACTACGGCCACCAAAGGATTTGGTATCACATTGTGTCTTTGGGACACCGAGGTTTGAGACCTCATTGCGACTCGCCCCTCGTGGTTTGACACCACCGTGGGTTGGCCCCACTTATGAGATACGGATCGTCGCTAGTGATTTGGTATCACACGATGGGTTGGCCCCATCATTGGATTATTTGTGACTTGGTCACCAATGGTTTGGTACCATAGTATGGATATCGTGACTTTAGGTCACTGGTGGTTTGGCACCACCAAAGGGTTTGGTACCACACGGGTAGAAAAGGTGATATGGTTGGTTAGGATCGGTGCATTACTTGCATTATTTTGTTATGATGTGTGTTGGCATGTTATACCGGAGAGGGATTTATACACCGAGTCTTGCACTCACTCTCTCCTTTGACTTTTCAGTGACACTTAGACGCGGACATGGAGCCGAGATGGACTGAGGTGCTCATGCCATGCTTAAATAAGGATTTGCTTGACTTTTATGAATTTGGTACTTAAGCATATTTATTACTATTTGGTTTTATTTGGGTTTGTAAATGGCCTTTTAAAATTATGTTTTGTTTATGTTTAAAGTAGATTTGTAATATGCCTTAACAAATTAATCGGGTTAAAATGTTCTAAAATTTGGAAAGATATCGATTTCAAAACTACAAAAGCGATATTTTAAGCTATACCATCGGTATCACACTATGATTTGAGTTAAAGTGAACTCAATTATTTTCTAACTTAAACACGATTTTCTACTAAGTCAAAATGTTTTTGTAACAATGATAAACAACTCAAACTTCTTAACGAGATAAACTTGTTTTACCTACCCATCGGAGTAAGTTTCAAAATTTTTGGGTTTTCAAATACATCATCAGATTTCAATTAAACCTACTCAAGTTTTTCTTCAAATACAAAATTTTAGCTAAGTGTTTTCCTCAAACTTTTAAACTCAATCCTAAACCTCTCAAAACCCTTTTTCCCAGAATATACCGTATTCTATCGTGGTGTATTGACCGGGTTTGGGGTGTTACATCACTTTTCAGGCATCCAAGGTCAATTATGCAGCTGAATTGAAGTGAATTAAATGGTGGAGTTATTTGGTTCAAGAATTCTAAGAGACTTAAGCTTTATTTCAGCTTTTAAGATGAATACTTGTGACCATTCAACTAGCCTTTTTCTAGCCTTAAAAATATGTGTGTAATCATCCTTTTGAAGGGACTTTTGACATTTTATTGAATGAAATTATATCATTTTGTGAGATTTTCGTCTCTCAAATTTCGTTTGAAGACTTGTTGGCTTATCTACAAAGCTAGTGGCGTCAACCTGTTCTTTCTTTTAATCCGTAACTTATCACTATCAATAGTGTGGTATTCGAACCTTTATATCGAGGTTCCTATCTTACTAGATAGTGGGTTGAGGTTTTATCTCATCTATCCAAAACCACTTAAGCCATATAAGTCCCAAGTCAGCATTTCTTAATGTTGGTTCTTTCTTGCCGCTTGAGAACTATTTCTTTCCATTCCATCCAAAAACTATCAATTTTCTTTTAATTCCTTTTAACTCCTTGTTAGCCGAACCTATCTTCAACACTTAACCAGTTTTAAACCTATCTTTCATTGATATTTCCCAAACTTAGCCAACTATAAACAACTTGCTAATTGGAATGGTACTTTCTCGTCGACGATCGAGTAACACAAATATGACTCAAAATCAATTATGAGGTCGAATCGTATCAAAATTGTTGTGCACATGTCCCATAAACTCTTCCTGAATTACAATGTCAACAAATTCTACAGCATGTCATTCTTCATCTAGGTTTGCACACTTTTAAGCATCGAACACATTAAATGTCAACTAATGACCATTAATTCTCATGATTAACTCACCTTTCTGTACATCAATCAGTGTTCTACCAGTTGCTAAGAAAGGTCGCCCAAGTATTATAGGTACCTCTATATCTGCTTCACATTCTAGAATAATAAAATCTACTGGAAAGATGAACTTGTCAACTCTTACTAGTACATCTTCAATTTTACCTTCTAAATGGACATATGATCTATCAACTAGTTGTAGTGTGACTGTTGTAGGTCTTGCAATTCCTATCCCAAGTTTCTTTAAAATAGACATAAGCATTAGATTGATATATGCATCTAAATCTCATAATGCTTTTCCTACATAATAGTTTCCAATCGAGCAGGGTAGAGTGAAACTTCCTAGATTTTTTAATTTTGGTGGCAGTCTATTCTTTAGCATTGCTGTGCACCCTTCAATAAGTGCAACAGTTTCAAACTTCCTTGACCTTCTCTTATTGGATAGGATATCTTTCATAAATTTCACATAGTTAGGCATTTTTTCTAATACTTCCACCAAAGGTATGTTGATGTGTAATGATCATTGGTCTGAAAGTCTTAAAATTTATATAATGAATAATCGAGCCCGAAACTAACTGTGACAATGATTAAGACAAGCGTACCTATCGAACAGTAGTATAGTTTAGTGGCAAGACCAGAATGTCAAACCCAAGGGAACCAAAAGTACTAATACTAACTTACTTTTTATTATTTAGCCTAAGAATTAAGGGAATTGTTATTTAATCTAAAATTAACTAAAATTAACTAACTACTAGGCTAAAGATGCTAAGACACAGAGAATGAATTGGGGAAAATACTTTTGGGAAAAACCAATTGGTTAAGACAATACCCTAGGAAGAATCCATCTACACTTCACTTGTTATTTAACTCTAAACCAGACAATTTATTCACTTGACTTGATCCGTAGGATTCCCTAATTTATATTAATACCTCTCTCGAGGCTACTAACGCCTAACCCTAGGTTGATTAATTGAAATCTCTTTCTAATTAAAACCCCTAGAATTGCATTAACTCGATCTATGGACTCCCATATTAGGTTTGACCCTAATCCGATAGATTTTTGTCATCCTATCTCTAGGGTTGCGATCAACTCCGCTTAATTATGCCAGATCTACTATTAAATGGGGAGTATTCCTCCACTACCTAAGCACATCAATACTTGAATCAATATCCTGAAATATCAAAACAAGAATTAAGAACACATAGTTAAGAATAAATCAACTATTTATCATATAGTTCAGAAAACAATAACAAGATCCGTCTTAGGCTTCATCTCCCTCGGGTATTTGAGGGGTTTAGTTCATAATCATAAAAGAATGCATCTCAAAAGAAAATATAAAAGAAAACATAAGAAAAACCTTAAAACCCCCTGAAGGAATTTGAAGGGAAGATCTTTCATCTTGAGTATGACTCCGGCTTCTTGAGACAAATCAACTAGCTTTCTTCTAGTAAATCCCACAATTAGGCCTCTCTGGCTTGGCTCCTCGGCCTACTTGAATTGCCCCTCTTTTAGGTCGCACTTATGGTGTTTATATAGGCTTTCAGAATGTCTTTCTTTGCCCCTAAGTATCCTAATTTGAATGGAATTAAAACAAGTCACGGTAGGGACACGCCCGTCTAAATCGAGTCTAGGCCGTGTTCGGGTCTGCTTAAGAGGCACGACAGTGTGTCTCGGGCCCAGGTCGTGTGCATTTAGTACTTTGGCCCATTTTCTCCATTTTTGGCTCGTTTCTTATTCTTTTCATCCTCTGCTGCTCTCCTAAGTATAAAACATGAAATTAAAGGATTAGGAGCACCAAATTCTACAATTTAGGGAATAAATCATCCAAAAGTATGCTAGACGCGAGTTTAAAATATGTATATATTACGGTTTATCAAATACCCCCACACTTAAGCATTTGCTTGTCCTCAAGCAAAATTCTTAACTCACAATTAAAATGAACTTTCTCAATTCATAATATTCATCAATAATGTTTCATCATAATTCATAGCTAATTTATACATTGGTAATGTAAGTAAAAAGGGTCCTAAAGATTCAAGCAATCAAAATCATAGTTTTTAATTAAAGTATAGGTGTTTTCCCTTACCTAAATAGTCACCTTTAATTCAAAATCGACAAGAGTTGACATCCTCACTAAAGATTCACTCAAATCACTCAAAGTGTTTAAGGTTCAAAATTAAGCACTCAATAGTCAATGAGTAAAGTTAATCCCATAAGCTTGCATGAAAATCAAATCTCCACCACTATAAAATGAAATGATACACAGATTAAAAGGTCTTTTAATGGTTGTAATGGGGCTATGGTTAAAGGTGTGGATAAAGGCTGAATTAAAGGGTTAGAATTGAGATTGAATTTGCAATTTACCTAACTAGAAAAATGAACTAGTCATGAATAATTATATCAATTGAAAACTTGTAATACTAATAATACGAGCTTCTTTTTAGAATGTGGAATTAATTGCTTAAGCTCAAACAACATAGAAATACTAATGAATAACTTTCCAACTTTTTTTTAAGAACAATATTTACGATAATAAGAAAGAATTTTAACAACTGAAATATAAAACAAAGTTAGGCAACTGCTCAAAATCAAATCTCGACAAAAAGGGAGTCAAGAAAATGGGGCAAACAAGTTAATAACGGTGTTTCGATTAATATTAGTGGGTGAGTCAATAAACGGTTTGTTAAGATCAAAAGGGGTTCACTAAGGGTTAATTGTGATGGTAGGCTTTTAGCGAGTAAGTGGGTTAAATCCTAGGTGCCTTTATCATCTCTGTATATCAATTCAAAGGTGTGGTCTCAACATGTATAATCGAAGCAAGTTCTAGAATAACAAATCAATATTGGCACACTCATAAACAATAAAGTGAGCAAGAAAAGAATATATGCTCTAAAAGGCTCAAAATCTCACAAAAATTATGGGTTTTTGATATCAACCTTGTAAATTTCAAACTTCAAGGTAATAATTAGATTCAGGTAGACAACCTAACAAAATTTTTTAAATTAGACTCATCATGATTGATTCTCTAGTCTTCTAAAGTTTAAATCATCACTGCACAATTATCAATGACTTATTCTAAAACATATCAATAAAAATCATGAATTAAAGGAAATTTCATTCTAATAGTAAAAATGAGGAAATTTACTTAAGAATAAGACATCATTCAGGGATTTGAGAATAATGCAAAAAGTTAGGAACTTTTTGAAATGAAATTCATCCCCCCACACTTAAGATTACATTTCCCTCAATGTACAAAGATAGATATTCACAATATAGTAAGAAATTCATAAGTTAGAGAGAAAAGTGAAACTTCCTGAATTGTTGGATGGAGTCAAAGAAAAGAAACCAGATAGGATTGGGGAGAGGTGAACGTGGGGGAGCACCTCGAATCGTTTGAAATTGAATCCTTGAAGGATCCAGCCTGATCTTATTGTATCCTAAGATAAATTTAAATAGAATGAAGAATAAGAAGAAAATAATAAAGAAAATAAAAATAAAAATAAGAATAAAAGTAAATAACGGAAAATGGGTATGCGTTCAAAAAGAAAGGGGAAAGGGGAAGAAGATTTAGGGGGAAAGTGAACAGAAGAAGGGGATTTTAAATAGAGATAAGGGATCTGGTGGTTGCCCACGCCCTTGTACCTACTGTGGTGGTTATACGGCCATGTGCAAGGCCGTGTGGGTATGAAAACCTATGCCTAAAAGTCTGGTTAGTTCTTAGTTAGATGCTAAAATTTGAAAATACAAAAATTAATGGGGTTAGTGTTCGGGTTGCCTCCCGAGAAGCTCTCGTTTAAAGTCTTAAGCTAGACTTACCTCTCATTCTCATGATCATGGTGGTTTGAGGAGTTGATAATATTTTCTCATGCTATCATTATATAGTTTGAGTCGAGTGGCATTTACCTTAAAAGTGTCGAATTTAGAATGAGTTACCTTGACCGTTCTATATGGAAAGACCTTAAGTATCATCAAAGGAGTCGCACCGTTTGTATTTTTCACTAAAATGGTTATTTGAGGGTCGGTTGTACCAAACAGTACCTGGTCTCCGACCTTGAAGTGTTTTGTTCCACCTTTAAACTCGTTTGGTGGTTCCCTCGGTTTTGCTTCGTGTGTTCTTAGTTTCTCTTTGAAATGTGTCTTCCACTCGCCTAGTTCATCAACCTGAAGCCTTCGTTCCTCATGAATTACTTCTTTATTAGTACGAGGTCTAGGATCCAGTTCAATTGTGTAGTTTCGTGGCATTTTCTGTGAGGAAGGTTGAACCATTTGGTTATCAATAGAATTTATGTTCTCACCTTTATCACTCGATGTCCTAGCCGAGTTAAGAGCTTGAAGAGTGATCAATTCATCACCTACACGGAGTATAAGTTCCCCTATACCAATATCAATTTTAGTTCTAGCTGTTGTTAAAAAGGGCCTTCCTAAGATTAAAGGGACCGTATTGTCCTCATTCATGTCTAAAACAACAAAGTATACTGGGAATATGAATTTGTCAATTTTTACTAGCACATTCACAATTATTCCCCTAGGAATTCTAATAGTTTTATCAGCTAATTGAATGCTCATCCTAGTTTGTTTGGGTTTTCCTAAACCTAGCTGTTTAAACTCCCTGGATCTTTTAATTTTCGTGATAGTTTATTTTGCAATATTACTGAGCACACTGCATTTAGTTAAAGTATAAAATATGAAATTAAAGGATTAGGAGCACAAAATTCCACAATTCAAGGAATAAATCATCCAAAAGTATGCTAAATACGGGTTTAAAATATTTATATATTACGATTTATCATGTAATTGCTTCAAGACCTCTAAAAATTTCTTGAATTGAGCTTCTTGCTTCAATTTTTGGAAATCCTGGGGAAAAAGGTGGCGGTGGTCTTCTTTCAATTTGTTGATGTTGCTTTGCCATGACATTTGTATTGGCTCTGCAAGATGAATTTACTTCTATATTCTTTTGTCTACTCCTATTTTTTTATTTGTTCCACTACTGAATTGAAAGTTATCCTTTCGGGAACTTTTAAACTTTCCTCCTTAATAAAGGCATCAGTTACAACTCTTGGCTGCTGAATTCCACTCCGGAATGTTATGGCCTTACATTGTTCCTTTCCTTGAGGTCGAGAACTTTCTGTGTCACTAGGCAATGCTCCTTGTTGTTTGGAACTTAATGTTGTGGTAATTTGTCCCACTTGATTCTCTAAAGCTTTTAAGGAAGCTTTCTGGCTCTGAATAATTGCATCATTCTTAGCCATATACTCTTTTAAAAGAGCTCCCATAGTTGATGTTGAAGATGACAAACTTTGTTGCACATTTTGTCGCGGCATTGGTTCACTGTATCTAGGTGGTACACCAGCCATATTCTGTCTATTAATAGTGTTGGCATTTCCCATTCCCTGATTACTCTAGCTGAAATTTGGATGTTGTTTCCACCATGGATTGTAGGTTTTGGAGTAGGCATTGTTGTTACTATGATTAAAATTCCCCATGTAATATGCAAAGGTTGGATTGGATGGACATTCATCAAAAACATGATCTTTTCCATGGTATACGCATGCTAGTTCTGTAACCTTTATCTCCTGCACTGTAGAGGGTCTTTTCAAAGTTTTAATCATATTTGTTAAATAAGAAACTTGAGCTATTAATGATGTGATCACATCAAGTTCCATTGTTTCAGCAACTCTTCTACTAGTACCAACTCTGGTAGTGGGGTGCTGATAATCATTATTTGTTATTCTTTCCAAAATTTCGTATGCTTCATTGTAGGATTTGTCAAGCAACATCCCATTAGCATATGCATCCACCACCATTTGCATATGAGCATTTAATCCATTGTAAAACATTTCCATTTGTGTCTACTGCTGAAAACCATGCATCGGGCATTTTCTAATTAATTCCTTGAAACGCTCCCATGCTTCATATCATGTCTAATCTTCAAATTTTCTGAACAATGTAATGTCATTCCTAAGCTTAGAATTCATGTTGGGAGGATTGTACCTAGGAAGAAATCTTTGATAGTTCATTCCAAGATGCCATTGTACTTGATGGTAACACATCCAACCATGATCTGGCACAATCTTGCAATGAATAAGGGAACAATTTTAATATAAGGGCACCTGTAGGAGCACCCTGCTGCCTGAATGAGTCACGGACTTAAACAAAAAGTCTCAAGTGCAATCTTGGATCTTTAGTAGGTAGACAACTAAAATGTCCTATCATTCGCAGCATCTAAAACATTACTGCTTTTAATTCAAAGTGTTGAGCTTAAATATGTGCCCTAACAATTCTTGGATTTAGATCATCCAAAATAGGAACTACATGTTCTCTGATGGGTTTGTCTCTATCATCTATAATTCGAGGATTCCTTTTATTTTGGAGTACTTCATCTTCTCTGATTGGATCATTTATAATCCTCTCTATTTCTCTTAACTCTTTTCTTCTTCGCCTTAATGTCTTTTCAATTTCAGGATCAAAACAATATTTTGTATCCTCTTGAATACTTCTTATCATGCACTAATACAAACTTGAAAATTCAAATAAAATACTAATTAACTACTCTTACAAAAATAACAAGAATAATAACAAATCAACTTTTCACCAATGTTGCCGATCCCTGACAACAATGCCAAAAACTTGTAGCGTGTAAATAACTAATGCTATTGTGCAAGTGTACACGTCATTCAAGTAATAAAGTGATAAGCAAGTATTGTCTCCACATGGATTAGAAATTGGTTAGAAGTTTAGTAGGTTATTATAATCCTATTAACTATGCTAAATAGCAAGAAATACTATCAGGTTGAATAGGATGTTTATATACTGAATTAATGAAATCAAATGCTAAAAACAAAAAAAAAATGATATGGCAAATAAAATGTAGTGGCAATGGTAGTTCTTTTGTTGAATGAATAGGGTTGGAATTATTCAGGTGAAATGCTCATATCAAAATAATGCCATGGAAAAATATTGTCTAATCAACTACTCAGAGAGTTACTACTATAGCCTACCTCTTTCGATAGCTAGATCTTAAGATAAAAATCTAAGTTAGTGCATTTCTACAAAACTCTTGATTAATAACTACAATGAATGTTCTTCTCTGCATAACTCGCAACATCTATGTTTAGAGTGCTACGAATATTTTGTCAAGTATTTGCTTGCGTCAAATGATTCAAGATCCAGTATATTTAAACCTTTTCAAAATTAAAAATACATAAAAGAACACAACACACACTCAACTATGTCTAGAGCTTGCATGCATGTCTTTAAAATAAGCATAAATTGAATGAAACAGTGACATAGACAATTTCAAATCATAAGCATTAAAGTTGATAAAACATTCACCCAAATAACTCCAATGCAGAAAAGATTTAGTTCATATATGGAAAAGTTATCACCAAAATAAAATCATTCATCAACATTCTCAAAATAAGTTTGAATCACAGAAATCAAGAAAACAAAGGCAAAAATGTAGGATTTCTCGCCACACTCCAGCTTCTCTCTGATCATTAGGTTGCTCATGAACCCAGGGTAGATGTCTCTTCCCTTTCTTCATACCTATACTCTACTCTCTTAGTTGCTACCTCTCTCTTTCTCTTGAATTCTCCAATGGAGTTCTACTCTGCGTAGAGAGAAACTTATATAACCAATTTTTCTATTATGCTAATTCTCCTCCTCCTTTCTTTTCTTCTTCTTTCTCCTTCTTTTATTGGGTAGATTTGTCCACCACAACGCACATTTTCCATTCCTCTTTTAGGTTGATTTTTCTGCTACATGTACAACTGGCTAAGAGTGACATGGATAGAGTGTTGAGTCATCTTCCCAAAATTTCCATGACAATTCTATTTGTAATCAATCTCACCATGTGCCATGGAAATGTTTCATTTCCTTTATTTTCCCTCTCCATCTTTTTCCTCTTCCTACACCTCTGTTCATACTAAACCATACCTTTCCTCCCCAAGTGATAAAAGTAACAACTAATGACCATTATATCGTAATCCAAGCTTGGTTCTACAATGTTGTAAAAATATCCTAAGAAAGAAAATGTATCCACTTAATTACAACCAATTAATTTCATTTACAAGCCTTAAATATAACTCTTTTCAAGAGTTATCGGAGGAATAGCGAACAAGTAGAGTGGCGTAATAAGAGAAGGGCAAACCCTATTGGTTTTATTGCTGCAATGGTTGAAGCTTCAAATTCTCCCAGTTCTCTGATGGAAAACTTTCCATTTGTTCCCCTTGCCAGCATTGATTACCATTGTTGAGGATACTTTCCATCCTACCCCATCCTGCCCCTCATGTCTTTCCTTCTATTCCTTTTATCGGAGAAGCTCCAGTTGGAAGTAATAAAGGTTTATTTCCATGGAATGAAGATTTGAGCTCGCAGAAGTACCCTTATAATCCCGATTATGTAGCCCTTGGATGGGAAGCTTTTGTACTAGAGGATATTAGGCTAAGCAAGGCACGATTACCCCCAGCATCTAGCCTGCCCTCATTTATGCGATTCTTGCTTTCTAAAGCTAATATGATTGGGTTGAGGTATGAAAAGGCTCGCCAGAATAAGCTTGGAGAGACTAAGACAGAGTTGGCTAGGGTTTATGAGCTGTATCTCAAGGTGAGGGAAGACAATGAAATCATTAATAAATAGAATAAAGATCTTATAGAATGCCTGGTTGTTACTGAGATCAAGATGAAGGGGATAGCTTGTGAGGTGGTCACTAAGAGGTAGAATAATGAGGTTACATAGGCTGAGGTAAGGAGGATCATTGAGGAGTATGGAGCCTATCTTGAGAAAATAATTAAGGAGTGTTAGGACTAGGTGGAGGCCACTATGCGGAAGCAGTCTCGGGCCTTGAAAAGTTCAAAGGGAAAACAACTGAGAATGTCTTGAGTTCTATTTCAAAGTTGAAAATGAACATACTTTTGCGTGCTCAAGTTGCTAGTGGTCCCTTCGACGCTCTTGATGGGGTGGATATGAGCGAGCTGGGTTTTGATGTGCTTTTTCCTTCTGGCAATGTGTAACACCCCTCACCCGTATTCATTGTCAGAATAGGGTTACAGAGCATTACCAAAATTATTACACAATTAAACATTCATTCCTCATACATTCATCATCACCAAATAATTATCAATCAAATTCACTCATATTATCCCTAATACGAGCCTACGAGGCCCAAAACATACATTCGGGGTGGTTCGAGACTAAACTGATAACTCAAGAAATTTTTACAAAACTTAGAAAAAATTTCAAACTATAGGGGACAGACGCCCGTGTGGCCCAATCTTGTGTCTCACACAGCCAAAGACACACCAGTGTCACAGGCCATGTGGACATTTGAAATGGGATCACATGGCCGTGTCTCAGCTTGTGTCTGACCCTATGTAACTCCCTGACTTGGATCACACGACCAGCATACACGCCCATGTGGATAGCCCATATGCCCTAAGAAATGGCTACACACGCCTGTGTGCCAGGCCATGTGCTAGACCGTGCCAAACTTATAGGGTATACTGACTTATGCTATAAGGCCATTCACATGTCTGTGTGTGAGGCCGTGTGGAGCATACTGACTTGATTTTTAATTCAACACCAGGGGATACACGATCATGTAACCTAACCATGTGTCATACACGGCTGAGACACACGCTCGTGTCTCTGCCTGTGTGGACAAAAATAGGCTATTTACCAAGCCATTTTGCCACCCAATTTGCATATACCTACACCAAACCAAATGGAACAATTCATGGCATAAAAATAGGAATTCAATTAACCTCAAGCAAGCATAATTCATACCGTTTCAATACCAACCAATACAAAACACATAAATAGCACAATATGCCATTTCATTTCATACCATAATTTATAATCTCAAATCATTAATATGAACACTTCCAATTTTGCATCTTTTATCCTAATCTCACAAACATACCAAATTCAATTCTCAACCATTTAGTACCCCTAATTACCAAATACTAACTAGCATAACATATCCATAATCAAGCACATAAAAAGAGCCATTTGCAAAAATATATACATAACCAAATCAACCAATTAAGCCAACTCTCATGGAAATATACAAAACCAAACACTTAACATTTACAAGCCATTTCAAATGACTAAATTCATTCCAAAACAATATATCAAAGTGACCCTAATCCTATACATGCCATAAATCCATAAATAGATTCAAAAGCACGAAAATGATAGTTGGATTGTGTGATGAAGTCTCCGACGATTCCCAAATCCAAGCTAGCTTTGATTTCACTATAAAACACGGAAAGATAAACAATGTAAGCTATAAAGCTTAGTAAGTTTGTATAGCTATAAACTTAACTTACCAAATATGCACAATTCAAGCAATTTAAACATATTATAACATATCCCATTTTAAACCATCAACCTACCACAATTTTCATTCATAAGGTTAGATATAAATTTCACAAGTTTCTTCGATTCAATATTTGTACGGATTATGTACATACCTACACCATCTCGTATCAATTACATACTCATTCACATCGTTGATTTACCCGTTGAACCATTCAAAATGCTATCGGATACTCGAGAATCCTGCACCCTAAGTGCCACATACATAGCCTAAGCTATCTAAAACTCCTATCACATATAATGCTCACTCTCGAGCTATCAACGGGTCTGCTCACACAAGCTGGCGGTCATGACAAAGCTACACGGTGCTGCTTACACATTCTGACGAGTATCCACAACACATACCGTGTAATATCCGAGATTTACGGCTTTTGCATTATTTCTTAATTGTATGAAGTAGCATGCCTATGTGTGTTTGAATGTGTTGTATGAATTCTTGAGAACTTCAAAGTGTAGGTAAATGCCTTAGAAAATATCAAATTTTAAGTATTTCAAGAGGAGCTAAGCTTGATAGGCCTTAAGAGGAATTGTAGGGGAAATTAGACATTAAAATGGGCTTGTTAAAGTGGCAAGGAGGTGCCACTTAGGGCCTTGGTAAGTGACGCCACAAGCAGTTCAAAGGGAGCCCAGGTTCGAGTGGCAAGGGAAGTAAATAGGAGTTTTATTTTGTTGCAAGGAGGAGAGGTAGTGGATGGCATGTAGACTCTAGAAGGATGAGGTATAGATGGGGTTGGAGAGTTTGAGGATTCGGCTAAGGTGGAGGGGATCAAGAGATAAGGGAGAGAGGGGAGGAAGTGGTCGAATATGGGACTCTAAGGGGGTGCATAATTCGATCATACAAGGGGAGCTAGGTGCCGAATTTACTTAGTGTAGTGGTAGGCATCTTTTGCGATTTTTCTCTCTTCCAAAAGCTCCATTCCCTTTCTCTTTTCTTTTGTGACTAGAAATTGAAACCTCTTAAACCTTATTTTCTCTTCTTCTTCATTCTCACGATTCAACCATCATCAAAAGCCGAAGGAGCTTTTCTCCTTTTATGAAGTTATAGCCGAACCTCTTCTGAGCCTCACCCTTATTTCTTATCTTTCATTCTTTTCTAGAACATTGAATTCTTAAGGGTTAATATCAAGCCGAATCTCCCTAGTGTTCATCAAGCCAAAACCTTTCTCTTTGGGATCTAGAAGCCGATTCTCTGAGGGTGCTTTAATAGTGGTAAGTCTTTTCTTTCCCTTAGCAATCGGTTTTGCCTCTTCTTCATTGGTGTGCAAAAATCAAGTGTTTAGGCATTGGTTTTAGGGATGGCGAATGTTCATAGTGCCATAATATGTGTTCCTTTTGCATGTAGCCAACGTTAAGGAGCATTAAAGGAGTCTCTTGGATTCGATTACTCAAGGTAAGGGCATAGTGTTCGGCCATAGGCCACTTTCATAAGTTTTTGTATTAAAGTCGACTCTAACATTTACTAAGTAGGGATTTCGACAACGTCAAGAGCAAGTGACAGTTTCGGGAACTATACAATCAAGGTAAGGAAGTCTTGATATTCGGCCAAGGCTAGATTAAGTACTAGATACTAGCCGATTCTGACATTGGTTTTTAGGAAGGAGTGCAATCGATTTCGGTAGACTTTCGAGATTCAGTGAAAGCGTTAGTACCAGGTGTGTAGCCCTACACTAATTTCCTAATAGATTTATGGTATTCATGTTACGTATGTGTTAACGAAAATGTGAAAATGTGGCTAAGGGTACACAGAGTATTCAGGTACGTAACCTTTAATTTTGTGTTAATAAATGTTATGAACATTTGGATTATGGCACATATGTGAATTTGATATGAATATGGAATAAGGTGTATGGCATGATATTCGCATGATTTGTATGAAACATGGGGCATATGGGTGATTATGAAAAGGGGAAGTGATCTGGTGGTTTTTACCACAATATCTGGTGACTCATGTCACAAAATCTGAATGTGGTGACTAATGTCACGAAATACTATCTGGTGACTTTGTCACAATTATCTGGTGGCTATGCCACAATTTATAAGGGCGATGTGCAGGTCGTCTGCAGCGACTTCCTTCGATGGTGTGTAGCGGATGAAGGGTCGATTTAGTAATCCCCACGGTGTGATGGCAGGTACGGGTGATGTGTAGAGGATGGTTATCTAGGTTTGGGTTCGGGATTGCATCATTGTTCTTATATGATTTGTATGCCTAAATCGTTGGGAGTTTGTGTTGGTTGTTACACATTGAGTCTGTTGACTCACCCCGCTAGGGATATCTTTTAGGTGACACTCAAGAGATGGACCGGTCACAGGAGCTTAATGGTGGCCATGTTCATTCGCATTTATTTTATTTTGAATTTTTTTATATTTAAGTATTTTAGATTTATTTTGGGTTATAAGTTGATGTAATAAGGCCATTATACTTAATTGTTTTATGCGTTTTAAATTTTCCTGATACGATACAAACAACATCAAATGTTTTGAAACTCAATTACCTACAGGTTTTTCAAGTTACAATAATAATGAAATTCTAAAATTTGGTATTCTTTACAACTTGTGGTTTTTTTTTTAAAAAAAAAACTTATCGATTTAGCACAAAATTAAACACAACTAGAATCAACTTTTCTATAAACCACCACGATTTTCAAAACGTTATTCGAAACTTAACAATGTTTTTACTCGAGATGCATGCCAGATCCGGTCAGGGCTTGTAGGCCGGGTTTGGGGTGTTTCAGTTTGGTATCAGAGCCCAGTTTAAAACTCAACCTTGAGGGCTTTTTGGGCCCAAAACGTTTTTGTATTTTGAAATTGAGTTTTACAAGAGAATGAGCAGGTTTTCTGGCATGGCACCTGAATCTCTGGCCCGAAGTCCACCAGGTAAGTACTCCTAACCCTTTTGTGATTTGTATGTGGGAAATTATAGGGACATAGATTAGAAGAATAGGAATTATTAAACCCTAGGATTATTTTACCCCAACACCGAAATACATAAAATTTAAAGTCTAACCAAACAAACCTGTGACTGAGTCACCGAGTTAAAGGTGTGGCAACCATTATACGCATGTCTAGGATTGGATTCATGGGGAGCTTGGTACTTAAAGGACTGACTTACCTCCTCTCCGCTCGAATCCTACCTGGTGCATAGTGACGGTTCACCCTAACCAAGAGGACTCAATCACAGGCTAAATTCAATAACTAAAACCCAAAAGGGACCACTCACCTTGTTTTGTGAAATTCTAAAGTTAAACCATGATTATAAATTCCAAAGTACCCTTGATTTAAAAATGACCAAAATACCCCTGATTTGTAAATTGACCAATTTATCCCTAACCTGTGTAAATTACCAAAATACCTTCCGTATTGAAAGTTACCGAAATACCCTCGAATTAAAAATTTCCAAAAATACCCTTGTTTTGAAAAGTCACCGAGAGCCATATTTTACAAAATTACCGAAATGCCCCTAGCTTGTAAAAATTACAAAAATACCCCCAGATTATAAAATTACCAAACTACCCTTGAATTTTCTTACCAAGTATTTCAATTTTGTAAAATGACTGAAATCTCTACTTTTATGTAAATTTTCAAATACCCTAATTTGAAAAAAATTACCAAAATACCCCTATAGGATAAAATTACGAAAATACCCTTGGGTAGTGGAAAACAACAACAATGACAACTACAACACTTCTCTGTGATGAACGTAAGTTCATGAGTGTGACGATTGAATGAATGAATTTGAGACTATGTGTGTGTATGAACTCGAAAGAACTACTTCTTAGACTTATTGGACATAAGACTGTTCGCGATAAATCAGTGGAACGAAAACTAATTCATAAAATTCTTTAATCAGATAAACGCGATTCAGTAGCATAAATTCTAGGGGACGTGGTTGTAATGTGCGTGGCCATGGTAGAGGCCGAATGATCGTGTCGGAGCCCGTTAGGTCTGGTCAAGGGTTCGAAAATGAAATGCCACCACCACAGTCACCGATGTAGAATATCGAGGATCGACGGGATGATGCGATATCACGCAGCGATCTGCGAGTTCTAGAAAGGGTGGCTGGAGCGGTGGAGCGTGGGAGCTCGAAATTCACACCGAGCGACTCGAGCTAATGGAGCCGAGTTTTTCGTGGTATATCGGTGTGGCGCCCAATACGGCTGAGTATTGGTTGGAAGCGACAGAACGAATTATGGATGATTTGGACCTGACTGCCGAGGAGAAACTGAAAGGGGTAGTGTCGCTACTCCGCGATAAGTCATAGCAATGGTGGCTCACAGTTCACGATGGTGCTGCCGTAGATGATCTAGCTTGGGAATACATTAAGGTGGCATATCAGAAGAAGTACATTGGAACTAGTTATGTTGATGCACAGAGGAAGGCATTTTTGAGGCTGGTCTAGGGAAATAAGTCTGTAGCGGAGTACGAGGCAGAATTCTTAAGGTTGAGCTGTTATGCTCACGGTATAGTGGCTACGGAGCATGAGCGATGTGTCCGATTTGAGGACAGACTGAGGGATGACCTGAGGTTGTTGATAGCTTCATAGCAGGAGCGAGAATTTGCCGTGTTGGTAGAGAAGAAAAAGGTTGCTGAAGGAGTTAAGGAGTCTGTGAGACAGAACACGGACAGGAATAAGCAAAAGAGAGGTTTTGGATCATCGGGGTCATCTAGGAATGTGCAAAAGGGGCCTAGAGTTGATGGGCCGCGAGGGTAGCAGGTTGCTACAATAGGGCAGTATCACACTTGTGCTCAGTGTGGGAAGATGCATCTAGGAGAGTGTTGGAAGAAGACAGGAGGATGTTTCAAGTGTGGATCCAAGGATCATATGATTAGGGATTGTCCCATGAAAACAAAAGGGAGCCGACCAGTAAGTCAGGGTCCTAACCAGGCTGGAAGAGGAGGACAGCAGCCACCGCAAGGTCGTGGTTCGGCTGGCAGAAGTAATGGTTCTGGTAGAGGACGGGGAACACCGGGTAGAGGTATTGGTAATACAGAGGCAAGACAGTCGGGTCTGGTGTATGCAGTTCACCGGAGGGACGATGGAGATGCACCGGACGTCATAACTGGTACGTTCCTTATAGCTGACAAGCCTTACTTTGCTTTAATTGATGTTGGCTCTACCCACTCTTATGCTACATGTAGAGTAGTTGAAACACTAGGCATAGCCTCTGAACTATCTAATAAGGAGATAACTGTAGTAAGCCCATTAGGTCAAACTATAGTGGTGAATAAGATATTTCGGAGTGTACCTCTAGAGATTATGGGAGTGGTATTTCCTGCCGACTTGATGGAACTACCCTTCAGAGAATTTGATCTCATTCTTGGCATGGACTGGCTAGTGGAACATCGGGCTGTATTGGATTACGCAGCTAAGTGAATGGAGTTAAGAAAGTTGGGGGATAAGGCGATAATTATGATAGGAGAAAGATAAAACTACTTGTCTAACGTAGTCTCTGCTTTAAAGGCTGTTAAGATGGTTTGGAAAGGGTGCAAGGCATTTTTGACCTTCGTTAGTACGTTGGATACGAAGGAATGGGGAGTTAGTAGAGTTAGAACAGTAAGAGAATTCGTGGATGTTTTTCCGGAGGAGTTACCTAGAATACCCCCGGATAGGGAAGTAGAGTTCGGAATTGACTTGCTGCTGGGTACAGCTCCTATGTCAATTGCCCCGTACAGAATGGCACCAAAGGAGTTGGTTGAGCTCAAGGCACAAATCCAAGAGTTGCTTGATCGTGGGTTTACCCGACCCAGAGTGTTTTCATGGGGAGCACCGATCTTGTTTGTGAAGAAGAAGGACGGAACTATGCGTATGTTTATAGATTATCGTCAGTTGAATAAGCTGACCATCAAGAACAAGTACCCATTTCCAAGGATAGATGACTTGCTCAATCAGCTTAAGGGGGCCGTGGTATTCTCAAAGATAGATCTAAGGTCTGATATCATCAGCTTAAAGTGAAGGAGGTCGATATCCATAAGACAGCTTTCCAGACAAGATATGGGCATTATGAGTTCTTGGTAATGCTGTTTGGATTGACAAACGCCCCAGCCGCGTTCATGGACATGATGAACCGGGTTTTCCAACCCTATCTAGACCGGTTCATTGTTGTGTTCATAGACAATATCTTAGTGTATTCTAAGTTAGAGGAAGAACATGATGAGCACCTCCAAGTCGTGTTGCAAGTGTTAAGGGAGGAAAAGCTATATTCCAAGTTCAGCAAGTGCAAATTTTGGCTGAAGGAAGTTACGTTTTTAGGGCATGTGGTGTCTGCTGAAGGGATAAGGGTGGATCCTCGGAAGATTGAGGCAGTATTGGATTGGAAACCTCCTAAGTCTGTGGCAGAAGTTCGTAGCTTCTTGGGATTGGCAGGCTATTATAAAAGATTCATGGAAGGGTTCTCATCAATAGCCGCACCTTTGATAAAGTTGTAGAGAAAAGAGGTACCTTTCGTATGGTCAGATAAGCAATAGGAGAGCTTTGAGAAGCTTAAGAGGGTTTTGACTGAAGCTCCAGTTTTGATTCAGCCTGAGGCAGGGAAGGATTTTATGGTGTACTGTGATGCTTCCCATACAGGGTTGGGAGGTGTCCTTATGTAGGATGGGAAAGTGGTCGCTTATGCGTCTCGACAATTAAGGCCACATGAGGTTAACTACCCGACGCATGATTTGGAATTGGCAGCAGTGGTCTTTGCTCTTAAGGTATGGAGGCACTATCTATATGGAGAAAAGTCAGTGATTTACACAGACCACAAGAGCCTTAAGTATCTGCTGACTCAGAAAGAGTTGAACCTGAGACAGCGAAGGTGGGTAGAATTATTGAAAGACTATGATTGTTCCATAGAGTATCACCCAGGCAAGGCGAATGTGGTGACAGATGCCCTAAGTCAAAAATTAGTGACGGAGTTAAGGGCAATGTTCACACATTTGAGCCTCTATGATGATGGAAGTTTGTTGGCAGAGTTGCAAGTTAAGCCAACATCGCTGAATGAAGTGAAAGAGGGACAGGTTGGCGGATGATGATTTGATTGCTAAGCTACGGCAAAGTCAGAGTGGGAGTTGGAGGATTATGGTATTAATGGCGATGGAGTATTGTGTTTCAAGGGTAAGGTCTGTATGCCAAAGAACGAGGAGTTAAGGCAGAGAATTCTTCGGGAATTGCATAGTAGCCCTTATGCTATGCATCCTGGAGGTAGTAAGTTATACAAAGACCTAAGGGAATAGTTTTGGTGGCCTGGTCTTAAGTGGGAAGTTATCGAATTTGTAGGGAAGTGCTTAACGTGTCAGCAAGACCAAGTTCCGTCAGAATTGCTTCAGCCTATACAGATTCCGTAATGGAAGTGGGAGAGAATTACCATGGACTTCGTTAGTGGGCTTCCCCTTACGTCTACTAAGAAGGACTCGGTATGAGTGATAGTGGATCAGTTGACAAAGTCCGCGTATTTCATCCCCATGCGGGTTGACTATTCTCTACAGAAATTGGCAAAGTTATATGTGGCAAAAATTGTGAGGTTGCATGGAGTGCAGGTGTCAATTATCTCGGATAGGGATTTGAGGTTTACGTCTCGATTTTGGAAGGCGCTACATCGAGCTTTAGGTACCAGATTGGACTTCAGTACGACATTTCATTCGCAGTCGGATGGTCAATCTGAACGAGTGATCCAAGTGTTAGAGGATATGTTGAGGGGCTGTGTGATAGACTTCAGAGGGAGTTGGGAAGAGCTCTTACCTTTAGCGGAATTTGCATATAACAACAGCTATCAGGCAAGTATTTGGATGGCACCGTACGAAGCACTATATGGACGGAAGTGTCACACTCCTACACGTTGGACAGAATTGGGAGAACGCCAGATTTTGGGTCCGAAAATTATGGCAGAATTCGAGGAGAAGGTTAAGATAATTCGGGCACGGTTGAAGGAGGCATCTGACAGGCAAAAGTCGTACGCAGATCTTAAACAAAAGGAGATTGAGTTTACTGTGGGAGATTATGTGTTTCTTAAAGTTTTGCCGTGGAAGAAGGTGATGAGATTTGGTCGCAAAGGGAAGTTAAGTCCCAGGTTTATAGGACCTTATCGGGTATTGAAGCGAATTAGACCGGTGGCATACCAGTTAAAGTTGCCTCCGGAGTTGCAGTAGATGCACGATGTATTCCATGTTTTGATGCTACGCTGATACCGATCAGATCCATCTCATATAGTGCCAGTTGAGGAGGTGGAGCTGAGACCAGATTTGTCGTACGAGGAGGAGCCGATTCAAATTTTGGAACGGGATGTGAAGGTACTATAGAGGAAATCCGTTCCTTTGGTCAAAGTGCTATGGCGTAATCATGGATCGGAAGAAGCTTTGTGGGAGCCGGAAGAAGCAATGCGACAGCAATACCCTCACCTATTCTAGCCAGGTAATTTTGAGGTCGAAAATATTTTAAGGGGGCAGAACTGCAATATCTGGGATTTAGGGCTTGTGCATTATTGCTTAATTGTATGAAGTAGCATGCCTATGTGTGTTTGAATGTGTTGTATGAATTCTTGAGAACTTCAAAGTGCAGGTAAATGCCTTAGAAAATATCAGATTTTAAGTATTTCAAGGGGAGCTAAGCTTGATAGGCCTTAAGACGAATTGTAGGGGAAATTAGACATCAAAATGGGCTTGTTATAGTGGCAAGGAGGAGCCACTTAGGGCCTTGGTAAGTGACGCCACAAGCAGTTCAAAGGGAGCCTAGGTTCGAGTGGCAAGGGAAGCAAATGGGAGTTTTATTTTGTTGCAAGGAGGAGAGGCAGTGGACGGCATGTGAACTCTAGAAGGAGGAGGTATAGATGGGGTTGGAGAGTTTGAGGATTTGGCTAAGGTGGAGGGGATCAAGGGATAAGGGAGAGAGGGGAGGAAGTGGCCGAATATGGGACTCTAAGGGGGGTGCATAATTCGGTCATACAAGGGAAGCTAGGTGCTAAATTTACTTAGTGTAATGGTAGGCATCTTTTACGATTTTTCTCTCTTCCAAAAGCTCCATTCCCTTTCTCTTTTCTTTTGTGACTAGAAACCAAACCTCTTAAACCTTATTTTCTCTTCTTCTTCATCTTCTCACGATTCAACCATCATCAAAAGTCAAGGAGCTTTTCTCCTTTTATGAAGTTATAGCCAAACCTCTTCTGAGCCTCACCCTTATTTCTTCCCTTTCATTCTTTTCTAGAACGTTGAATTCTCAAGGGTTAATATCAAGCCGAATCTCCCTAGTGTTCATCAAGTCGAAACCTTTCTCTTTGGGATCTAGAAGCCGATTCTCTGTGGGTGCTTTAATAGTGGTAAGTCTTTTCTTTCCCTTAGCAATCAGTTTTGCCTCTTCTTCGTTGGTTAGCCAAAATCAAGTGTTTAGGCCTTGGTTTTAGGGATGGCCGAATGTTCATAGTGCCATAATATGTGTTCCTTTTGCATGTAGACAACATTAAGGAGCATTAAAGGAGTCTCTTGGATTCGATTACTTAAGGTAAGGGCATAGTGCTCGGTCATAGGCCACTTTTATAAGTTTTTGTATTAAAGCCGACTCTAACATTTACTAAGTAGGGATTTCGACAACGTCAGGAGCAAGTGACAGTTTCGGGATCTATACAATCAAGGTAAGGAAGTCTTGATATTCGCCAAGGCTAGATTAAGTATTAGATACTCGCCGATTCTGACATTGGTTTTAAGGAAGGAGTGCAATCGGTTTCGATAGACTTTCGGGATTCAGTGAAAGCGTTAGTACCAGGTGTGTAGCCCTACACTAATTTCCTAATAGATTTATGGTATTCATGTCACGTATGTGTTAACGAAAATATGAAAATGTGGCTAAGGGTACACAGAGTATTCAGGTACGTAACCTTTAATTTTGTGTTAATAAATGTTATGAACATTTGGATTATGGCACATATGTGAATTTGATATGAATATGGAATAAGGTGTATGGCATGATATTCGCATGATTTGTATGACACATGGGAAATATGGGTGATTTTGAAAAGGGGAAGTGATCTGGTGGTTTTTACCACAATATCTGGTGACTCATGTCACAAAATCTGAATGTGGTGACTAATGTCACGAAATACTATCTGGTGACTTTGTCACAATTATCTGGTGGCTATGCCAAAATTTATAAGGGCGATGTGCAAGTCATCTGCAGCGACTGCCTTCGATGGTGTGTAGCGGATGAAGGGTCGATTTAGTAATCCCCACGGTGTGATGGCAGGTACGGGTGATGTGTAGAGGATGGTTATCTAGGTTTGGGTTCGGGATTGCATCATTGTTCTTATATGATTTGTATGCCTAAATCGTTGGGAGTTTGTGTTGGTTGTTACACATTGAGTTTGTTGACTCACCCCGTTGTGGGATATCTTTTCAGGTGACACTCAGTAGATGGACCGGGTCGGCAGGAGCTTAATGGTGGCCATGTTCAGCTCCGCATTTATTTTATTTTGAATTTTTTTATATTTAAGTATTTTGGATTTATTTTGGGTTATAAGTTGATGTAATAAGGCCATTATACTTAATTGTTTTATGCGTTTTAAATTTTCCCGATACGATACAAACAACATCAAATGTTTTGAAACTCAATTACCTACAGGTTTTTCAAGTTACAATAATAATGAAATTCTAAATTTTGGTATTTTTTACAACCTGTGGTTTTTTTTTAAAAAAAAAACTTATCGATTTAGCACAAAATTAAACACAACTCGAATCAACTTTTCTATAAACCACCACGATTTTCAAAATGTTATTCGAAACTTAACTATATTTTTACTCGAGAAGCATGCCAGATTCGATCAGGGCTTGTGGGTCGGGTTTGGGGTGTTTCATGCCTCATAACTCAACCACCGGCAGGATGTACGGACCAGCACCCAAATCACATAACCCCTAATGACATGTCATTCGTATCCTAATCTATTCCTAAGGTTCAACCGGAATTTTACACTTGCCGAATTATAGTCGAATATGTCCGTAGTGTCGTATTCACAATTTATGCAATATAAAAGCATTTAAAGCACAAATATAATAATGTTTAACACATATGAACTTACCTCGAATGTAAAAATGACGAAACGAGTTGATTAATCTGATACTTTATTCTTTCATTGATCTAAATCCGTATTTCACTTTTCTTGATCCAAATATGATCAAAATTAACTTATTTAATTATCACTCTATTCAATTTAGTCCAAAATGCACATTTAAGCAACTTTATATTTTTGCACCTAATATTTCACATTTTTACAATTTAGTCATTATCTCATAAAAATACAATTTCATGCAATTCAACCTATACCCATACTAGCCGAACTTTAATTAAGTCCTAGCAGCCTATATTTTTCATTTATTTCACAATTTAACCACAAAATTTCAACATTTCTCAATTAAATCCCTAATTTACAATTTTACCAAAAATCCCTTTTCAAATGTTGTTTATCTAAGAACAAGCAAGCATTTTCTATCATCAAACATCAAAATACACCAACATTCATCAATGGAAAAACCCTAAACCTTTAACAATTTTGTAAAATAGTCCCTGGGCTAGCTAGACTAAGCTGCAACGATCTTAAAAACATAGAAATCATTAAAAATGGGAAAAAAATGAACTTACAATTAAACCATGAAGTGGCCAAATTCTTTAAGCTATTTTAACGGCTTTCTTCACCCTAATTTTTGGTTAGAAAGGTGAGAATGAAATAAATGGCCTTTTTGTTTTATTCATTTACCATTTAATTATATAATTACTTAATTAACCTTATAAAACCATTTAAAAGATATCTATCTTTGTCCATTATCATTAACAATGGGCTAATTACTACATTAGGGCCTCCACCATTTACTTTCATAGCCATTTAATACTTTTAGCTAATAGAACATAAGTTTTACACTTTACGCGATTTAGTCTTTTTATCAAATTAAACACTCAAACGATAAAATTTCTTAACAAAAATTTCACACGATCATTTTATCATATTGTAGACCTCAAAATAATAAAATAAATATTTTGACCTCAGATTTGTGGTCCCAAAACCACTATTCCAATTTGGCTAAAACCAAGCTGTTATAACTCTCCCTCTTAGGAATTTTCGTCCTCGAAAATCTTACTAGAAAAGAGGTTAGGGTACTATTTTCTCATAGCTTCCCCGGGTTCCCACGTGGCTTCTTCAACCCTGTGATATTGCCATAAAACTTTTTGTAACACCCCTTACCCATAATCAACACTGGAACCGAGTACTAGGCATTATCGGACTTAACTTACTCAATATACAACATCGAGCCACAAACTTTATTTTCAACTTAAAACTTTGCATTCAAAATCATAACGTCCCTTTTATAGGTCTTTGAGACCCTAACTTACTTACGGAGTGGTTTGGGACTGAACTAGAAACTTTCAAACTCTAAGAAAATTTTTAAACAAAACAGGGCTACACGCCCGTGTGGAGAGGAGCATGCCCGTGTGGGTAGGCCACGTGGTCACACATGCCCATGTCCCAAGTCCATGTGGTCTCACACACCCATGTTCCTAGTCCATATGGATTTTATTTTCATTTTGAACCTACAGGGGTTTTCACATGGCTAGACACACGCCCGTGTCTCTCACACGGCCATGACACGCCCGTGTCTTCAACCGTGGGTGAAAACGTTGACATTCTGTTTATGAGCCATCATCCAATTTAGGTTACATGGCCAAGGCACACGTTCATGTCCTTAGAGCATGTGGCAAATTAAATTCCCAAATTTAGGTGCAGACTTCACACGGCTGGGCATATGCCCATGCTCTATGGCCGTGTCTTTCACACGGTTGAGACACACGGCCGTGTCTCAGTCCATGTGTTTACTACTCGGTATTTTGACTTGCCAACCTAGCATGTGGGGGGACACACACCCGTACCAACCTATTAAGCCATCCGCTACACTCCCCCGTACCAACCTTGTACACCGTGGGGACTACTAAGTCGACCCCGCTACACTCCATATCGCGGTCTTAGGTCATCGCATTCGTGGTCTTAGGTCACCACATTCAGATTTCTGTGGTCTTAGGTCACCACATTCAGATTACTGTGGTCTTAGGTTACCACATTCAGATATCACGGTCTTAGGTCACCGTGTTTGTGGTCTTAGGTCACCACATTCACTTCCCCAAAAATAAACCCATATGCCCCATATAATAGTAATATGCATAAATATGCCAGAGTTCACATTCTTATTCTTATTCTCATGTTACAATTAACATATTTCATAATCCTAGTAGGAATAGGAAATGTACCTGAGTACTTTGTACCATAACATGGTACCTTAGCCACTTTCATATTCTTAATATCACATATATTAATTAAACGTAGCCATAAAACATATTATGATATAGTGTGGGGTACACACCTGATTCGCTTAACAATTTCACTTGAAATCATGAAATTCGATCTACTGCCTTAGATCTTTAACTCCCTACATTCGGCCCGTATTAAAGGTTTAATGAAAAACTCATTCGGTCATAAAACCAAATCCTAGTAGGATTTGTGCACTAAACTTACCTTGTTGCCGATTGAATTAAAAATCAAATCCCGGAAACTTGTATTCTTCCCCTTTGAAATCGGCTACTCACTAGATCCCTTGAATCAATTAGTTTTCGATTAAAACAAATAGATCTAAGTACATAAGATAGGGCCTTGGTCTAATATGTAAGTACACTTACCTTGAAATTCTCAAATCCCGAAACTTTGCTTATGCTCCTTCCTTGTATTCGGCCAACTCTAGATCCTTTAACATATTAGTTTTCAGCTTTTAAGATAATAAAAGATAGATCCAAACACTAAAATAAGCCTTGGCGAATGTACATTTATGTACTTACCTTGTTTTTAAATCCCAAAACTCACCGAATAGCTAGAGAACATGCGGCCTATGGTGTACCTTCGGGAAAAGAACTTCACCTTCCTTGTAGTCAACACTAGCAAATCCCAAATGATCTTTCCAAATTTTGGCAAACAAGATATTAATGGGACTAATCCTAGATTTCGACAAATCTTAAAAAAAAGAATGAAAATCGAATGATGATTGGCCCTTACCCTTAGTATAAAAGTCGACACACCCCTTGCTTAAACCCTTAGCAATAATCGACTATGGCCTTGATGTGTATCACAACTTCGACTCTTGAGGCTTAATGGAGAATTGGTTAGAGCTATTGGTATATTTGGCTTTTGATTGTGTTTGTATAGAAGAAGAAAAGAAAAGAGAAGAAGAGAACATTGGCAGAGAGAATTCGGCAAAGGAAGGAAAGAAAAGAATGGAGAAATTTGCTAGAGAATTTCGACAGAGGCTTTCTTGAAGAGAAAAGAATGAATGAAGAATGGCCTTATTTTCCTTCTATTGTCAAAATTCCTAGGCTAAATTCCCCTACTTGGCCACCACTCTTCCTATGTGATAATTATCACTTTATCAAAAGAATTAATCCAACAATTATCTCCTATTTAGCTGAAATTCTAAAGGAAATAAAACTCCTCTTTTAAGAGCCCTCATGCCGTCCACCTCTCTGCTCTTTGTAGCAAAGTAAAACTTCTTTTATTTGCTTCCTAAATGACTCGATCCCTGGCCCAAATACACTTGCATGTGGCGCCATTTCCAGAGGCCCTTAGTGTCATCTTCAGGCCACTTTTTCGAGCCTGTTTGTGTGTCAAATTTCACATACTTTTTCTCTTAAGGTTACCTTGCCTTAATTTCCTCTTTTAAACTTTAAAACTCGACATTTCTAAGTCATTTATAAGTTTCCAAAAATTTTCGTTTGGCTCTTTGAACTTGACATTTCCTTACATTTCCTAGTTTCCAGAAATGTTCACTTTCCTCTTTTGAATCATTTCTAAATCATTTTCCTAGTTTCCATAAATGTTCACTTTCCTTTTTTAATTTAGCATTTCCATACATTTTCGTGTTTCCAAAATGTTCAAAATTTATTCTTAACACATAAAACATGTCACTTCGTACAATTAAACCGAAAATGCATAGGCCCTTTTTAGGATGTTATAGTTCTACCCCACTTAAAATAATTTCGTCCTCGAAATTACTTAAATAATCGTACATCCTAACTCACCACACTACACTACTGCTGCGCAATCTGATCTTAAAACTAACACATCTCCTATGCACAATTCCAAAGTTCACATCCAAGGTTTCATACCATTCACTAGCAATACAAGAACAAACTAGCTCCATAATAAACAGGGCAATAAAGGAATTCTGGAAATAAGAAACTTACCCGTTGTCATTTCTGGCACATCACTCTCCTCGCGACGGCCAACTGCATAAACCAACCTTGGTTACCTTGCATCAAAACCTTCAGCACCTCCGCTTGGTGCTCCACGACCACGGCCAGAACCATTTCCTCCATGGTTCGGACCACGACCTCGTTAAAGTTACTGTCCTCCTCTACCAGCCTGACTAACATTCTGAGCTGTTGGTCGACTTTTATCTGTTTTCTTAGGAAATCCTTGATCACATGGTCCTTGGACCCACACCTAAAACATCCTCCGATTTTCTTTCAGCACTCTCCTAAGTGTTTCTTTCCACACACATCACAAGGGCGATACTGCCCTCCAGAACCAACTTGCTGACCTTGCGGCCCATCAACTCTAGGCCTCTTCTGCACATTTCCTGATGATCCTGACGACTCATAATCCCTCTTGGGTCTATTCCTATCAGAGTTTTGCTTAACCGAGTTCTTGATTCCCTCGGCTACCTTATCCTTTTCTACTAACGCGAAAAACTCCCGCTCCTGATGTGGAGCTATCAATAACCTGAGGTCATCCCTTAAACCGTCTTCAAAATGGACACATCGCTCATGTTTCGTTGCCACTACTCCTCGAGCATATCGGCTTAACCTCAGAAATTCAACTTCATACGCTGCTGCCGACTTATTCCCTTGAACCAGCCCCAGAAAAGCTTTCCTCTATTCATCAATATATCGTGTGCCGACATACTTTTTCTGATATGCCTCCTTAGCATACTCCCAGGTCAGATCCTCAGCAGCGGCACCATCCCTCACTGTTAACCACCATTGATACGTTTCATCACGTAGTAGTGCCACCATTCCTTTCAACTTCTCCTCCGGGGTCAGATCGAGCTCATCCATAATGTGTTCGGTTGCTTCCAACCAATATTCGGCCGTACTGGGTGCTACACCTGATACGCCACGAAACACTTCACTCGTTGGCTCGAGTCGCCGGTCTGATTTTTGAGCTTCTGTATTTCCACCCGCGCCAGCCACCATTTCCAAAACTTGCAGCATAGCCTGCGACACAGCATCATCCCCCGTCTGAGCTTGCTGCTCAACACCGACAGTTGGGGGTGGTGGTGGTGGTGGTAATTCATTGTCAGACCCTTGACCCGATCTAACGGGTTCTGATATAGTTATTCTTCCTCTACCGCGTCCTTGACGACCGCGTCCTCTAGAACTCATAACTAATGATGCGCTTTAATCAGATTTAAGAAATTTTATAAATTAGCTTTTATTCCACTGATTAACCGCGAAGAAGTTTTATGAAAAGAATTTTAGGAGTGGTTCTTTCGTATTCATACATGCACACAGTCTTTACATTCATACATCTATCAATCAATTATGAACTTTCGTTCATTCGAGAAATGTTGTAGTTTCCATTATTGTTGTTTTTTCCACTACCCGTGGGTATTTATGTAATTTGTCCTCTGAGGTATTTTCGTAATTTTTCAAATAAGGTTCCTTGGTGATTTAGTCAAAAGTATTTTGGAAATTTTAAAATCCGGGCTTTTGATAAATTTGGAAATTTCGAGGTATTTTAATTTTGAATTTCGAGGTATTTTAGTAATAAACCAGGTAAATTTGTAAAGTTTAATAGTTCAGGTTTTTTCAAAATTTGCAAAACTTTGAGGGTTCTTTTTGAGAAATTTATTTTCCAATACGATAAAGTTGCAAAATTTTGGAAATCGTGGTCATTTTGGGAAATTTTGGTAAGTTAGGGGCAATTTTGTAATTTTCCAAAATTAAGGTATTTTGATAATTTGCAAATAAGGGTTTTTGGACTTGTTAGGAAATAATGAAAATGTTGATTAGAACTGTGGGTATTTTAGACATTTTATAAACCAATGGCATTTCGTAATTTTACCACTAGGGGTATTTTTGTAATTTTATAAATAAAAATTTTTGAACATTGTGTAGAAAAAATAATTTTCACAAATTAAAGAAAATGATTTTAAGAGTTTTAAAATTAGGGTTCTAAAAAAAACATGGCTAGTTCCTTTTGGGTTTTAGTTATTGGGTTTAGCTTTATGGACCGAGTCTTCTTGGTCGGGGTGAACCAAAGCTACGCACTGTAGGATTCGAGTGGAGAGGAGGTGAGTCACATGGACTGCTTAAGTACCAAGCTCCCACTGAAACCATTCCTAGGCATGCGCACTGGGATTGCCACACCCACTAAGTCCTCTGGGTTTGGGTGAACCGAAGCTACGCACCAGGTAGGATTCCTACGAAGAGGAGGTGAGTCACTAGGACTGCTTAAATACCAGGCTCTTTCGGATCCAATCCTAGACATGCGTACCATGGTTGCCACACCCTACCTCGATTGACTTAGCCATAGGTTTGTTTAGTGCATTAAGTCTTATGTATTTGTGTTTGAGTAGACTAATCCTAGGGTTCAAGATCCTATCATGCTATTCTCGTTCCATTCCTTTTCTACCCTTCTATAATTCACATAATCACACAGATAGTTAGGGGTACTTACCGGTGGATCATGGTCGGAGACTTAGGTGCCATGCCGTAAAATCTTGCTTATTTCATAAGATACTTTATAAAGCTTATTTGGGCTCGATTTGAAAACATTTTGGGCCTTAGCCCACAGGTCGAGAGTTTAAAAGCTGGCTCGATACCAAAGCAGGTTTATTTCGTTATTAAAAATCCTTTTGATTTAGGTGACAAAACGTTTGGGCTTTGAATTAAATTAATTTTACTTAATCTTTTAATAAATATAAAGATTGTACGCTCAATAAATAAAAGTAAAGTAAACGCTACTACTACCTTATTACATCAAATAATTTCCCAAAATTAAAACCAAAATAAACTTTAAATTACATAAAATAAAATAAAAGTCCAAGTCAGAATTTCATCTTGTGCATGGCCATCCCTAAGCCTCGCGAACCGGTCCATCACCGATCGTCACTCAAACATGTTCCCTAGCGGGTGAGTCAAGCAGACTCAATGTGTACACTGACACAAAATCATAATCGAATCGGGCATAACAATTATTACACATTCATATCATAGCATACAAATTATGATGCATTCCCAAAACCCATACCTATTAAGCCATCCGCTACACTCCCCGCACCAACTTTGTACAGTGGGGACTACTAAGTCGACCCTCTTCTGCTACACTCCATATCGCGGTCTTAGGTCATCGTATTCGTGGTCTTAGGTCACCACTTTCAGATTTCTGTGGTCTTAGGTCACCACATTCAGATTACTGTGGTCTTAGGTCACCACATTCAGATATCACGGCCTTAGGTCACCGTGTTTGTGGTCTTAGGTCACCACATTCACTTCCCCAAAAATAAACCCATATGCCCCATATAATAGTAATATGTATAAATATGCGGGGTTCACATTCTTATTCTTATTCTCATGTTACAATTAACATATTTCATAATCCTAGTAGGAGTAGGAAAGCGTGCACAGTACTTTGTACCATAACATGGTACCTTAGCCACTTTCATATTCTTAATATCACATATATTAATTAAACGTAGCCATAAAACATATTATGATATAGTGTGGGGTACACACCTGATTCGCTTAACAATTTCACTTGAAATCCCAAAATTTGATCTACTGCCTTAGATCTTTAACTCCCTACATTCGGCCCATATTAAATGTTTAATGAAAAACTCATTCGGTCATAAAACCAAATCCTAGTAGGATTTGTGCACTAAACTTACCTTGTTGCCGATTGAATTAAAAATCAAATCCCGGAAACTTGTATTCTTCCCCTTTGAAATTGGCTACTCACTAGATCCCTTGAATCGATTAGTTTTGGTTAAAACAAATAGATCTAAGTACTTAAGATAGGGCCTTGGCAGAATATGTAAGTACACTTACCTTGAAATTCTCAAATCCGAAACTTTGCTTATGCTCCTTCCTTGTATTCTACCAACTCTAGATCCTTTAACATATTAGTTTTCAGCTTTTAGGATAATAAAAGATAGATCCAAACACTAAAATAAGCCTTGGCGAATGTACATATATGTACTTACCTTGTTTTTTAAATCCCGAAACTCACCGAATAGCTAGGGAACATTCGGCCTATGGTGTACCTTCGGGAAAAGAACTTCACCTTCCTTGTAGTCAACACTAGAAAATCCCGAATGATGTTTCCAAATTTTGGCAAACAATATATTAATAGGATTAATCCTAGATTTTGGCAAATCTTAAAAAAAAGAATGAAAACCGAATGATGATTGGCCCTTACCCTTAGTACAAAAGTCGACACACCCCTTGCTTGTACCCTTAGCAATAATCGGCTATGGCCTTGATGTGTATCACAACTTTGGCTCTTAAGGCTTAAGGAGGAATCGGCTAGAGCTATTGGTATATTCGGCTTTTGATTGTGTTTGTAATAGAAGAAGAAAAGAAAAGAGAAGAAGAGAACAATGGCAGAGAGAATTCGGCAGAGGAAGGAAAGAAAAGAATGGAGAAATTTGCTAGAGAATTTCGGCAGAGGCTTTCTTGAAGAGAAAAGAATGAATGAATAATGGCCCTATTTTCCTTCTATTGCCGAAATTCTTAGGCTAAAGTCCCCTACTTGGCCACCACTCTTCCTATGTGATAATTATCACTTTATCAAAAGAATTAATCCAACAATTATCTCCTATTTAGCCGAAATTCTAAAGGAAATAAAACTCCTCTTTTAAGAGCCCTCATGCCGTCCACCTCTCTACTCTTTGTAGCAAAATAAAACTTCTTTTATTTGCTTCCTAAGTGACTCGATCCCTGGCCCAAATACACTTGCATGTGGCGCCATTTCCAGAGGCCCTAAGTGGCATCTTCAGGCCACTTTTCCAAGCCTGTTTGTGTGTCAAATTTCACATACTTTTTCTCTTAAGGCCACATTGCCTTAATTTCCTCTTTTAAACTTTAAAACTCGACATTTCTAAGTCATTTCTAAGTTTCCAAAAATTTTTGTTTGGCTCTTTAAACTTGACATTTCCTTACATTTCCTAGTTTCCAGAAATGTTCACTTTCCTCTTTTTAATTTAGCATTTCCATACATTTTTTAGGTTTCCAAAAATGTTCAAAATTTATTCTTAACACATAAAACATGTCACATTGTACAATTAAACCGAAAATGCATAGGCCCTTTTCAGGATGTTACAAACCAACACACCATGTGGGGATAAAATCAACCCACCCAACCAGTACACAAAGCTTAGCATCGGTTGTGGCAATAAGTCAATAGAATAGCTCGGCATCGTGAACAGAATAGCTAAAAGCCATAAATATCGCGACAACGCTGCCAGTTAACAGAACGATTAAGAGTCATAAATAAAATGGTTATCAACCATAATTAGGATGCCACAGAGCCATCATCTAAATTTGGCACATAGCCATCAGAGACTGTAATATAATCGACACACAGCCACAGATAATTATGATCGACACAAAGTCATCAATATATATATGTTAGGTACATAGCCATGGGTAAATACAATTTGCACAAAGCCATAATCAAGATGGCACAGAGCCATACTTAGGTTGGCAAAGAGCCATAATCAGATT
Source organism: Gossypium rotundifolium (assembly GCA_025506655.1). NCBI lineage: Eukaryota > Viridiplantae > Streptophyta > Magnoliopsida > Malvales > Malvaceae > Gossypium > Gossypium rotundifolium. The sequence goes on along the minus strand of CP106732.1, from coordinate 63,463,049 downwards.
ACGAGGCTTTAAGCTGTCCATTGGTCCACAGTCGTCACGCGACCTCAGCAGATCAATACTGGTTCCACAGTCATCATGCGACTCAAGCGACCCTATCAGATCAATACTGGATCCATAGTTGTCATGCGACCCGTGTGACCCTATCAGATCAATACTGGATCCACAGTCGTCAAGCGACCCGTGCGGCCCTATCAGAACTTTCTCCGTATCAATGGCCCAACCCCATACAATATGTCATGTATGTCATGCCCAATCATTACACGTGTATGCTAAATGGCCACGCATACTAACAATCATTTAAACATGTAATAAAAGCATATCAGTCATACAACCACAGTCAAATTAGTCAACTCATAGCCTAAGTCAGTCATTTACCCCAAAGGGCAAAATAGTCATCTTACCCTACAAAGGTATTTTGGTGCTCCTACCCTATAGGGGTAATTTAGTAATTCTACTCTACAAGGGTATTTTAGTAATTTTGCAAAATTGAAGGTATTTCAGTAATTTTATAAATTGAGGGTATTTTAGTAATTTCACAAACTGGGGTATTTGGTAATTTTACAACCTGGGGCATTTTGGTAATTTTGCAAATTAGGGTATTTTGGTAATTTTGTAAATCGAGGTAGTTCGATAATTTTTTAAACTGGGTGTATTTCAATAATTTTGCAAATCAAGGGTAGTTCGGTAATTTTTTAAATTGGGGGTATTTCAGTAATTTTACAAACCAAGGGTATTTTAGTAATTTTGCAAATCAAGGTATTTTGTAATTTCATAAACTAGGGTATTTTGGTAATTTTGTAAATCGGGGGTATTTCAGTAATTTTATAAATTAAGGGCATTTCAGTAAATTTGTAGACCAAGGTATTCTAAACAGAGATAACAATGCGAATGGGCCTAGGACCCATTCTCGGCCCAAATGGGACCATACGCTCGTGTGGCCCATTTAGCCCAAATCTAGCCATAGATATGAGATTCACATAGTCCAGCATAATATTTACTATACAATCATATAACTTACCAGATTGGGCCTATGGGCCCATTGGCCCATTGGCCCCATATGGCCTCTTTAGGCCCATCGTGGCCAAAATAGCCTAAACCCACACGAACACTCATCATGGCCTCAACTATCGCGTCAAAGCTCCCACAATGTGCTTGCACGCTCGTGGCTACCATCGCCATGTGCTGGCATTTCGACATTTGCCGCTCTACATCTAGAGTAGTGTGAAATACACATCTGATAGTAATCTGGAGTTAATCCGCGCTCTTAACACTCCTATGCCCAAACGCCAACCAAGGTATGCTTACTCTCCTCATAGATCGCTCTATTTAAAGCCAGATTCTCGCCTACTCTCACGCTAGCTTCCCGATATGGGATCCCTCCATCAGTCTTACAAAATCGTCCCAAATTAGAAAAATAGTCACCTTTCGCATAAAAGGTTTGAACTCAGACTCCCCTGTAACTTAATCCACGCTGCTAGCCACCTTACCAACAAGCTCCTTGTGTAACAAAACAAACACAACTAAATATAAGCCTATGGCCAAAGTCTAAGTTCATTTAAATGGAAATTAAAATGAATTGCAAACGCCAAAACTTGAACCTAGGATCCCTTGCAACCTTAATGACGCCTTGCCACTAGACCACTCACTTCCTTGTGTCATTTTTCCCCACATTTTATTCTTAAAGCGTTCATACTTACTCCCAGGGTTTTATTCACCTAAAACCAAAATTTTTCCTAAAGCCCAGGTTTGAACCTGGGACATCATGGAAGCCCCCTAACCTTCCAAAATCACTCACCTAATAGGTCCAACTTGCATTAGTGCCGTTCTCTTATTCTCAAAAATTTTAAACGCTCCCATGGCCAAGGCTCAATAGGCCCAATTCTACTAGGCCCAAAAATTCAGGGTGTTACAATTCTACCTCCCTTAAAGAAATTTCGTCCCCAAAATTTTCAATTAACAGAGTAGTCGTGTAACAACTACCCACTACGATACCATTGCACGCTCTGATCCAAACGACTTTAACACATAACCAAAACATCCACCTATCATAGTAAATAGGTTACAATTTCTATATCTAGAACATCACATCCAACATTTCCAAACACACACAGAATAAATACAAAAAAATTGTCCAATATCTAAAGAAACCACCGTATTTCTAACTCATTGTAATTAAATTTCTAAACAGGCAAAACTATTCAGAAAACTTACGGATTCGACACCGGAGACTCGGTGTACCACACTTTCAAAAAAACGGTTAATACAACATTTCAGAACTTCAAATATTTTCAAGCTCTTTTGAAACAACACTTTTAAAATTTAATTTTAAAAACTCAATCCACAACCGAGCTTTACAACCCGAGCTCTGATACCATTAAATGTAAAACCCCAAACCCGGCCTAAGAGTTAGGCCCGAATCTGGCGTGTCACATGAAAGTGTTTTTCAAAACCATATTTCTTGTTGTTAAAACTTGTTTCAGAGTTAAATCCTCTTTGTTAAAAAATCAAAACACTTAAGCAATTGTTATCCACTTGAAAACATAATTACTTTTAAAACCTTATCTGTTTTGGAAGCATATTGGAAATAAACAATTTACGAAAATGTGATGTTTAAAAATTGAGTTGCAGAAGCATTTTGAAAACATTGCGGAAACGTAGTGTTTTCAAGATAGTTATCGTTTTAGAAATCGTATTTCACTTTTAGCAGTTAGAAACCAACATAAATAAATATCAGAAATAATAAGTTAAAAATAGAGAGGCCTTATATCAACCCAAATAAAAATATTTAAAAGTAAATAATCAAAACAACAAGCATAAGTAGTGTGTGGTCTTCTCCAAGTCCCTCGCAGCTCCGAATCCTCTAAGGCCCGGGATTACCTGCACAGTTAAAAATGGGGTGAGTTTATGAAAACTCAGTGTGTAATCCCCATACTAGAGTAATAGTTAGTATCTGAAATGAAACTAAAAAGTGCAGGCCAAAGCCCTTTATGATAATAATGCAGTCCAGTTCAAAGCATACGTGGGCCAAAACTCACTATAATATCATTTAGGTCACAGCCCATAACAGAATCAATCGGGCCTAGCCCAAACCAATAACAGAACAAGTGGCCTAAGCTCAGTATAGTGATAGATCTCATAAACAGATATGCAACAATATGAGGATGCATCCCACCTAGATCCAACCAACACACCACCCGTACCAACCAACACACTATGTGGGGATAAAATCGACCCACCCAGCCAACACAACAAGCTTTGCACCGGTTGCGGCACTAAGTCAACAGAACAGCTCGGCGCCGTGAACAGAACGACTAAAAGCCATAAATATTGCAGCAACGCTACCAATTAATAGAACGGCTAAGAGCCATAAACAAAATGGTTATAAACCATAATCAGGATGGCACAGAGCCATCATCTAAATTTGGCACATAGCCATTAGCAACGGTAATATAATCGGCACACAGCCATAGATAATTATGATCGACACAGAGTCATCACTATATATATGTTAGGCACATAGCCACGTGTAAATACGATTGGCACAAAACCATAGTCAAGATGGCACAGAGCCATACTTAGGTTGGAATAGAGCCATAATCAGATTACGCGGCTTTAAGCCGTCCGTTAGTCCACATTCTTCATGCGGCTTGTACGACCCTATCAGATCAATACTGGATCTACAGTAGTCATGCAACTGTGCAACCCTATCAGATCAATAGTGGATCCACAATCGTCATGCGACCCGTGCGACCCTATCAGATCAATACTGGATCCACAATCGTCAGGTGACCCGTGCGACCCTATCAGAACATCCTCCGTATCATATTCCCAACCCCATGCAATATGTCTTGTATGTCATGCTCAATCATTACACCTGTATGCAAAATAGCCACGCTCAATAACAATCATTTAAACATGTAATAAAAGCATATCAGTCATATAACCACAGTCAAATTAGTCAACTCATAGCCTAAGTCAGTCATTTACCCCTAAAGGCAAAATAGTCATCTTACCCTATAAAGGCATTTCAGTGCTCCTACCCTACAGGGGTAATCCAGGAATTCTACTCTATAGGGGTATTTTAGTAATTTTGCAAATCGAGGGTATTTTAGTAATTTTGTAAATCGATAGTATTTTAATAATTCTACAAATTGAGGGTATTTTAGTAATTTTACAAACCAGGGCATTTCGGTAATTTCACAAACTGGGGTATTTCAGTAATTTCACAAATTAAGAGTATTTCAATAATTTTGTAAACCAAGGTATTATAGTAATTTTGTAAATTAGGGGTATTTCGGTAATTTTGCAAATCAAGGGTATTTTGGTAATTTTACAAATCAGGGTATTCGGTAATTTTATAAACTTGGGATATTTTGATAATTTCGCAAATTAGGGGGTATTTTGGTAATTTTGCAAACAGGGGGTATTTCAATAATTTTGCAAACCAATGGTATTTCAGTAATTTTGTAAACCAAGGTATTCTAAACAGAGATAACGATGCGAATGGGCCTAGGGCCCATTCTTGGCCCAAATGGGCTCACATGCTCGTGTGGCCAATTTAGCCCAAATTTAGCCATAGATATGAGATTCACATAGTCCAATCCAATATTTATTACACAATCATATAATTTATCAGATTGGGCCCATGGGCCCATTGGCCTCACATAGCTCCTTTCGACCCATCGTGGCCCAAGCAACCGAAACCCACAAGAACACTCATCATGGCCTCAACTATCGCATTGGAGCTCCCACACATGCGCTTGCACGCTCGTGTGGCTACCATCGTCGTGTGATCCAGCAATTTGGCATTGGCCACTCTAGAGCTAAAGTAGTGCGAATTACACACCTGATAGGAATCTGGAGTTAATCCGCACTCCGAACACTCCTATGCCCAAATGCCAATCAAGGTATTCTTACTCTCCTCACAGATCGCTTTATTTAAAGTCAGCTTCTCGTCTACTCTCACGCTAGCTTCCCGATGTGGGATCCCTCCATTAGTCTTCCAAAATCATCCTAAATTAGCAAAATAGTTAGCTTCCGTATGCAAAGGGTTTCGAACATAGACTCTTCTGTGACTTAGCCCACACCGCTAGCCACCTTACCAACTAGCTCCTTGTGTAACAAAACAAGCACAACTAAATATAAGCCTATGGGCCAAAATCTAAGTTCATTTAAAAGGAAATCAAAATGTATTGCAAACGCCAAGACTTGAACCCAGGCTCCCTTGCAACCTTAATGACGCCTTGCCACTAGACCACTCACTTCCTTGTGTCATTTTTTCCCCACATTTTATACTTAAAGCCTTCATACTTACTACCAGGGTTTTATTCACCTAAAACAAAATTTTTTTCTAAAGCCCAGGTTTGAACCCAGGACTTCATGGAAGCTCCCTAACCTTCCAAAATCACTCACCTAATAGGTCCAATTTGCATTAGTGCCGTTCTCTTGTTCTCAAAAATTTTAAACGCTCCCTCGACCAAGGCCCAATAGGCCCAATTCTCTAGGCCCAAAAATCGGGGCGTTACAGGGTAAGCATAAAGCTTAGTAAATTTGCATGAAATAAATAGCAACATAAAGGTTCATGATAACATACATTCATCACATTAGACACCTTTTTCTTGTGGAACAACACTTTCACACATTATGCGATTTAGTCCTTTTTCGCAATTAAGAATGAAATCGCTAAAATTAATGCACCAAAATTTTCATGCATACATATAATCATGCCGTAACTCATAAAATAACATTAAAAATAATTTTCTCTGACCTTAGATTAGTAGTTTTGAAACCACTGTTCAGACTAGCCCCTAAATTGGGTTGTTACAATTCTCCCCCTTAGGGATTTTCGTCCCCAAAAATCTTACTGGTAAAAAGGTTGGGATATTGGTTTCTCATAGCCTCCTCGGGCTCCCATGTAGCCTCTTCTGCCCCATGTCTTTTCCATAGTACTTTCACAAGGGCTATACTTTTATTTCGCAAGTGTTTCACTTTTCGTGCCAAAATCCTAACTAGTTCTTTGCCACAAGTCATGTCCGATTGAATTTCTACCTTTGTTGGTACAATCACATGCGGAGGGTCTGATCAGTAGCGATGTAACATAGACACATGGAAGACATTATGAATCTTTTCCAACTCAGATGGCAAAGAGAAACAATAAGCTATCAGCCCTATCCTCTCCGTAATCTTATACGGCCTGATAAAGCACAGACTCAATTTGCCTTTCTGGCCAAATCTGAGGACTTTCTTCCATGGTGACACTTTCAAAAATACCTTATCACCAACTTGAAACTCAATCTTTTTCTGTTTCAAATCCACATAGGATTTTTGTCTATCTAAGGCATCCTTTCATCACTCACGTATCACTTTTACCTTCTCTTTAGTTTCTCTGACCAAATTGACCCCGTGAATCTAATTCTCTTTGAGTTCAGTCCAATATAAAGGCGTTCGACACTTATGCCCATACAATGCCTCGTAAGGCGCCATTTTCAAGCTTGATTGAAAACTGTTGTTGTAGGCAAATTCTACTAATGGTAAGTACTTTTCCCAACTGCCTTGAAACTCCAAAACACAACACCGGAGCAATCTGGATTACTCCTTCCGACTGACTGTCGGTCTGCAGATGGAAAGCTTTACTAAAGCTCAACTTTGTGCCTAAGGCTTCTTGTAACTTTTTCCAAAATCGTGATGTAAATCTCAGATCTTTATCCGATATGATCGACAAAGGCAGTTCGTGCAATCTCATAATATCAGAAATATACAATTTGGTCAACTTATCAAGTGAACAATCAACCCGTACAAGAATGAAATAGGCTGACTTCGTAAGTTTATCAACCACGACACATACTGCATCCTTCTTTTTTGATGTCAACGGTAAACCCGTCACAAAATCCATAGCAATCAGATCCCATTTCCACTCGAGAACCATAATAGGTTGAAGTTAACCTAAAGGTACTTGGTGTTTAGCCTTCACTTGTTGACAAATTAGGCATCTTGATACAAACTCAGAAATATCTTTCTTCATGCTTGGCCACCAATACCATTTCTTCAAGTTATTATACATTTTTTTGGTACCTTGATGTACAGATAAACATCCGCTATGTGTTTCATGTAAGATTCTCCAAATAAGTTCATCATCTCTGGTACAAAGACCTTATCACGGAACATCAAACATCCATCAGGACTAATTTGAAAGTTCGACTCAACATTCGACTCACATTGAACTCTTCTAGCTTGCAAATCATTATCGCCTTTCTGGGCTTCATAAATCTATTGGAGAAACATCAATCTAGCCATCAACTTAGCTAGGATACAACCATCGTCTGACAAAGTCATCCGTGTATTCATGGCTATTAATGCAAACAAGGATTTTCTGTTCAAAACATCGGCAACCACGTTTGCCTTTTCCGAATGGTAGTCAATCACTAACTCGTAATCCTTTATCAACTCTAACCATCTCCATTGCCTTAGGTTCAACTCCTTTTGAGTCATCAATTACTTTAGGCTTTTATGATCCGTGAATATCTGATATTTTTCACCATACAAATGGTGTCTCCATATTTAGTTCAAATACAACAGTGACTAACTCCAAATCGTGGGTCGAGTAATTCTTCTCGTGCGGTTTTAATTGTCTAGAGGCATGCTATCACCTTTCCCTCTTGCATGAGTAAACAACCCAATCCATTTAAGGATGCATCACTATAGACCACAAATTCCTTTCCTGGTTCGGGTTGTACTAGAACTGAAGCCTCGGTCAACAATGCCTTCAATTTCTCAAAACTCTGTTGGCACCTTTTTGTCCACTCAAACATTACATCTTTTTGTAGTAGCCTCGTCATTGGAGTAGCTATCATAGAAAATCCCTTGACAAATCGTCTATAGTAGATAGCTAGGCCCAGAAAACTCCTAACCTCGATTACGTTCCTTAGCGGTTTCCATTCAACAATCGCTGAAATCTTACTTGGGTCAACTCGAATGCCGTCACCCGAAACAATGTGCCCAAAAAATTTGACTTCCTTAAGCCAAATTCACTTTTACTAAAATTGGCATATAACTATTTATCTCTCAAAGTTTGCAAAACCATTCTCAAGTGTTCAACATGCTTGTCCTCATTACGATAGTAAATTAATATATCATCAATGAAGACTACAAAAATCTATCAAAGTATGGCCAAAAGAAGCGGTTCATTAAGTCCACAACCACGGCTGGGGCATTTGTTAAACCAAAAGGAATGACTAAAAATTCATAGTGCCCATACCTTGTTCGAAATATAGTTTTCAGCAAGTCTGCGTTTTTGACTCTCAACTGGTAATATCCAAACCTCAAGTCTATCTTGGAAAACATAGTGACTCCCTTCAGTTGGTCAAAAAAATCATCGATCATTGGTAGCGGGTACTTGTTATTCACGGTTACCTTATCAAGCTTTCGATAATCTATACATAATCTCATGGAACCATCTTTTTTTTTCAAAAATAATATGGGAGCACCCTACGGAGAATAACTCGGTCTTACAAAGCCTTTGTCTGTCAACTCTTGTAGCTGTGCTTTCAGTTCTTTTAGCTCGATTGGAGCCATTCTGTATGGAGTAATTGATATAGGCACAGTACTAGGGGCCAACTCAATGCCAAATTCAATCTCCCTAACCAGAGGCAACCCTGGCAATTCTTCTGGGAAAACATCTGGACACTCACATACTATAGGCACTGATTCAATTTTTATTTCAGTCTCTTTAGCATTCATCACAAAGGGAAGGTAAGCTTCGTACCCTTTTCTCAGGTATTTTGAGTCAACATGGAAGATATCACTATAGGCAATCTGTCTTGCTCATCTAATTCAACATGAAGAATATCCCCATTTTCATGTTTTAACTCAATAAATTTCCTTCCACAATTCACTATCACATCATGAGCAGTTAACTAATCCATCCCGAGAATGACATTGAATTCATCAAATAGCAGTAACATAAGGTTAGCCAGAAGGTAATGACCTCTAATCATCAAAGGGCAACCTTTGCATACTTTATCAACTAACACACATTTGCCTAGGGGATTTGACAATCTTAACACAAAATTGGTAGACTCTACAGGCATGTTCATGCTAGATACTAATTTTGCAAATATACGAGTAGGTAGATCTCGGGTCAATTAAAGCTATAACATGAGTATCATAGAGAGAAAATGTACCGTGATCACGTCAGGGGAGGACGCCTCTTCGTGAGCGCGAATGGCATATGTTCTCACGGTTCTCAACCATCAGATCTTGCAGTTTTCTCTCTAGATGTATTCTTACTACTCATTTCATTTCCCGGGTTTTTTTATGGCCTTCCTCTAGTAGTACTTCCCGATATTGCACTCTGAGGTTTCTCTTTCTCACCCACCTTGGGGCAATCTTTGATAAAATGGTCTGGGGATCCACACTTAAAATAGCCTCTCTCATTTGTTCGGTACTTCCTGGGATGACGTCTGCGACACTATGGACATTCTGGTCTACTTGGTTGAGCAGTGCCAACAAAAGCAATCAAAGTGGTCTGAGCTTTAGATCTCGAGTAATGTTTACCCTTACTTCTATTTGAAAACCCAACTGAGGTGGCTGATCGAGTCGTGAAATCTCTTCCTGGAGTCACGGGACTCAATTTCAGCCTTTCTTTTCTCTTTGACCAGTTCCTCGACCTTACAGGCCTTATCAACTAGCACAACAAATTCTTTTAGAACTAGAACACCGAAAAATAAATGGACATCCTCATTTAAGCCGTCCTCGAACCTTTTACACATAATGGCTTCTGGAGATATGCACTCTCGAGCATATTTACTAAGTCTTACGAACTCACGCTCATACTTGGTCACCATCATTCGACCTTGCTTTAGCTCAAAGAATTCCTTTCTTTTCTGGTCGATGAACCTTTGACTAATACACTTATTCGGAACTCTTCTTGGAAGAATTCCCAATTAATTTTCTCCCTTGGTACAATTGACACAAGGGTATTCCACTACTAGTAAGCGAAATCTCTCAAGAGAGACACAACACACTTCATGCACTCTTTAGGTGTGCAGGATAACTCATCAAATGCCCTAATGGTATTTTCAAGCCAAAATTCTGCTCTTTATGGGTCATCATCTTTGTTAGCTGAAAATTCCTCCGCTTCTTGCTTCGGATCCTATCAACCGGAGGTTTTTCTCTTCTTACTACCTCTACCACTTGGGGAGCTACGAGGTAGGCTGAGGAATAGGTGGGGGTGGAGGAGGTTGAGCATTAGGATTTGCTCGAACAAATTAAGTGTACCAGTTGCTTATCATATGAAAAAGGCTTCTCGAGCCTCTTCTCCCTGACCCAAAGTCTCGGGTCTACTTTCTACTGGCATGGTCCCTTGCGCGGGAGTCGGTGCAGTACTTGCAGCATCATCGGCCATAGCTCGGTCGGGATCCATTTACTATATAAAAACACAATTTAAATTGTCAAGAGTCGTCACACTATCATTATGTAAATACTCATACGTATAACATGTATAGATAGACTCATACTTACGCTACGTTAGTTCAAGAATCGACTAAACTTGGCTCTGATACTACTAAATGTAACACCCCTTACCGTATTCAACATCGAAATCGGGTACGAGGCATTTTGAACTTATCTTACTCAACATACAACATCGGGCCACAAAATTTCTTTTCAACTTAAAACTTTGCATTCAAAATCATAACGTCCCTCTTATAGGTCTTCAAGACCCTAACTTACTTACGGAGTGGTTCAGGATTAAACTGGAAACTTTCGAACAGTACGAAATTTTTTGCACAAAATAGGGCCACACGCCCGTGTGGAGAGAAAATGCCCGTGTGGGTAGGCCGTGTGGTCACACACGCCTATGTCTCTAGTCCGTGTGGATTTTATTTTCATTTTGAACCTACAGGGGTTTTAACATGGTGGACACACGCCCATGTCCCTCACATGGCCATGACACGCCCATGTCTTCACCTCTGTGTAAAAACCTTGATATTTTGTTTATGACGTCATCATCCTATTTAGGTCACACGGCCAAGCCACATGCTCGTGTTCTTAGACCGTGTGGCGAATTAAATTCCCCAATTCAGGTGCAGACTTCACACGGCATGGGCACATGCCCATGCTTTATGGCTGTGTCTTTCACATGGCTGAGACACATGACCGTGTCTCAACCCGTGTGTTTACTACTGGGTATTCTGACTTGCCAACCTAGCATATAGGGGGACACACGGCCTATCAACACGCCCATGGGGCTGACCGTGTGTCACACATAGCTTAGACACATACCCGTGTGCCTACCCGTGTGGACAATTATAAGCTATCTACCAAGCCAATTGCCACCCTACAAAGCAACCACACTTATATCATTTCAATGCAACATACATCATGACCATAAGGCACTTCTAATACCCAAAATCAAGACATCCACATATAGGTTTACACTACATTCATCATGTGCATACTTTACTCATTATTCATCCCATCACACAAGCATACACTTCATGAACTTCATCATCATTGAATATATAAACTTGTCAAGTATTGGCCAATTTCCAATGACCATTTACAAAATGAATTTAATGACATTAATAGCCACACATTGGCTAACAAATATGACATAACACAAAATAACCAAGTTCCTATAAATGCCATACTCAAAATAAATCTAACTTTGCTATACCAAAGAGAAGTTGATAGCGTGATTTCGAACTCCAACGTCCTACGATCCCCAAGTTAGCTTGGCGATACTACAAGAAAAAGGGAAATAGGGGTGAGCATAAAGCTTAGTAAATTTGCATGAAATAAATAGCAACATAAAGGTTCATGATAACATCTATTCATCACATTGGATAATACATAAGTTCTCAATCTCGTCAGCATAACTTACTCATGCTTACTCTTACCAAATCACATATCACATTTTGCATTTATCACTCGTAAGTTACTCATGGGTACCTGTATCACTTCATCACATAACTTTAGTACTTTTTCTCTCTTGAACATAGAATCAGCTCATTGGCATCTTAAACGTAAACTTAGCTCTTTACCCGTTGAACTAATTGGAATATCAAAGGATACTCAATCTCATCATACATGTAACATGATGCCAATGCCATATCCCAGATATGGTCTTACACGAGATCACATCTCGATGCCAATGCCATATCCCATATATGGTCTTACACGGGATCTCATGTCGATGCCATATCCCAGATATGATCTTATACGAGATCATATATTGATGTCGATGCCATGTCCCAGACATGGTCTTAAACGAGATCTCCCTTCGGTGCTGATGCCATGTCCTAGACATGGTCTTATACGGGACCTTCTTTATCTCATGTTGTGATAATGGTATCTTTATTATTCCTAGTGTTCAACCGGGGCTTCAACTCAACATAATAGCATTATACTTTCATCGAGACATCATTAATCAATTTCATAGAAATTCTAAACATTTCTCATGATATCAAGCAATTAAGAATATAATAGCATTATGTAGCTTTAATTTCACACAAACTTACCTCGGTACCAAAATATATGTGGAATCGTTCAATTTAGTCCACCACATTGTTCTTGCCATGATTTCGATCCGAACTTCGTGTTTCTTGATCTATAATAATAATTTCACTTGTTTAATGATCACATTGACTAAAATATCTAATGAATTATCATTTGGCAAAATTACCATTTTGCCCTTTGACTTTCATAAAAATTACGATTTTACCCCTAGGCTCCTAAAATGAAATGTGTTCATTTTTCACACACCCAAGCCTAGCGGATTCATATTCCCTCTTATAGCAACTCAATATTTCAATTATTATACACATTTTCTATCTATTTTACAACCTTTACAAGAAGGTCCTTTTAGGTGTTTCCATGGAAACACCTTCCACAAAAGTTGTTTATTTAACAACTAAGACTCATTTTCTTCCATAAAATTTCAGAAATCAACACTAATGCTCTCATGAAAAAACCCTATGTTTTCAACCATTTTGCAAAATAGTCCCCTCATTAGCTTGCTCAAGCTACAAGGGTCACAAAAGTACAAAATCAAAGAATGACCATTAAAACACTTACTTGCAAGGAGAAAAGCTTGGCTGAAATTTTTGAGCTCTCAACCCCTTATATTTCTGAAAATTTTAGTGGAGAAGATGGTGAGAAAATATGATATCTTTCTTTTTTTTTTTAATTTCTAGACAATTTATCACCAAAACTTCACCTGATTCATTGACAATCTTATTTCTTTGTCCTCTATGACTAGCTATTAACCTTAAAAAGGTCTAATTACACATTAGAGACCGCCAATTTAATATTCTATAGCTATTAGACACCTTTTTCTTGTAGAACAACACTTTCACGCTTTATGCAATTTAGTCCTTTTCGCAATTAAGCATGAAATCGCTAAAATTAATGCACCAAAATTTTCATGCATACATATAATCATGCCATAACTCATAAAATAATATTAAAAATAATTTTCTCTAACCTAGTGGTTCCAAAACCACTGTTTCGACTAGCCCCTAAATTGGGATGTTACACTTTCACTAAAGCTATGCTTTTATTTCTCAATTCTTTAACCTCTCGAGCTAAAATTTTGACCGGTTCTTTGTTATACGACATATTAGGTCAAATTTCAATCTCTACCGGAGAAATTACATGTGACGGATCTGATTGATATTGACACATGAAATACATTGTGGATTCTTTCTAACTAGGATGGTAAAGCTAGTCGACATGCTATTGACCCTATACTTTCTATGATATCATATGACCTGATAAATCGCAGACTCTATTTGCCTTTGTGACCAAATTGAAGAATTTTCTTCCACGGAGACACTTTCAAGAATACTCTGTCGTCGATTTGAAATTCAATGTCTTTACGTTTCAAATCGGCATATGATTTCTATCGATCTAAAGCTGCTTTCAAACTATCACGAATTACTTTCACTTTCTCTTCAGTCTCTCTAATCAAATCAACCCCGTAAGTCATTTTCTCACTAAGCTCGATCCAGTATGCGACCATACAATGCTTCATATGGTGCCATGTTTATGCTCGATTGAATGCTATTGTTATACGCAAATTCAACCAATGGAAAATATTTCTCCCAGTTGTCTTTAAATTCTAAAACACAACAACGAAACATATCTTCGAGAATTTGTATCACTCTCTCAGATTGACCATCAGTTTGTGGATGAAATGCGGTACTAAAGTTTAACCTCGTACCTAGAGCTTCTTGCAATTTATTTCAAAATCACGACATAAACCTCAGATCTCTATCTGAAATAATCAAAACTAGCACCCCATGCAATCTAACGATCTTAGAAATGTACAATTCAACCAATTTATCAAGCGAATAGTTTGTGCGTACTGTAATGAAATGTGTTGATTTCATCAGTTGATCAATGACAACCCAAATAGCATCTTTCTTTTTTAGAGACTGGGGCAAACCTGATACAAAATCCATCGTAACTCTATCCCATTTCCACTCTGGTATCGTCACTAGTTGTAGCAAACCCAAAGGCACCTGATGTTCAGCTTTAACTTGTTGACAAACAAAACATCTCGACATAAACTCTGAAATGTCTCTTTTAATACTCGACCACCAGTACAACTATTTCAAATCATTATACATTTTAGTACTTCCCGGATGAACAGATAAACAACCATTGTGTGCTTCGAGTAGAATTTTCTGAATAAGCTCAAAATTCTTTGGTATGCAAATTCTACCTCAAAACATTAAACAGTCATTGGATTCGATCTGATAGTCTGAATCACTAGTCAACTCGCATTGTACTCTTTTTTCTTGCAACTCATTATCACACTTCTAAGCTTCACAAATTTGCTAAAGAAATTCTGGTTTAGCTTTTAACTCAGCCAAAATCGAACCATCATCAGACAAACTTAAATGCATATCCATCACTAGCAAAGCATATAAAGATTTTCTACTCAGAGCATCCGCGACTACGTTCGCTTTCCCTGAATGATAATCAATTATTAAATCATAATCTTTCAGTAACTCGAGCCATCTTCGTTGTCACAAATTCAAATCTTTTTGAGTCATTATGTGACGCTTTTCACCGTATAAATGATGTCGCCAAATTTTCAATCCAAATACAATAGCGGCCAACTCTAAGTCGTGCGTCGGATAATTCTTTTCATGCGGTTTCAACTGCCTAGAAGCATAAGCTATCACTTTTCCCTCTTGCATCAATACCCAACCCAAACTGTTCAATGACGCGTCGTTATAAATCAAAAAATCTTTACCCGACTATGGTGAACTAAAACTGGTGCCTCAGCTAATAATGCTTTCAACTTTTCAAAACTCTGTTGGCATTTCTCGGGCCACTCGAATTTCATATCTTTCGGTAGCAATCTAGTCATCGGTGTACAAAATGTCGATAATAGCCAACTAATCCTAGAAAGCTTTTGAATTTGAATACATTTCTTGGTGGTTTCCAGTCTACAATGGCTTAAATCTTGCTTGGATCAACATGTATGCCTTCCGCCAAAACAATATGTCTCAAAAATCTAACCTTATGTAACCAAAACTCACATTTACTGAATTTAGGGAACAGTTGCTTGTCTCTAAATGTTTGTAACACAATTCTCAAATGTTCAGCATGCTCAGACTCATCCTAGGGATAGATCATAATGTCATCAATGAACACAACAATAAATCCGTCTAGATACAGTCTAAAAATTTGATTCATCAAATCCATAAAAATTGCAAGAGCATTAGTTAATTCGAAAGTTATAACAAGAAATTCATAATGCCCATACCTTGTTCTAAACGCAGTTTTTGGTACATCAAAATCTTTAACTCGCAGCTGATAATAATCAGACTGCAGGGTAATCTTCGAAAACAATGTTGTTCCTTTCAACTAATCAAACAAATCATCAATTCTCGGCAAAGGATACATATTCGTAATCGTAACCTTGTTGAGCTGACAATAATTAATACAAAGTCTCATTGATTTGCCTTTCTTCTTTACAAACAACACCAATGCACCCCAGGGCAAAAAACTAGGTCGTGCAAAACCTCTATCTGTTAACTCTTACAACTAAGACTTCAACTCTTTCAATTCTATTAGAGCCATTCTATACTGAGCTATCGATATCGGTGATATTCCTGGTACTAATTCAATAGTAGACTCAACTTCTTTGATCGGTGGCGATGCCGACAACTCTTCTGGAAACACATCCATATACTCACAAACCACTGTATTGATTCAATCTTCGATTCAGACACTTTTGCATCCAATACATATGCAAGGTAGGCATCACAACCTTTTCTCACATATCTCTAAGCTGACATCAACTAAATCACAATAGGCAATCCACTCGGTTCATCTGATTCAATTCGAAGGATTTCACTATTTTTACATTTCAATTCAATAGTCTTTCATCTACAATTCACAACAGCATCATGTAGAGTTAACCAATCTATACCCAGAATCACATCAAACTCATCAAATGGTAAAAGGCTAGATTTGCCGAAAAATAGTAACCCCGAGTCATCAAAGGACAATTCTTGCAAACTTTATCAACTAGGACATACTTGCCTAAGGGGTTCGATACTTTAATAACAAACTCATTGGACTCAAAAGGCAAACTCTTACTAAATACTAAATTCTCACTAACATATGAATGAGTCGATCTAGGATCTATCAAAGCAATTACAATATTGTTATAAAGAGAAAATGTACCAGTGATAACATCTGGTGATGACGCATCTTCGCGAACGCGAATAGCGCAAGCTAGCAGGTGCTCTAGCCTCGAATCTCACAGTTGAGTCTTTTGTCATTCCTTTATTACTAGTCACATTTCACGTATTTCTAGGTGGCCTCCCTTTAGTAGCTGTATTACTCGATCTTGTATTCTAAAATTTATCTTTCTCAGCTGACTCGGGACAATCTCGAATGAAATGGTCTTGTGAGCCACATTTAAAACAACCTATATTATTCATCCTAGTATTCTCTAAAATGTCATTGACCATACTATTGACACTTGGGTTTATTGTTTCTCACGCTACCAACACTCGATATTGATGCATCTTGAACTTTAGGACTCCAATATTTCTTTCCACGATCTCTATTTGGATATCAGATTGAAGCATTTAAATGAGTGTACGAATCTCTTGATTTCTTTGATGAAGATTGATATGGTTTACTCATTGATCTCTTTTTCAAATCTCTAGCCCCGAAATCAGCCTTTCTCTTTTCTTTGCTAAGTTCTTTGGCTTTGCAAGCACGATCAACTAGCATAACAAATTCTTTCAACTCTAGAATTCTAACTAGCAATCTGATATCTTCGTTTAACACATCTTTAAATCTCTTACACATAATTGCCTCAGTTGAAGCACATTCTCGAGCATACTTACTGTAATACCCCTAAATCGTAACCGTTGCTGAATTAAGCTTAAAGGCGTTACCGGACAGATTAGAAACTTTCCTAACATTTCAAACATTTCATTCATCAATCTCAATCATAATTTCCCTTAAATAGGTCAACGAGACCTTAAACATGCTTATAACCTAGGTCAGAACTAAAACGAAACATATACAAAAGTTCTCAGAAACTTAAAAACTTTTCTAAAATAAAGGGGAAACAAGCCCGAGGGAGTAAACCGTTTGCCCACCACGGCTGCTAGACACACTCGTGTGTCCTCCCCATGGTCAAACCTGACTTCTCACCATGGCCACCAAGCACACCCGTGTACCCTGACCGTGGTCGATCCTGCCAAACCCACACAGCTACCAAGCACCCACGTGTGCTAAGGCCGTGGACTACTAAGCCATATACTGACTTTCTTACATGGTTTTTAGGCACATCCGTGTGCCATGACCGTGTGCTCTTAAGCTAGCTACTGACTTTACCCCACGGTCAATAGGCACGCCCGTGTGCCCTAGCCATGTGACATTATAGGTTATTTGCAAGACCAAAATGCCACCCACTTGGGCCATACCTACAAGCAACATTTACCATTCTATTTCATGAATTCAAAACCAAATCCAACTATGACAAATTTCAAGACTAAAACTCATCCCATCAAAAGCATAATTCATTCATTTTCTTACTTAAAGCTAGACCATTTCATGTGTCATCTAGCCATGCCAAAACATACTTCACATATTACAAACATTCCAATAATTTCTCAACTCACAACTAGCCAAAACACATGGCTAAGATTATAAGACAAATATATAGCAAATACTAGCCTATACATGCCAAAACTAGCTATATACATTTTTAAAGTGTACCAAAGAGAGTTTAGTAGTGTGATAATGATCCTTGAAGGTCCCGAGCCTTCAGTAGCTTTGACGACCTATAAAACAGATAAAACACACACAGAGTAAGCTTTCTAAAAGCTTAGTAAGTCATAATACAAATAAACTTATCAAACTAGCACATATATGCTTTGAATCATATACATAACCATATTGCCACATTCATCAATTCAAGAATCATTTGTATACATAGTTCTTTCATAATCATTCTTGCATCTCATTCACATTCTCATATTTAATCTTACGTCTCTTCAAATCAAAGTCATATAGGTACTTAACTTTTATACACACTTGTGTATACACCAAACGTACCTAAATCAGACATTCGTTCACTTAATTGATCATAGCTCAGATTTGTAATTCATATCACAGACTTGCCTGTTGAACCAATAGGAATCTAGTAGGATACTCAGAAAACTCAGAATGGTCGTACAAAGCCAACGTCCCAGACGAGGTCTTACATGCACTTAGATATCGATGCCACTGTCCTAGACAAGGTCTTACATGAATCAATACGATGTCGATGTCCCAGACATGGTCTTACACGTAAAGCTCATATCTATGCCAACGTCCCAGACGTGGCCTTACACATAAAGCTCATATCGATGCCAACGTCCCAGACGTGGTCTTACACATAAAGCTCATATCGATGCCTTTGTCCCAGAAGAGGTCTTACACAAAGTTTCAAATCAACACCAATGTCCCTGATGTGGTCTTACATGATAAATCAGAACGGATACCTATGTCTTGACATAGCTACTCCTATCTATTCCTAGGTTCGTACGGGACTTCTCGAACATTGTCACTATATCGACCTTATCTCGTAATTCATATATACAGCCTCTCATAATCATTCATTATCATTATTATTAATATGAGCATTTACAATTTCATAAAAGTACGTTTATTTGCATAGTGACTTACCTCGTATTCGATCTATCGGAACAGAAATGTCTACTCGGTTACTTTTGCTTTCCCACGATCTAAGTCCATTTTCCTCGGTTCTTGATCTAAACATATTCAGAATTAACTCTTTTATTCATTAACTCATTCAATTCAATCCATACACATATATTTAGGGCTATTTGCAAAATAACCCTCATATTTGCATAATTTATCAATTTAGTCTATTTTTTTCAAAACATCAAATTCACAAAATCAACCCATACTCATGCTTAGCCGAATGTTCCTACAACTCATACAAGCCCATATTTTTCATCAAATTTGCAATTTAGTCCCTCAAATTGCTATTTTCTCAATTTAGCCCTAATTAGCTAAATTCATCAAAAATTCAAGAGTAAAGTATATTCATCTAGCTCAAATCTTTCATTTAACAACTAAACTCATTACAAAGCTCAACATATCATCAATGGCATATCTTACAAACATAATCAATACACAAAATTGATACATGGGTTTTGTAGCTCTCAAAAGAACGATTGCAAAAACAAAGAAATTATCAAAAACGGATCTCAAACTAACCTTAAATTAGACCAAAACCATGGCCGAACCCTTGCTTGTGTTTTTCTTTCTTTTTTTCTTTTATGAATTCGGCAAGAAGATGAATAGAATAAAGCCACTAACTCATTTTCTTTTTATTATAAAATGATAGCTTATAAAATAATATACTAATTTAGCATATATTATAAACTTATGAAAACATATAATATATATATATATATATATAAATGCACCTTTATTGTCGTCCACTATAAGTCAAAATGAACTATTTTCCTTTTAAGGACTTTACAATAATAAAGCCACATCAATTTGTTCACTAATAAAATGAAAAGCCACTTTTAAACTTTATGCGATTTAGTCCTTTTATCAAATTAAGCACACAGACGGACAAATTAACTTACGAAAATTTAGCACATGCTTAATCACATATCAAAGACACAAAAAATAATATTAGAATATTATACAGACTAGGGTTTGTGGTCCCGAAACCACTGTTTCGACTAGGGTAAATCGGACTGTTACAATTCTCCCCCTTAGGGATTTTCGTCCCCGAAAATCTTACTGTTAAATAGAGTCGAATACTACTGTCTCACTGAACCTTCCGGCTCCCTTGTTGCTTCTTCTATTTCATGTCGATTCCATAATACTTTCACTAAAGAAATTTTCTTGTTTCTCAACTCTTTTACTTCACGAGCTAAGATACGAATCGGTTCCTCCTCGTACGTCATATCAGATCCAGATGGGGCAATCATATGTAACGGATCGGATCGATATCTACAGAGCATCGAAACATGAAAAACATTATGAATCTTTTTTATCTCAGAGGGCAACAGGCCCAACACATTCAATAATCTCATACAGTCTGATGAACCTAGGCTTAACTTGACTTTACGTCCAAATCGACGCACTTTCTTCCACGGTGACACTTTTAGAAATACTTTTTCGCCGATCTCAAATTCTATATCTTTTCGTTTCAAGTCCGCATGAGACTTCTAACGATCAGATGCTGCTTTCAAACAACCTCGAATCAATTTCACTTTCTATTCTGAATCTTTCATCAAGTCAACCCCATGTAGCTTATTTTCACTAAGCTCGGTCCAATACAGAGGTGTATGACATTTACGTCCGTACAGAGCTTCATAAGGTGCCATTTTGATACTTGACTAAAAACTATTATTATACGCAAATTCGATCAATGGAAAATACTATTACCATGAACCATTAAACTCAAGTTTTCAACATCTTAACAAATATTCTAAAATCTGAATGATCCGCTTAGATTGACCATTTGTCTGCGGATGAAAAGCTGTACAGAAATGTAATTTCGTGCCTAAAGCTTCTTACAATTTCTTCCAGAATTGCGATGTGAATCGCGGATCTCTATCTGACATAGTGGATAATGGCACCCCGTGCAATCTCAAAATCTCAGAAATATAAAGCTCGGCTAATCTATCAAGTGAATAATCAGTTCTTACCAGAATAAAATGGGCAGATTTCGTTAATCGGTCAACTACAACCCAAATCGTATCTTTCTTTCTCGGAGTTAAGGGAAAACCAAAACAAAATCCATCATCACTCTATCCTATTTCCATTCGAGAATCAGAATTGGTTGTAGCAAATCGGACAGAACTTGATGTTCCACTTTCACTTGCTGACAGACTAAACATTTAGACACAAAGTCAGAAATATCACGCTTCTTACCAGACCACCAATAGTGTCGCTTCAAATCATGTTACATTTTCGTATTTCCTGGATGAGCAGATAGACGACTGTTATGTGCTTCATTCAAAATCAATTAAATCAAATCTGGATTTCTCAGAACATAGATACGATCCCAAAATTTCAAACAATCATCAACAACCTGAAATTCAGATTCAAAATTTGAATCCCACTGAGCCCATTTCATTATCAGATTTCTGAGCATCACATATCTGCTGAATAAACAACGACTTCGCTTTTAATTCAGCTATCACAAAATTATCATCAGTCAATTCTAACTAAGCATTCAAAGCACGTAGTGCAAACAATGATTTTTGACTCAGTGCATCTGTAACAACATTTACTTTACCCGGATGATAATTTATCACAAGATCATAACCTTTCAACAATTCAAGCCATATTCTCTGACGTAGGTTCAAATATTTCTGAGTCATCAGATATTTCAAACTTTTATGATCTGAAAACACGTGACATTTTTCGCCATACAGATAGTGACACCATATCTTATATGCAAACATAATTGTAACTAACTCAAGGTCTTATGTCGGATATTTTTTTTAATGAGGTTTCAATTGTCTTGAGGCATAAGCTACAACTTTGCCTTCTTGCATCAAAACACATCCCAGACCGTTTAACGAAGTATCACTGTAAATCAAAAATTCTTTGCTCGATTCTGGTTGTATTAACACTGAAGCTTCTGTTAATGAGTTTTCAGTTGATCAAAACTTTTTGCGTTTATCAGACTATTCAAATCTAACATCTTTCTAAAGTAATCTAGTCAACGGAGTAGCTATCACTGAAAATCCTTTCACAAATCGGCGATAATAACCAACTAAACCCAGAAAACTATGGACTTCAAACACATTTCTCGGAGGTTTCCAATCCAAAATAACAGAAATCTTGCTCGGATCAACACGAATTCCAAAAGCTGACACAATATGTTCCAGAAAACTAACCTCATGTAACCAGAATTCACATTTGCTAAATTTTGCGTACAATTGCTTTTCTCTCGAGTTTTCAATACAATTTTCAAATGTTTAGCATGCTCATTTTCATCACGTGAACAAATCAGGATATCATCAATGAATACCACAACAAATCGATCTAGGTACGGTCTGAAAATTCTATTCATCAGATCCATAAAAATAGCAAGAGCATTGGTTAGTCCAAATGGCATAACTAAAATCTCATAATACCCGTACCTCATTCTGAAAGCAGTTTTTGGTATGTCTAAATCTTTCACTCTCGATTGATAGTATCCCAATCTCAGATCTATCTTTGAAAATACAGTAGCTCCTCTTAACTGATCAAATAAGTTATCAATTCTGGGCAACGAATATTTATTCTTTATTGTCACCTTATTCAACTGACAATAATCGATACACATCCTCATCGTGCCATCTTTCTTTTTCATAAATAGAACGGAAGTACCCCAAGGCAAAAAACTTGGTCTAGCAAATCCTCTATCAGTCAACTCCTACAACTGTGACTTTAACTCTTTCAACTCAGTTGGTGCCATTCTATACGGAGCTATCAAAATAGGTGTAGTACCATGCAACAATTCAATTCCAAACTCAACTTCACGAATCAGAGGCAAACCTGGTAACTCTTTAGGGAACAGATCAAAGAACTCGCAGACAATAGGTACTGACTCAATTTTCCTTTCAAACATTTTCGAATATATTACATAAGCAAAATATGCCTCATATCCCTTTTTCACATAACTCTGAGCTTTCAATACCGATATCACAGTAGGCATTCCATTCAAATCATTAGATTCAACCCGTATAATTTCATTATTCAAACATCTCAAATCTATAGTCTTTCTTTTGCAGTTCACAATAGAATCATGTAGAGACAACCAGTCCATACCCAAAATAATATCGAACTCATCAAATGGCAAAAGCATCAGATAAATAGGGAAACAAATATCTTTAAACATTAACGGATAGTTCTTGCATACTTTATCAACCAAAACACTTTTACCTAAGGGGTTCAATACTTTTATAGCAAACTTAGTAGACTCTGTAGGCAAAGTCTTACTGTATACTAAATTCATGCATATATACGAATGCGTAGAACCAGGCTCTATCAATGTAATCACAGAAGTATCATAAAATGTAAAAGTACCCATTATAACATTAGGTGATGAAGCTTCCTCACGAGCTCGGATAGCATACGCTCTGACAGGCGCTCTAGCTTCAGATCTTACAACAGTGTCTCTCGTAATCCTCTGACTACCACTAACATTTCTTACATTCTTTGGAGGTCTACCTCTCATAGGTGCATTATCAGGTCTCGGATTCTGAATAATTTTTGGCTTGGCAGACTAAGGACAATCACGGATGAAATGATCAATCGATCTACATCTGAAGCAAGCTCTGTCGTTTAGTCTACAGCTTCCCGGATGCCTTTTTCCATAATGTTTACATTCAGGTCTATCAGTTTACTAGAGTTTTGGTACTCATTTGAGATCTAGTTTTGGTACTCAGTTTGTCTCTTGAATGAATTTGATCATCTCTGAATCTCTTCGAAGCAGACTGAAATGACTTGCTTGGATATCTCTTTCTCATATCTCTAGCTTCAGACTCAACTTTTCTTTTATCTTTCCCGAGTGCTTCAGCTTTGCATGCTCGGTCAACAAGTACAATAAACTCCTTTATTTCTAAGATCCCAACTAGTAAACGAATATCTTCATTAAGACCATCTTCAAATATTTTGCAGATTTTAGCTTCAGATGATAGACACTCTCGAGCATACTGACTTAATCACACAAACTCTCTTTCATACTCTAAAACAGTCATTTGGCCCTGTCTAAGTTCCAAAAATTCCTTCCGTTTCTGATCAATGAATGTTTCACTGATATATTTCTTACGAAACTCAATCTGAAAGAAATCCCATGTAACTCATTCTTTCAAAACAACAGAAATTAAGGTTTTCCACCATTGATAAGCTGCATCTCAAAGCAAATACAACACACTTTATGAATTCTTCCGGAGTCAGATACATTTCATCGAATACCTAGATAGTATTTTCAATCCAGAACTCAGCCTTTTCAGCATTATCATCATTAGTAGCCCAAAATTCTTCAGCCCCATATTTACGAATCTTGTAAACCGGAGGCTTATTCCATAGATTTAGATTTGTAGTCGGAGGTATATCAGATGTCTAAGGGGATTAACTGGGGCGGGGTTGTGAAACAGTCGGGTTATTCCTCATGAATTGAGTGAACCATTCACTCATCTTTTAAAAGAAAGCTTGTTTAGCTTCTCCCTCTTGACCGCTCGTAGTCGATCTCGAATCAGAAGGCACTATACCTTGTGCGGAGAGCAGGCGCATTACTTTCTACGTCATCAGCTACTACTCTTTCGGGATCCATTACAAAAATCACATTTTATACATCAGGGTTCATCACACTATCACAATTCAGGTATATGGCATGTATAGCTATACTCTGACATGCTATGTTAGTCCGAGAATCGACTAAGCTGTAGCTCTAATACCAATCAAATCTAACACCCCTAACCCGTAACTGTCACCGAATCAGGGTTAAAGGCGTTACCAAGCATAAAAAACTTTCCTAACATTTTAAACACTTCATTCATCAATCTCAAACATAGTGTCCCTTAAATAGGTCAACGAGACCTTAAACATGCTTATAACTCGGGTCGAGACTAAAATGAAACAGATACAAAATTTCTCAAAAACATAAAAACTTTACTAAAATAAAGGGGATACGCACCGTGGGACCAAACGTGTGCCCACCACGGCTGCCAAACACATTCGTGTGTCCTCCTCGTGGTCGAACCTGACTTCTCACCACAGCCACTAAGCACGCCCATGTACCTTGACCATGGTCGATCTTGCCAAATCCACACGGCTACCAAGCACTCCCGTGTGCTAAGGCCGTGTACTACTAAGCCATATACTGACTTTCTCACACGACTTTTAGGCATGCCCATGTGCCATGGCCGTGTACTCTTAAACTAGCTACAAACTTTACCCCATGGTCACTAGGCACACCTGTGTGCCCTGGCCATGTGAGATTAGACCAAAATGCCACCCACTTGGGTCATACCTACAAGCAGCATTTACCATTCCATTTCATGCATTCAAAACCAATTCCAACTATGACAAATTTCACGACTAAAACTCATCCCATCATCCCATCAAAAGCATAATTCATTCATTTGCTTATTTAAAGCTAGACCATTTCATGTGTCATCTAGCCATGCCAAAACATACTTCACATATTACAAACATTCCAACAATTTTTCAACTCACAACTAGCCAAAACACATGGCTAAGATTATATGACAAACTTATAGCAAATACTAGCCTATACATGCCATAGCTAGCTATATACATTTTCAAAGTGTACCAAATAGAGTTTAGTAGTGTGATGACGATCCTTGACGGTCCCGAGCCTTTAATAGCTTTGACGATCTATAAAACAGATAAAACACACATAGAGTAAGCTTTCTAAAAGCTTAGTAAGTCATAATACAAATAAACTTATCAAACTAGCACATATATGCTTTGAATCATATACTTAACCATGTTTCAACATTCATCAATTTAAGAATCATTTGTATACATAGTTCTTTCATAATCATTCTTGCATCTCATTCACATTCTCATATTTAATATTACTTCTCTTCAAATCAAAGTCATATAGGTACTTACCTTTTTATACACACTTGTGTATACACAAACGTACCTGACTTAGAAATTCGTTCACTTAATTGATCATAGCTTGAATTTGCAATTCATATCACAGACTTTCCTGTTGAACCAACAGGAATCTAGTAGGATGCTCAAAAACTTGGAATAGTCGTACAAAGCCAACGTCCCAGACGAGGTCTTACATGCACTCAGATATTGATTACATTACCCCAGATAGGGTCTTACACGAATCAATACGATGTCGATGTCCCAGACATAGTCTTACACATAAAGCTCATATCGATGCCAACGTCCCGGACGTGGTCTTACACATAAAGCTCATCGATGCCAACATCCCGGACGTGGTCTTACACATAAAGCTCATATCGATGCCTTCGTCTCAAACGAGGTCTTACACGAAATTTCAAATCAATGCCAACGTCCCAGACGTGGTCTTACATGATAAATCAGAATAGATACCTATGTCATGACATAGCTAATCCTATCTATTCCTAGGTTCGTACGGGACTTCTCGGACATTGTCGCTATATTGACCTTATCTCGTAATTCATATGTACAACCTCTCATAAACATTCATTATCATTATTAGTCATATGAGCATTTACAATTTCATACAAGTACGTTTATTTGCATAGTGACTACGTTTATTTGCATAGTGACTTACCCCAGATTCGATCTATCGGAAAGGAAACGGCTACTCGGTAACTTTAGCTTTCCCGCGATCTAAGTCTGTTTTCCTCTATTCTTAATCTAAACATATTTAGAATTAAATCTTTTATTCATTAACTCATTCAATTCAATCCATACACATATATTTAGGGATATAAGTAAAATAACCCTCATATTTGCATAATTTATCAATTTAGTCCATTTTTCTCAAAACATCAAATTCACAAAATCAACCCATACTCATGCTTAGCCAAATGTTCCTACATCTCATACAAGCCCATATTTTTCATCAAATTTGTAATTTAGTCCCTTAAATTGCTATTTTCTCAATTTAGCCCTAATTAGCTAAATTCATCAAAAATTCAAGAACAAAGTATGTTCATCTAGCTCAAATCTTTCATTTAACAACTAAACTCATTACAAAGCTCAACATATCATCAATGGCATATCTTACAAACATCATCAATACACAAAATTGTTACATGGGTTTTGTAGCTCTCAAAACAACGATTGTAAAAAACGTAGAAATTATCAAAAACGGATCACAAACTAACCTTGAATTAGACCAAAACCATGGCCGAACCCTTGCTTGTGTTTTTTTTTCTTTTTTATTTTATGAATTCGATAAGAAGATGAATAAAATAAAGCCACTAACTCATTTTCTTTTTATTATAAAATAATAGCTTATAAAATAATATACTAATTTAACATATATTATAAACTTATGAAAACATATAATATATATAAATGCACCTTTAATGCCGTCCACTGTAAGTCAAAATGATCTATTTGCCTTTTAAGGACTTTACAATAATAAAGCCACATCAATTTGATCACTAATCAAATGAAAAGCCACTTTTAAACTTTATGCGATTTAGTCATTTTATCAAATTAAGCACACAGACGGACAAATTAACTTACAGAAATTTAGCACATGCTTAATCACATATCAAAGACACAAAAAAATAATATTAAAATATTATATGAACTAGGCTTTGTGGTCACGAAACTACTATTCTGACTAGGGTATAAATCGAACTGTTACACTTACTGTGTCTCAAAAATTCTCGTTCGTACTCGGTTACAGACATACGACCCTATTTTAGCTCTACAAACTCTTTGCACTTCTGATCAATAAACCGTTGACTGATGTATTTCTTTCTGAATTTGGCTTGAAAGAATTCCCAGGTAACTCTTTTTCTTCGTACCACAAATAGTAAGGTATTCCACTATTGATACGTAGTGTCCCTCGAAGTGATATAGCACATTTTAAACATTCTGTCAGTGTGCAAGAAAGTTCATCAAATACCCGGATAGTATTTTCAAGCCAAAACTCAGCTTTTTCAGGATTGTCATCAACGGTAGCTCTAAAATCTTTAGCCACGTATTTTCAAATTTTATCAACTGACAGTTTATTCAATTGTAAAGGTTATAAACCTTGAAGAGCTAAGGGAACTGGTTGGGGAATAGGTGGGGGTAGAGGTTGCTGAGCAGCCGGATTTGTTCGAACAAACTTCATAAACCACTCATTCATCTTCTGGAAGAAGGCTTCCTTAGCCTCTCCTCCCGACTACCCGATACGGGTATCGACTCAGACTGCGCTACTCCGTGAACGGAGGCTGGCACATTACTTTCAACATCATCAGCTACAGCTTGATTAGGATCCCTTTACTATATGAAAACATGATCTAAAACTATCAAGAGATATCACACTATCGCAGGTTATATATGGCATGTATAGCTAGACTCTCACTTATGCTACATTAGTCCGAGAATCGACTAAACCGTAGCTCCTCACCCTTATTCATTGCCAGAATAGGGTTATGGAGCATTACCAGACTTATTACACAATTACACATTCATTCCTCATACATTCATCATCACCAAATAATCATCAATAAAATTCACTCACATTGTCCCTAATACGAGCCTAAGAGGCCCAAAACATACATTCGGGGTGATTCGAGACTAAACTGATAACTCAAGAAATTTTTACAAAACTTAAAAAATTTCAAACTACAGGGGACACAAGCCCGTGTGGCCCAACCTTGTGTCTCACACGGCCAAAGACATGCCCATGTCACAAGCCATATGGACATTCAAAATGGGATCACATGGACGTGTCTCAACCTATGTACAATCCCGTGTAACTCCTTGACTTGGATCACACGGCCAACACACATGCCCGTGTGGCTAGCTCATGTGCCCTAAGAAATGGCCACACACGCCCATGTACTAGGTCGTGTGCTAGGCCGTACCAAACCTATAGGGTATACTGACTTATGCCACACGACCAAGTCACATGCCCGTGTGTGAGACGTGTGGAGCATACTGACTTGATTTTTAATTCAACACCAAGGACACATGACCGTGTAACCTGACCATCTGTCACACATGACTGAGACTCACGCCCGTGTCTCCACCTGTGTGAACAAAAATAGGCTATTTACTAAACCATTTTGCCACCCAATTTGCATATACCTACACCAAACCAAATGGCACAATTCATGGCATAAAAATAGGCAATCAATTAACCTCAACCAAGCATAATTCATACCATTTCAATACCAACCAATACAAAACACATCAATACCATAATATGCCATTCCATTTTATACCATAATTAATAATCTCAAATCATCAATATGAACACTTCCAATTTTGCATCTTTTAGCCTAATCTCACAAACATACCAAATTCAATTCTCAACCATTTAGTACCCCTAATTACCAAATACTAATTAGCATCACATATCCATAAGCAAGCACATAACAAGAGCCATTTGCACAAATATATACACAACCAAATCAACCAAACTAAGCCAACTCTCATGGCTATATACAAAACAAAACACTTAACATTTACAAGCCATTTCAATTGACTAAATTCATTACCAAAATAATATATCAAAGTGACCATAATCCTATACATGCCATATATCCATAATCATAGATTCAAAAGTACCAAAGTGATAGTTGGATAGTGTGATGAAGTCTCCGATGATTCCCAAATTTGAGCTAGCTTTGATTTCACTATAAAACATAGAAAAATAAAAAATGTAAGCTATAAAGCTTAGTAAGTTGGTATAGCTATAAACTTAACTTACCAAATATGCAAAATTCAAGCAATTTAAACATATTATAACATATCCCATTTTAAACCATCAACCTACCACAATTTTCATTCACAAGGTTAGTGATCGTGTCAAACAGTTGAGTTTTAATATTTATAAAGAATGATCGGACCTGTAGACTAACTATGACAATGATGGAGGCAAGTGCACCTATCGAACAATAGTATAGTTTAGGCAAGATTATTTTATCGAACCCAAAGGAACCTAAAACTACTACTACTCACTTTCTTTCTATTATTTAGCCTAAAATATGGAGTGATTGGTTTGATCTAAAACTAATGAAAAACTAAACTAGATGCAAAGACAAAAGAATGAAACTTTTGGAAAAAGCGTGGAAAAACTCAGTTGATTGCGACGATACCCTCAGGAAGAATCCACCTATGACTTCTTTTGTTATTTAACTTTTAATTCATATGACTTTTTACTTAGCTTGATCCGTGAGACTCCCTAACCTATATTAAACCCTCTCTCAAGGCGAATAGCATCTAACCTTATGTTAATTAGTGGAACTCTCGTTCTCTTATAATAACCCCCTAAGGAAGTAGTAAATCGATCAATGGACTCCCATATTAGGTTTCACCCTAATCTAGAAAAATCTCGTCACCCTATCTCTAGGCGTGCGATCAACTCCGCTTAATTATGCTAGATCTACTCTTAGGCAAGGTCTATTCCTCCTTCACCTAAGCACATCAGATTAAATTAAGCAATATAATTAAGAACAAACTAAGTACTTATCATATAATTTAGAAATCAAATAACAAAAATTCGTCATAGGTTTCATCCCCTTCAGGTATCTAAGGGGTTTAGTTCATAACAAAATAAGAAAACATCTCAAGTGAAAAGATAAAACAAAACATAAGAAATCCCTAAAACCCCCTGAAGGAATTGAAGAGGAGATCCTCTGTTTTGAGTAGAACTCTAGCTTCTTAAAATAGATCAACTGGCTATCTTCGAGTAATTCCCTAAATAAATGCTCTGGC
This sequence comes from Gossypium rotundifolium, assembly GCA_025506655.1. Classification (NCBI taxonomy): domain Eukaryota; kingdom Viridiplantae; phylum Streptophyta; class Magnoliopsida; order Malvales; family Malvaceae; genus Gossypium; species Gossypium rotundifolium. The sequence goes on along the minus strand of CP106732.1, from coordinate 63,432,116 downwards.
AGAAAACTCTGCCCAAAACTCCCTCCTTTAGAATGGCTGCCTTGGGTTGTTTATATAGGCTCCTTAGATGCTTTACTTGGCTCCTAAGTACCTCCTTCAAGTAGAATTACTACTAAGGTGTTTAAGTGGACTTAGGAGTATGTTTCTTTGGCTTCAACCATCCAAATTTGAGTGAAATTGCTCATTCTCGTGGCAGGGGCACGCCCATGGCACATGCCTAGGCAAATCATCTCCAGGTCGTGTCTCGATTCTGTCAATTGGGGCGCGACTGTGTAAATCGTGACATGGCCGTGTAAAGTAATTTGACGAGGCACGATCGTGTCGATTTCCTCTTTGGCCCAAATTGGTCCGTTTTAAGCCCATTGTACGTTCTTTTTATCCTTAGGTGCTTTCTTGAGTATAAGACTTGAAAAGAAAGGATTAAGAGCACCTTTTTACATAAATCAGGGATAAATCATCCAAAAACATACTAAATGTGGGATTAAAATATGTTACTTTTACGGTTTATCAAATACCCCCACACTTAAGCTTTTGCTTGTCCTCAAGCAAAATTCTCAACTTACAATTAAAACGAACTTTCCATAATTCATAATTCTTATCGACAATGTCTCATCATAATTCATAGATAATTTATACATGGATAATTTAACTCAAAATGTACTAAAGATTCAATCACGATAAGTCATACCTTTGTAGTACAAAAACATATGTGCCTCCTCTTATTTGAATAATTACCTTTAATTCAAAATCAAAAAGGATTGACATCCTCACTGAAGGTTCACTCAAATCACTCAAAGTGTTTAAGGTTCAAGAATAAGCACTCGTAAGTCGAAACTAAAAAGTTAATCCCATAGGCTTGCCTAAAAATCAAATCTCCACCACTGTATATGAGATGATACACAGATCAAAAGGTCTTTATCAGGGTTGTAATGGGGCTAAGGTTAAGGGTGTGGATACAGGCTGATTAGAGGGTTAGAATCGAGATTGACTTGACAAATTACCTAACTAGAAACAATGAACTAAATATGAATATTTACTTCGAATGAAAACTAATAATACCACTATTGATAATTACTCTAAAATAAAGAGTATTTTCATCACTTAAAATTTGATAATACTTTAATACGAGCTTTTTCTTCAACAATTGGATTTTAAATGCTCTAAGCTCTTTTATATACTACTAATATTGAATATATTTGGTTTTTTTTTTTAAGAACAAACTAAAATATTGCATCATAAATGATAAATGTAACTACTGAACTAATATAATTTGGTAACTTAATCAATCAAACCTCGATTAAAGGGTAGTAAAAAGAATGGTGATAATAAATTCAAAGGGATTTTGGGTTAATATTAGTGGGTGAGTCAAATAAAAAGGTTATTAGGATTCAACGGGGTTCACTAGGGGTTAATTTGTAAAGGTAGGCTTTTTATGGAGTAAGTGGGTTAAATCCTAGGTGCCTTTATCATCTCTGTATATCAAATCAAAAGTGTGGTCTCGACGTGTATAAACGAGGCAAGTTCTAGAATAACAGTTCAAAGTTGATACACTCATAATCAATAAAGTGAGCATGAAAAAGAATATATGCTCTATAAGGCTCAAAATCTCATAAAAATTATGGGTGTTTGACATCAATCCATGTAAGTTTTGAACTTCAAGGTGATATTCAAATTTAGTTCAACAACCTAGACAATTTTTAATTTTTGGAAAGTAGACTTATCATGCTCGATTCTTTAGTATCCTTCAAATTTAATCGTCAATGCATAATTAACTATGACTTAATCTAAAACATATTAATAAAAATCATAAATCATTAGAAATTTCATCCTAATTAGTAATATGAGAAAAAATACTTTTGAACAAGTTTAAAATTCAGGATTTTTGAGAACAATGAAAAATTAGGCATTAATTTGAGAATAATGCAAAAAGTTAGGCACTTTTATCCCCCCTACACTTAAGATGTACATTGCCCTCAATGTACAAAGATGAATAATGACAGTTATGGGATAAATCAAAAGATAAGGGGTAAAGTGACTTCTTGATTTTTGGATGGCTCTAAAGTGTGTTTCTCAGATGACTTTTATGTGGATGTGTGTTTGTGGGCACGGTGGTGTTGCAGCCGTGTGGGTGGGTTGTGGTCATTTCTTGGAGAAAAATGGCATTGGTGAGGGAGGGATCTTGTTTTGTGGCCGAATTTTAGGGGGGAAGAGGAAAAATCAGATTTTAGGGTTTGAAGTTAGGAAGAAAAAAAAGAAAAATGGTTAGATTGCTTATAAAGGAAGGGGAACACGGCCTTTCGCCACAGCTGTGTTTAATTTGAAGTGCTTGTACTGTAACATCCTGAAATTGGGCCTAAGAGAATTGAGCCCAATGGGCCTTAGGCATAGTAGCGTTTAAAATTTTTGGGAACAGGAGATCGGCTTAAGTGTACGGTGGACCTTTTAGATAAGTGATTTTGGAAGGTTAGGGGGCTTTTAAGAAGTCCCGGGATCAAATATTAGCTTTGGGGAAATTTTAGTTTTTGGTGAAAAAAACCCTGGAGGTTGGCGGGTAGGCTTTAAGAATAAAATGTGGAGGAAAATGACACAAGTGGAATGTATGGTGTAGTGGCAAAGTGATGCAACTTAAGGACAAGGGAATGACACCACAAGGAAGGAAGGAGGTCCAAGGTTCTAGTTGTAGCATTTGCATTCCTTTTAGATTATTTTTATTAAATGAATTTAGACCTTGGCCATAGGGTTATATTTAGTTGCGCATGGTTTAAGACACAAGGAGCTAGTTGGTAAAGTGGCTAGCGTGGATTATGCTACATGAGAGTCCTGGGTTGAATCTCATGAGAAGCAAGGAGTATTTATTTTACGTATTGACGGTAAGAGTTTGATTGAATTTAAACTCTCTTGACGGAGGATCCCACATCGGAAAGATACAAGGAATGAAGGTGAAGAGCTAGCTATATAAAGAGCATGCCGGAGAAGGGTTAACATACCTTGGTGGGCATTGGGCAGGAGTGGTCGTGGCATGATTTAGCACCGAGTCCTATCGGTGTGTAACTCTCTACTCTAGTTGTAGGCGGCAAATCTTAGAAGTCTTGATCCAGTAATAGTAGTTACACCTTGGCGTGCGGCGCGCGTGTGGGGCTTCAACGCGATAGTTGAGGCCATCGATAGTATTCTTGTGGGTTGAAATTTGCTTGGGCGCGATGGGCTGAAGTGGGCCCAATTGGAATAAATTGTATGATGATATAGTATATAGTGAACTAGATTAGGTGGAACCTATATACGGGGTTAGATTTGTGTTAGGTGGGCCACACGAGCTTGTGGGCCTAAATGGGCCAAAGTCGGGTTTTAGGCCCAATAGTCTAGTGGTGACCGGAAATGGTAGTCGAGTCGCTCAGGGTAACATTAGACCTTCGGGAGGGCCATTACAGGTGCAAAATTACGAAAATACCCTTAGTGGGTAAATTACGAAAATACCCTTGGTGGGTAAATTATGAAAATACCATTGGGAGGTAAATTACGAAAATACCTTTGGTGGGTAAATTATGAAAATACCCCTGGTGGGTAAATTACAAAAATACCCTTGGTAGGTAAATTACGAAAATACCCTTGGTGGGTAAAATTACGATTATACCCTTAGAGGTTGATTAGCATGATTATGTTGTTTTATGTCTATCTGATTATGATGGTAATTCATGTTATACTTATATTTGATATATGTCTAGCATACATGACATCTTGCATACACAATTATTATGTCATATTGCATGGGTATGATGAGAGGAGGGAAGATTGATATCTGTGACTTTGGGTCACGGTGGTTTAGCACCACCGGTGGTTTGGTACCACAGTTGATATTCGTGACTTTGGGTTACGGAGGTTTGGCACCTCATAGCGACTTGTCCTAGTGGCTTAGCACCACATTGGGTTGGCCCCACGGTTGACATATCGGGATCGTCGCCGGTGATTTGGTATCACACGTGGGTTGGCCCCACACTTGGATATTGATATTTTGTGACTTTGGGTCACGGAGGTTTGGCACCTCATAGCGACTCGTCGGTGGCTTAGCACCACGATTGGGTTGGCCCACATTTGATAAAACAAGATTGTCGCTAGTGATTTGGTATCTGGCGTGGGTTGGCCCTACATATGGATTATTCGTGACTTTGGGTCACTAGTGGTTTGGCACCACATCATTATTGATATCGGTGACTTTGGGTCACGGTGGTTTAGCACCACCGGTGGTTTGGTACCACACGGGGTAGAATCGGGAGTTTGGATGGTTAGGTTTTGGGTTGCATGACATGCATATTTTCATATGAAATTGTGTAAGGGTTTAACACACGTTGGATGGGGATTTACACCTTGAGTCTCGATGACTCACCCTTAGTTAAATTTTGCGGTAATCATTAGATCATGGATTTGGGAGTGAGGTAGACTCGTGGAGGCCATACATATGTTTACTCGTAAATTCATTTCTTTTATTTGGACTTATTTTTATTTGGGTTTTGTTATGTAATAAGGCCTTGGTATTTTATTTGGTTTTAGCGTTTAAATTGGTTCTTGCTTATTATTAAATGTTTAATGCGGATTTTCCTAAAATATTAATAAACCGTTTCTTATTCAAAATTACTTCAACTCAATTTTCACAACAAATACAATTTTTACAAACTAATAACAACTTTGTAAAATGGGCATTAAATGAATCGGGTTTATATACAAACCACAAAGCGTGGAGTTTCAAAAGAATACGAACTTTTTAACGAGCGTACAATTTTAAATATTCCTTTCATGTGACATGCGGATCCGTAGTAACGTTTAGGCGGGTTTGGGGTGTTATAATTTTGGTATCGAGCCTAGGTTCAAAAACTTCGGTTGTGGGTTTGGGTTCAAAAATGTTTTCAAAGGATGGTTTAGAATACCTTTTACGTAAGTATATTTTGAGTCTCCAGCACCAATTCCGTAAGTTTCCTTTTTACTATATTACGGTATATCTTGAAATGATTGTATTTATTCTGCGATGTGTGAATGTGATGCTTGAATATAGGAATTGTATGTATGTGTGAAAATATCTTGCTTGATTGGTAGATAGTTGGTTATGTGAAGGGGTTCCAAGATTTAGTTAGAAAGTATATTAGTTTTACTAAGATCGAGAGCTTGACAAGGCGTAGTGTGGGGGTTAGGATGTGTGACAGTTAGTAGTTGGAAATTTCGAGGACGAAATTTCTTTGAGGAGGATAGATTTGTAACATCCTGAAATTGGGCTTAAGAGAATTGAGCCCAATGGGCCTTAGGCATAGTAGCATTTAAAATTTTTGGGAACAGGAGATCGGCTTAAGTGTAAGGTGGACCTTTTAGATAAGTGATTTTGGAAGGTTAGGGGGCTTTTAAGAAGTCCCGGGATCAAATATTAGCTTTGGGGAAATTTTAGTTTTAGGTGAAAAAAACCCTGGAGGTTGGCGGGTAGGCTTTAAGAATAAAATGTGGAGGAAAATGACACAAGTGGAATGTGTGGTGTAGTGGCAAAGTGATGCAACTTAAGGACAAGGGAATGACGCCACAAGGAAGGAAGGAGGTCCAAGGTTCTAGTTGTAGCGTTTGCATTCCTTTTAGATTATTTTATTAAATGAATTTAGACCTTGGCCATAGGGTTATATTTAGTTGCATGGTTTAAGACACAAGGAGCTAGTTGGTAAAGTGGCTAGCGGCGTGGATTATGCTACTGAGAGAGTGCAGGTTGAATCTCATGAGAAGCAAGGGAGTATTTATTTTACGTATTGACGGTAAGAGTTTCAGTTGAATTTAAACTCTCTTGACGGAGGATCCCACATCGAAAAGATACAAGGAATGAAGGTGAAGAGCTAGCTATATAAAGAGCATGCCGGAGAAGGGTTAACATACCTTGGTGGGCGTTGGGCACGGAGTGGTCGCGATGCGGTTTAGCACCGAGTCCTATCGGTGTGTAACTCTCTACTCTAGTTGTAAGCGGCAAATCAGAAGTCTTGATCCGCAGTAATAGTAGCCACAGGCGTGCGAGCATGCGTGTGGGGCTTCAACGATAGTTGAGGCCATCAGTAGTATTCTTGTGGGTTGGAAATTTGCTTGGGCGCGATGGGAAAGTGGGCCCAATGGGCCCGTGGGCCCAATTAGAATAAATTGTATGATGATATAGTATATAGTGAACTAGATTAGGTGGAACCTATATACGGGGTTAGATTTGTGTTAGGTGGGCCACACGAGCTTGTGGGCCTAAATGGGCCAAAGTCAGGTTTTAGGCCCAATAGTCTAGTGGTGACCGAAAATGGTAGTCGAGTCGCTCAGGGTAACATTAGACCTTCAGGAGGGCCATTGCAGGTGCAAAATTACGAAAATACCCTTAGTGGGTAAATTACGAAAATACCCTTGGTGGGTAAATTGTGAAAATACCATTGGGAGGTAAATTATGAAAATACCCTTGGTGGGTAAATTTAAAATACCTCGGTGGGTAAATTACTGAAAATACCCTTGGTAGGTAAATTACGAAAATACCCTTGGTGGGTAAAATTACGATTATACCTTAGAGGTTGATTAGCATGATTATGTTGTTTTATGTCTATCGATTATGATGGTAATTCATGTTATACTTATATTTGATATATGTCTAGCATACATGACATCTGCATACACAATTATTATGTCATATTGCATGGGTATGATGAGAGGAGGGAAGATTGATATCTGTGACTTTGGGTCACAGTGGTTTAGCACCACTAGTGGTTTGGTACCACAGATTGATATTCGTGACTTTGGGTCACGGAGGTTTGGCACCTCATAGCAACTTGTCCTAGTGGCTTAGCTTCTGATGGGTTGGCCCCACGGTTGACATATCGGGATCGTCGCCGGTGATTTGGTATCACACGTGGGTTGGCCCCACACTTGGATATTGATATTTTGTGACTTTGGGTCACGAAGTTTAGCACCTCATAGCGACTCGTCCCGATTGGCTTAGCACCACGATGAGGTTGGCCCCACATTTGATAAAACGGGATTATCGCCGGTGATTTGGTATCTGGCGTGGGTTGGCCCCACATATGGATTATTCGTGACTTTGGGTCACTAGTGGTTTAGCGCCACATCATTATTGATATCGGTGACTTTGGGTCACGGTGGTTTAGCACCACCGGTGGTTTGGTACCACGGGGTAGAATCGGGAGTTTGAATGGTTAGGTTTTGGGTTGCATGACATGCATATTTTCATATGAAATTGTGTAAGGGTTTAACACACGTTGGATGGGGATTTACACTTTGAGTCTCGATGACTCACCCCTTAGTTAAATTTTGCGGTAATCATTAGATCGCAGATTTGGGGGTGAGGTGGACTCGTGGAGGCCATACATATGTTTACTCATAAATTCATTTCTTTTATTTGGACTTATTTTTATTTGGGTTTTGTTATGTAATAAGGCCTTGGTATTTTATTTGGTTTTAGCGTTTAAATTGGTTCTTGCTTATTATTAAATGTTTAATGTGGGATTTTCCTAAAATATTAATAAACCATTTCTTATTCAAAATTACTTCAACTCAATTTTCACAACAAATACAATTTTTACAAACTAATAACAACTTTGTAAAATGGGCATTAAATGAATCGGGTTTTATATACAAACCACGAAGCGTGGAGTTTCAAAAGAATCTGAACTTTTAACGAGCGTACAATTTTTAAACATTCCTTTCATGTGACATGCGGATCCGGTTAAATAACGTTTAGGCCGGGTTTGGGGTGTTACATGTACATTTCGCGATTTCTTAAAATTGGGCGCGCATCAGGGTTTTTGGTACGTCCGCGTGTCAATTAGGCACGCTCATGTTCGGTAAGTCAGTATGTGGCACGGTGTAGTCGAACGGGCGTGTCTAGCCCGTGTGTGGTAAGTCAGTATCTTAGCACAGGTGTTGGGCATGGCCGTGTCTATCCCGTGCTCAATAAGTCAATAACCTCACACGAGTGGATGGCACGGGCGTGGTCCCTTATTGTAGGCCATCTTGGGAAAATAATTTCTTCTTTGTCGTACACGACTATTGGCCCGCCGTGGTTTTACCCTTTGGCTTCTACACGGCCACGAGCACGCCTGTGTGTAAGGTCGTGTGGTCTTAATTCTGCACTTAATTAAGTTGATGATGAATAATGAAAATAAAATGCTTAGAGAGGTTAGTGTTCGGGTTTCTTCCCGAGAAGCACTTGTTTAAAGTCTTAGGCTAGACTTTCCCTATTTTTGTTCTAAAAGGAGGTTCATGGAGCAGAAGCTCCTCTCTCATACCTCCAAAATCTGCACCATTATAAATTTTAAGCCGGTGACCGTTTACCTTGAATGTGCCCTTAATGGGGTGAGATACCTCAATTGTGCCATATGGAAAAATTATTTTAATCATGAATGGGCCAGACCATCTCGATTTGACTTCCAGAAATAATTTAAGCCTTGAGTTATCTGATGGGACCAAGTCTCCTACTTCGAATTGTTTCGACTTCTTTAGGCGAGAGTCGTGTCGTCGCTTTGTTGCCTCTTTGTTAATTTCGAGTTCTCATAGGCCTCCGATCTCCATTCATCTAGCACGTTCATCTACATCATTCTTTTCTTTACTGCAGTTCTAAGATCAAAATTTAAAAACTTTATGGCCCAAAAAGCTTTGTGTTCTAATTCGAATGGTAGATGACAGCTTTTCCCGTATACTAGTTTGTATGGTGATGTCCCTAAAGGTGTTTTAAATGCTATTATATAGGCCTATAAAGCGTCATCTACTTTTAATGCCTAATCTTTTCTATTTGATTCAACCGTTTTTTCTAGATGCGCTTAAGTTCTCGGTTTGCTACTTCAACTTGCCCACTGGTTTGAGGGTGATATGGGGTAGTTGTCCTGTGATATACTCCATATTCCTTTAGCACTTTTTCAAATTGAGTATTACAAAAATGAGTACCCCTATCACTAATGATGGCTCTAGGTGCCCCGAATCGAGAAAATAATTTCTTGAGAAATTTAACTACTACCCTAGCATCATTAGTAGGTAAAGCTTTCGCTTTTACCCATTTTGACATGTAATCAACTGCCACTAGGATGTATTTATTTCAAAATGAACTAGGGAATGGTCCCATAAAATCAATACCCCATACATCAAATAATTCACAGGATAACATGTATGCTTGAGGCATTTCATCACATTTAAAAATATTACTGTTCTTTAGCATTTATCACACGAGGTAACATACTTGTTGGCATCTTTAAATAGAGTAGGCCAATAAAAACCTGATTTGAGTATTTTGTGTGCTGTCTTAATTCCACTGTAGTGTCCTCCTGATGGTCCTGAATGGCAATAGTCCAAGATTTTGATTGCTTCTGTCTTTGTAACACATCTTTGAATTACCCAATCTATACATATGAGGAAAAGAAAGGGATCTTCCCAAAAATAATCTTTCACATCAACAAAGAATCGCTTCCTTTGGTGATGTGTAGTTTTCTTGGTAGAACGTTAGCTGCTAAATAATTTGTGATATTTGCAAACCATGGTACCTCAGAATGTTTTATAGAAAAGAGTTTTTCTTCGGGAAATGAATCATTTATTTCACCTTTGTCAGGCTCTTTGATGTGTGGATTTCAAGTCTAGAAAGGTGATCTGCTGCAAGATTCTCAGCTCCCTTTTTATCTTGTATTTTTAAGTCGAATTCTTTAGATAGTATTAGATACTGTCTAAATTTATCAAAAGCAAAAATTACGGCTAGTAATTCTTTCTCTGTAGTGGTATAGTTTTCTTGTGCAGGCGTCAGTGTTCTGCTGGCGTAGTAAAATGGTTAAAAGTGCTTGTCTCTTCGTTGTCCCAAAACTGCACTAAATACTAAGAAATCATCCATAAATACCTCCATGATGTCTTCCACGAGTTCGTCAAAGATTGCCAACATGCAGCGCTGGAAAGTAGCAAGAGCATTACACAATCCAAAAGGCATTCTACGTTAAGCAAATGTACCGTATGGGCATGTAAATGTCATCTTTTCTTGATCTTCAAAAGCTACAGGGATTTGGAACTAACCGGAGAGTCCGTCTAAGAAACAGTAATAGATATGCCCGAATAATCTTTCTAACATTTGATCTATGAAGGGTAGAGGGAAATGATCTTTTCTAGTGGCATCATTTAGCTTTCTATAGTCTATACAAACTCTCCATCCTGTAACTGTTCTTGTGGGAATTAACTCATTCTTTTCATTGGGCACTGCCGTCATTCCTCCTTTCTTTGGAACTACCTGCACGAGACTTACCCAAGTGCTATCAGAAATGGGATAAATTATTCCTACATCTAGAAGTTTAATTACCTCGACTTTGACCACTTCTTTCATGTTGGGGTTTAGCCATCTCTGAGTTTGCACATATGGCTTATAGTCTTCTTCTATTAAAATTTTGTGAGTACAAAATGCAGGGCTTATTCCCTTGATGTTAGAAATTTTCCAAGCTATGGCTTTTTTGTGTTCTCTTAGTAGCGTTATCAGCTCCTCTTCTTCATTGGATTCTAATTCTGAAGAGATGATTATCGGAAGTGTAGAATTGACCCCAAGGAATGCGTATTCTAAGTGTTTTGGTAACTATTTTAATTCCAATTTGGGCAGCTCTTCGATGGAGAGTTTTTGTTTTATTTCATTATTATCTTCAATGCTTTCTTCTTTTATTTGTCTGGATGATGATATATTCAGATTCAACTCATCATCCTCATCTTCTTCCCCCTCTTCTTGAGTCAGGCACAGTTCCATCGTGTCGTCATGTATGATTTCCTGTAATGAGTTTTAAATGATATAATCAGTAGTATCAACAAAATAACAGGAATCATCTTGCTCTTTAGAATATAGCATAGCATCATAAATTTGAAAAATAATTTCTTTATCACCTATCCTCAGTGCGAGTTTACCGTCACCTACATCGATAACGGCTTTAGTCGTGGCTAAAAAAGGATGCCCTAAGATTAATGGAACATTAATGTCTTCATCCATGTCTAACACAACAAAATCAATAGCAAAAAAAAAAAATTTGCCAATTTTTACCAAGACATCTTCGATAACTCCTCTAGGATATTTCATGGATCTATCTACTAACTGAATACTCATCCTAGTGGGTGTTGGTTCCCCAAGATCCAATTGTTCAAACATTTTATAAGGCATTAAATTTATAATAGCGCCTAGATCAGCTAATGTGTAATATCCTGATCTAGGGGCTATGCATTTGATGTGTTTTTGTGTGTATGCTCTGTGTAATGTGCTTGTTTAGGGTGTTTGGGAGTCTAGGAAAGGCCCAGTGAAAAGCCGGAGCCCTGGCTAAAATTTCCTTTTTAGGCACTTTAGTGGAGGAGCTAGCTGGAATAGGACTTAAGGGATTATGTTGGTGTTTGGTTGACAAGGAAAAGGGGTGGCAAATTGGCAAGGAGGCACCACTTAAGATACTAGTAAGTGATGCCATAATGAGTAGTAGAGGGAGTAGGTTCAAGTCACAAAGAGCTCATTTTGGGAGTTCTTTTTGGCGTCAAGGAGAGTAGAGGCAGGATTTGAGTGGGACACTTCAAGATAGGGTAGTGGACTGAGTCAAATAGTTTGAATGAGTGGCAGAGAGGAAAAAGGGGAGCTTGAAGTGTTCAAAATATTTCAAACGAGTAATCAAGAGGAATTTGATGAGGAAAAAAAGGGATGGGCATTGTGAGCTTGGTTTTGGCCGAATTTCAAACTCATAGTAGAAGAGGGAATTGGGTTTTGTGTGGCTAGAGAGTGCCGAAATTCTACTTTGGAAGCATAGGCTTTTTGTTCTCAAAATATTACATTTTCAGCTTTTGGGTTGGTAAGTGCCAAAATTTTGTATAGTCAAGTGAGAGTTCTCTTCTCATTTTTGGCATTTAAGGTTTTCTTTCATTCTCTTCTTTATTTTCTACTAAAGCCGAACTTACTTAAGTCTTGCCGAAAATTCTTCTTCTTTTTCTTTACCATTCCTACCACTTCTTTTTATTTTGCTTTTATTATTCTTCTCTCAATTGTTTCTTTCTTAAAAGCTAAAACCTCTAACCCCATTCTCATCTCTATTTCTATGCTTTAGCCGAATGTCCCTTGTCCATAACTCTCTTATCTGATTTCTCCTACAAGCCGAATCTCATAGCCTTCTCTTTTTCATCTTTTCTTTCGATCTCTTCTAAAACTAAAAACTCCTAAGTTCCATTTATAGTTTTTATTTTACTTTTCGACCCTTGCATCTTCTTCCCTGTCTTTGTCGAATCTTCTCTTAAGTGATAGCTGAATCTCCCCTGTTAAGGTAAGTGAGGACTTCTGTTAACTCTTTATTTTCTCTTTCGATTTTTGGAAGCCAAAACTGAATGGCTAATTGGCTTGGTAAGGCCATTGTTGGATTTATGATTCTTATTGTTTCTTGTGTTCTCTTTGGGGCGCTATTTCGGAATTAAAGGAAATCAAATCATCTAAATCCCTAAGCCAAAAATCGTTAATCTCTAAACCCTATCTCTCTTTTCAAGATTTCAAGGTAAGGGTGTTCTCTTTAGATTTTATTTAGGTTTGTTATCGTATTCGTTACCTTAATGGTGGTTTAACAACCATATTTCATTATAGTAGCATCTGACAAGATCTTTGATGGAATCCAATATCGATCAGGCAAAGGGGGTTGGACCCGTAAACCCAGCCCATAAGTTTAAGAAGCGAGCAGTGTCAGCAGTCCGAGATTGGCCACCAGGTTGTGGACCGACTTTAGAATAAAGTCGTAGGCAGATAGTAGTTGTTTCTGTTATCGATAGTGTCGACGTAGAGAGTATCGTTTTGCGTGTTACTAGGTGTGTAAACCCTAACACACTTTACTTAATTGTATTATTAATTGTATGGGTTGAAAAGCCGGAAAAGGCTGTAAATATAGTCGACATACCCTTTGGGGTAAGGCAGAAAGTGCCAGGTACGTATCTGTAATTACCTGATATGAGTTGGTTGTATGTGATGATCTATTGCCTTGTTACTAGCATGATACATCTGTCATGATATAAATGTTGTGCATGGGATATGGTAATGTTGATAAAGGGGAAGTGATAAGGTCACATAGTGATCGGTGGCTCTGGCACATTGTTCATAAGGTCACATGGTGATCGGTGTGAAACACCCCAAACCCGACCCACAAGCTCTGACCGGATCTGGCATGCTTCTAGGAAAAACCATTCGAATCTTATCTGAACCTTGCCAAAAACTTGTGTGTCTTTGAAGCACCATTTATTTGGGTTGGGCTCAAATTTTAAAACCCGTGTTGATTAGGTGTCAAAACATTTATTATTTATACTTAAGAAAAATGGACTTTAACTTTGAATTAATAGAAATCATGTCATACTAAAAAAAAATTAAAAATGCATGCATAAACAGCTCAAACCAAGGCCTTATTACATCAAATCAAAACCCAAATTAAAACCAAAGTACTTAAAAAGAGAACCCAAAATAAACTAAATAAATTTAGAGCTGAGCATGGCCACCACTTGAGCTCCTGCCGACCCAGTCCATTACTGAGTGTTACCTGAAAAATAATCCCACAAAGGGGTGAGTCAAACAAACTCAATGTGTACAACCAACACAAGTCTCAATTAATTCAGGCATGTCAATTCATACATAATATACATATATAAATCATGATGCAAACCCGAACCCAACCTAAATAACCATCCGCTACACATCACCCTACCAACCATCACACCGTGGAGGCTACTAAGTCGACCCTCCATCCGTAACACACCATTGAAGGCAGTCGCTGCAGTCAATGTGCTCATCACCCTTATAAAATTCGTGGCATAGCCACTAGATAATTATTTTGTGACATAAGTCACCACATTCAGATTTCGTGACAAAAGTCACCACATTCAAATTATGTGACATAAGTCACCATATTCAGATATTGGGGTATAAAACCACCAATTCACTTCCCCTTTACATATCACCCACATGCCCCATGTCAAACAAATCATGCAATATCATGCCTTATTTCACATTCTTATCACTATTGACATATGTGCCATCATAGATCATATCATACTCATAGTAGGAGTGGGTAAACGTACCTGAGTACTTTGTACCATTGCAAGATACTCTTAGCCACATCTTAACATATTCTTAATAACATATTTATCAAAACATAGCCGTAAATTAATTAAGGCTTAGTGCGGGGTACACACCTGATTTACTTAGCAAGTTTACTAAAAATCCCGAAAACCCATATCTAGCATCCTAGATCTCTAGTTCCTACATTCGGCCAACCTTACACATGTTAGCAAAGAGCCATTCGGCTAACTAGCCAAATCTCGAAGGAAACGTGACCAAAATCTTACCTTGCTTGTCGATTTGAGTACTCCTTAAATCCGAAAAACTTTGTAGTGCCTCTTTCTTTAAATCATCTAGCACTAAAACACTTCATAGGCTAATTTTCAGCTTTTGAATAAATATGCAATAGATCTAAAGCACCAAATATAGCCTTGGCTGATTACATATGTCCACTTACCTTGTGATTCTTAAATCTCGAATTTGATCCTTGCTTCTTTAGTGATGTCGAGATTCCTATAGGCACATGTTAGATCTAATCTAACATTAAAACATAGTAAATGGCCCTTGGCCAAATGACTTACCTTAGATCTTTAAAAGCCCCAAAAGATCCTTCCTTGTATTCGACATTAGTAGAATCCGAAAATTCCTAAAAGAATCGATTTCATGTTTGATTAAATGCTAAATTTTGGCTTTTGTTCCACACATGTCGACAGAGAAGAAATAAGGAGAAATAATAGAGATTCGGCCATAGCAAACTTACCTATCTAAATCGATTTGAGAAGGGATCAAACGAGATCTCTAACTTGGTTGTTATTGTGCCAAGACTAAAAAGAGATGAGGTGGAAGAATTTTGGCAATGGCTTAGGAAAATAATGAAGATTTGGCTTTAATGGATAAAGGAAAATAATATTGTGGGTCGACTTTTTAAGAATGTGGAGAGGGAGAGTGTGAAGCTTAGGAGTTTCGGCTATGGTGAATATAGGAAGAAGAAGATTTCGGCTAGAAAAGAAAACTGTGAGAAAAGGAAAAGAAGGAAATTCGGCTAGAGAAAGAGATGAAAAAGAAAAGCAAAGTAAAAAGATGGACACTATTGCTAAAAATTTCGGCTAACACTCAAACACTAGCCTTTCCTTGCTTTTCTCCTATTTTATCTCTTCTTCCTCCATTCAGAATAATTAAAATAAATCTACATTTATCTCCTTAGCTTTAGCTAAATTTTAAAAGAATTCAAACCCATCTAAAGCTCCTTCCTCAGTCTCCCTATGCCGTCCACCTCTACTCCTTATTACCGTAAAATAAAAGTTCTTATTTTGCCTCCCTTGTGACTCGAACCCTGGCCCATTTGCACCTGCTTGTGGCGTCACTTACAGAGGCTTTAAGTGGCGCCTCCAAGCCACTTAACCAAGCCCATTTGTGTGTCATAACTTCCCTACATTTTCTCATAAGGCCACCCTGCTTAGCTTCCTCTTTTAGATTTAAAATCTAATAATTTCTAAGGCACTCTCCTATTTTCTAAAGTTCACAAAATTCATACAACACATTATTAACACACAAAGGCATGCTATTTCATATAATTAAGCAAAATGCATAAGCCATAATCCAGGATATTATAGTTCTACCCCTTAGAATAATTTTGACCTCAAAATTACGCTAAAATAGGTGAGGGTATTGTTTGTCGAGGCGATATAGCGACCACTTTCCCATCTTGCATAAGGACACCTCCCAATCCTATATGGGAAGCATCACAAGACACTACAAAATCCTTCCACCTCAGTGAATCAAAGCGGAGATTGGTCAAGACCCTCTTAAGCTTCTCAAAGCTCTCATGTTGCTTATCGGTCCATCTGAAATGCACTTCCTTTCTCAACAACTTTGTCGAGGCGCGGCTATTGGCGAGAACCCTTCTATGAACCTTGGTAATAGCACGCTAATCCTAAGAAACTCGAACTTTCGCCACAGACTAGGGGGTTTCAATCCAAAACTGCCTCAATCTTCCGAGGATCGACCCTTATTCCTTCAAGCAGATACCACATGTCCTAAAAGCGTAACCTCCTTAAGCCAAAATTCACACTTGCTGAATTTGGCGTGAAACTCTTCTCCTCAACACTTGCAACAAAACTCGGAGGTGCTCATCATGTTCTTCCTCAGACTTCGAATACACCAAGATATCGTCTATGAACACAACAACAAATCGATCCAGATAGGGTTTGAAAACCCGGTTCATCATGTCCATAAATGTGGCTGGGGCATTTGTCAATCTGAACGGTATTACTAAGAACTCATAATGCTCATACCTTGTGCGAAAAGCCGTCTTATGGATATCAGCCTCCTTTACCTTAAGCTAGTGATATCCAGACCTTAGATCTATCTTTAAGAATACTGCGGCACCCTTAAGCTGATCGAACAAGTCATCTATCATTGGCAACGGATACTTGTTCTTGATGGTCAGCTTATTCAACTGACGATAATCGATGCACATACACATAGTTTCGTCCTTGTTCTTCACAAACAAGATCGGTGCTACCCATGGAGACACACTGGGTCAAATAAACCCACGGTTTAGTAATTCTTGGATCTGAGCCATGAGCTCAACCAACTCCTTTAGTGCCATTACATGACGGGCAATTGACACGGAGTCGCATGCGGCGACAAGTCAATTCTGAACTCCACTTCCCTATCCGGGGGTATTCCAGGTAACTCTTTTGAAAAAACATCCACAAACTCCCTTACGATTTTAACTCCACTAACTCCCCCTTCTTTCGCATCCAACGCACTAGTAAAGGCCAAAAATGCCTTGCACCCTTTCCGTACCATCTTATCAGCCTTCAAAGTAGAAACTACGTTAGAGAAGTAGTTCCTTCTTTCTCCTATCATAACTATCACCTCATCCTCTGGGGTCCTTAACTCCATTCATTTGGCTGCACAATCCAATACAGCCCGATGCTCCACTAGCCAGTCCATACCAAGTATAAGATCAAATTCCCTGAATGGTAATTCCATTAAGTCGGCAAGAAATACTGCTCCCTGAAGCTTCAAAGGCACACTCCGAAATATCTTGTTCACTACTACGGTTTGACCTAGTGGGCTTACTACAGTCATCTCCCTACTAGATAGTTCAGAGGCTATTCCTAGAGTTTCAACTACTCTACATGCAACATAAGAATGGGTCGAGCCCACATCAATCAAAGCAACATAAGGCTTGCCAAATATAAGGAACGTACCGATTATGACGTCTGGTGCATCTCTGTCCTCCTTCCGATGATCTTCAGACACTAAACCCAACTGACTGGCCTCCGTGTTACCATCACCTCGGCCTAGTGTTCCCCGTCTTCTACCAGCACTGTTTCCTCTGCCATTCGAACCACGACCCCGTTGAGGCTGCTGTCCACCTCTTCCAGCCTGATTAAGACCTTGACTTACTGGTCGTCCCCCTTCGGTTCTCACAGGACAATCCTTAATCATGTGGTCCTTGGACCCACACTTGAAGCATCCTCCCGTCTTCTTCCAACACTCTCCTAAATGCTTCTTCCTACATTGGGCACAAGTACGATACTGCCCTCTAGTAGTAGCTTGCTGACCTCACGGCCCATCAACTCTAGGCCTCTTTTGCTCATTCCTAGAAGACCCTGAAGATCCAAAGCCTCTATTCTACCTATTCCGATCGGTGTTCTGCCTTATAGAATCCTTGATACCCGCTCTTGCTGTGGAGCTATCAACAGTCCCAAATCATCCCTCAGTCCATCCTCAATTCGGACATATCGTTCATGCTCTGTAGCCACTATCCCTCAAGCATATCGGCTTAACCTTAGAAATTAAGCCTCGTACTCCGCTACGAACTTGTTCCCTTGAACCAGCCCCAAAAATGCCTTCCTCTGCACATCAATGTAATGAGTACCAACATACTTCTTCTGGTATGCCGCCTTAGCATAATCCCAAGTGAGTTCCTCAGCTATAGCACCATCCAGAATCGTGAGCCACCATTGATATGACTCATCACAGAGAAGCGACACCAACCCTTTCAGTTTTTCCTCGGCAGTTAAATTGAGCTCATCCATAATCCACTCAGTCACTTCCAACCAATACTCAGTGGTACTGGGTGCCACACCAAATACACCACGAAACACCTCGACTCAGTTGGCTCAGAGTCGTTCAGGTACTAACTTCCGAGCTCCCATGCCTCCACCTGCTCCATCCACCCTTTCCAAGACCCGCAGCATCGCCTGTGACACTGCGTCATCCCCGTCTGATCCTGATATTCCACATCAGCGGCTGGTGGTGGTGGTGGCATTTTATTTTCAGATCCTTGACCAGATCTAACAGGTTTTGACACAATCATTTGGCCTCTACCACGACCTCGCACGTTACTGCCACGTCCCCTTGAATTCATACTTCTAATTTACGTTTATCTGATTAAAGAATTTTATAGATTAGTTTTGTTCCACTGATTTATCACATACAATTTTATGTTCAGTAATTCTAAGGAGTAGTTCTTTCGAATTCATTCACATATAGTCTCAACTCATTCATTCAATCACATACATGAACTTGCGTTCATTACAGAGAAATGTTGTAGTTGTCGTTGTTTGTTGTACCCAGGGGTATTTCGTAATTTTATCCTATAGGGGTATTTTGGTAATTTTTTCCAAATTAAGGTATTTGAAAATGTTTCAAAATAGAGATTGTTGATATTTTACAAAATTAAAACACTTGTTGGAAAAATTTCAAGGGTGAAATGGTAATTTTATACACTAGGGTATTTTTGTAATTTTACATGCGAGGTCATTTGGTAATTTTTCGAACTATGGTTCTGGTGACTTTTCAAAATAAGGGTATTTTAAAGATTCCTAATTTGAGGGTACTTCGATAATTTTCCTTACTGAGGGTATTTTGGTCATTTATTCAGGTTAGAGGTAATTTGGTCATTTTGTAAATCGGGGTAATTTTTGTAATTTTTTTTCCAAATCAGGGTATCTTAATATTTTGTAAAAATAGGGTTTTTGGATATTTTTAAGGTGAGAGAATCTTGATAAAAATTGTGGGTAGTATGGATATTTTATGAACCAAGGGTATTTTAGTAATTTTGTAAAACGGGGATTTTTCAGAAAAATTATCAAAATTGTGTTGACGATTCAAGGGGTAGTTTGATGATTTTCAAACTAGGGTTTTTATAAAAATATGGCTAGTCCCTTTTCGGGTTTTAATTATTGAGTTTAGCCCGTGAATAAGTCCTCTTGATTAGGGTGAACCGTCATTACGCACCAGGTAGGATTCGAGTGGAGAGGAGGTGAGTCACTAGGACTACTTAAATACCAAGCTCCCACTCGAAACCAATCCTAGACATGCGCACAATGGTTGCCACACCCTAACTCGGTGACTTAGACACAAGTTTGTTTGATTGACTTTAAGTTTTATGTAACTTGATGTTGGAGTAGACTAGTCCTAGGGTTTAATTCCTAATTTACTAATCTATGTCCCTATAAATCCCACATACAATCAAAAAAGAGTTAGGAGTACTTACCTGGTGGACTTCGGGCCGGAGACTCAGGTGCCATGCCAGAAAACCCGCTCAATTTCTTATAAAACCCAATTTCAAAAGAAAGAAACATTTTGGGCCCAAAAAGCCCTCAAGGCCGAGTTTTGAATCGGGCTCTGATACCAAACTGAAACACCCCAAACCCAGCCCACAAGCCCTGACCGGATCTGGCATGCTTCTAGGAAAAACCATTCAAATCTTATCTGAACCTTGCCAAAAACTTGTGTGCCTTTGAAGCACCATTTATTTGGGTTGGGCTCAAATTTTAAAACCCGTGTTGATTAGGTGTCAAAACATTTAATATTTATACTTAAGAAAAATGGACTTTAACTTTGAATTAATAGAAATCGTGTCATACTAAAAAAAAATTAAAAATGCATGCATAAACAGCTCAAACCAAGGCCTTATTACATCAAATCAAAACCCAAATTAAAACCAAAGTACTTAAAAAGAGAAAACCCAAAATAAACTAAATAAATTCAGAGCTGAGCATGGCCACCACTTGAGCTCCTGCCGACCCAATCCATTACTAAGTGTCACCTGAAAAATAATCCCACAAAGGGGTGAGTCAAACAGACTCAACGTGTACAACCAACACAAGTCTCAATTAATTTAGGCATGTCAATTCATACATAATATACATATATAAATCATGATGCAAACCCGAACCCAACATAAATAACCATCCACTACACATCACCCGTACCAACCATCACACCGTGGGGACTACTAAGTCGACCCTCCATCCGCTACACACCATCGAAGGCAGTCGCTGCATGATAAAAAAATTTTGTGTATATTCACGTATGAGTCATTAAAGAGAATAAAATTTTGTGTGTACGCGAGTAGGGAGCATGATAAAAAAATATGCTCATTGGTAATGTCTGGACCATAATGCTTGAGTTGAAAGCTTTAGAAGGGACTATTAATTGAAAGTTCTAGTACTGAGTTCAGTCTGAATCGAGAAAAAGAATTGTCAGGTTAGTGATCTAGAGACGATCACTTTTGTGTCTTTATTGTGAGTTAAACATTATGAAATGAAGAAGTGGAAATGGCTAGAACTATTACGATGGCAAGTATAGTTATTATAATACTTCTCAGATAGTAGACATGGTTCAGATGTCTAGATAAAGGATCCATGTTAAGCAATACGAGTTAGGTACTCGATTGACCTTAGTTGATAAATCCAGGATGGATAAGATTACTGTTGTTGAAGTTTCCTCGAGATAGAATTTGAATGATGATAAATCCAAAACTTATACAGAAGTTTGGTATGAGATTTAGTAGTAGTATATCTACTAATACAAGTATAAGTAAGTGCAGTTATGTACATAAACATTTTGACATTAGAATACATTTCACAATATGATTGAGGTTATGGCCAGAAGTAGTTGACCATTAAAAGCTAAGTTTTCTTAGAGTACAATTCAAGAATATTAAAGTCGAGAAATGCTATAAAGAGGAAGTGAGATGAAACCTTATTGATTTCACATTTGGTTTGACAAAATTTCTAATGAGGGGGATGACATTCGAGTTGTAGTGAATCAGTCAGAAAAGATCTGAACGATCGTTTAGACATGTATGGTGTTCCAAGTTGGTGGACTGCTAGATATAGTATATGCCCTAGAAGAAGAATAACCTGGGTCTCAAGTTGCGTTTTGACCTTAAGTATCATGGCTTAAGAGTTATTGGCAAGAGGAACTTGAGAATGAGTGGATTCACGATTTTAAAGAATGGATGGAAACGTTTTAAGAATGTTGGTAGCAACTCCTCCTGGTAAGATTTTTGGGGACAAAAATCCCTAAGGGGGAGAATTATAACAGCCCGATTTAGGGGCTAGTCGGAACAGTGATCTTGGAATCATTAAATTGAGGATAGAGAAAATTATTTTCATGTTATTTCATGTGTTATAAAATGTTTATAAGGATAAATGAAAATTTTGGTGCCTTAATTTTAGCAATTTCTATCTAAATTGTGAAAAAGGACTAAATCGCATAAAGTGTGAAAGTTCTATTTTATTTGCTAGAAGTGCCAAGTAGCTATGGATTAAAATTTGGAGGTCCCAATTGTGTAATTTAGCCTTGTTAAGTGGCTTGGCGGGTCAAAGAAGCTAAGGAGGACAAGTGCATTTATTGTGATTAAAAGTTAGTGATATTAATTGGAAAAAATGAATAAAATAAGGTGATATAAGCAAAAGTTATCATCTTTTTATTTTGCTTTCTTCTCCAACCAAAAATATTAGCCATGGGAGGGCTTTGAAAGCTAAAAATTTCCAGCAAGCTTTTCTCCTTTCAAGTAAGTCAATTTGATGGTTGTTTTTGATGATTTTTGTATTTTTGGAGTCCCCAAAGCTTAAGCTAGCTAATGGGGGACTAATTTGCAACATGGTTGAAAGTATAGAGACTTACCATGATAGAGTTTATGTTGTTTGATGAGTTTTTATGGAAGAAAATGAATGATAGGATGTTGATAATCAACTTTTGAGAAAGGTGTTGTTGTGAAAACACCTAATTGGGGCTAAAATGTAAGAGTTGCAATTTGTTCATTAAGGCATTAAATAGTTGGAATTGTGAGTAGTTGTAAGAGAGTAAAATGTTCAGCTAAGTTTGTTTCACAAGAAACTGTGACGAAAAATTTATTTACGAGCCTAGGGGGAAAATCATAATTTTGCCAAAGTATAAGGGCAAATTGGTCAATTTTGCCTAAGTATGGATTAAGGTTGATTATGTTGTCTAAGTGATTGAATCAGTAAATTTTGTTGTTCTAGATAAAAGAAATTGAGTTTCGGACCTAAAACGGGTGAAAAGAGAAATGTGAGCAAAAAGTCTATTTCGGCCTTTTCGTCATTTAGGTAAGTTCATGTGCAAATGTGGCATTTACGCATGAGTTAATTTAATATTCCAATGCTATATGGAATGTATAGTTACTCTATGAACGCATGAATTATCTTTTAATGAGATGTCAAGAGAATTGAATCAAAGTGTAATGAGAAATGTAGATAATATGAAATGATGTTAGTTAAGGTTTCGTGTAAGACCATATTGGAATATGGCCTTGGGGAGAGATATTAAATAAGACCATGTCAAGGACATGGCAATGGTATGAGAAAATGTATGAGACTATGTCTAGGACATGGCTTCGACATGTTAATGCAAGTGAGACCCTAATGGGGTATGACGTCAAAGTGATACTATGGGTATGAGACTCAAGAGAATCATTTAACAATTTGAGTGATTCAACTTGTAGGTTGAAAGTGAGTGCATATGTGGTTGTTCCACGAGGAGCATAAGTGTGTATTAGAATTGAATTGAGACGAGTTCAGTTTATAATGAAAGCTTAGCGAGATATGTGTAACCGATGCACTTTAATTGCATGAGATAGATTTATTAATGCATTGTTAGAATGCAAATGAGAATCGTAGAAAGCTAAGTAAGAATGATAGTGAGTGATGATGTTTATGGATGAGCATTTGAATTAGAGAAATGTATGAGGATAGATAATTGTGAATGCATAATATCGGTAGGTTGTGTGCGTTACCACCTGATATATTATTAATTGATGGGCTGTGTGCGATACCATCAACTGTATTACTATAGGTGGGTTGTGTGAGTTACTACCTGATTAGATAGTAATCGATGGGCTGTGTGCGATACCATCACTTATAAATGATTGGTGAGCTAAGTGCGAAATCACCATAGGTGTAAATAAATGGTGGGCTGTGTGCGATACCACCCTATAAGAGATTTAATGGTGGGCTAAGTGCATAACCACCGGGAGATTTTTAGTATGAGTGGCTTATCGAAAATGCTTGACATGTTGCTTCATATAAGATCTTGTAGTGATCAGTGCAGGGTTGTGTACAAATTAAATGAGCAATTGGCTTGTGGCATGGTAAGAACGTGGTAAGAGATAGAATGAGTAAACTACAAGAGGGGTTGAGTAAGTAGCCATAAGTTAAGGGAAAACTCAGTATGATACTTGTGGTTATCTTTATTTAATGAATATCAGTATATGTTAGTTTATGTAGATGAACTTACTAAGCTTTATTGCTTACTCCTTTTATTTTCCCATCTCTTATAGGATATTTAAACTAGCTTGGATTGGAGGCCGTCGGAGATGTTTTCACACTATCGGATAGATGCTTGGTATGATGTTTCAAGTTTTTTTGAGTCATGGCATGTATAAGGGCTAGACAAGTTAGGGAGTTTGGCTGTAAATGGCTAGGATGTGTTAGCCTATAGTTGAATAATCTATTTTGTATAATGCCACAGTTGTTGGCTATTATTTTATATGAAAAAGATGTAGTTATCCATGTGACATTGTGATTTCTTTTAAGTTAATTATGGATGTGTTGGATGAGTGCATGTTGTGTATGTTGTAGGGGTGAGAAGAGCTTAGCATATAGCTTTGTTCTTGTCCATGTGGATAGACACACGGGCGTGTGTCTAGACCATGTGTGACACACTGTCAGTCCACGGGCATGCGACTTGGTCTTGTGACCCCTGCATGTTAGCCTTTGAAGTTAGAATAGGCCACGGACTGTCCACACAGGCGTGTCCAGATCGAGTTAAATTAGTCAGTAACTCCCCTCGTGAAGGTACACGGGCGTGCCCCCAAGTCACATGGGTGTGTGCCTCAACCGTGGGAGTTTTGGTAGAATACTCACGGTGTGAGTACATGGGCATGTGTGACTCCACACGGACGTGTATGTCATTTAACACGGGTGTGTACTCCCTATTTAAATGAAAGGAAATTTTATGGATCGTAAGATTTCTATTATAGACTCGATAGCCCTCGTAGGTACGAGTGAAGTCTTGTAGGTCGAATAAGGAGTTGTTGAAGTGACTCCAGAAGAGTAGTCATGTTGAGCCTAAGTGGAAACCAAGTACTTTTGTACGGTAATGCCTCGTGCCCTATTTCGGCAGGAATCACGGGCAAGGGGTGTTACAAATAATGAATGTACTTCATTTTTTTAAGAATAAATCAATAGATACATAATATAAGAAAGAACTTTATCAACTGAAATAAAGTAATTAGGCAACTGATCAAATCAATTCTCGATAGAAGGGTAGTCAAAGGAATGGTGATAACAAATACGAGCGGGGTTTTAGGTTAATATTAATGGGTGAATCAATAAAAAGGGTTGTTAGGATCAAAGGGTTCACTGAGGGTTAATTATGAAGGTAGGCCTTTTAGTGGAGTGAGTGGGTTAAAACCTAGGTGCCTTTATCATCTTAGTATATCAAATCAAAAATGTGGTCTCAACATGTATAATCGAGGCAAGTTCTTGAATAACAATTCAGTGTTGACACACTCATAATCAATAAAGTGAGCACAAAAAAGAATATATGCCCTATAAGGCTCAAAATCTCACAAAAAGTATAGGTGCTTTTGACATCAATCCCTATAAATTTCAAAATTCATGGTAATATTCAAATTCAGTTCGACAACCTAGAAAATTTTTTATTCTGAAAAATAAACTTATCATGCTTGATTCTCTAGTATCTTAAAGTTTAAATCATCAATGCATAATTAAATATGACTTACTCAAAAACATATCAATAAGAATCATAAATCATCGAAATTTCATCCTAATTAGTAATATGAGGAAATTACTTAACAACTAGATATAATTCAGGGATTTGAGAATAATACAAAAAGTTAGGCACTTTTACCCCCCACACTTAAGATGTACATTGCCCTCAATGTACAAATATAGATGATAGCAAAATAATCATAAAATCATAAGATGGGGAAAGAAGTGAAACTTCCTAAATTTTGAATGAAGTCAATGAAAAGAAATCGGATAGGATTGGAGGTGAACGTGGGGAAGCGTCTCAAACCGTTTGAAATTGAATCCTCAAGCAGCTGCTCTGATTTTATTGTATCCTAAGCTAAATCTAAATGGCATGAAGAAAAAGAAGAAAATAATAAAGAAAATAAAACAAAGTAAATAAAAATAAAATAAAAATAAATAATGGAAAATGAAAGAAGAAAGGCAACTAGGAAAAAAAAGGAAGAATGAGGTTTAAATAGAGATGTAGCCCGTGTTTTTAGAATTTTTTTTGTTGCCATACGGCCACAGCCACAGTCATGTGTAAGGCCGTGTGGTCTGGAAATCTGCTCTCTTGGTTAGTTCGGTGCTAAAGAAGAAGAAGAAAAGGAAAGAAGAAAAAATAAAAATGTAAAAATAAATAGGGTTAGTGCTCGGGTTGCCTCCCAAGAAGTGCTCATTTAAAGTCTTAAGCTAGACTTTACCTATTATTCGTATGGTCATGGTGGTTTGCGGAGGTGAAAATCCTTTCACATGCGATCAATTCGGTTATGGATATATAGTTTAAGTCGAGTAGTGTTTACCTCAAAAGTGTTGAATTTTAGATTGCTTACATCGACTGTGTCATATAGGAAGACATTAAATACCTCAAAAGTGATTTCTTCATTTGTCTTGAGGTCTGAATTGACAATTTGAGGGTCTTCCTTATTCAACAATACCTGGTCCCCTATTTTGAAGTGATTTTTTTGTTCCTATCAGCTCGTCTGAGGTTTCCTTAGGTTTCACTTCGTGTATTCCTAGTTTCTCTTTAAAGTGTGTTTTCCACTCGTCTAGTTCATCGACCTGAAGCCTTAGTTCTTCATGAATTATTTCTTTATAGGTACGACGTCTAAGATCTGGCTTAGCTAGGTGATTTCGTGATGCTTCTTGTAAAGAAGGTTGAACCAAATGGTTATCAATTGAATTAACGTTCGTACTTTTATTACTCAATGTCCTAGCTGAGTCAAGAGCTTGAAGAGTGATTGTTTCATCATCTACACGAAGTGTGAGTTCATCGAATTCTTCCTCTGTGTGGTCTTCCTTTATTGCATCGGGATATGGCACACGAGGTTGGTACTCTGTAATTGCCGATTTTGGTATATCATGGCACACCTCAACCATACCTTCACTTAACATAGGTTTTTCCCTTGGGTTTCGTACGTCTAACCCTTCACTATCGTAAATGGCTTGATTTTGCTCTCTCGAGTTAGTTTCAGTATCGCTTTGCAAGCTTCCTTGTGGTAGTTCTGAGATCAGCTTAGCAAGTTGTTCAACTGACTTAGTAAGTTCACCAACTTGGTTCTTGATCCCTTTAATCGATGTTTGTTGATTCTTAAGGGTGGTCTCAGTGTCTTGGAGAAGGGTATCTGTGGCTGCCATGAATTTTGTCAGCATTTCTTCAATGTTCGACTCCTCTTCCTATTGGTGAGGTAGTTGTTGAAAATCTAGATGGAGTTCTGGTCTTTGGCTATTTTGATCATCCCACGAGAAATTGGGATGGTACCTCCAACCTGCATTATAAGTGTCATTATAAAAATTATTTTGTGGTCTAGAATAGTTACCCGTATAGTGAGCTTGTTCGTTTTCCATGCCATATCCGTAGGGTGGGTACTTAGGATTTGCCACGCCTCCTAAATTCGAATCATATTGTATTTTTGGGTGTACCTGCGAGAGACTATACAAACCATCAATCTTTTTATTCATCATCTCTAACTGATTAGATAACCTGGTGACCACGTTGAGGTTGAAGACACTGGCTACTTTAGTAGGAATTGTCCTCATGACTTGCCACTGATAATTATTCAGTTCCATCTTCTCTATAAAATAAAATTATCTGCCAAAAGCATTGAGAGGAAAAATTAGGAAAGTTAAAAAATAAAAATAAAAATAAAAATAAATTGCAGAAAGTAAAAAATGGCTAGAGTAATAAAAATAGGGCTTCTTTAATATTTTTGTTCTCTGGCAACGGTGTCAAAAACTTGATCGTTGTTTTGTCAAGTTTTAAAATTTATAAAGAGAATGATCGAACCAGGAAACTAACTCTGACAACGACTTATGGCAAGTGCACCTATCGAACAGTATGGGGATTTACACACTAAGTCTTGGTGACTCACCCCTCCGCTTAACCTTGCAGGTAGTCATTACATCTCAGACTTGGAGTCGAAGCGGACTCGAGGTGGCCATGCAGTAATTTCTATTAATTTCATTTTCTTTATTTAGAATCACTATTAACTTTGGGTTTTGGTGTTGTAATAAGGCCGCTATAACTTTAATTTGGGATTTGATTAAATAGTGATATTTCAAATTTCATAAACTATCAAAAATGGAGTTTTTAGAAAATTTAAAACATACACAAACATTTTTTAAAGGGTTAACGAAAGATAGATAACAAGCAACAAATTGATTTAGATATTTTACTTAAAACCGCAACATCGTCTTCAATTGACAAGATTTATGAAATTCCTTAAATTCGACTTTCGACAAATAAACCTGACTTCAAAATTCAGTTTAATTTTAACAACTGCTTTAAATTTTCTCCAAATAAAATGACGAACTTACTAATACATATGTATGGTTGAGGTTGCTTATTATTTACATATGAACTTACTAAGCTATATACATAGCTTACCCCCTTCCTTTCTTATGTCTTATAGGGTTATTAAGCTAGCTTGGGTTGGAGATCGCCGGAGATCCTATCACACTATCAAGCTATCATTTTGGGTATAAGTGAATTCATGTATTTTAAGTCTATGGCATGTATAGGGACTATGTCAATTTGTTATGTGTGTCATTATTAATTTGGCCATATGTTTTAGCTTGTAATTGCTAATGCTTCATCTTATATATGTAGCCATGGATGATGGCTTATGTTGATCATAAGTTTATTCATATGTTAATTCCCTCTTGTGAATGTGAA
Organism: Gossypium rotundifolium; assembly: GCA_025506655.1. NCBI lineage: Eukaryota > Viridiplantae > Streptophyta > Magnoliopsida > Malvales > Malvaceae > Gossypium > Gossypium rotundifolium. The sequence continues at coordinate 63,403,789 of CP106732.1, read as the reverse complement.
ATTAGTATGTTTTTAATAGGCTAAGTACGATGTTATAAGCATGATAAATGATGGTATAAGAATAACATGTTTTTGTTTTGTTGTGGTTGTTTGGTTGCATTTATATGCCTGAATTTGTACCATGTGATGTTGTGTAGATGTGTGCAAGTGAGGGTGGCAAAATGGCTTGGTAAATAGCCTTATTTTTGTACTACAGGTAGACACACGGGCATGTGTCTAGGCAGTGTGTGACACACAGTCTGCCACGCGGGCATGTGTTTTGGCCTTGTGTCCCCTGCACCTTAACTTGAAAAATAGAATGTCCAAAATTGAGCACACGAGTAGAGACACGAGTGTATGTCTCATCCGTGTATGCTACACAGCCTAGCACACGGGCGTGTGACACGGCCGTGTGGCACAAGTCAGAAAGCACCCCTAAATAGAATACGGTTTGAAGCACGGACGTGTCCCAGGGTCACACGGGCGTGTCCTTTGGACCATAAGGGCATGTGAGCCCTGCTTCTAGCAAAAAATTTCTAAGTTTTATAAAAATTCCCTAAGTGCTCGGTTGAGTTCGAACCACTTCTAAAGTATGTTTTGGGCCTCGTAGGCTCGTTTTATGGATGATATGAAGGTGTGTGAAAATTTTTAATTTAGATGGAAATTTATGACTCGAGAATGTATGTTTACTTGTGTTTATGTCCGGTAATGCCTTGTACCCTGTTTTGGTGTCGAATACGAGTAAGAGGTGTTACACTTCTTCTGTCAACAAGTACCCTCTTAACCTTGAAACTAGTGATTGTTGTCAAGACCACCATCAGGTCGTTTCCATCCTCATCGCGGATTAGTTCTTCATCGCTACCAAACTTGACACTCCATTTTTCCTATCGGCGTGGCCTCTTGGGACCACTAACTGACATCACACTTCTCATGTGTGCCCTTCTTTTTGTGTTGGAACCTGCCCAGTCATCAACCGTACCTACAGTCACATTAATGGTGCCTCAAACTTTTTGCTTGCCCTTAAGGTCACTGCGTGAGCTCTAACCTTGTTGCAACCGCTCTAATTCACGTATTCAAACTGCTTCCTCTATGGAATCTTTTAGTGTGGAGCACTTCCTGTCATGTCGTAAACGGAAAAATATATAGGATTTTTCCTTTGTAATTTATCACCTTTTTACTTAAATTCATTGTTAAAACTAAGTAATTGTTTAATAAATTAATGAAATATGTGAAAATATGAAATTAGGACATAGAAATTATTAAAATGTGATTTTATGCTTTATTATATAGTTTTCATGCAATAAATGGCTTATTTTATATTAATTTGAATATATTATATTTTTAAGACATAAAGAGGGCATGCATGATTAAATTAAATATAAAATATAAAAATATATTTAATAATTCATTTTAAAATATTTCATTAATAATTTGGGTTTAATTAATTAATTAAATTGGATAAATTTTATTATTTGGTCCTCTAACTTGTTGATTTATTCCGGACAGGTCTGATAGCATTGTTGGATTTCAAAACCGTCCAAATTAGAGACCAAGTCAACCCAATATTCGGCTACACATGGCTGTCCATTTAAACCATTCTTTACTTTAATTACACATGGTCCTCGTAGTGTTGAAGAAACTAGAGATTTGCCCGAAGATTTACGATGGACCGAGTCTCAGTCCTGAGTTGTGTGGTATCCAAAATTTCTTAAAAATCAAGAAAAAATCAAGTCAAAAGACACTAAGCATGGCCGGGAACAATTTGAGGAGATTTTAAGAGGTTAACATCCACTATTTTTAGTAAACTATCCCGCTCTCCTCACCTATAAATAAGACCCTCTCATTCCCTCATTTATTCTCATCATTCATCATTCTCTCGTCTCTCCAAATTCTCTTAGCCTTTTCCATTCCCATGCCTAGCATCATCTCTTCATAGATATTTTAGCAATTAAGCCTTTTAAAGAACCCTTGGTCGGCCACCTTGGAGAGCCATCAGTAATGGAGCAAAGCAAAGGAACGAAGGTGCCTCGTCAGTCAGAGTCTTGGGTGATAGCCACTCTGAATTGGGTTTAATCTTTCTTTCCTTTTATTTAATCTAAAGATGTTTGCTATGTGTTCTTTGTTCTTATTTACAACAATTCTTAATTTTATTTAAGCTAGGATGATTGCTTTGATTAAATAATATTTATTTGATTCATGCTGATAATGTTTGCGCCTCAATCGATCATGTTTTCAATTAAAATCAAGTCTATATTTCATTCATACGTGATTGAAATGCACCTGAATTAGCTGAGCGATCATGGCCAGACGACGACTAATGGACAAATAATTGAAATGTGCATGCTCAATTTAGATCCTGACTCGATTAAATTGTAGTTTGCATAACAACTTTGACCAAGCTCTGTTATCTATATAGTTTTTAGATTTGTGAAATTAAACTGTTTCAAACCTGACAGGTCCCTGTTACCTCACACGAATGCTAATAAATCCTTAGTAAATAAGGATCAATAAATTTTGAATTTACTAAGTAAAGGATTCCGAAAGGACCTAATATGGTTTCCAAACTCATGAAAGATCGAGTTGCCCTGGAATGTTTTTCCGAATGTTATTAAGCATGTTGATAATAAATTGAGTATAATTAAAGTAATTGTCCTAGTTTATTTATGTTATAATTGTTGCAAATTGTGTCTAATTTTTCCAAAATCTATTTCATTCATATAGTTTGCATACTTAGGATAATTTGCATTAGGGATCATTGCATTTAGTTTAATATATTTTAATCACTACTTCTCAACTATATTGTGTTTTTATTTACCAAATTGTTAATATAATTTTACAAATTAAGTGACTTAGCACAAATACAATCCTTGTGGAGATGATAACTCGATACTTACTTATTACTTGATAACGATTGTGTACACTTGCACAAACCTACGCGTTACAAGTTTTTGGCACCATTGCCAGGGATTGTCAACTGTTGCCAAAGTCATTTCTTTCGTGAAATTCTTTATTTTCAATTTGATTTATTTCTAAAATTACTAACTTATTCTTTTTAATTTTTTTATTTTCTTTTCAGGTGTTTATGAGTATAGATCGAATTATCGATTTACCCCCTGTAGACCTTGAAATTGAGTGAACTTTCGGACAAAGAAGACGTGAATGAACAGCTCAAAGACAAGTTGAGATGGACCTTGAAAATTAGAATCAAGATCAAGGTAATGAAGTTGATCATGTACGAAATCCTATCCTCATTGCTAATGATAGGGATCGATGCATCAGACAATATGATGTGCCACTTTTCAGGGAGTTAAATCCAGGAATTAGAAGGCCAGATATTGAGGCAACTCAATTGAATTGAAACCAGTGATGTTTAAAATGCTACAAACAGTGGGCCAATTTAGTGGTATGCCCACATAAGATCCACATCTCCACCTTCGATTGTTTATGGAGGTGAGTGATTCATTCAAGATAGCTAGTGTGACTGAAGACACACTGAGGTTGAAGTTGTTACCGTACTCGTTGCGGGATCGAGCACAAGCATGGCTCAATTCATTGCCACCAAGTTCTATATCTACATGGCAAGAATTAGTAGAGAGATTTTTGGTTAAGTATTTTCCACCTAGCAAAAACACTAAGTTGAGGAACGAGATCACAACTTTCCAACAATTGGATGACGATTCTTTATATGAGGCTTAGGAGCGATTCAAGGAGTTACTTTGTAAGTGTCCTCATCATGGGATTCCTTATTGTATCCAGTTGGAGACATTCTATAATGGTTGCAATGCACATACAGGATTGATGGTGGATGCTTCCTTGAATGGTGCAATTTTGTCTAAGTCTTATAATGAGGCTTATGAGATCATCGAGAGGATTGTGAGTAATAACTATCAATGGCCAACAAATTGAACAGCTTTAGGAAGACGTGTAGCTGAAGTTCATAAAGTTGACGCCCTCACTTCATTATCAGCTCAGGTATCATTTATTTCCTCTATGTTAAAACAGTTTACCGCTAATAGTGCTAATAATGTTGCAGCTTAGCCACCAAGTCCGTTTGAAGTAGTTTCCTGTGTGTACTGTATGGAATGTCATTCTTTTAAGAATTTTCCATCAAATCCCGAGTCAGTGTACTATATGGGGAACCAATATCAAAGTAGGAGTGGACAAGGACCCCAGCCCAACTTTTACAATCCTTCATGGCGAAATCATCCTAACTTTTCTTGGAGCAAACAAGGAAAAGGACCGAACAATAACTTATTGCAACAAAGACCCAACAAATCTCAAGGGTTTAATCAACAAGCTCCAAAACCACCTCAAGCTGAGGTATCAAACAGTTTGGAAACTTGTTGAAAGCGTACATGGAAAAGAATGACTCTTTGATCCAAAGCCAAGTAGCAACACTAAAAAATTTGGAAAACCAAATGGGTCAGTTAGCAATGGATCTTCGTAATAGGCCACAAGGAACCTTGCCGAGAGCGATACTGAGAATCTAAGAAATTTGGATAAAGAACATATCAAGGCAGTGGCATTGCGAAGTGGTAAAATTCTGGAACTCCGATTGATTGATGTCGAAGATAAGCCTATTGAAAAGAATCAACCAGCTGTTGAAATTCCTACACCAAAGGAATCAGAATCTACAAAGTCTGACAAGGTAAACCCTGACTTAGTGAATTTAGATATTTTAACATCTTTTTTGGATGCTGATTTACCTACTCAGAAAAGTTGTCTGGTTCAATCGAAAGTTCCATTACCTCTATATTCGAATAGATTGCATCAACACAATCAAAAACGGAAGTGCAATTCAATAAGTTTTTAGATGTTCTGAAGCAGTTAGACATCAATATTCCATTGGTGGAGGCTTTAGAACAAATTTCAAATTATGTGAAGTTTATGAAGGATATACTGTCCAAAAAGAAAAGGGTGAGTGAGTATGAGACTGTTGGCTTGACAAAGGAGTGCAGTACATTCCTACAGAAAAATTGCAACCGAAATTGAAAGACCTAGGAAGCTTTACTATACCCTATAACATTGGTGAATCTTACTGTGGTAAAGCTTTGTGTGACTTAGGAGTGAGTATCAACTTGATGCCTAAGTCTATTTTCAAGATGTTAGGGATAGGTGAAGTAAGACCTACAACTGTGATACTTCAACTAGTAGATCGATCTTTAGCATATCCCGAAGGAAAGATCAAGGATGTTTTGGTAATAGTCGATAAATTTAATTTTCCTGCTAATTTCATTGTCTTAGATTTGGAAGAAGACAAGGTAGTTTTGGTCATCCTTGGGAGACCTTTCTTAGCCATGAGAAGAACGTTAATTGATGTGCAGAAAGGTGAACTCACCATGTGAGTTCAAGACGATCAGGTAACCTTTAACATTCTTAAAGCGATGAAATTTCCCGATATGGTAGAAGAGTGTTTAGTTAAGGAAGAGATAGAAACCTTGGTTTTATGGAAAGCAATTTTGAAAAAGATCCATTGAAGAAAGCCTTAGATCTTGACCCTTTTGGAGAATGGAGAAAGTGAAGAAAACATTGGACCAACCCAGTTTAGACCCTAGTCAGAACAGTAGTTTTGAGACCACAAATCTGAGGTCAAAAAAATATTTTAATATTATTTTTGGTGTCTATAATACGTGATTGAGCATGAGTGAAAGTTCTGTGTGAAAATTTTATTAATTGTGTGCTTAATTATGAAAAAAGACTTAATCGCGTAAAATGCAAAAGATGTGTGCTGATTGTTAATGTGCTTATTTAAGTTGGCTTTTGAATATAAAGGCCTTAAATTTAAATTAGGCCATTTTATTAAAGCATGGACGGTAGTGGACTTAAATTTTTAAAGGTTATGTAATGTTTACTAAGGGCAACTACGGAAATGAATAATTAAATGATAATTTAATGAAACCAAAGCATGAAAATGGTCATCTTTGTTCATCTTGATGCCAAAAATAGCAAACAAAATAAAATAAAAAGAACAGTAGGGTTCGACTAGTTTGGAGCTTGATTAAGCCTAAGAAAAGAGGGATTCGAATAGAGATCGAGGTAAAGATAAAGTACTCGACTAATTGGCTAATTCTGATATTTCAACATCCGAGGTAAGTTCAGATATAACACATGGTATTAAGATATGTTTTAGTAACATGGAATGAATATATGAATGATTATGATATTAGAAATGCTATGTGTGGAAATTGAATCAGATGGCACTAAGTGTGCGTATTTGAAATTGAAACAGAGATGAATAGCACTGTGTGTGCAAAGATATGGAAGCTTTAGCTTATTGTTTTGGCACTGTGTGTATGATACCGAGATAAGTCGGTTAAAACAATAGGCACTAAGTGTGAGTATTTGAAATCAAAACAGAGATGAATAGCACTGTGTGTGCAAAGATATGGAAGCTTTAGCTTATTGGTTTGGCACTGTGTGTATGATACTCAGATAAGTCGGTTAAAAGAATAGGCACTAAGTGTGCGATGATGAATATGCTTCAGCTAAGAATATGCACTAAGTGTGCGATGACGAATATACTTCAACTATGAATAGGCACTAAGTGTGTGATTAAAATTAAATGGATATCAGATGTTGCTTGGAATGTAACATCGAGCATTGATTGTTATGGAAGGTGAATAACTATGTGTTTGATAAGGTATGTATTAAACCTTTGTGATTTATGAAATGATGTATGGAATCAAGAATGGTTGAGTGAGTATTTTGGCTATGGATGATATGATATGAGTAATCAATGGATAAAGATTAAGTCATTGTTGTTTAGTCCTTTTAGAATTAATTTGGAAGGTAAGTGATAAGGGTTGGGTTATTTTAATTATTTTAGATAGTGGTAGGATAATTGCGAGGATTATTTTATTTAGTTTAAATTAGTAAATAGGAGTTGTTATTGGTTTATTTTGATTGTGATAGGGAGATAACGTATGGGATAAAATAAGAATTTTAATAGGGATTAAATGGTGGCAAATTGTAGGACTCTTGGGGATGTGCCATTCGACCTTGAAGCTTTTAAGGAGAGAGCTTCCGAAAATTTGGTTTTCTTCCTTCCATGTGTGCCGAATTTTTAATAGGAGATAATGGTTGCAATTGATTTGTTTTTTTTTTTTTTGAATAATTTTAAAATGGTGGCCAAGAGGAATTTTAGGTAGTGGCCGAATTCTATAAATGGGGGTGTGCTCTTCATTTAGCCGACTTTTAGCTCTTTGTTTCTAAACCTTCGTCATTTATTTTCTTTCCATACTCTACCAACACCAATAACATCCTTCCTTTTCACTTGTTTACTTTGGCCAAACCCTCTTCTTCCTTTTATTTAGTGTTGGCCAAAGTTCAAGCAAGGGTGGTCTCTTCTCTATTTCTTCCATTGGGTTTTTAGGGGAAGGGTCTCCGGGACTTGGAAAGCAATCAAGCGTAGCCTTCTTTCTCTGTTGATCGGTAAGAGGTGGTAAGTGCTTTTTTTTTTTTTTCTATTTGCCTGCTAAAGCCGAAATATTCCTTTTGATCCCTATTGATGAACCTTTCAGTCTTTCATCCTCTCCGCTATTTTGCAAGTCTTTGAAGCCAAATCTCAATTCTAGTGTGGGCGAATCCTTGTTAGTCAAGGGATCTAGTGTTAAGCCGTGAGGGAGCACTTCAATCTTTTGAATTGACTACTCATCAAGGTAAGGTGGTGGTAAGTATTCGCCAAGGGGCTATACTCATATATTTTTAGTAGTAGCCAATTCTAATAGTTGTGTAGCGAGGATTACTGACAGTTCAAAGGCAAGTGCGCTTTTCGTGATTTCGATAAGTAAGGTTTAGGGCTAGTCGATGAATAAGCAAGCCTTCTGGATTTAAGATCTTCGGTAAGGATGTTAAGTTATGGTTCTTTTTCATTTAAGATCTCGTACTTGTCAATTAACGAAGTGTTCTGATTAAGCGTTTTGATGGAGGCCAATATCAGTCTAGAAGGACAAGGGAAAGTCCCTATCCCGAAGTTTAAGAAAAGAGCTGTCTCAGCGGTTTGAGATTGGCCACCGGGTGTGGGCCGTCGAAAGCGAGAGATTAGGCAAATAGCCATAGTCTCGCTTAGCGATAGTGTCGGGATCGAGGGTCTAAAGCTTCAGGTTATAAGGCGTGTAACTAGTCTCATTGCTTCCGGGATTTATGTTTGCATGTGTAATGTGTTTACTAACAAATGCAGTGATAAGTGTGATTTTGATACCCTTAAAGGGTATGACAATGATCAGGTTGGTTCCGAACCTGTTGAGATGTGACCATTGATTTGTATATGTGAGTATGCCTATGATTATGAATAAACATGTGCATGCATTGTCATGACTGTATTTCATGTTGCATGTGCATGGGTGGGCTATGAAAGAAGGTACGGGTGTACTTCGAGTACGTGGTTGATGAGTAGCTGTGTGCCTCATCGTGATAGATATAAGCTATGTGCCATATCGTGGATTGATGAGAGACTATGTGTCCCATCGTGATTTTGGTGTTAGCTACGGCTACATCGTGGATTGGCGCTGACTGAGGTCGCGTTGTGGATTTTGTGCTTAATTGCACGTGGATGGCTTGAATGCATTTGTGGAGTTAAAAGGAGTGGGCGATTTAATAATCCCCTGGTGTGTGGTAGGCTGGATAAGGGGGTGTGTAGAGGATGGACCTTAGGCTTGCGCCGGATTCATTATTGCATAATTGTGGTATGTGAATACATGTGATTGTGGACTTGAATAAGAAATGGGCTAAGCCCAAGATGTGGAGGGTATGCTAATTACCGGTTAATTTGAAGGTTGATCTATGTGATGGATGTATTTGTATTATGAGTTTACTTTGTTAATTTGAATATATTATATTATTTTCAAACTTACTAAGCTCTTAAGTTTTATATCAAGCTTATATTAGTTTATTTGTTTCTCTACAAGTAAGAATATTTTTTTACGTTGATATAACGGTCGATCAGAAAGCTAGCTTGATCTATGTGATGGATGTATTTGTCTATCACACTATTGGCTAAATATATTTTATACTTTTGAAGGATGTGTATATTTTAAATATGGCATGTATAGGCTTGGTAATATGGCATGTTTTGTAGTAAATGGTATTTTTCATGTGACATGGCTTGAGGATTGATTAATGTTGGTATGAATGTGTAGGGTTATATGTGAGATGAATATAGTATGTATCATGTTTAAATGGTTGATGAAAGTTGTGGTTTGAATGTGAAATATTGTATGTTATATATGATGATTAACCTAGATGATTGGAAGGTGAAATTGGTTGAGTTGGATGAGCATATTTGGGTATAAATGATGTTTGGTTAATAAATGGTTTAGATGATGGTTAAATAGTGCATATATTTGGTATGATTGAGTGTCATTTGTGGTATAAATGCTTGTGAAATGAGGCTTGTAGGTTAACTCAAGTGTGGAAGGCAAGTTTAGCCTTGAAAATGGTCTATAACTACCCACACGGTTGAGCACATGGGTGTGTGACTTCACCGTGTTGTTTAAGTATTCCAAGTGAAACAAGTCAGGCTCGACCACGGGCTAGACACACGGGTGTGTGACTGGCCGTGTGGTGCAAGTCAGGCTCGACCACGGGTGAGGCACAAGAGCGTGTCTCAGGCCGTGTGGTCAAGTCAGTAGGTATGCCCTGTTTTGTCACGGCTTGGACACATGGGCGTGTCTGAGGTCATGTGAGGCACACGGCTTACCCATACGGGCATGTGGCCTTTGTAACTTAGAAAAAGTTTGAATTTTAGAAAATTTCATAAGTGTTTGGTTTAGTCTCGACCCTATTCTAAAGCATGTTTAAGGTCTCGATGACCTCACGAAAGGATTATATGATTATGTTTGAATATCATTGAATGATAATTAATTTGGTGTCATGAAATGGATATGAAATGTTCTGATTGTTCACTAATGCCTCTTAACCCTATTTTGACGATAGTTTTGGTCTAGGTTGTTACATTTTATTGGTATCAAAGCTACGATTTAGTTGATTCTAGGACTAACGTAGTGTGTGTAAGTCTAGCTATACATGCCATATATATTGTTTCGATAGTGTGATGAATGTTGATAGTTACAATTGTGTTTTTGTATAGTAAATGGATCTCGATCAAGTAGTTGTTAACAATGTAGAGAGTAATGCACCTGCTCCCGCTCAAGTGACAATGCCAACTACATATAGGCCAAATGATAGTAGTGAGGAAGGAGAGGCTAAGCAAGCCTTCTTTCAAATGACGAGTGAGTAGTTTTTAAAGTTCGTTCGAAAGAATCTGGCTCCTCCACAACCTCCACCCCCACAAGTACCCGTTGTGCCACAAGTTGTAAATCTGATCAGATTGAACAAGCCATCGGTAGATAAGATCTGAAAATACGAGGCTAAAGAGTTTAGGGCCACAGCTGATGATGATGTCGAGTGGGCTGAGGTTTGGCTCAAGAATACCATTTGAGTATTTGACGAGATATCATTGAATCCTAATGAATGTACTAAATGTGCTATTTCTTTGTTAAGGGATACCGCATATAACTGGTGGAAAATGTTGATTTCAGTGGTTCCGAGAGAAAGGGTTACCTGGGATTTCCTTCAAGTTGAATCTAGAAAGAAGTATATCAGTCAATGATTCATGGATCGGAAACATAAAGAGTTTCTAGAGCTGAAACAAGGTCGTATGTCAATTACAGAGTATGAATGGGAGTTTATAAGTTTGAGCCAATACGCGCGAGAATTTGTTTCGACCGAAGCTACTATGTGCAAACGCTTCATTGAAGGGCTGAATGAAGACATTAAATTGTTGGTTGGAATACTTGACATAAATGAATTTGTTGTGTTAGTTGAAAGAGCCTGCAAAGCTGAAGAGCTTAGTAAAGAAAAGAAGAAAGTCTGATTTTGAGGCTAGAAATGAAAGAAAAAGATTGATGAGCAAGTCGTCTCAAACTTCATCAAAGAGATTTAAAGATCCAAGTAGTCATTCAAATGATTTGTTTGGACATTCAAATAGAGGCCGAGTGAGACAAAGTGTTGGTCCGAGAATTCAAGCTCTAATTGAATCAAGTGTTAGAAGTGCCAAAAGTAACAAACCTGAGTGTAGACAATGTGGAAGGCGACATGTGGGAGAATGCTGGGGAAAGTATAATAATAGAACTTGCTACAAATGTGGATCACGAGATCACTTCATTCGAGATTGCCCAAAGTTAGTTAAAGAAGAAAATGTTTAGAGTGTGAGACTGAGTAACACGATGGCTAGGGGTAGACCACCCAGAAACACTGAAAATGTGAGTGGAAGTCAGAGAGGGATGACGGATACACCTGTGAGATCCGAGGCGAGAGCTCCTACCGAGCCTATGCTATACGCGCGTGAGAAAAGGCGTCTTCTCTAGACGTCATCACTAGTACTTTCACTCTATTTGATACTGATGTGATTGCTTTGATAAATCCAGGTTCTACTCATTCTTATGTTTGTATGAATCTAGTATCAAGTAAGACTCTACCTATTGAGTCCACTGAATTTGTGATTAGAGTATCGAACCCCTTAGGCAAGTGTGTCTTGGTGGATAAAGTGTGTAAGAACTACCCATTGATGTTTCGGGATACATGCTTTCTGGCTAATTTAATGTTGCTACCTTTTGATGAATTTGATATCATTTTGGGTATAGATTGGTGATCGTGTGTCAGAGTCTTAAAAATTTATAAAAAGAATGATCAAACCTGGAAACTAGCTAAGACAACGATGGAGGCAAGCACACCTATTGAATAGTAGTATAGTTTAGTGGCAACATCGGATTATCGAACCCAAAGGAACCAAAGGTACTAATACTAACTTTCTTTTTATTATTTAACCTAAAAATTAAAGGGATTGTTGTTTAATCTAAAATTAACTAACTACTAAGCTAAAGATGCTAAGACAAAGAGAATGAATTGGGGAAATACTTGGGGGAAAAACCAATCGATTAAGACAATACCCGAGGAAGAGTCCACTTAGACTTCACTTGTTATCTAACTCTGAACCAGACGATCTATTCACTTGACTTGATCCGTAGGATTCCCTAATTTATATTAATACCTCTTTTGAAGCTACAACGTCTAACCCTAGGTCGATTAATTGAAATCTCTTTCTAATTAAAACCCCTAGAATTGCATTAACTCGATCTATGGACTCCCATATTAGGTTTGACCCTAATCTGACAGATTTTTGTCATCCTATTTCTTGGGTTGCGATCAACTCCGCTTAACTATGCTAGATCTACTCCTAAACAGGGACTTTTGCTCCACTGCCTAAGCACATCAATACTTGAATCAATATCCTGAAATATCAAAGAAAGAATTAAGAACACATAATTAAGAACAAATCAAGTATTTATCATATAGCTCAAAAAATAATAACAAGATTCATCTTAGGTTTCATCCCCCTCACGTATCTGAGGGTTTAGTTCATAATCGTAAAAGAAAACATCTCAGAAGAAAATATAAACAAAACATAAAGAAAACCCTAAGACCCCCTAAAGGAATTGTGAAGGAGAAATCCTCCGCCTTGAGTATAATCCCGGCTTCTTGAGATGAATCAACTGGCTTTCTTTGAGTGAATCCCACAATTTAGCCTCTCTGGCTTGGCTCTTTGGCCTAGCTGAACGCCCTGAAAAGCCCTGATAGAAGGCTTCTATCGAACTCCCCTTTTATGTTGCCTCCTAGGGTGTTTATATAGGCTTCGAGATACCTTACTTAGCCCGAAAGTATCCTAATCTGAATAAAACTCTTCTTTGCTGTGGCAGGGGCACGCCCATGCACACGCCCGTGTGATTCGAGGCCAGGCCGTGGTCGAGTCTGTTATAGAGCACGATCGTGTATTTTAGGGGCCAGGTCGTGTTTAGGTCTGTTAAGGAGGTACGGCCGTGTGGTCTTGAGCCCAGGCCGTGTTGATTTCATAATTTGGCCCAGGCCGTGTTAATTTCTCGTTCTTTTCATCCTTCATTGCTCTCCTAAGTATAAAACATGAAAACAAAGGATTAGGAGCACCTATTTCCATAATTAAAGGGAAAAATCATCCAAAAGCATGCTAAATGTGGGATTAAAATATGTTCGTATTACGATTTATCAAATACCCCTACATTTAAGCTTTTGCTTCTCCTCAAGCAAAATTCTCAACTCACAATAAAAACGAACTTCCTCAATTCATAATATCCATCGATAATGTTTCATCATAATTCATAGATAATTCATACATGGATAATTTAGCTAAAAGAGTCCTAAAGATTCAAACAATCAAAGTCATGAGTTTATAGCACGAAAACATAGGTGTTTTCCCCTTATCCGAATAATTACCTTTAATTTAAATTTGACAAGAGTTGACATCCTTACTAAAGATTCACTCAAATCACTCAAGGTGTTCAAGGTTCAACATAAAGCACTCATCAGTCAAACATGAAAAGTTAATCCAATAGGCTTGCTTGAAAATCAAGCCTCCACCACTATAAAATGAGATGATACATAAATCAAAAGGTCTTTAAAGGGTTGTAACGGGGCTTAGGTTAAAGGTGTGGATAAAGGCTGAATTAGACGGGTTAATATCGCGATTGAATTGACAATTTACCTAACTAGAAAGAATGAACTAATCCTGAAATAATTACAAAAATTAAAAACTTGAAACTAATAAAATGAGCTCTTTCTTCAAGATGTTGAATTTAAATGTATAAGCTCACTTAATTACAGATATACTTCAATTTTTTTAAGAACAAATCAAGTAAATACATAATATGAGAAAATTTCAACTATTGAAAATAAAATAATTAGGCAAATGATCAAATCAAGTCTCGACAGAAGGGTAGTCAAGAGGAATGGTGATAACAAATACAAGATGGATTTTGGGTTAATATTAGTGGGTGAATCAATAAAAATGGTTGTTAGGATCAACGGGATTCACTAGGAGTTAATTATGAAGGTAGGCTTTTAGTGGAGTAAGTGGGTTAAATCCTAAGTGTCATTATCATCTCAGTATATCAAATCAATGATGTGGTCTCGACATGTATAATTGAAGCAAGTTCTAGAATAACAAATCAATGTTGACACACTCATAATCAATAAAGTGAGCACGAAAAGAATGTATGCTCTAAAAGGTTCAAAATCTCACAATAATTATGGGTTTTTTTATGACAACCTTGTAAATTTCAAACTTTAAGGTAATAATTAGATTCAGGTAGACAACCTAACAAAATTTTAATTTTTGAAAAATAGACTCATCATGCTTGATTCTCTAGTATCTTAAAGTTTAGATCATCACTGTATAATTATCAATGACTTAATCCAAAACATATCAATAAAATTATAAATCAACAGGAATTTTATTCTAATTAGTGATATGAGAAAATTACTTAAGACAATATATCATTCAGTGATTTGAGAATAATGCAAAAGTTAGGCACTTTTTTCTTAATAATTTTCACCCCCACACTTAAGATGTACATTGCCCTCAATGTACAAAGATATATAATAACATTATAGTAGAAAATCAAAAGGGAGGGAGAGAAGTGAAACTTCCTAAATTTTTGGATGGATTTCTTGAGTTGAAAGTGTGGAAACTTGATTTGGAGGTTAAATATAAGTTGGAGTGGGTGCCTTGAATTCCTGCACTAGATGAAGAAATTGGGAACCTCGTGAAGAGTTAGCCAGGAAATAATAATAATTCTAAATATACTAATTATATAGTGAAAGAAAAGAAAAGGAAAAGAAAGAGTTTAAAAAGTGAAATAAGCCTTAAAGAACGATTAATGGACCGAAAGGCCTTATTGTTAGATGGTTTGCAAGGTGGGTATGATTTCTAAGTCCGTGGTGCGTGATTCTCAAGCAGCCTGAAGAATCTAAAACCAAGAAACTAGAATCAAATAAACCAAATTTAGTAAAAGAAAAATAAAGATAAGGAAATTAAAAGAGACACGAAAAGAAAAAGAGAAAGTAGATAGACTCAAAAGTCCTTTTCCTATCGAGTTAATGAAGCGGCGGCATGAACTTATGTAGATCGGTCTCACACAGGGAGACTGGGATAGTATCCTTCCATTTCTTCTACATGGATGAGGTAAAGAAAAAGAACTTAGGAAGACAAAGAAGGAGAGAAATGAAAGGGGAAAAACTTTAGATGGTGTGGGGGAAGGGAATGGAGAGTGGGTGGGTTAAATAGAAATTCAAGTCTGGTACATCCCACGCCCGTATACCATGGGCGTGTTGAAGCACACAGTCATGTCTCATGGCTGTGTTATGCTTCCTTCGTTTCTCCCATGCCCATGTGCAGGTCGCCATGCCCGTGCTTCTAAAATAGTGTCAGCCATGGCTGCATCGCAAAGGCGTGGTGTTTGGTTGGAGCCCGTGACTTGAAAAAATTTTTTGTTCTTTTTTGTACTATCTCTGTTATACCGGTACAAAGATCTGTAGCACCCACACGGCCATGGCCACAGCGCGTGGTGAGGCTGTGTGGTGCAAAAATATGCACTTCATTAACTTGGTTAGTTTGTAGTTAGATGCTAAAAGCAAGAAAATAAAAATAAATGGGGTTAGTGCTCGAGTTGCCTCCCAAGAAGCGCTTGTTTAAAGTCTTTAGCTAGACTTATCTTTTATTTGCATATTTATGGTGGTTTGAAGAGTGAAAAATCCTTTCTCACGTTATCATTATATGGTTTAAGTCGAGTAGCATTTACCTTGAAAGTGTCGAATGTAGGATTGCTTACCTCTACTGTGTCATACGGGAAGACATTAATTACCTTAAAAGGGATCTCCTTGTTTGTATTGTGGTTTGAAGTGGTGATTCACGGGTCTGTTTTATCTAACAGTACTTGATATCCTATTTTGAAGTGATTTGATGTTCATTTAAGCTCATCTGGGAGTTCTTTCGGTTTTGCTTCGAGTGGTTTTGACTCCTCCTTGAAATGTGTCTTCCACTCATCTAGCTCATCAATCTTAAGCCGTCGTTCCTCTCGACATATTTCTTTGTTGGTATAAGGTATACGATCAGGCTCAGTCGTGTAGTTCCGTGGTGCATCCTAAAAAGAGAGTTTGACCGAATGATTATCAATGGAATTTATGTTCTCACCTTTATCACTCGATGTCCTAGCTGAGTCGAGAGCTTGAAGACTGATTGATTCATCACTTACACGAAGTATGAGCTCACCTATACTAACATCAATTTTAGATCTGGCAGTTGCTAAAAAGGGTCTTCCTAAAATTAAGGGGATATTATTGTCTTCATCCATATCTAAAACAAGAAAGTCTACTGGGAATATGAATTTGTCAACTTTAACTAGTACATCTTCAATTATACCCCTAGGAATTCGAATAGTCTTATCAGCTAGTTGAATGCTCATCCTAGTTTGCTTGGGTTTCCGTAGACCTAGCTATTTAAACATTTTAGAAGGCATAATATTGATGCTTGCCCCTAAATCAGCTAAAGCATTATTAATAGATAAACTACCAATTAAACATGGAATTGTAAAACTCCCTGGATCTTTTAATTTTCGTGGAAGTTTGTTTTGCAACGTTACTAAGCACACTGCATTTAGTTCCACATGTGACTTCTCGTCTAACTTCCTCTTATTTGTCAAAAGCACTTTTAAAAATTTCCTTGAATCTGGCATCTACGAAAAAGCTTCAAGAAACGGTAAGTTAATATGTAATTTCTTTAAAAGTTTAAGAAACTTGCTGAATTGCTCACCTGAGTTATCTTTCTTCATTGCGTCGAGGTATGGTATTCAAAGTTGATATTCTTTAATTATCAATTTTGGCTTTTCTTGGCTTACCTCAACCTCACCTTCACTTACCACATGTTCTTGCCTTGGCTCAAGTTCAGATTCTACTAACCCTTCACTAGTTTGAGCTGTTATGGCTTGAAGTTGCTCCTTTGGGTTAGTCTCAATGTTACTTGGCAAGCTACCTTGTGGTCATTCAGAGATCAACTTAGCGAGTTGCCCTAACTGGTTCTTGATTCCTTTTATCGATGCTTGTTGATTTTTAAGTGTTGTTTCAGTGTTTTGGAAACGTGTTTCCGACACCGTGATGAATTTTGTCAGCATCTCCTCAAGGTTTGGCTTCTTTTCTTATGGGTAGGGCTATTGTTGGAAGTTTGGAGGGGGTTGCTATCTCTGATTTCTTTGACCACCCTATGAGAAATTGGGATGGTTCCTCTAACCTGGATTATAGGTATTACTATAAGGGTTATTTTGATATCTAAAATTGTTACCCGTATAGTTTATTTCTTCGCTTTCCATGCCTGGATTGTAGGGTGGGTACTTAGGATTCGCCACGCCTCCAAGATTATAATCACATTGCATAACTGGATGTACCTGAAAAGAGCCACATAAACCATCAACTTTTTTATTTAACATCTCTACCTGGTTTGATATCATGGGGACTACGTCGAGGTTGAAAACTTTGACTATTTTTGTTGGCCTTGTAACATCCTGAATAAGTAGGTCTGTGCATTTTGTGTGTTGTAGGGTTAAAGTGTTAACTTGAGGTTTAGATGTTCGAATTGGGCCCAAGTTTGGGCTGAGACCTAGGTTAATTTTCTAATGAAGAGTGCTAGGACATAATTAAAATGGGTATCTGTGTTTAAATTGTAAGGTGGGCTTGTGGCCCAAAGTTTGGTGGTGCCGCAAGAAGCAAGTGGGTGGCGTCACTAAGGGAAGTGATTTGGGCTAAGTACTGGCCGCTTGGGGCCCAAGTTTTTGGGCTAAAATTCGGCACTCCAAGGGGGGAGAAAGGACGGCACAATAGCTAGAAAATAGGAGTTTTAATTCTTTTATTTTGTTGATAATATGAAGAGAGGAGTTGGTGCTAAGGAGGCCTCTTTTGAAGGGAGGATATAGATTAAGATAACAAGTGGGATAAGAGTTATCAAGTGAGGGCAGAGTTGGCCGAAAATCTAACTCTGGGAGGGGGTGAAATTCGATTGATATGCCAAAATTAGTAGGCAAGTGATCACCTTTGTCATCTTTTTCTTTCTTTTTCATCTTCTCCCTTCAGGCCAAAATTCTTTCTTTTCTTTTGTGGGTTCTCTTCCTTTGCCGCAACCCTCTAACTCTCTCTTTTCCTCTCCAATATTTTCCTAAAAGTTGAACCCTCTTTGCCCATACTTTCTTCTCTCAAGCCGAAACTTCAAGTTTAGCCTCTTTTCTCGAAGTTACACCATAGCTGAATCATCATCTCAAGATTGGTAAGTTCTCCATGGTTTTCTTCCTTGCTATTTCTCTCTTTCTCATTTAGTTTCTAACCCGATTCACTTCCCTAGGATCTTGTCGATTTTAACACTTTATTCATAGAAGCTGAATCTTTCTTGCTGTGATCTCTCGTGTTGAACTATGAGGAAAATCGAAGGTATGTGCTGGTAATAGGTTCGGCCGAATGGCCACTCCCTTACCCTTTCTCTTTTACCGAATTTCATCAAGCATAGGTGGGATAATCGTGTTGGTCTAATGTTGGATGCTTGGCCGAATGTAGGTAGGGTGGTGACGCTTTCTTGAGGATTTTCGGGATTTGACAATCTAGGTAAGGGTTTCGTTTTAAGTATTATGATTATCTATTAGATTTGATCTCATCGTTTAAATTCGGTTTAGTGACCAAGGGATTGTTATGGACTCGAATGTCAGCCAAGCGATAGGAGGGGTTGGATCTGTAAACCTAGCCCCTAAGTACAAGAAGCGAGCAGTATCAGGAGTGTGAGATTGGCCACCGGGGTGTCGGTCGACATCGGAGAAAGATCGTTGTCCGATAGTAGTAGTCTCGAGTGACGATAGTCTTGAAGCAGTGAGTGCGATAGTACGAGAATCAGGTGTGTAACTCTTACGCACTTCATATGTTGTTATGTTAAATGTTGTGTATGTTAAAAGCTGGAATAACATTGGGAAACATTACGTTACCCTTACGGGTATAAGCAAGGACTCCGGGTAAGTCCATTATGGTGAATATCGTGCTTGATCTATGTAAAACCTATGTGTGCAATGTTGTATTTTCCTATGCATTAAGCATGATTATATTGTATTGAGAAACATATACATAGCATATGGGTATGATGAGAGGAGGGGGAAGGCATGATTTATCAGACTATCACCAGTGATTAGGTACCACACGTGGGTTGGCCGCACATATCATGATTTTGTTACTAAGTCTCAGTGCCACATGTGCTTATTTTGTGACTTGTCCCAGTGGTTAGGTACCACAGTGGGTTGGCCCTACATATCGATTCAAGGGATCATCACTAGTGGTTAGGTACCACATGTGGGTTGGCCCCACACGTGAATATATGTAACTTGGGTTACCAGTGGTTAGGTACCACCAGTGGCTAGGTGCCACAAGGGGTAGATTTGGGAGACTCGGATGGATAATTAGGCAATGGGTTGCATGACATGCATAATATTATATGAATCTGTGTAAGAGCATAACATCTTTTGGGATGGGGATTTACACACTGAGTCTTGGTGACTCACCCCTTCCGTTACATTTTGCAGATAATGCTTAAGTTGTGGATCCGAAGTCTAGGTGGACTCGCGGTGGCCATGCTCAACATTTAATTTCAATATTTAATTTGAATTTAGTTCTTATTTACTTTAAGTTTGGGTTTCAGTTTGTAATAAGGCCACTTAAACTTTGCTTTGGGTTTTATTGTTATCATTACATTTTTCCTTAAACTATCATAAAACGAAAAAGGCACGCCAAGTAATTTATGATATTAACGTTTTATAAACTTAAGATAATTTTTGAGTTTTTTCTAAAGATATACATCGAATGAATAATTACGCTAAACTAAGTTTCAAAATGTTTTAATAATTCGCCTAGTTCAGCCGCAATTTTCTTAACTACACTAAAAGTTTTCCTTTCAAATAAAGTTGACATAATGGTTTGTAAAACGTTTTCTTCCCAGTAACACGCTAGATTTAGTCGTAGCATTTAGACCGGGTTTAGGGTGTTACATTTTTTGTATCAGAGCCAGGTTCAAAAGCTCGGATGTGGGTAAAAGGCCCAAAATGTTTTCAAAAGGGGTCTAAAAAATGATTTTACAGAAATGCATACTTTGGAAAGCATGGCACCTGAGTCTCGGCACCTATCCACCAAGGTAAGTATCCTAACCTTTGCTATGATATATATATGTATGATGGGTTTCACGGGTTTATAGGGACGTAGATAGTTATACTAGGGCTTGTGGACCTTATGCTTAGCTCAACAAACTTTTAAATGTCATAAAACTTAACTTCCATAAATAAACATGTTTGTGAGCAAGTCAGAAGGACTAGGGTGTGGTAACAGGCATACGCATGTCTAGGAGTGGGTTCAGGAAGAGCCTGGTATTTAAGCAGTCCTAGTGACTCACCTCCTCTTTTCTGGAATCCTACCTGGTGCGTAATGACTGTTCACCTTAACTGTGAGGACTTGTTAACGGGCCAAATTATAATTAAAAATCGAACGGGACTAGTACCCTATCTTTGAAAAATTACTTATATGACCCTGATTTTGCAAAATTATCCACAATACCCTAGGTTAAGGTAAATGACCAAAATACCATTAACTATGTAAAATGACCAAAACAACCCTTTTTGGGAAAATGACTAAAGCACCCTTGGTTAGAAAATTACCAGATTACCCCTGATTTATGAAAGTTACTGGAATTGGCAAAATTACCAAAATACCCTTGGATTGAAAATTACCAAAATACCCCTATTTTGAAAAAATACCAAGATACCTTATTTTGGAACATTACGAAAATACCCCTGTAGGTTGAAATTACAAAAATACCCCTGGGTAGTGAAATGATGAAAATGCCCTTAGGCAATGAATGTGGGTCCATGAAGGTACTGGTGCGTTTGATGCATGTATGTGGTGTTCCGTTGGATGCTGATTGAATAGGAATTCTAGAATTAGGGAATCCTGACTTAAGAACCGAACTATGTAGGCATAGTTCAAATTCGAAAGAACCACTGTTAAAAACTTCCTTCCATAAGACTGTTCGTTGTTAATCATTAAAAGAAAAAGTTATTAACCCATAAAATTTCTAAATCAGATTAAATCACGATCGGTAGAATGAGCACTCGAGGTCGTGGGCGTATTACGCGGTCGTGGTAGGGGTAGGACAACTGTGTCGGAACCGGTAGGGTCTGGTTATGGGTCAAAAATGAGGTGCCACCGCCACCAGTATATCGTAAATATTAGGAGCGAAGGTGGTGATGATGTAGTGTCGCAAGCTATGCTACGAGTCCTAGAGAGAGTTGCTGGAGTAGGCGTAGGGACAGGGACTAAAAAATCTATGTCCGAACGACTCCGAGCGAATGGAGACGAGGTATTTAGGGGAGTTTCGTGTGTAGCTCCCAACACCGCGAAGTACTGGTTAGAAATGACAGAGCGCATAATGGATGACTTGGACTTCACATCCGAGGAGAAGCTAAAAGGGATAGTACCTCTTCTCCGGGATGAGTCTTATTAGTGGTGGCTCACAGTTAGGAAAGGTATGTTGGCCGATGACATCACTTGGGACTTTTTTTTAAGGTGACTTATTAGAGGAAATACGTGGGGTCCAATTTTATAGATGCACAACGAAAGGCGTTTCTAAATTTGGTTCAAGGAGTAAGTCGTAAGTGTCCAAGTACGAGGCAAAATTCTTGCGATTAAGTAGGTACGCTCGAGGTATCGTGGCTACAGAGCATGAGCAGTGTGTTAGGTTTGAGGATGGACTAAGGGACGAGTTGCAGGTGTTGATTGCACCACAGTGAGAAAGGAAATTTGTCCTTCTTGTAGAAAAGACCAAGATTGTTGAGGAGGTGAAGCAAACGGAGAAACAGAATCAGAATAAGAATAGGGATAAAAGGAGTTATGGGCCTTCAGGATCTGCTGGGAGTTCTAAAAAAAAAGCTAGATTTGGTGGACGGGATCAAGCTGCAAGGCCAACTACTGCTACTCAATGGCCACCACAGTGTGCCCAATGTTGGAAATCCCCTTCAAGGGAGTGTTGGACATGTAATAGAGGATGTTTTGAGTATGGGTCAATGGATCATCAGATAAAGGATTGTCCGCGAAGGCTGGCTAGGATACAGACTGAGAATCAAGGACGTACCAAATTTAGGAGAGATAGTCAGCGACCACAGAGGGGTAGAGGTGCAGCCAGGGATGGTAATGGAAACGGACAAGGCCGTGTAGCATCGAGTAGGGGTGCTGAAAGTACCGATGCAAGATAGCCTGGGTTGGTCTATGCAGCGAAGCGTCGTAATGAGGGCGACGCACCGGATGTCATAACCGATACGTTTTTAATTTTTGGGTTACCTTATACTACTTTCATTGATGTTGGTCTGACACACTCTTATGTTGCTAGTAGTATAGTGGGAACTTTGAACTTAGCCTATGAGACTTCTGCTAGGGAGATGATGGTAATTAGCCCCATAGGACACTCTGTGGTAGTAGACAAACTATATAGGGATGTACCCCTAGAACTTCAAGAGGTAGTGTTCCAAGCTGATTTGACGGAACTGCCCTTCGGGGAGTTCGATCTAATCTTAGGTATGGATTGGTTGGTAAAGTATCAGGAGGGTCTGGACTATGCAGCTAAGTGCATGGTGCTAAAAATGGCTGAAGGTGATGAGGTGGTGATGATAGGTGAGAAGGAACTACCTATCTAGTGTGGTATCCGCTTTGAAGGCTGAGAAGATGGTGAGGAAAGGATGTAAGGCATTTGTGGTTTATGTTTATGCTTTGGAGGGTAAGGAATCAGCTTTGGAGAGTGTTCGAAAGGTGAAAAAATTTACTGATGTCTTTTCGAAAGAGCTTCCGGGTTTGCCTCCAGATCACGAAGTGGAGTTTGGTATAGACCTTCTACCAAGAATAGTGCTAGTGTCTATTACCGCATATAGAATGGCACCGAAGGAGTTAGTGGAGCTAAAAGCAGATTCAAGAATTGCTGGATCGAGGTTTTATCCACCGAGTGTATTGCCTTGGGGAGCGCCTGTGCTTTTTGTTAAGAAGAAGGACGGATCAATACGAATGTGCATTGATTACCGTTAGCTAAATAAGTTGACAATTAAGAACAAGTATCCGTTACCAAGGATAGACGACTTGTTCGATCAACTTAAAGAAGCCTCAGTCTTTTCCAAGATAGATTTGAGGTCGGGATATCACCAGCTTAAGGTCAGGGAGGCGGATATCCATAAAATGACTCTTCGTACTCGTTACGGTCACTATGAATTTTGATGATGCCATTTGGGTTGACTAATGCCCTAGCAACATTTATGTATATGATGAACCGAGTGTTTCAACCATATCTTGATCGGTTTGTGGTGGGTTTATCGATGATATTCTCGTTTATTCCAAGTCTGGGGAGGAGCATGATGTGCATCTTCGGGTGGTGTTGCAAATTTTGAGGGAGAAACAATTGTTTGCTAAGTTTAGTAAGTGCGAGTTCTGGTTGAGGGAAGTTACCTTTTTGGGTCATGTGGTGTCGGCTGAGGGGATTAGGGTGGACCCTCAGAAGATTAAAGCTGTGTTGGACTAGAAACCACCAAAGCCTATGGTGGAGATTCAGAGTTTTTTGGGTTTAGCAGGGTATTATAGGAGGTTTGTCAAAGGATTTTCTTTGATTGCAGCACCGTTAACCAAGTTGCTAAGGAAAGGGGCTTCGTTTGTGTGGTCAGACAAGCAACAAGAGAGTTTTGAGAAGCTGAAGAGGATTTTGACGGAAGCTCCGGTGCTGATTCAACTTAAAGCAATGAAGGAGTTTACGATTTATTGTGATGCGTCGCACACATGGTTAGGATGTGTGCTGATGCAAGAAGGGAATGTAGTAGCGTATGCTTCTCGACAATTGAGACCTCACGAGGTGAATTACCTGACGCATGATCTGGAGTTGGTTGCGGTGGTTTTGCCCTAAAAATTTGGAGGCATTACTTGTATGGAGAGAAGTTTATTGTGTACACAGACAATAAGAGTTTGAAATACCGCCTCACTTAGAAAGAATTGAATTTAAGGCAGAGGAGGTGGAATGGCTATTGAAGGATTATGATTGCTCGATTGAGTACCATCGAGAAAGGCTAATATGGTAGCTGATGCCTTGAGGCACAAGGTTATGGAAGATCTAAGAGCTTTGTTTGCCCACCTTAGTTTGTATGATGACGGAAGTCTGTTAGCGAAACTGCAAGTGAAGCCAACATGGGTAAACCAGGTTAAGGAAAAACAACTGGTGGATGAAGTCTTAAACGCTCAGTGTTTGCAAGTGCAGAATGGTGGATTTGAAGGGTATAGCCTAAGCAGCGATGGAGTGCTGTGTTTTCAGGGGAAGGTTTGCATGCCTAAAGATGTGGAGTTAAGGCAGAAGATTCTTCAGGAGGCTCATAGTAGTCCATACGCTATGCATCCTGGAGGTAGTAAGATGTACTGGGATTTGAGGGAGCAGTTCTAGTAGTTGGGCTTAAAGCGTAAAGTAACTAAATTTGTGAGTAGGTGTTTGACGTGTCAGCAGGTCAAAGCCGAACATCAGTTACCCTCGGGATTGTTGCAACACATAAAGATTCAGCAATGGAAATGGGAAAGGATCACGATGGATTTTGTTAGTGGGCTACCCCTCATGCCTACTAAGAAGGATTCAGCCTGGGTGATCGTCGACCATTTAACAAAGTCTGCTCATTTTATACTGATTCGGGTTGATTACTCTCTCCAGAGTTTAGCTAAGTTATATGTGGTGGAAATTGTGAGGTTACATGGGGTACCAGTGTCGATTATCTCAGACAGGGACCCTAGATTCACGTCGAGGTTTTGGAAGGCGTTGCACCAGGCCTTGGGAACAAAGTTGTATTTCAGTACGGTATTTCATCCCCAGTCGGATGGACAGTCGGAGAGGGTAATTCAGGTCTTGGAGGATATGCTAAGGGGTTGTGTCTTGGATTTCAGAGGTAGTTGGGAAGAATTTCTGCCGTTGGCAGAGTTCGTATACAACTATAGTTGCCAGTCAAGTATTTGGATGGCACCACATGAAGCATTATATGGTCAGAAGTGCCGTACCCCTACGTGTTGGACGGAGTTGGAAGAACGGCAGTTGTTGGGACCAAAGTTGGTGGCTGAAACAGAAGAGAAAGTTAGGCTGATTCGAGATTGTCTGAAGGAAGCTTCGGACAGGCAAAGTCCTATTCGATCTTAAATGGAAGGATATAGAATTTGCAGAGGGTGACATGGTTTTCTTAAAGGTGTTGCCATGGAAGAAAGTGTTGAGATTTGGTCGAAGGGCAATCTAAGCCCTAGGTTTAACGGGCCTTATCGGGTGTTGAAGCGAGTGGGAATAGTAGCTTATCAGCTCGAGTTGCCACTAGAGTTGAGTCAAATCCATAATGTGTTTCATGCTTCCATACTTAGAAGCTATCGCTCAGATCCGTCTCATGTTGTGCAGGTAAAAGAAATTGAGGTGAGCCCAAACTTATCTTTTGAGGAGGAACCAGTGCAGATCCTGGATCGGGATGTCAAAGTATTACGCAGAAATCAGTCCCTTTGGTGAAGGTATTATGGAGGAACCATGGTTTAGAAGAAGCGACATGGGAATCGGAGGATGTTATGCGTCAGCAATACCCTCAACTCTTTTGATTAGGTAAATTTCAAGGCCGAAATTTATTTTAAGGGGTTAGAACTATAACATCCTGAATAAGTGGGTTTGTGCATTTTGTGTGTTGTAGGGTTAAAGCGTTAGCTTGAGGTTTAGAGGTGCTAATTGGGCCCAGGTTTGGGCTGAGACCTGGGTTAATTTTCTAATGAAGAGCGCTAGGACATAATTAAAGTGGGTATCTGTGTTTAAATTGCAAGGTGGGCTTGTGGCCCAAAGTTTGGTAGTGTCGCAAGGAGCAAGTGGGCGGCGTCACTAAGGGAAGGGATTTGGGCCAAGTACTGGCCGCTTGGGACCCAAGTTTTTGGGCTAAAATTCGGCACTCCAAGAGGGAGAGGACGGCACAATAGCAAGAAAATAGGAGTTTTAATTCTTTTATTTTATTGATAATATGAAGGGAGGAGTTGGTGCTAAGGAGGCCTCTTTTGAAGGGAGGATATAGATTAAGATAACAAGTGGGATAAGAGTTATCAGGTGATGGCAGAGTTGGCCGAAAATCCAACTCTCGGAGGGGGTGAAATTCGATTGATATGCCAAAATTAGTAGGCAAGTGATCACCTTTGTCATCTTTTTCTTTCTTTCTCATCTTCTCCCTTCAAGCCAAAATTCTTTCTTTTCTTTTGTGGGTTCTCTTTCTTTGCCTTAACCCTCTAACTCTCTCTTCTCCTCTCCAATATTTTCCTAAAATTTGAACCCTCTTTGCCTATACTTTCTTCTCCCATAGCTGAAACCTTCAAGTTTAGCCTTTTTTCCCGAAGTTACACCATAGCCGAATCATCATCTCAAGATTGGTAAGTTCTCGTGGTTTTCTTCCTTGCTATATCTCTCTTTCTCATTTAGTTTCTAACCCGAATCACTTTCCTAAGATTTTTTCAATTTTCACTCTTTATTTATAGAAGCTGAATCTTTCTTGCTGTGATCTCTCGTGCCGAACTGTGAGGAAAGCCAAAGGTATGTGTTGGTAATAGGTTCAGCCGAATGGCCACTCCCTTACCCTTTCTCTTTTACAGGGTTTCATCAAGCGTAGGTGCGATAATCGTGTTGGTCTAATGTTGGATGCTTGGTCGAATATAGGTAGGGTGGTGACGCTTTCTTGAGTATTTTCGGGATTTGACAATCTAGGTAAGGGTTTTGTTTTAAGTATTGTGATTATCTCTTAGATTTGATCTCATCGTTTAAATTCGGTTTAGTGACCAAGGGATTGTTATGGACTCAAATGTCAGCCAAGCGATAGGAGGGGTTGGATCTATAAACCCAACCCCTAAGTACAAGAAGCGAAGCAGTATCAGGAGTGTGAGATTGGCCACCGGGGTGTGGGTCAACATCGGAGAAAGATCGTAAGCAGGTAGTGGTAGTCTCGAGTGACGATAGTGTTAAAGTAGTGAGTGAGATAGTACGAGAATCAGGTGTGTAACTCTTACGCACTTTATATGTTGTTATGTTAAATGTTGTGTTTCTTAAAAGCCGGAATAACAGTGGGAAACATTACGTTACCCTTAAGGGTATAAGCAAGGACTCCGGGTAAGTCCATTATGGTGAATATCGTGCTTGATCTATATGAAACCTATGTGTGCCATGTTGTATTTTCCTATGCATTAAGCATGATCATATTGTATTGAGAAACATATACATAGCATATGGGTATGATGAGAGGAGGGGAAGGCATGATTTATCAAACTGTCACTAGTGGTTAGGTACCACACGTGGGTTGGCCCCATATATCATGATTTTGTGACTAAGTCTCAGTGGTTTGGAACCACCAGTGGTTAGGTACCACATGTGCTTATTTTGTGACTTGTCCCAGTGGTTAGGTACCACAGTGGGTTGGCCCTACATATCGATTCAAGGGATCGTCACCAGTGGTTAGGTACCACAAGTGGGTTGGCCCCACACGTGAATATTTGTAACTTCGGTTACCAGGTGTTAGGTACCACCAGTGGCTAGGTGCCACAAAGGGTATATTTGGGAGACTCGGATGGATAATTAGGCAATGGGTTGCATGACATGCATAATATTATATGAATCTGTGTAAGAGCATAACATCTTTTGGGAAAGGGATTTACACACTGAGTCTCGGTGACTCACCCCTTCCGTTACATTTTGCAGATAATGCTTAAGTTATGGATCCGAAGCCGGGGTGGACTCGCGGTGGCCATGCTCAACATTTAATTTCAATATTTAATTTGAATTTATTTCTTATTTACTTTAAGTTTAGGTTTTAGTTTGTAATAAGGCCACTTAAACTTTGCTTTGGGTTTTATTGTTATCTATTCTGTTTTTCCTTAAACTATCATAAAACGAAAAAGGCGTGCCAAGTAATTTTTGATATGAACGTTTTTATAAACTTAAGATAATTTTTTGAGTTTTTTTCTAAAAATATACATCAAATGAATAATAATCAACAAGGTAATTCTATCACGTTAAACTAAGTTTCAAAATGTTTTAATAATTCGCCCAGTTCAGCCGCAATTTTCTTAACTACACCAAAAGTTTTCCTTTCAAATCAAGTCGACATAATGGTTTGTAAAATGTTTTCTTCCCAGTAACACGCTAGATTTGGTCATAGCATTTAGACCGGGTTTGGGTTGTTACAGGCCTTGTCCTTGTAACTTGCCACTGAAAGTTGTTCAATGACATCTCCTCTATAAACTCATAGGCTGGCTCAAGAGTTTTGTTATTCAGAGTTCTGCCGCATGTTGAATCAATCAGTTGTCTTATTGAAGGGTTCACACCATTGTAGAAAGTTTGGACTTGTAGCCAAAAGGGTAAACCATGGTGTGGGCACCTTCTCAATAGATCTTTGTATCTCTCCCATGCATCATATAGTGTTTATAAATCCATCTGCACAAAATAAGAGATATCATTTCTTAATTTGGCCATTTTGGCCGATGGAAAATATTTTAAAAAAATTTGGTCATTTGATCCCATGTAGTGATTGATCCTCGTTGAAGAGAATTCAACCCCTGTTTAGCTTTATTCCTTAAAGAGAAGGGAAATAATCGAAGACGGATGGCATCATCAGAAACGCCATTAATTTTGAAAGTATCTCAAAATTCTAGGAAATTTGCCAAGTGATTATTTGGATCTTCATCCTACAAACCATCAAACTGAACAAATTGTTGTATCATTTGAATAGTGTTAGGTTTTAGTTCAAAATTATTAGCAGCTATGGCAGGCCTAACAATACTTGATTCAACTCCTGTTAAATTTAATTTAGCGTAATAATACATAGTACGAGGAGCATGATGTTCGGTCACCTCCTGAGGTAGCGAATTATTTTTAGCCATCACTTCGGTAGTACTGATTTCATCCTCTTGCTCTACTTCTATGTAGTTTAAGCCTTGCCTTATTTGTCTATGACTTTTGCGAATAGTTCCTTTAATATCACTATCGTAAATCAGGGGTCCCGTCGGGTTCCTTCTAGTAATAAACTAGAGGTACATGCTAAGAAAAGAGAAAAAGAGAGAAAATTAGAAAAGTAAAATTAAAATTTAATAGAAAAAATAAAATAAAATATGGCTAAAGTAATAAAAATTGAGCTTTCTTAATATTTCAGTTCCCTGGCGATGACGCCAAGAACTTGATTGTGTGTTAGAGTCTTAAAAATTTATAAAAAGAACGATCAAACCTATAAACTAACTAAGACAATGATGGAGGCAAGCGCACCTATAAGATAGTAGTATAGTTTAGAGGCAAGACCGGATTATAGACCCCAAAGGAACCAAAAGTACTAATACTAACTTTCTTTTTATTATTTAACCTAAAAATTAAAGGGATTGTTGTTTAATCTAAAATTAACTAACTACTAAGCTAAAGATGCTAAGACAAAGAGAATGAATTGGGGAAATACTTGGAGGAAAAACCAATCAATTAAGGCAATACCCGAGGAAGAGTCCACCAAGACTTCACTTGTTATCTAACTTTGAATGAGACGATTTATTCACTTGAGTTGATCCATAGGATTCTCTAATTTTATTAACACCTCTTTCGAGGCTACTAACGTCTAACCCTAGGTTGATTAATTGAAATCTCTTTCTAATTAAAACCCCTAGAATTGTATTAACTCGATCTATGGACTCCCATATTAGGTTTGACCCTAATTCGGCAAACATTCATCATCCTATTTCTAGGGTTGCGATCAACTCCGCTTAACTATGCTAGATCTACTCTTAAACAGGGACTTTTGCTCCACTGCCTAAGCACTTCAATACTTGAATCAATATCCTGAAATATCAAAGAAATAATTAAGAACACATAATTAAGAACAAATCAAGTATTTATTATACAGCTTAGAAAACAATAACAAGATTTATCTTAGGTTTTATCACCCTAAGGTATCTGAGGGTTTAGTTCATAATCGTAAAAGAAAACATCTCAGAAGAAAATATAAAACAAAACATAAAGAAAAACCTAAAACCCCCTGATGGAATTGAAGGAGAAATCCTTCGCCTTGAGTATAATCCCGGCTTCTTGAGATGAATCAACTAGCTTTCTTCGAGTAAATCCCACAATTCGGCCCCTCTAGCTTGGCTCCTTGGCCTAGCTGAACACCCTAAAAAGCCCTGACAGAAGGATTCTATCGAACTCCCCTTTTAAGTTGCCTCCTAGGGTGTTTGTATAGGCTTCGAGATGCCTTACTTAGGTCGAAAGTATCCTAATCCAAATGAAACTCTTCTTTGCTATGGCAGGGGCACCACGGCACACGCCCGTGTGATTCGAGGCCAGGCCATGGTCGAGTCTATTATAGAGGCACGATCGTGTATTTCGGATCCCAATTGTGTTTGGGTATGTTAAGGAGGCATGGTTGTGTGGTCCTGATCCCAGGCCGTGTTGATTTCGTAATTCGGCCCATTTTTCTATTTTCGACCCGTTTCTTATTCTTTTCATCCTCCGGTGCTCTACTGAGTATAAAACATGAAAAATAAGGATTAGGAGCACCTATTTCCATAATTAAAGGGAAAATATCCAAAAATATGCTAAATGTGGGATTAAAATATGTTCGTATTACGGTTTATCAATTGCCTCACTTTGCATCATGTTATTGTGAATTGTAAATGAAAGAGTATCGATTTGAAAAGTCAGAATGGTGAGATAGTACGAATTGAATCCAATGATTTGAATTGGTGGCCAGTTGTTATATCATATATGAAAGCTCTGAATTATGTGAAAAAGGGTTGCGAAGCTTATTTGGCATATATGATTGAAACAAAAGTGACAGAAAGGAAAATGGAATATGTACCTGTGGTTTGTGAATTCCCTGATGTGTTTCCTGAAGAACTATCAGGATTACATTCAATCCGAGAAGTTGAATTTGATATTGAATTAATACTGAGGACGACTCCTATTTTGATAGCTTCATATAGAATAGAACCAACATAACTGAAAGAGTTAAAGTCTCAGTTGCAAGAATTGAAAGATCGAGGATTTGCACGACCGAGTTTCTCACCCTGGAGTGCTCCTGTGTTGTTCGTGAAAAAGAAACATGGCACTATGAGAATGTGTATTGACTACCGACAGTTGAACAAAGTGACGATAAAGAATAAATATCTGTTACCTCGTATTGATGATTTGTTTGACCAGCTGAAAGGTGCTACAGTGTTTTCAAAAATAGATTTGAGGTCGGGCTATTATCAGTTCAAAGTTAAAGAATCAGATGTGCCGAAAATTACTTTCAGAATGAGGTATGGACACTATGAATTCTTAGTTAAGCCATTTGGACTAACGAATGCTCCTGTAATGTTTATGGATTTAATGAATAGGATATTTAGACCGGACTTAGATCGCTTTGTGGTGGTGTTCATTGATGATATTCTGATTTATTTCTGTGATGAGATGCAACATACCGAACATTTGAGAATTGTATTACAGACTCTATGTGAGAAACAATTGTATGCAAAATTCAGGAAATATGAGTTTTGGTTATGTGAGGTTGGTTTTCTAGGGCATATTGTGTCAGTTGTTGCAAATACGAGTTGATCCGAGTAGGATCTCAGCTATTCTTGAATGGAAACCACTGAGAAATGTGTTTGAAGTCCATAGTTTTCTGGGACTATCAGGATATTATAAATGATTTTTTTGAAAGGCTTCTCGATGATTGTGACTCTGTTGACAAAGTTGGTACAGAAAGATGTTAAATTTTTAGTGGTCAGAAAAGTGCCAGCAAAGTTTTGAATAATTAAAAGAACTATTGACAAAGGCACCTGTGTTAGTTCATCCAGAATTGGGTAAAAATTTATAATTTACAGAGATACATCTTTGAATGGTTTGGGCTAAGTGTTGATGCAAAAAGGCAAAGTCATTGCTTATGCTTCGAGGCAGTTAAAGGCGCATGAAAAGAACTATCTGATGCATGATCTTAAATCGGCTGCAATTGTATTTGCACTGAAGATTTGGCGACACTACCTATTTAGTGAAAAATGTCACATTTATACCGATCACAAGAGCTTAAAGTACTTGATGACTTAGAAAGAATTGAATTTGCATCGGAGAAGATGGTTAGAATTGTTGAAAGACTATGAACTTGTGATTGATTTTCATCTGGGTAAAGCAAATGTTGTTGTTGATGCTTTGAGTTGAAAGTCTGCTTTGCGAGTAATGAATGCTCAGATAGATTTGTGTGATGATAGTGCAGTTTTGGCCGAGTTGAAAGTTAAGCCGATGTTCGTATGCCATATTTTTTATGCCCAGAAAAGTAATGTTGAAATGATGGCCAAACGAGATCAATGTGAATTAAATGTTGATTCAAAATTACGAGTTGATAGTGATTGAGATTCAAAGATCTAATTTGCATTCCAATGAATTTAGAGTTGATTCAATTAATTTTGAACGAAGCTCACAATAGTCATTTAGCTGTTCACGCTGGGGGTACGAAAATGTATAATGATCTGAAACAGCTTTATTGGGGGCATGGTATGAAAAGAGACATCTCTAACTTTGTGTCAAAATGTTTAGTTTGTTAATAAGTTAAAACTGAACATCAGGTTCCGTCTGGTTTATTACATTCGGTTATGATTCCTGAATGGAAATGGGAGAGAATCACGGTGGACTTTGTGTTGGGGTTACCTTTATCTTCGGGGAAGAAAGATACAATTTGGGTAATAGTTGACAGATTGACAAAATCAACTCATTTCGTTCCTGTGAAAACAAATTATTCACTTGATAACCTAGTTGAATTGTATATTGCCGAGATTATGAGATTGCACGGAGTGCCACTATCTATTGTGTCTGACAGAGATCCGAGATTTACCTCACGATTTTGGAAGAAATTGCAAGAGCCTTTAAGCACGAATCTGTATTTTAGTACTACTTTTCATCCACAAATGAATGGTCAATCCGAACGAATCATTCAGGTTCTCGAAGATATGTTGAGATGTAGTATTCTAAAATTTGAAGGTACGTGGGAAAAACATTTACCATTGATTGAATTTGCATACAATAACAGTTTCAATCTAGTATTAAAATGGCACTGTATGAGGCTCTTTATGGTAAAAAATGTCGAACTCCATTATATTGGACCGAACTGAGTAAGAATAAGATTCACGGGGTTGGTTTGATTAAAGAAACTGAGTAGAAAGTAAAAGTGATTCGTGACAGTTTGAAAGCGGCCTCAAATCGTCAAAAGTCTTATGTAGATTTGAAATAGAAAAATATCAAATTTGAAGTTGGTGACAAAGTTTTTTGAAAGTATCTCCATGGAAGGAAATACTTCGATTTGGTCTAAAGGCAAGTTAAGTCTGAGGTTTATCGGGTCGTATGAGATTATTGAACGGATTGGACCGGTTGCTTATAAATTGTTGCTGCCATCTAAATTAGAGAAATTCATAATGTGTTTAATGTATCGATGCTTTGACTGTACAGATCTGATCTGTCTCATATGATTTCTCCTATTGAGTTTGAAATTTAGTCAGATTTGTCGTATAGTGAAGAACCGATTCGAATTTTGGCACGAGAGACCAAAGAGTTGAGAAACAAAAGAATTTCCTTAGTGAAAGTGTTGTGGCATAAACACGGAGTAGAAAAGGCTACGTGGGAGCCTGAAGATGCTATGAGAGAGCAATATCCGAACCTATTCACTGGTAAGATTTTCGGGGACAAAAATCCCTAAGGGGGAGAGTTGTAATAGCCCAATTTAGACCCTAATCGGAACAGTGGTTTCAAGACCATAAATCTAAGGTCGAAAAAATATTTTTAATATTATTTTTGGTGTTTATAGTATGCGATTGAGCATGAGTGAAAGTACTGTGTGAAAATTTTATTGATTGTGTGCTTAATTATGAAAAAGGACTTAATTGCATAAAATGAACAAGCTGTATTCTAATTGTTAATGTGCTTATTTGAGTTGGATTTTGAATATAAAGGCCTTAAAATGAAATTAGGCCATTTTATTAAAGCATGGACGGTAGTGGACATAAATTTTTAAAGGTTATGTAATGTTTACTAAGGGCAATTATGGAAATGAATAATTAAAATGATAATTTAATGAAACCAAAGCATGAAAATGGTCATTTTGTTCATCTTGGTGCCAAAAATAGCAAAGAAAAAAAAAAAAAAGAACACTAGGGTTCGGCTAGTTTGGAGCTTGATTAAGTCTAAAAAGAAGGGATTTGGATCGAGATCAAGGTAAAGATAAAGTACTCGACTAATTGGCTAGTTTTGATATTTTAACATTCAAGGTAAGTTCGAATATAACACATGTTTTTAAGATATGTTTTAGTATCATGGAATGAATATATGAATAATTATGAGATTAGAAATGCTATGTGTTGAAATTGAATTAGATGGCACTAAGTGTGCGTATTTGAAATTGAAACAAAGATTAATAGCACTGTGTGTGTGAAGATATGGAAGCCTCAGCTCATTGTTTTGGCATTGTGTGTGCGATACCGAGATAAGTCGGTTAAAAGAATAGGCACTAAGTGTGTGATGACAAATATGCTTCGGCTAAGAATATGCACTAAGTGTGTGATGACGAATATGCTTCATCTATGAATAGGCATTAAGTGTATGATTAAAATTAAATGGATATCATACGTTGTTCGAAATGAAACATCGAGCATTGATTGGTATGGAAGGTGAATAACTATGTGTTTGATAAGGTATGTATTAAACCTTTGCAATTGATGAAATGATGTATGGAATCATGAATGGTTGAGTGAGTATTTTGGCTATGGATGATATGATATAAGTAATTGAATGTTGATCTATGTGATGGATGTATTTGTATAATGAGTTTACTTTGTTAATTTGAATTTATTATATTACGAACTTACTAAGCTCTTAAGCTTACTGTGTGATTTGTTTCTCTATTTTATAGAGTCAGTAAAGCTAGCTCGGATCTGGGGATCGTCAGCATCTCTATCACACTATTGGCTAACTATTTTGGTACTTTTGAAGGATGTGTATATTTTAAATATGGCATGTATAGGCTTGGTAATGTGGCATGTTTTGTAGTAAATGTTATTTGTCATGTGACATGGCTTGAGGATTGATTAATGTTGGTATGAATGTGTAGGGTTATATGTGAGATAAATATAGTATGTATCATATTTAAATGGTTGATGAAAGTTGTGGTTTGAATGTGAAATATGGTATGTTATATATGATGATCAACCTAGATGATTGGGATGTGAAATTGGTTGAGTTAGATGAGCATATTTGGGTAGAAATGATGTTTGGTTAGTAAATGGGTTAGATGATAGTTAAATAGTGCATATATTTGGTATGATTAAGTGTCATTTATGGTATAAATGCTTGTGAAATGAGGCTTGTAGGTTAACTCAAGTGTGGAAGGCAAGTTTAGCCTTGAAAATGATCTATAACTGCCCATATGGTTGAGCACACGGGCGTGTGGCTCTACCGTGTTGTTTAAGTTTGCCAAGTGAAATAAGTCAAGCTCAACCATGGGTTGGACACACGGTCATATGACTGGTCATGTGGCGCAAGTCAGGCTCGACCACGGGTGAGGTACACATGCGTATCTCAGGCCATATGGTCAAGTCAGTAGGTATGCCCTGTTTTGCCACAGCTTGGACACATGGGCGTGTCCGAGGCCATGTGAGGCACACAGTCTACCCACACGGGCATGTGACCTCTATAACTTAGAAAAATGTTTGAATTTTAGAAATTTCCGTAAGTGTTTGGTTTAGTCTCGGCCCTATTCTAAAGCATGTTTAAGGTCTCGATGACCTTACTAACAGACTATATTATTATGTTTGAATATGATTGAATGATAATTGACTTGGTGTCGTGAAATAGATATGAAATGTTTCGATTGTTCGATAATGCCTATAATGCCTCTTAACCCTATTCGGTAACAATTTCGGGCTAGGGGTATTACAAACATGGCTTTGATGGAAGCCAATCCGAGAAATTTTATTCAATCCACATGGTTTGAACCGTTGGAGTTGGAAGTCAGATAATGTATGCAACCCAAGTTTTCAATTGAAGAACCACCTAAACTCAAACTAAAGGTACTTTTTTCCCACTTGAAATACGCCTATTTAGGTGACTATTCTACTTTGCCTGTGATTATTTTAGCAGAACTGACAAAATATCAAAAGGAGCAACTAATTGTTGTTTTAAATAAATTTAATAAAGCAATTGGTTGGACCATAGATGATATTTGAGGTATAAGTCGTTCTTTTTGCATGCATAAAATAATTTTAGAAGAAGGTGAAAGAGCTTGAATTGATGGGCAAAGGAGGCTCAATCCTACTATGAAAGAAGTTGTGAGAAAGAAAGTGATCAAGTGGTTAAATGTAGGAATCATCTATATTATTTCAGATAGTTCGTTGGTAATTTTGGTGAAGTGTGTGCCAAAGAAAGGTGGAATCATGATTGTTGAGTGTAACGAGTTAATTCCAATGAGAACTGTTACCGGTTGGAGAATCTATAGTGATTATAGAAAGTTGAACAAAGCCACTCAGAAGGACCATTTTCTATTTCCTTTTATGGATCAGATGTTAGATAGACTAGCAGTTAATGAATTCTATTATTTTTTAGATGGCTGTTCGGGATATAACCAAATAGTTTTAGCCCTGA
Source organism: Gossypium rotundifolium (assembly GCA_025506655.1). Lineage (NCBI taxonomy): Eukaryota > Viridiplantae > Streptophyta > Magnoliopsida > Malvales > Malvaceae > Gossypium > Gossypium rotundifolium. The sequence continues at coordinate 63,367,188 of CP106732.1, read as the reverse complement.
AGGACTAACATAAAACAACCTTTACTTGTCCATACGACACGTTTGCTTTTAGGCAAATGCCTTTTGGTTTATGCAATGCACCTGTAACTTTTCAATAATGCATAATGGTAATATTTACTGATATGGTTGAAAATTTTGTTGAGGTTTTCATGGATGATTTTCTATTTTTGGTAACACTTATGATATCTATTTGAGTAATTTGACTAAGGTACTAAAGAGATGCGAAGAGATGAATCTTGTCCTTAATTGGGAAAAATGCCATTTTATGGTCAAGGAAGGGATTGTCTTAGGTCATAAGAACTCAAAGAAAGAAATTGAAGTCGATAAAGCAAAGGTGGATGTAATTAAAAGATTACCGACCCCAATGAATGGGAATGGAGTCAGAAGTTTCTTAAGCCATGCCGAAGGTTTATCAAAGATTTCTCAAAATTTCTAAACCGTTGTGTTTGTTGTTAGAGAAAGATACAGTGTTTTATTTCAACAAAGCATGTTTGGAAGCTTTTGAAGATCTAAAGAAGCGGTTAATCTCAGCCCCAATAATCTTTACACCTGATTGGAACACACCTTTTGAGTTGATGTGCGATGCAAGTGACTATGCTTTTGGAGCTCTGATGGGTCAAAGAAGAAACAAAGTGTTTCACCCTATTTACTATGCAAGTAGAACTTTGACGGGAGCCCAACTCAATTATACGGTAATTGAAAAAGAACTATTCACTATATTTTTTGCTTTTGACAAATTCTGCTCATATCTTATATGTACCAAAGTTACAGTATTTACTAACATGCGGCCATTAAATACTTGCTCAAGAAGAAAGATACAAAACTAAGGCTAATTCATTGGATACTTTTACTCCAAGAATTTGACATTGAGATCCAAGACGAAAAATGTGTCGAAAATCAAATAGTTAATCATCTGTCGAGGTTAGAGCAAGATGAGGTAACTCAATCATGTGAGCCTATCAATGAGCCCAGATAAATAATTATTTGAGGTAAATCGAATTCATGAAATACCCTGGTTTGCTGAAATTGCCAATTATCTTGCATATGGAATAATTCCTCGAGAAATGACATACCAACAAAGGAAAAAATTCCATCATGATAGTCAGTATTATCTTTGGGAGGATCTGTCTTTGTTTAAACAATGTGCAGATAATATAATCCAAAATGTGTAGCTGAAAGCAAGATTGCTGAGATCTTGTATCATTGCCATTCATCTTCAAGTGTGGGACACTTTGGTGGTTCACGTACTGCAGCAAAGATTTTGCAAGTTGCCTACACTATTTAAAGATGCTTATGCTTATGTGAAAAGCTGTGATAAATGCCAAAGGACCAAAAATATAGCAACAAGGAATAAGATGCCCTTGACAAACATTTTGGAGATTAAATTTTTCGACGTATGGGGCATTGACTTCTTAGGCCTATTTCTTTCTTCGTATGGGAACAAATACATTTTAGTTGCTATGGACTAAGTATCCAAGTGGGTTGAAGCTTAAGCATACCCTACAAATGATGCTAAGGTAGTCATGTGATTCCTACATAAGCATGTGTTTACACGATTTGGGACACCAAGAGCTATTATTAGTGATGAAGGTTCTCACTTTGTTAACAAATGGCTTAAGTGGTTGCTTGACAAATATGATGTGAAGCACAAGATTGCTACTACCTATCACCCCCCGTCTAATAGGCAAGTTGAAAGAGTGAATCGCGAAATCAATGGATCCCTGAAAAGGTAGTATGCCCTAGCAGAAAAGATTGGTCTCGAAGGCTCGAATGATGCATTATGGGCCTATCAAACATCATTTAAGACACGATTAGGAATGACTCCTTATCGGTTAGTCTTTGGAAAGGCATGTCATTTGCCATTAGAGTTGGAGAATAAAGCTCACTGGGCTTTGAAGCAGTTGAACTTTGATCTTAATCAATCCTATGAGAGAAGGATGTTACAACTTGATGAGTTGGAATAGTTGAGGTTTTTTTCCTATGAGAATGCCAAAATGTGTAAAAAAAGATCAAAGAGATGGCATGATAGTCATATACAACCTCACGAGTTTAAAGAAGGTCAGAAGGTTTTGTTGTTTAATTGAAGGTTGAAGTTATTTCCTAAGAAGCTTAAATCCCGATGGAAAGGACCTTATACCATCTACCGAGTTTATCCTTATGAAGCTATTGAATTACACAACAATTATGGAGGTACATTTAAAGTTAATGGTAAACGTCTCAAACACTACTAGGATGGTGAAGTTGAACGAGTTGAATCCTCGTTCAAATTAACAGACCCTTAATTTTTCATGAACTCATTTTGTAAATAAATAAAAAATTAGAACTTATTTTCTTAACTTATTACATTTAATTAATTCTGTTTAAGGAGATTGGAACATAAGCGGGACCGTTGTGACCCCTCCAACCTTTCTTGGGAATTAATTTAATGTAATTTGTTAAGAAGAAATTTTCTAATTAAGATTTAAAATTTTAAGTTTCATTTGTTCTGTTTAAATTTTAAATTTTTATGTTAATAAAGGGGATAAAATTTGGCCCAAGTACTAATCAGTTTTTTATTAAGATACAGTCTGAGTCTGAGGCCCAAGACAGCAAAAAGGAGGGAAAAATCCATGCCTTGCCGTCACACCCATTTCTTGCCGCCCAAGTAACCCTAATGTAGCTAAATTTTTGCTACATGTTGCCCTAATTTTTCCATATGTCAACCCCTCTCCATTCTACTAATTTTCATATCCCTCAAAGCAATTTTCTTACACCTTAAAGATCCCTAAATCTTCATTTTGTGCCGTCAACCTCAAATCCTGAAAGAAACCCAAGTTTTCTTCCCTTTTTGTCAAAATTCCCTATTGCCATTGCTGAAGCATCACCGTTGCTATCACACACCGTTGTCACCGCTACACCACCTTATCGTCGCAAGATTTTTGCCGTAGCAAGTTCTACCCACTTTGCCGATTTCTTTTTCTCTCTTGTGCAGAAAATTTGCCAAATTTTTAGGAAAAGATACCATGTCTCACAAAAGAACCAAATCTTCAAAGACTACCCCTAAAAACCCGATTTTGATCGATGAATAATTGAAAGAGAGATTTGATTCAATCTTCAAGCATCAACTTATGATGATGAAAAAAGGTTTTGACTTGAAGAGTAATGATTTGATGGTTGTTCCTATACCGATTAGAATGAAAATCAATGCTCTCAAGTGGGAATAATTTTGTGATGCTTGTTCACTTCCCGATAATGAACTAGTTCGAGAATTCTATGCTATTTTGACTACGCAAGATGCTACTGAAGTCATCATTCGAAAGAAAAAGGTACTCTTACTTCTAAGTCCATCAATGATTTGTTTAATTTACCTGATGTTGAAGAAGATGAGTACTACCCTATGATGAACAATATCAATTGGGATTTTCTTCAACAAGTGCTTGATGTTGTGATAAATTTGGGATCCCAATGGATTATAAGAAAGTATGGGAGCCATTCTTGTTGAAGAGAATACTTAAAACTAGTAGCAAAGGTATGGTTTTATTTCGTTCGCTTTAGTTTTATGCCTATCTCACATAGTTCCACCATCTCGATAAAACGGATGCTTTTTTTTATATGCAATTTTGATAGAAAAGTTCATTAATGTTGGGAAAATTATCCTGAAAGAGATTCACATTGTGCTAAAAAGAATGTAAGAAGTGCTTATTTTTGGTTGCTGCGCCTTAGCCATCTAAGGTCCCTTTTTTTCGGTCAATAGTTGTCATTGTGAGCAACTCTTCCTTTTCCTTTCTCTCTTCTCCTCTTCCTAAATCTATATCCTCTTTTTGGCTGAATAGTACATCCCTCTTTTCTTCCTCTATTTTTTCTTTCTTTCGGTGTTCTTTTATTTCTAAGGTTTGGCTGATTGCCTCTGTACTCTACAGTGGTGTTACGATTTCAGTCTTGTAAGAGTTTTGACAAATCGGTAGGTACTCATAAGTTCCCTCCTTTGATTCTTTGTTATTTCTTTATATGTTCAATCTATTTTCTTCTATCTTTTTGAAAGTCGAGTGCTTCTTCTCACATGTTCTTTTGCGATTCTTGTCTTCCCTGTGATGTGGCGGCTTGTTGGGTGCTAGGGGCTTCAGTGGAGTGAAGGGGTGCAAGTGACTGAAGCAATCAAAACTTTTCCGTTCATTGTTCTGTTAAGGTAAAAGCATTATCTTGGTCTTTCTAGGCTTAGGCCGAATATCCCTATGTTCTGCAAGTTGATATTATGGATTGAGGCCACTTATATGGCCTATCTTGGTTTAAGAAATCGGTGTTATGGTATAGGTAAACCATAGAGGCGTGTGATCACTTTTGGTTAGCGATTTTGGAGGACTAAAGTCACCTCATTCAAGCAAGGTAAGGATGGTGTTTGAATTTAGGCTGGGTGCTCATGGAACTGGGAGCGGTTTCGTAAACAGTGTGTTGTCACACCACTCTTTACTGTGAATCGGTGAAAGCTAAAAGCTGAAAGGCGAAAGATGAAAGTCGAAAGCCGAAAAGCCAAAACTTTGGCATTTGAGGCCTCACGAGCGTGCGATCGCTCGTGTGGTAAACTGAGCCCACAAATCATGAGCAATAAACTGTAGAGGCCACCATGAGCGTTCTCGTGCTCTTGGACCGATATAGGCCTTAGGTGGCTAAAATGGGTCTTGTGGGCACAATGGGCTCGTGGGCCCCACACAGATCAAATCCACTACTGAATTTGGGCATGGAATTGTTAGTTAAGTTTTCTCGACTGATTTGATGAAATTACCGTTCAGTGAGTTCGACTTGATTTCAGGCATGGAATGGTTAGTTAAGTTTTGAGCATAGTTGGATTGTGCTGCCAAGCGCATGATTTTGAAGACTTTCGAGGATAAGGAGGTGTTGGTGATAGGTGAGAGAAGGAATTACCTGTCCAATGTGGTGTCTGCTTTAAAGGCTAAAAGGATGGTGCGAAAAGGATGTGGGGGGTTCTTAGCTTTCATCAGTGCTTTGGAAGCTAAAGAATTGTCTGTAAAGGATGTTAGAATGGTGAAATAGTTCTTAGACGTCTTCCCAGAAGAGCTTCCAGGGTTACCTACGGATCGCGAGGTGGAGTTCAGCATTGATTTACTTCTGAGAACAGCTCCGGTGTCCATTGCCCCTTATAGTATGGCGCTGAAGGAGTTGGTGGAACTTAAAGCTCAGATTCAGGAGTTGTTGGACCGTGGTTTTATCCGACCAAGTGTGTCTCCATGGGGAGCACCAATGTTGTTTGTTAAGAAAAAGGATGGGTCGATGCGGATGTACATTGACTACAGGCAACTGAACAAGTTAACGATTAAGAATAAATACCCGTTACCTAGGATTAAAGATCTGTTCGATCAGCTACGAGGCACTTCGATTTCTCAAAGATAGACTTGAGGCTAGGTTATCATCAACTTAAAGTCAAGGACGTGGATATTCATAAGATGACTTTTCGAACTCGTTATGGTCACTACGAGTTCTTAATGATGCCTTTCGGGTTGATGAATGCACCAGCTGCATTTCTGGATATGATGAACTGGGTATTTCAACCCTACCTAGATCGGTTTGTCGTAGTGTTCATAGACGATATCTTGGTATATTCAAAGATGGAAGAGGAGCATGATTCACATCTTCGGATTGTTCTTCAAATTTTGAGAGAGAAGCAACTGTATGCCAAATTCAGCAAGTGTGAATTTTGGTTGAGGAAGGTTACATTCTTGGGGCATGTTGTGTCTGTCGATGGGAGGGGATTAGGGTTGATCCCCGAAAGATTGAAGCTATTTTGGATTGGAAACCACCGAAGTTGGTAGCAAAAAATTAAAGTTTTCTTGGGTTAGTTGGGTACTACAGAAGGTTCATTGAGGGATTCTCATTGATTGTTGCACCGTTAACCATTTGTTTCGGCTGATAAACAACAGGAGAGCTTTGAGAAGCTAAAGAAGATCTTGACTGAGGCACCGATATTGATTCAGCCTGAGGCTGGGAAGGAGTTTGTCGTCTATTGTGATGCATCACACATAGGGTTAGGATGTGTATTAATGTAAGAAGGGAAGGTAATAGCGTATGTGTCTTGGGAATTAAGACCACATGAAGTGAATTATCCCACTCATGATTTGGAGTTAGTTGCGGTAGTGTTCGCTCTAAAGATTTGGAGACACTACTTGCATGGAGAGAAGTCGATTATTTACATCAACCATAAGAGCCTGAAATATCTCCTTACCCAAAAGGAGTTGAATTTAAGGTAGCGGAGGTGGATTGAATTGTTGAAGGACTATGATTGCTCGATTGAATATCACCCAGATAAAGCTAATGTAGTGGCGGATGCGTTGAGTCGTAAGGTGATATCGGAGTTGAAGGCGATGTTTACTAATCTCATTTTGTATGAAGATGGAAGCTTGTTAGCCAAACTTCAAGTGAAGCCTTCATGGGTAAGTTAGATCAAAGAGAAACAGTTGTCAAATGAATTGTTAAGTTCTCGACTTCAGCAGGTGGATGGTGGTGAGAAAGAAGATTTTGTTCTAAACAATGATGGGGTATTATACTTTTGTGGAAAAGTTTATATGCCAAAGGATTTTGAGTTGAGACAGAGGATTCTACGGGAGGTGCATAGTAGTCATACGCTATGCATCCCAGTAGGAGTACAATGTATCGAAATTTACATAAACTATTTTAGTGGCCAGGTTTGAAGTAAGAAGTTACCGAGTTCGTGAGTAAATGTTGGACGTGTCAACAGGTGAAGGCAGAGCATCAGTTGCCTTCGGGGTTGCTACAGCCAGTGAAGATTCCACTTTGGAAGTGGGAAAGGATAACAATGGATTTTGTTAGTGGGCTACCTCTTACACCTACTAAAAAAGATTTGGTGTGGGTATTGTCGATCGGTTGACAAAGTCTGTCCACTTAATACCCGTTCGTGTCGACTATTCATTGCAAAAGTTAGCTAAGCTGAATGTAGTAGAGATTGTGAGGTTACATGGGGTACCAGTGTCTATCATATCAGACAGAGACCCTAGGTTTACATTGCGAGTTCTGGAAGGCGTTATATCAAGCGTTAGGTACAACATTGGATTTCAGTACGACGTTTAATCCACAGACTGATGGTCAGTTAAAGAGGGTAATTCAGATACTAGAAGATATGTTGAGAGGCTGTGTTATCGACTTCAGGGGTAGTTGGGAGGATTTCTTACCGTTGGCAGAATTCACATACAACAATAGCTATCAATCCAATATTCAGATGGCACCCTATGAAGTGTTGTTTGGTCGTAGGTGTCATACTCCTACCTGCTGGATTGAGTTAGGCGAGCGATGGTTGTTGGGTTCGAAATTGGTTTCAGAGACGGAGGAAAAGGTTAAGTTGATTCGGGCTCGATTGAAGGAAGCTTTCGACAGGCAAAAATATTATGCAGATCTGAAGCATAAGGGAATAGAATTCGCAGAGGGTAATCAAGTTTTTCTGAAAGTTTCACCTTGGAAGAAGGTTTTAAGGTTTGGTCGAAAGGGCAAGTTGAGCCCCAGATTCATCGGGCCTTATCGGGTGTTGAAATGCATGGGATCAGTGGCTTATCAGCTTGAGTTACCATCGAAATTGAGGCAGGTACATAATGTATTTCAAGTTTCAATGTTAAGAAGCTATCGTTCGGATCTATCTCACATAGTGCCAGTGGAGGAAATTAAAGTAAGACCTGATTTGTCTTTTGAAGAAGAACCAGTGCAGATCTTAGATCAAGATGTCAAGGCGTTGAGAAGAAAATTAGTTCCATTGGTTAAAGTTTTATGGCAGAATCATGATTCAGAAGAAGCCACGTGGGAGCCAGAAGATACGATGCGACAGTAATACCATCACCTCTTTTGATCAGGTAAATTTTGAGGCCAAAATTTCATTAAGGGGGTAGAACTGTAGCATCCTAGAATTAGGGGTTCTACATTTTAGGCTTTTCTGTGTGCTTGGTTTGTTCTGTGGTTATTTAAATGTGCTTGGGGGTCTTGGTGAGGCTCGGGTTCAAGCCAGAGCCTTGGTAAAATTTTTGTTTTAGGCATCTAGGGGAGAGCTAGTAGGTCCTAAGTTTATTTGTATGTCTTTGTTGGCACAAAAGAAGCGTGTGTCCAAGTGGAGGTGGCATCACTTGTAGGAGCAGAAAGGGAGGAGTTTGAATCCCATAAGCCTCATTATGAAGCTTTATTTTTGGCACTAGGATGGAGAGGAGATGGTTTCGGCAGGGACTCTTCTAGGGTGGTAGTTGAATGGGTCAATGCATTCAAATGGATGGACAAGAGAGCTTGGAGGAGTTTGAATTGGTCAAACCAAATTGAATGAGTGATGGGGAGTATTTGGTGGAGAAAATCAAGGTATTTGGTGTTGGTGGAGGTGTTGGCCGAATGTGGGGAGCTTGGAGGGGGGATTTCAATTTAGTTGCTAGGATAGGTGTGTGTGCCGAAATTCTCTTAAGTAGTAGGCATTTTCATTTTGGCATTTTCGGTCATATAGGGAGAGTGTCAAATTTTGCAAGGCTCTTAGGGAGTTCTTTCTTTTTCTCTCATTCAGTTTTCTACTTGTCAGTGTGTCAAAACTTTTAGCTTTCTTCTCTTCATCTCTTCTTGCTTCTTTGGCATTAGCCGAAACTAGGGTGACCACTTAGACATTTCTTTTTCCTTTCCTTATTTTTCTCTAATGATTTTCTTTTCTACCCTCTCATAGCCGAATCTCAATTTCCATTTGCTTTTCTCTTCTCTTTGGTTTTCTTTTGTTTTACTCTAAAGGCGAAATAGACTTCTTTATCTTCTCTCTTTTACACTCTTTTCTTTTCTAGCCGAAACATACTTCTCATTCTTTTCTCTTGTGTGTTTCGTTTTTACACCTTTTTCACCATAGCTGAATATCCTTTGGCACCACACTAAATCTATTCTTACACTCTTTTTCTGTTAGCCTAGCATTACGAAGTAAGGTGCTAGGAATCTTTGGCCGCAAGAAGTCTCTTCAATCAGTTTTAGTTGGTTAAGGTAAGGGGAGACTCTTTCGTTTTTGTGTGGTCATAGTTGAATGGCTATTTTGTTCTTGGTGTTTAGATTTCAACTAATCTCTTCTTCTTCTTCTCTCATTTTGGAACGTTTACTTTGGGAAACCCCAGTGGCTGAACATTTGAAGTCTGAAGCCGGAAGGTCTGTTGATTTTCGATTCTTACCTTTCCATTCGGGTTTTAAGGTAAGGAGCCCTCTTTTGTTCTTTGTTATCAGCCTCTATTCGTTTACCCTGTCTTAATCAAACACCTTGTTAGGGAAAATCATTGTTTCACTATAGTACTGTACTGATAAAGTCTCTTCATGGATGCGAGTGCTAGCCAAACTAAGGAGGGGAGTGGACCCATAATCTCTGCTCCTAAATTTAAAGGACGTGCTGTGTCGGTAGTTTGAGACTTTTCGTCGGGCTGTGATAGAGAGCCGACGTCTACCTGGGATAGGTAGATCACTGTTATCTCTACTAGTGAAAGTGTCAACGTAGAGAGTCTAGTCTTACGCGTAATAGGTGTGTAATAATCACACTTTTCTTTATTGTTTGCATTAATAACTGTGTTGGCTGAAAGCCAAAATGACTGTACAGACAGTCGAGATACCCTTATGGGTAAGGTTGGAGATACCATGTAAGTACCGTTATGATTTCCTTTCGTATAACATGATTATTATACTATTAGTATGTTTGCATGGGCTTTGGGATATGATTGAAAGGGGAAGTGTCATTCAGTGACTTCTGTCACTATGGTCTAGGACCACAATGGTTTGGAACCACGTATTCATATATTTATCTATTTATCTTAGTGGTTTGTTACCACAGTGGGTTGGCCCCACATATACTTATCAAAGATTGTCACGGGTTGGCCACAATGGGTTATACGTTTATATTCGAGACTATGTCACAAGTGGTCTGGGACCACAGTGGTTTGGAACCACAGTGGCTTGATGCCACAGGTGTTTGGCCGATTCAGGTGACCTAGAAGATGGAAAACTAGGTTGGGCTGGGTTGCATTCCATACATTTTTTTTATATGCTATATTGTGTGGGCTAAGGCCCAATATGCATCTGTGAGCTTAAAGCCCAGATTATGTAATAAGGGGATTTACACACTAAGTCTCGGTGACTCACACCTTTGCTTAATTTTGCAGGTAATCCCTAGATCGCAGATTTGGATTCGAGGCGGACTTTAAGGTGGCCATGCAATATCTTCTCTAAACTTTCGGTTCTTATTTAAACTTTTTCTTTTTTATGGGATTTTGTAATGTAATAAGGCCTCGAAATTTTAATTTAGGTTTTGTTTAAATGCGGTTATTATTATATTTTGAAATGCTAAACACAAAGTTTTCCTAAAAATATAATTAAACGTTTTCCAAAATATTAACATGAGGATTAATAATTAAATTCAGAAATCCACTTTAAACCACAAACTCTATTTTCAAAATGACATGTTTCGGAATACTATAGTTTTCAATTTCCGTATCACAAACCTATCTTCGACTATTAAGATTATTCATAATTTTTTTTTTTGCAAGGAAGCCATAAAGCTGAATTTGATTGTCCAAAATGCTAACACATCGTGAAGTATCTTTGTTTTCAAAAGTTCATTAAAACCATCATTTCATGTGACATATCAGATCCGGTCGTAACATTTAGCCAGGGTTTGGGGTGTTACACACTGGCTGTAGGTTTCCACCGAGAGCAAATGTCACAACCCATTTTTTTCACTTATCATTAGTTTTTTAACAAGATTGGGTTCTAGCCTAGTGGTTAAGAACAAGTGTAGCTATCCTTGAGACTTAAGTTCGAGTCCCCTTTCTTACATTTTATTTTAATTTCGACACACCCCCTTGGTCCACCATCTTTTCCACCAAAAACACTTGCCATATAACCTCTTTTTCCTCCTTCATTACTCCTCTTTTGACTCCTTTTGTTCCCTCCCTTCTTTTTCTTTCCTTGGATTTTCTCCTTTCCATTTTTCCTTCCCTTTGACTATGCTTTCCATCCCTAGTAGCAAAGAAAACATTTATTTCATTTTTTCCCATATTTTCTCTCTTCTCTCCTTTTTTTTTACTTATCCACCACTTGTGCCATTGTATTTTGTTTTTGCTAACACTTTAACGAACATTAACCACCGTTGCACCACCAATCAACCACCGTTTCACCGTCATTCTTCCCTTATTTTCCTTTCTTTTTCACCACCATACTATCGCCGGACCTCCACTGTTGCCACTGTCTCGTTGCCATCGCCACCACTAATTTTTCTTTCTTTCTCCACCTCTCTTCTTATATTTTTCCATTACTCCTCCCTCTACTAAAGTTTTTGGTTAAATCGTAATTTTCTGATCTAGCCTAGTAAAGAGTAAGTGATGATTTGTCGACTGTAATCTCAATTCTTTCTTTTATTTGATAGGGTTGAATCTAATTTCCATATATGTATATTATGTTTTCATTAAAGGTTCCAATTTGGATCGCTTGGATTTGCTTTTACACGAAAAGTATTTGGATATTCATTCCAAAGAATAATAGAGTAAGTGATTCTCATTCGATTTCATAAGAGACTTTTATTGGATTGTATAGATGAAACTAACACATATGCATTTTTGGTGTTGGTACCATTATTCTATAACCAGATCGAGTCAAGATTTGGTTAGATATGAAGCATAGGATTGTGAAGGAGTAGATATAGTATTTTGGGACTTTCATTCAAGGTGTGAGTTCTAGCCATTAGAGAACTCTGGATGTTTCATCCATAACTAATATATGTGTTTATTCAATAATAATGTTAGTATAAACTCTTGCTATACTTATGACTAATCGATTGCATAAGTGTTCTTGGTGACAAATAAATCATTTCTTAGGATTGGCTATAAGTAAGTGCCTTTGATCTAAGAAATTTGTGCTTCCAAATATGTATGTATGTTATTATATAATTCGCTAATATTTCGTATGTTTTGTGATGATAAAACATGTAATTGTTTTGTTATTGATACGATAGCATGATAAATTATGTTCACTGAGATTGATAAATCTGATTGCATGTTAAAGACATGCCACTGTTTCCATTAAATTTGATAACATGTTAGAAACATGGTTACTAATACTGAAATATAGGATGCATGATAAATCATGCATAATGTTCTGCCACTGATTGCACGTTAGAAATCATGTCTCCTAGACTGATCTTGTTATTGATATTGCATGTCATATTGCATTGCATGGGGTTGGTTCGATTATGAAAGGAGGAAGTAATGGCAGCTTGTCTGCAACACTGGTGGCTTGACCACATATTACTGGTAGCTCGTCTCAATACTGGTGGCTTGTCCATAATACTGGCAACTTATCAGCAATACTTGTAACAGCCTAATTGTAACACCCCAAACCCGGTCAACACACCACGACCGAATTTGGCATGTCACAGAGTGAAAACATTTCAAAGAAAACAAGTTACGATTTAGTTTCAGCGAAAAAGCTTCTTTATTTGCTTTGTGTTTGTAGAAATTTGGTGTATGTATAGTTGAAAACGTTTAGTTGCTTTGAAATCCCGAAAGGCTTTTTAAACCTCGTTTGTCATTCATTAGTTAAGAAAAATGTTTAAAGTCCATTGAAACCCGAGTGAATTCTTTTCTTAGTTAATTTAAAACCGTTTGATTTTGAGCTTGGGAAAACTTAGATTTGAAAATCATTTAAGTTAGTTTAATTATCATCTTATGTGTTTTATTACTCGATGGTAATGTTTAAGAAAACCCATTGCGTAGCATAATTTCGAAAACTTGATTATCAAGTTATTTAAAACATATTAAACAATGTACTTAGCAACATTTAGAAAATAAAAGCAGATATGATAAAACCCAAAATAAAAATACTAATGGCCTTATTACAAACCAAAATAAAACCAAAATATAAAGTTAAAGTACCCAAGTCGAAAATCCATGTAAAACCAAAAGCAAACATCGCATGGCTACCTCGAGTCCACCCGGCTCCTCATCCGCGATCTACAAGTCACCTGAAAAAAATAAGGGAGAAGGTGAGTCACCAAGACTCAGTGTATAATCCCTCTCCCGATTATAGCAACATGCTCACACAAATTCATAACCAAGTAAATACATCATGCACCCAAACCTATCCACCCATAACTCCTTTTTCTACCCCGTCTGGTACCAAACCATTGGTGGTGCCAAACCACTGGTGACCCAAAGTCACTAATATCAATATAATGTGGTGCCAAACCACTAGTGACCCAAAGTCACGAATAATCCATATATGGGGCCAACCCACGTTGTGATACCAAACCACTGGCGACAATCCCATTTTATCAAATGTGGGGCCAACCCACTGTGGTGCGAAGCAACTGGGACGAGTCGTTATGAGGTGCCACCCAAAGTCACGAATATCAACTGTGGTACCAAACAACTGGTGGTGCCAAACCACTGGTGACCCAAAGTCACAGATATCAATCTTCCCCCTCCTCTCATGTCACCCACATTAATGCTCATGCACATACAAATCATGCCATCATGCTTAATCATTGAACATATATCAAACATAACATATATAATATCATCAGAAATCATGTGCCATAATCTCAACCAAAACGGACTTACCCAAAATCCTTGCTCATACCCATAAAGGTACCATATCAAAATCTACACAGCTTTGACTTTTAACATGTTTAGGTTATTAGCAAGTTTACAACGATTAGGAAGTGTGTAAGTTACACACCTGGCTACTAACGCGACTACTGAATTCCGAAGATCAAGATCTAACACACTAGATCCCCCCTTTCCTATATTCAGCCAATGACAACTATTAGCAATAAGCCATTCGGCTACACTTGTAAATCCAGAAAAGTTAACGCATCTAATAGCCATCCTTACCTTAACGCTTTTTGATCACCAGTCACAACCCGAGATATACGAGATAGAGCCTTCCCCTACAATCAACTAACACCAAACACTTAATTTTAATAGCCTTCGGCTTTTCAAATAACTAAGAGAAAAATTAAGTCGATATGTAACCTTACCACAGTCTTTAACGAAATCGATTGATAGTGAATAGATGATCACAATCCGCTGCTTTAAAATCCTGAAGAACCTAAGAGAATCTGATCTCTTAGATGATTAAGAATCATGGCAAATGTTGAAATTCAGCTTTTTTTCTATATATATCGACAGAGAGAAAAGAAGAAGATGATAGAGATTCGGCCAAGAACACTTACCCACTCCAAAATTGACTAGAGCAGAAAACACGAGAGATCTACAACGCAACAAGAGAAAAGAAGAGATCTTCAATGGTTGAAAGAGATTTTGAAAATGGTGGTGGAACAATCAAAGGAGATTCAGCTATGGCTTTTGAAAGAAGAGCAAAAGAGATTCGGCTTTGTAAGGAATCAAGAAAAGATTAATGAACTTTCGGCACAAGAGGAGATGAAGAGAAAAGAAAGTTACCGATTTGGGAAGAAGAGATGCTGATGCGGTTTTGAAAAATTATGAGAGAATGAAAAGAAAGAAATGGGGAAGAATGAGATTCAGCCAAAGTGGTTTCGGTTTCAAATGAAGAAAAGCTCAAATGGTTCTGCTAGGGATTTGGCTAGATGCTTTAGAGGGAAATTGACAATAGCCTCAAAACTTTTGACTTTTGATTCAAATGGTGCATTAAGGGAAGAAATCGACAAGGCTAAGGGGGTTTCGGCTTTAGCTCACAACCGAATGCACCAAGGCATTGACTAGCCAAAAATGTTATTAAGGAATTTCGGCAGACTTCTAGTCTTCCAACCGATTACTCTTCCTCACACTAGAGTTCAAATTCGAAAATTCCTCAAACTTCTCTCGCCAACCATTCAAATGAGTTTGAATTGATCAAACACCTAAATTCTCTCTTCTCCACCTGCTTAAATCATTGACTTGTTCAATAGTTATCCATCGAGTTTGAGTGAGCACAACTCTTCCCTCTCTCAGGTCAAAAGAATTAGCAAGAAGGGATTTCTGCACTCGAACCCAAGCTCTCCTTCCCCGCCAGACGTCACTCCCCAAAGCCCTAAGTGGTGCCTCCTTGCCACTTTACCAAGGCTTTTCTTATGCTATAGTTTACCACAAAATATTCTCAACCCTAGCTCCTTCAGCTCCCCTGAACCAATGCTTGAAAATAAAATTTTTCCTATAGTTTGGGCCTACCCTTGGCTCATACCCAGACCCCAAGACACCTTGATTAACAACAAAATCAAGCCATTCACATGCAATTAATGCAAACATAATAGCCCCTAATTAAGGATGTTACACTAATTTCGGTGAAATCAAAAAGTGGTTCAGGACCACAAATCCGAGTCAAAAATAAATTTATTTTAATTTTATTTTATGGTCCGTATTATGTTAGAAATATAATGTGAAATTTTTGATAAGAAAATTTTACCAATTATGTGTTTAATTATAGGAAGGACCAAATCGCATAAAATGCAAAAGTTGGATTCTAGTAGCTAGAAGGATCAATTAGCTATGGGAGGTCCTTATATGGTAATTAGACCATTCATGAAAAGTATGTAGATATTTTTGGATGATTCATCCATGGAAAATTAGAAAAAGGCTAAGGACTAAATTGAAAATCAAAATTATTAAAGATGATAAATTAATTAAATAGAAATAAAAATCATTTTTATCATCTTCTTCCCCAAAACATTCCATGGAAACCCTAGGAAAGAGAAAAGAAATTTCTTGGCCAAATTGGGTAAGTTTTTTTGTCATGTTTTTAGTAATTTTGTTATTTTTGAAACCGAGATAGCTTAATCTATATATTTGGAGGATCAATTTGAGAGGTTATCAAAGTATGGAATTTAGGTCATGGATGAATGCTGGAAATTTGAAATTTATGGTAGAAAATGAAAGGTTTTTGATAGATAAACAACTTTTACAAAGTGATTTTTTATGAAAACATGATTTAGGGAATAAAATGTAAAGTTGTGAAAATTGAAGAATAATTCTAAATTTTATAGAATATATGTGCTATAAATTTTATAGTGAAATTTTGGTTAGGCTTGGAAAAGGGAGTAAATTGCATAAATTTCATTTTTGAGCCTAGGGACAAAATTGGAATTTATGGAAAAGTTAGGGGCAAAATTGTAATTTTTCCTAGGATGTAAATTGAGTTTAAATAAATATGAAATTTGTGAATTTGATGTCAAATTTACTCGTATAGATCCAGATAGACCAAATTCGGAGCTAGAACGAGAAAAAGAGGAAAATGTCATATTAGTAGATTTACGTACACGAACATCTGTCGAGGTAAGTTCGTGTAACTAAATTTGTGTATATTTGCATGCTTGAATTAAATGTTGTGTTTGTGAATTATATAAATATTTTAAATACATGACATTGAAAATATATCTAACAAAGCCCGATCAATGATAATGCCCAAAAAATGATAAATGGTAAAAATATTACCTTTTTATGCTTGAATTGAATGTGAAATGTGTTTATTTGAGTATTGTGAATATTATAAATGTATGAAATAATAACATGCCTAATAACGCTTGAAAAATGTTTAAATCCCGGTTGAATAAATGGAAAATTGATGGATATGTGATTTCCCTAAATGAATGATGTAATGCATTTGTTGCTAACGGGATTTAGCTCGAACGAGTAATCCTATTGACCTCATTGCAGAAATGATTTAGCCCGGACAGGTAATCCTTATATAAGTCCTCTCGAGCATATGTTATAGATTGGATTTAGCCTGGACGGGTAATCCAAATAAAACTCTTAGAGCATATGTCATGAAAAGGATTTAGCCTAGACTGGTAATCCTGTTGTATACATGTGTGGCTTGAGGGTGTACTCTCTGAAATAGTACCTTATGGGTACAGTTGAATATGAATTGATGGATCTTAATTTATACACCTCGAGTGTACTACCTGTGTATCCATCGATATTTTAGATAAATTCAATAGGTGACAATCCAGACCTGAGAAGATATGAGTAATAAAATGAGTTATTACACGTATCCATCTAAAATACATGAAAATGATGATACATGACAAGTGATACATGAAAATATGCGAGGATGATATTTGTACACGAAAATTATTTGATAAGAATGTTCATCCTTGATTATATACTTGTACACCTTGAGTGTACTACTACTCGTGTGACATTGATATTTTGAATGATATGAGTAAAGTTCTGACATTAAATAAACTGAACTCGAGATGAACTATTATGAAATTATACTTCTAACATATAGAGATGATTTATACATGTTAAATGAATACTTGATGTGGAAAGCATATGTGCATGGAAACTTGATTGTTGTTGAGCCCATATATGTTTTGATGTTATTATGGAATATATGACTAACAAGGGCAATGAGGATGTGTGTAGGGCTTGAGGTAAAATTGGTTGAATATGCTTTACATTGTAACACCCCAAACACGGCCCAAATGTTACGACCGAATCTGGCAGTGCCACATTGAAGTGTAATTTTGGAAACATAGTTCTCGTAAAACTTGTTGAAATAGCCCTCTTAGTTAAAACTCATTAAGCCCTTTTAAGTTATTTATTCAAACAAAATTGTAGTTACATCTGAAAACTTGATCATTGCGAAAGCTTACTTTTTAATTGGTAAAGCCGTGATGTTTTTGAAAATAGATATCCATTAAGAAAACTGCGCCCTAGTTCTATCAGCTTCAAAATGTAATTAAGTAAACCCAGAATTTAAGTTTAAAAGTTAAGTAAATGCCTTATTACAAACCCAATATAAAATGATAATTAAGGTAAATCAAATCCAAAGTAATTTTAAATGTGTGGCCATCTCCAAGTCCCTCGTAGCACCGAACTATCTATACCTGGGGATTACCTGTACAGTTAAAATAGTTGGGTGAGTTTACGATAACTTAGTGTGCAATCCCATATAAGCAATTAGACAAATTAAACATAGTTTGGGCCTAAGCCCTATTCAATGCTAGTAAAAATATCAGTTTGGGCTTTGGCCCATCACTATAACATCCCAAAATTGGGCCTAGAAGAATTGGGCCCATTGGGCCTTGGGCGCGGGAGCGTTTAAAATTTTTAAGAATAAGAGAACGGCTTTAATGCAAGTTGGATCTAGTAGGTGAGTGATTTTGGAAGGTTAGAGGGCTTCTATGAAGTCCCGGGTTCAAACTTTGGCTTTAAGGAAATTTTGGTTTTAGGTGGAAAAACCATGGAGTTAGTAGGCATGCTTTAAGAATAAAATGTGGAGAAAAAGACACAAGTGGAGTGTGTGGTGTAGTGGTAAAGTGACGCCACTTAGGGAGTAAGGGGGTGATGCCACAAAGAAGGAAGGATGTCCAATGTTCAAGTCTTTGCAAAAGGCCCATTCACATCATTATCTCTGTTTAGAATACTTGAGTCGTTCGAGGCGACAGTAGACCTTCTGTTGGGTCATTAGCACCCTGATTTGTAAAATTACTAAAATACCCCTAGTTTGCAAAATTACCAAAATACCCCTAGTTTGCAAAATTAACGAAAAACCCTGGTTTGAAAAATTATCGAAATACCCCTAGTTTGTAAAATTACCGAAATACCCCTGGTTTGTGAAATTATCGAAATACCCCTAGTTTGTGAAATTATGAAATACCCCTGGTTTGTAAAATTACTGAAATACCCCTGGTTTGTGAAATTATCGAAATACCCCAATTTGTGAAATTACCGAAATACCCCGAGTTTGTGAAATTACCAAAATACCCTGATTTGTGAAATTATTGAAATACCTCGGGTTTGTGAAATTATTGAAATACCTCGGGTTTGTGAAATTACCGAACTACCCCTGAAGGGTAGGATTACCGGAATACCCTTACAGGGTAAAATGATAGATTTGCCCTTGTAGGTAAGTGATTGGCTTGTGCTATGACATGACCGGTTTGGCTATGGTTGTATGATTGATTATGTTTGAGATGCACTGCATACGTGGATTAATTATGAGTAGAATTGTCGAATTACGCTTGGTAGGTAAATTACTGAAATACCCTCAGTAGGTAAAATTACCATTATACCCTTAGGGATTGATTAGCGTGATTGTGTGTAAACCCTAACACACTTTACTTATTTGTATTATTAATTGTATGGGATGAAAAGCTAAAAAGGTTGTAAATACAGTCGACATACCCTTTGGGGGTAAAGCAGGAAGTGCCGGTACATATCTGTAATTACCTGATATGAGTTGGTTGTAAGTGATAATTTATTACCTTGTTACTAGCATGATACATCTGTCATGATATAAATGTTGTGCATGGGATATGGGAATGTTGATAAAGGGGAAGTGATAAGGTCACATTGTGATCGGTGGCTCTGCCACATTGTTCTTAAGGTCACATGGTGATCAGTGGCTCTGCAACATTATTTTTAAAGTCACATAGTGATCGGTGGCTCTGCCACATTTTTTGATAGCATGACTGTCAAGATGGTGTGTAGCGGATGGAGGGTTGATTATAGAAATCCCCACGATGTGATGGTTGGTACGGGGGTGTGTAGAGGATGGAAAACTAGGTTGGGTTGGGCATAATGCATTTCTTGTGATTGTATGACATTTGTATGAGCTAAATACAAGATTGTGGGCCGTGGGCCAGTTTATGTGTTTGATGGTTTTACACATGAGTCTCTGTGACTCACCCTTTCCCTAACTTTTTAGGTAATCAGTAGATCGTGGATATGGGAGCCGAGGTGGACTAGTGGAGGCCATAAAAGACATTATATTTTTATGAACTTTCTACTGCTTAAAGTCAGTTTTTATTTGGGGATTTTCGTTGTAATAAGGCCTTTGGTAATTTTTAATTGGGTTTTAGTATTTAATTTGATTACTAATTATGAATAAATGCTCAAAACTAGATTTTTCCTAAAACATTAAACAACTATCTTTCAAAGATATCAACGAATGGTTTACAAGTTATTTTGATAAAACTCTGGATTTTCTTAACAATGATAACTCTTGTCAAAATAACCTTTTCCCTGAAAGTCATATGAATCTGATTGTATATACACAAAGTCATCACTTTAATCGGAAAGTTTTTTTTTAAATTTATGATTTTTCCAAAGTCACTGAAATATCATTTTCAATTTACCCCGTAACATACCAGATCCGATCGTAACGTTTGGGCTGGGTTTGGGGTGTTACAATCACAGTATAGACTAGTCATGTATTGGGCCATAGCCCATTTCAGTGCCAATAATACATAGCAGATTAAAGAGCATGCAAGTATCCTACCCAACTAGCCTCTACTCTCCAACTCCGTCCAACCCTACACTCCATGTGGGATATAATCAACCCACCCATCCTTACACTCCAAAAATTAGCACCGACACAAGACTAATCAATATCGCAAAGAAAGCTACCAAGAATGATGATCGCAAACAAAGCTACCAGTAATATGAGTGGCATAAAGTGATCAGTAGTATGAATGGCACAAAGACATCAGTAGGTCCACAGTCATCTTGGGCGACCCATGCAACCTTATCAGTATAGTACACTTCCTCCAAATATAACAACCCATCCCCATGCAATATGTTGTGACCTAATATTATAAGTGAATGCAAAATATCATGCTCAATTATAGTCACACATACCATAGAGCAAATCAGTCATACATAACATATGGCATAACGATCATTTTACCTTATAGGGGTATATCGATCAATTTACCCTATGGGGGTATTTCAGTCATTTTACCCTATAGGGGCATTTGGGTTATTTTACCCTATAAGGGTATTTCAGTCATTTTACCCTATGGGGGCATTTCAGTCATTTTACCCTATGGGAGTATTTCAGTCAATTTCCATCAGCTTAGGGTTTAGGCACACCTATCGACCCATCCGAAGGTCTACAATCGCCTCGAACGACTTATGCAACCTAAAGGTCATATCAGTGTAAATGGGCCAAAGGCCCATTACTCAGCCCAAGTGGGTCCACACGCTCGTGCGGCCCGTTCAGCCTAGATTTTTCCACGGCTATGAGACCTACATAGCCCAGTCCAGTATTTACCACAAATCGTGAATTTCATCCTTGTGGGGGCCACGAGCCCATTGGGCCCATACGGCCCCTTTTTGGCCCAACATGGCCCATTATGGCCTAAGCCCATGAAAATGTTCATGGAGGCCTCTACAGTCATACGCTCATGATTAATGGCTCGATTTGACCACACGTGCATTCGCACGTCCATGTGACTTTCAAGCCCAATCTTTTGGCTTTTCGTCTTTTCGACTTTTGTCGTTCTATAGTCAAAACAGTGTGAATACACACTTTATCGGCTTTTATGCCTATTACCATTTGTAGGGTACGATTACACACCTGTTTTGTGAAATCATGCTAAGATCCACGAGCACCAAACCTTGTTTGAACTAGGGTGACTTTAGCCCGCTTAAACCCTTGACGAATGTTGATTTCAAGATTCTTGGCCAAAAATCTGTATTACAACCTAATCTTGTTAACTATTACTATAAATGTAAGTAACTTGAATCAAGTGGATAATAACTTACCGAACGTAGAACTAAAAATGGTAGATAGAAGTAATCGGTCTACACAAGCACCCTCTAAACCCGAGAGGCAGGAGATGGTACAATCACACCCCTGGCAGTAACGGCAGAGACAAGATGATGTTAGAGGGAAAAATTATTTCGACAGAAAGTAAAGAAAGGGAAAAGAAAACTATGAATCCAAACCAAGATGGTGGCTACAGCAAGGTTCGGCCATAAGTCAAGGATTCTACACCCCAAAAGAAAACCAAGTTACCTTAATCGAATGCAGAGAGAGAATTTCAGCTACAAGAGAACAGCAATGTAGGAGAGAACTCTAAGAAAGCCAAAGAAAGTGGAGGGAAAGGAAAGAACCAAAATTGAAATATTAAACAAGGGAGAAGCCACTATAAGAAGCAGAGAGAAAAGGCAACAAAAGCCAATTTCGCACCCGGCATAAATAAAGAATGGAAAACGAAAAAGAAAAATAATTTGACAATAGCTGAAAGAAAATTCCGTGTACCTACTATGCAATTTCGACACAACTCTACTACACTTCAAATTCCACTTTTTCCTCCTCTAAATCTCTCCTAAAATCCCTCCTTGAACCTCTCCATGACCAGTTCAAACTCAATCTTACAGAGTTTCAGTTAAACTGTACTACTCATACAGCGAGAATGTAAAATAAACACTCATTTGCCCGTCATGAGACTCGAACTTGAGCTCCCTTGCAGCCTTAAACACGCGACTGCCACTGGACTACAAGCTCAACTTGTGTCATAATTCTGCCATAATTTCTTTTAAAGCCTACATGCTAACAACAAGGTTCACTTAAGAGAAAACCAAAATTTTGCAAAAGCCAGGGCTTGAACCCAGGACTTCTCAGACACTCCCAAACACACCCAAACCCCTTAACCACTGAAGCAGACAAGTATTTGTTTCATTTTCTTGCACACATAAACTTTTATGTGTTCCCACGCTCAAGACCTATTTCTTTCTAGGCCCAAATTTGGGGCGTTACATACATAGTTGCCCCAAAATAGAATGAATGGTAAGTTAAGACCATGTTATACGAACTTACTAAGCATTTTGTGCTTACTTAGTTTTATTTCCCTGTTTTATAGTAAATCAGAAGCTCGTCGGATTAGAAGCTTGGCGGAGATCACTCACACTATCCAATCGCCCATGTCGGTACAATATGGTAAATCAATTATGGTTATAATGGCATGTAAATGTAAATGTTTGTTGTATTCTAGCCATTAGAATGGCTAGTGATGATTATGTTTTGGTATATGTATATATGTATTTAAGTTTATTTTATAGAGAAAACATAAGTTTTTATTATTGATAGATTGAGAAAGGTTAAATGAGTATGCTTATAAAAGATAAGATTAAAAGCATGAGTGCATGCAACAATATATTATGTTAGATGTTATAAATTTCTTGAATTCAATGCTTGGATTGGTTGGTATTTGGATGTAAGTTAATGTAGGAATTTGGTAAAAATTTTGGGTGAGAAATGAAGCTAGCAGTGGCTTTATTTTGTCCACACAGGCAGACACACGGGCGTGTGTCTAGACTGTGTGTGACACACGGCCTGGTACATGGGCATGTGGTTAGGTCGTGTGTCCCCTGCATCTTAAATTTGAGAAAACAAAATGCTTAGAATTGAGCACATGGGTGCGTGTCTCAGCCATGTGTGCTACACGACCTAGAACACGGGCGTGTGTCTTGGCTGTGTGAAACCTGCACCTATTTTTGAAAGAATTTAATTAACCACACGGCTAGCACACGGGGTGTGGCATGGTCATGTGCACAAGTCAGAGAGTTACACGGGGTCGAACATGGTCTATAGCACGGGCATGTCCTAGGGTTACACGGGCGTGTCCCTTGGACCACACGGGCGTGTGAGCCCTATAACTTAGAAAATTTTTGTAATTTCGTTAAAAATTCTTAAAGTTTCTGATTAAGTCCCGACTCAATTCTAAAGCTTGTATTGGGGCTTAAGGGCCCATTTAAGGGACGATATGAATAAATATTGGGAAATGAATAGTAACTATTATGAATTATTTGAAAATGTTCTGAAAGTTTTGGTAATGCTCCGTAACTCTGTTTCGGTGACAGATACGGGTTTAGGGTGTTACAATACTAGTGGCTTGTCCACAATAATGGCAACTTGCTTGCAATACTGGTGACTTGTCCACAATATTGGTAGTTTATCTGTAATACTGGTGGCTTGTCCACAAACTAGTGTGTTATTGGTTGGATAAGTTCTAGGGAACTCTTATTATTGTGTGTAGCGGAGTTGGGTAGAAACTTTTCTGAAAATACTTAATTGACATATTTATGCATGTCATAAGATGTGGTTTCTATACTATTTTTAATACTCTGTATATTCACTAGCTTGAGTGTTATATTTATTGTCCAATACTGTTTATTGGAGTTATGACTCACATTGAACATATATATAAGTCATTCAAATCTTTGCCAATGTCATCCATCTACTAATTGTTAATTTAGTACGAATTACTTAACATGTAACATCCCTAACTCGAGACTATCGCCGGAATATGGTTAAGAGGCGTTACCAAACATTCGAAAACATTTCACATCTATTTCATGGCACAAAGTCAAATATAAATCAAACACATTCAAACTCGAGTATATAGTCCCTTATCGAGGTCTTGAGACCTTAAACACGTGTTAGATAGGAGTTGGGACTAAATCGAACACTTACAAAAGTTTTCAAAATTTCAAGCATTCTTCAACACTATTGAGATAACACACCCATGCAATCAGGCTGTGTGCCTCACACGGCTACCAGACACACCCATGTGTCCAGGCCGTGTTAAAATAGAGCATACATACTGACTTATCCCCACGACTACTAGACACGCCCGTGTGTCATGGCTATGTGATATTATGCTAGCTACTGACATGGTCACATAGCTACTAGGCACGCCCGTGGGCCACGAGTGTAACCTATCCAAACACACCAAAAAGTGACCCTTAAACCACACGGTAGGGATACAAGCTCGTGCCTCTTGGCTAGTATACAAAATAGGTCATTTACAAAGCCAATTTGCCACCCACACTTGGGTCAACCCTACAATAAATATACCAATTCATTTCATGTACCATTGACAACTAAAAACATGTCAAATAATCAACATATCATCTTATTCAATCTCACTTCTAATCATATCTACTTATGATCAAATTTCACAACTAAACACAAGCATTACCAAGCATGATTTATTCATAACATCATTAGATTACAATAGCATCAAATCATGACTAAGCTTACCATACATAAGGCCATCTCATTGCCAACAAGTCATTTCAAAACATGCATCATATACAATCATTTAACTAGCCAAATCACATGGCTGTTTACATCTCAAACATATACCAAATGACTAGCCTATACATGCCATATTTAAATTTACACATCTTCAAAAGTGCCAAAATAGATTGCCGATAGTGTGATAGAGATGCTGACGATCCCCATATCTGAGCTAGCTTTACTGACACTATAAAATAGATAAACAAATCACACAGTAAACTTTCAAAAGCTTAGTAAGTTTGTAACAAAATACATTATACCAATACAAAACGTCACATAGATTAATTCACAATCACTTATATATACCATACCATCCAAAGATAATTTGTTCAATTAACCTTTCATAACACATTCATAGTTTCATCAACCACATAGGTTCTGAATGTACCTTAGCCAACACCTAGTTATCAATTTCATATGCTACTCAAAAGTCACTATTTCATTTTGATCAACTTCGTCCCCTCTTCGATTCAATCACAGACTTAGTGCCCAAATCATTAGCCGAAGCTTATTCAACATCATACACTTAGTGCATCCATATCAAACCAATCTTAAATCGGTATCGCACACACAGTGCTAATCATTTCAGTCATATTTTCAAATATGCACACTTAGTGCCACATAACTCGAGCCCTCACATAGCATCCACCATTCAATAATATCATACTATTTATCTCATAACATTAAACATATTAAAACGCACGTATTATGTCCGAACTTACCTCAGACGTTGAAATATCGAAATGATCGATTAATCGAACACTTTATCTTCGCCTCGATCTCAATCCGAACCTCTTCTCTCTTGGTCAATACACATTCAAATTCAATCATTCAATCACCAAATCATTCATTTTAGTCCAACAACACATATTTAGGGCATTTTACATAATATCCCTCACATTTTCACATTTTGACACTTTAGTCCCTAATTCACAAGATCATGAAATACACATAATTTCATTTCACCCATGCCTAGCCAAATTCTCTCTATATTCATACAAGTCCACACATCTCATTTATTTCACATTTTAACCTTTCAATTTATCATTTTCACAATTTAGCCCTAATTAGCTAAATTCACCAAAAAATCCATGAACAAAACATGTTCATTAAACACATATCTTCCATTTAGCACCAATATTCATCACAAAGCTCACCATTTTATCAATGGAACATCTCATAAACATCATCAATTCACAAAATTAAGACATGGGTTAGCTAGATCACGAAGCAACGATTACAAAAACGTAGAATTTATCAAAAACTGAGCAAAAATCACATACCAATTGAAGGTTGAAGTAGTTGAATATCACAAAGCTCCCAAACCCTTTCTATTTTTCCTATTTTCGGTTGAAGAGAAGAAAATATGAACATGTTTTATCTTTTTTGTTTCGTTTAATATTAACTAATTTATCATTTTACCAATTTGTCCTTTTATTAATTATATAAAACAAATATACATTAAGGTTAATATGTCATTTAACCATCCACTAATTTAATAATGAGCTAATTTCCATATAAGGCCTCCACATTCTAAAGACAACAACTTTTAAGTACTTATCAATTAGCACACATCATTTTACACTTTATGCGATTAAGTCCATTCTCTTAATTTGGCACACAATCGATAAAATTACCACACAGAATTTTCACACAGACTATATCACATATAATAAACACCAAAAATATTTTTAAAATATTTTTCCAACCTCAGATTTATGATCTCGAAACCCTTTCTCCGACTAGGGTCTAAACCAGGCTGTTACACAACACAACTAATTTATATATATATAAGCATATCCACAACTAAAGTGCCAAAACATGTTAATTAATTTGCAAGATAAACATCCTATATACATGCCACAAGTAACCAACAATCAAACTTCCCAAGTCTAACAAATCGAGTGACGGTAGGTGTGAGCTCTTCGCTGATTTGATCGACACATTCTGGATACTTACTAAGCTTATACAATATAAATTGTAACAACCAATTTTTAGTCAAATCAAAATAGTGGTTTTGAGACCACAAATCTGAAGTTGAAATAATTATTTTAATGTTTATAGTATGTTTGTGTGAAAGTTTATTTAAGAAATTTTATCGTTTCAATGTTTAATTTGATAAAAAGGACTAAATAGCGTAAAGTGCAAAAGTGATGTTCTATTAGCTAAAAGGATTTAATAGCTATGAAATTAATTTTTTGAAGGGTTTATGTTGTAATTAGACCAATAATAGCATGAGTGAACAATTATGGACATAAATTAGATGATTTATAATGTTTTTATTAAAGGTTAAAAAAGTAATTTAATAAATAAAATTAAAGTAAAATAAACTAATCTAAGCTATCATATTCTTCACATTTTTATTCCACCAAAAATTCAAGTTGGAAAAGCCATATTTTAGGGTTTGAAGCTTCAGTCACTTGCAAGCTTAATTGTAAATTCATTTTGTCCCGTTTTTAATGATTTTTATGTTTTTGAGATCGTTGCAGCTTAATCTAGCTAGCCCAGGGACTATTTTGCAAAATTTTTAAAGGTAGAAATTGCATTCTTGTTGTTAAATAAACAACAATTGTAAAGTGATTTTTGACAAAATTGTCAAATAGGGGTTAAATTGTGAAATGTGTAATTTTTGGGGTTAAATTATAAAATAAATAAAATATATGGACTGATAGGGACCAAATTGAAATTTGACTAGCATGGGTTGTGGTTGAATTACATGAATTTGTGATTTTATGACATAAGGACTAAATTGTAAAAAATGTGAAATATTAGGGGTAAAAGTATCAAGTGGATTTAAAATGTATTTTGGACTAAATTGAATAGAGAGATTATTAAATAAGTTAATTTTGATTACATTTAGATCAAGAAAAGTAAAATATGGACTTAGAACGGGGAAAGAACAAGGTTTTGGATTAATCGACTCATTTCACCGTTTTTACATCCAAGGTAAGTTCGTATGTGATAAAATTTGTTTAATTGTATTTTAAATGCTTTGATATTGCATAAAATTGTGAGTATGACTCTACGGACTCGATGATGAATCAGTAAGTGAGAACTCCCGGTTGAACCTTGGGAATAGATTATGATACAAATGACATGTCATTAAGGGTTATTATTGTTTTGGGTGCTGGTTCGAACGTCCTACTGGTGGTTGAGTTATCTAGCATGTGTTACAGATTCTCATCAGCTTGTGTGAGCAGCACCATGTAGCTACGTCATGACTGTAACAGTTTGATTTATACCCTAGTTGGAACAATGGTTTTGGGACCACAAATCGAGTTCTGTATAATATTTTAATATTATTTTTGTGCCGTTGATATGTGACTAAGCATGTGTTTAAATTCTATAAGCTAATTAGTCCGTTTGAATGTTTAATTTGAGCAAATGATTCAATTGCATTGAATGTAGAAGTTGCTTGCTATTTGTGAAAGTATTAATGTAATGTGGCTTTATAAAGGTGGAGGCCTTATATTGTTATTATCCCAAATTATAGATAATGGATGGATAAGGTCTTCAATGCCCATATTGCATAATTGTTTTAATTATATGAATAAAGGCTATTTTGGTAAATGAAATATTAACATTAAATTAATGAAACACAAGATGAGTGTTCATCTTTTACTTCTCTCATTTTGACCGAAAATAAAAGAAAGAAAAAGGAAGAAAACTTTGTGCTAGGTTCGGCCATTGTTGAGCTTAAATTAAGGTATGATTAGGTTTCGATTTTGATGATTTTTACGTTTTTGCAATCATTTCTTTGAGAGCTATCAAACCCATATACTAATTTTTAGTATTGATGATGTCTGTGTGAGATGCCATTGTTGATATGTTAAGTTTTGAAATGAGTTTAGTTGATAAATGAAAGATTTGAGCTAGATAAACATACTTTGTTCTTGAAATTTTCATGAATTTAGCTAATTAGGGCTAAATTGAGAAAATGGTAAATTGAAGGACTAAATTGCAAGTTTGATGAGAAATGTGGGCTTGTATGTGATGTATATGTATTCAGCTAAGCTTGTGTATGCATTGATCTTGTGAAATTTGATGTTTTGAGTAAAATGGATTAGATTGATAAAATGTGCAATTGTGAGGGCTAAGTTGCAAAAAGCCCTAAATATATGTGTTTGGTTTTAATTGAATGAAATCGTGAATAAAAGGATAAATTCTGAATATGTTTAGATTAAGAACCGAGGAAAACGGACTTGGATCTCAGAAAAGCGAAAATAACCGAGTAGCCGTTTTCGTTCGATAAACCAAATCCGAGGTAAGTCACTATGCAAATAAACTTATTTGTATTGAATTGAATATATGTATTCATATGTCTATAGATGAAAATGAATGAGTATGAGATGCTAAGTGCGTGAATTCTGAAATAAGTTCGATATAGTGATAAAGCCGAGAAGTCCCGTACGAACCTAGGAATAGATAGGATTAGCTATGTCATGACATAGGTATCTGTTCTGTTTTATCATGTAAGACCACATCCGGGACGTTGGCATTGATTTGAAAGTTCGTGTAAGACCTCGTCTGGGACGTAGGCATTGATATGAATTATATGTAAAAGACCTCATCTGGGACATAGGCATCGATATGAACTTTATGAGTAAGACCATGTCTGGGACATCAACATCATATTGACTCATGTAAGACCTATCTGGGACAGTGACATCGATATCCGAGTGCATATAAGACCTCGTCTGGGACGTTGGCATTGTACAACTATTTCGATCTTACTAAGCATCCTACTAGATTTCTAAAGGCTCAACGGGCAAGTTTGTGAAACGAATCGTAAATACGAGCTGTGAGCAAATAAGTGAATGATTATCCGTTTCAGGTACGTTGAATGTACATTAAGTGTAACACCCCAAACCCGGCCTATGCATTAAGCCCGGATTTTGGCATGCCACACAAATTGAATGTGCATTCAAATCATCAACGATGTAGGAAATCAAATCTTCAAAACGATTAAGAGAATGACTTTATTGAAAATCGAGGTTTATTTGAAATCCATGATTAAAAACACAAGAGTTTATCATTTGATTTACAAAGTAGTAGTTGATTAAAATTTTAAATTTATTTAGTCGAAATATTTCATCGAAGAGTTTTAAAAGATTTTCCTAAGTTTTAGTGATATTTAAGAAAAACCTTTATTTTACGTGAGAGTTTTAGAAAAACATTTATGAAAACTAATCCAGTCCAACTTAGGAAAACTAAAACATAATAAAATCCATCCGCATAATAAAATCCATGAAAATAATTAAAGAGGCCTTATTACATCGCCATTAAAATAGTACTTAATAAAAATTATTAAAAAAGTTCTAAAAATATATAAACCACCATTTGTAGTATAGCTTCCACACGAAGTCATCTCCGACCCAAGTCTCCATCAATTATTATTACCTAAGAAGGGTAAGAAAAATGGGGTGAGTTACTTAGAACTCAATGTGTAACCCACTTACCGTATTCACTGGGCCAAAACCATATAAACATATAATTGGGCTTGAGCTCATTTTGCAAATGAAAATATTTATAAATCAAGTATATAAAATAATAATGCATGTGATATGCAATTCCCAACCAAGCCTAATTTCCATCCGCTACACACTACCCGTACCAACCATCACACCTGTGGGTATCAAGTCAACCTACCCCGCCAACACACCAATAGCAGGCTTTAAGCCAATTATAATATTTGTGGCAACAGGCCATTTATAAGATTTGTGGCAACAGGCCATTTATAAGATTTGTGGCAATAGGCCATTTATAAGATTTGTGGCAACAGCCATTTATAATATTCGTGGTAGAACCACCGATCTAGATTTTGGGCACAGCCATCGTGATGAGTCACCGATCTAGATTTTTGGCATCAGCCCTTTTTCTTTTCATCAATTATCCCAACCCATGCAGTCATGTATATAATAATGAATGACAATATATTTGTAAGGTAATTTTAATAAAACTCATATTACAATTTATCAATTTGGCCCATTAGTCAAAATAGCAATTTGGCCCATTTAACGATCTAGCAACTTGGCCCATTTTATCTCATATCACATTAATATCACTTTTGGACCATAAAGCAACGTCTTTCAGTTTGGCCCATTAAACAACATATTTCAATTTGGCCCATAAAACAACATATTTCAATTTGGCCCATAAAACAACATATTTCAATTTGGCCCATAAAACAAAATATTTCAATTTGGCCCATAAAAGGGTATTTATGTAATTCGGTCCATAGGGACATTTTCGTAAATTTAGCCCATTTAGCACATGAGGCCTTTTCAAAATTTCCACACTTGGCCAATTTTTCAAAATAATCATATGGCCCAAAATATCACTTTCTTTCACAAAATAACCCATTAAGGGCAAATCCGTAATTTTTCACCACTTCAATTTCGGTTTCATGCATTCACATAAAAGTATTAATATAACGTATTTTTTTCAATTTCACCAGATTTATGATTTTTATTTTAACGCTTACGATATAGTATAACCCATGAGATAAGTGTGAAGTTACACACCTGATTACGGTGAGAACTACACTTTCCCGCTCGTCGATACCTATATACGTGTCACACTTGATTAGAACACTAATACTTATAAAACTATACTAATGTTAAGCGATCTAGATCTTACCCTCGGAATCTTGAACAACCACTATTTGCAATTTCTCTCCGATCAAAGGTTCAGAACCACGAGTACACAATGGCTCGGGGGTACGTACGACTTCGAAAAATTGATTCTCCTCGGGTGAGGGTCCACAACCTAGTGGAAAGTCTAGGATTCTCGAAACAGTCCTTCACTTGAATTTAGGGGGAATAATAGAACCACCCCTCTTCGAACACTATTAACAACCCTTTTCGTCCCTATCTTGATTGTCTTTAAAGACAAAGGATCATTAGTCCTAACAATATATCGAAAATCTTAAGACTAATGACTTAAAAGAGTAATTCGGCTTACCTTAATATTCCGAATGATCTCAAAAGAATCCTTTGAACGTTATGATCAAATATTAAATGAACTTCAAGATTTCTCCGAAAAGATGATGATTCGACCCTTCCACTATTTCACTAAAAATAACGAAAGAAACATTTGAATAAGTGATTGGTTAATTGATTTAAAAGTCTCTTCCAAGACATTCTAACATTCGGCCAAGATGACCAAATAGCAAAAGAAAGACAAAGAAATGATTTTTACCGATGATCCAAAGTTTGAATAGAAGAAAATGATTGAAAATAGATGTTATGAAGAATGAAAGATTCGGCTATGATGATGATCACAAACATTCGGCCATAGAAGATAGGTGAAAGAAAAATATGTGTTTGTATGATAAGTAAAATGGAAAGGAAAAAAGAATAGGGAGAAGAGAAAAGAGAGAAGGTTAGGGACAATTGTGCATTCGACAATGAAGAGAAAACAGAGAAGAAAAGAAATGGTCTTTGATGGCTATATGGTTTCGGTCACAAAGAAAAGAGAAAATTTTTAGAGAGAGTGATCAAATTAAGATCGAAATGGTCAAAAAGAAGAAATGGCAAAGGCAACAATTGCTTCCTCAATGCTCATAGTACATTCGGCTAGGAGAGGGAAAATTGAGAGAAAAGTTTGCTAAGACACCAAATGGTAAATGGAAAATGTGCTCATCAAGCACCTAATCCTACGAAACCAACACCAAAATCCGACCATCCCACTTAGCCCCCTATGCCATCCATGTTCATGGACAATTTGGCCATTCAAAATTTCCAAAACAAAGCCCTTGATTCATGCCTTATGTCCCCCTATCACCTTAAATCATGAGATTCTTTTCCTTAAACTTTTACTTACCTTTTTCCATTGGTCTTCTTGCCAAAAATGATATCCAACTCATCCTAATCTTTATCCATGACCGATACATTGAAGGAGGAAACAAAGTAAAAATAAAACTCAATGCACATTCAAGGATTCAAACCTTTTCCCTCAAGTAAACATACATGCGCCAACACCACCTTGCTACTAGCTCATCTTATGCTAGTTTTTGACACTTAAATTTACTTAAACCTCAAAGTCACTTGATCCACTTCAAATAAGTACTCCTTACTAAAATTTATTCTAATTCTGAATAATTCCCAAGTCTTCTCAAGACTATATTAAACATGCAAAATTTTAATTATACCCAAGTTAAGCACCAAAACATGTATCATATCGATACTAAGATTTTAAGATGTTACAACTCTACCCTCCTTAAAGAAAATTTTGTCCTCAAAATTTACCTGGTTAAAAGAGATGAGGATATTGTTGTCGAATTGCATCCTCAGGCTCCCACGTAGCTTCTTCCGCTCCGTCATTACGCCAAAGAACCTTAACCAACGGCACAGTCTTCTTTCTTAATACCTTAACATCGCGATCTAAGATTTTCACTGGTTTTTCCTCGAAAGACAAATCTGACCTTAATTCCACTTCTTCTACCGGTATTATGTGCGATGGATCCGATCTATAGCGTCTTAGCATGGAAACATGGAAGACACTATGAATCTGACTCAATTCCAGAGGTAAATCAAGTTGATAGGCCACTGGGCCTATATGCTTCAACATACGGTACGGTCCAATGAACCTAGGGCTCAACTTGCCCTTCCTTCCAAATCTGAAAATCTTCTTCCACGATGAGACTTTCAAAAAGACCTAATCTCCCATCGCAAACTCAATATCTTTACGCTTCAGATTTGCATACGACTTTTGTCTATTCGAAGCTTCCTTTAATCATGCTCGAATCACCTTTATCTTTTCTTCCATCTCAGCTATCAGTTTAGGACCCAACAACTGTCGTTCCCCCAATTCAGTCCAACAAATAGGGGTACGACACCTACGACCATATAATGCTTCATAGGGCACCATTTGGATACTGGATTGATAACTATTATTATACGCGAACTCTGCCAATGGTAGAAAATCCTCCCAACTTCCTCTGAAGTCGATCACACATGCTCGTAACATGTCTTCCAAAATCTGAATTACTCTTTCTGACTGTCCATCTGACTGAGGATGAAAAGCCGTACTAAAGTTTAACTTTGTTCCCAAAGCCTCATGTAAAGCGTTCCAAAACCGTATGTAAATCTAGGATCCCTGTCTGATATGATAGACACTGGTACCCCATGTAACCTCACAATTTCAAATACATAAAGTTTAGCCAACTTCTGCAATGAGTAATCCGCATTTAACCGGTAGAAAATGGCGATCTTCGTTAATCGATCTACTACCACCCAGACAGAATCTTTCTTAGTAGGTGTTAAGGGTAGCCCACTAACAAAATCCATCGTTATCTACTTCCATTTCCATAGAGGAATCTTTACCGATTGCAATAAACCCGATGGTAATTGATGTTCCACCTTTACTTGTTGACAAGTCAAACACTTTCCCACTAAATCAGTAACTTCTCGCTTTAACTTTGGCCACCAATACTGTTTATGGAGATCCCGATACATCTTATTTTTTTGGGGTGCATAGCATAAGGGCTACTATGCACCTCTAGAAGAATCATTTGTCTCAAATCCAAATCCTTGGGCAAACAAACCCTTCCACGAAAACACAGTACACCATCATTGTTCAAACCAAAATCCCCTATTATACCACTTTCAACTTGTTGTATTAAAGGACCTAACTTTTCATCGGATTATTGCTTTTCTTTGATTTGCTCCAACCACAGAGGCTTCACCTGAAGTTTCGCTAGCAGACTGCCATCCTCATACAAACTGAGATGAGCAAACATTGCTCATAACTCGATACAACCTTGCAACTCAACGCGTCTGCCACAATGTTAGCCTTTCCAGGATGGTGCTCGATTGAGAAATCATAATCCTTTAATAGCTCCACCCATCTCTGTTATCTTAAATTCAACTCCTTTTGGGTAAGAAGATACTTAAGACTCTTATGGTCCATATAAATGATTGACTTCTCATCGTAGAGATAATACCTCCAAATCTTTAATGCAAACACCACCGCAGCCAACTCCAAATCATGAGTAGGATAGTTGACTTCATGCGGCCTCAACTGTCGAGAAGCATAAGCTACCACTTTTCCACTTTGCATCAGTAGACATCCTAAACCCATGTGTGACTCATCACAATATACGGTAAACTCTTTTTTAGCCTCAGGTTGAATCAGTACTAGCACTTCCGTTAGAATTTTCTTTAGTTTCTCGAAACTTTCTTGTTGTTTATCGGTCCACACATATGGTACTTCCTTTCGTAACAGCTTAGTTAG
Source organism: Gossypium rotundifolium (assembly GCA_025506655.1). Classification (NCBI taxonomy): domain Eukaryota; kingdom Viridiplantae; phylum Streptophyta; class Magnoliopsida; order Malvales; family Malvaceae; genus Gossypium; species Gossypium rotundifolium. The sequence continues at coordinate 63,332,139 of CP106732.1, read as the reverse complement.
GGGTGCAATAATCAACGAAAACCCTTCAATAAAGCGTCCATAATAACCATCCAAACCCAAGAAACTCTGAATCTCAGCCACTAACTTCGGCGGTTTCCAATCCAACACAACCTTTACCTTTCGAGGATCAACTCTTATTCCTTCGGCTGACACTACATGACCCAAGAAAGTCACTTCCTTCAACCAAAATTCACACTTACTGAATTTGGCATAAAGTTGCTTATCTCGCAAAATTTACAACACAATGCGCAAATGTGAGTCATGTTCTTCTTCATTCCTCGAATATACCAAGATGTCATCTATGAACACTACTACGAACCGGTCTAAATAGGGTTGAAAGACTCGGTTCATCATGTCCATAAATGCAACTGGTGCATTGATCAAACCAAACGGCATCACTAAAAACTCATAATGTCCATAGCGAGTTTGAAATGTCGTCTTACTAATATCTGCCTCTTTCACCTTGAGTTGATGATAACCCGATCTCAAATCAATCTTGGAGAAGACTGAAACTCCTCTCAATTGATCAAACAGGTCATCGATTCTTCGCAATGGATACCTATTTTTGATCGTTAACTTATTCAACTGCCTATAATCAATGCACATACGCATCGACCCATCCTTCTTCTTAACGAACAAAACCGATGCTTCCCACGGAGACACACTTGGTCGAATAAATCCCCGATCTAGCAGTTCTTAAATTTGAGCTTTAAGCTCCGCTAACTCCTTCTGTGCCATTCTATAAGGAGCAATGGACATCGGAGTCATTCCGGGCAAAAGCTCAATGCCAAATTCTACTTTTCGATCTGGAGGTAGACCTGGAAGTTCTTCAGGAAAGACATCTAGAAATTCTTTCACCGTTCTTACACCTTCTACCGATAAATCCTTGGCATCCAAAGCACTGATGAAGGCTAGGAATGCTCCATGCCTTTTCCGCACTAACTTTTTGCTTTCAAAGTAAATACCACATTTGCCAAAAAGTTTCTTCGCTCGCCTATCATTATTACCTCCTCATCATCCACAGTCGGCACATTCTCGACTCTAATTGGTAGTCATAGGTGCTCTAGCTTGAACTGGCTCATCATTTCGTGGCCTCTTTTAAAACCTTTTTGAAGGACCTGAGTACTTAAAATCCCTCTTGCCTCTAACTTTTTTCCCTATCCTGACATTCTGAATTCTTAGCCTCTTCGACTATCTTAGCTTTCTCTACAAGTGAGGTAAAAGTCCGTACTTGTTGTGGGGCTATCAATACCGTAACTCATCATTCAATCCATCCTCAAAGCATACAGCGCTCATGATCAGTCTGTACTATTGTGCAAGCATAAAGGCTCAAGCGAAGAAATTTTGCCTCGTAAGCTGCCACCGTCTTACTTCCTTGAACCAAATTTAGGAATTCCTTCCTCCGGGCATCTACATAACTTGTCCCGATATACTTCCCTTGGAAAGCAGCTTTAAAGAAATCCCAAGTAACCAATGCAGTCTCGGTGCCTTCTCGAACAGTAAGCCACCATTGATACGCCACGTCTCTTAACAAGGACATAGCTCCTCTTAGTTTCTGCCTGACGGTGCACTCCAGATCATCCATAATTTGTTCTACAGCCTCAAGCCAATATTCTGCCACATTCGGAGCTATACAGGAACACCTCTAAAAACTTCTGCACCACTAGACTTGAGTCGTTCTGATATTGATCCCCAAGCTACTGGCCCAGTTCTAGTCTCGGCTACTCTTTCTAAGACTCACAAAATTGCTTGAGTCAAAGCATTATCCTCATTCGCATGATCATGAGATCTAGTTTCACTCTCGAATGACGCAGGTGCATCCATTTTCGGTATATGACCCAGCGCTTCAAATGCAACACCTCGTCCTCTACCATGGCCACATCTATTGCATCCACGACCACGTCCTCTAGTGCTCATAATAGCTAATTCGATTTTAATCTGATTACAAGTTTTATGAATCAGAATACTATTTTAGTGTTTATTAACGATATTTTATGAGATATAAGAGATAGGGTTATTTTCGCAATCACATCCTATAGTCTCGATCTCTATTGTTTTCAACACCTAAAACTAGAAGTTCTAGAGTGTTCCTATGATCTTATCACGATAAAAAACATTTAATAAATAAATACTTACTTGACTTGGTGCCTGATGCTCGTGGTGCCATACTACTTTTAAAACATAAGGTCTAGAAATTTAAGTAGTTTTTAAACAAAAATCATTGTTGACCCAAACCATAGCCGAGTTTTGAAATTGGACTCTGATACCATAAAATGTAACACCCCAAACTTGGCCTATGCATTAAGCCCGAATTTTGGCATGCCACACAAATTGAACGTGCATTCAAATATCAACGATGTAGGAAATCAAATCTTCAAAATGATTAAGAGAATGACTTTATTGAAAATCGAGGTTTATTTGAAATCCATGATTAAAAACACAAGAGTTTATCATTTGATTTACAGAGTAGTAGTTGATTAAAATTTTAAATTTATTTAGTCGAAATATTTCATCGAAGAGTATTAAAAGAATTTCCTAAGTTTCAGTGATATTTAAGAAAAACATTTATTTTACGCGAGAGTTTTAGAAAAACATTTATGAAAACTAATTCAGTCCAACTTAGGAAAACTAAAACATAATAAAATCTATCCGCATAATAAAATCCATAAAAATAATTAAAGAGGCCTTATTACATCGCCATTAAAATAGTACTTAATAAAAATTATTAAAGAAGTTTTAAAGATATATAAACCACCATTTGTAGTATAGCTTCCACACGAAGTCATCTCCGACCCAAGTCTCCATCAATTATTATTACCTGAGAAGGGTAAGAAAAATAGGGTGAGTTACTTAGAACTCAATGTGTAACCCACTTACCGTATTCACTGGGCCAAAACCATATAAACATATAGTTGGGCTGGAGCCCATTTTGCAAATGTAAATATTTATAAATCAAGTATATAAAATAATAATAATAATGCATGTGATATGCAATTCCCAACCAAGCCTAATTTCCATCCGCTACACACCACCCATACCAACCATCACACCTGTGGGGATCAAGTCAACCTACCCCGCCAACACACCAATAGTAGGCTTTAAGCCAATTATAATATTTGTGGCAACAGGCCATTTATAAGATTTGTGGCAACAGGACATTTATAATATTCGTGGTAGAACCACCGATCTAGATTTTTGGCAACAGCCATTGTGACAGAGTTACCAATCTAAATTTTTAGCATCAGGCCTTTCTTCTCTTCATCAATTATCCCAACCTATGCAGTCATGTATATAATAATGAATAACAAAATATTTGTAAGGTAATTTTAATAAAACTCATATTACAATTTATCAATTTGGCCCATTAGTCAAAATAGCAATTTGGCCCATTTAACGATCTAGCAACTTGGCCCATTTCATCTCATATCACATTAATATCACTTTTGGCCCATAAAGCAATGTATTTCAATTTGGCCCATTAAACAACATATTTTAATTTGGCCCATAAAACAACATATTTCAATTTGGCCCATAAAACAACATATTTCAATTTGGCCCATAAAAGGGTATTTATGTAATTCGGTCCATAGGGACATTTTCGTAAATTTGACCCATTTAACACATGAGGCCTTTTCACAATTTCCACACTTGGCCAATTTATCAAAATAATCATATGGCCCAAAATATCTCTTTATTTCACAAAATAACCCATTAAGGGCAAATCCGTAATTTTTCACCACTTCAATTTCAGGTTCATGCATTCACATAAAAGTATTAACATAAAGTATTTTTTTCAATTTCACCAGATTTACGATTTTTATTTTAACGATTACGATATAGTATAACCCATGAGATAAGTGTGAAGTTACACACCTGATTATGGTGAGAACTACACTTTCCCGCTCGTCGATACCTATATACGTGTCACACTTGATTAGAACACTAATACTTATAAAAATATACTAATGTTAAGTGATCTAGATCTTACCCTTGGAATCTCGAACAACCACTATTTGCGATTTCTCTCCGATCAAAGGTTCAGAACCACGAGTAAACAATGGCCCGGGGGTACGTACGACTTTGAAAAATTGATTCTCCTCGGATGAGGGTCCACAACCCAGTGGAAAGTCTCAGATTCTCGAAACAGTCCTTCGCTTGAATTTAGAGGGAATAATAGAACCACCCCTCTTCCAAACACTATTAACAACCCTTTTCATCCCTATCTTGATTGTCTTTAAAGACAAAGGATCATTAGTCCTAACAATATATCGAAAATCTTAAGACTAATGACTTAAAAGAGTGAATTCAACTTACCTTAATATTCGAATGGTCTCAAAAGAATCCTTTGAATGTTATGATCAAATCTTAAATGAACTTCAAGATTTCTTCGAAAAGATGATGATTCGACCCTTCCACTATTTCACTTAAAATAACGAAAGAAACATTTGAATAAGTGATTGGTTAATAGGTTTAAAAGTCTTTTCCAAGACATTTTAACATTTGGCCAAGGTGACCAAATAGCAAAAGAAAGACAAAGAAATGATTCTTATCGATGATCCAAAGTTTGAATAGAAGAAAATGATTAAAAATAGATGTTATGAAGAATGAAAGATTCGGCTATGATAATGATCACAAACTTTCGGCCCTAGAAGATAGATGAAAGAAAAAAAATGTGTTTGTATGATAAGTAAAATGGAGAGGAAAAGAGAATAGGGAGAAGAGAAAAGTGAGAAGTTTAGGGACAATTGTGCATTCGGCAATGAAGAGAAAAAAGAGAAGAAAAAAATGGTCTTTGATGGCTATATGGTTTCGGTCACAAAGAAAAGAGAAAAGTTTTAGAGAGAGTGATCAAATTAAGATCGAAATGGTCAAAAAGAAGAAATGGCAAAAGCAACAATTGCTTCCTCAATGCTCATGGTACATTTGGCTAGGGAGAGGGAAAAATTGGAGAGAAAAGTTTGCTAAGACACCAAATGGTAAATGGAAAATGTGCTCATCAAGCACCTAATCCTACCAAACCAACACAAAAATTCAGCCATCCCCCTTAGCTCCTATGCCGTCCATGTTCTTGGACAATTTAGCCATTCAAAATTTCCAAAACAAAGCCCTTGATTCATGCCTTATGTCCTACTATCACCTTAAATCATGAGATTCTTTTCCTTCAACTTTTACTTACCTTTTTCCTTTGGTCTTCTTGCCAAAAATGATATCCAAATCATCCTAATCCTTATCCATGACCGACACATTGAAAGAGGAAACAAAATAAAAACAAAACTCAATGCACATTCAAGGATTCGAACCTTTTTCCTCAAGCAAACATACATGCACCAACACCGCTTTGCTACTCGCTCATCTTATACTAGTTTTTGACACTTAAATTTACTTAAACCTCAAAGTCACTTGATCCACTTGAATTAAGTACTCCTTACTAAAATTTATTCTAATTCTGAATAATTCCCAAGTCTTCTCAAGACTATATTAAACATGCAAAATTTTAATTATACACAAGTTAAGCACCAAAACATGTATCATATCGATACTCTGATTTTAGGATGTTACATTAAGTGTGCATAAAAGGTAAGTACCTATATGACTTTGATATGAAGAAATGTATTATTGAAAATGAAAATGTGAATCTTGAAATGTTGAATATGGCAAATGTGGCCATAAGTTTACGAACCAGGTTATATATATATATCTGATAGTTGCAAAGTGATTGATATATGTGCCAATGTGTTTATTTGCATATGACTTACTAAACTTTTGGAAAGCTTACTCTGTGTGTGTGTTTTCTCTGTTTTATATGTCGCCGAAGCTACTGAAGGCTCAGGATTGTCAAGGATTGTCATCACACTACAAAAACTTATTTTGGTACCCTTTTGGAAATGTATATAGCTAAATATGGCATGTATAGACTAGATATGTGTATATGTTTTTGGAAGTGAACTTAGCCATGTGTTTTGACAAGTTTAATTTTGTAACATGCTTGAATGAATGTGATATATGATGCATATCTTGGTAAAGGTGGATGCTTATGAAATAGCCAAGTTTTGAGTGAGTTATTGAATAAATTTATTCTTGTAATGATATGAGTTTATTTCTTTGGAATCATCATGGTTGGAATTGGTATTGAGTGTATAAATTGAATGGTCAATTTGGTATGTTTTGGTTGCCATATATGCAAGGTATGTGTTGATATATATATTACTTATAGGAAGACCCTAAGTAGGTGGCATATTAGCCTTGTAAAATGGCCTATAATGTCACACGGTTGAGGCACACGGGCGTGCCTAAGACCATGGGTAAATTGTCAGAATGTAGCTTAAATTGCACACGACCTCGACACGGGTATGCTTGGTAGTCGTATGAGAAAATGGCAGTCATGTGATCTATTAGTACACGGCCTTAGCACACGGGCATGCTTGGTGACCGTGTTAATTTTGGAAGTATACTACCATGGGGAGGACACACGGGAGTGTCAAGTAGTCGTGGGTGAGGCACGGCCTACCCCCACAGCCGTGTGTCCCTTGTATGTTAGAAAAGTTTCAAATTTTTATGAAATAACTTATGTGTTTTAGTTTAGTCCCGACTCGATTTATAAGCATGCTTAGGGTCTCGATGACCCATTTAAGGGACTATATGATTGAATTCAAATGATATTGATGATGATTGACTTTGTGTCCTGAATATAATGTGAAATAATCCTATTATTCGATAATGCCTCTTAACCCTATTCGATGACCATTTGGGTTAGGGATGTTACATTTTATTGGTATCAGAGCTACGGTTTAGTCAATTCTTAGACTAATGTAGCATGTTGGAGTCTAGTTATACATGCCATATATTTGCACTGTGATAGTGTGATGAATCCTGACATGTAAAATGTGATTTCTGTATAGCAATGGACCCCGAAAGAGCCATAGCTGACGACGTAGAAAGTAATGCGCCTGCTCCCGCGCAAGGGACAGAGCCTTCTGATTCGAGACCAACTACGAGCATGAGGGAGAAGCTAAACAAGCTTTCTTCCAGATGATGAGTGAGTGGTTCACTCAATTCATGAGAAATAACTCGACTGTTTCGTAACCCCCGCCCCCGATTAATCCCCTTAGACTACAGTTGTGCCACTGGTTATGTATCTGAAACTGTTAAATAAGCCTCCAGTTGATAAGATTCGTAAGTATGGGGTTGAAGAATTCTGGGCTACTAATGCTGATGATTCTGAAAAGGCTGAGTTCTGGATTGAAAATACTATTCGAGTTTTCGATGAAATGTCTCTAACTCCAGATGAATTATAAAGTGTGTTGTATCCTTGCTTCGAGATGCAGCTTATTAATGGTGGAAAACTTTAATTTTGTTGTTCCGAGAGAACAGGTTACATGGGATTTCTTTTAGATTAAGTTTCGAAAGAAATATATCAGTGAGAGATTCGTCGATCAGAAACGAAAAAAATTTCTAGAACTAAAGTAAGGCAAGTATGATATTATGAGAATATGAATGAGAATTTGTCGTTGAGTCGATGCGCTCGTGAATGCGTATCATCGAAGCTGAATGCGATTCAAAGATCATCCGAAGCTATAATGTGCAAAAGATTCGAAGATGGTCTGAATAAAGATATTCGTTTGCTAGTTGGGATTTTAGAAATAAAAGAGTTCGTAGTACTCATTGATCGAACATGCAACGCTGAGGCACTCAGGAAAGATAAAAGAAGAGCTGAGTCTAAATCTCGAGATACAAGAAAAAGATTTTAGAATAAATCATTTCAGTCTGCTTCAAAGAGATATAGAGATGATCAAAGTCATTCCCGAGAAAATGTGGGACATTTGAACAGAAATAGAGCTAGATTGCAAATGAGTTCCAAAAACCCAGCAACTTCAGTGGCTAGTGTAATGTTTGATCTGAGAGACTTGAATGTAAACATTGTGGAAAAAGACATCCGGGAAGCTGTAGATTAAATGACAGAGCTTGCTTCAGATGTGGATCACTTGATCATTTTATCCGTGATTGCCTTGAGCTTGTCGAACCAAAGACTATTCAGAATCCAAGATCTGATAATGCACCTATGAGAGATCGATCATCAAAGAATGTAAAGAATGTCAGTGGTAGTCAGAGAACTATGAGAGATAATGTTGTTAGATCCGAAGCCAAAGTGCTGTTAGAGTGTATGCTATCCGAGCTCGTGAAGTAACTCTGTCGCTTGATGTTATAATGGGTACTTTTACTCTTTACGATACTACTATGATTACTTTGATAGAACCTGGTTCTACATTCATATATATGCATGAATTTAGTATTCAGCAAGACTTCGCCTGTAGAGTCCACTGAGTTTAATATTAAAGTATCGAACCCCTTAGGTAAAAGTGTCCTTGTTGACAAAGTATGCAAGAATTATCCGTTAAAGTTTCAAGATATTTGTTTCCCTACTGATCTGATGCTTTTGCCATTTGATGAATTCGATATTATTCTGGGAATGGATTGGTTGTTTATGCATGATGCTATTGTGAACTGTAAAAGAAAAATCTATTGATTTAAGAAGTCCGAATGATGAGATTGTACGGATTGAGTCTGATGATTTAAATGGATTGCCTGCTGTGATATCCATTTTGAAAGCTCAGAGTTATGTGAAAAAGGGGTATGAATCATATTTTGCTTATGCGATCGATTCAAAAGTATCCGAGAAGAAAGTTGAATCAGTACCCATTGTTTGTGATTTTTCTAATGTGTTCCCCGAAGAGTTACCGGGTTTACCTCCGATTCGTGAAGTTGAATTTGGTATTGAATTGTGCCTGGTATGACACCTATTTTGATAGCTCCGTATAGAATGGCACTAGCAGAGTTGAAAAGTTAAAGTCACAGTTACAAGAATTGACTGATAGAGGGTTTGCTAAACCGAGTTTTTTGCCTTGGGGTGCTCCTGTTCTGTTTGTGAAAAAGAAAGATGGCACGATGAGAATATGTATCGATTACCGTAATTTGAATAAGGTGACTATAAAGAACAAATATCCATTGCCCAGAATTGATGATTTCTTTGATCAGTTAAAAGGAGCTACTGTGTTTTCCAAGATTGATTTGAGATCGGGATACTACCAATTGAGGGTTAAAGATTCATACATTCTGAAAATTACTTTTAAAACGAGGTACGGGCATTATGAGTTTTTAGTTATGCCATTCGGACTAACCAATGCTCCTACTATTTTTATGGACTTGATGTACAAAATTTTTAGACCATATCTGGATCAATTTGTTGTTGTATTCATTGACGACATTTTGATTTACTCACGTAATGAGAATGAGCATGCAGAATATTTGAAAATTATGTTGAAAACTTTGAGAGAAAAGCAATTGTACGCAAAATTCAGCAAATTTGAATTCTGATTGAATGAGGTCAGTTTTCTGGGGCATATTGTGTCAGCTTCTGGGATTCATGTTGATCCGAGCAAGATTTCTGCTATTTTGAATTGGAAACCTTCGAAGAACGTGTCCAAAGTTCATAGTTTTTTGGGTTTAGCTAGTTATTATCGCAGATTTGTTAAAGGCTTCTCGACTATAGTTACTTTGTTGACTAGATTACTTCAGAAAGATGTCAGATTTGAATGGTCGGATAAATGTAAGAAAATTTTTAACCAATTGAAAACTCTGTTAACAAAAGCTCCAGTGTTACTATAGCCAGAATTGGGTAAAGAATTATTGTTTATAGTGATGCTTCGTTAAACGGTCTGGGATGTGTTTTGATGCAAGAGGGCAAAGTGGTAGGTTATGCTTCGAGACAATTAAAGCCTCATGAAAAGAATTATCTGACACACGACCTTGAGCTCACTGCGATTGTGTTTGCACTTAAAATTTGGCGTCATTATTTGTACGGTGAGAAATGTCATGTGTTTTCAGATCATAAAAGTCTGAAATATCTAATGACCCATAAAAATTTGAACCTGCGTCAGAGAAGATGGCTTGAATTGTTAAAAGATTATGAGCTTGTGATAGATTATCATCGGGTAAAGCAAACGTTGTTGCTGATGCATTGAGTAGAAAGTCATTGTTTACACTACATGCTTTGAATGCTCAGTTAGACTTGTCTGATGATAGTTCTGTGATAGCTGAATTAAAAACAAACCCCGTTGTTCTTACAACAGATATGTGATGCTCAGAAATCTGATAATGAATTACTAGCGAAACGAACTCAATGTGAATCGAGTTCTGAATCTCAATTTTGAATTGTTAATGATTATTTGAGATTTCGAGATCGTATTTGTGTTCGAGAAATCTAGAGTTGATTCAGTTGATTTTGAATGAAGCCCATAATAGTCGTTTATCTATTCATCCTGGAAGTACTAAAATGTACCATAATTTGAAACAACACTATTGGTGGTCTGGTATGAAACAGGACATTTCTGAATTTATTTCAAAATGCTTAGTTTGTCAGCAATTGAAAGCCGAACATCAAGTTTTATCGGGATTGCTGCAGCCGATTCTGATTCCTGAGTGGAAATGGGATAGAGTAATAATGGACTTTGTTTCTGGTTTGCCTTTGACTTTGAAAAAGAAAAACACAATATGGGTCATAGTTGACCGATTAACAAAATCAACCCATTTTATTCTGGTAAGATCTGACTACTTACTTGAAAGATTAGCTGAGCTTTATATTTCTGAGATTGTGAGATTGCACGGGGTACCACTATCTATTGTGCCAGATAGGGATCCGAGATTCACATCGCGATTCTGGAAGAAATTGCAAGATGCTTTGGTTACGAATTTGTATTTCAATATAGCTTTTCATCCGCAAATGGATGGTCAATCCGAGCGAATTATTCAGATTCTCGAAGATATGTTAAGATATTGTGTACTTGAGTTTAATGGTTCGTGGGAACAATACCTATCATAGATTGAATTTGTGTATAACAATAGTTCTCAGTCGAGCATCAAAATGGCACCATATGAAGGTTTGTACGGACGTAAATGCCGTACACCTCTATATTGGACTGAACTTAGTGAAAATAAGTTACACGGGGTCGATTTGATAAAAGATACCGAACAGAAAGTGAAACTGATTCGAGATTGTTTGAAAGTAGTATCTGATCGTCAAAAGTCCTATGCAGACTTAAAACAAAAAGATATAGAATTTGAGATTGCGACAAAGTATTTCTGAAAGTGTCTCTGTGGAAGAAAGTGCTCCGATTCGGATGTAAAGGCAAGTTAAGTCCGAGATTCATTGGACCGTATGAGATCATTGAACGTGTTACGCCTGTTGCATATAGATTGAAGTTACCCTTTGAACTAGAAAAGATTCACAATGTATTTCACGTTTCGATGCTCCGTAGATATCGGTCTGATCCGTCACATGTGATTTCCCCATCTGAAATTAAAATCTGATCTGATATGACATACGAAGAGGAACCGGTTCGTATCTTAGCTCGTGAACTGAAAGAGTTAAGAAATAAAAAAATTTCATTAGTGAAAGTATTGTAGAATCGACACGGATTAGAAGAGGCTACATGGGCGCCTGAAGATTCAATGAGACAGCAACATCCGAATCTATTTAACGGTAAGATTTTTGGGAAAAAACCCTAAGGGGGAGAATTGTAATAGTCTGATTTATACCCTAGTCAGAACAGTGGTTTCGGGACCACAAATTCGAGTCTGTATAATATTTTAATATTATTTTTTATGCCGTTGGTATGTGACTAAGCATGTGTTTAAATTTCGTAAGCTAATTAGTTCATTTGAATGTTTAATTTGAGCAAAGGATTAAATTGCATTGAATGTGGAAGTTGCTTGTTATTTGTGAAAGTATCAATGTATTGTGGCTTTATTAAGGTGGAGGCCTTATATTGTTATTATCCCAAATTATAAATAGTGGATGGATAAGGTCTTAAATGCCCATATTGCACAATTGTTTTAATTATATGAAAAAAGGCTATTTTGGTAAATGAAATATTAACATTAAATTAATGAAACAAAAGATGAGTGTTCTTCTTTTACTTCTCTCATTTTGACCAAAAATAAAAGAAAGAAAAAGGAAGAAAACTTTGTGCTAGGTTCGGCCATTGTTGAGCTTAAATTAAGGTATGATTTGGTTTTAGTTTTTGATGATTTCTATGTTTTTGCATTCGTTTCTTTGAGAGCTATCAAACCCATATACTAATTTTTAGTATTGATGATGTCTGTGTGAGATGCCATTGTTGATATGTTGAGTTTTGAAATGATTTTAGTTGATAAATGAAAGATTTGAGCTAGATGAACATACTTTTTTCTTGAAAAATTTTCATGAATTTAGCTAATTAGGGCTAAATTGAGAAAATGGTAAATTGAAGGACTAAATTGCAAGTTTGATGAGAAATGTGGGCTTGTATGTGATGTATATGTATTCAGCTAAGCTTGTGTATGCATTGATCTTGTGAAATTTAATGTTTTGAGTAAAATGGATTAGATTGATAAAATGTGTAATTGTGAGGGCTAAGTTGCAAATAGCCCTAAATATATGTGTTTGGATTTAATTGAATGAAATCGTGAATAAAAGGATAAATTCTGAATATGTTTAGATCAAGAACCGAGGAAAACGGATTTAGATCGCGGGAAAGTGAAAATAACTAAGTAACCGTTTCCGTTCGATAAACCAAATTCGAGGTAAGTCACTATGCAAATAAACTTATCTGTATTGAATTGAATATATGTATTCATATGTCTATCGATGAAAATGAATGAGTATGAAATGCTAAGTGCGTGAATTCTAAAATAAGTTCGATATAGTGATAAAATCGAGAAGTCCCGTACGAACCTAGGAATAGATAGGATTAACTATGTCATGATATAGGTATCTGTTCTGTTTTATCATGTAAGACCACGTCCGAGACATTGGCGTTGATTTGAAATTTAGTGAAAGGCCTCATCTGGGACGTAGGCATCGATATGAATTATATGTAAAAGACCTCGTTTGGGACGTAGGCATCGATATGAACTTTATGAGTAAAACCATGTTTGGGACATCGGCATCATATTGACTCGTGTAAGACCTGTCTGGGACAGTGGCATTGATATCCGAGTGCATATAAGACTTCATCTGGGACGTTGGCATTGTACAACTATTTCGATCTTACTAAGCATCCTACTCGATTTCTAAAGGCTTAACGGGCAAGTCTGTGAAACGAATCATAAATACGAGCTGTGAGCAAATAAGTGAATGATTATCTATTTGGTACGTTGAATGTACATTAAGTGTGCATAAAAGGTAAGTACCTATATGACTTTGATATGAAGAAAGGTATTATTGAAAATGAAAATGTGAATCTTGAAATGTTAAATGTGGCAAATGTGGCCATAAGTTTATGAACCAAGTTATATATATGTGATAGTTGCAAAGTGATTGATATATGTGCCAATGTGTTTATTTGTATATGACTTACTAAGCTTTTGGAAAGCTTACTCTGTGTGTTTGTTTTCTCTGTTTTATAGGTCGTCGAAGCTACTGAAGGCTCAGGATTGTCAAGGATTGTCATCACACTACAAAAACTTATTTTGGTACCCTTTTGGAAATGTATATAGCTAAATATAGCATGTATAGACTAGATATGTGTATATGCTTTTGGAAGTGAACTTAGCCATTTGTTTTGGCAAGTTTAATTTGGTAATATGCTTGAATGAATGTGATATATGATGCATATCTTGGTAAGGTGGAAGCTTATGAAATGGCCAAGTTTTGAGTGAGTTATTGAATGAATTTATGCTTGCAATGATATGATTTTATTTCTTTGGAATCATCATGGTTGGAATTGGTATTGAGTGTATAAATTGAATGGTCAATTTGGTATGTTTTGGTTGCCATATATGCAATGTACGTGTTGATATATATTGCTTGTAGGAAGACCATAAGTGGGTGGCATATTGGCCTTGTAAAATGGCCTATAATGTCACACGATTGAGGCACACAGGCGTGCCTAAAATCGTGGGTAAATTGGTAGAATGTAGCTTAAATTGCACACTGGCTCGACACGGGTGTGCTTGGTGGCCATGTGAGAAATGGCAATATGTGATCTATTAGTACACGGCCTTAGGACACAGGCGTGCTTGGTGACCGTGTTGATTTTGGCAGTATACTACCACGGGGAGGACACACTGGAGTGTCAAGTAGCCTTGGGTGAGGCACGGCCTACCCCTACGGCCGTGTGTCCCCTCTATGTTAGAAAAGTTTCAAATTTTTATGAAATTACTTATGTGTTTCAATTTAATCCCGACTCGGTTTATAAGCATGCTTAGGGTCTCGATGACTCATTTAAGGGACTATATGATTGAATTCAAATGAGATTGATGATGATTGACTTTGTGTCGTGAATGTGATGTGAAATGATCCTATTGATCGGTAATGCCTCTTAACCCTATTCCGGTGACAGTTTTGAGTTAGGGGTGTTACAATGACCGTCATCTTGTGTGAGCAACCCGTTGATAGCTCGAGAGTGAGCATTATTGAGATATGACATTGAGATAGCTTTATCTATGTATTGGCACTTCGGTGCAAGATTTATTGAGATAGCTTTGGCTATATATATTGGCACTTAGGGTGTGAGATTCTCGAGTATCCTATATTATTCCAAATGGTTCAACGGGTATATCAATGATATGAAATTGTGAGAATAGATATGTATTAGTACAGGTATGTAAGAAAACTGTATATGCATCGAACATATGAAATAAGTGAGCTCATGGTTACATAGATGATTGAATACATGTTAACATTGTGATTAATTATTGTTTGGTATGTTATATGCATATTTTGAATGGTAAATTAAATCGTGAGTTTTTTTTATTATCTTCATACGAGCTTACTAAGCTTTATAGCTTACATTGTTTAATTTTTTGTGTTTTATAGTGATTTCAAAGCTAGCTCGGATTCGGGAATCGTTGGAGACTTCATCACACTATCCAACTATCATCTTGGTACTTTTGAATTTAAGTGTTTTGAGTATATGTCATGTATAGGAACTTTGGTCATTTTGGTGTTGTGTTGTTAATGAATTTAGCCATTTGAAATGGCTTGTAAATATTAAGAGTTTGGTTTTTATAAAGCCATGTGAGTTGGCTTAATTTGTTGGTTTGGTTGTGTACATATATGTGTGTATAGCTTATGTTGTGAGTTTCTATTGATGGGTATATGATGATTGTGGAATATAGGTATGGTGGATGTCAAATGGTTGATATTGGAGAAGATATATGCTTGTGAGTTTGAGTATAATGATACATGTTTGAAAGTGTTTAATTAGTTGAATTGTATATGTGAATTTGGTATAAATGGAATGGCCTATTTTATGACTTGTGTGTATTATCGATAATGGTATTGAGTTAGCATGATTTATACTTGATTTAATTGGTTTGAATGCCTATATATGCTATGTTTTTGTGCCAATTGGATTGATGTAGGTGTAAACAAAGTTGGGTGGCAAAATGGCTTGGCAAATAGCCTATTTTTGTCCACACGGGTGTGTGTCTCAGTCGTTGTGACACATGGTCAGGATGCACAGCCATATGTCCCCTGGTGTTGAGTTAAAAATCAAGTCAGTATGCTCCACATGGCCTAGCACATGGGCGTGTGACTTGGTCGTGTGGCATAAGTCAGTATACCCTACAGGTTTGGCACAGCCTAGCACACAACTTGGCACGTGAGAGTGTGTATCCATTTCTAGGGCACACGGGAGTGTGTGTAGGCCGTGTGACCCAAGTCAAAGAGTTACACGGGGTCGAACATGGGCTGAGACACAGCTATGTGATATTATTTTGAATTCCCACATGGCCTATGACATGGGCATGTCTTTGGCCATGTGAGACACACTGGGCCACATGGGCGTGTGTCCCCTGTATATTAAAAAAAATTTCTTGAGCTATCAGTTTAGCTCCAAACCACTTCTAAAGCATGTTTAGGGTCTTGTAGACTCGTATTAGGGACAATGTGATTGAGTTTGAATGATGATTGCATGAAATTTGAAAATGCATGTGAAATGAATGTTTAATTGTTTTATAAGCCTAGCAATACTCCGTAACCCTATTTCGACATTGAATACGGGTGAGGGGTGTTACATAAACATTCACTTACCTCAATTTCTTATCACATACAAATTCACTATGAAATAAAAATATAACTCCCAAGATTCAAATCATATCATTAATATATAAAACTTTAAGTTTAATCATATGAATAACCATAATCATTCTCATTTTCAAACAACCTACTTAGATCTCATAATCAATACATATTCATCATTTAGCCAATCTCAAATGGCATACCTCTAAAAATACAATCACAATTATACTTGATGAAATTTCATAAAAGAACTCTGCATACCGGTGAAAATAATAGTGCCTTGTTACCCATTAGGGTTGAACCTACACGATGAATAGCTTGTCCAGTGCTTAATATTCCTATATTCTCAAGTCCACAGCATATGCAGGAGCTTGGAACCTAAAACTATATTCTTGAGTTTGCAGCATATGCAAGATCTCAGAACCTATTCTTGTATTCTCAGGTCTACATGTAACACCCCAAACTCTGCCCATACGTTACGACTGGATCTGACATGTCACATGAAGAGAGTGCTTTAAGAAACTTGAGATTGTATCAAAGTTGACGATATTTTGTTATAATCAGGAAAACAAGCTTGGTCTATAGATGTTTGTTATAAATATTACTAATTCCGATAGGTTGTTTGGTGTTACGAAAATCGAACTAGTGGAGTTTAAAATCGTGACTTTTTGAAAATAATATTTGTAGTTCGAAGGAAAACTCAAGTTTAATTATCTTTATATATATTTGTTTATTTTATAATCCGTTTGTTAATCATTCTTGGAAAAACGTTATTTTCGTTTTCAGGAAAATCCCCATTTTAAACAATTCATGAAAGATAGTGAATACGTTAAAACATAAAGCAAATTAAAATCCAGAGGCCTTATTACAAATTTAAATCCACAATAGTAAAAGTAAAGAAATAAAGCAAAAGGAATGTTTATTACGGTTTGAAATCATCATTCCTAAAGTATGGCCTCCACCGAGTCATCCATGGCCCTAAGTCCTCACTGCTGAGCATTACCTGCAAGGATAAATAGAGAGGGGTGAGTTACTAGAACTCAGTGTATAATCCCCTTACCGTCATCCACAGGGCCCGAACCCATGTAGCATCATGTTGGGCTTAAGCCCATTGCATGATAGTGTAATAAATTAAATGAATGCAACCTAACCCATCCATCCAACACACCCCCAACCAGCCAATCACACCTGTGGGGATCAAGTCAACCCACCCCGCCACTCACACCGAAAATACAATCATGCTGCAACATAAGTTACGTGTGGCTAAGCCACTGTGATCATAAATATTTAGACATATATAAATTGTGGCTATGCCACCAGGCTACACTGCTCTCCATTCAAGTCCCCGCCCCATGCAATATGATAAGGAGCAACATACATATATTCATGAATTCACGTGTAAAGCCGACATCAACCCAACGAGGGTATTTTGGTAAACTAGCCTGGTAAAGCTTTTCGATGAGTCGGCCCATTAAGGTGTTTTAACAAGTCGGCCCATTAGGGTATTTTAATAAGTTGGCCCATTAGGGCATTTTAGTAAATCGACCCATTAGGGCATTTTCGTAAAATGGTCCATTAGGGCATTTTAGTAAATCGACCCATTAGGGCATTTTAGTAAATCGGCCCATTAGGGCATTTTGGTAATTTAGCCTGTTAACACGTTTTCAACAGCTTTTAGAACTAACATTGTTTAAATGCATTACTCGATTCCATGCGATATTTCGATTATTAAACTTGTACACAATGGAGACTTGTTTTACCGACTTTGGGGTGAATCACAAAACTACAGAATTATGGTGCGAGATTACACACCTGATTACGTGGAGCACTATGCCCTCTTGATCGCTATCACCTATGGCACCATATCACTCGATTAACCAACAAAAGAGAGTTTCTTAATCTAAATCTAATCAAACAATCCAAAATGCCCACCCTCACTATCGCGAACGACCACGATCTGCCTAATCGCACCGAATGTTGTCTCCCTTCCACGGGAAATCCTAAACTGCAGACGCCGCCCTACGTTTGAACTTGGGAGCAGAGGCTGCAAGTCCACCCCCTCTATGCCCTCTTATCGGTTTTCCCTTAGTATGGCTACCACTTGCCTCCATTAGAAGAGTCTCAATCAGAACGATATTAAGATGAGAGAAAGTAGTTGTCTAAGAAGAGGGTTTCGACTTACCACTACTTCCGAAAGACTAATGAGCAAAGGAGAATGAGTTGTTTAGTCCCTAAAACAAACGATTAGAAAAACTGTCGATCCGATTTTGCAAAATAACTGAGCAGAGAGAGAGATCGAAATGAACCAAAAAGAAACCCCTTACCTCAATCGATGATGAACCCAACTTCCACAGATTCGGCTTATGTCTATGGATGAGTTGGCAAGAGTGTGAGATTCAGCTATGGCAAAATGGTAGATGGAAAGAAAGATTAGTTTAGAAAGAAGGGAAAGCAACAAAGCCATCTTTCCTATGGAAATCATAAGACCAACAAAAGAAATAAGATATAGAATCACCTTACCCTGATTACCAAGCGAATCGATTGAGAAGAGTAGATCGGCCAACTTCGTTTTAAACAACTACATGATGCCGTCACAAGAAGAAAGAGTAAGGAAGATGAAGTTTTGGTTTAGAGATACATGAAACAACCGAATGATGAGGGTCCACTTCGGCCATGGAAAATAGAAGACGAGAGGAAGATAATGAATCTACTTACTCGATTCGTCCAAGGAAGAAAGTGTCCAACACGTAAAAGGGAGAAGAGATAAGGTGTTTAAGAGGTTCGACTATTTCGAGAGGAAGGGACAAGGGAGATTTGGCCACCAAGTATTGTCGACTAACGAAGAGAAGAAAAGAAGACTTTTGAAAATATGAGAAAGAGAAAAGAAGAAATTCTTTAGTGGTAACGATTTTAGGCAAGAAGAGAAGCACTAAATGGTAAAAAGAAAAAAACCTTCTAATGAACCAAAAGCTCAACAAAAAGCCTAAGAGAATTCGACACATGCACCCCCTACCAAAACTGAATGCACTCTTTACCCCAAAAGACCTCTTTTGACTGAAATTCCTCCCCCTAACACTTCTCCAAATTCGGCCAACACCCCATCTCACCTCAATCCCATATTTGTCTCCTTGATTTTTCCTCAAACTCCTCTCCATCCCACATTCGAATGCATTTGACTGAGTCTTCATCTCCTCTTGTAGAGTCCAAGCTGGACTCTACCACCCTTACTTGCCTGGCACAAAATAAATTAGAAGAATTGCTGCAGGTGGGATTCGGACTTCTCCCCCTTTGCTCCTATAAGTGACACCACACCACCTTGCTACTATCTCCTCTTGTGCTAGCAAATTACCCACTTATTCCTTTATGTCTTGACGCCACTTACCTTCTTCCCCTTTTAGTGCCCAATCACAAAAATTTTACCAGGGCCCAACTCAACCCCGGGCCTTCTCAGGGCCCCCAAACACACAATCGATATACATAATTAGCCTAACGCATGGAATAATGCAAAACACAAAATCCTGAATCTCAAGATGTTACAGTTCTACCCCCTTAATGAAATTTCACTTCAAAATTTACCTGATTAAAAGAGATGAGGGTATTATTGCCTGATCGTGTCTTCTGGCTCCCATGTGGCCTCTTCTAACCCGTGATTGCACCATAATACTTTGACCAATGGAATCGATTTCCTTCGTAGCCTTAACATCCCGATCCAAAATCTGTACTGGCTCTTCTTCAAAAGACAAATCGGATCTTATCTCAATTTCCTCCACTGACACTACATGAGACGGATCCGAACGATAACACCTTAGCATCGAGACATGGAATACATTATGAATTTGACTTAACTCTAAAGGTAATTCAAGTTGATAAGCCACTGGTCCTACACGCTTCAATACTCGGTAAGGCCCGATGAACCTGGGGCTCAACTTAACCTTCCGTCCAAATCTTAAGACTTTTTCCAAGGTGAGACCTTCAAAAAGACCTGATCTCCTACTGAAAACTCTATCTCTTTAGGCTTTAGATATGCATACGATTTTTGTCTATCCAAAGCTTCTTTTAACCGAGATCAAATTACTTTAACCTTTTCCTCTGTCTCCGAGATCAATTCTGGACCTAATAACTGACGCTCTCCCAACTCTGTCCAGTAGGTAGGAGTACGACACCTTCAACCATACAACGCCTCGTAGGGTGCCATATGGACGCTGGATTGATAGCTATTGTTGTACACAAATTCTGCCAATGGTAGAAAATCTTCCCAACTACCCCTGAAGTCAATCACACAGCCCCTTAACATGCCTTCTAGAATCTGCATTACCCTTTACGACTGACCATCAGTCTGCGGATGAAACGCTGTGCTGAAATCTTGCCTTTTACCCAAGCTTCATGTAAAGCCTTCTAGAATCGTGATGTAAACCTAGGATCCCTATCTGATATGATAGAAACCAGTACCCCGTGCAACCTCACAATATCTGCTACATATAGCTTGGCCAACTTCTACAATGAATAGTCCATATAAATCAGGAGAAAATGAGTGGACTTCGTTAACCGATCCACAATCACCCATACTGAATCTATCTTAGCAGGCGTTAAGGGTAACCCACTAACAAAATCCATTGTTATCCTTTCCCATTTCCATAGTGGGATTTTCACCGGTTGTAGCAACCCTGGAGGTAGTTGATGTTTCGCCTTCACTTGCTGACATGTCAATCACTTGCTTACGAAGTCAGTAACATCCCGTTTCAACCCCGACCACCAATACTACTCACAGAGATCTCAATACATCTTGTTTCCACCGGGGTACATAGCGTATGGGCTACTATGCGCCTCACACAAAATCATTTGTCTCAATTCAGAATCCCTCAGCATACAAACTCTTCCATGGAAACATAATACTCCTTCACTGTTTAATCCAAAGTCCCCCATCTCACCACCTTCCACTTGTAGAAGTCGAGAACCCAACACTTCATCTAACAACTGCTTTTCCTTAATCTGACTTACCCATGTAGGCTTCACTTGAAGTTCGGCTAACAGGCTCCCATCTTCATAAAGACTAAGATGAGCAAGCATCGCTCTTAAATCTGATATCACCTTACGACTCAACGCATCTGCCACTACATTAGCTTTACCTAGGTGATATTCGATTGAGTAGTCATAATCTTTCAACAATTCTATCCACATCGTTGCCTTAAATTCAACTCCTTCTGAGTAAAGAGATATTTCAGACTCTTATGGTGCGTGTAGATAACTGACTTCTCCCCATACAGATAGTGTCTCTATATCTTCAGAGCAAACACCACTGCAGCTAACTCTAAATTGTGAGTGGGATAGTTCACCTCGTGCGGCCTTAATTGATGAGATGCATAAGCCACCACTTTCCCCTCTTGCATCAGCACACATCCCAAGCCCGTGTGTGATGCATCACATTAAATAACAAACTCTTTACCTGCCTCAGGCTGAATCAATATGGGCGCTTCTGTCAGAATCTTCTTTAATTTCTCAAAGCTCTCCTGCTACTTATCTGACCACACAAACGACATTCATTTACACAACAGCTTAGTTAGGGATGTAGCAATCAGCGAGAACCCCTCAAAAAAATGTCTGTAGTGCCCAGTTAAATCAAGAATACTTCAGATTTCTGACACTAATTTCAGTGGTTCCCAATCCAACACGGCTTCGATCTTTCGGGGATCCACTCTAATTCTCTTGGCAGACACAACATGCCCAAAAAAGGTCACCTCATTCAACCAAAATTCACACTTACTGAATTTGGCATATAGCTGCTTCTCCCTTAATATCTGCAACACAACCCGTAGATGTGAATCATGCTCTTTTTCAGTCCTTGAGTACACCAAGATGTCATCTATGAACATCACCACGAACCGATCTAGATGGGGTTAGAAAACCCGGTTTATCATGTCCATAATTACAGTTGTTGCATTTGTTAAATCGAACGACATCATCAAGAACTCGTAATGCCCATATCGAGTTCAAAATGCAGTCTTAGGAATATCTGCCTTCTTGACCTTTAGCTGGTGATACCCGATCTCAAGTTTATCTTCAAGAAAATTGAAGCTCCTCATAGGTGATCGAACAGATCTTCAATCCTCGATACTGGATACTTGTTCTTGATCGTCAACTTGTTCTATTGCCTATAATCGATGCATATACGCATCGACCCATCCTTTTTCTTAACGAACAAAATCGGTGCTCCCCGTGGTGACATACTTGATCGGATAAACCCCCATCCAACAACTCCTTGATCTAAGCTTTAAGTTCCACCAGCTCTTTCGGCACCATTCTATAAGGGGCAATGGGCACTAGAGCCATTTCTGGCAACAGCTCAATGCCAAATTCCACCTCTTGATCCGGAGGTAATCCTAAAAGCTCCTCGGGAAATATGTCTAAAAGTTCTTTCACTATTCTAACATTCTCTAGTGACAACTCTTTGACATCCAAAGCACTGATGAAGGCTAAGAATGCTTCACACCCTTTTCATACTAACCTTTCAGCCTTTAAAGTAGAAACCACGTTAGACAGATAATTCTTTCTTTCCCCTATCATCATCACTTCCTTATTCTCTGGAGTTCTTAGTACCATCCACTTTGCAGCATAGTACAAGTTCGCACAGTACTTAACCTGCCAGTCCATGCCTAATATAAGATCAAACTCACCAAACGGTAGTTCCATCAAATCCTCCAGGAATACTACTCCATGAACTTTTAAGGGCACATCCCTAAACAACTTATTCACTACCACAGATTATCCTAAAGGGCTAATCACAGTTGTTTCTCTAGTAGTAATCTCAGATTTAATATTCGAAGTTCCAGACACAGCACATGCAACATATGAATGGGTAGATCCAATATCTATCAAAGTGGTAAAGGGTGCATCAAATATGAAAAACGTACCAGTTATGATGTCCGATGCATCGCCATTCTCTCGACGTCTGACCGCATAGACCAATCTTGGTGTCTCACCTCTGTGTTACCCCTATTATCAGCACCTCTACCCGATGCTCCCTAACCTCGTCCTATACCATTTCCACCTCGACCTAACCCACGGCCTCTCGGTGGCTGCCGAGCCCCTTGTTGGCTACGCAAATCTGTGACGAACTACCTGTGTCTGAACAGGCTCTCGAGGGCAATCTCTAAATCGATGGTCCTTGGACCTACATCTGAAACAACCGCCAATTCTCTTCTAGCACTCACCCGAGTGAAGTTTCCCACAGTCCACACAAGGCTGTAACTGATTGGTAACAACTAGAACCCCACTCGAACTGGCCCCACATTTTGGGCCTTTTCTAAAACCCTCTCGCAGTACCTGAGTACCCAAAATCTCTTTTGTTCCTGCCCCTGTCCTTATCTCGATTTTACCATTCCGAGTGTTTTACTTCCTACCAGTGTAGAAAAATTCCTCTCCTTATGCGGGGCTATCAGTACCAGCAACTCATCACGCAGCCCATCCTCAAAACGTACACAACGTTCATAATCAGTAGGCACTATTCCCAGGGCATACCGGCTCAAACGTAGAAACACCGCGTCGGACACTGCCACTGATCTACCTCCTTGAACCAGATTTAAGAATTCCTTTCTTCGGGCATCCATAGAACTAGCCCCAACATACTTCCCCTGAAATGCTATCTTAAAGAAATCCCAGGTGACGCGGTCAGCTTGGGTGCCTTCCCTAACAGTGAGCCACCATTGATACGCCTCGTCTCTCAGCAAAGACACAACCCCTTTCAATTTTTGTCCAGCTGTACAATCCAAATCATCCATAATCTGTTCTACAGCCTCAAGCCAATACTCTGCTACACTTGGGGCTACACCCGAAATACTCCTAAAAACTTCAGCTCTATTTGATCTAAGTCACTCAAATATTGACCCACGAGTTGCCAACCTAGTACTTGCCCCAGTAATCCTTTCTAGTACCCGTAACATCGCTTGGGACAAAGAGTCGTCCCCTCCCATTCGATCATGTGGCCCAGTTTCAGTCACTGGTGATGCTGGTGCGTCCATTTTTGGCATATGCCCAGATGCTTCAAGCCTAACTCTAGCACTTGGCCTCACCTCGGTCATGTCTATCGCGTCCACGTCCTCTAGCACTCATGTTTGCTAAGTTGATTTAATCTAATTAAAAGTCTTATGAATCAGTATGCAGTTCAATGTTTATTAACCAATGTTTTATGAAATGTGAGTAGAAAAGTTGTTTTTTGAGAATCGTATCCGCATCCTAGGTCTCAATTTCTCTAGTTTCAGCTCTTAAAGCTAAAAGTTCCAGTATACTATTGTCTCGAAAAATTCCCTTTCTATAGTCATCTACAATAATCATAAAATGAAAATAGGACAAAAACTTACTGACTTGATGTCGGATACCCGTGGTGCCATACATCCTCTAAAACATGCATTTTTGAATTAAATTTCCAACAGCTTTGGAAATCGTTTTTGAACCCAAACCACAATCTAGTTTTGTAATCGGACTCTGATATCATAAAATGTAACACCCCAAACCCGACCCATATGTTACGACCGGATCTGGCATGTCACATGAAGAGAGTGCTTTAATAAACTTGATATTGTATCAAAGTTGATGATATTTTGTTATAATCAGGAAAACAGGCTTGGTCTATAGATGTTTGTTATAAATATTACTAATTTCGGTAGGTTGTTTGGTGTTACGAAATCGAACTAGTGGACTTTAAAATCGTTACTTTTTGAAAATAATATTTATAGTTCGAAGGAAACTCAAGTTTAATTATATGTATATATATATATATTTGTTTATTTTATAATCCGTTTGCTAATCATTCTTGGAAAAACATTATTTCTATTTTCAGAAAAATCAAGTTTTAAATAATTCATGAAAGATAGTGAATACGTTAAAACATAAAACAAATTAAAATCCCAGAGGCATTATTACAAATTTAAACCCACAATAGTAAAAGTCTAGAAATAAAGCAGAGTTTCCTAATCTAAATCTAATCAAACAATCCAAAGTGCTTACCCTCACTATCGCGAACGGCCACGATCTGCTTAATCGCACCGAATGTTGGCTCCCTTCCACAACTCAGTGGGAAATCACGAACTGCAGACGCCACCCTACGTTTGAACTTAGGAGTAGAGGCTACAAGTCCACCCCCTCTATGCCCTCTTATCGGTTTTCCCTTAGTATGGCTACCACTTGCCTCCATTAGAAAAGTCTCAGTCAGAACGATATTACGATGAGAGAAAGTAGTTGTCTAAAAAGAGGGTTTCGGCTTGCCACTACTTTCGAAAGACCAACGAGCAGAGGAGAACGAGTTGTTTAGTCCCTAAAACAAACGATTAGACAAAACTGTCGATCTGATTTTGTAGAATAACTGAGCAAAGAGAGAGATCCAAATGAACCAAAAAGAAACCCCTTACCTCGATCGATGATGAACCCAACTTCCACAGATTTGGCTTATGTCTACGGATGAGTCGGCAAGAGTGTGAGATTCGGCTATGGCAAAATGGTAGATGGAGAAAAAGATTAGTTGAGAAAGAAGGGAAAGCAACAAAACCATCTTTCCTATGGAAATCATAAGACAAACAAAAGAAATAAGATACAAAATCACCTTACCCTGATTACCAATGAAGCGATTGAGAAGAGAAGATCGGCCAACTTTGTTTTAAACAACTACATGATGCTGTCACAAGAAGAAAGAGTAAGGAAGATGAAGTTTCAGTTTAGAGATACATGAAACAACCGAGTGATGAGGGTCTGCATTCGGCCATAGAGAAGAGAAGACAAGAGGAAGAGAATGAATCTACTTACCCGATTCAGCCAAGGAAGAAAGTGTCCAACATGCAAAAGGGAGAGGAGATAAGGTGTTTAAGAGGTCCGGCTATTTGGAGAGGAAGGGACAAGGGAGATTCGGCCACCAAGTATTGTCGACTAACGAGGAGAAGAAAAGAAGACTTTGGAAAAGATGAGAAAGAGAAGAGAAGAAATTCTTTAGTGGTCACGGTTTTAGGCAAGAAGAGAAGCACCAAATGGTAAAAAGAAAATAACCTTCTAATGAACCAAAAACTCAACAAAAAGCCTAAGAGAATTCAGCACATACACCCTTACCAAAATCGAATTCACTCTCTTTTGACCGAAATTCCTCCCCCTAACACTTCCCCAAATTCAGCTAACACCCCCTCTCACCATAATCCCATATTTTTCTCCTTGATTTTCTCCTCAAACTCCTCTCCATCCCACATTCGAATGCATTTGATTGAGTCTTCAACTCCTCCTGCAGGTCCAAGCTGGACTCTACCACCCTTACTTGCCTAGCACAAAATAATTTAGAAGAATTGTTGTAGGTGGGATTCGAACTTCTCCCCCTTTGCTCCTATAAGTGACGCCACACCACCTTGCTACTAGCTCCTCTTGTGCTAGCAAATTACCCACTTATTCCCTTATGTCTTGACGCCACTTACCTTCTTCCCCTTTTAGTGCCCAATAACAAAAATTTTACCAGGGCCCAACTTAACCCCGGGCTTTCTCAGGGCCCCCAAACACATAACCGATATATATAACTAGCCTAACACATGGAATAATGCAAAATAAAAAATCCTAAATTTCAGGATGTTACACCACAACATATGAAGGAGCTCGAAACTTGGGCAAGAACTCATAACCTCGTATACGAGACATTTACTAATTTCATCGAGATTTGTCTCACATTATAAAATAATTTCCAATACACCAACAACCAATATTAATAAATCGAATATAATACATTAACATAAACAATTTAAATTATATTTTATAAACTTACTTGACAAATTTGTAGCAGTTTAGCTAACAAGGACTAGTCGATAATATTTCTCTTTCCTCGTAAGTCCATCATTAGTTGAATTTCTTGATCTAAAACATGATTTAATTTAATTAACCATTCCAATTAGTTTATAACATCATAGTAAATTCATGCCTTAACTCAATTTCATCAATACATTATTTCTCTATGTTTTGCATTTATTTCAATTTAGCCCTTAAAATCGCAAATACTACAATTTTCACATTTGAGCTTTGATTTCAAAATCAGTCTCAAATTCATCCTCCAAAATCCAACAGAACACAAAAATTTAGAATATTCACACATATTTTGAACTTATTTCATTTTAGTCCCTAAGTTCAAAATTAATAATTTTTACTTTACAAACTAGTCCATTAACATATATAAGCTTCAAAATTAAACAAATAACCACAAAAGTTTTAAGAAAACATAAATGGAAACTTTAGAAAACTTTAAAATTTTTACAAAATAGTCCTTGGGTTAGCTAAATCAGCTCTTGGGATTCCAAAAACATAAAAATTACAAGAAACAGACTAAAATAACTTACTCAATCAAGGACCGAAAGCTTGACTAATCAAACCTAACTTCCCCTTTTTTTTTTTTGTGAAAGAGGATGATGAACCAAACTAAATAAAAATGTTTACCTTTTGATTCTTTGTTTTTCCTTTTGGGATTTTATAATATAAATTATATCACATTAATTAAATAAGATCCCACTTACTGTCCAACACTATTAAAAATGGTATATTTACCATTTAAAACCTTTAACAATAGTTAATCATGCTTTTTAGTTAATAGAAATCAATAGGGATTAAGTTTTACATCTTTGACGATTTAGTCTTTTTTTCCTTAATTAACTAGCAAACATCAAAATTATCGGATCAAATCTTAATACGACACTCACATATATTTATAAGTATTAAATAAATAATATTTATAGATTCACATGTCAAAATTGTGGTACTGAAACCACTATTTTTGACACAACTGAAATCAAGTTGTTACAATTACGAATTGACATGTATACTTGCGGACACCGCCGATTTACTTTTATATATTTTTGGTGTGATATTTTTACTATAAATGATAACATATTTATAGGTGGTCACTAGCCTTAAAAGAGTTATTAAATCTCATATACTAGCTAAATATGCTCTAATAAGAACTAATGTCTCTATAGGACAATCTATTAGTGCAAATGAAAGTCAGCCTCACTTGAAGCATGGTAGACTAATCAATTCAAGGATAAAAATTGTTATAAAAGAAAAGGAGCAAACACTCAATATGATTGTATTGTGGAGGCCAATACTAATGAAGAAGACCAATACATAACTAATTATAGCACCCTAGAAGAGGTTCATGTTCTTAAAACTATGAAAATGAAAATATCTCCATAAATTATGTCTCTACAAGAAAAAGATGGAATCGAAATGAAAAAGTTGTTGACAAAGCTTTTGCACAAAATACTGCAATTGAAATAAAGAATAAAAATGGGGATCTTGAACCTATATCTATTGAAGAATGCATACAAAAAGATGATTAGCTATAATGGAAAGACGCAATTCAAGTAGAATTAAGTTCACTCTCAAAACGTGAAGTTTTTGTACCAATAGTTCAAAATCTTGAGGAGTAAAATTGTTAGTATAAATGGGTGTTTGTGAGAAAATAAAATGAGAAAAATGAAGTTGCACAATACGATGCACGATTAGTAGCACAAGGCTTTTCACAAAGGCTTGATATTGATTATGAGGAGACATATTCTCTGTGGTGGATATAATTACTTTTACGTATCTGATGAATTTGGCAGTGTAAGAAATGCTAGATATGCATCTAATGGATGTTGTTACAGCTTATTTATATGGTCAAATTGAAAATGAGATTTATATGAAAATCCCTGAAGGATTTAAAATGCTAGAAGCATGTAAAATTTCTTAGGAAAATTATTCGATATGTTTGCATAAATCTCTATATGGATTGAAATAATCTAGGCATTTGTGGTATAACTGACTCAGTGAGTATTTGTTGAAGGAAGTTTATAAAAATGATCCAACATGCCCATGTGTATTTATAGAAAGATTAAAATTGAAGTTTGTTATAATTGTTGTGTATGTTGGTAACTTGAATATTATTGGAACTCCTAAAGAGCTTCAAAAACCAATTTATTATTTGAAGAAAAAATTTGAAATGAAAGATCTTGGAAATACTAAGTTCTTTCTGGGCTAGTAAATCAAGCACTTATCAAATGAAATTATTCTTAATTAATAAACTTACATAGAAAAGATCTTAAAGTGATTTTATATGGATAAAACACATTTTTTAAGTAACTGATAGTGCTAAGATAGCTTGGTGGGAAGAAATATCATTTTTTTCCTTGTGAGAATGATGAAGAACTTCTTGGTTTCGAAGCACCATATCTTTGTGTGTAACAGCCTATTTTCGGTGAGATCAGAATAGTGGTTTCAAAACCACAAATCTGAACCAAAAATAAAAATTTATTTTATTTTTATTTTATGGTTGACATCATGATAGTAAGGTCACATGAAAATTTTGATACGAAAATTTTATCGATTGTGTGTTTAATTAGGGAAAGGACTAAATTGCATGAAATGCAAAAGTTAAATTCTAGTAGCTATAGGTATCAAATAGCAATGGAATTCAAAACTTGAGGTTCTTATGTGGTAACTAGACCATTGAAGAGTAGGTGGTAGATATTTTAGTGACTCATCCATGGAAAAATTAGAAAAGAGTGGGGACTAAATTGGAAATAAAAAAATTAAAAAAATGATAATTAATTAAAAAGAAAAATTCATCTATTTTCATATCATCTTCCCCAATTTTTCTATGGATACCCTAGGAAAGAGGAAGAAAACTTTCAAGCTTAAAAAGGTATGAAATCAAGTCCCGTTTTTAGTAATTTTTATATTTTTGGAATCGAAATAGTGTAATCTTTCTATTTAAGGGATTTATTTGAAAAGTTATCAAGGTATGAAATTTGGGTCATGGATGAATATGCTAAAAATTAGAAATTTATGGTAGAAAATGAAAGGTTGTTCATAGATAAACAACTTTTACAAAGCATTTTTGATGAAAACTTGATTTATGGACTAAAATGAAAAAGTAGTAAAACCCATGGAAAATTCTGAATTTTGTGAAATGTATGTGCTATAAATGTAGTATATAAATTTTGGCTAGGCTTGGAAAGGGGGTTAAATTTCATGAATTTTATTTATCGAGCCTAGGGACGAAATCAAAATTTTTGAAAAGGATAGGGGCAAAATGGTAATTTTGCATATGATGTAATAGAATGCAAATGTATTTGAAATGTGATAGATTAATGGTTAAATTTATCCATATAGATCCAGAAAGACCAATTGCGGAACTAGATCGATGAAAGAAAAAGGTTTCGAATTAGTTGAAATTCAAATACGAACCATTTTCAAGGTAAGTTCGTGTAACTTAAATATGTATGTTAACATGCTTGAATTGAATTGTATGATTGTGTTGATATGTATGTGATGATATACATAATGAAATAATCATAAGTTGTGAAATATGGACAAATTGTCATGTTCCGGTTGAACATTGAAATTCAATGGAATAAGGTGATATTCTTGGAAGAGAATAATACTACACATGTTATATAAAGGATTTAGCCGCATGGGTAATCCTGATGTAAGTCGCTCATGTAACAGCCCAATTTAGGGCCTAGTCAAAATAGTGGTGTGAGGCCATGAATCCAAGGTGAATTTATGAGTTTTTAAGGTTTATGTCATGTTTGCATGTTAGTGTGAAAATTTCATGAAGCAATTTTGTTAAATTGAGGTTGAATGGTCTAAAAAGGACTAAATTGCAAAATTTACAAAATATGAGTTTTTAGAAGCTTTTTGTATGAAATAGCTTAGAATATCAATTAAAATTCCTTAAGTAGCAATTTGCAATGAGATTAAATATGAGCAAGTCCCGATTGAAGATGAATTTCCCAGGATACTCGATCTACCACATGAGATAAGTAAGTATGTAAAAGACCAAGCCAAGGCATGGCATCGGCAATCAAGCAAGTTATCATGTAAGTCCAAGGCAAGCTTTGTAACATTCAGGATTTAGGGGCTTCGCATTTATTTCATATTTATGTGTTAGTATGCTCTGTATGGTTGTTTGAGTGTGTTTAGGGCTTCGAGGAACCTTGGGGCTAAGATTGGACCTTAGTGAAAAATTTTGGTTCTAAGCCTTTAGCTAAGAGCTAGTGGAGCCAGGCTTTAAGGGGTTAAATGTGGTGAATACTGACATAAGGATTAGGGTGGTGTAGTGGCAAGGGGGCGCCACTTTGGAAGCCTAGGGGTTGCGTCAGGGGGAGTTATAAGGGGGAAGGAGTTCGAGCAGCAAGGATAGCATTTTGGGAGTTTTATTTTGGCGTCTGGAGAGGTAGGTGGTGGATTCGACAAGGGCTCTTGAGGGGGGAGTGTTGATTGGGTCAAACACTTTTGAATGATTGGTGGAGAGGGTTTTTAGGAGTTTGAAGCATTCAAGCTTGTTTGAATGTGTGAAGGAGAGGGGACTAAGGAGAGAAAGAAGGGATTTGGAGAAGGAAGGAGTGTTGGCCGAATATGGGGTTCTAGGAGGTAGGATTTTCGGTCATGTAAGAAGGGTGTGAGGGGGTGTTTCGGTTTAGGGGTTTAAGTGCCGAATGTAGGTGTTTTGGTAGTTGGGGGTGTGCATCTTTTTCATTTTTCTCTCTTTTCTAATCTCCTTACGGAAGGTGACAATCAAGCTAATCATTCTTTTCTTTTTTTTTTTTGTTCTTTCTATATGACCAAGAGCCGAAACTAAAAGAGACCATTTGGTGCATTTTTGTTCATCTTCTTTTCCCTCTACTTCTTCTCTAAAAGCCGAACCTTACCCCTCTCTTCTCCTCTTTTTCACTTTGATAACCTTAAACCTTCAATTCTATTTCAAAAGCTGAACAACCCTTCTCTTTTGTTTCTGCAGCCGAATGAACCTTCCACTCATTTGAACCTTAGCCGAATCTCTATTTTTGGGTAGTGATTATTTTCATGTGTTAATCTCTAGAGGAAGTGTCGTCACTCATCTCCTGCCAATTTTCCCAATTGGGTTTAGTGGTTGTGGTAAGGGTTCTTTTCCCTTTTGAATCTTTCTCATTCTCTCTTTGGTATCGAAACCAAAAGCCTAACTCTATTTTTCATGTGTGGCCGAACCTATGGGGGCTTGATTTTGTGCCTTTTGTTTGTAGCCAGCGTGGGGGGTATTAGGGATCAGTTGGGTTCGATCAACCAAGCTAAGAAGGATACGCCTTTCATTCGGCCGAAGGCCACTTCATTTGGACCATGAGGGTTAGGCCGAATCTAGCATGGGTTTATGTAGGGACTTCAACGATCTTTTAGTTTAGGTGTAAACTCTTCGGGACCAATCAATTTCGGTAAGGGAACACTTGATTAAATTATTTACTTAGTTCCATTATTTCCATAATCAACATTTTAACCGGGTATTCTGACCAATATTATATCCTATGGATTTAAGTACCAGTCAAGTAAAGAAGGGGGTTGGACGCATAGTCCCTACCCCTAAATTCAAGAAGCGAGAAGTTTCAGCGATTAGGGATTGCCAACGGGCTGTGGGCCAGCGTCTGAAAAAGATAAGCAGATCGTCATAATCTCTTCGACTGAGGACGTTAGGGAGATCGATAGTTTAGTTCTCCAGGTTCACAGGTGTGTAATTATCATACCATTCCTTTAATTTCTTTTTTATGAATATATTTATTTTTCTTGAAAGCCAAAAATAGTGCCAATGGTGGGTGTATTACCTGTGATGGGTAATCGATAATCATGTTAGTTTACTATCTACCTTAATGATTGTGGATAAGTGGTTGTGGATGCACGTGAGTATGATTATATACATGAATATATATACTTGTATGTTCATCATGTTGGACATTTGCTATATTATGTTGCATATGCATGGGTGGGAATATAAATGATTAAAAGGGGAAGTGTATATGTGGGTGACCTTGTCACGACTAATGGTAGCTTCAAGCCTCACTGTGGATATGGTGATTTAATCACGTGTGGATTCAGTGGCTAGACCACTTATGTGGACTTTGAGCAGTGTGTCTGTCAGCATGACTGCCAAAGAAGTGTGTAGCGGATGGAGGGTCGATTGTAGAAATCCTCCGGTGTGTATGAGGATGGATGTATGGAGTGGTGTGTAGAGGATGGTATTAGGTTGGGTTGGGTTTTCATTTTTAATATTTGTAAATGGTATGTGGATTTGAGGGCCAAGGCCACTTGTGGAATGTGGTAGTGTGATTGCACACTGAGCCTGGTGACTCACCCTATTAACACATTGCAGGTAGCTCGTGATACGTTGGAATGGGTTGGAACGGACTCGGGGTGGCCATGCAGGAGTTTATTTAGTAAACTTTATTTTTAAATATGAATTGCTATTTTCTGTTGGGAGATTTTTATTATGTAATATGGCCACTATCAATTCGGTAAATTTTGGATTATTAATTTGGTTTTATTATTTGGTAAATATTTAAAGAAAGGAGTTATTATGTTTTGATATGGGAGTTAAAACGAAAAGAGCTTTCAAAAACTTGGGGCAGAGTAAAAACAACTATTTTCTTCTTGTATCAATTGGGGTAATAAATGTAATTCAACTCAACTCTGGGGTTTTCTTTCAACTGCTGACCTCTGATTTCAAAACCACACCTCAAGTAGACAGTTTTTAAACTTACGATATTTTCTTACCTTGGATATCAAATTTCGTTTACACCTTTTCCCCTAGTGACATGTCAGATCCGATCGTGGTGTTTGGGCCGGGTTTGGGATGTTACAATTTTGGTATCAGAGCCTGGTTCAAAAGCTCGGCTTTGGGTTTTGGGTTCAAAACGTCTTCTAAAAATGGTTTTGAAACATGGTAGAATGAAATACATGTTTTTTTTTTTTTGCATGGTTCCTACGTCTCTAGCCCAAGTCTGCCAGATAAGTATTCTAACTTTTGTTCTGATATGATATGGGGTTTGATGGGCTTTATGGGTGTAGACTAGTAGGATAGTGATAATAGACCTTACGGCTTGACTAAACAATTCTGCAAACTTCATAAGATTTAATTTCCCTAATTAAACATACCTGTGAACAAGTTGCTAAGTTAGGGTGTGGTAACAGGCATACGCATGTCTAGGAATGGTTCCAGGAAGAGCTTGGTATTTAAGCGGTCCTAGTGACTCAACTCCTCTTTTCTGTAATCCTACCTGGTTCGTAGTGTCTATTCACTTTAGTCGCGATGACTTGTTGATGGGCCAAAGTTATGACTAAAACCCAAAAGGGACCAGTACCCCAATTTTTGTAAAACTACTTATATGTCCCTGATTTTGTAAATTATCTAAAACACCTTAGGTTGAGAAAATTTACCAAAACATCCTTGATTTTGTTTAACAACCAAAATACCTTTGTTTGAGAAATTACCAAAATACCCCCAGATTGCAAAATTACTAAAATATCCTTGGATTGTAAAATTACCAAAATACCCCTAATTTGAAAAATCACCAAGAAACCTTATTTTAAAAAAAATTACGAAAATACCCCTAGATAGTGAAATGACAAAAATACCCCTAGGGGATGAATGTGAGTTCATGGATGTTTACTTGTGTTTGATGTAGGTATGTGATGCTCTGCCTGATGTGGATTGAATGTGGACTCTGGAATTAGGAAATACAGACTTGAGAACTGAACGTTGTAAATAGAATTCGAATTCGAAAGAACTACTGTTAAAACTCTTTTCCATAAGATTGTCCGTTGTTAAATAGTGGAAAGAAATGCTAATGCATAAAATTTCTAAATCAGATTAAATCGTGAACACTAGTCATGAGCACTCGAGGACGTGGGCGTAATGTGCGTGGTCGTGGTAGGGGTAGGGTGACTGTGTCAGAACCAGTAGGGTTTGGTTATGGGTCAGAGGATGAGGTACTACCACCGCCTGCTGTAGAAGCAGAGTTTTAGGGTCTAACAGGTGGAGACGATGTAGTGTCTCAGGCAATATTGCGTATATTAGAGTGAGTGGCTGGGGCAAACACAGGAACAGCAACATGAAAGTCCATCCCTGAGTGATTCCGAGCTAATGGAGCCGAAATGTTTCGAGGCATCTCAGAGTAGCTCCAAACGTGGCTAAATATTGGCTGGAGGCGGTCGAGAGAATTATGGATGACTTGGACTGCACAGGTGAAGAGAAGCTAAAGGGCATAGTTTCTCTACTTCGGGATAAGGCCTACCATGGTGGCTCACCATCAGAGAGGGTACTCCGGCAGACCGAGTGGATTGGGATTTCTTTAAGATAAAGTTTCAGGGGAAATATGTCAGTTATGTGGATACGCAGAGGAAGGCATTCTTAAATTTAGTTCAAGGGGGTAAGTTTGTGGCCGAGTATGAGGCAGAATTTTTGATGTTAAGCTGGTACACCCGAGGGATTGTTGCAACTGACTACGAGCTGTGTGAGATTTGAAGATGGGCTGCGAGACGAGCTGTGGGTGTTGATAGCTCCTCAGCGAGAGAGAGATTTTGC
Organism: Gossypium rotundifolium; assembly: GCA_025506655.1. Taxonomy (NCBI): domain Eukaryota; kingdom Viridiplantae; phylum Streptophyta; class Magnoliopsida; order Malvales; family Malvaceae; genus Gossypium; species Gossypium rotundifolium. Next base: position 63,296,704 of record CP106732.1, on the reverse strand, counting down.
TATGTTGGTGGAAAAAGCCAAGATAGCTGAGGAAGTTAAGCGAACTGAGAAACAGAATAGGGATAAGGACAGAGGCAGGATAAGAGGAGTTATGGACCGTCAGGATCATCGAGAAGTTTTCAAAAAAGGCCTAGGGTAGATAGACCTATTTGTGTTACTACGCCGGCTACTGTTGGGCAATTTTAACAGTGTGCTCATTGTGGGAGATCACATACGGGGGAGTGCTGGGGAAGAAACAACGAGTGTTTTAAGTGTGGGTCAAAGGATCATCTAATTAATAATTGTCCATAAGATATGGCCAGGGCTCGGATGGTAGGTCAAGGGTATGTGCAACTAGGAAGGGGTGGTCAACAGATGCCAAGAGGTCATAGTCTGAACCAGGGGGAATGGCTTTGGTCAAGGTCGTGGAGCACCAGGCAGAGGTACAGGGGGTACTGAGGCAAGACAGCCCAGGTTAGTTTATGCGGTCAGACGTCGCGAAGAGGGGTATGCACCATACATTATAATGGGTACGTTTCTCATTTTTGGGTTACCCTTTGTTGCACTAATTGATGTCGGGTCGAATCACTCTCATATTGCTACTATGGTGTCCGGAACCTTGAATATGAATCCTGAAACTGTCTCTAGGGAGATGACTGTACTTAGTCCTTTAGGGCAATCGGTAGTGGTGGATAAACTCTTTAGAGGTGTGCCTTTGGAAGTGCAAGGGTCAGTTTTCCCAACTAACTTAATGGAGCTACCATTTGGGGAATTTGACTTGATCTTAGGCATGGATTGGTTAGTTAGGTACCGTGCGAATTTAGATTGCGCTGCTAAGCGTATGGTGTTAAAGACTCCTGAGGATGACGAAGTTCTAGTTATAGGTGAGAGGAGAAACTACTTGTCTAATGTAGTGTCTGCCCTCAAGGCAGAAAGAATGGTGAAGAACGGGTCCATGGCCTTCTTAACTTTTATTAGTGCCTTGGATGCAAAGGAAGCGACTGTAGAGGAGGTTAGAATAGTAAAAGAGTTTGTGGATGTTTTTCCTGAAGAGCTTCCAAGGTTGCCTCCGGATCGTGAGGTGGAGTTTGGAATCGAGCTTCTACCAAGTATGGCTCCAGTGTCTATCGCCCCTTACAGGATGGCACCGAAGGAGCTGGTTGAACTGAAAGCTCAAATCCAAGAGTTTTTAGATCGTGATTTTATTCGACCCAGTGTATCTCCATGGGGAGCACCGGTGTTATTTGTAAAGAAGAAGGACGGATCTATGCATATGTGCATTGATTACCACCAGTTGAATAAGCTGACGATTAAGAACAAGTACCCGCTACCGAGGATAGATCACCTGTTCGATCAGCTCAAGGGGGCTTTAGTCTTTTCGAAGATAGACTTGAGGTCTGGATATCACCAACTTAAGGTAAAGGAAGCAGATACTCATAAAATGGCTTTCTGGACTCGCTACGAGCACTATAAATTTTTGGTAATGCCGTTCGGGTTAACAAATGCACTAGCCGCATTCATGGATATGATGAATCAGGTTTTTCAAACCTATTTAGACCAGTTCGTGGTAGTATTCATAGATGACATTCTAGTATACTCCAAGTCAGAAGAGGAGCATGATACACATCTTCGAGTAGTTCTACAGATTTTAAGGAAGAAAAAATTGTATGCCAAATTTAGTAAGTGCAAATTTTGGCTAAGGGAAGTTACTTTTTTGGGCCATGTGGTATCTGCCGAAGGGATAAGAGTTGATCCTCGAAAGATCGAGGCGGTGCTAGATTGGAAACCACCTAAGTCTGTGGCAGAGATTCAAAGTTTCTTAGGGTTAGCGGGGTATTATAGAAGGTTTGTCGAGGGTTTTTCCTCAATTGCGGCACCCTTGACTAAGTTGTTGAGAAAGGAGGTACCTTTTGTGCGGACGGACAAGCAGCAAGAGAGTTTTGAGAAGCTAAAAAGGATTTTGACAGAGGCTCTGGTATTAATTTAGCCTGAGGCTGGGAAGGATTTCATAGTGTATTGTGATGCTTCTCACACGGGGTTGGGTTGTGTGCTGATGCAGGAGGGGAAGGTTGTTGCCTATGGGTCTCGGCAGTTAAGACCACATGAGATTAACTATCCCACGCATGATCTGGAGTTGGCTGCGGTGGTTTTCGCTCTACAAGTGTGGAGAAATTATTTGTATGGAGAGAAGTTTGTGATCTACACTGACCATAAGAGTCTAAAGAATCTGCTAACTCAGAAGGAGCTAAACTTGAGGCAGTGAAGGTGGATGGAGCTATTGAAAGATTATGACTGCTCGATTGAATATCACCCGGGTAAGTCAAATGTGGTAGTAGAAGTGTTAAGCCGAAAGATAGTGGCAGATTTGAGAGCGATGTTCGCTCATTTTAGTTTATATGACGATGGGAGTTTATTAGCGGAGCTGCAAGTGAAACTGACCTGGATAAGTCAAGTAAAAGAGAAACAGTCATCGGATGATGTTTTGAGTGTTCGGCTTCTACAAGTACAGGATGGGGGAATAGAGTATTACAGTTTGAACAACGACAGAGTTCTGTGTTTTCGTGGGAAAGTTTGCATGCCAAAGGATATGGAGTTGAGGTAGATAATTCTTCAAGAAGTGCGTAGTAGCCCTTATGCTATGCATCATAGAGGTAGTAAGATGTATCGAGATTTGTAAGAACAGTTTTGGTGGCCTAGTTTAAAGCGTGAAGTAACCAAAATTATGGGTAGGTGTCTGACATGTCAGTAGGTGAAGGCAGAGCACCAGTTGCCTTCGGCATTGTTACTGCTGGTGAAGATTCCACAGTGGAAGTGGGAGAGACTCATGATGGACTTTGTTAGTGGGCTACCCCTTACGCCTACTAAGAAAGACTCTGTATGGGTGATAGTGGATCGGTTGACAAAATTCGCTCATTTCATACCTATTCGTGTCGACTACTCTCTTCAAAGGTTAGCTAAGTTGTATGTAGCAGAAATTGTGAGACTCCATGGGGTACCGGTATCAATCATATCATATAGGGACCCTAGATTTACGTCACGATTTTAGAGGGCGTTGCATCAGGCTTTGGGTACTAGGTTGGATTTTAGTACGTCATTCCATCCATGAGATGATGTCCGATCTCGGCGGGTAATTGAGTTTTGGAAGATATGTTGAGGGCATGTGTCATCAATTTTAGAGGCAGTTGGGAAGAATTCTTACCTCTGGTAGAGTTTGCGTACAACAACAGTTACAAAGCAAGTATTCAGATGGCACCGTATGAAGCGTTGTATGGGCAGAGGTGTCGCACTCCTACTTGTTGGACAGAATTGGGTGAACGCCATATCTTGGGTCCAGAAATGGTTGCGGAGACAGAGGAGAATGTTAAGGTAATTTGAGCTCGATTGAAGGAGGCATCAGACAGGCAGAAATCGTATTTGGATCTTAAGAGGAAAGAGATAGAGTTTGCAGTGTTTGAGGCGAGTGGGGCCGATGGCGTACCGATTGGAGTTGCCTCTGAGTGAAGCAGATGCATGATGTGTTTCACGTCTCGATGCTAAGACGTTGCCGTTCGGATCCGTCTCACGTGGTGCTAGTAGAGGAAGTTGAGTTAAGGCCAAATTTGTCCTATGAGGAGGAACGAATTCAGATTCTGGAGCAAGACGTTAAGGTACTGCAGAAAAAATTAGTTCCTTTGTTCAAAGTATTGTGGCAGAACCATGGTTCGGAAGAAGAATCGTGGGAGCTAGAGGAGGCGATGCGACAGTAATACCGTCATCTCTTTTGACCAGGTAATTTCGAGGCCGAAACTTTTTTAAGGGGGTAGAACTGTAACATCTAGGATTTAGGGGCTTCGTATTTACTTCGTATTTATGTGTTAGTATGCTCTGTATGGTTTTTAAGTGTGTTTAGGGCTTCGGGGAACCTTGGGGCTAAGATTGGGCCTTAGTGAAAATTTTTTGTTCTAAGCCTTTAGGGGATAGCTAGTGGAGCCAGGCTTTAAGGGATTAAATGTGGTGAATACTGACATAAGGATTAGGGTGGTGTAGTGGCAAGGGGGCGCCACTTTGGAAGCCTGGGGGTTGCGTCAAGGGGAGTTATAAGGGGGAAGGAGTTCGAGAAGCAGGGATAGCATTTTGAGAGTTTTATTTTGGCGTCTAGAGAGGTAGGTGGTGGATTCGGCAAGGGCTCTTGAGGAGGGAGTGTTGATTGGGTCAAACACTTTTGAATGATTGGTGGATAGGGTTTTTAGGAGTTTGAAGCATTCAAACTTGTTTGAAAGTGTGAAGAAGAGGGAACTAAGGAGAGAAAGAAGGGATTTGGAGAAGGAAGGAGTGTTGGCTGAATATGGGGTTCTAGGAGGTAGGATTTTTGGTCATGTAAGAAGGGTGTGAGGGGGTGTTTCAGTTTGGGTGTTTAGGTGCCGAATATAGGTGTTTTAGTAGTTGGGGGTGTGCATCTTTTTCATTTTTCTCTCTTTTCTAATCTCCTTACGGAAGGTGCCAATCAAGCTAATAATTCTTTTCTTGTTTTGTTCTTTCCATATGACCAAGAGCCGAAACTAAAAGAGACCATTTGGTGCATTTTTTTCCATCTTCTTTTCCCTTTACTTCTTCTCTAAAAGCCGAACCTTACCGCTCTCTTCTCCACTTTTTCACTTTGATAACCTTAAACCTTCACTTCTCTTTCAAAAGCCGAACAACCCTTCTCTTTTGTTTCTGTAGCAGAATGAACCTTCCACTCATTTGGACCTTAGCCGAATCTCTATTTTTGGGTAGTGATTATTTTCATGTGTTAATCTCTAGAGGAAGTGTCGTCACTCATCTCCTGTCAATTTTCCCAATCGGGTTTAGTGGTTGTGGTAAAGGTTCTTTTCCCTTTTGAATCTTTCTTATTCTCTCTTTGGTGCCAAAACCAAAAGCCTAACTTTGTTTTTCATGTGTGGCCGAACCTATGGGGGCTTGATTTCGTGCCTTTCGTTTGTAGCCAGCATGGGGGGTATTAGGGATTAGTTGGGTTCGATCAACCAAGGTAAGAAGGATACACCTTTCATTTGGCTGAAGACCACTTCATTTGGACCATGAGTGTTTGGCTGAACTAACATGGGTTTATGTAGGGACTTCGACGATCTTTTAGTTAGGCATAGACTCTTCGGGATCAGTCAATTTTGGTAAGGGAACACTTGATTAAAGTATTTACTTAATTCTGTTATTTCCATAATCAACGTTTTAAACGGGTATTCTGACCAAGATTATATCCTATGGATTCGAGTACCAGTCAAGTAAAAAGGGGTTGGACGCATAGTCCCTACCCCTAAATTCAAGAAACGAGCAGTTTCAGCTTTTAGGGATTGGCCACCGGGCTGTGGGCCAGCATCTGAAAAAGATAAGCAGATCACCGTAATCTCTTCAAGTGAGGATGTTAGGGAGATCGATAGTTTAGTTCTCCAGGTTCACAGGTGTGTAATTATCACACCATTCCTTTAATTTCTTTTTTATGAATATATGTGTGCTGCTTGAAAGCCGAAAACAGTAGCAATGGTGGGTGTATTACCTGTGATGGGTAATCGGTAATCAGGTTAGTTTACTATCTACCTTAATGATTGTGGAAAAGTGGTTGTGGATGCACGTGAGTATGATTATATACATGAATATATATACCTGTATGTTCATCATGTTAGACATTTGCTATATTATGTTGCATATGCATGGGTGGGAATATAAATGATTAAAAGGGAAAGTGTATATGTGGGTGACCTTGTCACGACTAATGGTGGCTTCAAGCCTCATTGTGGATATGGTGATTTAATCACGAGTGGATTCAGTGGCTAGACCACTTATGTGGACTTTGAGCAGTGTGCCTGTCAGCATGACTACCAAAGAGGTGTGTAGCAGATGGAGGGTCGATTGTAGAAATCCCCCGGTGTGTATGAGGATGGATGTACGGAGTGGTGTGTAGAGGATGGTATTAGGTTGGGTTGGGTTTTCATTTTTAATATTTGTACAGGGTATTTGGATTTGAGGGCCAAGGCCACTTGTGGAATGTGGTAGTGTGATTGCACACTAAGTCTGGTGACTCACCCTATTTTTCTTAACACATTGTAGGTAGCTTATGATACATTGGACTGGGTTGGAACTGACTCGGGGTGGCCATGCAAGAGTTTATTTAGTAAACTTTATTTTTAAATATGAATTGCTATTTTCTGTTGGGAGATTTTTATTATGTAATAAGGACACTATCAATTCTGTAAATTTTGGATTATTAAGTTGGTTTTATTATTTGGTAAATATTTAAAGAAAGGAGTTACTATGTTTTAATATGGGAGTTAAAACGAAAAGAGCTTTCAAAAACTTAGGGCATAATAAAAACAAGTGTTTTCTTCTTATATCAATTGGGGTAATAAATGTAATTCAACTCAACTCTGGGGTTTTCTTTCAACTGCTGACCTTTGATTTCAAAACCACACCTTAAGTAGACAATTTTTAAACTTATGATATTTTCTTACATTGGATATCAAATTTCGTTTACACCTTTTCCCCTAGTGACTTGTTAGATTCGGTCGTGGTGTTTGGGCGGGTTTGGGGTTTTACATGCTTGGCATTGAACAGATATCATGTAAGTCCAAGGCAAGCTTGGCATTGAACAAATATCATGTAAGTCCAAGGCAAGCTTGGCATTGAAAAGCAATCAAGAGAAAGAAATCCCATGTAAGTCCAAGGCAAGCTTGGCATTGAATAGATATCATGTAAGTCCAAGGCAAGCTTGGCATTGAAAAACTATCAAGAGAAAGAAATTCCATGTAAGTCCAAGCCAAGGCATGGCATTGGTGAGAACAAGAAAGACTTCATATAAGTCCATGTTAAGACATGGCCTTGAAACCAAGATGAGATATTCCATGTAAGAACGTATCTAGGATATGGTTTTGGCATCAAGATATGTGGGATGAGATTTAGTATCCTCGGTTATTCGCAGAAATTCATCTGGCAAATGAGTAAAGTTAAAATTAAATGACAAGAAAGATAAGTAAGCAAAGCTATTATCAAGTTGGAAATGAGTATTATTCATGTTATGAATGATGAAGGAAAGATTATGACCATCATGTTAAAGTATACTGATCAATGTGATCAAGTGACATAGGTACCTCATTTATCCCACGGGGATGAGACTAGTAAGTATCATGAGATATGTAAGAACCAGTATGACTAAGCAAGCTTTATAGCTGAAATCTATGATACCATTGTTTATGTCAAATGGTTTATATTAATCAAGTATGTTGCTATGTGCATTATATGCAAACTTACTAAGCTAAATGCTTATGTATTTTATTCTTTCTTTCTATGGAGTTTCGCCAAGCCAATCTCGTGGATCATCGTCATCGGAGCTCGGAGCACACTATCAATCGCTATTTTGTTATAGCCAAGTTATCTTACTAAGTATGGCATGTATAGGAAGCATTTCATTTTGAGAATATGTTCTAATAAGAGCCAATGTGTTGGCTATTAAGTTTATTATTCTTTTGTATATGGCAAAGTGATTGGCCAAAATTGACTAAGTATGTATGTTTATTGAGATCAATAAAGCATGAAATAATGTTTATAAAAAATGTATTGAATTGAGCATGAGTTTGGTCTTGATTTCAGGGTGGCAAAAAGGTTTGGTAAATGGCCTCTAAGTGCCCACATGGTTAGACACACGGGCGTGTGTCTAGGCCATGCGTACCCTGCACTTTAGTGTTTTAAGTCAAAAGAGGCCACCGGCAAATCCCACGGTCGTTTGTTTAGGCCGTGTGTGATACACAGTCAGAACATGGGCGTGTGCCCCAAACCGTGTGAACAAGTCAGTATATCAAGGTATAGCACATAGTTTACATCCATGGGCATGTTAAGGCCGTGTGTAATTAGTCAGTGTCAAACATGGGTGGAAGACACGGGCATGTGTTAGGGGTACACGGGCGTGTCCCAAGTCACATGGGCATGTAACCCCTGTTTTATGGAAATTTTTTCATTTGAGTTCCGAAAGTTTCCAGATACGTGTTTAAGGCCTCGTAGGCCCATGAAATGTATGATTAGACTAAGAAAGAGAAGTTTTTAATTCAGAACAAAATTTTATAGCCCGTAAGTACATGTTTTAAGTGAGTTCAAGCATGGTAAAGTCTCGTATCCAGTCTTAGCAATCGGACTCAGGTATGGGGTGTTACAGCTTGAGCATGTGTTATAGATTGGATTTAGCCTAGACAGGTAATCCAGATTAAGCTCTTCAGAGCATATGATATGAAAAGGATTTAGCCTGGACTGGTAATCCTATAGTATAAATTGTGGCTTGAGAGTGTACTAGTTGATTTTGCGCCCTAATGGGTACTTTTGGGTATGAATTGTCAAATATTTGTCAAGTATACCTTGAGTAAACTAATCGAATGTCCATCAAAATTTTAATAGTTCAATTGAAAGAACTCTTGAAATGTGGAAAGGTGAAATTAAATGAAAGTTTGTTTTATGGTGGGCTCATCTATGTTTACTTGATATTTGTATGAGTTTATGTGACTAACTTGTTTGATTAAGTGTATGTGTTTAGGTAACTTACCCAAAAAATTAATGGAATGCATATTTATGTATGCTTGTATTGATAAATATGACCAGTAAATTTATTTTCCATTATATGAATTTACTAAGCATAAAATGCTTACTCCGTTTAATTTTCCCTATTTTATAGTGCTCAAAAGCTTGCGAAGGTTGGAAGTCAGTCAGATCAATCACCACACTATCCACTATCTCATTTTGGTACAAATAGAAATCTCATTTTGGTATAATTACATATATAAGCTTATTTGGCCAATGATGGCTTGTAATTGTTGTTTTGTAATCTAACCATTGGAGTGGCTAATGATCATCTAATTTGGTTATCTTAAAAATTATGTTTTGGTAAATACACAAGTGCATATTGTGTGTTGGTTTGATGGAATTATATTAAACATATAGGTTTATGATAAGAGTAAGTTTATATCCATGAATACAAGAAATGATTCAACATGGTTGATGGCTAATTGTTTGTGATTATTATGTTTGGATTGGTGGATATATGTTAGTGAGTTTTAGTGCAGGAAAATGGTAAGTTTTGGGTGACAAATAAGGCTAGGAAATGACTTTATTTTGTCCACATGGGTAGACACACAAGCGTGTGCCTTGGTCGTGTGTGACACACGGTTTATCATATGGGCATGTGGTCTGGCCTTGTGTCCCCTGCATCTTAAAAATATGAAACATAATGCTCGGAATTGGGTACATGGGCAGGGACACGGACGTATGTCTCAGCCGTGTGGTTGACACGGCCTTGAACACAGGCGTGTTACACGACCGTGTGAAAACTGCACCTAAATTTTGAAAATAAAATTCACCACACGGCCTAGCACACAGGCGTGTGACTTGGCCATGTGACTTTAATTTATTCATGCCTTATAAGTCAGAGAGTTACACAAGCTAGGGACATGAGCGTGTGTAGTCACACGGCCTAACCACACGAGCGTGTCCCTAGACCATACGGGCGTGTGGGTACTATTTATTAGCAAAACTTTTAAAATTTTGAGAAAATTTTATGAGATCCGATTGATTCTCGACTCGTTTCTAATGTTTATATTGGGCCCCGAGGGTCCATTTAAGGATCGATATGAATGTTTTCGGATATGAGTAGTATTTTTACTTGATTTATTTGGGATGATTCTGTAAACTTCAGTAATACTCTGTAACCCTCTTCTGGCGACGGATATGGGTTAGGGGTGTTACATTTAGTGGTATTAGAGCTACAGTTTAGCTTATTCTCGGACTAACATATCAAGTACGAGTCTAGCTATACATGTCATTATATAAATTATGATAGTCTGATATCTCCTGACCAGTTTTAAATGTATTTTCACATAGTAATGTCTTCCAACCAAGCTAGAGTCGAGACTGAGGAAGCTTAGAGTGCTGTTCAAGCTTCCATGTAATGAGCTGCATCTAGTGGTAGTAAAAGGCCCATATCTGAGGGCCGAAGTGAGGTGCAAAAGCAAACTTCTTTGATTTGATGGATGAATGGTTTAGTGAATATATGAGAACAAACCCTGCTATTGAACGATCTTCCCTACCTGCTTCACAACATGATGAAATGCCATAGGGTGCTAAACCTGTTAGAATTTATAAGGCTCCAGTAGATAAAATAAGAAAATATAGCGCGGAAGAATTTAGGGCTACGGCCGATGATGATCCAGAGAGGGTCATGTTCTGGCTAGAAAATACTATTCGAGTTCTAGATGAGTTATCATGTACACCAGTCGTATGTCTGAAATGTGTTGTATCTTTGTTGAAAGACACAGCATACCATTGGTGAAAAACCATATCTTCTGTGGTACCAAGGGAAAATATTATATGGGAATTTTTCCAAATAGAGTTTAAAAAGAAGTATACTAGTTAGAGATTCTTGGACCAAAAAAAGAGGGAATTTCTATAGCTCAAACAGGGAAATATGCCGTCTGAGTATAAACGAGAATTTGTTAGATTGAGCAAGTATGCTATTAAATGGGTTCAAATTGAAGTCGATATGTGCAAACAATTTGAAGAAGGGCTAAACGAAGATATCAAACTATTGATTGGAATTCTAGAATTAGTAGTGTTGGTTGAACGTGCACTAAAGGCCAAGGAATTAAGCAAAGAAAAGAAGCAAGTAGAAATGGAAACTCGGGTCCCGAGTAAAAGATTCATAAGAAAGATGCAATCATCTACTTCAAAGAAATTAAAGAATTATCATGAACATTTTGCTACATCAAAGGAGTATTCGGGAAAGGAACGAAGTTCTGAACGCACCAACCCGAGGTCTTTGTCTCCCTTAACAACTAGTGTTGGGAGTGTTGGAAACCCCAAACCACGATGTAATATCTGTAATAAATTACACTTCGGAGAGTGCCGGATGAAAAGTGGGGCTTTCTTTAAGTGTGGTTCTCTCGACCATTTTTTTAAAGATTGCCCGAAAGGGTTGAGAAAGACATTGAACAAACCCCAAAGCTGAGTAATCCTATCTCGAGGGATAGACCACCACGATATTCCAAAAATATCGATAGTAGTCGTAGTGCTGCAAAAGATTCAACAGCTAAATCTGAGGCTCGGGCTCCGCAAGAACATATGCAATATGTGTAAGAGAAGATGCCTCGGTACTTGATGTTATCACTGGTACATTCTCTCTACTTGATACTAATATTATTTCTTTGATTGATCCTGGTTCCACGCATTCATATATATCCATGAAATTTGTGTCTGATAAAAATATGATTGTTGAATTCACCGAATTTGTGGTTAAAGTTTCAAACCCCTTGGGTCAGCATGTTATGGTGGATAAAATTTGTAAGAATTGTCTGTTGATAATACAGGGTCACTATTTTCCGGCTAATTTGATGTTGTTACCTTTTGATGAATTTGATGTAATATTGGGAATGGATTGGTTAACCCAACATTATGCAGTGGTAAATTATAAACATAAATATATTGTGTTGAAGTGCCAGAATGGTGAGCTACTTTGGGTCGAATCTGAAAAACTAGATGAGTTAGTTAATGTAATTTCAGCAATATCAGCATAGAGATATATTAAAAAGGGGTATGAGGCTTATCTTGCTTATGTACTGGATACCAAAGTATCAGAGTTGAAAATCCAATTAGTGTCGGTCGTTTGTGAGTTTCCTGAGGTATTTCAGAAGAACTACCAGGTTTACCTCTAGCTAGAGAGGTGTAATTTTCCATAAACCTTGTACCACGAATGACACCGATATCTATAACACCATATAGAATGGATCCTATTGAATTGAAAGAACTTAAGGTACAGTTGCAAGAGTTGATTGATAAAGGATTTTCCCAGCCCAGCTTTTCACCATGGGGTGCACCGGTATTGTTTGTAAAGAAGAAAGATGGATCATTGAGATTGTGCATCGATTACAGACAACTTAATAAAGTCACAGTAAAGAACAAGTACCCGTTGGCTCGTATAGATGACTTATTTGATCAATTAAAAGGTACCACTATATTTTTAAAAATTGATCTACGATCTGGTTACTATCAACTATGGCTAATAGATTCAGATGTGCCGAAGACAGCTTTTGGAACCAGATGTGGGCATTATGAGTTTTTGGTGATGCCATTTGAATTAACTAATTCCCCGGTGATATTTATGGATTTAATAAACAGAATTTTCAGACCATACTTGGACAGGTTCATGGTTTTTTTATTGATGATATTTTGGTTTACTCTCGGGATGAAAATGAGCATACGGAACATTTGAGAATTGTATTGCAAACTCTGCGTGAGAAACAACTGTATGATAAATTCAGTAAATGTGAATTCTGGCTACGAGAAGTTAGTTTCCTTAGACATGTTGCATTTGCAAAAGGTATTCGGGTGGATCCGAACAAAATTTCAGCTATTGTAAGTTGGAAGCAATCGTGGAATGTCTCAGAAGTCAGAAGTTTACTAGGACTAGCAGGATATTATTGGAGATTTGTTAAAGGGTTTTCAATGATAGCTTCTCCGATGACTAGATTGCTACAAAAAGATGTGAAATTCAAGTGGACTGATAAGTGTCAGCAGAGTTTTGATAGATTGAATGCTTTATTGATAGAAGCGCCCGTATTAGTCCAACCTGAATTGGGTAAAGAATTTTTGGTCTACAGCGATGCCTCATTGAATGGATTGGGATGTGTATTGATGCAAGATGATAAAGTAGTGGCTTATGCATCTAGAAAGCCAAAACTGCATGAAAGAAATTACCCAGTACATGATCTTGAATTGGCAGCCATTGTTTTTGTATTAAAAATATGGCGGCATTATATTTTTGGTGAAAAATGTCACATCTTTACGGACCACAAAAGTTTGAAGTATTTAATGACAGAAAAAGAACTAAACTTGAGACAACGAAGATGGTTGGAATTATTGAAAGATTATGATCTCGTCATTGATTACCATCCGGGGAAAGCTAATGTGTTGGCAGATACCTTGAGCTGAAAATCATTATTTACCTTACGGGCATTGAACACCCAGTTGTCTTTATCTGATGATGGTTCAATCATAGCTGCGTTAAAAGCTAGACCGACGTTTTTGCAACAAATCTTTGAAGCTCAAAAAAATGATAGTAAGTTGCAAGCAAACGGATACATTGCGAATCGACTCCTGACTCAGAATTTCAGGTCAAGACCGATGGTTGTGTAACACCCCTCACCCGTATTCAATGCCCAAATAGGGTTACGGAGCATTACCAAATTTATTACACATTTAAACATATGTTTCAAATTCAAATAACCAAATCTTACACAATTTAATCACAACCAAACATTTCGTCCCTAATACAAGCCTATGAGGCCCTAAACATGCATTAAGGGTGGTTCGAGACTAAACCGTTAACTTTTAAAACATTTAGAACACATAGAAATTTTTTCTCAAAATAGGGGACACAAGTCCGTGTGGCTAGCCCGTGTGTCTCACATGGCCACTAGACACGCCCGTGTCACAAGCCATGTGGACATTCAAAATGGGATCACATGGCCGTGTCCCAACCCGTGTCTGACCCGATGTAACTTCGACTTGGGTCACACGTCAAACACACACACCCGTGTGGCTAGCCCGTGTGCCCTAAAAATGGCCATACACACCCGTGTCCCAGGCCGTGCCAAACCTGTAGGGTATACTAACTTATGCCACACGGCCAAGTCACAAGCCTGTTTGTGAGGCCGTGTGGAGCATACTGACTTGGTTTCAAACTCAACACCAGGGGACACACGGCCGTGTAACATAACCGTGTGTCACACATGGCTAAGACACACACCCGTGTCTCTGACCTTGTGGACAAAAATAGGCTATTTACCAAGCCATTTTTCCACCCAAATTGTCACACACCTTTATCAAACCAATTGGCACCAATACAAGGCATATATGAACATCTAACTTAACCACAATCAAAGGCTAATTCATATCATTTCCAATACTAGCAACCAACATGCTTATAAACTCATGTTTTACTAATTCAAAACATACCAAATACACATATACAAATCAACTAACTAAACCTTTCTCAAACATACATCATTTTTACACCAATTCACAAGCTCAATTCATATCTAATATCAACCTTTTAATAACTATATTACCTATCACAAGCAATTATGAACTCATCAATAAAAGCATTAACATATGTATATATATATACATCACCATCTTATAGAAAATAAGCCAACTCTCATGGCTAAACACAAAACCAAACTTAATATCCACAAACCAACACAATTGGTCAAAATACATATACCAAAAAGACCAAATTCCTATACATGCCATATACTTAAAATACTAAAGTTCATATGTACCAAGAGATATGTGGATAGTGTGATGCGATCTTCGACGATCCCCGAATCTGAGCTAGCTTGAAATCACTATAAAACATAGAAAAATAAACAACGTAAGCTTTATAGCTTAGTAAGCTCATATAAAATAAACTCGATATATTCATAAACACATAATTCAACAATTAATTATAAATACATGAATTCACATCAACTAACAAACCTTTCAATTACTCATTCACAAAACTATATACTTTCTTTACCACTACTTCGATTCAAAGCTAAAATAGTTTATCAACATACCTGTACCATCTCATACCAATCTCATTCTCAACCACATCATTCATTTACCTGTCGAACCATTTTGAATAGAAGTCAGATACTCAAAAGTCTCGCACACTAAGTACCTATACCATGGCCAGAAGCCAAATTAAGGTAATTTATATTCGAAGTACAAATATCATGACCCGAAGCCAAATCTGCCGATATTCATGGCCCGAAGCCAAATCGGTATAACTCGCACCCAAAGTGCTAATATCATGTCCTGAAGCTAACTCAATGTATCCCCTAATGACATGTCACTAGTGTACTAAACTATTCTTAAGGTTTAATCGGGATTTCGAATGTCGAATTACCATCGAGTCATTTTTGAACTTGTCTGAAGTCTCGTATTCACAACTTATACAATATCAAAGCATTTAAAATACATTTATAGTGAAATTTACCACATACAAACTTACCTCGAATGTGAAAACGACGAAATAAGTCTATTAGTCGATAACTTTAGTTTCCCCCGATCTAGATTCGAATTTTGCTTTTCTTGATCTAAATATATTCAAAATTAAATTATTTAATAATCTCTCTATTCAATTTAATCCAAAACACACATTTAAACACTTTTACACTTTTACACTTTTACCCCTAGAATTTCAAAACTTTTACAATTTAGTCCTTATTACACAAAATCACAAATTAAGGAAATTTCTTTAATACCCATGATAACCAAATTAATATAATGCCCCTAACAGCCCACATTTATCAACTTTTCATAAATTTAACTACACATTTTCACATTTTCACAAATAAATCCCCATTTTGCATTTTTACTCAAAATCACTTTACAAAATATGTAAATCTAGCAACAATATTTCATATTTCATCATCAAACATCAAAGAACACATATTTTCATCAATGGAAACTTTCAAAATCTTTAACTTTTTGCAAAATAGTCCCTGGGCTAGCTAGAACTAGTTGCAACAATCACGAAAACATAGAAATCATTAAAAACTAAGCAAAAACGGACTTACAATTTAAGCATGCAATGGCCCAACCCTAAAATTCTCTCCAAGCTTTATTTTTCTTTCTCAATTCGGTTGAAGATGATGAAGATGGACATAAAAATTTTTTTGTTTTAATTAATTAACGATATTAGACAAATTACCAAATTAACCTTAATGATAAAACATTTGTATCATCCATTTCATGTCAATTAATGTAAACTTACCTTAATAATGGTCCATTTATCACTCAAGGACCTCCACATTTGATATTCATAGCCATTTAGTGCATTTAACAAATATAATTCAACTTTTACGCTTTACGTGATTTAGTCCTTTTTACCGAATTAAGCATTCAAACGATAAAATTAATTCACAAAACTTTCACACATACATGCATCATGCTGTAAACACTTAAAATAATATTAAAATAATTTTTTGACCTCAAATTTGTGGTTTCAAAACCACTATTCTGATTTAGCTAAAAATGGGCTATTATAGGTTGTTTGTTATTCAGAGGCAGAGTATGTGTACCGAAAAGTTCAGAGCTAGTATAGAAGATTTTGAATGAAGCTCATAATAGTAACATGTCCATTCATCCTGGTAGTAATAAGATGTATAGTGATCTAAAAAAGATATACTGGTGGCCAGGAATGAAATGGGATATTTCTGAATTTGTATCGAAGTGTTTGATATGTCAGCAAGTGAAGGCTGAACACCAAGTACCTTCAGGATTATTGTAGTGAATTACAATACTGAATGGAAATGGGAAAGGGTTACCATGGACTTTGTAACGGGATTACCCTTATCATCGAAAAAGAAAGATGTTGTTTGGGTAATTGTCGATCGTTTAACAAAGTCTGCACACTTTATCCCAGTACATATGGATTTTTCATTAGATAAATTGGCTGAATTATATGTCTCTGAGATTGTGAGGCTACATGGAGTGCTAATCTCCATTATTTCAGATAGAGATCCTAAGTTTACATCCCGATTTTGGAGTAAGTTGAAAGAAGCTCTGGGCACTCGTTTACACTTTAGTATTGTATTCCATCCTCAAACAGATGGACAATCCGAACGTGTGATACAGATTTTAGAAGACATGCTTTGGTGTTGTGTACTTGAATTTTGAGGCAACTGGGAAAAATACTTGCCTTTGATTGAAATTGCTTACAATAATAGTAATCAGTCCAGCATTTAAATGGTGCCGTATGAGGCTCTATATGGTCGTAAATGTAGAACTCCATTGTATAGGATAGAGTTAAGTGAGAAAAAGATACATGGAGTTGACTTGATCCAGGAAACCGAAGAAAAGGTGAAGATAATTTAAGACAGTTTGAAGGCAGCCTCAGACCGTCAAAAGTCTTATGCTGATTTAAAGCGGAAAGAGATGGAATTTCAGGTTGGTGATAAAGTATTCTTGAAAGTGTCACCTTGGAAGAAAGTTCTTCGATTCAGCCGTAAAGGAAAACTGAGTCCACAGTTCATTGGGCCATATAAGATCATTGAAAGAATCGAGCCTATTGCATATCAATTAGCATTACCACTGGAGCTTGATAAAATTCATAATGTGTTTCACGTATCTATGTTGCGATGATATAGATCGGACCCTTCACACGTTATTACTCCAACAAAAGTGGAGATTCAGCCTGACATGACATACAATGAAGAACCGATTAAAATACTGGCACATGAGACGAAAGAGTTAAGAAATAAAAAGGTGGCATTGGTAAAAGTTATCTAGCAACGGCATGGATTAGATGAAGCTACTCGGGAGTTGGAGGATGCTATGAGGAAGCAATACCACAACCTCTTTTCTGGTAAGAATTTTCGAGGACAAAACTTCTAAGGGGAGAGAGTTATAATAGCCCATTTTTGGTGAGATTGGAACAATGGTTTTGGGACCACAAATTCGAGCCAAAAATAAAATATTATTTTATTTTTATTTTATGGTTGGCATCATAATAGGAAGGTTACATGAAAATTTTGATAAAAATTTTACCGATTGTGTGTTTAATTAGGGAAAGGACTAAATTCCATGAAATGCAAAAGTTGAATTTTAGTAGCTATATGTATCAAATAGCTATGGAAATCAAAACTTGAGGTCCTTATATGGTAATTAGTCCATTGAAGTGTAGTTACTAGATATTTTAGTGACTCATCCATGGAAAAATTAGAAAAGGTAGTGACTAAATTGGAAATAAAAAAATTAAAAGATGATAATTAATTAAAAAGAAATATTCATCTATTTTCATATCATCTTCCCCAATTTTTCTATCCAAACCCCAGGAGAGAGGAAGAAAACTTTTCAAGCTTAAAAAGGTACGAAATCAAGTCCAGTTTTTAGTAATTTTTATATTTTTGGAATCGGGATAGTCTAATCTTTCTATTTAGGGGATTTATTTGAAAAGTTATCAAGGTATGAAATTTGGTTCATGGATGAATATGTTGAAAATTAGAAATTTATGGTAGAAAATGAAAGGTTGTTCATAGATAAACAACTTTTACAAAGCAATTTTTGATGAAAACTTTATTTAGGGACTAAAATGAAAAAGTGGTAAAACCCATGGAAAATTCTAAAATTTGTGAAATGTATGTGCTGTAAATGTAGTATATAAATTTTTGCTAGGCTTGGAAAGGAGGTTAAATTTCATGAATTTTATTTTCTGAGCCTAGGGATGAAATCAGAATTTTTGAAAAGCATAGGGGTAAAATGGTAGTTTTGCCTAAGATGTAATAGAATGCAAATGTATATGAAATGTGATAGATTAATGGTTAAATTTATCCATATAGATCCGAAAAGACCAATTACAGAACTAGATCGAGGAAAGGAAAAGGTTTCGGATTAGTTGAAATTCAAATACAAACCATTTTCAAGGTAAGTTCGCGTAACTTAAATATGTATGCTAATATGCTTGAATTGAATTGTATGATTGTGTTGATATGTATTTGATGATATACATAATGAAATAATCATAAGTTGTGAAATATGGACAAATTGTCATCTTCCAGTTGAACGTTAAAATTTGATGGAATAAGGTGATATTCTTGGATTAGAATAATACTACACATGTTGTATAAAGGATTTAGCCGGATGGGTAATCCTAATGTAAGTCGCTCGAGCATATGTTATAGATTTGATTTAGTTTAGACGGGTAATCCAGATTAAGCTCTTCAGAGCATATGGTATGAAAAAGATTTAGCTTGGACTGGCAATCCTATAATATAATATGTGGCTCGAGAGTGTACTAGTTGATTTTGTGCCCTAATGGGTACTTTTGGGTATGCATTGTCAAATAGTTGACAAGTATACCTTGAGTAAACTAATCGGATGTCCATCAAAATTTCAATAGTTCAACGGAAAGGACTCTTGAAATGTGGAAAGGTGAAATTAAATGAAAGTTTATTTTATGGTGGGCTCATCTATGTTTACTTGAAATTTATATGAGGTTATGTGACTAACTTGTTTGATTAAGTGTATGCGTTTAGGTAACTTACCCAAAAAATTGATGGAATGTATATTTATGTATGCTTTTATTGATAAATATGACTGATAAGTTTATTTTCCGTTATACGAACTTACTAAGCATAAAATGATTACTCCGTTTAATTTTCCCTATTTTATAGTGCCTAAAAGCTCACAAATGTTGGAAGTTGGTCGGAGCAATCATCACACTATCCACTATCTCATTTTGGTACAAATAGAAATCTCATTTTGGTATAATGGCATGTATAAGCTAATTTGGCCAATGATGGCTTGTAATTGTTGTTTTGTAATCTAGCCATTGGAGTGGCTAATGATGATCTAATTTGGTTATCTTAAAAATTATGTTTTGGTAAATACACAAGTGCTTATTGTGTGTTGGTTTGATGGAATTATATTAAGCATATAGGTTTATGATAAGAGTAAGTTTATACCCATGAATACATGAAATGATTCAACATGGTTGATGGCTAATTATATGTGATTGTTATGTTTGGATTGGTGGATATATGTTAGTGAGTTTTAGTGTAGGAAAATGGTAAGTTTTGGGTGATAAATGAGGCTAGAAATGGCTTTATTTTGTCCACATGGGTAGACACACGGGCGTGTGTCTTGGCTGTGTGTGACACATGACTTGTCCCATGGGCATGTGGTCTGGCCGTGTGTCCCCTACATCTTAAAAATGTGAAACAGAATGCTCAAAATTGGGAACACAGGCAGAGACACGTGCATGTGTCTCAGCCGTGTGGTGGACACGGCCTTGAACACAGGCGTGTTAAACGACCGTGTGAAAATTGCACCAAAATTTTGAAAATAAAATTCGCCACACGGCCTAGCACACTGACGTGCGACTTGGCCGTATGACTTCAATTTCTTCATGTCTTATAAGTCAAAGAGTTACACGGGTTTGTGTAGTCACACGGCCCGACCACACGAGCGTGTCCCTAGACCTGTAACGCCTTGAATTTTGGGCCTAGAAGAATTGGGCCTTGGGCATAGGAGCATTTAAAAATTTTAAGAACAAGAGAATAGCACAATTGCATGTTAGATCTATTGGGTGAGTGATTTTGAAAGGTTAAGGGGCTTCTAAGAAGTCCTGGGTTCAAGCCATGTCATATGGAAAAATTTTATTTTTAGCATTAGGGCAACCATGACTCCTGGTTTTAAGACTTTTAAATAATTGTGATTAAAAAGGGACACAAAAGAGTCTGTGGTGTTGTGGCAAGGTGGTGACACAGGTGTGGCAAGGAGGTCGGGGTTCAAGTCTATTTTTGAGAGCTATGAATATATTGGCTCTATTTTTTTCTGTTGAGGCCGAATAATGCTAGGGAGGTTTTGGTAGTATCATTCGTTTTGCTGGCATCGGTTTGGCACTTCTCCTGAGGTCTCTTATTTTTTTGACTCTTTTTTCCATACTTCTTAGTCGAATTCTCTCCTTCCTCTCTCTCTCAGTTCTTTTGACTCTATCAATCCTCCTCTTCTGCATCTTGTGCTTGGCTGATTATCCCCTATTTCGTCCTCTTTCAAATTTTCCTTTTTGTTCTAGTGATAGCCGAATACCCAGTTTCCCTTTTCTCTCTTTTCCTTCGACTCTTTTCGAGTGTCCCTGATAACATGATTATTTTGCATAATTTTTTATATTTAATTCGGTATATTTTTGAATTAATCCCTGCTAATTTATGTTTTATGTTTTTATGATTTAATTATTGCCAGGGACGCAATTGAGTAGAAACATGCAAAAAATGGCTAAATAGATAGAAAATCATGGAAATGGGGCCAAATAAAAAAGATGGAGGAAGCCAAGGACTCATCAAGCAATTTGACTTTGTAAAAAGCCAATAATCGAAAATCCTATTTTTAGTTTATTTTATTTTATTTTTATTTTTTATTTAAGATTTTATATTTAATTAGTTAAGCCTATTTTAGTAAATCCATTAGTATAAATAGGGGATGTTTGTATTGGGATAAGCATGAATCAAATTAGTTTTTTTTTTCTATCCCCATTTGGAGTTGTACTCTTTCTTTGTATTCTTCCTATTCTCATTTAGAGTAGAATTTCTTCTTTTATTTTTTTTTCCTTCAAGCAACGTCCAAACATTCTATCCATTTCAATTCCTTTTGTTTCTTTTCCCAAAATTGGTTTAATTACCTTCCAAACCCCTTCCCTTTCCAAAATCCCATCATCTTTCACACCAAAAACCCAAACATCTTCCACAACCTTCAAGCATGAGTGAAATCATGCCACACTAAACCCCTTTCAGCCTTAAGCCGGTATTAACCCCGTAAAAAAACCCGTGAGTTACAAACCCGAGCTATTCAACTCTCGATTTTCGATACTTATTATTTCTCCGGATTAAGAGTATGACTTCGTCAACTTATAAAGTCAAGTCGTACTAAGTCAAAAAAGACGACGTTTGAGTTAGCACGACTAGACTTACAGTTGGAATTCTAAAAGGATCGATTGTCTAATTGGTCTTCTGTGAACACATTGGCGTGCCAAGTGGGGATTGTTGTTTGGTTCTGTCAAGGGAAATAGTAATCGAATTTAAATGTCCCAATGTTTAAGGGCATTGGTTCGAGCTAGGCTCTTCTAGAACGCAAAGCTGCCGGAGTACTAAGCCACGAACGTTTCGTAGGTTGTTCGATCGGTAAGGGTTAGTTATAGGACATTCCATAGCTAATTTACACAAGGAAGAGTTGGTTCTCGAGGCGTCCTTCGTAGCTATAACTAGCTTATCAAAAAAGACGAGTTCATCTAATTTCTAGGATCGGGTCAAAGGCAAAAAAATCCGTGCTTGAGGTTGAGCTAAGTTTTATCGAGTTCTTTTCAGACTATTTCAATTTATTTTCTTATTTAATCTGTTACTTTTTACGTTTTTATTTTACGTCTGCATTTGGGTTTAACATTTTACTCCCCCCAACGTCGCGGGCACGACAATTGCCCAGACACTAACCTGGTCAATAGATAGACGATTTTTCAATAAAACTAGTCTCTGTGGGATCGACCCTACTCCCTATACTGCTTAATTTTGCAACTAGGTGTAGGTTTATATTAGTGGAATCGATAGCCATCAGTTTTGGCATCGTTGCCGGGGACTGGCAACACTTAAAATTGTTTAATTCATCTTCATGACTAGGTCTTCATCAGGAGATCTTGAATACGACCCAGAGATCGAGAAATCAACGCGAGCGCGACGAAAAAAGACAGAAGCTCTCAAACGCGCAAGTAAAGTAGAAGTTGAACTAGGGCAAGGGATCCTAGAATCCGACGTTGAAAAGTTGAGCGAAGCAATTTGTGCAGAGGCAATTCGACGTGGGAAACAAGTCGAAGTGGTTGGAACTGAGACCGAATCACTTCTTGAAACAAAAGAAGAAAAAGGCAACCTCGGTGAATCAGTAAGGATGGCAAACCGAACCATTCGTCAACTAGTCGCTACTCCCAACGACAAACACCATTATGCATCAATTATCCAACCGGAGGAACCCCGTTTGAGCTGAAATCAGGCTTGATTCACCTTTTGCCCACCTTTCAAGGCCTAAAGAATGAAAATCCGCACACCCACTTGAGAGAATTCCACATGGTCTGCTCAAGCATGAAACCGCAGGGAGTACCCGAAGATGAAATCAAACTTCGGGCCTTTCCTTTTTCTTTAGTTGATACAGCAAAAGAATGGTTATTTTACTTACCTCCCGATTCTATCACAACATGGGATGACTTATCTCGTGTTTTCTTGACAGGTTCTTCATAGCTTCACGAGCAGCCGAACTTCAGAGGGACATAGTGGGAATTTGCCAAACGGAGAATGAATCACTTTACAACTATTAGGAGCAGTACAAAAAAACTATGTGCAAGTTGTCCTCAACACGGGTTGACTGAACAGTCACTCCTTCAGTATTTCTATGAGGGACTGCTCCCTATGGAAATGAAAATGATCGATGCTGCTAGTGGAGGGGCGCTTGTCAATATGACCCCTCAAAGGGCGAGAGAACTGATATCCACCATGGCGGTGAATTCGCAACAATATCGGCCAAATTCGAAACCCACAAGATGGGTTCATGGGGTACACATTTCATCTTTAGAAGATAATTTGGATAAGCTTACCAATGTTGTTCAATCTTTGCTTACAGAGAAAAAGAGTCCGACCCAACTGTGCAAAATTTGCGCTACATCTGAACATCCGACGGATTAGTGCCCAATCCCTAACAACAATTCAATGGCACATGTTGATGCTGTCAGAGGTTTTTTAGGACCTCCTCAAAGACGTTGTGATCCTTTCTCCAACACCTACAATCCTGGGTGGAAGGATCACCCCAACTTGAGTTACGGAGGTAATCCCCGATATAATCAATCGTACCAACCGAGACCTCTGCAACCACCACAACAGCAACCTAAGCCGAGCACATCTCTAGAAGCTATTGTGGAAAGCCTTGCTGCCGATGCTGTAAAGTACCAACAGAGGACAGACGTATCAATATAAGAGTTGACCAATCAGGTTAGTAAACTCTCGATGGCAGTTAATCGTTTGGAATCTCAAGGTAAATTACCTTCCCAGACAGAGCCGAATCCTCGACAGAATGCAAGCGCAATTACTCTTCGTAGTGAAAAAGTCCTAGAAACGGTGCCAACCAAAAGTCGTGGGCAAGACAAGGAACGAGAAAGGCAAGTGATGGATCCAACAGCTAAGCCAGAGTCGAAAATTCAGAAACCAATTGTGATGCCACCTCCTTTTCCAGGGAGACTTGCCAAAGATAAGAAAGAGAAGGAGGAAAAAGAAATTTTTGAGACATTCAGGAAGGTGGAGGTAAGTATCCCTTTACTCGACGCTATCAAACAAATCCCTCGTTATGCAAAATTCCTTAAAGAATTATATTCTAGCAAGAGAAGGTTGATAGGTAACGAAAGAGTAAGTGTTGGAGAAAATGTCTCCAAGATCTTGAAAAGAAAGTTCCTCCCAAATACAAGGACCAAGGTATGTTTGCCATTTCTTGTGAGATAGGTAATGTAGGCATTAAGAAAGCCATGTGTGATTTAGGGGCTTCAATTAATGTTATGCCTTATTCTACTTATAAGTTGATTAACGCAGGTCCTTTGAAAGAAACAGGAGTAATAATCCAATTGGCGGACAGGTCAGACGTCTATCCCGAGGGACTGCTTGAAGACGTCCTTGTTAAAATTAACGAATTAGTTTTCCCTGCAGATTTCTACATTATCAATATGGAAGATGATAACTCAACTAATTCGTCTGACATTTTACTTGGAAGGCCATTTTTAAGTACCGCAAGCACAAAGATCGATGTTCAAAGCGGAACGCTGACAATGGAATTTGATGGCTAAATAGTGAAATTCAATGTCTACGAAGCCATGAGTCATCCTAACTCACTATTAAATATTTCTAGCATTAATATTATAGATTGCTTAGCTCAATCTTATTCTGAGTATCATAACTTTGATGAGTTGGAAACTGTCCTTTGCAGAAGCATTGACATGGATGTTTTACTTCATCTTGAGGAATTAGCTGTCATTGAAGATCCGTTGCGAGAAATTGTCAAACACTTAG
The DNA here is from genome assembly GCA_025506655.1 of Gossypium rotundifolium. Classification (NCBI taxonomy): domain Eukaryota; kingdom Viridiplantae; phylum Streptophyta; class Magnoliopsida; order Malvales; family Malvaceae; genus Gossypium; species Gossypium rotundifolium. Next base: position 63,272,087 of record CP106732.1, on the reverse strand, counting down.
AAACGCAACCATCATTGACGAACCAAGGTAATCCATTTGAACTATTACCTTCCCAAACTAAAATGTTGCCTTCGGTTTTGCAGCCACCAACCTTGGAGCTTAAAACATTACCGGACCACCTTAAGTACGTCTTTTTGGGAGAAAAAGACACCTTATCGGTGATAGAGTCAAAGAAATTGACCATAGACGAGGAGGAAAGTTTAGTTCGAGTTCTAAGAAATTATAAAGAAGCCATAGGTTGGACGATAGCCAACATAAAGGGACTAAATCCATCCACATGTATGCACAAAATTTTCATCGAAGAGAACGCGAAACCAAAGAGAGATGCTCAAAGACGCCTTAATCCGCCCATGATGGAGGTAGTAAAGAAGGAGATCCAGAAGCTGTTAGATGCTGGAATGATATACCTGATTTCTGACAGTAATTGGGTTAGCCCGATCCATGTCGTGCCCAAGAAAACTGGCGTGACAGTGGTGAAAATTTTGTCAGGAGAGCTGGTTCTTACACGAGTCCAGAATGGATGGAGGGTTTGCATCGACTACAGAAAATTAAATGCAGCAACACGAAAAGACCATTTTCCACTTCCTTTCATCGATCAGATGCTCGAACGATTAGCTGGTAAGACCCATTACTGTTACCTCGATGGATATTCAGGATTTTTTCAGATTCCAGTGGCTCCAGAGGATCAAGACAAGATGACTTTCACGTGCCCATTCGGAACGTTTGCATATAGACGAATGCCGTTTGGACTCTGCAATGCTCCGGCCACTTTCCAAAGATGCATGGTGAGCATATTCTCTGATTATGTCGAGAAAATCATCGAAGTCTTCATGGATGACTTCACGGTATATGGTAACTCTTTTAACGAATATCTTGATAATCTTGCTAAAATACTACAAAGATGCCTAGAATTTAATCTTGTTTTAAATTATGAGAAATGCCATTTCATGGTTGACAAAGGGTTAATTTTGGGTCATATAGTTTCCTCGGAAGGAATTATGGTCGACAAGGCAAAAACGGATATTATTAACTCATTACCTTACCCCACATCTGTGAGGGAGGTTCGTTCATTTCTTGGCCATGCAGGATTTTACAGATGGTTCATGAAAGATTTCTCAAAAGTCGCGCGACCACTTTGCAGCCTGTTACAAAAGGATAAAGAATTTGAGTTCGATCAAACTTGTAAAGATGCATTTGATGTGCTGAAGCAGAAATTGGTCTCCACTCCCATAGTGCAGCCACCAAATTGGGACTTCCCATTCAAAATTATGTGTGATGCCAGTGACCAAAGTGTGTGAGCTGTTCTTGGCCAAAGAATAGGGAAAGAGCCTCATGTTATCTACTATGCTTCGAAGACTTTGGATGCTGCCCAAAGTAATTACGCAACCACCGAGAAAGAACTACTAGCTGTTGTGTTTGCTTTAAATAAATTTAGGTCTTACCTATTGGGAACTAAAGTTATTATCTTTCTAATCATGCAGCTTTAAAGTACTTGATAGGGAAGAAAGAGGCAAAACCCCGACTAATCAAGTGGATTCTGCTCCTATAAGAGTTTGACTTTGAAATACGAGATAAAAAAGGATGCAAAAACCTAGTAGCTGACCATTTGAGTCGATTATCGATTCTAGTAGATGACACACCATTGAAGGACAACTTTCCAGATGAAAACCTAGTTGCAGCAGATGCGGTTCATCCTTGGTATGCAGACATAGTAAATTACCTCGTTATAGGTACTATTCCTTCGGATTTACCAAGGTCTAAAAGAGATAAGATTAAAAAGGATGCGCGGTATTACATTTGGGACGATCCTTACCTTTGGAAACATTGCTCGAGACTGTAATTCGACTGTGTAGTGAAATAGAGGTCTGATCTATCTTAACTTTTGTCATTCTTATGCATGTGGAGGACACTTTGGACCTAAACGAACTGCACACAAAATTCTCGAATGTGGGCTATTTTGGCCGAATATATTTCGTGATGCCTTTTTATTTTGCAAAACATGTGAAAAATGCCAAAGAGTTGGCAACCTTGGTCGTCGAAACCAGATGCCCCTTACTCCCATTCATATTTGTGAAATTTTTTATGTGTAGGGCATCGACTTTGTGGGTCCCTTCGTTTCTTCTTTCGGTAATTTTTATATACTCTTAGCTGTTGATTATGTCTCTAAGTGGATAGAGGCGAAAGCCACTCATAATGATAACGCTAAAACTGTGGTTGACTTTCTTAAAAGTTCTATTTTTTCCAGGTATGGCACTCCATGAGCGATAATCAGTGACAGAGGAACTCATTTCTGCAATAAGCTCGTAAGTGCACTGATGGAAACGGGTTGCCACTGCTTACCATCCACAAACGAACGGACAAGCCAAAGTGTCGAATCGAGAGATCAAATCCATTCTGGAAAAGACGGTTAAACCTAACAAGAAGGATTGGAGCTCGAGACTTAATGATGCACTTTAGGCCTATAGGACGGCTTACAAGGGACCGACAGGCATGTCACCTTACCGACTTATTTTCGGTAAACCGTGCCATCTTCCAGTTGAGTTAGAACACAAGGCGTTTTGGGCAGTTAAGCAGTGTAATATGGAGATGGAGTCTGCAGGAAAATATCGAAAACTGGACATCCAAGAGCTCGAGGAAATTAGAAATGACGCATATGAAAATGCTCGAGTTTATACAGAAAAGACAAAGGCGTTTCATGACAAATTCATCATTCGGAAGCAGTTTTCAATATGATAAAAAGTTCTCCTATACGACTCCACCTTAAAAATTTTCACTAGTAAGCTTCGATCCAAATGGATAGGACAATTTATTATTACTAATTTATTTTCTAATGGTACAGTGGAAATTCAAAGTGAAGAAACACGAAAGTGCTTTAAAGTGAATGGGCAACGACTAAAACCCTTTTTCGAGAACTTTCAAACGCACACAGTTGAGGAGATTATTCTCGACGAACCTGAAATTTGAATAAACAGGTCGTCGAGCTAACGACGTTAAACAAAAGCGCTCTTTGGGAGGCACCCCAAATTTCTTTTAATTTATTTAATTTTAAGGTTTAGTAATTTAGGTTGTAAATAAATAAATTTTTACTTAGTTCAATTGATTTGATGTTTTCAGGAAAATAATGGAGAGCATGAATTTTTTGAGAATCGGATAATAGTGATGGCGCGGGCACGACGGGCTAATAAGGCGACATGCATTTACCAAAATTAAAAAACCAAAAAAAAAAAAACACACACACACACACAAATACCCATTACCCAAACTTAACCCATCTACCCAAAACCCAATTCCATTTAACCCACCAACAACTACCCAAATACTAACCCAACAAAAAAACAACCCAATAACCTAACCCATTAACCCAAACTCAAACTTAACCCATCAACCCAATACCCATTATACTCATCCATTTAACCCACTTTCCATACCCATAAACACAAACCCAATTAAAATTACCTACCCAAAAACATGATAAAAAAAAACAAAGAGGGGAAAAAGAAAATAGAAAAGAAAAGAAAATAGAACACCCAACCCCTTTCATCTTCTTTACCTTCTTCAACACACAAAAGAAAAAAAAAATAAACCCTAACACCTCAAGACACCGCCGCCACGTCGCTCGCCATCTTCGTCACCGATGCACCCCGTTACTGTCGCACGCCGAGACCGCCACCATCGCCATTTTCCTCTCCCCTTACCGACGCCGAACCTTTCCCTTCACAACTCCCTCTCACCTTTCTTCTCCTCCACCACGTAAACCACCCACCACCACCGTTCACCTCGCCCCTCATCGCCGTTATACTCTCCCACTACCATAACCCCGACGGTCGACAACCAAACCCCAACACCACCCTTTTTCTTATTTTCTTTACTTTCTTTATTCTCCACACAAAACTACCCCTAACCACGTTTTCCACTGAAGACACCACCATTGCCACTCTCACAGTCGACTAAAAACATGCCGTGACCACTCGTCGCCGCCTTTCACCGTGCCACTGCAACCGCCGCCGTGCACCATCGTCGTCCCCTTCCTCAGAATAGATTCGAACCTTTGTGTCATTGCCATGGACGCAATTGTTCGAACTAGAAACCAAATGATCGATAACATCCTAGTTCCGTTTCGGTCAACCGAAATCGACACCGTTTCACCGCACCTCTATTTGTCAATTTAGATGACGAAAGTGCTCCTCTGCAACCTCCACCACAATAGAAGGCCGGCCCATCGAGACCCCGACGTCAACGAAGGCCAACACCGATTGAGTCTGACACTTCAGGTAGTCCCGAAAAAGTCGGGACCTCTAGCAACAATGTCGAAGCTACCCCTACCATCGACGAATGAGTCCCTCAACGCCTAAGCCAAAGTCGTCGACAACTGACACGAGAGCCATCGACACCCCCAAACAGCAGTACTGACGCTGCTGACGAAGAAAATCCACCCGACTCGCCTAATAAGCATATTCGACCACCCCGAGACAGCCAGCGCAACAGACGGAGTTGTGCCAATACAATTCCAATAGAAAGTCGACTTCGTGGGTTTCTCGACTTCTCAACATCGGAACATCAAACACGATACGACGCCATCCAACAACGCTTGCTCCCGGTCTGTAAGCAAATCGATTTTCTCACTCTTGAACTTCTAGATATGCATGTTGATGTGCTTTATTATTTTGATGCTATTGGTTGGACTTTATATGCTAATATCACTTATAATACATATTATGAATTAGTATATGAATTCTACACAACTTTTAGCTTCGATATTAATGCTTTGCAAACTATTGAAATGCAAAATATTGTATGCTTTCGTTTGCTTGGAAAAGACTTTCGGATGTCAATTTCTGAATTTAACATTGCTATGGGTTTCATCGGTCATGATGATATTCAGTCTGATACTTATCATTCTGCTCTGTTAGATATTCCGAACAACTTTGATGCACAGCATGTTTATCGTGTTTTAACTAATTCTGATCATTTGTATAATCCAAAATCCACAAAAGACTTATTGGTGCATGAACCTGCTTTGAGATATATACACCGATTTTTGGCATTTAGCTTTTCGGGTAGAAATGATGCATCAGCCGCTTTACTAAAATTGAACTGTTCCTTTTGTGGTGCATGCATTCGGGTTTTAAAGTCAATCTAGGATATTGGTTTGCACGTAATTTTCATGCCGTTTTGCGATACAACCGTCCACTTATACATGGATCATTTATTTCTAATCTAGCTTCTCGACTTTTTTCTGAAATTGATTTCTCATCTTTCACTTGTGCATATAGTATGAGCAGCCTAGACAAATATTGTTTGGATTCTATGGGATTGCTTAAGCACCCTACTTCGCTTTATTTTGTCCCTCCGGTACACGAACTACTCGTGAGAATATGGTTTTCGCCAACGCATACAATTGATACAAGAGAACGCGAGGAACAACCTCCATCTGTGGAGGATCGTTTAGAACGAATCGAGGCAAGACTTGGAATGATGGAAACTCAAGTCTCCACAATTCTTGATATCCTACAAAACCATTACCCCCAACATCGACAAAATCATTGAAGAGACACATGGGGAGTATTCTAAACTTTTCATTTTATTTTGAGCTGCCGATTTTTTCTTTTACTATCTATAATATGCACATGCTTGAGGACAAGCTTAGAATAAGTAGGGGGGATGAATATAGTAAGTATGCATGGATGGTTGATTGATTTTTGCTGCATGTTTCTCTTTTGCATATGTTCAATCTTGCATTGAATTCATTCAACAGTTTATTTGACACTGAGCCTTTAACTCATACTTAGTCAACTTGGACAATTGGGTAAAATTTTTTTAAAATTAAATGCTCAAGTATATATATTAATCGACACTTGTGTTTTAATGTTGATGTATGTAGTTGGATTTTCATGAATTGGTTGATTGAAAAAATATTTGCTTGTGCATGAAAAAAAAAAAAAGAGAATGGAATGAAAAAAAATGAAAAAAATGAAAATTAAATAAATAAAGGCTCAAGTTATGAATGAAAGTCTCGAAAATGTGATCGGATTGAGTAACTGGGGTAAGTGCTTGGGTTGTCATCTCATCTCGCGTAAAAAGGTTCGAGTGATGAGTCGATGGCTTAATAACATTCCGCTAATGAGCCCAATAATAAAGACGCTTTCGAATCGAGTAACCGGAATAGGGTGCTTGGGTTGTCATCCTAGTTCGTGTAAAAAGGTTTGACCATGTCTAGCTTATTTTTCTAAAAAGTATATTAATAATGCCTTGCAATTTATCGGAATCAAACTCTATTTAATGGAATTATCTAGTTCGCATATATCGAATTTTATGACACTTGTCTTGTTAATTAAACTATATGTTTTGAGCATTTATTAAATTATTTTTGCCTGTGTTGTCTACATTGAGTAAGGATGCAGAAAAGAGGCTCGGGTCTTAATAAATTGTGGAATTAATTTTAATGTTTGAACGAACATGCTTGAGGGCAAGCATGAGCTAAGTAGGGGGGATTTGATAACATGATTATTTTGCATAATTTTTATATTTAATTCAGTATATTTTTGAATTAATCCCTGCTAATTTATGTTTTTATGAATTAATTCTTGCCAGGGACGCAATTGAGCAGAAACATGCAAAAAATTGGCTAAATAGATAGAAAATCATGGAAATGGGGCCAAATAAAAAAGATGGAGGAAGCCAAGGACTCATCAAGCAATTTGACTTTGTAAAAAGCTAATAATAGAAAATCCTATTTTTAGTTTTTTTATTTTTTTATTTTTTTATTTAAGATTTTATATTTAATTAGTTAAGCCTATTTTAGTAAATCCATTAGTATAAATAGGGGATGTTTGTATTGGGATAAGCATGAATCAAATTAGTTTTTTTTCTATCCCCATTTGGAGTTGTACTCTTTCTTTGTCTTCTTCCTATTCTCATTTAGAATAGAATTTCTCCTTTTACTTTTATTTTTCCTTCAAGCAACGTCCAAACATTCTGTCCATTTCAATTCCTTTTGTTTCTTTTCCCAAAATTGGTTTAATTACCTTCCAAACCCCTTCCCTTTCCAAAATCCCATCATCTTTCACACCAAAAACCCAAACATCTTCCACAACCTTCAAGCATGAGTGAAATCATGCCACACTAAACCCTTTTCAGCCTTAAGCCGGTATTAACCCCGTAAAAAAACCCGTGAGTTACGAACCCGAGCTATTCAACTCTCGATTTCTGATACTTATTATTTTTCCGGATTAAGAGTATGACTTTGTTAGCTCATAAAGTCAAGTCGTACTAAGTCAAAAAAGACGTCGTTTGAGTTAGCACGACTAGACTTACAGTTGGAATTCCGAAAGGATCGATTGTCTAATTGGTCTTCCGTGAACACATTGGCGTGCCAAGTGGGGATTGCTGTTTGGTTCTGTCAAGGGAAATAGTAATCGAATTTAAATGTCCCAACGTTTGAGGGCATTGGTTCGAGCTAGGCTCTTCTAAAACGCAAAGCTGCCGGAGTACTAAGCCACGAACGTTTCGTAGGTTGTTCAATTGGTAAGGGTTAGTTATAGGACGTTCCATAGCTAATTTACACAAGAAAGAGTTGGTTCCCAAGGCGTCCTTGGTAGCTATAACTAGCTTATTGAAAAAGACGAGTTCATCTAATTTCTAGGATCGGGTCAAAGGCGAAAAAACCCGTGCTTGAGGCTGAGCTAAGTATTATCGAGTTCTTTTCAGACTATTTCAATTTATTTTCTTATTTAATCTGTTACTTTTTACGTTTTTATTTTTTGTGTCTGTTTCAGGTTTAACATTTTACTCCCCCCAACGTCGCGGGCACGACAATTGCCCAGACACTAACCTGGTCAAGAGATAGACGATTTTTCAGTAAAACCAGTCTCTGTGGGATCGACCCTACTCCCTATACTGCTTAATTTTGCAACTAGGTGTAGGTTTATATTGGTGGAATCGACAGCCATCAGTCCCTCTTTGTACTGCTAAAATTGAATACTCTTTCCCTCATTTCGTTCTGTCGGTTCTCTACATTTTGTGTTAGTCGATCATTCCATCTCAGGGGTGCGATTATTCCATTTTTCCTCGATCATTCTCTGTACTTTGGCCTTTTGTGTGGGTGTGGCGATTGTTCTTTTCTAATAATCTGGACTCTGCGTTTTCAGTAAGTGACTTCTCGTCTAGTTTAAACTGTTCAATTTTTTGATGGTTGATAAGTGTTGGTTGGAATACAGATAACCCCTAAGGCCTATTGATCAATCTCTTGCGATGGATTAAGTGAGTGATCCTCAATCGTTCGATCAAGGCAAGTAATCAATCATATTTTGGATAGTGGTATAGGAAGGGATTGTTTAATCCTGTTGTTAAAGGACTGATGGTGTATCATGTTGGATATAGGTTCTAAGCTCGTGGGCTACTGCTTTTTTCTCCAACAAGGTGTGTACACACACACCACTCCAATTGTAGATCGGTAAATGCCGAAATCCCGAAATGCTAAGAAGTCGAAACGTAGAAAGTACGGGTATGACTATCACACAGGCGCATGAACGTGTGTGTGGATAAGTCGATAAAATGATAGAGGTCACCATGAGCATCTCGTGGTCTTAGGCCATTTTGGGGCCAAATGGATCGAAATGGGCCGACTGGGCCCAATGGGCCTGTGGGCCCTACGCGAGTAATTTTATGGATGGATAGGAAATATTGAGCTAGCCATGACGATCACATGGCCAAAGGCAGTTTTGGGCTTAGTGGGCCACACAAGCGTGTGGGCCCATTTGGGCCCAATTACACCGTTTTGACCATATATGTTATTTGTGTCACGCAAGGTGACTGAAGACCTTCGGGAAGGTTGTTAAATGACTGAAATACCCCTAAGGATAAAAATGCTGAAATACCTCTGTAGAGTAAATTGACCGTAATACCCCTGTAGGGTAAAATGACCGTTATGCCCCTGAAGGGCAAAATGACTAAAATGCCCTTACATGTTATATGATTATTATTGTATGCCATTTATGGTATGTTTGCATTCATGTGATATTATGTTGCATGGGGGATGGGATCATTGATTTGGAGGAAGTATATGATTTGTTACGGTCGAATGGTCGCTTAACGACTGTGGATCCACCATGGCTTTAATATTGGTTAGTGCCCAACCGGTGCTAAATAAGGAATGTAGGGATGGGTGGATCGATTTAATCCCCACAAGAGACGAAGTGTAGGGTTGGTTTGGGTATTTATGCATTGCATATACTGATTCTGATATTTAGATAAGCTTAGGCCCAGATAGATGTGACAGGTGACATTGATATGGGCTAAGGCCCAATTGAGGCTATTATGGGCTAAGGCCCAAATGCCACCGTTACTGTGTTGGGCTTAGGCCTCATTGATTACTATAATGGGCTTATGCCCTGATTGATGTGATGCATGCTTTATGATCGATGAGGGTTGTACACACTGGTTTTTCATAAACTCACCCTTTCTTTTTAATTTTTCAGGTAATCCTCAATAAGCGGTTCGACATACTAGAGGACTCGGAGGTAGCCACACTACGAACAGCTATAAATTTTAGGATTCTATTTTACCTTACTTAAATCGCTTTTTTATTGGGTTGTAATAAGGTCTCTTTTAATTTCTGGGTTTTAATTTGGGATTTTCAGTTTATTACGTTTTCTATCTATTAAAAGTAGATCGCAGTTTTCCAAAACAATAACTATTTTCAATCACAACTTAATATTTAAACATCACATTTTCGTAAATCATTTGCTTCAAATTAAACTTCGCAACAATAAGGTTTTAATGGTAATAACTTTTAAATAAACTACGATTGAAAATAAGCAAACGCAAACTGAAATTTTGTACAAGTCGTAAATGGCAAGAGGTTTTAAATGTCAAGAAGGGTTTTCAATGAAAACATGGTTTTCGAAAAACACTTCAATGTAACACGCCAGATTCAGCCATAACGTCTGGGCCGGGTTTGGGGTGTTACATTGAGTGGTATCAGAGCTTGGTTGCAAAACTCGACTGTAGAATGGGTTTTCACATCTTAGATTTCAATAAGTTATTTTTTCAAAATGTGAAGGGATTGAGATATTTCCTCTAAAAAGTGCGGCACACCGAGTCTCCGACGTCGATCCAAGTAAGTTCTTCCGATACTGAAATATATTTTAAACTGTTATATTGTAAATAGTTATTGGGCTTACTTTAGATGATAGACTATACTAAGACTATTTAGCTAGAGTAAACTGAGAAACTATAAGAAACTAAAACTGTAGTGAGCTTGTGATTGTGAAAACAACTCTTAACTACTACTTCCATAAAACATCTATTTAATTATTGAAACTATGAGCTAAATTCATAAAATTTCTAATTCAGATAATACGCAAAGCGATAATGAGCACTAGAAGAGGTGCAAGAGGCCGCGGGAGAGGCCGTGGAAGTGCTAGGGCTGGATCTTCGGCGCCAGGCCATATGCCCAACGTTGAAGGAAGAGAGGCTCTGGTTTCACCAGTACCTGAGACAGGGTCGTATGATCGAGCAACTGGGGATGATGCATTTTCCCAAGCAATGCTAAGAATCCTAGAAAGGGTCATTGGGCCCAACAATGGCATTAGAAGTTGTGGGTCAATTTCGGAGCGACTTCGATCAAATCGAGCAGAGATTTTTAAAGGTATCGCAGGAGTGGCCCCTAATATGGCCAAATATTGGTTGGAGGCCACCAAAAGGATAATGGATGACTTGGATTTCACTTTGGATAAAAATTGAAAGGTGTGGTATCGTTACTGTGAGAGGAAGCCTACCAGTGGTGGCTTACTGTGAAAGAGGGCACTTAGCCTGATCGGGTCACTTGGGAGTTCTTCAAGTCCACATTTCAAGGGAAGTACGTGGGTGCAAGCTATGTAGATGCCCAGAGGAGGGAATTCTTGAACTTGACTAATTCGTGAGTCCCTGTTCTGTCTTGGAAAAATTGTTAAAAATTGTACAAAAATAATTATGGAGCATAGTTTATATTTTTAGAATCCTTAATGAGTCTATTTTGATTGGAATAAACAAGAACATTATTTAAATTTTGTACAATGAGATTACTTGTACTAATTGGCCACATGAAAAATTCTGGAAAAATTATGGTAAAAATTTATATGAGTATAGTTTCAATAAAATTTACAGATCTAAATTTTGAGTTTTGTAACTCGATTTATGGTCAATTTAGTCAGCCTGATGCAGTTGGACAGCTTTAAATTACACATGTTGGTGCATAATTTTAAAAAAAAAAAAAAAAGGAAGTTGAATTCGCATTATTATTTGGTCATGAAAGTTAACTGGGGTCTTGTTATGTTAAGTAATATCCGTAACCCTAATCCGCGACGTATACACGGGTTAGGGTGTTACATTTGATTGGTATCGAGCTATGGTTTAGTCGATTCTTGGACTAACATAGCATCCGTGAGTCTAGCTATACATGCCGTAAAATATATGAATGATAATATGATGACTTCGACATGTTGAAATGTATTTATTTCTTATGTATAGTAATGGATCCAGATCCCGAGCAAGCGTTAGCTGACGATGTCGAGAGTGTGGCTGCCTCGCACAAGGACCGCTGTCGGAAGAATCTCGACCGTCATGAAAGTGGCCCAGATGAGACTGCAACACAAATTGTACCTCCAGTTACTAATCTTGAAAGAGTGACTAAACCTCCCGTTGATCGCATTAGGAAGCACGGAGCTCAGGAATTTAGAGCCGAGGATGATGATGACGCTAAGCGAGCTGAATTTTGGCTTGATAACATCGTTCGTGTTTTCGATGAATTATCTTGCACACCGATGAATGTTTGAAGTGTGCTATACCTTTGTTACGGGATTCTCGCTTATTACTGGTGGAATACGTTGGTGTCGCTTGTCCCGAAGAAAGAGTTACTTGGGACTTCTTCAGATTGAATTTCGCAAGAAGTACATAATCCAGCTTCATCGACTCATAAAGAATTCCTTGAGCTTAAATGTGGTCGTATGATCGATTCAATATGAGCGTTGCGATTTACATGAGTGTGTCTCGGTGCAGAGGTAGGCTATGTGCGTAAGATTCAAGATGGCTCGAATGAAGATATCAAATTGTTGGTTGGTATACTTGAGATTAATGAGTTCGCTGTTAGTCGAGCGAGCTTGTAAAGTCAAGACTTGGGGAATGAAAAAACAAAGCAAAGCTAGATTCAAAAGATGTTCAAAAAGATCTCGTGAGTAAATCTTCACAATCGGCATTAAAGAAGTTCAAGAATGATGGTAGCGGTCCGCACCTAATACCGGATTTCTATACAAGAGCGGCCACGGTGAGTTCTGCCACGTCTGCCAGTGTGGGCTACGCCGACGAACAAACCCGATCGTCACCAGTGGTAGTACGACATTTTGGGAATGCTGGGGTAAATCTATTAATCACACTTGTTATAGGTGTGGTTCTCGAGATCACTTCATCCGAGACCGCCCTGAGGTCGATGATAAGAGTAATACTGTGGTGCGAGACCAAGTGGCACTACAGCCTAGAGATGATCTTCCCGAGTTGGTAGGGGGTAGAGGTGGTATTCGAGGGGACTACGATGCGGCTATTAGATCGGAGACACGGTACCGCCGTAGAGCTTATGCTATCCGTAATAAGAGAGGAAACCTCAACTCTAGATGTTATTATCGTAACTTTTCACTCTTTGATACTAGTGTCACCGCATTAATTGATCCCTGCTCAACTCATTCGATGTGTGTGAAACTCTAGTGACCAAGAAGACTCTACCGCTGAGTCTCACTTGAATTTGTGAATCAGTTTCAAACCCCCGGTCGCTTTCAGATTGACAAAGTATGTAAGAATTGCCCCTGTTTGTGCGGCAAATCGTGGGAGGCTCAACAGATCGATGATGATCTCAAAGAAAAAGAAGACTTTGTAATGCAAGTGTGAATTCAAAATTTTCTTTAGATGATGAAGGATGCCTACGGTTTAAGAATCGCTTATGTGTGCCTAAGAACTCGAAGTTAATTCAAATGATTTGTGAAGAAGCTCACAATAGCAAACTATCGATTCATCCCGGTAGCACAAAAATGTTTAATGACTTGAAACAACATTACGGTGGCATGGAATGAAACGCGACATCTCGATTTTGTGTCAAAGTGCTTGGTATGTCAACAAGTGAAAATTGAACATCAAAATTGCGGGACTACTTCAACCAACTTTGATACCGAATGGAAGTGGGATAGAATCACGATGGATTTTGTATCGGTTTGCCGTTATCACCGAGCAAAAAGGATTCACAGGTTATTGTGGATGATTGACAAAAGCAACTCATTTCATCCCAAAGCATCGACTTTTCACTTGATAAACTAGCTAAGCTCTACATATCGCAGACATTGGTGCGGTTGCATGGAGTACCGATATCTATCATTTCAGATCGTAACCCGAGATTTACGCGATTTTGGAAGAAATTACAAGATGCTTTAGGTACTAAACTACGCTTAGTACGACTTTTCACCCCAGAATCGATGGTCAATCCGAGCGAATCATTCAAATACTAGAGGATATGTTGAGGTGTTGTGTCCTTGAGTTCGAAGGTACGTGGGAGCGGTACTTACCTTTGGTTGAATTTGCTTATAATAATAGCTTTCAATCTAGTATTAAAATGGCACCTTACGAAGCTTTGTATGGTCGTAAGTGTCGTACACCATTGTTTTGGACCGAGCTCAGTGAAAACAAAATACACGGGGTAGATCTAATTAGAGAGGCTGAACAAAAGGTAGCATTGATCCGGGATAGTTTAAAAGCTGCATCAGACCATCAAAAATCATATGCCGACTTGAAGCGTAAAGACATTGAGTTTAATGTTGAGATCGGGTATTTTTGAAAGTTTCACCACCAGAAAGTACTCGATTCTACAGAAGGAAAGTTGAGTCCAAGATGTATTGGACCGCTTGAAGTCACGGAACGTATTGGCCGCTGCCTACAAACTATAGCCACACCGAGTTGGAGAGGATACATAATGTCTTTCATGTTTTGATGTTCGTAGATATCTCGCCGATCCTTCATGTGATTAGCCCGACGGAAATTGAGATTCAGCCCGATATGACTTACCAGAGGAACCGATTCAGATTTTGACTCTGGAGACAAAGGAATTAAGAAACAAGAAAATTCCCTTAGTAAAAGTGCCATGGCAAAAGCACGGGTTTGAAGAAGCAACTTGGGAATTGGAGGAGACTATGAAAGAACGCTACCCAACCTTTTTATCGGTAAGATTTTCGAGGACTAAAATTTCTAAGGGGGAGAATTGTAATATCAATTGACCCTAATCGGAATGATGGTCTCGGGACCATGAACTGAAGTCGGTAGAATATTTTAATATTTCATATTAGGTCTAAAATCTATGATTGAACATGTGTTAAATTTTGGTGATTTAATTTATTTATTTGTGTGAGTAATTTGACTAAAGGACTAACTTGTATAATGGGTAAAATGACCTTTTAATGGATTTAGTGACAAATGCATATGGCTTTATAAGGTGAAGTCCTTAAAGGACAATTTAGCCAATATTATGATGGTGGACTGCAACATGATGGAATGTGATTTAGAATATAAGTATTATTATAATATGTTTTGGTGGTTGAAGAATAAATAAATAATAGTATAATTTAACACATAAAATAATAAAACATAGTGGAAGGAAAGAGAAGGCACCTTGTTCATCTTCTTGACCGAAATTTGAAGAAAGAAAACTCCATTTTGGAGCTTGAAAGTCGGCATTTGAAAGCTCAATTAGGGTATGTTTATGCTTAGTTTTCAATTGTTTTTGCATTTTTGGAATGGGTGTTTTGAATACTATATAACCCATGGTGAAATTTTAGAGTTTATGGCACTTTTATATTCTACCATTGAAGCATTTTAATAGTAAATAATGGTTGTTGATAGATTATTAAGTATAAAGCTTAAACTAGCATGTTTATTATTTGAAGTTTGAGTGAAATTGATTGTAAGGGTTAAATCAAAAAATGAAAATTTTGAAGGACTAAATCATGAATTAAATAACATGCAAGGCCTTGTATAAGGTCAAGGAGTATTCGGCCTAGGGTATTTGTGATTGAAATTGGTGAATTTTGTGTGGTGTCCAAATTGGACTAATTTGTAAAAGTGTGAAATAAAGGGGGGCAAAATCATAAATTTCTTATTTATATGTGTTGGGACCAAAATTGTTATAATATGCTTAATTGAGTTTTAATTTAATTCATTTAGATCAAGAACAAAAGGAGGTAGGATCGGATCGGGAAAAAAGTTAAATTGATCGACTAATCGGAAAGTTGAATTGGTGACTACTTGAGGTAAGATTTTAAGCATTTGAATTTAATTGAACTCAATTTAGTTTCATGTACTTATGTTGGATAATTGTGGCATATAAATCATTATTATGCTGAATGGAATTGGTAGATAGACAGATCTGTGGAAGAATACAAGGCGGAGTTCCTACGACTCAGTCGATATGCAAAGGAATAGTGGCAATAGATTATGAATGTTGTGTTCGGTTCGAAGATGGCCTCAGAGAAAGTCTTGATACTGATTGCTCTCCAAAGGGAGTGGGATTTTGCAGCATTGGTGGAGAAAGTAAAGATTGCTGAAGATGTGAAGCGCTCTGAGCTCTTGAACCAAGAAAGAGAAAGGGGCAGAAACAAGAGGGATTTTGAGCACTCCAATTCTAATCAAAGACCTAAGAGAAGGGCCAAGCCAGAGCTGGGCCCCTTGTTGCTACTACTGGGTTACCACCTTGTGCTATTTGTGGGAAAGGTCATGTGGGCGAGTGCTGGAGGAAGACAAGAGCTTATCTAAGTTGTGGTTCCATGGAACACCATCTTAGAAAGTGTCCCAAAAGACCGGATCAGATACAAGTTTTTGGTAGGGGTGATGTACAGCCACCTAGGGGTGGACAACAGTCACCTAGAGGCCGTGGACAGGCTAGAGGTGGAAACGATTTGGGTCGTGGAGCTCCAGGTAGAGGTGCTAGTCATGCGTGAGGTGAGGCAACCAGTTTTGGTTTATGAAGCGCTTCACCGAGAACACGGAGACACTCCAGATGTGAATACTGGTACGTACTTGACCTATAGTACACTATTTACCTGATTTGCAATTAGGATTAGAGTGCGCAGCAAAAGTATAATGGTGTAACTTGTGTTGTGCAGCTATTAAATAGTTGGAAATTTTGAGGATGAAATTTCTTTAAGGGGTAAAGCTGTAACGCCCTGAATTTTGGGCCTAGAAGAGTTGGGCCTTGGGCATGGGAGCGTTTAAAATTTTTGAGAACAAGAGAATGTCATAATTGCATGTTAGATCTATTAGGTGAGTGATTTTAGAAGGTTAAGGGGCTTCTATGAAGTCCTGGGTTCAAGCCATGTCATATGGAAAATTTTTATTTTTAGCATTAGAAGAACCATGACTCCTGGTTTTAAGCCTTTTAAATAGTTATGATTAAAAAGAGACACAAAAGAGCCTGTGGTGTTGTTGCAAGTTGGTGACACATGTGTGGCAAGGAGGTGGCGTCACAGGTGTGGCAAGAAGGTCAGAGGTTCAAGTCTCACTGCATGCAAATGGGATTATTTATTTTGCTCATGTGTGCGCAAGAATTTGCGTTGGATTTGAACTCTGTGTTGAAGAGTTTGAATGCGTCAAGTGAGTGATTTAAGGAGTGGATCATGGAGGACATTAAGGAGGGGCTCATGGAGAGGTAAGGGGAGGAAATCAAGGAGATTTGTGGTTGGAGAAGAGTTGGTGCCAAATGGGATTTTTAGCACTCAAGATTTTCAATTTTGGGGAGTTTACCCACTCTATTTTCGAGAGCTATGAACATACTGGCTCTATTTTTTTTTGTTGAGGGCGAATAATGCTAGGGAGGTTTTGGTAGTATCATTCGTTTTGCTGGCATCGGTTTGGCACTTCTCTTGAGGTCTCTCATTTTTTTTTGACTCTTTTTCCCTCCTTCTTAGCTAAATTCTTTCCTTCCTCTCTCTCTCAGTTCTTTTTGACTCTATCAATCCTCCTCTTCTGCATCTTGTGCTTGGCTGATTATCCCCTATTTCATCCTCTTTCACTTTTTCTTTTTCTTCTAGTGATACCCGAATACCCTTTTCCTTTTCTCTCTTTTCTTTTGACTCTTTTCGAGTGTCCCTCCTTGTATTGCTAAAAATGAATACTCTTTCCCTCATTTCATTCTATCGGTTCTCTACGTTTTGTGTTAGCCGATCATTCGATCTCAGGGGTGCGATTATTCCATTTTGCCTCTATCATTCTCTGTACTTTGGCCTTTTGTGTGGGTGTGGCGATTGTTCTTTTCTCATAATCTGGACTCGAAGTTTTGGTAAGTGACTTCTTGTCTAGTTCAAACTGTTCAATTGTTTGATGGTTGATAAGTGTTGGTTGGAATACAGATAACCCCTAAGGCCTATTGATCAATCTCTTACGACGGATTAAGTGAGTGATCCTCAATCGTTCGATCAAGGCAAGTAATAAATCATATTTTGGACAGTGGTATAGAAAGGGATTGTTTAATCCTGTTGTTAAAGGACTAATGGTGTATCGTGTTGGATATAGGTTCTACGCTCGTGGGCTACTACTTTTTTCTCCAACAAGGTGTGTACACACACACCACTCCAATTGTAGATCGGCAAATGCCGAAATCCCAAAATGCTAAGAAGTCGAAACGTAGAAAGTACAGGTACGGCTATCACACAGGTGCAGGAACATGCGTGTGGATAAGTCGATACAATGACAGAGGTCACCATGAGCATCTCGTGGTCTTAGGCCATTTTTGGGGCCAAATAGATCGAAAATGGATCGATTGGGCCCAATGGGCCTGTAGGCCCTACGCGAGTAATTTTATGGATGGATAGGAAATATTGAGCCAGCCAAAATGATCACATGGTCAAAGTCAGTTTTGGGCTTAGTGGGCCACACAAGCATGTGGGCCTCTTGGGCCAAATATTGGGCTTTGGGCCCAATTACATCGTTTTGACCATATATGTTATCTGTGTCGCGCGAGGCGACTGTAGACCTTCAGGAAGGTTGTTAAATGACTAAAATACCCCTAAGGATAAAAATGATTGAAATACCCCTATAGGGTAAATTGACCTAATACCCCTGTAGGGTAAAATGACCGTTATGCCTCTGAAGGGAAAAATAACTAAAATGCCCCTACATGTTATATGATTATTATTGTATGCCATTTATGGTATGTTTACATTCAGGTGATATTACGCTGCATGGGGGATGGGATCATTGATTTGGAGGAAGTATATGATTTGTTAGTTTAACACCACTTACCCGTGTCTGACGCAAGTACAGGATACAAGGTATTACTATACTTGACTTTACTTAAACATGTATTATCGGCTATAAAATCTTGTTCCACCTTAAAAGTTTTCTTTCTTAGTAATAACATACTTTTCATAGGCCTTCGAGGCCTTAAACGTACATCCGAAAGGTTTCTGGATTTATCTGGGAACTTTGGTATTCCTTGAAATTTTTTACCTAAACAGGGGCCACACGCCCGTGTTGTCCAAGGGACACGCCCGTGTGCCCCTAAGACATGCCCGTGTTTGACACCCATGGTCGACACTAACTTATTTCACACGGTTGAGCACACGCCCGTGTTTATAACCCGTGTCCTTCACACGGCCTTGGCACTCCCGTGTCTTTTACCCATGGAGCTCTCTGTTTATGGCGTCATCATACTCTTACTAGCACACGGCCATGGCATATGCCCGTGTGCTGGTCCGTGTGACGAATCATATTTTAATAAATTAATGCAGGGGACACAAGGCCTATCAACACACCCATGGGGCTGACCGTGTGTCACACATGGCCTAGACACACGCCCGTGTGTCTACCCGTGTGGACAATTATAGGGCTATTTTCCAAGCCAATTGCCACCCTAAAACATAAACACACTTATACTATCTTAAACAACTCAATTATTCCATCCATTGCATAAACTTAAATGCATAAACTTATCATCATAAAAGGGTGTATAACTTAACAAATATTGACCAATTTCTAATGGCCATATACAAAAGAATGTATAATCTTAATAACTAATCCTTTAACTCACAATATGTCATGACCAAAATGATCAAACTCATATACATGCCATACTTAAATTTTATTAACTTTACTATACCAAATTAGTGGATGATAATGTGATCCAAGCTCCGACGTCTGTGATCCTCGAGCTAACTTGGCAAACCTACATGAAAAAAGTAAAGGAGAGAGGTAAGCATGTAGCTTAGTAAGTTTGCATGAGGATTTAACAAAGCAATATAATAGCTTATAATTAAACTCATCCCTCATAAGTCTAAAGCAACATGAATCTCAAGTGCTTGCACTTACTTACTCTTTCTCATCACTTATCATATTATAATTTCATACTTATAATTAAATTAGGGTACATGTATCACTTAATCACATAGATTAACACTTTTGCTAATATAACATGAACATCAAATCATTATCTTCCTTAACTTAGGTAGAATTCCTTATCATTCTTGAATAACTTGACTTGTATTATTTTGCTTACTTAGCTTTCTTGTTACTTCTTTCATACTTGTCTCTTTTTCGCATTGAACTACTCGGAATGTCGGAGGATACTCAATCTCGTCAAACATGTATCTCGATGCCAATGCCATATCCTAGATATGGTCTTACATGGGATCGCCTTATGATACCGATGCCATATCCCAGATATGGTCTTACACGGGATTCCTTAGCTTGATGTCAATGTCATGTCCCAAACATGGTCTTATACGATATCTTCCTTATATGTTTCCTTTGAAACTTACCATTGCCATGTCTTGACATGGTCTTACGTGGTATCCTTGCCTTATGAACTCACCAATTCCATGCCTTGGCATGGTCTTACATGGTATCCTTGCCTTATAGTAACTTATCAATGCCATGACTTGACATGGACTTACATGATATCTTTGCCTTATAGTAACTTATCAATGCCATGTCTTGACATGGACTTACATGATATCCTTGCCTTATAGTAACTTATCAATGCCATGTCTTGACATGGACTTATATGATATCCTTCATTCCTTAATGCCGATGCCACGTCCCAGACATGGTCTTACATGAGCTTTCCTTGTCTCATGTTGTGACATAGGTATCCTCGCTATTCCGAATCTTCAAACAGGTTTTTCATTTACTTACTTTCATTGACTTCCTTATTAAATCATCATTAACCAATTTCATGAGATTAGTAAGCATTTCATAATGTAATAGAAATTTAAACATATTAATACATGAAACTTTAATTTCACACAAACTTACCTCGATACTCAAAATGTGTAGAGTTGTGTAATTTAGTCCTCAACCTTATTTTTGCCTCGGTTTTGGCCCAAGCTTCGTGTTTCTTGATCTATAATAACAATTTAATTTGTTTAATACTTACATTGACTAAATTAACTCATTAATCATACTTTGGAAAAAAATTATATTTTTGCCCCTAAACTTTCTTAAAATTACACTTTTGCCCTTAGGCTCGTAAAATGATTTTTATTCAACTTTCTTGCATTTCAAGCCTAGCTGAATCATATTCTCAACTATAAAAACATTCAATTTCCACTATTTTACTCATGTATGACCATTTTCATAACTTTTGCAATTTGGTCCTTACATGGATTTTTCATGAAAATCACTTAGGAAAAGATGTTTGTCCTACATCAAACTTTCACAATCTTCCATAAAACATCAAAATACATACATGTCATACATGTGTAAATTTTTTAACATAAACCCTAGCTCAAATTATAGCTAGAAATAATTAAACCAAGCTACAAGGATCTCAAAAATACAAAGAACATTAAAAACAGGGCTAGGATGCACTTGCTATCAAGCTTGGAAGACGAAGAAACCCTAGCTATGGTTCCCTTGTGATTTTCGGCCAAGAAGGAAGAAGATGGACATGATTTTGGCTTATTTTTCCCTTTTAATTCTTTAATTTACCAAGTGACAAAAATGCCATTAATGATTATTTCTTGAAATTTTTCCTTCCTATTTCCATTTTTGTCCATCTCAACATATAAGGGTCTAATTGCTAAATAAGGACCTCTATTAATTTTTATAATTCTATTTCATACTTAAACCTTCTAGAATCTCATATTTTCTAATCATTGTAATTTAGTCCTAATGGACAATTTGTTCACTAATTAATAAAATTCCTGCATGAATTTTTCACACAACCATGCAAATACCTCATAAGCCTTATAAAATCAGTTAAACACATATTTCTTCTTCAGATTTGTGGTCTCGCACCACTATTCTGACTAAGCCCTAAGTCGGGCTGTTGTAGTTAGGGTCGCATGGTCGCTTGACGACTGTGGATCCACCGATGGCTTTAAGTCGATTATGTAACTGGCAGCTCTGCAGCAATATTGGTTAGTGCCACAACCGGTGCTACGTAAGGAGTGTAGGGATGGGTGGGTCGATTTAATCCCCACAGGAGTGTAGGGTTAGACAGGAGACGGAGTGTAGGGTTGGTTTGGGTATTTATGCATTGCATATACTGATTCTGATATTGAGATGGGCTTAGGCCCATATAGATGTGATATGTAACATTGATATGGGCTAAGGCCCAACTGAGGCTATTATGGGCTAAGGCCCAAATGCCACCGTTACTGTGTTGGGCTTAGGCTCACATTGATTACTGTAATAGGCTTAGGCCCGGATTGATGTGATGCATGCTTTATGATCGATGAGGGTGTACACATTGATTTTTTATAAACTCGCCTCTTTTTAATTTTTGAGGTAATCCTTAGTAAGCAGTTCGACGTACTAGAGGACTCAGAGGTAGCCACACCACGAACAACTTTAAATTTTAGGATTCTATTTTACCTTACTTAAACCACTTTCTTATTGGGTTGTAACAAGGCCTCTTTTAATTTCTGGTTTTCAATTTGGGATTTTCAGTTTATTACGTTTTCTATCTATTAAAAGTAGATCGCGATTTTCCAAAATAATAACTGTTTTCAAAACATTACGCTTTCACAATTTAATCTTTAAACATCATGTTTTCGTAAATCATTTGCTTCAAATTAATCTTCCACAACAATAAGGTTTTAATGGTAATAACTTTTAAATAAACCACGGTTGAAAATAAGCAAACGCAAACTAAGGTTTTGTACAAGTCGTAAATGGCAAGAGGTTTTAAATTTGAAGAAGGGTTTTCAATGAAAACATAGTTTTCGAAAAACACTTCAATGTGACACGCCAGATTCAGCCATAATGTCTGGGCCGTGTTTGGGGTGTTTCAAGACCACACAGCGTGTGGGTACTGTCCATAAGCAAAACTTTTGAAATTTTGAGAAAATTTTTATGAGATCCCGATTGAGTCCCAACTTGTTTCTAATGTTCATATTGGGCCTCAAGGGTCCATTTAAGAGACGATATGATTGTTTTCGGTTATGAGTAGTATTTTACTTGATTTATCTGGGATAATTCTGTAAACTTCGCTAATACTCCGTAACCTTGTTCCAGCGACGGATACAGGTTAGGGGTGTTACACTGTGCTATAAGAGCATTAGTGTATACTAATAGTACACATCATGTTATAGCATGTTGCAAGCTTATTAGCAATATTTAGTTCTTTTCTGATGCATTGACACTGAAACGTAGTTAGACAAACATTTTGATATCTTCGAGGATCGATTGATATGGGGTTATTCTACCCAAATTGTTCAAAATCATAATTGATTGACTATGCAGATGCATGATACTTATCTGATCCACATAGATCTCATTCTCAAACAAGTTATGTATTTAGAAGCAAAAGTACAACTATATCATGGCGCTTAACAAAACAAACGTTAACTACTACCTCATCAAACCATGACGAAATAATTGCAATGCATGAAGCAAGTTGAGAATGTGTTTGGTTAAGAATGATGACCCAACATATCTAGCAGATGTGTGGTATATCATCCAAAAACTGGTTCCAACTATTTTGTACGAAGACAGAGCAACATGTATAGCTCAATTAAAAGGAGGGTATATCAAAGGAGACAGAACGAAACATATTTCGCCAAAATTATTCTTCACTCATGACTTTCGAAAGAATGGTGATATAGATGTTCAACAAATTCACTCATGTGAGAATGTGGGGGTTTTGTTCATTAAGGCAGTACCGGGTAGCACATTTGAGAAGCTTGTCAATGGAATTGGTATGTGTCGACTTAGAGATATTATGTGATATTGTCATGAGGGGGAGTAAATATGTATTATACTCTTTTCCCCTTAACCGAGGTTTTGTCCCATTGAGTTTTCCTGGTAAGATTTTTAATGAGGCAGCATGATATACATATTATAGATAAGTGTACTTTCTTTCATTCACTATGATTTTTATCTTAGAAAGGCTTTAATGAGGCACACTATCTAACAATGGATATTTAAGGTAGAGTTTATGAATATATTATCATTAACTGGATGTCTATCAATATCAAGATAAAATTTGATATATTTTAGAACTCTCTTATTCATTATAAATAGAATTTCATTCCATTTATACTTCTTATATCTATAAATATAGATTTTACTCCACTTTCCCTTTCCCACCCCAATCGAAATATAGAATTAAATTATAACTCTAAAATTTTTATAAGAAGAAATACGTTAATAAAGTCTAAATTTTTTAATATATTTTAAAAATGATAGTGCATAAAGTATAAATTGAAATATGAACTCAAATTTTAATACGCATCGAAAATATTATAGTGAGCAAGCATCATATTCATGTTTAAAAAAAAACACTTCAATGATGAATATAAATAGAGTGATTGTTCATATGCAAACAAGCAGAGCAGCAATACCTGAATCAAATCACAAAATAGGGGATTATTCATGGATCCCTAAACTACTTAAGTTTGGTTTGGGGACTTATCAAAGATGCGACAACAGTAGGTAGAAACCAGCATTTCAATCAAGAGAGGGAACTGCAACAATGTAAAGAAAACAATGGGAACGGTTGAAAGAATGATGACCGGAATTGAAACCCAAGCCAGGCGTTCCTGGAGGGTGATGAAAATGGCGGAGCCAAAGGCAACCATCATGGTCACAATAGAGAAGAAAAGAGTGAAGAGACCGAGTATGGATTTCGCCGGTAAGGATTGGAGGAAGTCATTCTCGGCGTAGTGAGACGTTAACACTCCCAGGAATACCAAAACCGAAGTGGAGGAGGAAAAAAGCGAGAGAGAATTGGCGATGACGAAAACCAGGAAAGCATTGGATCGTAGGAAGATTGGGGAGCCTGTTTTTTCGTCGATGCCACCCGGAACAGTGAAAGCCGATGTGAACATGACGGCGGAAATGAGAGTAGCTACCACCATGCAGGATGCTGCGTTGTTCTTCATCCACTTCTCTCCTTCTTTCATCAGCTCCCTGTGCTCATGAGAAAATAATGATGCTGGCGTTCTATTGTTTTCGTTCAATTCTTCCTCAAATTTAGGTGGTAGAATCCTCCTCAACTCCTAATCCAACATTATCATACAACTCTTTATATCATTTATGAATCCATTAAATTGTCCACATAAGATAATAATTAAATTCAGATAAAAAAAAGTAATTGTATATAATATATCACCTCACACCATTGTAGTTCTCTTTGCATTTGCAGAGCTGCACCAGAGATATGATCAAGTCGAGAAGGAGGGGACAACTTGGCAGCCAGGTGTAAGAAATTGTTACGAAAGATATCATGTCGAAGCAATGTTATACGCTGCTTTTTCCCCAATCTGAAGACATGGTTGAAGATCTTTTCTTGACGTAGAACAATGGCGTTTGCAAAAAGGGTACGACCCTTCTTATCTTTCCTCCATATGATTTCAGGATATAGTTCTATAATTTCATCAATAAATTCAAACATGCCATGCTTGATTGCATCATAGATTGCTTTATCCAATCCCATTGTTTCCTGTTGCTGGTTGCTGAGCTTTGGTATCTCTTTAAATATGCATTTAAGGAGTTCCACAGCTTCATCATGATGTAACTTTGCATCATGAATGTGCTTAAATTCTGGAACTGCAATTTGAAATATATTATAAGTAGACATGTTTATTACTCGGGTTTTGGTCCGAATTTTTGTTATCTCTCTTAATTAAGCTTCACTAATACTTATTATTTTATAACTAATGTGTGACACTTCGCTCCATTCAAATAATGAGTTATTTCTTTGAATTTGTTGCTATACAATAAGTTTTTTATTGAAATTGTATTGAAACAAAATAAAGAAAAGGATAACAATGGAATTAATAAGACAGTAGGCGGCCCGCAAATTTTCACTTATTCTAATTTTATGTTTTCATGTGAGAATTTTGTGTTTTTTTTTTTATTTTATTCCAATTTTTGCTAATTTTGTGTTTTGATTGCCTAGTACAATTCAATTTTTTTTTAACCAATTGTATCTGCATGTTTTAATTTTTTTTCGAGCTTTTAACGATTAACTGAAAATTTGTGTGAAAAAAGTAATGATTAAAAAATTAAATATTCACAATTTCAACGTTTGATAAATTATTAAAATTATTCTATATTATATCATTCATTTGTAAACATTTCACCTAATCCTTAGCAAAATTAAATCTTAATTGTATAGTTTTTATAGGATATATAAAATTGAATTGAATTAATTGAAAATATAAGTGATAAGTAGTTTATCCACTTATCATTTTCCATATTTTTACAGAAAAATTCTATTAGATTATTTTATTTTGGATTATCAAAAATATGTTAAAAAATTAAATCATTAAAAATATTAATATTAAATTTATTTAAATTTTCGTTAAAATGTGTTTATAGTCTTTGTACTTGTATTTCGGGAATTTAAGTCCTCTACTTTTTAGATTCCAAAATTCAAGTCCAATTATTAACACTATTAAATTTTTGTTAATTTTGTTGTTGTGGCATTTTGAAGTAATAAAAAAACTACTCACTTGATAGTCATGTAGTAAAACAATATTGTAATTAACCTGAATTTAATAACAAATTTAACAAGATTGACAATTGGACCCGAATTGCAAAATCTAAAATTTAGAGGGATTAAATTCCTAATTTTCAAAAAGCACAAGGACTATAAATATATTTTAACCTCGAACTTTTCAACAATTAGTAAACAATGCCTGGATTGAAGATTTAGGTTAAAATGTGCTCCATATCTTGTAATGCCCCTAAGACCACTATGCTATAAAAGTGAAGAGTTATATTGGGAATATGCATAGTGAAATTTTTTACTTAAAAGAAATGTGATATATCTGTGATAGTACAGAAGGGTATTGGATACTGGAGAAAGTTGAAATAAGTATTATGTTGAGATATTAATTCGAGGTATGGACTAAATTGTAAATAAGTGAAAAGTAAAGGGTGAAGGATTAAAGTTGCAATTATACCAAATGTGGGAATGACTCAATAGTAAATATTAAAAATTGTTAATGGCAAAATGATAATTTTGCAAGTGAGATAATTTTAATAAATTACCAAAAAGCCCTTGAACTTGTGTATTGAATTTGTTTTATGATGAAGGATTTAATATGAGCCATTGGATCAAAGATAAATGCTGGCACAAGACAAGACATTGGATCTTAATGAAAAGTGATAAGAAATTATGGTCCTTGGATTGAAATTATGGTGTTGGAATATTTTTATTATTTTATTATTCTTATTAGATAATGTTTAAAGAATAAAAATGGAGAATTCCCTCCATAATTATCCACTTATACGTTCATAAAGAAAGGAAGAAAAGGAACTTTTCCTTTCATTCAATTTGGTCCTTCCCCCACCAAATGCTATCTTTCCAACTCAAAACCTTTTTGAATTTCCATGGAAACCAAAGAGAAAAATTAATGTTTAGACGTTGGTGAGCTTGTTCATCATATTGGAATCAAGGAAATCGAAGATAAAAGTGAAGGAGAGTTAAGAAAGTGGAAAAAATCAAGGTGACAATAAGAAAGAGAAGAAAGTAATGAGAGTGTGATAGGAAAGTAATGAGAGTGTGATAGACAAAGGAATGAAAGTGATGAAAGTGTGAAAGGAAGAGAAAAGAAGCAAAGGAAGTGAAATCTAGCTAAAGAAAGGTAAGTGCTCCTATAAATCCTACTTGTTTTCTAGAAGACTAGATTGAAATATGTCACAAAACAAGTGTGGTGTATGTGAATTTAATTAAAAAATAATATTAGTGTAAATGATTCCATGAGAGTTTATAACTAGAAATTATAAGAATTAAAGTGAGCAAGTGACATGAAACTTGGAAGTATGAACAAATTCATGTGTACATGATATTCAAATTGTTTTGGAAAAAAAAAATAGTAGTGGTACAACTTTAAAAATTTACCAAAAATTGGAGAGTGAATTAGAATGAGGGCTTTATATGCTCAGAAAGCTTAGTGAGTCTAGGTTTTGGACTGGGATAAGGGTTGTTACATTTGTTTTGGAATTAGAGTTATTGTTTAATCGATGCTTGGAGAATGATCGAGTATATAAGTACATGTCACATAAGAAAACGAAAGTGAAAAGATGAAATGTGATTCCAAAACTTAAAGTGTTAATAAAGTGAGACCTAAATTGTTATCAAGAAAGTAATGATTTTGAATTGAAATGTCGTGGTAGATATGAAATATAGACAAGAAAGAGATAAAATTCAGATTCATGATAGTGAATGTCTAGTGGGATATTAGTGATATTAGTGATAGAGTATGGATGAGATAGTAGGTAGTGAATAAGTGAATGAAAGAATCATAATGGAAATCATGAAATAACTTAGAAAGTATGAGAAAAGAATTATGAGAATGTGATTATTCGATTACAAAGATTAAAAAAAAAAAAAGAAGCCATTGAATCTTTAGGAATGAAAATAAGTGGGGTAAGGAAAAAATTTGTAGTGAAAGTTAGAAAGTTGTGAATCGTGAAGTTAAAAGGCAGACTTTGATAAGAGCAATTAAGTCGAGAAATCTATTAGTAACATTCAATTCAATAGATTCTAGAGGTTTGGACCAGGAGGACATACTCTTGTCCATAATTGAAATGATTCGAAGATTTTCTAAGATTTTCTAAGATAATTGCTTAGATATCTTTGAATAAGAGTTGTTTTTCCTCTGGAGAATATTAAAAGAATGATTAAAGGAAGCGTATAAAGAAGTTGTTTAGAAAAATGATAAGTGACTTAGCTATGGTTAAATGATCATAAAAGTGAAGATGAAAGTCTTGAATGCAATGGTAATGCAAAGTTGAGAAAAGTATTAAGCATAAAGACATTGTGGCTAGTGTAATACAAAATTGTACAAGGACTTAAGGCATTTGTGATAGAGTCTAAAGGAATATAGAAACAAGAGAAAATAAGAGGGACTATTTGAAGAAATTGAAAGGAATTCCATAATCAAGGAAGAGAAGAATAAGTAATCTAGATGAGTTATTTGGAACTTGTCACAGCTGGTTTTTTTTAAACCCAAAAATTAGAAACAATTTTGGGATCTAATTGAATAAAACCGTAAACTGGCGGTCTCCACTAAAAAATCAAGAAAATTTAGAAATAAAATTAGACACGATTGAGTTCCAAATCTAGTTTGGTTGGATTAGATGTGATGAGATTATATTGATAACTATTCAATTCCATAGAGCAACACCATGACAACGGACAACAATATCTATAGGGCAACACTGCGACGACGGTGAGATCCTTCAGGGTGGCACTTCAAAGAGGTGTAAGGTGTAAGATCATAGTTCAATTATGGCATGCACTAAAGTCTATCAAAACAGTAAGCATAGGGTATATTGTGTAAGACCATAGCTCAACCGAAACACTTATCACGGGATAGTCCGCCATGATGTTAAACATAAGATTACATTGCGTAAGACCCTAGATCAGCTGAGGCAGGGACTGGAAACACAAGTGGATATTCAAGACAGTGGTTGTGGGAAATCCCAACAACAAGGAAAAAGGGTTGAAGAAATTTTTAAGTAATGGAAAATCATAGTAAGCCAACATATTATTGGGGAATCCGTTGGATAAAAAAAAAAGTAGAAAAGGAAACAGTCCGCTAGCATAGGGATCAGAAAAAGGCTAGTAGAGCTTATGGGTGGTAACTCAGTAAGATTTAGACAAAGGAAATGATGTGCTAGTAATGATTGGGTTAAAGGCAAGCGAGAAAAGATGTATTTAAGGATTGTAGATAAGGATTCATTATTAAGTTTACTAGAAGGCATTTAATATATTTGATATGCAAGAAAAAGGTGCCAATAAGGGGTACCAAATGATAGATATGTTTGTCAAGACTATTCCTCTCTAAGGGTATACTATCAAGAAAGTATCAGTCGAATGGTTAGTTTTGTGGGAAATCAGTGTATAATGGAAAATTGTTAAATCAGAGAGCCCCTCAAATGATAGTCAATTGATTACAACAGGTTAAAGCAGTTAGAATAGATGGGTGTGTTACAAAAAAGAGTAAAGTAATGCGAGTATGGTGGGTTACAAGGATGTAATCTGATCTCTATTAAACCTAAGTGGGATTTAGTCCACCAGAGTGGTGTGGGAACTTGTTA
Organism: Gossypium rotundifolium; assembly: GCA_025506655.1. Classification (NCBI taxonomy): domain Eukaryota; kingdom Viridiplantae; phylum Streptophyta; class Magnoliopsida; order Malvales; family Malvaceae; genus Gossypium; species Gossypium rotundifolium. The sequence goes on along the minus strand of CP106732.1, from coordinate 63,242,528 downwards.
ATTATTCCAATGAATGGAATGTGAGAAAATCCTATGGAATTATGGTAAGAAAATGAGTCTTCCATGGACTAAGCAAAATTGAAATGATCACCAAAAGGGAATATACCCAAGGGCATATGGAGAGTAGGCCTAATGGGCCACTATAATAGGACATTGTGAAAACAAAAAACCCACTTAAGGGTAGGGTTGAAAGAAAAGATATAAGTAAAGGAATGGTAGAGTTTGTAGATATGGGGAGTTGTTCGTGGAACCATTAAACTAGTATGGTTTAGGACATGATTGCTTAACGTCCTATCCGCCAAAGGATAAGTTTGAAGATAAATCAGAAATCATCGGGTTGTATTGATAGAACTTTCTCCAAACGAGTATAGAGTTTATTTGTAATTTTAATATTATTTATTTGAACCCCGGCAAGGTAGGGTACGTTTTCGTGTAATATAGAAACTTACTAATTCCATTCGAACATACAAGGGTTTAACTTGTGATTGTAGAATTTGAGGGGTAAGGAACTCGAGGAGGGACCAAGTTAAATCGTGTGAGATCAAGGAGTTCATTAGGAAGATGTCATGCACATAGAAAGGGAGATACCTTTAGAGACCAAGCCAAAATTGTTGAGACAATAAACTTGTATTTTAAATTTTATAGACTATGTTGTTGAAGTTTTTAATTAATACGTAATATAGTCTAATTTTAAGAGTTAGTGAGTTCTAAGTATGTACAATTAACCCAATTTAGTTGTGACGCTCGTACCCAAATCTGATGATTAGTTCGAGTGTTATAAGTAAGTGGTATCTGAGCAAGATTTAGTTAGTCCTCTGGACCTAGAAATTGGAAGAAGTACTCCTGACATGCATGATGTTTGAATTGGCTAAGTCCATCGAGTCCTTATTTTATTAAGTTATTATATGTGCTAAGTGCATATATGATTGCTTAAAGTAGTGGTCAGAAATGAAAGTAAAAGCAAATGAATGGGAAAAGGACATAAGGAATAGATAAGCAAATACATTGATTGAAAATACAAGTGCTGAAGAAGGAAAAAATCCATTAAGGAAAATATATAAAAAGAGAACTAAGTATTTTTATCCGCTAAGTGGGTTGTCACCTAAAGGTATCTTCACCTCCTTGAAAGGCGTGGAAACACCCCTACTTACTATTTAAAAAGGAATATCAGATGAAAGAGTTGAGAAGGAAGGTACACTTGGATGTTGGACTTTGTGTCTATTGTACATGCCTTAAGGGATTATAGACCCTCCATTTTACGATTGCACCTCTTTGTTAGGGTGTAGCCCTCACCAGTCCATTTTCTTATGCAAACCTTCACAAGGTTTGAATTTAGGCCTCCAAATAGGGAAAAAGTAATAGAGGTAAACCCCCAACTTTGACAAGTAAACTCCTATGAATTGGGGAGATATATATGACTTAGTTTTCTAGAATGGGTGACCCTCTTGATGTTCAACCTGTCTAGCTTCACTTCCACTTTAAAGGGCAGACAAGAATGTAGCACCTTGTCAATAGTTGGAAGGAACACCAGGGCTGATGTGGTAGGGAGGTGAGCTATGTTGACATAGTTTCCCCACAATGTTACAATATGAGTCACAATAAGTCGAGCCCTAGGGAGGAACAAGGAAGTTGAGGAAAAGAACTTCCCCAATTTTTGAGTTAGAACATTGCCTTGTTCTAGAATGATCAAAAATAAAAAATGTTTGTAACCCCATGTGATAAAACATCTCCTCCAAGAGGGGAAGAGGTAGCCAATAGCAACCTTTAGCCGACACTCCTCTTGGTTCATCCCAAGGACGAAGACAAATAAGAGAAAATAAATTTGTCAGGGTAATAGGTAAACCTCCATATCGTATCTGATAGGTGTATCCCTTTAAGTAGGTAATTATCACCTTGCCTATACCTTCAATTATGAATTTGGCCAGTGGACAAGAAAGGAAGGCAAAAAATAGCGGATTTATTTTTGAGGTCTTAATGTCGAAGTGGAAAGAGAAGTGCACTCTAGAAATGTAATTAAAGGAAGAAAAAGTGTAAGAGATACTAAGAAGGATGATCAAGCAAATGATTTGTGGAGTTGTGACTTTCCCCTTAACATTCGAGTATATTTATAACCAAAGGAGAGCGTGAGGAGTTATGAAAATTTTAATTAATGGTAGGAAACTATTCACAACTATCAATGCATGAATGGCACCTGTCAATATTGGGAAAATGGAGAATCTTTTAAGATATCCAAAAGAGAGATACTTGCCAACTGTTGCCCATTATGAGGTAGCCCTTAGGAAAGTAGAACTAGCAGTAGGACTATTCAATGACAACCTTGTTCGAGTAAAACAATAAGCTATGGATACGGTTACTATTAGAATAAGAACTCCGGAATCAACAAGTGGCTCTGGTATTCCACTAAGGTAGAAACGAGAAAGTTAGCTGCCCTGTGATAGGAAAGGAATTGACCCATTAAAATGGACAAGTTAGAGTATAAATGAGTTTAAGAATCATGACACTATCCACTAAAATCAGGGATAAGAAGATGTTAGTCAGGCAATGTTCACTTTAGAGCACTCACCAAAGTTTTGATTTAGGAGAAATTATAGACTAGAATACACCTGACATCGGAATGGTCAGATACCCGCCAATGAGTCGGCATCTATAATTCATTAAGGGTTGAGGGGATCCATAAATTGGGCGGAGTAAGAAAAACTCAAACATACAAAAGGGGAACCAATGTAAAGGTTTTCGTAAAGATGAAAGGTGATTGATTACGAACCCCACAAGGGAAGGGATAAAAAAGAGTTTCTCTAAGGCTACCTCTAAGGATGGGTGTGATAAGAAATTTTGAGGATGAAATTTTTTAGGGTGGGATACTTGTCACACCTTATTTTTTAAACCTGAAAATTAGGAACAATTTGGGGATCTAATTGAATAAGATCATAAGTTGGTGGTCTTCACTAAAAAACCGGAAAAGTTGGAAACAAAATCAGACACGGTTAAGTTCCAAATCTCGTTTGGTTGGATTAAAACCAACTGGTCCCTTAGTGGGGGACAAAATGATTATAAACATATAGATTTTACACGGTTGAAGACCATGTAAGAAGGGCTATAAATAGTGGAGAAGTAACTTTCAGGATGGGATTCCTTTTAATTCTGTTTCATTCTTTAGTCTTATTCATCTTTCATGGTTGCTTCGGGGAAGTGATGGTTATGGAAAGCTCTACATGAAGCAATGATCGTGAGGAATTAGTTAGAAAAATAGGAAATTTGGGGAGCTCACAAGGTTGTAAAATGTGAAACATGGAGGGAAATGTCGAAGGGATAGATTAAGTTAAGATGGGAAAATGTGTGATTCTTTTAGATACCGCCATACGGTATTGTTGTATACAAACCAAGATGTGTGAAGCTCCGAGACTTGTAAGGGGAAATTTTAGTGGTTGAGCATCAATGTAGGTATAAATGAGATGATATTGACGGCTATTAGGTTCTGTAGAGCAACACCGTGTTGGGAAACAGTAACCTCTGTAAGGTGACATTGCGATGATAGTAAGGTCCTTCGAGATGACACCTTAAAGAGGTATAAGGTGTATGACCAAAGTTTGACTATGGCAACCACTAGAGTTTGTTGGGACAGTAAACACATGGATTATGATAATAAATAATGGGGTCCACCAGGACATTAATCATGGAGTATATTGTGTAAGACTATAGATAGGCTATGACAGCATACCAAGTCCATCGAGATAAAAAATACGGGACAATCTGTCGAGACAATAAACATTGGGTGGTCCATCAGGACATTAATCACGGGATAGTCCACCATGGCGTTAAACATGAGATTACATTACGTAAGTCCTAGCTTGACTGAGGCAGCATATTAGAGTCTATCAGAACTGGAAACACGGGTTGATATTCAGGACAGTAGTTGTGGGAAATCCCAAGAACAAGGAAAAAGGGTTGAAGAAATTTTTAAGTAATGGAAAAATCATAGTAAGCCAACGGATTATATGAGAATCCATTGGATAAAGAAAAAAAAATAGAAAAGGAAATAGTCTGCTAGCATAGTGATCATAAAAAGGCTAGTAGGGCTTATGGGTGGTAACTTAGTAAGATTTAGACAAGGGAAATGATGTGCTAGTAATGATTAGGGTTAAAGAAAGCGAGAAAATATGTATCCAAGGATTGCAGATAAAGATTCACTATTAAGTTTGCAGAAGGCATTCAATAAATTCAGTATGCAAGTGAAAGGTGCCAATGAAGGGTACCAAGTGATAGATATGTTTGTCAAAACTATTCCTCTCTTAAGGAATACTATTAAGAAAGTATTAGCCGAAAAGTTAGTTTCATAGGAAACTATCATATAAGGAAAAATCGTGAAATCATATAGACTCTCAAATGATAGTCAGCTGAGTACAACAGGTCAAAGCGGCCAGAATAGATGGGCATGTTATGAAAAAAAGTAAGGTAACACGAGTAGGGCGAGTTAAAAAGATGTAATCCTATCGCTATTAAACTCAAGAGGGATTTAGTCTGCCAGAATGGTGTGTGACCTTGTTAGTTATTCTAACAAATGGAATGTGAGAAAATCCAATGGGTTTATGGTAAGGAAATGAGTCTGTCATGGACTAAACAAAATTGAAATGATCACCAAAGGGGGATATACCTAAGGGCATATGAAGATTCTACCCAAGGGGCCACTATAATATGACATGGTGAGAAGAAGAAACCCACCCTAAGGTAGGTTTAAAATAAAGGATATAAGTAAAGGAAGGGTAGAGTTTGCAGATATGAGGAGTTGTTCAAGGAACCATGAAACTGATATGGTTGAAAAAATGATTGCTTAACGTCCTATCCTCCAATAGATATGTTCGGAGATAAATCAGAAATCGTCGGGTCATATTGAGAGAAATTTCCCTAAATGAGCAAGGAGTTTATTTTTAATTTTAATATTATTTATTTTAACCTCGACATGGTGGGTACATTTTCGTGTAATGTAAAAACTCACTAAGTTCATTCGAACTTACAAGGGTTTAACATGTGATTGTAGGATTCGCGGGGCAAGGAACTCGTAGAGGGACCAAGCTAGACTGTGTGGGATCAATGAGTTCATTAGGAAGATGCCATGCACATAAGAAGGGGGATACCTTTATAGACAAAAGCGCAAAAATGTTTTAACCAGTTAAGTCGGGATTGAGACAATAAACTTGTATATTAAAATTTATAGACTCGGTTGTTTATGTTTTTAATTAATAGGTAATATAGTCTGATTTTAAGAGTTAGTGAGTTCTAAGTATGTACAATTAACCTAATTCAGTTGTGATGCCCATACTCGAATCCGACGATTAGTTCAGGAAAGGGTGTTACAAAACTCAAATGATAAGGAAGCCTGACACTTTTGGAGAATGGCGGAGAATAAAATAGATAGTGGTAGTGGATTGAAGGAAAGAATACAAGGGTTATGAAATTGTGAAGTAAGTGATTGCATATGAGCGTAGTATGAATGAAATTGAAATGATGGTTTCAATAAAATTAAATGAAGCAAGGATTAAAGAGAAGATTTTGTATGACTATGGCAGTGAAAGGTTATAATAATTAGAATAGTAAGAGAGCAAGTTTAAGAAAAAGTAAGAATTCATAGAACAAGTTTTGAGAAAGGAACATGATATACAAGGTAAAGGAATTTTAGAAATATGATAGTGTGAAAGAGGTTATCAAGAAAACATAAAAAAGGTAAGATATTGTGGTATTTATGGTTAAACAAATGCAGGAAATTTCAAAGAAGAAATTTTCATTAAGGAAGGGGGAGAAGTGTAACTCCCCTAAAACCACTATGCTATATAAGTGAAGAGCTATATTAGGAATATGCATTGTGGAATTTTTCAGTTAAAATAAACGTAATATATCAGTATAGTAGGGAAGGGTATTGAATATCAGAAAAAGTTGAAATAAGTAGTATGTTTTGATATATTAATTCAAGGTATAGTCTAAATTGTAAAAAAGTAAAAAAAGTGAAGTGGTCAAATTATAAATAGTCAAAACTAGAAGGGTTAAACTAAAAATTTGGAAAGGTTGAAGGACCAAAGTTGTAATTTGCCAAGAGTGGGAATGACTTGATAGTAAATACTACAAATATTTAGGGGCAAAACAGTCATTTTGGAAATGAGATAATTTTAATAAATTTATCTAAATGCCCTTTGATATGTGTATTTAATTTGAGCTACTGGATTTTCCTTATGACGAAGGAATTAATGTGGGCCATTGGATCAAAGATAATTATATTTATTAATTCATGAAACGTTGGCACAATATGAGCCATTGGATCTTGACGAAAGGTGAAATCAATTTATGACCTTTGGATTGAAATTATAGTATTAGGATATTTTTGTAACAGTCTGGTTTATACCCTAGTCGAAATAGTGGTTTTGGGACCACAAATCTGAGCTAGTGAAATGTTTTAATATTATTTTCTATGCCATTGATGAGTGCTTAAGCATATGATGAATTTTCGTGAGATAATTTATCTGTCTGTGTGTTTAATTTGATAAAAGGATTGAATTGCATCAAATGAAAAATTAACATGCTATTTGTTAAGGTATCAATGTGTTGTGGCTTTGTAAAAATGGAGGCCTTATATGGCAATTAAACCACTTATAAGATAATGGATGGTAGATGACCAAATATGCCCTTATTGTATAATTGTTTCAAATGTTTATTAAATGGCTAATGTGGTAAAATGCATATTATTATGTTTGTAATAAAATAACTAAAGAAAAGATTAATGTTATCATCTCTTTTGAATGCCAAATGTTGAAAGAAAAAGAAAGGAGAAAGAATCTAAGTTATTTGGCCATTGAAAGGTTCAATTAAGGTGTGTTTTGGCTTTAGATTTTGGTGATTTTTATGTTTTTGAGATTGTTGCTTTGTCTATTATCAATCTCATGTCTCAAATTTGTGTATTGATGATATTTGTGAGTTGTGCCATTGATAAAATGGTAAGCTTTATGATTATTTATGATGTTAAATGAAAAATATATATTTGATGAACATGCTTTGTTCTTGAAATTTTGATGAATTTAGCTAATTAGGGCTAAATTGAGAAAATAGCAATTTGAGAGACTAAATTGCAAATTTGATAAAAAAATGTGGACTTGTATGGGATGTATGAACATTCGGCTAAGAATGGTTAAATGATGATTTTGTGAATTTGATGTTTTGAGAAAAATAGATTAAATTGATAAATTGTGCAAATGTGAGGGTTAAGTTGCAAATAGCCCTAAATATGTGTCTTTGGATTGAATTGAATGAGTTAGTGAATGAAAGGGTTAATTCTGAATATGTATAGATCAAGAATCGAGGAAAACGGACTTAGATCGAGGGAAAGCGAAAGTAACCGAGTAGCCATTTCCATTTCCGTTAAATCGAATCCGAGGTAAGTCATTATGCAAATATATGATGTATGTTTTGGTATGGTTGGGTAGAATATGAAATGGTTAATATGTGATAAGTATATGGACGAAGTTATGAACATATATGTTTGACAAGGGAATGAACTCATGAAAGGTAAGTATGAATGAATTTATGCTTGTGTTTATATGGGTTTTAGTCTTATAAATTGGTATGAATGGAATTAGATTTGAATGTATAGATTGAATGGTTATTTTGGTATGTTCTCGGTTGTGAAATGTGCATTAGATGTGTTGATAAATTTTGCTTGTAGGTAAGACCCAAGTGGGTGGCATTTTGGCCTTGCAAATGGCCTATAGTGTTACATAGTTATGGCACAGGCGTGCCTAGTGACCGTGGGACTAAGTCAATTGCTAGCTTAAGAGCACACGGCCAAGGTACACGGGTGTGCCTAGTAGCCGTGTGAAGAAGTCAGAATATGGCCTAAGAGTACACGGCCTTAGCACACGGGGGTGCTTGGTAGCCATAGAGTTAAGTTAAGTTCGACCATGGGGAGGACACACGGGTGTGTCTAGCAGCCGTGGGAGGCACACGGCCTACCCACACGGGCATGTAACCCCTGAAACATTGAAAAGTTTTAAATTTTTGAGAATTTATGTATGTGTTTCATTTTAGTCCCGATCCTTTTACAAAGCATATTTTAGGTCTCAATAACCTACATAGGGGACTTTATGATTGTATATGATAGTTCAATTTACGAATTGTCTATTAAAGTTTCTGATCTATCAGGTAATGCCCTTAACATTGATCCGATGACAGAAATGGGATAGAGGTGTTACATTTTATTGGTATCAGAGCTATGGTTTAGTATATTCTAGACTAACGTAGCGTGTCAGAGTCTAGCTATACATGCTATATATCTGAATTGTGATAGTGTGATGAATCCTAACGTATAAAATATGATTTTTGTATAGTAATGGATTCCGAAAGAGTCGTAGCTAACGACATAGAAAGTAATGCACCTGCTCCCGCGCAAGGGACAGCGCCTTTTGATCCGAGACCGGCTACGAGCAGTCAAGAGGGAGAAGCTAAACAAGCTTTCTTCCAGATGATGAGTGAATGGTTCACTCAATTTGTAAGAAATAACCCTACTATTTCGCAACCTTCATCCCCGGTTAATCCCCCTTAGATATCCGGTATGCCTCCGATGGCAAATTTAAATCTATGGAATAAGCCTCCAGTTGATAAGATCCATAAGTATGGCGCTGAAAAATTTTGGGCTACAAGTGATGATGATGTTGAAAAGGTTGGGTTCTGGTTAGAAAATACTATCCAGGTATTCGATGAAATGTCTTTGACTCCGGAAGAATGCATAAAAAGTGTTGTATCTTTGCTCAGAGATGCAGGTTATCAGTGGTGAAAAACCTTAATTTCTATTATTCCAAAAGAGCGAGTTATGTGGGACTTCTTTCAAATCGAGTTTCAGAAGAAATACATCAGTGAGAGATTCATCGATCAGAAACGAAAGTAATTTCTAGAACTAAAACAAGGCCAAATGACTATTACGGAGTATGAATGAGAATTCGTGAAACTAACTCAGTATGCTAAGAATTTATATCATCTAAAGCAATAATGTGCAAAAGATTCGAAGATGGTCTTAATAAAGATATTCGCTTGTTAGTAGGGATTTTAGAAATAAAAGAGTTTGTTGTACTCGTTGATTGAGCGTTCAAAGCTGAGGCACCCAGGAAAGATAAAACAAAAGCTGAGTCTAAAGCTCGCGATATGAGAAAGAGATTTTAGAGTAAATCATTTCAGTCTGCTTCGAAGAAGTTTAAAGATGATCAAAGTCATTCAAGAGATAATGTGGGACATTCAAATAGAAATCGAGCTAGAACGCAAATGAGTTCCAAAACTCAAACAACCGGTGGCGGTGTTGGAAATGTTCAGACTGAGAAACCTGAATGTAAACATTGTGGAAAAAGGCATCCGAGAAGTTGTAAATTAAATGACAGAACTTGTTTCAGATGTTGATCACTTGATCATTTTATCCGTGATTGCCCCGAGTCTGTCGAGCTAGAGATTGTTCAGAATTCGAGACCTGATAATGTACCTGTGAGAGGAAGACCTTAAAAGAATGTAAGAAAAATCAGTGGTAGTCAGAGAATTACGAGAGACACTGTTGCAAGATCTGAAACTAGAGCACCTGCCAAAGCGTATGCTATCCGAGCTCGTGAGGAAGCTTCATCTCTAGATATTATAATGGGTACTTTTACTCTTTATGATACTTCTGTAATTGCATTGATAGACCCTGGTTCTACGCATTCATATATATGCATGAATTTAGTATTCAGTAAGACTTTGCCTGTAGAGTCTACTAAGTTTACTATAAAAGTATCGAACCCCTTAGGTAAAAGTGTCCTTGTTGACAAAATATGCAAGAACTATCTGTTAATGTTTCAAGATATCTATTTTTCTGCTGATCTAATGCTTTTGCCATTTGATGAGTTCGATATTATTCTACGTATGGACTGGTTGACATTACATGATGTTATGGTAAATTGTAAAAGAAAGACTATTGATTTGGGATGTTCAAATGATGAAATTATGCAGGTTGAGTCTAATGATTTGAATGGATTATCATCATAATATTTGTATTAAAAGCTCAAAGATATGTGAGAAAGGGATATGAGGCATATTTTGCTTATATGATTGATTCGAAAATGTCTGAAAAGAAAGTTGAATCAGTGCCTATTGTCTATGAGTTTTCTGATATGTTCCCTAAAGAGTTGCCAGGTTTGCCTCCGATACGTGAAGTTGAATTTGGTATTGATTTGTTGCCTAGTACGACACCTATTTCAATGGCTCCGTATAAAATGGCACCAACAGAGTTAAAAGAATTAAAGTCACAATTGCAAGAATTAACTGATAGAGGGTTCGCTAGACTGAGTTTTTCACCTTGGGGAGCTCCTGTTTTGTTTGTGAAAAAAGAAAGATGGCACAATGAGAATGTGCATCGATTATCGTCAGTTGAATAAAGTGACTATAAAGAATAAATATTCATTACCTAGAATTGATGACTTATTCGATCAGTTAAAAAGAGCTATTGTATTTTCCAAGATTGATTTGAGATCGAGATACTACCAATTGAGAGTGAAAGATTCAGATATACTGAAAACTGCTTTCAGAACAAGGTACGGACATTATGAGTTTTTAGTTATGCCATTTGGACTAACCAATGCTCTTGCTGTTTTTATGGATCTGATGAATAGAATTTTTAGACCATGCCTAGATCGATTTGTGGTAGTGTTTGATATATTGATTTATTCATGTGATGAAAATGAGCATGCGGAACATTTAAAAATTGTGTTGTAAACTTTGAGACAAAAGCAATTGTGTTTGCACTGAAGATCTGACTCCATTATCTGTATGGTGAAAAATGTCATGTGTTTTAGATCATAAAAGTCTGAAATATCTGATGACCCAGAAAGATTTGAACCTGCGTCAAAGAAGATGGTTAGAGCTATTAAAAGATTATGAGCTTGTGATTGATTATCATTCGAGTAAAGCAAACGTTGTTGCTGATGCACTAAGTAGAAAATCATTATTTGCACTACGTGCTTTGAATACTCGATTAGATTTGTTTGATAATAGTTACGTGATAGTTTGAATTGAAAATGAAACCGTTTTTTTACAAAGAAATATGTGATGCTCGGAAGGTTGGTAATGAGATATTAGTGAAACGAACTCGAGTGATTCAAATTCGAATCAATTTCGAGTTGTTGATGATTGTTTGAGATTTCGAGGTCGTATCGTGTTCTAAAAATCCGAGTTGATTCAAATTGATTTTGAGTGAAGCACATAACGATCGTCTATCTGTTCATCCGGAAGCACTAAAATGTATCATGATCGAAGCAACATTATTGGTGGTCGGTATGAAAAGAGATATTTTGACTTTGTTTGAAATGTTTAATCTATCAACATGTGAAAGCTGAACATCAAGTTCTGTCTGGGTTGCTAACCAATTCTAATTCCTGAATGGAAATGGGATAGAGTAACAATAGAATTTATTTCTGGTTTGCCCCTGACCCCGAGGAAGAAAGATGTAATTTGGGTCGTAGTTGATCGATTAACGAAATCTGCCCATTTTACTTCGGTAAGATCTGACTACTCACTTGATAAGTTAGTTGAGCTTTATATTTCTAAGATTGTGAGATTGCAGGGAGTGCCACTATCCATTGTGTCTGATAGAGATTCGAGATTCACATCAAGATTTTGGAAGAAATTGTAAGAACCTTTAGGTACAAGATTACATTTCAGTACAGCTTTTCATCCACAAATAGATGGTCAGTCCGAATGAATTATTCAGATTCTTGAAGATTTGTTAAGATGTTGTATACTTGAGTTTAACAGTGGCGAACAAGACGCCATTGATTGAATTTGCATACAATAACAGTTTTCAGTCAAACAATAAAAATGGCACCTTATGAAGCTTTGTACGGACGTAAATGTCGTACACCTCTGTATTGGACTGAACTCGGTGAAAATAAGCTATACGGGGTCAATTTGATAAAAGATTCGAAACAGAAAGTAAAACTGATCCAAGATTATTTGAAAACAACATCTGATCTTCAGAAGTCTTATGCGGACTTGAAACGAAAAGATATAGAATTTAAGATCGGCGACAAAGTATTTCGAAAGTGTCTCCGTGGAAGAAAGTGCTCCGATTCAGACGTAAAGGCAAGTTAAGTTCGAGGTTCATTGGGTCATATGAAGTTATTGAACGTGTTGGGCCAGTTGCTTATAGATTGAGGTTACCTTTTGAGCTAGAAAATATTCACAATGTATTTCATGTTTCGATGCTCCATAGGTATCGATCCAATCCGTCACATGTGATTGCCCCATCTGAAATTAAAATCCAATCTGATATGACATACGAAGAGAAACTGATTCGCATCTTAGCTCGTGAAGTGAAAGAGTTGAGAAATAAGAAAATCCCCTTAGTAAAAGTACTGTGGAATCGTCACGGAATAGAAGAGGCTACGTGTTAGCCGGAAGATTCAATTAGACAGCAATATCTGAACCTATTTGATGATAAGATTTTTGGGGACGAAAATCCCTAATGGGGGAGAATTGTAACAGTCTGGTTTATTCCCTAGTCGAAACAGTGGTTTTGGGACCACAAATCTGAGTCAGTGAAATGTTTTAATATTATTTTCTATGCCATTGATGAGTGCTTAAGCATATGTTAAATTTTCGTGAGATAATTTATCTGTCTGTGTTTAGTTTGATAAAAGGATTGAATTGCATCAAATGCAAAATTAGTATGCTATTTATTAAGGTATCATTATGTTGTGACTTTGTAAAGATGGAGGCCTTATATGGCAATTAAACCATTTATAAGATAATGGATGGTAGATGGCCAAATATGCCCTTATTTTATAATTATTTCAAATGTTTATTAAATGGCTAATATGGTAAAATGCATATTATTATGTTTGTAATAAAATAACTAAAGAAAAGATTAATGTTATCATCTCTAATGAATACTGAATGTTGAAAGAAAAAGAAAGGAGAAAGAAGCTAGGTTATTCGGCCATTGCAAGGTTCAATTAAGATGTGTTTTGGCTTTAGATTTTGGTGATTTTTATATTTTTTGAGATTGTTGCTTTGTCTATTATCAAGCCCATGTCTCAATTTTGCGCATTGATGATATTTGTGAGTTATGCCATTGATGAAATGGTAAGATTTATGATGATTTATGATGTTAAATGAAATATATATTAGATGAACATGCTTTGTTCTTGAAATTTTGATGAATTTAACTAATTAGGGCTAAATTAAGAAAATAGTAATTTGAGGCACTAAATTACAAATTTGATGAAAAATGTGGACTTATATGAGATGTATGAACATTAGACTAAGCATGGTTAAATGATGATTTTGTGAATTTGATGTTTTGAGAAAAATGGATTAAATTGATAAATTGTGCAAATGTGAGGGTTAAGTTGCAAATAGCCCTAAATGTGTGTCTTTGGATTGAATTGAATGAGTTAGTGAATAAAAGGGTTAATTCTAAATATGTATAGATCAAGAACCGAGGAAAACAGACTTAGGTCGCGGGAAAGCAAAAGTAACCGAATAGCCATTTCCATTTCGTTAAATCAATTGAGGGAGGTTATTATGCAAATAAATGTATTTGTATTGAACTGTATATTCATATGACTTTTGTTAACTATGAATGTTTATGAGATGATCCGTACATGAATTCGAGATAAGGTTGACTTAGTGTCGATGTCCAAGAAGTCCGTATGAACCTAGGAATAGATAGGATTAGCTATGTCATAACATAGGTATCATTACATTTTATCATGTAAGACCATGTCCGGAAGATGGCATCGATATGATCTTTACGTGTAAGGCCATATCCGGGACATCGATATTGTATTGATTCAGTATAAGACCACATGCGGGACAAAATGGCATCGATATTTGAGTGCATGTAAGACCTCGTCTGGGACGTTGGCATTGTACGACTATTCCGAGCTTTTTGAGTATCCTATTAGGTTCCTAACGGTTCATTTACGTTGATTTTTATACACTAAGAGTGTGTACAAGGTAAGTATCTTTATGAACTCATTAAAGTGAATATGTGCAATGAAATGATGAGATGATATGTTTAAATAAGTTATGTGCTTATAAGGTATTTGAGTTGAGAATGTGGTATGTTATGTTAAAGCAAACGAAAATAAGAAAGAATGAGATGAATTTGTTATGAGAACCATTATGGTCTTTACATCAATTTGGTTATGTGCAATTCATGTTAAGTTTATTTGTATATGACTTATTAAGCTTTTGGAAAGCTTACTCTGTGTATGTGTTTTCTCTATTTTATAGATCGTCAAAGCTACTGAAGGCTCGGGACCGTCGAGGATCATCATCACACTACTCAACTTGTTTTGGAACATTTTGGAGATGTATATGGGTAGATATGACATGTAATGGCTAGTATTTGGTATAAGTTTGTTATATGAACTTAGCCATGTGATGTGGATAATTATAAGTTGATATGTTGCTTTGATGATGATGATATATGATGTATGTTTTGGTATGGTTGGGTAGAATATGAAATGATTAATATTTGATAAGTATATGGATGAAGTTATGAACATATATGTTTGACAAGGGAATGAACTCATGAAAGGTAAGCATGGATAAATTTATGCTTATGTTTATATGAGTTTTAGTCTTATAAATTGGTATGAATGAAATTCAATTTGAATGTATAGATTGAATGGTTATTTTGGTATGTTCTCGATTGTCAAATGTGCATTAGATGTGTTGGTAAATTTTGCTTGTAGGTAAGACCCAAGTGGGTGGAATTTTGGCCTTGCAAATGGCCTACAATGTTACACGGTTATGGCACACAGGCGTGCCTAGTGACTGTGGGGCTAAGTCAGTAGCTAGCTTAAGAGCACACGGCCAAGGTACACGGGCGTGCCTAGTAGCCGTGTGAAGAAGTCAGAATATGGCCTAAGAGTACACGGCCTTAGCACATGGGGTGCTTGGTAGCCATGGAGTTAAGTCATGTTCGACCACGGGGAGGACACACGGGTGTGTCTAGCAGCCATGGGAGGCACACGGCCTTACCCACACGGGCATGTAGCCCCTGAAACTTTGAAAAGTTTTAAATTTTGAGAATTTCTGTATGTGTTTCGGTTTAGTCCCGGCCCTTTTACAAAGCATGTTTTAGGTCTCAATCACCTACATAGGGGACTTTATGATTGTATATGATAGTTCAATTTATGAATTGTCTGTTAAAGTTTTCGATCTGTCCGGTAATGCCCTTAACCCTAATCCAGCGACGAAAACGGGATAGGGTGTTACAATTTTATTATCTTATTATTCTTATTAGTTAATATTTAAAGAAGAAAAATGGAGAATTTTCTCCATAATTCTCCGCTTATACGTTCATAAAGAAAGGAAGAAAAGAAACTTTTCCTTTCATTTAGTTTGGTCCTTCCCCACTAAATACTACCTCTCCAACTCAAAACCTTTGGAATTTCCATGGAAGCCAAAGAGAAAAATTAATGTTTAGACCTTGATGAGCTTGTTCATCATATTGGAATCAAGAAAATCAAAGATGGAATTGAAGGAAAGTTAAGAAAGTTTAAGAAATCAAGGTGACATAAGAAAAGAGAAGAAAATAATGAAAATATAATAGGCAAAGGAATGAAAGTGACAAAAATGTTAAAGGAAGAGAAGAGAAGCCAAGGAAGTGAAATCTAGCTAAAGAAAGGTAAGTACTCTTATGAATTCTACTTGTTCTCTAAAGGATTAGATTGAAATATATGATGAAATAAATGTGGTGTATGTGAATTTAATTGAAAATAATATTAGTGTAAAGTATTACATAATAATTTATATCTAAAAATTATAAGAATTAAAGTGAGAAAATGATATATTAAGTGACATGAAAAGTGGAAGTGTGAACAAGTTATTGTGTACATAATATGCAAGTTATTTTGGAAAATAAAAACAGCAACAATGGTACAACTTTAAAACCTTACCAAAATTTGTAGAGTCAATTAGAAAGAGAGCTTTATATGCTTTGAAAGTTCAATAAATCTAGGTTCGAGCTTGAGTAAAGGGCGTTACAAGTTTATATATTCTTCATACATTTAGAATTTAGTTTATCTACTTCTATTTCAAAAAATTTAGTCCATCTATTTTTGGATTTAGAAATGCAAGCTCAATTGTTAACATTGTTAAAATTTTTTCGTCAAATTTAGATCCATTACTAGTGCATTATTTTGTGATATGACTACCAAGTAAATATTTTTTTTAATGCCACACTAATGATTTTTAACAAAAGAAGTTTAACGATATTAATAATAAAAACTTGAATTTTAAAATTGAAAAGTAAAGAAACTATAATGCTGAAATAAAAATACAAAGACTAAATTTTAAATGTATGAAAATATAGAGATTTGAAGCATATTTGAATAAAAAAATTATTAAATAGTCGTTCAACAAGTCCGAGTCATATGAATCAACCTTTCGGAATGAATTGGTAGTCTGACATTTAGGTTTAATTATAATGCAAGTACTCTTAAAGCAGTGGCGAAATTAGGGGGCTAGCAGGCCCTGCCCCTCATAAAATGAAAAAAAAATATATGGTCCCTTCAAAATTTTTAAAAATTTAAATTAGTAAAAGTAAAATTGTACTTTGGACTATCTAAAAAATTTAAAATTTTGATTTAATCCTTTAAAAGTTATAAAATTATAATATATTTAAATAGTAAAATTATATTTTTTATCATAAAATTATAATTTAATTTTTCTCCCTAAAAATTTTTGATTTCACTCCTTTCTTAAAGTTGATATCATAAATTTTTGTTTAGGGTTGGGATAAGTGTAAAAAGTTTTGGGAGGCGAAACCAACAAAAATTATAATAATTTAAATTGAATTATTAATTTTTTAGAAGAAAAAAAGTAGAATATTTTCGTTTAACAAAAAGACTAAAAAATATTAAATTGAACTGTTTAAGTTTTTAGAGGAGTTAAAAGTGTAACTGGAACATTTAAGCAATGGGAAGGCTCCAGTTACCCTAGCTTCGACCAGTTACATTTTGACTTCTAATAGTAATTTGACTTCTTATTATTTTAAATTTAGTTTTCATAAACTTTGAGAAAATATATTTTATAAAAGTTCGAATCTAGCAGCTTTTTAAATTTAATTGAAACAGAAAGATTCTATATTAATATAAAAAGAAAACATAACAATAAAATTCAAAATATTGCAGGAAGTAGATGTTGCATACCAAACCGTATTGTAAGCTTCCAAATAAAATTCATTAGCGAACTACGCACTGCAAGAAAGGTGGAATTTATATGTAAATTTATTATAATAAATAATAATATTTGATGAAACAGGGGAAATTATTTTAAAAGCAAAATAAAGTTAATTGTATAATAATAGCTTTCAACATACCATCACTTGGACGCTGATGCTGCATTGTATTGCTCTCTAAATCTCTCCTTGACTCAACCTTGATTTTTTTCTCACCTTCTAATTCTCTGTTTGATATCTTTATACCTGGAGTTACCCACATCACATTTTTCAACAATTATTATACTATGTATATTATTGGCAATAATGAGGTAAAAATATTATAGAGGTTTTTTATAATGAGTTAAAGTACATTTTGCTCTCTATTTAGAAAATAAGTAAATTAATCACAATATATTAAATTGAAGAGTAAATTAATTTTCAATTAAAATTTATTCATTTCTATTATTAAAAATTGGCCCGATACATCGAATAAAATACACATGACATGTCATAAGTAAATTGTCTAGCTATTTTGTCTATCACACAAGTTTTAACAGTAGAATTTAATAAAATTTTAATAGAAATAATTGATTAGTTTATTATTTAATCTAATATATAGGAATTAATCTATCTTTTTTTAATAAAAAAATAAAATACAATCAGATTTTTATTAATGTATTCATAATAAATTTAACCACTAATGAAAAAGTATAACTAAAATAAAGAAATTATAAAGTATTAAAACTTACAAGAGTCATAGATCCAACGTTTCCAGAAGACGAAACTCTTACTGCTCATGAATACCGATGGTTTATGGGCCAACAGCTTAATGGCGTAATTATTGTTTATATCTTCTGTAACCCCAAGTTTTGGATATGCTTTCACCAGACTTATCGCTAAATCTACAGTATTCAGTTTACCGGCACCAATCATAAACAATCCGAACCATTTGTTAATGTCTCAGCGATTATTAATTCTACTTGTTTTATATTATACATAAAAATATGAACTCACCAAAAATGCCATCAGCGATGAGGGAATTGAGTAGTGTGGCACCGCTTCGATCTTCAGTTTCTGGATTCAGTATTTCCTTTGGTGTAATTTGGTAAAGATAACGAACCATATCTTTGGCACTGAACAACGAAGCCACAACCACTGGGATCGCCCCATACCGATTCTTCAGCGTCAGCAAGTTGCTGTTCTTCTCCACCATGTCCTCCACCATCTTCCAGGATTCATTGATGGTAGCAATGGAAAAGGCTGTCTCCCCCATGTCGTTTTTCATTTCCAGCTCCTCTCTTCCCATCATCTCCACCAATACCTTCACAATGTCCGTTCTTCCGGCCATAACCGCCACGTGAAGCGCCGTGTCATCTTTCAGTGTAATCTTTTCTCTCAGGGCATTAGGGTTTTCACGAAGGAACTCTTTTACTTCCTCCACTTCACCTTTTTCGATTTTCCGGTATAGCTTATCGTATTGGAAGACATTTGATTCTCCTGCATTGCAATATATATCGTATTTCTATTGTTTGCTGTTATTATAATTATTGATCCGTTAAACATCACGCAAATCAGGTTTTATTTTTTATGTGCCGAGTGACCATTGAATAGCGGCCCACCGTTTTATCTTCGAATCTAGATGAAGTCTCTCGAATGATTGGATTAAACAGGCAAAATCAACGAACAGGGGACTTGAACCTAACTCTATTTATTATTATTCAAGTATCTTCATATACAAAGTTCTTCAATTGTCATAGTTTTACCTACTTTTTTTCAGAGTTGGAGATAAAAATTTTAGGATATATTGCTCTTATGTGCAAAGACACTAAAAGAGAACAAAATTAGATTTGCAAGATGTTTTCAGCATGAACAATAATAAATATAAAACCATATATAGAGAATTTAATTACCTTGACGGAGTAAGCAGCCACTGCCTTGTGGCAGTGGGGCGGGAAACTTTTCAGCCAACCGATCCCACTGATATTTGGCCGATTTGTTACCTCCGAATTTGGAAATAGTGTGAGCCCCGCATGAGATTTGTAAGGCATGCAATGCCTTGGCATTGTTTTTCACCCACAGATCGTATTGGTTTTTATCACTTTGTGGTGGTTCCTTTTCTTCTCCACTCACTATGCCCCAAAGTCCGTGCGATTTCAAATAGCTTTCCAGACATTCCTTCCAATTCTCGTAGTTTTCTTCATTCAGTTTATCACTAACAATGCCTGTAAAATCCATAGTTGCTTCAATTTATTTGTTATATTGAAAGTTGCTGTGTTTGATTCAGTAAATGGAATTATGCATAATTGTGTTTTTTTTTATATATATATATATATAAATAGAAAACTAGATAGATAGATATATCTGATTTTGTTAAAATAGGTACCTCGTGTTTATCTTCTTAGCTTTGTACTTTGTTCTTCAAAGTAGCATCTAACTTTGAGTTGAGAACAAGCAATGCTTAGCTTCTCTGCTTAAATTCAACTTATGCTACTTTAATCACAAAACAATAAAACGATAGAACTAAAAAGATAAAGTAAAAATTAATTAATCAAACTTTAATATTCTAATTTTGAGTCATACAATGTATATATCATATATGGGTTCTCACTCCATATGTCCATATCTATTATGGTTTAAGTCCAAATATATAAGAGTTAAGGGAGGGATTCCCTTACACCTAGGTAAAGCTAAAATAGTTTGCACCTTTTCATATATTTTTGTACGATTAATATTTTAATAGTTGGTATATTTTAATAAACTAACTAGGGGTGAGCAAAATTCAATTAAATTCGAAAAAATTGAAAAAAATTCAAATTTCGAGTTAAACAAATCGAGTTATTCGAGTCAAGTCGAATTTTTTTTTCGAATTTTGAGTTTGAATCGAGTTTGGTTTTCGAATTTGAATAACTCGAATAATTCAAATAAACTGAATATCAAACTATTATAATTTACTTTATTACCCCAAACTCTTAAACCTCTGCACTTGTAACATCCGGGATTTAGGGGTCTCGCATTTTAATTTATTTCTTTGTGCTAGTATGCTTTGGATGTTGTTTGAGTGTGTTTGGGGGCTTCGGGACACATTGGGGTTAGGTAGGAGCCTTAGTAAAAAGTTTGGGTTCAAGGCTTTAAGGGAGAGCTAGTGGCGTCAGGCCTTAAGAGATTTTATGTGGGGTTTATGACACAAGAAAGGAAGTGGTGGAGTGGCAGAGGTAACGCCTAGGTGCAAGGGGGAGTGTTGCGTCACAAGGGGTGTTAAGGGGGGAGAGGTTCGAATCACGCTAGTAGCAAGGGGAGTTTTTTTTTTTTTGGTGTGTTTTGCGTCAAGGGGAGGGAGTGTTGAGGCGGCTATGGCACTTGAAAGGTGGAAGTGGACTTGGTCAAATCTTTTGAATTGGTGGTGGGGAGAGCTTGTAGGAGCTTGACTCATTCAAAGGTTTTTGAATGAGTGATGTGGAGGGTGTTAAGGAGGAAATCGTGGGGAGTGTTGGTGTGGGGGTGTTAGCCGAAATCTTGAGTGGTATAGGCGAGTAGGTATATTCGGTTTTGGGAGTTTTTCTCCTCATTAGTCTAGTTGTCGAAATTGCTAAACAGAAGCCATTCATCTTTTTCTCTTTTCTATCCATATTCATAAGCCGAAAGTGAGAGCATTGGTGCATTTTTGTTCCATCTTTTTTCCCCTCTACATCTTTCTTTTCAATCATTTGATTCCTTTTCTTCTTTACTAAATTCTTAAAAGCCGAAATTCACCCTTGATTTGTTCTCTTAGCCGAAACTCTTTAACCCAACTCCCTCTTCCTCTCTTTCATTAGTTACTCCATTTTCAAAAGTCGAATAGCCTATCTTTCTTTTCTTTATTATAGCCGAATGATCTTCTTCCATTTGCTGAACCATAGCCGAACCTTCTAATCATCTGCATCTCTGGAAGTGCCGTCGTTTTTCTCTATCAAGTTTTCCAATCGTTTGTAATATTGTGGTAAGAGTTCTCTTTTATTCGATCTTTTTTTTCCTTCTCTTTTGTTTGCTGAAAGTTAGAAGCCTAACTTTTATATGTATATGGCCGAATCTATTCAAGGTTTTAACCTTGTGTCCCTTGTTGGAAGCCAGCGTTAGGGGTATCTAAAAGCTTCGGGATTTAATCGATCAAGGTAAGGAGGGTGTACTTTTGGTTCGGCCAAAAGCCATCTTGTTTGGATATTTAGTGTTAGAGCCGAATCTAACATAACTTACGTAGGGGGTTTCATCAATCTTCAAGATCAAGTAGGAACCCTCAGGATTTGGGTCGACTTTGGTAAGATTACTAGATTAAGATATTATTTGGGCTCCGTTTAGATTTGATTTAACATCTTTAACCGGGTCTTCTGATTAAGTTACCCTTTGATGGATGCGAGTACCAGTCAAGGAGAGAAAGGGATTGAACGCGTAGTCCCAACTCCCAAGTTTAAGAAATGGTCAGTTTCAGCAGTTCGGGATTGGCCTCCTGGCTATGGGCGAGCGTCTGATGTAGACAAACCGATCACCATGATCTCTTCGAACGAGGACGTTAGGGAGGTCGAGAGTCTAGTTCTTCAGGTTCTCAGGTGTGTAATTAACACACTGTTTACATATTGCTTTAATTATAATATGAAATATGTGGTAGCCAAGATAGTGGTCGTGGTGATGCTATTACCCATATTGGGGTAAGCCGGTACTAGGTTAGTAACTTTCTTATATTGAAATTTTGGATGGATGTATATATATATGTGAGACTTTGGTAAGCTTATTGTGTATGCATATCGGATATGTTCATAATGGTTATGCTGTCATCTCACCATAATATATCATGTATGTGCACGGGGACCAGGATATGTTTAGTGAAGGAAAGGGTGTACATTTATGTACGTGGTTTAATGTTAGCCTTGAGCTACATCGTGGTTTGATGTTGGCTTCGTGCCTCATCGTGGATTGGTGATAACCTCGAGTTACACTGTGGATATTTGTGATTTTAATCACGTGGACCAGTGGCTAGACCACTAAGTGGATTTTGAGCAGCATGACTGCCAAAGAGGTGTGTAGCGGATGGAGGGTCGATTTAGTAATCCCCTAGTGTGTGGTGGCAGGATACGGTGGTGTGTAGCGGTTCGATACTAGGTTGGGGAGGGTTAACATTTTGCATCTTTATGTGTGGTATGTGGATTGGTGTGGTTTTGGGCCAAGCCCATTTGTGGAAACGTGTGGAATAATTGAACACTGAGTCGGTTTGACTCACTCTATTTTCCTAAAAATAATGCAGGTGATTCATGGTTCTTGGACCGGGCTGGAGTGGATACGAGGTGGCCATGCAGAAGCTGCTTTTATTTCTTTAATTATATATATTTTATATTTCCAAGTACTTTTTCAGATAGATTTCATTGTAATAAGGCCGCTTAAATTGTTTTGGGATTTTCGTTATGATTTTTAAGTCTTAGAATTATTATTGAATTGTTATCTAAACATGGTTGTAAAATGTTTTCAACTCAGATATTAAAGTAAAGTTTTGGAATTCGGATTGCACATAAACAAATTGCTTCGCGGAATTTCTACCAAATACCAAATCAAATGTACAGAAGAGATTCGTTTTAAAACCCCTAAGTTATTTATACTTCCAACTCAAATTCTTTTTGAACAACCACCTCAGTGACATTCGGATTCAGCCGTGGGGTTTTAAATGGGTTTGGGGTGTTACAGTTTTGGTATCAGAGTGAGGTTCAAAACTCGGCTTTGAGAGTTTTTGGGCTCAAAACATTTTTTTCAAAGACGGGTTTTTCTAAAACATGGATTTCTATAAGCCATTTCAAGTTTATTCTGGCATGGCACCTGTGTCTCCGGCCCGAAGTCCACCAGGGAAGTACTCCTAACTATTTTATGATTTATACGTGGAATTAATGGGTATTATGGGATTGTAGACTAGTAAGTTAGGAACTATTGAACCTTAGGATTAGCTTACTCCAACACTAAACTTCATAAGACTTAACTTATCTCACCAAACCCGGGAACAAGTCATAGAGTTCAGGTGTGGTAACAAGCATGTGCATGTCTAGGCATGGATTCAGGATGAGCTTGGTATTTAAGCAGTCCTAGCGACTCACCTCCTCTTTTCTGGAATCCTACCTGGTGCGCAGTGATTGTTCACCTTAACCATGAGGACTTGTTAACGGGTCGAACTTATAACTAAAACCCGAAAGGGACAGAATACCCAGTTTTGTAAAACTATCAAATTCCCCTAATTTCTAAAATTACCGAAACACCCTTGTTTTGTAAATTACCGAAAAAACCCTTGACCTGAAAAAAAAATTTACCTAACTACCCTCGATTTATTACCAAAATACCCCTATTTTTCCAAAATTACCAAGATACCCTCTATATTTTGAAAATCATGAAAAATACCCCTTAAGATAAATTACAAAACTACCCCTGGGTTGGGAACGAACGAAAATGCTCAAAGTGGTGAATATGTGTGGTGGATATTGATGATGAATGTATATGATTCTCTAAATTAGGACAGTGGACTTGAGATGAAAACTTTGAAATGATCGAAAGAACTACTACTAAACTTCTTTACATAAAATTGTTCGTGGGTAGTCAGTGGAACAAAAAGCTAATGCATAAAATTTCTTAAAATAGATTAAAACACAACGATAGACATGAGTTCTAGGGGGCGAGGTTGTAATATGCGTGGGCGTGGTAGAGGTAGGATGACTGTGTCAAAACCAGTGGGGTCTAGTCATGGATCGGGGAATGAAACGACGCCGCCAACTGTGAAAGCTGAGTTCTAAGATCAGACGGGTGGAGATGACATAGTATCTCAGGCTATGTTGTGGGTTTTGGAGAGAGTTGTGGGAACAAACGTGGGTTCTGGGGCTAGGAAGTCCGTGTCTGAGCGACTTCGATCGAACAGAGCTGAGATATTCGAGGTGTTTCTAGGGTAGCTCTAAATGTGGCGGAGTACTGGTTAGAGGCAATTGAGAGAATTATGGATGATTTGGACTGCACGACTGAAAAGAAGCTGGAAGGTGTTGTATCTTTACTCCGGGATGAGGCCTACCAGTGGTGTCTTTCCGTCAGAGAGGGTGCTCTAATGGACCGAGTAGATTGGGGTTACTTTAAGGTAAAGTTTGAGGGGAAGTACATCAGAGCTAGTTAGTGGACGCACAGAGGAAGGCATTCCTAAACCTAGTGCAAGGGGGTAAGTCAGTAGCGGAATATGAGTCAGAGTTCTTGCGATTAAGTAGGTATGCCAGGGAGATTGTTGCTACTAATTATGAGCGCTGTGTAAGATTTGAGGATGGACTGCGAGATGAATTGTGAGTGTTGATAGCTCCTCAACGGGAAAAGGACTTTGCTACTTTGGTAGAGAAAGCTCGGATAGCAAAAGAGGTTAAGCAAACTGAGAGGCGAGCAGAGATGAGGATAAAGGGGAATAAGAGGGTTTTGGACCATCGAGATCTTGGGGTTTCAAAAAAGCCTAGGATTGAGGGTTCTACTCGTGCTTTTATGCCGATTCTTTGGGAATCAGTCCGTCTATGTGCTCGGTGTGGGAAGACTCATGTGGCGAGTCTAGGGAAGGAGTAAAGAGTGTTTGGTGTGGGCCAAGGCTCACTTGGTTAAGAATCCTCCTCGAATGTGGATAGGGCTCGAGCGAGGTTAGGGGTATGTCTGACCAGGGAAGGGTGGTCCACAAATGTCGAGAGGTCGGGGTCCGAATCATGGAGGGAATGGTTTTGGCCGAGGTCGCGAAACACCAGGAAGAGGTGCTGGGAGCTCAAATGCAAGATAGCCTGGATTGGTTTACGCGACCAAAAGTCGTGAGAAGGGGAATGCGCCAGATGTTATCACGAGTACATTTTTCATTCTTGGGTTACCTTTTACTGCTTTGATTGTTGTTGGGTCAACTCACTTGTACATTGCTAGCATGAGGTCTGAAACCTTGGATATGGACTCTGAAATTGTCTCTAGGAAGATGGATGTGCTTAGTCTTTTAGGGCAATCTGTAGTGGTAGACAAACTCTTTAGGGAGGTGCCTTTAGAGGTTCAGGGGGTAGTGTTCCCAGCGGATTTGATGGAGCTGCCATTCAGAGATTTTGACTTGATCCTAGGTATGGGCTGGTTAGTAAGGTATCATGCAAGTTTGGACTGTGCTGCTAAACGCATGTCGTTGAGGACTCTCGAGAACTATGAGGTTGTGGTGATAGGTGAGAGGAGAGACTACTTGGCTAACGTGGTGTCTGCTCTTAAGGCAGAGAAGATGGTGAAGAAGGGGTGCTTGGCTTTCCTGATGTTTGTTAGTGCTTTGGATGCTAAGGAAGCAGCTGTGGGGAGGTCAAGACAGTGAATGAGTTTGTGGATATTTTTTCGAAAGAACTTCCAAGGTTACCTCCGGATCGAGAGGTGGAGTTTGGAATTAACCTGTTGCCAGGTACAGCACCAGTGTCCATCGCTCCTTATAGGATGGCACCAAAGGAGTTGGTTGAGTTGAAAGCCCAAATCCAAGAGTTGCTAGATCACATTTTTATTCGACCCAGTGTGTCTCCATAGGGAGCACCGGTGTTGTTTGTAAAGAAGAAGGACAGTTCTATGTGTATGTACATAGATTACCGCCAGTTGAATAAGCTGACGATCAAGAATAGGTACCCGCTACCGAGGTTAGACGACTTGTTTGACAAGCTCAAAGGGGCTGCGGTCTTTTCGAAGATAGATTTGAGGTCGGGGTATCACCGGCTTAAGGTGAAGGAGGCTGATATCCATAAGACTTCATTTCAGACTCGATACGGGCACTATGAATTCTTGGTAATGCCGTTCGAGTTGACTAACACACCGACTGTGTTCATGGATATGATGAACCGGGTTTTTTAACCTTACTTGGATCAATTCGTCGTGGTGTTCATAGACGACAACTTGGTATATTCCAAGTCAGAGGAAGAGCATGATGCACATCTTCGGGTAGTGCTGTGAATTTTAAGGGAAAAGAAGTTGTATGCCAAGTTTAGCAAGTGCGAATTCGGGTCATGTAGTATCCGCAGAGGGAATAAGGGTAGATCTTCAGAAGATTGAGGCAGTACTGGATTGGAAACCACTTAAGTCGGTAGTAGAGATTCGCAGTTTTCTTAGGGTTAGCGGGCTATTATAGGAGATTTGTCGAGGGTTTCTCTTCAATAGCGACACCTTTGACTAAGTTGTTGAGAAATGAGGTACCTTTTGTATGGTCGGATAAACAGTAGGAGAGCTTCGAGAAGCTAAAGAAAGTTTTGATAGAGGCTCCGGTCTTAATTCAGCCTGTGGCGGGGAAAGATTTTGTGGTATATTGTGATGCTTCTCATACGGGGTACTGATGCAGGAAGGGAAGGTGGTTACTTATGCGTCTCGGTAGTTGAGACCGCATGAAGTTAACTATCCAACACACGATCTGGAGTTGGCAGTAGTAGTTTTCGCTTTGAAAGTGTGGAGGCATTATCTGTATAGAGAGAAGTCGGTGATCTACACGGACCACAAGAGCCTGAAGTATCTGTTGACCCAGAAGGAGCTGAACTTGAGACAGCGAAAGTGGGTGGAGTTGTTAAAGGATTACGACTGTTCGATTGAATACCATCTGGGTAAAGTAAATGTGGTGGCAGATGGCCTAAGTCGGAAGGTAGTATCAGATCTGAGGGCGATGTTTGCACATCTTAGCTTGTATGACGACGAAAGTTTGTTAGCGGAATTACAGATGAAGCCGACATGGATAAGTCAGGTAAAAGAGACACAATTGGTAGACGAGGTTCTGAGTGCTCGACTTTAGCAAGTTCAGAGTGGGGAGTTAGAGGACTACAATGTGAACAGTGACGGAGTTCTGTGTTTCTGTGGTAGGGTGTGTATGCCGAAAGAAGTGGAATTAAGGTAGAAGATTCTTTGAGAATCGTATAGTAGCCCCTATGCTATGCATCCTAGAGAGAGTAAGTTGTATAAGGATCTACGGGAATAGTTTTGGTGCCTGGATTGAAGTAAAAGTTATAAAATTTGTGGGAAAGTGCCTGACGTGTCAGGAGGTTAAAGCTGAACATAAGTGCCTTCGGGGTTGTTACAACCGGTGAAGATTCCATAGTGGAAGTGGGAGAGAATCACCATGGATTTCGTTAGTGGGCCTCCTCTTACGCCTACTAAAAAAGACTCGATATGGGTGATTGTGGACCGGTTGACAAAGTCCGCTCATTTCATACCTATGCGTGTTGATTACTCTCTGCAGAGATTAGCAAAGCTATATGTAGCAGAGATTGTGAGACTGCACGGAGTGCTGGTATCGATCATATCGGATAGAGATCCTAGATTTACGTCGAGGTTTTAGAGGGCGTTGCATCTGGCTTTGGGCATCAGGTTAGATTTTAGCATGGCATTTCATCCGCAGATGGATGGCCAGTCTGAAAGGGTGATTTAGGTGTTAGAAGATATGCTAAGGGGATGTGTTATCGACTTCAGAGGTAGTTGGGAAGAATTCTTGCCTTTAGCAGAATTCGCTTATAACAACAGTTACCAAGCTAGCATTCAGATGGCACCGTATGAAGCATTGTATAGGCGGAAGTGTCAGACTCCTACTTGTTGGACAGAGTTAGGAGAACGTCATGTTTTGGGTCCGAGATAGTGGCAGAGTCAGAGGAAAAGGTTAAAGTAATTCGGGCACGATTGAAAGAGGCATCTGACAAATAGAAGTCGTATGCAGATCTTAAGCGGAAAGAGATAGAGTTTGCAGTGGGTGATTATGTGTTCCTGAAAGTCTCGTCGTGGAAGAAGGTGATGAGATTTGGACGCAGGGGTAAGCTGAGTCCCAGATTTATAGGGCCTTATTGGGTTTTGAAGCGAGTTGGACCGGTGGCTTATCAGTTAGAGTTACCTTTAGAATTGAGACAGATGCACGATATGTTCCACGTGTCGATGCTACGTCGTTATCGATCGGATCCGTCTCATGTGGTGCCAGTGGAGGAAGTTGAGTTGAGGCCAGACTTGTCCTATGAAGAAGAGTCGATTTAGATTTTGGAGCGAGATGTGAAGGTGCTTCGAAAGAAATCAGTTCCTCTAATCAAGGTGTTGTGGCGGAACCATGGTTCAGAAGAAGCTTCGTGGAAGTCGGAAAAGGTGATGCGACAGCAATACCCTCACTTACTTTGACCAGGTAATTTCAAGGCCGAAATTATTTTTAAGGAGGTAGAACTGTAACATTCGGGATTTAGGGGTCTCGCATTTTAATTTATTTCTTTGTGCTAGTATGCTTTGGATGTTGTTTGAGTGTGTTTGGGGGCTTCGGGAAACCTTGGGGTTAGGTAGGAGCCTTAGTAAAAAGTTTGGGTTCAAGGCTTTAAGAGAGAGCTAGTGGCGTCAGGCCTTAAGAGATTTTATATGAGGTTTATGACACAAGAAAGGAAGTGGTGGAGTGGCAGAGGTAACGCCTAGGTGCAAGGGGGGAGTGTTGCGTCACAAGGGGTGTAACCGGGGAAGAGGTTCGAATCACGCTAGCAGCAATGGAAGTTTTTTTTTTTTTTGGTGTGTTTTGCGTCAAGGGGGAGGGGAGTGCTGGAGACGGCTATGGCACTTGAAAGGTGGAAGTGGACTTAGTCAATTTTTTTGAATTGGTGGTGGGGAGAGCTTGTAGAGCTTGACTCATTCAAAGGTTTTGAATGAGTGATGTGGAGGTGTTAAGGAGGAAATCGTGGGGAGTGTTGGTGAGGGGTGTTAGCCAAAATCTTGAGTGGTATATGGGAGTAGGTATATTCGGTTTTGGGAGTTTTTCTCCTTATTAGTCTAGTTGCCGAAATTGCTAAGCAGAAGCCATTCACCTTTTTCTCTTTTCTATCCATATTCATAATCCGAAAATGAGAGCATTAGTGCATTTTTGTTCCATCTTTTTTTCCCCTCTACATCTTTCTTTTCAATCATTTGATTCCTTTCTTCTTTGCTAAATTCTTAAAAGCCTAAATTCACCCTTCATTTGTTATCTTAGTCGAAACTCTTTAACCCAACTCCCTCTTCCTCTCTTTCATTAGTTACTCCATTTTCAAAAGCCGAATAGCCTATCTCTCTTTCTTTATTATAGCCGAATGATCTTCTTCTATTTGCTGAACCATAGCCGAACCTTCTAATCATCTGCATCTCAGGAAGTGCCGTCATTTTTCTCTATCAAGTTTTCCAATCGGTTCTAATATTGTGGTAAGAGTTCTCTGATATTCGATCTTTTTTTTCCTTCTCTTTTGTTTGCTGAAAGTTAGAAGCCTAACTTTGTATATGTGTGTGGCCGAATCTATTCAAGGTTTTAACCTTGTGTCCCTTGTTGGAAGCCAGCGTTAGGGGTATCTAAAAGCTTCGGGATTTAGTCGATCAAGGTAAAGAGGGTGTACCTTTGGTTCGGCCAAAGGCCATCTTGTTTGGATATTTAGTGTTAGAGCCGAATCTAACATAACTTACGTAGGGGGTTTCATCAATCTTCAAGATCAAGTAGGAACCCTCAGGATTTGGGTCGACTTTGGTAAGATTACTCGATTAAGATATTATTTGGGTTCCGTTTAGATTTGATTTATCATCTTTAACTGGGTTTCCTGATTAAGTTACCCTTCGATGGATACGAGTACCAGTCAAGGAGAGAAAGGGGTTGGACGCGTAGTCCCGACTCCCAAGTTTAAGAAACGATCAGTTTCAGCGGTTTGGGATTCGCCTCCAGGCTATGGGCGAGCGTCTGACGTAGACAAACCGATCACTGTGATCTCTTCGAACGAGGACGTTAGGGAGGTCGAGAGTCTAGTTCTTCAGGTTCTCAGGTGTGTAATTAACACACTGTTTACGTATTTGCTTTAATTATAATATGAAATATGTGTGGTAGTCGAGATAGTGGCTGTGGTGATGCTATTACCCATATTGGGGTAAGCCGATACCAGGTTAGTAACTTTCTTATATTGAAATCTTGGATGGATGCATATGTATATGTGAGACTTTGGTAAGCTTATTGTGTATACATGTCGGATATGTTCATAATGATTATGTTGTCATCTCACCATAATATATCATGTATGTGCACGGGATCGGGATATGTTTAATGAAGGAAATCGTGGGGTGTACATTTATGTGAGTCATAAACTCAATGTATAACACATACATTAAAAGCCCATTTTCATATCACATTTATTCATAGGCCCATTTAAGTCATATTTGGCCCAAAAGCCCATTTAGCTCATATTTAGCATAAAAGCCCGTTTAGCTCACATTTAGCCCAAAAGCCCATTTTCATAGCAGATCAAATAATAATCATTCAATATTCATGATTATGTACATTAAATGAAATGCAAGCCCGCCCACCTAAATATCCATCCACCGCACACCACCCGTACCAACCAACACACCGTGGGATTACTAAATCGACCTCCTTCCACTACACACCATCGAAGCGATTCTTGCAGTCAACATGCACATCGCCCTTATAATATTGTGGCAAAGCCACCAGACAGATGTGACCAAAGTCACCTGACCGAAGTCGCAAAATTTCAAATACGTGACCGAAGTCACCAGATTCACATATGTGACCGAAGTCACCGGATTTCAAATATGTGGCCAAGTCACCGGAAATGTGGTAAAACCACCAGAATACTTCCTCCTTTATCAAATATACCCATATGCCTATGCACATACATATCGATAAATTTTCATGCTATTTACCCCACAAATCATAATATAGCCATACTTATCTCACATTTATGCATATAGCAAAATGAACAAAATATTGGGGTAAACATACCTGAATATCGCATACCACTGAATGGTATCCAAAATCACAATCATACACATGGTCATATAATCACGTTTAAAAATATGTAAATCTATGAGCATTTTAATGTAAGGTTACACACCTCGTGACAGTGAGAACAATACTCTCTCGCTCGTCAACACCTAATTAATTAACACACTTGATTAGTATAAACTTTAACTAATAAAACTATGTTTATTGATGAGGGATCTAAATCCTTACCCTCGGATTCTCGAACGACAGTTATTTGTGGTTTTTCTCCACTAGATGGATCAAAACCCGCTGATATTCCACCAACGTAAAGTGGTTCGGTTGTCCGCACTACTTCAAATAATCGATCCTCGTTAGCAGAGGGTCCACAACCCGGTGGAAAGCCTCTAACCGCCGATACAGCCCTTCGTTTGAAGTTTGATGGTAAAGGAATACCTCCTTTCTTCCAAACACTCTGTACGGCTCTTTTCTTACCTATCCTGTTGGTCTTAAATCGCCCCTAAAATAACGTTGATTAGCGATCCATTCAAAAAGATTTGATATAACCAAAAGGAAATAATCTTACCTTGGATGATCCGAAAGATCACTTCTTAAAAGTTAGCTTCAACAAGGATCCTAGAAATCCTTTCCAAGGATTCGCCTAGAGAGAAAATAAAAGATTAAGATTCTAAATTGGCCATAGTGAAAAGAAATGATGAAAATGATTGACAAAACCTTACTTTGAATTCTTGAAGATTGACCTTGAATAAGAAAAGAAGAGAATAAAAAGTAACTTGGTGATTTCGACACACAAAAGAAAAGAGAAAAGGATAGTGATTTATGGCATAAAATAGTTAGGTTTTCAATAGAATGAAAAGAAGAAAAGAAAATCGAAATAGAAATTGATTCGGTTGGCAAAAGAGATGAGAATGATGTTGATTCTCAAAAGAAAAGAGATTGGTTTTGGAACCTATGCACATTCGGCCAAGGGAAAGAAATTGAAAAAAAATGGTTCTTGAACTTTTGTAGTTTCGGCAAAGAGGGAAAGAGAAGAGAGAAATAGGATGAAAAAGAAAAAGAAAATGAGAAATGATCAAAGAGAATAAATGGGTTTCGGTTATGGAAGAAATTGAATAAAGAGAAAAAGTTTTTGGTAATGGTCAAGTGAGAAAAGATGAAAGAAAATGCCTTCAAAAGTGGTAATATTTTGGTACCAAAAAGAGAAAAAAATCTTGAGAGGAAAAGAAGAAAAAAAGTACCAATTTGGCCAAATATGATAGCCAAAACAAAACAAAGTTTTCACCTAATGCAAATGATAATTTTAGTTAAGGAGAAAGATTTTGGAGAAAGGAGAAAAGATGGACAATTTGCTAGGATTTTTGGCCAACTAGCACCCTAATGGCTACACAAAATTTTCGGTCAACCTTAGCCAACATTATCCCCCTTTTTCCTCCTTGTTTCTTCCCCATCAAATCCAAAATTTCCAAGACAATGCCCCTATTTCAAGCCTTTGTCCCCTCTATCTTATCCTCCTATCTTGATTCCATGCCATAATTCTTTTGCTTGCCTTTTTCACATGGTCAAATAGCCAAAATTAAGAGAATCCTCATCCATTCTAGAAGGATCTTGGCCGACACTTATAGGGAAGGAAACAAAAAATAAAAATAAAATCCTCCCTTATGCTAGCTAGGAGATTCGAACCTCACTCCTCAAGCACACATCCATGCATCCTAACCACTTTGCCAATTACTCAACTTATGCTTAAAACTCCTTGTCATTAATTCTTAAGGCCTAACTTGCTTAGCTCTCTCTTAATTATTAGAAATTAAAAGTTTCACTAAGCATTCACTTAATTAATGAAGCTCAAATAACTTCCAAAATACACTCAATAATAATTAAGCATGCAACATCATTCAATCAAGTAAGATGCATAACCCCCAATTATCAGGATGTTACAGTTCTACCCCCCTTAAAAATAATTTCATCCTCGAAATTACCTGGCTGGAATAAGTGAGGGTATTGCTGTCGCATCGCTTCCTCCGGTCCCCACGAAGCTTCTTCTGATCCATGATTACGCCATAATACTTTGACGAGAGGAACCGACTTTCTCCGTAAAACCTTTACATCTCGTTCTAGAATTTGAATTGGCTCCTCTTCATATGAAAAATCTGATCTTAATTCCACCTCCTCAACTGGCACTACATGAGATGGATCCGACCGGTAACGGCGTAACATTGAAACATGGAACACATCATGCATTTGCTTCAATTTCGAAGGCAAATCTAACTGATATGCCACAGATCCGACCCGCTTCACAATCCGATAAGGTCCAATAAACCTGGGACTTAGCTTCCCTTTGCGACCAAATCTCATCACCTTTTTCCAAGGTGAAACCTTTAGGAAAACTTGATCCCCCATAGCAAACTCTATTTCTTTCCGCTTTAGATCTGCATACGATTTTTGTCTGTCAGATGCTTCCTTTAATCGAGCCCGGATTACCTTAACCTTTTCTTCAGATTCAGCCACTATTTTTGGACCCAAAATCTGGCGTTCCCCTAATTCTGTCCAACACGTAGGAGTGCGACACTTCCGTCCATATAGTGCTTCATACGGTGCCATCCGTATACTGGATTGGTAACTGTTATTGTACGCAAATTCTGCTAACGGTAAGAATTCCTCCCAACTTCCCTTGAAATCTATCACACATCCCTTAACATATCTTCTAAGATTTGATTACTCTTTCGATCGACCGTCCGATTGAGGATGAAATGCCGTCATGAAGTCCAATCGGTGCCCAAAGCCTGATGCAATGCTTTCCAAAACTGCGACGTAAACCTCGAATCTCTATTCAAAATAATCGACAACGGCACTCCATGCAATCTCACAATCTCAGCCACATATAACTTCGCCAATTTCTGCAAAGAGTAATCAACCCGAACTGGAATAAAATGTGCAGATTTCGCCAATCGGTCCACTATCACCCATATAGAGTCTTTCTTAGTAGGCGTAAGAGGAAGCCCACTAACAAAGTCCATGGTGATTCTCTCCCACTTCCACTGTGGAATCTTTATTGGTTGAAGCAATCCCGAAGGTACTTGATGTTCAGCTTTGACTTGCTGACACGTCAAGCACTTTCCTACAAACTCCGTAACTCTCGCTTAAGTCCGGCCACCAAAATTGATCTCGCAAATCTCGGTATAACTTACTTCCTCCGGGATGCATAGCATAGGGGCTACCATACGATTCTGAAGTATCTTTTGCCTCAACTCGATCCCTCAAGATACAGACTTTACCTTTGAAGCACAATACCCTTCACCGTTAATACCAAAATCTTCCAATTTCCCACTGCACCGTCAAGCTTTTCACTCGGATCTTCCTCTATTAATCGCCTCTCTTTCACTTGACTTAACCATGTCGCTTAACTTGAAGTTTCGCCAACAAGCTTCATCATCGTAAAGGCTAAGATGTGCAAACATCGCCTTAAATCGACACCACTTTTCGACTTAGGCGAGCGCCACCACGTTCGCTTTGCGGGTGGTACTCGATAGAACGATCGTAGTCTTTCAACAACTCTATCCACCTTCACGCCTCAGATTCGCTTCTTTCCGAGTCAAGAGATATTTCAGACTTTTGTGGTCCGTGTATATCACCGACTTTTCCCGTATAAATAATGTCTCCATAATTTAAGAGCAAAGACTACAATGCTAACTCCAAGTCATGCGTCGGGTAATTAACCTCATGCGGCCTCAACTCAATGAGACGATATGCAACTACCTTTTCGTCTTGCATCGAACACATCCTAATCCCATGTGAGAAGTGTCACAATACGCGAAATCCTTTCCC
Source organism: Gossypium rotundifolium (assembly GCA_025506655.1). Classification (NCBI taxonomy): domain Eukaryota; kingdom Viridiplantae; phylum Streptophyta; class Magnoliopsida; order Malvales; family Malvaceae; genus Gossypium; species Gossypium rotundifolium. Next base: position 63,207,714 of record CP106732.1, on the reverse strand, counting down.
GCCTCAAAGTTGAATCAAAATCGGAGCTTCGGTCAAAACCTTCTTGAGCTTCTCAAAACTCTCTTGCTGCTTATCAGCCTACACGAAAGGTACTTCCTTTCTCAACAATTTCGTTAAAGGTGCAGCTATCGATGAAAATCCTTCGACAAATCTTCGGTAATATTCGGCTAATCCCAAGAAACTGCGAACCTCAGTTACGGACTTAGGTGGTTTCCAATCTAGCACAGCCTCAATCTTTCGAGGATCCACCTTTATCCCTTTCGCAGATACCACATGGCCTAAAAACGCAACCTCTTTCAGCCAAAATTTACACTTGCTGAATTTGGCGTACAGTTTCTTCTCTCTTAAAACTCGCAACACAATCCGAAGATGTTCATCATGCTCTACTTCAGACTTAGAATACACCAGGATGTCGTCTATGAATACCACGACGAATTGATCCAAGTAGGGCTGAAAAATTCGGTTCATCATATCCATGAACGCAGCTGGGGCATTCGTCAATCCGAATGGCATTACCAGAAATTCATAATGCCCATATCTAGTTCAGAAAGCCGTCTTATGGATATCCACTTCTTTTACTTTAAGCTGATGATACCCCGACCTTAGATCAATCTTTGAGAATACCGCAGCTCCTTTAAGCTGATCGAACAAGTCGTCGATCCTTGGCAAAGGATACTTGTTCTTGATGGTCAGCTTATTTAACTGCCGGTAATCTATACACATCCTCATCGATCCGTCCTTCTTCTTCACGAAAAAAATCGGTGCTCCCCATGGAGACACACTAGGTCGGATGAATCCATGATCAAGCAACTCCTGAATCTGAGCCTTAAGCTCAACCAACTCCTTCGGTGCCATTCTATATGGAGCAATAGAAACTGGCGCCGTTCCAGAAATAAATCTATCCCGAATTCTACCTCACGATCCGGAGGCAAACCCGAAGTTCTTAGGAAAGACATCTACAAATTCCTTCACAGATCTCGACTTCATTAATAGCTTGTCTCCTTAGCCTCCAAGGCACTCACCAACATCGAAAGGCTACATCCCTTTCTAACCATCTTTTTCGCCTTAAAAGCGGATACTACATTAGATAAGTAGTTCCGTCTCTCACCCATTACTACAACTTCTTTGTCATCAAGAGTTCTTAAAGACATCCGCTTAGCAGCACAATCCACATTTGTACGATACTTCACAAGCCAGTCCATGCCTAAGATTAGGTCAAATTCTCCAAATGGTAACTCCATTAAATCAGCCGAAAATTGCGTCCCTTGAACTTCTAAAGGCACTTCCTTAAAAAGTTTGTCTATAATTACGGTCTGTCCTAGAGGGCTAAGTACAGTCATCTTCCTAGGTACAATTTCAGAAGTCACATGCAAAGTCCCAGATACTTCACTAGCGATATAGGAATGAGTTGACCTATATCTATCAAAGTAATAAAGGGCAACCGTAAATCAAAAACGCATCGTAATAACAAAAGGCCATCGTTTTCTCTTCTGACGAATCGCATATACAGACACACTTGTCTCACCTCCAATTACCTTTGCCTCGCTCAAGTTTCGTGACCTCTACCGAACCATTACCCTTCCATTTGAACTACGGCCCTTATCGTCATTGTCCACCTCTGTCACCGATTAGCACCTCGACTTGTCGGGCGATTCTTCTCTCAATTCTTGAGCAATCCTTGATCATATGATCCTTTGAACCGCACTTGAAACATCCGCCAGTCTTTTTCCAACATTCTCCCAAGTGCATTTTTCCACATTGAGTACAAGTACGATTTTGTCCACCCGTAGTAATCTGTTGACCTCGCGGTCCATCATTTCTTGATTTCTTCTGAAAATTCTCGGATGACCCTGAAGACCCAAAGCTTCTCTTATTCTTGCTCTGGCCTCTGTCTCGGTTCTGTCTCTCAGTCCGTTTAGCCTCTTCGGCAATTCTTGCCCTTTCCACTAAGATTGCAAAATCTCTTTCATGGTGCGGAGCAATCATCACTCGCAATTCATCTCTAAGTCCATCTTCAAATCTGATACACCGTTCATATTCCGTAGCCACTATCCCTCTGGCATAACGGCTAAGTCGCAAAAACTCTGCTTCATATTCAGCTATCGACTTGTTTCCTTGTACTAGATTCAGAAATGTCTTCCTCTGGGAGTCGATGTAGCTAGCTCCAACATATTTTCCTTCGAATTTCACTTTAAAATGCCCCCAATCCAGACGATCCACGTGGGTACTCTCCTTGATAGTGAGCCACCACCGGTAGGCTTCATCATCAAGAAGTGAAATAGCACCTTTCAATTTCTCTTCAAGAAGGCGGTCTAAATCGTCCATAATCCTCTCGACCGCTTCCAACCAAGATTCCGCTACATTTGGAGCTACTCCAGATACTCCTCCGAAAACCTCGGCTCCATTCGATCTTAGTCTCTCACCATCGACTTTTGAGACCCATTTTAACTAGCTTCTACTACTCGTTCTAAAACTCGCAGACTGACTTGTGATATCTGCGTCACCTCCATCATTTTGCTCTTGAAAATCCACCCCAACAAATGGTGAATGAGCTTCATTTTGAACCTTGACCAGATCGAATCGGGTTCGACACGACCATTCTTCCTCGCCCACGCCCACGACGTCCATGTCCCTAGAGCTCATGTCTACTACATGTCTTATCTCATTTTACTGAAAAGTCTTATGTATTAGAATCTTTCCACTTCTTATTAAAAGAAAGTTTTATGAAATAGATATTCAATGGTTTTTCCGTAGTAGTGTACAACACCTAGGGTCCATGTCTCTAAAGTTATAGTTTCCTTAAGCTTATCGACTTTCATATCACTTTATCAATAAGGATACATACCGATGGATCTGGTCGAGAACTCCAAGTGCCATGCTCTTGTAAAACCATTTTATCTTAAGAAAACTAAAAAAATCATTTGGGCCAATTTTGAAAACGTTGTGGGCTTCACAACCCAAGGCCGAGAGTTTAAAAGCTGGCTCGATACCAAGTTGAAACACCCCAAACCCGCCCAAAAAGCCCAACCGGATCATTATGTTCCTCGAATCTAACTTTTCGCAAACTCTAAATAAAAATTTGACGATTTTGTAGAAAACGGATTTAACTTAATATTTTAGGTTGAAATCAAATTGTAAAGTAAATTTTGTCTTTTAAAACATTATTTTTTTAGAAGTAATTAAAAGAAACCAAATTTAAGAAAATTACTTTAAAACATTTATATATTAGTGACAAAAACATTTTTAAAATATTTATCGAAAACCATTTAATTATTTACTTAATAATTGTTCATGACAAAATAAAATAAATTCAAACACCCAAAAATTTAAAAATAGTTTATAGTGGCCTTGTTACATAAAATTAGCAAACCCATAATAAAGTCTAAATAATAAAATTAACTTAATAAGTTTAAGTAGGAAAATTTCCAAACTTCTTTAGTTGAGCATTGGCCACCTTGAAATCCTTGCTAACCCGATCCATCGCTTATTTAATCATCCAAAAGTTTATCCCACAAAAGGGTGAGTCATAAACTCAATGTATAACACATATATTAAAAAGCCCATTTTCATATCACATTTATTCATAGGCCCATTTAAGTCATATTTGGCCCAAAAGCCCATTTAGCTCATATTTAGCTTAAAAGCCCGTTTAGCTCACATTTAGCCCAAAAGCCTATTTTCATAGCAGATCAAATAATAATCATTCAATATTCATGATTATGTACATGAAATGAAATGCAAGCCCACCCACCTAAATATCCATCCACTACACACCACCGCACCAACCAACACACCGTGGGATTACTAAATCGACCCTCCTTCCACTACACACCATCGAAGGTAGTTCTTTGCGGTCAACATGCACATCGCCTTATAATATTGTGGCAAAGCCACTGCATGTGATGTGATAGAAGTCACCGATCAAGTCGCAAAATTTCAAATACGTGACCGAAGTTACCAGATTCACATATGTGACTCAAGCCACCGGATTTCAAATATGTGATCGAAGTCACCGTAAATGTGGTAAAACCACTAGAATACTTCCTCCTTTATCAAATATACCCATATGCCCATGCACATACATATCGATAAATTTTCATGCTATTTACCCCACAAATCATAATATAGCCATACTTATCTCACATTTATGCATATAGCAAAATGAACAAAATATTGGGGTAAACATACACGAATATCGCATACCACCGAATGGTATCCAAAATCACAATCATACACATGGTCATATAATCACGCTTAAAAATATGTAAATCTATGAGCATTTTAATGTAAGGTTACACACCTCGTGATGGTGAGAACAATACTCTCTCGCTCGTCAACACCTAATTAATTAACACACTTGATTAGTATAAACTTTAACTAATAAAACTATGTTTATTGATGAGGATCTAAATCCTTACCCTGATTCTCGAATGCGAGTTATTTGTGGTTTTCTCCACTAGATGGATCAAAACCCACGATATTCCACCAACGTAAAGTGGTTCGGTTATCCAGACTACTTCAAATAACCGATCCTCGTTAGCAAAGGGTCCACAACCCGGTGGAAAGTCTCTAACCGTTGATACAGCCCTTCATTTGAAGTTTAATGGTAAAGGAATACCTCCTCTCTTCCAAACACTCCGTACGGCTCTTTTCTTACCTATCTTGTTGGTCTTAAATCACCCCTAAAATAACGTTGATTAGCGATCCATTCAAAAGATTTGATATAACCAAAAGGAAATAATCTTACCTTGGATGATCCAAAAGATCACTTCTTAAAAGTTAGCTTCAACAAGGATCCTAGAAATCCTTTCCAAGGATTCTACCTAGAGAGAAAATAAAAGATTAAGATTCTAAATTGGCCATAGTGAAAAGAAATGATGAAAATGATTGACAAAACCTTACTTTGAGTTCTTGAAGATTGACCTTGAATAAGAAAAGAAGAGAATAAAAAGTAACTTGGTGATTTCGGCACACAAAAGAAAAGAGAAAAGGATAGTGATTTATGGCATAAAATAGTTTTGGTTTTCAATAGAATGAAAAGAAGAAAAGAAAATCGAAATAGAAATTGATTCGGTTGGCAAAAGAGATGAGAATGATGTTGATTCTCAAAAGAAAACAGATTGGTTTTGGAACCTATGCACATTTGGCCAAGGGAAAGAAATTGAAAAAATGGTTCTTGAACTTTTGTAGTTTCGATAAAGAGGGAAAGAGAAGAGAGAAATAGGATGAAAAGAAAAGAAAATGAGAAATGATCAAAGAGAATAAATGGGTTTGGTTATGGAAGAAATTGAATAAAGAGAAAAGTTTTTGGTAATGGTCAAGTGAGAAAAGATGAAAGAAAATGCCTTCAAAAGTGGTAATATTTTGGTACCAAAAGAGAGAAAAATCTTGAGAGGAAAAGAAGAAAAAAGTACCAATTTGGCCAAATATGATAGCCAAACAAAACAAAGTTTTCACCTAATGCAAATGATAATTTAGGTTAAGGAGAAAGATTTTGGAGAAAGGAGAAAAGATGGACAATTTGCTAGGATTTTGGCCAACTAGATCCCTAATGGCTACACAAAATTTTCGGTCAACCTTAGCCAACATTATCCCCTTTTTCCTCCTTGTTTCTTCCCCATCAAATCCAAAATTTCCAAGACAATACCCTATTTCAAGCCTTTGTCCCCTCATCTTATCCTCCTATCTTGATTCCATGCCATAATTCTTTTGCTTGCCTTTTCACATGGTCAAATAGCCAAAATTAAGAGAATGCTCATCCATTCTAGAAGGATCTTGGCCGACACTTATAGGGAAGGAAACAAAAAATAAAATAAAATCCTCCCTTATGCTAGCTAGGAGATTCGAACCTCACTCCTCAAGCACACATCCATGCATCCTAACCACTTTGCCAATTACTCAACTTATGCTTAAAACTCCTTGTCATTAATTTTAGGCCTAACTTGCTTAGCTCTCTTAATTATTAGAAATTAAAAGTTTCACTAAGCATTCACTTAATTAATGAAGCTCAAATAACTTCCAAAATACACTCAATAATAATTAAGCATGCAACATCATTCAATCAAGTAAGATGCATAACCCCCAATTATCAGGATGTTACAGTTGATGTTAGCCTTGAGCTACATCGTGGTTTGATGTTGGCTTCGTGTCTCATCGTGGATTGGTGATGACCTCGAGTCACACTGTGGATATTTGTGATTTTAATCACGTGGACCAGTGGCTAGACCACTAAGTGGATTTTGAGCAGCATGACTGCCAAAGAGGTGTGTAGCGGATGGAGGGTCGATTTAGTAATCCCCTAGTGTGTGGTGGTAGGATACGGGGGTGTGTAGCGGTTCGATACTAGGTTGGGGAGGGCTAACATTTTGCATCTTTATGTGTGGTATGTGGATTGGTGTGGTTTTGGGCCAAGCCCATTTGTGGAAACATGTAGAATAATTGCACATTGAGTCAGTTTGACTCACTCTATTTTCCTAAAAACAATGCAGGTGATACATGATTCTTGGACCGGGATGGAATGGATACAAGGTGGCTATGCAGAAGCTGCTTTTATTTCTTTAATTATATATATTTTATATTTCCAAGTACTTTTTCGGATAGATTTCATTGTAATAAGGCCGCTTAAATTGTTTTGGGATTTTCGTTATGATTTTTAAGTCTTAGAATTATCATTGAATTGTTATCTAAACATGCTTATAAAACGTTTTCAACTCAGATATTAAAGTAAAGTTTTGGAATTTAGATTGCACATAAACAAATTGCTTCGCGGAATTTCTACCAAATACCGAGTCAAATGTACAAAAGAGATTCGTTTTAAAACCCCTAAGTTATTTATACTTCCAACTCAAATTCTTTTTGAACAACCACCTCAGTGACATTCCGGATTCGACCGTGGGATTTTGGGCCGGGTTTGGGGTGTTACAGCATTGTCCTCCCAAAACTTTTACTCCCTCCCACTTTCCCCCACAACTTTTGCTCTCCTCTCATCCCATCCCCCTTTTATACCCCAAACCCATTCCCCTCCTCCTTTCTTTCTTTTTTTTTTTTTTAATATTTCTCTCCCAAAATTTTACTCCTTCCAATTATCCCCCCAATTTTACTCTCTCAACTTCCAAAACTTTTATTTTCTCCCTAAACTTTTACTTCTCACCCTTTAACCTCAAATAAAAAATAAAATCATCCAGATAAAATTCCTAAACCTAAATAATAATAATTTTATTAATATCTACTATTTATATTATTAAATAAAATTTCATATTTTGTACTATTTATATTATTGAATTGTTTTATCACATTGAATCTTTATAAATTTTTGCTAAAATTAAATTATTTATGATGCAATAAAATATTCATGTTAAAATTTTAAGTTGGTATCAATTTCACATTTTATCTTTAAGATAATTTTTATTAAAAAATCACATTTTTGCATTTAATATATTTTTAATTTCAAAACACACAAAGTGACAAGAATCGAAGGTAATTAAAGCAACAAAGCAAGCAAAGAAGTTAACTCGTATATAAACGATTAATAAATAAATTATAATGATATGAAAGTTAATAACAAATTTGATTACTGTATATGACAGTGATTACAATAACCTAATTTTTTTTAATTTAACTCAAACAAATATATTTGATTTGAATTCCATCTCACTCAAGTCTATTAGAGAAAATTTCAAATTGAGTTAGGATGATAAAATATGATTCGTCAACTCGATTAACTCGAAATTTTTTCATTTGATTCGATCAAATACTCACCCCTAGAACCAACCGTTAAATATTAATTTATACAATATTTTCAATCGATAGAGATATTGGGTTGGTTTGAAATTTACATGCATGACAAAAATATTATATAGAAAAATTTCATGATTGAATCAATAAAATATTAATCGTACATAAATATATGAAAGGATCGGCACAAGATGATCCTTCTTTTCTAATTATAAGTCTATTTATTTGTGCATTATACTAAAAATGATTTTTCGTAACATTTAATGTCACGATAAAAAAATCATGAAAAGTATCTTTCTTTTTACCTTTCATGACATTTTTGGACAAAAGTAAGAAAGCGTCACATATGTAGCGTAAATAAAAGTCATGACGCTTAAAAAAGTCACAAAAGAGATATTTCTACTGTGACTTTTTAAAATTTAACAAAAAGTCCAAAAATGTCTTAGAAAGTTTATATTATGTTACTTTTTAAAGTGTCACGTTGACAAATCAAAATAGTTGCAAAGTGATTACCTCTCTTGTGACGATTAAAAATGTCACAAAAAATTCAATCTAAAATGTAACAAATTGTTTGCTTATTTTGTGACATTTATGGAATACAAATGTCACAAGTGTTGTGTATTTTGTGACCATTAGAGAAGGCGTTACAAATATTGAGTTCAAACCTCATTGTTTAAAAATGTCACAAAAAATTTGATCTAAAATGTCACGATTGCTTAGTTTGTGACATTTAGAAAGCGTCACTAAAAATGGATTAGAAATTAATGTTGTGTATTATGTGACATTTAGAAACTGTCATGAATAATCAATTCAAAAACGTCACAATAGTTACTTTTATTTTTTGACTAAAAGGTAATGAAAGAATAAAACCGTCACAAGAAGGATATTTTATTTCAATCAACTCATATAAATGATCCAATCCCTATAAATATATTTCCTATGCCCAAAATATTATTAATCCGCTTAATTAATTAATTAATTAATTAATTAAATTAATTAAATTATTTCCTCAACTTAGTTCAAATTTGTTAAAATCATGACGACTTTACCATTTACAATCTATGAACAAATTAATCTAATTAACTTACTATCAAGAAAATATGATGACTTAATTAATTTAATTTTTACTTGAAATTCAATTATTTAATTACAAATTAAATAATAATTGAGGAAATTAATTTAATTCTCAAGTCATCTCTTGTTTATAGTGAGCAAATGTATTCGCTGTGGATATTGATACATGTTATAACATTCAACTGATAGGTAGGAAGACCGACCCTTTGAGGTTTCAACTATAAATGTATGCAAAATAATTTAATAACCATTCAACAGTTCTATTGTGGTTTGCTGTGAAGTCGCAATATATATATATATATATATATATAACAAACTTATGATAATATAAGATCTTCTTATAGAAATCTGATAATTTAGCCTCATGCGTCTAATTAAAATTTGAACTAAGTTTAAAGAGTTCTTATCCAAACACAAAACAAAATTTTAAGACTGCAAGTTGCCCTGATGTCTACACATGTTACAAAACAAAAGGTGACATGTTCACGATACTTTGAATACTCTGGATTAGTTCCTTTTTTCCAATGAACAACAGCTTAGAATACCTGAAACAAAGGAGAGAAACATGGTAAGTTCATAAGGAACCTAAACTGCGCTACAGTTTGCAACATTTGAAACATTACTACCTTTAATTCAAAATGTTGAGCCTGAATATGCGGCCTAACAGGTCCTGGATTCAAATCATCTAAGATTAGCACTACATGTTCTCTAATAGGCCTGTCTCTATCATTTACAATTCGAGGAATATCAACATCCCTTCCATTTTGATGTAATGGCTCTTCTCTAATTTGATCGTTTCTAATTCTTTCCATTTCTCGCAACTCCTTTCTCCTTCGCCTTAAGGTTCTCTCAATCTCTAGATCAAAATAGTACTCTGTATTCTCTAGAATATTTCTATGCATGCACTAGCAAAGATATGAAGAAGAAAATAAAAAAACTAATTAAACTAAACTAACAGAAATTAATAGATGCTAACAAACCAATTTTTCACCAATATTGCCAATCCCCGGCAACTGTGCTAAAAACTTATTTGCGTGTAAATATGCAATGCAAATGTGCAAGTGTACACATCGATTCAAGTAATATAATGATGAGTGAGTATCGTCTCCACAAGGATCGAAAATTTATTAGAATTAGTAATTATTAATGTAGATTTAACTAATGAAACTGTGCAAAAGAAATAGAGTATAAAGTGGTGTAGGGAATTAATAAATGAACCAATAATATCAATTATAACTGAAAAATGACAAAACAATCTAAATGTCATGGCATTTCACAAAGAACAAGTAGAGAGTATTTCTTCTATTGAATGATAAATGTTGGAATTACTTAAGGAATATTTTCATAACATAATAATGCCATGGAAAAGTTTTGATTTAACTACTACCTAAAGAGTTACCATTACAGTCTACTTCTTTCTAGAGTTAGACTTTAGTTATTATTCGGAGTCTATGTACATCTACAAGACTCGCGAATGATAACCACACTAACATTCTTCACCTGTATAGGTCACAACTTCGATGTCTAGAGTGTTATGAATATTCTTTTGAGTACTCGCCGGTATCAATCAATTAATAATTTTATGTATTTAATCCTTTAATGTTCAAATCCATCTAAGAACATAACATGCAGTCAACTATGTCTAGAGCTTGTATCTATGCATTCAAAATAAATAAGAATCAAATGAAACAGTGATTTTAATCAGAATCACATCATGTCCATTACAAATAATTCAATATTTGCCTAAATAATTCCAACCCAAAGATAATTAGCTCATGGGTTGGGCAATAAAATACAAAATTATATCATTCATCAACATTCTTCAAGTTTTACGAATCACAGAAATTAAAACCAAGAAAATAGAACAAAGGCAGAACTGTAAGAAGTTCTCACTACACTCCAGCTTATTCTCAAGATTTTATGCAAAACCTAGGGTAGATTTCTCTTCCCATTCTTCATGTTTGTGATCTTTTCTTTTTAGCTTCTACCCCTTTCTTTTCTTCTGAATTTTCCAGACAGTTTCTCCATAGGATTCTATTGCAGAAAGAGTAACTGCGCTCTTCTTTTTCTTTTCTCCTTACAATCCGTGTGTGTTTTCTTCTATTCTCTTTCGTCATTTTATAGGGTAGATATGTCCTTCTCAGCACACATATTTTTTTCTCTTTTTTTAGGGTGATTTATCTGGTACACGTACAACTAGTTGAGAGTATCGTGGATTGAGTGTTGCATTATCTTCTTGGAATTGCCATGGCATTTCTGTTGGCAATCAATCCCGCCATTTTTCATGGCAATGTTTCACCTCCTTCGTTCTCATCTCCTCTTCCTCTTTTCCTTCTTCTTGTCTCTTTCATCCTACCTGTACCTACTACCAAAGACTATCAAACCTCTTTCCAATAATTAAAAGTAACATAAATTTACAGTTAAAACACAATCCAAGTATAAAATGCTGTAGTAATAAGTCTAAAATGCGGACATTTTTTTCTTAATTATAAGCAAATACTTTAGTTTAGAGGCCCAAAATATAACTCTTTTCAAGAGTTATCATTAGGTAATGGTGTTTTCAACGATTGGGATTTGCCTAAACTCATCGTCATGAACTTTTCCCCTCATCACTTGGTATTCACCAACCGTCCTTTTCATCTTTTCTACACATGGTGCCATAGTCCGAGACTATGTCTTACTCTATGTGGTATTCATTTCCCTATATGATGTCATAGTCCCAGACTAGGTCTTACACTATATGGCCTTCACTTGCCATGGCCATGGACTTTCATATTAGAACTCGTGTGTACTGTCTTGACGGACTCAAACGTAAGAAAACTCAACATCCAAACTCATGCTTGACCGACTCATTGTAATAGACTTCAACATATAGATGCATTTACATTTCCAGACATGCAACTGGGACTCATAATGCAAAGACAATTATGCTTCAAACACACTTGTGCATGCACATAGTTTTCAATAGAACAGAAACTTATCATTCAGCTCATGCTTTCTTACATATTCATCGTTTCCATACTTTTTTACATATCAGAGGCAAATTGCTACTAGGCATCACACTCGAGCCCATCAAGCATAGATCTTTCACAGAGATAACATATCACACATGCATCATTCACATTTCCATTGCATAGAAAGCTATTTATTAGAGAAGAAATTAGAATATAAATATACATACAACAGATAAATAGAAACACTCAATGTGTTCATATGGGGTTCATGAAGTACTCACCTGAAACCTTCGAACAGTATCTTATGCCTTTGGTTTTAAGATCTTCCAATGTATAGTAGCGATAATTGCTTATAAAAGAGAAGATTACTATTAAAAAACTTCTCAACTACCACTTTTTCCCTCATCTCAACCCAGATGACTGATTGGTGTTGAAACCACATAATATAATTTCCTATTCTTTAATTGAATAAAATAGGAGAATAGAGTAGTAGGGTTTGTAACACCCCTTACCTGTATTCAACACCGAAACTGGATATGAGGCATTACTGAACTTAAGTTGCTTAAACATACAACATCGAGCTATAAAATTTCATTTCAACTTAAAACTTCTCATTCATATTCATAACATCCTTATAATGGGCATACGAGGCCTTAAACATATATACAAAAGGGTTCAAGAATAAATCAAAAACTTTTACGCACTTAGAAAATTTTTGCCTAAACAGGGGCAACACGCCAGTGTGAAATAGAACACACCGTGTAGGTAGGTCGTGTGGTCACACATGCCCATGTTCCTAGCCCGTGTTGAATTTATTTATCATTTTGAACCTATAGGGGTTTTCACACACTTGCCCGTTCTGGTGACCGTGTCCCTTACACGGCCTAGACACGCCTGTGTCCTCATCCGTGTGTGAAAAACTTGGGTATTCTGTTTATGACATCAGCAAGCTCTTAAGGGCACACAGCCTAGGCACACGCCCGTGTGCTGGCCCGTGTGACGAATCGAATTCTCGTAATTTGATACAGGGGACACACGGCCTATCAACACAACTATGGGGCTGACCGTGTGTCATGTGTCTACCCGTGTGGACAATTAGAAGGCTATTTTCCAAGCCAATTGCCACCTTGAAACATAAACACACATATACCAAAACAAGCAACACTTACCATGGAAATAATACACTATGAAGAATCACTAATCATCATTCATACACTTCACATTTTACTACATCATTTGCATGAACTTTCACTTCATAAAACTCATCATCATTAAAATATGAAGCTTGACAAATATTGGCCAATTCCCAATGCCCATATACAAAATTGAGTATATAACATTAGTAGCCAATAATTTGGCTTTCAAATATGACATAATACAAGATGACCAAGATCCTATACATGCAATACTCAAAACAATTTAACTTTAATATACCAACAGAATTATTAATAGTGTGATCCGAGCTCGATGTTTGACGATCCCCGAGCTAGCTTGGCTATACTGTAGGAAAAGGAAAGAAGAGAGAGAGATAAGCATATAGCTTAGTAAGTTTGCATGAATTAAAATAGCAACATAAGGGCTCATAATAAAAACCATTCATCTCATTGAACGCCAACAACCCAATTTCTCAAGTACTTTGACATACTTATTCTTACTTACTCTTACCCATCACATATCACATTACGGTTTCACAACTCATATTTTACTCATGGGTACCTGTATCACTTCATCACATGGTTTAGCACTTATGCTATCTTGAACATAAACTTAACTCATGATCATCCTTAACTTAAGTGTAACTATTTGCCCTTTAAACTATTCAGAATATTGGAGGATACTCAATCTCATCATACATGTATCACGATGCCAATGCCATATCCCAAATATGGTCTTACATTGGATCACCTCTTGATGTTGATGCCATATCCCAGATATGGTCTTACATGGGATCTCTTAGCTCGATGTCGATGCCATGTCCCAGATATGGTCTTATATGAGATCGTACATATATGTCGATGCCATGTCCCAGACATGGTCTTACACGAGATCTTCCTTTGGTGCCGAGGTCATGTCCTGACATGGTCTTATACTGGACCTTTCTTATTCAGTACCGATGCCATGTCCCTGACAGGGTCTTACACGGGATACTGACTTGTCCACACGGCCTGAGACACGCTCGTGTGCCTCACCCGTGGTGGACACTGACTTGCACCACACGGCCAGTCACACGCCCGTGTGTCTTACCCGTGGTCGAGCCTGACTTGTTTCAATTTGCAAACTCAAAAAATAGTCGAGCCACATGCCCGTGTGCTCAACCGTGTGGGCAATTATAGGCTATTTTTAAGGCCAAATTACCATCCACACTTTGGGATCACCTACAAGCATCAAACCAATATCAAATCATGCCTCAAATGCAATCAAAACATACCAAATATGCATCTGTTTAACCTCATAACATAATCAATCATTTTCCTATACAAATCCCTCTCAACTTACTACCACTAGTATCATTTACACATTCAAAATCATGAAATTTATGTATCATCAAATTTATACCATTTCAAAGCTTGAACATACTACTTCCATATTCTCAAGACTATCCATAAAGACCATTCTTATAGAGCACACATACACATATTAACCATCCTTTTTACTCATCTAAAGCATATACTAAAATCATCTATCTTTCAAACCACATCACATGGCAAAAATTATACAACTTAAAATATACCATATTTAATAGCCTATACATGCCATATACTAAATATATACATCTTCCAAAAGTACCAAAATAGATAGCCAATAGTGTGTTTGAGTCGCTAACGATCCCGGATCTGAGCTAGTTATGTAGACACTGTAAAACAGAGAAAACTTTACACAGTAAGCTCAAAATCTTAGTAAGTTCGTAATATAATACATTTAACTCAATGATTCAAATCAATATACAAAATAAAACATCACATATATTAATTCACGAGAATGTTCAACCTCATCTATATCCAATACTCACATAACCATCCATTCATCTATTTCCAAATTCATCAACCACATAGGTTTCAATACATACATTTGCCAACACTTAGTTAATGACGAATTTTGTAACAGTCCGACTTAGGGCCTAGTTGGAATAGTGGCGCAAGACCACAAATTCGAAGTAGAAATATGTATTTAAATGATTTTTCTAGGCTTATGAGGTAATTTCATAATAGTGTGAAAATTTTATGAAGGAATTTTATTAATTAGTGAAAAAATTGTCCATTAGGACTAAATTGAAAAATTAGGAAATATGAGATTTCAGAATATTTAAGTATGAAATAGCATCATAAAAATTACTAAAGGTCATTATTTAGCAATTAGACCATAATTTGTTAAGATGGACAAAAATAGACATGGGAAGAAAAAATCTCAAGAAAGGGCATAATGGCATTTTGGTCATTTGATTAAATAATGAATTAAAAAGGGAAAAATAATCAAAAATGGTGTCCATCTTCTTCCTAAGGGCCGAAATTTTCAAGTTCTCCATAGCTAGGGTTTCTTCAATTTCCAAGATCAATAGTAAGTGCATCCTAGCCTCATTTTTAATGTTCTTTGTATTTTTGAGATCATCGTAGCTCGATTTAGCTATTTCTAGCTATATTTTAAGCTAGGGTTTATGCTAAAAAATTTACCCATGTATGAAATGCATGTATTTTGATGTTTTATGGAAGATTATGAAAGTTTGATGTAGCGTAAACATCTTTTTCTAAGTGATTTTCATGAAAAATGCATGTAAGGACCAAATTGTAAAAGTTATGAAAATGGTCATACATGAGTGAAATAGTAGAAATTGAAAGTTGCTATAGTTAGGAAAATGATTCAAATAGGCTTGAAATACAAGGAAGTTGAATGAAAATCATTTTATGAGCCTAGGGGCAAAAGTGTAATTATGAGAAAGTTTAGGGGAAAAATTATAATTCTACCAAAGTATGTGTTATGAGTCAATTTAGTCAATGTGAATATTAAAAAAAGTTAAATTGTCATTATAGATCAAGAAACATGAAGCCTAGATTGAAACCAAGGCAAAAATAAAGTTGAGGATTAAATTGCACAACTCTACACATTTTGAGTACCGAGGTAAGTTTGTATGAAATTAAAGTTTTATGTGTATTTTCATTAAATTATTTACTATGTTATGTGATATACATTATTTCCTTGAAGAAGAATAATAGTGTCTTAAATGAGAATATCTACAAGAACAAGTAAATGAAAGTCCCGATCGAAGTATTGGAATAACAAGGATACCTATGTCATAACATAAGAAAAAGAAAGCCCGTGTAAGACCATGTCTGGGACATGGCATCGACAATCGAATGTAGATCCTGTATAAGACCATGTCTAAGACATGGCATCAGCATTGAATAAGGAAGGTCTCGTATAAGACCATGTTTGGGATATGGCATCGGCACCATATGAGGAAGGCCTCGTATAAGACCAAGTAAAGGTAATAGGTGAGACAAGTAAGTAAAGTTGATGATGAAATACATTGTATAAGAATGATTAAGAGTTCCATACAAGTTAAAGAAGATAAAGATTCAAATTTTTTACTATGATAGTTTAAAAGATAAACCATGTAATGAGTGATACAAGTACTATGAGTAAATACAACATAAAGTAACCCTAAAGTGATAGGTAAGTATGAGCAAGAGTAAGTATGAGTAAATAAGCTTTAGTTCATGAGTTTTATGTGTTCTTGTTTCATGATGAATGAGTTTATTCAAGCAATTATGTTGCTATAGAATATTTCATGCAAACTTACTAAGCTATATGCTTACTTTTCTCTTTTCCCTCTTTTCTTGTAGTTTTGCCAAGCTAGTTCGGGGATTGAAGGACGTCGGAGCTCAGATCACACTATCAACCACTATTTTGGTATAGCAAAGTTAAATTATTTTAAGTATGGCATGTATAGGAGTTTGATCCTTTTTACTTATGTCATATTGAGGGAAAATGGTTAGTTACCATGATTATGTATTCTTTTTGTAAATGGCCAATAGATATTGGTCAATATTTGTTAAGTTATATATCCTTCTTGATGTTCAGGTTAAGCATTTAAGCTTATGCAATGGATGGAATAATTGAGTTGCTTGAGACGGTATAAGTGTGTATATGTTTTAGGGTGGCAATTGGCTTGGAAAATAGCCTTATAATTGTCCATATGGGTAGACACACGAGCATGTGTCTAGATCGTGTGTGACACACGGTCAACCCTATAGGTGTGTCAATAGGCCGTGTGTCCCCTGCATCAACCCTCGAGAATATGATTCGTCAAACGGGCCATCACATGGGCGTGTGCTCTGGCCATGTGCTATTAAGGGTTTGATGACGTCATAAACAGAGAGCTCCACGGGCGTGTCTAGGCCGTGTGAAGGACACAAGTTATAGACACGGGCGTGTGCTCAACCATGTAAAATAAATCAGTGTTAACCACGGGTGATGAACACATGCATGTCTTAGGGGCATACGGACGTGTGGCCCTTGTCTAGGAAAAAAATTTCTAAGAGCGTTAAAGTTCTCGGTTGAAATCTGAAACCCTCCAGACATATGATTAGGGCCTTGTAGGCCCATTATATGCACGTTATGATTAAGAAGGAAAAATTTTAAGATGGAACTAAATTTTTATGGACCGAAAATGTATGATTAAGTAAGGTTAAGTATGACATTACCTCGTATCCGGTTCTGGCGTCGGACTTAAGTAAGGGGTATTACATCTAGTGGTATAAGAGCTACGGTTTAGTCGATTCTAGGGCTAACGTAGCTTAAGTATGAGTCTAGCTATACATGTCATACCTATGAGTATTTATATAATGATAGTGTGACGACTCTTGATAGCTTAAATTGTGTTTTTATATAGTAAATGGATCCCGAAAGAGCTGTGGCTGATGATATAGAAAGTAACGCGTCGGCTCCCGCTGAAGGGACGGTGCCAAATGAAAATAAGAATAGACCTAAAAAAATAAGCTAGAGAGGAGGAGAAGAGGCTAGGGAAGCCTTTCTCCACATGATGAATGCTTGGTACATGGAGTTCATTCGTGCAAACCCGAATGCGCTACCCCCTCCACCCCCGCCTATTCCTCAGCCTACCCCTATAGCCCCTCAAGTAGTAGACGTGGTAAGAAGAGAAAAACCTCCGGTTGATAGGATCCAAAAATAAGGAGTAGAGGAATTCTGGGCTAGTAAAGATGATGATCCGAAAAGGCGAGTTTTGGCTGGAAAATACCATTAGGGCATTTAATGAGTTGTCGTGCACACATGATGAGTGCATGAAGTGTGTAGTTTCTCTTTTAAGAGATTCTGCATATCAGTGGTGGAATACCCTTATGTCGGTTGTACCAAGGGAAAGGGTCACATGGGAGTTTTTCCAAGAAGAATTTAGAAAGAAGTATATTAGTTAGAGGTTCATCGATCAAAAAAGGAAGGAATTCTTGGAACTGAAACAAGGTAAAATATCAATAATAGAGTATGAGCGTGAGTTTGTAAGGCTCAGTAAATACGCTCAAGAGTGTGTACCCACTGAAGCCATCATGTGCAAGAGATTTGAGGATGGGCTAAATGAAGACATTAAATTGTTTGTTGCTGTCCTAGAGTTGAAAGAATTTGTGGTGCTGGTGGATCGGGCTTGTAAAGCTGAGGAATTAGTAAAAGAGAAAGAAAAGATGAGATGGAGTCTCGTGACTCAAGAAATAGATAGTATTACAGTCCTCGTCCAAGAAGCCAAGAGATTTCTCCACCCAATCAGCTACTTCAGCCGGGTTTTCAAGCAGAGGCAAGAGAAAACAGTATTTCGAGAATAAGGCTTGGACTACTTCAATCGCTAGTGTTGGGAACGTTCGATCTAATAGGCCAGAATGTCCACAGTGTGACAGATGACATCCCGATAAATACTGAGCACATGAGAATGCTTGTTTCAAGTATAGTTCCCAAGATCATTTTATTAGAGAATGCCTTGAGATGGTCAAAGAAAAGAAAATTTAGAATGCGAAATCTGGAAGCACTACTAGGGGAAGACCACAAAGGAACCTGGGAAGTGGGGCGAGTAGTAAAGGTACACCCCTAGAGCAGGCTGTAAGATCCAAGGGTAGAGCGCCTGTAAGGACTTACGCCATTCGCGTTCGCGAAGAGGTATCATCTTTCGATGTAATTATAGGTACATTTTCTCTTCATGACACTAATGTTGTCGCTTTAATTGATCCGAGGTCTACCCATTCATTCATTTGCATGAAATTTACATCTAGCATAAGTATACCTATTGAGTCTACAAAGTTTGTTATAAAAATGTCTAATCCACTAGGCAAAAGTGTATTAGTAGATATAGTATGCAAAGATTGCCCATTGATGATTAGAGGTCATTATTTTAAGGCAAACCTCATGTTATTACCATTTGATGAATTCGATATTATTCTTGGTATGGACTGGTTAACCACTCACGAAGTGAAAGTAAATTGTGAAAAGAAATATATTGAGTTGAGATGTGAAAATGGAGACACTTTTAGTGTTGAATCAAATGAACAAGACAGATCACCGGTAGTGATCTCTCACATGTCGGCAGAGGTATATAAGAAAAGGGTATGAGGCATATCTTGCTTTTGTGATGAATGCCACAGAAACTGAGTTAAAGATCGAATCAGTCCCAATAGTATGTGAGTACCCAGATGTTTTTCCTGAGGAATTGCCAGGATTAGCCCCAGTTAGAGATGTCAAGTTTGGAATCGAGTTAGCTCTCGGTACTGTACCGATATTGATTGTCCTTACAGAATGGCTCCAACTGAGTTGAAGGAATTGAAGGCACAGTACAAGAGTTGACGGACAAAGGTTTTGCTAGACCAAGTTGTTCTCCATGGGGTGCTCCAATGCTATTTGTGAAAAAGAAGGATGGCTCTATGAGATTGTGCATAGATTATCGATAGCTTAATAAGGTAACAGTGAAGAACAAGTACCCATTGCCAAGGATAGACGATTTGTTTGATCAATTGAAGGGAGCCACTGTGTTCTCTAAGATTCACTTGAGGTCGGGATATTACCAGTTGAGAGTAAAATATTTAGATGTGCCAAAGACTGCTTTCCGGACGAGGTATGGGCACTAAGAATTTTTGTTCATGCCTTTTGGTTTAACTAATGCCCTGGAAGTGTTTATAGATTTAATGAATTGCACCTTTCGCCATACCTAGATAAGTTTGTGGTTGTTTTTATTGATGATATATTGATATATTCCGAGATGAGTCTGAGCATGATGAGCACTTGAGGACCATTCTACAGACTCTACGAGATAATCAGTTGTATGCCAAGTTCAGGAAAAGTGAGTTCTGGCTTAAAAAGTTGGATTCTTGGGGCATATTGTCTCGGGAGAGGGAGTCTGAGTAGACCAAGTAAAATTTCAGCTATTGTTGATTAGAAACCACCGAAAAATGTATCTGAGGTTAGAAGTTTTCTGGGCCTAGCTGGCTACTATAGGCGGTTCGTCAAGGGGTTTTCCATGATAGCAACTCCAATGATGAAACTATTATAGAAAAATGTAAAGTTTGAGTGGACGGAGAAGTGCCAACAGAGTTTTGAGAGATTAAAGGCAATGTTGATAGAGGCTCTAGTTTTAGTACAACCTGAGATGGAAAAGGAATTTGTGATCTACAACGATGCATCCTTAAATGGATTGGGCTGTGTACTTATGCAAGAAGGCAAAGTGGCAGCGTATGCCTCTAGACAACTAAAGCCACATGAGAAGAACTACCCAACACATGACTTAGAGTTGGCTACCATAGTTTTTGCATTGAAGATTTGGAGACACCATTTTATGGTGAAAGATGTCAAATATTCACTGATCACAAAAGTCTAAAGTATTTGATGACTTAGAAGGAATTGAACTTAAGGCAACAAAGATGGCTGGAGCTGATAAAAGATTATGAATTAGTTATTGGTTATCAGCGGGAAAGGCGAATGTAGTCGCCGATGCTTTAAGTTAAAAATACCTATTTGCTTTGAGGGCTATGAATACATGGGTATCCGATGACGGTTCAATTCTAGCTGAATTGAGGGCTAGATCATTGTTCCTTAAAGAGATTTATGAGGCTTAGAGAGACGACGGTGAATTGCAAGCCAAAAGAGTTCAATGCGAGTCGGATGTTAAGTCTGATTTTGAATCAGTTCAGACGGATGTTTGATGTTCAAAGATAGAGTCTGTGTGTCGAGGAATGATGAGCTTATTCAGAATATTTTATACAAGGCACATAATGTGTAACACCCCTTTCCCGTGTCCAATGCCAAGACAGGATACAAGGCATTACCGTGCTTAACCTTACTTGAACATGCATTCTTGGGCTATAAAATTTCATTCCAACTTAAAACTTTTATATTCCAAATCAAAACACACATATTATAGGCCTATGAGGACATAAACTGACATCTGGAGGGTTTCGGAGATCAACCGGGAACTTCAATGCTCTTAGAAAATTTTTACTAAAATAGGGGCCACACATCCGTGTTGTCCAAGGGACACGCCCGTGTGCCCCTAAGACATGCCCGTGGTCAACACTGACTTATTTCACACGACTGAGCACATGCCTGTGTCTTAACCCGTGTCCTTCACACGACCTTGACACACCCGTGTCCTCACCCTTGGAGCTCTCTATTTATGACATCATCATACTCTTAATAGCACATGGCCATGGCATTCTCCCGTGTGCTAGCCCATGTGACAAATCGTATTTTCGTAAATTAATGCAGAGGAAAACGGCCTATCAACACACCCATGGGGCTGACCGTGTGTCACACACGGCCTAGACATACGCCCATGTGTCTACCTGTGTTGACAATTATATGGCTATTTTCCAAGCCAATTGTCACCCTGAAACATAAACTCACTTATATCATCACAATCAATTCAATTATTCCATCCATACAAAGGATTAAATGCATAAACTTGTCATCATGAAGTGTTTAGAACTTAACAAATATTCACCGATTTCTAATGGCCATATACAAAAGAATGTATAATCTTAATAACCAAGCCTTTAGCTCACAATATGTCATGACCAAAATGATCAAACTCCTATACATGCCATACTCAAAATTTATTTAACTTTACTATACCCAATTAGTGGATGATAGTGTGATCCGAGCTTCTATGTCTATGATTCCTGAGCTAACTTGGTGAACCTACATGGAAAAAGGAAAGGAGAGAGGTCTGCAGATCTCAATCTAGCGACGGCACCTGGAACCACACTGCTGCCGCTGCCCTTCGGGCACACCTCCTACGCTTACCAGTCACCTACGCTCTTGCAGCATGCCCCCTTCGGGCAATACTACTTTCGTAATACGCGAAGCAGCTGAGCAATAGCTCTTCGATCGCTATATTCTAAGCATATAGCTTAGTAAGTTTGCATGAGGATTTCACAAAGCAATATAATAGCTTATAATTAAACTCATCCCTCATAAGTTTATAGCAACATAAATTTCAAGTGCTTGAACTTACTTACTCTTACTTACTCTTTCTCATCACTTACCACATTATAATTTCATACTTGTAATTAAATTAGGGCAGTTGTACCACTTATTCACATAGATTAGCACTTTTGCTAATATAACATGAACATCAAATCATTATATTCCTTAACTTAGGTAGAATTGTTTATTATTCTTGAATAACTTAACTTGTGTTATTTTGCTTACTTAGCTTTCTTGTTACTTCTTTCATACTTGTCTATTTTGCCCGTTGAATTACTCGAAATGTCATAGGATACTCCATCTCATCAAACATGTATCTCGATGCCAATGCCACATCCCAGATATGGTCTTACACGGGATTCCTTAGCTTGATGTCGATGCCATGTCCCAGACATGGTCTTATACGAGATCTTCCTTATATGTTTCCTTGAAGCTTACTATTGCCATGTCTTGACATGGTCTTACGTGGTATCCTTGCCTTATGAACTCACCAATGCCATGCCATGGCATGAGCTTACATGAGATCCTTTCCTTGTAGTAACTTATCAATGTCATGTCTTGACATGGACTTACATGATATCCTTGCCTTATTCGATGCTGAGGCAATGTCCCAAGCACGATCTTACACAGGATCTACGTTCGGTGCCGATGCCATGTCCCAAACATGGTCTTACATGGGACCTACATTCCTTGATGCCGATGCCATGTCCCAGACATGGTCTTACACGGGCTTTCCTTGTCTCATGTTATGACATAGGTATCCTTGTTATTCGAATCTTCAACCGGGACTTTCACTTACTTATTCTCATTGATTTCCTTATTAGGCATTGTCAATCAACTTTATGATAATAATGTACATTGTACGACATAGTATGTAATTTAATTGTAAAAGTAATATGTAGCTTTAAATTCATACAAACTTAACTCGATACTCAAAATGTGTAGAGTTGTACAATTTAGTCCTTAACTTTATTTTTGCCCGGTTTCGATCCAAGCTTCGTGTTTCTTGATCTATAATAACAATTTAACTTGTTTAATACTTACATTGACTAAATTGACTCATAAATCATACTTTGAAAAAATTATATTTTTGCCCCTAAACTTTTTCAAAATTACACTTTTGCCCCTAGGCTCGTAAAATGATTTTATTCAACTTTCTTGCATTTCAAGCCTAGCCGAATCATATTCTCAACTATAACAACATTCAATTTCCACTATTCTACTCATATAGGACCATTTCCATAACTTTTGCAATTTAGTCCTTACATGGATTTTTCATGAAAATCACTTAGGAAAAGATGTTTATCCTACATCAAACTTTCATATTCTTCCATAAAACATCAAAATTCATGCATGTCATACATGGGTAAATTTTTGAACATAATTCCTAGCTCAAAATATAGCTAGAAATAGCTAAACAGAGCTACAAGGATCTCAAAAATATGAAGAACATTAAAAATGAGGCTAGGATACACTTACTATCAAGCTTGGAAGATGAAGAAACCCTATCTATGTCTTCTTTGTAATTTTCAGCCAAGGGGGAGGAAGATGGACACTAATTTTGACTTCTTTTTCCCTTTTAATTCTTTAATTTACTAAATGACAAAAATGCCCTTAATGGTTATTTCTTCAGATTTTTCCTTCCTATGTCCATTTTTGTCCATACATATAATGGTCTAATTGCTAAATAAGGACTTCTAATAATTTTTATAATTCTATTTCATACTTAAACCTTCTAGAATCTCATATTTTCTAATCCTTTCAATTTAGTCCAAATGGACAATTTGTTCACTAATTAATAAAATTCCTTCATGAAATTTTCACACAACCATGCAAATACCTCATAAGCCTTATAAAATCATTAAAACACATAATTCTTCTTCGAATTTGTGGCTCGCACCACTATTCCGACTAGGCCCTAAGTCGGGCTGTTACAATTCTCCCCGTCTTAGGGATTTTCATCCCCGAAAATCTTACTGGCAAAAAGGTTTGGGTACTGACTCCTCATAGCCTCCTCGGGCTCCCAC
Source organism: Gossypium rotundifolium (assembly GCA_025506655.1). Taxonomy (NCBI): domain Eukaryota; kingdom Viridiplantae; phylum Streptophyta; class Magnoliopsida; order Malvales; family Malvaceae; genus Gossypium; species Gossypium rotundifolium. Next base: position 63,183,455 of record CP106732.1, on the reverse strand, counting down.
GTAGCCTCTTCTACCCCATGTCTTTGCCATAAGAATTTCACAATAGATATACTTTTATTCCTTAATTGTTTGACTTCCCGGGCTAGAATTTTAATTGGTTCTTCGTTATAAGTCATATCAGGTTGTATTTCAACCTCCGTCGGTGTAATCACATGTGAAGGGTCTGATCGGTAGCGTCACAACATGGACACATGAAACACATCATGAATCTTTTCTAACTCAGGTGGCAAAGCCAATCGATAAGCTACCGGCCCTATTCTCTCGGTGATCTCATACGGTCCAATGAAACGTGGACTCAGTTTACCTTTTCGACCAAATCTAAGGACTTTCTTCTATGGTGAAACTTTTAGGAATACTCTATCACCGACTTGATACTCAATTTCTTTCCTCTTCAAATTGAAAATGATTTTTGTCGATCAGACGCCGCTTTTAGGCAATCTCGAATTACCTTTACTTTTTTTCAATTTCTCTAACCAAGTCAACACTTTTTTTCGATTTCTCTAACCAAGTCAACCCATGGATCTGGTTTTCCTTAAGCTCAGTCCAATATAAAGGCATTCGACACTTACACCCATACAAAGCCTCATTAGGCACCATTTTCAAGCTTGACTGAAAACTGTTATTGTAGGCAAATTCTGCCAACGACAAGTACTTTTCCCAGCTACCCTAAAACTCAAGAACACAACACCTGAGCATATCTTCGAGAACTTGGATCAACCTTTCCAACTGGCCATCGATTTGGGGGTGAAAGGCTGTACTAAAATTGAACTTTGTGCCCAAAGCCTCTTACAACTTTTTCCAAAATATGAATGTGAATCTCGAATTTCTATCCGAAATAATTCGATAAGGGCACTCCGTGTAGCATCACAATCTCAGAAATGTACAAGTTTGCCAACTTGTCAAGTGAGTAGTCAACTTAAATAGGTATGAATGGGCTGACTTAGTAAGTCTATCAATTACAACCCATACAACATCTTTCTTACTCGGTGTCAACGGCAAACCCATTATGAAATCCATGGTAACTTGGTCTCATTTCCATTTGGGTACCATAATAGGTTGAAGCAAACTCGAAGGTACTTGGCGTTCGACCTTTACTTGCTGATAAATCAAGCATCTTGAAACAAACTCAGAAATATCTTTCTTCATATTCAGCCACCAGTACTATTTCTTTAAATCATTATACATCTTGGTGCTACCCAGATGTACAGATAAGCATCTACTATGTGCCTCATGCAAAACATTACGAATGAGCTCATCGTTCCTCGATACACATATGTGGCCTCTAAACATTATACATCCGTTTGAATTGATCTGAAAATTGGACTCAACACCTAACTCACATTGTACTCTTTTGGCTTGCAATTCACTGTCACCTTTCTTAGCCTCATAAATCTCTTGGAGAAACATTGGTCTAGCCCTCAACTTGTCTAGAATAGAACCATCATCAGACAAAGTCATTTGTGTATTCATAACCCTCAAAGCAAATAAGGATTTTCTACTTAAAGCGTCGGTAACTACATTTGCCTTTCCCGGATGGTAATCAATGACAAACTCATAATCTTTTATCAACTCTAACCATCTCCGTTGCTGAAACACCCCAAACCCGGCCCATAAGCCCTGGCGGGATCTGGCATGCTCCTTGAGTAAAACGTAGTTAAATCTCATTATGTCATCTTGAAATACTTGGTGGTTTTGAAGAAAATAGATTTGGGTTATTCTCAAGTTGAAAATCGTGTTGTAATTTAATTTTGTATTAAAACGTTATCTTCATATTTCAGAAATTACAAGTTTAAAGAAATGCCGAATTTTAGAGCTTATCATTAAGTTGAAAATCGTAAGTGTTTACATGTCAAAACATTTGAAGTTGTTTTACGAAAAATTGTTTAACCACTTGTCTAACGTTGATCATACCGAATAAAAATTAAAACGCATAAATAAAACAGTTAAATAATAATGGCCTTATTACAACAAGAACAAAACCGAATAAAACCCAAAAACATAATAAGAAAACGTGAAAATCTTTGAAATGGGCATGGCCACCACTAAATCCCTGCCGACCCGATCCATTTACTGAGTATCACCTGCAAAATGTTAGCCCACAAAGGGTGAGTCATCAGACTCAGTGTGTAACAACCAACACAGACTCCCAAACAATTAAGGCATATCAAATCACATATAATAAATATAAGCAATGATGCAACCCAAACCCACCTAGATATCCAACCTCTACACATCACCCGTACCTGCCAATCACACCGTAGGGATTACTAAATCGAACCTCCATCCGCTACACACCATCGAAGGCATTCACTACAGTCAACTGCACATCACCCTTATAATTGTGGCATAGCCACCAAATAATGTGACAGAGTCACCGGATTCATAATAGGTGACATAAGTCACCGGATAATGTGGTAAAAACCACCGGAACACTTCCCCTTTATCATTATCACCCATAAGCTCATGCATCATACAAAACATACAAATATCATGCAATTTACCTCACCCCATGTCCATAACAAAATTTCACATTTTCTCATATCCATGTTTATAAGCATTATTAACGAGTATTAAGAGTATTAAGGGGTAACATACCTGAATACACTGCACCATTGAATGGTACCCTTAACCATATTCATTCATTGCCTTATTAACATATACATAACAATATTACCACTAATCTGGAATTGAGGGTGGGTTACACACCTGGTTACTAACGCGACATTGAATCCGAAAATCGATCTAATGCAGAGATCCCTTTCCTACATTCGGCCAACACTAAGATCATTAGAAAAGAGGCCATTTGGCTATACATACAAATCCTGAAAGGTTAACGCACAACCATAATCCTTACCTTAATGTCGGTTTGGTTTCCAACCAAATCCCGAAGCTACGTGATGAACCTTCCTTGCAATCGGCCAAACACTAATACACACAATGATTAGCCTTCGGCTTTTGAATGAATAAGAAATAGATCTACATGCTAGAACCCTTACCTAGATCGACCACCGAATCCCGAATATCTACCAAATCAGGTTGTACTCCTCCCTAAAAACCATAGTTAGAATCAGCAACCCTCAATAAGTAATATGGCCTTTGGCCGAATGGTATGTCTTGCATACCTTGGATCTCAAATCGAAAAATCAACTTTCGATCGTCGGCTACAAGTGGATCCCGAATTCTCCCTTCATGGTTTCGGCCAAAGAGTTATAGGGATTAGAGTCCTTTATTTCGACAGTTCAAGAAGGAAAAAGAAAAATAAATCATCCACAGAGATCCTTACCACGCAAAAGAGTGACCAAAACACATCTAGTCAACTGGCTCTAAGAAATCGACAAGGAGAAACCCAAAGTAGAGAAATAGATTTAGAGGAGAAGGATGATCGGCTTTTAGTGCTTAAGAACAATCGGTTCAAAGGGGTAAAGATGCAATGGGACTTTCGACTTTAGAGGGTAATAACAAAAGATATGGATTTTGGCCTAATGCTAAATGAGCAAATCGGCTATAGTCAATGTGCTTTTAGCTTTTGATGACAAAAAGAATTGTGAGAAGAAAAAGAAGAAGAGAAAGATGGTGTGGTTCGGCTTTGGTGAGAAAGAGGAAGAAAGAATGGTGAGAAAAAAAAAGAAAAAGAAAGTGATGGTGAGGCTCAGTTCAAAATTTGGCTTAGGGGATTTTGGCTACTAGGTGACAAAATTTGTCATCATAAAAGTCCCTTGGCCAAAAATGCCACACCAAGACCCCTCCATTCGGCCAACTCTTCCTCTCTCATCCAAATACCTTCTTTTCCTCATACTTAGCCGAATCTTTGAGCTGTTGACCCAATCTACACTTCATCCATTCAAGAGGGTCCCACCTGAGCACACCTCTTCCTTGTTGGTGGCGTGAAAAAGAATAAGTAGAAAGGGATTTCTGCAGCTCGAACGCAAGCACTCCTTCCCTACATGTGGCGTCATCATCCAAGCACCTTAGTGGCGCCTCTTTTGCCACTTTGGCACTAGGTTGTTTTGTGCCACAACCCTCCAATAAATTCTTTTAACCCCTAACTCTCCTAGCTCCCTTAGTTCCCTTTTTAGGCTTAAAAATAAAATATTTTTCTAAGGCTTCTACCTACATCCCATGGTTCCCGAAGCCCCCAAAACACATTCAAAACACACACAAACATGCTACCACATACATTTAAGTGAAAATGCATAACCCCTAAATCCCGGATATTACAGTTGCCTTAAGTTCAATTCCTTTTGAGTCATTAAATACTTTAAGACTTTTGTGATCGGTGAATATCTGACATTTTTCACCATACAAATGATGTCTCCAAATCTTCAATGCAAAAACAATAGCAGCTAACTCTAAATCATGCATCGGGTAGTTCTTCTCATGTGGCTTTAACTGTCTGGAGGCATATGCTATCATCTTGCCTTCTTGCATAAGTATACAGCCTAATCCATTTAAGGATACATCATTGTAGATCACAAATTCTTTTCTCAGACGCAGTTGTACTAGAACTGGAGCCTCTGTCAACATTGCCTTTAATTTCTCAAAACTCTGTTGGCACCTTTCCGTCCATTCAAACTTTACATTTTTCTATAACAGTTGTCATTGGAGTCGCTATCATAGAAAACCCCTTGACGAACTGCCTATAGTAGCCAGCTAAGCCCAGAAAACTTCTAACTTTAGATACATTTTTTGGGGGTTTCCAATCAACAATGGCTGAGATCTTACTTGGGTCAACTCGAACTCCATCTCCCAAAACAATATGTCCCAGAACTCTAACTTTCTTGAGCCAAAATTCACTTTTACTGAACTTGGCATACAGCTGATTATCTCATAGAATCTGCAAAACTGTCCTTAAGTGCTCAGCATGCTCAGGCTCATCTCGAGAATATATCAATATATCATCAATAAAAACAACCACAAATTTATCTAGATATGGCCTAAAGATGTGGTTCATTAGATCTATAAACACCACCGGGGCATTAGTTAAACCAAAAGGCATGAATAAAAATTCATAATGCCCATACCTCGTCTAAAATACAGTCTTCGGCACATCTGAGTCTTTTACTCTCAACTGATAGTATCCAGACCTCAAGTCTATCTTGGAAAACATAGTGTCTCCTTTCAATTGGTCAAACAAATTGTCAATTCTTGGCAAGGGATACTTATTCTTTACGGTTACCTTATTAAGCTGTCAGTAATCTATACACAACCTTATGGAGCCATCTTTCTTTTTCACAAATAATACCATAGCACCCCATGGAGAACAACTTGGTCTAGCAAAACATTTGTCCGTCAGCTCTTGCAACTATGCCTTCAATTCCTTCAACTCAGTTGAGCCATCTTATAAGGAGCTATCGGTATAGTATCGGGAGCTAACTCGATACCAAATTCAACCTCTCTAACCGGAGGCAATCCTAGCAATTCCTTTGGAAAAATATCTAGGTACTCACATACTATCGGTATTAATTCAATCTTTAACTCGATTTCTTTGGTGTTCATCATAAAGGCAAGATATGTCTCATACCCTTTTCTTACATACCTTTGAGCCAACATGTAAGAGATCACTACCAACAATCTGTCTTGTTCATCTGATTCAACATGAAGAGTGTTCCTATTTTCACATCTCATTACAATATATTTCCTTCCACAATTTACTATCACATCATAAATGGTTAACCAGTCCATACCAAGAATAATGTCGAATTCATTAAATGGAAATATCATGAAGTTTGCCTAGAAATAATGACCCCGAATAATCAATGGACAATCTTTTCATACTTTATCTACTAATACACTTTTGCCTAGTGGATTAGACACTTTTATAACAAATTCTGTAGACTCAATAGGCATGCTTATGCTACATGCTAATTTCATGCAAATATATGAATGGGTAGACCCCAGATCAATTAAGGCAACAACATTAGTGTCATAAAGAGAAAATGTACCCGTAATTACATCAGGAGATGATGCCTCTTCGCGAGCGTGAATGGCGTAAGTCCTTGCAGGTGCTCTACCCTCGGGTCTTGTAGTCTGCTCTCGAGGTGTACCCTTACTACTCGCCCAACTTCCCGGATTCCTTTGTGGTCTTCTTCTATTAGTGCTTCCTGCTCTTGCACTCTAAACTTTGTCTTTCTCAACCATTTCAGGGTATTCTCTGATGAAGTGATCTTGGGAACCACACTTAAAACAAGCACTCTTATGTGCTTTGCACTCACCAGGGTGTTGTCTGCCACACTGTGGGCATTCTGATCTATTTGATTGGACATTCTTGACACTAGCAACTGAAGTATTCTGAGCCTTATTCCTTGAATACTGTTTACTCTTGCCTTTGTTTGAAAACCCGGTTGAAGTAGCTGATCGGGTAGAGAAATCTTTTGACTTCTTGGACGAGTACTGGAATGACTTACTCCACTGTCTCTTTCTTGAGTCACGAGACTCCATTTCAACTTTTCTTTTATCTTTCACTAATTCTTCGGCTTTACAGGCCCGATCCACCAGTACAACAAATTCTTTCAATTCTAGGACAACAACAAACAATTTAATGTCTTCGTTTAGTCCGTCTTCAAATCTCTTGCACATGATAGCTTCAGTAGGTACACACTCTCGAGCGTATTTATTGAGCCTTACAAACTCACTCTCATACTCTGTTACTGACATTTTACCTTGTTTCAGTTCCAAGAATTCCTTCCTTTTCTGATCGATGAATCTCTGACTAATGTACTTCTTCTTGAAAAATTTCCCATGTGACCCTTTCCCTTGGTACAACCGACACAAGGATATTCCACCACTGATATACAAAATCTTTTAAAAGAAAAACTACACACTTCATGCACTCCTCAGGTGTGCACGACAACTCATGCAATACCCTGATGGTATTTTCAAGCCAAAACTCTGCCCTTTCGGATCATCATCTTTACTAGCCCAGAATTCTTCAACTCATTGCTTCTAAATTTTATCAGCCAGAGGCTTTTCTCTTCTTGCTACTTCTACCACTTGAGGGGCTATAGGGGTAGGCTGAGGAATAGGCAGGGGTGGAGGGGGTGGTGCATTCAGGTTCGTGCGAATGAACTCCGTATACCAAGCATTCATCATATGGAGAAAGGCTTCCCTAGCCTATTCTTCTCCTCTCTGACTTACTATCATGGGTCTATTCTCATTTTCATTCGGCACTGTCCCTTCAACGGGAGCTGGAGCATTACTTTCTACATCGTCTGCCACAGCTCTTTCAGGATCTATTTTTAATATAAAATATAATTTAAGTCATCAGGAGTCGTCACGCTATTAATACATAAATACTTTTATGTATGGCATGTATAGCTAGGCTCATACTTACACTACGTTAGTCCTAGAATCGACTAAATCGTAGCTCTGATACCACTAAATGTAACACCCCTTGCCCGTGTCCGATGCCAAGACTGGATACGAGGCATTACCTTGCTTAACCTTACTTGAACATGCATTCTTGGGCTATAAAATTTTATTCCAACTTAAAACTTTTATCTTCCTATTAACACACATATTATGGGCCTATGAGGCCATAAACTGACATCCGAAGGGTTCCAAAGATCAACCGGGAACTTCAATACTCTTAGAAAATTTTTACTTAAATAGGAGGCACACACCGTGTTGTCCAAGGGACACGCCATGTGCCCCTAAGACATGCTCGTGGTTGACACTGACTTATTTCACACGGCTGAGCACACACCCGTTTCTATAACCCGTGTCCTTCACATGGCCTTGACACGCCGTGTCCTCACCTGTGGAGCTCTCTATTTATGACGTCATCATACTCTTAATAGCACACGGCCATGTCACATGCCCGTGTGCTAGCCCGTGTGACGAATCGTATTTTTGTAAATTAATGCAGAGGACACACGGCCTATCAACACACATATGGGGTTGACCGTGTGTCACAACAGCCTAGACATACGCCTATGTGTCAACCCATGTGGACAATTATATGGCTATTTTCCAAGCCAATTGCCACCCTGAAACATAAACACGCTTATATCATCACAAGCAACTCAATTATTCCATCCATACAAAGGATTAAATGCATAAACTTGTCATCATGAAGTGTTTATAACTTAACAAATATTCACCGATTTCTAATGGCCATATACAAAAGAATGTATAATATTAATAACTAAGCCTTTAGTTCACAATATGTCATGACCAAAATGATCAAACTCCTATACATGCCATACTCAAAATTTATTTAACTTTACTATACCCAATTAGTGGATGATAGTGTGATCCGAGATCTGACATCTGTGATCCCCGAGCTAACTTGGAGAACCTACATGGAAAAAGGAAAGAAGAGAGGTAAGCATATAACTTAGTAAGTTTGCATGAGGATTTAACAAAGCAATATAATAGCTTATAATTAAACTCATCCCTCATAAGTTTATAGAAACATAAATTTCAAGTGCTTGAACTTACTTACTCTTACTTACTATTTCTCATCACTTACCACATTATAATTTCATACTTGTAATTAAATTAAGGCACCTGTACCACTTAATCACATAGATTAGCACTTTTGCTAATATAACATGAACATCAAATCATTATCTTCCTTAACTTAGGTAGAATTGTTTATTATTCTTGAATAATTGAAGTTGTGTTATTTTGCTTACTTAGCTTTCTTGTTACTTCTATCATACTTGTCTCTTTTTCCCGTTGAATTACTCGGAATGTTGGAGGATACTCAATCTTGTCCAAAATGTATCTCGATGCCAATGCCATATCCCAGATATGGTCTTACATGGAATCACCTTATGATACTGATGCCATATCCAAGATATGGTCTTACACGGGATTCCTTAGCTTGATGTTGATGCCATGTCCTAGACATGCCATGTCCTAGACATGGTCTTATATGAGATCTTCCTTATATGTTTCCTTTGAAGCTTACTATTGCCATCTCTTGACATGGTCTTACGTGGTATCCTTGCCTTATGAACTCACTAATGCCATGCCATGGCATGAACTCACATGTGATCCTTGCCTTGTAGTAACTTATCAATGCCATGTCTTGACATGGACTTACATTGAACACCCCCAAACCCGGCCTAGATGTTATGGCTGAATCTGGCATGTCACATCAAAAGTTTGTTTAAAACCACATGATCATTAAAAACCTTTCCTCAATTCAAGAACTTTTTATCAATGAAAAACCCGAATTTCATTTCTTATCAAACAAGATTTGCTTCAAGTTGTTTCCCTTGCGAACACAATATTATTTTCAAAACGTTGTTTGTTGTAGAAGATTGATTTTTAAAGTTGCGAAAAAGTGATACTTGAAAACAGTAGTTATTAATTTAAAAACTCGTGTTTGATTGTTTGGCAGTTCGTAACTACAAGAATTACCAAATGAAAGTTAAAAGAAAATCCCAATGGCCATATTACATAAATTATTAACTCAAAAATAATATAAAAATAAATTAAACCCAAAAATTGCTAAGTTTCGTTTATTAACAAATCCGGCGTATGGCCACCTCCAAGTCCTTCGCAGCTCCAAATCCTCTAACACTAGGGATTACCTACATGGTTAAAAAGAAAAGGGGTAAGTTATGAGAACTCAGTGTGTAATCCCCTAAAACGGTCATAACCTGAGCCCGAGCCCATATGGTGTCGATTTGGGCCTAAGCCCTATTCGGTAACAAGCTAGGCCTTAGCCTCAAATAAGATTAATGCAATGGATATGTACCCATCCCAATCCAACCAAACTCTCCACTCGTACCAACCAATCTCTCCGTGGGGACCATGTCAACCCACCAAGCCAAAACTCTCCAATAATGCAGTCAAGTTGCTAATAACGGTATATGTGGCTGAGCCACCAAATTAAGAACATGTGGCAACGTCTTTATAACGGTATGTGGCAATGCCACTAGAACGGTATGTGGCAAGGCCACTAAACAGTACTTCCTCCGATCAGCAAACCCAACCTAATACACTATGTTATGAATACAATGTATTACAATTATAAATAGATATATAAAATCGCATAAACAATATTTAACTACCACCAAGGGTATAACGATCATTTTTTAATTTTAACGGGGCAGTAAATGCGATAATTTAAGAAGGAGACAAGAATGTTGTGACTCCTTGAAGAAGTCAAAAGCAAAGAGGGAATCAGGGAACGAAGTTTCCACACTCTTGCATACTTGGGAGTGTTTTGAATAATGGGACTGTGGAAGAGATCCCTGTATTTTTAGAGCTAATATAGAATAATATTCAAAATGTGCTTGTTGCCTTAATCCTAGAGACAATAAGAATCCTTTTGTGAAATAGGCTTATGTCCAGAATTTTTATTTCAATAAAATGCATCTTTTTTTAAGCAAATATTTTTTCATTCTTTACATTTCATATTATACATTCTTTTGTTTCTTTCAAGTATTCTTTCATTCTCCATTTATGACCATACAAATGATCATTCTTTCAATCATTTATTCTTTGAAATCTTCCTTCGAACCTGTAGGGCCCAAAATTTGCTCAGGCCCATTAGCCAAACAAAACATTAACCAAAACAAAACCAAAAACACAAAAATAATTAAACAGTCTATAAAAGTCCATGTCTATTACAAATTTAAAACCCAAACCAGCCTACCCAATTACAATAAACTTAACCCATTTACATCCCAAACAAATTTCCCAAGCCCAATTCTAAAACCGGCCCGATTAGCCCAAAAATTAAAACAAAGCAAAAAAAGAAAACAGCTTGGCGACACCACTAGGGACCCTGGAAGAGAGTCAAGCCGTAAAATTGATTAATTTCTGTCCTTTTGTCAAAAATTAAAAATTTTATTTGAAAAAATTACAATCCTATTATTGCATTCATATCATTGTGATTACTGTAAATCTTGTAAAATATTTTTGCATCATATTGCATGACCGCAGGTCAAACCTTTTTAAGTGGGAGTGAGAAGCTACTCCTTTGAGAGGTTTTCACCTCCGTGCAACCATAGGGAAATGTATTCCCCTGAACCAAACTCGTTCCGTATGAGCCTATAATGGGTGAGAATCGAGGAATCTACTAGTTCAGGTACCCATTCTTTAGAACCAAGCCGTATATAGCAACCCTAGGCGCCTACCCTAGATAGAGCCATGCCAAATCTTAGTAGTCACCGGTCAGGTGTTCTATGTTGTTTATTTTTCTTGCACTAACGTGTTTCCTTTTGATTTGATTTCATTGCATTCATTCCATGTATTTGCATTGCATGCATGTGCATTACATCATTTTCATTACGCTGGTTTCATGACATTACACCATATGCATTAGATTTCATTAGAAGACCCTAATTGGTTGAAGTTATTTTAGTATTAACCAGGACATCGGCAAAACTAAACATCTCTATGGTACCCGAACCAAGATGAAAGATATGGATCAGAGATTAGAGAAGCTTGAGCAACTCCAAAGGGAGATGCAAGATAAACTTCAATTGCAAATGCAAGAGTAGCTTGCTAAGATCCTGCAGGATATGATGGACAAAATGATGGAATCGCAGAAAAATATGATGACTCAGATGATGCAGCTATTGAAGGGTGTTATGGATAAAAGAAAGAGCCCTATGGTTAATGTTGAGGGGAACACTGAGTATCATCAATATCTCCCTGATTTTACTCTACCACATGTGCAAACACTACCTGAAGTGGTTGTACAAAGGCCATCTGTCACGATCAGGCCCCAACAATCCCAAGTTGATGCTTCAGTGAACCCCCAAACTAGCTTAGGTTCAGGAGATAATCCAATCATGACTAATGTCCCTGATGTGGATGAAATAGCTGAAGGAGAGAGGACAAAAGCAGAATTGCCAAGACAGCTAGAAGACAGATATAAATGGTTGGAGGAGAAGTTTAAAGCTTTAGAAAGTGCTGATAGATGTTATATAATTGACGCCAATGATTTAAGCTTGGTCCCTAACTTGGTGCTCCCATATAAGTTCAAAATGCCTGAATTTGATAAGTATAATGGGACAAGTTGCCCCGAGGCTCATATTACTATGTTTTGTAGAAGAATGAGGGGGTACATTAATAATGACCAACTATTGATCCATTACTTCGTGATAGCTTTGGTAGGAGCAAAGACCAAATGGTATAATTAGTTGAGTCGTGCTTAATTGGTTCATGGAGAGATTTAGCCCAAGCATTCATGAAACAGTACAGTCATGTGACAAACATGACTCCCGACAGAATTACTCTTCAAAACATGGAGAAAATGGCGAATGAAAGTTTTAGACAGTATGCGCAGCGGTAGAGAGAGGTTGCCATCCAAGTCTAGCCACTACTTTTGGAGAAAGAGACCACAATGCTCTTTATTAATACATTGAAGGCCCCGTTTATTACTCATATGCTAGGGGGCGCCACAAAGAGCTTCTCAGATATCGTAATGACAGGAGAAATGATTGAGAATGCCATAAAGAGTGGAAAGATAGAGGCAGGAGAAAGTGTCAAAAGATTAATCCTTAGAAATATGGAAAATGAAGTGAACAGCTTGAGCAAGCGTCCCAAATTAGTCATTGTTGGTTAACAGAGGTGTGACCATTGGCCATCAGGGCTCGTCAAGACAAGAATCCAGTGCAAAGTAACTCTAGTTTACACCAATTCCAATGGCATATAGGGAGTAGTATCAAAGCATGTTCGATGCACATATGGTAGCTCCTCATTACATGGGACCAATACAACCCCCATACCCCAAATGGTATGATTCGAATGCTCAATGCGAGTATCACGTGTGGATAATGGGTCATTCAATCAATAATTGTATTGCATTTAAGAAATTGGTGGAGAGGCTTATTAAAATAGGGGTTTTGAAGTTCGATGAGTCGACCAGAGCAGTAATTTGTGATAATTGAATAAGGGGCAAGAGAGTTGCGATTCCTTAAAGAAGTCATCAGAAGCCTAGAAATTGGGAAGTCAAAACACCAATGGCATATCCAAAGAGTGAACCAAGGAATAAAAGTTTTCCAAGCTTCAGCCTTTATATACTTGAGAGTGTTTTGAACAATAGGACTGTGGAAGAGACACATATTTTTAAGGCTAATCTAGAGTAATATTCAAAAAATGCTTATTGCTTTCAACCTAGAAGTGATAAGAGTCATTCTGTGAAATAGGCTTGTGTTCAAAATTCTTATTTCAATGAGATGCATCTTTTAAGCAAATATCTTTTATTCTTTATATTCCATACTATACATTCTTTGGTTTTTAGAATATTCTTTCATTTTTATAAATAACATGCAAATAATCATCCTTAGAATCATTTATTCTTTGGAACTTGCCTTCGTACCTACAATAGGTACCCAGATATCAACGACATGAGTGACATTGTTACAAACTCCCTTTTTGGATGAGATATGAGTCTAGAGGATCTAAGGACTTTGAAGATGGCAGAGATTGTAGCCTATCTTTTGATTTGTTAAGGATGGTAGAGCAAGTGAAAATAGACTCTACTTTGCAAAGGGTCAGGAGACGCTGCGCGCTTAGGAAAAAGCCTAACTCACCACAGAAATAAGATGAGACATCATTGAGCTATTTTCAAGTTGCACAATCATGTTGAAGCACGCCAAGCTTGAAATATGGGTATGCTGTTGTTACCAAGAAAAGGAAATTGTATCAGTTACGCCGTAAATGCCAAATTGGGGGAGACAAGACTTATGTGCCTTTTCCATTCTTTTTATAGGTGGGGCATAGATGTTATGGGACAGATCTCATCAAAAGCATCTATCTGGTACCAATTCAACTTCGTGGTTATCAATTACTTCACTAAGAGGGTGAAGGTTACTTCACACGCCATAATTACAAAGTCAGTAGTCATCAAATTCAAATCCAAATCCAAATTCAAATTAAAAGCCAAATTCAAATCCAAAGTCAAATCCAAATCCGAATTCAAATTCAAATCCAAATCCGGATTCAAATTGAAATCCAAAAAAAGGGTGGCAATAAAGAATGCCCAAAAGAAACATGTTTGATGTCAAAAGTTTATAGTATCAGACACCATATCAGTGCAGCAAAGGCAGCCAAAAAACCATTCAAAAATATTTGAAAAATGACCGAGACTTGTAAAGATTGGCATACAAAAGTTACATTTACCCTCTATTGTTATCAAACATTGGCCAGGACGGTCACTAGGGCAGTACATTTCTCATTGGTTTCGCCCATTGAAGTCAAATTTCCTTTTTTGGAGTCTTATCAGAATTGAAGTTGGAACAGAGAAGCTCAGACTGTGATATCTGGGGCACCTAGTTTCCATTTTACCATTTTAAATTTGTTATTTGTGATTATATTATTCTTTTCAAAATATGTTCACAATAAATTTCCTTCTTAATTACGATTACTATCTTTGCTTAGCATATTTGTTTCGAGCTATGCTCCTAATCAAATTCCTTCTTGTCCATGGTTATGATCTTTTTCAGGCATTTTGCATTGAAATAACGATTAGTGGACTAATAATAATTTCATAAAATGAGTTTCACATATTACTCTGGAAACTATTTGAATAATAAAAGAACTCAAAATAGGACTATTGTTTTAAAACTCACCAAGATTAAGGAAGAGTCTAAGTTGAGGCTATCTCTTTGGATTTTCTGTTAAAAATAGTTGGTGATACTATCTTGACGAAAAATGGGTAATGTTAACCCAAGTGTAAAAAGGGGAATCATTCGCAAGAAAATGATATTATGCATCCATGCGAGTCTCATACATACACATTTGGTTGGGTCACCCGAGGAGTGATCAATAGATGGAAGCTGATACAGATCATATACCTTTGAATAGCAATTTGATGGACTGAAGAAGAAACAAATCCTATATTTTGAGGTCAGAGTGGGATAGATAGGAAAAGATTCAGATCCTATACTGCTAAGTCACAATGAGATGAACCCTGAAGTTACAGTGGGGCAAGTCTATTGAGCAATATATTTGTATTCTCAGGTTTTCTGTCAAGAATACCAGCTGAACAAAAGGGCAGCATATTACCTTGATGAACAATGAACGATGACACCTTAAGTAGGGTTCATTCTCATGAAATTCTCCATTCATGCAAAACACATTTAGGAGCATTTGAGTCATTCTGATCATTGCATCCTAATCATTGTAAGAAATCATTCTCATGACATTCTACATTCATACAAATGTCATCCATAAGACACATCTATTTAGGGGCATTTGATTCATTCGATCATTGCATCCTAATCTTTATAAAAAGACCATTCTCATGACATTCTGCATTCATGCAAATGTCATCCATAATACATTTAGTTAGGAGCATTAGATTCATCCTGATCATTGCATCCTAACCATTTTAAAATAAACACAAAATGAATTTTACAGGACAGGTCTCCTAGAGGATGTTGTCGCAACACCGGTGAATTTGAAGATCTTGCCTTCTTAAGTGAAGCAGATCTAAGATAGTAGATCTGGCAATCCTGAAGTTACAGGAGCAGATCGAAGACACCAGCCCTATCTCCCTAACCTGTATTAGAATAGGCCAAAGATTGTAGATCTTGTCACCCTAAGCAGTAGGGAACTAAGATCGAATGGCAAATCTTATCTCCCTAAGTAGTAGTGGAGCAGATTTAAGCCACCAGACCTATCTCCCTGACTAGCAGTGGAATAGGTCAAAGATTGTAGATCTTGTTGCCCTAAGTAGTAGTAGACCAAGATCGAACAAATCTTATCTCCCTAAGAAGTAGTGGAGTGGATTTAAGCCACCAGCTCTATCTTCTTGACCAGTAGTGGAATAGGTCAAAAATCATAGATCTTGTCGCCCTAAACAGTGGTGGACCAAGATCAAATGGCAAATCTTATCTCCCTAAGCAGTAGTGGAGTATATTTAAGCCACCAGCCTTATCTCCCTGACCAGCAGTGGAATAGGTCAAAAATTATAGATCTTGTCACCCTAAGCAGTAGTAGACCAAGATCGAACGGCAAATCTTGTCCCCCAAAGCAGTATTGGAATAGATTTAAGCCATCAGTCTTGCAATCCTGAGTTTGTAGGAGCAGATTAAAGATAGTAAGTCTGGCAATCTTGAGTTTGAAAGAGAACATTGAAGATAGCAAATCTATAAATCCTGAGTTTGCAGGAACAGATTGAGGATCAACCTTTATTTTCGAGAAGTTTTAGTGAGAAGATCAAAACTACAAATCTCTTCTCTCTGGATTCTTATCACCTTGAAGTCCCAGTGGAGCAAGTCGAAGCTACAAATACCTCCTCCCTGAGTGTATTGAGGATCAACCTTTATTTCTGAGAAGTTTCAGTAAGATGATCAAAACTACAAATCTCTTCTCTCTGGATTCTTATCACCTCGAAGTCCCAGTGGAGCAGGTCGAAGCTACAAATCCCTCCTCCCAGAGTGTTTTAAGGATCAACTTTCATTTTGAGAAGTTTCAATAGGAAGATCGAAGTTACGAATCTCTTCTCTCTGAATTCTCATCTTTTTGAAGTTCCAGTAGAGTAGATCGAAGCTACAAATCTCTTCTCCGCTAAATTACATTGGAGCAGATCGAAGTGCTAGTTCCTATGCCCTTGAAGAGGCAGTAGGATAGAATGAAGCTACTTGAAGAAAAGAAGTGCCAAGAAGTCAAGATATTACAAGACCAGGCAAATTTGGCCCTCTTTAAAGTCTTTGCTTCATTCCCGTTACACGACAATGAGCAAAGAGGCAGGCACTGTAGGGCCCAAAATTTACCCGGGCCCATTAGCCAAACAAAACATTAACCAAAACAGAAACCAAAAAACACAAAAATAATTAAATAGTCCATAAAAGTCCATGTCCATTACAAATTTAAAACCCAAACCAGCCTACCCAATTGCAATAAACCTAACCCATTTACAGCCCAAACAAATTGCCTAAGCCCAATTCTAAAACCGGTCCGATTAGCTCAAAAATTAAAAAAAAGCAAAAAAAGAAAACCCTAGGCAAGAAACCCTTTGCACCGCAACAGCCGCTCGGGCCTCCATGTCCACACGCGCGCCATGCCTGCCATAGTACAGCCTCCGTACGCCTCTCGTGCCTCCACGTCGGCTCGTACCTGCGCAAAAGAACAAATCACTAGCGTAGCAAGAGGAACAATTGTATTTTTTTCCATTTTTTTTAGATTTCGGCTATAATAAACCGAAACAAACGATTGTAAAGGAGGGAACTTTTATGAAAAAATATAGATAGAGAAATAAAAATCAGAAATAGAATTTCAGAGGTTTTTCTCCGATTTCACCTTCTTATTGTTCTTTTATCTATTTCAATAGCATTTTTTTTTATTTTCTACATGCAAATAGAAAGAGAAAAGAAGGGCATACCTTCGTTAACAGATCATCGGGGTCTTCTCTTCCTTCATCAAAATCGGGGTTTTGAAGAGGACTTTGGCGTCGAAATCGACCCATTGCATGAATCTGGGTTCTGGTGGAACAATGGTGCTTGAGCGGGGATCCCTTGCGGTGCTAAGAGAGGGGGCTAAACCTTAGCAGAGCAAAATGAAGGCCCCTTTTGTTTTTTTTAGTGGCAGCAGGAATGAAAGAAGAAAAGAAAAAACTTTCCTTTTATAAAGGGATGAAACAATGTCATTTAGGGTCATTTCAGTGGCCTCAAAACGGCACCGTATAGGGCCATCCAACCCACGTGACCCGACACGTGCCATTCAGGATCCGCGTGTTTCCTATCAGTGGGGAATTTTTTCATTTGGTCCCTCTGTTTCACGCTGTTGTTTGATTAAACCTGCTATACATTCCTTTTAATTCTTAATTGGCCTCTATAATTTGCACACTATTTCATTTTAGTCCCCGCTTAAATGCAACGTTTTCAAGACTAAAATATTTGCTAGATTAATCCTTAACTATTTATGCATATTTTAATTTAGTCCTTTTTTTTCTAGTTTTATTTTCTTTAATTATTTTCGCTATATTTTTTTATTTAAATATTATTATTGATACTACTATTGTTATTTTCAACATTATTATGAATATTATTTTTACTATTATTTTTATTATTACTACTAATTAACTTTAGTATTATTAGTATTATTTTTATTGTTGTTATTATTTTGATAATATATTTTCATTATATCATTGTATCTTTTATTATTATTATTATTATTATTGTTGTTGTTGTTGTTGTTGTTGTTGTTGTTGTTGTTGTTGTTGTTGTTGTTGTTGTTGTTGTTGTTGTTGTTGTTGTTGCTTCACTATTTTCCAACTACTATCTATAGTATTTTATTCATTTATTAATTTACTATTAATTTCTATTTGTTGTTATTAAATTATTCTTATGTATATATTATTGATTTCAGTATTATTTTATGTATATATACTCTTTTGAATTTATTTACGTATATGTACATATATATATTCTTTAAATTTATTTATGTATATAATTGGTTTCTTTAAAAAATCCTATTTTAAATTATATATTTATTTATTCCAAACACTTTCATATGTCATTACTATTTTAATATACAATTATATTTCATCAAGTTTATTAAGCATGTATTATTTAAGTTGACGCATATTATTCCTTATATATTAAATGCTCATTTGTTTGTCATTGTACGTATTATATCTCTTAATTCGTGACCGTTAATTATTTACGACTTATCGTTGTAATATTTGATGTATGGATTAATATATTACTTTGTGTATTAGTATTCCATTGTATCTTATGAAAGGTGTAGTGTTTTAATGTCATTTCGGTTTTAAGATCAAAAGACAATGCTCATGTTTAGGGGTTTCAAGAAAATCGTGCTCTAACTTACTGAGTTTCGATTCTCCAAATTTAAAAACCTAGTAATCGAGTATCCTTTCCCTCTTAAATCAAAATGCATGATTTTAAATAAAAAAACTTATTCTCAGGAAGTTGAGATATTGCGCCCTAACTTATCAGGTGTGGTATTTTATCATCTCGAGATAAGAATTTCAAAAGAACAAAGGCAATATTCCGTATTCGAGAATTTTGAGAAATAGTGCCCTAACTTATTGGGTTGCGATTTTTCATTTGACCCAAATAATTGAATATCCTTCTTATTTTTAAATGTACAAGTATTGAATGTCGAAGGATAAACCTAATTTCGAGAATATAAGATGTGGTGCCCTAACTTACTGAGTACAGCATTTTATTTCTTCGAAATACAAAGCTTTGGCATGCAATATGATTCTATCCAAATATATATTAAGTAAATGGATCGTAATCTAGAATCTTTTCAAATTTTTGACATTAGGACATTAATTAACCAATTTGGTACCGATTTTGGGTGTTGTGAAGGTACTAATCCTTCCTCGTGCGTAACCGACTCCCGAACCCATTTTCTTAAATTTTGTAGACCAAAATTATTATTTTAATAAAAATATTTAATTAAAATAATCCATCTCATGGTGATCCGATCACACCTTGAATAAATGATCGGTGGCGACTCCATTTCCTTATTTTTAAAGTCGAATCCCATTTTTAACTTACAAAAAAAAATGGTTTTGACAGAACCTACAATCGGTCTCCAGATATTAATGATGTGAACAATGCTGCTACTAACTCAGAGTTTCGTTTCAAGTAAGATATGTGTCTAGAAGGATCCCAGGACTTTGAAGATGACAGACATTGTAACCTATCTTCTAATTTGTTAAAAGGGTAGAACAAGATGAAAAACAGACCCTACTCTATAAAGGGTCATTGGGCATTATGAGCCTAGAAAAGCGGACATGCCTAGGCTAATAAGATGCGGACTGGGCACTGTTGGTCTACCATGGAAGGGGATTGCATTAGTTATACCACAAATACTGAATTAAAGAAAATGAGATTTATCTGACTCTTCCATTTTCATCATAAACTTTCCATATGTGGGGCATGGATGTGATGGGGCCAATCTCGTCAAAAGCTTATAGCCAATATCGATTCATCGTCGTGGTCATCGTTTACTTTACTAATAGAGTGGAAGTAGCTTCATATGCTAATATTGCAAAGTCAATAGTCATCAAAATAAAAAAAAAAAAGATCAGATGCCAGCAAAGAATGCCAGAAAGGATCATGTTTAATAATGCATAATTGTACAATGTCAAAGATTACAGTTTGCCCAAACATTAGGCAACATATCACAGTGCAGCAAAGGTTGTCCAAAAAAAAAAGGTGACCAAAGACTTGTAAAGATTGGCATAAGAAGCTATCATTTACTCTCTATGCTTATCAAATGTCGACCAAGACTTTCGTTAGGGAAACACTTTTCCCATTGGTTTATGGAATAGAAGTGGTCTTGTCCATTAAAATCGAGATTCCTCTGCCCCGAGCTTTGATTGAGTCAAGAATTGGATGAAGTACAATGTCTCCGGTGAATTTGGTTGAAGAAAAGGGTTTGAAAATATTCATCATAGTCAAAAAATACCAAAATAGATGATGTTGATTTATGTCAAAAATGGACCACCAAGGGAATCTCATGATGGGGACCTTGTATTGAGGAAGATCCTTCTTATACAAAAGGATTTTAGAGGAAAGCAGATGCCAAATTGGGAAGGACCTTATGTTGTAAAGAGGGCTATTTTGAGGGAGCATTGATATTGACTGAGATGGATGCCAAAGACTTGCTCAATCCAGTGAATTTAGGTGCAGTCATGAAGTATTTTACCTAAAAAGAGAGGCCAAGGCGAAAACCCGTAAAGGGCACCTTGAGCTCAAATTCGTTCAAAAAAAATAGAGAGGATAAGGTGAAAACCCGCAAAAGGGCATATTGAGACCAAAAGGGTTTTGAGCTGAAAACCCAAAAAGAACATCTCAAATTTTGATCAAAGATAGGGCATGTGGTAGTCTTGCTATGCCTGAATTAACAGTGAGGAAGTATGCTATGTCTTGGGGCATTGACAAAGTACTCTGGACCCTCTAAACACGTATTGAGCTCAAAATGGTCCTCAAGAAGTTTATACAAAGAAGCTCAGGCTGTGATATCTGGGGCACCTAGCTTCTATCTTACCCATTTTGAATTTGCTATCTTTGATTACTTTTTTTTTCTTTTCAAAGATACACCCCAATCAATTTTCTTCTATAGCCGTGTCTATCTTTGCTTACTTTATTCTTTTCAAGATACACCTCAATCAATTTTCTTTCATTGCTTTGGTTATCTTTGATTAACTTATTCGTTTTGAGCTATTCTCTTGATTAATTTCTTTCACGTCCATTATTATGATATTTTTCAAGCATTTTATATTGAAATAATGATTAATGGACTAATAATACTTTCATAAAAGAAGTTTCGCATATTACTCTGTGAGCTTCTAAATAATATGAGAATCTCAAATAGGACTATTATTTAGAACTCACCAAGCCTAAGGGTTGGAAATATTGAAAGATGATTATCTTTTAAGATTTTTATTGGATAAGACATTTCATCGGTGACCATCTCGATAAATGACGAGCAATGTTAACCCAAGTGTAAAAAGGGAATTATTCTCGGGAAAAGAAAAACGATACCCTACATTCATGCAAATTTTAGGCATATACATCGGGTCATTACACACAGGGAATGGTGTAACAGATCAACTTGATTGAAGATGATACAAATTTCATACCTCTGAGTGGTAACAGGATGGATGAAAGAAACCAAATGTTATTCCCCTAAAGTTGCAATGGGAGGTACAAACTTTATGTCCTAAAAGGTACACTGGAAAGGACTCTGAAATTACAGCGGGGCAAGCTTGTTGTGCAGAATTTGATCGTTTCTTTGGATTTTCTGTCAAAGATACCAGCTGAACGAGAAAGCATGGTAATGCATCAGTGATAGAACATTAATGAACTATGAGCAGTGACAACCCAAACATTAGAAAAATGGATCATTCTCATGCATTTATGTAAATATCATTCATACACTTTCAATTAGGAGCATTTGATTCATTCCGATCATTGTGTCCTAATCGTTGTACATTAAAAATAAAGAAAAAAAAAAGAGATCATTCTCATGACATTCTGCATTCATGCGAATGTCATCCCTAATGTCATTTAGTTATGAGTATTTGATTCATTCTGATCATTGCATCCTAATCATTTTACACTTAAAAAAGGGATCATTCCCATAACATTCTGCATTCATACAAATGTTATCCATAATAAATTCGTGTCTACAGGACATGTCCCCAGAGGACGGTGTAGTAACATCAGTGACTTCATCAGTCCTATCTCCCTGATCAACAAGGGAATAGGTCAAAGATTGTAGATCTTGTCACCCTAAGCAGTAATGGAACAAGATCGAACGGTGAATTTTATCTCTATGAAGCAGCGGAGTAGATTTAAGCCATCAGTCTTATCTCCTCGAGATGGTAGTGGAGCAGACTGAAGATTGAAGTCTTCTTGAGATTGTAAGGAAGAAAATTGAAAAGTTTAGATTTTGTTCCATCGAGATGGTAGTGGAGCAGGCTGAAGATTGTAGTCTTCTTGAGATAGTAAGGAAGCAAATCAGAAAGTTCAAATTTTGTTCCCACGAGATGGTAGTGGAGTAGACTGAAGATTGAAGTCTTCTTGAGATAGTAAGGAAGCAAATTGGAAAGTTCAAATTTTGTTCCCTCGAGATGGTAGTGGAGTAGGCAGAAGATTGTAGTCTTCCTGATATAGTAAGGAAGTAAATTGGAAAGTTCAGATTTTGTTCCCTCGAGATGGTAATGGAGCGGTGAAGATTGAAGTCTTCCTAAGATAGTAAAGAAGTAGACTGAAAAGTTTAGATTTTGTCCCATCGAGATAGTAGTGGGGCAGACTGAAGATTGTAGATCTTATCTCCCTAAGCGATAGCGGAGCAAATCGAATTTGGCGAATCTTATCTTCCTGATGTAGCAAGGGAGTATATTTTAGTCACAAGTCTTATCTCCATGTATCGGTAATGGAGTAGATTGAAGATAGTTAATCCCATCTCCCTAAAGTTGTAGTGGAGCAGATTAAAATGATGAATCATATACCTCTGAAGTTGCAGTAGGTCGGATTAAATTTTCCATAGAAAGTCTCATCTTCCTAGAGTTGCAGTGGAGCAGACTGAAAACAGTAAATCTTATCTTCCTGAAGTTACAGTGAAGCAGATTGAAGCCACTAACCTTATCTCCCTAAAGTTGCAGTGGAGCAGGTTGAAGTCACAAGTCTTATCTCCCTGAAGTTGCAGTCGAGTAGACTAAAATATCAGATCTGGACTTCCTGAGGTTGCAGTGAAGTAGATCAAAGATACTATTGTGGCATTCCTGAAGTTGCAAGAACTAGATCGAAGAAATCAGATCTTGTCTCCCTGAAGTTACAGTGGAGCAGACTGAAGACAGTAGACCTTATCTTCCTGAAGTTGCAGGAAGCAGATCAAAAATGTCAGCCTTGCCTCCCTGAAGTTACAGCGGAGTAGACTAAAGACAGCAGATCTTATCTTTCTAAAGTTGCAAGAAGCAGATTAAAGATATTAGCCTGCCTCCCTGAGTTTGCAGTGGAGTAGACTGAAGACAACAGATCTTATTTTCCTGAAGTTGTAAGAAGCTGATCGAAGATATTAGCCTGCCTCCCTGAGTTTGTAGCGGAATAGACTAAAGACAGCAGATCTTATCTTCCTGAAGCTGCAGGAAGTAGATCGAAGATATTAGCCTGCCTCCCTAAAGTTACAGTGGAGCAGACTGAAGACAGTAGATCTTATCTTCTTGAAGTTGCAGGAAGCAGATCGAAGATATTAGCTTGCCTCCACGAGTTTGCGTGAGCGCATCGAAAATAATGATTTTGTCTTCACGAATATTGCAATGAAGCAAGATCAAAGATACTAGTCTCACTTTCCTAAAGTTACTGATGGGATGGATTAAATCTACAAGAGCGGTCTTATCTCCACGAAGTTGCATAGAATAAGATTAAAGCTACTGATTCAATCTCCTTGAAGTTGCAGTTGGGTTAGAGACTACTTGAAGAAGATGAGGATCAAGAAGTTAAGGCTCGGCAAGACCAAGCAAAATTGGTCATTTTATAGTCTTTTCTCCATTATCGTTACACGACAATGAGCAAAGAGGGGCAACTGTAATAGGCCAATTTAGCCCGAGCCCATACAAAAAAATAATAAACCCTAAATAATAAAACAAAGTCCAAGTCCAATCCAAAATATATCATTTGGCTCGATCAGAATGACCCATTAAAAGATTAAAGGCTTGACGTATATTGGAACACAATCTTCAAGGATATGCAATCTTAGATATGATATGCAATCCTAGAATATATGGTATGCAATCTTAGATATGATATGCAAATCTTAGATATGATATGTAATCCTAGAAAATATGGTATGCAATCTTAGATATGATATGCGAATCTTAGATATGATATGCAATCTTAGAAGATATGGTATGCAATCTTAGAAGATATGACTTTGTAATCTTATAGATTTAATTTGTAGATACCTTTTAATCTTAGCCGTTGATGTAATTAATCTGTACTATTAGATTTGGGGAGGCTTAACTATAAATAGAGGCATCTCCCTTCATTGTAAAACACACTTGAGTTTTGAGTAATAAAAATTCTTGAGAGCATTCACTCAAATTTCTCTCTCTTTTGTGTTCTTATTTTCTGTGGCTTGTTCTTATTTTGTTCTTCACTCATCTTCATTTCTTTTTGAGTTGCTTCCGTTCGAGTTAGATTTTGGTGGAGGAATTTCGTTGAATCCTCATATTGCGGGAGTTAGGTTGACTTATGCGTTTTTTTTAACTTTTTTATTTATCCATATCATTTTTATACTTTTTTTATTTTTTTAAAATTGTTATAATATTCATTAATTGTTTTGAGTATATTATTTACCTTATATTATTATTTTTTTATACATGAAATTAATCTTGTGAATAATTTTTTAATATTTTCATAGATTCTTTTAAAATTGCTATTATCTACTCTATATTTTTTTTTATTTTGATTGTTCATTTTTTAAAATTTTTTCCATTATCTTTTTTACCTTAACATTATTATTATTGCTTGTCATTCTTTTACTTAATTGTTTATGTTAATGCTAATTGTTAATATGACCTGTAACTTTAGTAAATTGCACTTTTTGTAATAACTTAATGTTATTTTTTTAATCTTTGTTTAAAAATATCTATCTCCTTTAATTACTACATTTTATCCAAAAGTTTTTCTTAAATAAGGCAATGTTTTGTGTTTAGAAATTCAGGAAATAGTGCCCTAACGTGTTGGGTTTCGATTTTCCGTTTGACTAGATAACTAAATATCCTTTTAATGAATTTTGTAAATCATGAGATGATGTTGGCTACGAGGGTTTAAAACATCATGTCCTAACATGCTGGATGTGATGTTTGTATTCTTTCGGAACAAAGGAATCTCAAGCTCCAATTCAAATTGTTCAAGTTTTTAAAGAAATCATATTTTCAAATCTTTTCGACTTTTCGACATTAGGACAATAACTAATCAATTCGGTACCAATTTTGGGCGTTACGAAGGTGCTAATCCTTCCTCATAAGTAACCGACTCCTGAACCTATTTTCTTGAATTTCGTAGGCCAAATTCAATGTTTTGAAATAAAATGTTTTATAAGGTGATCCGATCACACCAAAAAAAAAGGATTGGTGGTGACTCCATTTTCGTTTTTAAAGTCAATCCCCTTTTTTTTAAAAAAATTAAAAATGGTTTCGACAATTGCCTTAAATAAAAACACATTTCGTTTAATTATTACTTTTTATTCAAATTATTCAAAATAAGGCAATACTCATATTTGGAAATTTTGAGAAGATTGTGC
Organism: Gossypium rotundifolium; assembly: GCA_025506655.1. Lineage (NCBI taxonomy): Eukaryota > Viridiplantae > Streptophyta > Magnoliopsida > Malvales > Malvaceae > Gossypium > Gossypium rotundifolium. The sequence continues at coordinate 63,157,751 of CP106732.1, read as the reverse complement.
CCTAACTTATTGGGTTCCAATTCTCGTCGTTGAGTCTAAGTAACCGAGTACTCTTTTTAAATCAAAATTAAACAAAAATAAGCTTATTCTCGGGAATTCAAAAATGTTGTGTTCTAACTCACTGAATATGACTTTTTGCTATCTCGATATAAGGATTTCTACAAACAAAGGCAATATTCTGTATTTGGAATTTTGAGAAATCGTGCCCTAACTTACTGGGTTTTGATTTTTTCATTTGACCCAAATGACCAAGTACCCTTTTTAATTTAAATGCATCTTTTTAAAAGCCAAAAGACAAGCTCAATTTTGAGGATTCGAAATATTGTATCCTAACTCACTGGGTATGATATTTTACTCCTTCGAGATAAGCGGGTCTCAGCATCCAATTTAATTTATTCAAGTTTTTCTTTAAATAAAGAGGATCGTATTTTAAAATCTTTTCAAATTTTTGACATTAAGACATTAATCAATCAATTTGGTACCAATTTAGGGCATTACGAGGGTGCTAATCCTTCCTCATACGTAACCGACTCTCGAACTTGATTTCTCAAATTTCGTAGGCCAAAATCATTGTTTTAATAAATCAAAATGTTTTAACGATCAATCTCAAGGTGACTTACCTCAAAAAAATATTGGTTGTGACTCCCATTTTCGTTTTAAAGTCGATCCCGTTTTCCAAACAAAAAAATGGTTTCGACAATATGCTCAGATGTTGTGTTCTTGAGTTCCAAGGCAGCTGGGAAAAATAACTATCGTTGGTAGAATTCGCCTACAATAACGTTTTTAGTCAAGCTTGAAAATGGCACCTTATGAGGCTTTATATGGGCGTAAGTGCCGAACGCCTTTATATTGGACTGAGCTTAAGGAAAACCAAATTCATGGAGTTGACTTGGTTAAAGAAATGAAGAAAAAGTAAAGGTGATTCAAGATTGTTTAAAAGCTACTTCTGATCGAAAAAAATCCTATTGGATTTAAAAAGAAAAGATATTGAATATCAAGTCGGTGATAGAGTATTTTGAAGGTGTCACCATGGAGGAAAGTTCTTAGATTTGGCAGGAAAGGCAAATTGAGTCCGCGTTTTATCGGACTATACAATATCACCGAGAGGATAGGGCTAGTAGCCTATCAGTTGGCTTTGCCACCTGAGTTAGAAAAGATTCACGATGTATTTCATTTGTCTATGTTGTGACGCTACCGATCAGATCCTTCGCATGTGATTACACCGATAGAGGTTGAGATACAATCTGATATGATTTATGGCGAAGAACCAGTCAAGATTATAGCCCAGTAAGTCAAGCAATTAAGGAATAAAAGTATAGCTCTTGTGAAAGTGTTATGGCAGAGACATGGGGTAGAAAAGGCTACTTGGGAGCCCAAGGAGGCTATGAGGAATCAGTATCCAAACCTTTTTATCGGTAAGATTTTCGGGGATGAAAATCCCTAAGGGGGAGAATTGTAACAGCCCGATTTAGGGCCTAGCCGGAATAGTGGTGTGAGACCAAAAATTTGAAGTAGAAATATGTGTTTAAATGATTTTGCTAGGCTTGTGAGGTAATTTCATAATTGTATGAAAAATTATGAAGGAATTTTATTAATTAGTGAATAGATTGTCCATTAGGACTAAATTGTAAAAATTAGGAAATATGAGATTCTAGAAGATTTAAGTATGAAATAGCATCATAAAAATTACTAGAGGTCCTTATTTAACAATTAGACCATAATTTTTTTAGATGGACAACAATGGACATGGGAAGAAAAAATCTCAAGAAAGGGCATTAAGGGCATTTTGGTCATTTGGTTAATTAATGAATTAAAAAGGGAAAAAGAAGTCAAAAATGGTTTCCATCTTTTTTCCTAAGGGCCAAAATTTTCAAGTTCTCCATAGCTAGGGTTTGTTCAACTTCCAAGCTTAATTGTAAGTACATCCTAGCCCAGTTTTTAATGTTCTTTGTATTTTTTAGATCCTCGTAGCTCGGTTTAGCTATTTCTAGCTATACTTTGAGCTAGGGTTTATGCTAAAAAATTTACCCATGTATGACTTGCATGTATTTTGATGTTTTATGGAAGATTATGAAAATTTTGTGTAGGGTAAACATCTTTTTCTAAGTAATTTTCATGAAAAATGCATGTGAGGACCAAATTGTAGAAGTTATGAAAATGGTCATACATGAGTGAAAAAGTAGAAATTGAAGGTTGCTATAATTAGGAAAATGATTCAAATAGGCTTGAAATACAAGGAAGTTGAATGAAAATCATTTTATGAGTCTAGGGGCAAAAGTGTAATTATGAGAAAGTTTAAGGGAAAAATTGTAATTCTGCCAAAGTATAAGTTATGAATCAATTTAGTCAATGTGGATATTAAACAAGTTAAATTGTCATTATATATCAAGAAACGCGAAGCCCGGATCGAAACCGAGGCAAAAACAAAGTTGAGGACTAAATTGCATAGCCCTATACATTTTGAGTACCGAGGTAAGTTTATATGAAATTAAAGTTTCATGTGTATTTTCATTAAATTATTTACTATGTTATGTGATATACATGATTTCCTTGAAGAAGAATAATAATGTCTTAAATAAGAATATCTACAAGAATAAGTAAATGAAAGTCCCGATCGAAGTATTAGAATAACGAGGATACCTATGTCATAACATGAGACAAGAAAAACCGTGTAATACCATGTCTGGGACATGGCATCGACATCAAGGAATGTAGGTCTCGTGTAAGACCATGTCTGGGACATGACATCGGTACCAAACGTGGATCCTGTATAAGACCATGTCTGGGACATGGCATCAGCATCGAATAAGGAAGGTCTCGTATAAGACCATGTCTGGGACATGGCATCAACACCATATGAGGAAAGTCTCGTATTAGACCATGTCTGGGACATGGCATCGAATCCATATGAGGAAGGTCCCGTGTAAGACCATGTCTGGACATGGCTTCGGCACTAAAGGGAGATTTCGTGTAAGACTATGTCTGGGACATGGCATCGATATCAAGCTGAGGAATCTTGTGTAAGACCATATCTGGGATATGGATCAGAATATAAGGCGATTCCATGTAAGACCATATCTGGGATATGCCATTGGCATCAAGACCCATGTTTGACGAGGTTGAGTATCCTCTGTTATTTCGGGAAATTTCAACGGGCAAAAGAGTTAAGTGTGAAAAAAAGGTAATAGGTGAGACAATTAAGTAAAGTTGATGATGAAATAGGTTGTATAAGAATGATTAAGAGTTCCATGCAAATTAAGGAAGAAAAAGATTCAAATTTTTGACTATGATAGTTTAAAAGCTAAACCATGTAATGAGTGATACGGGTACAATGAGTAAATACAAGATAAGGTAACCCTAAAGTGATGGGTAAGTATGAGTAAATAAGCTTTAGTTCATGAGTTTTACGTGTTCTTGTTTCATGATGAATAAGTTTATTCGAGAAATTATGTTGGTATATAAGATTTCATGCAAACCTACTAAGCTATATGCTTACTTCTCTCTTTTCCCTCTTTTATTGTAGTTTTGCCAAGCTAGTTCGGGGACCGAAGGACGTCAGAGCTCAGATCACACTATCAACCACTATTTTGGTATAGCAAAGTTAAATTATTTTGAGTATGGCATGTATAGGAGTTTTATCCTTTTTACTTATGTCATATTGAGGGAAAATGGTTAGTTACCATGATTTTGTATTCTTTTTGTATATGGCCAATAGATATTGGTCAATATTTGTTAAGTTATATATCCTTCTTGATGTTAAGGTTAAGCATTTAAGCTTATGTAATGAATGGAATAATTGAGTTGTTTGAGACGGTATAAGTGTGTGTATGTTTCAGGGTGGCAATTGGCTTGGAAAATAGCCTTATAATTCTCCACACGGGTAGACACACGGGCGTGTTTCTGGACCATGTGTGAGACACCATCAGCCCCATGGGTGTGTCAATAGGCCGTGTGTCCCCTGCGTCAACCCACAAGAATATGATTTGTCACATAGACCATTACACGGGCATGTGTTATGGCCTTGTGCTATTAAGGGTTTGATGATGTCATAAATAGAGAGTTCCACGGGTAGGAGACACAGGCGTGTCTAGGCCGTGTGAAGGACACGGGTTATAGAAACGGGCGTGTGCTCAATCGTGTGAAATAAGTTAGTGTCGACCACGGGTGATGAAGACGGGCATGTCTTAGGGGCACACGGGCGTCTCTCTTAGACCACACGGGCGTGTGGCCCTGTCTAGGCAAAAAGTTTCTAAGAGCGTTAAAGTTATCGGTTGAACTCTGAAATCCTCTAGACATATGATTACGGCTTCGTAGGCCCATTATATGCACGTTATGATTAAGAAGGAAAAAAATTAAGATGGAATGAAATTTTTATGGTCCGAAAATGTATGATTAAGTAAGGTTAAGTACGGTATTGACTCATATCCAGTTTCGACGTCGGACTCGGGTAAGGGGTGTTACACGTAGTGGTATTAGAGCTACGGTTTAGTCGATTCTAGAACTAACATAGCTAAGTATGACTCTAGCTATACATGCCATACCTATGATTATTTATATAATGATAGTGTGACGACTCCTGACGGCTTAAATTGTATTTTTATATAGTAAATGGATCCCGAAGAGCTATGGCTGATGATGTAGAAAGTAATGCGCTGGCTCCCGCAGAAGGGACGGTGCCAAATGAAAATGAGAATAGACCCACAACAGTAAGCCAGAGAGGAGGAGAAGAGGCTAAGGAAGAGTTTCTCCACATGATGAATGCTTGGTACACGGAGTTCGTTCATGTGAACCCGAATGTGCCACCCCCTCTACCCCCGCCTATTCCTCAGCCTACCCCTGTAGCCCCTTAAGTAGTAGAAGTGGTAATAAGGAAAAACCTCCAGTTGATAGGATCCAAAAAAAGGAGCAAAGGAATTCCGGGCTAGTAAAGATGACGATCTAGAAAGGGTAGAGTTTTGGCTGGAAAATACCATTAAGGTATTTAATGAGTAGTCGTGCACATTTGATAAGTGCATGAAGTGTGTAGTTTCTCTTTTAAGAGATTTTGCATATCAGTGGTGGATTACCCTTGTTTCGGTATTATAAACATATCATCTTTCATTATATAGCACATGAGCATAATTTAAACAATCCGTATTATAAACGAACTTACCTCGGACATCAAAATAACAAAACAAGTCGATTAATCGAGCACTTTATCTTTGCCTTGATCTCGATCCAAATCTCTCTTTTCTTGATCTATACATATTCAAATTTAGCTCATTCAATCACCAAATCATTCAATTTAGTCCAAACACACATATTTAGGGCATTTTACAAAATAGCCGTAGCATTTTCACATTTTGACACTTTAGTCCCTATTTCATAAAATCATCAAATTCACATAATTTCACCTCACATATGCCTAGCCGAATTCTCCTTATGCTCATACAAGCCCATATATTTCATTTATTTCATACTTAAGTCCTCTAATTTCTCATTTTCACAATTTAGCCTAAATTACCCAAATTCACCAAAAAAATAAAAGACAAAATATGTTAATTTATCACATATCTTTCATATTTCATCACCAACTATCAAAAAGCTCAAGCATACATTAATGGCATTTTACAAAATCACCAGCAAATTCTCAAATTAAAGCATGGGTTTGAAAGAACACGAAGCAACGATCACGAAAATGTAGAAATTATCAAAAACCGATTCAAAAACATACCTCAATCAAGATGAACAAGGACCGAAACCTAGCTTGGTTTAGTTTCTTTCTTTTCCTTTGAATTTCAACACAAATAAGATGATACTCATCTAACTTTCATGTTTGTTTAATTGAAAATCTTAACAATTATAAGCTTCCATGTTTACCCTTAATGAAGCATTAATTAAAATACTTGAATTATGGACATAAATGTCCACTAACCGTATAATGGCAGAATAACCATTTAAGGACTTCTCATCTAACAATCACATCAATTCGACACACATATTAAATAACACACAACTTTTTCATCTTTTGCAATTCAATATTTTTTGCAAATAAAACTCACAAATAGATAAATTAATTCATGAAACTTTCACACATGCTTAATCACATATGGTAAACACAGAAAATAATATTAAAATATTTTTTACCTCGGATCTGTGGTCTCGAAACCACTGTTCCGATTAGGATCTAAATCGGGCTGTTACAACTTCAACTTAACATATTCGCATCATTTTCTCATCGAGGTACCATAAATCAACTTCATGGAAATAATTTGCATTTCTCATAATAATAAGTAATTTAAACATAATAACATATGTAACCTTAATTTCACACAAACTTACCTTAGTACTCAAAATGTGTATAGATATTCGATTTAGTCCACAATCTTGTTCTTGCCTCGATTTCAGTTCGTGCTTCGTGTTTCTTGATCTATTACGACAATTTCACTTGTTTAATACTCACATTGACTAAATTGACCCATGAATCATACTTTGGAAAAATTACTATTTTTCCCTTAAACTTTCACGTAATTACACTTTTGCCCCTGGGCTCGTAAAATGATTTTTATTCAACTTTCTTGTATTTTAAATCTAGTTGAATCATACTCTTAATTACAAAAGCCCCCAATTTACACTATCTCACTCATGTATGACCATTTTTATAACTTTTACAATTTCGTCCTTTTATGCATTTTTCATGAAAATCACTTAGAAAAAGATGTTTATCATACATCAAACTTTCATATTCTTCCATAAAACATCAAAATACATGCATGTCATACATGGGTAAATTTTTAAACATAAACCCTAGCTCAAAATATAGCTAGAAATAGCTAAATCGAGCTACGAAGATATCAAAAATATGAAGAACATTAAAAATAGGGCTAGGAGGTACTTACAATCAAGCTTGGAAGATGAACGAACCCTAGCTATTCTTCCTTAGTGATTTTAAGCCATAGGAGAAGAAGATGGACAAAATTTTGGATTTGTTTTCCCTTTTTAATCTTTTATTTACCAAAAGACAAAAATACCCTTAATGCCTCTTTCTTAAGATTTTTCCTTCCCATGTCCATTTTTGTCCATCTCAACATATAATGGTCTAATTTCTAAATAAGGACCTCTAGTAATTTTTCTAATGCTATTTCATACTTAAATCTTCTAGAATATCATATTTTTCCACTTTTTGCAATTTAGTCCTAATGGACAAATTGATTACAAATTAATAAATTTTCCTCATAAAATTTTCACACAATCATGCAAACACATAATAAGCCTCATAGAAATCATAAAACACATATTTCTACTTAATATTTGTGGTCTTGCAAACACTATTTCGATGAGGCCCTAAATCAGGCTATTACAATTCTCCCCTCTTAGGTGTTTTCGTCCCCGAAAATCCTACCAGCAAAGAGGTTTGGGTACTGGTTTCTCATAGCTTCCTCGGGCTCCCATCTAGCCTCTTCTACCCCATGTCTTTGCCATAGTACTTTCACAAGGGCTATACTTTTATTCCTTAATCGTTTGACTTCCCGTGCTAAGATCTTAACCGGTTCTTTGCCATACTTCATGTGAGGTTGAATTTCAACCTCTATCGGTGTAATCACATGCGAAGGATCTAATCGGTAATGACATAACATCGACACGTGGAATACATCATGTATCTTTTCCAACTCGGATGGTAAAGTTAGCAGGTAAGCTACAAGTCCTATCCTCTCGGTGATCTCATATGGTCCGATAAAACGTGGACTCAATTTGCCTTTCTGGCCAAATTTGAGAACTTTCTTCCATGGTGGCACTTTTAAGAATACCTTATCACCAACTTGAAACTCAATCTCTTTTTGTTTCAAATCTGAGTAGGATTTTTGTCTGTCAGAAGTAGCTTTTAAACAATCACGAATTATTTTCACCTTCTTTTCGGTTTCTCTAACCAGGTTGACCCCATGAATCTGATTTTCCTTAAGTTCGGTCCAATATAAAGGCATTCGACACTTCCACCCATACAATGCCTCATAAGGCACCATTTTCAAGCTTGACTGAAAACTGTTATTATAAGCAAACTCTACCAATAGTAAGTACTTTTCCCAGCTGCCCTGAAATTCAAGAACACAACACCAGAGCATATCCTCAAGTATCTGTATTAATCCCTCCGACTATCCATCGGTTTTTGGGTGAAAAGTTGTACTGAACCTCAACTTTGTGCCCAAAGCTTCTTGCAACTTTTTCCATAAACGGGACATGAATCTCGAATCTCTATCCCATACAATCGATAAAGGCACTCCATGTAGTCTTACAATCTCTGAAACATACAAGTCTGCCAACTTATCAAGTGAATAATCGACGCGTACAGGTATAAAATGGGTCGACTTCGTAAGTCTATCTGCCACAACCCATAGGGCATCTTTCTTGCTCGGTGTCAACGGCAAACCCGTTACAAAGTCCATAGTAACACGGATCCATTTCCACTCGAGAACCATAATAGGCTAAGCAAACCTGAAGGTACTTGGTGTTCCAGTTTCACTTGCTGACAAATCAAGCATTTTGATAAAAATTCATAAATATCTTTCTTCATTCTTGGCCACCAATACCATTTCTACAAGTCATTATACATTTTAGTGCTGCTTGGATGTATAGATAAGCATCCACTATGTGCCTCGTGCAATACTTTCCAAATAAGCTCATCGTTCCTCGGTACACAGACTCTGTCTCTAAACATCAAGCATCCATCAAAATTAATCCAAAATTTAGACTCAATACCTGATTCACACTGAACTCTTTTGGCTTGTAAGTCACTATCACTTTTCTGAGCTTCGTAGATCTCTTGGAGAAACATCGGTCTAGCTCTCAACTCAGCTAGAATGGAACCATCTTCTGACAAAGTCACCCGTGTATTCATAGCCCTCAAAGAAAATAAGGATTTTCTACTCAAAGCATCTGCGACTATATTCGCCTTTCCCGGGTGGTAGTCAATAACTAGCTCATAATCCTTGATCAACTCTAACCATCTTTGTTGCCATATGTTCAATTCCTTTTAAGTCATCAAGTACTTTAGGCTCTTATGATCTGTGAATATCCGATAGTTTTCACCATACAAATGGTGTTTCCATATATTCAATGCAAACATAATGGCAGCCAACTCTAAGTCATGTGTCGAGTAATTCTTTTCATGTGGCTTTAACTGTCTAGAGGCATATGCTATCACCTTGTCCTCTTGCATAAGCACATAGTCCAATCCATTCAAGGATGCATCGCTATAAATCACAAATTCTTTTCTCGGTTCAGGTTGCACTAAAATCGGAGCCTCAGTCAACAATGCTTTTAATTTCTCAAAACTTTGTTGGCACTTTTCTATCCATTCAAACTTTACATCTTTCTATAACAACCTTGTCATCGGAGTAGCTATCATAGAAAATCCCTTGACAAACCATTGGTAATAGCCAGCTAGACCCAAAAATTTCTAACCTCTAATACGTTTCTCGGCGATTTCCAATCGACAATGGTCAAAATTTTGCTCGAGTCAACTCGGATTCCATCACCTGAGACAATGTGCCCCAAAAATCCAACCTCTTTGAGCCAAAACTCACTTTTGCTAAACTTGGTATACAACTGATTATCTCGCAAAATTTGTAAAACCGTCCTCAAGTGCTTGGCATGTCATGCTCATCACGAGAATATATCAATATGTCATCAATAAAAACCACAACAAATTTATCCAAATATGGCCAAAAAATACGGTTTATTAAATCCATGAACATAGCAGGGGCATTCGTTAAATCGAAAGGCATGACTAAGAACTCACAATGACCATACATCGTCCGAAATGTGGTCTTGTCACATCTGAGTCTTTGACTCTCAACTGGTAATATCCTGACCTCAAATCTATCTTGGAAAACACAGTGGCTCCCTTCAAATGGTTAAACAAATCATCGATCCTTGGCAATGGGTACTTTTTCTTCATAGTTACCTTATTAGCTGCCAATAGTCTATACATAATCTCATGGAACCATCTTTCTTTTTCATAAATAACACTGAAGAACCCCACGGAGAATAACTCAATCGTGAAAAGCCCTTGTCGTCAACTCTTGTAACTGTGCCTTCAATTCTTTCAACTCAGTTGGAGCCATCCTGTATGAAGCAATCGATATAGGTGCAGTACTAGGGGCTAACTCAATACCAAATTCGACCTCTCTAACTGGAGGCAACCCTGACAATTCTTCTGGGAATACATCTAGATACTCACACACTACCGGTACTGATTCAATTCTCAACTTAGTCTCTTTGGCATTCATCACAAAGGCAAGATAAGCTTCATATCCCTTTCTTACATATTTCTGGGCAAACATATGAGAAATCACTACATGCGACCTGTCCTGTTCATCTGATTCAACACGAAGAGTGTCTCCATTTTCACATTTTAATTCAATGTACTTATTTCTACAATTTACTGTCACATCATGAGCGGTTAACCAGTCCATACCAAGAATTATATTGAATTCATTAAATGGAAATAGCATGAGATTTGCCTTAAAATAATGACCTCTAATCATCAATGGGAAATCTTTGCATAACTTATCAACTAATACAATTTTTTCCTAAAGGATTGGACACTTTTATCACAAACTCTATAGACTCTACAGGAATGCTCATACTAGATACTAATTTCATGCAAATGTATGAATAGGTAGATCCCAGATCAATTAAAGCAACAACATTAGTATCATGAAGAGAAAATGTACCCATAATTACATCAGGGGATGGTGCCTCTTCGTGAGCACGAATGGCATAAGTCCTCGCAGGCGCTCTACCCTTAGATCTCGCAGCCTGCTCTCTGGGTGTACTCTTACTACTCATTCCACTTTTCAGGTTTCTTTGTTGTCTCCCTCTAGTAGTGCTTCCTGACCTTGCACTCTAAATTTTCTCTTTTTCAACCATCTCAGGGAATTCTCTAATAAAATGATCTTGGTAACCACACTTAAAACAGGCTTTCTCATGTGCTCGGCATTCACCAGGGTGGCGTCTGCCACACTATGGACATTCTGGTCTATTAGGTCGTGTGTTCACAACACTAACAACTGAAGTAGTCTGAGCTTTAATCCCTGAGTACTGTTTACCCTTACTCTTATTCGAAGACCCAACTAAAGTAGTTGATCGGGTAGGGAAATCTCTTGACTTCTTGGATGAGGACTGAAATGACTTACTCAATTGTCTCTTTCTTGAGTCACGAGAATCCATCTCAGCTTTTCTTTCCTCTTTAACTAACTCCTCAATTTTACAAGCCCGGTCCACTAACACAACAAATTCTTTTAATTCCAGGACGCCAACAAACAATCGGATATCTTCATTTAATCGTCTTCAAACCTTTTGCACATAATGGCTTCAGTGGATACACACTCTCTAGCATATTTACTGAGCCTCATGAACTCATGCTCATACTCAGTTACTGTCATTCTACCTTGTTTCAGTTTAAGGAATTCTTTTTTTTCTGATCAATAAACCTCTGGCTAATGTACTTCTTCCGGAACTCTTTTTGGAAAAACTCCCATGTAATCCTTTCCCTTGGTACAACCGACACAAAGGTATTCCACCACTAATAAGAGGAATCTCTCAAGAGAGGCACCACACACTTCATGCACTCTTCAAGCGTGCAAGATAACTCATCAAATACCCTGATGGTATTTTCAAGCCAAAATTCTGCTCTCTTCGGATCATCATCTTTACTAGCTCAAAATTTTTCGGCTCTTTGTTTCCAGATTTTATCACCCGGAGGCTTTCTCTTTTACCACTTCTACCACTTGAGGAACTACAGAGATAGGTTGAGGAATAGGTGGGGGTGGAGGGGGTTGTGCATTTGGGTTCGTACATACGAACTCTGTATACCATGCATTCATCATGTGGAGAAAGGCTTCCCTAGCCTTTTCTCCTCCTCTTTGACTCACAGTCGTAGGTCTATTCTCATTTTCATTCAACACCGTCCCTTCAGCGGGAGTTGGTGAATTACTTTCTACATGATCTACCACAGCTCTATCGGGATCCATTTACTATATGAAAACAAAATTTAAATCGTCAGGAGTAGTCACACTATCATTACATAAATACTCATATGTATGGCATGTATAGATAGACTCATGCATACACTATGTTATTCCAAGAATCGACTAAACCGTAGCTCTGACACCACTAAATGTAACACCCTTACTCGTATTCAATGCCGGAATCAGATATGAGGCATTACTGAACTTAAGTTGCTTAAACATACAACATCGGGCTATAAAATTTTATTTCAACTTAAAACTTCTCATTCATATTCATAACATTCTTATAATGGGCCTACAAGGCCCTAAACATACATACAGAAGGGTTCGAGAATAAATCAAAAACTTTTACGCACTTAGAAACTTTTTGCCTAAATAGGGGCCACACGCCCGTGTGAAATAGAACACACCCGTGTGGGTAGGCCGTGTGGTCACACACGCCCATGCTCCTAGCCCGTGTGGAATTTATTTTTTATTTCAAACCTACAGAGGTTTTCACACGGCCAAACACACGCCTGTGTCTGGTGCCCGTGTCCCTCACACAGCCTAGACACGCCTATGTCCTCACCCATGTGTGAAAAACCTGGGTATTCTATTTATGACATCAGTAAGCTCTTAAGGGTAGACGGCTTATGTACACTCCCATGTGCCGGCCCATGTGACAAATAAAATTCTCACAATTTGATACAGGGGACACACGGCCTATCAAAACACCCATGGGGCTGACCGTGTGTCACACACAGCCTAGACACACGCCCGTGTGTCTACCCGTGTGGACAATTAGAAGGCTATTTTCCAAGCCAATTGCAACCCTGAAACATAAACACACATATACCAACACAAGCAACACATAACATGGCAATACACTATAAAGAATCACTAATCATCATTCATACACTTCACATTTTACTCCATCATTTGCATGAACTTCATAAAACTCATCATCATTAAAATATGAAGCTTGACAAATATTGGCAAAATTCCCAAATGGCCATATACAAAATTGAGTGTATAACATTAGTACCCAACACTTTGGCTTTCAAATATGACATAACACAAGATGACCAAGTTCCTATACATGCCATACTCAAAACAACTTAACTTTACTATACCAAAAGAATGATTGATATTGTGATCCGAACTCCGACGTTCGACGATCCCTGAGCTAGCTTGGCGATACTACAAGGAAAAGGGAAAACAGAGAGAGATAAACATATAGCTTAGTAAGTTTGCATGAATCAAAATAGCAACATAAGGGCTCATAATAAAAACCATTCATCTCATCGAATGTTAACAATGCAATTTCTCAAGTACTTTGACTTACTTAATCTTACTTACTCTTACCCATCACATATCACATTATAGTTTCACAACTCCTATTTTACTCATGGGTACCTGTATCACTTCATAACATGGTTTAGCACTTATGCTATCTTGAACATAAACTTAACTCATGATCATCCTTAACTTAAGTCTAACTCTTTGCCCATTGAACTATTCGGAATATTGGAGGATACTCAATCTCATCATACATGTATCACGATGCCAATGCCATATCCCATATATAGTCTTACATGGGATCACCTCTTGATGCCAATGCCATATCCCAGATATGGCCTTACACGGGATCTCTTAGCTTGATGTCAATGCCATGTCCCAGACATGGTCTTATACGAGATCATACATAAATGTCGATGCCATGTCCCAAACATGGTCTTACATGAGATCTTCCTTCGGTGCCGAGGCCATGTCTTGGACATGGTCTTATACGGGACCTTCCTTATTCGATGTCGGTGCCATATCCCTGACATGGTCTTACATGGGACCTTTCTTATCTCATGTTGTGACATAAGTATCCTCGTTATTCCGCATCTCCAACAAAGGCTTCAACTTAACATATTCTTATCATTTTCTCATTGAGGTATCATAAATCAACTTCATGGAAATAATTTACATTTCTCATAATAATAAATAATTTATACATAATAACATATGTAACCTTAATTTCACACAAACTTACCTCGGTACTCAAAATGTGTGTAGATATTCGATTTAGCCCACAATCTTATTCTTGCCTCGGTTTTGGTCTGGGCTTCGTGTTTCTTGATCTATAATGACAATTTCACTTGTTTAATACTCACATTGACTAAATTGACCCATGAATCATACTTTGGAAAATTTATGATTTTGCCCCTAAGCTCGTAAAATGATTTTTATTCAACTTTCTTGTATTTTAAGTCTAGCCGAATCATACTCTTAATTACAACAGCCCCCAATTTACACTATTTCACTCATGTATGACTATTTTTATAACTTTTACAATTTGTTCCTTTTATGCATATTCATGAAAATCACTTAGAAAAATATGTTTAGCATACATCAAACTTTCATATTCTTCCATAAAACATCAAAATACATGCATGTCATAAATGGGTAAATTTTTAAACATAAACCCTAGATCAAAATATAGCTAGAAATAGCTAAATCGAGCTATGAGGATCTCAAAAATATGAAGAACATTAAAAACGAGGCTAGGAGGTACTTACAATCAAGCTTGGAAGATGAACAAACCCTAGCTATGTCTTCCTTAGTGATTTTCGGCCATAGGAGAAGAAGATTGACAAGATTTTGGCTTTGTTTTCCCTTTTTAATCTTTTATTTACCAAATGACAAAAATACCCTTAATGCCTCTTTCTTAAGATTTTTCCTTCCCATGTCCATTTTGTCCATCTCAACATATAATGGTCTAATTGCTAAATAAGGACCTCTAGTAATTTTTCTAATGCTATTTCATAATTAAATATTCTAGAATATCATATTTTCCACTTTTTGCAATTTAGTCTTAATGGACAAATTGATCACTAATTAATGAAATTTCCTCATAAAATTTTCACACACTCATGCAAACACATAATAAGCCTCATGGAAATCATAAAACACATATTTCTACTTTGGATTTATGGTCTCACAACCACTATTTTGACTAGGCCCTAAATCGAGCTATTATAGGGTTAATCCAACAAGGACTGGATTCCTAATTTTCCTTTATACATGACCAAATTCCTGAGTCTAGGCAGTTTTCGTGCCCATGACCTTTACATGCAGAGCCGAAAACAAAATAAAGGGGAGTTTAGTTGATAAAGAAAAATAAGTATAAAATAAAATGAAATAATAAGAAATTGATATTTGTGAAAATAAAATTAAGTAATGTAAATTAAGTTGGTAAATCAATGTGTGAATGCTTAGCCTTAGCCTTGGTACACTCCAAACTCAAACCGATCCTTTGAAATGGATTTTATTTCTCTTAACGATAATTTGGTTAAACCCATCAAGGACACCCCAACCGCCAACTCTTCCTTGTGTAGTTGGTTCCGCTACAACATACAAACCAACCCTTATCAATTATCTAACCATGTAATACTTGTTCGTGATTTAAGACCTTGGCAACCTTATGATCTAGAAAAGTAAAACTCCAATTAACGGCCTTGTAACACCCCAAACCCGGCCTAGACGTTATGGCCGAATCCACAAGTGTCACAGGGAATGGTTTTGAAAATGAGTCAACATAACAAAGCCATTTAACATTTCAACCCATAGTTGCTTACTTCCCTTATTAAAGCGTCATTTAGTTAATCATTTTTCCTTAAAATGTGAATTACAGTAGAAGCTTATGAAATCATTTTATTTCAAGAGTCCAGTTTTTGTTTTTCAGAAAAACCTTTGTTCACATAAAAGCCATCGTTTTAAATAAAACATTTTGCCAAAGTAATTAAATAGTTAAATAATCCAAAAATAACCAGTTAAAAACAAAATAGTCCAAAGAGTCTCAAAAATTACAAACTCTCAAAATAATTTCCAAAACATAAATGAAACCATAAATTAACAACTTTTAAACAATTTTACGGAAATGTGGTCACCGCTGAGTCCCTGCTGCATCGATCCACCTAAGACTGTGGATTACCTAAAGAACAGACAAACAGATGTGAGTTTATGTAAACTTAGTGTGTAACCCAGCAAAATTAGACAAGTAAACATGTAATAGCCCAATTTAGGGCCTAGTCGGAATAGTGGTGCGAGACCATAATTTGAAGTAGAAATATTTGTTTTATGATTTTTCCGAGGACTATGATGTGTTTGCATGATTGTATGAAAATCTCATGAAGAAATTTTATTAAATAGTGATTAAATTGTCCATTAAGACTCAATTGCAAAGATTAGAAAATATGTGATTCTAGAAGATTTAAGTATGAAATAGCATCATAAATATTATTAGAAGTCCTTATTTAGCAATTAGACCATTATATTTTAATATGGACAAAAATGGGCATGGGAAGGAAAAATCTCAAGAAAGGGACTTAAGGGCATTTTAGTTATTTGGTTAATTACTGAATCAAAAAGGGAAAAATAAGCCAAAATCTTGTCCATCTTCTTCCTCTAAGTGCCAAAATTTGCTAGGAGGCATGGTTAGGGTTTCTTCAACTTCCAAGCTTGATAATAAGTGCATCCTAGCACCATTTTTAATGTTATTCATATTTTTGAGACCCTCGTAGCTCGGTTTAGCTATTTCTAGCTATATTTTGAGCTATGGTTTATGTTCAAAATTTTAACCATGTATGGAATGCATGTAATTTAATGTTTTATGGAAGACTATGAAAGTTTGATGCATGATAAACATCTTTTTCTAAGTGATTTTCATGAAAAATGCATAAAAAGGACCAAATTGTAAAAGTTGTAAAAATGGTCATACATGAGTGAAATAGTAGAAATTCAAGGCTATTTTAATTAAGATAATGTTTTGTCTAGGCTTGAAATACAAGAAAATTGAATGAAAATCATTTTACAAGCCTAAGGGCAAAAACGTAATTATGTGAAAGTTTAGGGCAAAATCATAATTTTGCCAAAGTATGATTCATGAGTCAATTTAGTCAATGTGAGTATTAAACAAGTGAAATTATCATTATAGATCAAGAAACACGAAGCCCAAATGAAAATCGAGACAAGAATAAAGTGTTGGACTAAATCAAACATCTTCAAGCATTTTGAGTACCGAGGTAAGTTTGTGTGAAATTAAGGCTACATATGTTGTCGTATTTAAATTTCTTATTATTATGAGAAATGCATATTATTATTTCCATGAAATTAATTAATGATGCCTCGTTGAAAAAGTGAAGAGAATATGACAAGTTGAAGTCCCGGTTGAAGATTCAGAATAACGAGGATACCTATGTCATGACATGAGATAAGAATGGTCCCGTATAAGACCATGTATGGGACATGGCATCGGCACCGAATGTAGATCCCGTATAAGACCATTTCTGGGACATGGCATCGGCACTGAATGTAGATCCCGTATAAGACCATGCCTAAGACATGGCATCGGCATCGAATAAGGAAGGTCCCGTATAAGACCATGTTTGGGACATAGCTTCGGCACCAAAGGAAGATCTCGTGTAAGACCATGTCTAGGACATGGCATCGACATCTAAGTACGATCTCGTATAAGACCATGTCTGGGACATGGCATCGTCATCGAGCTAAGAGATCCTGTGTAAGACCATATCTGGGATATGGCATCAGCATCAAGAGGTGATCCCATGTAAGACCATATCTGGGATATGGCATTAGCATCATGATACATGTATGATTAGATTGAGTATCCTCTGATATTTTGAGTAGTTCAACGAAAAAAAAGAACTAAGTATGCAAAGATGCAATAGAGTTAAATTATACAAGGATGACAATGAGTTCCATTTATGTTAAGGATGATGATGATTTAAATTTATGTCCAAGTTAGCATAAGTGCTAAATTATGTGACTAAGTGGTACAGGTACCATGAGTAAAATTACAAGTTATGAAATCATAATGTGATGTTTGATGGTAAGAGTGAGTATGAGTCAGTATGCCTAAGCACTTAAGAACTTGTGTTACTATTGTTATATGAGATGAACGGATTTTACCATGAACACTTATGTTGCTCTATTAATTCATGCAAACTTACTAAGCTATATGCTACCCCTCTATTTTCCCTTTTCCTTGTAGTATCGCCAAGTTAGTTGTAGAACGTCAGAGCTCGGATCACACTATCAACTATTCTTTTGGTATAGTAAAGTTTATTTATTTTGGGAATGGCATGTATAGAAACTTGGTCATTTTGTATTATGTCATATTTGAGAGCCAAAGGGTTGGCTACTAATGTTATACACTCACTTTGTATATGGCCATAGGGAATTGGCCAATATTTGTCAAGTTTCAAATTTTAATGATGATAAGTTTTATGAAGGGAAAGTTTATGCAAATGGTGAGGTAGAATGTGAAGTGTTTGAATGATGATTAGTGGTTCTTTATAGGGTATTATGGCCATATCATGTATTTCTTGAGTTGGTATAAGTGTTTTTATGTTTCGGGGGCAATTGGCTTGGAAAATAGCCTTCTAATTGTCCATACGGGTAGACACACGTGCGTGTGTGCAGTGACACACGATCAACCCATGGGTGTGTTGATAGGTCGTGTGTATGACTAAATTTATGAAAACACATCAACCCCATGGGTGTGTTGACATCATAAATAGAATGCTAAAGTTTTCACACATAGGTGAGGACACGGGCGTGTCTAGGCCGTGTGAGAGACACGGGCCATTGACACGTGTGTGTGTCCGACCGTGTGAAAACCCCTGTAGGTTCGAAATAAAAATTAAATTCTACACGAGGAAGGGACATGGGCGTGTGTGACTATACAGCCTGCCCACACGGGCGTGTCCCACTTCACACGAGCGTGTGGCCCCTGTTTAGGTAAAAATTTTCTAAGAGCGTAAAAGTTTTTGAATTAATTTCGAAACCTCCGTAAGTATGTTTAGGGCCTCGTAGGCCCATAATAAGGATGTTATGAATATGAATAAAAAGTTTTAAGTTTGAGAAGAAATTTTAAAGCCCAATAATGTATGTTTGAGAAAGTTAAGTCTAGTAATGTCTCGAATCATGTTCTGACGTTGGGCACAGGTAAGGGGTGTTACAAAACATACAGAAACATTTCAGACAATAAGGTACAGAATCGGGCTTATGCCCATATCAGATACAATTACGTAAATAGCGATCGATAATGATTGAATATGCAAAGTCCTACCCCTATCCTCTACACACCAACTCCAACCATCCCATCACACCATGTGGGGTTAAAAACACCCACCCATGCCTACACACCATATTGTGTCGTTACGACATGTATCAAATATAGTGTAGCCAAGCTGCCAGATAATAGACGATGATCACCCTACAGAACACTTCATCAATACAAAACCCACCCCATATACATAAATAGAACATATACAAAATACATACTAGACATGCTCAACATGCTATGTACAGATATTAGAATAAATAGATATGCATGGCATAATCAGACAAGACAGATTATCAGTCTATCAGATCTATAGTTTTGGAGTTTGCTTAGCCCTTACCGACTCTATGGTAGGCCCACAGTTGATTGGGATGACTCGTTCAACCATCGGAGAAATTCTAGAAATTTGGGCCCACATGCCCAAATTGGCCTTGTCTGTGTGGCCCACACGGCCTTGCCTAAGAATCCACAAGCCTGTATGTCATGCCCGTGTGGTCCCACATGCCCAAATTGGCCTTGTCGTGTGGCCCACACGGCCATACTCAAGCCACCATACGGTCATGTGCTACGCATGGTCATGCCTTCGTCGACCACACGGCCTACCACACGGGTGACCATACGCCCGTGTGGCGTCGACAGTGGCCATTTTTAGCTTTTCCCGAAACTCAGTGTTTTGTATTTTGAGTATACACTTGGTATCGTTGCAATGCAAAAACAATCTCGAGACCACCAAAACCCAAATTCTTGAACACTTCCTACTATGATTCTGCAAGAGATAAGTCCCCTTCTTCACGATTTGTAGCTGATTACAATAGAAATTTTGAAGTCCAACAAACGGATACGAAAAAATAAGACACAGATTTTATCGATTATCTACTAAAATCTAATGTTTCCAAACACAAACCATAGTTAATAGGGATACAAAATCTACTTACCAGCCAGCTAAAGAGTAGAAAACTGCCGAAACACGATCCAAAACAAAAAATTGAAAGAGAGTTTAACGAAAAAGAAAAGAAAATACCGAAGGGAAAAAGAGAGAGATTTTGACGTCAAAACCTTTTGGGGATTTTGGAGGTGAGAGAAAAAGAAAAAGAAATAAATTAAATTAAAAGATTTATCCCACAAATCCCTAATTATCTCCACTAACCAACTACTCATAATTCCAACCGCACTGAAACACTTGTGCAGAATGAAACAAAAATAAAACCCATGCTCGCGCAGAGATTCGAACACAGGATCCCTAACACACCAACATCTTTACCATTCGAACCAGCAGGCTCATTTTGATATGGAATTACAAATAATTAAATATAAGCCCACTGAATAAAGATAGGGCTTAATTCCGAAAATAACAAAATTTACTAAAGGTAAGGCTTGAACTTGGGACCTCTC
The DNA here is from genome assembly GCA_025506655.1 of Gossypium rotundifolium. NCBI lineage: Eukaryota > Viridiplantae > Streptophyta > Magnoliopsida > Malvales > Malvaceae > Gossypium > Gossypium rotundifolium. The sequence goes on along the minus strand of CP106732.1, from coordinate 63,137,237 downwards.
ACACACACCCAGAACACTTAACCAGTGAAACAGATGCACATTTACGTCAAAATTTTATAGAAGAAAACATAAGAAATATGGGGCGTTACAACTCTACCCCCTAAAAAAATTTTAACCTCAAAATTTACCCGGTCAGAATAGATGAGGATACTGTTGACGTATCGAGTCCTTAGGTTCCCACGTGGCCTCCTCAGCACTAAGATTCTGCCACAGAACCTTCACTAATGGGATGTACTTCCTCCTCAAAACCTTAATATCCCAATCCAAAATCTGAACCAGTTCCTCCTCAAATGTCAAATTTGGTCTAACCTCGATCTCCTCAACAGAAACAACATGGGATGGATCAGACCGGTATTGTCTCAACATCGAGACGTGGAATACATTATGGATATGGTCTAACTCTGGGAGTAGCTCCAACTGATAAGCGACTAGCCCCATTCACTTCAGAATCTGATACAGCCCTATAAACCTTGGGCTTAACTTGCCTTTATGGCTAAATCTCAAAACTTTCTTCCACGGTGAAACCTTAAGAAAGATGAAATCCCCCACAGAGTACTCAATATCTCGCCTCTTCAAATCTGCATATGACTTTTGTCTGTCAGAAGCTGCCTTCAGATGATCTCGAATCAGTCTAACCTTATCCTCAGTCTCAGAAAGACCCAAAACTCGATGTTCACCCAACTCAGTTCAACATAGCGGGGTACGACCCTTACGACCATATAAAGCCTCATAAGGTGCCATCTGGATGCTAGCTTGAAAACTATTATTGTAGGCAAACTCCGCTAACGGCAGATAATCCTCCCAACTACCTCAAAAATCAATCACACAACTTCAAAGCACATCCTCCAGTATCTGAATCACCCTCTTCGATTGACCATTTATCTGAGGGTGGAATGTAGTACTGAACTCCAACCCCGAACCCAAAGCCTCATACAACTTTTGCAGAGCATCTCTATCAAAAATAATCGATACGGGAACCCTATGTAGTTTAACTATCTCGGAGATGTAGAACTTTGCTAGCTTTTGTAGAGCATAGTCTGTCCGAACCAGAATGAAGTGAGCAGACTTGGTCAATTGATCCACGATGATCCAAACAGAGTCCTTCTTAGTGGGCGTCAAGGGCAACCTACTAACGAAGTCCATCGTTACTCATTCCCATTTCCATAAGGGAATCTTAACGGGTTGTAGCAAACCAGAAGGCAACTTGTGCTCAGCCTTAACTTACTGTCACATCAAACAACGAGCAACAAAATCAGTAACCTCACGCTTCAAACCCGGCCACCAGTATAGTTCATGGAGATCGCGATACATCTTATTACCGTTGGGATGCATAGCATAAGGGCTACATGCGCCTCCCTCAGAATCGACTGCTTCAAATCCGAATCATTCGGCACAACAATCTGACCTCAAAAGCATAACACCATCATCATTCAGCCTAAAATCAGAAGTAGCACCACTTCCAACCTAATAGAATCGCACACCTAGAGTCTCATCCACTAACTATTTGCATCGAATTTGATCAATCCAAGTCAGCTTAACCTACAACTCAGGCCAACAGACTCCCATCGTCAAACAGATTAAGGAGAGTAAACATTGCCATCAAATCAAACATTACTCTACGACTTAGAGCATCGGCCACCACATTGGCCTTACCAAGATGGTACCCTATAGTGCAGTCATAATCTTTGAGCAATTCAATCCAACGGTGCCTAAGGTTCAACTCCTTCTGAGTAAGGAGATACTTGAAGCTCTTGTGATTAGTGTAGATGATACACCTCTCACCATACAGATAGTGCCTCCAAATTTTCAATGCAAAGACTACAGCAGCCAACTCAAGATCATGCATCGGATAGTTTCCCTTATGTGTCTTAAGCTGCCCAAAAGCATAAGCCACAACCTTACCATCCTGCATCAGAACGCACCCCAAACCGACGTGCGATGCATCACTGTAGACCACAAACTCCTTACCAGATTCAGGCTGTACCAGAATCGAAGCTTGAGTCAGAACAGACTTGAGCTTCTTAAAGCTTTCTTACTATGAATCAGTCCAGAAAAAAGGGGCACCCTTACACAAAAGCTTAGCAAGAGGATCTACAATCAGAGAAAATCCCTCAACAAAGCACCGATAATAACCCATCAAACCCAGAAAACTGTAGATTTCAGACACGGTCTTAGGCTGTTTCCAATCTAGTACAGCCTCAATCTTTCGATGATCAATACGAATCCCCTCAGCAGAAACTATGTGTCCTAGAAAGGTTACCCCTCGCAACCAGAAATCACATTTGCTCAACTTAGCTTAGAGCTGCTTCTCTTGGAGTATTTGAAGCACCACTCTGAGATGCCCATCATGCTCATCCTCAATCTTAGTATATACCAGAATATCATTGATGAAGACCATGACAAACTGATCCAGATAAGGCTAAAATACTCGGTTCATCAGATCCATGAATGCAGCCGAAGCATTTGTCAAACCAAAAGGCATAACTAGGAACTCGTAATGTCCATAACGAGTCCTAAATGCAGTCTTATGAACATTAGCTTCCTTAACCCTCAACTGATGATACCCAGATCGAAGCTCAATCTTAGAGAACACTAAAGCCCCTCGAAACTGATTAAATAGGTCGTCGGTCTTTGCAAGTGGATACTTATTCTTCATGGTTAACTTATTCAACTGTCGATAATCTATGCACATCCTCATGATCCCATCCTTCTTCTTAACAAAGCAGAACTAGTGCTCCCCCTCTCTCGATCCCTGATCTGACGCTCCACACGCTTAACATCCTCAGTGATCTTCGCCTTCTCTACCAGAACAACAAACTCTCGCTCCCTTTGTGGAGCAACCAATACCCTCAGACTATCCTTAACCCATCCTCAAATCGAACACACCTCTCGTACTCAGATGCAATCATGCCTCGAGCATAGCGGCTCAATCTCAGAAACTCGACCTCATACTCGGCCATAGATCTATCACCTTGTGTAAGATTCATGAACTCACGCCTATGAGCATCCACATAACTCACTCCCACATACTTGTTCTAGAAAGTGGCCTTAAAGAAGCCCCAGGTCAAACGATCAGGCTGAGTACCCTCCTCAACCATCAGCCACCAGTGATAAGCCACATCGCGAAGCAAAGAGGCTACACCCTTCAATTTCTGCTCAGGAGTGTAGCCTAGATCATTCATTATCCTTTCCGTGGCCTCCAACCAATACTCGGCCACACTAGGGGCGACTCTAGTAACACCCCTAAATAGCTCCGCTCCATTAGACTGGAGTCGTTCAGTTACCGACCCATGGCCCCCAACTCCAGAATGGGGTCCAGCGACCCTCTCCAATATCCTCAGGATGGCCTGGGATAGTGCATTGTCCCCAACCGAGTAACTCTAAGACCCAGTCTCAGTAGCAGGCGAAATCGGTGTCTCACTCGTATCTAAATTTAGCATACTGCCTAGAGAGGAAGATCAACTCGAGCCCCCTACGGCCTCTTCCACAGCCACGAGTACCACGTCCGTGAATTCCACGAGCACTCATTATCTAATTCAAGTTTTATCTACATTAAAAATTTTATGCATTAGTATTTATTAGCAAATATTTTATGCACAATTTATCAGAAGTTTCGAAGTATTTTTAAGAGGTTTCAGTCTCTAACTACTCAGTATAGTTTTAGAAGTGCTAACTACAGTGTTTCATAATAGTTCAATTTAAGTACAAAAATACTTACATGATCGGCGCCGGAGACTCGGTGTACCACACATTTTTTCAAAATTTTCAAGATATCCGAAAACCAATTCTTTAAAATATAATTTTGGAACCCAAAATTCACAGCCCGAGTCTTGCAACTTGGTTTGATACCACTAAATGTAACACCCCAAACCCAGCCTAGACGTTGTGGCCGAATCTGCAAGTGTCACTGGGAATGGTTTTGAAAATGTAGTCAACAAAACAAAGCCATTTAACATTTCAACCCATAGTTGCTTACTTCCCTTATTAAAGCGTCATTTAGTTAATCATTTTGCCTTAAAACGTGAATTATCAGCGGAAGCTTACGAAATTATTTTTTCAAGAGTCTAGTTTTTATTTTTCAAAAAAACCTTTGTTTGCATAAAAGTCGTCGTTTTAAATAAAACATTTTGCCAAAGAAATTAAATAGTTATATAATCCAAAAATAACCAATTAAAAACCAAACAGCCCAGAGAGTCCCAAAAATTACAAACTCTCAAAATAATTACCAAAACATAAATGAAACCATAAATTAGTGACTTTTAAATAGTTTTACAGAAATGTTGTCACCACTGAGTCCCTACTGCACTGATCTGCCTAAGACTGTGGATTACCTGACAGAATAGACAAACGATGTGAGTTTACGTAAAATCAGTGTGTAACCCAGCAGAATTAGACAAGTAAACATACAAAAACATTTCAGACAATCAGGTATAGAATAGAGCTTATGCCTATCTCTGATACAGTTATAGAAACAGATGTTCAGATCAGATAATAGATTCAAAATATGCAAAGTCCTACCCTCATCCTCTACACACCAACTCTGACAATCCCATCACACCATATGGGGTTAAAAACACCAACCCATCCCTACACACCATATTGTATCATTACGACACGTATCAGATATAGTACAGCCAAGCTACTAGATAATGAGCAATGATCGCTCTATAGAACACTTCCTCCATCAATATAAAACCCACCCCACATACATTAACAGAATAGATACAAAATACATAATAGACATGCTCAACATACTATGTACAAATATCAGAATAAACAGATATGCATGGCATAATCAGACTCAGAACAGATTATTAGTCTATTAGATCTACAGTTTTAGGGTTTGGTTAGCCCTTACCAACCTTACGGTAGGCCCACAGTCGATTAGGATGACCCATGTGACCCTTGGAGAAATTTTAAAAATTTGGGCCCATATGTCCCGTATGGGCCCACACGCCCAGATTGGCCTTGTCCTGTATGGCCCACACGGTCTGGCCCAATAATCCACACACCCGTGTGTCATGCCCGTGTGGCCCACATAGCCACACTCAAGCCACCACACAGCCATGTGCTACACACGACCATGCCTTTTTCGACCACATAGCTTGTGTTCTTGTACATGACCTACCACACACGCACGCCCTTGTGGTGTCGACAGTGGCAATTTTTGGCTTTTGCCAAAACTCAGTGTTTCGTATTTCGGGCACACACCTGGTATCGTTGCAATACAAAAACAATCCTGAGACCACCAAAACCTGAATTCTCGAACGCTTTCTACTATGGTTCTGCGAGAGATAAGCCCCCTTCTTTACTACTCGCAGCTGATCAGAATAGAAATTTTTAAGTCCAACGAACGGATTCGTGAAAACAAGACACAGATTTTATCGATTATCTACTAAAATCTAACGGTTCCAAACCCAAACCATAGTTAATAGGGATACAAGATCTACTTACCAGCCGGCTAAAGAGTAGAAAACCACCGAAACACAATCCGAATTAAAGAATTGAAACAGAGTTTAACGAAAAAGGAAAAAAAATACCGAAGAGGAAAAAGGGAGAGATTTTGATGTCAGAACCTTTTGGGATTTTGAAGGTGAGAGAAAAAGAAAAGGAAATAAAATAAATTATAAGATATATCCCACAAATCCCCTAATTATCTCCACTAACCCACTACTCAGAATTCCAACCGCATTGAAACACTTGCACATCGAGCAAAAATAAATACCCATGCTCGCGTAGGGATTCAAACATAGGACCCCCAACACACTAACATCCTTACCACTCGAACCAGCTGGCTCATTCTGATATGGAATTATAGACAATTAAATATAAGCCCACTAAACAGAGATAGGGGTTAATTCCAAAAATAACAAAATTTACTAAAGGTAAGGCTTGAACTTGGGACCTCTCACACACCCCCAGAACACTCAACCAGTGAAACAGATGCATATTTACATCAAAATTTTATAGAAACAAACACAAGAAATTTGAGATGTTACAGCCTCAACTGCATAGGTCGTTTAAATTTGATAACTATCTATTTGACAGAACCCAACAAGTTTTTTCCCATTGGACACGCCAATTTTTTTGTGGGAACTCGAATGCGGCAGACGACTGACTCATTTTCCCAACTATACGTTCAAACACTCCCTCCCAACGTGCACTTTGAGCTGAAATTGAATCAACCTTAAGGGACGAATGTGACTATCCCATATACTAGAAAGATAATGAATATCGTATTGAAAAGTTTTGGTGCGGGTTCATATCTTACAATTTTCAATAGGAATGATAACTGGTCTAAGGCTAAAGAAGATTTATTTGAGCATGAAATTAATCATACTTGATAAGCATTTAAAAAGATTAGATTATAATGGAAAATAATAGGTCAAGAAAGGTGAAAGGTCTTAAAAAGCAATTGAACCAAAAATAAGAAAAATGAATGATATGGAAAAGTGGTTTTTTCAATTTGCAAACGTGGGAAAAAAAATTGCTTTCCATTCAACTTCAAGTGTGTCTTTTCCAAGACACCATTATAAGGTGTTTATACACTTTTCATATGTCAAATTTAGCATGATTCCACCTAAGATTATGCCTAATAAACAACTAAAATCAATTTTTTTAATTCATATAGCTTGACAAATTCACAATCTAACTTTTTAATCAACCACCAACTTTGTAAATTTCCAATTTGACCCATTTCTTTTCTTTTTGTTCCAATTCAATCCATTTTGCTTGATTTTGAATTTTGCCACTCCAATTTCATCCTTGACAAAATTACAACAAGAATCACAACCTTAGTAGCATTCTATTCAAAGTTTAACCACCAATAAGTACATTAAACATACAAATTTAGCTTGCTATCAAATCCCCCTACTTAGTCGATGCTTATCCTCAAGCATGCTGTGCATTTCCATATTAAAAAGAATTCAACAATTTTTTTTTTCAAAATCAAGTCTCCTTTCACAACCAAGTGTAAATCAATCAATTTAGATGAAACAAGACTAAGAAATTGCTAGGTTTAACCAATAAGTGTTTTATAAAATTTCTAGCATTATGCAAATTTCAACTATTTCACTAAATTAAAGTTTAATCAAACTTGCGAGACAATCGTATTCAATCAAAATTTTCCACAAGTTTGAGACGTAGTTGAATATTTTTACGCAAAATGAGATGACAACCCAATGACCTCACTTTGGTTACTCAATTTGACACATCTCCAATCAATTTATTTCTCCTTACTCAAGGCATCTCATTTAGCGAACTGCTACAAGTTTCAGTTCGTCACTCGAATCTTTTTACGCGAAATGAGATGACAACCCAAGCACATCATCTCGATTACTCAATTTGATCACATTTTGAAATCTTCACTCATAACTAAGCCATTAACGAAGTGTTTTTTTTTAGAAAATAAAAATTACTTTAATGAGACTGAGTACTTTTATTAGGCAAGTTTGAAGAGCCAACAATTTTTATGAAATGTTAAGTTAGCCATAATACTTTTCCATCAAAGTAAGCAATAAGCAATCATTCATGAATTACCCAATTATTTAAATAAAATAAGCATAGGAATTGGAGGTTCATTTTTTAAACAAATAAAGGAATAATCTTAGTATACAAATTAACACATGCAAAGAAGAAACAGCATGGCATGTAAATCCCCCTACTTAGCCAACATTGCCCTTAATGTGCAATTTAAAAGAATAACAAAATAGAAGGGTAAAGTGTACTGCCCATGTATGTTTAATTCGGCAGAGGGTGGTGGAAATGACGGCTTTGCAATATAACAAGGATATTTGAGATTTGAGCCTCCATCATTATTCCTGGAAAGCAACACATTAAAATAGATTAAATAATAATCTTATTATTATTTTTTATTTTCAACATAATCTAAATCAAATTCAAAATTAAATCAATTAAATTAAACATTTATGAGTTTCCTCCCAAAAAGCACTTTTGTTTAACCTCTCTAGCTCGACTACTTGAATGTTATTCATTTGGTTCCTTGAGAATTAATTCTTTCACCATCTGCAATTGGAAGTTCTCGTAAAAAGGTTTCAACATTTTCCCATTGACCTTGAAGCACTTTTTGAATTCCTTGCTCTTAATTTCGACTGCACCATGGGGAAAGAATTGAGTAATAATGAAAGGACCTAGCCATGGTTCGAAGTTTTCCAGTAAAGATCCTCGGTGTTGAATCATAAAGTAGCATTTTTGTCCTATAGAAAATTGTTTACAAGACCTTTTGATCATGAAATACTTTGGTTTTGTCTCTATAAACTCAGGCATTTTCACACGCATCATGTCAGATTTCCTCGAACTCCTGAATATGTAATTTATGATATTCACCTGTGGAATTTTTAATTACAGTCACACGAATTTTATTACACTACATGAACACTAGAGACATTTTTCATTGGACTGGGGCCATAAAATTGAACTTGACCATTTCACCATCAAATTCCATAATGATTGTTCGACTCCAAAAATCAATTTTTGTTAGTGCAGTGCTTAAAAATTGTCTTCTGAGTAGAATATTATAGGAATGTTTTGAGTTGTCGTCTTCCATGTCGATGATGTAAACATCTGCAGGAAAAATTAGTTTATTTACATTGACGAGGACATCCTCCAACACCCCTTTCGAATATACAATTAACCTATCCGCTAACTGAATGATCACCCATGTTTTTTTCAAAGGACCCATGTTTAGTAACTTAAAAGTAAATAAAGGCATAACATTGATAGATGCACCTAAATCACACATGGAATTTTTTATGCCAATTTTTTACGTATTTTGCAAGATATAGAAAACATACATTGGTCCTTACACTTAGGCGGGATTTTCTTTTGTAAAACCGCAGAGACATTTTCTCCTACATCGACCCTCTCGTTACTTAAGAGCTTATTTTTTCCAATGCACAATTCTTTTAAGAATTTCGCATAGCGTGGAACCTGTTTGGTTGCATCAAGTAAGGCAATACTAATTTCTACTTCTGAAACATCTCTAGAATCTTTTTCTCTTCTCACTTCCTTTTACATTGGGCGAACCTTCCAAAGAATGGGGGTGGTACCACGAATAGTTTAGTGGTGTCAACTCTATGGAAGTTGCTGTTTTAGGTTTCTATTATTCTCACTCAGTGTCAGGATCACGACTTGTGCCAGGTACTGGCTCCAAAATCGTTCCATCTTTTATGATCATAACATTAGTATTTTGTTGTGGCTTCAACTCAGTTTGAGATGGCAATTTCCCTTAGGACTCCAATTAGCTGACCGTAAGTGCAAGCTTACTCATTTGCTTACCAAGTTCTTGTAAGTGCGTTTTCATCCTCTATTGGAACTATTGAGGCGGAGGTGGACTTGGTTAATACAATTGGTTGTACCATTGATTCAATCCATAACTTAGATTTGGATGGTCCTTCTATCCTATATTATAAGTATTCTAATATGGATCATAGCGTGTAAAATCAAACACAAATCTGTTAGATGATCGGGCATGGCACAAATTCGTGCAACCAAGTTGGGTTTGTTTTTCCTATAATCAAATTTTTAACAACATTAGTGAGCTCATCAATTTTATCTACAAAGGATGGAATACTTAGCTTGTGAACTTGTCTTGTAGATTATGCAATTGGTTGAAACTATTGAGAACTTGCAGCCATGGTCAAAATTAGTTATCTTTCTCTTTGAGGAGTCATGTTAACAAGTTCCCATCCACTAGCGGCATCAATCATCTTCATTTCCATAGGGAGTAACCCCTCATAGAAATATTGAAGAAGTGATTATTCAATTAGGCCATGTTGTGGGCAGCTTGCATAAAACTTCTTGTATCGCTCTCAGTAGTCATAGAGTGATTCGATCTCCTTCTGTCGTATTCTGAAAATATCTCTCCTTAATTTGACTGCCCGAGCTGCTGGAAAGAACTTGTGAAGAAACAAATGAGACATATCGAACCATGTATTAACAAATCTTTGAGGTAAATAAAATAAGCATTCTCTAGTAGAGCCGACTAACGAAAAGGAAAAGCTCAAAGTTTAATTTGATCCTCGATTACTCCTTATCGTTTCATGTTTAAGCAGACCATGTGGGACTCCTTAAGATAAGTGTAGGGTTCTCATTTTGCAAACCACAAGAAGTAGGCAATAAATGAATTAAGCCTAACTTTAATTCAAACGGTGTTCATCCTTTCGGATAATTTATGCACACCGGCTATTGCTCAATCCGATGTCGCAGCAAGCTGTCAAATAGTTTGATTTGCCATTTCTTCTAGTTCACTAAGTGTATCATCTACTGCTTCCATTTAAGACAGTGTTTCGTATTTGACATATCTCGATTACGGTTGTTTTCTGTGTCGAATAGCTTATTTTTCATAGTGTTCAAGCTAATTTCTTGATTTCGTAAGGTCCCCGATTCTAACCTGGTCATAAGTAAATACATGAAAAATCAAAATTATTTTCAGTCCCCGACAATGGTACCAAAATTTGATGGGTGTCAAAACCACAAAATATAACTTCTTACACTCTAGTTGAATCAAATAATAGTATAGAGTAGTAGGTTCGATCCCACAGGGACAGGGATTCCTAATTTTTCTATTTACATGACCAAATTCCTAAGTCTAGGTAGCTGTCGTGCCCACGACCTTTTCGTGCAGAGCTAAAAAATAAATAAGAGGGAGTTTAGTTGATAAAGAAAAATAAGTATAAAATGAAATGAAATAATAAAAAATGATATTTGCAAAAATAAAATTAAGTAATTTAAATAAATTGGTAAATCAATGTGTGAATGCATAGCCTTAGCCTCGGTACACTCGAACTCCAACTGATCCTTGAAAATGGGTTTCATGTCTCTTAACGATAAGTTGGTTATAGCGATCAAGGATGCCCCAACTGCCAACTTGTCCTTGTGTAGTTGTTTTGGTACGACATGCAAACCAACCCTTATGAATTATCTAACCACTTAACACGTGTTGGTGATTTAAGATCTCGGTAGCCTTTCGAATAGAAAAGCCTAACCCAAATTACGATCTCAATCGCGTAGGTCATTTAAATCCAATCATTGTCTCCCTTTACAAAACCCAACTAGCTTTTTCCAATTGGACACACCAATTTTTCACGGGAACTCAAATACGGCAAATAATCGACTCTCTTTCCCAACTATTGTAATACCCCTTACCCGTGTTCAACGCCGGAACTGGATATGAGGCATTACGGAACTTAAACTTGCTTAAACATACAACATCATGCTATAAAATTTCTTTTCAAAAACATACAACATCAGGCTATAAAATTTCTTTTCAACTTAAAACTTCTCATTCATATTCATAACATTCTTATTATGAGCCTACGAGACCCTAAACATACATACGGAAGGGTTCGAGAATAAATCGAAAACTTTTACGCACTTAGAAAATTTTTGCCTAAACAGAGGCCACAAGCCCGTGTGAAATGGAACATGCCCGTGTGGTCACACGTCCATGTTCCTAGCCTGTGTGGAATTTATTTTTCATTTGAACCTACAAGGGTTTTCACACGGCCGGACACACACCTGTGTCTACAACTCATCTCCCTCACATGGTCTGAAACACCCCAAACCCGGCCTATACATTAAGCCCAGATTTTGGCATGCCACACAAATTCAACGTACATTCAAATCTTTTAACGAAGTAGAAATGAAATTCCAAAACGATTAAGAGAATGACTTTATCGAAAAAAAAAACGAAGTTCATTGAAAACCATAATTAAAAACACAAGAATTTTTAGTTTGATCTATTGAGTAGTGATTGATAAAAACTTTGGATTTATTTAGTCGAAATATTTTGTCGAAAAGTTTTAAAAGACTTTTCTAAGTTTTAGTAACATTTAAGAAAAACCTTTATTTTATACGAGAGTTATATAAAAACATTTATAAAAACTAAACCAATCCAACTTAGGAAAAACTAAAACACAATAAAATCCATCCACATAATAAAATCCATAATTAAAGAGGCCTTATTACATCGCCATAAAAATAGTACTTAATAAAAATTATTAAAGAAGTCTTAAAGTTTATAAACCAACATTTGTAGTATAGCCTCCCCACAAAGTCATCTCCGACCCAAGTCTCCATCAATTGTTATTACCTGAGAGGGGTAAAAAAAATAGGGTGAGTTACTTAGAACTCAGTGTGTAACTCACTTACCATAGTCCACTGGGCCAAAACCATTTAAGCATTTATTTGGGCCTAAACCCATTACAAATATAATAATTTAGCATGTATAAAATGCAAGTGATATGCAATTCCCAAAACCAAACCTAGATTTCCATCCGCTACACACCACCTGTACCAACCAGCACACTTGTGGGGAGCTTTAGTCACCCACCCCGCCAACACACCAAAGTAGGCTTTAAGCCCAATATAATATTTATGGCAACGGCCATTTAAATAATTGTGGTAGAACCACCGATCTAGATTTCGGGCAACAGCCATCGTGACAAAGTCACCTATCTAGAATTTTGGCATCAAGCCTTTATTCTCTTCATCATTGATCCCAACCCATGCAATCATGTTTATGCATAACAAAATATTTGTAAAAAAAAAAACATATTACAATTTATCAATTTGGCCCATTAATCAAAATAGCATTTTTGCCCACAAAATCACATATCATATATAACCTATTTATCAATTATTAGAAATGGCCCAATTATCAAATATCACTTATGGCCCATTTCTCAAATATCACATATGGCCCAAATTCTCAATTATCACATATGGCCCAAATTGTCAAATATCACATATGGCCCAAATTGTCAAATATCACATATGGCCCAAATTGTCAAATATCACATATGGCCCACTTATCACTTTTATCGAATTAGCTTGTTAAGGGAAATTTCGTAATTTTCATGATCTTAATACAATTTTCAAAATCTTATCTTTAAGATGATAATTATGTTATCCTTCCCGATTTCACTAACTTGTGATTTCATCTAACGATTTATACGATATAGTCATCTAACCCATGAGATACGATTGTGAGATTACACACGATTACGGTGAGAACTACACTCTCCCACTCGTCGATATCTAAACACACATCACGAAGGATTAGAACACTAAAATTTAATATTTAACTATTCTAATATTAGCGATCTAGATCTTACCTCTAATCTCGAACAACCACTATTTGTGATTTCTCTCGATCAAAGGTTCGAACCACGAGTAAACAATGGTTCGGGGTACGTCACGACTTCGAATAATTGATTTTTGCCGGATGAGGGTCCACAACTCGGTAGAAAGTCTCGGATTCCCAAAACAGTCCTTCTCTTGAATTTAGGGGGAATAATAGAACTACCCCTCTTACAAACACTATTTGCTGCCCTTTTCGTCCCTATTTTGATTGTCTTCAAAGACAAAGAATCATTAGTCCTAACAATATATCGAAAATCTTAAGACTAAAGACTTGAAGAGTGTAATCGGCTTACCTTAATATTTCGAAAAAATCTCAAGAGAATCCTTTGTACGTTATTATCAAATCTTAAATGAACTTTAAGATTTCTCCAAAAAGATGATGATTCGACCCTTCCACTATTTCACTAAAAATAACGAAAGAAAATGTTTGAATGAAAGGTTGGTTAATCACCAAAAGTCTCTTCCAAAGACATTCTAACATTCTACCATAGTGACCAAATAAAAAAGAAAAGACAAAGTAGTGATACTTACCGATGATCCAAAGTTTGAATAGAAGAAAAGAATGATTGAAAAAAATAGATGCTATGGAGAATGGAAGATTGCTATGCTAAAACAAAGGGAGAAAGGAAAGATTGGCTATGGAGGTATTCTAACATTCGCCAAGGGAGAAGAAAATGTTGAAAGTATGTTTGAAAAGTAAATTTAAAATGATGAAAGAAAGAAAATGAGGATGAGAGGTTTATGATTAAATTTTGAAATAAAGAAAACAAAGGATGAGAGTTTGAACAATGGTGCATTCGGCCAAGAGAAGGAGAAGAAAGTGTTGTTTGTATTTGATGTTTTAGGCACTAGATGAGAACACCAAATGGCTACTTTGAGTGATTAGCAAAATGACCAAATGGTCAAAAAGGATAACAAAAGAAACAAAGCAAAGATGGTTTTCCTCTTAACACAAGCACATTCAGCCAAGAGGAAAAGATGAGAGAAAAATTTGGTTTTTGGGAGAGCAAAAGACCAAAATGATAATTCTCTCAAGCTACCCACTTTTCCAAAACTTACTACCAAAATTTTCGCTCCCTCTTTAGTCCACAAAACCGTCCATGTTCATGGACAATTGGCCATTCAAAGCTTCCAAAACAAAGCCCTTGATTCAAGCCTTATGTCCCCTTATCACCTTTAATCAAGAGATTTTTTTCCTTAAACTTTTACTTACCTTTTTCCTTTGGTCTTCTTGCCAAAAATGTTGTCCAACTCATCCTATAACCTTATCCATGACCGACACTTTAAAAGAGGAAACAAAAATAAAAACAAACTTAATGCACATCTAGGGATTCGAACCTTTTCCCTCAAGCAAACATACATGCGCCACCACCACCTTGCTACTAGCTCATCTTATGCTAGTTTTTGACACTTAAACTTACTTAAACCTCAAAGTCACTTGATCCACTTCAATTAAGTACTCCTAACTAAAATTTATTCTAATTTCGAATAGTTCTCAAGTCTTCTCAAGACTATACTAAACATGCAAAAATTTAATTATACACAAGTTAAGCACCAAAACATGTATCATATCAATACTCAAATTTTAGGATGTTACAACTCTACCTCCTTAAAGAAAATTTCATCCTTGAAATTTACCGCTAAAAGAGATGAGGATATTGTTGTCGAAATGCATCCTCAGCTCCCACGTAGCTTCCTTCGCCTCGTGATTACGCCTAAAGAACCTTAACCAGCAGTGCAGTCTTTTTCTTAACACCTTAACATCTTGGTCTAAGATTCTCTTGGTTCCTCCTCGAAAGATAAATCGGCCTTACTTCCACTTCTTCTATCGGTACTATATGCGATGGATCCGATCTATAGCGTCTCAGCATAGAAACATGGAAAACACTATGAATCTGACTCAACTCTGGAGGTAAATCAAGTTGATAGGCCACTGGTCCTACACACTTCAATACACGGTATGGTCCAATGAACCTAGGGCTCAAGTTGCCTTTCCTTCCGAATCTGAAAATCTTTTTCCACAGTGAAACTTTCAAAAAGTCCTGATCTCCCACCGCAAACTCAATATCTTTACGCTTCAGATCCACATACGACTTTTGTCTATCTGAAGCTTCCTTTAATCGTTCAATTACTTTTAATTTTTCTTCCGTCTCAGTTATCAGTTCAGGACCCAACAACTGTCATTCCCCCATTTCATTCCAACAAGTAGGAGTACAACACCTACGACCATATAACGCTTCATAAGGTGTCATCTGAATACTGGATTGATAACTGTTGTTATACGCAAACTCTGCCAATAGTAGAAAATCCTCCCAACTACCTCTGAAGTCGATCACACAACCTCGTAACATGTCTTCCAAAATCTGGATTACTCTTTTCGACTGTCCATCTGTCTGAGGGTGAAAAGCCGTACTGAAGTTTAACTTTGTACCCAGAGCCTCATGTAAAGCTTTTCAAAACCGTGATGTAAACCTAGGATCCCTTTTCGATATGATAGACACTGGTACCTCATGCAACCTTACGATGTCAGATACATATAGTTTAGCTAACTTTTGCAACGAGTAATCCATATGAATTGGTAGAAAATGAGCAGTCTTCATTAATCGATCTACTACCACCCAGACAGAATCTTTCTTAGTAGGTGTTAAGGGTAACCCACTAACAAAATCCATTGTTATCCACTCCCATTTCCATAATGGAATCTTTACTGGTTGCAACAATCCCGACGGTAATTGATGTTCCACCTTTACTTGTTGACAAGTCAAATATTTTCCCACAAAATCAATAACTTCCCGTTTCAACTTTGGCCACCAATGATGTTCACGGAGATCCCGATACATTTTATTTCCTCTGGGGTGCATAGCATAAGGGCTACTATGCACCTCTAGAAGAATCATTTGCCTCAAAACTGAATCCTCGGGCATACAAACCAATCCACAAAAACACAGTACACCATCTTTGTTCAAACCAAAATCTCCTATTATACCACTTTCATCTTGTTGTATTAAAGGACCCAACTTTTCATCGGATAATTGTTTTTCCTTGATTTGATCCAACCACAGAGGTTTCACCTGAAGTTCCGCTAGCAAACTGCCATCTTCATACAAACTGAGATGAGCAAACATTGCTTTTAACTCTGATACAACCTTACGACTCAATAAATGCGTCTGCCACAACGTTAGCCTCTCAAGGATGATACTCGATTGAGAAATCATAATCCTTTAACAGCTCCATCCATCTCGTTGTCTTAAATTCAACTCCTTTTGGGTAAGGAGATACTTAAGACTCTTATGGTCCGTATAAATGATTAACATCTCACCGTAAAGATAATGTCTCCAAATCTTTAATGCACTACCGCAGCCAACTCCAAATCATGAGTAGGATAATTGACTTCATGTGGCCTCAACTGCCGAGAAGCATAAGCTACCACTATTCGACTTTGCATCAGTACACATCCTAAACCCGTGTGTGACGCATCACAGTAAATGGTAAACTCTTTTCGGCCTCTGGTTAAATCAGTACTGGCACTTCTATTAGAATCTTCTTCAGTTTCTCGAAAACTTTCTTGTTGTTTATCGGTCCATACATACGGTACTTCCTTCCACAACAGCTTAGTTAGGGGTGCAGCAATCAACGAAAACCCCTCAACAAAGCGTCTATAATAACCAACCAAACCCAAGAAACTCCGAATCTCAGCGACTGACTTTGGCAGTTTCCAATCCAACACAGCTTTTACCTTTCGAGGATCAACTCTTATTCCTTCAACTGACACTACATGACCCAAAAAAGTCACTTCCTTCAACCAAAATTCACACTTACTGAATTTGGCATATAGTTGCTTATCTCGCAAAATTTACAACACAGTGGGCAAATGAGAGTTATGCTCTTCTTCATTCCTCGAATATACTAAGATGTCATCAATGAACACTACTACGAACAGGTCTAAATAGGGTTGAAAGACTCGATTCATCATGTCCATAAATGCAGCTGGTGCATTAGTCAAACCAAACGGCATCACTAAAAACTCATAATGTCCATAGCGAGTTCAAAATGCCATCTTATGAATATCTGCTTCTTTCACCTTGAGTTGATGATAACCCGATCTCAAATCAATCTTGGAGAAGACTGAAACTCCTCTTAATTGATCAAACAGGACATCGATTCTTGGCAATGGATACCTATTCTTGATCGTCAATTTATTCAACTACCTATAATCAATGCACATACGCATCGACCCATCCTTCTTCTTGACGAACAAAACCGGTTCTCCCCACGGAGACACACTTGGTCGAATAAATCCCCGATCTAGCAGTTCTTGAATTTGAGCTCTAAGCTCCGCTAACTCTTTCCAGTGCCATTCTATAAGAAGCAATGGACACCAGAGTAGTTCTGGGCAAAAGCTCAATGCCAAACTCTACTTCCCGATCTGGAGGTAGACCCGAAAGTTCTTCGAGAAAGACATCTAAAAATTCTTTCACCGTTCTCAGACCTTCTACCGATAATTCCTTGGCATCCAAAGCACTGATGAATCTAGGAATGATCTATTCCCTTTCTGCACCAACTTTTCTGCCTTCAAAGCAGATACCACATTTGCCAAAAAGTTTCTTCGCTCACCTATCATTATTATCTTCTTATCATCCACAGTCCTAATTGACATCCGCTTTTCGGCACAATCTAATTGTGCCCGATGCTTCACCAACCAATCCATGCCCAAAATAAGATCAAACTCGCCGAAAGGTAATTCCATCAAGTCCGCTAGAAATACCTCTCTTTGAATCTCTAAGGGCACATCTCTAAATAATTTATTCACTATTACCGACTATCCTAAAGGACTAATTACCGTCATCTCTCTATCGGTAATCTCAGATCTAATATTTAGGTTTCCAGATATGGCACTTGCAATATACGAGTAGGTAGATCTGATATCTAACAAAGCAGTAACAGGTACATCAGAGATGAAGAACATACTAGTTATCACATTAGGTGCATCGCCGTCCTCATAATGCCTGACAGCATAGACCAATCCTGACTGTCTTGCCTCCGTGTTACCTCAAACACCATTATCTTGACCCGGTGCACCTTGTCCACGTCCGTTACCATTACCACCACGACCTGGTCCACGACCTCTTGGTGGCTACTGAGTACCGCTAGCTGGCTGAGCATCAGGATTACGAACTTCCTGAGTCATATCAGTCTGTCGAGGGCAATTCTTAAACTGATGATCCTTGGATCCACATTTAAAGCATGCTTCAATTTTCCTCCAACATTCTCCGGATGTCGTCTTTCATAATCGGCACATTCTCGACTCTGATTGGTAATCACAGGTGCCCTAACTTGAACTGGCCTATCATTCCGTGGCCTCTTTTGAAACCTTTTAGAAGAACTAGAATACTTAAAATCCCTCTTGCCTCTTACTTTTTCCCGGTTCTGGCGTTCTGAATCCTTAGCCTCTTCGACTATCTTAGCTTTCTCTACAAGCGAGGTAAAAGTCCGTACTTGTTGTGGGGCTATCAGTACCCGCAACTCATCATTCAGTCCATCCTCAAAGCGTACACAGCGCTCATGATTAGTCTTCACTATAGTACGAGCATAACACTCAAACAAAGAAATTATGCCTCGTAGGTCGCCACGATCTTACTTCCTTGAACCAAATTCAGAATTCTTCCTCCCGCATCTACATAACTTGTCCCTACGTACTTCCCTTGAAAGCGACTTTAAAGAAATCCCAATTAACCAATGCAACCTCGGTGCCTTCTCGAACAGTAAGCCACTATTGATACACCTCGTCTCTTAGCAAAGATACAGCTCCTCTCAGTTTCTGCTCGAGGTGCACTCCAAATCATTCATAATTCATTCTACAGCCTCAAGCCAATATTTTGCCACATTCGGAGCTACACCAGAGACACCTCTAAAAACTTCTGCACCACTAGACTTAAGTCATTCCGATATTGATCCGTGAGCTACTAGCCCAGTTTTGGCTCCAGCTACTCTTTCTAAGACTCGCAACATTGCTTGAGTCAAAGCATTATCCTTATTGACATGATCATGAGATCCAGTTTCGCTCTCGAATGACGCAGGTGCATCCATTTGTGGTCTATGACCCGGTGCTTCAGACGCAGCACCTCGTCCTCTACCACGGCCACGTCTACCGCGTCCACGACCACGTCCTCTAGTGCTCATATTGACTAATTCGCTTTTAATCTGATTACAAGTTTTATGAATCAGAATATTATTTCAGTGTTTATTAATGATATTTTATGAGATATAAGAGATAGGGTTGTTTTCGCCATCACATCCTACAATCTCGATCTCTATCATTTTCAACACCTAAAACTAGAAGTTCTAGAGTGTTCCTAAGGTCTCATCACAAAATAAACATTTAATAAACAAATACTTCTCGAACATACTTACTTGACTTGGTATCGGATGCTCGTGGTGCCATACTACCTTTAAAACATAAAGTCTAGAAATTTAAGTGGTTTTTAAACAGAAATCATTGTTGAACCCAAACCACAGTCGAGTTTTAAAACTGGGCTTTGATACCATAAAATGAAGCCCCAAACCCAGCCTATGCATTAAGCCCAAATTTTGGCATGCCACACAAATTCAACGTACATTCAAATCTTTTAACGAAGTAGAAATCAAATTCTAAAATGATTAAGAGAATGACTTTATCGAAACAAAATGAAGTTCATTGAAAATCATAATTAAAAACACAAGAATTTGTCGTTTGATCTATTGAGTAGTAATTGATAAAAACTTTGGATTTATTTAGTCGAAATATTTCGTCGAAAAGTTTTAAAAGACTTTTTCAGTAACATTTAAGAAAAACCTTTATTTTATACGAGAGTTATATAAAACATTTATAAAAATTAAACCAATCTAACTTAGGAAAAACTAAAACACAATAAAATACATCCATATAATAAAATCCATAATTAAAGAGGCCTTATTACATCGCCATAAAAATAGTACTTAATAAAAATTATTAAAGAAGTCTTAAAGTTTATAAACCACCATTTGTAGTATAGCCTCCCCATGAAGTCATCTCCGACCCAAGTCTCCATCAATTGTTATTACCTGAGAGGGGTAAAAAAATGGGGTAAGTTACTTAGAACTCAGTGTGTAACTCACTTACCATAGTCCACTGGGCCAAAACCATTTAAGCATTTATTTGGGCCTAAGCCCATTACAAATATAATAATTTACCATGTATAAAATGCAAGTGATATGCAATTCCCAAAACCAAACCTAGATTTCCATCTGCTACACACCACTCGTACCAACTAGCACACCTGTGAGGAGCTTTAGTCACCCACCCCGCCAACACACCAAAGTAGGCTTTAAGCCCAATATAATATTTGTGGCAACGGCCATTTAAATAATTGTGGTAGAACCACCGATCTAGATTTCGGGCAACAGCCATCGTGACAAAGTCACCTATCTAGAATTTTGGCATCAAGCCTTTCTTCTCTTCATCATTGATCCCAACCCATGCAATCATGTTTATGCATAACAAAATATTTGTAAAAAAAAAACATATGACAATTTATCAATTTGGCCCATTAATCAAAATAGCATTTTGGCCCACAAAATCATATATCACATATAACCCATTTATCAATTATCAGAAATGGCCCAATTATCAAATATCACTTATGGCCCATTTCTCAATTATCACATATGGACCAAATTGTCAAATATCACATATGGCCCAAATTGTCAAATATCACATATGGCCCAAATTGTCAAATATCACATATGGCCCAAATTGTCAAATATCACATATGGCCCACTTATCACTTTTATCGAATTAGCTCGTTAAGGGCAATTTTGTAATTTTCATGATCTTAATACAATTTTCAAAATCTTATCTTTAAGATGATAATTATGTTATCCTTCCTGATTTCACTAACTTGTGATTTCATCCAACGATTTATACGATATAGTCATCTAACCCATGAGATACGGTGTGAGATTACACACCTGATTACGGTGAGAACTACACTATCCTGCTAGTCGATATCTAAACACACATCACGAAGGATTAGAACACTAAAATTTAATATTAAACTATTCTAATATTAAGCGATCTAGATCTTACCCTCGAAATCTCGAACAACCACTGTTTGCGATTTCTCTCCGATCAAAGGTTTAGAACCACGAGTAAATAATGGTTCGGGGGTACGTACGACTTTGAATAATTGATTTTCACCGGATGAGGGTCCACAACCCGGTGGAAAGTCTCAGATTCCCGAAACAATCGTACTCTTGAATTTAGGGGGAATAATGGAACCACCCCTTTACAAACACTATTTGCTTCCCTTTTCGTCCCTATTTTGATTGTCTTCAAAGACAAAGAATCATTAGTCCTAACAATATATCGAAAATCTTAAGACTAAAGACTTGAATAGTGTAATCGGCTTACCTTAATATTCCGAAAAAATCTCAAGAGAATCCTTTGTACGTTATTATCAAATCATAAATGAACTTTAACATTTCTCCGAAAAGATGATGATTTGACCCTTCCACTATTTCATTAAAAATAACGAAAGAAAACGTTTGAGTGAAAGGTTGGTTAATCAGTCAAAAAGTCTCTTCCAAAGACATTCTAACATTCGGCCATAGTGACCAAATAACAAAAGAAAAGACAAAGTAGTGATACTTACCGATGATCCAAAGTTTGAATAGAAGAAAAAGAATGATTGAAAAAAAATAGATGCTATGGAGAATGGAAGATTCGGCTATGCTAAAACAAAGGAGAGAAAGGAAAGATTCGGCTATGGAGGTATTCTAACATTCACCAAGGGAGAAGAAAATGTTGAAAGTATGTTTGAAAAGTAAATTTAAAATGATGAAAGAAAGAAAATAAGGATGAGAGGTTTATGATTAAATTTTGAAATAAAGAAAACAAAGGATGAGAGTTTGAACAATGGTGCATTCGGCCAAGAGAAAGGAGAAGAAAGTGTTGTTTGTATTTGATGTTTTAGGCACTAGATGAGAACACCAAATGGCTACTTTGAGTGATTAGAAAAAATGACCAAATGGTTAAAAAGGATAACCAAAAGAAACAAAGCAAAGATGGTTTTCCTTTTAACACAAGCACATTCGGCCAAGAGGAAAAGATGAGAGAAAATTTTGGTTTTTGGGAGAGCAAAAGACCAAAATGAAAATTCTCTCAAGCTACCCACTTTTCCAAAACTTACTACCAAAATTTTGGCTCTCTCTTTAGTCCACAAAATCGTCCATGTTAATGGACAATTGGCCATTCAAAGCTTCCAAAACAAAGCCCTTGATTCATGCCTTATGTCCCCTTATCACCTTTAATCAAGAGATTCTTTTCCTTAAACTTTTACTTACCTTTTTCCTTTGGTCTTCTTGCCAAAAATGTTGTCCAACTCATCCTTTAACCTTATCCATGACCGACACTTTGAAAGAGGAAACAAAAATAAAAACAAACTTAATGCACATCTAAGGATTTGAACCTTTTCCCTTAAGCAAACATATATGCGCCACGACCACTTTGCTACTAGCTCATCTTATGCTAGTTTCTGACACTTAAACTTACTTAAACCTCAAAGTCACTTGATCCACTTCAATTAAGTACTCCTAACTAAAATTTATTCTAATTTCAAATAGTTCTCAAGTCTTCTCAAGACTATACTAAACATGCAAAAATTTAATTATACACAAGTTAAGCACCAAAACATGTATCATATCAATACTCAAATTTTAGGATGTTACATGGCCTAGACACGCCTGTGTCCTCACCCGTGTGTGAAAACCTTAGCATTCTATTTATGACGTCAGCAAACTCTTAAGGGCACACGGCCTAGGCACATGCCCATGTGCTAGCCTGTATGATGAATCGAATTCTCGCAAATTGATACAGGGGACACACGGCCTATCAACACACCCATGGGGCTGACCGTGTGTCACACACAGCCTAGACACACACTCGTGTGTCTACTTATGTGGACAATTTGAAGGTTATTTTCCAAGCCAATTGCCACGTTGAAACATAAACACACATGTACCAACACAAGCAACACATAACATGGCAATAATACACTATGAAGAACCACAATTCATCATTCATACACTTCACATTTTACTTTATCTTTTGCATGAACTTTCACTTCATAAAATTTATCATCATTAAAATATGAAACTTGACAAATATTGGCCAATTCCTAATGGCCATATACAAAATGAGTGTATAACATTAGTAGCCAACACTTTGGCTTTCAAATATGACATAACACGAGATGACCAAGTTCCTATACATGACATACTCAAAATAAATCAACTTTAGTATACCAAAAGAGTGATTGATAGTGTGATCCAAGCTTCGACATTCTATGATCCTCGAGCTATTTTGGCGATACTACAAGGAAAAAGGAAAAGAGAGAGGTAAGCATATAGCTTAGTAAGTTTGCATGAATTTAAAATAGCAACATAAAGGCTCATAATAAAATCCATTCATCTCATTGGACAATAACAACTCAATTTCTCAAGTACTTGACATACTTACTCATACTCACTCTTATCCATCACATATCACATTACGATCTCACAAATCATATTTTACTAATGGGTACCTGTATCACTTCATCACATGGTTTAGCACTTATGCTATATTGAACATAAATTTAACTCATGATCATCCTTGACTTAAGTGTAACTCTTTGCCCGTTGAACTATTTGGAATATCGGAGGATACTCAATCTCATCATACATGTATCACGATGCCAATGCCATATCCCAGATATGGTTTTACATGGGATCACCTCTTGATGTCGGTGCCATATCCCAGATATGGTCTGACACGGGATCTCTTAGCTCGATGTCGATGCCATGTCCCAAACATGATCTTATACGAGATTTTACATAGATGTCGATGCCATGTCCCAAACATGGTCTTACACGAGATCTTCCTTTCGTGCCGAGGCCATGTCCTAGACATGGTCTTATAAGGGGACCTTCCTTATTAGGTGCCAACGCCATATCCCTGACATGGTCTTACACAGAACCTACATTCGTTGTTGATGCCATGTCCCAGACATGGTCTTAAACGGGACCTTCCTTATCTCATTTTGTGACATAAGTACCCTCGTTATTCCGAATCTCCAATCGGGACTTCAACTTAACATATTCGCATCATTTTCTCATCGAGGTATCATAAATAAACTTCATGGAAATAATTTGCATTTCTCATAATAATAAGTAATTTAAACATAATAACATATGTAACCTTAATTTCACACAAACTTACCTCGGTACTCAAAATGTGTGTAACTATTCGATTAAGTCCACAATCTTGTTTTTACCTCAGTTTCGGTCCGAGCTTCGTGTTTCTTGATCTATAATGACAATTTCACTTGTTTAATAGTCACATTGACTAAATTGGCCCATGAATCATACTTTGGAAAAATTATGATTTTGCCCCTAAACTTTCACATAATTACACTTTTGCCCCTAGGCTTGTAAAATGATTTTTATTCAACTTTCTTGTATTTTAAGCCTAGCCGAATCATACTGTTAACTACAACTGCCCCCAATTTAAACTATTTCACTCATGTATGACCATTTTTATAACTTTTACAATTTGGTCATTTTGTGCATTTTTCATGAAAATCACTTAGAAAAAGATGTTTATGATACATCGAACTTTCATATTCTTCCATACAACATCAAAATACATGCATATCATACATGGGTAAATTTTTAAACAAAAACCCTAGCTCAAAATATAGCTAGAAATAGCTAAATCGAGCTACGAGGATCTCAAAAATACGAATAACATTAAAAACAGAGCTATGAGGTACTTACAATCAAGCTTGGAAGATGAACAAACCCGGATATGTCTTCCTTAGTGATTTTCGGCCATGGGAGAAGAAGATGGACAAGATTTTGGCTTTTTTTCCCTTTTAATCTTTTATTTACCAAATGACAAAAATACCCTTAATGCCTCTTTCTTAAGATTTTTTCTTCCCATGTCTATTTTTTTCTATCTCAACATATAATGGTCTATTTGCTAAATAAGGACCTCTAGTAATTTTTCTAATGCTATTTCATACTTAACTCTTCTAGAATCTCATATTTTCTACTTTTTTTGCAATTTAGTCCTAATGGACAAATTGATCACTAATTAATAAAATTTCCTCATAAAATTTTCACACACTCATGCAAACACATAATAAGCCTCATAGAAATCATGAAACACATATTTCTACTTTGGATTTGTGGTCTCGCAACCACTATTTTGACTAGGCCCTAAATCGGGTTATTACAACTATACGCCAAAACAGTCCCTCCCAACGTGCACTTTGAGCTGAAATTGAATGAACCTTAAGGGACGAATGTGACTATCCCATATATCGGAGAGATAACGAATATCATGTTGGAAATTTTTAGTGCGGGTTCATATATCACGATTTTCGATATGAATGATATGACTAAATGGGGTTTAGTTAAGCATGAAATTAATCATACTCGATGGGCATTTAAAAGAATGGAAAATAATAAGTGAAGAAATGTGAAAAATGTCTTAAAAAACAATTGAACCAAACATAAGAAAAATGAATGAAATGGCAGAATGGTTTTGCCAATGTACAGGCATGTGAATGAAAAAAAAAGAAAAAAAATTTCCATTCAACTTCAAGTGTGTCTTTTCCAGTATTTATACAATTTTCATATGTCAAATTTAGCATTATTCCACCTAAGATTGTGCCTAATGGACCAACTAAAATCTATTTTTTTTTCTATTCATAGAGTTTGACAAATTCACAATATAACTTTTTAATCAACCAGCGATTCTACAATATTTCCAATTTGACCCCTTTCTTTGCTTTTTCTTCCAATTCAGTCCATTTTGCTTGATTTTCCCTGACAAAGTTAAAACAAGAAACACAAGCTTAGTAGCATTCTATTCAAAGTTTGACCGAAAATAATTACATTAAATATACTAATTTAGCTTGCTATTAATGACACCATGCAGAGTCTTATTTTCATGCATGCAATAGACTTACTCTTTTCCAAAATTTACATGAAGGATCGAAATACTTACCCTAGTGACAAATGACCTTACTTATGAACTAAATTCTTAGCCTTAACGTGGTAAGAGAATCCCCTCATCAGCCTCTATATGAAGATGAAAATGGTGTCTTTAAGTAAAAGAGAAAAGATGATTTTCCTTCCTACATAAGTTTTTTAAATAAAAATATTGGTTCTTACCACAGGGCTTCAACATGTGTCACACATTCTAAAGCTTCTTTAGCTATTAACTTACAGCTGTAGGAAACGTATACCAGAAGCCAATATCCTTTCATACTCGTGATTGGACTCACCTTTTAAACATAACATTCAGGTTAGCATGTAATTTATACTTCATCCAGACAAGCTGGCGTGACCCATTTGGCGATATTCTTAATACCCAAGAATCCCTTAGTCATGGTTTTACTCCCTTCCATACATTCATACATTAGGCACAGAATTTCCTTAACCCTCGAGTCCCACCATAGCCTTTTTATGCCCTATTGTCGTACCAGAGCGCCAATTAGGCGAGTAAGACTACGCCAATCTATCCTTCCCCAACCTATCCGCCCAAAATCAAAACCCGCCAAGTCCGAGGTGTTGCAACCGTCCCCCTCCTAGGAAATTTCATCCCCAAAATTCCTTGAACCCTAGTTACCTATATTTGAAACGAAGCGTTCCCTCTTAAATGGGTTTAAAATTTCCAAGCTTCCCTGTGACAGATATTATTGTCCTTTGGAGATTTCAAATTCTCTGCCTCACCTTATCTTCCAATGCATGTTTCCTCCATTTATTTCTCTTCATTTTTACTGTTCCTTTTTCTTTCCTTCCTACACAAATATTTTGAATCCCTAAAATTCTCATTGCCTGCTCAACCCACTCTCTACTTCTTCGTCTTTATCGGATCAAGGTATTTTCCATTCCTCTCCTTTCTTTTTTTATCTGTTTGTCATTATAATGGTTCACACTACTATTTAAGGGGGAAACTATAGCTAGTCCAATCGATACCCTACTCAAGCTAGTTTGAATCCACGTCAGAATCTCGAAGTTACTTTGCCTAGGTGGAAACCCAGTCGATCACTTGCAGTACTACTTGTGATAAAATGACTCATTATTTACAGGCCCGAGGTATCAAAATCCCAATCTTTGCTTACACCTTTCAAATACCGACCATAGTCATTTGGGCAACCACTCCAAGGGTTTTATCCTACCCTTGATTCTTTTAAAAGTTGGTTTTCATCTTCCCTTGCATCATTTCTTTTGCACTATTTTGAATGAATATTGTATTGTACTGGGGAAATTATCTACTTCGTCTTGGTGGATTTTGGTGGCTTATTTCATCGACTATTGCATACACAAAGAACCACCGATGTTGGCAGAGATTCTATCAATTAAAGGTAACGAGGCGGGGCATTTCTGCAGGTAACGCCCACTTTAATGTGCGCTCGGGGCATAGACGAATCATTTAAAATCCTCAAACCTTCATTAGTAGAAGGGAAAATATATATGCGTTGTTGTAACGAGTTGTAATGTGTTCACGCAAGTGTACGTAGTCGTTCAAGTAAGAAGTAAAATTGAGTTATCATCTGTATAAGCTTAATCTATTTAATTGCAAAATTATAATTAACAATTTGATGTAAAAAAACTGAATAAATTTGGAGGAAGATGATTAAATTAATTAAATGCAATGAGAGATCCCTAATTGAATTTCTAATCTAAATGTGATTTACCTAAATGTATGAATGAGGGCTTTAGCAACAAAAGCAATCAACATCAAATGGCCTAGGATAATTATATTAATTAAATCAACTTACTTTCATCATGCTAACATGTTTGAAATTACTTCCATGGCAACTCGATCTCTTATGGGTTTGGAAACCAAATTAAGCCCTCTCGAATCTTTTACTTAGTTAAATATGCATGTTACTAATCATATCAGACTAAGGGTTTCTTAGCATTTAAGCAAGCTGAAAGGGATATTTACGTTTGCAATAGTTTAATTACATAAATCTAAAAACCATGCAAGATAATAGAGCTAACTAAAGATATTATGAACCTTAACTTAGTCGATTTTAATAACCTAAATTAACCATTGCACTTTTCAATTATGTGTCTGTTAGTCGTCATCTGGTTAGGTTTGCTCAGCTAATTTGAGTGCATCCAATCACGTATGAATGAAATGCATCATGATATTAATTGAAAACATAATAGACTAAGACACAAAACATGTTAACATGAATTAAATAAATCTCATTAAATTAATATAATCATCCCAGCATATAGGAATTAAAACTTCATAGTTGATTTCAAAAACATAAAACTCAAAACAAACATGTTTAAAATAAATAACAAGAGGAAAGAGTAAATTTTATTGATTCAATGACCTTCAGATTGCTCAATGACTCGATTCAATGACTTTCAGAATTCGAGTGACTCAATTCAATGACCTTTTGGATTTGTTCGACCGACTTCAAAGTGACCTTTCAGATCTATTCTGACTGAGGTGCTCAACTTCACTCAGTTCAGCAACATTTCAGATCTATTCTGACTGAAGCGCTCCTCCATATTAAAGCTTCTTTTGCTAAGGGTTTAGAAGGTAGCCAGCTTGCTTTTGACAAAGCTTTTGAGGCTAAAGATGGGAGAGGGGATGGACGACTATGCAAGGGAAAAAAGGAAAAGGAATAGAGAGAAAACTATTGAAAGTGAGATAGGAATATTGAGTGATGAGGGATGATGGAAAAATAAGGAATGACAACGTATTTATAGGTGAAGGTAAGGGTTTGAGTCTACTAAAAATAGGTTTAAATTTCTTTCCTCCCCTCTCTCATGTGGCCAGCCATGCTTCAAGGAAAAGCGATAACTAAGTATTCTCAATTTGAATTCAAATTTCAAGCTAAAAATAGCTATAGAGTGGACGGTTTCAACAGAGAAGTTGTTGGGCTAAATTTTGATTATTTTCCAATTGTAGGGACCTTTAATTAAATATCCCAAAACATATTTTGGGCAGCCATCTTCTATTGCCGAAATTGGGCTTTTAATTCCCCTTGTTGGATGGTTTTTCAGTCCAATAACTTAGTAGACATGTCCATCATTTATCACCTTCTTTACTAGGTCAAGTAGTCAACCCCATGCCTAAAATTACATGGTCTTGCCGCCACATAGATAATTTGTGCATGGCCATCTTTTATTTATTTAAATCGTGTCTCCAATAGCCTACCTTCATAGTGAAAGATACATACATTAATAAATTAACTTGAATTAATATAAAACATGCATGAAATTCATGTAATTAAGCATAATTTCACATGCTTTCTAAATTCATGTCTAAAATTACTAATCAAGTAAAATTCACTTATTTCAATAATAATTACTCAATATAAACATAATTGTTAAGTACAAATATGGTAAAAATATATAGAAAAACCCTATATAATTTCAAGATTATAGTTGTCAGCAATTTCGAGTCTGATTTTGGCTTTCCAATGACGAGTTAGCTAAGATTTTACTAGGGCGCAGAAAAGAAATGCCCTTCTATTTTTCTACCATCTTTGTGGCTTATCGCCCCGAAACTGGAACATCATCACTAATGTTGTTTCTAATTCTACTTCTTCTTCTTCCCTTCGGGCTAACTCTCCCAATTATGGTGTAGGACCTTCTGCTTTTCCCAGTTCCCAAGAAATGGACGTCTCTTCCATTCTTAATAAAGCTTAAGATTCCAAGAAGACTAGCATCACATGGCCCAATAAGTCAACAACACAGAAGGTGAAGAAAAGGGTCAAGACGGAGGAGAGCCCTAGGATTCTAAAAGCAGCGGGTGTCCCCCTCTTATTAAGAATAAATTAATAAGGTGCCTTCGTCCTCTACTGTCCATACCCCATCAATTCTTGTTCTCCCTGAAGCCCCTTTGGTCTAGGAGGAGTATACTCAATGCCCCATCTCTCCTATCCTTTTGAATCTTTCTCGAACAAGATCCCGCAGAGGTGACTCCCACGGTTTAACCAGCAGCATCCTCCCCTCATACTCCCATTACAACCATTGTTGGGTTGCGTAGCACTTTTCCTTGGCACACCATTCTATAGTTTGTTCCGACCCCTACTCCACTCAATATTCTTTCTAAACAAAATTTGAGCATGTTACCTCCACAAATGAGGGAATCCTTTTCTTCGTATCTCACATTGGTCTCTGACAAAGACCCTTATGCTGTCATGGCTCAAGATTCTAAGATCACCTCTATCTAACATAGCCTTTGGGGTGGGGCTTACCAAAGAGTCAACTAGTGCTACAAGAACAAGCTTTATGACTTGGAAAATACGGTGAAAGCTGGCAAGGGTTATTGACCAAACTACGCCAGAGGAACCAGGAGGATAATGCCAAGGTTCAAAAAATGGATGCATAGCTCTCGGTTATGGCTGAGAAACTCAATGAGGCTTAAGCTGAAATTATAATATCTCATTTTAGTAGTGTCAAAAATAGTGGTTTCGAGACCACAATTCTTATATGTAAGGTCGTGTTTATTATTTAATTAATATTTTTAGAGTTACATTAGAGTCATATTTAATTTTTGGAAAAGAAATGTTAACATTTAGTTAGTTAATTGAAAAAAAGACTAGATTGTAAAAGGCACAAAAGTTAGTAATTACTGAATGGAATTGATTTAATAGCTTAGTTATTAAAAGAAAGAGGACTTATGGTGTGACTAGTCCATTAGAGATGTAAATAGGAGGTTAGTGGCCTTTTTAAAATGAAATTGTAAGACTATGATTGAGGGCAAATTGGTAATTTAATAAATGAAAATTTAAGTAAAATAATAAAACAACTTGAATCATCATCTTCCACAAGTGTTTAGCCGAAATTGAAAAGGGATAAACACCATTTTATGAAGCTTAGGGTTTGGCCAAGCATTTGATGTATGCATGTGAGTAATTTTTATACCGTCTCTTGTAATTTTTATGTTTTTGTGGTCGTTACAACTAGGTCCAGCTAACTGATACCTTCATTTTTAAAACTATCAAATATTTTAGGCGTTACCATTGATGAGTTCTTGATATTCATAAAGTTAAATAATAGATTTCAGTTATTAGTTGTTGATTATGAGTATTTTATAAAGTGGTTTTTGTTAGTTTTTGAGTAAAGGATTAAATTGGTTAAATGTTAGAATTAGGGAATTTTTGTGAATTTAGAATAAACGTAGGATGTGTAACATCCTTAATTAAGGGCTATTATGTTTGCATTAATTGCATGTGAATGGCTTGATTTTGTTGTTAATCAAGGTGTCTTGGGGTCTGGGTATGAGTCAAGGGTAGGCCCAAACTATAGGAAAAATTTTACTTTCAAGCATTGGTTCAGGTGAGCTGAAGGAGCTAGGGGTTAAGAATATTTTGTGGTAAACCGTAGCATAAGAAAAGCCTTGGTAAAATGGCAAGGAGGCGCCACTTAGGGCCTTGGGGAGTGACGTCACAAGGAAGGGAAGGAGAGCTTGGGTTCGAGCTGCAGAAATCCCTTGCTGCTAATTCTTTTTGACGCAAGAGAGAGGAAGAGTTGTGCTCACTCAAACTCGATGGATAAGCTGATGAACAAGTCAATGATTTAAACGGTGGAGAAGAGAGAATTTAGGAGTTTGATCAATTCAAACTCATTTGAATGGTTGGCCAGGAGAAGTTTGAGGAGTTTGCTGGAATTTAAACTCTAGTGTGAGGAAGAGTAATCGGTTGGAAGACTAGGGGGAGTGCCGAAATTCCTTAATGACATTCTCGGCTAGTCAATGCCTTGGTGCATTCGGTTGAGAGCTAAAGCCAAAACCCCCCTTAGCCTTGTCGATTTCTTCCCTTAATGCACCATTTGAATCAAAAGCCGAAAGTTTTGAGGCTATTGTCGATTTCCCTCTAAAGCATCTAGCCGAATCCCCAGAAGAACCATTTGAGCTTTTCTTCATTTAAAACTGAAACCACTTTGGTCGAATCTCCTTCTTCCCCATTTCTTTCTTTTCATTCTCTCATAATTGTTCAAAACCGCATCAGCATCTCTTCTTCCCAAATCGGCAACTTTCTTTTCTCTTTATCTCCCCTTATGCCGAAAGTTCATCAATCTTTTCTTGATTCCTTGCAAAGTCGAATCTTTTTCTCTTCTTTCAAAAGCCATAGCTGAAACTCCTTTGATTGTTCCACCACCATTGTCGAAATCTCTCTCAACCATTGAAGATCTCTTCTTTACTCTTGTTGTGTTGTAGATCTCTCGTGTTTTCTGCTCTAGTCAATTTTGGAGTGGGTAAGTGTTCTTGGCCGAATCTCTATCATCTTCTTTTTTTCTCTCTATCGACATATATTGAACAAAAGCCAGATTTTGACATTTTCTATGATTTTTAATCATCTATGAGATCGGATTCTCTTAGGTTCTTCGGGATTTTGAAGCAGCGAATCGTGATCATCTATTCACTATCAATCGGTTTCGTTAAAGACTGTGGTAAGGTTACATATCGACTTAATCTTTCTCTTAGTTATTTGAAAAGTCGAAGGCTATTAAGATTAAGTGTTTGGTGTTAGTCGATTGTAGGGGAAGGCTCTATCTCGTATATCTCGGGTTGTGACTGGTGATCAAAAAGCGTTAAGGTAAGGATGGCTATTAGATGCGTTAACTTTTCAGGATTTACAAGTGTAGCCGAATGGCTTTTTGCTAATAGTTGTCATTGGTCGAATGTAGGAAAGGGGGGATCTAGTGCGTTAGATCTTGATCTTCGGGATTCAGTAGTCGCGTTAATAGCTAGGTGTGTAACTTACACACTTCCTAATCGTTGTAAACTTGCTAATAACCTAAACATGTTAAAAGCCGAAAACTGTGTAGATTTCGATATGGTACCTTTATGGGTATGAGCAAGGATTTTGGGTAAGTCTATTTTGGTTGAGATTATGGCACATGATTTCTGATGATATTATCTATGTTATGTTCGATATATGTTCAACGATTAAGCATGATGGCATGATTTGTATGTGCATGAGCATTAATGTGGGTGACATGAGAGGAGGGGGAAGATTGATATCTGTGACTTTGGGTCACCAGTGGTTTGGCACCACCAGTGGTTTGGTACCACACGGGGTAGAAAAAGGAGTTATGGGTGGCTAGGTTTGGGTGCATGATGTATTTACTTGGTTATGAATTTGTGTAAGCATGCTGCTATAATCGGGAGGGGGATTATGCACTGAGTCTTGATAACTCACCTTCTCCCTTATTTTTTTCAGGTGACTCGTAGATCGCGGATGAGGAGCCGGATGGACTCGAGGTGGCCATGCGATGTTTGCTTTCGATTTTTCATGAATTTTGACTTGGGTACTTTAACTTTATATATTGGTTTTATTTGGGTTTGTAATAAGGCCATTAGTATTTTTATTTTGGGTTTTATCATATCTTCTTTAATTTTCTAAATGTTGCTAAGTACACTGTTTAACATGTTTTAAATAACTTGATAATCAAGTTTTCAAAATTATGCTACACAATGGGTTTTCTTAAATGTTACCATCGGGTAATAAAACACATAAGATGATAATTAAACTAACTTAAATGATTTTCAAATCTAAGTTTTCCCAAGCTCAAAATCAAACGGTTTTAAATTAACTAAGAAAAGAATTCACTTGGGTTTCAATGGGCTTTAAACGTTTTTCTTAAGTAATGAATGACAAACGAGTTTTAAAAAGCCTTTTAAGATTTCAAAGCAACTAAACGTTTTCAACTATACATACACGGATTTCTGCAAACACAAAGCAAATAAAGAAGCTTTTTCGCTGAAACTAAATCGGTAACTTGTTTTCTTGAAATATTTTCACTCTGTGACATGCCAGATTCGTCGTGGTGTGTTAATCGGGTTTGGGGTGTTACAATTTTGGTATCAGAGCCAAGTTCAAAGGCTCAACTGTGGGCCCGAGGCCCAAAATGTTTTAAAGTGTGGTTTTAAAAAAGTATTGATGGAAAAAATACATGGTTTGAAAAGCATGGCACCGAGTCTCCGGCACCAATCCGCTCAGGTAAGTACCCCTAAACGTTGCTTATGATTGTGATAATATATGATATTATATGAATAGTATTAGTAGACTGCCTAGAGACAAAAACCTATAGGATTCTATGAACTCACGAAACGAAACTCTTTAAAGAACTATTTATAAGATTGTGCCTTAATAATAGTGGAATAAAGACTAACGCATAAAACTTTTAAATTAGATAAGTCGAGATATTAGACATGAGCACTCGAGGTCAAGGCCATAATATACGTAGACGCGGTCGGGGTAGGATGACTGTGTCTAAACCAGTGAGGTCTGGTCAGGGGTTAGAGAATGAGATGCCACCACCACCAGCTGCTAGTGTTGAGTATCAGGATCAGACAGGGGATGATGCAGTATCGCAGAGCGATGCTACAAGTTCTTGAGAGGGTGGCTAAAGTAGGTGGAGGTATGGGAGCTCAAAAATTTGTATCTGAGCGACTCCGAGCCAATAGAGCTGAGGTATTCCGAGGTGTTTCTGGTATGGCGCCCAATATAACTAAGTATTGGTTGGAGGTGATGGAGCGAATCATGGATGATTTGGATCTGACTACTGAGAAGACACTAAAAGGGGTAGTGTCGCTTCTCCGGGATGAGTCATACCAGTGGTGGCTCACGGTTCGAGATAGTACTGCAACGGATGATCTCACTTGGGATTATTTCAAGGTGACTTATTAGAAGAAGTATATTGGGTCTAGTTATATTGATGCGCAGAGAAAGGCGTTTCTGAGACTGGTTCAGGGGAGTAAGTCCGTATCGGAGTATGAGGCAAAATTTTTAAGGTTGAGCCGGTATGCTCGAGGTATTATGGCTACGGAGCATGAGCGATGTGTCAGGTTCGAGGACGGACTGAGGGATGGTGAGATTGCTGATTGCTCCACAGCAGGAGCGGGAGTTTACCGTGTTGGTAGAGAAGGCTAAGACAGCCGAAGGGGTCAAGGAGTCTGTGAGACAGAATTCAGATAGAAATAGACAAAAGAGAGGTTTTGGATCATCTGAATCAGTCAAAAATTCTCAGAAAAGGGCTAGGCATGGTGGGCCGTATCAGTCTGGGAGGCCAGTTGCTACTAATCAGGGACCAGCGCAGTGTAATCGGTGTGGAAAATCTCATTGGGGAGAATGTTGGACCGGTGGCAAAGGATACTTTGAGTGTGGGTCACTGAATCATCGTGTGAGGGACTGTCCACGTAAGCTAGCCAGGATTTAGTCTGAGGGTCATGGCCGTGCTCAGTTCAGGAATGAGGGACCGCAATCGCAGAGGGGTCATGGTTCTGGTAGAGGAGGTAATGGTTACGGTCGGGCCATGGAGCACCCAAGGCGGAGGTGCAGTAACTTGAAGCAAGACAGCCTGGATTGGTATATGCAGCGAGGCGTCGAGAGAAAGGCGACGCACCGGACGTCATAACCAATACGTTCTTAATCTTTGGATTACCATATACTGCTTTGATAGATGTGGGTTTGACGCATTTGTATATTGCTAGTAGCATAGTGGAAACCGTGAACCTAGACTTTGAGACTACTTCTAGGGAGATGACAGTAATTAGCCCTCTAGGTCACGCTGTAGAAGTAAATAAGCTGTATAGGGATGTACCCCTAGAACTCCAAGGGGTAGTATTTGTGGCTGATCTGATGGAACTGTCGTTTAGGGAGTTCGATCTGATTCTTAGGATGGACTGGCTGGTGAAGTACCAAGCGATTTTGGATTGCGCGGCTAAGCGCATGGTTTTGAAAACGGTTGAGGGTGAAGAAGTGATGATGATAGGTAATAGAAGAGATTATCTATCTAACGTAGTGTTAGCTTCGAAAGCTGAGAAGATGGTCAAGAAGGGCTGTGAAGTGTTCATGGTTCATGTGTGTGCTTTAGAGGCTAAGGAGTCAGCCGTAGAGAATGTCTGAACAGTGAAGGAATTTGCCGACATATTTCTAGAAGAACTTTTGTGTCTGCCTCCGGATCGTGAAGTTGAGTTTGGCATAGATTTATTACCCGGAACTGCGCCAGTGTCTATTGCCCTGTACAAGATGGCGCCTAAGGAATTGGTGGAGCTGAAGGCTCAGATTCAGGAGTTGTTGGACCGGGGTTTTATCCGGCCAAGTATTTCACCTTGGGGAGCGCCAGTGCTCTTTGTTAAGAAGAAGGATGGTACAATGCGGATGTGTATAGACTACCGCCAGTTGAATAAGCTAACGATCAAGAACAAGTATCCGTTGCCGAGGATAGACGACTTGTTTGATCAGCTTAAGGGAGCATCGATTTTCTCGAAGATCGATCTAAGGTCGGGGTGTCATCAACTTAAGGTGAAAGAGGCTGATATCCACAAGAAGGCATTTCGCACTCGATATGGGCACTACAAGTTTCTGGTAATGCCGTTTGGATTGACTAACGCGCCGGCAGCATTCATGGATATGATGAATCGGGTGTTTCAGCAGTACTTGGACCAGTTTGTCGTGGTATTTATAGACGACATATTGGTGTACTCAAGGTCTGAAGAGGATCATGATACGCACTTGCGGGTAGTTTTGCAAATTCTGAGGGAAAAGTAGTTATTTGCCAAGTTTAGTAAGTGCGAGTTCTAGCTTAGGAGGTGACTTTCTTAGGTCACGTAGTGTCAGCTGAAGGGATTAGAGTGGACCCTCGCAAGATTGAGGCAGTGTTGGACTGGAAACCGCCTAGGTCGGTTGTGAAGATTCAGAGTTTTCTAGGTCTAGCAGGGTATTACCGAAGATTTGTAAAAGGATTTTCTCTTATCGCAGCGCCGTTGACCAAGTTATTGAAGAAAGGAGTTCCATTTGTGTGGTCTGAGAAACAACAGGAAAGTTTCGACAAGTTGAGGAAGATTCTGACGGAAGCTCCGATTTTGATTCAGCCTGAGGCAGGAAAGGAATTCACGGTCTACTGTGATGCATCACATACTGGCTTGGGATGTGTGCAAATGCAGGAAAGGAAAGTAATGGCATATGCATCTCGACAGTTGAGACCTCATGAGGGTAACTACCCGACACATGACTTGGAGTTGCCTGCAGTGGTTTTTGCCCTGAAGATATGGAGACACTATTTGTACGGAGAGAAGTCGATCGTCTACACGGACCACAAGAGTCTAAAGTATCTTTTCACGCAGAAGGACTTAAATTTGAGACAGCGCAGATGGATTGAGCTGTTGAAGGACTACGACTATTCAATTCAGTATTATCCGGGTAAGGCTAACGTGGTTGCAGACGCGTTGAGCCGTAAGGTAGTGTCGGACTTGAGAGCGATGTTTGCTCATCTTAGCTTGTATGACGACGGGAGTCTATTGGCAGAGTTGCAGGTAAAGCCGACGTGGGTAGAGCAGATTAAAGAGAAACAGTTAGTGGATGAGGGTTTAACTGCTCGGAGGTTGCAAGTTCAGGATGGTGGTTTGGAGGGTTACAGCTTAACCAATGATGGAGTGTTGTGTTTTCAAGGGAGAGCTTATATGCAGAAGGACGTCGAGTTAAGGCAGAGGATTCTTCAGGACGCACATAGCAGCCTATACGCTATGCATCCTAGAGGTAGCAAGATGTACCTGGGTTTGCGAGAGCAGTTTTGGTGGCCAGGTTTAAAGCGAGAAGTGACTGAGTTTGTGGGTAAGTGTTTGACATGTCAGCAGGTCAAAGGTGAACATCAGTTGCCATCGGGTTTACTTCAGCCGGTGAAGATTCCTCAGTGGAAGTGGGAAAAGATCACTATGGACTTTGTCAGTGGGTTACCCCTTACGCCTAGTAAGAAGGACTTAGTCTGGGTGATTGTGGACCGTTTGACGAAATCATCTCATTTTATACCGGTATGGGTTGATTACTCTCTTTAGAAGTTAGCTAAGCTGTATGTGGCAGAGATAGTGAGGTTGCACGGTGTGCCAATATCAATCATCTCATATAGGGATCCTAGATTCACGTCGAGGTTCTGGAAAGCATTGCATCAGACGTTGGGTACGCGGTTGGATTTTAGTACGGTATTTCATCCACAGACAGACGAACAGTCAGAAAGGGTTATACAAATCTTGGAAGATATGTTGAGGGGCTGTGTTTTGGATTTCAGCGACAGCTAGGAAGAGTTTCTACCGTTATTAGAGTTCGCGTACAACAATAGTTACCAGGTAAGCATTAAGATGGCACCATATGAGGCGTTGTATGGTAGGAAGTGTCGTACACCTACGTGCTGGACAGAGCTGGGTGAGTGTCAGAGGTTGGGACCAGATTTGGTTGCTAAGACTGAGGATAGGGTCAAGTTGATCGAAGCTCGTCTGAAGGAAGCATCGGATAGGCAGAAGTCCTATGTCGATCTTAAGCGAAGAGATATAGAATTTGCAGTGGGTGACAGGGTCTTATTAAAGGTCTCGCCATGGAAGAAAGTACTGATATTTGGAAAAAAGGCAAGCTAAGTCCAAGGTTTATTGGTCCATATAAGGTGTTGAGACGAGTGGGACCAGTAGCTTATCAGCTCGAGTTCCAGTAGAACTGAGTCAGATACATGATGTTTTCCACGTTTCCATGTTGAGGCGCTATCGTTCAGATCCATCGCATGTGGTATCGGTGGAGGAAATTGAGGTGAGCCCATATTTGACCATGGAAGAGGAACCAGTACAGATTCTAGATCGGGATGTGAAGGTTTTGTGCAGGAAGTCAGTTCCACTAGTGAAGGTGTTATGGCGGAACCATGGCATGGAAGAAGCTACGTGGGAACTAGAGGATGTGATGAGGCAGCAATACCCTTAACTCTTTTGACCAGGTAATTTCGAGGCCAAAATTATTTTTAAAGGGGTAGAACTGTAACATCCTTAATTAGAGTTATTATGTTTGTATTAATTGCATGTGGATGGCTTGATTTTTGTTGTTAATCAAGGTGTCTTGGGGTCTGGGTATGAGCCAATGCTAGGCCCAAACTATAGGAAAAATTTTATTTTCAAGCATTGGTTCAGGGGAGCTAAAGGAGCTAGGGGTTAAGAATATTTTGTGGTAAACTGTAGCACAAGAAAAGCCTTGGTAAAGTGGCAAGGAGGCGCCACTTAGGGCCTTGGGGAGTGACGTCACAAGCAGGGGAAGAAGAGCTTGGGTTTGAGCTGCAGACATCCCTTGCTGCTAATTCTTTTTGACGCAAGAGAAGGGAAGAGTTGTGCTCAGCTCAAACTCTGATGGAAAACTGTTGAACAAGTCAACAAATTTAAACGAGTGGAGAAGAGAGAATTTAGGAGTTTGATCAATTCAAACTCATTTGAATGGTTGGCCAGGAGAAGTTTGAGGAGTTTGCCGAAATTTGAACTCTAGTGTAAGGAAGAGTAATCGGTTGGAAGACTAGGGGGAGTGCCAAAATTCCTTAATGACATTTTCGGCTAGTCAATGCCTTGGTGCATTCGGTTGTGAGCTAAAGCTGAAACCCCCCTTAGCCTTGTCGATTTCTTCCCTTAATGCACCATTCGAATCAAAAGCCGAAAGTTTTGAGGCTATTGTCGATTTCCCTCTAAAGTATCTAGCCGAATCCCTAGAAGAACCATTTGAGCTTTTCTTAATTTGAAACCGAAACCACTTTGGCCGAATCTCATTCTTCCCTATTTCTTTCTTTTCATTCTCTCATAATTGTTCAAAACCGCATCAGCATCTCTTCTTCCCAAATCGGCAACTTTCTTTTCTCTTCATCTCCTCTTGTGCCGAAAGTTTATCAATCTTTTCTTGATTCCTTGCAAAGCCGAATCTCTTTTACTCTTCTTTCAAAAGCCATAGCCGAAACTCCTTTGATTGTTCCACCACCATTGCCGAAATCTCTCTCAACCATTGAAGATCTCTTATTTTCTCTTGTTGCGTTGTAGATCTCTCATGTTTTCTGCTCTAGTCGATTTTGGAGTGGGTAAGTGTTCTTGGCCGAATCTCTATCATCTTCTTCTTTTCTCTCTGTCGACATATATAGAACAAAAGCCAAATTTTGGCATTTACCATGATTTTTAATCATCTATGAGATCGGATTCTCTTAGGTTCTTTGGGATTTTGAAGCAGCGGATCGTGATCATCTATTCACTATCAATCAATTTCGTTAAAGATTATGGTAAGGTTACATATCGACTTAATCTTTCTCTTTGTTATTTTAAAAGCCGAAGGCTATTAGGATTAAGTGTTTGGTGTTAGTCGATTGTAGGGGAAGGCTCTATCTCATATATCTCGGGTTGTGACTGGTGATCAAAAAGCGTTAAGGTAAGGATGGCTATTAGATGCGTTAACTTTTCGGGATTTACAAGTGTAGCCATATGTTTTTTGCTAATAGTTGTCATTGGCCAAATATAGGATAGGGGGATCTAGTGCGGTAGATCTTGATCTTCGGGATTCAGTAGTTGTGTTAGTAGCTAGGTGTGTAACTTACACACTTCCTAATCGTTGTAAACTTGCTAATAACCTAAACATGTTAAAAGCCGAAAACTGTGTAGATTTCGATATGGTACCTTTATGGGTATGAGCAAGGATTTCGGGTAAGTTTGTTTTGGTTGAGATTATGGCACATGATTTCTGATGATATTATCTATGTTATGTTTGATATATGTTCAACGATTAAGCATGATGGCATGATTTGTATGTGCATGAACATTAATGTGGGTGACATGAGAGGAGGGGAAAGATTGATATCTGTGACTTTGGGTCACCAGTGGTTTGGCACTACCAGTGGTTTGGTACCACACGGGGTAGAAAAAGGAGTTATGGGTGGTTAGGTTTGGGTGCATGATGTATTTACTTGGTTATGAATTTGTGTAAGCATGTTGCTATAATCGGGAGGGGGATTATGCACTGAGTCTTAGTGACTCACCTTCTCCCTTATTTTTTTCAGGTGACTCGTAGATCGCGGATGAGGAGCCGGATGGACTCGAGGTGGCCATGTGATGTTTGCTTTCGGTTTTACATGGATTTTTGATTTGGGTACTTTAACTTTATATTTTGGTTTTATTTGGGTTTGTAATAAGGCCATTAGTTTTTTTATTTTGGTTTTATCATATCTCGCTTTAATTTTCTAAATGTTGCTAAGTACCATTATTTAACATGTTTTAAATAACTCGATAATCAAGTTTTGAAATTATGCTACGCAATGGGTTTTCTTAAACGTTACCATCGGGTAATAAAACACATAAGATGATAATTAAACTAACTTAAATGATTTTCAAATCTAAGTTTTCCCAAGCTCAAAATCAAACGGTTTTAAAATAACTAAGAAAAGAATCCACTCGGGTTTCAATGGACTTTAAACGTTTTTCTTAAGTAATAAATGACAAACGAGTTTTAAAAAGCCTTTCGGTATTTCAAAGCAACTAAGCGTTTTCAACTATACATACACCGGATTTCTGCAAACACAAAGCAAATAAAGAAGCTTTTTTCTGAAACTAACCGGCAACTTGTTTTCTTCGAAATGTTTTCACTCTGTGACATGCCAGATTCGATCGTGGTGTGTTGACCGGGTTTGGGGTGTTACAGGATGAATATGGTTGTGTGAAAATTCGGCTAGCAAGTTATGTTATAAATTTTTGTTAATTTTGGTATTTTGAGGATAGGGACAAAACTGTGAAGGATGTAAAAATTTAGGGAAATTGTGTAGTTAATAAAAATGTAACACCCCTAACCCGTATTCATCACCGGAATAGGATTACGGAGCATTACCATACAAAATGAACTTTGTACATACATTTTAATCATTAACATAAACATGATATAATCCATTCATTCACATATATATCGTCCCTTAATCGAGCCCTTGAGGCCCTAAAAATTACTTTAGAAACAATCCAAGACTAAATTGAAAACATTTGGAAAGTTTAAGAAAAAGTTAGAAAATTTGAATACAAGGTTCAAACGGCCGTGTGGCTCACACGGATGAGACACACGCCCATGTCTCAGGCCATGTAACAATCAAAATAGGGATACATGGCCGTGTCCTAGCCCGTTTCCTCACTCGTGTAACTCTCTGAGTTGGGTCACACGGCCAAGCCACACGCTCGTGTCCCAGGCAGTGTAACTCTTAAAATAGCCACACACGCCCGTGTACCAGGCCGTGTGCTAGGCCGTGTAATAGCCTGACTTGTATGCATTGAAACCTATAGAGGACACATGGCCGTGTGTCACATACAGCTAAGTCACACGCCCGTGTCTCAGGCTGTGTGGACATGAAATTGGCCAAATTCAAGCCATTTCCAACACCAACTCATGCAACCACCTAAAAGCATTTTGTGCACATGATCAAAGCATCATAATATGACCAAAACCAACATGAAATGACCAATTCCATAGTCCAAAACCATTCAACCAATATTCCATGTAAGGCACCTCAAAAGCAAACATACAAACTTACCTAAACATATATATACTTGACCACATTTCATTCATGCACATCAAGTTCACTACCTTTTCAAAACATACTCTACCTTAACCATATTGAGACTAATCCATCACATACCATACTGGCAATTGAAACATGCATCAAACCATTTACACATTAACACTTACTAAAAAGGCATCAAAAGTACCAAGATGACACAAACCAACCAACATCACATGGTGGCAAAACAACTTATACATGCCAAAATCATCAGCCAACATTCAACTAACATTAAACACAAGTCGACCTATACATGTCATTATAACCTTGGCTAAAACATCAAAAACTACTGATATAATCACTGGATAGTGTGATAGATCTCCGACGAGCTTCCAAACTGATCGAGCTTCTAATTATCTAAAATACATAAGGAAAAAAACTACGTAAGCAGATAATGCTTAGGAAGTTTGTAAAACATGAACATAACTTAACATTTCAATATGTAACATTAAAATTAAGCACAACATAATCCAACCACAAGTTTGGCATGAGCCTAAGCACCACCAACAATACATGTTTGTTCATTCAAACATAATTCACTTGAATTAGCATAAGGTAAGCCATTATACATGAACATACTTCATTGAATTCATCAATTTCATTAACATAAGCATACTTCAATTGAAGCTTACCATTTCAATCCTTTTCATAATGACATTATATAGTTCATTTGAACACTTACCGTTCTTTTCCTTTTTATGCCCGTTAAACCATTTAGAATATCATCGGATACTTAAGAAAGCTCACATGAGATTTGACTAATCTGAGGCTCTAGTTTTCCCTCGATCTAGATTCGTACGTGGTCTATCTTGATCTAAATAGACAAATTCAATCCATTTAATCCTTCTATTATTCAATTCAGTCCGTGTTTTATATTTTTCAAAATTAAAATTTTTCCTTAACATTTTAACTTTTTCATAATTTAGTCCTCAAGCTCGTAAATTGAAATCTAAGCATTTTCATCCTTCCCAAAGCTAGCCAATTTCTCTACGGACCTATATCAATCTATACAAATCATTATTTCACAAATTTACCAAGAAATTTCATAATTTTTACAAATAAGTCCCCAAATGACAAATTCATCCAAAATCATTTTACAAAACTAGTTTATTTACCAACAAGGACTCATAATCTTCCAAAATCATGCAAGAACATTCGTGGAAAAACCCTAAACCTTTAACAATTTTGTAAATTAATCCATGGGCTAGCTAGGTTAAGCTACAACAATCTTGAAAACATAAAAATCATTAAAAACGGAATAAAAAATCATACCATGCAAGTGAGACTAATTTGGCCAAACCCTAGCAAGCTTCCATGGTGAATTCGATTGAAGAAGACAATATGAAAATGATACTTTCTTTTCCTTTCTTTTGTTTTTATGTTTTATTTACTATTTTACTATTTTGCCCTTTAAAAATCATCAAAATTACATTAATACATTATCCATAAGTGTCCACTAACCCTTTAATTGGTCTATTTACCATCCAAGTCCCTTATATTAAAATTCCATATCTATTAAACACATTTAACTGATAGAACTCTACTTTTGTACTTTTACGATTTAGTTCTTTTCACATAATTAAGCATGCAAACATCAAAATTTTTTAACAAAATTTTTATATGACCTTACTAACATTCCATAAACATTAAAATAATAATTTACTCGTCGGACTTAAGGTCCCGAAACCATTGTTTTGATTCCACTAAAAATGAGTTGTTATAGAAAAAGTAAAGG
Source organism: Gossypium rotundifolium (assembly GCA_025506655.1). NCBI lineage: Eukaryota > Viridiplantae > Streptophyta > Magnoliopsida > Malvales > Malvaceae > Gossypium > Gossypium rotundifolium. Next base: position 63,092,920 of record CP106732.1, on the reverse strand, counting down.
TCATGTGCATTAAATTAAGCATGAATTGTATGTGAAATTAATAGAGGATATTTACTTATTGTTTTAGATCAAGACTTGAATAAAAAGACAATAATCATGGAAAAGAAAAAATTACAGTGTAACATCCTAGATTAGGGGTTATGCATTCGTGCATAGTTCGAGTGATAGTAGGTTTGGAGTATGTTTGGATATGTTTTAAGGGTTTCGGGAACTTTAAAATATAAGGGAATGCTTTGGAAAAATTTTTGGAATTAAGTGTAAAAAGGGGAAACTAGGTGAAAAAGGTCTTAAGAAAAGTTTTGGGGAGTTTAGGACATAAGGAACCATGTGGTAAAGTGGCATGAAGGCGCAAGGGTGCAAGGGGGAAAAGTTGCGTCAAAGGGAGTGCCAAGGGGGAGGAGGTTCGAGCAATGTGGGAAGCATTGGAGACTTTTTATTTTTGGCGTTGGGCTAAGGAGGCCTTAAGAAAATTGTGGGAGTGTTTGGACATGAAAAGGGGCTTGGTAAAGTGGCTTAATGGCGCCACTTAAGGGCCTGAAAATGACGCCTGGACAAGGGCCTTGGTTCGAATCCCGTTGGCGGCATGGGCATGTTTTTATTTTTCTTTGGCGTTAAGATAAGAGGGAGCTAGGGAAGGATGCTTTAAAATAAATTGGGGCGAGTTTATTTCACAAATAAACGCCATGGCAGAGTGGCTTGGGGCACTATATATGGCTTGCGGCAATGAGGGCCCAGGTTCGAGTTGCGAAGGAAGCAAGAAAGGGCATTTTATTTTTGTGCAGCAAGAAGGCGCTTGGGCTAAGTAGGTCTTAAAAGAAATTCAGGGTGAATTATGTTACAAAGAGGCGCCTTGGCAAAGTGGCCTGGGGCGTTACATGTACATTTGCTCCAGCAGGTCTTGGGTTCAAGGTGTGTGAGCAGCAGTGGGTGTTTTATTTTTTTGGCTTTTTAGCGCCAAGAGAGAATGAAGTAATGGACAGCAATTGGACCTCTAATTGGGTAAGGATTAAGCTGGATTTTATTTTGAATTTCGGCTAGATAAGTAGTAGATAATTGTTAATTTATTTTTATTATTCTTTTATAGGTAGATAAGAGATGATTTAGGAGTTTGATAAGGGATTAATGATGGATAATTTTTATTTTATTAAGTTGATAAAGGTGGATTTATTTTAAGTTGATAGATAGAAGATAATTATAGATTTATTTTTATATATTTTGAATATGTGTTCAAGAGTTATTATAGGAGTAGGAAGTGGAATTTGAGAGGAGGTAGGAGAATTTGAGTTGTATAAATAGGGTGACCATCTTTTGCTATTCTTTTCTTCAATTTATTTTCCTTGGCCAAAACTTGTTCCTCTAATCTTTTAAGGTAATTGCTTCTCACTTCTTCTCCTATTCTTTTCTTTTCTTCAACTTTAATTCTACATATTATCTTGGATAGTGAATAACCCTTGCCATTTAGAAGACATGGTCGAATCCCATAGTGGCCTCATTCTCTCTTTTTGTCGCAAGACTTAAGAGCCGAAAGCGTTAGTGTGAGTCTTTCTTCTAGCCTCTTCAAGTAACGTGTAGTGGTAAGTAATCTTTCCTTAGCAATCGGTTTTATTCTTCTCTTCATGGATGTGCCGAAACCATGAGTGGGCTTAGATTAATGTGAGATGGCCGAATGGCTTTAGTGCCATAATAAGTGTTTTTGTTGTGTAGCTAACGGTAAGGGTATACTAAGGAGTTTTCGGGATTTGATTCATCAAAGCAAGCAAGGTAAGGAAGTGTTGATATCAGGTTTGAGGCCATATATTTGGTATAAGTGATGACCGATTGTGTACCTTGGTTTCTAGGGACAAATCACAGAAGTGTATAGCAAGCTTTCGAGATTCAAGATTTATTTTGGTAAGGATATTTAGTAAGAGTAGATTTGATTTGATATATTAAAGTAGTAGTGATTAACCGTTTGATCTGATTAAGTATCGTTATGGAGGCGAATACCAGTCAAGAAGGACAAGGGGTAGTCCCTATCCCTAAGTTCAAGAAGAGATCCGTGTCTGCAGTTCGGGATTGGCCACCGGGGAGTGGACCAGCATCAGAACAAGAAAGTAGGTAGATAACCGTAGTCTCGCTTAGTGATAGCCTCAGTATCGAAAGCATGGTTCTCCAAGTTATCAGGTGTGTGATTAACCCACCATTTTTCGGGTTGTTGCTATATTTGCATGTGTGAATTATGTGCTAACCAGTGTAGTGGCAGTTATGTGGTGATTACTCTAAAAAGGGGTATATCGATAATCAGGTTAGTATTATCTGTTGATACGAATGTGAAAGTGCCGATGTGAATGTGACTATGCCTATGGAAATATGATGGTCTGCCTTAATAACATGTGCATGCATTTATTATTATGCCACTATTACATGTTGCAAGTGCATGGGTTGGGATATGGAAGAAGGTACGAATGTGCTTCGAGTACGTGGTTTGATGTTAGCCTTGAGCTATATCGTGGATTGACGTTGACTGAGGTCACGTTGTGGATTAATTGCGATTTAGTTCGCGTGGCTTGATGAGTGGCTATGTGCCTCATCGTGGTTGATATTGGCTAAGTGCCATATTGTGGTTGATGAGTGACTATGTGTCCCATCGTGGTTTTGGTGTTAGCTACGGCTATATCGTGGATTGGCGCTGACTGAGGTCGCATTATGGATTTTTGTGCTTTATTGCACGTGGATGGCATTTATTGCCTTTTGGAGTGAAAAGGAGAGGGTGATTTGATAATCCCCTGGTGTGTGGTAGGCTGGATACGGGGGTGTGTAGAGGATAGACCCTAGGTTTGGGTTGGGTGCACTTTGTATAATTCTATGTGACCTGTGAAATGAGGTATTAATGTGGAAATGGGCCAAGCCCAAAATGTGAATGTGGATTGGAATGAGAAATGGGCCAGGCCCAGTATATGATATGTGGAATAATGTGGTAATGGGCCGAGCCCAGTATGTGGAAACATGTGGTTATTTACACTATTATATGAATGTGATATGAATGTGGGCCAAGCCCAGAATGTGGTAATATGTGTTTATGATATTTGTCATCTGATTTATGGGTTAATATGTGGTTAACATGTGGGTGGAATCTAGTGGATTAGTTACATACTGAGTCCGTGTGACTCACCCAATTTTTATCAACATCGCAGGTGAGGCTTGGACCGGGTTTGGAGTGGATACGAGGTGGCCCATGCAGAAGACATTTTATTTAATTAATTAAGTATTTATATTTTCAATATTCTGATTAAGTGTTTATTGTAATAAGGCCCATCAAAGTATTTAAGTATTTTTTTTATTAAGTATCTTTATTGTTATGTTTTATTATGGATTGACAATTGAGATATCTTTCGCCAATGGTTCTATTTTCTTAAATATGTATATAATAAAGTTTTATTTCGGATATTTTTATCAAGCTTATATTATTTAAAATTTTTAAATGGACATTGTTTTTTGAATAAGAACAAAATTTTCAAGTTCCACCACAAGTCAGGATATTTTCAAACGTTTTCCGCAGTGGCATTTCAAATTCGATCGTAACGAATGGGCCGGGTTTGGGGTGTTACATACAGAGTAGTCCCTACTGTGAAGTCGCGTGTAACCGTAGGTATGTTCATATTTTTTCAATATGAAAATGTATGTTGCTTGTGATTATTTATCATTTTCTGGTTATTAGTCGATAATCTTGTGAAAATTAATAGATTGGGATTTATGATTGCAATATACAACTGAATATGTATGGAAATATATGATTTTTTTTGGTATCTTGATGATTTCATATTATGAATGTGTTTTAATGAATATACCATATGTGTATGAAAAATAATGAAGTGCCTCTGAATTGATATAAAAGAAATGGATTTTTGGTTATTGCCCAGTCAAACTTAGTAATCATGTAGGATACGATTGGCATGCTAATAGGTTAGTATGCGTGCTTGTACTGGATTTGCACTTCAGTGACTCTGTTTGCACTTTGGTGCTTCTGTTTGTAATTCGATGCCTCTATCTGCACTTCAGTGCCTCTGCTATGCATCTATAATGCCTCTGGTGTGGTGTAGTTACTCGAGAATCCAAGTCAAGTTACTTAGTTCATCGGGTTAACTGTTAATGAAATGTATAGTTGACTTGTGGAGTTAAATGTTGATGCATATTCAAGATATTTGAAAGTGTTAAATGTTCAATGAAATATATGTTTATATATGAGCACATCTATATTGATGATATGTTGATTATGGAATTAATAAGTTATTTGTGATGAGGATTATCATATTATACGTTGATATGTGATCATAAACTAATGAGAATTGTGAATGTGTATTTGGCTATCAGGAATTGTATGTTATCTCTTTATATTTTGATGACAATTAAGGTAAGTTTAGTTTGATGATTTAAACTATAAACTTACTAAGCTTCTTAAGTTTACTTGTTTCATTTATGCTCTTTTGCAGTTGTCTAAGCTGAGAACTGACAGGATGGATCGGAAGAAAGCTCACACTATCCAGCTATTTGGTAGCTTTTATATGTAGTTTTGGTATGTGGAATGTATATATATAGGTGTTTTGTTGTGAATATGTAAATGTTATTTTATAAAGGTTATGTTAATGAAATGGTTATTTTGAAGGTATGTATTTGATGTGCTTTGGTTATAAACCTTAAGACTATGTTTTAAGTCATAAAGCATATAATGATAACTTGATGAAAGTGCTCATGTGTATGTAATTTTGGTTGAAATTTGATTATGAATAGGTGGTAAATGTCATGTGTTCCTTTTAGCTTGGTTCTTGAACTAATAATCTTTGATTGTGGTGCCTTTGAATGGCATATTGGTTAGGCATAGTATAGATGAAAGTTTAGTATGTAATTGCTTAATTGAATGTGTTTTTGAACTTAGGTGTTGATTTAGATATGGTATGTATTGTTGTGCAAGGATGGTGTATGAGATTGCTTGGTTTAGGGGTTAAAAATGGTGAACACGGCCTGCGTCATGGGTTGTCACATGGTCGTGTGCCACACATGGTCACCACGCATGGACGTGTGTAATTATTTATTTTAGATGCAGTATTTACACAGCCTAGCACACGGCCCATGACACGGCCGTGTGAGCCAAAATAGATTGTTAAACGGTCTAACACATGGCCTGCGACACGGTCTATGACCCAACTTCGAATACACACACGATTTGGCACACGACCTACGACACAGCCATGTGTCCAGACTTCGAATGTCCACATGGTCTGGGCTTAGTCACACGGTCATGTGACCCCTATTTTGAAAACTTTTAAGTTTTTCTAAAATTTTCTATTTTATTCTGATTTGATCTCAAATCATCATTAAACTATTTTTATGGCCTTGTAAGCCCATTTTAAGGTCCTTAGGTGTATTTATACCATGAATTGATCTATTTGTTATATGTTATAAATTATTTGTATAATTATTCTAAAATGAAGTGAAATGTTATGTTCTTCTCGGTAACACTCTGTAACTCTAATTCGGTAATGGAGACGGGTTAGGGGTGTTACAAAAATCACTCAGTTAAAGTAGAAGGTCACTTCTTCAAAGAATGAGAAGTTTACTTCGGAGAAAAATTTCAAGGCTCTAAAGGAGATTCATCAAGCAATCACAGAATGCCAATGTCGATATCATGCAAAGGTTCTGAAGAAAAACTAGGAGGATACCCAAAAGAATCTTGTTCAGGCCTTATCCAAATAGAGAGGGGCAGTAATTATGCACACCCAAATGGCTGCAAGCCCGTTAAACCTTAGTAAGGTAGACTTTGACAAGCTTAAGAGTATTTCCTTGGATTCACTTGATTTCAACGTTTACCATCTAGAAGGTAAAGCCTAGAAGGCCTTTTAAGTGAAATGGAAGCAAGTAGTGGAACATTCCGACAAGGACTTGGCACTAAGGGACCAGGTTTCAGATAGCACTCCTCCTATGGGTGAAGTCTCAACTACACCCAATGATCGGTCTGATAAGGAGTGAAGAATTTACATTCCTTTTATGTGTTTTGTTTTTCATTGTATATCCCTTTCCTTTATCTATAAAACAATTTTTTTTGTTCATCACTTATCTGTCTTTATTATGCATTAGACTCATATTATTATTACAATAGAAAAAGAAACTTTAACATACCTGAGGGTTCTGCCAGGCTCAGTGCACTATGCAAACAAGGCTCATTTCTCTTCATGGTTCAAGAACTGCCTAAACCTAGGCTCCAATACCAAACATGTAACGCCCTCAACCCGACCTGATAGACCGAATCTGAATCTTGGGTGTTACTATTAAAATTTGGTACTTGTATTGTTTGACACCTATTAACACATTTATACTGAATAATACCTCCCCTTTAATTTATCATATTAATTAACTCAAGACAGAGTATACCAAGAGTTATTACAACACTTATTACACCTTACAAATGGCAGAGTATTACAACTAGAACATATATACAAAATTATTCGACATGACTCTCCTCAAAACATCTTAAGTCTATGACACTAGCTGCCCTTGTATGGTTAACCCATCGAGTATGTGATTCAGGGCTCACATAATGGTTTTACTAATTTAGATTTGTGACTTCTAAAGCTTGATCACTTCCAAATAGATTTACTCTGTATGCATAAGTACCCATTCGCCATTTCTTTGGTGCAGTCCTAACGTTGCCCTCCAGATGTGTTTCCACCTGAAAAATCAAACACACAGGGGTAAGTGTGATAGAACTTAGTGAGATATCCCCTCTTTACATGATTTCTCTTTAGAAGCTTTCTTCTTATATCCACAATTTTGACTTGTCACTCGCAATAACTTCACCATGGGGTTCAAGTTAGCTTCTTCAGAGTCTACCCAATTGGCGTTGTTACCAGATGGTTCTTACATAGGCCTTTACTTAGATTACTACATGGAGGAAAATACTTCATTTGTCATAGTTAGCTACATAGGCAAACTTTCATAATAGATAGATATCCATAAAAGTGTCCAAACACACACACAAAAAAGATAGCCATAGAAGCATCCATATAGATAGATAGCCACAAAGGCATCCATATAACATTAGATAGCCACAAATACGTCCTCCTAAAATATACTTCGCCATGAATATAACTTTAACAAAATCAACCACAAGGGCTTCTCTTGATGATTTCACCACAAGGGCTCACATGTAACAAAGAACAGCCAGAGAGGCTCACATATAACAAATTCACCACAAAGGCATCACTTTTAGGTAATGGTGTTTTTGGAAATAGGGATTTTCCTAAACTCGTCGTCATGAGGTTTGCCCTTCATCACCTAATACTCACCCAACCATATTTTTCATCTTTTCTCCACATGACGCCATAGTCCCAAACTAGGTCTTACATATGTGGTCTTCATTTCCCCATATGATACCATAGTCCCAAACTAGGTCTTACACTGTATGGTCTTCACTTGCCATGTTCGTGGACTTTCATATCAAAATTCGTGTTTAATGTCTCGACGAACTCACTCGCAAGTAAACTCAAAATGAATACTCATGCTTGAACGAGTCATTGCACAAAACTTCAACATACAAATGCGTTGCATTTCCAGACATGCAACTCAGACTCATTATGCAAAGACATTCATGCTTTAAGCACTCTCGTGCATGCACATACTTTTCAGCAAAATAGAGACTTATTATTCAGCTCATGCTTTCTTACATATTCATCATTTTCATACTTTCTTTACATATTAGAGGCACGTTGTTGCTTAGGCATCACACTCAAGCCCATCAAGCATAGATCTTTCACAAGGATAATATATCACAAATACATCATACACATTTCCATTGCACAAAAGGCCATTCATCAGAGACAAAATAAGCATTTAAGCATACATGCAATAGATAAATATAAAAACACTCAATGTGTTCATAAGGAGTTTATGAAGCACTCACCTGAAACCTTTGAACAACTTAAGCATTTGCTTTTAAGATCTTTCGACATATAGCAGCGAACATTGCTTATAAAAGAGAATATTACTATTAAAAAACTGCTCAACTACCTCTTTTCCTTCATCTCAAACCCAGATGACATCATGTAGTCTTATTTTCATACATATAGTAATAGTTTGAACTTGGGCCTAGTCGGAACAGTGGTTTCGGGACCACAAACCTGACTAGGAAAAAATTATTTTTATTATATTTTTATGGTCTACAATTTCACGGAATGATTTCATGAAAATTTCGTTTGAAAATTTCGACGTTTGGGCACTTAATTTAGTCAAAAGGACTAAATTGTAAAAAGTGCAAAAGTTGAGTTCTACATGTTAGAGGTGTCCAATTGTTATGAAATTTTAAATTGAAGGTCCTTAAATGTTAATAATACCATTGGTTAATTTTTGGACAAAAATGGACATGAAATAGGTGAAATAGAATATTTTTAAGTTAGGGGCATTTTGGTCATTTAGTGATTAAATGATTAAATAAACAAAATTAAAAGCCAATTTTTGTCCATCTTCAACCCCATGGCCGAATTTCACAAGGGGAAACCATGGCTAGGGTTTTTCAAGCTTCCAAGCTCGATTGTAAGTCCGTTCTAGCCCTATTTTTAATGATTTTTATGTTTTTGAAATCCTCGTAACACGGTCTCTCTATTTCTACCATTTATTTGAGCTAGGGTTGATGTTTGAAAATTTACCCATATTATAAATGCTTGTGTTTTGATGTTTAATGGTAGAATATGAATGCTCAGTGTGTAATAAACGACTTTTACTAAGTTATTTTCGGTGAAATTGTCAAAAAGGACTAGTTTGTAAAATGTTGTAAAATTTTTGTAAGTGTGTGAATAAATGGAAATTTTGGACTGCTATAGTTATGAAAATGGTTCAACTAGGCTTAAAATATAAGGAAACTAAATAAAAAACATTTTACGAGCCTAGGGGCAAAATTGTAAATATGTGAAATTTTAGGGGTAAAAACATAATTTTTCCATAATATGATTTTTGGGTCACATTGAATAATGTGACTAATAAATAAATTAAATGTGATATTATAGATCAAGGAAAACGAGGTTTGGAACTAGAACGAGGGAAAAATGAGTAATTAACGAATAAGTCCTTTTCAGCGATTTTGCTTTCGAGGTAAGTTTCTATGTAAATAATACATCATTTTTTACTTATGTTTTAATATTTTTCTATATTATATTAGATATGGTTGAATATGGAGTAATTATTTGATGTAAATTATGAATTGTGATTGATTATAGATGAATTGGTAAAATATTGAAAAGTGAGAATTCCCGGTTGAACCTTCGGAATTGAAAAGATACGAATGAGGTAGCTAGGTCACATGTGTGGTACTAAGTGTAGGCCACTATGTGTACAAGAGAGCTACAAGATGGTTTTAGGTCACATGTGTAGTACTAAGTGTAGGCTACTACGTATACCAGACGGATAGGTCGCATGTGTAGTACTAAGTGCAGGCTACTATACATACCCGATAGCTTCGATCACATGTGTGGTACTAAGTGCAGGCCACTATGTGTAAGTGATGGTTTTGGTCACATGTGTAGTACTAAGTGCAGGCTACTATGTGCACCAGATAGCTTCGGCTACAAGGGTGGTACTATGTGCGAAGCCATCGTATCTCATTATTATTAGATGAGTTCAACGGGAAATTGAGTAAGTGAAAATAAATGTGATCATGTAACGACTAAGTGCAATTGAATATGATTATGTGATGAATAAGTACAGGTATAAGTGTGGAAATTTATGAAAAATGTGCTCGATATTTGATTGAACCTTCGGTAAGATGAAATGGAGTAAGTGAAATTATGAAAGAGTAAATTTAGCAACAAAACAGTTTTGGACAGCAGCAGTTGTGTGACTTTGAAAAATCACCAAAAATTGTGGAAATCAAATTAGAGATTAAATAAGATATGATATTAAATCTGAATGAGTCTATTTTCACATAAAAGAAATGATGTAAACAAAAGAATTTCATATTCTGTGATATTTGATTTTTGTGAGATAGGGTCAGAATGATGTTGGAATCCCCTGTTCCGACTATCGAAAATCACTAAAAATTGTATAAAAATAATTATGGTTTATAATTTATATGCTTAAATTTAATAATGAGTCTACTTCAATATAAATAAACAAAAACATCATCCAAATCTTGTACAGAGATATAATTAATTTTTAGTGAAGAAGAGTCGAAACTATCAGACAGCAGAACAGGGGAGACTTTAAAGAATAAATTGTACTTATTGGCTAAACCGAAAATTCTAAAAATTTTATGGTAATAATATATGTGAGTCTAGTTTTAGGAAAAATTAACGGATCTTAATTTGGAGTTTTGTATCTCGAGATAAATAATTTAGTGACTATGACTCGAGTAGACAGCTTGAGATTAACATGAATAAATAGTGGAACTATGTGCAATTATGATTGTATTATCTTGAGAACATATTGTGAAGATTGATAAAAGCCTGTTAATAAATCACTTGTTATTTACATACCCACTTACTAAGCTATAATACTTACCCCCCTTCCTTTCCTTTTTCCTATAGTGTCACAGAGGCTAGCTCGGGTTAGAGATCGTCGAAGATTCTATCACACTATCAAGATTTTGACTGGTATCAATGCTTTCAAGTAATTTAAGTCTATGGAATGTATAGGGACTTATTCATTTTGTGTATGTGTTATTATGTTTTGGCAAATGTATTGGCTTGTAATGGTTAAAGTTTATTGTAGTATGTAGCCATGTTAATTGGCTTATATTGGCTAATTGATTGTAAGCCTATATATATTATTTATATTCCAATGTCTTGTGATGTGAGCTGTGTTTGCATGATACATGATGAGTTGTGGGTTATGGCCTAAATACCTAATGGTTGAATGTGCTAGTAGTCTTGATGTCGAATGGCTAAGTTTGGCTCAATGGTATGGTATGATAATTAGATATAATTATGCATGTATAAGAGTTGTTGAGGATGCATATTGAGTGTGACCCTGTTTTGAAGAAAAAATTTCTAAGTGTTGTGAAATTTTCCAAAGTTCTCGGTTTAGTCCTAAACCGCTTCCAAAACATGTTTTGGCCTCGTAGGCCCTTAATAGGGACAATATGGTTATGAATGAAAAGTTTTAACTTTGAATGGAAATTTGTGACTCGCAAATGGTCGGTTATATGTGATTAAGTTCGGTAATGCCTCGTACCCTATTCCGGTGAAGGATACGGGTAAGGGGTGTTACACTTGCAATAGACTTACTCTTTTCCCAAATTCACATGAAGGATCAAAATACTTACCCTGGTGAGAGACAACCCTTACTTATGAATTAAATTCTTATCCATAATGTGGTAAGAAAATCCCCTAACTAGCCTCTATATGAAGATCAAAAGGGTGTCTATAAGTAAAAGAGAAGATGACTTTCCTTCATACAGATTTTCTTAAATAAAAATCTTGGTTCTTACCATAGGGCTTCAACGTGTGTCATACATTCTAAGGCTTCTTTAGCTAGTGATTTACAGTTGTAGGAAACGTATACCAGAATCCAATATACTTTCATACTCGTGATTGGACTCAAACTTTTAACCTTAACATTCTGGTTAGCACGCAATTTATACTTCATCCAGACAAGCTAGCGTGACCCATCTGGGCGACATTCATAAAACCTGAGAATCCCTTGTCATGGTTGTCAACCCCTTCCATACATTCATACGTTAGGCACAAAATAGCCTAAACCCTCGAGTTCCACCATGGCCTTTTTACACCATATTTTGTACCAGAGCGCCAATTAAGTGAGTAGGACTATGCCAATCTATTTTTCCCCAACCTGTCGGCCCAAACTCAAAACCCGCCAAGTCCGGGGTGTTAAAAAGTGTCACTGGTAAAGTAAATACTAAAGAGGTTATCATTGAAATGGTCAAATAAGTGATATGTTCAGTATGATTTGTTTTGTGTCATTAATAGTATACTTAGTTGTATGCTTGTTATATGTCAGTCGTGAAAATGAATGGTTTGTAGAGTATGAAGGGATGTAATGGTGGATGAAAGATGAAAAAATGTCATATTGTGCACTCTATGCCACATGATATTGGTTTTGCATAGATTCGATTGGATTGTGTTGAGAAATATGCGCATATGTATATGATAAACCTATGTGGGTTCTTTCAAGTATGAGACTCTACGAAGTTTAAGGCTTAAAGCCTCAAGTATGTAAGCAAGTCTCATAACCATGGGCACACACAAGATAAGGCAGTCCGCTAGACTTATCTCATGATTCGAGTTACAACAGTCCACTAGACTTGTTCTCTAAGCCTCATGACAAAGTTATATGTGGAATTTGTCCATGTGGAAGTCCACGAAATAGTTCACATATATGAATATGCATCTATATGTAAATATTCGTCTATGAATCCGCATGTATGACTCTACAATATATGAGTTTACATCCCTGAATCTTTTATATGATTTCGTATGTATGACAATCAGATGGATTTATCTTTATGATTCAAGCTATAGCAATCTATTGATCTTATATTCATGTTTCAAGTTTAAGAGTTCATGACTATCTTTCACAAAAGTCAGTATGGAATATTATCCAAGCAAGTGATTGCATGGACTTATCCTTATGTTCAAGCTACGAGAGTTCTATAAAATATTTTTCTTAAGCCAAAACCCATAAGGATCTTCTTTTATGTAAGAGTCTGCCAAGGACTATTTTTAAATTGAGAGTCCGCAATGACTATCCTCTAAATAAGAGTATTACAGTGACTATCATTTAAGAATGAGTTCACAAGTAAGAAAACACATAAGCGAATCTATGATTATGATTCCACATATAAAAGATTTCAAGTATGGTCTGCAGGTATGTATTCGACAAGCTTGAGTCCGCATATGTAAGACCTTTTGTGAAAATTTGCATGTCAACATTCTCTAAGTGTGAATCTCCATGCATGAGTTCTCTAGAATCAATCTGTCGTACGTTAATCCATGATGATAAAAATGGCTAAGGCAATTCAAATATATTCTACTGGCAAAAGAGGTAATAACTCATCTTGTATGAAATCAGTACAAATGGGTAAGCAAAATCAATTCGCATTGTATCCTATAGTATGAGCAATGTAAATTGGGATTGTGACAATGCATAAAGTATACAATTTTCAAGTTGAGCCAACGCAAGGGACGAAAAAAGTATGCCAAGAAGATTTGCAAACTATACTTGTACAAGTGATGTCAAACATCAGACCCATGAAGTTCTAACTTATAAATTCATAAACGGTATGTTATCTTAATAACTCACTAAGTTCAATTGAACTTAGGTTTTTTTTTTGTGTGTGTGTGTGTGTTCTTCCAAGTATAATGGTTTATTTAAGGAGCTGAAGAGGAATCAAGCCAGATTTTGTTCAAGCTTAGGTGAACTTGTGTTTTTAACTATAACATGCATATAGTGGGCAAACCAGAGTCTGAGCCTCAGGGTCAGAATTTTTTTGTAACTAAGTATGAACCATAGTATATTATTTACAACGAAGAGAAATTGGACCAAAAAAATTTAAAGCTATTATTGTTAATTTTTCATAAGTTCGCTTGTTAAGATTTTTAAACTAGAAATTTATAGTTGTATTCTCGTTTAGTAGGTCAGGTTATTAAACATGTTAAGATGTTTAAGTATGATTAAAGAATGCATATTTGGTTGCTTTAGTCATGTTAGTCGAACAACTTTGTTGTAAATTGATCATAGTTTGTTTTAGAGATGACATGATTTTTTGTAACTGGACCCGTTGATCAAGTCAGGTACAAGGTGTTACACAATGTCACAACGTGGTGCCAACTATAACAGTCTGATTTTGGGGCTAGCCGAAATAGTGGTTTCGTAACCACTAATTCAAGGTCGAAGAAAATTATTTTAATAATTAGTTTATGTGTTATAGCAGGATTATATGAGTGCATAAAAATTTTGGTGAATTAATTTTAATGATTGCATGCTTAATTTTGAAAAAGGACTAAATTGCATAAAGTATGAAAGTTTTGTTCTACAAGCTAAAGGTGTCAAATAGCTATAGAACCTTAAATTGGAGGTCCTTAATGTGCAATTAGGCCCTTAGGAGAGTGTTGGCCGGCCATAGGGGACAAAGAAATGAAAATTGGTCAAAGTTGGTGGAATTAGGTGACTAAATTGTTGAAATAAAATAAAATAAGAGAAAGTTTTCATCTTTTTCATTCTCTCTTCTTCTTCACCGAGTTTTTTCACTCAAGAAAGGTTCATGGAAGCTTGAAACTTTCAGCAACCTTTAATCCTTGCAAGTAAGTCATCTTGATGGTCATTTTTTATGATTTTTGTGTTTTTGGAAACCTTGTAGCTTAATCTATCTAATGAGGGGACTATTGTGCACTATGGTTAAGAGTCTATGGTTTTACCATGTGAGTATTCATGTTGATTTCTGAAATTTATAGAAGAAAATGTATATTGGTTGTTAGATAAACAACTTTTATGAAAGGGGTTTCCATGAAAACACCTAAAATGGACCTTTTTGTAAAGGTTGTAAAATAGGTGGTAAATGTGTGAAATAATTGGATTTGTGAGTTTCTATAAGTTTAAAATAGATTCAACTAGGCTTGGTTAATGAGAAAATTTGATGAAAATCATTTTACGAGCCTAAGGGCAAAATCATAATTTTTTAAAAGTCTAAAGGCAAAATGGTAATTTTGCCAAAGTAGGAATCTCGAAATGTTTGAATTATGTAGTGATTAAATAAGTGAATTTGTCATTATAGATCAAGAAAAAAAGAGTCTAGACCTAGACCGGGGGAAAACCAAGCTAGTAGACTAATTCAATCTAGTCGCCCACTTTTTGTATATCGAGGTAAGTTGTACGTAAATAATACAACTCTATTGTTATGATGCATTAAACAATTGGTATTGCATAAAATGTTTAATTATGGTTGTGAATATGCATGATGAGAATTGATGTAGGCAAAACTCCTGTTGAACCTTAGGAATAGAATGGATATCCATGTCATGACATTTGGGTGATATGTGTGCTAGTGTAAGACCATGTCTGGGACATGGCATCAACCACATTATGAAAGCTAGAGTAAGACCATGTCTGGGAAATGGCGTCGGCCACAACACAAGAGTCAGTGTAAGCCCATGTCCGGGACATAGCATTGGGATTGAGAGAGAGCTAGTGTAAGACCATGTTTGGGACATGGCATCGGCCTCGACATGTGAGCCAGTGTAAGACCATGTCTGGGACATGGCATCGGCATTTTACCCTATTGTGTGAGGCTTGTCGGGTACCCTTTGGCATTCCAACTGGTTCAATGGGAAATTTAAAGTTTGTGTCAAAAGTGAGAAGAGTTATGACTATGTTGTAAGTGATACAGGTACCTACATGAAATTTATGAGAAATGAGCTCGATTTATGATCTATGATTAGTAAGGAAAAAAAATGAGTAAGTTATGCCTTTAATCATTCGAGAATTATGTGCAAGTTTATGATATGCTATGAGTATGATAAGGCATGATAATTGTTGTTAATTATTTACATGCGACTTACTAAGCTTTATGCTTACTCCTTTTCCTTTCCATTTTCTTATAGTGTCGCCAAGTTAGCTCGGGGATCTGTAACAGCTCGATTTTGGGGCTAATTGAAATAGTAGTTTGGAAACACTAATCTGAGGTCGGAGAAAATTATTTTTAATATTATTTTGTATGTCATAGCATGATTATATGAGTGCATGAAAATTTTGGTGCATTAATTTTAGTGATTTCACGCTTAATTTTGAAAAATGACTAAATCGCGTAAAGTGCGAAAGTTTTATGCTACAAGATAAAGGTGTCAAATAGATATAGAATATTAAATTGGAGGTCCTTAATGTGCAATTAGGCCCTTAGTAGAGATTTGGCCGGCCATAGGAGACAAGAAATGTCAAAATTGGTCAAAGTTGGTGGATTAGGTGACTAAATTGATGTAATAAAATAGAATAAAGAAAAGAATGATATCATCATTTCCTCTTCATCTTCTCCACCGAAAATATCAGCAAAATAGGGGTTTTTGGAAGCTTGAAATTTTTAGCAACTTAATCCCTTGCAAGTAAGTGATTTTAATGGTTATTTTTGATGATTTTCATGTTTTTGAAACCCTTGTAGCTTAAGCTAACTAAAGAGGAGACTATTTTGCAAAATGGTTGAGAGTCTAGGGTTTTTCCATAAGAACATTAGTGTTGTTTGCTGAACTTTTATGGAAGAAAATGAAACTTGGTTGTTAAATAAACAACTTTTGTGAAGGGAGTTTCCATGAAAACACCTAAATAGATCTTTTTGTAAAGGTAGTAAAATAGGTAGTAAATGTGTGAAATAATTGGAATTGTGAGTTGATATAAGCTTAAAGTATATTCGGCTAGTGTAACAGTCCGAATTTGACCCTAATCGAACGGTGGTTTCGGGACCACGAATTCGAGTCCGATAAATAATTAAATATCATATTTCGTGTTTATTATATGTGAATTAATGTGTGAAAGTTTCGTAGAAAGATTTAATCGTTTGTATGCTTAATTCGATAAAAAGGACTTAATCGCATAAATTGCAAAATAGCAAACTATAGTGAAAAGTGCCTATTTGATGATGGTTGATTAATATGGGGCATTAAAGGGCAATTTTCCCATTTTAAATGGTAGTGGTGGCAATGGTCAAGAATGACCTTATTATATATGTTTTATATATTTTGTTATAATGGATAAAAAGGTAAATTGTATATTATGTTAATATATCATAAAACATAATGAAAATAAAGCCATCATCTTTTATTTCTTCCTTGGCCGAATATGGAGAAAAGAGTAAGGGTTATGGAGCTTTGAGTTTCGGCAATCAATTTGCTTGATTAAGATCAAGAGCAAAGAAGAACAGATTTGGATCGGGGAAAGACAAATGTTATCGAATAGGCTGATTACGCGGTTCATCGACAGTCGAGGTAAGTCCTTAAGAAAGTATGTGTTAAATATTTAATTATGAACTTATTAAATGATGAAAATTGTAAACTTAAAGCATAAATTTAAGAGATGGCCGAATGTGATGGTATGTTATTGAAGTGAATTGTATTTTTTTTTTTTGTTTAGTGTAATGTGAATAAATAGTTTCGGTTTAATATATGAAAGCATTATGAAATATATAAGAAATGTTTGTGATTTCAGTGTTAAGTGATGTGTATGGAAATGTTAAATATATGAAATATTCGGGCTTATTGCCTAGCAGGCCTCGTGCCGGTGATTAATATCGGGCTTATTACCTAGCAAGCCTCGTGTCGGTGATTAATATCGGGCTTATTACCTAGCAGGCCTCGTGCTAGTGATTAATATCGGGCTTATTGCCTAGCAGGCCTTGTGTCGGTGATTTAGTTCGGGCTGTAATGCCTAGCAGGCTTATTGCCGGTGGTACGTCATAAGCAGAGGATTTGAGAGTTAAACAAGTTGAGATGTATATACATAATAGTATGAGCTATAAGCTCGGGAAAAAGGTTAGCTTATTGTATTGGTAAGGAATAAGGTAAGACAATTTATTTTTAGTTGAGTTATATGTGATGTGATGAAGCTAATGATTCAAACTGTGTTCTATCTCATGATATTGAGATTATCATTGATTGATATGATCTATATATATGTGAAATTGAGGTATATGCATATATTTATGCTACATAAAGATTCGGCTATAGATATGAAAGGTAGTGAAATTGAAATTATGACATGTCTTCGTAACTTGAAATGTTCGAATGCATATGTTATCCTTATGAAATGGTATTGTATAAATTGATGTGATAAAGTACTATTGATTAGTTTAAATATATGAATAATATTCGGCTAAGTGAACTTCATATTGAATTAATTATGCTAAATGCCACAAGCATGAAAACTAAATGTTAAGTATATGTTTATGTCATTAATATTGCTTAGGACTTACTAAGCTAGTGAGCTTAATTGTGTGATATGTTCTTCTCTGTTTTATAGATTTGGGTAAAGCTATGAGCTCAAGAGGGATCGTCAAGAAAGTCATCCACACTATCACCCTTTTTGGTATTTAATCTTAGTTTTGAATCGAAGACATGTATAGGTTAGACTAAGGTTTTGATTAAGAATATTCAGTTTTGTATATATATGCATAGCCTTGCGAAAATGGCTATTCCTTTTGGTCAAGTTTAAATTCCTATGTTCTTGTTATAATGGCTTGATTAAGTTATTAAATGAGGTGAGATCCGGTCATGGTTAAATCATGCATGGAAAGTAGTCATATAATATATATATATATATATTGTGGTGTGTGGTTATGTGTTTTAGTAATAAAGGAAATGATGGATATTTGATGATGTATAACGTGTAGTCTAAATAACAAATAATATGCCTATAATAGGTGGATGTGTTGCGTTTGGGATAAGCATGACATATTAATATGTTTAGTATTTGTTGTATTTTGATATGTACTATTATATGTTAAATGAGGTTGATATGTATATATTTGAAGTATGATCTTGGCTAGGTGATTTATGTGTTGCTTGTTAATTTGTTTTATTATCGATGGATATGTTAAATCATGTGTTTCATTATTAATGTAAATTTTGTTTATAGGGAAAGGTACGCTTGTTATATGTATAATTTATATGCTTCAATAGTGCTTTCGATCACACAAGAATGTTGCTATGTTTGTATGTACATCGATCTTTTAACAAAGTATAGATAGTTCGGTTGTTTTAATAGGTATTCATTCGGTAGAAAAATGTAGGCAAATTGTTTGTATTAAACGATATTTGATTTATGTCCGATACAAGTATTTGAATGATGAGTCATTTTATATTTTGATTGTATATATATATTTATATACCATGAATGTATAAATTTTATGGATTGGATATTCCTATATTTTGAGTACCTATAATAAATCTCGTTGTGCATTTTCTAATTCAATAAGTTGAAATGTTATATGAAAAGGAAAAGAGTGCATTGTTGTGCTTAAAGTCTAATAAAGGTCTATTTGGAATTGAGTTTAGTTTGGTAATAGCCGTAACCCTAATCTGGCGATGGATATGGGTTAGGGTGTTACATTTTATTGGTATCAGAGCTTACGGTTTAGTCGATTCTAAGACTACCGTAGCGCGTGAGAGTCTAGCTATACATGCCTTTAT
The DNA here is from genome assembly GCA_025506655.1 of Gossypium rotundifolium. Lineage (NCBI taxonomy): Eukaryota > Viridiplantae > Streptophyta > Magnoliopsida > Malvales > Malvaceae > Gossypium > Gossypium rotundifolium. The sequence goes on along the minus strand of CP106732.1, from coordinate 63,073,772 downwards.
TGTATATATTTGATAGTGTGGTGACTTCTAACATTTCGAACTGTGTTTTATATAATAAATGGATCCTGATCCCGATAGAGCCGTAGTGGATGATGTAGAGAGTGTAGCGCCTGACCGTGCAAGTGGATCAGCGCCAGTAGACTCTCGACCAGTTTTGGTAGCCACGAGGGAGAGGCTAAACAAGCCTTCTACCAGATGATGAACGAGTGGTTTACCCAGTTTATTCAGAATAACCCGGCTGTACAACAACCTCCACCCCCGAATAAACCAACTCCGATACCTTCAGCACCCCCGACGATAGATCCAATGAGATTTAGTAGACCTCTTGTTAATAAAATCAGGAAATTTGGGGCCGAATAATTCAAAGCTAATGATGATGATGATGCGGAACGGGCTAAGATGTGGCTTGATAATACTATTCGGGTGCTTGATGAGTTATTCTGTAATTCTGAGGAGTGCTTAAAGTGTGCTATATCCCTACTTCGGGACTCTGCCTGTCATTGGTGGAAAACACTAGAATCAGTAGTTCCGAAAGAAAAGGTAACTTGGGACTTCTTTCAAATTGAATTCCGAAAGAAATATATCAGCCAACGATTCATCGATCAAAAACGTAAAGAATTTTTTGAACTGAAACAAGGGCGAATGACTGTGACAGAGTATGAGCGAAGTTTGTTAGACTCAGCAGATATGCTAGAGAGTGTGTTTCTTCTGAAGCTATTATGTGCAGAAGATTTGAAGACGGCCTGAATGAAGACATAAAGTTACTTGTGGGCATTCTTGAGATTAAAGAGTTTGTGGTACTAGTCGAACGAGCTTGCAAAGCCGAAGAACTCGAAAAAAAGAAAAGAAAGGCAGAATTAGAAGCTAGAGACACTCGTAAAAGATCATTGAGTAATATGTTCTAGTCAGCACCTAAGAAGTTCAGAGATGATTTTATCCGACATAAAGCTACTCTCGACTTATCTAGACGAGATCGACCCCTTGTGAGCTCTCGAGCCATCTCGATGGCTAGTGTTGGCAACATTCAGCAGGACCGGACTGAGTGCAAACATTGTGGAAAATGGCATTCTGGGAGCTGTAGATTCTGTGATCAGTCTTGCTTTAAATGTGGATCGTCAGATCATTTTATCAGGGAGTGTCCAATGTTAGCCAAGCAAAATACGGCTCAGAATTCAAGACCGAGCAACATGTCAGCACGAGGCAGACCACCTAGACATTCTAGAAATGTAGGTGGCAATCAGAGAGGAACGAAAGATACTGTAGTTCGATTAGAGGCTCGAGAACCAGCTAGAGCTTATGCTATAAGGACCAGAGAGGATGCTTCTTCCCTAGATGTTATTACCTGTACTTTCACACTTTATGATACTAATGTGATTGCATTGATTGACCCTGGTTCGACTCATTCATATGTGCGTGAAATTTTAGTATCCAGTAAGACTCTACCTATTGAGTCTACTGAGTTTGTGATCCGTGTGCCTAACCCATTGGGTCAATGTGTACTTGTCGATAAAGTGTGTAAAGGTTGTCAGTTGATGATTGGGGATTCCTACTTTCCAGCAGACTTAATGTTGTTGCCTTTCGACGAGTTCGATATAATTTTGGGAATGGACTGGTTAACTTTGCATGATGCAGTGGTGAATTGCAAAAGAAAGATTATTGATTTGAAATGTTAGAATGGTAAGAGCATTCGAGTTGAATCTAATGATTTAAATGGGTTACCTATAGTAATATCATCGATGGTAGCTCGAAAGTATGTGAGAAAAGGATGCGAAGCTTATTTGGCCTATGTACTGGATAATAAAGTGTCTGAAAAATAGATTGAATCTATACCGGTTGTGGGTGAATACCCAGATGTGTTTCCTGAAGAATTACCGGGTTTACCACCAGTACGAGAGATTGAGTTTGGCATTGAATTAATACCAAGGACGACTCCGATCTTGATAGCTCCATATCGGATGGCACCTACTGAGTTGAAAGAGTTGAAAGCACAGTTGCAAGAGTTGACAGATAGGGGCTTTGCACGACCGAGTTTTTCTCCTTGGGGTGCACCAGTTCTGTTTGTGAAAAAGAAAGATGGAACTATGCGAATGTGTATCGATTATCGACAGCTGAACAAGGTGACAATAAAGAATAAATACCCGTTACCTCAAATTGATGATTTATTTGATCAGTTAAAAGGAGCTTCAGTGTTTTCGAAGATAGATTTGAGATCGGGTTATTATCAGTTATGAGTCAGAGATACAAATATGCCAAAGATTGTATTCCAGACGAGGTACAGACATTTTGAGTTCCTAGTTATGCCTTTTGGATTTACTAATGCACCTGCAATTTTATGGATCTGATGAATCGAATTTTCAGATAGTTTTTGGATCGGTTTGTAGTAGTGTTTATTGATGATATACTGATCTATTCCAAAGATGAAATTGAGCATGCCGAGCATTTGAGATTGGTGCTACAAATATTGCGAGATAAACAGTTGTACACAAAGTTTAGTAAGTGTAAATTCTGGATGAAGGAAGTTAGCTTTTTGGGTCACGTCGTTTCAGCATCAGGTATTCGTGTTGACCTGAACAAAATATCGGCTATTCTTGATTGGAAACCACCAAAGAATGTTTCTAAAATTTGAAGCTTTCTGGGACTTGCGGGTTATTACCGATGATTTGTGAAAGGTTTCTCTATAATAGCTACCCCATTGACAAAGCTATTGCAGAAAGATGTCAAGTTCGAGTGGTCAGAAAAGTGTCAAAAAAGTTTCAATCAGTTGAAAGCCCTTTTGACTGAAGCTCCAATGTTAATTCAGCCTGAATCGGGTAAAGAATTTGTTGTTTATTCTGATGCTTCTTTGAATGGTTTGGGCTGTGTTTTGATGCAGGAAGGCAAAGTTGTAGCCTACGCTTCAAGATAATTGAAGCCGCATGAAAGAAATTACCCGACACATGACTTAGAACTCACAGCTATTGTGTTCGCATTGACAATTTGGCGTCATTACTTATACGGTGAAAAATATCATGTTTACTCGGATCACAAAAGTCTAAAGTACTTGATGACTCAAAAAGATTTAAACTTGAGACAACGCAGATGGTTAGAACTGTTGAAAGACTATGAATTAGTAATTGATTACCATCCAGGAAAAGCCAATGTTGTTGCGGATGCCTTAAGTCAGAAATCATTGTTTGCTCTTCGTGCGTTGAATGCACATATGGTTGTGACTGGTGATGGTTCGATCATAGCCGAGTTAAAAGCAAGACCAATGTTCATTCAACAAATTTGTGATGCACAAAGAATTGACAAAGACTTGATTGCTAGATGAGTTCAATGTGAAATGATGCAGAATCAGAGTTTCGAATTGATGCAAATGATTGTTTGAATTTCAAAGGCCGAATATGTGTTCCGAAGAATGTGGACTTGATTCAGATGATTTTGAGTGAGGCTCATGATAGTCTATTATCGATACATCCGGGTAGCACGAAAATGTATAATGATTTGAAACAGTTCTATTGGTGGCCTAGCATGAAACGGGATATATTTGAATTTGTCTCGAAGTGCTTAATTTGTCAGCAAGTAAAAGCAGAACATCAAGTGCCTTGTGGTTACTTCACCGATCATGATACCGAATGGAAATAGGATAGAATCACTATGGATTTTGTATCCGGATTGCCTACAACACCGAAGTAAGAAAGATGCGACTTGGGTTATAGTGGATAGACTGACCAAATCAGCTCATTTTGTGCCGATTCGCATGCACTATTCACTGGATAAACTTGCTGAGTTATATGTATCACAAATTGTGAGATTGCATGGTATGTTGAGTTCCATTGTTTCAGATAGAGATCAGAGGTTCACATCGCGGTTTTGGAAGAAGCTGCAAGATGCTTTAGGTACTAAACTTCACCTTAGCATAGCCTTTCATCCGCAGACAGACGGTCAGTCTGAGCAAACTATTCAGATACTTGAGGACATGTTGAGATGTTGCATCCTCAAGTTTGAAGGTACGTGGGAAAGATACTTACCTTTGATTGAATTTGCTTCTAATAATAGTTTTCAATCTAGTATCAAAATACCACCTTATGAAGCTCTTTATGGCCATAAGTGTCGTACACCGTTGTATTGGAATGAGCTTAGTGAAAGCAAGATACACGGGGTTGATTTAATTAAAGAGACTGAACAGGAAGTGGTTGTGATCAGAGATACTTTGAAAGCCGCCTCGAATCGGTAAAAGTCTTATGCTGATTTGAAACGTAAAGACATTGAGTTTCAAGTTGGAGATCAAGTGTTTTTGAAAGTTTTCCCGTGGAAGAAAGTACTTCGGTTTGGTCGAAAAGGCAAACTAAGTCCGAGATTCATCGGACCGTATGAAATCATCGAACGTTTAGGGCTTGTTGCTTATAGATTGAAGTTGCCCGCTAAATTAGAAAAGATACATGACGTATTTCACGTTTTGATGCTTCATAAGTACGGATCAGATCCGTCACATGTGATCACTCTATCAGAGGTTAAAATTTGATCCGATATGACATACGAGGAAGAACCAATTCGTATTCTAGCTCGAGAAATGAAAGATTTGAGGAACAAGAGAATTCTATTAATGAAAGTTTTATGGAATCGGCACGGAGTTGAAGAAGCTACGTGGGAGCCTGAGGATTCAATGAGGCAACAATACCCAACTTTGTTTAACGTTAAGATTTTTGGGGACGAAAATCCCTAAGGGGGGAGAGTTGTAACAGTCCGAATTTGACCCTAATCGAAACGGTGGTTTTGGGACCACGAATCCGAGTTCGATAAATAATTAAATATCATATTTCGTGTTTATTATTTGTGAATTAATGTGTGTGAAAGTTTCGTAGAAAGATTTAATCGTTTGTGTTCTTAATTCGATAAAAAAGACTTAATCGCGTAAATTACAAAAATAGCAAACTATAGTGAAAAGTGCCTATTTGATGATGGTTGATTAATATGGGGCATTAAAAGGGCAATTTGCCCATTTTAAATGGTAGTGGGTGGCAATGGTCAAGAATGACCTTATTATATATGTTTTATATATTTTGTTATAATGGATAAAAAGGTAAATTGTATATTATGTTAATATATCATAAAACATAATGAAAATAAAGCCATCATCTTTTATTTCTTCCTTTTCCGAATATGGAGAAAAGAGTAAGGGTTAGGGAGCTTTAAGTTTCGGCAATCAATTTGCTTGATTAAGATCAAGAGCAAAGAAGAACGAATTTGGATCGGGGAAAGACAAAGGTTATTGAATAGGCGGATTACGCGGTTCGTCGACAGTCGAGGTAAGTCCTTAAGCAAGTATGTGTTAAATATTTAATTATGAACTTATTAAATGATGAAAATTGTAAAGTTAAAGCATAAATTTAAGAGATGGCCGAATGTGATGGTATGTTATTGAAGTGAATTGTATTTTTTTTTTTTTGTTTAGTGTAATGTGAATAAATAGGTTCGGTTTAATATATGAAAGCATTATGAAATATATAAGAAATGTTTGTGATTTCAGTGTTAAGTGATGTGTATGGAAATATTAAATATATGAAATATTCGGGCTTATTGCCTAGCAGGCATCGTGCCAGTGATTAATATCGGGCTTATTGCCTAGCAGGCCTCCTGCCGGTGATTAATATCAGGCTTATTGCCTAGCAGGCCTCGTACCGGTGATTAATATCGGGCTTATTGCCTAGTAGGCCTTGTGTCGGTGATTTAGTTCGGGCTGTAATGCCTAGCAGGCTTATTGCCGGTGGTACGTCATAAACAGAGGATTTGAGAGTTAAACAAGTTGAGATGTATATACATAATAGTATGAGCTATAAGCTCGGGAAAAGGTCACTTATTGTATTGGTAAGCAATAAGGTAAGATGTTTTATTTTAGTTGAGTTATTCGTGATGTGATGAAGCTAATGATTCAAACTGTGTTCTATCTCATGATCTTGAGATTATCATTGATTGATATGATATATATATATGTGAAATTGAGGTATATACATATATTTATGCTACATGAAGATTCGGCTATAGATATGAAAGGCAGTGAAATTGAAATTATGACATGTCTTCGTAACTTGAAATGTTTGAATGCATATGTTATCCTTATGAAATGGTATTGTATAAATTGATGTGATAAAGTACTATTGATTAGGTTAAATATATGAATAATATTCAGCTAAGTGAACTTCATATTGAATTAATTATGCTAAATGCCACAAGCATGAAAACTAAATGTTAAGTATATGTTTATGTCATTAATATTGCTTGGGACTTACTAAGCTAGTGAGCTTAATTGTGTGATATGTTCTTCTCTGTTTTATAGATTTGGGTAAAGCTACGAGCTCAAGAGGGATCGTCAAGAAAGTCATCCACACTATCGCCCCTTTTGGTATTTAATCTTAGTTTTGAATTGAAGGCATGTATAGGTTAGACTAAGGTTTTGATTAAGAATATTCGGTTTTGTATATATATGCATAGCCTTGCGAAAATGGCTATTCCTTTTGGTCAAGTTTAAATTCCTATGTTCTTGTTATAATGGCTTGATTAAGTTATTAAATGAGGTGAGATTCGGTCATGGTTAAATCATGCATGGAAAGTAGTCATATAATATATATATATATATATATATTGTGGTGTGTGGTTATGTGTTTTAGCAATAAAGGAAATGATGGATATTTGATGATGTATAACGTGTAGTATAAATAACAAATAATATGCCTATAATAGGTGGATATGTTGCGTTTGGGATAAGCATGACATATTGATATGTTTAGTATTTGTTGTATTTTGATATGTACTATTATATGTTAAATGAGGTTGATATGTATATATTTGAAGTATGATCTTGGCTAGGTGATTTATGTGTTGCTTGTTAATTTGTTTTATTATCGATAAATATGTTAAATCATGTGTTTCATTATTAATGTAAATTTTTTTATAGGAAAGGTACGCTTGTTATATGTATAATTTATATGCTTCAATAGTGCTTTCGGTCATACAAGAATGTTACTATGTTTGTATGTACATCGATCTTTAAACAAGATAGATAGTTCGATTGTTTTAATAGGTATTCATTCGTAGAAAAATGTATGCAAATTGTTTGTATTAAACGATATTTGATTTATGTCCGATACAAGTATTTAAATGATGAGTGATTTTATATCTTGATTGTATATGTTTATATATTTATATACCATGATCTGTATAAATTTTATGGATTGGATATTCCCATATTTTGAGTACCTATAATAAATCTCGTTGTGCATTTTCTAATTCAATAAGTTGAAGTGTTATATGAAAAGGAAAAGAGTGCATTGTTGTGCTTAAAGTCTAATGAAGGTCTATTTGGAATTGAATTTAGTTTGGTAATAGCTGTAACCCTAATCCGACGACGGATACGGGTTAGGGTGTTACAGCTGAGGCTTGGTTAATAAGGAAATTTGATGAAAATCGATTTACGAGCTTAAGGGAAAAATCATAATCTTGTGAAAGTTTGAGGGCAAAACAGTAATTTTGCCAAGTAGAAATTTTAAAATGTCTTGATTTATGTGATGATTAAATGAGTGAATTTTATCATTTTAGATCAAGAAAAATAAAGTCCAGACTTAGACCGGGAAAAGTTAAGCTAGTAGATTAATTCGATTTAGTCGTTCACTTTTTGTATACCGAGGTAAGTCATGCGTAAATAATACAATGATATTGTTTTTATGCATTTAACAATTAATATTGCATAAAATGTTTAAGTATTACTATGACTATGCATGAAGAAAGTGGATGTGATGTACTCCCGGTTGAACTTTAGGAATAGATTGGATACCCAAGCCATGACATTTGAGCGAGATGTGCGCTAGTGTAAAACCATGTCTGGGACATGGCATCGACCACAATATGATAGCCAGTGTAAGACCATGTCTGGGACATGGTATCGGCATTGAGACGAGAGCTAGTGTAAGACCATGTTTGGGATATGGCATCGGCCTCTATATGTGAGTCAGCGTAAGGCCATGTTTGGGACATGGCATTGGCATTTTACCATCTTGTGTAAGGCTTGTTGGGTATCCTTTGGTATTCCAATTGGTTCAACGAGTAAATTAAAGCTTGTGATAAAAGTGAGAAAAGTTATGATTATGTTGTGAGTGGTACAGGTACCTACATGAGATTTTTGAGAAATGAGTTCGAATTATGTTGTATGATTAGTAAGGGTGAAATGAGTAAGTTATACCTTTGTTTATTTGAGAATCATATGCAAGTTTAAAATATGTTATGAGTTTTTTCATGCTTGGTAATTGTTGTTAATTAGTTACCTATGACTTACTAAGCTTTGTGGTTACTCCCTCTCATTTCCATTTTCTTATAGAGCTGCCAAGTTAGCTCAAGAATTTAAAGGATATCAGAAGCTTGATCACACCATCAAACTGAACATTTGGTATAGTTAGTTTCATCTTTTTGAGTATGGCATGTATAGGGACCTAGTCTTTGTTAAGTGTCACATTTATTTGGCCAAATGTGTTGGCTTGTCATGAAAGAGAATTCATTTTGTATAAAGCCATGAATGATGGTTAATACTTGTTATTGATATATGAAAATTAGCATGTTTATGTATGAATGAGTAGGTTGTTTGATGTGGCTTATGTTGGTGCAAGTAGGGGTGGCAGAAAGGGCTTGGTAAATAGCCTTATTTTTTTTCACACGAGTAGACACACGGGCGTGTGTCTAGGCCATGTCTGACACACGGTCTACCCCATGGGCATGTGGTTTGGTCATGTGTCCCCCCGCATTCTAAGTTGGCAAAATAGAATGCCCAGGGGTGGCAGAAAGGGCTTGGTAAATAGCCTTATTTTTTTCCACATAGGTAGACACACGGGCGTGTGCCTTGGCCGTGTGACCTTATTAGGATGATGACGTCAGAAACAGAATGTCAAGGTTTTTGCACACGGGCGTGTCATGGCCGTGTGAGGGACACGGACCATGGACACGGGTGTGTGTCAGGCAGTGTGAAAACCCCTGTAGGTTCAAAGTGAAAAGTAAAATCCGCACGAGCTAGGGACATGGGCGTGTATGATCTCACGGCCTACCCACACGGGCATGTTCCTTTTCACACGGACGTGTGGCCCTATTTTGAGCAAAAATTTTCTAAGTGTTCGTAAGTTTTCGGTTTAGTCCTAAACCACTCTGTATGTATGTGTAGCGTCTCGGAGAACTATAATAGGGACGATATTATTTCAAAGTAAACGTTTCAAGTTGAAATAAAATTTTGTGGTTCGATATTGTATGTTTAATTAAGTTAAGTCAAGTAATGCCTCGTACTCGATTCCGATGTCAAACAAGGGTAAAGAGTGTTATATTTAGTGGTATCAGAGCTATGGTTTAGTCGATTCTTAGACTAACCTAGCATGTGTACGAGTCTAGTTATACATGTTATATATGAATTATAATAGTGTGACGACTCCTAACAATTTAAAATGTATTTCTATATAGTAAATGGATCCTGACGGAGTAGTGGCAGATGATATAAAAAGTAATGAGCCGGCTCCCGCTGAAGGGACCGCGCCAGTTGAGAGTGAGCCTGTGACAATGAGTCAGGGCGGAGGGGCTAGAGAAGCCTTCCTCTATATGATGAATATTTGGTATTCGGGGTATGTTCGTGCGAACACAAACGCTCTACCCCTCCAATTCCCCAGCATGCCGCTACAGCTCCCCAAGTAGTGGAAATGATTAGAAGAGAAAAACCTCTGGTAGATAAAATTCGGAAGCAAGGGGCTGAGGAATTTAGAGTGAATATAGATGATGACCCAGAGAGGGTAGATTTCTGGCTAGAAAATACCATTAGGGTATTCGATGAGTTGTCCTGCACACCTGAGGAGTGCATGAAGTGTGTAGTGTCACTCCTGCGAAATTCCGCCTACCAATGGTGGAACACCCTTGTGTCGATTGTACCAAGGGAAAGGATAACTTGGGAATTCTTTCAAGAAGAGTTTCGTAAGAAGTATATTAGTCAAAGGTTTATAGACCAGAAGAGGAAGGAGTTTCTAGAATTGAAGCAAGGCAGAATGACAGTAACCAAGTATGAGCATGAGTTCGTGAGGCTTAGTAAATACGCTCGAGAGTGCGTATCCACCGAAGCCATCATGTGTGAAAATGGTGCCTTATGAGGCATTGTATGGGCGTAAGTGTCGAACGCCATTCTATTGGACTGAACTTATAGAAAATCAGATTCATGGGGTCGATTTGGTCAGAGAAATCGAAGAGAAGGTAAAAGTAATCTGTGATTGTTTAAAAGCTTCATCGGATAGACAAAAGTCCTACGTAGATTTGAAAGAAAAAGAGATCGAGTTTCAAGTTGGAGATAGGTATTTTTGAAAGTATCACCGTGGAAGAAAGTCCTCAGATTCGGTAGGAAAGGTAAATTAAGTCCACATTTTATTGGACCTTATGAGGTGATTGAAAGGATTAGACCAGTAGCTTATCGATTAGCCTTGCCATCTGAAATGGAAAAGATCCACGATGTTTTCCACGTGTCTATGTTGCGTCGTTATCAATCCGACCCTTCACATGTGATTGTACCGGTAGAGGTTAAAATTCAACCTGACATGACTTATGGCGAAGAGCCAGTTAATATTTTGGCACGAGAAGTCAAATAGTTTAGAAATAAAAGTATAGCATTCGTGAAAGTACTGTGGCATAGACATGGAATTGAAGAGGCCACATGGGAACTCGAAGAGACTATGAGAGATCATTACCCAAACCTTTTCATTGGTAAGAATTTTGAGCGAAAATCCTAAGGGGAGAATTGTAATGACTCGATTTTAGGGCTAGTATGAATAGTGGTTTCAGAACCGCTAATTTGAGGTCAAAGAAAATTATTTTTAATATTATTTTGTATGTCATATCATGATTATATGAGTGCACGAAAATTTTGGTGCATTAATTTTAGTGATTTCACGCTTAATTTTGAAAAGGACTAAATCGCGTAAAGTGCGAAAGTTTTATGCTACAAGCTAAAGGTGTCAAATAGATATAGAATATTAAATTGGAGGTCCTTAATGTACAATTAGGCCCTTATTAGAGAGTTGACCAGCCATAGGGGACAAGAAATGTCAAAATTGGTCAAAGTTGGTAGATTAGGTTACTAAATTGATGTAATAAAATAGAATAAAGAAAAGAATGATATCATCCTTTCCTCTTCATCTTCTCCGCCAAAAATATCAGCAAAATAGGGGTTTTTGAAAGCTTGAAATTTTTAGCAACTTAATCCCTTGCAAGTAAGTGATTTTAATGGTTATTTTTTATGATTTTCGTGTTTTTGAAACCCTTGTAGCTTAAGCTAACTAAAGAGGGAACTATTTTTGCAAAATGATTGAGAGTCTAGGGTTTTTCCATGAGAACATTAGTGTTGTTTTCTGAACTTCTATGAAAGAAAATGAAACTTGGTTGTTAAATAAACAACTTTTGTGAAGGGAGTTTCCATGAAAACACCTAAATAGACCTTTTTTGTAAAGGTTATAAAATAGGTAGTAAATGTGTGAAATAATTGGAATTGTGAGTTGATATAAGCTTAAAGTATATTCGACTAGGCTTGGTTAATAAGGAAATTTGATGAAAATCGATTTATGAGCCTAGGGGCAAAATCGTATTTTTGTGAAAGTCTAAGGGCAAACGGTAATTTTGCCAAAGTAGAAATTTTAAAATGTCTTGATTTATGTGATGAATAAATGAGTGAATTTTATCATTTTAGATCAAGAAAAACAGAGTCCGGACCTAGACCGGGAAAAAGCCAAGCTAGTAGATTAATTTGATTTAATCGCTCACTTTTTGAATACCGAGGTAAGTCGTACATAAATAATACAACGTTATTGTATTTATGCATTTAAAAATTGATATTGCATAAAATGTTTGAATATTTCTATGACTATGCATGAAGAAAGTGGATGTGATGTACTCTCGATTGAACCTTAGGAATAGATTGGATACCCAAGCCATGACATTTGAGCGAGATGTACGCTAGTGTAAGACCATGTCTGGGACATGGCATCAGCCAAATTATGAAAGCCAGTGTAAGACCATGTCTGGGACGTGGCATCACCCACAATAGGATAGCCAGTGTAAGACCATGTCTGGGACATGGCATCGGCCTCTATATGTGAGCCAGCGTAAGACCATGTCTGGGACATGGCATCAGAATTTTACCCTCTTGTGTAAGGCTTGTTGGGTATCCTTTGGTATTCCAATTGGTTCAATGAGTAAATTAAAGCTTGTGACAAAAGTGAGAAAAGTTATGATTATGTTGTGAGTGGTATAGGTACCTACATGAGATTTTTGAGAAATGAGTTCGAATTATGCTGTATGATTAGTAAAGGTGGGATGAGTAAGTTATACCTTTGTTTATTTGCGAATCATGTGCAAGTTTAAAATATGTATGAGTTTGTAATGCTTGGTAATTTTTGTTAATTAGTTACCTATGACTTACTAAGCTTTATGCTTACTCCCTCTCCTTTCCATTTTCTTATAGAGCCGCCAAGTTAGCTCAGGAATTCAAAGGATGTCGAAAGCTTGATCACACTATCAAACTGAACATTTGGTATAGTTTGTTTCATCTTTTTGCGTATGGCATGTATAGGGACTTAGCCTTTGTTAAGTGTCACATTGATTTGGCCAATTGTGTTGGCTTCACATGAAGAAGAATTTATTTTGTATAAGGCCATGAATGATGGTTAATACTTGTTATTGATATATGAAAATTGGTATATTTATGCATGAATGAGTAGGTTGTTTGAGGTCCCTTATGTTGGTGCAAGTAGAGGTGGCAGAAAGGGCTTGGTAAGTAGCCTTATTTTTTTCCACACGGGCGTGTGTCTAGGCCGTGTGTGACATACGATCTGCCCCATGGGCGTGTGGTTTGGCCGTATGTCCCCCTGCATTCTAAGTTGGCAATACAGAATGCCCAGTAGTAACCACACATGACTCAACCGTGTGGAAGACACGGCCATAGGACATGGGCGTGTGTCTAGGCCGTGCGAAGTCTGCACTTGAATTTAGGAATTTAATTCGCCATACGGCCTAAGGACACGAGCGTGTGCCTTGGCCGTGTGAACTTATTAGGATGATGACGTTAGAAATAGAATGTCAAGGTTTTTGCAGATGGGCTAAGACAAGAGCGTGTCATGGCCGTGTGAAGGACACGGACCATGGACACGAGCGTGTGTCAAGCGATGTGAAAACCCTGTAGGTTCGAAGTGAAAAATAAAATCCGCACGGGCTAGGGACATGGGCGTGTATGATCATACGGCCTGCCCACACGGACGTGTTCCCTTTCACATGGGCGTGTGGCCCTGTTTTGAGCAAAAAAATTTAAGTGTTCGTAAGTTTCGGTTCAGTCCCAAACCACTCTGTATGTATGTGTAAGGTCTCGGAGACCTATAATAGGGACGATATGATTTCGAAGTAAACGTTTCAAGTTGAAATGAAATTTTGTGGTTCGATATTGTATGTTTAATTAAGTTAAGTCCAGTAATGCCTCGTACTTGGTTCCGACGTCGAACACGGGTAAAAGGTGTTACAGGATCAACAAACGTTGGAGGCATCTATCACACTATCAACCTGAACACTTGGTATAGTTAGAATTATTATTTTGAGTATGGCATGTATAGGGACTTAGTCTTTTCTCAAGGGTCATATTGTTTTGGCCAAATGTGTTGGCTTGTCTTGAAGATTGATTCATTTTGTATAAGGCCACGGATGATGGTTAATATTTGTTGTTGATTTATGCCAAGGATGATGTTTTCATGATTGAGCAAATTGCATAGATGAATAAGTAGGTTGCATGATTGAATTGATAAAGTATGTGTGAATTGGTTTTTGCTTGATGTGGCTTATATTGGTGCAAGTAAGGGTGGCAAAAAGGGCTTGGTAATTAGCCTTGTTTTTGTCCACATGGGTAGACACACGGGCGTGTGTCTAGGCCGTGTGTGACACACGGGCGTGTGTCTAGGACGTGTGTGACACACGGTCTGCCCAATGGACATGTAGCCCGACCGTGTGTCCCCCTGCACCCTAAGTTGGCAAAACATAATGTCCAGTAGTAACCACACGGGTTAAGACACGACCGTGTGTCACAATTATGTGGAAGACACGGCCATAGGACATGGGCATGTGCCTAGGCCGTGTGAAGTCTGCACTTGAATTTAGGAATTTAATTCGTCACACGGCCTAAGAATACGGGCGTATGCCTTGGCCGTGTGACCTTCTTGGATTGATGACGTCAGAAATAGAATGTCAAGGTTTTTGTACACAGGCCGAGACACGGGCGTGTCATGGCCGTGTGAGGGACACGGGCTATGGACAGGGGTGTATGCCCTGTTTTTAGTGACATTTTCCAAAGTTTTCTAAAGATCTCGGTTTGGTCCCGAACCGTTTCCAAAGTTTGTTTTGGGCCTCGTAGGTCCATATTAGGGACTTTAAGGCAAAGTTTTGAAAAGTGTTAAAATTGAACAAATTTTATGATTCGAAAATGCATGTTAGTATGTGTTTGACCTAGGTAATGCCTTGTACCCTGTTCCAGCGTTAAACCCGGGTAAGGGGTGTTACACTGATAGTGAGTGATATCACAATGTCAAGGTGTTTGAAGTCACAACATGACTAATTGAGTTGGTGACATCACGGTGTGGAGATTATGAAGTCGTGACATCGGCCCTAAATTTTCAAAACTTTGCAATTCAAGCTAGGATTAACAAAAAAAAGCTTTTGTAAGCTGGTGTAGGACCCCAAAATGATTGTGCAATACATTATGTACTAGAATGTTATTTATTTAAATAATGATATGTTCCATGATGTTTTGAATTTATTAAATTGATGATCGTAGCATCTCATAGCTTAGACCCAATGACCGGGTCAGACATGGTTGTTAGATTTTTCTTTCATTCTTGAATGATGGATGATGCAAATTGTTAAGAAAGATGATGTTCTAATCTTTTTCCACTTAATTTAACATGTATTATGATTAAGTTTAGCTTAGTTTAATTAACCATGCTTAATTAGTTAATTAAAACATCATTAAACATATTTTAATAATAAATTTAACTAAGTGGAATTAATCATCATAGTCCACTATCAATATGTTTTTAATTAGTTAAATAATCATTTTGGTCCTTTGGATAATTACTATCTAGGTCCTCAAGCATTTTCTAATTTAAAATTCAATAGTGATTAGACTTTTACAATTTAGTCTATGAGCTTTAATTAATTGTTTTCTTGGTAAAGTTACTTAACTAAACTTCAATGTATTTTCATAATAACTTCATTAATCTTTATATTTTATCCTTACAGACTCATTTTACGGAAATGAGGTTCTGAAACTACATTTTTCGACGCGACTTAAATTAGGTCGTTATATGAAAAATCTTCATCTCCTTTTGATATTGCATATCTTTTTCTTGGTAGAAGTAACATGTAAGTAGGAAAAAATTATCCAAAAATAATCTTACCATGTCAATCCATGTATATAGATCTAAAAGCTAGATAAAATAGTCAATCCTTTGCCTTGTCGAAAAAGGGAAGACTCTTAGTTTAATTTGCTCCTTGGTCACTCCTTATGATCTCACCGTAGAACACACCACATGGAACTCCTTAAAGTGCTTGTGATGATCTTGGTTCTCTAGATCATGAAAAGTAGGAAATAAATGAATTACTCCAAATTTTAATTCAAAAGATACCTCAAGTTTAGAGATTCGGTGCAAAGCAATTGTTGATCAAGATCTGGTGCAGCTAACTCTCTCAATGTCCTTTCAGCAATCTCTTCTCCTATTATTGTTTCATTACATGAATCAATAAAAGTTTCCTCTCTATTCGGATCAGTTGATGATTCGAACAACTCATTTTCTAAATTCAGATCGATAAATGAAAATAAAAGGTTACATTGAAGTTTAATTTCTTACCTTAGTCATTAGGTAATTCACTCAACCTCTGGATCGTAATGGAGTTCACCTGTACAAGAAGATTGAGACATAAAATAAAATTTAAAAACAAGAAGAAATAAAATTATTAACACTAACCCCCTCTGACGATGCTAAAATTTGATAGGGATTAAAGCCAACAAAAATAAAATCCTACTCAATAATATAAATTTAATAGATAGTAGTGAGTATTGCCATCTCCTTAGAGATCAATAATTACTTTATCTCTTCCATTAAAAATAAGTAAATACAATAGTGTTTTTAAAAAATTAAAATTAAAATCGAGGAAAAATCTAGGAGGTGAAGTTCAAGATAAAGGTAAAATCTCTGTTTGATTTGTTAGTTAGGTTATCGATGCAAAGATAATTTCAACATTCTATGATAAATTGGTTATAATTATCAACGAACGTCTAGCAATTAATCTCTTCTTACCTTCTCGATAATCAAGACAAACATTATTAATTATTTCCTTTATCAATAAATAACCCTATAATGAACGCCTAGAATTTAATTTATCTATAGCATTAAGAACGAAAGAGACTCAATTTTATCTAACAAACATACGAACATGGTTTATTTAGACTAGATCACATATTCACATAACATGAGTTGCATATCTAGCTTATACCAATCATGTTATTCATCACAAGTATTAAAATCAATTAAACAATTAAATTCTAATTGACAATACAAATATTTTAAGCTATTGAATATGGATCCAATACCCATCAAATTTGAATATTTGAATATTTGTAACTAAAACTAAAGATATATGGATACCAATGAATTAAGAAAAGAATAAGTGCAATTAGATATCACAAACTGATTGAATCAAATTTTGATATTCTTTTTACTAGAAAAGAGGCCTAGCAATCCATAAAATAAGAAAAATGCAAAAAACAATAAGTCTACAAAAAGCTAAAAAGTTCACCAAAAATCCAGAAGAGGTTTCGTAACCGTCTAAAAAGTTTTACTTAGTTTATTTTACCTAAATTAGGGACACAATACTTGTTTGGGCTTTAAACCATGAAAAAAGAGAAAATAGCCTTAAATTTGAAACCAAAACAGCAATAAAATCCATAACACAAGCGCTGGCATCGCGACTTAGCAGCACAGGGCTGGAGCTCGAGAACTGGCTCTAATGCACTAAGTTTGATAGCTAAGGCGTGTTGGGGCACAACTGGATTGAGCCGCGATCTACTCGTTCTCAACTCTCCTCATGATTGCTCGGTTTCACTTTCGATAGTCTTCGATCTTACATGCCGAACTCATATGTACCTAATTAAAAACATGAAAACAATAAATTTATTGTTTATTATTTAATCATATAAAATCAAAGTATAAATAAATAAAAATGTTAATATATAAAAATGTGGCAATAAACATGCAAACAAAATAAAAAACATGAAATTTCACTTGATTATCAGGAAAAAAAATAAAGCAATAAAGGACTACAATATCAGAATTATGAGTACTTATCACTTTACCAACACATGCAAAGCCTCATTGGCATAATTTGTAAATTAAAAAAGAAGAAGATAGGATCAATGTTACATATTAAACTTAAATTTTAAATTTTACTAGTTCATGCTTCTTATTGGATTAATTATTTGTTTATGTCAAATTATAAAGTCCAAATTTAAAGGTTAAAATATACTCTAAATTCTTGTACACTTTATACATTTAAAATTTAGTCTCCTATTTTTATTTTCAAGAATTTAATCCTTTACTTCTTTAATTTTAAAATATATATATATATTTATATATATCAAATTTAGGTGTTACCACCATTAAAATGTTTCTATTAAATTCATTAGTGTGCCATTTTAAAATTTAAAAAAAAACATTAGTAGAGATGTGAAAAATATATAAAAATGATTATGTGAATATTTTTCTTAAAAACATCTATTTGAACTCATCATGATAAAATAATTTTTATTGGAATAGTATTCTTAATAAAAATAACATGGACATTGTAATTGAAATAGTTAACAATATTAACTAATTAGACTAACTAATGACAGTACAAAAATAGCATGACCAAATTATGTTGAAAATTAAAATATATGAATTAAATCTAAGTTTTAATATACTAATAGTATAGAAGCTAAAATTAAAATTTAACCATTATTTTATAATATAAAAATACACCCTAAAAATATGTCTAATGTATAAGACTATTAGTGTATTCAAATTATTTTTGAAGCAAGATTAACTGATGCATTAAAAATGGGGAAAACCAAAAGGAAAATAAAACAAGAGACCCAAAGAAAACATTACTGCTACCACCCTTTCACATTAATGACACATGTCATTCAAAGAAATGAATGAAATGGGCGGTGCACTGGGAAACGAAAACACTATCACGATACCCTAAAACTAAAAATTAAATCTTGAAAATAAAATAAATCAATTTGAAAATTTAAAAAAACGTTAAAGCCATTTGGTTTACCCTTGAAAACATAACTCCCTTTCTTGCATCGGAGAAAACCTTCAGAATGGCCTTGATCTTTAAGATAAAAAATTTACTGGCTCTTCTCTCAATCAACAACCCCTGTAAGATCCTGAGTTCATTGGAGCCTATTATATTCCTCCGGACTCAGATACAACGGAATCCAAAATGTTTATCCTTCACGAAAACCCTGCATGTCTTTGAGGATTAAATGTTCGATCTCTGTTGGAGCTTCCTCTACCCAGTAGATTGGAGAATCATACTGTTGTCCATAAAATGCTATTCCATGCGCCGCCCCATTCGCTGATCGGAAAGTGTGCCAAAAAGATATGTTTCGAAATCTTGAATATCTATTTTTATTTCTTTTATAATGTTTTCTATCTCTGACCTATCATTGTGTTCGTCGTTGAGTTTTTTTACCACTGTCAGAGAATTTCCTTCAACACATATATCTTGAAAACCAAGTTTCTCTGCTAAAGTGACCGCTTGTAGACAAGCCCATGCCTCAGCCGTGGTAGAATCCCATACATTTTTCCATTGCTGAGTACAAGCTCCCATTACAAAGCCCTCGTTGTTTCTTATAACCCCTCATGTTGCCCGTTTTAAAAGTTTTTGAAAAGATGCATCAAAGTTGACTTTGACTTGATCTCCCTCCGGGGGTCTCCATGTGTCATTTTTATTCCTTTGCAAAAACTCTGTGATTCCTTCTGTTTGTGATATCTCTATGGTATAAATTCTAACGAAACCATCTATTTCTTGTGCTTTATTTAAAATGCCTTCATGTATAAATTTGTTTCTGCTAAACCAAATTGCCCAAAAGGCTACAGCTATAGTAACACAGAGGTGTGAACTTTTGTCTCCTAATTCCGTTACTAACCATTTTTTCCAATCATTTTCAATGTTTCTGTTTGAAAGTGTAACCTCAAGCTCCTAGAGAACTTGTTTTGTCAGCTTGCAATCTCTGAAACGGTGGGCCACGTTTCATCCTCCTCTTTGCAGATCGGGCAATTCGCCTCTGTCCTTAATCTCCTTTTTTTAGGTTGCTAAGAGTGGGTAGAAATTATTAGTGATTCTCCATAAATTTATTCTTACCTTGCTAGGAATTTTGAGACTCCATAAGGTTGTAAAATAATTTTTTGTAGCTTCATCGTGTATTGCATTATTATTTCCTAGCTGGTGTAGACCACTTGTAATTTGCCATTTGTACCCACTTTTTACTGTATAATTACCCGAATTGTCTCCTCTCTATACTAGTTCGTCTGATTGCATGCTGTCAACTAGAGGAATTGATGTTA
Organism: Gossypium rotundifolium; assembly: GCA_025506655.1. Taxonomy (NCBI): domain Eukaryota; kingdom Viridiplantae; phylum Streptophyta; class Magnoliopsida; order Malvales; family Malvaceae; genus Gossypium; species Gossypium rotundifolium. The sequence continues at coordinate 63,054,084 of CP106732.1, read as the reverse complement.
TTTGTTCCGGTTGTTCTTCACTGAGCAACCTTGTGATAGCTTCAGAATTCCAGGTATTTTCTTCCTTATTAATTAAATCAGAGACTGTTGTGAAATTTATATTGATGTTCTCAACCTCAGTTCTTCCGTTCCCAGGTTTTGGCAGCCATATATCATTCCAAATGTTTCCGGATTCTCCATTCCCGATTCTCCATCCCATCCCTTGTTGTAAAAGGGTACGTGCTCCACATATGCTATGCCAAGTATAAGATGGGTAAGCACCTAAATTTGCGTTCATAAAATCTCCATAAGGATAGTACTTAGCCCTCATAACTTGTGCCAAACTGTTTGGGTTGACTGCTAGTTTCCATCCCTGTTTTGCTAACAGGGCTAAATTGAACTTTGCTAAATCCCTAAACCCCAGCCCCCCTTGCATTTTCGTGATGCACATATCCAACGAATTATTCCAATGGATGCCTTTATTTGTCTTCAAATTGCGCCACCAAAATTTGCTCATTAAACTTTCTAACTTACGACATAAAGATATTGGTAATAAGAAACACTGCATGGTATAAATCGGTATTGCTTGTAAAACTGATTTAATAAACACTTCTTTTCCACCAATGGACAGATTTGAACGCTCCAACTTTCAATTTTTCTCATAAATTTTTCTTTTAATTCAACAAAAGCATTCTTTTATCGTCTTCCAACCATTGTTGGAAGGACAAGGTATTTCTCAAGGTTATTTGCAATTCGGACTCCCAAGATCTCTCCTACTTCACTTTTAACTCCCTCGTTCGTGTTTTGCTAAAATAGATTAAAGATTTATCAAAATTCACAAGTTGACCTTATGAAACTCCGTACTCTTTTATTACAAACTTCATTGTCTCTGTCCCTTCCAATGATGCTTTTGCAAAGAGAATGTTGTCATCTGCAAAAATAAATGATTTATTGATGGTCTTCCTCTTCCTATCTTTGCTCCTTTGATCCTTTTTTTCCCTTTTCTACGATATTCAATAACTTTGAAAAATCTTTTGCTTATATTAATAACAAATAAGGGCTAAGGGGATCTCCTTGTCTTAACCCCCTTGTAGGCTTGAAATCTTGCCATTGAACTCCATTCAATATTATTGAGTATGATACATTGTGAACACATCTCATCACTAATGCGATCCATTCTTCACAAAACCCTAAATAGTGCATCATATTTTTGACAAACATCCATTTCACTCTATCGTAGGCTTTGCTCATATCAAGTTTTAGGGCAAAAGATTTTCCCTATTTTTTCATTTTTTCTTGAACGAATGTAGAATTTTGTATGTAACCAAAATATTGTCAGTGATTTGCCTTCCTGGTACAAAAGCCCCTTGTGATTTATCAAAGCATATATCAAGGACTTTCCTGAATCTATTTACCATTGTTTTAGAAATTATTTTATAAATTACGTTCCACAGACTAATAGGCCTAAATTGGCCTATATTTTTTGGTGACTCAACTTTTGGAATAAGAACAATGTTGGTTTTGCTAATCTCTCTATTGTCTTTGTCTCTGTTTAATACTTATTGACAGAAACTTGTGACATCTTCCCTAACAAAATGCCAACATTTTTTATAAAAAAAAATTGGATATTCGTCCTTTCCTGAAGCTTTTAATACAGCCATTGATTTTAAAGCTTTCATCACTTTCTCTTCCTTGAACCTCATTTATCCTTTCCGTAATGCATTGACGTATCTCCTCTCTCAATCTTTTGTAATTTTGCACTTGTTTTGAAGTAAAAAGCTCACGAAAGTAGTTTTTTGCCAACTCACTCAATTCTTTTTATCCTATGAGCCACCTACCATTCCCATCTTCCAAACCTTTAATAGTATTTCTCTTCCTTCGGGATGATGCAAACTTCTAAAAGAAGGAAGTGTTACAATCACCCATATAGAGCCAATTTGCTCTTGCTCGTTGCTCCCAATATAATTCTTCTTTATTTGCTTCCATATTTAGTGCTAGTTTTACTCCCATAATTTCTGTCAATCTTGTCTCATCAGGATCTTTCTTATTCAACTTTTTTAATCTCATGTTAAATTCTTCTCTTCATCTAGTGTATCGCCAATTGGTGGTCTTCGCCCAACTCTTTAATTTTTTTCCTAGATCCTCTAGCTTTTTCGTAAGTCCTTTTTTAGTCGAAACCCATTCCTGTTTAACTTGATCTTCAAATTCTTTTTCCAAAGCCCATGTGGCTCTAAATCTGAATGGGACATTTCTTTGTACTGCCAATGCCCTTTTGCTTTCCATTGTGTCGACCATAATTGGACAATGGTCTAAAAAGTTATAAGTCAAATGATAAATCGAATATTCTGGGAAGTGACTTGTCGATTACAGTTTCCTAGTTAGGAATATTCAGTAGAATCTGTAGATATTTTATATAATCCTGTAGATATTTTATACCCCTAACTTTAAGGTCGTGTGTTTTAAGGGATGACATCCCTAGAATCGATTGTTTCCTAGTTTAGAGTTTCCTAAAGTTAGGCTCACCATGTGTATAAATGTTAGTGTAATTTCTTGTGAAAGAATATAATAGAAAAGTCTATTTCTATCATGGTATCGATTAGATCGATTTAGGATTTTTTCGGTAATCTTTTCCTCCCACACAACCCTTAAGCTCGCTTCTTTTGTTCAAAAGAACTATGTCCGAAATTATCCAAACCAATATGCTTGCGATAATAGAGTAGATGGTTACTAGTTAGTTACAAAGCGTCGGTGAGAGGAAAATTGCCATGGAACGATAACCGGCAATGATATGAAGCGAAAAGATTCTACAAGGTCTATTAAAAGGGAGTCTCGTATGGTGCACCCTCTTGTAAAAATCTCGTCACACAAAAGAACAGTGTTGGAAGCTTCATGGGAAGCCACAGACAATAAAAAGGAATTTTTCGACAACAACGGACACCCAAAGGAACAAGGGCGACCAAATATAGCACGACAGATGGATGAAGAATGAATTCGGTGTTTTTAATAAAGACGAAATTGAGAAGATAAAGACGTTCTTTGGGAACATTGGAAAAATCTTCTTCCACAGTACTTGCGGTTTGGCACTTTCGGTATTTCCTCTTCTCAAAATTCTAATGTCTCGGACACGACCACCAATGTGTCTTGGGTCATTGACTCAGAGCTACTGACTATATGACCCATTCCTCCCACAAATTTGTTTCATATACCCTTGTCCTAGTAATAGAAAGATTACGATGGTGATGGTTCTATGCTAACAATGGGTGGTCGAGGTGATATTGTTATAAATAAGACCCTTACCCTTAAAAATGTCCTTCATGTTCCTAAATTATTTCCCAATCTTCTCTCCATCCAAAAACTTACCAGGATTCTAATTGTAGTGTGGTTTTTATCCCAAACAATGTTTTTCCAGAGCGAGAATCGAAGAGGATGATTGGACATGCTAAGGAAGCAAATGGTCTATACTATCTTGAAGAATCTAGTGGAGAAGTTAGTGCTCAATTCCTCAACATTATCTTTCCTATCCAAGTCTGTTCAAGCTAATAAAGACCTAATTTGGCTCCATCACCTCCGCCTTGGTCATCCTTCGTTTCAAACCCTTAAATTTATGTTTCCTCCTTGTTCCTAGGAATAAATGTTGATAATTTCCATTGTGATGTTTGTGAACTTGCCAAACATAAACGTACCTCCTTTCCAAGAAGCAATAAAAGAACATCCGCTCCTTTTACTCTTATTTATAGTGATATTTGGGGACCATCAAATATTTCAAACATCTCTGGGGCTCGGTGGTTCGTTTTCTTTATTGATGATTGTACCGTGTGTTTTGGATATTTCTATTAAAACAAAAATCGATGTCAAGTCTGCTTTTCAAACCTTTTACAACCCGATCAAAACACAATTTGAGGTCGCAATAAAACGGTTTAGGATGGACAATGCTAAAGACTATTTCAATCACTTTCTCTCCTCATATTTTCAAGAAAAGGCATTCTCCATGAGTCCTCTTGTGTTCACACACCCCAACAAAATGGTGTTGCCGAGAGAAAGAATGGTCATCTTTAGCTATTACTAGAGCTCTATTGTTTCAAAGCAATGTTCCTAAACAATCTTTGGGGGAGGCTGTTTTAAGCGCTACTTATTTGATAAATAGGTTGCCTACAAAGGTCCTTGACTCAGAAAGTCCTATACAAGCTCTATCGAAATTTTTCCCGATTTCCATACCTCAAATCTTCCTCCTAAAATATTTGGGTGTGTTGCCTTTGTCCATGTCCATTCTCAAAATAGGGAAAACTCGATCCATGAGCTATCAAATGTGTCTTTCTTGGTTATTCCTCTACACAAAAGGGTACAAATGCTACAATCCACCACCAAAAATATTTTGTTTCAAATTGATGTCACTTTTGCGAAGAAGAACACTTTTTACTCGTCCTTATCTTGGGGAGAACTTATTCACGTAAGATAAGGGTAGAGTTTTTCTTCTTGATTTTCCGACACATCATTTCGCCTAACTTCATTTTCCAACTACTATTCAGCAGACCAAACACTCAAATTACTTACCTACCAACCAAACTGCTCACCTTGACCCTATGCAACCTGAAATTAAGCTTACTACACCTAAGTCACCAAAAGGAATTCAGGACACTACTCGCCCTTACTAGTTTACTCAAGGAAGAAGGCAGGTGCAAGTTCAATCATCTTCTTCGGATAAACAACCTACTGCTCTACAACCCGAGGTAACTACTGAACCTACTTTGAATACTACTGAAAATTCAGATCAGAGAGACTATGAGTTTCCTATTGCTATTAGAAAAGGAACTAGGGCCTGTACAAAACATCCCTTGTACTCATTCATGTCCTACAAAAATTTGTCCCATAACCACAAAACCTTCCTTACTAGCCTAAATTCAATCTCCATTCCCAAAACTGTATCTGAGGCATTAAATAATGAGAATTGGAAAAATGCCATGAATGTCGAAATGGAAGCACTTGAAAAAAATAAGACATGGGATTTGGTAGAATTACGAAAGGAAAGAAAAGCATTGGTTGTCATTGGGTGTATCTGATAAAATACAATTCAGATGGCTCTTTGGAGAGGTACAAAGCAAGATTAGTTGCTAAAGGGTTCACTCAAAAGTATGGAATAGATTACCTTGAGACATTTGCCCCGGTTGCAAAGATGAACATTGTGAGAGTGTTGTTGTCACTTGCTGCGAACAGTGGAAACTACAACAGTTTGACATCAAGAATGCTTTCTTACATGGTGATCTTGAGGAGGAAGTCTATATGGATGTTCCACCAGGTTTTGGTTCAGATACAGGACAGGCGGTTTGCAAACTAAAAAGGCTCTGTACGGACTAAAACAGTCCCCGAGAGCCTGGTTTGGAAGGTTTACCAAAGTGATGCTCAAGCTGGGGTATAAACAGAGTCAAGGAGATCACACTCTGTTTGTAAGGCACTTATCTTCAAGGGGAATGACTGCTTTGTTAGTCTATGTAGATGACATTATAGTGACAGGTGATGATTTGGAAGAAATGGAAAACTTGAAGAAATGCCTAGTAAAAGAATTTGAGGTCAAAGAGCTTGGTAAACTAAAATATTTCCTTGGTATTGAAGTGGCACACTCTCGGAAGGAATCTTTATATCTCAAAAAAAATACATAATTGATTTATTGACGAGACGGGCAAGTTGGGATGCAAACCAGCAGAGACACCTATAGAAGTGAACCACAAACTTGGAGATGCACTAGAAGATGCAGTAGTTGATAAAGGTTCATATCAAAGACTCGTAGGGAAGCTCATTTACTTGTCACATACTAGACCGGATATTGCCTATGCAGTTGGTGTTGTAAGTCAGTTCATGCACAATCCTAAAGAATCACATCTTAGAGCTGTCTACCAGATTCTACAATACTTAAAAGGTACTCCATGCAAAGGAATCCTATTTAAGAAAGGGGAGAATTTAACCCTTGAAGCCTATCTTGATGCAGATTTATCACGGGATCTATGGTTGATAGAAGATCAACCTCGGGCTATGCACATTTTGGGAGGCAACCTTGTAACTTGGAAGTAAAAAGCAGAATGTTGTGGCTAGATCTAGTGCGAAGCGGAATTTAGAGCGATGGCTCTTGGAATTTGTGAATTACTATGGTGAAAATTATTTTGGAGGATTTGAAGATCAAGTGGGAAGGTCCAATGAAGTCGTATTGTGATAATAAGTTCGCTATCAATATTGCACATAATCCATTGCAACATGATCGTACAAAACACATTGAGGTTGATGACATTTCATCAAGGAGAAACTTGACAATGGCCTAATTTGCACTCCATATGTGTCCACCGATGGTCAATGGCGCGATATCTTAACCAAAGGATTATCTGGGAAGACCTTTCAGAAACTAGTAAGCAAGTCGAGAATGGATGATATCCACTTCCCGACTTGAGGGGAATGTCGATTACAGTTTCCTAGTTAGGAATATTCAGAGAATCACTGTAGATATTTTATATAATCCTGTAGATATTTTATACCCCTAACTTTAAGGTTGTGTTTTAAGGGATGACATCCCTAGAATCGATTGTTTCCTAGTTTAGAGTTTTCTAAAGTTAGGCTCACCATGTGTATAAATGTTAGTGTAATTTCTTGTGAAAGAATATAATAGAAAAAGTCTATTTCTATCATGACTCCACCATGTTGGATTAGCGACACTTTTGTCTAATCTTTCCCTAATGTTATTCATTGGCAATCTTTCCCTTTCCCATGTGAACCATTGTCCTAAAAAGCCCAAATCACTCAACTAACATTCCTCTAAAACCTCTCTAAAGGCTAACATTTGACGTTCCTCTCTTGCTCGCCTCCTTTTTTTTTCAAACGAGAACATGATTTCATTAAAATCTCTCATTACCAGTCATGGCAAATTACTTGTTTTTTTTCAACATTTTGGTTAATTTTCACGACTCCTTTCTCAAGTTTTCAATTGGGAAACCATAGAATCTTGTAAACCTCCAAAAATCATCTTTGTTCTCTGTAGCAACTTCAACAACAATATGAGACTTTGAGAAGCTTTTCACATTGACAGTTAGATCACCCTTCCACCCAAGCGATAGTCCTCCTCTTGTACCTTCAGCACTAACGTCAATTCCATTCTCAAATCTACACTTCTTATTTTTTCCATACTTCTTGCACTGACCTTTGTCTCTATAGGAAACAAAAGTTGAGGCTGAGACTGTCTCACTCTATTCTTGAGACGTCTTACTGTCCGTGGTTGCCTCAGGCCACGGACATTCCAATTTAAGATTTTCATTGTGACCGGTCGGCATGCTTGTTAGCGGCAGTTGATATTTCATATCCAGAGTTTGTAATCATCAAAGTGTTATTATTTGCATTTCCCACTTGTTGTGTTCTCTGTCTTTTATTCCTATCCTTAAAACCCATTAGATTATCTTCTAGGCTTAAGATTACATCTTTTGTGTTCTCGAGTTCTGCATCAACAAATGTTATGTGTCCACCATTAGCACTTTCAGTCCCTCTTTCCTTATGCTTCTAGTTGGATTTATTCGTGCGGTTCTACCTTTTGCCTTGCGATCTTGCTCAACTATTAACTCTTTAGCCTTATTATTTCCTCTGAGGTCTTCCCTGTAACCTCTGTTTCTTCCCACCATGTTTGGTTCTTCTCTTAACCATTTGTTCGTCACTGGTGTTGCCCTTTTAGGAGGAGCTCGTAAAGTAATATCCCATCTAAATTCTCTTTCTTTAGCCCCTAGAGTTAATCGAATTGGACAAAAACTCTCTTCATGCCCTAATCTCCCACAAAGAAAACAAAACAAAGAAAGTTTCTCGTATTGAAAAGTTGCGTACTTTGTATTATCCTGGCCATATATTATTCGCTTCTTTCTTCTCAAAGGGGATCGACATCTAGACTAACTCTTATTCTCATGTATTGTTTCGCCCCTTTGGTTGTAGGCAACACGTCATAATCTAAGAAAACTCCGATGAAATTCCCCAATTGTTGAGCCATTCCTTCTAACATAAAACTCGGAGGTAGATTATGAATTTGAACCCGAAATTTGTATGATAAATCAGTACCTATAATGTATCTTCGCCTTCATTAGCCTATGAAATATTATCAAGTGCTGTTAAAAAACCAAGATATACCGTCGACCACCCTTTGTATATCTATCTCATTGTAGAACCTGAATAAGATTCTCTTATCTATGATTTCTGTTATTGCAACTCCCTCAATGGGATGCCACAACTCTGCTAACACATTCTTCATTGATGGAAAGTGAATTGCACTTTCTGTAAGCACCCTTCCTACCAGACAATACCTAAATTCTTCAATTTCCTCTTTTCTTGACCATAAACGGCCTCTTCTTCTTCATCTGCCAGATTTAGGTTTGCTAGTTCATCTTCCATATTTATTGATTATTATTCAGATTGGATTTTGGATAATTCTAATCTTGATGGTAAACAAAATTCCTGGTTTTCATTTTTTTCTTTCTTATTGTTATTTTTATATCATAACCCTGACTTTCAAGAAAGGAATTGGTGATACAATCCACAATATTTGTGAACCCAGTAGGCGTTTCGAAAGAGAAATCTTGCTATTATTTAGGTGATCTTGATTACACAATCAAAATTTATAAGAAATATTGATTACCTGTTGATAACCTGGCTTGTTTAGAAAGAATGGAGATGCACTCCTCCAGGAACTACAATTACAGCAGACGAACGAAACGAGAGAAAATTGCGATAACGACAGACCTCTTTTTTTGACCTCTTATATCTTTCTTAGTGTATTCAAATTATAAATATCTAACATTTTAGTCAGAAACTTAATGATGTTAAATATTTAAACTAGCAAATAATATTATAAAAATATAGAGAATAAATTATATCAAAATTTAAAGTATAAAAATAAATCTAACAAAACTGAAATTTAAAATTTTAAAGAAAATAGGAAGTATCGCACTCGAACCCCCCAAAAAAAAAATTCCAAATACTGTTGCTTTAGTAGCAAGGAAACACTTTCTTTGACATGAATACTAATGGGAATGACATTTGCATCGAAGAAAAAGAAAACATTAATCTAAAAGTATCATGATTCACTGAAGAATTACTTGTTTGATTGAGATTGCTACAATTCTCAAACAAGGCAACAATGAAAATTATGCTGGTCAGTCAAAACAGTACATTGAATTTCATGCTTCAGTTTTTGATCTTCGGTTTTTCAAATGCGAGCTCCAGGTAACTTCCCCTGGATAAGCTCTCATTAAGCTCATGCTTGAGCAATGACTTACAGCATCATATACTTTCGCTCTCTTGCGTTTTTCTTTTCTGAAGACGAAAACCCACTACATGCAGAGGCAACTGCATCGAGTATCTTCATGTTGTTGCGACAGTTGAGTTCCATGTTCCGCCGATCAATGTACCAACTCTTTCTCCCTTTATCGCTTTTGCGATATTACCCGATTTCGTTAAATTGAAGACAACAACTACATTGAAGGAAAAAGACAAATTAATGGCTATTCCCTCCAGTTGTTCTCTAGGTATACAGATTGTAGAAGTTTAAATTTACCAGGAATGTTATTTTCTTGGCAGAGAGTAATGGCGGTCATGTCCATCACCGAGAGATCTTTTGAAGTCACCTCGTGATAAGTCAGTGTATCATGAAGCTGGGCATTTGGATTATGCCTAGGATCATCATCATAAACCCCATCAACATTTGTTGCCTTCAGCACAACTTCCGCATTGACTGGGCAAACAAATAGATAATCTAATTTTATCCCAGATAATAAAATTATCTACATTTGTTGCCAAAACAAAATTCTAAAGAGACCCATTTTAAACCAGTTAACATTGATTTCAATTCATAATGAGGACCATTTTGTGCAAGACCCAGAGCAATCAGTGATAGGGTATATATAACATGCATCAAAAGTGAGAATGGCTCGGATAGGTTTGCCCCCAAGTCCCACTAATGAATTTCCTAATCCAGAAGCAAAAATGACTTACTTTCTGCACAACGAAGGGCTGCAGCAGTATCAGTGGTGAAGAATGGATTACCAGTTCCAGCTGCAAAAATGACGACCCTCCCTTTCTCCAAATGCCTCACTGCCCGTCTACGTATATATGGTTCTGCAACCTCTGACATACGAAATGCAGTCTGGACACGTGTTGGGATGCCGATACTCTCCATTGTTGCTTGAAGAAATATAGCATTCATTACAGTTGCTAACATTCTTTTTTTTTTTTTTTTTTTTTGGGGGAGCAAAAGAATGCACATAAGAGAGGGATAAGATTTCTGTAAAGTGGCTAAGGTCTAATTACCTTCTGCAACATCTAGAACTGGTCTTTTAAGGAAATACAATTTCTGCGCAAAACCAGAAAGACTTCTAGAACACATAAAATTGCATCAAATAAAATATTTACCCGATGTAATCAGCAGATGAACGGTCAAGTCCACTACATCCTGCCCGAGAGGATCCACGAAAAATATTACCCCCACCAACCACAATTGCAACCTGCGATAAGCATCTAAAATGAAATCAAACAGCAGAGTTTCTAATTCTTTCAGACAGCTACTCATCCAGACAACCAATCACTCATTCTTGCTAAGCAGTCTCCTAGCATAATTCTTTAATAGGTTAATATGAAAGCATTTATGATGCACGTTGCAACTTAATGTAATTACTAGATCACTAAAATTAACTCTCAAGAAAGATTGTTTCCATTTTCATTGGTAGTATGAATTGTTTATCCTGCTCAAATTTCATTCTGAATCACACCCAAATAAAGCAAATACCATCCTTAGCACTATCCAAATGACAATGCATGGTCTTCCACCAAAACCTTGTACTCTTACTCTACGAATAAACTAACCCCCAATTCAACATGATATTGCAATAACACAACCACTGAAACTGAAAAAAGGAGTTAAGCAACAACAACCAAATTTAAAAAGAGGATTAATGGAGAAAGAAAAGGCCTCCGAACATATAAGAGAGAGAAGGGGCTTTAGACTAGCCTCAATGCCCAGGCGTGTCACTGATGCAACCTCCCTAGCAATAGCCATCGTAACCTGTATTCAAGCAAGCTTCATACTTCAATTATTGTGAAGAAAAGCAATAACACTAAAAGTACAACAATTATTCACATCACAACCTTTGGGTCAATATTTTGAGAGTGATCTCCCGCTAGTGCTTCTCCACTTACTTTAAGCAAAACCCGTCGCCATTTATAAGATGGTTTCTCATTTATTTGCATTCCAAAGGGAGCCATAGATGACATGTTATTATGTCTGTTAAAACAATATAAACAAGTGCTTACAAGAATGTCAAAATAAATAAATAAACAAAGGGTGGAGGGAGGTTGCAGAGGAGTTCAATTAATTGTTCAACAAACTTGAGTAGGTGATTAAAGAACCAAAAAAATATCGTATATCCTTTATAAAACTACAGCCACATGTATGGATCAAGAATTCCAATTCAGTAACCTTGAAAATAGCAATGAGAAATTGAACTCCCAGGCATAAAAGGCTAACACAGCTTCATCAATATATTAGGAAAAAAAGTAAGATAAGGAGAAACTAATAATTTTGATTCATTAACCATCGAATCACCTACGGAGAAAATCAATTTCATAAGTATTAAATCTGAAGGATGCCCCCAAAATGGTATCTAGTGCACATGAATGAACCCAGCTAAACATATTATATGGGTCAGAAAGCCACTAGAAATTTATTAATAAAAATGCAGAAACAGCACCAGTTATGAAAACTCTGCCGCTTTCCGGTGACTACTGATATCCAATACAGAAGTGCAAGGTTTTGGAATTTTCATCCTCATAGCTCATCTCAGTTGTTAACAAAACAATACCAGAATTACCCACATATATCAAAGAGTCTAACAAATTCTAACAATAGCATCAAAATTCAAAGCGCGAAACAAAGTCTCGCCACTTCACATGCATTTTCACAAACAGTAAAAAGACATCCAAAAAGGAAATAAATCCAGACATACCTCAAGTTCATGGGGTCTGGAAGTGGGGAGGCACCCATATCAGAAGAAGCTGAACAGTTGATAACCAACCGTCTAAACTGATCCATAATAAAGCTACCTTGATGATGGGTTTTTACCAGAGCAGGACCCATAAATGATGATGATGATGATGATGAAGAGATAGGATTAAAGGAGATGGGGGGTAGAAAACAAGTGGAGGCTGCCATTGAACAAAAACTGGGAATTTGGTTACTTCAAAAGCAACTGTAATGTGTTCGTTCAAATTGGTGCCGCCGAAAGGATAAGCTTGGGTTACTGAACTCAGTTTTCCTTTCTTTCGGATAAAGCAGTAGAGTTTTTTTTTTTTTTTTTTTTTTCAAGTTTGATTTAGATATTTTATTTTTGAAATTGGTGGCATATTTTTAGTTTTCTATTTTTATTAAGAAAGCGACTTATAAAATATCTCAATTGTAGGTTTGTCGGATTTAAATTTATTTACATTTGTCTAATTTTGAGGGTAAAAAGTTATCCACTGAATTTTAGTTAATTTTTCATTTTATCATTAAATTTTTAAAAGGTTTAATTCACAAATTACACCTTAATTATACAATTTCTCTAGGTAAATTTTTTATCAAAATAATATTTAAACTATTTCACCGTTATCAATCAAATTTTAACATCATTGATTAATTAAATCGTTTCACATCAACCCTTGTTTTTTTTTTAATTTTATATTAATATTAATACTAATTAAAAATAATTATATTAACAATAATAAAAATATTTTCCCTCCCCGTCCCTCTACCCTCTCGCTCCCTCCCCCAAAACCAACCGCTCTCCCCTCTCTTTCCTCGACCACAATGTTCCCATCTTCTTCGATCTTTCCAGTGGGAGATGTCTTGGCCCTAGGCTTCTCTTCTTCAACAAGACTAATAGTCCTTTATTCCCATACCCATAAGCTCCTCCTATTGTCAATAAATCAAATCAACATTATATATGATGAAATTGAAAAAAAAAAAAAGTGCTAAGAAAAGAATGGTTACACCTCCACTTGCTGCTTTTATTTTTGCAATAGAATATTTCAGTATGCACAAAGCATGGTCATTTGTTTGACCCATATGAAACTCTCAATTTCACTATTTTTTGGCACATGATTCCTTTTTACAATAGCTCCTGAGTTCTCATCTCTCCTGATACGGCAGACTCAAAGGAAAACATAAACCTCTGATATCTTCACCATGTTTATCCACAGAAACACGATTAATGTCACTTTTGTAGAAAAGATCAAATGGAGTTTTAGACATTATGAGAACCTAGAAATGGACCCAGAGGGTCGGGTGGGGGTGAGGGGACGATGGGGGAGAGGGTGGGGAGTGGTGGTGGTGGTGGGGAGGAGCCGGGAGGGGAGAGGGACGGTGGGAGAGAGGTGTGGGAGAGAAAATATTTTTTATTTTATTATTAATATTAATATAGAATTAGAAAATAAGTGCTGGTGTGGTAGGATTTAATTGGTTAATAGTTTTTTCCTAACGGTGTTAAAATTTTGGATAATTTAGACACTGGTGAAATAGTTTAAATACCTGAAAAAAAAGTATCAAATTGAAAAAAAGGTATAAATTAGGGCGCAATGTTTAAATTAAACCTTAAACTTACAAAAATACCGCTAACAATTTTCAACTTATTACAAAATGCAACTCAACTATTTAAATAATGGAAATATGACATCGATTTAATTTAATACTAAAAACATATTTCCTTTCTTTTAAATATTAAATTATTTTTTCCTACTTTTCGGGTTTTTAGATAAATAACTTTAAAAAATTTAAAAATTATGGAAATCACCCTAGTACTAAATTATTTAGAAAAATGACCTAAATTTTACCGTGTCAAAGGGTGTCTCTACTTCTTAGGACGGCACCACCCTAAAAAATAACTCAATCATTGTTTTATAATTACAAAAATAATAGGATAAAAAAATCTTTTTTTTGTATCGCCACTTCCTAAGACGGCACCCGTATAAACTTTTTGTATTTTTTTTGTGTATTTGCAGAGTTAATTGAAAAAAAATAAAATATATTTTTATTATTTTTTGTGTCGCATCCTTTAATGGAGGCACCAAATTGGATTAAAAAAAAATTATAGTGCGGCCTTCTTCCGTGGAGTGATCAATATCTATAAAAATATACATATATTTTTCTCCCTGATGATTACTTGAGATGTGGCGGTACCTGTTGTCGAAACTTTTTTTTTGAAATCGACTTTTTATTTAAAAAAGAAAATGGGAGTACCCACCGATCCTTTTTATGATGCGTGATCGGGTCACCTCATGATTGATCATTTTAATAAGCGGTTTGATTTATTAAAACAATTATTTTTAGTCTACAAGCTTCAATAAATAGGTTCGGGAGTCGGTTACGCACGAGGAAGGGTTAGCATCCTCGTAATGCCCAAAATTGGTACCTAATTGATTACTTGGCGTCTTTAGTGTCGAGAATTGAAAATTTATGGAGATTTTAAAATACGATCTCTTTTTGCGTAATGTTATTAAAATACGATTTGATTAAATTAAATGGAAAATGCTTTATTTTGAGTTAACCGATAAAAAGACCATGCCCCGTAAGTTAGGACACGATACCTTGTGTAATAGCCCGATTTTGAGTCTAGTTGGAACAGTGGTTTTGGGACCACAAATCTGACGTAGTAAAGTTTATTTTTATTATATTTTTGTGGTCTATAGTTTCACGGAATGATTTCGTAAAAATTTTGTTCGAAAATTTTGACGTTTGGGCACTCAATTTAGTCAAAAGAACTAAATTGTAAAAAGTGCAAAAGTTGGGTTCTACATGCTAGAGGTGTCTAATTGCTATGAAATTTTAAATTGAAGGTCCTTAGATAGTAATTAGACCATTGGTTAAGTTAGTGGACAAAAATGGACATGGATTAAGAGAATTTTCATGTTTTAAGTTAGTGGCATTTTGGTCATTTAGCTAATTAAATGAATTAATAATCAAATTAAAAGCCAATTTTTGCTCATCTTCAACCCCTTGGCCGAAATTTACAAGAGGGAGACATATCTAGGGTTTTCCAAGCTTCCAAGCTCGATTGTAAGTTCGTTCTAGCCCCGTTTTTAATGATTTTCATGTTTTTGATATCCTTGTAACTTGATCTATCTATTTCTACCATTAATTTAAGGAATAATCAAGGTCTAGGGTTTGACCCATGTTTGATATTTGTGTATTTTGATGTCTAATGGTGGGTTATGCATGTTTGATGTGTGATAAACAACTTTTGCTAGGTGGTTTTTGATGAAAATGTCAAAAGGACCTATTTGTAAAAAGATTATAAAATGTGTGTAAAAGTGTGATTAAATGAAAATTGTGGATTTCTATAAGTATAAAAGAGGATCAGCTAGGCTTGGGAATAGAAGAAATTGAATAGATTTCATTTTTCGAGCCTAGGGGCAAAAATGTAAATATGTCAAAGTTTAGGGGCAAAAATGTAATTTTTCCATAATGTGATTTTTGGACTGAATTGAATAATGTGAATAATAAATGATTTAAATTTTCTATTATAGATCAAGAGAAACGAGGTCCGAACCTAGATCGGGGAAAACAAAGTATTTGACGATTAGGTCACATTCCTACTATTTTTGTACCGAGGTAAGTTCGTATGTAAATAATGCATTGTTTTATTTATATTCTAAATGCTTTAATATTGTATGAATTATGATCGACTCCTTGAATGTAATCAATAAAGTTCGACAAGCGAGAAAATCCCGATTGAACCTTAGGAATAGTTAGGATACAAATGTCATGACATTAGAGTTATTGAGATTTCGTGTAAGACCATATCTGGGATATGGCATCAATATGAGACTTCGTGTAAGACCATAGCTGGACTATTGGCATCGATATGAGATCTCATGTAAGACCATATTTGGGATATGACATTGGTATGGTATTGTGAATGCGAGATGTCCCGAGTATCCTTTAGTATTCTAAGTGGTTCAACGGGTAGTTCGACATAAATGTTAAAGTTGTGAAAGACTTTGGTATGTTGCACTTGGGTACAGATATGTACATAAGACTCATGCTTAATGAGCTCGATATGTGATGAACCCTCGGTAAGTTTGTGATTGAGTAAGTTTGACTATGAGATTTATAATGACATTTATGTTAATTTACATCATGTTAATTATGTGTTAAATGTGTGTTATAATGCCTATTATTTGCATAGGAACTTACTAAGCTTTAAAGCTTACTCCCTTTCTTTTGCCTTGTTTTATAGTGTCACCAAGCTATCTCGGGGATCGGAGACTGTCGGAGATTCACTCACACTATCAACATAACATTTTGGGTACCGATGAATTTAACATTTTGAGTTATGGCATGTATAGGGACTTGGTTATTTTGCTATGTGTCATAATTGATTTGGCCAAATGTGTTGGCTTATGATGGTTGATAATTCATTTTGTAAATGACCATTGAAATTAGCTAATATTGTTTAAGTATATATATATATATATATATATATATATATATGATAATGCTTATCATGGATGTGGGAATTTGCATGCTTGAGTTGATAAAAATGTGATGGTTGTATATGATAAATGGTAGTATATGAATGAGTGTTGCTGCCTTGGTTGTGGCTGATTTGGTTGAATGTATATGCTTGGATTGGTGTTATGTGTTACTGTGTATGTATGTGCATGGAAGGGTGACAAAATGGCTTGGTAAATAGCCTTGTTTTTGTCCACACAGGCATGTGTCTAGTCCGTGTGTGATACACGGCTTGCCCCATGGGCATGTGTTCTGGCCGTGTGTCCCCTACACCTTAATTGTTGCAAAATAGAATGATCAGTAATAAGCACACGGGCAGAGACACGAGCATGTGCTCAGCCATATGGAGGACACGGCCTCGAACACTGGCGTGTGCCCTGTCCGTGTGAAGTCTACACCTATTTTATGAAAAATTATGAAAATTTAATCGATCACACGGCCTAAGCACACGGGCGTGTGACTTGGCCATGTGACCTCAATTTGATGATGACGTCATAAATAAAAAGCTCCCTAATTTGAACACGGCTTGAAGCACGGGTGTGTCTTAGGGTCACACGGGCGTGTCTTGAACCCACACGGGCGTGTGGCCCCTTTTACATGAAAAATTTTCTAAGTTTCCCAAAAGTTTCCAAAGTTCTCGGTTTAGTCCCGAACCACTTCTGATGCATGTTTTGGGCCTCGTAGGTTTGTGATAGGGACGATATAAATGTATGTGAAAGGTTTTAAACTTGGATGGAAATTTATGTCTCGATTTTATATGTTTGCTTGTGTTTTTGCCCGGTAATGCCTCGTACCTAGTTCCGGCGTTGAATACGGGTAAGGGGTATTACACCTTGGATTCTCAAAAATATCTTAACTGAAATCTCATATGTTTTAATTTTAAAAGGGATGTCCGGTTGTCTAGGTTCAAGGAGAAAGTCGAACCCGTAAGTTAAGGAACAACTTCTCGAATCTCCAAATACGGGACATTTACCTTTATTTTAAAATTTCCGTCCTCAAATAATTAATGTGGCATTTAAAATGATATATACTTAGTTAATTTGGGTATGGTATAAAAACGACTAAAAGTAAGAAAAAAAAGTCATGCTTAGCTGTCGTAACCATTTTAAAAAAAAAATGGAAATCGACTTTGGTTTTGAAAACGAAAATAAAACGGGAGTCGCCACCAATCATTTTTGATGAGGTGTGATCGGGTTACCTCGAAAAGTGGTTGTTTTTAATAATCAAATTGCTTTATCAAAACAAAAATTTTGGTCTACGAAAATCAGAGAAACGGGTCCAGGAGTCGGTTACGTGCGAGGAAGGGTTAGCACCCTCGTCACGCCCAAAATTGGTACCAAATTGATTAATTAGTGTCTTAATGTCGAAAATTTGAAAAGATTTTAAAATACGGATCCTTTAGAAAATGTTTGGATAATTTTAATGAAATTTGAGATTTCTTTGTTCCGAGAGGATATAAACATCACATCCAGCACGTTAGGACACGATATTTTAGACCTTCGTAATCAAAGTTATCTCGTGATTTACGAAATTTATTAAAAGGATATTTAGTCCAACGGAAAATCGAAACCCAGCACGTTAGGGCACTATTCCCCGAATTTCTAAATACAAAACATTGCCTTATTTTAAAAATCTTTGGATGCAATATAATAATTTTACAAAATGTATTTTGTTTAATAATATAGTACAAAACTAAGAAAACAAATATGGATGTAAATATAGTAAATATAATAATAATAATAATAATAATAATAATAATAATAATAATAATAATGATAATAATAATAATAGAATAATGATGATAATGAAAATATTAATAACGTTAATAATAATACATAATACATAAATAGTAATGAAAAATAAAAAAATGAAAGATAAGATGATAATAATAATAATAATAATAATAATAATAATAATGGTAATAGTAATTAAGAAATAAATAATAAAATAGATAAAAGAATAAACAAATATATATATATATATACGTAAAAACTATAATATAACAATAGTAATAATAAAGATATTAAGTAGTAATAATAACAATAATGATAGCATAATAGCAATAATAAATAAAATTACAAAATAATATAACAAAGCAGGCCAAATTGAATTAGAAATAGAAATAAAAGGGTCAAATTATGTAATATAAATGATAAAGGGAGTAAATTGCAATGCGAGCGAAAAGCTAGGGGACGAGGAGTAAAATTTTCCCCAAGTGGTTAAGCGCAGCGTTTTAAAGGACCAAATTACAAACTGCGCGAAATTTCTGGGCCAAAATTGAAATAACAGAAAACTTAATTTTAAAAGCTGAAAATGCAGAAGGACCGAAAGCGCAATAAACGACGTCGTTTTGAGGGGCTATTTAAGACCCAAAAATTAGAAAACAAATCATTTTTGACCTGCTTGCTTAAAAAAAAAAAAATCTCACTTTCTCTCTTTCTCTGCAAAAGTCCCAAGGGGAGGATTTTGGGGTTGCTCGGTCCACAGTCCCCTTTTCGGGTTGATCGGTCATCCTGCTACCATACTGTCATGCCGCCACCGTGTAAAATTTTATATTTTTTTATATGTTATATTTTGATATTATATATGTATGTATGTGTGTTTGAATAATAATAAAAGGAGTTCTAAATAACGAAAATAATAATAAAAATATAAAAGAAAAAAACCTTAACACAATTTTTGTCTTTCCTTCCTTTGAATATTGTTGCTGTTTTTGCTTTTTTTTTTTTTTTGCTTGAAATCTTGTTTCTATATTGCTAAAAAGGGCCGAAAAAAAAAGGATCCTTAAAAATGAAACTAGATCGGCTTTTATAGCCATTGTTTTACAACTTAATGAGTACTATGTCTTTTCCTATTTATTGCTTGTAGGTACTCGGCGCAAGTGGAGGAGTCGGTGGTGCTGTGGCAGTGGCAGTGGCAGGCCTGGCATGGAGCAGTTGGCGGCAGTGGACAGGTGCGCCGAAGGTAGGGTTTCAGCTTTTCTGAAACCCTAGTTTGACTATTGGGTAATTGGGCCTGTTGGGTTTTAATTTTTGGGTCTGGTAAGTTTGGTTTGTATTGGATTTTTAGTGGGTTTGTTTATTGTAATGGATGTGGGCTTGTTTAATGGGCCATTCGGGTTTAATGGGTTTTAGGTGTTATTGGGTCCCGGGCAAAATTTGGGTTCTACAGCTGCCCCTCTTTGCTTGTTGTCGTGTAACGAGAACGAAGCAAAGACTTTCAAGAAAGACCAATTTTCTCGGTCTCACCGAGTCTTGACTTCTTTGGTGCTCTTTTTCTTTAGGTAGCCTCGTTCCAGTCCATCACATCTTGTTGCTTTGACTCGCACCACCGCTACTTCATAGAGTTAGGACCTGTAGTTTTAATCCGCTCCACTGCAAACTCAAGGAGATAAGATTTGATGTCTTCGATCTTCAATCTGCTCCTGCAACATCAGGAATGCCAGACTTTGCTAACTTCGATCTGCTCCTGCAATATCAGGAATGCCAGACCTGCTATCTCCAATCTGCTCCTGCAACTTCATGATTGCCAGATTTACTATCTTCAATCTGCTCTTGCAACTTTAGGATCGCCAGATTTGCTATCTTCAATCTGCTCCTACAACTTCAAGATTGCTAGATTTGCCATCTTTAATCTGCTCCAGTAACTTCAAGATTTCGGATTTGCTTTCTTCAATCTGCTCCTGCAACTTCAGGATTGCCAGATTTGCTATCTTCAATCTGCTCTTGCAACTTCAGGATTGCCAGATTTTCCATATTCAATCTACTCCTGCAACTTCAGGATTGCCAGATTTACTTTCTTCAATCTACTCCTGCAACTTCAGGATTGCCAAATTTGCTTTCTTCAATCTACTCCTGTAACTTCAGGATTGCCAGATTTGCCATCTTCAATCTGCTCCTGCAACTTCAGGATTACCAGATTTGCTATCTTCAATCTGCTCCTGCAACTTCAGGATTGCCAGATTTGCCATCTTTAATCTGCTCCTATAACTTCAGAATTGCCAGATTTGCTTTCTTCAATCTCAAGAAAACTTCAATCCTCAATCTGCCCCACTAGATGACAATATCTGAAATCTTCAATATCGCTACACCGCTCTCTGGGGAACCTGTTCCGTAGAATTAGTGTTACGTGCTTATGCTTATGCAAATGATGAGGATGCTATGATTGAAATAACTCAAAGCCTCCTAACTACATGTGTTATGGATGACATTTGCATGAATGCAGAATGTCATGAGAATGATCCTTTGTTAAATGTATAATGATTAGGATGCAATGATCAAAAGGGACCTAATGCCCCTAACTAAATGTATTATGGACGATATTTGCATGAATGCAGAATTTCATGAGAATGGTCTTTTTATGATGATTAGGATGCAATGATCAGAATGAGTCAAATGCTCTTAACTAAACGTGCTTTGAATGATGATGTATGAATGCAAAATAAAATTATCCTTTTTTTAAATGCTTAAGGTCGTCATTGCTCGTAGTTCATTAAGGTTCTATCACTGATGCATTATCATACTTTTTCGTTCAGCTGGTATCTTTGACAGAAAATCCAAAGAAATGATCATATTCCACTCAGCAAGCTTGCCCCGCTGTAATTTTAGAGTCCCTTCCACTGTACCTTCTGGGACATAAAGTTTGTACCTCCCACTGCAACTTCAGGAGAATAACATTTGGTTTATTCTGTCTATCCTGCTGTAACTCGAGGTATAGGATCAATTTGATCTGTTACACCATTCACTGGGTGTAATGACTAGATGTATATGCCTGATATTTGGATGAATGCAGAGTATCATCATTTTTTATTTTTTATTTTTTTCGAGAATGATCCCCTTGTACACTTGGGTTGACATTGCTCGTTACTTGCCGAGGTTGTATCACTAATAAAATGTCTTGTCTTTTTATTCAATCAAAAAAAGTCTAAAGAGATAATCATCTTTCTCCAATATTTCCAAACCTTAGGCTTGGAGAGTTCTAAACAACAGTCCTATTTCAGGTTCTTGTACTATTTAGAAGCTTCCAGAGTAATATGTGAAACTCCTTTTATGAAAGTATTATTAATCCACTAATTGTTATTTCAATGTAAAATGCTTGAAAAAGATCATAACCATGGATGAAATGGAAATTTATTGGGAGCATAGCTCGAAACAAACAAGTTGATCACAGTCAGCAAATGCAATGAAGAAGAAAATTTATTGGTAGTGTACTTTGAAATGAATAACCACAAATAACAAAAATGAGTAAAATGAAAACTGTAACATCCCAAATTAGGGGCTGTGCGTTGGAGCATAATTCACGAGTTAGTAGGCTTGAAGAATGGTTGGGATGTGTTTTAGGAGTTCTTAAAGCTCTAGGACTAAAAAGGGAAGCTTTGGAAATTTTTGAAAATTTTGGGTTAGAAAGGGGATATGGGCAAGGAGGCCTTAAGAATAAATTTTGGCGGGTTATGGCATAACAATCACCCTGGTAAAGTGGCTTCCATACGCTACTTAAGGCTTGGGTTTGGCACCATAGCAGGTCAGGGGTTCGAGCAACGCTTGGCGCATGGGTTTTTATTTTTGGGTTGTATGCTGTGATGGGCTTAAGGTGAAGAAGGCTTTAAAAATTAAAACGATGAGGCATATGACATGAAAGTTAGGTGCGGTGGAGTGGCACGGGGTGTGGTTTAGGAGCCTTGGTATGAGGACTCGGGTTCGAGTCGTGGTAGGCGCAAGGAGGACGTTTTTTTTAGGCTTTGGCGTTGAAAGGAAAAAGGGCCCAGTTATAAAGGCTTTAAAATTAAAAGATAGCATTCTATAGCAAGAAAGTCGAATGGGAGAGTTGGCCTGGGGCGTGTTAGAGAGGGAGGGGTTGCTGCTGACTGCTGGAGGTCACTGGTTCGAGCCAGCATAGCAGCAAATGCGTTTTTATTTCTTTCTTTCTTTTATTTTTGTTCTTTGGCGTATGGGAAGAATTTGGTGCACTTTGGACTCCCAAATTCTCTTTGGAAAAGGTAAGTTTGGTATTTTATTTTATTCAATTTGTTTAAGAGGGATTAAGGGATAAGGAGTAAGATAAAATTAGATTTAATTGTGATAATTCAAGGCTGAAAATTATCACAAAATAGGGAGGAATTGGGCAGCTTTAGAACTCTTTGAAATTTGTTTTATGCAAAGAAGAAAGCAGAAAATTCCAAGAATCGTAGCTTTTCTTTTTCCCTTTGCTATTGCCGAAAATTCACGGGAATTCTTCAAATTTTCCAGCTCTCTTCTATTTTATTTGGCCAAAAATCACCTTTGATTTCTCCCACCTATTCTCCTTTTCTTTCTTCCACCAATGGCCGAATAATCCACCACTTTGTTGCCGATTTTCCTCTCTTTGTTATTAATAAAATTCCAGCATCTTCTCCTACTTTTTGTTCTTCTTTTCACATAAGCGAACCTTGTTTATTAATTTAACCAACAATAGCCAATTCCCTTCTCCCTACTTTGAGAAGTCTTGGTGAATATTAAAGCAAGGTGTTCTCCTCTTTCTTTTCTTCAATCAAGTGGTAAGTGGTGGTAAAAATCGATTTTCATGGGTTTAATTTGCAAGTATTTAAAAGTCAAGGCTATTAGCTTTGTTTACTAACCGATGGTAATTGGTGAAGCGATTCGGAATCGGTGTTGTGATTAGTATCCAAAAGCGTAAGGGTAAGGATTCGGGTTCAAAAGGAGAACCCTTTAAACTATTTGATTTGGCCGAATATACTAACTCATGTTTTGGCCGAATATAGGGGTAGTAGATCTAGTGTGACCGACTCCATCATTCGGGATTTAGATCATTCAGTGGTGACAGGTGTGTACATACACACTTATAGCAATTAATAACTGTGCTAGATATTGTTGTATGTAAATTTTGCTTGATGTAGATACGGATGTAGTACCTTAATGGTACAAGCGAGGATTTCGGGTAAGTCTCTTTTAATATGAGATTAATATTACGCTTTTGGGAAGCATGGTTTTATGATACATGTGATAAATGTATGAGATTTGATCATGATTACTTGACTTTTGTGGGTTAAATGAGCGGAGGGGGCAGTGATATTGTGCCGACGGGCACCAGTGTTTGGTAACACTGCTGTGACTACGGTCACCGAGGTTTGGTACCTCCGAGGTTTGGTACCTCATCGCGTCTCGCCCTCGTGGCTTAGCACCACCGTGGGTTGGCCCCACTTTGAGATATGGGATTGACGCCATGATTTGGCATCACACGATGGGTTGGCCCCATCAATCGATTGTGTCTATGGACAATGAGGTTTGGCACCTCCGGTGATTTGGCATCACATCTCGTGACTATATGTCACCGGTGGTTTGGCACCACCGGTGGTTTGGTACCACAACAGGGTAGATTGAGGCGTTTGGTTGGCTAGGTTGGGTACATTGTCTTGTGCATATTAATTGTTATAATCTGTATGAGATTGGTTTAAACCGGGGGAAGGGTTACATACTGAGTCTTGGTGACTCACCTTCTCCATTATTTTTTTTCAGGTGATGCATAGATCGCGGATATGGAGCCGGAGGGACTCGAGGTGGCCATGCAGTGGACTTGAATTAAATGAACTTTAAATTTAGTTATTTTATTTTATTATTGGTTTATTTTTAATTTGGATTGTAATAAGGCCTCCATAAACTTTATTTTTGGTTATTACTCATATGTTGGATACTTGTTTAAAGCTACACTACTAAAATTAAATTAAAATCACATGTTTTCCTAAATTAACACGAAAATGTTTTATCGTGTCAGCGGACACATTCGAAATTTGTATAATAACTTGACTTCAATTAAATTTCCAAATTTAATCTAAGTACGATTTCGGCAAGATAACCAAAAACGAGAAGTTTTCAACAAAAATTGATTTTAAAATGGGTTTCAAAAAGTTTTTCTCCGTAACGACCCATATTCGGTCCTAACATTTGGGCCGGGTTTGGGCTGTTACAGTTTGGTATCAGAGCCCAGTTTTAAACTCTCGGCCTGTGGGCTAAGGCCCAAAACGTTTTCAAAGCGAGCCAAATGATTTTCTTTGAACATAAGTAGGCTTTTTGCATGGCCTCTAAGTCTCCGACCCGCAGTCCACCAGGTAAGTACCCCTAACTTTATGTGTGATTCTGTGATTTATATAAGGGTAGAAAAGGCATGGAACGTAGAATAGAATAATAGGAACTTGAACCCTAGGATTAGACTACTCAAACGTAACACATAAGACTTAATGCACTAAACCAACCTATGGCTAAGTCACTGAGCTAGTGGTGTGGTAACCCATGTACGCATGTCTAGGAGTGGATCCGGAAGAGCTTGGTATTTAAGCAGTCCTAGTGACTCACCTCCTCTTCGCAGGAATCCTACCTGGTGCGTAGCTTCGGTTCACCATAACTCAGAGGGCTCAGTGGTGTGGCAACCTCTCATGCATGTCTAGGAATGGTTTGGTGGGAGCTTGGTATTTAAGCATCCACGTGACTCACCTCCTCTCCACACGAATCCTGCCTGGTGCGTAGCTTTGGTTCACCCTGACCAAGAGGGCTCGGTCATAGGCTAAACATAATGACTAAAACCCGAAAGAGAACTAGCCATGTTTAAAAAAAAAAGAGAAGAGAGAACAAAACAACAAACCCTAGTTTTTCAAACCTTTAAAACTTTTCTTTTAAATCTGAGAAAAATTAATTTTTTACAACATTCTCTGAAAAACTCTTGATTTACGAAAATTACAAAAATGCCCTTAGCGGTAAAATTACCAAAACGCCCTTGGTTTATAAAATATTCAACTACTCAACAACTTTATCAAAATTTCATGATTTCATAAACATTCAAAAACCCTAATTTGTGAAATACCAAAATACCGTGATTTTGGAAAAATTACAAAATTGCCCCTAACTTACAAAATTACCAAAATGACCCTAATTTCCAAAATTTTTGCAACATCCCCATTTTTGAAGAAACACTTTTCGAAAAGAACCCTCAAAGTTTTACAACTTTTGAAATACGCTAAATCTATAAAATTTTACAAATTTACTCTGATTTGTGAAAAATTACCAAAATACCCCCGGATTTCAAAATTTTTCAAATCACCCCTAGACTTCAAAATTTTCAAGAATAACTTTTGACAAAAACCCCAAGAAATGATTTTTTTTACGAAAATACCCTGTAGGACAAAATTACGAAAATACCCCCGGGTAGTGGAAAACAACAACAAACAACAAAAACTACAACGTTTCTCTGAATGAACGGAAGTTCATATTTGTTTGATGAATGAATGGAAGAATGGAAAAGACTGTGTGTTTGT
Organism: Gossypium rotundifolium; assembly: GCA_025506655.1. Lineage (NCBI taxonomy): Eukaryota > Viridiplantae > Streptophyta > Magnoliopsida > Malvales > Malvaceae > Gossypium > Gossypium rotundifolium. The sequence continues at coordinate 63,028,255 of CP106732.1, read as the reverse complement.
ATGATACGAAAGAACCACTCTTAAATCCCTTTTCATAAAACTCCTTCGCTGATAAATAAGTGGAACAATAACTAATCCATAAAATTTCTTAATCAGATCCCGACGCTAGAAAATGAGCTCTAGAGGACGTGGTCGTCGTGGTCGAGGCAGAGGAAGGATGACCGTGTCGGAACCCGTTAGGTCGGGTTAAGGGTCCGACAATGAGATGCCATCGCCACCACCACCCCATTTGTTAATGTTGAGCAAGCAGAAGCTCGGGACGGGAAGAGGCATGTCGCAGTCGTTCTGCGAAGTTTTGGAATTGGTGGCGGTCAGCAGGAGGAAATGGAGGAAATAGAAAGTCAGACCTGAACGGCTCCGAGCTAATGGAGTGGAAATGTTTCGAGGAGTATCCAATGTGGCACCCAGTACAGCTGAGTACTGGTTGGAAGCAACGGAGCGTATCATGGATGGGCTTGATTTGACTCCAGAGGAAAAGTTGAAAGGGATGGTGGCGTTATTACGCGATGAAGCGTGTCGATGGTGGTTGATTGTTCGTGATGGTACCACAAATTGAAAATTTGACACAGGAATATGTTAAAGAGGCCTTTCGAAGAAGTATGTGGGAACCGGTATCTGAGATGAAGCAGAGGAAGGCTTTTCTAGGGTTAGTACAAGGGAGTAAGTCCGTCGCAGAATATGAGGCAAAATTTCTGAGGTTGAGCCACTATGCTCGAGGAATTGTATCAACAGAGCACGAACGCTGTGTCCGCTTTGAGGACGGACTTAGGGATGATCTAAGGTTACTGATTACTCCACAACAAGAGCGTGAGTTTTCAGTCCTAGTGGAAAAGGCTAAGGTAGCCGAAGGGATCAAGAAGTCCGTAAGACAGAATCACGAAAAGAATAAACAGAAGAGAGGCTTTGGATCAACTGAATCGGGCAGTAATGTGGAGAAGAGGGCTAGATTTGGGGAATCAAAAAGAGCCACAAAGCCTACTCAGTGGCCACCTCAGTGTGCTAGATGCGGGAAATCCCACTCGGGAGAATATTTGGCTGGAAGTAGAGGGTGCTTTGAATGTGGATCGTGGGATCACCGTGTAAGGATTGTCCTCGGTTAGCTAAGAATCACCCGGAGGTCGAACCGTGCTCGGGTTAGAAATGAAGGACCACCACGGAGGGTCGATGTGCAGCTAGAGGTAATGATAATGGTAACGGGCGTGGCCGAGGTGCTGAAGGTGCAGAGGCGAGGCAACCAAGGTTGGTTTATGCAGTTGGCCGTCGCGAGGAGGAAGATGTGCCAGATACGACAACGGGTAAGTTTCTTATTCCCGAAATACTCTTAATTGCCTTGGTTGTGGTTACGTTAGTTCATTTTCATGTTGCTAGTAAAGTGTATGGAACTTGGATTATGGACTTAGGGAATGTGTAGAAAGTATGATAGACCTTTAAGATCAGAGTGCGCAACAGTAGCGTAGGGTGATGAGTTAAGGATACACGATTGGACGATAGTAAGTAATTTCGAGGACGAAATTATTTTTAAGGAGGGTAGAATTGTAACATCCCAAATTAGGGGCTGTGCGTTGGAGCATAATTCACGAGTTAGTAGGCTTGAAGAATGGTTGGGATGTGTTTTAGGAGTTCTTAAAGCTCTAGGACTAAAAAGGGAAGCTTTGGAAATTTTTGAAAATTTTGGGTTAGAAAGGGAATATGGGCAAGGAGGCCTTAAGAATAAATTTTGGCGGGTTATGGCATAACAATCACCCTGGTAAAGTGGCTTCCATGCGCCACTTAAGGCTTGGGTTTGGCACCATAGCGGTCGGGGTTCGAGCAACGCTTGGCATGGGTTTTTATTTTGGGTTGTATCTTGTGATGGGCTTAAGGTGAAGAAGGCTTTAAAAATTAAAAGCGGTGAGGCATATGACATGAAAGTTAGGTGCGGTGGAGTGGCACGGGGTGTGGTTTAGGAGCCTTGGTATGAGGACTCGGGTTCGAGTCGTGGTAGGCATAAGGAGGACGTTTTTTAGGCTTTGGCGTTGAAAGGAAAAAGGGCCCGATTATAAAGGCTTTAAAATTAAAAGATAGCATTCTATAGCAAGAAAGTCGAATGGGAGAGTTGGCACAGGGCGTGTTAGAGAGGGAGGGTTCTTCTTGATCACTTTGGAGGTCATCGGTTCGAGCCAAAGATAGCAAACAAATGCGTTTTATTTCTTTCTTTCTTTTATTTTTGTTCTTTGGCGTATGGGAAGAATTTGGTGCACTTTGGACTCCCAAATTCTCACTGGAAAAGGTAAGTTTGGTATTTTATTTTATTCAATTTGTTTAAGAGGGATTAAGGGATAAGGAGTAAGATAAAATTAGATTTAATTGTGATAATTCAAGGCTGAAAATTATCACAAAATAGGGAGGAATTAGGCGACTTTAGAACTCTTTGGGGTTGTTTTATGCAATGAAGAAGAGAGAAAATTCCAAGAATCGTAGCTTTTCTTTTTCCCTTTGCTATTGTCAAAATTCTGGGAATTCTTCAAATTTTCCAGCTCTCTTCTATTTTATTTGGCCAAAAATCACCTTTGATTTCTCCCACCTATTCTCCTTTTCTTTCTTCCACCAATGGTCGAATAATCCACCACTTTGTTGCCGATTTTCCTCTCATTGTTATTAATAAAATTCCAGCGTCTTCTCCTACTTTTTGTTCTTCTTTTTCACATAAGCCGAACCTTGTTTATTAATTTAACCAACAATAGCCGAATTCCCTTCTCCCTACTTTGAGAATTCTTGGTCGAATATTAAAGCAAGGGTGTTCTCCTCTTTATTTTTCTTCAATCAAGTGGTAAGTGGTGGTAAGAATCGATTTTCATGGGTTTAATTTGCAAGTATTTAAAAGCCGAAGGCTATTAGCTTTGTTTACTAACCGATGGTAATTGGTGAAGCGATTCGGAATCGGTGTTGTGATTAGTATCCAAAAGCGTAAGGTAAGGATTCGGGTTCAAAAGGAGAACCCTTTAAACTATTTGATTTGGCGAATATACTAACTCATGTTTTGGCGAATATAGGGTAGTAGATCTAGTGTGACCGACTCCATCATTCGGGATTTAGATCATTCAGTGGTGATAGTGTGTACATACACACTTATAGCGATTAATAACTATGCTAGATATTGTTGTATGTAAATTTTGCTTGATGTAGATACGGATGTAGTACCTTAATGGTACAAGCGAGGATTTCGGGTAAGTCTCTTTTAATATGAGATTAATATTACGCTTTTGGGAAGCATGGTTTTATGATACATGTGATAAATGTATGAGATTTGATCATGATTACTTGACTTTTGTGGGTTAAATGAGCGGAGGGGGCAGTGATATTGTGCCGACGGGCACCAGTGTTTTGGTAACACACTGTGACTACGGTCACCAGAGGTTTGGTACCTCCAGAGGTTTGGTACCTCATCGCGTCTCGTCCCTGTGGCTTAGCACCACCGTGGGTTGGCCCCACTTTGAGATATGGGATTGACGCCAGTGATTTGGCATCACACGATGGGTTGGCCCCATCAATCGATTGTGTCTATGGACACCAGAGGTTTGGCACCTCCAGTGATTTGGCATCACATCTGTGACTATATGTCACCAGTGGTTTGGCACCACCAGTGGTTTGGTACCACAACGGGGTAGATTGAGGCGTTTGGTTGGCTAGGTTGGGTACATTGTCTTGTGCATATTAATTGTTATAATCTGTGTATGAGATTGGTTTAAACCGGGGGAAGGGTTACATACTGAGTCTTGGTGACTCACCTTCTCCATTATTTTTTTCAGGTGATGCATAGATCGCGGATATGGAGCCGGAGGGACTCGAGGTGGCCATGCAGTGGACTTGAATTAAATGAACTTTAAATTTAGTTATTTTATTTTATTATTTGTTTATTTTTAATTTGGATTGTAATAAGGCCTCCATAAACTTTATTTTGGTTATTACTCATATGTTGGATACTTGTTTAAAGCTACACTACTAAAATTAAATTAAAATCACATGTTTTCCTAAATTAACACGAAAATGTTTTATCGTGTCGTGGACACATTCGAAATTTGTATAATAACTTGACTTCAATTAAATTTCCAAATTTAATCTAAGTACGATTTCGCAAGATAACCAAAAGCGAGAAGTTTTCAACAAAACTTAAATTGATTTTAAAATGGGTTTCAAAAAGTTTTTCTCCGTAACGACCCATATTCGGTCCTAACATTTGGGCCGGGTTTGGGCTGTTACAAAAACTAGGTGCCCCAGATATCGCAGCCTGAGTTTCTCTGTTCAAACTTCTTGAGGACCATTTTAAGCTCAATATATATTTAGGGGATCCGGAGTACTTTGTCGATGCCCCAAGATGTAACATACTTCTTATTGTTAATTCAAGCAAAGCAAGGCTACTATATGTCCCACTTTCGGACAAAATTTGAGCCTTCCTTCTTGGGTTTTCTACTCAAATCCCTTTTGGTCTCAAAGCGCCCTTTGCGGGTTTTCGCCTTGGCCTCTCATTTTTCCTTTTTCTTTTTTCTTTCTTCTTTTTTTGTGTGTTTTTTTGTATTTTTTTGTTTGTTTTTTTTTTGAAAAACTTTTTTATTGAATCTGAACTCACTGGATTGGGGAGGTCCTTGCCTTCCATCTTGGTTAATATCCATGCTTCCTCAGAACAAGCCTTTTTTACTGCCTAAGGCATTTACTTTCCTCTGGAGTCCTTTTGGATAAGGAGAATCCTTTTTAATGCCAGGTCCCCCTCCTGAAATTCTCTTGAGCGAACCTTTTGTAATAAGCCCGTATCCATTTTTGGTACATTTGACCATGCTGAATACTTTCAATCAAGCTTACAGGAGGCATTCTGCTTCATCTAATTCAATCCGACCTTGGGGAAAAGGAATCTTATCTTCCAACAATTGTTTCCCTTTCATAAACCAATGGCAAAGATGCCCCAGCGAAGGTCCTGGCCAACGTTCAAAAAGCTTAGAGGGTAAATGGTAACTTCTCTATGCCAACCTTTACAAATCTCAGTCATTTTTTCAAAAATTTTTGAATGTTTTTTTTTGGTGTGTTTGCTATACTGAATGGTGTCTGATCTTTGAACAGACTGTAAATCTTTGACATTGTGCAATTATGTTCCTTTCCGACATTCTTTATTGCCACTATTCTTTTTTTTTTTAAGATTTGAATTTGAATTTGATAACTGCCGACTTTGTAATTTTGGCATATGAAGCGACCTTCACCTCTCGGTTGAGGTAACCAACGACCATGAATATGAATCGATGTTGGCTAAAAGCTTTTGAGGAGACTGGCTTGATAACGCCCACGCCCACATATAGGGAATCGTGAAGAAATAAAGGAGGCGATAAATCTCGTATTCAATTTCCTTTCTTGGTAAACCAAGAGCTCGAACCTTCGGTTAGCTTGGCCGTTATAGAACCATTAACATGGGTTCTTTAAACACCAATATTAACAGCATACCCAAGGTTTAGTGGCCTAGTTTGCCTTGATATGATTGTGCAAAAACATCTTTGAATTATTGAAAACAACTCAATGATGTCTTGCCTTATTTTTGTGATGAGCTAAGTGTCCGCTGGCACTTCGTAAGGTAGGATCTACCATTCTTAACAAATTAGGAAATAAGTTGTAATCTCTATCATCTTCAAAATCCTTAGATCTCTCTAGACACATATCTCATTAAAAGGAGAGTCAGTAACAGTGTCGCTCATGACATTTATACCTGAGGACCCATTGTGGGTATGAAGGCAGAAAATCCAAAGAATAAATGATTCTAAGGATAATTATTCGTATGATATGGTCATGAATAAAAAATGAAAAAATGTACAGAATAAAATGTAAATAATGAAAATATTTACTTAGAAAGATGCATTTGATTGAAATAAAAATTCTGGACACAAGCCTATTTCACAAAATGACTCTTATTGCCTCTAGGCTTAAAGCAACAAGCATGTTTTAAATATTACTCTAGATTAGCTAAAATACAAGGATCCCTTCACAGTCCCATTGTTCAAAACGCTCCTAGGTTCATATTTCTGCATTTGGCGCGTCATCTATCTTCACAATACCCATGTTAATGAATTTTTCCACCAATTTCTTGAAAGCAAGGCAATTTTCTATCGAATGCCCTGTGACCCCTGCGTGGTACCCACATTAGGCATTTGGGTCATACTATTCTGGGTATGGAGGTTGCATCGGTTTCGTGTAATAAGGAGCTACAACATGCATATCAAATAAGTTCTGATATAACTCTCTATATGTCATGGGAATAAGAGTGAACTGGGTCTTCCAATGTTAGGCTTTGAGTTGGAATCCTGCCTAGGGGGCCTTGATGGCTGGTAGTTGCCATCCTTAGTTGGCCTACTATAATCGGCTCCAAATGGCCCTTGTCATACTTACTCGTACTACCCGCTTCCTTTTCCTTCTTCTTTGGGGCCTTCAAAGTCCGCTCTCTCCTTTCCTTTGTCTCTGCCTGAACAATTAGTTTGGCACGATCATCTTCAGGGTTAAAACATGAGCCCATCGGGAAGTTTAACAAGGCCGAGGTATTAGTTTGACATTGGGGTTCGATAATGACGGGTACCCCATGCGACTGCGCGTCTGGTTGAGTCGGGATATTTATCGGGGCATAAACGATTTCTTCATCATCATCCGTACTGTTGACCACTGGGCCACTCCTTTCAAGTCTTTCGGCTAGTAACTGGGTTAACTGACCTATCATTTGTTCTCGCATCTCTTGTTGAATTTTGGCCAACTGCTCTTGCATCAGTATTTGCCTTTGCTCTAATCTCTCCAACCTTTGTTCCATGTCTTCTAGGTTATTGAAATAATCACCTAATTAGGGTCTTTCTACGAATTTTAATGCATGTGATATGATGTAATGCAAATGCATGAAATGCAATGCAAAAAGAAAGAGAGGCGTTGATTATGAATTCAATTCCATTAGAAGAACTTTTCTAGGAAATACATTTCTTTACATAAAACGGATTGCATATACGGCTTTGTCCTCATAGTCTAGGTGAAGACACCAATCATTTTCTTCGTATCCGGATGTTATAGTCGTGTTCCGTGAATTTTCTCAATAGATGCCTCTTCTAGTTCCTTGTTGCTTGGTTCAGGCCGTACCTCTTCACTCACTTATACTCCGCGATATTCATAAGGTTCTTTAAGAAAATTGAGACATGATGACTCTTGAATAGTTTTTGTCGGCTTGAATCCTTGAGCAAAGTCTTGTATTCTTCTGCGGACTAATAGTCCTCTCTCGTTGTCTACCTGGACTATGTTCGAATAACCGCATTATAATCCACTTTATCAAGTAACCCATTTCCTTATGACAAATTCTTCTATTTAGCAATCGAATATTAATCAACACCTTCTTTCTAAAATGATGCAATGCAATGCAATTAAAAAAAAAGAAACACGTTAGCACAAGAGAAATAAACAACAGAATAAAGTACCTACCTGGGTGACTATTAGGGGTTTGGAATGGTTCTACCTAGGGTGGGTTCCTAAGCTTCGCTATACGTAGTTTGGTTCTAAAGAGAGGTACCTGAACCAGCAGATTCCTCAATTCTCACCCATTATAGGCTCATATGGACCGAGTTTAGTTTAGGGGAATACATTTCCCAATGGCTATACAGAGATGAAAATCTCACGAAGACATAGGTACGGATGTAACCCGAAAGTGATCCACTATCCTACACGGAGGTGAAGACCTCACGAAGGAGTAGTTTCTCACTCCCACTTAAAAGGTGCGACCACGACGGTCATGCAATGGAATGTGCAAAGATTTTAAAAACTTGAAGCAAATAAAGGAAATAGGAATACAATGATGAAGATCGTAACATAAAGTAGATGAAATGCAAAGAAATGATCGTGTATTAAAACCAAGTTTTCAATTTTCAACAAAAAGACAAGAAGTAATCAACTCATGGCTTGACTCTCTTATTTGAAGTCCCTAGTGGAGTCGCCAAGCTGTCGTAACCATTTTTTAAAAACAAAAATGGAAATCGATTTTGGTTTTGAAAACGAAAATAAAATGGGAGTCGCCACCAATCATTTTTGATGAGGTGTGATCGGGTCACCTCGAAAAGTGGTTATTTTTAAAAATCAAATTGCTTTATCAAAACAAAAATTTTGGTTTACGAAAATCAGAGAAATGGGTCCGGGAGTCGGTTACATGCGAGGAAGGGTTAGCACCCTCGTCACGCCCAAAATTGGTACCAAATTGATTAATTAGTGTCTTAATGTCGAAAATTTGAAAAGATTTTAAAATACGGATCCTTTAGAAAATGTTTGGATAATTTGGGCTGAAATTTGAGATTTCTTTATTCCGAGAGGATATAAACATCACATCCAGCAAGTTAGGACACGATATTTTAGACCTTCGTAATCAAAGTTATCTCGTGATTTACGAAATTTATTAAAAGGATATTTAGTCCAACGGAAAATTGAAACCCAGCGCGTTAGGGCACTATTCCCCGAATTTCTAAATACAAAATGTTGCCTTATTTTAAAAATCTTTGGATGCAATATAATAATTTTACAAAATGTATTTTGTTTAATAATATAGGACAAAACTAAGAAAATAAATATGAATGTAAATATAGTAAATAATAATAATAATAATAATAATAATAATAATAATAATAATAATAATAATAATAATAATAATAATATGAATAATAATAATAGAATAATGATGATAATGAAAATATTAATAACGTTAATAATAATACATAATACATAAATAGTAATGAAAAATGAAAAAAATGAAAGATAAGATGATAATAATAATAATAATGGGAATAGTAATTAAGAAATAAATAATAAAATAGATAAAATAATAAACAAATATATATATATATATATATACGTAAAAACTATAATATAACAATAGTAATAATAAAGATATTAAGTAGTAATAATAAGGTAATAATAATAATATAAAAAAATAATAATGATAGCATAATAGCAATAATAAATAAAATTACAAAATAATATAACAAACGGGCCAAATTGAATTAAAAATAGAAATAAAAGGGTCAAACTATGTAATATAAATAATCAAAGGACTAAATTGCAATGCACACGAAAAGCTAGGGGGCGAGGACCAAAATTTTCCCCAAGTGGTTAAGCGCAGCGTTTTAAAGGACCAAATTACAAACTGCGCGAAATTTTTGGGCCAAAATTGAAATAACAGAAAACTTAATTTTAAAAGCTGAAAATACGGAAGGACTGAAAGCGCAATAAACCCCTCAGCTAAAAAACATGCGGATCCTGAGGCGGGTCGGGTCGGATCGGGTCGGTATAGGTGAAACGAAGTCGTTTTGGGCATTAAAGGCCAGCCCCTAAAACGACGTCATTTTGAGGGGCTATTTAATGCCCAAAAATAAATCAAAAAAAAATCATTTTTGACCTACTTGCTTAAAAAAAATCTCACTTTCCTCTCTTCTCTCTGCAAATCCCAAGGGGGGAAGATTTTCGGGGTTGCTCCGATCACGGTCCTCCGTCGCGCCGACGCCGGCACCGTCGCTAGCCACTGTGTACGGTGGCCGAAAAAGGTAAAATTTTGTAATTTTTTATATGTTATATTTTGATATTATATATGTATGTATGTGTGTTTGAATAATAATAAAAGGAGTTCTAAATAACGAAAATAATAATAAAAATATAAAAGAAAAAACCTTAACACAATTTTGTCTTTCCTTCCTTGAATATTGTTCTTTGTTTTTGCTTTTTTTTTTTTTCTTGAAATCTTGTTTCTATATTGCTAAAAAGGGCCGAAAAAAAAGGATCCTTAAAAATGAAACTAGATCGGCTTTTATAGCAATTGTTATACAACTTGATGAGTACTATATCTTTTCCTATTTATTGCTTGCAGGTACTCGACACAAATGGAGGAGTCGGTGGTGCTCTGGCAGTGGCGGTGGCAGGCCTGGCATGGAGCAGTTCGCGGCAGTGGGCAGGTGCGCCGAAGGCTAGGGTTTCAGCTTTTCTGAAACCCTAGTTTGACTATTGGGTAATTGGGCCTGTTGGGTTTTAATTTTTGGGTCTAGTAAGTTTGGTTTGTATTGGGTTTTTAGTGGGTTTGTTTATTGTAATGGATGTGGGCTTGTTTAATAGGCCATTCGGGTTTAATGGGTTTTAGGTGTTATTGGGTCCCGGTAAAATTTGGGTTCTACATTAGCGAATAATAATAATGCGATATAAATTAATAGTAATAATGGCATGATATGCTTAATAAAGTATAAAAGTATAATGAAAAGAATGAATTATGATATTAATATGCGTAAATAAATAAAAATGATAATAACAACAATAATAATAATGATAACAATAATAATAAAATCTAAATTTTGAAATATATTGAAAGCGATAAATAAATAAATAAATAAGCACAATAAAAGAAAATATAAAAAGCCCATTGTAAAAATAAAATAAAGGAAATATTAAGTAAATAAATAAATAAGTGAATATCAATAAAACATTTGATTAAAATTGAAACTCAATAAATAAATAAATAAATAATAATATAACAAATGAAATAGTTTATAATAAAAATTGAAGTTAAATAAACCAAGGATCGAATTGAAATTGAAATAAAAATAAGGGATATAAATTGTAAATAAAAAAGTAGACTAATAAGGATTAAAATATAACTCGCTAAAAATGATAGGGACCGAATGGGAAAATAACCCTTGTCCATATGCGCACCGTTTCTCAGAGGACTAAAATGAAATAAAATTAAAATTTCGTGGTAAAATTAAAAGAAAAAAATTGATATGTGAATCTTTCAAAAAGCGAAAGGACCTATCGTGCAAATAGACCATTAGTTAAAAACACGCGAATCGGGTCAAATTTCGAGTTTTAAGCAAAATGATGTCGTTTTGGCAACTGATACTTAAGTCCAAAACGACGCCGTATAGACTCTTATATAAATAGCAAAAAAAAAAAAAAAGAACACTTTTACCCTCATTTTCTAAAAAAAAAATTTTCTTTCTCTTGTTTTTTCTCTCAAAAGCCATTTGGCCAACCATAGGACCGCCGTCGCACCGACTGTCGGTCACCGGTGATAGCACCATCGTACATGGTGGCCGAAGATGCAAAAAAGCCCCCCCTTTTTTAGCCTTTTGGCTTCTAGAGCCTAGATCAGGGGTTAACTTTCCCAAAACAAACGTCAAAAAGACTCAAAATCCCTAAAAACCTTTCGTTTTCTGGGTTTCGAAAACCTCTTCATCCGAAAAATGTTATCTTTCATCGGAGATGACGGTCCTCAGCCACTCACGGTGGCAGAACGTGAAGAACCAGGTAAGTTTTCGACCCTTTTTATTTTTATTTTATGTTTTTTCTTATGAAATAAATTTGTAAAAAATAAAATAAAAAAAAAAATCACCTTTTGGATTTTTGAACTTTATTTTTTATTACTCTTTTTTGTGTGTAAAAAAATACAAAGTAACTGTTGTGGCTTTTATAGTAGAATTACAACACTATCTATTACTATTCTTTTGTTTTTTTTCTTTGTTGTTTCTACTGCTTTGCGCCTTTGTTCTTCTTTGTAGGCGACGGTGGCAGAGGGCGAGGTCAACAGTGGTGGCAGAAGGGTGTCAAATGACACATCTACCGACGTGAAGAGGCTGCGACGCCAAGAGGGGCTAGGGTTTTTTATTTTACTAAAAATGAGTTTAGGTTGTGGGCTTGTGATTTGGGTTGGCATGTTTTGTAATTAGACTATTTTTTTTTTGACTTTATTATTATTTTTTGTTTTATTGTTTGTAATCTAGTCCCGGATAAAAATAGCCTATTACACCGTATTATTTTTGAAATTTTTTGTTACCGCCGCTTTTTGGTTGATTCAGTCGTGGAAAATGGAGGCACCCTTTCACAATGTAGAAACTAGAGGTGTACATGGGCCGGGCGACCCAACTCGGCCCGAAGGCTCGCCAAAATGTGGGAGGGTTTGGGCAAAAATATAAGCCCGAAAAATGGGATTGGACAAAAAAATAAGGCCCGTTTAAAAAATTAACGGGCTCGGTTAAGGCATTTTTGGCCGGCCTGGCCCGAATTCATTAAAGGAAAAAAAATTATTTTTTTAATATTATTTTCTTATTACTTTTCTCCTTATTTTGCTACTATTTTACTATTATGTTTCTATTATTTTGTTGTTATTGTTTAGATATTATATAAAACTTATTTTATTGTTAATTTTGTTATTATTTTAAAGACATTTGTTAATTTTTTTACTATTTTACTGGGATATTTTTCATAATTTTTTAATTTTTTTGGTTAGTTATCTAAAAAACCCACTCTTTTCTTCTTCTTCTTCTTCTTCCTTCTGCAGCCAACACTAACCACCACTATTCCCACCCACCACCGCTGGTGGCTTTCATCCCAAAAAAAAAAACTATCCCTCCCATGAACAAAAATCACCTTTTTAAGTACAACGTACTAAATCCCAATAATAATGCAGACCTGGTTAAAAAGAACATCTCTCATGTTCCAGTCTCTCCTACAGACAGGAAAGTAAGCTTATTTTCTAGCCAAAAATCAAGAACATTGTGATCAATTGGTATATAATATAATCTCATATCTAAACCTACACATGATAGCGGTAACGGTCAAATGGAGGGATCAATCAAACCAAAGTCATCTGGACTCACAACAGTGGCCTGCATACCTGTCCAACTAGTATTCACTAGGTTACTTAAAAGATCAGTAGGCCACTATCAAAAGCAGCTAGTAAAGTGATTCTCTCCACTAGTAATGCAGTAATAGATCCGTCCGTCCCAGATCACATTGTACATTGATAAATACTTGAGCAAAATAAGATTAGCTAATTTCCTCTTTTTGACATAAAGCATTCCCACCAACACTTTACTATCAGCTTCGTGAAGGTGAGGTGCTTGTTTTGATTCCAATAATTAGATCGACCAGGTAATGGACATAGAAAATAAGCTCTATATTATGAGTATATTGATTACCTGTAGTGATTTTAGGCTTTCAAAATCTGCTTCTAAGGATTTAATAGAGGAAAAGTGTTGTCAGCTAGCTAACAGGTAATTTGGAATTATAGTACACAGATACAAGGTGGTCTTTTTGGAATTTGCCTAGATATGTATATCTGGTTTCCTCAGGCCAACCTATTCAATTTTTTTAAATACCACTGTGAAGATCTGAATTTTCTGTTCTTGTTTAAGTAGTCAGGAAGTGGATGTTTACTTATAATTTTGCCCATGGGAGGGATAGTTTCAGAGTTCAATTGATTTGGGCCGAAAGCACCCGTGGTGGTAGAACTAGGGGCGGCTAGGGTTGGCTTGGGAAAATAAGATGAAAAGAAGATACAGAGAGGGAAAAAGAGGAAAAGAAAATAAAAAGAAAGGAAATAATTTCTTTTTGTATTAAAATAAAGTCTTGTCATATCTTCCGTTACCATGGTTAAGTGACATTTTGTAATAGTTTGAAAAAGTTAATGATTTTCAAGAGTTCAATCATAAAAATGAAATATTAATCAATATTTAATTATATCTAGTTTAATTTGCTTAAAATCAAATGTTGAACAAATAGTTATTAACAAATTAAATATTAAAATTTTAAGTATTAAATTTAAATTATAAAATATTTTACTTAAAATTAATTACAGAATATAATTATTTTTAACAATTATAAATTATAAAAATTATATTTTACATTTCATTATTGATTTTAAAATTTTAACTTTATTCTAAACAAAAATTAAATTTTAAACTTAAATTTTATAGAAAAATAATATTAAAATAAATTAATTATTCAGTTGGTTTTCAACGGTTTACCAATCAAGGCATTAATTTAATTTTTATATTTTCATTATATTAGATATAGATTTTTTAACTTTAGATTAAAAATGAAATTTGAATTTTTATTTTTATTTTTAAATTAATGCTTTGATTTATTATATAACTAGAGTTATTTCTTCACTTTCGTAAGATTTAAATAATTATTTATTTTATTGTTTAATTTTTTTAATTTTTTTATAATGAGGGTTTCGGTGTGGGGTGCTTTAGACTTAACCCAAGCTCTCATACCTCACAATATAATACCCTTGCCATTATGTCAAGAGGTTAAATTTATTGGGATCTAATGCCTTTAGTGTTGTTTTTTGTCATATACACTTGTAATTTTTAACATATTTATTTAATAAAATTCCCTCATTCACATTAATGTCACTTGTATCTGTCCTTAATAGTTTTTACACGCAAAACAAGATAAACATGCTAATGTTATTTAACTGATTACTTAACGTTTAACTAATATTAAGTTGCATTATATAGTCGGATTATAATGTGAGAAGACAACTTATATTAGTAGATAATCTAAATGGTTCATAGTTTGATGAATCGAAATTAAGCAAATTGATTCAATGATTGTTATGTCGTCTATCATGTCCAATTAGGAAGATGTGTTATCTTAGATATTGGAGTGGACATAGGTGTAATTGTTTAGACTAATAATACATAAGACATGACCCAAGCAGAATAAATCCTAATTTTGTTTATGAATTTATTCACTTTTGACGTTTATAGTGCAGCTCACATTAATCTTGAGTAAGTGATTGACTATGCGTGTATGACTTGTATACTTTGATGTATTGAAAACATAAGTTTAATTGGTAATAGAGCCGAAAACTAGTACATAGAGCCTACGCTTTTACATGGCATTGCTTCATTTATAATAGTGGAATTCATAGCCTAATAAATGGTAAATGATATCCTTTCATAGGTATTACATGATAGATAGAAAAGTAATGTGGTCATGGATCATTTGTCTAGGAAATATGATTTAATTAATATGTGTTAGTAATTGACTTTTTCATTAAAGAAGATGTAATGATTACCATGAGATAAAATATGATCATATTGGGTGAACAAATTTAACCCAAAGAGAATTAGGATATCCTGTGAAGGTAACACATATGACATTATCATTAAACGAATACTTGATAAGTTGCTTTCGTAATGATATATAATAGACGAAAAGTCTAAACATAATTACAAACTATTTGAGTCTTAATTATAAAAGTTCAATCAATCCCTCCGCTAGCTCAATACTGCCTTGTACGATTTGCATTTGAACTAATGTGATTAATAAATGAAATTGACAAATAAGAGAAATAGATTGTATGCATCATTATCTGCAGTCAATGCGTTTTCTCACTATAAACAAGAGATGGCTTAGAGATTAAATTAATATTTTCAAATTATTATTTAATTTATTGTAATTGAATAATTGAAGTTTTGAACTGCAATTAAATCAATTAGTCATCAAGTTATTATTAAGTAAGAGAATTAAATTTATTTACTCATAGTATCTAATACGGTAAAATTGTTATGATTTTAACAAAATTAGAATTGGATTGAGAAAATAATTTAATTGAGTGAATTAATTAAATTTATTTTTAATAAATTAAATAAATAATATTTTAGGAATAGGAAACAAGTCATTGGGTTGGTTAAACTATATGGGTTGGTTTAAAGGTCAATTGGATCATATAATTGTACTCAATACATGGAAGGCTCACTCAGGCTACTTGGCATTAGGGTGGACGACAAACATAGTTTCCCAAAATGTGTGCCATCTCCCACCCCTATTATCCCAATAGGGATATGTGTTTTCTAATTAAAGTATTATTATTTTGTTTTTTCTTGTTCAATTAAAACTCTTATGATTTTCGCTATAAATAGAGATCATAGGTCAAGTCAAAACATACCATGTTAAGTGTTAGCACTCTGTCAAATTTTATTGATATTTATTCTACAAATAAATTCTAATTTTGAGATACATTGTTTTTTTTCTAGTTGATAGAGAGATATTGATATTTCCCACTGAAATATCAAAAAGTTTTCATTGTGTTTAGCGGTTCGTGAATTTAGAGCCCACACCCTAAGCAAGTTGAGTGTTTGAGAATAGCAGAGAATATCATGTTGCTAGATAGTTGAGAAGCAACTAAGTCTACATATTCCTAAACACAAGTACAAAATTTGGTAAAGGGTTTATTTTAATAAATATCACAATTTCTCGATTTATAGAAAAAAATATTTTTTTTACTATGCACCAAAATCAATTTCTAAATTGAATTTGTCCAACAATTAGTATAAGATTCGAGTTGTGCTATGTTTATAGTATAACCTAGATTACAAAATTTGCTTCTCTCTCTTTTGTTTGATTAAATTGATGAGAAGTGACATTATTGCATTATATGCATGTTTTGGATTTATATATGTAGATGAATGAATATTTATTATTTTATAATTGTTACAAAGTAACTTTGTCAAAAATTGTGGTTCCTAGATTTTAGATCAGTTGTATTTAGATTTTCAAATTTTTGGGTTTGTAATTAGATTGTGGACTATCATCTCTATGTAGGTTTCTTAATTTTATTTTTGTAAAACAAGACAATCATGTGAGATGGAAAAGAACTATAGTTTTATATAATCCCAAATTTTACGACGGAACACAAAAAAGCGTAAGGGACGTATTACGTAAACCAAATAGAGGATGAAAAACAAACGAACAACGAGTTGCCATGGGCGACAATCAACATGAAGTGGTGTAGGTGGAATCACCCGGAGCGTCACACAGTGCACAGCTTGCACATAGCGCACTTAAGGCATCACGCCTTAACAAGGCTTGCAACACGCGGACAATTGGGGCATCATACTCTATTACACGGCTAGGCACGTGGGAGAGTTGGACCCTAACGTGGCGTGCATGAGCACAAGACAATCGAACATCATGTCAAGTCAATTGAGGTGTCATGCTAGAATAGGCTGGGCCATCGTTTTAACACCCCTAACTCGAATCTGTCACCGAAATAAAGTTACTAAGCATTACCGAAGATTACGAATCAAACAGAGAAAAATTTCAAACATTTCATGGAACCAATTCAAAACATACAAATTGTCCTTTATACGAACCCTTGAGGCCCAAAATATAAATTAGAAACAAGTCGAGACTAAATCGTAAACTCAAAGAAACTTTTAGAAAACATTGAAATTTTTCAATACTATAGGGGTCACACGCCGTGTGGAAATTCAAAATAAGGACACACGACTGTCTTCCAACCCGTGTCTGTACCTATGTAACTCACTAACTTGGTCGCACGACCAAGCCACACGCCCGTGTTTCAGGCCGTGTACCATTTGAAATAACCTCACACGCCAGTGTGCCTGACTGTGTGCTAGGCCGTGTAACAGCCTGACTTGCAATCATTTTAAAAGCTACAGGGGACACACAGTCATGTCACCTAGCTGTGTGTCACACACGGCTGAGACACACGCCCGTGTCTCTGCCCTTGTGGATGAAAATAGGCCATTTTAATAGCCATTTTTCTTACCCAAATTGGCATATACCTACACACAACATTGCATTTACTTGCAAGCCATTACAAGGCATACAAATCAAGCATAAACTAGTCTTATACATATGGTATGATCACATACAACCAATATGCCATTAGGCACCTCAAATGACAACTTATAAACATGAGTAATCATGTGTTCAATATAACCAATTGTTCAACTAACATATATGCATATTTACACCAAAACTTACCATGTAGGTATCATTTAACAAAACATACCATTTGGTGCTAAAAATCCATTCTAAAACTAGCATCAAATGACCATATAAATCATTTCCACTAAAACACCAATTTACCACAATTACGTCCTATCACAAAGTACATATTTAATATACACATTCATACGACAATTTTCATCTTCCATAATTCAACCATACCAAGTTATTCATCAACCATTAGAGAGCAAATATTTACATACCATACACTAGACTTATACTATCATCAAAGTGCCAAAACACTAGCCAAACAAATGGCCAAATTATCAACAAAGCATAAAGGCCAACGTTAGCCAAAATAACCTATACATGCCATTATGACCAAACTTAAACCAACCGAAAGTACCGAGTGAGCCGATGGATAGTGTGATATAGCTCTGACAATCTTCTAACTCGAATGAGCTTCTGAATCACTAAAAATATGGAACATACACCGAGTAAGCATTTAAGCTTAGTAAGTTTCGAATAACATACAATTTAGCTTACAATTTAGTCACAATTTAGGTAAGTAAACATAGCATATCCCAACTCAATTTATCCAAATGCCTAAGCACATGTTCACCAAAATGTTAGCCATGTAAAACACATATAATAGGCAATAAACATGGATGAACATAAACACTAAGCAAGTTTCATATACATGTATCATCCATTTCATGTTTTAATATATCATGTAATATCATTTCCATGTATTTCCTATATATACCTGTAATAGTTCGTATTAAACTCATATCATCGTAACAGAATATTGCTCGTTGAACCATTTAGAATATCGTTGGATACTCGGGATAGCTCACACATAGTGAGCTAAACTGTAATCCATCAATTCCTATACATGTATGCTCATACGAGCTATGAATCGATATGCTCTCACGAGCTGCAAATCGGTAATCTCACACGAGTTGAGAATCGGTAAAGTCTTACGAGTTGCAATCGGTAAGCTCATACAAGTTGAGAATAGGTAAGCTTTCATGAGCTACAATCAGTAATCCCTAATGACATGTCATTTGTATCCTACGAATTCCTAAGGTTCAAACGAGACTCGATAATCATCGTACGTTGTCGGATATGCAATCGGTATTTATACATGAAAATTATATAAACCACATACTTGTAGTTCAATTAAAACATATAAATACTCATTTTAATTACACGAACTTACCTCGACGAGTATACGCAGATACGGAGGTGATTAATCCGAGATTTTCTCTTTGCCTCGATCTAACTTTGTACGAGGTCTGCCTGGAACTATACGAATAAATTTAACTAAATTTAATATATATTTCATTCAATTTAGCCCCACACATTTTTTGGCAAAATTACCATTTTGCCCCTTTATATTTTTCAATTTAGCTCCTAATTGATAATTTCATCACAAGTTCCTCTACAAAAGTTGTTTATCTAACAACAACAATTCATTTTCTATCATCAAAATTCAAAACTCATATATATTCATCAATGGTAAAACACTAATAGTTTAACAATTTCACAAATTAGTCCACAGGCTAGCTAGATTAAGCTACAATGATCTTGGAAACATAGAAATTATTAAAAACGGGACAAAAATGCATACCTAATTGAGCTTACAAGCTTGGCCGAGTGTTTAGCACAAAAATGGCTTCTTTCCCTTGTAAAAATTAGTGGAAGATGGTGATGGAAGATGATGATAATTTTGTTTTGTTTATTTTTATCATTAATTACTATTTTACTTATTAACCTTTATAAACTTTAATAATTACACAATTGCCAAGCCAACATCTTCCACTATCAAGTTAAATGGTCTAATTACCAAATAAGGACTTCCACTTTAAAGTTCTATAGATATTTAATACCTTTAGCTATTAGAACCCAACTTTTGCACTTTACGCGATTTAGTCCTTTTTATCAAATTAAGCATTTAAACTGTAACACCCTAAATTAGGGGTTGTTAAAAATTTAAATAAATTACATGTGGGTTTCAAGAAATAAATAATATGATTTTATTTGGCATAAATTAGGGTCTAGAAATAACCGAATTAGATTGGATTTGGTTTTAAAATTTTTTTGAAGGGTTTAATAGGAAGGAAGCTAGGGATAGGGGTTAAATAAAATATAGGTAAGCGTGACACAAAGAACTACTTGGCTAAGTGGTTCCATGCGCCACTTAGGAATGAAGGAGAAGAGGCGCGAGTTCGAGTGGTTGGAGCAACATTTTGTGTTTTATATTTTTCATATCGGTGATGGGCTTAGGTAGGGAGACTTTATAAATGAATGGTGGGGTTTTATGACAAGAAAGACGGGTTGGTGGAGTGGCTTAGGCGCCACTTGTGGGTCTTGGCAAGGGACTCAAGTTGAATAACATGGAAGGCACTGGTTTTATTTTTGTTCTTGGCGTTTAAAAGGAAGGAACTAAGGAAGGAGGGCTTAAAGGAATATGTGGCGATTTATATCACAAAAAAATCTTGTTGGCGAGAATGGCGTGGGGTGTTAAAACTTAAAGGGCTTGGTGCAGTGCCTGGGTTTCAAGACGGGAGAAGCAACATTTGAGCCTTTTAATTTTTGCTTGTGACGTCAACAAAGAGGGGAAGAATTAAAGCGACTAGGACTCTTAAATTGATAAGAGATAAGGCATTCTTTTTGCTCATAAGCATTTGGAAGGGGGTTATTAGTAGTTTAATTACAATTAAATTGTTGAGGGATTAGGAGATTAAAGCTAGATTTATTTTGTGATAATTCAAGGCTGGAAATTATCACAAAATAAAGAGAATTGGCCAGTATTGGGACTCTTTAGGGGCTGTCCATAATTGTTTTTTTTACAAAGAAAGAAGTGCCAAAAGTTCAACCAAAATTCTTATTTTCCTCCAAATTCATCGCTACTGAAATCTCTATTGTTTCATAGCCAAAAACCATCCAAAAATTCCAGCTTCTCTTCTCTTTTACAAGCCGAATACACCCCTCTTTAAGAGGAAATTTCAACAAACTCTTTCTCTTCTTCCTCTCTTCATTGTCTTGCCTAAAACTCCTTAAACTCTTAGCCAAAATTGTCCGAAATTTCCAGCATTGTTGTTTCCTTTTAGCCAAATACACCCTCCTCCTTCACTAAAATTTCCAGCCCTTCCCAAGTGTGCTTAGGCCGAATCTCCCTTGAGGAAAAGGGTGCTACCAATTTTCAATAAGTGTGGGAGGCCATAGTCGATTTAAGGAGCTTTGGATTTGTTCTCCTAAGACTCAAGGAAATTTTGGGATTTCGGTAAGTGGTTTTGGTAAGCAATATTGTGGTAAGACTTGTTATTTAATTTATGATTTGGAGGTTTAACCGATTTATCTGATTAAGTGTTTCGATGGAGGCCAATACCAGTCAAGGAGGGCAAGGGAAAGTCCCTGTTTCGAAGTTCAAAAAGAGATCAGTCTCGGCGGTTTGAGATTGGCCACCGGGGTGTGGGCCAACGTCAAAACAGCAGAATAGGCAGATAACCGTAGTTTCGGTTAGCGATAGCGTTGGGATCGAGAGTGTAGAACTACAAGTAATTAGGTGCGTAGTTATCGCACTGTATTTGATTTGATTTAAATATGTCAAAATATATATTTGTGCTATGTTGTGAATGATAGCCAAGGTAAGGGCTAAAGTGGTGGATACCCCTAATAGATAACCGACTATCAAGGTCAGTGTTTTATATTATCAAATGATTACTGACGAATATGTGAAATGGAGATGTGCATGTTATATTTATATTTTATTAAATGATGTTTTATCATATGTGCATGAGGGCTTGGGATATGAATATTGGAGGACGTGGAGTACATATTTATGTACGTGGTCTAATGTTAGCCTCGTCTTTGCATTAGCGCTTGATGATCAGCTGTGTGCTTCATCAAGGGAGATGTTGGCTAGGTGCCCATCTCGGCGGTTGAGGGCTGTGTGCATCACCGTAGACGGATTAATGTGAGGATCACTGATGTGATCGGTGGCTCAGCCACGGCCTTGTGCAGCAGGTCTGTCGAGGTAAGATTTGTGGGATCACTCGGTTGTGATCGGTGGATTAGCCACGGCCTTGAGCAGGGAGTCTGCTAAGGTTGGTGTAACAGATGGACCTAGGTTGGGTTGGGTTTCGTAATTGCATATTTAATTGTATGATCGTGTGGATATGGGCCAAGCCCATGTGTAGAGGCATGTGTGATGATTATGCACCGAGTGCGTGGACTCACCCAATTTTTCTCAACCATTTCGGTGATCGTAAACCTTGGACCGGGTTTGGAGTGGATACAAGGTGGCCCATGCAGAAAGAAGATATTTTAATTATTTTAAGCATTTTTTATATTAAGTATTTTGTTTAGATAACTGGTTGTAATAAGGGCCTTATTATTATTATTATTGGTATTATTTAAATTGTGGTTAGATTAAAATTAAATTACTATGTAAAGATGATTTTATTTTATTTTTAGCAATCTATTTATATGCTAAAGTTTTAATATGGAATTTTATAATAACAAGGTTTTACTCATAATTTTAAGCGGACATGGTTTTCAAAAGTCTACCAAATTTTCATGTTTTATTCTAAAGTTAAAAGATTTTTAACCGTCTTTCATGATGACATAACCAGTCCGCCCAGGCTCGTGGGCGGGTTTAGGGTGTTACAAATTGGTATCAGAGCCCGGTTCAAAACTCGACTTTGTGGTTTTGGGCCCAAAGTTTTCAGAAATGGACTTTCTATGAAATTTTCAGGTTTATTCTGGCATGGCACCTGCACCTCTACCCCAAGTCCACCAGGTAAGTACTTCTAGCCCTTGAAGTGATTTGTTTGTGTGATTTGTTGTGGGCTTAATTGGGCTCGTAGATTAGAATATTAAGACTTTTGAACCCTAGGGTTAGCATACTCTAACAGATATTACATAAGATTTAATAAATTTCCTAAACAAACCCTGTAAGTTATCACTGAGCAAAAGATGTGGCAATCGTTATATGCATGTCTAGGATTGGATTCGGTGGGGGCTTGGTATTTAAGCAGTCCTCGTGACTCACCTCCTACTCGCTTGAATCCTACCTGGTGCGTAGTAACGGTTCATCCTAGTGAGACGACACACTCACAGGCCAAACTCGATAACTAAAACCCGAAAGGGACTAGCCGCTTTGATTTTGGAAATAAATAAAACTTTAGTTTTAAAAAATATTTTGACCAAAATACCCTCAATTTGGAAAAAATGACCAAAATACCCTGGTTTGTAAATTACCAAAATACCCTCCAGTATGAAAAAAATTTTCAAATAGAAATTTTCAAATATCCTTGTTTTGTGAAATCACTTAGAATCCAATTTAAAATCATTCGTGAAAACACCCTTGAATTATGATATCTCCAAAATACCCATAGTTACAATCAAAATTTCCAAAGTGCCCAAAACCATACCTTGTAAGATATCAAAACATCATGATTTTGTAAAATTACAAAATTGCCCCTAACCAAACAAAATTACCAAAATGACCTTGGTTTTCAAAAATTTTTGCAACACCATCAAAATGGAAGATAAATTCTTAAAAAAATAACTCCTAAAGTTTTACAACTCTTTGAAACATCCCTGATTTATCAAATTTTTCAAAAACCCCCTGATTTGTAAAAAAATAACCAAAATGCCCCTGAGTTCCAAACTCACCGAAAGACCCCCGAATTTTAAAATTTTTCAAATACACCGGAAATTTAAGAGTTCCAAAATGAATTTTGACAAAATCATCTGAGAACCCGTAATTTTGAAAAATTACAAAAAAAAATACCCCCGAGTAGTGGAAAAACAATCGCAATGAAATCAACAATGTCTTTTTAGATTGAATGGATGGAAAACTGTGTGCTTGTTTGATTACGAAAGAACCACTCCTAAGCTCTTGTCATAAAATTCCTTCGCGAGTAAACAAGTGAAATCAAAATACTAATCCATAAAAATTTCTTAATCAGATTAAAGCGCAATAGTTAGAATGAGCTCTAGAGGACGGGGTCATCGTGGACGCGGTAGAGGTAGAATGGCCGTGTCGGAACCCGTTAGGTCGGGTCAAGGATTACCAGCATTTGGTAATGAGCAGCAAGATCAAACGGGGGATGATGCGGTATCGCAGGCTGTGCTACGAGTTTTGGAGATGGTGGCTGGAATAGGTGGGAATATGAGAGCTAAGAAGTCTGTACCTGAGCGACTCCGAGCTAATGGAGCTGAGGTGTTTTGAGGCGTTTCAGGCGTGGCACCCAGTACGGCTGAATATTGGTTGGAAGCAACCGAACGAATTATGGATGAGTTCGATCTGAGCCCTGAGGAGAAAGTAAAAGGAATGGTGGCGCTGCTTCGCGACGAGGCATATCAATGGTGGCTAACAGTTCGGGATAGTGCCACAGCTGAGGATCTCACCTGGGAGTATGTGAAGGCGGCGTATCAGAAAAAGTATGTCGGTACTCACTACATTGATGCGCAGAGGAAGGCGTTTCTAGGGCTGGTTCAAGGGAACAAGTCCGTAACAGAATATGAGGCGGAATTCATAAGGTTAAGCCGATATGCTCGAGGAGTAGTTGCTACAGAACATGAACGATGTGTCCGGTTTGAGGACGGATTAAGGGATGACCTGAGACTGTTGATAGCTCCTCACCAGGAACGGGAGTTCGCGGTGTTAGTCGAAAAAGCTAAGGTAGCTGAGGGAATTAAGAACTCTGTGAGGCAGAACAGAGATAAGGATAGGAACCGGATAGGAGGAATTTTGGATCATTTGAATCATCGAGGTCCTCGAAAAGACCGAGGGTTGAAAATTCTATTGAGTTGCTAAGCCGACTCTGTAAAATCCGGACCGTCCGTGTGCTCAGTGTGGGAGGTATCATGTTGGCGAGTGCTGGAATCGGAATCGAGAATGCTTTAGATGTAAGTCTAAGTCCCATTTGATTAAAGATCATCCTCGGGATCCGAGTAGGGCTGAGACGGGCCAAGGTTATGTGTAGGGTAGAGATGGTCGATAGCGACAAGAGGTCGTGGTCCCAACCATGGAGGAAATGGTTCAGGCCGAGGTCATGGAGCACCAAACAGAGAGGCTGAAGGTGCAGATACGAGGCAGCCAAGGTTGGTTTATGTAGTCGGCCGTCGCGAGGGGGAAGATGTGCCAATGGGTAAGTTCTTAATTTTGGAATTCCTTCAATTGTCTTGTTGTGGTTAAGTTAGTTCGTTCTTATGTTGCTAGTGATGTGTATGGAACTTTGAGTATAAACCTAGCAAATGTGTCTAGAAAGCATAATACTTCTTTAAGATCGAGTCTTGTGACGATAGCGTAACGGTGAGTTAAAATGTACGACTATTAGTTAGTAAGTAATTTCGAGGACGAAATTATTTTTAAGGGGGGTAGAATTGTAACACCCTAAATTAGGGGTTGTTAAAAATTTAAATAAATTACATGTGGGTTTCAAGAAATAAATAATATGATTTTATTTGGCATAAATTAGGGTCTAGAAATAACCCCGAATTAGATTGGATTTGGTTTTAAAATTTTTTTAAAGGGTTTAATAGGAAGGAAGCTAGGGATAGGGGTTAAATAAAATATGAGGTGAGCGTGACACAAAGAACTACTTGGCTAAGTGGTTCCAATGCCACTTAGGAATGAAGGAGAAGAGGGCGAGTTCGAGTGGTTGGAGGAGCATTTTGTGTTTTATATTTTCATATGCGGTGATGGGCTTAGGTAGGAGACTTTATAAATAAATGGTGGGGTTTTATGACAAGAAAGACGGGTTGGTGGAGTGGCTTAGGCGCCACTTGTGGGTCTTGGCAAGGGACTCAAGTTGAATAACATGGAAGGCACACTGGTTTTATTTTTGTTCTTGGCGTTTAAAAGGAAGGAACTAAGGAAGGAGGGCTTAAAGGAATATGTGGCGATTATATCACAAAAAAATCTTATTGCGAGAATGGCGTGGGGTGTTAAAACTTAAAGGGGCTTGGTGCGGTCGGGGTTCAAGACGGGAGAAGCAACATTTTGAGCCTTTTAATTTTTGCTTGTGACGTCAATGAGGGGAAGAATTGGCGTGACTAGGACTCTTAAATAGATAAGAGATAAGGCATTTTTTTGCTCATAATCATTTGGAAGGGGGTTATTAGTAGTGTAATTACAATTAAATTGTTGAGGGATTAGGAGATTAAAGCTAGATTTATTTTGTGATAATTCAAGGCTGAAATTATCACAAAATAAAGAGAATTGGCCAACATTGGGACTCTTTAGGGCTGTCCATAATTGTTTTTTTTACAAACAAAGAAGTGCCAAAAGTTCAACCAAAATTCTTATTTTCTCTCCAAATTCTATCGCCGAAATCTCTATTGTTCCATAGCCAAAACCATCCAAAAATTCCAGCTTCTCTTCTCTTTTACAAGCCGAATACACCCCTCTTTAAGAGGAAATTTCAACAAACTCTTTCTCTTCTTCCTCTCTTCATTGTCCGCCAAAACTCCTTAAACTCTTAGCCAAAATTGTCCGAAATTTCCAGCATTATTGTTTCCTTTTAGCCAAATACACCTCCTCCTTCACTAAAATTTCCAGCCCTTCCCAAGTGTGCTTAGGCGAATCTCCCTTGAGGAAAAGGGTGCCGCCAATTTTCAATAAGTGTGGGAGGCCATAGTCGATTTAAGGAGCTTTGAGATTTGTTCTCCTAAGACTCAAGGGATATTTGGGATTTGGTAAGTGGTTTTGGTAAGCAATATTGTGGTAAGACTTGTTATTTAATTTATGATTTGGAGGTTTAGCGGTTTATCGATTAAGTGTTTCGATGGAGGCCAATACCGACCAAGGAGGGCAAGGAAAGTCCACGTTCAAGTTCAAAAGAGATCGGTCTCGGTGGTTCGAGATTGCCCACCGGGGTGTGGGCCAAAGTCGAAATGAGAATAGGCAGATAACCGTAGTTTCGGTTAGCGATAGTGTTGGGATCGAGAGTGTAGAACTACAAGTAATTAGGTGCGTAGTTATCGCACTGTATTTGATTTGATTTAAATATGTCAAAATATATATTTGTGCTATGTTGTGAATGATAGCCAAGGTAAGGGCTAAAGTGGTGGATACCACGATAGATAACCGACTATCAAGGTCGGTGTTTTATATTATCAAATTCTTGTGAATATGTGAAATGGAGATGTGCATGTTATATTTATATTTTATTAAATGAAGTTTTATCATATGTGCATGAGGGCTTGGGATATGAATATTAGAGGAGGGGAGTACATATTTATGTACGTGGTCTAATGTTAGCCTCGTGTTACATTAGCGCTTGATGATCATTGTGTGTGCTTCATCAAGGGGATGTTGGCTAGGTGCCCATCTCGGCGGTTGAGGTTTGTGTGCATCACCGTGAGACAGATTAATGTGAGGATCACTGATGTGATCGGTGGCTCACCACTGCCTTGTCTGCAGTGTGTCGAGGTAAGATTTGTGGGATCACTTTCGGTTGTGATCGGTGGATTATACGGCCTTGAGCAGGAGTCGCTAAGGTTGGTGCAACGGATGGACCTAGGTTGGGTTGGGTTTCATAATTGCATATTTAATTGTATGATCTGTGTGGATATGGGCCAAGCCCATGTGTGGAGACATGTGTGATGATTATGCACCGAGTCGTGGACTCACCCAATTTTTCTCAACCGTTGTGATGCGTAAACCTTGGACTGGTTTGGAGTGGATACAAGGTGGCCCATGCGGAAGGAAGATATTTTAATTATTTTAAGCATTTTTTATATTAAGTATTTTGTTTAGATAATGGTTGTAATAAGGGCCTTATTATTATTATTTTTGGTATTATTTAAATTGTGGTTAGATTAAAATTAAATTACTATGTAAAGATGATTTTATTTTATTTTTAGCAATCTATTTATTCAAGATATAATATATATTTATATGCTAAAGTTTTAATATGGCATTTTATAATAACAAAGTTTTACTCATAATTTTAAACGGACATGGTTTTCAAAAGTCTACCAAATTTTCATGTTTTATTCTAAAGTTAAAAAGATTTTTAACCATCTTTCTGCAGTGACATAACCAGGTCCGGTCAGGGCTCGTGGGCCGGGTTTGGGGTGTTACATAAACAGTAAAATTTCTTAACAAAATTTTTACACGGTAACACTATCATGTTGTAGACACTAAAATAATAATAAAATAAATTTTTTGACTTCAGATTTGTGGTCCCGAAACCATTATTGATTTCATTAAAAATGGGTTGTTACAACTTTCCCCCTAAAGGGATTTTCGTCCCCGAAAATCTTACCAGAAAAGAGGTTCGGATATTGCTTTCTCATAGCTTCCTTGGATTCTCAGGTGGCTTCTTCTATTCCATGTCATTGCCAGAGAACTTTTACTAGAGCTATGTTCTTGTTTCTTAATTCTTTTACCTCTCATGCCAGAATTCTAATCGATTCCTCACTGTATATGATGTCAAACTGAATCTCGACATCCGTCGGGGAAATAAGATGTGAAGGGTCAAATCGATACCGTCGTAACATAAAAACATGAAAGACATTATGAATTCTTTCAAGTTCTAATGGTAAAGCTAATTTGTATGCAACAGGTTCGATTCTTTCAGTAATCTCATACGACCCGATAAATCGTGGACTCAGCTTTCCATTGCGACCGAACCAAAGAACTTTTTTTCAGGGTGATACTTTCAAGAATACTTTGTCACCCACTTGGAATTCTATATCTTTACGTTTAAGATCCGCATATGATTTCAGAAGATCTGAAGCTGTTTTCAAGCTATCTCGGATTACTTTCACTTTTTCTTCAGTCTCAATCAAATCAACCCCGTGTATCTTTTTCTCACTAAGCTCGGTCCAGTATAATGAAGTTCGGCATTTACGACCATACAGAGCCTCATACAGCGTCATTTTTATATTCGACTAAAAACTGTTATTATGCGCAAATTTGACTAACGGTAAATATTTCACCCAGTTGCCTTTGAACTCTAATACACAACAACGAAGCATATCTTCAAGAATCTGAATCACAGTTCGGACTGACCATCGATCTGAGGGTGAAATGCAATGCTAAAATGAAACCGTGTACCAAGAGCTTCCTGTAACTTTCTCCAAAATCGCGATGTAAACTGTGGATCTCTATTCAAAATAATAGAGACTAGCCCTCCGTATAATCTGACAATCTCAGAGACTTATAACTCAACCAATCTATCAAGGGAGAAATCTGTATGTACCGAAATAAAATGTGCAGACTTTTTCAAATGGTCAATGATAACCCAGATAAGATCTTTATTTCTCGTTGATAGGGGTAACCCCAATACAAAATCCATAGTAACTCTATCCCATTTCCACTCTGGTATCATCACTGGCTGTAACAGTCCTGAAGATACCTAATGTTCAGCTTTAATTTGCTGACATATCAAACATCTCGATGCAAAATCAGAAATCTCATGTTTCATTCCCAACCACCATTACATCTGTTGTTAAGTCACCGTACATTTTATTACTTCCGGATGAACAAATAAGCTACCACTATGAGCTTTATGCAAGATTCTCTAAATAATCTCTGGATTCTTTGGTACACAAACTCCACCTCTGAACAGTAAACAATCATCAGGTCTTGTAAAAAATTCTAAATCATAAGTCGATTCATACTGTACCCGTTTAGCTAGCAACTTGCTATCACATTTCTGAGCTTCGCAGATCTACTGTAAAAAATTCGGTTTAGCTTTTCACTCGTCTAAGATCGAGCCATCATCAGATAATGTCAATCATGTATTCATCGCTCGCAGAGAAAACAAGCACTTTTTACTCAAAGCATCAAAATCTATGT
Organism: Gossypium rotundifolium; assembly: GCA_025506655.1. Taxonomy (NCBI): domain Eukaryota; kingdom Viridiplantae; phylum Streptophyta; class Magnoliopsida; order Malvales; family Malvaceae; genus Gossypium; species Gossypium rotundifolium. Next base: position 62,998,875 of record CP106732.1, on the reverse strand, counting down.
TTGCTTTTCCCGGATGATAATCAATGATCAAATCATAATCTTTTAACAGTTGAACTATAACAGCCCGATTTTAACTAAATCAGAATAGTGGTTTTGGAACCAAAAATTTGATGTCAAAAAATTATTTTAATATTATTTTATGTGTTTACAACATGTTATTTGATATGTGTGAAAATTTCGTGAGCTAATTTTATCGTTTAAATGGTTAATTAGAGAAAAATGACTAAATCACGTAAAGTGCAAAACTTGTGTTCTATTAGCTAAAAGTGTCTAATACCTATAGAACCTTAAAGTTAAGGTTTCTGTGTTGTAATTAGACCATCACTAGTGTAATTGGACAATAATGGACATTAAATGGACGTTTTACATTATTTATAATTAATGTTATATGTGTAAATTAGTAATTAATCATAAAATAAATAAAACAAAATGATGAAACAGTGTTCATCTTTCATCTAGCTAAAATTTTGAAGAAGAAAAAGCCATGGAAATAGCTTGAAACTTTTTTCCATTGTCTTGCTTAATTGCAAGTTATTTTTGACTCGATTTTTAATGATTTTTACGTTTTTGAGATCGTTGATTCGTATTCTAGCTATCCATACCTTAGATTTCAAAATTGTTAAAGATTTAACATGTTGCCATTGTTGAATACTTGAGTAATTTGATGATTGATGATAGATTATGAAGGTTAATTGATAGATTAATAGTTTATGTAAAGTGATTTTTGACAAAAATTTCAAAAGGGATTAAATTGAGAAAATGTGAAATGTAGTGGTTAAAAGTGTGAATAAATGAAAATTATGGGATGCTAGGGGAACTATGGTAATTCGTCCAAGCATGGGTTTTGTTGAATCATGTGAATTGTTTGTATTTATGAAATAGGGACTAAATTGTGAAAATTTGAAAGCTTAGGGGCTAATATGGAAATATGCTTAAATGTGTGCTATGGACTAAATTGAAAGAATATGTGATTGAATAAGTTAATTTTGAATTATTATAGATCAAAAAAGAAAGAATTTGAATTTAGATCGGGGGAAAAGCAAGGTTATCGAGTAGTCGACTCGATTTGTTAATTTCGAACACGAGGTAAGTTCGTATGCAATGAGTTTATTTATAATTGTATTTTATATGCTTTGATATAGCATGAATGGTAATTATGTGATTATGGACAAGTTCAAGAATGATTCGACAGTAATTCGAAATGATTCGACTACGATTTGGTATTGGAAAATCCCGGATGAACCTTAGGAATAGTCTAGGATGCTAGTGACATTTTATTAGGCTATTGTGTTGGCTTCGAGCCATGATATCAGCACTTTGGGTGCGAGTTATACCTTGATTTGGCTTCGAGCCATGGTATACGTATTTCGGAGATGAGTTACCTTGATTTGGCTACGGGCCATGGTATAGGTACTCCGAGGATAAGTTACCTTGATTTGGCTACGGGCCATGGTATAGATACTTATCAATTGAGATCCTTTAATATTCGACTTCTATTCTGAATGGTACAAGAATGACATTAGTACAAGTTGGTACAAGTATGTACGCAAAGTTTATAAACATTGAATCCATGAAATGGATGAATTCTTGGGAAGTTAGTGAATGAATGATTGAATGGCTCGAGGTTTAATGTATTTTTGTTATCTTACATTTATATTGTTTGAATTGTGAATGAATGGTGAAGTTACTCGTTACGTTAATACGAACTTACTAAGCTATGAAGCTTACTTCGTGTTATTTTTCTATGTTTTATAATGAATCAAGACTAGCTCAAATTTGAGAGTCGTTAGGATCATCGCACTATCAAACACCTAAGTTGGTACTTTTGAGTTGTGTATATATGGTATATGGCATGTATAGGCTAAATGTGGTATTTTGGTTGTGATTATAGCCATGAGATTTGGTTTGTAAATGTATATGATATGGTTTGTATATTTAGCCATGAGTGATGGCTTATTTTGGCATGTTTGATATGAATATGGTTATGGTTTATAATTGCTTAAATGGTGAATTGTTTTGTGAAGTATAAATGCTTGAGAAATGCCTTGAGGAGGTATGGTTTTAGATGTTGTGTTGATTATTTATAAGGAAGTTATGTATGTGTGAATTATGGTGAATGAACCATATTGATTGAAATTGTTTTGGCATGTATTTGGTTAAGTAATTGGTAGTGAATTGAGAATTAGAATAGATGAGAGTATAATGGTATGAATTGTGCATTTGGTTAATGATTTTGGCTGCCTAATTGTATGATGAAATGGTACCATTTTGGTTGTTTAGGTAAGCATGAGTTAGGGTGGCAAATTGGCCTTACAAATGGCCTATTTTTGTCCACACGGGCAGAGACATGGGTGTGTGTCTCAACCGTGTGTGACACACGATCATGTTACATGGCCGTGTTTTCCCTAGAATTGATATTAAATTAAAGTCAGTATGCTCCACATGGTCTCACACACGGGCGTGTGACTGGTCGTGTGGTACAAGTCATATACCCCCTAATTAGCACACGGCCTAGCTCACGGGCGTGTGACTTGGCCGTGTTACATAAGTCAGTATACTCTCCATTTTTGACACGGCTTGGCACACGGGTGTGTTAGCTATATGATGCAAGTCAGTATCTATGCCCTGTTTCCACACGGCCTAAGGCACAGGCGTGTATGAAGCCGTGTTAGACACACGGCCTGTTCATACGGGTGTGTGACCCCTATATCGATGAAAAATTTCTAAGTTTTCCAAAATTTTTGTAGGTTATCGATTTAGTCCCAAACCATTTCTAAAGCATGTCTAAGGCCTCATAGGCCCTAATAAGGGACAATATGATTGTGTTGAATGGTATTTGAGTATGAATGCATAAATGTATGAGTTATGTATGCTATATGATGTATATTGATCGGCAATGCCTCGTAACCCTACTCCGGCGACGAATATGGGTTAGGGGTGTTACATATTATTAGTATCAGAGTTACGGTTTAGTCGATTCTAGGATGACATAGCATGTGTGAGAGTCTAGCTATACATGCCATATATACTCTGCGATAGTTTGATGATTGCTATGACAGTTTAAATTGTGCTTTCGTATAGCAATGGATCCTGAATGAGCTATAGCTGATGATGTAGAGAGTAATGTGTCTGCTCCTACTCAAGGGGCAGCACCATCTGATACTAGGCTTGTAACGAGTAGCCACGAGGGAGAGGCTAAACAAGCCTTTTTCCAAATGATGAGTGAGTGGTTCACTAAGTACGTTCGAACAAATCCGGCTGCTCAACGACCTCCACCCCTACTTATTCCTTAACAAATCCCTGTTGTTCCTCAAGTATTAGATCCGATACGTTGAATAAGTTGCTAGTAGATAAGATACATAAACATAGGGCTGAAGAGTTCCAGGCTACTACTGATGATGATGCTGAGAGAGCTGAGTTCTGGCTCAAAAATACGATTCGAGTATTTGATGAATTGTCTTATACTCCTAAAGAATGAATTAAATATGTTGTATCTTTGCTAGAAGACACCGCGTACCAATGGTGGAACACGTTGATATCTGTGGTTCAGAAAGAACGAGTTAATTGAGAGTTCTTTCAATCTGAATTTTGAAAGAAATACATCATTCAAAGATTTCTCGATCAAAAGCATAAAGAATTTCTAGAGTTGAAACAGGGCCGAATGACTATAACAGAGTATGAAAGAGAATTTGTACGGTTGAGCAAGTATGCTTGGGAATATGTTTCCACTAAAGAAATTATGTACAAGCGATTCTTAGATGGATTGAATGAAGATATAAAACTTCTAGTCAGAATTCTAGAGTTGAAAGAATTTGTCGTTCTGGTTGAAAGGGCTTGTAAAGTCGAGGATCTTAGCAAAGAAAAGAGAAAAGTAGATTCAGAAGCTAGAGACTCAAGAAAAAGATCAATGAATAAGCCGTATCAATCTTAATCGAAGAAATTGAGAGATTTGTACGTTCGCCCAAATGTTTCAAAAGAATATTCGAACAAAGATTGTAGAAAACAATACTCAGGTTTTAAAGCTCAAGCTACATCAGTATCGAGTGTTGGCAGTGTGAGAGACATCAAACCCTAATGTCAGTAGAGTGGAAGATGACATTTTGGAGAATGCTGGAATAAAATTAATAAAGCTTGTTACAAATGTGGTTCATTAGATCACTTCATCCAAGATTTCCCTGAGCTGGATGAGAAAGATAAAGTTCAAAATGTGAGACCAAGTAACAAGTTGAATAGAGGTAGACCACCTAGAACTGACGGAAATGTAAGTGGTAGTAGAGGGGCAACAAAGGATTCAGCTGTGAGATCCGAGGCTAGAGCACTTGCTAGAGCCTACGCTATTCACGCTCGCGAAGAAGCGTCATCTCCAGATGTTATCACTGATACTTTCACTCTTTTTGATACTAATGTGATTACATTGATAGATCCAAGATCAACTAATTCTTATATATGTATAAATTTAGTATCTAATATGACTTTGTATGTAGAGTCTACTGAATTTGTGATTAAAGTATCGGACCTCTTAGGCAAATGTGTTTTGGTTGTCAAAGTCTACAAGAATTGTCTGTTAATGTATTGGGATTTCTATTTTCCAGCTAATTTGATGTTGTTGCCATTTTATGAATTTGATATGATTCTAGGTATGGATTGGCTAATGATGCATAAGGCTATAGTGAATTGTAAACGAAAGACAATTGAATTGAAATGTCAGAATAATGAGACTAATATAATTGAATCAGATGATCTGAATAATTTTCTAGTTGTGATCTCGTCTATGTTAGCTCAGATATTTGTGAGAAAGGGTGTGAAGCTTACCTTGCTTATGTACTTGATACAAAAGTGACAGAAATAAAGATTGAATCAGTATCAGATGTGTGTGAATATCCAGATGTATTTCCCAAAGAGTTACCGGGTTTACCACCCATCAGAGAAGTTGAGTTTGGTATTGAATTAGTACTAGGAACAACACTGATTTCGATAGCTCCATACAGAATAGCTCTGACAGAGTCAAAAGAATTGAAAGCTCAGTTGCAAGAGTTGACAGATAAAGGTTTTGCTAGACCAATTTTTTCTCCCTTGAGTGCACGCTATTATTTGTGAAAAAGAAAGATGGCACGATGAGAATGTGTATAGACTATCGACAGCTCAACAAAGTGATGATCAAGAATAAATACCCTTTGCCACGAATAGATAATTTTTTTGATCAGTTAAAAGGGGCAACGATGTTTGTGAAATTTGATTTGAGATCAGGTTATTACCGTTGCGAGTTAAAGACTCCGATGTGCCAAAGACTGCATTTAGAACAAGGTATGGACACTACAAATTTCTTGTAATGCCTTTCGAACTAACAAATGCACCTGCTGTTTTTATGGACTTAATGAACCAGATTTTTAGGCCATTCTTAGACCAATTCGTAGTTGTGTTTATTGATGATATTTTGATTTACTCTCATGATGAATTTAAGCATGCCGAGCATTTGAGAATAGTGTTACAAACTTTGAGAGACAAATAGTTGTTTGCAAAGTTCAGCAAATGTGAGTTTTGGTTACGAGAGGTTGGTTTTCTGGGACATATAGTTTCAGTTGAGGGTATCCGAGTTGACCCGAGTAAAATTTCTGCTATTATAGATTGGGAGCCTCCGAGAAATGTATCCGAAGTCCATAGTTTTCTAGGACTAGCCGGCTATTATAGACCATTTTTGAAAAGTTTCTCAATGATTGCGACTGATGACGCGATTGCTTCAAAAAGATGTTAAATTTGAATGGTCAAAAAGTGTCAGCAGAGCTTCGAGCAGTTGAAAGCATTATTGACAGAGGCACCAGTATTAGTTCAGCCTGAGTCGGGTAAAGAATTTGTAATTTTCAGTGATGCATCATTAAATGGCCTGGGTTGTGTTTTGATGCAGGAAGGCAAAGTTGTAGCTTATGCCTCGAGACAATTGAAGCTGCACGAAAAGAATTATCCGACTCACGATTTAGAGTTAGTTGCAATAGTGTTCACATTGAAAATTTGGTGTCATTATTTGTTTGGTGAGAAATGCCATATTTATACCGACCACAAAAGCTTGAAATATCTGATGACTCAGAAAGATTTGAATTTGCGACAGTGAAGATGGTTAGAATTACTAAAAGATTATGAATTGGTAGTTGACTATCATCCGGGAAAAGCAAATGTAGTTGGTGATGCTTTGAGCCGAAAGTCCTTATTTGCCTTACGTGCTTTGAACACACAATTAGCTTTGTCTGACGATGATTCGATAGTAGTCAAGATGAAAGCGAGACCGTTATTTCTACAGTAGATTTGTGAGGCTCAAAAAATTGATAATGAATTGCAAGGAAAACGAGCTCAGTGTGAGTCGATTTCTGATTCAGAGTTTTAAACAAGGCCTGATGACTGCTTGATGTTTCATGATAGAATATGTGTACCAAGAAATTATGAACTAATTTAGAAGATTCTAAATGAAGCACACAGTAGTTGTTTATCATTACATCCGAGAAGCACGTAAATGTATAATGATTTAAAATAACTTTATTGGTGGCACAACATGAAACGAGATATCTCAGAATTTGTTTCAAAATATTTGATTTGTCAGCAAGTCAAAGCCGAGCATCAAGTGTCGTCAGGTTTATTACGACCTATTATGGTTCTTGAATGGAAATGGGATAGAGTAACAATGGATTTTGTATCGGGTTTGCCCTTACCTCCGAAAAGAAAGATGCGATCTGGGTTGTTGTTGACAGATTGACAAAATCAACTCATTTCATTCTTGTACATATGGATTATTCACTTGATAAATTGGCTGAGTTGTATTTCTCAGAGGTTGTTGGATTACACGGAGTGCTACTATCTATTGTTTCAGATAGAGATTCGAGATTCACTTCACCATTTTGGAAGAAATTACAAGAAGCTTTAGGTACAAAGTTGCATTTTAGCACTTCATTTCATCCGCAAATAGATGGTCAATTCAAGCGAGTTATTCAGATACTTGAGGATATGTTGCACTATTGTATTCTTGAGTTTGAAGGTAGCTGGGAGAAATATCTACCACTGATTGAATTTGCTTATAATAATAGATTCCAATCGAGTATAAAGATGGCACCGTATGAAGCTCTATACAATCATAAATGTCGAACACCACTGTACTAGGCTAAGCTGAGTGAAAATAAGATTCATGGGGTTGATTTGATCAGAGAGGTGAAGAAAAAAGTGAAGGTAATTCGCGATAGTTTAAAAATAACTTCGGATCGACAGAAATCATACGCATATTTGAAATAGAAAGATATTGAGTTCCAGATCAGGGATAAAGTGTTTTTAAAAGTGTCCCCGTGGAAAACTATATTGCGATTTGTTCGAAAAGGAAAATTGAGTCCGAGATTCATCGGACCATACGAGATTATTGAGCGAATTGGGCTAGTTGCTTATCGACTATCTTTACCATCTGAGTTAGAGAAAATACATTATGTGTTTCATGTGTCGATGTTTTGACGATACCGATCCAACCCTTCACATGTCATTTCCTCGACTGAGGTTGAAATTCAGTCTGATATGTCATATGCTGAAGAATCGATTCGAATTTTAACTTGTGAGATCAAAAAGCTGAGAAATAAGAGAATCGCATTAGTAAAAGTGTATGGCATCGACATGGGATTGAAGAATCTACGTGGGAACCTGGGGAAGCTATTCGAAAATAGTACCTAAACCTATTCACTAGTAAGATTTTCGGGACGAAAATCCCTAAAGGGGTAGAGTTGTAACAGCCCAATTTCAGAACCAAAAATCTGATGTCATAAAATTATTTTAATATTATTTTATGTGTTTACAGCATGTTATTTGATATGTTTGAAAATTTCGTGAGCTAATTTTATCGTTTAAATGGTTAATTAGAGAAAATGACTAAATCACGTAAAGTGCAAAACTTGTGTTCTATTAGCTAAAAGTGTCTAATAGCTATACAACCTTAAAGTTAAGGTCCATATGTTGTAATTAGACCATCCCTAGTGTAATTGGACAATAATGGACATTAAATGGATGTTTTACATGATTTATAATTAAGGGTATATATGTAAATTAGTAATTAATCATAAAATAAATAAAACAAAATGATGAAATAGTGTTCATCTTTCATCTAGCCAAAATTTTAAAGAAGAAAAAGCCATGGAAATAGCTTGAAACTTTTGGCCATTGTCTTGCTTAATTGTAAGTCATTTTTGACTCGATTTTTAATGATTTTTACGTTTTTGAGATCGTTGATTCGTATTCTAGCTAGCCCATACCTTAGATTTTGAAATTGTTAAAGATTTAACATGTTGCCATTGTTGAATACTTGAGTAATTTGATGATTGATGATAGATTATGAAAGTTAATTGATAGGTTAATAGTTTGTAAAGTGATTTTTGATAAAAATGTCAAAAAGAAATTAAATTTAGAAAATGTGAAATGTAGTGGTTAAAAGTTTGAATAAATGAAAATTATGGGATGCTAGGGGCACTATGGTAATTTGGACCAGCATGGGTTTTGTTGAATTATATGAATTTTTGTATTTGTGAAATAGAGACTAAATTGTAAAAATGTGAAAGTTTAGGGGCTAATATGTAAATATGCTTAAATGTGTGTTATGGACTAAATTGAAAGAATATGTGATTGAATAAGTTAATTTTGAATTCATATACATCAAGAAAGAAAGAATTCAGATTTAGATTGAGGGAAAAGTAAGGTTATCGAGTAGTTAACTCGATCCGTTAATTCGAACACGAGGTAAGTTCGTATGCAATGAGTTTATTTATAATTGTATTTTATATGCTTTGATATAGCATGAGCGGTAATTATGTGATTACGGACAAGTTCAAGAATGATTTGAAAGTAATTCGAAATGATTCGACTATGATTTGGTATTGGAAAATCCCGGATGAACCTTAGGAATAGTCTAGGATGCTAGTGACATGTCATTAGGCTATTGTGTTGGCTTCGGGCCATTATATCGGCACTTCAGGTGCGAGTTATATCTTGATTTGGATTCGGGCCATGGTATAGATATTTTGGAGATGAGTTACCTTGATTTGGCTATGGGCCATAATATAGGTACTCCGAGGATAAGTTACCTTGATTTGGCTACGGGCCATGGTATAGGTACTTATCAATTGAGATCCTTGAATATCTGACTTCTATTCCAAATGGTTCAAGGGGAAAATGAAAGATATGGACAAGAATGAGATTAGTACAAGTTGGTACAGGTATGTACACAAAGTTTATAACATTGAAACCATGAAATAGATGAATTCTTGGTAAGTTAGTGAATAAAAGATAGAATGGCTTGAGATTTAATGTATTTTTGTTATCTTACATTTATATTGTTTGAATTGTGAATGAATGGTGAAGTTGCTCATTATGTTAATACGAACTTACTAAGCTATGAAGCTTACTTCATGTTATTTTTCTATGTTTTATAGTGAATCAAGGCTAGCTCGGATCCAGGAGTCGTTGGGAACATTATCGCACTATCAAACATCTAAGTTGGTACTTTTGAGTTGTGTATATATGGTATATGGCATGTATAGGCTAAATGTGGTATTTTGGTTGTGATTATAGCCATGAGATTTGGCTTGTAAATGTATATGATATGGTTTGTATATTTAGCCATGAGCGATGGCTTATTTTAGCATGTTTGGTATGAATATGGTTATGGCTTATAATTGCTCAAATGGTGAATTGTTTTGTGAAGTATAAATGCTTGAGAAATGCCTTGAGGAGGTATGATTTTAGATGTTGTGTTGATTATTTATAAGGAAGTTATGTATGTGTGAATCATGGTGAATGAACCATATTGATTGATATTGTTTTTGTAACAGCCTATTTTTGAGTCAAATCAGAATAGTGGTTTTGGGACCACAAATTCGAAGTCAAAATATTTATTTTATTATTTTAATAAGGTCTACAGCATGATAGATTAATTACGTGAAAGTTTCATAAAGAAATTTTACCGTTTAAATGTTTAATTCGGTAAAAAGGACAAAATCACGTAAAGTGTAAAAGTACAGTTCTATAAGCTAAAAGTGTTTATTAGCTAGGTTTTTAAAGTGGGGGTCCTCAACTGGTAATTAAACCATTTGAAATGTGAGTGGACATTTATGGACATTATTTATGCATGTTTTAAAGTTTTAATAAAGGGTAATTAGGTAATTGTTAAAATAAATTTAGTAAAATAACTATAAAAAAACAAAGTCATCATCTTTTTTTTTTTTCCATCTTGACCGAATATGAAGGAAAGAAAACAACCATGGAAGTTCTTCAAGGTTAGACAATTGCATGATTAATTAGTAAGTGATTTTTGACTCGTTTTTTGATGATTTTTATGTTTTTGTGATCGTTCAACTAGTATTAGCTAGCTCGTGTCTTCAATTTCAAAACTATTAAGGATTTTGATAGTTTCCATTGATGAACTTATGTGTTCTTTGATTTTTAATGGTGAAATATGAATATTTGATGTTAGATTTTCATATTTTATAAAGTCATTTTTATGAAAATGTGGTTAAAAGTGTGACTATTTTGAAAATGTGGGCTGCTAAGTCAATAAGAAGAATTAGGCTAAGCATGGGTAGGATGAAATTGCATGAAACTGTGATTTTATGTGATAAGGACTAAATTGAAAAATGTGAAATAATAGGGGCAAAAGTGTAATTTTACCAAAATAAGTAAATTGTGTTAAATTGAATAAATTAATTATTAAATAAGTAAATTTTGTTATTATATAGATTGAGAAAAATGAGATTCGGATCTAGAATGGGGGAAAACAAAGTATCGGATTAGTCGACCTAATTCATCGTTATAGCGAACGAGGTAAGTTCGTATGCTAATAAACGTACTTAAATTGTGTTATAAATGCTTATTTATTATTGAATTGAATTGAATGTTGAATGATCATGATTACAAGTTAAAATCGACAGAGTTACGACGTCCAAAAGTCCCGTACGAACCTTAGGAATAGTATAGGATACAAATGTCATGACATTAGGGTTATCGAGATGAGAATACGTGTAAGACCATATCTAGGATATGGCATCGATATGATATTACGTGTAAGACCATGTCTAGGACATGGCATCGATACGAAATTTCTTGTAAGACCATTGCTGGGCTATTGGCATCGATATGAGATTACATATAAGACCATATCCGGGATATGGCATTATACGACCTATGTGTGATTCCCGAGTATCTTTAGTGATTCTGAATGATTCAACAAACATGTCAAGACGAGAATGAAAGTACAATCAAATTAAGTGTAACAGGTAAGTACAAAACCTATATGAGAATCGAATAAAGGTAATTTGGTTAGTTCTTAGAGTATCATGTGTATGAAATGAGAAAGATTTATGTATAAGTATGTTTCATGCCAAAAATGTGTTTATTTGGCTATAATGAGGTATGAATTGAATGAAGTGTGAGATATGAGTTATATATGTTTTAACTAAATATACATATGGCACATAGTGTGTGAAATACCGTTATTTGATGATATTTCACATGATTCATCTTTACTAAATAAAATGTGATTGATATTGGATTGAATAAAATTATATATATATTTGCTTATGTACATGTAAATGTGAATGATTGGATAAGAATGTAATTGATCCACACGAGCAAAGAAATGAATAAACTTGTGAATCTTATGATTAACTATGTGATTGGATTTGTGGTATAAAGGTGAAAATAAATAAATTACATTATAGTATTTTTAAATGCTTAATATGTGCTTATTCGGTAAGATGAGTTTAATATCTTATGAACTTACTAAGCTTTATAGCTTACTTTATTTTCTTTCATATCTTTATAAAGTTTTGGAGGCTTGTTCGGGTTGGAAGTCATCAAGGATCTCATCACACTATTCATCTATTGTTTTAGTACTTTAAAAGCTTTGTGAAGTTGGTTATATGGCATGTATAAGTTAAGTGATGATATGAAGTGTATATGTAAATTTGGAAATTGATGCCTATGTGTTTGATTTGGTAATTAGCCATGTGATTTGGCTCAAATGTGGTGTATGTGGTAGTATATAATTATATGAGTATATGAGTTGTGATGTTTGGTCTATGATTGCTATATTAATACTTTGATTGTGAATTGGTGATTTGAATTGGCATATTTAAGTATGGAGTTGGATGTTCAAATGGTTAAGGATAAGTGATGAATATGTGTAATTGTGTTATGCTTGATTTTGGCTTTGTAAATGAATGCCAAGATGGTTGGATAAATATTTGATTGTGGTATGTGCTTATATATGGTCTAAAATTGATATAGGTGATGATTTTGGTTGAACATAGATTAAGTATTATTGGGGAATTATGTTTGATGAATCATGATATACATGGTATGCATTGGCTAAGTAAATGATAGTGATTTGAGATTTGGAATAGATTAATTTATAACGGTATGAATGATGCATTTGGTTGATGATTTTGGTTGCCTATTGTATAATGAAATGGTACCATTTGGCCTTGTGTAGGTACATTGAAGTTGGGGTGGAAAATTGGCCTTGCAAATGGCCTATTTTTGTCCACATGAGCAGAGACACGGGCGTGTGTCTCAGTTGTGTGTGACACACGGTCATGTTACATGGCCGTGTGTCCCTGGTGTTGAAATTGAATTGAATACAGTATGCTCCACACGGTCTCAAATAAGGGCGTGTGATTGGCCGTGTGGTACAAGTCAGTATACCCCTTAAATGGCACACAGCCTAGCACACGGCGTGTGACTTGACCGTGTTGATAAGTCAGTATACCCTATAGTTTTGGTACGGCTTGACACACGGGCGTGTGGTTGGCCGTGTGACCCAAGTCAGTATCCTCTCTAGTTTTCACACGGCCTGGCACATGGGCGTGTCCTCGACCGTGTGACACAAGTCAGTATGTATGCCCTGTTTTCACATGGTCTAAGACATGTGCGTGTCTACTAGCCGTGTGAGGCACACGGCCTGTTCACACGGGCGTGTGATACTTGAAATGTTGAAATTTTTCCAAGTTTCCAAAATTTTTATATGTTACCGATTTAGTCCCGAATGTATGAATTAAGCTTTGTATTGTCGATTTAAGTATAAATTGAATGTGAATAAATGATATTTATTGAAATGAGATGATCTTTGATAAATGATTGTTCTGAACTGAGTTACAAGTCCGGTAGTGCCTTTTAACCTATTTTGGTGATGGTTACGGATTAGGGGTGTTACAGTTTAGGAATGTATTTCGTTAAGTAATTGGTAGTGAATTGAGAATTGGAATAGATGAAAGTATAATGGTATGAATTATGCATTTGGTTGATGATTTTGGATACCTAATTGTATGATGAAATGGTAATATTTTGGTTGTTGAGGTAAGCATGAGTTGGGGTGGCAAATTGGCCTTGCAAATGGCCTATTTTTGTCCACATTGGCAGAGACATGGGCGTGTGTCTCAGCTGTGTGCAGCACACGGTCATGTTACACGGTCGTGTGTCCCCTGGTATTGATATTAAATTGAAGTCAGTATGCTTTATACGGTCTCACACATGGGCATGTGACTAGTCGTGTGGTACAAGTCAGTATACCCCCTAGTTGGCACATGGGCTTGTGACTTAGCCGTGTTACATAAGTCAGTATACTCTCTAATTTTCACACGGCCTAGGACACGGACGTGTCTTCGGCCATGTGATGCAAGTCTGTATGTATGCCTTGTTTCCACACGGCTTGAGACACGGGCGTGTCTGAAGCCGTGTGAGGCACACGGCCTATTCACACGGGAGTGTAACCCCTATATTGATGAAAAATTTCTAAGTTTTCCAAAATTTTTGTATGTTATCGATTTAGTCCCGGACCATTTCTAAAGCATGTCTAAGGCCTCATAGGCCCTAATAAGGGACAAAGTGACTGTGTTGGATGGTATTTGATTATGAATGGATAAATGTATGAGTTATGTATTCTATATGATGTATATTGATCGGTAATGCCTAGTAACCCTACTCCGGCGATGGATATGGGTTAAGGGTGTTACATGAACCATCTATGCTATGTCAAATTTAGATATTTCTACGACATTGGATACTTTAAACTCTTGTGATAGGTAAATATGTGACATTTTTCGACAAACAAATGGTGTCGCCAAATTTTCAACGCGAACACAATAGCTGCCAACTCTAAGTCATGTGTCAGATAATTCTTTTCATGCAACTTTAATTGTCTAGAACATAAGCTATCACTTTGCCTTCCTACATTAAAACACAACTAAACCATTTAAAAAAGCATCACTGAAAATCACGAATTCTTTACCCAATTCAGGCTGAATCAAAACTAGTGCCTCGGTCATTGATTGAAACTTTACTGAAATTTCTCAGACCATTCAAATTTCACATCTTTCTATAAAAGTCGTGTCATCGGTATAGCTATCATTGAAAACCCTTTGACTAACCTTCGATAATAACCAGCTAATCCCAGAAAGCTTTGGACTTCAAATACATTTTTCGATGGTTTCCAGTTAGTAACTGTAGAAATTTTATTCGGATAAACACTGATGCCTTCAGCTGACACTACATGTCCTAGAAACTGACTTTTCGGAGCCAAAATTCACATTTTCTAAATTTGGAAAACAATTGCTTATCTCACAGAGTTTGCAACACAATCCTCAAGTGTTCAACATGCTCAGAATCGTCTCGAGAATATATCAGAATGTCATCAATGATTACCACAACAAATCTGTCTAAATACGGTCTGAAGATTTTTTTCATTAAATCCATAAATACTGTAAGTACATTAGTTAAACAAAACGGCATCACAAGAAATTAATAATGTCCGTACCTAATTTTGAATGTAGTTTTTGGTACATCTGAATCTTTCACTCGTAGCTGATAATAACTAGAATGAAGATCAATCTTTGAAAATACTGTGGCACCTTTCAGCTGATCGAATAAATTGTCAATACGAGGCAAGAGATATTTATTCTTGATTGTAACCTTGTTAAGCTGATGGTAATCTATACATAATCTCATTGATCCATCCTTTTTCTTAATGAACAGAGCTGGTACACCCCAAGGTGAAAAACTAGGTCAAGCAAAACCCATTTCTGTCAACTCTTGCAGTTGTGCTTTCAACTCGTTTAACTCGGAAGAGCCATTTTGCAAGGTGCTATCGATATCGGTGATGTTCCCGGTATAAGTAATAGGAAATTCAACCTCTTTGATCGACGGGTAATCTAGGTAATTCCTCTGGGAACACATCAGTATACTCGCAAACCACTGGCACCGATTCAAGTTTCAATTCAGACACTTTAGTATCCAATACATAAGCAAGATAAGCATTAAAAAATTTTCTCACATATTTCTGCACCGACATGTTGATATAACAATAGGCAACCCACTTGGATTATTTGATTCAATACAAAGCGTCTCACTGTTCTGACATTTTAATACGATAAGCTTTTGTCTATAGTTTACAACAACATCATGCAGAGTTAGCCATTCCATACCCAAAATCACATCAAATTCATCAAATAGTAGTAACATCAAATCAACAGGAAAACTGTAACCCTGAGTCATCAAAGGACAATTCTTGCAAACTTTATCAACTAGCACATACTGATCTAGGGGGTTTGATACCTTAACCATGAATTCAGTGGACTCAAAAGATAAATTCTTACTGGACACTAAATTCATGCACACATATGAATGAGTGGATCCCGGATCAATCAAAGTAGTAATATCAGTATCAAAAATAGAGAAAGTATCGGTAATAACATCTGGCGCAGAAGCATACTCTCGTGCACGAATAACGAAAGCCTTAACTAGTGCTCATGTCTCGGATCTCATAGCAAAATCTTTCATTACACCATGACTACCACTTACATTTCCAAGATTACGAGGTGGTCTACATCTCGCAACTGTGTTGCTTGGTCTCGTAGTTTGAACTTTCTTTTTATTGGATTTCTCTAGGCAATCTCTAAGATAGTGGTCAAAGGAACCACATCCAAACACACTCCGTTCTTCACTTGACACTTACCATAATGTGATTTGTTACAGTGCTTACATTCAGGTCTAGCGCTTCTAACACTACCCACACTCGCTATAGATATAGCTTGTAACACTCCCTAACCCTTATCTATCACCGTAACAAGGTTACGGAGCATTATCAAACTTTTCAGATCATATACAAACATTATATAATCATTTAGCATACACATAATAATTTAATTATATTGTCCCTCTTTTGAGCCTTGAAGCTCAAAATACGTGTTAAAAACAAATCGGGAATAAATAGGGTACTCTAGGAATTTTTCGCAAAATTTCAAAAATTTTCATAGGTGTAGGGGACACACGCCCGTGTGGACAAGGGACACGCACGTGTGGCCATTAAACATGACCGTACCTTAAGTCGTGTCCATCCCAGTGTAACTCTCTAACTTAGGTCACACGGCCAGCCACACGCGTGTGCTAGGTTGTGTGGTCAATTTATTTTATTTTGATTTTGAAATTTTGGTGCAGGTTTCACATAGCCAGGGAACATGCCTATGTGTTAGGCTATGTAACACCCCCAAACCTGGCCCAGATGTTATGGTCGAATCTGGCGATGTCACATTTAAGGAAAATCTCAAAATGACTTTGTTTAGCGAAAAACTTAAGTTTAAGGTTTAGAAGCCCAAAATCTAAGTAACTTGAAAAGTTATGAAGAATGCCCATGTTTTAAATAAAAGCCCATAGATTATAGTTATTTTTAAAACCTTGCTAAACTTTATAAATTTATTTAAGTTAAAATAAAAATTAAGCAGCGAAAATAATAATAAAACCCATAAGTAACGTCAAATTGGAGATACAAGGCCTTATTACAACCAATGAAAATAAAGTATTTAAACTAAAGTCATTCGAAAAAAATAAACAAAACTTCTAATTAACTTGCAAAATGGCCATCTCCGAGTCCCCTTCCACGTTAAGCCATCTACTGAGCATCACCTGAAACATTAAATAAGGAGGGTGTGAGTTTCGAAACTCAGTGTGTATGACCCTTGGCATTCAATTCAATATACAATTATCACATTGGGTCTAAGCCCTATAAAAATCGGTGGTCTTGGGCCTTAGCCCACAATGACCTCATATCATATCATATCATATCATATCATATCATATCACATCATATCATATCATATCATATCATATCATATCACATCACATCACATCATATCATATCATATCATATCATATCATATCATATCATATCATATCATATCATATCATATCATATCATATCATATCACATGTAAACAAGATTATGCAAAACCCTCCCCAAAAATCCATTCACTACACTGTATTTCCCTTCCAACCTTATACACCTGTGGGGAATTCTAGCTCGACCCACCCCTCCGCTACACTCCAATGGTAGCATTCACAGCGGCATTACTCAACGTTGCAGCAAAGCTGCTAATCATATAATGGGCTTAAAGCCACCGGTGGATCCACGGTCGTCAAGCGACTATGCGATCCTCAAATTCTTCCTCCGTACCATGATTCCCACCCATATGCATCCTAAACAGAATATCATATGAATGCAGTAAACACATAAGTAACATCCATAAAAACTCATACCCATCACATAGGGGTATTTTAGTCATTCTAAAAATTAGGGGTATTTTGGTAATTTTATAAATCGAGGGTGTTATGGTAATTTTCCAAACTAAGGGTATTTTGGTAATTTTCAAATCAGAGGTACTTGCTCCAACTCGGGTTTTAGTTATAGACTTTGGCCCATTAACAAGTCCTTGTGGCTAAAATGAACAAACACTATGCACCAGGTAGAATTACAGAGAAGAGGAGGTGGGCCATTAGGACCGCTTAAGTACCAAGCTCTCCCTAGATCCAATCCTAGACACGCATATGTCCGTTGCCACACTCAAACCCAACGACTTGTTCACGGACATGTTTAATTATTAGAAAGTCTTATGCGGTTTAAGAGTTTCAGAACTAAGCTTAACATCCATTAAAACCTAGCATGTTTGTCTACGTCCCCATAAAGCCCATCAAGCCCATTTTACGTTCATATAACCCATTATGACCACATCACATCTTTACGGCCCACTAGGCCCAAATCTCATTCATATGGCCTATTAGGCCCAAAACAATTCTAGATCATGTAACATGCATGCCTAACTCAATTCATATAATCAAATTAATCCATTTCATCAAACTTAGCCTCAGGGCTCACCGGGCCCATTTATCCCTTCGGCCTTTCGACTTTTCGGCATTGGCGATGTCGTGTGTGTAGTGCTTGTACACACATCGTAATAGCGCGTGCTACGAAATCCTCTTAGTCATGAACCTACATTCGATATTCCTTAACCATTAATCATAGGCTAAGTACAAACTTTATCAAAAACCAAAACCTCACCGTAGCCTTACCATGTGCGACAAGCCTTAATAGCTCCTTTCTTTAACACCAACTGTGATTATACCTTAGATCTGTATCAACTTAAACATTAGAGCCTAAGTAATAGATGACTTGCATCCAACACAAGTCACCCTCACAACATATATGACCATTCACCAACCCTTAAATCGAAGTAAAGAACACTTACCCTTGCTAACGATCTTACCATGCTTGCGATCTTTGAACCTTATCCTTGTTATCACAGAGATAATGATAGGAAAGTTAGATAGCCTTTCAGCTTTTATCAAAACGTACAAGAGAGGTTAACCGAATACTTACCAAATCCTACTTTCGATTCTGCAGCCTAAATTCAACTTTTGAGATTAGTACGGTGATAGAGACAATTTGGCACCAATAAGGAGAAGAAGAGGAGAAGTGATCGGCTAGAACTAAAGGTGAACAAGAGAAGGAATTTAATACGAGAAGGTATGGGGAATTCACTATAGAGAAAACCAAAATTTTGGCAAAGGAATGATGGGTTTTTTTTCGGTAAATGGAAGAATTTGGCTAAGGGGGAGAAAAAGAAATGTAATGGAACACAAGGAACCTCTCAAAGGAATTCGACACCTCCTTTTATAGCCAATAGCCGAATCCTACCTTCTCCCATAGTCCAATTCGACACCAACTCTTGCCACCTCTCATCTCCTAATTTTCCACCATGATATCTCCCTTATCTCATCCGAAATTCCCTCATTTATCAGCTCACAAGACCAATTCAAACACTTCAACAAAAGAGTCCAAATTCCACACAACTCTGGCCATCCACTATGCAAAATAAACACTCCAAAAACACCTTACCACTACTTGAACCTTGGACCTTTTCATGCCACCTTGTAGCTCCCCAAGTGACTCCACCTTGCCACTGGACCACAAGCCCATTTGTGTCCTATTTTCGCCTTAATCTGCTTAAGAGGCCTAATGCCTGAGACTAGGGTCCACTAAAGCAAGAAAAATAAATTTTCCCTATGGTCTTCCCTATCTCTAAGACTTCAAATAATCCCGATAATACCTTAAAATTATTACCCTAAGTACTACTCATACAAACCAACTTTAGTGCACAGAAATTAGGGTTTTAGGATTTTAGGGCATTACTGTAAGAGTATGCCCAAAGATCAATCATGAGATGGTTGTAATAACATACTTGATTTACCATGTTTATTAATATAAAGCGTTGTCATTATTATTTCAGTTTTTCCTTCTGTGTGTACAAATAAACTGTTTCATAATGATGTCCTGAGAATAATATGATTATTCTTAAAATATCCTTAGTCAAGTATTATTGTTGACTAGGACAACAATAATGCATTAAGACTAACATGTAGTTGATTGATGATAAAGAGTTGTCATTGATATGGAGTGTCAAAATCAATGCATGAATATGTGTGTTAGAGAACAACATATTGGACTGACCCGCTATGAGTATGTTTCTTGGATTATTATGTAATTGTCACAACATTACTCATAGTGATTAATATGTATATGATCCTTAGACTTGAGATAATCATTATCCCAACATCGTGAGTCGTATATTTTGATACAGTCAAACGTACACATAACTGGTTGTTCTATAAAGGCTGATGTTGGATATACCACAATCTATGTAGAGAGATATTGTTGATCAATATAGGATAAGCCCCTCCCACATAATGGGAGTAATATCTTAGGCCACTTGATTGAGTGAGACTAGAAATGCATGGCCATGCTCAAATAAGTTGACATGAGATGTCATACTAATTTGTATATCACAGTCTACTCAAGATATCAAGAAACATGGAATGGACTATACAAGGGTGACTATTCCATGACTTGTATCCATTCCAGAGATAAAGGACTTAAGGATTAATGCATGAAAGGTTAATCACAAAAAGTTATGTCGAATCATGACTTCTTGTAACTTAGGTAGCAATGATGCATTGCTAGATGCCACTCATTGTTTGTGACATTAGAATCGTTCTAGTATTATCTGCTATCGTTACAAGAACCTACTGAGGTCACACCTATGGTTGAAATGAATGAATGAAACATAGTTGGTATTATGTTTGATTTTCACATGAATTAAATTAATTAAAGAATTAATTTAATTGGGCAATCAAATATTGAATATATTATATGTACAAGGATGTTGTACACATAATGAGAATTAATATATGAATTTGGTTCAGATATAAATTTAAATAAATATAGTTTATCGAAATCCATGTTATAATTAATGTAATTATAAATTTTTGGGTATAATTAGTGTAATTATAATTTTCGGTTAAAACATTATTATATTTATTTAATTTTATAATTCATAAAAAAAATACCGATTATAAAAGGTAATAAGTGAAGAAAACCCTAAGAATTTGCTTGGAAAAGTCTAGTAGTCATCAAGCAAATAAAACTCTGAAAATAGTTTTTGGAGATTTCTGCCGTTCATAGTCAAACCGGGTGGATTACGTAGAGGTCGACATCGTAAAGGTTGCGGCTTGGTTAGACAGTAGATCAGAACTCTTGTTGCCGAGGCGTCACTGTCTACTCAGATTGAAATATTGGCAACTTCGAAACCTTGATTTCACCCCGATTCGTTCCTCACACATGGATTCATGGTTTAGATCAACGGGATTAATTTTATTTCGCTGTGCCATGGGGGTGCCGGCGTTCCAACAGTTACAACCCAATAGGCCCAAATCCACTAGGCCCAAATTTGGGGCGTTACAGGCCATGTATCTCACACGACTTAGACACACGCCCATGTCTCTGCTATTGTGAAAATACATGGGCATTCTGTTTTGAAAATTTTAAGTTGTAGGGGACACACGGCCAGATCACACTCCCATGTGTTAGTCGTCTGTCTCACACGGTCCAGTCACACGCCTGTGTGTCTAGCCGTGTGAACTCAAAATGAACCTTAAACATCAAGTTTACCCTTCCCTACAACCTTAAACACCAAGAAACTCAAAAACCAATCGTTCAATCACTTTAAAACACGATCAAATATCTCTAAAACATGTCAAAAAAATCATTCTAGTTTCATAACCTAGGTACTCACATAGTTACTTCACATTTTCATCAAATCATTTCAATAAGACACCATTCAAACCAATTTAAAATTATACCAATATCAACTAAAACATACCATTTGATAGCCTCCACAAAACACATATGTTCATATAAATATAACAAACCATTATCAACTTATAATATCATTTACAATCACTCTACAAAATGGTAAGCATCAGACAACCTAGGTACATGTTGACATAAAAAGAAGTATACATCACCACTTTTTGAGTTTAGGATCGATGTAGATGCTGAATTGACGGTCAACTTTTAAGTACCTAACCTTCGCACGGAAAACAAACTCGTACGCTGAGTATGAACTCAGTAGTATTTCTATAGTCAAAATACTTAAAGGTAAAATAATATATAATACAATAACTATAGTCATATAATTTAAACAATTCATAGATAAGGTATTTGTAATTCATTCAATTCTTATTATTTGCTATCCCAGATAACTTTTCACAATATGAACACAAATCATTTGAACAACAATATTGTTCATTCATATTCAATTCATAAATACACAATTCATGTATCTCTTACCATATTTCAACTCACTATTCAATATCAATCATAATACTGCTTTATTCAGTTACCCCTATTAACATGACTCGGAATCGAACGGATACACGAATCCAACCAAAACACACCAGTTTGGCACCCATTGCCTCATCGGATAATTGAAGTAATAAGTTGACACCCAGTGTCTCATCGACTGTGCCGAGGTAATTTGGTACCCAATACCTAATCGAATTTATCTGAAGTAATAATTTGACATCCAATGTCTCATCGACTCTAACTCGAAGTATCCTTAAACTCTTCAAATCCTATGGCATGCCATCTATAACCGACTAAGCCTGATACAGTTAATAGGGTTTCAATTTCACTTTTCAAATGCCACAATCATCCAATATTCAAATATCACCAAATCACTTACTTTCAATTCAATGTCATAATGATAATTAATCACCTCATTTACTTACCATAACATTTAATGAAAATACAACAAATAATAATTACTAGATTCGAATTATAGAAATACAAACGAGAATTTTCGAGCTAATCCTCGTCGACTTTATCTTTTCCTTTCTTAGCCAAGGTTTCCGGTACAACGTTAACTACAGAACTAAAACAATTGAAATTCATCAATACAATACAATACAATTCAATTTCACATTAAGCATTTCAAATTTTTATTCAACTTTTGCCTAAATTCTAATTTAGTCCTAAACCGATTCTAACTCTATTTCTTCACAACTAATTCCATATTTTCATTCAAATTCCACTTTAAGCTAAATTCAACTCTCTAATTTCACTTAAATCCCTAAATTTCAAAAATTTCACAATTTAGTCCCTATTACTCAAAAATTATAATTTATTTTACAATTCAATCCCTTTTTCATTTCTAACTTAAAATTCTATCAATTTAGTCCCAAATACTTAAATTATTCAACATGAACAACATCTAAAATTCAATATTTTCTAAAGTTTCAACAAAAGTCAAGTAGTATTTAATACTAGGATTCTAAAAAAATAAAAATTACAAGAAAATGGACTAAATTAACTTACCAATTGAGCTTTGAACCTTAGAACCCTAATTTCTCCTTCTTTTTCTTTTTCTTCTTTCTCCCTTCTGTTTCGTCCTATTTCTTTGTTTCTTTTGTTTGTTTTGTTTTTATTATATATTATTATAATATATATTTATTCTTAATTATTAAGTAAATATATGTTATTATAAAATATATCAAAATTTTCACATGTTTTAATGTTATGCCGCCTCAATTATGACCATTGGCATAATTGTTCCTTTGGTCCCTTTAATTTTTCTTTAATCTATAATTCAACTTTCACCCTTTATGCAATTTAGTCTTGTCCCAAATTACTCTTAATTCAAACTAATTCACATAACCAAAACCTAATTAACTACACAACTAACTTCGTAAATATTTTTAATTAAATATTTTCAAATCCGTTTTACAAAAATGGAGACCTGAAAATACACTTTTTGATTACCCGTAACTATCGGGTTATTACAATTCTCCCCTTAATAAATTTTGTCATCGAAATTTACTTGGAAAGAGGTGGGGGTACTGAGATCTCATAGTTTCTTCTGGTTCCCAAGTTGCTTCCTCAACACTATGTCTTCGCCATAGTACTTTTACCAACAGAACTCACTTATTACGCAATTATTTTACTTCTCATGCCAAAATTTCAACCGGCCCTTCTTCATATGACAAATCAGGTCAAATTTCAATATCTTCCGTCGAAATAACATATAAAGGTTTGATCTGTATCTTTTGAGCATTGAAATGTGAAAAACATCATGAATTTTTTTAATTCTGGAGGCAAGGCCAAACGGTATGCAACTGGTCTAACTCTTTCAGTAATTTCATACAGCCCAATAAAACGAGGACTCAATTTCCCCTTTCGACCAAATCTCAAAATTTTCTTCCAAGGTGAAACTCTAAGAAATACTTTATCGTTGATAGAATACTCAATATCCCGACATTTCAAGTCTACATATGATTTCTGACTGTCAAAAGCTGCCTTCAGTCTATCTCAAATTTTCTTAACAACGTCTTCTGTTTCTTGAATTAATTTTGGCCCAATAATTTTTCTTTCATTCAATTCCATCCAACACACAGGTGATCGACATCTATGACCATATAAAGCTTCATACGGAGCCATTTGAATACTTGATTGGGAACTATTATTATATACAAATTCAGCCAAAGGTAAGTAACGTTCCCAACTTGATTCAAAATCTGAATAACTCGCTCAGATTGTCCGTCAATCTGCAGATGAAAGCTATGCTAAAGTTGAGTCGAGTACCAAGAGATTCATGCAACTGTCTCCAAAACCTCGATGTGAACCGCGGATCCCAATCAGAGATTGTCGACATAGGGACACCGTGCAATCTTACGATTTCTTGAATATATATTTCAGTAAGCTTTTGAACGGCCAATCAGTCCTAACTGCAATAAAATGAGTTGATTTCGTAAGTCGGTCAACAATCATCCAAATAGCATTTTTCTTTCTTGCTGATAAAGGTAACCTCATTACAAAATCCATCGTGATACAATCCCACTTCCATTCGGGAATATTAATAGGTGAAGTAATCCAATAGGAACCTGATGTTCTACCTTAATTCACTGACAAGTTAAACATTTAGCCACATATTCAATCACATCTCTTTTCATTCTCGGCCAACAATGAGATTCTCATAGATTACTATAAATTTTTGTTCCTCTAGGATACAAAGCAAAAGGACTGTCATGAGCTTCATGAAGTATCAATTCTTTTAATTCAGAAACATCTGGAACACAAATCCGATTACGAAATCTCAAGCAATCATGTTCATCAATACTAAAGTTCTCTAACATGCCATTCTGAACCATTTCTCTTTTCTTCACTAACTTGTCATCTTCTGACTATGCTGACTTGATCCGATCAAACATCACCGGCTTAATTCTCAATTCAGCCAACAAACTTCCATCATCAATGATACTGAGCTGAGCAAACATTACACTCAATTCAATTGTTGCTTTTCTACTTAATGCATCAGTTACAACATTAGCTTTACCAAGATGATAACTAATAACACAATCATAATCTTTTAAAAGCTCTATCCAATGACGTTGTCTCAAATTTAACTCCTTTTGAGATAGAATATATTTGAAAATTTTATGATCGGTATAAATATAACATTTCTCACCATACAAGTAATTTCTCCATATCTTTAGAGCAAAAACCACCGCAGCTAGCTCTAAATTGTGCATCGAAAAATTACGTTCATGTGTTTTCAGTTGACGAGACGCATAAGCAATCACTTTTCCGTCTTGCATCAAGACACAACCAAGACTACTCAAAGAAGCATCACTATAAATGACAAAATCTTTTCCCAATTCAGGTAATGTTAAAACTGGTGCTTTAGTCTACATCTATTTCAATTTCTCAAAACTTTCTTGACATTGATCATCCCAGACGAATTGAACATTCTTTTGCAACAACTTTGTCATTGGCAAAGCTATATTCAAAAATCCATTTACAAATCTTCGATAATAACCAGCCAATCCAAGGAAACTATGAACCTCTAACACATTCCTCGGTACTTTCCACTGAACAAATGCTTCAATATTTTTTGGATCAACTCTAATTCCATATGCCGAAACAACATGCCCCAAGAAAACAACCTCTGATAACCAAAATTTACATTTGCTAAGCTTCCCGTATAATCGTTTCTCCCGTAATATTTGCAATACAATTCTAAGATGTTGCTCACGTTCAAATTCAGATTTTGAATAGACCAGAATATCATCAATAAAAACTACCACAAACTGATACAAAATATCATCAATGGAGCATTTGTCAAAAACTACCATCACTTTCTTTCAAGCGATAATAACTCGATCCAAATCAATTTTGATGAAACAACCCAAACCCTACCAAAAAGCCCTGGACCGATTTGTTATGTTCCTCGAATCGATACAAATACTTGATGATTTTTTGATTAAATTAAAATATCAAATTGTAAAGATTCATGAGGAAATTACTTTAAAACCTATTAATGACAAAAACATTTTTAAATTATTTATCGAAATACCATTTAGTTATTTAATAGATAGCATTTAAAAGTCCAATCCAATAGGCATCACTCAAAAAATTCATAATGACCATACCGTGTTAAAAAGAAATGCTATATTGGCCATAGGCCCATTTAGCTCATACTTAGCCCAAACATCACTTTCTTTCACCTTTAATGTGGTAAAACCACCGAATACTTCCTCCTTTATCGATAATAACTCGATCCAAATCAATTGCACTACTTTAACCGATCTTCGTTAGCAGAGGGTCCACAACCCGTGGAAAATCTCTTACCGCCAATACACCCTTCTTTTGAAATTGACTTCTCTTTTCTTACGTATCTTGTTAGTCTTAAATCACCCCTAAAAAAGATTGATTAGTAGCTCGAGGAAATTGATGTAACCCTTACCTTAGTTGATCAAATAAATCATCTAAGAGAGAAAAATAAAAATTTATGTTTCTAAATTGGGTAAAGGATATCGATTCTTAATTCGTTTTGAACAAAAGAGAAAATATGGTGCTTTGGCTATGGAGGTTTGGGTTTCCCAAAAGAAAAGAAAGATTTAGATGAAAAGAAAGGTGATTTGGTTTGATAAAGAGAAGGAAAGTATGTTGATTTTGATGTTGGTAGAAAATAATTTCGGTTGAGAGTGAAGAAGAAAGAAAAATGAAAAGAGAAGGAAAAGAAAAGGAAGAAAAGAGAAAGAGAAAGAGAGATTAAAAGAAGAAGATGATAATGATGATGTTGATTCTATTCAATTGCCAATAATCAATACAAAGATTCTTGAAGACTTGTAATTTCATCGAGCCATCTTTCTTTTTGACAAAAAGCATCGAGCTAAACTCCCAAGGTGAAGTATTAGGATGTATAAAACCACGATCTAATAAGTCTTGCGAAATTACCGATCGAATAAGTGAGGGTATTGTTGTTGTACCTTTAATTCTTTCAACTCATTTCCTTCCGCTTTGAGGTGACATATGATAAGGAGGTATTGACACTAGAGCTATACCGTATAACTTACTTCGGCAATCCTCCAGATGCATAGCATAAGCTACTATACGATTTCTTGGTTTCTTTTGGAAATTCCTCAAGACCCAACGACTTGTTGCCTTGCACTAGATTCAGAATGTCTTCCTCCGGGAATCGATGTAACTAGCTCCAACGTATTTTCCTTCAATTTAATTTTAAAATACCCCCAATCCAATGAAGGGTACTTTCTTGATAGTGAGCCACCACCGTAGGCCTCATCACGAGTAGTGAAATAGCACCTTTCAATTTTTCTTCAGAAGGCGCCTAAATCGTCCATAATCCTCTCATTGCCTCCAACCAATATTCTGCTACATTTGGAGCTACTCAGATACGAAAACCTCAACTCCATTCGATCTTAGTCTCTCACCATCGACTTTCGAGACCCATTTCAAGATTAGCCGCTACTCGTTCTAAAACTCCTTGTGATATGCGTCACCTCCTTCATTTTGCTCTTGAAAATCCACCCAACAATGGGTATATGAGCTTCATTTCTAACCTTGACCAGATCTAACTGGTTTCGACACGACCATTCTTCCTCTTCCACGTCCACGACGACCACGCCCCTAAAGCTCATGTCTACTACGTGTCTTATCTTTTTACTGAAAGAGTCTTATGTATTAGAGTCTTTTCACTTCTTATTAAAAGAAAGTTTTATGAAGCGGATATTCATGGTTTTTCCGTAGTAGCATACATACACCTAGGGTCCATGTCTCTAAAGTTATAGTTTCCTTAAGCTTATCGACTTTCATATCACTTTATCAATAAAGATACATACCGATGGATCCGGGTGAGAACCCGAAGTGCCATGCTCTTACAAAACCATTCTAATCTTAAGAAAACTTTCAAAAGTCATTTGGGCCAATTTTGAAAACGCTGTGGGCTTCAAACCCAAGGTGAGAGTTTAAAATTGGGCTCGATACTGTTGAAACACCCCAAACCCGCCCAAAAGCCCGACCGGATTTGTTATGTTCTCGAATCGACTTTAGCAAATTCTTATTTTATTTAAGAAAAACTTGATGATTTTTGTAGAAAACGGATTAAATTAATATTTTAGGTTGTAATCAAATTGTAAAGTAAATTTATGTCTTTTAAAACATTATTTTAGAAGGAGTTAATAAATTAAAAGAAAACCAATTTTATGGAAATTACTTTAAAACATATATATATTAGTGACAAAAACATTTTAAATTATTTATCGAAATACCATTTAGTTATTTAATAGATATTTGTTCATGGTAAAATAAAAGTCCAAACACAAAAATTAAAAGCAGTTTATAGTGGCCTTATTACAAAAATAGCAAACCCATAATAAAGTCTAAGTAGTAAAATTTAATAAGTTTAAATTGGAAAATCTTCAAAATACTTGATATGAGCATTGGCCACCACAGAGTCCTTGCAACCCAATCCATCGCACTCTGGATCATCTCGAAAAGTTATCCCACAAAATGGGTGAGTTATAAACTCATGTGTAACACATACATTAAAAAGCCCATTTTATCATATGCCTTAAAGCCCAAAATTACACATATGGCCATAGGCCCATTTAGCTCATTCTTAGCCTAAAGGCCCATTTTCATATGATTAAATAATAATTAATTAAATCACATGGATATGTACAAATAATGAAATGCAAACCCTACCACCTAATATCCATCCATCCGCTACACACCACCCGTACCAACCAACACACAGTGGGATTACTAAATCGACCCTCCATCCGCTACACACCATCGAAGGCGATTCTTTGCGGTCAACATGCACATCGCCTTATAATTTTGTGGCAAGGCCACAGACAAAATTGTGACCGAAGTCACGGATTTCAAATATGTGACCGAAGTCACCAGATTGACATATGTGACCGAAGTCACGGATTTCAAATATGTGACCAAGACCAAGTCACCAGATTTCAAATATGTGACCAAGTCACCAAAATGTGGTAAAACCACCGAATACTTCCTCCTTTATCAAATATACCCATATGCCCATGCACATACATATCATTTAGTTTTCATGCCATTTACCCCAAAATCATAATATAATCATACTTATTTCACATTTTATACATATAGCAAAATTAACGAAAAATTAGGGTAAACATACACAATATCGTATACCACTTGAATGGTATCCAAAATCATTATTAAACACATTATCATAAAATCACATATAAAAATAGATCTATGAGTTTTTAATGTAGGTTACACGCCTTATGACCGTGAGAACGATACTCTCTCTCTCGTCAACACCTAGTTAGTTATCACACTTGGTTAGTATTACTAATAAAACTATATTTATTGACGAAAGATCTAAATCCTTACCTTCGGATTCTCGAATAATCGTTATTTGTGGTTTTTCTCCGCTAGATGGATCCCAGATATCCCACCAATTAGTTGATCAAATAAATCATCAATACGTGACCCTTCTTTTGAAATTCGATGGGGTAAAGCTCTTTTCTTACCTATCTTGTTAGTCTTAAATCACCCCAAAAATAAGATTGATTATTCTTAATGTAACCAAAGGGATAATCACCTTATTCAATTGCCAATAATCAATACAACCTTACTTGATCACTTTGAATATTCAGCCTTGAACAAAAAGAAGAAAAGGAATGATGAGCTTTGAACATCTTTCTTTTGACAAAAGAAAAGAAAGATTTAGATGAAAAGAAAGGTGATTTGGTTTGATAAAGAGAAGGAAAGTATGTTGATTTTGATGTTGGTAGAAAATAAGTTGAAAGTGAAGAAGAAAGAAAATGAAAGAGAAGGAAAAGAAAAGGAAGAAAAGAGAAGAGAAAGAGAGATTAAAGAAGAAGATGATAATGATGATGTTGATTCTCAAAAGAAAAGAGATGTGTTTAGCTCCTTTGGTAGATTGACAATGAAGGAAAAAGAAAAGGTGAAGTATTAGAAAGAAAGGTGTTTTGATTAGAGAAAAGAAATAAAAGAAAACGAAATGATAAATTGCAAGATGACCGATCTAATAAGCCTTGCTTTTGGAGAAAATTGATTGTACTAGGAGAGAAACTTTAATTTTCTTTCAAGTCTCGCCAACTAGGAAGCCAACATAATCCCTTTTTCCTCCTTGGTGACATATGATCGATTAGGTTCAGGTCAAATGACCATGACAAAACATTGAGCTATACCTATCTTGAGATACTTCAATTGTAAATTCAACCTTGGCCGACCGATCCTTTGATAGTGGTAATAACCACCTTGCCAATTACTCAAATTCTTGTTTAGGAAATACATCAAGAAATTCACAAAAATAGTTTGAATTTTGCATAACCCCTAATTATCGGGATGCATTGAGTTTGAACAAAATCTTAAGTCACCTTATTCAATTGCCAATAATCAATACAAATAACATAAGCTAGAAAAGCTTGTACCTTTAATTCTTTCAACCAGAGGTGACATATGATGAAGAAGTTTATTAGCTTGAATCGTAATTCTTTAGGAAATACATCAAGAAATTCACAAATAAATACCGCATTGAGTTTGAACAAAATCTTAAGGAATAACATAAGTTGACCCACTAGTTGACCCACTAGTTCGAATACTATTCACCTCAATCTTATCCCATTTTCACTCTGAATAATAAATTTTTTTTACAGCAATCCAAAATTACCCCGTGCTCCATAAGCCAGTCCATTCCCAAAATTATATCAAAATCGCCAAATGGCATTATTAACAGACCAACAGGGAAGATTATGTTTTGTATCATTAACGGGCATTTCCTATACACCTAATCCATTAGCACAGATTGTCCCAATGGGCTGGACACCACTATTGATACTCTAGACATCTCAAATTTAAAACTTCCCGACTCAAGCAATTTAGTATTAACATATGAATGTGAAGATCTTGGATCTATTAAAGCATAAACAAGTTCTTAATGTAATAAAAATATACCTGTCACAACATCATTAGCATCTCCTTCCGCACGGGTCCGTACAATATAAGCCCAAGCTAGTGTTCTAACCTCTGATTGTTGGGTAACAATACCATTTCCTTTTCTAGCACCACCTCTGGAAAAAAAACCACTTCGACTTGATCTACGACCTCTAGAAGCAGGCACAGATCTCTGAGAAGTAACAGGTGTAACAATTTCATTTTTGGGTAATCTCAAACGAAATACTCTGTGGATCCACAATGAAAACGCGCTTGAGTCAATCTCCAACATTCACCTTGATGCTTTTTCCCATAATGTTCACAATTCAAAATTTCAGTATTCGGAGATGGACCTTGTACACTACCCGTAGAAACTGTCAACTGTCTTGTACGGTTTCTATTACTTCTGTCTGATTTAAAACTTGATCTCCAACTACCACGAGATTCTTTTGATCTTTTGGATTGTGGATTTGAACTATTAGCTCCAGAACATTTTCCAACTAGACGAGTAATGTCAACCTTTTTATCAAAACCCAGTACTTGTTCAATAATTTTTTCCCTTTCAACTAAATCTACAAATTCAGTGATTCTATGTGATACCAGTTACACTCGTAGTTCATCACGTAGACCACGAAAAAATCGCTTGCAATTGTCAACTTCGGTTGGCACAAATTGACAGCATATCTACTGAGTCGTGAGAATTCCCGTTCATAATCAACTACAGACATTTCACCTTGTTTTAACATCAAAAACTCTTGTTTTCTATCTTCAATATACAACTCACCAACATACTTCTTTTGAAACTCTCTTTGAAAGAATTCCCAATTTACTTGTTCTGCCGGTACACGATGTGTTACTGACTCCCACCAAACATATGCTTCTCTTGTAGTAGAGAAACAAAACATAATAAACTTTCTCATGGAGTACGCTAAAGTTGCTACAATATTTTTTTTGTAGATTCAATCCAGGTTTCAGCTGTAGAAGGATCGACTCCTTTCAAACCCAAAAATTCAGTTGCTCCATACTTACGTAATTCTTTAATCGGGGCTCGACGGATAGTATGGATAGATGTCGTAGTAGATTTAGTTCCTGCTACTCATTGAAGAGCATCAGCAATAGCTCTAAGTAATTGTGAATCATCCCTTTCTCTAACATTACCTCGTTCGACATTAAGAGGTTGATTACCCACTGGGTTAACACTCGGTGTTATCGGTTTAGTTACATCTAATTCACGAGACTCTTCATCTCTAGTATACATTTCTTGATCAAAATCATCACTATAATCATTGACATTTTCAACTATAAAACAAAACAAACAATATATATATTAGCATCCAAATCCTGACTCAATTTGACTCAATTACGGCATGTACCTCTAGACTTAATTCTGAGATGATTTAGTCTAAGAATCAGCTAAACCTGTAAAGCTCTGATACCACTAAATGTAACACCCCTTAACCTTTATCTGTCGCCAAAACAGGGTTACGAAGCATTACCAAACTTTTTTAGATCATATACAAACATTATATAATCATTTAGCATACACATCATAATTTAATTATATTGTCCCTCGTTTGGGCCCTTGAAGCTCAAAATACGTGTTAAAAATAAATCGAGACTAAACCGGTACTCCGGGAATTTTTCGCAAAATATCAAAAATTTTCTTAGGTGTAGGGGACACACGCTCTGTATGGCCAAGGGACACACCCGTGTGGCCATTAAACATGCCCGTCCCTTAGGCCATGTTTGACCCCGTGTAACTCTTTGAATAGGTCACATGGCCATCCACACGCTCGTGTGCTAGGCTGTATGGTCAATTTATATTTATTTTTATTTTGAAATTTTGGTGTAGGTTTCACACAGCCAGGGCACATACCTGTGTGCTAGGCCGTGTATCCCACACGGTTGAGACACACCCGTGTCTCTGCTCATGTGAAAATACCTGGGCATTTTGTTTTGAAAATTTTAAGTTGCTGGGGACACACGACCAAATTAGACGCCCATTTATTAGCCGTATGTCTCACACAGTCCATTCAGATGCCCGTGTGTCTGGCCGTGTGAACTCAAAATGAACCTTAAACATCAAGCTTACCCTTCCCTGCAACCTTAAACACCAAGCAACTCAAAAACCAATCGTTCAATCACTTTAAAACACAATCAAATATCTCTAAAACATGTCAAAACACGCATTCTAGTTTCTTAACCTAGGTACTCACATAGTTACTTCACATATTTCATCAAATCATTTCAATAAGACCCCATTCAAACCAATTTAAAATTATACCAATATCAACCAAAACATACCATTTGATAGCCTCCACAAAACACATATGTTCATATATATATAACCAACCATTATCAACTTATAATATCATTTAAAATCACTCCATAAAATGGTAAGCATCAGACAACATAGGTACATGCTGACACAAAAAGAAGTATACATCACCACTTTTTGAGTTCAGGATCGATGTAGATGCTGAACTGACGGTCAACTGTTAAGTACCTAGCCTACGCACAGAAAACAAGTCGTACGCTGAGTATGAACTTAGTGGTATTTCTATAATCCAAACACTTAAAGGTAAAATAATATATCAAACAATAATTGTAGTCATATAATTTAAACAATTCATAGATAAGGTATTTATAATTCATTCAATTCTTATCATTTGCTGTCCCAGATAGCTTTTCACAATATGAACACAAATCATTTGAACAACAATATTGTTCATTCATATTCAATTCATAAAGACACAATTCATGTATCTCTTACCATATTTCAACTCACTATTCAATATCAATCATAATACTGCTTTATTCAGTTACCCCTATTAACATGACTCGGACTCGAACGGATACACGGATCCAACCAAGACACACCAGTTTGGCACCCAGCGGCTCATCGGATAATTCGAAGTAATAAGTGGACACCCAGTGTCTCATTGGTTGTGCCGAAGTAATTTGGTACCCAATACCTCATCGAATTTATCCGAAGTAATAATTTGACACCCAGTGTCTCATCGACTCTAAGTCGAAGCTTCCCTGAACTCTTCCAATCCTATGGCATGCCATCTATATCTGACTCAGCTCGATACGGTTAATGGGGTTTCAAGTTCAGTTTTCAAATGCCATAATCAAGTTCACTTTTCAAATGCCACAATCATCCAATATTCAAATATCACAAAATCACTTACTTTCAATTCAATGTCATAATAATAATTACTCACCTCATTTACTTACCATAACATTTAATGAAAATACAAAAAATAATAATTACTAGATTCGGATTATAGAAATACAAACGAGAATTTTCGAGTTACTCCTCATCGAATTTATCTTTTCCTTTCTTAGCCGAGGTTTCCGGTACAACGTTAGCTACGAAATTGAAACAATTGAAATTCATCAATACAATACAATTCAATTTCACATTAAGTATTTCAAATTTTTATTCAACTTTTGCCTAAATTCCAATCTAGTCCTAAACCGAGGCTAACTCTATTTCTTCACAACTAATTCCATATTTTCATTCAATTTCCACTTTAAACTAAATTCAACTCTCTAATTTCACTTAAATCCTTAAATTTTGAAAATTCCTCAATTTAGTCCCTATTGCTCAAAACTTATAATTTATTTTAAATTCAATCCCTTTTTCAATTTTAACTTAAAATTC
This sequence comes from Gossypium rotundifolium, assembly GCA_025506655.1. Taxonomy (NCBI): domain Eukaryota; kingdom Viridiplantae; phylum Streptophyta; class Magnoliopsida; order Malvales; family Malvaceae; genus Gossypium; species Gossypium rotundifolium. Next base: position 62,964,229 of record CP106732.1, on the reverse strand, counting down.
TATCAATTTAGTCCCAAATACTTAAATTATTCAACATGAACAACATCTAAAAGTTCAATATTTTCTAAAAATTCAACATAAGTCAAGTAGTATTTAATACTAAGATTCTAAAAAAATAAAAATTACAAGAAAAGGGACTAAATTAACTTACCAATTGAGCTTTGAACCTTAGAACCCTAATTTCTCCTTCTTTTTCTTTTTCTTCTTTCTCCCTTCTGTTTCGTCCTATTTCTTTGTTTCTTTTGTTTTTATTATATTATTATAATATATATTCTTAATTATTAAGTAAATATATTTTATTATAAAATCTATAAAAATTTCACATGTTTTAATGTTATGCCGCCTCAATTATGACCATTGGCATAATTGTTCCTTTCATCCCTTTAATTTTTGTTTAATCTATTATTCAACTTTCACCCTTTATGCAATTTAGTCCTTATACCTAATTACTCTTAATTCAAGCTAATTCACCTGACCAAAACTTAATTAACTACAAAACTAACATCTTAAATATTTTTTATTAAATATTTACGAATCCGTTTTACGAAAACAGAGACCCGAAAATACACTTTCTAATTACCCATAACTATCGGGTTATTACATTGCTTGAAGTTTAGGACTGAAGCATCGGGTACCTCTGTCTCTAATAGAATATCCCACAAAAGTAGTAGAACGATTGTGGTGTTCTTTTGACCTCTTTAATGTTGACTAGTATGACTTTCCTGTCAATCTCTTTCTCGATTCTCTAGCTTCAAATTCAACGTGTCTTTTCTTTTTACTTAGTTCTTCAGCTTGATGTGCTAGGTCAACCAGTACAACGAATTCTTTCAACTCAAGAATTCCAACTAGAAGCTTTATGTCTTCATTTCACCCATCTTCGAATCTCTTACACATAGCAGTCTCAGTTGGAATACACTCTCGAGCATATTTTCTCAATCTTACTAATTCCCGCTTGAATTCTGATGCAGTCATACAACCCTGTTTGAGCTCTAGAAATTCTTTACATTTCTGATCCAGAAACATTTGCCTGATATATTTCTTTTAGAACTCGGTTTGGAAAAATTCCCAAGTGATCCGCTCTCTCAGCACAACAGAAATCAACATGTTCCACTCGATATGCTGAATCTATTAGTAACGATACTGCACATTTAACGCACTCGACCAGTGAACAGGATAGCTCATTAAAAATCCTGATTGTATTCTCTAACCAGAATTTAGCTCTCTCGAGATCATCCTCAGCAATGGCTCAGAATTATTCAGCCCCATACTTACGAATCTTATTGAAAGATGACTTACTAATTTAGATTGGTTCCAAACCTTGGGAATAATGGGAACCAGTTAGGGAGAAAGAGGGGGTGGAGGTTGTTGAGCAGCCGGGTTCGTCCATACAAACTCGGTAAACCATTCACTCATCATATGGAAGAAGGCTTCATTACCCTCTCCTCCCCAACCCTCAGATACGGGCCTTGTACCGCTTGATGCTGCTCTGTGAAAGGAGGCTTGGGCGTTGCTTTCTCCTTCATCGGAGTCAGCTCAGTTGGATGACATTGCTATATAAAAATGTGTTCTAAAACGGTTAAGAGATATCACACTATCACATGTTATATAATTCATGTATAGCTAGACTAATACACATTACGTTCAGTCTGAGAATCAACTAAGTTGTAGCTCTGATACCAATAAATGTAACACTCTTAACCCAAATACGTCACCGGAATAAAGTTACGGAGCATTACTGAAGATTACGAATCAAACAGAAAGAAATTTTAAACATTTCATAACATATCAATATTCATGTTATAACCAATTCAAAACATACAAATTGTCCCTTATACGAACCCTCGAGGCCCAAAATACACATTAGAAACAATTCGAGACTAAATCAAAAACTCAGAGAAATTTTTAGAAAATAGTAAAATTTTACAATACTGTGGGGGTCATATAACCATGTGGACATTCGAAATAGGGACACACGGCTATGTCCCAACCCGTTTTTGTGCCCGTGTAACTCACTGACTTAGTCACACGGCCAAGCCACACGTTCGTGTGCCAGGCCGTGTGCTAGGCCATGTAACAGCCTGACTTGCAACGTTTGTAAAAGCTATACAATCGTGTGTCACACAATGTTGAGACACACGCCCGTGTGTCTACCCATGTGGAAATAGGCCGTTTTAATAGCCAATTTTCTAACCCAAATTGGCATGTACCTATACACAGCATTGTACTTACTTGTAAGCCATTACAAGGCATCCAAATCAAGCATAAACTAGTATTACACATATGGTATGATCACATACAACCAATATGCCATTAGGCACCTCCAATGACAACTTATTGTAACACCCCTCACCTATATTCAACGTCGAAATAGGGGTACAGAGCATTATCGGTCTTATAAAATAATTAAACAACAATTTCACATACATTTTTAATTTAAAATAATTATCATTCAACAACATGCATATCGTCCCTAGTAATAGCCTATGAAGCCTAAAACATGCATTCGGAGTGGTTCAGGACTAAACTGATAACTCAAGAAATTTTTGAAACACTTAGAAAAAATTTAAAATTCAGGGACACACGCCCGTGTGGCCTAGCCGTGTGTCTCACATGGCCAAAGACACGCCCGTGTCATACCGTGTGGACATTCAAAATGGATCACATGGTTGTGTCTCAGCCCGGGTCCAACCCTATGTAACTTTCTAACTTTGGTCACACGGCCAACACACACGCCCATGTGGCTAGCCCGTGTACCCTAAAAATGGACACACACACCCTTTTACATCGAAACAGGCTTTATTATTATTATTCATCCAACAATCTCCAAAATTTTGTCAACCACATAGTTGACACTCGGGTTTGTTGTTTCTTGCGCAGCCAACACTTAAACTGATGTAGCTTGAGCTTTAGGATTTGAGTATTGCTTTCCACGATCTCTATTTGGATACCCAATTGAAGTATTTGAACGAGTATACTAATCTCATAATTTCTTTGACGAGGATTGATATGGTTTGCTTATCGATCTCTTCCTCGAGTCTCTAGCCTCGAAACTAGCTTTTCTCTTTTCTTTTCACAATTCTTCGACTTTGCAAGCTCAGTCAACTAAAACAAAAATTCTTTCAATTTTAGAATCCCGACCAATAGTCTGATGTCTTCGTTCAATTCATCTTCGAACCTTTTACACATAATTACCTTAGTTGAAACACATTCCCTAGCATATTTACTGAGTCTAACAAACTCTCGCTCATATTCAATCATAAACATATGGCCTTGTTTCAGTTCAAGAAACTCTTTTTGCTTTTGATCAATAAACCTTTGACTTATGTATTTCTTTCTAAACTCAGCTTGAAAGAATTCTCAGGTAACTCTTTCTCTCGGTACCACGAATACCAAAGTATTCCACCATTGAGACGCAGTGTCCCTCAGAAGTGATATGGCACATTTTAAACACTCAATCGGGTGTGAGAAAGTTCATCAAATTCTATAATAGTGTTTTCAAACCAAAACTTAGCTCTCTCAGAATCGTCATCAACAGTAGCTCTGAACTCTTCGACCCTATAACAGCTCAATTTGGGGCTAGTTAGAATAGTGGTTTGGAAACCACAAATCTGACATAGAAAAATTTATTTTTATTACATTTATATGGTCTACAATTTTACAAAATTATTCCACGAAAATTTCGTTCAAATATTTTGACATTTGGGCACTAAATTTAGTAAAAAGGACTAAATTGTAAAAAGTACAAAAGTTGAGTTCTACATGCTAAAGGTGTCTAATTTCTATGAAATTTTAAATTGAAGGTACTTAGATGGTAATTAGACCATTTTTTAAGTTAGTGGACAAAAATGGACATGGTGAGATAAAATTTCAATGTCTTAAGTGAAGGGCATTTTGGTCATTTGGTAAATAAAAGAATAAAAAGGGAAATTAAAGCCAAAATTTGCTCATCTTTCTTCAACCTTAGCTGAAACTTGGGAGAACACCATAGCTAGGGTTTTTTCATCTTTCAAGCTTGCTTGTAAGTACATCCTAGCCCCGTTTTTAATGCTCTTTATGTTTTTGAAGTCATTATCACTTGATCTACCTATTTCTACCATTAATTTAAGAAAAGATCAAGGTCTATGGTTTGAACCATGTTGGATATTTGTGTATTTTATGTCCAATGGTATATTATGCATGTTTGATTAGTGATAAACAACTTTTGCTAGGTGGTTTTTGATGAAAATGTCAAAAAGACCTATTTGTAAAAAGATTATAAAATGTGTGTAGAAGTGTGATTAAATGAAAAATATGGACTGTTATAAGTATAAAAGAGGATTGGCTAGGCTTGGGAATCAAAGAAATTGAATAGATTTCATTTTTTGAGCCTAAGGGAAAAATGTAAATATGTCAAAATTTAGGGGCAAAAATGTACTTTTGCCATAATGTGATTTTTGGACTGAATTGAATAATGTGATAATTAAATAGTTAAATTACTATTATAGATCAAGAAAGAGGGTTCAGATCTTGATCGGGGGAAAACAAGGTTATCAACGATTAGGTCCATTTTCGCTATTTTTGTACCGAGGTAAGTTCGTATGTAAATGATGCATTGTTATATTACTTTAATTGCTTTATTATTATATGAATTGTGATTTAATCTTGAATAAAATTGATAAAGTTTGACAAACGAGAAATCCTGTTTGTACTTTAGGAATAGGTAGGATACAAATGTCATGACATTAGGGTTAGTTAAGATAATGTGTAAGACCATATCTGGGATATGGCATCGATTTGGGATTTGGTGTAAGACTATAACTGGGCTATTGGCTTCGATATGAGATCCCATGTAAGACCATATCTGGGATATGGCATTGGTATGTACTACATGTGTGAGATTCCTCGAGTATCCTTTAGTATTCCAAGTGGTTCAACTAGAAACGTAATGGAAATGATAACGTTGCGAAAGACTATGGTGTGTTGCCAATTTGTACAAGTATGTACGTAGAACTTATGCCTAATGAGCTCGATATGTGAAGAGTCTCGCAGTAAGGTTATGACTGTGCAAGTTATGATATTAAGGTTTCTAATAATATCCATGCCAAGTTGGACTATGAGATTTTTAATGATAAATGTCAAGTTATGCATTTTGGGTACTTATGATTGCAATATTTTGATTTATGGCATGTATAGGGACTTGGTCATTTTGTTATGTGTCATAATTTATTTGGCCATATGTGTTGGTTTCAATATTTAATAATTTATTTTGTAAATGGCCATTTGATATTGGTTAATATTGGTTAAGTATATATACATATGATGATGTTTTCATGAATGTGGGAAATTGCATTGTTTGAAATGCTAAGTATGTGATAAAAGACAGCATGTAAATGATATGTGGATGCCTTGTGTGTGGCTGATTAGGTTGAATGTATATGCTTGGATCGGTGCTATGTTTTGTTGTGTAGGTTGGTGCATGGAAGGGTGGCAAAAAGGCTTGGTAAATAGCCTTATATTTGTCCATATGGGTAGACACACAGGCATGTGTCTAGTCCGTGTGTGACACACGGTCTGCCCAACCGGCATGCTTTTTAGCTGTGTGTCCCCTGCACCTTACTTGTTGCAAAATAAAATACTCAGTAATGAGCACACAAGCAGAGACACGGGCGTGTGTCTCTGCCATATGGATAGCATAGCCTCGAACATGGGCGTGTGCCCTGGTCGTGTGAAGTCTGCACCTATTTTGTGAAAAATTATGAAAATATAATTGATCACACGGCCTAAGCACATGGGTGTGTGACTTGGCCGTGTGACCTCAATTTGATGATGATGTCATAAATAGAAAGCTCCCTAATTTGCACACAGCCTGAAGCACGGGCGTGTCTTAGGGTCACACGGGCGTGTCCCGAACCCACATGGGCGTGTGACCCTTTTTTCATGAAAAATTTTCTAAGTTTCCAAAAGTTTCCAAAGTTCTCGGTTTTGTCCTGAACTATTTTCGATGCATGTTTTGAGCCTCGTAGGCTCGTTTTAGGGACGATATGAATGTTTTTGAAAATTTTTAAATTTGAGTGGAAATTCATGTCTTGGTTTTGAATGTTTGCTTGTGAATAAGTTTGATAATGCCTTGTACCCTATCTAGGTGTCGAATATGTGTAAGGGGTGTTACATTGAGTGGTATCGAGCTACGGTTTAGTCAATTCTTGGGCTAACGTAGCGTGTGTAAGAGTCTAACTATACATTCCATAAATGAACTGTGATAGTGTGATGACTCCTGACAACTTTAAATTGTGTTTTCATATAGTAATGGATCCTAAGCGAGCTGAGGCTGATTAAGTCGAAAGTAATGCACCGGCTCTCGCTCAAGGGGTAGCGCCGTCTGATAGTAGACCTTTTACGGTTAGTCAAGGAGAAGGAGGCAGGGAAGCCTTTCTCCATATGATGAATGAGTGGTATACAGATTTGTTCGAACAAATCCAACGCCAACCTCCTCCACCCCTACCCATTCCTCGATTGGTTCTCATAGCTCCACAAGGTATGGACTTTGTAAGAATGAATAAGCCCCGGTTGATAAGATCCGAAAGCATGGGGCTGAAGATTTTAGAGCGAATGAGGATGATGATCCCGAGAGAGCCAAGTTGTGGCTCAAAAACTCCATCAGGGTATTTGATGAGTTATCCTGCACATCGGATGAGTGTTTAAAGTGTGCTATCTCGCTTCTGAGAGATTTTACATACCATTGGTGGAATACATTGGTATCGATGGTACCGAGAGAAAGGGTTACATGGGAATTCTTTCAAGAAGAGTTCTGAAAGAAATATATTAGTCAACGATTTATCGATCAAAACTGTAAAGAATTTCTTGAGCTGAAACAAAGTCGTATGACAGTGATAGAGTATGAGCGAGAATTCTTCAGACTTAGTAAATATGCTCGGGAGTGTGTTTCCACCAGGGCTATCATGTGCAAGAGATTTGAGGATGGATTGAATGAGGATATTCGTGTGTTATTTGGGATTTTAAAGCTGAAAGAATTTGTGGTATTGGTTGAACGGGCTTGTAAGACTGAAGAGTTGAACAAAGAGAAGAGAAAATCTGATCTCGAAGCTAGAGATTCAAAGAAAAGACAGATGAGTAAGTCATTTCCATCTCAGTCCAAGAAGTCTAAAGAAATGTATTCCTGTTCGAATTTTTCAGCGGGGTATTCACGCAGAGATCGCGAAAAGCAACATTCGAGTTTTAAATCTCAAGCCACCTCAATGGCGAGTGTAGGCAATGTAAAGTCTAACAGACCGAATGTCAACAATGTGGAAGAAGACATCCCGATGAGTGTAGGATGAATGACCGGGCTTGTTTCAAGTGTGGCTCTTAAGAGCACTTTATCCGAGATTGTCCTAAAATGGCTAAAAAGGAAAATTTTCAAAGTGTGAGGCTGAGTAATACTGCTAATAGAGGTAGGCCATCGAGAAACACCAGAAATAGAGCTCGTAGTAAACGTGTGACGAAAGATACAGTTGTGAGATCTGAAGCTTGAGCACATGCTAGAGCTTATGCCATCCGTGCTCACGAAGAAGCGACATCTCCCGATATTTTCACTGGTACATTTTCTCCCTATAATACTAATGTAGTTGCACTGATTGATCTGGATCAACTCATTCTTATGTTTGTGTGAAATTGGTAACTAGAAAGAGTTTGCTTATTGAATTTATTGAGTTTGTGATTAGAGTGTCAAACCCCTCAGGCAAACATGTACTAGTTGATAGAATTTGCAAGAATTGTCCATTAATGATTCGAGGTTACTATTTTCCAGCAGATTTAATATTGTTTCCTTTGATGAATTTGATGTTATTTTGGGCATGGATTGGTTGACATTTCATGATGCCATATTGAACTGTAAAAGAAAGATTATTGAACTGAAATGTGAAAATGGTGAAATTCTTCGAATTGATTCAGATGAGTCGGGTGAGTTACCTGTTATGATTTCTTCAATGACTGCCCAAAGATATGTAAGAAAAGGTTGTAAAACTTACCTTTCTTATGTGTTGAATACAAAAGAATCTGAATTAAAAGTTGAATTGGTGCCGATAGTCTGTGAATATCAGGATGTGTTCCCCGAAAAGTTAACTGGGTTACCTCCAATTAGAGAAATTAAGTTTGGTATTGATATAGTCCCAGGGACCTCGCCGATATCTATTGCTCCATATAGAATGGCTCCGACTGTATTGAAAGAATTGAAAGCTCAGTTGCAAGAGTTGACAGATAAAGGTTTTGCGAGACCGAATTATTCTCCTTAGGGTGCTCCGATATTGTTTGTAAAGAAGAAAGACGGATCCATGAGACTTTGTATCGATTATCGACAGCTCAACATGGTGACTATAGAGAACAAATATTTATTTCTGAGAATAGATGACTTGTTTGATCAGTTGAAAGGAGCAACGGTATTCTCGAAGATTGATTTGAGATCTTTCTACTACTAGTTGAGAGTTAAATAGTCAAATATGCCAAAAACCACTTTCAAAACAAGGTATGGGCACTATGAATTCCTTGTTATGCCTTTTGGGTTAACGAATGCTCCTGTAGTTTTTATGGACCTAATGAATCGAATCTTTAGACCGTATTTGGACAAGTTTGTAGTTGTCTTTATTGATAACATACTAATTTATTCTCGTAATGAGTCCGAGCATGTCGAACAATTGAGAACTATTTTGTAGACTTTGAGAGATAAGAAGTTGTATGCTAAGTTCAGTAAAAGTGAGTTTTGGCTCCAAAAAGTCAGATTTTTAGGACATATTGTCTCAGGTGATGGTATTCGGGTTGATCCAAGTAAGATTTCGGCAATTGTTGATTGGAAACCGACAAGGAATGTATCTGAAGTTAGAAGATTTTTGGGCTTAGCCGGTTATTATCGATGATTTTTCAAAGGATTTTCAATGGTTTCTACCCCTATGACAAAGTTTTTGCAAAAAGATGTTTAATTTGTATGGTCTAAAAAATGTCAGCAAAGTTTTAAGAAGTTGAAGGCTTTATTCACTGAGGCACCGGTTTTAGTGCAACCTAAACTGGAAAAGGAGTTTGTGATTTGTAGTGACGCGTCACTGAATCGATTGGGGTGTGTGTTGATTCAAGATGGCAAAGTGATCGCTTATGCCTCGAGACAGTTGAAACCGCACAAAAAGAATTATTCGACGCACGATTTGGAATTAGCCGCCATTGTGTTTACTTTGAAAATTTGGAGACACCATTTAAACAGTGAGAAGTGTCATATCTTTTCTGATTAAAAAGTTTGGAGTATTTGATGACTCAAAAAGATTTAAATTTTCGGCAACGAAGATGGCTTGAGTTACTGAAATACTATGAGTTGGTGATTGATTATCACCTAGGTAAGGCGAATGTAGTTGCAGATGCCCTGAGTAGGATATCCTTGTTTGCCTTGAGAGAAATGAACACAAGGTTGAATTGGTCTGATAATGGTTCGATCCTAGCTGAGTTGAGAGCTAGACCATTATTTCTTCAACGGATTTGTGAAGCTCAGAAATGTGACAGTGATTTGCAAGCTAAGAGAACTCAGTGTAAATTGGGCAGTGATTCAGATTTTCATATCAGATCTGATTGTTGTTTGATGTTCCGAGGTAGAATATGTGTACCGAAAAATGATGAAATTATTCTAAAAATTCTCTGTGAGGCACATAATGGTTACTTGTCTATGCAACCGGGAAGTACGAAAATGTATAACAATTTGAAGGCATTGTACTGGTGGCCAGGTATAAAATGAGATATTTCAGAGTTTGTTTTGAGATGTTTGATTTGTCAACAAGTGAAAGCTGAACACCAAGTATCTTTGGGTTTACTTCAGCCAGTAATGGTACCTGAATGGAAATGGGATGAATTACAATGGATTTCGTAATAGGTTTGCCTTTGACTCCGAAAAAGAAAGATGTCGTCTGGGTTGTTGTCGATAGATTGATGAAATCGGCTTATTTTATTTTGGTACGTATCGATTATTCGCTTGATAAGCTAGCTGAGTTGTACATTTTGAGATTGTAAGATTGCACGGGGTGCCAACTTCAATTATTTCGGATAGAGATCCGAGGTTCACTTCACAGTTTTGGAAGAAGTTGCAAGAAGCTTTGGGTACGAAATTGAATTTTAGTACTTCTTTTCACCCGCAAATCGACGGTCAATTCGAGAGAGTAATTAAGATTCTTGAAGACATGCTCAATTGCTGTGTTCTGGAATTTGAAGGTAGTTGGGAGAAATATCTACCATTAATCAAATTTTCATATAACAACAGTTTTTAGTCGAGTATAAAGATGGTGCCTTATGAGGCATTGTATGGTCGCAAGTGCCGAACACCTTTGTATTGGACCGAGCTTAGTGAAAAATAGATTCACGGGGTTGACTGGTTAGGGAAACTAAAGAAAAAGTAAATGTAATCCGAGATTGCTTGAAACCTGCTTCAGATCAACAAAAGTCATATGCAGACTTGAAAAGAAAAGAGATCAAATTTCAGGTCAGTGACAAAGTCTTTCTAAAAGTATCTCCGTGGAAGAAGATTCTAAGATTTGGCTGTAAAGGCAAGTTGATTCCACGTTTCATTGGGCCATATGAAGTTATTGAAAGAATAGGGCCAGTGGCATATCGATTAACTTTACTGACAGAGTTGGAAAGGATCCACAATGTATTTCACATGTCTATGTTACGCCATTATAGATCAGACCCTTCACACGTGATTTCCCCGACAGAGGTCAAGATTCGACTCGACATGACTTATGGTGAAGAACGGATCAAGATTTTGGCTCAGGAAGTTAAATAGTTGAGAAATAAAAGTATAGCACTAGTGAAATTTTTATGGCAATGACACGAAGTCGAAGAGGCTACGTGGAAACCTAAGGAGGCTATGAGAAAATAGTACTCGAACCTATTTTCTGGTAAGATTTTGAGGACGAAAATCACTAAAGGGGGAGAGTTGTAACAACTCGATTTTGAGGCTAGTCAAAATAATGTTTTGGGACCACAAATCTGACATAGAAAAAATTATTTTTATTATATTTCTATGGCCTACAGTTTTACGAAATGATTTTGCGAAAATGTCGTTCGAAAATTTTGACGTTTGGGCACTCAATTTAGTAAAAAGGACAAAATTATAAAAAGTGCAAAAGTTGAGTTCTACATGCTAAAGGTGTCTAATTTCTATGAAATTTTAAATTGAAGGTCCTTGATGGTAATTAGACCATTTGTTAAGTTAGTGGACAAAAATGGACATGATGAGATAAAATTTGAAAGTTTTAAGTGAAGGCCATTTTGGTCATTTGGTAAATAAAACAATAAAAAAGGAAATTAAAGCCAAAATTTGCTCATCTTTCTTCAACATTGGTCGAAACTTGGGAGAGCACCATAGCTAGGGTTTTTTCATCTTTCAAGCTTGATTGTAAGTACATCCTAGCCCCGTTTTTTATGCTCTTTATGTTTTTGAAGTCGTTATCACTCGATCTACCTATTTCTACCATTAATTTAAGAAACGATCAAGGTCTATTTGACCCATGTTGGATATTTGTGTATTTTGATGTCTAATGGTAGATTATGCATGTTTGATGTGTGATAAATAACTTTTGCTAGGTGGTTTTGATGAAAATGTCAAAAGGACCTATTTGTAAAAAGATTATAAAATATGTAGAAGTGTGATTAAATGAAAAATATGGACTTATATAAGTATAAAAGAGGATCGACTAGGCTTGGGAATCAAGGAAATCGAATAGATTTCATTTTTGAGCCTAGGGGCAAAAATGTAAATATGTCAAAGTTTAGGGGCAAAAATGTAATTTTTCCATAATATGATTTTTGGACTGAATTGAATAATGTGATAATTAAATAAGTTAAATTTGCTATTATAGATCAAGAAAGACGGGAGTCGGACCTTGATCGGGGGAAAAATAAGGTTATCAACGATTAGGTCCATTTCCGCTATTTTTGTATCGAGGTAAGTTCGTATGTAAATGATGCATTGTTATTTATGGTTTAATTGCTTTATTATTATATGAATTGTGATATACTCTTGAATAAAATTGATAAAGTTCAAAAAAAGAGAAATCCGGTTGAACCTTGGGAATAGGTGGGATACAAATGTCATGACATTAGGGTTAATTAAGAATATGTGTAAGACCATAGCTGGGCTATTGGCTTCAATAGGAGATCCCATGTAAGACCATATCTGGGATATGGCATTGGTATGGTACTATGTGTGTGAGATTCCCCGAGTATCCTTTAGTATTCCAAGTGGTTCAACGGGAAACGTAATGGAAATGTTAACGTTGAGAAAAACTATGGTGTGTTGCCAACTGGTAAATGTAACACCCCTAACCCGTGTCTATTGCTGGAACAGGATTACGGAGCATAACCGAAACATTCAGAACATTTTCAAATAAATCATGTCAATCACTATTCATTAATCGAGATTATTCATAACATCCCTTAGATGGACCCTCGAGGTCCAATACGAGCATTAGAATCGATTCGAACTTAATCGGAAAATCTAAAAGTTTTCGTGACATTTCAAAAAAATTTCCATGGTTTAGGGCTCACACGCCCGTGTGGTCCAATGGACACGCCTGTGTGCCCTTAGACACGCCCGTGCCTCAGGCCTTGTTCGATTTAAGTTGCTCTCTGACTTGTGCCACACGGCCATACCACACGTCCCGTGTGCTAGGCCGAGTGGTTATTTAATTCAATTTGAATTAGGTGCAGGTTTCACATGGCCAAGACACACGCCCTTGTTCAAGGCAGTGTTATCCACACAGATGAGACACACGGCCGTGTCTCTATCCGTGTGCTTAATTCTGAGCATTCTATTTTCTCAATTTTAAGGTGTAGTGGACACACGGCCAGACCACACACCCATGGGGTAGGCCGTGTGTCATCTGCCTGTGTGGACAAAATGAAGCCATTTCCTAGCCTCATTTTTTACCCAAATTTACCATTTTCCTGCACCAAAACATACCAAGTACAATCCAACCATTCCAAGCATTCAAATAAGCAAATTTTATCATTCAACATGGCCTATCATTGCATGCATACATGTTTACTAACTTACCTTGGTTCAATTCATGTGTTAAACATGATTTGATCAACTATTTGACATACATATATAGTTACCATAGCATAACATTACAAGTATAACAAAACAACCATTACTAGCCATTCCAATGGCTAGATTTCAAGCGTTATTTACATTTACATGCCAATATGGCCAATAAATCCTATACATGCCATTACAATCATAATTGATTTAACATATTGTACTGTCATGGGCCGATGGATTGTAACATCCTAGATTAGGGGTTATGCGTTTGTGCATAATTCATGAGTAGTAGGTTTTGGCAGTGTTTGGAAGTGAATTAAGGGTTTTTAAAATCCTAGGATGGAAGAGAAAGCTTTGGACAATTATTGGTTTTTAAGTTAAAAACAAGAAGTGATGTGGAAAAGTGGCAAGGGGCGCCACCTAAGGTGCAAGGGTTATGGCATCAAGTGAAGTACTTTGAGGGAAGAGGTTTGAATCCTATTGTGTGCATCTTTGCTTAATTTTATGAAATAGCATGTTTACTGTGATATGTGGTGTGCATTTTTAGAACCTTGGAAATGTAAGGAAATGTATGGAAATGTATGGAAATGTAAGGAAATGTATGGAAATGTAAGGAAATGTATGGAAATGTATGGAAATGTATGGAAATGTAAGGAAATGTATGGAAATGTAAGGAAATGTTAAGTTCAAAGTGAACATTTTTGGAAACTAGGAAATGTAAGGAAATGATTTAGAAATGATTCAAAAGAGGAAAGTAAACATTTGGAAACTTGGAAATGTAAGGAAATGTTAGGTTAAAGGAGGAAGCGAACGTTTTGGAAACACGAAATGTAAGGAAATGTCAAGTTTTAAAGTTTAAAAGAGGAAACTAAGGCAAGGTGGCCTTAAGAAAATTAATAGGAGGAATTTGACACAAGAAGGGCTTGGAAAAGTGGCAATGAGGCACCACTTAAAGCCCAAGAATGACGCCACCAGCATGTGTGCAAGCTTAGGTTCGAGCAACAAGGAGAGCATTTTTTAGAGTGTTTTTGCATCTGAATTGGGCTTGCGGCCCAATTCGTTATTAAAGCTAAACTAATCATAAGGAGGCGCCACTTAGGTGGATAATTTGGGCCTCGTATGGCCACAAGGAGTCCAATAGAATAAGTTTAAATTCGGCTCATCAAGGGAAGGGGGTGGATGACATCTAGCTAAGACTTTAAGTGATTTTATTTAATTACTTAAAGAGGAAGCAATGGACTGACAATAGGGACTCTTAAGGAAGAGTTGAATTCTCCTTAAAACTCGGCTAAATAGGTGGATAAATGATGATTTATTTTAGATTATTTTCAAAGAGATAATTGAAGGATTATTCTTTAATTTTAATTAAAGAGATAAAGCTATCAAAATAGAAGAGTGATGGCCAAGTAAGGGATTCCAAGTTAGTAATTTCGGCTATAAAAGGAAAAGAGGGCCATTCATTCATTCTTCTAACTCTCTCTCTCGTCAATTCTCTCTAGCAAATATCTCCTTTCTTCATTGTTTTGCCAATGAAAATACACCTTGTGTAGCCAAAACTTCATTACCAAATTGCTCAAACTCTTTTCTCTTCTTCTTTCATAATCTTTCCAAAGCCGAAAGTTTGCTAAAATCAAGGCCATAGCCGAATAGTTTTGAGACTTCAAACAAGGGTTTGTCGACTTTTGTATTAAGGGTAAGAACTAGTTATCATTCGATTTTCATCCTTTTTCTTTTAAGATTTGTCAAAATCTAGGACTAACCGCATTAATATCTTGTTGCTGAAACTTTGAAGAGATCTTTTCGGGATTTGTTTAAGTCAACTACAAGAAGGAGTAGTTCTTTTCCCGAAGGTACACCATAGGCCGCGTGTTCCCTAGTTATTCGGTGAAATTTGGGATTTAAAATCCACAAGGTAAGACATGCGAATATTCGCCAAGGCCTATTTTTGGTGTTTTAGATCTAGTTCATATTTATTCAAAAGCGAAACTAATTTGTTGAAGTGATTTAAAGCTTTGCGAATACAAGAAAGAGTATAGTGAAGATTTGGATTTGGCACCAAGGTAAGTTTTAGTGTACTAATCCTACTAGGATTTGGATTTATGGCGAATGGCTTACTAAGTATTAAATGATTGATTAAATGTAGAGATTTAAGATCTAAGGCATTAGATCAAGCTTTTGAGATTTGGATTGGAAACCTTGCGAATCAGTGTGTACCCCACACTAAATCTCAATAGATTTCTGGTTTTAATTTATTATATGTGTTAATATGAAAGTGTAAGAATATGGCTAAGGTACCGTGTGTACCCTACCCTAAGTTTTAATATGTTCATGGCTATGTTTTAAATTAAATGTGCATGTTTGTAAGAATGTGAATATGGCTAAGGTACCATACTATGGTACAAAGTACTAAAACGCTTCCTACTCCTACTAGGATTATGAAATATGTTAATTGTAACATGAGAATAAGAATGTGAACTCTGGCATATTTATGCATATTACTATTATATGGGGCATATGGGTTTATTTTTTGGGAAGTGAATGTGGTGACCTAAGACCACAAACACGGTGACCTAAGACCGTGATATCTGAATGTGGTGACCTAAGACCACAGTAATCTGAATGTGGTGACCTAAGACTGCGATATGGAGTGTAGTGGAAGTAGGGTTGACTTAGTAATCCCCACGGTGTGCAGGATGGTACGGGTGGTGTGTAGCAGATGGCATATAGGTTTGGGTTCGGGTTGCATCATTATTTTCTATCTGTTATATGAATATGCATGTAATATGTGAACATATGCCTAAATTGTTAAATTTTAGTATTGGTTACACATTGAGTCTGTTGACTCACCCCGTTGTGGGATTACTTTTTAGGTGACGACCAGTGATGGACCGGGCCGGCAGATGCTTAGTGGAGGCCATGTGAAGTTCAAATTTCTTTTATTTGGACTATTTTACTTTAAGTATTTTGAATTTAATTATTGGGAATTATTTGATGTAATAAGGCCTTAGTAGAATTATTTTATTCTTTTTTATTTATTGAGCTTACAAACTTTTACTTATTAAAAGATTAAGTAAATCTATTTTAAAACAAAGCCCAAACGTTTTGTCACTTAAAGTAAAGGATTTTTAATAATGAATTGAACCTGTTTTCATCTCAAGCCCAACCCAAAACAATCTTTCTTCCAAATCACACAAGTTTTTCCTAAGTAACAAAAGTATTTGAAACGGTTTACACCGGGGAACATACCAGATCCGGTCAAGGCTCGTGGGCCCAATTTGGGGTGTTTCATGGATAGTGTGAGTGATCTCCGCTGAGCTTCTAATCCAACAAGCTTTCAATTTACTATAAAACAGGGGAAAATAAAATGGGGTAAGCATTGTATGCTTAGTAAGTTCGTATAACATGGTACTTAACTTACCATTCATTCTATTTTGAGGTAACTACATAAGCCACATTTATTCAATTTGACTTCAAGCCCTACACATATCCTCATTGCCCTTGTTAGTCATATATTCCATAATAACCTCAAAACATGTTTGGGCTCAACAATAATCAAGTTTCCATGCACATTTGCATTCCATAACATTTTTTCAATTAACATGCATAAATCATCTCTTTATATTACAAGTATTATTTCATAATAGTTCATCTCAAGTTCATATTATTTTATTTCAGAACTTTATTTATATTTCTCGAAATATCAATGTCACACGAGTTGCAGTACACTCAAAGTATACAAGTCTATAATCAAGGATGACATATTCATCAAATGAATTTCATGTACAAGTATCATCATCTCATGCTTTCTTATATCAATCGTCACGTATCATCATTTTCGTGTATTTCAGACATATACGTGTAATAACTCATTTCTTATTCATATTCATCTCATATCAAGAGTTTTACCTGTTGAATTTATTTGTAATATCGATGGATACACTGGTAGTACACTCGAGGTGTACAAATCAGAATCCATCAATTCATACTCAGTAGTACCTTGTAGGTACACGTTCGAGCCACATATCATACAGTAGAATTACCAGTCCAGGAAAAATTCTAGCTGTAACATATACTCCAAGAGCTTTGTTGGATTACCAGTCTAGGCTAAATCCTTTATATGATAAAGAATTCCCTATAGAGTCCGATCTGGATTACCAGTCCAGGCTAAATCCAGTCAATTAGGATTACCAGTTCAAGCTAAATCCTAATTGAAACATAAACTTGAGAGACTCATTTCGGATTACCCGTCCAAGCTAAATCCATTCTGCAACACATGCAATTTTATCAGGGAAATCAAATTTATCCATCGACTTCTATTTATTCAAATGGGATTTAACATTTATCAGGCAATTTTCGGGTATATGTTCAATCTCATAAATTTATGCATTCATACAATTCAAGTGTTCACATTCAACTCAAGTATAAAATTTACATTTTTATCACTTATCATTTATTGTGCATTATTGCTGATCGGGCACATTTCATTTATTGGGCTTTGACGAATATGTGATCAATTCACAAAATTGAGGCATTTATACAATTCACAAGACAACATTTAATTCAATCATAAAATATATACAATTTAGTTACGAACTTACCTCGACAAAGGTTCATGTTCAAACATCTACTAATCTGACATTTTCCTCTTTTTCCCTCGTTAACCAAAGCCCCATTTACAGACATGTATTCATAAAATTTTAAAATTTTCCTCAAATTTTACAACTTTTCATTTTAGTTCCTAAATCAGTTTTCATCAAAATCACTTTGTAAAAGTTATTTATCTATCAATAATCTTTCATTTTCTACCATAAATTTCAAATTTCCAGCATATACATCCATGAACCATTTTCATACTTTGATAACTTTTCAAAATAATCCCCAAATAGAGAGATTAAGCTATCTCAATTCCAAAAATATCAAAATTACTAAAAACTGGACAAGGAAACTTACCCAATTTGGCCATGAAAGCCTCTTCTCTCTCTCCTAGGGTTTCCATGTTTATTTTGGGGAAGAAGATGACATAAAATAAGATGATATCTATTTTATCATCTTTTAATTAATTAAAATTTTTACTTTTCAATTTAGTCCCTAGCCTTTTTCTCATTTTCCATGGATGAGTCACCAAGAAAAATCTACATACTTTTCTTAATGGTTTAATTACTATATAAGGACCTTTAGTTTTGAATCCCATAGCTATTTAATCCTTATAGCTACTAGAATTCAACTTTCACATTTTATGCAATTTAGTCCTTCCCAGCGGCCACCAAATCGATAAAATTTTCATGTCAAAATTTTCACGTCACATCTATTATATTATGGACCATATAATTAAATAAAAATAAATTTTATTTTTGGCTTGGATTTGTGGTCTTGAAACCATAATTCTGATTTCACTAAAATTTGGTTGTTACAACTCTCCTCCTTAAGAAATTTTCGTCCTCGAAAATTTTACCAGTAAGAAGATTCAGGCATTACTTTCTTATGTTTCTATCCAATTCCCAAACAACTTTCTCTATATCATATCATTTTCGAAGAACTTTCACTAAAGATACCTTTATACTTTTCGTTTCTTTCATTTCACATGCCAAAAATTTCAACCAGTCACTCGTTGTAAGTCATGCCAAGCTGAATTTAACATTTATCAAAGTAATAACAGATGATGGGTCTGATCTATTCTATCATAACACATATACTCATAAAAACATTATGAATTCTATAGAACTCTAATAATAATATTAATCAGTACGCAACAAGTCTAATTCTTTTCAATGATCTCATATGACTCAGTAAGCCGCAGCCTTAATTTTGCTTGAGCAACCAATCTGAATAACTTCCTTTCATAGCAAATTTTTAGAAATACCTTGTCACTATCAGAAACTCTATTTCTTTTCATTTTAGATCCACATTGGATTCCTAACGATCAAATATTGCATTTAAAATGTCTCAGGTCCCTTTCATCTCTCTTTAGGTTCAACGAATCAAAACTACCACATGCATCTTTTCTCACTGAACTCCGTCCAAAACACCAGAGTTTTGCATTTATGACCATATAAAGCCTTGTACAGTAAAATTTTGTACTTGATATCAACTATTATAAGTAATTTCAACCCAAGGTAAATACTTTCCTCAGCCACCTTCAAATTCAAGTACACAACATCGAAACATATCTTCCAAAATCTGAATCATATGTTCAGATTGATCATCCATCTAAGGATGAAATACTGTACTAAAATGTAACCCTGTATCCAGGATTTCTTATAACTTGTTTCAGAATCAGAATATGATCTATAGATCTCTATCAGAAATAACAGAAGTTAACACATCATAAAATCGATAATCTCCAAAACAAGATAATTCGGCAATCTACGTGAGAAACCCATCATATTAGGATAAGATGTGGGGCTTCGTCAAACAATCGATAATTACTTAATTCATATATTTCTTTTTCATGGTCGTAAAATCGATAAAAATTCATAGTAACTTTGTCCCATTTCCATTTTGGTATTTTCACTTACTATAACCACCTTGAAAGTATCATCTCTATCTTACTAATACATCTAACATTTAAATATAGATTCGAAATACCACCTTTCATTTCGAGTTACTAATACATCTTTTCAAATTGTTGTGCATTGTATCATTCTCCGATAAATGTGCATAGTACCACCGTGATCATTCATGTAAAATTTTCTATAAAAGTTTCAAATTCTTCAAGACACGAACTCGTTTGTAATAGCTCGATTTAGGGATTAATTAGAATAGTGGTTACGAGACCACAAATTTGAAGTAGAAATATATTTTTATGATTTTATGAAGCTTATGTGGTGTTTGCATGACTATGTGAAAATTTCATGAAGAAATTTTATTAATTAGTGAACAATTTGTCCATTAGGACTAAATTGCAAAAATTAGAAAATATGAGATTTTAGAATATTTAAGTATGAAATATCATCATAATAATTATTAAAGGTCCTTATTTAACAATTATACCATTGTATGTTAAGATGGACAAAATAGAAATGGGAAGGAAAAATCTCAATAAAGGGCCTTAAGAGCATTTTAGTCATTTGGTTAATTAATGAATTAAAAAGGAAAAATAAGCCAAAATCTTGTCCATCTTCTTCCTCTAAGTGCCAAAATTTGGAGACATAGCTAGGTTTCTTCAACTTCCAAGCTTGATAGTAAGTGCATCCTAGCCCAGTTTTTAATATTCTTCGTATTTTGAGATCCTCGTGGCAGATTTAGTTATTTCTAGCTATATTTTGAGCTAGGGTTTATGTTCAAAAATTTATCCATGTATGAAATGAATGTATTTTTATGTTTTATGAAAGAATATGAAAGTTTGATGTATGATAAACATCTTTTCCTAAATGATTTTCATGAAAATTTCATAAAAGGACCAAATTGTAAAAGTTATAAAATGGTCATACATGAGTGAAATAGTGGGAATTAGAGGCTTTTATAGTTGAGAAAATGATTCGGCTAGGCTTAAAATGCAAGAAAGTTGAATAAAAATCATTTTACGAGCCTAGGGGCAAAAGTGTAATTATGAGAAAGTTTGAGGGCAAAATTATAATTTTTCCAAAGTATGATTCATGAGTCCATTTAGTCAATGTGAGTATTAAACAAGTGAAATTGTTATTATAGATTAAGAAACATGAAGCTTGGGACCAAAAGCGAGGCAAGACCTAAGTGTTGGACTAAATCAACATCTACGCACATTTTGAGTACCGAGGTAAGTTTATGTGAACTTAAGGTTACATGTGTTATTTTGTTAAAATTACTTATTATTTTGAGAAATACATGTCATTTCCACTAAATTTATGAATAATGTATTCGAGAAAATGAATGAGAATATGCTAAGTAAAGTCTTGATTGAAATTTCAAAATAACGAGGATACCTATGTCACGAAATGAGATAAGGACGGTCCCATATAAGACCATGTCTGAGACATGACATTGGCACCGAATGTAGATCCCATATAAGACCATGTCTGGGACATGGCATCGACATCAGATAAGGAAGGTCCTATGTAAGACCATGTTTGGGACATGGCTTCGACACCAAAGGAAGATCTCGTGTAAAACCATGTCTGGGACATGGCATCGACATCTAAGTACGATCTCATATAAGACCATGTCTAGGACATGCCATCAACATCAAGTTAAGAGATCTAGTGTAAGACCATATCTAGGATATGGCATCGGCATCAAGAGGTGATCCAATGCAAGACTATATCTGGGATATGGCATTGGCATCATGATACATGTATGATGAGGTTGAGTATCCTCCAGATATTACGAGTAGTTCAACGGGCAAAAGAGCTAAGTATGTAAAGATGACAAAGAGCAAAGTTATACAAGGATAACAAAGAGATACATTTAAGTTAAGGATGATAATGATTCAAGTTTATGTTCAAGGTAACATAAGTGCTAAAATATGTGCTGAAGTGATACAGGTACCATGAGTAAAATACGAGTTATGAAATCCGTAATGTGATATGTGATCGGTAAGAATAAGTATGAGTAAGTATGTTAAAGTACTTGAGAACTTGTGTTGCTATTGTTCTATGATGAATGGATTTTACTATGAGTATTTATGTTGTTATATTAATTCATGCAAACTTACTAAGCTATATGCTTACCCCTCTCTTTTCCCTTTTCCTTGTAGTATCTCCAAGCTAGCTCGAGGATCGTAAAACGTCAGAGCTCGGATCACACTATCAATCATTCTTTTGGTATAGTAAAGTTGATTTATTTTGGGTATGACATGTATAGGAACATGGTCTTTTTGTACTATATCATATTTGAGAGCCAAAGTGTTGGCTACTAATGTTATACACCCATTTTGTATATGGTCATAGGGAATTGGCCAATATTTGTCAAGTTTCATATTTTAATGAAGATAAGTTTTATGAAGGGAAAGTTTATGCAAAGATAAGGTAAAATGTGAAGTGTTTGAATGATGATTAGTGGTTCTTTATAGGGTATTATTGTCTTATCATGTATTGCTAGTGTTAGTATATGTGTGTATATGTTTTAGGGTGGCAATTGGCTTGGTAAATAGCTTTCTAATTCTCCACATGGGTAGACACACGGGCGTGTGTCTAGGCCGTGTGTGACACATGGTCAACCTCCATGGGTGTGTTGATAGGTCGTGTGTCCCCCTGCATCAAATTACGAGAATTGATTAGTTACAGAGCCAGACACTGCAGGCGTGTGCCTAGGCCGTGTGCCCTTGAGAAGTTCTTGTCGTCATAAATAGAATGCTAAAGTTTTCACACACGGTGAGGACACGGGCATGTCTAGGCCTCGTGAGAGACACGGGCCATGGACACGGCGTGTGTCCGGTGATGTGAAAACCCCAAGAGGTTCAAAATAAAAAATTAAATTCCACACGGGCAAGGGACATGGGCGTGTAACTACATGGCACCTTACACGGGCTGTGGCCCTGTTTAGGTAAAAATTTTCTAAGAGCGTAAAAGTTTAGGATTAATTCAAACCTCCCTTATGTATGTTAGGGTCTCGAGGCCCAAAATAAGGATGTTATGAATATGAATGAAAAGTTTTAAGTTTGAAAAGAAATTTTATAGTCCGATAATGTATGTTCAAGCAAGTTAAGTCCTGTAATACCTCATATTCTGTCCCGATGTTGGACACGGGTAAGGGGTGTTACACTGTTTTTGAATAACAAGCATTTATCAGTTCTACTTTGAAATTCTGAATCAGAAATTATTTCACACTGTACTCATTTAACTCACAACTCATTATCAATTTTCTGAGTTTCACTGATCTATTGTAGAGATACCGGTTTAGCTCTATACTTAGCTAAAACTAAATTATTATTAGACAATCATATTCGATATTCATGGCTTGCAAAATATATAGATATTTTCTACTCAGAACATCTGTAACCACATTTTCTTTTTCCGAGTGATATTCAATTATCAAATCACAGTCTTTCAACAATTCAAGCCATATACGCAATCTCAAGGTCAAATGTTTTAGCAACATTAGATATTTCAAATTTTTTCACCATACAGATATTGTTACCAAATTTTCAATGCAAACAAAATAATTATCAACTCAAGATCATATTTTGAAAAATTCTTTTCCCGTAGTTTTATCTGGCTGGAAGTATAGACCATTTCTTTACCTTTCTTCATCAAAACATAGTTTAATCCATTCAATGATGTATCACTATAATAATAAATTCCTTACCCAATTCAGACTGAACCAGAATTGAGGCTTCGATTATCAGGGCTCCCAACTGATCAAAACTTTACTAATATTTGTCACTCCATTCAAATCTTACATCTTTCTGTAATATCCATATCATTGATGTAGGTATCATAGAAAACACTTTCACAAAACTTAAAAAGGATATCGAAGCTTTTAATTATTCAGAGGTCACAATCATCAGATAGGTTAAAACCATAATACTATAATAGATCCGACGTTTCCACAATATAAATGGAACAATACCTTAACCTCAATACTATTTTTCAAATAAAAGATGAATGCCAAGGTGGCTCCAATATCATATAGTGCAATAATACAATCTCTATAATCTATGTTCCATATTTCCAAATTCCCATGATCAAGTCAAAATTCATAACGGTAATAAGTATAATTACCACTGACCAATGAATATCTTTCACAAATAAACCATGCTTGAATAATAAAGAGATTGATGACATCTCGGAAAAAATTCAGAAGAGCAATATCACACATACTCAGTAGAAACAATTGTGGCAAAGATAATATAATTTTGCATATTCGTAATTCAGGTCTTCAATCAGTAGCAGTAAAAAATAACATCACATAAACCTTATCATCAGATCTTATATCCATCATGATGAATTAACAACCCAAGTAAAATAGAGCAATACCGCTCATAAATCAACCAGACTTACAGTAATTTCATCTATCATGATTTACTAGCTTTTCAATACGACAAATATTGCATCTGTACATGCACAATTTCATATGCCTCTGAGAATAACAGAACTTATAGAGTATTCAAGAGATGTTGCTGTAATATATCCAATTATCAAAGCTGTATTCAAATATCTTTGCAGTTTTATCACTATTCCACTGACCCATAAAGTCATCAATAATATTATATTATTCATTCCATCGAAAGAGTCAATTCAAAAGAATTTTCGCTAATCTGTTCTATAATTATCATATCCGGATAAGTCAATTACTCATGAATAACTTCTTCCTTAAAGATGACATCACATATTCGAATAATCTTCTAAAAATCGATATCTCTTGATAAACCGTAAAAGTAACATATTTTAGGCCCACATTTAGCATACTTTTGGATGATTTAAGCCTTGAATTATGTAATTTGGTGCTCCTAATCTTTGCTTTCATGTTTTATACTTAAGAGAGCACCAAAGGATGAAAAGAACGAGAAACAGGCCTAAAATGGACCAAATTGAGTCAAAATAGAAATCGACACGGCTAGGCCCAAGACCACACGGTCGTGCCTCTTTAATTTACTCTAACACGGCCTGGACCCCGAAACACACGGGCGTGTCTCTCAGCAGACTCGACCACGGCCTGAAATCGATTCACACGGGCGTGTGCCATGGGCGTGTCCTTGTTGTGACAAAGAGAAGTTTCACTCGGATTAGGATATTTAGGGGCAAAAAAACATTTTTTGAAGCCTATATAAACACCCCAAGTATAACCTAAAAGGAGGGAACCTGTGGCTTTAGTCGTATGCGCGTCAGCCTAGACCAAAGAGGCGATTGTGGAGATTTACTCAAAGATAGCCGTTGATTCATCTCGAAGCTTTAATTATACTCAAGACGGAGGATCTCTCCTTCAATTCCTTGAGGGTTTTAGGATTTCTTATGTTTTGTTTTATCTTTTCTTTTGAGATGTTTTCTTTTATTGTTATGAGCTAAACCCTCAGATACCTGAGGCGGATGAAACCTAAGATGAATCTTGTTATCGTTTATTTAACTATATGATAAATATTTGACTTGTTCTTAATTATGTGTTCTTAATTCTGTGTTGATATTTTGGGATATTAATTCAAGTATGACGTGCTTAGGTGGAGGAGCAAAAGTCCCTGCCTAAGAGTAGATCTAGCATAATTAAGCGGAGTTGATCGCGCACCTAGAGATAGGGTGATGAGATTTTGTCGGATTAGGGTGAAACCTAATATGGGAGTCTATAGATCGAGTTAATACGATTCTAGGGGTTTTAATTAGAAATAGATTTCAATTAATCAACCTAGGGTTAGATGTTTGTCGCCTCGAGAAAGGGATTAATATACGTTGGGGAATCTTACGGATCAAGTCAAATGAATAAATTGTCTGGTTCAGTGTTAGATAACAAGTGAAGTCTAGGTGGATTCTTCCTTGGGTGCCATCTTAATCAATTGGTTTTTCCTCAAGTTATTTTCCAAATTTCATTCTTCTTTGTCTTTGAGTCTTTAGTTTAGTGGTTAGTTAATTTAGATTAAACAAAAAATCCCTTAATTCTTAGGCTAGATAATAAAAGAGAGTTAGTATTAGTACTTTTGGTTCCCTTGGATTCGACATTCGGTCTTGCCTAAATCTGTACTCTTGCTCGATAGGTGCGCTTGCCTCCATCGTTGTCTTAGTTAGTTTCCAGGTTTGATCATTCTTTATATAAATTTTAAGACTCAACAAAACAACGATCAAGTTTTTGGCGCCGTTGCCGGGGAACTGAAATATTAAGAACGCTTAATTTTTATTATTTTAGCCATATTTTATTTTTGCAATTAGATTTTATTGTTTCTTTTCTAAATTTCCTTCTTTCACTCCTTTCGTGTACCTCTAGTTTATGACTAGAAGGAACCCGGCAGACTCCTACTTTACGACAGTGATATCGAAGGTACCATTCGCAGAAATCACAGAGAGATAAGGCAAAGCCTAAACTACATAGAAGGCAAACAAGAAGGCAAAACTAATCTTACTGAAAGGATGGCTGAGAATAAGCCGCTACCTCTAGAGGCTGCAGAACATCATGCTCCACGTACTATGTATGATTATGCTAAACCTAGTTTAACGAGGAACCGAGTCAAGTATTGTTAAGCCTACTATTGTCTGCAAATAATTTTGAGTTGAAACCTAAAATTACATGATGATACAACGATGCATTCGGTTTGATGGTTTGCGAGATGAGGATCCTAACACACACTTAGCGAATTTTCTAGAATTCTGTGATACCTTCAAAATAAATGGCGTTTCTGATGATGCCATCTTTCTTCAGTTATTTCCCTTTTCGTTGAGGAATATAGCCAAACAGTGGTTGGATTCTCTTCCATGAGGATCAATCACTACATGGGATTAGATGACCAAAAATTTTTTATTAAAATATTTTCCACTGGCCAAAGCGGCCAAGTTAAGGAATGATATCTCTTCTTTTGTGCGATGGATTTAGAGACACTTTACGATGCATGGGAGAGATACAAGGATTTGTTGAGAAAGTGTCCACACCATGGACTACCCTTGTGGCTACTGTGGAGGCTTTCTACAATGGTGTGAACCCCGACAAGGCAACTAATCGATTGAGCCACCGCAGAACCACGAGTAACAAAACTCTTGAAGTAGCCTCACAATTTATAGAAGAGATGTCACTCGAATAACTATCGGTGGCAAGTTACAAGGACAAGGCCACCAAAGCGGTTGGAGTTTTCAACCTTGACGCAAGAATCGCGCTTATCAAATCAGTAGAGTTGCTACATAAAAATTTGATGGTTTATATGGTTCATCGCAGCACATCCAGTTATGTAGTGCACGCAAGTGAATGAGTGGCGAATCCTGAGTACCCACCCTACGGACAAGGCATGGAGAGCGAACACATGAACTATATGGGTAATAATTTTCGATCTAACAATAACCCTTATAGTAATACTTATAATCCAGGTTGGAAGAACCACCCCAATTTCTCATGGGCGTTAAAGAAATCAAAGGCAACAACCATCCCAAAACTTCCAACAATGACCTACCCACGTGAAAAGAAGTCGAACCTTGAAGAGATGTTGACAAACTTCATAGACCTCGAAATATGTTCCCAAAATACAAAAACATGTTTCCAAAAGATAGAAGTAAAACTTGAGGCATTGACGTAGGAATTCAAGGATCAAATTGGGCAAGTTGCTAAGCAGATTTACGAGAGGCCACAGGGAAGACTATAGAACAACAAGAGACTAACCTAAGGGAGCAAGTTCAAGCCATAACATTTCAAGATAGTGAAGGGTTAGATGTGCCTAATTCAAAACAAAAGAATGCGGTAGAAGAAGGTAAGGTTGAAGTAAAACCAAAATCGGTAATCAAAGAATACAAATCGCGATACCATATCTTGAAGAAATAGCGAAAGGCGACATAGAGGAACAGTTCGGTAAGTTTCTTAAACTTTTAAAGGAACTACATATTAACTTACCGTTTCTTGAAGCTCTT